>CM038227.1:75220157-78125157 GCA_021442155.1 Cymbidium sinense
ATATTGTGAATTGATTTTGAAATCATTTTGTATTATTCTACAAATTATAATAACTTAAACATCCTAGTAAGATCACTTTAAGATATTTATTTTATTAAGTGAGCATTTTGCTTGCCAAATTTTTGAGTTATAAAGTGATCATTTATAAGTTGTGAGATCACTTTTGAATTTGATTTCTTGGTATATTTGTGAGAGATTTACTTTATCAAAATTTATTGTTTTGTATTTTTTTTGTGTTGTAAAATTTATTTTGGGGTTGTACTCGCCCCTTTGTAGGAGAGTACATATTATTGTAGGGGTTGTACTTGCCTGCTATAGGAGAGTACTTTTGTAAACCATTTTCATTTAGTGGATTCCTAGCCGGGTGGCTAGTGGGACGTAGGCCAATTTTTGGGTTTGGCCGAACCACGTAAAAATCGTGTGCCTCTTGTCTCTATTTACTTTATTGTATTTTTATTTTTGCTGCATTTAGAATTATATCTTATCATTATAAAATCAAAATCTAATTTTCTATTTAAAAATTAAAATTTAAGTTTTGAAAATTTTAATATTACCCAATTCACCCCCCCTCTTGGGTGCTATAGTGTCTCACAAGGTTTAGTTAGTTATTATTAGTTAATTAGTTATCATTTAGTTATTAGTTAGTTATAATTAGTTAGTTTATTATTAGTTATTAGTTTATTAGTTAGTTAATAGTTAATAGTTAGTTTTATTATTATTATTATTAGTTAGTTAGTTTCTTAGTTTTTAGTTATTAGTTTTATTAGTTAGTTAGTTACTTATTACTAGTTATTAGTTTGTTTTTTTAAGAGTTAGTTTATTATTATTTAGTTTAGTTTATTTGTTAGTTTTTATTAGTTATTAGTTTCGTTAATTATTAGTTTAATTATTATTAGTTATTTATTAGTTATTAGTTAATTATTTAGTTAGTTAGTTTTATTAGTTAGATTTTTAGTTTATTATTCGTTATTATTTATTATTATTTATTAGTTTATTTATTTAGATATTTATTTTTTAGTTTATTTACTAGTTGATTAGTTTTAGTTATTAATGATTAGTTTAGTTTTATTAGTTTAGTTATTAGTTATTTATTTTATTATTAGTTAGTTTTTTTAGTTTTTATTAGTTATGAGTTATTATTAATTAGTTAGTTTTAGTTATTAGTTTATTAGTTATTATTTTATTAGTTATTAGTTATTATTAGTTTTAGTTATTTAGTTTATTAGTTTAGTTATTATTAGTTATTAGGTTTATTAGATAGTTATTTTATTATTATTATTTATTATTACTTTATTAATTTTATTAGTTATTAATTATTATTAGTTATTATTATAAGTTAATTATTTAGTTTAGTTTATTAGTTATTTTCGTTATTAGTTTTATTTATTAGGTTTATTATTAGTTATTATTAGTTAGTTAGTTTATTTTTTTTATTATTTATTAGTTTATTAGTTAGGTTTATTTTGTTAGTTATTAGCTAGTTATTTATTATTAATTTAGTTTTATTAGATATTTAGTTATTTGGTTTAATTAGTTATTATTAGTTATTAGTTATTAATTATTAGTTTATTAGTTAGTTAGTTTATTTAGTTTTTATTAGTTATTAGCTATTATTATTAGTTTTAGTTTTATTTGTTATTAATTTAGCTTTTAGTTAGTAGTTTTTAGTTTTAGTTATTATTAAGTTTAGGTTTATGTTTAGTTATTAGTTAGTTATTAGTTTTATTTATTTATTATTATTAGTTTAGTTTTTATTAGTTCATTATTATTAGTTATTAATTTGATTAGTTTTGTTATTAGTTATTAATTTAGTTATTTATTTAGTTATTATTATTAGTTATTAGTTAGTTAGTTTTATTAGTTAATTTTAATTTTAGTAAGTTTTTATTAGTAATTAGTTTAGTTAGTTTTATTAGTTTATTAGTTATTTTAGTTATTATTTATTAGTTATTATTAGTTAGTTGATTAGTTTAGTTAGATTATTTAGTTTTTATTAGTTTATTATTATTTAGTTTCAATTTTATTATTTTTTAGTTTTTTTTAGGTTTAATTTAGTTATTTAGTTATTATCATTTAGTTATTAATATTATTAGGTTATTAGTTTTTAGTTTATTAGTTATTTGTTATTATTTATTATTAGTTTATTATATTTTATTTAGTTTTAGTTATTTAGGTTTTTATTAGTTAGTTATTTAGTTGTTAGTTATTAGTTATTATTAATTTAGTCAGTTGTTAGTTATTAGTTTTTTTAGTTATTAGTTGTTAGTTTAGGTTATTAGTTTAATAGTTTAGTTATTAATTTAGTTATTATTAGTTATTTAGTTATTAGTTATATTATTAGATTATTATTATTAGTTTAGTTTAGTTTTATTAGTTTATTATTATTAGTTATTAGCTAGTTAGTTATTAGTTTAAGTTTAGTTAGTTATTATTAGTTAATTAGTTATTATTTAGTTATTAGTTAGTTATAATTAGTTAGTTTATTATTAGTTATTAGTTTATTAGTTAGTTAATAGTTTATAGTTAATTTTATTATTATTATTATTATTTTTAGTTTTTAGTTATTATTAGTTAGTTAGTTTCTTAGTTTTTAGTTATTAATTTTATTAGTTAGTTAGTTACTTATTACTAGTTGTTAGTTTATTTTTTTAAGAGTTAGTTTATTATTATTATTAGTTTAGTTTATTTTACTTTTTATTAGTTATTAGTTAGTTATTAGTTATTATTTAATTATTTTATTTATTTATTAGTTAATTATTTAGTTAGTTAGTTTTATTAGTTAGATTTTTAGTTTATTATTAGTTATTAGTTATTATTATTTAATTAGTAATTAGTTTATTTATTTAGATATTTATTGTTTAGTTTATTTATTAGTTGATTAGTTTTAGTTATTAGTGATTAGTTTAGTTTTATTAGTTTAGTTATTAGTTATTTATTTTATTATTAGTTAGTTATTTTAGTTTTTATTAGTTATGAGCTTTTATTAGTTATTATTAGTTAGCTAGTTTTAGTTATTAGTTCATTAGTTATTATTTTAGTTATTTGTTATTTAGTTATTATTAGTTTTAGTTATTTAGTTTATTAGTTTACTTATTTATTCAGTTATTAGTTTATTAGTTTATTAGTTTAGTTATTATTAGTTATTAGGTTTATTAGTTAGTTATTTTATTATTATTATTATTTATTATTACTTTATTAATTTTATTAGTTATTAATTATTATTAGTTATTATTATAAGTTAATTATTTAGTTTAGCTTATTAGTTATTTTAGTTATTAGTTTTATTATTAATTAGTTATTATTATTAGTTTATTAGTTATTTAGTTTTTAGTTATTAGTTATAAGTTATTATTACTTATTAGTTTTTTAGTTTATTAGTTATTATTAGTTATCAATTATTATTATTAGTTATTATTATTTATTATTACTTATTAGTTTTAGTTAGTTTTTATTAGTTAGTTACTACAGTTTTTTTCTTTAGTTAATTTTTGTTTTAGGTTCGTTATTTTTACTATTATTTATAAGTTATTAGTTAATTAGTTTTTATTAGTTATTAGTTTAGCTATTATTAGTTAATAATTATTACTAGTTTGTTATTTATTATTATTTTTTTCTATTATTAGTTATTAGTTAGTTATTTTTATTATTAATTATTTATTTGTTTATTTTTGTTAGTTTAGTTTTATTAGTTAGTTATTATTATTAGTTTTAGTTAGTTTTTATTAATTATTTAGCTTAATTATTATTTTTTTTGTTTTTATTGTTATTTATTAGTTTAGTTATTAGTTTTAGTTTTATTATTATTATTAGTTATTAGGTTTTTATTAGTTTTATTATATTAGTTATTATTAGTTAGTTAGTTTTAGTTAGGTTATTTATTTATTAGTTATTATTAGTTATTAGTTAGTTATTAGTTACTAGTTTTAGTTCTTTATTATTTAGTTTTATTAAATTATTAGTTTTTATTGGTTATTATTTATTATATTTAGCAATCAGGTTTTAGTGAGTTATTAGTTAGTTTTATTTAGTTATTTTTTTACTTTAGTTTATTAGGTTTCTATTAGTTTTTTATTTAGCTATTTATTTTTGGTTTATTTTTTTATTAGTTAGTTAGTTATTTAGTTTTATTAGTTAACATTATTTAGTTATTAGTTTAGTTTATTAGTTTTTTATTAGTTAGTTTTTTTTTTCTAGTTTTTTTAGTTTAGTTATTTTTTTTTAGTTATTAGTTATTATTATTAGTTAGTTAGTAATTATTAGTTATTAGTTATTAGTTATTTTTAGTTTTATTAGTTATTATTAGTTTTTTAAGTTATTTATTATTAGTTATTTAGTTTAGTTAGTTATTAGTTAGATATTTATTAGTTTCATTATTATTAATAATTTTTACTACTTATTAGTTATTAGTTATTAGTTTTAATTTTTTTAGTTTATTATTATTTAGTTTTATTAGTTTTTAGTTTTTTAGTTTTTGTTAGGTTTATTATTTAGTTTTTAGGTAGTTTTATTAGTTTATTTTATTATTACTATTTAGTTAGTTTTAGTTAGTTTTAATTAGTTTTTAATATTAGTTTTATTATTAGTTTATTATTATTATTATTATTATTAGGGTTTTATAGTTATTGTGACATTAGTTGGTTTTAATTTATTTATTAGTTAGTTCTTTTAGCTATTAGTTAGTTATTATTATTATTAGTTAGTTATTTGTTTATTATTTTAGTTATTAGTTTATTAGTTATTAGTTAGTTTAGTTTATTAGGTTTTATTAGTTTTAATTTGTTATTTAAGTTTTAGTTTAGTTTTTAGTTTAGTTAGTTTTTATTTAGTCTAGTTATTAGTTATTTTATTATTAGTTTATTAGTTTTATTATCATTATTATTAGTTAGTTTTAGTTTTTTAGTTATTATTAGTTTTAGTTTTATTAGTTTTTATTAGTTATTAGTTTAGTTAGTTATTAGTTTTAGTTTATTAGTTTTATTTAGTTATTAATTTTTATTAGGTTATTAGTTTTATTATTTATTAGTTCTAGTTTAATTAGTTAGTTAGTTATTTATTTTATTAGTTTTTTAATAGTTTAGTAGTTTTGTTATTTAGCTTATTATTATTTGTTATTTAGTTTTATTTTTAGTTATTAGCTTATTTTTAGTTATTATTTACATAGTTTAGTTTAGTTTTTATTATTTATTATTTATTTATTAGTTATTATTTGTTAGTTATTAGTTAGTAATTAGTTTATTATATTAGTTATTAATTATTATTATTATTAGTTTTGGTTATTATGTTATTTATTATTAATAGTTTAGTTATTATTAGTTTATTAGTTTTATTAGTTAGTAGTTTATTATTTATTAGTTATTAGTTAATAGTTATTTACTTTATTAGTTTAGTTTTTATTATTTTTTATTATTAGTTATTATTATTAGTTTAATATTATTAGTTATTAACTTAGTTAGTTTTTTTAGTTTTAGTTTATTAGTTTTTTTTGTTTTAGTTATTAGTCATTATTAGTTAGTTATTAATTATTATTAGTTTATTAGTTAATTAGTTTAGTTATTATTATTAGGTTTAGTTTATTATTATTAGTTTTGTTTATTAGTTTTATTAGTTTTATTATTGTTATTAGTTATTTTTTTAAGTTTTATTAGTTACATGGTTTTATTATTAGTTATTTATTATGATTAGTTATTAGTTTTATTTTTATGTTTTTTAGTTTTATTAGTTATTTATTAGGTTTAGTTTTAGTTTTATTATTTTATTATTATCATTAGTTATTTATTATTAGTTATTATTAATTTATTTAGTTATTAGTTTTAGTTTTATTAGTTTTATTAGTTATTATTAGTTTTTTAGTTTAGTTTTTTTATTAGTTATTAGTTTATTAGTTAATTTTTTCTTATTTATTAATTATTATTTATTATTTAGTTTTTAGTTTATTAGTTTTATTATTATTAGTTATTATTATTATTATTAATTATTATTTTATTTTTTGTTATTATTAGTTATTAGTATACTAGTTTTATTATTATTATTATTAATTAATAGTTATTAGTTATTAGTTATTTATTATTATTATTATTATTATTATTATTATTATTATTATTATTATTATTATTATTATTATTATTATTAGTTTAGTTATTTTTAGTTATTATTAGTTATGTTTAATTTTTAGTTTTTATTTTAATTATTATTATTAATTTATTTATATTATTATTATTATTATTATTATTATTTATTAATTAGTTATTATTTTTATTTATTAGTTTTGTTTTTTATTTAGTTTATTTTTTAGGGTTTTATTTTATTAGTTTTTATTATTTATTTTTAAAAAAAATTAAGTAATATTTAAGTTAGTTTATTTAGTTTATTTTTTATTTATTTTATTTTATTTTATTTTTTATTTATTTTTTTATTAAGTTTAGTTTATTTATCTTAAGTTTATTTATTTTAGTTTAGGTTTATTATTTTAGTTTATTTTTTAGATTTAGGTTTAGGTTTATTTTTTTGTTTTTTTATTTTTATTTTATTTTTTTAGGTTTAGGTTTTGTTTTTTATTTTTAGGTTTATGTTTAGGTTTTTATTTTATTATTTTTAGGGTTAGGTTTTAGGTTTTAGGTTTTAGGTTTTTATTTTAGGTTTATTTTTAAGTTTTATTCTTCAATTTAGGTTTAGGTATATTTTTAGTTTATTATATTTTATTTAGTTTAGGTTGAGGTTTTGGTTTAGTTTATTTTAAGTTTAGGTTTAGGTTTTATATATTTTAGTTTAGGTTTAGGATTATTTTATTTTTATTTTTGGTTTAGATTTTTTATTTTAGTTTAGAGTTAGGTTTTATTTTTTATTTATTTTTTTTAGTTTTTATTAGTTATTATTTATTATATTTATTATATTTAGCAATTAGGTTTTAGTGAGTTATTAGTTAGTTTTATTTAGTTATTTTTTTTTTACTTTAGTTTATTAGGTTTTTATTAGTTTTATTAGTTTTTTATTTAGTTATTTATTTTTGGTTTATTTTTTTATTAGTTAGTTAGTTATTTAGTTTTATTAGTTAACATTATTTAGTTATTAGTTTAGTTTATTAGTTTTTTATTAGTTAGTTTTTGTTTTTTTTAGTTTTTTTTAGTTTAGTTATTTTGTTTTTAGTTATTAGTTATTATTATTAATTAGTTAGTAATTATTAGTTATTAATTATTATTATTTTTTAGTTTTAATAGTTATTATTAGTTTTTTTAGTTATTTATTATTAGTTATTTAGTTTAGTTAGTTATTAGTTAGATATTTATTAGTTTCATTATTATTAATAATTTTTTCTACTTATTAGTTATTAGTTATTAGTTTTAATTTTTTTAGTTTATTA
Source organism: Cymbidium sinense (assembly GCA_021442155.1). Taxonomy (NCBI): domain Eukaryota; kingdom Viridiplantae; phylum Streptophyta; class Magnoliopsida; order Asparagales; family Orchidaceae; genus Cymbidium; species Cymbidium sinense. The sequence goes on from CM038227.1 coordinate 75,227,515, forward strand.
TTATTTAGTTTTATTAGTTTTTAGTTTTTTAGTTTTTGTTAGGTTTATTATTTAGTTTTTAGGTAGTTTTATTAGTTTACTTTATTATTAGTTATTAGTTTAATTAGTTTAGTTAGTTTTAATTAGTTTTTTAATATTAGTTTTTTATTATTAGTTTATTATTATTATTATTATTATTATTATTATTATTATTATTATTATTAGGGTTTTAGTTATTAGTTATTAGACATTAGTTAGTTTTTATTAATTTATTAGTTTATTAGTTAGTTCTTTTAGCTATTAGTTAGTTATTATTATTATTATTAGTTAGTTATTAGTTTATTATTTTAGTTATTAGTTTATTAGTTAGTTAGTCTATTAGGTGTTTGTTAGTTTAGTTTATTAGTTTTATTATTTTTTATTTAAGTTTAGTTTAGTTTAGTTTAGTTTATTTATTTTAGTAGTTATTATTATTATTATTTATTAGTTTTATTATCATTATTAGTTAGTTAGTTTAGTTATTATATTAGTTTTAGTTTTATTAGTTTTATTAGTTATTATTAGTTAGTTATTAGTTTATTTTTATTATTTAGTTTTATTAATTTTTATTAGGTTATTAGTTTTTATTATTTATTAGTTCTAGTTTAATTAGTTAGTTAGTTATTTATTTTATTAGTTTTTTAATAATTTAGTAGTTTTGTTATTTAGCTTATTATTATTTGTTATTTAGTTTTATTTTTAGTTATTAGCTTATTTTTAGTTATTATTTACATAGTTTAGTTTAATTTTTATTATTAATTATTTATTTATTAGTTATTATTTGTTAGTTATTAGTTAATAATTAGTTTATTATATTAGTTATTAATTATTATTATTATTAGTTTTAGTTATTATGTTATTTATTATTAATAGTTTAGTTATTATTTTTATTAGTTTTATTAGTTAGTAGTTTATTATTTTATTATTAGTTAATAGTTATTTACTTTATTAGTTTAGTTTTATTATTTTTATTATTAGTTATTATTATTAGTTTAATATTATTAGTTATTAGCTTAGTTAGTTTTTAGTTTTAGTTTATTAGTTTTTATTTAGCATTATTATTAATTATTATTAGTTTTATTAGTTAATTAGTTATTATTAGGTTTAGTTTATTATTATTAGTTTTGTTTATTAGTTTTATTAGTTTTATTATTGTTATTAGTTATTTTTTTAAGTTTTATTAGTTACATGGTTTTATTAGTTTTAGTTTATTATTAGTTGATTAGTTATTAGTTTTATTATGTTTTTAGTTTTATTAGTTATTTATTAGGTTTAGTTTTAGTTTTATTATTTTATTATTATCATTAGTTATTTATTATTAGTTATTATTAATTTATTTAGTTATTAGTTTTAGTTTTAGTTTTATTAGTTTTATTAGTTATTATTAGTTTTTTAGTTTAGTTTTTTTGTTAGTTATTAGTTTAGTTAGTTAATTTTTCTTATTTATTAATTATTATTTATTATTTAGTTTTTAGTTTATTAGTTTTATTATTATTAGTTATTAGTTATTATTATTATTATTAGTTTTTTATTAATTATTATTTATTAGTTTATTAGTTTTATTATTATTAGTTATTAATTATTATTTTAGTTTTATTATTTATTAGTTATTAGTTATTATTATTATTATTATGATTATTATTATTATTATTATTATTATTATTAATTTAATTATTTTTAGTTATTATTAGTTATGTTTAATTTTTAGTTCTTTTATTTTATTATTATTATTATTAGTTATTATTTATTAGTTAGTTATTAATTATTATTATCATTTATTAGTTAGTTATTAGCTTAGTTTATTAGTTTTTGTTTTTTTATTAGTTTAGGTTATTATTAGTTATTAGTTTGCTAATTTTATTAGTTTTTATTACTTATTAGTTAATAATTATTATTTATTATTATTAGTTATTAGTTTAATAGTTTATTAGTTATTATTATTTATGGTTTAGGGTTTAGTGTTTAGATTTAGGGTTTAGGGTTTTTAGGGTTTAGGGTTAGAGTTTATTTTAATTTAAAAAAAAATTAAGTAAACTAGTAAGTTTAGGTTTATTTAGTTTATTGTTTATTTATTTTAGTTTATTTTATTCTTTATTTATATTTAGGTTTATTTTTTTATTAAGTTTAGTTTATTTATCTTAAGTTTATTTATTTTAGTTTAGGTTTATTTTTTAGTTTTTTTATTTTTATTTTATTTTTTAAGTTTAGGTTTTGTTTTTTATTTTTAGGTTTATGTTTAGGTTTTTATTTTATTATTTTCAAGGTTAGATTTTAGGTTTTTATTTTAGGTTTATTTTTAAGTTTTATTCTTCAATTTAGGTTTAGATTTATTTTTAGTTTATTATATTTTATTTAGTTTAGGTTGAGGTTTAGGTTTAGTTTATTTTAAGTTTAGGTTTAGGTTTTATATATTTTAGTTTAGGTTTAGGATTATTTTATTTTTATTTTAGGTTTAGATTTTTTATTTTAGTTTAGGGTTTAGGTTTTATTTTTTATTTATTTTTATGTTTTTTTAGGTTTGGGTTATTATTTTATTTTTTATTTTACTTTAGGTTTAGTTTGTATTTTCTTTAGGTTTTTTCTTTTTAAGTTTATTTTATTTTAGTTTAGTTTTTAATTTTTATTTAATTTTTTTATTATGCTTAGGTTTTAGTTTAGGCTTTCATTTTATCTTATTATTTATTTTATTTATGTTTAGGTTTATTAATATATTTTATTTTTAGGTTTATTTTATTTTTAAGTTTAGGTTTAAGTTTATTTTATTTTTTTTAGGTTTATGTTTTTGTATTTAGTTTAGGGTTTAGTTTTTTAATTTATTTTTAGGTTTATTTTTTTTTGTTTTGGTTTTTATTTAGTTTTTATTTTAGGTTTATTTTAGGTTTATTTTAATTTTATTTTAGGTTTACTTTTTATTTTATTTAAGTTTTTTATTTTTAGGTTTATTTTATTTTTTAGTTTAGTTTCAATTTTTAATAAATTTATATTAGTTTAGTTTTTTATTTTTTATTTTATTTTATTTTTAAGTTTAGATTCAAGTTTCAATTTAGGTTTTTATTTTATCTTATTATTCTATTTTATTTAGGTATAAGTTCATTTATTTATTTATTTTATTTTTAAGTTTTATTTAGTTTAGGTTTAGGATTTTAGGGTTTATGATTAGTTTATGGTTTATGGTGTAGGCTTTAGGGTTATTTTAGTTTAGGTTTATTTTATTTTTATTTTAGGTTTAGTTTTTTTAAGTTTTGGGTTTAGGTTCACTTTTTTATTTATTGTTAAGTTTTATTTTTAGGTTTATTTCTTTGATTTAAATTTTTATTTAGTTTTTATTTTAGCTTATTTTAGGTTTATTTTATTTTTATTTTACATTTATTTTTTTATTTAGGTTTTTTAGTTTTAGTTTATTTTATTTCTAGGTTTTGGTTTTAGTTTTAGTTTAGGTTTTTTATTTTTATTTATTTTGGTATTTTATTTAGGTTTAAGTTTATTTATTTATTTTATTTTTAGGATTTATTTAGTTTAGTTTTAGGTTTTTAAGTTCTTAGGGATTAGGGATTAAGGTTTAGGGTTTAGAGTTGTTGGTTTCATGGTTTAAGGTTTAGGGTTCTAAGTTTTTTGGGCTTTGGTTGGGGTTTTTTAGGGTTTGTGGGGAGTTAGGGTTTAGGGTTTTTAGGGTTGTGGGTTTAGGGTTTAGAGTTAGGATTATTTATTTATTTATTTTTATTATTATTATTTAAATTAAATAAATTAGTCGGCTTAGGTTTATTCAGTTTATTTAGTTTACATTTTAGTTTAGGTTATGATTTTTATGTTTTAGTTGAGATTTTTATTTTATTCAGGTTTAGGTTTTATTTATTTCATTTTTAGGTTTTATTTCATTTTGTTTTAGGTTTTAATTTTTTTAGAGTTTAGTCATTGTTAGTTATTATTTTATTAGTTATTAGTTATTAGTTTTTAGTTTATTAGTTATATGTTTATTAGTTTAATTATTTTAATTATTAGTTTTATTATTATTTTTTAGTTTATTAGTTTATCAGTTATTATTTAGTTTTTTAGTTTAGTTCTTAGTTTTTAGTTATTTATTAGTTATTATTTAGTTTTTATTTAGTTATTAGTTTATTAGTTTTTGGTTTTTATTAATTAGTTATTAGTTATTAATTTTATTGGTTTAGTTATTAGTTTATTTGTTATTAGGTTTATTTATTAGTTATTATTATTTTAGTTAATTTAGATTTGTTTTATTTGGTTTTAGTTTATTATTTTATTAGTTTATTTATTTTACTTAGTTATTAGTTATTTGTTTTTTTTATTTAGTTATTAGTTTAGTTATTATTAATTATTAGTTTTATGAGTATATTTTTATTAGTTATTAGTTTATTATTTATTAGTTTATTAGTTATTAGTTTTATTAGTTTTATTATTTTATTAGTTATTATTAGTTTTAGTTTATTAGTTTTTATATTAGTTATTAGTTATTTATTTATTAGTTTTTTAGTTTATTTAGTTTTTTAGTTAGTTATTAGTTTAGTTTAGTTATTAGTTAGTTAGTTTTAATAGTTATTAGTTTTAGATTATTATTATTAGTTATTAGTTTTTTTTTATTTATTATTATTAATTATTAGTTTTTTTAGTTAGTTATTAGTTATTTACTAGTTAAAAAGTTTATTTATTATTAGTTATTATTATTAATTATTAGTTTTAGTTAGTTATTTTTTTATTAATTTATTTTTTTATTATTATTTATTAGTTATTATTATTAGTTATTATTTTAGGTTTTTAGTTAGTTATTTAGTTTTTTAGTTTTTTAGTTTATTATTATTAGTGATTTGTTTTATTTATTATTACTTATTAATTTAGTTTATTAGTTTAGTTAGTTATTAGTTATTAGTTTAGTTTAGTTAGTCATTATTAATTTAGTTTTTAGAGTATTAGTTTTATTTAGTTTATTAGTTTATTAGTTTAGTTTAGTTTTTTACTTTTATTAGTTAGTTTATTAGTTTTGATTTATTAGTTAGTTTCTTTTTAGTTTCATTAGTTATTAGTTTAGTTATTTATTTATTTATTAGTTATTAGTTTATTATTAGTTTAGTTATTTAATTATTATAGTTTTATTAATTATTTATTAGTTAGTTTAGTTATTAGTTTATTAGTTTATTATTAGTTTTATTATTTATTATTTATTTTTTATTATTATTAGTTTTTAGTTAGTTATTAGTTATTAGTTTTATTAGTTCACTTAGTTTTTTTTAGTTTTTTAGTTAATTATTAGTTAGTTGGTCTATTAGTTTTATTAGTTAATTAGTTTATTAATTTTATTATTAGTTATTAGTTTAGTTATTAATTTAGTTATTAATTATTAATTTTAGTTAATTATTATTATTAGTTTTTAGTTTAGTTTTATTTAATTATTATTATTTATTTATTTTTTATTAGTTAGTTAGTTATTAGTTATTATTAGTTATTAGTTTAGTTATTTAGGTTTAGTTATTAGTTATTAGTTTAGTTATTTTAGTTTTATTATTTAGTTTTTAGGTTTTAGTTTAGTTAGTTATTAGTTTAGTTATTAGTTTTATTATTAGTTATTAGTTTATTATTAGTTTTAGTTATTATTATTATTATTATTTTATTAGTTTAGTTTTATGTTTTAGTTTTATTATTAGTTTTAGTTTATTAGTTAGTTTTATTAGTTAATTATTAGTTTATTTAGTTTTTAGTTTTATTAGTTTTTATATTATTATTATTATTAGTTATTAGTTTTTATATTTTAGTTTATATTTATTAGTTTAGTTATTATTAGTTATTAGTTCATTTATTTATTTAGTTTTATTATTATTAGTTTAGTTATTATTTTTGTTATTAGTTTAGTTATTAGTTTTGTATTATTAGTTTTATTAGTTTAGGTTATTATTAGTTTTTTTAGTTTTAGTTTACTTATTAGTTTAGTTATATTTTTATTATTAGGTTATTAGTTATTAGTTAGTTATTTTATTTATTATTTATTTGTTAGTTATTTAGTTTTTAGTTTTAGTTTTATTATTATTAATTAGTTTTTATTTATTAATTTAGTTAGTTTATTATTTATTAGTTTTAGATATTAGATTTTAATTAGTTATTAGTTTATTATTATTATTATTATTATTTATTATATTAGGTTTTTATTAGTTTGTTAGTTTATTAGTTTAGTTTTTTTTTTGTTATGATTAGGTTTTAGTTTTATTATTTAGTTATTACTTTATTAGTTTAATTATTATTTGTTTAGTTATTAGTTACTTATTATTATTAGTTTATTATTACTTATTAATTTTTATTAGTTTATTAGTTAGTTAGTTATTATTATTTATTTATTTAATTTTATTAGTTAGTTATTAGTTTTAGTTATTAGTTATTAGTTTATCAATTCAGTTATTAGTTAGTTTTATTATTTATTATTATTAGCTTTATTTAATTATCTATTATTAGTTATTAGTTTAGTTTTTATTAGTTATTATTATTATTAGTTTTTTTATTAGTTTATTATTTTATTTAATTTTTTATTTAGTTATTATTAGTTAGTTTACTTATTATTATAGTTACTTATTAGTTATTAGTTTAGTTCTAATTTTTTAGTTATTACTATTATTAGTTAGTTATTATTGGTTATTATTTTTATTAGTTATTAGTTTATTAGGTTTTATTAGTTTTTTAGTTTAGTTAGTTATTTAGTTTTTTATTAGTTTTTATTTTAGTTTTAGTTAGTTATTAATTTTAGTTTATTATTAGTTTTAGTTTTATTATTAATTATTAATTATTATTATTAGTTATTAGTTTAGTTTATTTTAGTTATTAGTTTAGTTAATATTAGTTTATATATTTATTTAAGTTAGTTTAGTTATTTTATTAGTTTATTAATTTATTAATTTTTACTTATTAGTTGTTATTATTAGTTATTTAGTTTAGGTTATTTAGTATTGGTTATTAGTTTATTAGTTTTTTGGTATTGGTTATTAGTTTAGTTAGTTAGTTTAGTTATTGGTTATTACTTTTATTAGTTTTTGGTTAGTTATTTTATTATTATTTAGTTATTTAGTTTATTAGTTTCTTATTTATTAGTCAGTTAGTTTGTTAGTTTCTTATTTATTAGTTAGTTAGTTTTTATAGTTTAGTTAGTTAGTTATTATTTAGTTATTAGTTATTAGTTTATTAGTTATTTGTTTATTAGTTTATTAGTTTATTAGTTTAGTTTAGTTTAATAGTTATTAGCTTTTAGTTATTAGCTTAGTTAGTTAGTTATTAGTTAGTTAGTTTAGTTTTAGTTAGTTTAGTTTATTAGTTTTTATTAATTTATTATTATTAGTTATTAATTAGTTTATTAGTTATTATTTCAGTTAGTTTATTATTAGTTAGTTTTTAGTTTGGTTTTATTAGTTTTAGATAGTTAGTTTTATTATTATTTTAGGTTATTAGTTAGTTTATTAGTTATTAGTTATTAGTTTAGTTTATTAGGTTTAGTTTGTTTATTAGTTTATAGTTTATTTATTATTTTATTAGTTTTTAGTTCATTAATTAGTTATTATTAGTTTAGTTTTACTAAGTTATTTTGGTTAGATTATTATTATTAGTTTTAGTTAGTTTGTTTAGTTTTTAATTATTACTTTATTAGTTTAGTTATTAGTTATTACTTTATTATTAGTTAGTTATTTAGTTAGTTTTAGCTTTTAGTTATTTATTTTATTAGTTAGTTATTATTATTAGTTTTAGTTATTTTATTATTAGTTATTTTAGTTTTATTAGTTTAGTTTATTAGTTATTAGTTTAGTTTTTTTATTAGTTAGTTGTTATTATTACTTTAGTTATTTAGTTATTTTTATTAGTTTAGTTATTAGTTTTATTAGTTTTTATTAATTTATATTAGTTAGTTTCTTAATTACTTATTAGTTTAGTTATATTATTAGTTATTAGGTTTCTCTTAGTTAGTTATTAGTTTTATTAGTTTAGTATATTATTTATTAGTTACAAGTTAGTTTTATTTATTATTATTATTATTTAGTCATTATTATTATTATTATTATTATTATTATTATTATTATTATTATTATTATTATTTTGGTTAAGTTTATTAGTTTTATTATTTTAGTTTATTAGTTATTATTAGTTAGTTTTTAGTTTTATTTAGTTTATTACTTATTAGTTATTAGTTTTATTAGTTTATTAGTTATTAGTTAGTTATTATTAGTTAGTTAGTTTTATTATTAGTTTTAGTAAGTTATTAGTTAGTTTTTAGTTTATTAATTTATTAGTTATTTGTTTATTAGTTTATGAGGTTAAGTTATTATGTTTTTAGTTAGTTAGTTATTAGTTTTAGGTTAGTTTATTATTATTTAATTAGTTTTTAGTTATTATTAGTTTATTAGTTTTAGTTTAGTTATTATTTATTTATTAGTTTATTAGTTTTAGATTAGTTATTATTAGTTATTATTAGTTTTAGTTACTTAGTTTAGTTATTATTTTTGTTTTATTTAGTTTTTAGTTAGTTATTAGTTTACTTTATTAGTTATTATTTATTATTAGTTATTAGTTAGTTATTAAAAATTTTTAGTTTATTATTATTAGCTTATTAGTTATTAGTTATTAATTATTAGTTATTGGTTATTTATTTATTTTTTATTATTTAATTAGTTATTAGTTTTTTGTTATTATTAGTTTAGTTATTATTACTTTAGTTTGATTAGTTTAGTTATTTGTTTAGTTTAATAGTTTAGTTATTTAGTTTAGTTATTAGTTTAGTTGTTAAGTATTATTAGGTTTAGGTTTTTTAGTTATTAAGTTTTTTATTTTAGCTTAATTATTAGTTTAGGTAGTTTTATTAGCTATTATTATTAGTTTTATTATTGGTTTATTATTTATTATTAATTTTAGTTATTAGTTAGTTATTATTAGTTATTAGTTTAATTATTATTATTATTTGTTATTAGTTATTAGTTAGTTATTATTATTAGTTATTATTAGTTATTAGTTATTATTATTAGTTTATTAGTTTATTAGGCTTAGTTTTATTATTAGTTTTTTAGTTTTATTATTTATTAGTTTATTATTATTATTAGTTAGTATATTTATTAGTTTAGTTATTAGTTTTAGTTAGTTAGTTTATTATTATTAGTTTTAGGTTTAGGTTTAGTTATTATTATCTATTTAGTTTTAGTTTATTAGTTTAGTTTGTTTATTTTTATTTATTTAATTTATTAATTATTAGTTAGTTTTTTGTTTTATTGTTAGTTTATTACATTTTAGTTTATTAGTTAGTTATTAGTTTAGTTTTAGTTAGCTTAGTTAGTTTATTAGTTTTAGTTTATTATTATTATTTTGGTTATTAGTTTATTAGTTAATTATTAGTTTTATTATTAGGATTATTAGTTATAGTTTTAGGTTTAGTTATTAGTTATTAGTTTTATTAGGTTTTACTTTAGTTAATATTAGTTATTAGTTAGTTATTTAGATATTAATTTTATTAGTCAGTTATTAGTTTTATTTATTAGTTAGTTTTATTTAATTATTAGTTAGTTTATTAGTTTTTATTAGTTATTTTATTATTTTTAGTTATTATTAGTTATTAGTTTTTTATTAGTTTAGTTATTTAGTAATTATTTTATTAGTTTATTAATTATTAGTTATTAGTTAGTTATTAGTTAGTTAGTTTTATTAGTTAGTTATTATTAGTTATTTATTTTATTAGTTATTAGTTATTTATTTTATTATTTATTAGTTATTATTATTTAGTTTAGTTTATTAGTTTTTATTAGTTTAATTATTTATTATTAGTTATTTATTTATTAGTTTTATTAATTATTAGTTATTTAAGTTTTAGTTAGTTATTATTAGTTATTATTAGTTATTAGTTTTAGTTTAATTTTTAAGTTTTTAGTTAGTTATTAGTTTAGTTTAGTTTATTTTTGTTACTTATTAGTTTATTATTAGTTTAATTATTTAGTTTAGTTAGTTATTAGTTTAGGTTTTATTAGTTATTATTAGTTAGTTTAGTTTATTAGTTTTTAGTTATTAGTTTATTAGTTTAGTTTTATTAGTTATTAATTTTAGTTAGTTAGTTTTTAGTTATTGTTATTAGCTGTTATTAGTTATTAGTTTATTATTAGTTATTATTAGTTATTATTTTTATTAGCTATTATTTAGTTTAGTTTAATAGTTTATTAGTTTTTTATTATTAGTTTCATTAGTTTAGGTTTAGTTATTTATTAGTTTTATTAATTTTATTAGTTTTTATTATCAGTTATTATTAGTTAGTAAGTTTTAGTAGTCATTAGGTTATTAGTTATTATTAGTTAATAGTAATTATTATTATTTATTAGTTAGTTCTATTAGTTATTAGTCCTGTTTATTAGTTTAGTTATTTAGTTTTTATTTAATTATTTAGTTCTTATTAGTTATTAGTTTTAGTTTATTAGTTATTAGTTTTAAGTTTAGTTAGTTAGTTAGTTAGTTTTAGTTAGTTTAGTTATTATTAGTTTTAGTTATTAGTTTAGTTATTAGTTTATTAATTATTAGTTTAATTATTAGTTTATTAATTAGTTATTATTATTATTAATTAGTTTATTAGTTTTTATAAATTAGTTTTTAGTTAGTTATTAGTTTAATTATTATTAGTTCTTCATTGTTATTATTAAGGTTACATATATTCATTATTTTACTAGTTATTTATTAGTTAAGTTATTAGTTTAGGTTTATTAGTTAAGTTTTTTAGTTAGTTAGTTAGTTTTATTGGTTGAGTTATTAGTTACTCATTATTAGTTATTATTATTTATTAGTTTATTAGTTTAGTAGTTTAGTTTTACTTATTAGTTTATTTAGTTTATTAGTTTTTTTATTTTATAGTTTTATTAGTTTAGTTAGTTTTTATTTATCAATTATTAGGTTTATTAGTTAGTTATTTAGTTTTAGTTTTTATTTATTTTAGTTATTAATTATTAGTTTAGTTATTTAATTAGTTTTTATTATTATTTTATTTGATTAGTTATTATTTATTATTATTAGTTAGTTTTTAGTTTATTCTTAGTTAGTTTTTTAGTTTTAGTTATTATTAATTAGTTTTATTAGTTATTAGTTTAGTTATTTTTTTAGTTTTAGTTAGTTTTTATTATTAGTTATTATTGTTAGTTTATTAGTTTTATTTAATAGGTTTATTAGTTTAGTTAGTTAGCTATTTAGTTATTATTAGTTATTAGGTTTACTAGTTTTAGTTTAGTTAAGTTTATTAGTTTATTAGTTATTTAGTTATTAGTTTATTATTAGTTTTATTTAGTTTAGTTTTAGTTTTAGTTAGTTTTAGTTAGCTTTATTAGTTTTTTTTAATTATTAATTATTAGTTTATGTTTTATTAGTTAGTTTTTAGTTTATTAGTTTTATTATTTTATTAGTTTATTATTATTAATTTTATTTTATTTAGTTAATTAGTTATTATTATTAGTTAGTTTAGTTAGTTATTATTTTAGTTTATTATTATTATTAGTTTTTTAGTTTTATTAGTTTATTAGTTTTAGTTTTTAGTTTAGTTTTTATTAGTTTGGTTATTAGTTATTAGTTAGTTATTATTAGTTATTAGTTATTATTAGTTTAGTTTAGTTATTTATTAGGTTATTATTATTAGTTTTATTAGTTTAGTTAGTTATTTTAGTTTTATTAGTTATTAGTCTTTTTAGTTTATTAGTTAGTTTCTTAGTTTTAGTTTAGTTTAGTTATTAGTTTATTATTTTATTTAGTTTTGTTAGTTTTATTAGTTATTAGTACTTAGCTATTAGTTTATTAGTTATTATTATTATTAGTTAGTTATTAGTTTTAGTTATTATTAGTTTATTTAGTTTAGTTATTAGTTAGTTAGTTTATTATTATTAGTTTACTAATTTTTTTGGTTTATTAGTTTTAGTTAGTTAGTTTTTTAGTTTATTAGTTATAAGTTTAGTTTTTTTAGTTTTATTAATTATTAGTTATTAGTTTTTAGTTATAGTTATTTTATTTATTTAGTTTTAGTTTTTATTAGTTATTGGTTTAGTTATTTTTTATTATTAGTTATTAGTTTTAGTTAGTTATTAGTTATTATTAGTTAGTTAGTTATTAGTTAGTTAGGTTATTTATTAGTTACTTAGTTTATTATTAGTTATAAGTTAATATTATTATTTTATTAGTTATTATTAGTTATTATTTAATTTTAGTTAGTTTTATTAGTTTATTAGTTAGTTAGTTATTAGATATTATTAGTTTAGTTATTTGGTTTTTAGTTTTATTATTAGTTATTAGTTAGTTATTAGTTTTATTATTATTATTATTATTAGGATATTATTATTAGTTTTAGTTATTAATTTTATTTGTTCATTTTAGGTATTAGTTATTAGTTTTAGTTTTAATTATTAGGTTCAATTATTAGTTTAGTTTTATTATTAGTTTTTTAGTTAGTTAGTTTAGTTATTAGGTTCAGTTTTATTTGTTAGTTCCTTTATAGTTTTTTTTTCATTTTTTATTTATTAGTTATTAATTATTAGTTAGTTTATTATTTTATTATTAGTTATTAGTTAGGTTATTATTAGTTTAGTTTAGTTTAGTTTTATTAGTTAGTTTTCTTTTTATTAGTTTCGTATTTAGTTTATTATTATTAGTTTTTAATTTTAGTTATTATTAGTTATTAATTATTAGTTATTACTAGTTTGTTAGTTTATTAATTTTATTAGGTTTAGGTTTTAGTTTAGGTTTTAATTAGTTATTAATTATTAGTTATTATTTAGTTATTAGTTTGGTTTTTATTAGTTATTAGTTATTACTTTAGTTATTAGTTATTATTATTAGTTAGTTATTATTAGTTTTAGTTATTTGTTTTAGTTATTAGTTTAGTTATTATTAGTTATTAGGTTTTTATTAGTTATTAGTTAGTTATTATTATTATTAGTTAGTTAGTTTAGTTATTTATTAGGTTATTATTAGTTAGTTATTATTATTTATTATTTATTAGTTATTAGTTTAGTTATATTTAGTTTTTTAGTTAGTTATTAGTTATTAGTTATTTAGTTATTTAGTTTTTATTAGTTTATTAGTTTAGTTATTTAGTTTTTTGTTTTTAGTTTTGTTATTATTTATTAGTTTAGTTATTAGTTAGTTAGTTTATTAGTTATTTATTTTAGTTAGTTATTATTAGTTAGTTAGTTTTTATTTATTATTTTTAGTTATTAGTATTATTTTTTAGTTTATTATTATTAGTTATTAGTTTAGTTATTTAGTAATTAGTTATTAGATATTATTAGTTTAGTTATTTGGTTTTATTAGTTATTAGTTTAGTTAGTTATTAGTTAATATTATTATTTTATTATTAGTTATTATTATTTTTTAGTTATTAGTTTAGTTATTATTAGTTAATTAGTTATTAGTTATTAGTTAGTTAGTTATTGTTTTAGTCCTTATTAGTTAGTTATTAGTTTATTAGTTTATTATTAGTTATTAATTTTTAGTTAGTTAGTTTTAGTTAGTTATTAGTTCAATTTTTTTAGGTTATTTAGTTTTTAGTTTTATTATTAGTTTAGTTATTAAGTTTTTATTTAGTTATTAGTTATTAATTTTTAGTTTTTAGTTTATTAATTATTAGTTATTGTTAGGTTTAGTTATTAGTTAATTTTATTAGTTAGTTTTAGTTAATTTTATTATTATTAGTTATTAGTTATAGTTATTATTATTAGTTTTATTTATTAGTTAGTTATTATTAGTTAATTTTAGTTTATTAGGTTTTATTAGTTATATTAGTTTTATTATTTAATTAGTTTAGTTATTTATTTATTAGTTTATTGGTTATTAGTTATTTTTATTATTAGTTTTTCTTCTTAGTTTTATTAGTTTAGTTTTATTATTATTAGTTAGTTAGTTAACAATTTATTAGTTATTTAGTTTAATTATTATTAGTTAGTTTAGTTATTAGTTTATTACTTTAGTTTATTAGTTTTATTAGTTATTATTAGTTATTAGTTATAGTTATTAGTTAATAGCTTAGTTAGTATTATTAGTTAGTTGGTTAGGTTATTAGTTAGTTATTAGTTAGTTAGTTTATTATTAGTTTAGTTATTAGTTATTAATTAGTTTTATTAGTTTTAGTTATTTTAGTTATTAGTTAGTTATTAGTTTAGTTATTAGTTATTAGTTATTTATGTTTATTTATTAGTTTAGTTTAGTTAGTTTTTTAGTTTAGTTTGTTTTAGTTAGTTTATTTAGTTTTAGTTATTATTATTTAGTTATTAGTTTATTAGTTTTATTAGTTTAGTTTTTATTAGTTTTATTAGTTTTAGTTTTTTAGTTTTATTTAGTTTTATTAGTTATTTATTTAGTTTGTTAGTTATTAGTTAGTTATTAGTTAGTTAGTTAGTTAGTTTTATTAGTTAGTTAGTTTAGTGATTATTTAGGTTTTATTATTAGTTATTTAGTTATTATTAGTCTAGTTTTAATTATTCTTAGTTATTATTAGTTTTTAGTTTATTAGGATTATTCCTTAGTTAATGTTTTAGTTTTTAGGTTTTATTATTTATTAGTTATTAGTTTAGTTATTATTATTAGTTTTAGTTTAGTTATTATTAGTTATTTAGTTTACTTAGTTATTATTAGTTTTAGTTAGTTTATTAGTTATGTTTTATTAGTTATTAATTATTTATTTGTTTATTAGTTTTTTAGTTATTTATTTTTTAGTTAATTATTTTATTAGTTATTAGGTTTAGTTATTATTTTTATTATTTTATTATTATTAGTTATTAATTATTACTTATTAGTTTTAGTTTTTAGTTTATTAGTTTTATTTTATTATTATTAATTAGTTTTTAGTTTAATTATTAGTTTAAGTTTTAGGTTTTTATTTAGTTATTATTTATTATTAGTTAGTTTATTATTATTAGTTTTATGAGTTATTAGTTTAGTTCTTAAGTTTTATTAGTTATTAGTTTATTAGTTTTTATTTATTTTATTAGTTTTATTACATAGCTTATTATTTAGTTTTTTAGGTTTTATTATTATTATTATTATTATTATTATTATTATTATTATTATTATTATTATTATTATTATTATTATTATTATTATTATTTAGTTCTTGGTTTTTAGTTAGTTATTATTAGTTATTAGTTTTAGTTTGTTAGTTATTTAGGTTTTATTAGTTTTTAGTTATTATTAGTTAGTTTTAGTTTAGTTTTAGTTTAGTTTTAGTTTTTAAGTTTTTTAGTTATTATTATTAGCTATTAGTTATTGCATTTATTTAGTTTTAGTTTTTATTAGTTTTATTTAGTTAATATGTTTTTAGTTAGTTTTATTTATTAGTTTATTATTACTATTATAATTATTATTACTATTATTATTATTAGTTAGTTAGTTTTATTTTATTAGTTTATTTTTATTTAGTTAGTTTAGTTTATTATTAGGTTTATTTTTTATTAGTTTATTAATTATTAGTTTTATTAGTTTAGTTTATTAGTTTGATTAATTTTTAGTTTTTAGTTTTAGTTTAATTTTGGCTTAGGTTTTTTAATTTTTAGGGGTTAGGGTTAGTTTAGGGTTTAGGGGTTAGGGTTTAGTATTTAAGGTTTAGGATTTTGGATTTACGATTGTAGGTTTCAGGGTTTATAGTTTAGGTTAGCGTTTAGAGTTTAGGGTTTTAGGCTTAGGGTTTAGGGTTTAGGGTTTATGGTTTAGGGTTAGTTTTAGGATTTAGGGTTTAGGGTTTAGGGTTTCGAGTTTTGGGTTTACGGTTAAGGGTTTAGGGTTTAAAATTTAGTGTTCAGGATTTTCAGTTTTTAGGGTTTAAGGTTAGGTTTTCTTAAAAAATGTTTATTTTTATTCTTTTTAAAATAAGTAAATCAGTAAGTTTAAGTTTATTTAGTTTATTTTTTATTTATTTTAGTTTATTTTATTTATTATTTTTATTTAGGTTTACTTTTATTTTTATTTTGTTTAGTTTATTTATTTTAGGTTTATTTATTTTAGTTTAGGTATTTTATTTTTGTCTATTTTTTATTTAGGTTCAATTTTAGGTTTATTTTTTAGTTTAGTTTTATTTTTATTTTTATTTTATATTTAAGATTTAGGTTTTAATTTTTTATTTTTAGGATTAAGTTTAGGTTTTTATTTTATTTTTTTAGGTTTATAGGTTTTTGTTTTAGGTTTATTTTTAGGTTTTATTTTTTAGTTTAGGTTTAGATTTATTTTTAATTTATTTTATTATATTTAGTTTAGATTTTGTTTTTTTTAGGTTTAGGTTTTATTTATTTTAGTTTAGTTTATTTTAGTTTAGGTTAAGGTTTTTTATTTTAGGTTTAGGATTTTTTTTTAGTTTAAGGTTTAGTTTTTATTTTTTATTAATTTTTAGGTGTTTTTTAAGGTTTAGGTTTTTATTCAGTCTTTATTTTATTTTATTTTATTTTAAGTTAATTTTATTTTTATTTTAGACTTAGTTTTTATTTTATTTAAGTTTTTTATTTTTAGGTTTATTTTATTTTTTTAGTTTAATTTAGGTTTTTATTTTTTTTTTACTTTGTATTTTTTATTTTATTTTATTTTTAGGTTTAGGTATTAGTTTAGGTTTTTTATTTTATTTTATTTTTTATTTTATTTTGGTTTAGGTTTATTTATTTATTTTATTTTTTAGGTTTTACTTAGTTTAGGTTTAGGTTTTTAGGGTTTAGGGTTTTGGGTTTGGGTTATTTTAGTTTAGTTTATTTTCATTTAGGTTTAGGTTTATTTTATTTTATTTATTTTAATTTGTTTATTTTATTTTTATTTTAGGTTTAGGTTTTTTTTAGTTTAGGGTTTAAGTTTTAATTTTTATTTATTTTTAGATTTATCTTTTAGGTTTAGGTTTTTATTTTATTTTTTATTTTATTTTAGGTTTATTTTATTTTTATTTTATATTTAGTTTTTATTTTGTTTAACTTTTTTATTTTTAGGTTTATTTTTTTAATTTAGTTTAAATTTTTAAATAATTTATTATAATTTAGTTTTTATTTTTTATTCTATTTTATTTCTAGGTTTAGGCTTTGGTTTTCATTTTATTTTATTTTTTATTTTATTTAGGTTTATGTTTTTTTATTTATTTTATCTTTAGTTTTTATTTAGTTTAAGTTTAGGCTTTTCAATTTTTAGGGTTTAGGGATTAGGGTTGTAGGTTTAAGGTTTGAGGTTTAGGGTTTAGGGTTTAGGGTTGTAGGTTTGAGGTTTAGGGTTTAAGGTTTAAGGTTGTAGGTTTTAGGGTTTAGGGTTTAGGGTTTATGCTTTAGGGTTTAGGGTTTAGCATTTTAAGGTTTATGGTTTAGGGTTCTAGGCTTAGGGTTTAAGGTTTAGTTTTAAGGTTTAGGGTTTAGGGTTTACAGTTTAGAGTTTAGAGTTTAGGGTTTAAGATTTAGGGTTCAGGATTTTTTAGGGTTTAAGGTTTAGGGTTAGGATTTTTTTATTTTTTTAAAATAAGTAAACTATTAGTTTTAAGTTTATTTATTTTATTTTTTACTTATTTTAGTTAATTTTATTTTTATTATATTTAGCTTACTTATTTTAATTTTATTTATTTTATTTTAGGTATTTTATTTTTGGTTATTTTTGGTTTAGGTTTAGGTTTAGGTTAGTTTAATTTTAGTTATTAGTTTATTTAGTTAGTTATTAGTTTAGTTATTAGTTTTATTAGTTATTAGTAGGTTATTATTAGTTTAGTACTAGTTTAGTTAGTTTTATTATTAGTTATTATTTTAATAGTTTTAGTTTTTAGTTATTATTATTAGTTATTAGTTATTATTATTAGTTAGTTTTTAGTTTTATTATTAGTTATTATTATTTGTTATTAGTTATTAGTTTTTATTAATTTATTATTATTAGTTTATTTTATTAGTTATTTTTTGTATTAGTTATTATTAGTTAGTTTTTAGTTTTTAGTATAGTTTAGTTAGTTATTTAGTTATTAGTTTTAGTTTTAGTTATTTTAATATTTAGTTATTTGTTAGATATTAGTTAGTTTTATTAGTTTTATTAGTTAGTTTTAGTTATTATTAATTTATTAGTTAGTTAGTTTTTATTAGTTTTATTAGTTTTATTAGTTTAGTTTAGTTATTAGTTTATTAGTTTTATTACTTAGTTTTATTAGTTTTTAGTTTATTTATTATTATTAGTTAGGTTATTAGTTTTTTATTAGTTTTATTATTAGTTAGGTTATTTTATTAGTTATTAATTTTAGTTTAGTTATTTAGTTATTAGTTTTAGGTTTTTATTATATATTATTTATTTAGTTATTTATTAGTTTTATTATTTAGTTTATTATTTTAGCTTATTAGATATTAGTTAAGTTATTAGTTTTAGTTTATTAGTTTAATTTATTAGTTTATAGTTATTAGTTTTAGTAATTAGGTTTTAGTTATTGGTTTTATTAGTTTTATTTTATTATATTAGTTAGTTAGTTTATTTTATTAGTTTAGTTATTTAGTTTTATTATTATTTATTAGTTAATTTTATTTTATTTTATTTAGTTATTAGTTTTATTAGTTTATTATTATTATTTATCATTATTATTATTATTATTATTATTATTATGGTTAGTTTTTATTAGTTATTAGTTATTAGTTTAGTTATTAGTTTAGTTATTATTATTAGTTTAGTTATTTAGTTATTTTTTTATTTTACTTAGTTTTGATTATTAGTTTTTTAGGTTTTATTAGTTTAGTTATTAGTTATTAATTAGTTAGTTTAATTATTTTTTTATTTTAGTTATTAGTTTAGTTATTAGTTATTATTAGTAAGTTAGTTATTTTTAATTTTAGTTTATCAATTATTAGTTTTTTTATTATTTTTAGTTTAGTTCTAAGTTCTGTTATTAGTTAGTTATTATTTAGTTCTTTTTAGTTTTATTTAGTTAGTAGTTATTAGTTTTATAAGTTATTTATTAGTTATTATTATTAATTTATTAGTTTATTATTAGTTATTATTTAGTTATTATTTTTTATTAGTTTATTATTAATTATTAATTATTATTTTAGTTAGATTTTTAGTTATTATTATTTATTAGTTATTAGTTATTAGTTTAGTTATTTAGTTAGTTTTATTAATTCAGTTATTTAGTTTATTAGTTATTTAGTTCATTTTATTATTAGGTTTATTTTTTATTAGTTATTAGTTATTAGTTTTTTATTAGTTATTAGTTTTATTAGTTTATTTATTTTATTAGATTTGTTATTAGTTAGTTAGTTATTTAGTTTAGTTATTAGGTTAATAAGTTTATTAGTTAGTTTACTTATTAGTTTTGGTTATTAGTTATTAGTTAGTTTTTATATATTTTATTATTTATTTATTTATTTATTAGTTCATTGTTATTAGGTTTATTAGTTATTAGTTAGTTAGTTATTATTACTTAATTATAAGTTTATTAGTTTAGCTATTAGATATTAGTTTTTATTTGTTAGTTATTAGTTAGTTATTAGTTTGGTTATCATTTAAGTTTAGTTAGTTTTAGTTATTAGTTAGTTTTATTAGTTATTATTATTATTATTATTATTATTATTATTATTATTATTATTATTATTATTATTTATTAGTCTATTTATATTTATTATTTATTTTTAGTTAGTTATTTATTGATTTTATTTATTTTTATTAGTTATTAATTTTTAGATACTTGTATTAGTTTTTTAGTTTAGTTTATTAGTTAGTTATTAGGTTAATTATTATTAGTTAGTTAGTTTTAGTTTAGTTAGTTATTTATTATTAGTTTTTTGTATTTTTATTATTAGTTAGTTAGTTTAGTTATTAGTTTATTAGTTAGCTATTTTTAGTTATTTTTTAGTTTATTAATTTAGTTATTAGTTTAGTTTAGCTTTTTTACTTTAGTTTAGTTATTAGTTATTTAGTTTTTATTATTAGGATTTTTAGTTAGTTTTAGTTATTAGTTTATTAGTTAGTTTTTGGTTTAGTTAGTTTATTTAGTTAGTTTTATTTTACTATTATTATTATTAGTTTATTATTAGTTATTAGTTTATTATTAGTTATTAGTTTATTAATTTTTATTAGTTTATTATTATTATTATTAGTTATTATTATTAGTTATTAGTTTATTAGTTGTATTAGTTTAATTTATTAGTTAGTTTTTAGTTAGTTTTAGTTTGTTAGTTTTATTGGTTATTTAGTTATTAGTTTTATTAGTTTATTAGTTTATTAGTTTTATTAGTCTTTTATTAGTTAGTTATTTTTTTATTAGTTTATTAGTTTATTTAGTTTATTTAGTTATTTAGTTTTATTTGGTTTATTATTAGTTTTATTATTTAGTTATTATTATTAGTTATTTGTTATTATTAGTTATTATCAGTTTTTATTAGTTATTAGTTAGTTATTTATTAGTTATTATTTATTTTATTGTTAGCTTAGTTATTAATTTTTTAGTTTTATTAGTTATTTATTAGTTTAGTTACTTATTAGTTTAGTTTTTATTATTTATTAGTTAGGTATTATTACTAGTTTAAGTTATTATTAGTTAATTTTTAGTTAGTTTATTATTACTTATTATTATTATTAGTTTTATTTTATTAGTTTATTAGTTTTTTAGTTTTCTAGGTTTTATTATTAGTTAATTAAATTAGTTTTATTAGTTATTAGTTATTAGTTTAGTTTAGTTAGTTATTTATTAGTTATTAATTTAATTATTTAGTTTATTATTATTACTTAATATTAGTTAGTTTGTTTAGT
This sequence comes from Cymbidium sinense, assembly GCA_021442155.1. Classification (NCBI taxonomy): domain Eukaryota; kingdom Viridiplantae; phylum Streptophyta; class Magnoliopsida; order Asparagales; family Orchidaceae; genus Cymbidium; species Cymbidium sinense. The sequence continues at coordinate 75,248,242 of CM038227.1, forward strand.
TTATTTTTATTATTATTGGTTTATTATGTAATTATTAGTTTATTAGTTTTATTAGTTTTTAGTATATTACTAATTATTATTTTGTTTTTCCTAGTTTTTGTTATTATATCTAGTTATTATTATTAGCTACTATTTTATTAGTTTATTATTATTAGTTATTAGTTTTGTTTAGTTTATAAGTTATTAGTTTAGTTATTAGTTTTTTAGGTTTATTATTAATTTTCTATTATTTATTTGTTTATTAGTTAAGTTTTTTAGTTAGTTGTTAGTTATTAGTTATTAGTTATTAGTTATTAGTTTATTTAGTTTATTATTATTAATTATTAGTTAGTTATTTATTATTAATTTAGTTTTGTTAGTTACTTAGTTATTAGGTTTAATTAGTTATTATTAGTTTTAGTTATTAGTTTAATAGTTATTATTAGTTATTATTTATTAGTTATTATTAGTTAGTTTATTTATTTAGTTAGTTTATTTATTTAGTTAGTTTATTTAGTTTTTATTAGTTTATTAGTTTATTAGTTTAGTTTTATTAGTTAGTTACTTTATTATTATTTAGTTTTAGTTTTATTATTTTTTAGTTTTTTATTAGGTTTAGTTTAGTTATTTAGTTATTATTAGTTAGTTATTAATATTATTAGGTTATTCATTTTTAGTTTTATTTTTTAGTTATTATTTATTATTAGCTTTATTTTTAATTATTTAGTTATTATTATTAGTTTATTAATTTTTATTTAGTTTTAGTTATTTAGTTTTTAGTTATTAGTTATTATTAGTTTAGTTATTTAAGTTATTAGTTATTGGTTTTATTAGTTATTAGTTTAGGTTATTAGTTTATTAGTTTAGTTATTAGTTTATTTATTATTAGTTATTTAATTATTAGTTATTAGTTTATTATTAGTTTTGGTTTAGTTTTATTAGTTTATTATTAGTTATTATTAGCTGGTTTTAGTTATGGTTTAGTTTAGTTAGTTATTATTAATTAATAAGATATTATTTAGTTATTAGTTAGTTATTATTAATTATTTTAATATTAGTTATTAGTTATTAGCTAATTTAATTATTATTATTTGTTCTAGGTATGAGTTATTATTACTTAGTTCATTTTTTAGTTATTAGTTATTACTTTTATTAGTTTAGTTAGTTATTATTAGTTATTAGTTTAGTTTTTCTTTCAATTAGTTTATTTTATTATTAGTTTTAGTTATTTATTATTAGTTTTATTAGTTTGTTATTAGTAACTATTTTATTTTTATTATTAGTTATTAGTTTAGTTAGTTATTAGTTTTGTTATTATTAGTTATCTATTAGTTATTAGTTAGTTTTTTACTTTATTATTTGTTATTAGTTTTTATAGTTTATTAGTATAGTTAGATATTTTTTAGTTTGTTTATTAGTTTAATACTTTTAGTTATTAGCTATTAGTTTAGTTTTTTAGTTTTTATTAGTTATTAGTTATTATTAGTTAGACATTTTTAGTTATTAGTTTATTAGTTATTAGTTATTTAGTTAATAATAGTTTTAGCTATTTAGTTTATTAGTTTAGTTTTTTATTTAGTTATTAGTTTATTAGTTAGTTATTTTATTATTAATTATTATTAGTTTAATAGTTTTTTTTAGTTTTATTATTTATTAATTATTATTAGTTATTTTTATTAGTTAGTTATTTAGTTTAGTTTATTAGTTATTTTAGTTATTATGTTTATTAGTTTTATTTTTAGTTAGTTATTATTATTAGTTTATTAGTTATTTAGTTATTAGTTATTCATTATTAGCTATTTTAGATGTAATTAGTTATTATTAGTTTTAAGTTTTTTCTAGTTTTTATTAGGTAGTTATTAAAGTTTTTATTATTAGTTATTATTAGTTTTAGGTTAGTTATTTAGTTAGTTAGTTATTATTATTATTATTTATTAATTGTTATTAGTTAATTAATTTTTTAGTTTTTTTATTTTAAATTTTTATTGGTTATTAATTTAGTTATTATTAATTAGTTTTTAGTTTAGTTATTATTAGGTTTATTAGTTATTAGTTTTATTATTACCTAGTTATTATTATTAGTTAGTTATTTTTTAATTTTTAGTTATTATTAGTTATTAGTTAGTTACTAGTTTGTTATTAGTTTTATTATTAGTTTTAGTAGCTTTATTATTATTTGTTTTAGTTAGTTATTAATAGTTTTAGTTAGTTATTACTTATTATTTATTAGTTATTAGTTATTAGTTATTAGGTATTAGTTTAGTTATTATTAGTTTTATTAGTTTATTTATTAGGTTTTAGTTTATTAGTTATTAATTAGTTTTTAGTTTATTATCTAACTAGTTTTAGTTATGATTAGTTTATTTATTAGTTTAGTTTATTAGTTTAGTTAGTAGTTATTAGTTATTAGTTTAGTTATTGGTTTATTAGAATATTAGTTTATTAGTTATTACTTAGTTATTTAGTTTTTAGTGAGTTAGTTTTTATTATTTATTAGTTTATTTGTTATTAGTTTGTTATTATTTTAATATTTTATTAGTTTAATAGTTTAATAGATTTTAGTTTTTTTAGTTTTAGTTTATTATTTTATTAGTTTTAGTTAGTTAGTTTTATTAGTTTTTAGTTAGTTATTTATTTAGTTTTATTATTAGTTAGTTATTTTTATTATTAGTTTATTAGTGTTGTTATTTTATTAGTTTATTAGTTTAGTTAGTTATTATTATTAGTTATTAGTTATTCATTTAGTTAGTTTATTTATTAGTTATTAGTTTATTAGTTAGTTAGTTTTATTATTAGTTTACTTATTTAGTTTAGTTTTTTTAGTTTTATTAGCTAGTTAGTTAGTTATTAGTTATTATTATTATTAGTTTTAGTTTTTATTTATTAGTTAGTTTTATTAGTTTTATTAGTTTTAGCTTTTAGGTTTAGCTTTATTATTAGTTATTTAGTTATTATTAGTTATTAGTTATGTTTTATTTGTTATTAGTTTATTTTAGTAGTTTTATTAGTTTTTAGTTTAGTTAGTTTTATTAGTTAGTTATTTAGTTATTATTAGTTAGTTATTTAGTTAGTTGTTATTTTGTTTATTCTTAATTATTATTAGTTAGTTAGTTATTTAGTTTATTAGTTATTAATTATTAGTTATTGGTTAGTTAGTTTTAGGTTATTTTTTTAGTTAGTTATTATTTAGTTTTTTAGTTTTAGTTAGTTATTAGTTTATTAGTTATTAGTTATTTTATTAGTTAGTTTAGTTAATTTATTAGTTATTAGTTTAGTTAGTTTTAGTTTATTAGTTTTATTAGTTATTAATAGTTATTAGTTATTATTAGTTAGTTATTAGTTTATTAGTTAGTTTTTGTTTATTATTATTTTTAGTTGATTAGTTTATTAGTTTAGTTATTTATTTAGTTTACTAGTTTTTAGTTATTATTAGTTAGTTTTTTTGTTATTAGATAGTTTACTTATTTAGGTTTAGTTATTATTAGTTTTAGTTAGCTATTAGTTGTTAATTATTATTATTTAGTTTATTGGTTTATTAGTTTAGTTATTTAGTTTATTAGTTTATTAGTTTTATTAGCTATTTAGTTTTTAGTTTTTAGTTATTAGTTATTAGTTAATAGTTTATTAGTTTTTTAGTTTTCTTATTTTTTTATTAGTTAGTTTTACTTAGTTATTTTAGTTTATTAGCTAATTATTAGTTTAGTTTATTAGGTTTATTATTAGTTAGTTATTAGTTTATTTATTTATTTTAGTTAGTTATTAGTTATTGGTTTTATTAATTTATTTATTATTTATTATTAGTTAATTATCAATTATTATTATTATTATTATTAGTTATTTTTTATTATTATTATTAGTTAGTTATTATCAGTTATTAGTTTAGTTTTATTAGATTTATTACTTTATTTAGTTAGTTTATTAGTTTTATTTTTTAGTTATTAGTTTAGTTTTAGTTATTTATATTAATTATTAGTTATTATTGGTTCATTAGGTTTTAGTTTATTAGTTTTAGTTAGTTTTATTAGTTATTATAGTTAGTTTAGTTTATTTATTTTAATTAGTTTATTAGTTTTTTAGGTTTATTATTATTAGTTTTTATTAATTATTTAGTTATTTATTAGTTAGTTATTATTATTAGTTTATTATTTATTATTTTATTTTATTAGTTTTATTAGGTTTATTATTATTATTATTAGTTTTTAGTTATTATTTATTAGTTATTAGTTTAGTTATTATTATTAGTTTTGTTTAGTTTTATTATTTAGTTATTAGTTAGTTATTAGTTTATTAATTATTTAGTTGTTTAGTTTAGTTTTAGTTTTATTATTAGTTAGTTTAGTTTATTATTAGTTTTTAGTTATTTATTAGTTTTTTAGTTAGTTTATTAGTTTAGTTATTTAGTTTAATTTTAGTTAGTTTTTTTATTAGTTATTTAAGTATTATTAGTTATTAGTTAGTTATTATTATTAGTTATTTTAGTTAGTTATTGGTTAGTTTATCATTATAAGTTATTATTAGTTATTAGTTTTAGTTAGGCTTAGCTTTAGTTATTATTTAGTTTATTAGGTTTTATTATTAGTTATTATTAGTTTAGTTTTTTGGTTAGTTAGTTATTTAGTTATTATTAGTTAGTTTTTTAGTTTGTTATCATTATTATTAGTTTATTAGTTATTAGTTAATTTTTTTATTATTAGTTATTAGTTTTATTATTAGTTAATTAGTTTTAGGTCTTTCTTAGTTTTATTATTATTATAGTAATTAGTTTTAGTTTATTAGTTTATTAATTTAGTTAGTTAGTTATTAGTATTATTAGTTTATTAGTTTAGTTTTATTAATTAGTTATTATTATTAGTTTTAGTTAGTTTTTATTAGTTATTTAGTTTAGTTATTAGTTTTTTTAGTTTTTATGGTTATTTATTAGTTTAGTTATTAGTTTTAGTTTTATTATTATTATTAGGTTTTTTATTAGTTTTATTAATTATTATTTTTCAGTTAGTTTTAGTTAGGTTATTTATTTATTAGTTATTAGTTATTAGTTTTAATTATTTATTATTTAGTTTTATTTTATTATTAGTTATTATTAGTATTATTTATTTTATTTAGTTTTATTATTTATAATTATTAGGTTTATTAGTTAGTTAGTTTTTAGTTTAATTATTAAGTTTACTTTTTAGTTAATTAGTTTTTTTATTAGTTTATTAGGTTTTATTATTTAGTTATTTAGTTTTATTAGTTACTTATTATTAATTTTATTATTAGGTTTAGTTATTATTTTTATTATTAGTTAATTATTATTAGTTTTATTATTATTAGTTAGTTTAGCTATTAGTTATTTAGTTAGTTTTTATTAGTTTTTATTAGTTTTAGTTAGTTTTATTTACTTATTTTTATTAATTTAGTTTATTAGATTTTTTATTAGTTTTATTAGTTTTTTATTTAGTTGTTTATTATTAGTTAGTTTTTTATTAGTTAGTCAGTTATTTAGTTTTATTAGTTATTATTTTAGTTTATTATTTTTCTGTTAGTTAATTTTAGTTTTTTTAGTTTTTTTAGTTTAGTTATTTAGTTATTTAATTATTAGTTTTATTTAGTTATTAGTTATTATTATTAGTTAGTTAGTTATTATTAGTTATTAGTTATTTGTTAGTTAGTTTAGTTTTTTTTTAGTTTTATTAGTTATTATTAGTTTTTTTAGTTATTTATTAGTTACTTAGTTATTATGAGTTAGTTATTAGTTTATTATTAGTTTATTAGTTTAGTTATTAGTTATTAGTTTTTATTAGTTAGTTATTAGTTAGTTATTAGTTTAATTATTATTTAAGTTTAGTTAGTTTTAGTTATTAGTTAGTTTTTAGTTTTTATTAGTTATTAGTTAGTTTATTAGTTATTATTAGTATTAGTTTATTTAGTTTTATTATTTATTATTAGTTAGTTAGTTATTTTATTTAGTTTTATTAGTTTTTAGTTTTAATTATTATTATTAGTTTTTTAGTTTAGTTTATTAGTTAGTTATTAGTTATTAGTTTAGTTATTAGTTTAGTTATTATTAGCTAGTTAGTTTTAGTTTAGTTAATTATTTATTATTAATTTTTAGGTTTTTTTTATTAGTTAGTTAGTTTAGTTATTAGTTTATTGGGTATTAGTTATTAATAGTTAGTTATTTAGTTTAGTTATTATCAGTTAGTTATTATTTATTATTAATTATTAGTTAGTTAATTTTTAGTTTATCAGTTTAGTTTAGTTTAGTTATTAGTTATTTAGTTTTTATTATTAGGTTTTTAGTTTTTAGTTAGTTTTAGTTATTAGTATATTAGTTAGTTTTATTTTATTAGTTATTATTATTATACCAGTTTATTATTGGTTATTTATTTTATAATTTTTATTAGTTTATTATTATTAGTATTAGTTATTATTTTTAGTTATTAGTTTATTAGGTTTATTAGGTTTATTAGTTTATTAGTTTATTAATTTATTAGTTTTATTAGCTTTTTATTTTTTAGTTATTTATTAGTTAGTTTATTTATTTATTAGTTTATTATGTTCTTAGTTAGTTTAGTTATTTTGTTTTATTAGGTTTATTATTAGTTATTTTAGTTTTTTATTTAGTTTTTTTAATTTGTTTTATTACTTAGTTATTACTATTAGTTATTTCTATTAGTTATTATTAATTATTAGATAAACTTTTAGTTTATTAGTTAGTTAGATATTAGTTATTATTTACTTTATTATTAGTTTCTTAGTTTTTTAGTTATTTATTAGTTTAGTTTTTATTAGTTATTTGTTAGTTATTATTATTAATTAGTTTTTAATTAGTTTATTAATAGTTATTGGTTCTTAGTTTTAGTTAGGTTAGTTATTTATTAGTTATTAGTATTAGTTTTATGAGTTATTTAGTTCAGTTATTATTATTATTATTAGTTTTAGCTTATTAGTTTATTAGTTCACTAGTTTTTTAGGTTTTATTATTAGTTAGTTTAGTTAGTTTTATTAGTTATTAGTTTAGTTATTTAGTTTATTATTATTAGTTAGTTTATTAGTTAGTTAGTTTAGTTTATTATTATTATTATTAGTTATTATTAGTTATTTGTTTATTAGTTTAGTTAGTTTTATTAGTTTTTAGTTTTTATTTAGTTATTAGTTTTTTAGTTTATTATTAGTTTATATTATTAGGTTTTATTAGTTATTAGTTATTATTATTTTTATTATTTTTATTAGGTTATTAGTTTATTAGTTATTATTTAGTTATTAGTTTAGTTATTATTAGTTAGTTTAGTTATTAGTTTTTAGGTTATTAGTTTAGTTATTATTATTTTATTAGTTATTTAGTTTATTTATTAGTTAGTTATTTTTAGTTTTCTTAGTTATTATTATTATTATTATTATTATTATTATTATTATTATTATTATTATTATTATTATTATTATTATTATTATTATTATTATTATTATTATTATTATTATTATTATTGTTATTATTAGTTTTAGTTATTATATCTAGTTATTATTATTAGTTATTAGTTTATTAGTTTATTATTATTAGTTATTAGTTTAGTTTTGTTTATTAGTTATTAGTTTAGATTAGTTTATTAGCTATTAGTTTAGTTATTAGTTTATTAGTTTTATTATTAGTTTTTATTAGTTAGTTAGTTTATTTTTCTATTATTTATTAGTTTATTAGTTAGGTTTTTTTGTTAGTTATTAGTTATTAGTTATTAGTTAGATTTTTATTATTAATTTAGTTTTATTAGTTATTTAGTTATTTGGTTTTGTTAGTTATTATTAGTTATTAGTTAGTTAGTTTATTTAGTTTTTATTAGTTATTAGTTATTATTATTAGTTTTAGTTTTATTAGCTATTAATTTAGTTATTAGTTATTAGTTTTTAGTTTTAGTTATTATTAGGTTTAGGTTTAGGTTTAGTTATTAGTTAGTTATTAGTTTTATTTATTTATTATTATTAGTTTAGTTATTATTAGTTATTAGTTTTATTAGTTTAGTTATTAGTTTGTTATTAGTTTAGTTATTTATTTAGTTATTATTATTAGTTATTAGTTAGTTAGTTTTATTAGTTAATTTTAGTTTTAGTTAATTTTTATTAGTAATTAGTTTAGTTAGTTTTATTAGTAGTTATTAGTTATTGTTTATTAGTTATTTAGTTTATTAGTTTATATTATTATTATTAGTTATTAGTTTATTATTTAGCCTTTAGTTAGTTAGTTTTTATTAGTTTAGTTATTTACTATTAGTTATTATTTATTAGTTATTATTAGTTAGTTGATTAGTTTAGTTAGAATATTTAGTTTTTATTAGTTTATTAATTTATTAGTTTAGTTTTATTAGTTAGTTAGTTTATTATTATTTATTAGTTTTAGTTTTATTATTTTTTAGTTTTTTACAAGGTTTAGTTTAGTTATTTAGTTATTATTATTTATTTATTAATATTATTAGGTTATTAGTATTTAGTTTTATTAGTTATTATTTATTATTAGTTTATTAGATTTTATTTAGTGTTAGTTATTTAGGTTTTTATTAGTTAGTTATCTAGTTTTTAGTTTTTAGTTATTATTAGTTTAGTTAGTTCTTAGTTGTTAGTTATTAGTTTTATTAGTTATTAGTTGTTAGTTTAGGTTATTAGTTTATTAGTTTAGTTATTAGTTTAGTTATTATTAGTTATTTAGTTATTAGTTGGTTATTATTAGATTATTATTATTGTTAATTTAGTTTTACTTATTTATTATTATTAGTTATTATTAGTTAGTTATTTAGTTAGTTGGTTTCTTAGTTAGTTATTATTAGTTAGTTAGTTATTATTTAGTTATTAGTTAGTTTATTATTAGTTATTATTAGTTATAAGTTTATTAGTTAGTTAATAATTAACAGTTAATTTTATTATTATTATTAGTTTTAGTTTTTAGTTATTATTAGTTAGTTAGTTTCTTAGTTATTAGTTATTAGTTTTATTAGTTTAGTTAGTTACTTATTACTAGTTATTAGTTTATATTTTTAAAAGTTAGTTTATTATTATTATTAATTTAGTTTGTTTATTTTAGTTATTAGTTTTTTAGTTAGTTTTTATTTGTTATTAGTTTAGTTAGTTATTAGTTTAATTATTATTAGTTATTAGTTAATTACTTAGTTAGTTAGTTTTATTAGTTAGTTTTTTAGTTTATTATAGTTATTAGTTATTATTATTTAGTTAGTAACTAGTTTATTTATTTAGATATTTATTTTTTTACTTATTTTATACTTGATTAGTTTTAACTATTTGGTGATTAGTTTTATTTAGTTATTTTTAAATTTATTAGTTTATTGTATGTTTTAGTTTTATGGTTTTATTAGGTTATGATTTATTTATTAGTTAATTATTAGTTGTTAGTTTTATTGGTATTAATTAGTTAATATTTTATTAGTTATTTAGTTATTATTAGTTTTAGTTATTTAATTTATTAATTTAGTTATTTATTTAGTTATTAATTTATTAGTTTATTAGTTTAGTTATTATTAGTTATTAGGTTTATTAGTTAGTTATTTTATTATTATTATTTATTATTACTTTATTAGTTTTTTTATTAGTTTTATTAGTTATTAATTATTATTATTTATTATTATTAGTTAATTATTTAGTTTAGTTTATTAGTTATTTTATTTATTAGTTTTATTATTAGTTAGTTATTATTATTAGTTTATTAGTTATTATTACTTATTAGTTTTTTAGTTTATTAGTTATTATTAGTTATCAATTATTTTGGTTATTATTAGTTATTATTATTTATTATTACTTATTAGTTTTAGTTAGTTTTTATTATTTAGTTATTATAGTTTTTATCTTTAGTTATTTTTTGTTTTAGGTTCATTATTTTTATTATTATTTATTTGTTATTACTTATTAGTTAATTAGTTTTTTTTAGTTTTTTATTTAGTTTTTATTAGTTATTAGTTTAGTTATTATTAATTAGTTATTATTAATAGTTTATTATTTGTTATTATTTTTTCTATTATTAGTTATTAGTTAGTTATTATTAATTATTTATTACTTTATTTTAGTTAGTTTAGTTTTATTAGTTAGTTATTATTATTAGTTTTAGTTAGTTTTATTATTATTAGTTTTAGTTTTAGTTTTATTTTTTTTTATTTTATTTAGTTATTAGTTTATTTATTATTATTTATTATTTTATTTTTTATTAGTTTTATTAGTTTTATTATATTAGTCAGTTATTATATTTATTTATTAGTTATTAGAGTTTTATAGTTTATACTAGTTTTATTTATTATTAGTTTTATTAGTTTATTTTTTATTTTAGTTATTTTATTTATTATTTATTAGTTTTAGTTTAGTTATTTATATTTATTTTAGTTTAGCTAGATTTTATTAGTTTATTAGGTTTTTTTTTAGTTATTTTGTTTTATTAGTTGTTTGTTTATTATTTTATTAGTTTAGTTATTATTATTTTATTATTAGTTTTATTATTATATTAGTTATTTATTTAGTTATATAGTTATTAGTTTTTATTATTAGCTCAAGTTTTATTAGTTATTTATTTAGTTATTTTATTAGTTTTATTGGTTTTTTATTAGTTTTATTAGTTTTTTTTAGTTATTTATTATTGGTTTATTTTTTTATTAGTTAGTTAGTTATTTAGTTTTATTATTTAATATTATTTAGTTATTAGTTTAGTTTATTAGTTTTTTATTAGTTAGTTTTGTTTTTTAGTTTTTTAGTTTAGTTATTTTCTTTTTTAGTTTATTATTATTAGTTAGTAATTATTAGTTATTAGTTATTAGTTTGTTAGTTTAGTTTTTTTAGTTTTATTAGTTATTATTAATTTTTTTAGTTATTTATTATTAGTTATTAGTTTAGTTAGTTATTAGTTAGATATTTATTAGTTTAGTTATTATTATTAACTTTTACTACTTATTAGTTATTAGTTATTAGTTTTAGTTTTTTAGTTTATTATTATTTATTTTTATTAGTTTTTAGTCTTTTAATTTTAGTTAGGTTTATTATTTAGTTTTTAGTTAGTTTTATTAGTTTAGTTATTATTAGTTTAGTTTATTATTAGTTATTAGTTTAGTTAGTTTAGTTAGTTTCTATTAGTTTTTTATTATTAGTTTATTATTATTATTATTATTATTATTATTATTATTATTATTATTATTATTAGGTTTTTAGTTATTAGTTATTAATCATTAGTCAGTTTTTGTTAACTTATTAGTTTATTAGTTAGTTCTTTTAAGTAATTAGTTAGTTATTAGTTTATTATTTTAGTTATTAGTTTATTAGTTAGTTAGTCTATTAGGTATTTGTTAGTTTAGTTTATTAGGTTTTATTAGTTTTTATTAGTTATTTAAGTTTTAGTTTAGTTTTTAATTTATTTAGTTTTTATTTAGTTTAGTTACTAGTTATTTTCTTATTAGTTTTTTAGTTTTATTATTATTATTATCATTAATTTTAGTTTTTCAGTTATTATTAGTTTTAGTTTTATTAGTTTTTATTAGTTATTAGGTTAGTTAGTTGTTAGTTTTAGTTTATTAGTTTTATTTAGTTATTAATTTTTATTAGGTTATTAGTTTTTATTGTTTATTAGTTCTAGTTTAATTAGTTAGTTAGTTATTTATTTTATTATTTTTTAATAGTTTAGTTTTATTAGTTAGTTTAGTTATTTAGTTTTATTTATTAGTTATTAGTTTTGTTATTTAGCTTATTATTATTAGTTATTCAGTTTTATTTTTAGTTATTAGCTTATTTTTAGTTATTATTTACTTAGTTTAGTTTAATTTTTATTATATATTATTTATTTATTAGTTATTATTAGTCAATTATTAGTTAGTAATTAGTTTATAATATTAGTTATTAGTTATTATTATTATTAGTTTTAGTTATTATTTTATTTATTATTAATAGTTTTAGTTATTATTAGTTTATTAGTTTTATTAGTTATTAGTTTATTATTTATTAGTTATTAGTTATTATTATTATTATTAGTTATTTAGTTTATTAGTTTAGTTTTTATTATTATTTTATTATTAGTTATTATTATTAGTTTAATTATTATTAGTTATTAGTTAAGTTAGTCATTTAGTTTTAGTTTATTAATTTTTTAGTTTTAGTTATTAGTTATTATTAGTTAGTTATTAGTTATTAGTTATTATTAGTTAATTTTATTTTTCTTAGTTTATTAGTTAATAAGTTTAGTTATTATTATTAGGTTTAGTTTATTATAATTAGTTTTATTTATTAGTTTTATTATTGTTATTAGTTATTTTTTTAGTTTTATTAGTTATGTGGTTTTATTAATTTTAGTTTATTATTAGTTGATTAGTTATTAGTTATTGTTATTTATTATTAGTTATTAGTTTTATTAGGTTTTTATTTTCATTAGTTATTTATTAGTTTTAGTTTTAGTTTTATTATTTTATTATTATTATTAGTTATTTATTATTAGTTATTATTAGTTTATTTAGTTATTAATTTTAGTTTTATTAGTTTTATTAGTTATTATTAGTTTTTTAGTTTAGTTTTTTTATTAGTTATTAGTTTAGTTAGTTAATTTTTATTATTTATTATTTATATTTTTATTAGTTTATTTAGTCATTTATAGTTATTTAGTTATTTTAGTTAGTATTTACTAATTATGTTTAGTTAGTTTTATTAGTTTATTAATTTTATTATTATTAGTTATTATTTATTATTTTAGTTTTATTAGTTATTAGTATTAGTTATTATTATTATTATTATTATTATTATTATTATTATTATTATTATTATTATTATTCATTTAGTTAGTTTTAATTATTATTAGTTATGTTTAGTTTTTAGTTCTTTTATTTTATTATTATTATTCATTATTGTTTATTAGTTAGTTATTAATTATTATTAGTTATTAGTTATTTAGTTTATTAGTTAGTTTTATTAGGTTTTAGTTATTATTAGTTATTTGTTTTATTATTTTTAGTTATTAGTTTTAGTTTTAGTTTTTTAGTTTATTAGTTTATTAGTTAGTTTTATTAGTTAGTTATTTATTATTTAGGTTTATTAGTTATTAGTTAGTTATTTATTAGTTATTATTAGTTATTTATTAGTTATTATTAGTTTAGTTATTAGTTTATTAGTTTTATTAGGTTTTAGTGTTTAGTTTTAGTTTTTAGTTTATTATTATTATTAATTTAGTTAGTTATTATTAGTTATCATTTATCTTATTATTAGTTTTATTATTATTATTTTAGTTTTAGTTATTAGTTATTAGTTTAGTTTATTAGTTTTTGTTTTTTTATTAGTTTAAGTTATTATTAGTTTTATTAGTTATTAGTTTGTTATTTTTTATTAGTTTTTATTAGTTATTAGTTAATAATAATAATTTATTATTATTAGTTATTAGTTTAATAGTTTATTATTTATTATTATTTATGCTTTAGGGTTTAGTGTTTAGGATTTAGGGTTTAGGGTTTTTAGGGTCTAGGGTTAGAGTTTATTTTTATTTTTATTTTAAAATTAAGTAAACCAGTAGGTTTAGGTTTATTTAGTTTATTTTTTATTTATTTTAGTTTATTTTATTTTTTATTTATATTTAGGTTTATTTTTTTATTAAGTGTAGTTTATTTATCTTAAGTTTATTTATTTTAGTTTAGGTTTATTATTTTAGTTTAATTTTTAGATTTAGATTTAGGTTTAGGTTTATTTTTTAGTTTAGTTTTATTTTTATTTTATTTTTTAGGTTTAGGTTTAGGTTTTTATTTTATTTTTTTTAGGGTTAGGTTTTAGGTTTTTATTTTAGGTTTATTTTTAAGTTTTATTTTTTAATTTTGGTTTAGGTTTATTTTTAATTTATTTTATTTTATTTAGTTTAGGTTGAGGTTTAGGTTTAGTTTATTTTAAGTTTAGGTTTAGGGTTTATTTATTTTAGTTTAGTTTATTTTAGTTTAGGTTTAGGATTATTTTATTTTTATTTTAGGTTTAGGTTATTTTTTAGTTTAGGGTTTAGGTTTTTTTTATTTATTTTTAGGTTTTTTTAATGTTATGATTTTTATTTTATTTTATTTTAGATTTATTTTATTTTTATTTTAGGTTTAGTTTTTATTTTATTTAGGTTTTTTATTTTGAAGTTTATTTTATATTAATTTAGTTTTTACTTTTTATTTAATTTTTTTATTACGTTTAGGTTTTAGTTTAGGTTTTTATTTTATCTTATTATTTTATTTTATTTAGTTTTAAGTTTATTTATTTATTTTATTTTTGAGTTTAGGTTTAGGTTTATTTTTATTTTTTTTAGGTTTATGTTTTTTTATTTAGTTTACGGTTTAGTTTTTTTAATTTATTTTTAGGTTTATTTTTTAGGTTTAGGTTTTTATTTAGTTTTTATTTTTTTAGGTTTATTTTAATTTTATTTTAGGTTTAGTTTTTATTTTATTTAAGTTTTTTTAGGTTTATTTCATTTTTAGTTTAGTTTAGGTTTTTAATAGATTTATATTAGTTTAGTTTTTACTTTTTATTTTATTTTATTTTTAAGTTTTGATTTAAGTTTTATTTTAGGTTTTTATTTTATCTTATTGTTCTATTTTATTTAGGTTTAAGTTTATTTATTTATTTTATTTTAGGTTTTATTTAGTTTTGGTTTAGGATTAGTTTATGGTTTATGGTGTAGGCTTTAGGGATATTTTAGTTTAGGTTTATTTTATTTAGATTATTTTATTTTTATTTTAGGTTTAGTTTTTTTTTTAGTTTTGGGTTTAGGTTCACTTTTTTATTTATTGTTAAGTTTTATTTTTAGGTTTATTTTTTAGATTTAAATTTTTATTTAGTTTTTATTTTAGCTTATTTTAGGTTTATTTTATTTTTATTTTACATTTAGTATTAAAAGATGAAGATCCCATTTTGTTATCAAAAATACATGCATTCATATTCGCCTAAGTCACTAGCATGTGTATAAATTGGTGCTCTCTTTTCTTTGCCCTTATATAGATTTACATAGGCTTGGAATGTTAATAAGTATATAGTATAGACATCCCAGGAATACGAGGTTTTAGCTAGCACCAAGGAAGTAATTTGATTACCATACTTCCCTGATTAATAATGACACGTACATATATGATTTCATCCTTATGTATTATGGTATTAGAATTTGGATAGAGCTTTAATTTACATAATTCAAACAAAAGAAATATATGTATGTATGTATATATATATATATATATATGTATTCCAAACATATACATATATTCATCATTTAAGTGTGCTAAAATATGTTGTATGTGTAAATACATTTAGGATTAAATCATATGCATGTTGCATGTGAAGGAAGGGAATGGTTTGATGTATGTCATGTGGTAGTAATTCAGTTAGGTTAATCATGAGATTCATTTCATATTGAATAGAGTTATTTAAAGTGAACCTAAACTTAGGATTAATCTAAAATGTGTAATAAGCTATTCACTGAAGAGAACTAGATCAAATTAATATGTTTTAGAAGGTCTCTTAAGGTATGGATGAAAGAGGGTAATCCTCTTCCTTCTCTTTATAATACTTAGTTGCTAAGTGTAACCATATGAAATAAAAGAAAGCATAAATTAAAATTCTCAAATCAGTTAAATAACTTCAAGTGAAATCAACTCTTTATGTTAAATTGAATCCTTTTACATAAATTCCTAGTAAGACATACCACACCAAGCCTTAGAACTCACCACTTCTAGTCAAAAGTTAGGATGGCGTATGTATGGTGTATGTTTTATTTTATGATGTAATTTTTAGATTGGATGTTAGGGTGAATATTTTATCGATTGGATGCTAGGTCGCTCTTAGCCTGATCAAGTCTTCTATAGGGGATTATGCTTAAGGGGATGTTTAAAGATAAATATAAATGCTCTCTTTACAGGTTGCTTGAACCCCTAAGTATAATCCAAGTTAGGACAGGTGGGCTTAGTTACCCATGTGTAGGGTGCTAAGTCCAAATTATACATATAACTGCTTAGGATTAACATATGTATTTAGCTAACACTTGTTTTGTAGGTGTAGTTAGATTTACTTTTCTAATTCTTAATGTAATTTTGTAATAGAAATTAAGATTAATGCTATGGGGGATTAGGATGAGCAGTGGCTAAAAATCTTTGTCCTAGGGTGCCCTATGATGCCTTTGAAGTAAGCATATCCAAATCAAGAAAGAAGATATGAAGAAATGAAGGATAGAAGCCCACCATAGCAATTAATACAATTGTAAATATTCTTTCATATTCTGAGTTGTATAAGGGTAGCTCGTCTACCCATCTTTTCTCTTTTTGTATTTTACAGTGGTACCCAACTGCACCAACCTTTTATTCTTTTCTGATAGTCATAAAATTGATTGATATTTGTTTAAATTATGTATTAAAAATGGCATGTTTTTCCATATTTTCTTATGATTGATGCTTTAATGTGTGGCCTGGATGCAATTAGGTTCTTAGGGTAAAAATAAATCTTTTTTCTAACTAATCACTCATAACTAAATTTTAAATATACCCGATCCCCAGTGGACTCGAGCCCATATCTCCGGTAGATATGCCTACACATCAATTTAAACAAAACAAATTAAAGTCGATTCAATCTTAATCCCCGACAGGTTATAGATTCTTATCCCCAGCGGATCTTCTTTCCATAAATCATATAATCAAATCAAATTCAAATCTTATCCCCAGCAGATTTTCTTCTTCTATGCCCTCGGCATAGACCCCTCACATGTCATGTCCAATGCATGTGCCCTAGAGGATCTCCCTCCACATCCTTGACATGGAATTCTCATCAAATCTTATTTCTTCTCTTATGGGCACCTTTAATACTTCAACCAAAAGCCTAACAATGTATTCATTCAAATTAAATCACCTTAACATTGTAATTAACATTTTATGAATTGTAATGGTGCAAGCTCCAACTAACTATATAATATCATGCTAAACATATTATAGTGTTAATTAGCACACTATATTATATTATAATTTACTATAATATAATATATTATCTA
This sequence comes from Cymbidium sinense, assembly GCA_021442155.1. NCBI lineage: Eukaryota > Viridiplantae > Streptophyta > Magnoliopsida > Asparagales > Orchidaceae > Cymbidium > Cymbidium sinense. Next base: position 75,265,205 of record CM038227.1, read on the forward strand.
ACATTACACCTCATTAGAAATCATAAAATGTGAATAATGTTCATTTTAGATATAAAATTGTTATTTTTCTATTAGAAATGGTACAAAATAACATAATTTTTGTGTTGCTTCTTGGTGTGTGCCTTGAATATGGCCAAATTCTTCCATCTTAACCTTCAAATTAACATTTTTGTGAGTTTTGACCCAATGTATTATAACAAAAGTAAAACATACTAAAATGTACAATGACATTTAGTAACACACCACTACAATCATATATATGTGAAGTTATATTGTTATGTACATTATATTTTAATATGCTTTCATATAATATATTATCTTATGTTACACCTTAAAATGACTTTAAGCAAAAAAAATTATAAAATTTGGTTGAAAATGAACATTTATTTTGGATACAAAAATCCATTCTTTTGATTAAATGACACACCATAGCACATCCCCAATGATGTTCCCTAAAACTTACCTTAAATTTGGCCAAATACCATAATCTCAGCCTATAAATCAATATTTTTATAAATTATATTAGTACAAACTCTACTACATCATAGTATAACAAACTAAAATATGTTAAACAACAAGTAGTAATACATAATAGTATGCTATAATGTATGATGCTACACTATGTTATGGCATCTTATATTATAATACACTATAACATATTATATTTTATTATATTATATTGCATATCACATCACAAGGGATTGCTTAAGATTGAAAATCATAAAATTAGTCTAAACAATAAAAAAATTATATGTTTAAGTCATATCACTTACATATTTTAGATTGAAATAATATATTATGATGCCATGCTCTACCTATTATGAATTTGGCCAAATTCCACCATTCTAAAGTCTAAATAAACATTTTAATAAATAATGCTAGTGTAGACTCAACTTCATGATTGTAAAATACTAAACAAATTTAAAATATGCAGAACAATATATTATAATATATGATGTTATACTATGCTACAACATATAATATTTATTTTGAACATAAAATCTTACTTTTTAGACTACAAGTTGTAGCGCACCTTTGGTACTACAACCTAATTCCCAATTCAAATTTAACAAATTTCATCATATGATTTATTAAATTAATATTTTTATGATTTATATTAACATAAACTATAGGGTACAATACCATAATATACTAAAACATTTCAAAACATCTTATAACATCCATAATCACATCGCTACATGCTCAAATATATGATGCTACATTATACTATAATATATGGTTTTATAATATGATATAGGGTTAGGGTTTAGGGTATTCAAATCTCTTAGGGTTTAGGGTTTAGGTTTTAAGTTTTGAGTTTAAGTTTTAGTTTAGGGTTTAGGGTTTAGGGTTTAGATTTTAAGTTTAGGGTTTAGGTTTTAGTTTAGGGTTTAGGGTTTAAGGTTTTTTTTAATAAAGAATAAATTCAGATTCAACCAAATTTTATAAGACACAAGTGACGACATAGATAAAAAAAATTAGCATGCATAGAGCAAATCAAAAATCCTAGATAACTAGAATCATCTCTACTGTAAAGACATTATTCCATAAGTACTAGATCAGATCAGTAGTTCTTCAGTTTCTCCAGTTCCCATCAGAACCACCTCCGCCTATCGAGTTGCGGGATCCGCCATCATATCCACGATCTCTCCCTCCGTCACCACCACGGCTATAACCTTCATTGCTCCTCTCGCCTCCATAACCACCACTACTTAACCATCACCTCCATATCCACCCGCACCTCTAAATCTCCCATAACCAATGTGATAATCGCCGCCTCCACCTTCGCCTCCATCGCCAGATCCAAACTAAGCCTGGTTGACAGTGATGTTCCTGTTGTCAAGGTTCCAACCATTCTTAGAGTTTAGGGTTAGTTTAGGGTTTAGGATTTAGGGTTCGGAGTAGGGTTGTACATGTTATGGTTTAAGGTTTAGGGTTTTACGGTTCAGGATTTAGGGTATAGGGTTTTAGGGTTTAGGGTTTAGGGTTTAGGGCTTGGTGTTTATGGCTTAGGGTTTTTAGAGTTTAGGGTTTTATGGTTTAGGATTTAGGTTTTAGGTTTAGGGTCTAGGTTTTAGTTTAGGGTTAGGGTTTATGGTTTAGGGTTTATAATTTTTAGGGTTTAGGGTTTAGGGTTTAGGGTCTAGGATTTAGAGTTTAAGGTTCTTTTTTTTAACAGAGAACAAATTTAGATTCAAAATTTCTTCTTTTTGATTTCATCAACTAGGTAGTACACCAAGTTTTCTAAGATAGAAGCGATGACATAGATAAAAAATGAGCACACATAGAAAAAATCAAAAACCCTAGATAATAAGAACTGACTCTACTGTAAAGACATAGTTCCATAAGTAGTAGATCAGATCGATCGTTCTTCAGTTTCTCTTGTTCCCATCAAAACACCCCCACCTCTCGAGTAGAGGGATCCGCCATCATATCCCCGATCTCTCTCGTCACCACCACCATGACTATAACCTCTATCACTCTTCCAACCTCATAACCACCACTACTCTGACCACCACCTCTATATCCACCATCACCTCTAGATCCCCCACTACCACTGTGATAACTGCCGCCCCTACCTTCGCCTCCACCGCCAGATCTAGACAGAGCCTAATTGACTGTAATGCTCCTGCCTTCAAGGTTCTATCCATTCTTAAGGTTTAGGTTAAAGTTTATTTATTATTTATTTAATTACTTTAGGTTTAGGTTTACGGTTTAGGTTTAGGGTTTTTTTTTGGGAAATCCCATATAAGGGGAATTTTATTGCCACAAAAAGAGGGTTACAAGGTCCTTAACAGGGGATAAACTCCAAAACTATTGCTCAAAGAGCTACAATCAGCCTAGAGAGTAAATGTCCTATCTAAGTACATCCAAATTACCAATTAAAAGAGAAAAAGAAAGTAAAAGATACAAAATGATTAACATAGATAAGCCAATGGATAGATATGGGCCAAAGCTATTCAGGATGAGAGAATGCATGGCACTAAGGAGTAAACCTACAAGAGAAAAAGAGAAATGCATGTAAAAGATAAAAAATTAAAAAGTGAAACATTAAAGCAAAGATAAACCGAAAAATTATTATAGAGAAGTTCACCACCACAAACCAAAATGATGTAAATATGAGCATTACATCCAAACCCAAACCAAGAGCTACTACCAAACCAAAAAAGGAGTGAAATCATCACAGCCATCATAGCCTACAAACCTGAGGGAAGATAGCAGCCATTTGTTGAAAGTCTTATGAGCCTTAGTACATGCAAACCTAAACAAAACCATATACACTATAGAAAAGGAGACAGCAAAGAGCAGAATGGGAAAGGGGATCCCATGCAGGATAAATATCATCAATATAATCACCATAGCATGAGAATCCCTACACATATGAAAATGAACCATCTTTGCCAGATCCACCTTTTTAATACCAGAGCCAAGAGTAATATTAGGCCATCATGAAAACCCACCATAAGAAAATAGTAGAAAAGGCCAGGCAGAAGATAGAAACAATATACAACCTATTGTAATCCTGCTAAGCAAATCAATTAGCATGTAAATATAACCATCCCAATCATATGGAACATATATGAAACTTATAGGCCAGGAGTACAGCTCAGGAATATGGCCTAAAAAAGGAACCCATTCAGAATAATCAATGCAGATGTTAATAACCCCCTTGTTAATAAACATTGTCGTAGTTAACAAACAACAAATGTTAAGCGAGACAGCATAACCCAAACCCAAAATATAATAAGAAATGCAGAAGTCTAACAGAGACAAGATGGGAATGCATCAGCAGATTAGGTGGACCAGAAGCCACGGGTAATAAGTTTCACCCCACCATAAATAACAATAAATAAAGACAATCAGAGAGACAACCTCAGTAGCAGCTTGCTGGGCATAAAACCCCATAATCCAGTTCAGCCAACAACCAAGGCAATAAATAACAGTTAGCTAGCCATAAAACCACCCATTTAGAATAAACAGTGCATAAGTTAATAACCAAGTAAGTAATATCATAATCACAGTGATCTGCACAAGTCTAACTGAACCAAGATGGAAAAAAATAGCAGCAAATTAAATAGACCACAAACATCAGATGATAAGTCATGCTGACGAAATAAGAAACATAATCAAAAAATAACCCTGGCGTCTGGACATAAGACCTGAAAATCCAACAGCCAATAAATAAAACAGCAAAACAATTATTACACCCACCATAAGATAATACAGCATAGACACTAAAGGGGTTTGAAGGAGAGCCATCATTGAAATCCTTCAAGATAAAGAAAAGCAGGCCAACAGCTAAGCCAAAATCATCAGTAAAAGCAAACTGGAAAGAATACAAAAAGTATTTCCAATCCTGCAAAGAGATAGTAATAATAACAAGGGTATTGCAGTTTCTCTCCATACAGGTTGGGGAGGTGAGGTTAGCAAGAACAATCAGAAAAATAACCCCAGAAGTAGCCTGCTAGACATAAGACCCAAAAATCCAACAGCCAACAATTAAAATAGGAAAACAATTATTGCACCCACCATATGATAATCCAGTAAAAATAATGATACAATATAGACTCGAAAGGGATTCAAAGGAGATCCATCATTGAAATCCTTCAAGACAAAGAAAATCAGACCAGCAGCTAAGCCAACATCATCAGTAAAAATAGGCTAGAAGGAACTCAAGAAGTACTGATCCCGAAAAAGAAAGAATAATAATAAGGGTATTGCGCTTTCTCTACAGGTTGTGGAGGTGAGGTTAGAGAGCATAAGAGGGGCCACAACCCTATTAAAGAGAGAAAAGATAAATAAATTAGGGTCTGCCATGAAGCTATACAAAAATATAGCAATTAAACAATGAGACAACAAAGTCATGAGCCCCAGCATAGATTTCCAGAAAAAGGAAAAGAGACAAAACACAACCTTAATCAAAAAATGGAAAATAGATATAGTAAGACCCATAAACAAAATATTGATGGTAAGAAGTCTGTCCCTATTGATCTGAAAGTAAAGCAGAAAGTAAAACATCTCCCTCCAATAGATCCAACTGATAAGTGAAAATATCTCCATCCAGCAGGTTAGAAAAATAGGGAACACCTTACCTTTAATAGTGGAAACAACAGAAGCAGTAAGACCCCAAATAAGGTTAGGGTAATTAATCCAGCAGCAGATGCCATAGAGATCACAAAAGAACCATAAAGGGGTATCAGGAAGATGCATCAACAAAACCCAGGGAAACAACAACACTAAACAGAAGTTGGTCATGCAGTTAAATAGGTAATACAATGAATTAATTTCTGAGGTAAGGGAGACTAGTATTGTCCAAATTAGCCAAACCACGCAAATGTTTAGGAAGTGTAAGTTTGTCAAAGAATTTTATGCCATCTAATCTAGCACCTAGATTAGCAAGGTAATCAGCACATGCATTACTTTCACGCCATACATGAGTGATTTTAAAATAGAGCTGAGAAAGGAGAGCTCTAGTCTACTTTAGAAGGTAGTATAATTATGTATTGCCCACTTTGGTGGAATTCAAAAGATCAATCAACAATAGGGCATCCACCTCAATCCAAATATTGAGCCAACCTTTTTGAAGGCAAATCTTCCTTAACTACCATTAGCCAAAGAAAAGAACGAGCAAGTATTAAGGGGGTAAGCAAAAGCATATAGGACTTTACCATTAAGGTTTCTGAAAATGCCACCATAGCCAGAAGCATTTTGAGAAATAGAGCCATCAGTGTTAATTTTAATAGTATTAGCATGAGGTTTTATTCAATAAATAATCTTGTCATCTTTACAGTTGGGTTGATCAGGCAAGTTAAAACCCAGTTTATTGGCCATAAATTTGCAGCCTTTGAATTGATTGAAGTTAATTAAATTGGCATTAAACAAAGCATGGATTTTATTTTTAATTCTATCAATTATCCTCATATGGTTCATAGGAATCCCACGATGTTTTGCATCATTTCTATCCATCCATATGGACCAAATAAGAGTGATAGCAGTTATCACTTTAATGTGGCCTTTAATAGTGTTTTCAAAATAAACATCAAGAAGTTGATATAGAGTTAAGGAGCCTTTGAATTTGTCAATATTAAAGAGTTCATCATACCAAATCCAGAGTTTGGAAGCAATGGCTCTGTTAACAAATACATGATTCACATTCTCAATGTGAAAGCAGTAGTAGCATTTTGAAGGTAAGTAAAAACCTTTACCCCACAGCTAAGAGTCAACAGGGATGATGTTTTTCAAAATACACCAAGTTAGAATAGAAAAAGAAATAGGAATAGTGTTATTCCAAAGTTTAAAAAACACATTAGAGAAATCACCATTTTGGGAAAGCTTAAAAAGGATCTGATCATGATTGCTAGGAATGATAGGAATAATAGTAAGCTTATCTAAAAGAGAGAAAGGAATATAGTCAGTAAGCTTACTATTGTTCCACTTATTATTCTGGTAGAAAGAGTTCACTTTAATAGCAACAGTGGAGTGGGTAGAAAGTAAATCATCAATGGACCCACCTCCAGTCCAGTTATCTTGCCAAAAGAAAGAGGTTCCAATTAATCCCCATGAGATTAATGATTTAGCCTCCCATTTGATGGAACAAAGTTTTTCCATACAGAGAGTCTCCCACTTTATAAGGGCAAATGAGAGGGTGCTTACCCCAGATTTTGGCATCATGAATTTAGCCCAAAGACTATTGTTCTCCTAAAATTCCACCAAAGTTTATAGGAAAAGCAAGGATAGCTTCCATTGTTTACTAAGCCCACCTTGAAGAGATCCACAGCTTTTATACCAAGAGGTCCAATGCATTCTTTTAGTAGAATTGTTAGAACCCCAGAAGAATTTGTTAAGTAGACGCTCAATTCTGCTAATGGTAGAATTGGTCAGCACAATGGTTTGAATGAGATATAAAGGCATGGAGTTAAGGGTACTCTTAATCAAAGTGTGCCTACCACCAAATAAGAGTAAATGAAATTCCCAAACAAAAATTTTATGAGAGATTTTTTTGATTAACTCATCAAAGAGATGCAATCTTTTCTGACCTTTAAAAAGCAGAGCACTAAGATATTTAATAGGAAGTTGTTGTTGCTGAAAATTAGTAATTCTCAAGATTTGGTTGATCCTATTACTAGAGATTTTAGAGGAAGGAATGAAGCAACATTTACCATCATTAAGAAAGAGACCACTTTCATTACCAAATTTATTTAAAAGATTCTTAATAGTTTTAATGTTTTGGTTTAGTTTGTTTTTTTTTTTTTTTTTTTTAAGATTTAGGGTTTAGGGTTTAGGGTTTAGGGTTTAGGGATTAAGGTTAAGGTTTTGGGTTTTGGGTTTAGGGTTTAGTATTTTAGAGTTTTTGGTTTTAGGTTTAGGTTTAGGGTTAGGGTTTAGGGTTTTTATGGTTTATGGTTTAGGAAGGTTAGAGTTTAGGATACAAGGTTGGTTTTAGGTTAGGGTTGGGTTTTGGGTTTTAGGTTTTTTTTTATAAATTTAGTAAACCGATAGGTTTATCTTTATTTAGTTTATTTTTTTTTTTAGTTTATTTTATTATTTTTTAGGTTTATTCATTATTTTTATTAACATTTATTCTTTATTTTTTATTTAGTTTAGTTTATTTATTATACATTTATTTATTTTAGGTTAGGTTTTTTATTTTAGTTTATTTTTTAGGTTAAGGTTTATTTTTTTAGTTTAGTTTTATTTTTATTTTAAATTTTAGGTTTATGTTTAGATTTTCATTTTATCTTTTTAGGTTTAGGTTTTAGGCTTTTATTTTAGGTTTATTTTTAGATTTTATTTTTTAGTTTAGGATTACGTTTATTTTTAGCTTATTTTATTTTATTTAGTTTAGATTTGGGTTTAGGTTTAGTTTATTTTAGGTTTAGGATTATGTTTATTTATTTTAGTTTAGGTTTAAGTTTATTTTATTTTATTTATTTTATATTTATTTTAAGCTTAGGGTTTTTTTTTTAGTTTAGGGTTTAGATTTTATTTTTTATTTATTTTTAGATTTATTTTTTATGTTTAGGCTTTTATTTAGATTTTATTTTATTTTAGGTTTAATTTATTTTTATTTTTCATTTAGTTTTTATTTTATTTAAGATTTTTTATTTTTAGGTTTATGTTATTTTTTTAGTTTAGTTTAAGTTTTTATTTATTTTATTTTAATTTTTTTTATTTTTTATTTTATTTTATTTTTAGGTTTAGGTTTTGGTTTTTGTTTTATTTTTTTATTTTATTTTTTTTTTATTTTTTTAGGTAGGTTTTATTTATTATATTTTAGGTTTATTTAGATGTAGTTTAGGTTTTTGGGTTTATGATTTAAAGAGGTTTAGGGTTTAGGGTTTAAGGGAGGATTTAGGTGTGGTAGGGTCAGGGTCAGGCTCAGGGTAGGGAGAGGGTTTATGGTTTAGGATTTAGGAAGGTCAGGTGGGAGGGAGGAGTCAGGAGGCTTTAGCTTTAGGCCTACTAGGCTTTAGCTTTTTAGGATTTTAGTGGTCGGCCTAGAATCATAGGGTCAGGATTTAAGATAGGAATAGTGGTATTTTATTTAGGGTTTAGGCCTGTTTTAGTGGCCCAGGTTTAGAGGAGGTTTAGGATTTAGTTAGTTAGGTTTAGGGTAGGATTTAGGACTTATGGAGGTTTTATGGTTTAGAGTTTAGGGTTTAAGGTTAGGGTTTAAAATTTTAATTTTTTAAATGCAATAGGTTTATTTAGTTTATTTATTTTATTTTTTTATTATTTTAGTTTATTTTATTTTTTATTTCTATTTAGGTTTATTCTTATTGTTATTTAGCTTAGTTTATTTATTATAGGTTTATTTATTTTAGTTTATTTTTTAGGTTTAGGTTTATTTTTTAGTTTAGTTTTATTTTTATTTTATTTTATAGGTTTAGGTTTTATTTTTTATTTTTAGGTTTAGTTTAGGTTTTTATTTTATTTTTTTAGGTTTAGGTTTTAGATTTTATTTTAGGTTTATTTCTAGGTTTTATTTTTATGTTTAGGTTTAGGTTTATTTTTAGTTTGTTTTATTTTATTTTGTTTAGGTTTAGGTTTAGATTATTTTAGGTTTATGTTTAGATTTTATTTATTTTAGTTTAGTTTTTTTTAGTTTAGGTTTAGGTTTTTATTTATTTATTTTAGGTTTAGCTTTTATTTTAGTTTTGGGTTTAGGTTTTATTTTTTATTTATTTTTAGGTTTTTTAGGTTTATTTTTAAAATTTAGGTTTTTATTTAGATTTTATTTTATTTTATTTTTGGTTTATTTTATTTTCATTTTATTTTTGGTTAATTTTTATTTATATTTAGGTTTTTTATTTTTATGTTTATTTTATTTTTTAGTTTAGTTTAGGTTTTTATTTATTTTATTTTAGTTTAGTTTTTATATTATATTTTAATTTATTTTTAGGTTTAAGTTTAGGTTTAGGTTTTAGTTTAGGTTTTTATTTTATCTTATTTTTATTTTATTTAGGTTTAGGTTTATTTATTTATTTTATATTTAGGTTTTATTTAGTTTAGGTTTAGGTTTTTAGGTTTTTAGGTTTCTAGGGTTTAGGGTTATTTAGGGTTTAGGATTATTCTAGTTTATGTTTAGGTTTATTTTATTTTATTTTTATTTTTTGGGGAAAGTTAGAATTTTATTACCATAAAAGGTAAGGATGCAATGTCCTTAAAAGGGGTAAAGTTCTAAAATTCTAATTCTCTCTGAGCTACAATAAACCTAAAGAGCTAAACCCCCCATCTAAGTATATTAGAAAAAGAAAAGAAAAGAAAAGAGCAAATACAAAAGCTAAAAAAGCATAAGAGAAAAAGACATAGAGTAAAACTAAAACAAACCTTGAAAATAGTAAAAGGATGAGTCAGCAGCAGCTCATGATTCCTTTAAGAAAGCAAGATAAGCAAGATCCACATCAACAACACTTGGGTTGATTGAGTAACAAGCATTCCCTCTATAAAATTCCAACCTATGAAAGAAATCTGTAAACACTACAAAGGCAAAAGTCATAGCTAAAAAAGATAAGGATAAAGAGAGGAAAAGGAGAGAGCTGAGAAAGAGAAGGGTCAAGCTCATTTAAGATCATCTCAAGGGGCAACAATACATATAAGCATCCAAACTTCATAAAGCAAGGTTAAAATCATATGAGATGCTACTAACTAGAGAGAAGGGCTGAGTAACATCAAAGCCATCTTAGCGAGCATACCTGATACAAGCAACCATCCAAGGCCAGTCCATAGAGTTCCAGATCTTGCACCATTAAACAAAGAGCAACTGGAAAACAACCAGCTAGTAGCCAAACCACCAAAAAAACCACAATAGACTAATCACAATAACCCAGAGAGGGTCTAGAACAAAGTTAGAACACTAACAATAGCCATTATCCAAATACCCATCCAAGCTCCAAACCAGGGAATACCAGAACTAGCCATTAGCAAGCGCTAGACCCATGCCAATTAACAGATAAACAGGCAACAAAACAAAAATAAGAGCCCTCAAGCCAAAGCCCCAATAAGTAGTAGTCACCAAGCCAAACCAAAGTGAGCGATCACAAACGAATAAATACCTTAGAAATGAAACCATCAATTAAAGGAAACATAAGCTGTAGCCAAGGCAAATCACCAGAAGACAAAACAGCCACACAAATGGGGGCCAAAGGCAGCCACCAACCACTAGAACCCAAAAAGTCCAATCCAAAATGATCAACAAAGGTTCAGCCAACACAACAAAAGGCTCCAACAAATTGTCCAAGAAGAAGGAAAAGACCAACAAGGAAAAAAATCAACTAACCAACTAAAAGTCCTCCAACCAAACTAGCTAAGTAAAACAACCATAAGGCAACCAACAAAGAATAGCCCATCATATGTAACCAATAAAGGAAGCATCCCCAACAGCCAAGGAAAAATAGAAAACCAACAAAGCACCACACAACAGAGGACCAAAAGAAGCATAGCCACCATAGAAAGGCAACAGCAGCAGCTAGCCAGGACCAGCTAAAAAACCCAAACTTCCCCATCAACAAAGACTATTCTGACAGGAAGCATAATAACAACACAAAATGTTCTGTAAACAACGCACCCAGTAGAGGCTAATCCCAGGAGAATAACCAAACATAATACTAAGGCAAAAAAAAAAGATCCAACAACAAACAACATGGAACTGAGAGGCAATCCCCAAAAAACTAGCCAAGAAATTCTCCAATAGAAGGCCCATAAAGGCAACAACCAATAATGGTTCCCACTAGAAAGGCCACACATCCAACCATGAAAAACTAGTAAAAAGTAATTCGAGTTCAAAAGAGAGCCAACAAACCAACCAATGCAGAAAATAGAATAAATCCAAAGCAGAAACCATCTCGTCCACCAGCAACTAGAGTAATAAGTCAGAGAAGATTGTAGCCACCAGGCCAAAAAAAACCAAGCCAACCAAGGCTAGAAAGACTAGAACCATTAGGTAACAACCATCAGGCCAACCCAAAAGCAAGAGGTCAAAAACAAACCCAGCTTAGGCCAAAAAGTGAAAATAAGCAAAAAGCATCAACCAAAAGTTGGTTTAAAAAGGGGAAACAAAAGCAATGGATCATCAAAAATCAACAGAAAAAACCAAACCAAGAAAATTATAATCTGAGATAAGGCAATCCAGTGTTATCCAGATTGACCAAACCTCTTAAAATTTTAGGCAAAGTTTGGTTTTCTAATAAAGTGAAATCAGTTAAGTTGGCACCTAAATTAGCCAAAAAAAAAAAAAAAAAAGCAGCACAAGCATTACCTTCACAAAGGATATGGGAAATTTTATAACAAACTTGAGAAAGAAGATTTTTAGTATGATTAAGAAGATAAAATAAATCAGCATTCCCTATTCTATTAGAATTAAGCATGTTAAGAAGCAAGAGCGCATCAACTTCAATCTAGATGTTGAGGAAACCTTTCTTCAAACAACTTTTTAATAGCTTTATTGACAGCATAAGCTCAGCATAGATAATTAAATAGGCTTTGAGAGGATAGGAAAAAACACAAATGACAGTACCTTTAGAATCCCTAAGGATGCCACCACAACCATATTTATTGGAAGCAACAGAACCATCAATATTCACTTTAATCAATTTATCTTTAGGTTTGATCCAATGGATAATTCTAGCAAGTTTATAAGAGTCAACATCAGGTAGAATGACACCCAATTTTTAGCCACAAATTTGTAACCTCTAAAATGAATTCTACTACTAAGATTTGCATTAAAAAAAGAATGAATCTTTTCTTTAGTTCTAGCCAAGATCCTTTTATGGTTCATAGGACTACCATGATATTTAGCATCATTTCTATCCATCCAGATAAACCAGATAAGGGTAATAGCAATTAAAACTTTGATATGGCCTTTCATAATTTTTTGTAAATGCACTTCAAGAAGTTGATATAAAGAGAGAGAGAGAGAGAGAGAGAGAGAGCCATGAAAAGAGTACATAGTAAATAAATCATCATACAAAAACCATAATTTAGAAGAAATAATACAATTCACAAAAACATGAAGAAGTAATAAAATAACTTTTGTTATCATTGATAGAAAGCTTTCTCTACCAAAATTATTTAAAAAGTTCTTGAGATCCTTGATATGATGAATAGAGGCATTGCAAAAAATAATGAAATCATCTGCAACGCTTAAATGGGAAATAGTAAGACCACCAAGAGTTCTGTAATACATACTAAAATTACTTAAGAATAAATTAGTGATGCTCCTAGATAAGTATTCAATAGTAATAATAAATAAAGCAGAAGATAGAGGATCACTTGTCTTACACCATATGAAGAAGGAAAGAAACCCAAAAGCTTCCCCATTAAGGAAAATAGAAAACCAGGCATTATTAAAACAATTTTTAATAAGAAAAATTAATTTATCAAAAAACCCAAATAAATTCAGAATATGAAAAACGAAATCCCAAGAGATATTATCAAAAGCTTTGGTAATATCTAATTTGAAAAGAATTTTCCCACCTCTAGTATTAGCATCTAAATCATGAATTAATTCTTTAGCAAGTAAAATATTATTAGAAATAGATTTGCCTCTAACAAAACTAGTTTGGTTGAGAGAGATAATCATATGAAGTAAAGGACTAAGCCTATTGGCAAGAATTTTAGAAATCAACTTATTGAAGAAGGTGCAATGACTAATAGGTCTAAAATCACTGTAATAGTTCGGGTTATCTTTCTTCAGTATAAGAATAATATAAGTGCTTGAAAAATATCTAAGAAAAGGAACCATTAAATAAATCAACCACAACATCAATCAAATCATTTTTAATAATAAACAAACATTTTTGGAAAAATTGAGTAGTGAAACCCTCCGGACCAGCAATAGAATCTATGTTCATGTTATTCGATATTTCAAAATTTTCATCTTCATTAGGCAAATTAGTAAGCAATCATTGTCATCATTGGTAATAATAGAAGGAATCAAGTGAGATTTAGAAATAGCTTCATAAGAGCAATTCTTACTAAGCATATTTCTAAAGTAATTAATAATTGGATCATTAATATAATTATTCTTCATAATCCATTCTCCATTATCACCAAGTATTCTTGTCCCCATCCATAATATGTTTTCTAGTATCTTTTGGTGCTGATAAGTTTCTTCCATATTTTAAAAATTAATAAGTTTATCTTTTGCCTCATTTAAGTCCGTAATCTTGGAAGGTTTGGTCATAACAGAAACTTCAAGATCACAAACCAATTTTTTCATATCCTTGATTTTAGCAAAAAGATTTTTAAAATAATGCTTGTTCCACCAAACCAAATTTTGTTTAAGTCATTTCAATTTAAACTACAATCTATTCATCCCCCATAACCAAATTATCAAGATGTAAAGGGGCTTTTCAATTAGTAGCCACAATATTAAAAAAAATCAATATGCTGAATCCATGTATTTTGAAATCTAAAAGGAGAAAAATTCTTTAATCTAGCATGATTAGACAAAGTTCTACTCAAATGATCAACATAAGTAATAGGCCATTGATTAATCCAATGGATAATAAAAAGGATCTGATCCAATCTTTGTCAAGCCTAGAGTTGTGCCAAGTATAATTAGTACCCTTAAAGCCAATATCAATCAAATTACAATCAATTATCATATTGTAGAAATCTTCCATGGAATGAACATTAGGAGAACAACCACCACTTCGTTCAGAAGAGAACAAAATAGTGTCGAAATTACAACCAACAAACCAATGTTTATTAATAGAGGTAGCAAAATTGGTTTGGTTTGGTATAATTTGGTTTAGGTTTAGGTTTATTTTATTTTTAGGGTTTAGTGTTTAGGGTTTAGGGTTAGTTTTAGGGTTTAGGGTTTACGGTTAGTTTTAAGATTTAGAGCTTTATTTATTTTATTTTAGATTAGTTTTTATTTTATTTTTTTATTTTTAGGTTTAAGTTTAGGTTTAGGTTTAAGTTTTAGTATATGTTTTTATTTTTTCTTATTTTTTATTTTATTTAGGTTTAGGTTTATTTATTTATTTTATTTTTTAAATTTTTATTTAGTTTAGGTTTAAGTTTTTAGAGTTTAGAGTTTATGGTTAGTTTAGGGTTTAGGGTTATTTTAGTTTAGGTTTAAGTTTATTTTATTTTGTTTATTTTATTTTAAAGGCTTTAGGGTTTAAGGTTTAGGGTTTAGGGTTAGTTTTAGGATTTTTTTTTTTTTTTGGGAAACCCCATATAGGGGGAATTTTATTTCCACAAAAGGGGTTACAAGGTCCTTAAAGGGGATAAACTCCAGAACTACTGCTCAAAGAGCTACAATCAGCTTAGAGAGTAAATCCCCTATCTAAGTACATCTAAAAGCAAAAGAAAAGAGTAAAGTAAGCAAAAGATACAAAGTGATTAATAAAAGTAAGCAAATGAAGGATGAGGGCCAATGTCTTGCAGGAAGTGAGAATGCATGACACTATGGAGCAACCTGCAAGAGAAAAAGAGAAAATCACCTATAAGATTGTAGACAGGAAGAAGTTAGAGCAGTTAAAGTAGTACAAAGAAAATGATAAGTGAGAGCAGCAAAATTTAAAAATGGTAATAATAAAGAAGTGAGATTGAGGAGGCTCAGGCTCAGTCACACCAAGTTGGGGCAGATTCAAATATGAGCATCCAAACTTCAACAGAAGGGTTACATCATAAGAGCTACTACCAAACCAAATGGAGTGAAAGCATCACAACCATCATCATAAAACAAACCCAGATAGCAACCATTTGATGAAGATCTTTTGAGTCAAGAATAAGCAAAGCCGTATACATAGAAGTGGAAAGAGCAGCAAAGAGCAAAGTGGGTAAGGGGATCCCATGCCAAATATATGTCATCATATTAGGCTCCATGGCATGATAATCCCAATTCAAATGAAAGAGAGACATCAATGTTAGGTCATCCATACTAGTAACCAGATCTAAAGGATAATAAAGAGCAAATTTTGAAATCACGCAAACCACGTGCAAAGACAAGAGCAAGGAATTAACCCCATTCCAATCTCAGGACATTAATAAATATACATTCTTGGTAAACAATAAGCAACTGGGGTTATTTCCCATCAAAAGATAAGCAAAGAATGTAAGTAATGCACTCTTAACAACCTCCTTGTTTCGTAAAATTGAGAACAATAATTATAAAGGGAAACATCATACCCCAAGCCCAAATTACCACAGAAATGGAAGTACAACAGATAAGAAGAAATGAGGTCGCTCCCACCACAGACAAATCTAGTTAGAGACAATCAAAGATAACACCACAGAAATAGTTTCCTTATGATCAAACTCATTAATCTAGTTTAGCCAACAATCCTGAGAGTAATAGCCAGCAAGGTGGCGATAAATCCATCCAATGAGATTAAATAATACAAAGATTAAAATCAAGAGAGGCAAAAGTATAGTCATAATTATCTGCAAAAATGTAGCATAAGCTAGAGGGAAAAAATAGCAGCATATGAAGTCAGCTGCAGTCTAAATGCTAACAGAAAAAAACTCAAAAGCCAATAATCAAATTATGCAGGAAACAGCCAACAACCATAAAAACAACCTGCTGGATAAGGGAAACAGCATACCCCAAGCCTTAATGACCACAGGAAATGGGAGGACAATAGTAGATAAGAAGAAGGTAAAGGGATGTGATAACAGTAAAAACACAAAAGCCCATAACCAGAATGGGCAGAAAATAGCCGAGAACCATAAAGACATCCTGCTTGTTGAAGGACCCAAAAATCCAAAGGCCTTCAGTGTAAGAAATAATGCAATTATTACCCCCATCAAATTTAAGCAAAATAACATCAAAATTAGCCTACAAAACAGAATAGACAACCACAATAGCAAGAGGCTAAACATAAGATTCAATGATCCATAACAGCCAACCACTAAGATAGAATAGAACAGCAAGTTGGCCAACAACCAATCCCATTAAAATGGAAGATGCTTTCCAAATAGAGAGGGAAATGGCCGGGAGAAGAGTAGAAATGTAGCGACAAGTGAAATCACTCAACAAAATCCTTCCGAAATGGGAAAATAGGCTTGCTAAACCCACAACCACGGGTAGGCAAGAGAAGCCATGAAGAAAACCCACTGCAAGAGATAAGAATAAACAAGAAAACACATTCTGGCGAAGGGGAAAATAAATTAGCCAAAACAATTAACAAAACAACACCTGGAACAAGAAAGACAACCCAGTATAGTGAATGAATCAAAGATCAAAGAGAAAAACAAGATAATAAAGAACAGCAAGTTGGCCAAAGAACCACCTAATACAAATAGACAATGCTTTAGAAAAAAACCCATAAAGAACCAACAAAAAAACCCCGACATAAGTCAAATTGAAAAACCATTAAGAAAGCCCAAACCTGCAAGGAGATAAGGATAAACAGGAGATAACAGGCACTCTCCTGACAGGTTCGAAGAAAGAGGTTACCCAAAGCAATCAACAAAGCAACTCCAAAGGCACCCTACTGGACAAGAAGGACAACCCCAAAAATAGCTTGGTGAACAGTGGAGTCTAGGATCCAGATCAGCCAACAATCAAGATGAAAATTAACAGCAAATTGGCCAAAAAAAACCCCCAATGCAAATATACAAAACAAAAGTAAAGTCCCAGAAGGATAGGGAATGGATCAGGCCAAAGCTAGTTAAAACAAGATGATCAGCAGTAGCCCAAAAGCTAATAAAAGAGACAAGCAACAAAGCACAAGCCAGCAACCATTCAATAACCTCAAAAAGGTCCAGCTGATCAAGACAATCCAAAACCCCAGAAGCATAAGCTAAAATCCAATCATGCAGTTGGGTAATCACAGTGTTGTGCATAATTTTAATAGAGCCAAAGGGGAGAAGACAGCAGATTAGGTAATCAGCGCAAGCAAAAAGTTAGTCAAGATAAAAAAAACAACAAACGACCAAAACCACAAGGTTAGCCTGCAAATAGATATTAATTACAACAAAGGAAGTGCTAATTCTGCCCATATAGGATGGAAAGAGGGGATTAGCAATTACCATCAACAAACCAACCCTAAGAGCAGCCTGCATGACAAAAGGCCCAAAAATCCAACAACCAAACATTAAAACATCAGAATAAATATTGCATCCTACATAATAAACACAAGGAAGTAACACTGATACAACATAGGTTACTAAGTGGTTCCAAGCAGTTTCATCTTTGATAACTAGCAAGACACAAAATTTAATGCCAGCAGCTAATCCCACAGCAAAACTAAAATTGGTAATCCGAAGGTAATTCCAGTCCATAATAAGGAGAAGAATATCAGATAAGTTAGGATCAGCTGTAAAGTTGAATAGAGGAATATCTGTTAAGCATTGATGCAAGGATCCCATATTATAATTCCAGAAGAAGAAAAGTAATATGTCCCTATTGATCAAAAAATGCAGCATCAACAAATAGAGCATTAAGTAGTATATCTCCCTCTAGCAATGAGTAAATCCCTTATCATTAATAATGGAGGCAGCATTGACAGTAAGACCCCAATCAAGATTGGGGATAGTAAACCAATAGCAAATGTTACACAGCTCAGCAATTGACCAAGTGGGAGTATTAGGATGATGCATCAGCAAATTTGAGAGGTACAACAACACTTTATCAGTGTAAGTAACAAAAGCAGGAAGCCCCCAATTAAAGGAAATGCAATTAAACCAACAGCACATGTTACAGAAATCAAAATAGCAAGTAGTATTAGGGTGAAACATTAGCAAAAACCAAGAGAACAACAACACTAAATATAAAATGGGCATTCAGTTAAATAGATATTGAACCAGATCAATCCCATAGGTTAGATTAATTTTTGAGATAAGGGAGCCCAGTATTGTCCAAATTAACCAAGCCACGCAAATGTTTGGGTAGGGTGAGTTGATCAAAGAAGATTATACCATTCAATCTAGCTCCCAGATTGGCAAGATAATCAGCATATACATTACTCTCACGCCATACATAAGTGATGTTAAAATTAAATTGGGTAAGAAGAGCCCTAGTTTGCTTGAGAAGGTAGTATAATTCAGTGTTGCTCATTTTGGTGAAAGTCAAAAGATCAATCAGTAGAAGGGCATCCACCTCAATCCAAATATTGAGCCAACCATTTTGAAGGCAAATCTTAAGAGCTTTGTACACTACCATAAGCTCGAAAGAAAGGAATAAAGAATTAAGGGGTAAGCAAAAGCACATAGGACTTTACCATTAAGATTTCTGAAAATGCCACCACAACCTGAACCTTTATGAGAGACAGAGCCATCAGTGTTAATTTTAATAGTATGATCATGAGGTTTTACCCAATAAATAATCTTGTCATTTCTATAGTAGGGTTGATCCGGTAAGTTAAGACCTAGTTTATTGGCCACAAATTTATAACCTTTGAATTGTTTGTAGTGAATGAGATTGCATTAAACAAGTCACAAATTTTGTTTTTAATTCTAGCAATTATCCTCATGTGGTTCACGGGGATCTCACGATGTTTTGCATCATTTATGTCCAACCATATGAACCAAATAAGAGTGATAGCAGTTATGACTTTAATGTGACCTTTAATAGTGTTGTCAAAATAAACTTTAAGAAGTTGATATAAAGTTAGGGAGCCATTGAAAATGACAATGTTAAAGAGATCATCATACCAAATCCAAAGTTTATAAGAAATGGCCCTGTTAACAAAGACATGATTCACATTCTCAATGTGAAAGCAGCATTGATATTTTGAAGGTAATTGAAAACCTTTACCCTACAACAAGGAGTCAACAGGGATAAAGTTTTTCAAAATACGCCAAGTAAGAACAGAATAAGAAGTAGGGATAGTGTTATTCCAAAGTTTGAGAAACATATTGGAAGAATCATGATTTTCTTTAATGTGAA
This sequence comes from Cymbidium sinense, assembly GCA_021442155.1. Lineage (NCBI taxonomy): Eukaryota > Viridiplantae > Streptophyta > Magnoliopsida > Asparagales > Orchidaceae > Cymbidium > Cymbidium sinense. The sequence continues at coordinate 75,284,550 of CM038227.1, forward strand.
TCCAAACATTTTTAAAGTTGAAATCACCATTCTATAAGAGCTTAAAAAGGATCTGATCTTGATTGGTAGGAATGATAGGAATAGTAGTAAGTTTGTTCAAGAGAAAAGAAGGAATATAATCAGTAAGCTTGCTATTGTTCCACATATTATTCTGCCAGAAAGATTTCACTTTAATAGCGGCGGTGGAATGGGTAGAGATTAAGTCGTCAATGGACCCACATCCACTCCAATTATCTTGCCAAAAGAAGGAGGAGCCAAAGTTAATCCCCCAAAAAATTAAGGATTTTGCATCCCATTTGACGGAGCAAAGTCTTTTCCAAACAGGAGAGTCTCTTGCTTTATAGGGACAAATGATGGGGTGCTTACCCTGACAATATTTAGCAATCATGAAATTAGCCCAAAGACTATTGTTACTCCTAAAATTCCACCAAAGTTTATAGGAAAAGGCAGTGATAGCTTCTTTGATTGGCTTACATCGAAGACCACCTTCAGTGAGAGTGCCACAACTTTTAAACCAAGAGGTCCAATGCATTCTTTTAGAGGAGTTATTAGAGCCCCAAAAAAATTTGTTATGGAGACACTCAATTCTGTTAATGATAGTAATGGTTGGCATAATGGTTTGGATGAGATATAAAGGCATGGAATTAAGAGTGCTCTGAATCAAGGTGAGCCTACCACCTAAAGAGAGTAAATGAAATTCCCAAACATAAATTTTATTAGAGATTTTCTAGATAAGATCATCAGAAAGATGAGATCTTTTCTTACCTTTAAAAAGTGGAGCCCCGAGATAATTAATAGGAAGTTGATGTTGTTGAAAATTAGTAATTTTGGAGATTTGGTTGAGCCTATTGGTAGAGATTTTAGTGGAAGGAATAAAACAACATTTTTCTTCATTGAGAAAGAGACCACTTTCTTTGCCAAATTCATTTAAAAGGTTCTTAATAGTTTTAATGTGTTGAATAGAGGCATTGCAAAAGATTATAAAATCATCGAAAAACTGAGATGAAAGCAGGAGACCACCATGAGTTTTAAAAAATATGGTAGGATTTTTATTGAAAAGATCATTCAGCTCCTCAAAAGATATTCAATAATAAAAAGAGCGTGAAAGGGGTTTACCTCAAGCCATGCCTTGAAGTAAAGAAACCTAGGGACTCACCATTCATAATAACAGAGAACCAAACATTGGTAATACAGTTTTTGATGAGGTGGATGAAATTATCAAAAAACCTAAACAAATGTAAGATTTGAAAGAGGAAATCCCACGAGAGGTTATCAAAAGCTTTAGAGATGTCCAGTTTGAGGAGTATGTTGCCACCTCTAGTAGGAACATCAATATCATGAACCAGCTCTTGGGCTAGAAGGATATTGTGATATAGCTCTATTTTAAAGCGGTTTGGTTAGGAGAAATAATTTTAGGGAGTAGTGGACTTATCCTATTATTAATTAATTTAGCAATGAGTTTTTGAAAGAAGGTGCTAAGGCTGATAGGTCTAAAATCTCCTCAAAAATCAGGATTATTAGTTTTGGGAATGAGGACAATTGAAGTGCTAGAAAAGTATCTAGGTAAAGAGCTGCCATCAAAGAAGTCAACAACAACATCAATAAGGTCAGACTTAATAAAAGTCCAATAATGTTGAAAGAAATGGATCGTGTAGCCATCAGGGCCAGCAACAGAGTCAGTGTTCATGCTATTGAGAGTACTACTAATCTCAGCTTCCGTAGGATGCAAAGTGAGTAAATGATTTTCATCATTAGTAATCATAGAGGGGATTAGGTGTGTGATGGAGAGGGCTTCTAAAGGAGGGTTGATGTTTAATAAATTTTGAAAATGTTGTATGACAAAATCTTTAATTTCATTATTATCAGTGATCCAGATACTGTTAATATTTTGATTTTTTGAATAGAGTTTAAGGCTTTCATTTTTTTGAAAAGAGCATGGAAATACCTTGTATTTCTGTCACCATCAATAATATGTTTGCTAGCGGCCTTTTGATGCCAATAGGTTTCCTCCATATTCTGATAATTTATCAAGTTATCTTTAGCAGTGTTCAACTCATCAAGCTTACTAGGATCAGTTAAGATAGCATCTTCAAAGGAGCAAACTAATTATTCTGTAATTTTGAGATTGGCAAAAACATTTTTAAAATGATGCTTGTTTCACCAATTTAGGTTTTGTTTAAGTCTTTTGAGCTTAAGCCAAAGCTGAATCATGCCTTTAACGGAATTGCCCTGGTGAATAGGGGCCATCCAATTAATGGAAACAACATTAATGAAATCACGATGTTGGGTCCACATATTTTGGAATCTAAAAGGAGTAGGAGAGGAAAGATTACTGGAAGAAGTTTTGATAGAGATCAAAAGTGGAGCATGGTCTGACAAAGTTCAAATGCTCAAAAGTGAGGGCCATTGATTGATCCAAAGGGAATTAAAGAGGGTCAAGCGCCAAAGTCTAGAGTTATGCCATTATAGTGGAGCGGAAAACCAATATCAATCACGTTGCAATCAAGGATCATATTAGAGAAATCCTCCATGGAATGGATGTTAGGAGAGTAGCCTCCCCTCCTTTCCAACAAAAGTGTTGAAATCACCCCCCAACCAACCAGGGTTTGTTAACCGAGGAGGTGAAGATTCTTAAGTGATCCCAAAGGATGTTCCTACCAACTCTATTACAAGAAGCATAAATAAAGGAACCAAGAGCAGAAAATTCACCCAATGAGATTTAAACATTAACTAATTGTTCGAGATCATCAAGGATAGAAATGTTGATTAAATTATTTCAAAAATACCAAATTTTATTACTAATATTATAAAAAAAATTTTGAAAGCCAAGCATTCTAGCAACATGGGTGATCTTAGAAGAGTGAATGAATGCCTCAATAACAACAAGTAAGATTATATTATAAGTGCTTAAGACGAGAGTCCCAATACCCCGAACATTCCAAATAAGAAAACTGATCATAATAAGGTGGAAGGAAAAGAAAAGAGATAATGAAAAAATTGAAGGGGAAGAAAAAGAAAGCATGAAGCAATTATTTGTGACAAGTTAGAGAAGATCGAGTGGTTCTAGTGGAGCTATTAGTGAACATTCTAGCTTTAAAAAAAAATTTTTAATAACAATTTGAAAAGGCCTATCTATGTCTAATGTATCTCCATCAGAAAGGGAGTGGTTGGTGATATTCAGAATAGGAGCAGTATCTGTCAAAGCATTCCTAATGGTGATTTCTCCTTCTTCGATATTAGAGTTAGGTTGAGAAATTGGATTAGCATGGATATCACTCTGTAAGGTAATAGAAGGAGAGGTTGTAACACCATTAATAGCACAAATTTCATTCTCATTTCCATGATGATTATTCAGATTTTGGTCCGTCACCAAAGTATCAACATTTTTCATAACAATTCCAGAATTAGTTTTGAGATTTTGATCCAACTTGAGATTCCCATTCAAATCACCATTATGATTCATATGAGTCAAGGGATTGTCTTGTGATGCCAAATTATTATAAGTAGGAGTAATGTTAATTAAGTTATCATTAGTTTCCTCACAAACCTCAATATCATTATTTTTTCCAAGCTCAGATTGTTCTCCAATAGGAAAATCAGTAGATAGTAAAGGAGTAGGGGTAGGAGGGTGAGTTCCATTTTGAGTAGCTTTAGGCACATAAGCGAACTTATTGGTTTTTTCATTTCCTAGAGTGGGATTAGGATCCGACAATTTATTCTTTTTAAGATTAGGGTGTAACACAAAGCATTCAGAGTGATCATGACCATGGATCTTACAGTGTGTGCAAAAAATAGGAAAATTTTCAAATTCCACTTTCTGATTATACTCAAATTTTTCCGAACCGATCCAAACTTCTTTAGGGTACTTTTTGTTAATATCAATCTCAACCAAGATACGGGAAACTGATGGCCAAGATCTCATGGTGGTGGCTTGATCAATTTGAAGGGGCCTACTAAAGAGAGCCCCAATCGCAAATAGGACTTGATGGATAACATAATGTATCCTCATGTTTGGAAAGGATAGCCATAAAGGAACAATAGGGGATTCCTCTTTGACATCAAAAAGAGGTGACCATTTCAAGAGCCTCATTTGACAATTGTACACAAAGTAGGAGCGACGAGCAAAGACTCTTGAGTAGTCTAAATCATTCGATAGCTGAATAAGGATATATCTAGGATCAATCAACCCGATAATGAAAACTCTCAAAAGCTTTAGGCTATGAAAGAAGGATCAGATATTGTCAAGAGTCGGGCGACGTAAGGAAAATTTTCCAACTAATGAAAATTCAAAGGGCTTTGCCAATTTTTCCACATCAAGATCTGAGCACATTACAACCGGCATTCCATGAAAGGAAGTTGAGATTAAGTTAACCAAAACATTAGAGAAAGTGTTCTTACCAGATAATGCATCCTTGAAGGACTTAACAGGATGCAGATGAAGTCGGATACAAAATTATAGATGGGAAGGCAGGCCTCCAAGTTCAACGAGCTCAGTTGCGCAGAAAGCGGCACCTCCGCCATTGTAAGATCAAGGAAAAATCACATAAGTGGCCAAACCAAGAGTAATAAACCAGAAAATATGATCGGGGAAGGCCGAGGAGTAGCCTAACCACAAGAAAAATGAAAGGGAACATGAAATCTCCAGAGAGAGCCACGGTCGAGAGGAGAGAGATTTTTTTATGTTTATTTCGGTTTAAGATCTTTGAGGCTTAGGGGGGTTAGTTTTAGGGTTTAGGGTTTCGGGTTTTGGGTTTAGGGTTTAGGATTTAGGGTTTAAGGTTTAGGGTTTTTAGGGTTTAGGGTTTAGGATTTAGGGCGAGGTTTTATTTTTTATTTTTTTTTGTTTAGGTTTAGGTTTTTATTTTATTTTTTAGGTTTAGGTTTTAGGTTTTAATTTTATGTTTACTTTTATATTTTATTTTTTATTTAGGCTTAGATTTATTTTTAGTTTATTTTATTCTATTTAGTTTAGATTTAGTTTATTTTTGGTTTAGGTTTAGGTTTTATTTAGCTTAGTTTAGTTTATTTGAGTTTAGGCTTAGGTTTATTTAATTTTTTATTTTAGGTTTAGGTTTTTATTTAGTTTAAGGTTTAGGTTTTATTTTTTATTTATTTTTAGGTTTTTTATGTTTATTTTTTGCTTTAGGTTTTTATTTATTTTATTTTATTTTAGTTTTTATTTTTTTAATTTATTTTATTTTTAGGTTTAGGTTTAGGTTTATGTTTAGGTTTAGGTTTTAGTTTAGGTTTTTATTTTATCTAGGGTTTATGGTTTAGAGTTTAGGGTTAGTTTTATGGTTTAGGGTTTAAAGTTTATGGTTTAGGATTTAGGGTTTAGGGTTTAGGGTTTATGGTTTAGGGTTTAGGGATTAGGGTTAGGTTTTTTTAAATTAAGTAAAGCAGTAGGTTTAGGTTTATTTAGTTTATTTAGTTAATTTTTTATTTATTTTTGTTCATTTTACTTCTTATTTTTATTTTGGATTATTTTTATTTTTATTTAATTTATTTTATTTATTTTAGGTTTTCTACTTTAGTTTATTGTTTAGGTTTAGGTTTAGGCTTAGGTTTATTTTTTAATTTAGTTTTATTTTTATTTTATTTTTTAGGTTTAGGTTTAATATTTTATTTTTAGGTGTAGGTTTAGATTTTTATTTTACTTTTTTAGGTTTAGGTGTTAAGTTTTAATTTTAGGTTTATTTTTAAGTTTTATTTTTTCATTTAGGTTTAAGTTTATTTTTAGTTTATTTTATTTTATTTAGTTTAGGTTTAGCTTATTTTAGGTTTAGGTTTAAGTTGTATTTATTTTTTTTTAGTTTATTTTAGTTTAGGTTTAGGTTTATTTTAGTTTTATTTTAAGTTTAGGGTTTTTTTTAGTTTAGGGTTTAAGTTTTATTTTTTATTTATTTTTATCTTTTTTTTAAAGTCTATTTCTTAGGTTTAGGTTTTTATTTAGTTTTTATTTTATTTTGTTTTAGGTTTATTTTATTTTTATTTTAGGTTTAGTTTTTATTTTATTTAGGTTTTTTATTTTTAGGTTTATTTTAATTTTTGTTTAGTTTAGATTTTTTATTTATTTTATTTTAGTTTAGTTTTTTATTTTTTATTTTATTTTATTTTTAGGTTTAGGTTCAAGTTCAAGTTTTGGTTTATGTATTAGTTATTTTATTTTATTTTTTTTATTTATGTTTAAGTTTATTTATTTATTTTATTTTTATGTTTTATTTAGTTTAGCTTTAGGTTTTCAAGTTTTTAGGGTTTAGGGTTTAGGGTTTAGGTTTAGGGTTAGTTTAGTTTTTAGGGTTTAGGGCTATTTTATTTTAGGGTTTAGGGTTAGTGTTTAGGATTATTTTATTTTAGGATTTAGGGTTTAAGGTTTATAGTTTTAGGATTTAGGGTTTTGGGTTTTAGGGTTTAGGGTTTATGGTTTAGGGTTCTAGGTTTAGGCTTTATGGTTTAGGGATTAGGATTTAGGGTTAGTTTTAGGGTTTAGGTGCATGCTATGATCCACTTTTTGGTTTGCATCAAATGGGTATGTGTCATTGTTAAACCAGAGAGTCGAGGTACAAAGACCTTCTTCGAATCAGAAGCCCTATGCCTTTAGGTGTCCAGACTATATACCTCATTAAAAGTGTGTTTGTGTTGTGTGTGTGTGTGTGTGTGTGTGTCTACTAAGAAACTTCATTTATTATATGATTATTTTTCATATAAATTTATGCCTAAATATACGTGTCATTATTAGACCAGAGAGATGACGTATGGACCAATAGCCAAACTATATACTTTATAAGCATTATGCAAATGATAAAACATTTGAAATTTTTATAATTTCAAAATAAATACTAATTTAAAACATATACAAAAATACATTCATGATCTTGACTATGGTTACATTTGAAATTATTTGAATTATAAACTAATTTATAAAGTATGTGTAATTATTGGATGAAATAGCTTGCTTAGTGAAAATATATTTGATTTAACTACACTGCTAAACATACACATATATTTAAGATGATTGAATATCATGAATGATCTCTTCCTTTCATTCATCAAACTCCAAAGTCAAACATAAATTATAAAATCGGATGAGCTTAAGGTGGCTTAATTAATGAGGATTTTAATTAATTCTAAATAATAAAATGGCTCAAAATATCTTTAATTTTCTTTAATTATTCCACATGATTGTCTATGTTCATTATGTGGCTTGATATTTAATTATTTGATTTTAATATATTTATGGTTTAATTAATTGATAAATTTAATTATTGAACTAATTTGCCCTAGAATGCAATAACTCATAAAATATATGCCCAAAAATTCTAAGAAAAATTGTGAACTTGTACAATAATAGCAAAAGTAAACTCTAAAAATTTTAAGTCATTTGGGCTTATAATTTGGGATTAGTCACACCAATTAAGATTTAAGTAATTAAATAATTACTATTAAAATACCCCCAAACTAATTGGAGCCTTTGATTTTATTGGTTAACTCCTTGTTATTTGGGCATAAAGAGAGTTTATTTGTAATTGTTGGTCAAATGGTTGATTTTTTTATTATTTTTAATGTTCAAATTGTAATATTTTATTTCATTAAATTCTTGCTAATTATTAAGCCCTAAGCTATGTGATATTATGATTTCACCATAATCAATGAGCTTAATTAACTTTCATGGGATCTCTAATGTTAATTAAATAGTTTTGAACTAACTTCACATATTTTAATAATTTGTTATATTTTTATACTAGCTATTTTATGCAAATTACCTTAATTAGGGTTCAAAAATCACATCTTCTCATCTAGAGCTCTTATTGGCCTAAACGTTTTATGGTGGGTGGGTCTTGGAATGAGATATTTACTCTAAAAATTTAAACTTAATCAACCATGTAATTTAAGAGTAATTAAGAAATTACTATTTCTAATAAAACTCAAATTAACCCTAGAATACTTGGTAATTTTTGAGGATTTTTATACCATTAGATGCCAATCTGAAATGTGAATTTAGAGAGGGCTCATTTACATTTTTTGGCTAAGTGATTGATTATTAGAAATTTTTGATGTTCATCTCACTTAGGTTAATTAATTAAGAATTAATTATGCCCTAAATTAATATTTTTTTATATTTTGAGTGATCTAGAGGTCTTGAACTTATTTGGGTTTCTTACTATTTATTAGGGTGTTTTAAAATATTTTGATAAGTTTTCATAATTTATATATATTTTTAATTATATATTTAATCAAAATCAAGTGATGAACTTTAAAAATCATTTACTTCTAAAATAGAAGCCTATTTTACTTGAAATATTTATGGTAGTTAGGGAATAACATTAAGTTCCTTTTTTTGAAAATTACATCTTGGTTGGAGTAGTATTTTAGGAGTAATTAATGAAATAATTTCACTCCAACTTAAATTACTCCTAGAATACTTACCAAATTTAGGATTTTAGGTTCATTGGATTCCTCTTGAAAAGATGAATCCATGAGGGCTTATTTATATATTTTTTAAGTATTTTATTGGTTATGCTTTTTGAAGTTTCAAGCTAAGTCCAAGCAATTTTAATCATGGTCAAGGATGGATGGCCAAGAAATGTTTTCCACATAACCAGTGAGATGAAAGGGATGGATGGTTTTTGACCCCTAAAACCTAATTTTTCAACAAACTTCAGTGGATACTGACCTCTTTTTTTTATAAGAAAAAGTTTAAAATTGAAAAAGCAATGGAGGTTTAAGGTTGCCTCCTATTTCATGCTAATTTCTTTCATAAAGCATAGACACATATGGTTGATATAAAGTTTAGTGAAGTTATCTCATTGAAGCTCTCATTTGATGGATTCTAGAAGATTTTCTTGAATTGAGGTGGGCTGCTAGTGTGAATCTCCTCGCTTGCCTCTCTATGGTACTCTTCGGCCACTGTGCACCATGACACATTGCTAGAACTTAGTGGATCTTAGGCTTAGAAAGCTCAAGTGGGGGAGAAAAAGATTTTCTTCTAATTGGAAAAAGTGTGTGTGTGATTTCTGTGTGCTAAGAAGAAAAAAAGAGGTGTTTAGGATGACTCTTTTTTCTTATGCCTTCCCATGTGATAAAAAAATATTATTTTTTCTCCTCATGCTCATTTCCCTCTTTCTTTATTATCTTCTATTTGGCATGAACCTTTTTATTAAAGTTAAAATTTTGATTAGATTTGGTGCATGGGAGGTGAGAAAATTCATTTTAGGTTAAGATTTGAGTTGACTCAACTAACCCAAATTAAGTTGAATTGAGTCAAGTGAGTCTTGTTCACCCAATTTATTTAGGGTTAAGTTTAAATTATGTTAAATTAATCATTTATATCACTTATGGTTAATTAATTTGGGTTAATTTAACTTAAGCCTAAGTCAAGTCAATTTGACCTAAATAAGTTAAATTGGGTCAAATGGCCCAATTGGTCATTTTGCGTTCAATTTGGGTTCTTGGATTAATTTTGAATAGGATAAAATTTGAATAAGTTAATATAATGATTTTAGTCCTTTAGGTAAATTTAATTTAATCTGATTCTAATTATATTTGGCTTAAGCTTAGTGGTGCCCCATGGGTCAATTTGGGTCAAATGATCCAATTAACCTACTTGGGTACAAATTAAATTTAGATTTGTGTTTAATTAAGCTTGAATAATAATAACAAGGTATTAAAAAAATTTAGTTTTACTTCATTATAACTAACTTTGATTCTGTCTTAGTTAAGCCCACATGGGTCCATTTAGGTAAATTGACTTAATTAGTCAAGTTAAGCCTCAATTAGATTTATAATTACGTTCGATTATGTTTGAATAACAAATTCAAGCTTTTTAGGAAGCTTAATTTGACTCAATTTGTTTAATTAGGTGACCCAATTAGCCTCATTAAGGATCAATTGAATTTAAACTTTGGTTCGAATACATATCATCTTAAATTTAGTTCAATTATATTGAGTGAAAGTATTTTAACCCATTTAATTTAATTGATCATAGCAGAGCACATTATTTTAACCTAGGTCTTCTCTCGAGTTTGGGGCTTGAATTGACTTATGTTTAATGTTTAGATTTCATTTGATTTGATTTAGTATTATATATTTTATGGATTGGATTTTAGTATTTCACTTAGTTATTAAGGGAGGGCAACCTTGGTATTGAAGTGAGAGGTTCTTAGATTAAGAATGGGAGTCCTAAGTACTAAGATAATGAGTGAGGATAACCTCATTAAAAATAAGGTCAACACTAGCTTAACACTCATAGTTTTGGTGAGGTTGTGTTGTGGCATGGACGGGAGAACAATGGGTTGTTCTCACTAGCAATAGGATGCTTGAAGGGCTCTAAAAATTGATTAATATTGGGTCTATGAGTGTTTTGATGGTATGTAAAGTTTGGAAACCACCCATTTGGGTTACTTTACTCCTTGTTAGCTGGGTTGGTTGTGGGGATGGCCAAAAATGGCTTATGATTTATGAGGAGGGCCTCCTCTAATTGCTGGAGGAGTTTAGTGGCCAGTGGTAAAATGGATAGCCTATGGTTGGTGAACTAAGACTTGTCCAAGGTGAAGGGGACTTCACCTTGATCAATAGATGAGCAAGCCAGTCTTGGGTTAGCTTAACTTAGTTAAAGTGAGCTCAAGGCATGCTAAAGGTCTTGCTTTGTCTAAAAAGAGGGGTTGGATTTTCTTATTTTAAGATTTTTATTCTATATGGGTGGCTTGGTTCACTTGGTCCAGGTTGAACTGGATTCACCTTGGGTTAGGTTCACTTGTGTAGGTCAAGAGTTGTGTTAGGATGAGTCATGATGACTTATTTATGTCAATTTGGGTCTAATTACATTAGCCTGACAAATTGATCAAATTAGGACAAATAGGCAATTAGGTTAAGTTCAAATGATTATTTAAAATGTGTTGGTGTAATTGATTTTGTTCAATATTAAGTTGATTTGAATTTGGCTCATATGATACATATAGGCCAAAAGGGTTAAGTTGACCTATTTGGTCCAATTTGTCAAATTGGGCATAATTGAGGGTTGAATCATTCACTTGGGACTGATCATGTGCTTTGATTTGATTAAATTTGAGTTTGAATGAGTTTTAGTTCACATTGATCCTTTAGGTTGAAATGGGCAAAATTTGTCAATTAGGCTAGATTGATCAAACGATTTCAGTTGACTAATAAAAAAATCTTCAATAGTCAATTTAGAGCTCATTACAAGTGTTGATTTAATTCAATTTGAATTCGATCAAGATTTGATTAAATTTGGCCATGTAGGACAAATTAGGTCAATTGGGACAATTACCAAAATTGACCAGTAATTGACCCATTTGGTTTCAATTGACTATTGGGGCATGATCAATCAATCATTCATTTTGAGGTGATTTAGGGGTTAATTTAGGTTGAATTGAATCTTAGCTTTAGGTCAAATTGGTATAAGTTGTGTTGTGTGACCTAATTTATCAAATTAGAATATAATTGGTCATAAGAGATGTTTAATTATGTAATTGGATTGATTGTAAGGCTTTGAGTTGATTCAATTTGATTTGAATCAAGATGGTTTTGATTTTGGCCCTATAAGGTTCAATTAGGCCAACATGGGCTAAGTGTGCCAATTAACCAAATTGAGTCGTGATTAGGCTTCAATCAAGTTCAAATGGTGTTTCAAAGGTTTTGGGTAAGTTTAATTTCAAATGGTTTGGATGCAATTTTAGATTTAGCCCCTTTAGGCCCAAATGGGTCAAATCAAGTCAATTGGATAAATTGAATATCAATTACTTGTGATTTGAGTATATTTGGTGCTATGGATATCAAATAGTTGCTAAGTTTCAATTGATTAGGGTTTGATCAAGACTTGGGTGAAGGTGACCTAAATAGGCCAAATGGGTCAATTAGGGCCAAGTCGCCCAATTGAGCCTATCTGATCAATTATGCTTAATTTGTGTCGAATTATGTTTGAAGTTAAGATTGGTTTGAAATCAATTTGGTTTAGTATGTGAGGGCTTGGGTTGGTCGGGCCAATTGGGGTCCATTAGTCCAGTCAAGTCTAAACCTAGGGTCAAGTCTTGTGAACTAAGGGATTTCAAGTTTAAGGTATCCTACCAGTCACTAAAAGTGTCTTAACTCTAGGTAAGAAGACGTTAGTGCCTAGATTGAATCCTAAGTATAAGGATTAATGAGTGTCAACCTCACTAAAAGTTTGGTCGACAAATGCACCCCTAATAGATGTGGTGTAACGGTCAATGTAGATTAAACATATTGGCATTAATCGAACCCAGTCAAATAGATCCCAAGGTGATGAGTAAGAACTCTTGTACTATTTTTATAACACAAACTAGTTTAAATGATAATAACTTGGCATTTAACTTTAAAGGCCATGTTGGGGATTTCCAAATGAATGTCAAACACGTTGTTTGATGAGATTTGATTCAAAATTTTAACATAAGGATTCGTGAATTGAATCCACTAGGGTCCACAAGTTTGAAAGGATTGGGGGATATTTCCCATAGATAGATTTATTTTGATTTGATGTCAGGGAGGTACTCTTTGAGGATGAGATTGATTTATTCTAAAGAAGAATGTTAGGGAAAGGTTCCTTAGATACAATTTGGTTTGATTTAATAAAAGATATTAGAAAAATATTCTCCAAAGGTAGGCTTGATTTGATTTTGATGAAGGGATATTAGGAAAATGTTCTCTAAGAATGTATTTGATTTAATCCTAATGTTGAGCTAAGAGGGGTTGGTGTGACTTAATCCTACCCAAGCTCGATGATTTCATTTTGAAAGTTGCAAATATATATTAAAGAGGAAGCTTTGAAAGTGAAATCTTGCCCTAGGATGTTTGGGAAATGTGTATGAAACCTCTTGATGTTCAATGGGCGACACTAAGGAGGGGACACATGGACCTTGGCTTGCCTTAGATTCACTAGCCTAAAGGAGTAGTTTGCATATCCATAAAATGACACTACTTAACCTAAGTGGTAACTACTAAGAGAGGGCCACTAGGGTTTAATCCAATCCTAAAGTAGCAACTCGAGGAAGGGATTATGAAGGATTAATCCTAACCCTAAGGATGCATATGAACCCTATCAGCTTGCGATGGGCCATGTTAAGGAGGAGTCATAAAGGCCTTAAGTTACTTAGATTAACTAGTTCAAAGGGATGATCTACCAGCCACATAGTGAGATTTGTCTAGCCTAAGGGGTGCTCATCAATGTGCAATGGTTGATCGAGTAATAAAGCATAGAGACTCACATAATCCAATGCAAAATTGACCACTAGGGTGACCAACTAGTTGTGTAGTAAATATGCCCATCTTAGAGCGACTACCAAGAGGGGGTCACGAGGGCTTAATCCTAGCCAAAAGTAGACTAGGGAAAGGAGTCATTGGGGTATGTGCCCAACCTAGCATAATCTTGATCCCTAATTAACACACACACACAACACACACACACACACACACACACACACACACACACACATATATATATATATATATATATATATATATATATATATATATATATATATATATATATATATATATATATATATATATATATATATATATGGATTGGTGCGATGGGCCACAAAAGAGGGGTCATGATAGCCTTTGCTTGCCTTAAATTCATAAGGCCAAAGGGATAGGGTGTGCATCCATTGAATAATACTATCCAACCTAAGGGTGACTACCTTTAAAGGGGGACTATTTTAACGTACAATAATCAAGGCCATACCTAAATGGGGTTGCGATGATGTACCAAATAAGATGTATATAGAGAGAAGGGGCCACAAGGGATTAATACAAATCCCTAAAATATATATCCCTTTAGTGTACGATGAATAACCTAGGAAGAAAGTGCAATGACTCACATCTCTTTGAGTGGAATCTAGGGTGATGAGTTGAGATTTACAACTTCTCTAGGGTAATTTGCAATATGAAAGTATAGAAGAATTGTAAGGTAATTTTGTGAACCTAAAGTAGTGTAGGTCATGCCTAAATGGGGACATGAGGGCTTAATCCAAATATGATGCCTACAGGAAAAAGAACTATTAAGGCTTAATCTAATCCCTAAACATATATATAGCACGTCAATTTATGTTAGCTAACCTAGGAGGAAAGCACACTCACATCTTTCTATACAAGATTAGCTATCGTGGTAGCATATCAACTATGAGATAGGCCATACCTGATAAAGCAACTACTAAAAGGGGTCATAAAGGACTTTATCATAGACAAATGTAGTTGAATCCCCACTAAGAAAAGATGCCCCTTGGGTTATCTCACACCTAACTTAGTTGTACTAGTTGAAATATGATGCATTTTAGGTTCTCTTATACCTATCTAAATAGCACTGGAGTGAATATATTAAGAAGGCTATCTCTTGTGTTCTCTTACACCTAACCTAGTTTTTCTTAAATAATATGCCTCCTGGATTATCTTACAGTAGTCTAGGTATGCTAGTGGGAATGGAAGTTGTTCAGTACTCTTATAGCAATCCACACTGAAGTTATATGACTCCATGAAGAAAGGATGTCTCTTGGGTTATCTCACACTTAACTTAGTTGTGTTGGTCAAGATTGGATGCCACTCAAGTTATCTCACACATATCCTGACTAACACTAGAGAAAAATCATGGAGGGTTGTTTTGAACTTCTGATTTGAATGATTTGAAGCCTAATTCATGCTCAAAGGTTTGGAATTGTGTTTATGGACTTAAAGTGGAGTTCAAATCCATAAGAAATTTCAAAGAAATATTTGATGATTATTATGTAATTACATTTTGTTTATGTGAAAGTTTTGGACCCAGTTAATTGTAAACTTGAAAACATAATTTTATTAATAAAATTTCTTTTTAGGAAGTATCATGGGTAATACTTCTTTAGATAAAGCCTATTGACAAGAAGCATTGGGTGCTATCCCTTGTGATCAATCAATTGATATAACCCTTGTTGATCTCATTTTTGGATAAGGTTAACATCATCTCCAATCATAACAATTAGGGCAGCTAGTCTAAGATTATGCATTTTCTAATTAGACGCTTAGGATATTACATGTAGTGATTAAGTGAATTGCCCTAAGGTGAAGACTAGGTCATTCTTGTCAACCCCTCAAAGACCTGACCTAACCCAATTGGATTAGGTGAACCCAAAGTAAACCTAAATTTGGTAAAATTTAACAAAGATATAAATTAAACATATCCTAATTGAAATCTAAATCCAATTGAGCATAGGTCAAGATAATTAGGGTGGTTAACCCAATTAACCTATTTTAGTTCAAAATCACTTAGTCCAAAGAAGTTCACATAAAATCAAAACAAATTGAAATCAAATCAAATAAAAAGCATAAAATTCATGCATGAATATAAATGAATCTAAAAATAAATCTAAATTATATTCAATATAGTCAATGGTGTCATTTGACCTTGAATTGACCTATATGGGCCCCACCAAGTCAAAGGTCAATTCACCATAATTTGACCAAATTAAGTCATTCTAAGGACTACGAATCATCAAATGAGCATGTGTACACATAAATCTAAATGAATCTAAATCCCAAAAGGCCTCAAA
The DNA here is from genome assembly GCA_021442155.1 of Cymbidium sinense. NCBI lineage: Eukaryota > Viridiplantae > Streptophyta > Magnoliopsida > Asparagales > Orchidaceae > Cymbidium > Cymbidium sinense. The sequence continues at coordinate 75,300,104 of CM038227.1, forward strand.
TGGGCTAATTAGATCATTTGATCCAAATAGATCCAAATGAACCTTATTGAATTTAAATCCAAATTAAATTGACATTAATTCAAATCAAATATTCAAAATCATTTGAAAATCATAATTAAATATAATTCAGTCAATCTTTGGGTTTAATTTGTATAATGTGTTCATTTGACCCAAACACATTCAATTTGACTCATTAAGTACTATTTAAGTCAAAATGGGTTTAAATCAAAATTAATCTCAACTTAATTAAAATCAATTTTTCTAAATAATATCAAACACTCATTCAATTATGGCTGGAACTTGAATACACCTCAATTAAATCAAATTGGTCATTTTAGCTAATCAGACCCAACTTGTTTCATTTAAATTAAATGGATCAATCTATCCTAAATCAAGACAAAACCCTTATATAACTAGGATAAATTAAACATTAAATCACTTAAGGAATAATCAACACCAATTAAAATTCATCAACCAATGCTAATTGATCAAATTAGCTTAACATAATCCAATCCAATTCAAACTAAATTCAAATGGATCAAACCTAAATATTTAAGCACAAACCCAAATTAATTACACTTGGATTCATTTATACTCATCTTCGGATGAACCCAAGGTAGCTTGCCAACCAAACTAAGGGGTCTAAGGAAGTCCTAATCAGTTCAAGGGGAGAGAAGAATATGCCATGGAGGGAAAGAAGCCTAAACTAAGCCAACCTCCTCCCAATCCCTCCAAATCTCAACCATGTATGATGCCTTAGTTTTCTTATAAGATTTCAATGCATATTTTGACCTTCTCACCACCTTTAGCTCCAGCATTGGATTGCAAATTCCCATTATTGGCGACCTCCCATCCAAACCAATAAGAAAGCTCATAGCCAACCATAAAAACTTGAAGAGAGGTCAAATTTAAGCTTTGGTCAATTTCATCACATTCTTTGAGTGAAATCGAGCACGAGCATAACTTCCACTTCCTCCTAAACTTCACCGAATGATCCCAACACCAAACTCCACTGAATAGTAATGGATATTTGTCTCCACATCGATCCAGAGAGAGGCAAAGCATGACTCCTATTCCAAAAGCTTCACCCAACTTTCTAGAGCATTTTGAAAACTCAAACCACCACCGAGACCCAACACAGATGAGGTATGGTCAAAACTGAGCACTTTTAAATTTACATTGGTCATTTATGAAACAAAATTAGTTTTAAGTGCTATCAAACTGTATAGATCCTTTTAAAATTTCACCTTGATCATTTTGCAATTGAAATCCCATGATTTTGCCACCTAGATCACTAACGATTAGCTCCAAAAATTCAATGCTGCTCGGTCACCACCACAGATGAAGAAGATGGAATCATAACTGTCTATTCTTTCTATTTGGAATAAACGATTATGATTTAGTCAGACTGATTGATTGAATATCTTAAGGAAACTACATGTTGATCCTAGGCCATCCAATCAAATATCGGATGATTTCGATAAAACTGCATCTCCCCCACCTATTTAATGTGGGATCCATGTGGATCCATGAATGTCCCAACCCACAACACTATTCATAAAGCAGCACTACATCAGCACCACATCATGGTGCTAACTGGTATAAATAGAAATTTCCAAATTTTTTACAACAACAACAATAACAAGCCTTAATCCCACTAGGTGGGGTTGGCTACATGAATCCTTCATCTCCATTGTGTCCTATTATGTGTCAAATTCTCATTTAAATTAAGTATATTAAGATCATTTTTATACATCTTAACCAAGTCTTTTTAGGTATACCTCTACCTTTCTTAACATAAGGAAAATCTAATGCATCTACTCTCTTAATCAGGTCATCGGACGGCCTACACTTTATGTGGCCAAACCATCTAAGGTGACTCTCCCTAATCTTATCTACCACTGGAGCTACTCCAACTTTTTCCTGAATATACTCATTTTGCATTCTATCTCAAAGAGTAAAGCCACTCATCCACCTAAGCATCCTCATCTTTATAACACTTAACTTAGTATTATGCTTCTCTTTTATTGGCCAACATTCAGCACCATAAGTCATTGCAAGTCTTACCACCATCTTATAAAATTTTCCTTTAAGTAAAAATTTACTAAAAACTTCAAAATTTCAAAGAAAATTAAATATCTAACAGAAAAATGCAAATAAGGACTCTATGGATTCATCTCAATAAATAAAATAAAATAAACCTAAAATCCCTAGTTTTTTTGGGATAAATTTAGGTTAATTTAGGCTTAATTAAAAAAAATTACATTAAACCTTAATTAAGCTAAAATTATTAACCAATTAACCAATGACTTTGGGTAAGTGAAATTAAGGTTAAAATACACTTTAGATAAAATTCTTATGATTTATTGGTAATTAAGAATATAATATGTAAGATTTTCAATCTTATAACATTAATTTAATAAAATAAATTAATAATAAATTGAGAAGATTGAGAAAAATCATGAAATTGCTTTAAAACATCATAATACATATTAATGAACCCAAGAAAAATATTAAATCTCAATGAAACCTATTAAACCTCAAAATAATCTAATTAGGTACTTAAGTGAAAAAATTAATTCAATTAATTGATATAATCTTTAAAAAAACATAGTAAATCAACCAAAAATCTTAATTAAACCATTTCTATATTCATCTTCCAACAAAGAATTAAGGTAAATTAAAACCCCTAAAGAATTCCTAATAATTTAAGCTTAATTTAGATTTTATTAAAATCATTAAAACCTTAATTAATCATAAAATGCATATTTTATTAAGATGAAATTTTAGGAATATGAAATTGATAAGGAACCACACTTGTCATAAAAATTTCAAACCAAAATAACATCTTGATCAGAAGTTATGAATTTTTCAAATCCTAGGTTAATTTAAATCAAATAATAAATTAGAAAAATCACAAAAATTATAAACAAAAATTAATGTAATCAATTATAAATAATTTAACCAACATTTGAGACCTAATGAAAACTTCCTAACGCTCTAAAGTTGAGAAACTTAGTTAATCACATGTTTAGGGTTTAAAGAACAATTAAAGGAAACCTAGAATTAATTAAGCCCTAAGTTATCGATAAACTTATGATAACCAAATAATCAATTGAAAAATAAGACTAACTAATTTATGGATTTCACATTCAAATAGAAATTAATTAACAATGAAATCCACTTAATATTAAATGAATAAAGATAATTACAATTGAATATAAATGACTAATCGAACCATATAACTTAAATAATCTAGAAGCTTAAAATGGCTTAGATTAAGTTTGGAACCTAAGTACTTCATCCCTTTAGGTTTCTTAGGTTACAATCAATAATTAAATAGGACTTGATTATAAGAAATTCAATTAAATAATGAACTCTTAAATATAAAATATCTTTTAAAATTAACCTAAATAATGAACTAAATAAATAATTAAAAAAAATCTTTAGTCATAAAATCTAAAGGAAATGAACTATTTAAATAGTGAAATTAATGACTTAGAAGTAAACTTAAATTAAATTAAAAAACAATTTAAATCAAACTAAGTTAAAACAACTTAGATCATTTAAGTTAATAAACACTAACATTAGTTAATAAGGTCAACTAAATTAAAGTCAAATGAATTAAAATACTAAGCCATGTGAAATTGGATAATTATTTTCATCTTAAACCTTAATCAAATCATATAAATATATAATTTAATATATACCCATAATATGAATTCTCATTCAATAATATTCATTTAAACAACAAACAAGAAATGTAAACAAATTAGATTATTTGACGCCAAATTAAATATTAAATTGAAATAAATAATCATTAAACTAAAATCAATTAACTAAATAATTAAACTTTCAGTTAGCATTTAAGGGACCATCTTAAACTTTAATTAAAAGTCCCAAATTAATTAAACTAAGATACATTAATCTAATCAAATAAAATTTACATAAAAGTAGAATAAAATCTTTAAATTTCATGTACCTCTAAAATTAATCAAATAGCATAAACACATAAGATTCAATCAAAATTAATAAGATAAAACTTAAAGAAAGGAATTAAACACTAATTAAAACTTAAATCTTAATCAAATCATAAAATATTAATTAAATCTATAAATCCTTCTAATAAATTCAAAAAGATTAACTAAGATACTTAAGTTCTTAGTCTGACCCCTAGATTTGATCTTCATCTTAAGAAGAAAATTTCATTCTACTAGGATTAGGATGTTGAATGGAATGGGTTCTACCCAAAGCAGAATTTATTTTATTCTTCATTCTTCAAGACTTAAATTTAACCTTAACATAAAAAATAAATCTTAAATTGAAATGAAATCTAAAGCAATTAAATATTTTGAATTAAATTTATCCAAGGGTAAAATTAAATAAATCTCAAACTTAAAAGGCTTAGTGAAGTCATACCACACTAGCTCTTCTTTCATACACTAGATTGTTAAGTCAGAGACCCTAGATCTAGGTTAGGCTGATGATCTGTGATGTTCTGTGATGTGAAATAACCTTTTTCTTAGTTTGTGGTGTAATGTTTTGACTGATGGCTAGGAATAATTTGCTCATTAGTCTAGATGTCAGAGTGTTCTTTTTAAGCCAACACTATTTTTTACAAGGGGCTATGAATAAAGGGATTACCGTAATAAATATAAAATCTTCTTGTAGGTGTTACTTAAATACCTAAGCATTGTCCAATAGGATAGGTGGGCTTGGCAACCACTGGTGCTAAGCCCGTATGTTTGAAATATAAACTACTGGTGCATTGTATGTATTTCCTTGCAAGGATTAAGGATTTATTTCAAAATTTTAAATGTAATTTGAGCCTAGAATTAACTTAGAATCTATGAGGTCTAGAAATAGCAAGAGCTGACTTTACCAACCAGTGGTCCCCTGTGAAGCCCGTGGAGGTCCTTGAAGGTGACAATCATGGATGAAGACCCCTAGAGATCAAAACTTTTAGTTCTAGGCCAAGCTATATAAGGTCAGAGCTTGGCTGCTCATTCTTTTTTTCTACTAGGGTGTATAGTGATACACAACTGCATTGGCCTATTTATTAATTTAATTTGGCTTACTTATTTTGGAGTGCATAATAGAAGTACATGCTTTATTAAAAATTTTTTTCTATGATGTGCTATGTGATGAAAAGCCTGAAAACATTAGGCACTCTTAAAAAATTAAAGTTTCTATCCCATTAAAATTAAATAACTCAAACATAAAAATGAAATTCCTAACCTCATCATAAATAAAGTCCTAAGCATATAACTTAAAATCAACTTGAAATAATTAGACTTTGTGAACTATGTGAGCATATTGTTCATTACTCTTGAATTTGGCACTTCACTCATTGCACATAAAGGGACATCTAACCTATGAGGATGACCACTTTTTTTGGGAAATGTGCATTCTTGTATTTATTTAACCCATTACCATTTTCAAACTACATCTTATTGTAAGCATGAAATTTCATATGTAAGCTCAAAATATACAAAGCATGAAATTTATTGCATTAGTTAGGTTCATAACATATCAATCATGATCCTAGGGTTCAGGGAATGAGTTTAGAATCTTAGCTTCTTTTTTTAAATATGACAACCCAGCCATCTTACATATAAAAAATCAGAATCATGGATTTAAAATCACTTAGGTGTTGTTAGCTTGCAACCCTTTCAAGTGGGTAGTGAATGTAAGAGATTTAGGGATAAGTTCACTTTCTTAAGTAAGAAAAAGAACCAATAATTTCTAGGAATTACATTAAGTCAAGCTTTTAACTTATGTCAGAAGTATTTGTAAACTCAGATTATGAAGCATCTTATTGGAATAAGTTTTCAAGCACTAGACATTTTTATAATCTTGTGTTGTTAAAATCTAAGCCCTAAACTTCTAATAAAATGCCAATTCAAAATTTTATTAAATTTAATTGTAAAGATGTAACACCCAATGATAAGAGAGTTGAAATGCCTACTAGGCATCCCAATATCTATGGGCATTTCCTACTCATTTTCAATTGAATTTTGAAAGAACTCTTCCTCCTTGGAGCGTTCCCAACTGAATTTTTGAATTAAAAATCCTTTTAAGACAAGCTTTGAAATCGATAGAGACAAAAGTCAGTTTTTTTAATTTAGAGTATTCTTAGAAGGAATTCATATCCTTATGGGATGTAATTAACTATAGGGGCTTGCTCTTATAAGGAATTATGAACCTTGTAATAAATAAATCTTGTTTTACTTTTTTATGTAGGTTAAGAGAAAAATCTATGAAATATCGAAGACCCATTAGCTTTAGAGTCCTTGTTATATAATTGAATCTATTATAGGGTGATATATTTATCTTTTAAGATAATATATTTATCTCTTAATGATATACTTGATTACCTAAATAAGTACCACCAAAATCTATGTGGTATTATAAAATTTCTCCACTTATATTTTCTAGCAACTCTATTTGGGATTGTTCTTCTTTTTATCCTTAGAAATCAACTTTTATAATTATAAATCAGCAATGCATTTATGTTATTCATAACTTAGGATTGCCTTTCACTCCATTGAGTACCTCTCCATTTCATTTTTGGTAGAGCATATTCAACATTTACAAAATGAATTATAGAACCTCCTTATTTGTTAAAGTCAAATAGGTGGATTATATGATTTATACATTTTCAAATATCAAAATATTTTAAAAATTATGGTCATAATAAAGATGGTTGAAATCTTCTAATAGGTCAAAAAAAGGATTTTTGACCTCATTATATTATCTAAAACCTATTATAACTTATATAATTTTCTTACTTAAAAAAAATGGTCAGACATATCATTTTCACAACTACATATAAAATAAACTTTTCTATTAATAGTAGTAGCCTGCCTGATGGTTACGTTATTAAATTTGGAACCAGTTTTGAAGACTTAAACATCACTGTTAATGGAGAGTGATGCTTTTGTTAAAGAAACAAAGCTCATCATGGAGTTCTCTAGAGTACTTTGTAGTACCACTGAAATTGGCAAGGAGCTACCCTAGAGAGGCCATTGAGAGGTCAAGGCAAATCCTATGTTGAAGAAGAAAAAATTGCTTGTTGAAAAAACACCTCCTCTTTTCTTTCCCAACACTTTCAAAGTAGTTATACTTCTGAGCCTCCATTATTGACCAAAAGTCAGAAGAAAAATAGAGGTAGGAGGCTTAGGAGGTAGGGCCTTAAGCAAATAAAATAAAATGAGATGTTATAAATTGAGCAAGCTAGGGCGAGGGAGGGGTATACCCTTCCAGATACTTCTCGTATTCTAGGAGGTAGTAGAATCCATCCTCTTTCTCCAACCTAGCTAGAGAAAGATATATCTAGAATTGTGAATTTTTCACCTCACCCCTTTGTTTATGAAAATAAGAATAGCTTTAGAATAGTGAATAGAGAGACTCGTGGAAAACTACAACAAATCCTTCGTAGAACCTCTGGGTCCTCTTCCTATACTAAGAAAGAGCTATTTATGGCCATGAAGAGATAGGTTTTCAAAGAGATTGAAAGAGAGATCTTAAGGAAACCCACAACTATCCAAAATAAAGGAAAAGGAAATATAGTCTTTCAAGATAGGAGAAAACCCTATCAACCCATACCTATTATACTAGACCATTATCATCACCCGGGGAGGTCACTAACTTAGCATACGAGTTAGTCTATTGGTGTATGGAGGGATAGGATAATCCCTAAAAACAAAACCAAAAGAGTTAATGTAAGAAAAACCCTATTGGCCATTAAGCCAAAGACACACTCACTTTCACAGCTAGAGAGATCGTCTATTATTCGGCTTATTAGAGAGAGGCCTTCATCACCCTTATCTAGGCCCCAAGACTGAGGAGTTGTCCTCATCTTATACATCCATTAGAAACTCCTTCTCTATCTCCTTATAATAGGGAAATTTTAGATGAGAGGCACCTTAGTTTGGGAGCCACTCTTGTTACAGAAGAATCGCCACCATTCAAGAAAATCATGAAGGGAAAACTTCTAAATTAAAACCTATGGATATAGAAGAATATGAAGTCATCCTTGACAGTAATGGTGTTCCACTTCATTTAACAAAAGAAGAAACGGAAACCATTATAAGGCATGAAGAAGATAAAAAAGCCAAATATGATTCAGCGAGATTTTTACTTAGATTAAGATGACCTATTAGATGATGACTCAAAGTTACATGTAGCCCATGTCTTCATGGTAGATACGAGAGCATCTAAGAAAGAACAAGAAGAATCTCAAGATATTGTAAAATAAGGTCTTATGTCTGATCCAACTCAGTAGTTAATCTTTCAAATGCATAAGAAAGATGACCAAATTTTGAGGATGGAAAAGAAGATGGAGGAGATGATTGCTATGATGCAATCACTTCAAATTCTAATTCCCACTTCTTTCCATCCTCTTCCATAGAACAACCAAAAGAGTCCCATCCCACAAATGAGAAAAAAGTTTGGTTTAAGAGAACATCACCAAGAGCATAAAATAATGGATGATGCACCTCTCAAAACTAACTTAAAGTCTCTAGTGAAACAATAGGTAAAAGAGGTGTTGGCATAATATCAGGATACAACTTTGATTCCAAAGGGTTGACTCTACCCTAATGAATATGACTATACCTTACCCAAAGGGATTTGTGCCCTCTTCTATCAAAGTTTTTGATGGGACACGCAATCTCAAACAACATTTAACTCACATACTAGCAAGCTACTGTAATGCTGGAGGAAGTGATGTCTTTTTATTTAAGTAGCTTGTTAGTAGTTTGATAGGAGTTACCTTTGATTGCTATGCAGAAATACCAAATGGTTTAGTGCACATGTTCACTAAACTTGAAAACCCATTTGTGAAACAATTCATTGGTACACAACATCATGTTACTGTAGGCGACGTGGTCATCGAGAAATAAAAACTAAGTAAATCTCTTATAGATTATATTTTGAGATGGAGGATTCTTAGCCTCAAGTACGAGCCTCAGCTATAAGAGCAGCATTTTGTAGAAATCCTCATCTGAAATATTCAAGGTCATGTTTTTTTCATATTAAAAGGCTTTACTATTAAAACTTTTGAAAATTTATTAAGTAAAGCTTCTAGTCTTTAAGAAGAAGCCTCTAAGATGTCGTTCCTAAGGATCAGTTTACCATGAAACTTTCAAAACCTAGAAAACTACTAGAAAATATGGCAAGCAATGTCTCTATAATGGATAAAGGAAAAGCTCCAATTCAAGTCTAAGTATAACAGCTTTCACCTTATAGGCCATTACAATAATAGTTGTCATCACCACCCAAGAAAACCTCCACTAGCCCTTTCAGTGAAAGAATGAACCAAACTTATTCTTTCAAGAGAGAGACAGTGAAGAAAATATTAAAAAATTTAAAGAAAAAATTAGATTTCAAGATGTCTAATCTAAACAGGCCAAACGAAGTCAGCAAAGTTAATGATCCAAAATACTATCCATATCATCAAAGCTAGGTCATACCATTAAAGATTGTTCATTTTGAAGTTTAACTTAAAAGGAACTACAAGAAAGCATTGGTGATTATAACTAAAGAATATTTTGTGGACTCTGAACAAGGGTCTGTTAAGGTGTCACAGGTGATTCTTCCACCTCTTCTTATACATCTCCTTCAAATAACTGGGATATAGCTTTATACCATTCTTCTAAGAAAAATTTGATGAAAAAGTTTAAAAATTCAATGTAGGATCATATGAAAAAGACCATCTAGATTAATCTGTTGGTGTTAGAAGAAATTCATCGTTGTCCCTATTCAACACCATCAGATGCCTAGATCTAAAGATAGTGGTCAGAGAGGAATGACTATTATATCACAGAAAGTTTTATATGACAAGGATAGAAATGCTAGGCCTTTAATAAGTCAAATTGATTTAAAATTTAGCTTTGACAAAGATTCTAATCAAAAGAATGCTTTGATAAAGTTTGAGATCTCATTAGAATCTGATAGCAATGAAGAGCAGATTAAAGAATCAAAAGATGAATCTAAATTATCTACTTATGAAAAATTAGAAAGGTATGTTGACACTTTGACTTTGACTCCTTTGTCTCAAACAAAAATTGCATAGTTAGAAATCAAAGTAGCCCCTAACCTTTCAGGAGAGGTTGGGAAGTTATCAAAGTTTTATTCTGTACCTAGATTCGCAAGCTCAGAAGTAGATGTAAAGCTTGTGGATTCATCTTATAATGAATTAATAGAACTTTTTTTGACTGGTTTCCTGATTGTGTTAAGATTGCTGCAAAACATCGTTTAATTCCTAAAATTTCGCCCCAAGATATAGCGCAATGCATTGAGAGCATATGAAAAGCTAAAAATAAAAACTTAAGATCCAAGACTGGTGTTCGGTTTGGTACCATTGGACCTTTCAATGATAATAAATATTGTTTAATGATAACAAATCATATGGAGTCTAATCAAATTTTTGAGAGTTCATCTAATCCCTTGGAATAATTCTATTTTTGAAACATTAGGCAATCCAAATGATTGCTTAATTTAAAGTGCACCCCCAAAGTTTAAAGAGGAAATAAAATCCACCATTGATGAGGAGATCAACTTAGGAATTGAGGAAAATGTGGCCCAACTTTTATTAATTTACTATTAGGTCTAGAAGATTATGATGAGTAGATTAATTTACTTTTTTAATATAGAGATTATTTTTGCATGAAATTGTGTTAAAATTCCAGGTTTATCCTTGGATGTTGTAGTTCATAGATAACAAATTAAACCTAATAAAATTCTAGTAAAATAAGCACCTAGACACATGCATCTAGAAATTGAACAACAAGTAATTGTTGAAGAAAAGAAGTTGATTGAGGTCGATCTCACATGAGAAGAGAAGTATATGAGTTACCATTACTGATACTAGATAAAATGTCCAAATTTTTTCTTTTATATATGGGTCATTTAAGTATAACCAGATAAGAATGGTCCCTAAAGACAAGAAACATACAATGTTTAGAACCCCAATTAGGATATTTTGTTACATAGTCATGTTATTTGCTCTTAAAAATGCCGGAGCTAATCAAAGAGCAATGATTAGAATATTTGATGATTTAATTTATAGCCAAGTTGAATGCTACATCAATGATCTAGTCATTAAAAGTAAAGGAAAAAATCATCTATATGATCTACATATTATTTTTGAATAGTTGCACCATTATAACTTAAAAATGAATCTTTTCAAGTGTGCCTTTGGAATAACTTCAGAAAAAATTTTAGGGTTTATAGTCAGGCACCGTGGAATAGAAACCAATCCTGAAAAAATTAAAGCTATCATAAAAATGCAACCACCTAAAAATCTTATGTAATTAAGAACATTCTAGGGTAGGCTTGCATACTTAATAAGATTTAGATCAAATCTATATGAAAGATGCCAATCATTTGCGGCATTAATCAAAAAGTATTCTAAATTTATTTGGGATGAAAAATGCCATAGTAAATTTCAAAGTTTGAAATAATATTTAATGAATCCTTCTATTTTGGTCGCCCCAATCCTACAAAATCTATTAATTCTATATACTACAGCTTTATATGAGTCTCTTAGAGCTTATAGCTCAAGTTAATGAAGAAGGCAATGAAATTCCCCTCTATTGTCTAAGCCATAGACTCATCCCAGCAGAGATGAATTATCTATCTATTGAAAAGCACTATTTAGCTTTTGTTTTCATTGCTAAAAAATTAAGGCATTACATGCTTCCACTTAAAGTGAATTTGATTTTAGGAGTAAATATTTTACAATATCTTATGACCCGCCTATCATTGTCTTGACGTTTAACATGTTGGTTGATGATTTCATTGTAATTTGAGATTATATTTATCCCTCTTTGTGCTGTAAAGGGTCAAGTGATAGCCAACTTCTTAGCAGCACATCCTCTCCTTGAAGGTTCTCCTTTAAATGACGATCTCCTAGATGAACATATCATGAATTTAAAGGGCGAAACTAATGCCACATGGAAGCTATATTTTGATGGTGCAGCATCTTCAAAGAAGATTAAAGAGTTAAATTCTTCTATCCTAGGGAAGGCAAGGATTGGTTTGATTTTTATAACTCCAAACAAAGGAATGATGCAATATTCTCATCATTTGTTTGAACCCTATACAAATAATGAAGTCAAATATGAGGCTCTTATACTTGGGTTAGAGTTAGTAATCCTTATGGATATTAAAAATATTAAAGTTTTTGGGGATTACCAATTGGTTATTATTCAAGTGAGTGGAATTTATAAGGTTTTGCACCCAAATATATTTAATTAGTATTAATATATAATGAAATTACTTTAATAGATTTCTTTTGTGATTCTGTATAGGATATCATGCAAAGATAATGCCATAACTAATGCTCTAGCTAAGCTTGTAAAAGAAATCATATGTCCAAAAAAAGAATCTATATCTATAGAAGTTTTGAATCAACAAATTTTATCTTTTATAGATACGAATAGAAAAATAGAAATGCTAAGAAAAGTCCAGGGCAAGAAGAATGTGATTGGAGGCAGTTATTCATTAACTATTTAAGTGAGGGGAGGCTCCCAATAGATATGTCATTAGAAAATCAAATTAATAAATATGCTTTATCTTATTCATTAATCAATAATATATTATACTATTGATAATTTGATCAAATGTGGCTACATTGTTTAGATAAATATGAAGCACATAAGATTGTGACTAAAGTACATTCTGGATTATATGGTGCACACCAATCTGGACCCAAAATAAAATTAAAGATTATAAGACTTGGGTATTATTAGCCTTTAATGTTAGATGATTGTATAGAAATTTCACATTGTTTCCATCAATGCCAAGTGCATGAGGTGGTCTTACATCATCCACCTAATGTATTACACCCAACAATTAACTCTTAGCCTTTTGATAGTTGAGATACTAACATTGTTAGGCCTATTGATCCTCCATCATCAAAGAGGCATTATTTTATACTGACTATTGTTGACTATTTTTCTAAATGGGTTGAGGCCATCCCATTAAAGAAAGTTAAAGCATACCTTATACCTTAAGTTCTTTCAAGAAAATATCATATATCAATTTAGTGTCTCTCATTGAATCTTATCCAATAATGGCCCATCATTTAAATCTACTAAAAAATTACTTCGTGGAAAAACATAACATCGATTGGAGGTACTCAACCATCTATAATCCTAGGGCAAATGGATTGGCCAAGGCTTTTAATAAAACACTTGTTCAAATTTTAAAGAAAAGTTTTGAAGAAAATGAACGTCAATGATATGAAAAGTTGGTTGAACCCTTACGAGCCTATCAAACTAATTCTAGAACATCAATTAAATCTATGCCACATGATTGGTTTATAAAATTGTAGTTATTCTTCCATTAGAAGTACAATTACCTTCTTTGAGGATCACAATCAACAATAACATTACTATAGATCAGAATCATAAATTTTGACTAGAAGAACTAGAAAACTTAAAGGTCTTGAAGGAAGACGCTTGAAAGCTCAACAAACCTTGATTTTTACCAATCACATATGGTTCAGGCTCATGATAAATTGGTCCATCCTAAAAAATTTTCAAATAGGAGACTTGGGATTGGTTCTTCGAAGGTTAATTTTAGCTCATTGCAGGATAGGCAATAAATTTGAGCTAACATGGGAAGGTTCGTTCATTATGGAGAAAGTCTATGAAGGAGGTTCATATCGGTTAATAACTTGTAATGGTAAATATTTAATTCCACCTATTAATAGACATTACTTAAAAAAGTATTTTCTATGAACTATACTCCAATTTCAAAAATGATCAATAAAGTTATGTTTGCTAGATCTTTTTTTTGTAATTATTTAGCTCCAAAAAATTGCTCTATTCTAAAATAAATTAATCTATTTCAAGTTAAATTTTATCAACAACATTATTTTGTGTAATAATTAATTTATAACAGATTCCCTCAATAATATTTTTAAATCTTTTAGAAATGGATTCAAGCCATTAAGGACTCCATTTCAATAGGCTATCTATGTTAAGAGTAAGTCACCAACACCCCTTTCTTACTAGTCATAATTTGAGAATTAGGACTATGTCATTAAGACACCATTTCTCATTTTAGCTATCTAAGTTGGGTTGAAGCCATTGAAGGACCCATTTTGATAGCTAACTAAATAGGAGTAAGTCTCTTAGTAGGCATCCTTTCTAAAAGATAAGGATAAGATTAAGTTACTAAGACCCCTTCATGTCAAATAGGCAACTTAGGTTAGGATTAAGTCACTAAGACCCCTTTCTTAATAGTCAAAATTTGATGATTAGAATTAAGTCATTAAGGACCCTTACCTTCCTTTAGCTATTTAAGTTAAAAATAAGTAGTTAAAGACCCCTTCTAAGTTGCTAAAAGATAGGAATAAATCCTTTAGTAGGCATCCTTCCTAGAAATATGGATATTATTAAGTCATTATGTCCCCTCTTCTTTTCAAATTATTCAGGTTGTAATTAAACCATTGAAAGCCCCTTCTTGTTAGCTAAATTTAGTATATTATGATTTAAGTTCATGTGACCCTTTTCCAGTTCAAAATAAAAGAAATTTAGGAATGTAAATAAGCTACTTTTAGTCCCCATTCCTATAAAGTATTTAGGTTAGGAATTAAGTGTATGCAACCCTTGCTTATAAGTCAAAATAAAAAGGATTAGGAACTAAGCCATTGAAGGCTCCTTTCCTTAGCTTAGCTATTTAGGTTGGGATTAATTCATTGATGTCTCTATCCTTATAAGTAACCAGATAAGAGTAAGTCCCCTAGTGGCATACTTTCTTAGTTGAAATTTAGGTAGTTTGGTCAAGAGTGAGTATCATCTCTAGACAAGAGTGAGTGTCGATTGTGGCATCCTTTCTATAAAAAGAAAGCTTCGGGGTCTACCCATAGATCCTCTCTTTAGGATTGGCTAGTCATTTAAACTATCTCTTTGCTAATCCCACTTAAAAATATACAAATCCCAATACTTTCTTTCTAAGTTAGTCATAAAAAACTTAAAGAAACCAAATTATATTATACTCAAGATAAAAATAAGTCCATTAAAGGCATCTTTTCTCGCTATCACAAATGTGTTAAGACTAGATTCTTTGTTGAGTATTTTCTTCTTAAAGCCTAGTGAATCTAGATTTTCTAAGAATGAATCACTCTAAATCAGAACAACCTAAGGCATATTTATGCCTATCTTTCACAATCAAATTATAAATCAAATTATAAATTTAAAACCAAATTCAAACTTTTTCAATCTTATGCTTGTAGTTCTTATAAGATCTATAGACTAGTTCAATCAACACCAAAATGTGCAATGTACTCTAGTTTGTCCACCACATATATTAGGGGTCCATTTGTTGACCTCATTTTTGGATGAGATTAACATAATCTCAAATCCTAATAATTAGGACACCTTATCTTAAATTAAGGATTTCCTAATTAGGTGCTAATGACATCACATGTAGTGACTAGGTGAAATTTCATAAGGTGAAGGACTAGGCCATTCTAATCAACCCTTGTAAAACCTCCTAACCCAATTGGATTAGGTGAACCCAATATGATAAAATTTAACAAAGATATAAATCAAACACATCCTAATTGAATTCTAAATCCAACTAAGCTTAGGTCAAGATAATTCTGGTGGTTAACCCAATTAACCTATTTAAGCTCAAAATCACTTAGTCCAAAGAAGTCCACATAAAATCTAAACAAATTGAAATCAAATTAAAAAAAAAACATAAAATCCATGCATGAACATAAATGAATCTAAATGAGATTCAAGATAGTCAATTGTGTCATTTGACCTTAAATTGACCTATGTGGACCCCATAAAGTCAAAGGTCAATTCATCAAAATTTGACCAAATTAAGTCATTCTAAGGACTAAGAATCACAAATGAGCATGTGCACACATAAATTTAAATTCCATAAGGACTCAAATGGGCTAATTAGATCACTTGATTCAAATAGATCCAAATAAACCTTATTGAGTATAAATCCAAATTAAATTAAAATTAATTCAAATCAAATATTTAAAATCATTTGAAAATTATAATTAAATATAATTCAATCAATCTTTGAGTTTAATTATCTTAATGTGATCATTTGACCCAAATGAGTCCAATTTGAATCATTAAGCACCACTTAGGTCAAAAATGGGTTTAAATCAAAATTAATCTCAACTTAAATAAAATCAATTTTTCTAAATCATACCAAACACTCAATCAATTATTTTTGGAACTTGAATACACCTCAATTAAATCAAATTGGTCTTTTTAGCTAATCAAACCCAACTTGATTCATTTAAATTAATGGATCAGTCTAGCCTAAATCAGGACAAAACCCTTAGATAACTAGGATCAATTAAACTTTAAATCACTTAAGGAACAATCAACATTAATTACAATTCATTATTCAATGCTAATTAATCAAAATAACTTAACATAGTCCAATCAAATTCAAGCTAAGTTCAAATGGATCAAACCTAGATATTTAAGCCCAAACACAAACAAATTACACTTGGATTCATTTAGATTCACCTTAGGATGAACCCAATGTAGCTTCCAACCACAACTAGGGGTCTAAGGAGGTCCCATAATCAGTCTAAGGAGATAGAGGAATATGCAAGCTTAAACTAAGCCAACCTCATCCCAATTCCTTCGAATCTCACCCATGTATGCTGCCTTAGTATCCCTAAGAGGTTTGAATGCCTATTTGGATTTTCTCACCACCTTTAGCACCATCATTGTATTACAAATTTCCATGGTCGGTGACCTCCATCCAAACCAATAAGGAAGCTCTCAATCAACCATAAAAACCCAAGGAGAGGTCAAATTCTAAGCTTTGGTCAATTCCATCATGTTCCTTGGGTGAAATTGAGCACAAGCATACCTTCCCCCTCCTCCCAACCTTCTCTGATTGTTTCCAACTCCAAACTCCCATGAGCTATGATAGACATTCGTCTCCACACTAATCCAGAGAGACAAAGTATGAATCCTTTTCCAAAAGCTTTGTCCAACTTTCTTAAGCGTTTAAAAACCCAAACCACTGCTGAGACCCAATGCATGTGAGGTATGGACGAAACCTTTTAAATTTACGTTGGCCATTTGTGAACTGAAATTAGTTTCAAGAGCGATCAAACCATATAGATCCCTTTAAAATCTTGCCTTAATCATTTTTCAATCAAAATCCCATGATTTCACCTCATAGATTGCCAATGATTAGCTCCCAAAATCTGAGGGTGCAAGGTCAAAATTGTGAATGAAGGAGGTGGAATCATAACTATTCATTCCTTCTATTTAAAATGAAAGACTATGATTTAGTCAGATCGATTGATTGAATCCCTTGAGGAAATAACAAGTTGATCCTAGGTCGTCTGATCATGTTCTCGATAAAACTGCGTCTCTGCCACCAATTTAATGTGGGATCTACGTAGATCCCGCCTGGCCCAACCACGTGGCGCCATGCGTAAAATAGTACATCATCAACACCATGATAATTTAAAGAGAAAATTACATTTTTTTTAATTAAAAAATGCATAAAATAGCTAAAAACTTCAAAAATTCATAGAAAATTAAATATCCAAGTAAACATGCAAATAAGAGCTTTATGGATTCATCTTAGAAGGAGAAATAAATTAAACTTAAAAGCCACAAAGTTTTTTGGATAAATTTAGGTTAATTTAGGTTTAATTTAAAAAATCAAACCTTAATTAAGCCAAAATTATTAACCCAATTAACCTATGACTTTGGGGAAGTGAAATTAAGATTAAAATATACTTCAGATAAAATTCTTAAGATTTATTGGTGATTAAAAATATAATATAAAAAGTTTCAGTATTATAACATTAATTTAATGAAATAAATTAATAATAAATTAAGAAAATTGAGAAAATTCATGAAATTTCTTTAAAACATCATAATGCATATTAATGAATTTAGGAAAAATACTAAATCTCAGTGAAACCTATTAATCCTCAAAACAATCTAATTAGATAATTAAGTGAATTAATTAATTCATTTAATTGATGTGACCTTTTTAAAAATCATAGTAAATCAACCAAAAATCTTAAATAAACCCCCTCTGGATTCATCTTCTAATAAGGAATTAAGAAAAATTAAATCTCCTAAAAAATTCTCAATAATTTAAGCTTAATTTAGGTTCTATTAAAATCATTAAAACTTTAATTAGTCTTAAAATACATATCAGATTAAGATGAAATTAAAAAAATGAAATTGGCAAGGAACCCCACTTGCCATAAAAATTTCAAACCAAAATGACATCTAGATCAGAAGTTATGAAATTTCAAATCTTAGGTTAATTTAAATCAAATAATAAATAAAACAAATCACATAAATTATAAGCAAAATTAATGAAATCAATTATAAACAATTTAACCAACATCAGAGGACCTAATGAAAACTTCCTAACTCTTTAAAATTGAGAAATTTAATTATTCACTTATCAAGGGTTTAAAGAACAATTAAAGGAAACCTAGAATTAATAAAGCCCTAAGTTATTGATAAACATATTATAATAACCCAAATAATCAATTGAAAAATAAGACTAACAAATTTATGGATTTCACATTTAAATATAAATTCATTAACATTGAAATTTACTTAATATTAAATGAATAATGATAATTATAATTAAATATAAATAGCTAATCAAATCATCTAATATAAAATGGCATAGATTAAGTTTGGGACCTAAGTAGTTCATCCCTTTAGGTTTCTTAGGTTTCAATCAATAATTAAATAGAACTTTAGAATAAGAAATTCAATTAAATAACAAACTCTTAAATATAATATATCCTTTAAAATTAACCTAAACAATGAACTAAATAAATAATAAAATAAATCTTAAGTCATAAAATATAAAGGAAATGAGATATTTAAATAGTGAAATTAATGCCTTAGAAGCAAACTTAAATAAAATTTAAAAAAATCAATTTAAATCAAACGAAGTTAAAACAACTTAGATCATTTAAGTTAATAAACACTAACATTAGTTAATATGGTCAATTAAATTAAAGTCAAATGAATTAAAATACTAAGACATGTGAGATTGAATAATTCTTTCCATTTAAACCTTAATCAAATCATATAAATACAAAATTGAATATATACCCATATTATGAATTTACATTAAATAATATTCATCTTAAACAACCAACAAGAAATGTAAGAAAATTAGATTATTTGAAACCAAATTAAAAGATCAATTGAAATAAATAATCATTAAACTAAAATCAATCGACCAAATAATTAAACTTTCAATCAAAATTTAAGTGAACATCTTAAACTCTAATTAAAAGTCACAAATTAATTAAACTAAGATATATTAATCTAATAAAATCAAATTTAAATAAAAGAAGAATAAAATATTTAAATTTCAATTATGTCTAAAATTAATCAAATAACATAAACACATAAGATTTAGTTAAAATAAATAAGATAAAACTTAAAGAAAGTAAATAAGCACTAATTAAGAGCTTAAATCATAATAAAATCACAAAAATATAAATTAAATCTAATTCAAATAAATCCTTCAAATGAATTCAAAATGATTAATTAAGACACTTAGGTTCTTAGTCTGACCCGTAGAATGGATCTTCATCTTAGAATGAAAATTCTATTATGCTAAGTTTAGGTTGTTGAATGGAATGGGTTCTGCCCAAAATAGAATTTATTTTATTCTTCTTTCTCAAAAATTTAATTTTTATTTAAACTTAAATTTAACTTGTGATGTTCTATGATGTGAAATCATATTTTTCTTGCTTTGTGGTATACTATTTTAGATTGGATGACTAGAAATTATTTGCTCATTAGTCTAGATATTAAGGCGTTCTTTTTAGGCTAACACTATTTTTTATTAGGGCTGTACTTAAAGGGATTGCATAATAAATATAAAATTTGCTTTCAAGTACTACTTAAATCCCTAAGCATAGCCCAATAGGATAGTAGGTGGGCTTGACAACCACGGGTTCTAAGCCCATATGTTTGAAATATATACTGTTGGTGTGTTATATGTATTTTTTGAATATTTTGCAAAGATTAGCAACTTATTTTAACTTTTAAAATGTAATTTAAGCCTAGACTTAGGTTAGGATCTACGAGCTCTAGGAATAGCAGGAGCTAACTTTACCAGCCGATGGTCGCTTATGAAGCCCATGGAGGTCCCTAAAGTCAGTGATGATCCTGAATGAAGACCCCCATAAATTGAACCCCCATAGATCAAGACTTTTAGTTCTAGGCGAGCTGTATAAGGGTAGACCTCAGCTTCCCATTTTTCTTTTCTTCGGTGATGTTAACATCTCTAGAATACCGAACAGATGTTAACATCTCTAGAATACCGAACACTCATTAGCTTTAAGAGTTCTTCTTAAATAATCAAATCTATTATAGAATGATATATCCTTTATATCCATGCCACTTTGAACTTCCTACTCTGCTTGTGCACTAACCGGCTTGGGTGCTTCACATGTATGAGCTGCTCCCTCTCTCTTCTTATTTTCTTCACTTGGTGCTAGTGGTGGAGCAATGATTACACTCTTGGGCTGCTACACCTTCTCCTCCACTAACAAAGTGGGAGACTGAATAGGAGAGCTCAGCTTCACACCATCTGTGTAAGAAAATGAAAGGTGTCCTCAACTCATAGTCTAATCACCAAGGGCGGGGCCTTCTTGTCCTTAGATAGCTTTTGGTACTTATGGGGACTTTAGATACTGCTACTCAAATGAGGGATAGTGGTCGAAGAGTTAAAGTGTGATGACAGCCACATTAACTGCGGCCCTGTAGTTGTTCTCCTCCCCTGATCAAACCCGGTAAGAACTATACGGTTAAGTATACCCATGGGATCAGATTGTCATGCATAAATATATCTTTCTATCAATGTTGAGGTCACTAGTTTCCTTGAGGTAGTAAGTTCCCCTAATGCACTGCTAAGTGGATTAATGATAATGGACTGTGACTTGGGCCTAACGGTCATCTAATCCTCAACAGAAGTAGTTGGCATTGCCTCTGAAAATCTATCAAAGATGGAACATCTTTTTGAGTTCAGGGCTTTAGGATTGGGCTCATTTGGAATGATCACGTTCGGGCCTCTTTCCCTAATTGAATGCCTTTGGCATTCCAATTCCATTGATATGGGTTTAGTAACTGGTCCAAGTGGCAGAAACTGGACAGCATCCAAAATTGTCTCGAACCGAAGAGTAACCCTAGTAAAACCAACATTGATTATGGCTTGAGGGAACCTTACCATGGATCCCTCAGTGAGCTTAACAATCATTATACTCTTGATGTTTGTCATTTGATGCACCTGATCATAGATCTAAAGTTAGGTTCTACTAGGTTTTTGGAACCTAAGCTTTTTATAAAAGAATATACTTCGATATTACAGTCTACAATGACATCATATATTCTAAATTTTATAACCAGAGATGGTGAGAGAAGTAATCCATAGCGGAGTCATTAGAAATCTGATCACTAAAAAAACACACCTCTTGGAACCTCTCTGCTATCCTTCTTTGGGATAGGTAGAAGTATATTTTTCATGATGTAGATTGGTATATATATTCAACCAGATTTCCCCTAACATTTATGTTAGGATTTATTTAGATCTGAGCTCTACTTCCTATGGACGCAAGCCTCCAAGTTAATTACCCCTCTTACCATAATAAGAGAGAGCTCTCAATTAAGCCTGGAAATAAATATATATTTCTAATATATAATAAAACATATCTTTCGGATATATAATGGTGTCTATCGATGTAGTATGCCGTAGATGATTGTTTGGTAAAATTCACATGGCAAATAAGGAGATTGTGTTTACACTCTTTGAATGTCAAATATAATTGATTTATCATTCTCTTTTAACTTAAAGCATATGTTAGAAGGAATGATGACGTGCCCAATCAAGATCACATGGTCCTATCTTCTCGGACTATCATGGTCCCTAGTCTACTTAGTCAAACGAAATAATTCCTGACCAAAGATTCTTTGTTAGCAGCCATGAGTTGCATCCTCCAAGGTGTTCTTATAGACCCTAGGTGATATTTGTCTAAGGTGAAAAATTTTAGTCAACTTTAGCTAACAGAAGGCTTTTTTTCTATTAAATATATTCCATAATTCATGACTTACAGAATAAAGTTATTAGGGAACATATGGGCTTTTTTTCTGATCATATCCGCATTTCATGTGGTGTTGTTTGGTGACAAAATCACGCAGACAGAGTGCACATACCACATCCTTACTAGCATGAGATTATTTGAATATGAACAAAGTGATATATTTAATTTGACATTGACTCTTTTGTGAGCAAAGATTTTCTTAGCTTATCATCATTGATAAATGATGATGGATTGGTGGATGATTGTTTGCTTTAACTTATTTTAAATGATAGACTTCATTCAATTTTTAAGATATCCCATATGATTGAATATTTAATCATCTCAATCATCATCGAAGAATGATTAGGTTTTGATAAAATGGACCCTGTCATGAGACCCAACTGAGAATTTTAACTGCACAACATCCTTAAACATTTAATTTAATTTTTTATGCATATATCAGAACACATATGTGTTGTTTAGATTCATTTTTCTTATATTAACTTGTGAAGCATCCTTAGGCAATGAACTTAGATAATTGTTATTATGCTGGGACTCGTGCAAGTAATTTAAATTTATTTTATGCTAAGCACCTCGGCGCTGAAAATATTGCGCCTAAGTACTATATTGTGTTTTGGCACTGTATGGTTAGCGTCATGGATTTATAATTATTGGTCATGTTGACTGTTTGAACAATACCTAAGTGTTGTTAGCCTATAGGACATAAGCTTAAGACTCAAGGGATGGTGATGTGGCTCTATGGGTTCAATTTAAAATAGAATATGAATACCTTAATATTTTTTTATTAAATGTCTAGTTCATACAACGCCGGGGTATCTATCGATGCTATAAAAGCGCCTAAGTTTTATTTTCCCGAGGACGCAGCGACTTGACACTGGAAAATTAGTGCCACAGTGTTATTTCATTAACAACCTTTTTGGGAAAAAAATTAGAAATTTTTGGTGGCATGCCGCCTTATAATTTGATCATTATAACTTTTTAGTGCATTAGCACTCTTCATACTTGTTCTGGATCCAAGATTAATGGAGGGATGGTTTCGTTTCACACTAGAACTAAGTTCGACGATAGAATAGACTTTCAAACATGGCCACCTCGACGCTGTGGTAATGGGACTGAAACACTATGTTAAATAGATAAAACCAAAGAACTTACTGCCTTAGTGATAGGGCTTGTGCCGCGGCACCGCGAGATGAAAATGCACATATCCAACATGAGTTTTTGAGTATTTTAGCAATATTTATTAAAATTTCGGCAGAGTAGCACTTTAGCATGCTAGGTTCTCGTATTTTTAGTGCAATTCTTCCTTGCTCTGGATTTAAGATCAACAGAGGGAGGTTTCTTTTTCTTCTCATGCCAGAACTAAATTCAATGATAGAGGTTCTTTCTGAATTATGGGATTTTAGGGGTATGGAGGTGTTCTTTTTTTTACTTTAGATAGAAGATTGACAAAAATACGCCATTTGATTTGCCACTGGATCTAAGATTGATGGTGAAAATCTTACAAAATATCATTTCTAAGAGAAAAATCAGTATAAATCTACGTTTCCATAATTTTACCTGGAGTTTGTAGTGATGGACTTGGCTTTGATCTTATGTATGAGGAAAGCGTCCTCGAACAACCAGCGGTTATCCACTGTTGGAAGTCTCTTTACAGTTCTAGTGAGAGGGTAGAGAGAAATTAAGAGTAGGAGAAAGAAGAAGCCGAAGCCTAAGGGGACAATCCCCTCCTTTATAGGATTCTTCCACTAGTGGGGTGGTTCTTTTTGCCTCATAACTATTCCCCACCACTCTTTTGGGTGGTTGTCACCATTGGGGCGGAGACAATAATTTTTCTTACTTCTTTAAACTATAGATCATTGTCGAAGCACCGTGATGTCATACCGTTGACTTGCCAATTGGAGCAACAATTATCTTTCTAGGAGAATTGTAGTAGTGCCTCGGCACCAAGATTACAATGCCGCGGCTCTATGGCAAAAATTATTTTACTTATTTCTTTTGGTGTGAACATGTGTATACTGCATAATTTCTTGGCAAAATATATTAAGGGGCCAACCAAACCATAATTTCAAAGTAGAAAATAAAAATGCACATAAATAAAAATTACATTGAAATAAATCTAAACTTATACATAGTCATGGGTCTTTGTTCATAGAATTTTACTAGCAAAATCCTTTGTTCTTGGTTTTGTGATTGATTCAATAGGCTGATTTGACTTAACAATCTATGCTACATCAATCATTAAGATTTTGTGTATATGGTATAAAAAATAAGGCAGAATTGGTTATTTCAGATGGTTCAATTATGAATTGATTCTCCTATTAGTTCAGTCCAAAATTAAAATTATATTTACGAAGTTAGAACTAAGACGAATCGGTGGCCGGATCAAGGAATCAATGAGTAAATTTTGGATTCATTAAACCTCCTTATTCATGCCATGATAAAATTATCACTATTTATTAAAATTTAATTTTAATATAAAAAATTTAGAGCCAAAATTTACTATATAAATTATAAAACTCCAAAAAGATGAGCCCCTTAAATGTAGAAGTGTTTAAATTTAAAATTATAGAGCATATTCTCAATCTATGTTCTATATTTTCTAAAGTTATTCTCTTTAATTTTGATGGTTAACTCTTCATTAAATTTTGGTTCAATATTTAAAACCTTAAATACATAAGATATTACACTTTATTATATAATATTTTTGTAAAAATATTAATATGCGATATTATAATTTTACAATTATATTAATGCATATAATGTTTGTATTTTGTGCTTCATATTTTTTTTTCTTTTCGGGAGAGTGTGTTTTTATAGATGTTCTTCAAGGATTTCCAATTGATTCTAGTATTATAATTTTTTTTGTTAAATCAACTATTCTAGTTAGGTTAAAATCGACTATTAATAAGGCTAATCATAGTTTGATTATCGTGTAGTAGCTAGGTAATGGATAAAATTTATGATGAAATAACACTTGAGTAATAGAAATATGTAATGTTTGATATACTTTAGACATAGACAAACTCCTGGCATGTATCTGAAACATATTAGGCATAACTATAAGTGTCTAAATAATAATAATAAAAAAAAGGCTACATGTGTCCTAATGCCTTAGTAAAAAAATTTATAGAAAAATTTATAATTTATATTATATATATTCAATATGTTTAATATTTTTTAGCTGATTTTGACTAAAAATAGAATGTATTTACATGGTACTAAAATTATCAGATAAAAAATATTTATTATCAAAAGATTTTGATATATTTGGAAAAGAATTTGATAAATTCTATAAATTACAATATTTATGAATGGAGAAATTCTTGAATTAGATAATCTTGTAAATGATGAGATTGAACAAATTTCACACTTGATTATATAATTTTGATAAAAGTTGAACTTGTATTTTAATCTCTTGTTAAGATATATATTTATTTGAAACCGTAAAATATGGATTTGTCAAATGATTTTTATATATTTTCATATATATTAAATGATATATGATAAAAGATAATTGTTAATGTTTAATTCAATTTATTTAATTTTTATAATTATATTATTTTTAAAATATAGAAATTATTATTATATGTTCAATCACACCTACGTCCGGGAGGTCCTGAACGCGTCTTAGACTTCGTTTGACTAAGCTTTTTTAGTACATTTTGCTTTTGAGAGCGTGAATTTTTAATGTTGATACCCGTTTGAATAGTGTGCTTTTTGAAATTACATTTTAGCTCCATTTCACTGAAAGCTCTATTTTAGCTCCTTTTCAAAAAAGAAAAGATAAATAATTTTTCAAGAAATACTTTTAAAGCAATTTTTCAGGAATACAAAAAGATTAGCCAAACGAAACCTTAAGCTCCGTTTGGCTAAGCTTTTCGGATTCCTGAAAAGTTGATTTAAAAGTTTTTCCTGAAAAGCTATTTATCTTTTGTTTTTTGAAAAGGGGCTAAAACGAAGTTTTCAGTGAGATTGAGCTAAAATACAATTTTAAAAAGTACACTATTCAAATATGTATCAAAATTAAAAATTCAGGCTCTCAAAAATAAAACGAACTTAAAAAAACTCTCCCAAACGGAGCCTAGACTACAGCTCCGTTTGGCTAAGCTTATGAGATTCTTAAAAATAGCTTTTAAAAATATTTCAAAAAAGCGTGGTTCAATTATGTTTAAAAAGAGATAACTGTTTGAATAAAAATAGCTTTTTAAAATGTAGATTGGTCCAGATTGATATTGTAGTTGGAAATGACAAAAATGCCCTTCATCTCTTTATGAGAAATATTCCTAAAAATGCGGCAATTAGGAATTTTAGATGTTTAGGCTATTCAAAAATATATGCATCGTAATAATATATTGACGAAAAAAATATTTTAATCAATCTCAAATTAATTTTTTTTTCTTCAATTTTTTTTAAATTAATATATGAACCCCAATGTCTTCTAACATATTTATTTTTTAGTTTACTATATATATATATACATATATATATTTATATTTATGTAATTGTAGAATAAAGTTTAGTATATCTAACAAACATGTTATTGTTTAAACAAAATTTACCAAAAATAAACATAAATATATATTAGTTACAAACAATACTATTATCTTCAAATATCAAATTGCATATCATAAATTTACGAAATATGATATAGGGTACAATATGATATATTTTCCATTAACATATTTTTAAAAGTATTACACCATTCAGCATTTAAAATTTATTTATGTCAATACTTACATATAAATATCATAATATTTAATTAGTTTGTAAAAAGTGTATTAAATATCATAATTATTTGGCAATTTCTACATAAATTAAGATTTCATAATTATAAACTATTTAAACAGACTTTAAATAATAGCAATCATAGTCATGCAAAATTTTTTATTATGAAATTGGTAAATTATAATTTTATAATCATATTAAACCTCTTAAAATCTATTATAAATTCAACCTCATTCAGAATCTTGAATAAATAATTAATATATGTACCAACTTATGCTAATATTAATTTCCAAAAATGCCTCAAAAAATAATAACGAAATCCCCGAAAAATTTACTCTTAAGTGAAAGGACCAAAAATTTTTTTTAACTAACTACTTAATTAAGCAAAAAAAAAAAAATCGAATGCATATTAATTGTCATGATTTTTGTAATATTAATGAGAATCAACTATATTTCAAACTCTACTACTATGAATGAATTTTACATAGTCCACATAGAGAATACTTCTCTTACACTATTTATCAAATAGATACTTTTGCTTGGTTTAGAAAAATCCTCCAACTAATAAAAATAAAATAATAAAAACTAAGGTAAAAAAATTGGGTATACGGCAGATGTAAAAATGTTGCTCATAAGGTTCTTCCCTGTTAGAAGGTTCTTATTTGTAGAAGGTTCTTCCACTGCTCATTAGTATCTTGAGATCGGATGATCATCATACATTTGAGGTTCTTAAAAAATTGGGTATACGGCAGATGTAAAATGTTGATCAAGAAGGTGCTTTAAAAGAGGTGTCCATGATCCTTTAAAATGTGAAACAGTACTCCAAAGCACCCTTTCTAATCGTTGTCCTTGGATCGATGTTAATTTGGTCAAACCGAAAATGCATTTGTAAGATTTAAGTCCCAATTGGGATGAAAAACAAACTCCAGAAGATAATGGTAGCAGAAAACTCAAGACTTCTACGATGTCTTTACCAAACAAGTAAAGGAACCAGTAAACATAATTATCTTTACAATTGGAAATATTTCCCTCGAGACATCGAGAAACAATTTTAGAATGACCATTTGTAACAATCATTGAAGAAAACAAAATTGAACTTGAACATGAAAGGTTTACTTGGAGCTCTCTTGAAGAAAATCAGTCAAACAAAGTAAAACCTTAAATTGAGAAACTAGTAGTAGTGATTTTCCGATTAGTGAGAAAGTAATAAAAGAATTTTATAATGAATTTCATCGTAAAATGCCGAACCCGTGATATCTTTCTTGCGGTGGTTTGAAACCAAAGGAGAGGAAAACTTGAAAGCTAAAACTTTCTGGTTTCTCATATGTTTTCATATTAGTGTCAGCAACCTAAAACTAAAGTGTGAGCTATTATGGTATTCAGTATTGAAACTGACCACCAAGTATCTGATCTCACCAACTTACATTCTTTACCTAATCTACTTTTTGGTTCTAATAGGTTACAATAACTGCGAGCTTCTATGATAAAGAAGCATATTTTAGATTTCTAAAGTAGACAACCGCAAAGGGCTGATCAGTTTGTAGTGGAAGAATGATTACACTAAACAACTCATTGATGGTAGACAGTATGGACTTCACATACTATGAAAACTCTTAAAATATTCACCGCGACATCTAAATTATTCCTTCCAAATGCAAAATTTATTGTGAATATTATATATATTTTGTAGATTGCAGATATACACAGACAACATTCTTGCATTGTTGCACTCTAACAAATGTAATTATAAATAAATAATTTACATCACATAAAAAAAGCAACAAAAAAAAGTCGGTGGTGAACAATAACTCAACACACAAGATCAAGATGTCCCTTCTCATGGGACTCACGAATCATTTGCTCAAGTGCAAGGGTAGATCTTACTCATGGAGCCAATACCTCCATTAGCCCAGTATTCTCTTTACTTTTCCAAGAAGAGAAGCAATAAAGCGTAGAATAGCAAATGTCCAATATTAACAAGAGCGAATGAAATGCATTTGTTACTATAAACATTGCTACAGGTACATTCAAATCTCAACCTGACCGAATGATCAAGAAAGATCACTATTGCACCCATTATCAAATACACCAAAGAACACTATTTTAAGCTCCATGAGTATTGTATACCCGCATCTATGAAACACCTTAAGCGAACACAAAGGAGACTCGCCTGAACAATGTGAATCGTGTGAGATGACAACAAGAGAAACAGGGAAAAGAAATTTTTAAGAATTCTTTATTCTGCAGTTATGGAGGAGAAAGAGTCACCGACAAGCTTTGCAACACAAGGAAAAATACCGGGAACACATAATACTTCGGATAGGGTTTTCCGAAACATAGCGAGAGGAACGAACCTTGGATACCAACCGTAGGTGAGTGCTCGAATGCTCGGATTTGCTCGGCGATGCTCGGATTTTCTCGATTCTCGATCTTCGTGATGCATGACCTCGCCAGGTAGCGGAGAGAGGGAGGCGTGATAAGGATCGTGGGAGAATGGGGGCATTCACGACAATAGGTTTCCCAAAACAGCGGTCTGTCGAAAAATGGAGGTAGGCATTTGCATTTTAAAACCGAGCGTAAACTCCATTTTTAATTAAATGGAGTTTACTAAAATCACTATTCAAACACTTATAAAAAAAAAATATACCAACTCTCAAAAACAAAAAGCACCAAATAAGCTTAAACAAACGGAGCCTACGTTTGGGAGAGCTTTTTTTTAGTGCGTTTCGCCGCTGTCTCGAGTCGATAAAACGGACACCAGCGATTTCGCACATCATCCATTCGTTTATTTGAATACTGAACATGGCGTCGATTCAGCCCTTTTATGCTTCCATTTCTATCTCCCAATCTGCTGAAGGTTCCAACTTTCCTTTATCTTTCGTTTAAGTTTCCCGTATTGCTCCATGCTCAGTTCTATTGCTTTCTTTTGCTGCTCAGCATTTCAACTCTTGTTCTCTGGTACATATTTGCCTCAATTTGAAGCACAAGGTTAATTCAATTTTGTGTGGTTCCAGGGCATCAAATAGGGCGGAGGTGTCATCTGAGGTTCCTCGTGAGTATGCATTAATTTAACTTTTTCTCCAATTTTAGATTATTTGATCATTAGCAATTTTTTACGCTTATGTGCATTAAATTGAGAAATAGGCATGAGAGGAAGAAAATTGTGGTTTACGGAAAATTATGTGGAGTTGTCGCCCTTCAAGCAGCATTCTTGCAGTATCATCTTTCATTTTGGAAGCAGATAAGGTTAAAGCCCTAACTGAAAGTGTCTGTTAACTAAGATGAACAAAATATAGGTTAAAACATAGAGGAGATTCTTATGTGGTTTAATGAGGAGTACTTTTTGTATAGACTTTCCTTCTGACTTTGTTGAGTTTCCTTGGAATAGCATACTTATAGCTAGTAGATAAGCCATAGACAAGGCAAACCTTGTGCATGATTTTGTGGAGAGAGTTCGGTGCATGCAGCCTGATTTGAACCAATGATATAATTCACTTTGGAATTAATATAGCCTCTACTCCAAGCCTACCTTATAAACCTATACCTTGTTTAACAGGCACACTACATGATACACATAAAAAGCATGCATAACTTATGCTTTCCAATTAGGGTGTCAATTCGGGTCGACGGGTTGGATTCGGGTCTGACCCGACCCGAATAGGGTTGACCCGAACCCGACCCGTTTATTAAACGGGTCAAAAACTTCAACCCGAACCCGACCCGACTTCAACCCGAACCCGACTTGACTTCAACTCGATTGATTCGACACAACCTGAATGATCTATTTATATATATATTTTTTAAGTAAAAATCGAGTCAAATTCGGGTTCGTGGAAAAAATCGGAAAGTCAGGGTCAATTTCGAGTCAAATTGGTGGGTAAGAGGTTTGAGGTCAACTGAACCCAAAAGTCAAAGTCAATTTCTTCAACCCGAAATTCTTTTTTTTCGGTCAACGAACCCGATTTTTCGAATCGGGTTCGTGTCGAGTTGTCGTGTCGGGTCAATTTTTGACACCCCTACTTTTCAAGTTGGAAATTGCAGTCTTATTTTCTTACAAAAATAATATGACCACATCAATAATAGTTGTGTGCTCAAGAGATATGCTAGAATGCTATTTTAATCAATGTAAACTGATTGTTCAAAGTAAATCGAAGTAATCATCGACAAATAATTCATATTTCCATCATTCATGCAAGTCTGTGACTTTTCTGATCCCTAATTCATATGCTTTTAACTTAGAAGATTGGGTATAGACAAGATCCATGATATAACTGTATTATTGAGGTGGGTGGATTGTATAACATTTTCTTGATTGATGCTGTTGGTGAAATCATAGTTGAGTGAAAATTGATTGGTTTGAAGCCAATTGATGAGTTTTTTAGACAAACTTTATGACGTCTGTGCATTGGGTTTCTATATCTATGTTTTGTGAAGTAGTGAGTTGTTGCCATGTAATTTGGCTAAGGATAATGCAATAAAAAGTATGGTTAGTTTTCTGTAGTGTTTTTATTGATATTAGCAATGGATATATATATCTGAGGTCAGTCAGCTCATATTTCTGTTATAATCCCAATTTAAGTACTCAGTTAGCGTTAATGTTTATTTTCCTGGCACTACAATGAACTAGCACATTCAAATCTTTTTAAATTGTACGATTGAACAAATAAATTTAAATATATTGTCTGAAGCTCCCCATTATGATATGAGGTTTGAAACTTGAACCTGTATTCTTTTGTCAATATAGTTTCGCATCACAGATTAGGATTGTGTCTGTATTACACTTCATATTCCTCTATAACATAAAAATGTGTGTACAATTTGACTTATAGCTCTTTGATATTGAAGAATTTTTTCAACAATCAGCTAAATCCCTGTAAAATACCAAACATAGTTATAACCCATTCTTTGCAATCTTCTTAAAACAACATTGTTTCTTCATTGGTTTTTTTTTTCATGAACTCAGGCAAATATGAATTTTTCTAGATTTATTATTTTTAGGATTGCTCCGTGAAACTTCAATGCTGAATTCAAATTTTTTGTATGTATTTAGATCCTTTTATTTTACTTGTTTCTTGAATATGAAACATTTAGTTATTTACTTGTCTGTTTTATGTAATTGCTAGTACAATATTGATTAATGTATAGATTAACATGCCCGCATGCATCATATTAAATGAAGAGGAATATAACCGAGGGCTCTAAGAGTGTGATTGTGGTGTTTATTTTTGATTGTGTGTTGTGTGTGTGTATGTAGACACCACATGATCGGATATTTATTGAGGTGATCGATTTACATTAGGAATAGTGTACTATCTCGAAAGATAGACGTCAATACCCTACAATGGACCTAATCACTTAATAAGGACTCATAAGGCATGATGGGCTTTCAACTATACCAGAAATTTTTCCCCAACTTTGCATGAAAAAGTAAAACAGAGTTTATTTAAACCGGGTTCGTTAAGATCCCTATAGAGGCAAGCCTCTATAGTTAATTACATCTTAAGGAAAGTGAATTCCTTAAGAATACTCTCGATTAAAGTAGACGATTGTTGTCTCTAAAGAATTCAAAGATAAGACTATTAATAAATTGGTTGTATTTAGAATATCAGTGAGATGGATCAAAAGGGGAGAGTTATTATCGAAACCAAAAGGAGATGAGTGAGTCACGATACCAAGAAACCAGTGAAAGATTCCAATCTATCTTATGGTTGCTTTATATATTTGAAATTGAGGAGATTTATTTATTTGAGTTGAAATTTTATTAGAAATCTGGGACTTATAATTCCACAATATAAAGATTATGAGAATCTTAAGAGGTGAAGAAGTAGCGTAACAACAATCTCTGATCCTCAGCACTTAAATCTAAAGTGAGTATTTAGTTTATCTCCACAAGAGAGAGAGTAAACCAATTTTAACTTAATACGCATGGGGAGCCTAACTCTCTTACATTTTAAAACTATGTAAGCAAGTTATATGCTTTGCAAGATGGTTAGACTGTTATTTATTTAGAAAAAAAACTATGCTTTTAAACCCACTCCCTTAGAGACTAGAGTATGAGGAGTATGAATAATGACTTAATATAATGCAAATTTTTATTAAATTTTATTTAATTTGGGACTCTTTATTTTGACGCAGACTATAGGATTTTGTATGCCTAAATGCATGAGACGTTGATTATGAGCTAAATCAAAAGAGAAAGAGGTGTTATTCTAATCGCATTTGGCCCATACAATAATCATCAATCATAAATAAACTATGAAGAGCTTTTTTTCTAATTTAAACAAAACATCAAGAATCAGATAAAGTTTATCATAAAAGAATAAAAGACTAGTCGCCTTTTACAACTAAAAGAAATATTGGTAGCTGAGCTTTACCCTTATACATCCCGACATAATGAAAGAATAATTATAATTATAAATGATGAATGTTATGGGGGTCTTCATTCTTCATTATTTTCTAGCTTATTTTTCCTTTCATTTCTTTATTTGATTTGCTCCATTTCTTTCTTTCTTTTGTCTTGATTTAGATCTGCTTGTTCCAAAGGTATCACATGGTACATAAGACTTGGTCTTATAACCAATGTTCATCATAATCCCTCATAACACTTATCCTAATCCTAATGCAAAATTACATTAAAAAGATTAAAAGTAAATCTAACTACACTTGTAAAATAAATGTTAGCTAAATACACTATACAATCCAAACAGTTATATGAATAATTTGGATTAAGCATCTTACATATGGGTAATCAAGCTCACATGTCCTAACTCGAGCTATGCTTAGGGACATAAGCAACCTGCACAGCAAAAATATTTATATTTTTATTTTATTACATCAACCCCTTAAGCACGTTATGGAAAGATTAATATATTAATATCGGCTAACATCCGACACGACATACACCATAACATCTCGTCTATAACAATACAACACAAAACAAACATACATCAAATCATACACCGCCCTAACATAAAGTTAGAAGTGGTGATTTAGTCTAAAGTGTGTGCATCAAAGGCTTATGTGGTATGTCCTAACTAGGCTTTAGAGTTGTAATTTTGTTAACTGTGAAGGATTTAGTTTATAAAAGGTTTATTTCGATTTAAGTGATTTAATTAATTTGAAAATTTTACTTAATATTTTCTTTTGTTTTCTTTGGCCTACACAAAACAACTAAGTATTATAAAGAGAAGAAAGAGAGGACACTACTCTTTCATCCATACCTTAAGTCACTTCTAAAGCAAATTAATTAATCAATTTTCTTTAGTGAATGACTTATTACTTGTTTTAATTGACCATAAGTTTAGATTCACTCTAAATGATCTTATTCAATAAGAAAGACATTTTAAGATTAATTCAAATGAATTACTATCATATAACACATATTCATTCATTTCTTTCTATCATGTACATCATGCATATGAGTAAATCCTAAGCATACGTATACATATAATGTATGTTTTAGCATACTTAAATGATAAATGCAAAGAAGTATGTTTGAAATTTAAATATTTCATTTGATTAGATAATGAATGCATGTCTTTTTAATAAAAAAAATGGATTTTTCATTTATTAGTTAGACATGCTTTCAAAAGTTTTAAGTGAGTACGTCGTCATTATTTTCTGCAAGGCATGAGCCTATTTTTCTACTTTTTCTACCTAAGACTATTATATCACTTTTCTTAAATACTTGTTGATGTATAAGCAACTATAAGGATAGGAAAATCCATGCAAAAGTTGTGTTTGATTTATTTGATTTATGATTCTTATTCATTGATAACATCATACATATATATGTATAAGAGTTTTAAGTTAGTACGTCACCATTATTTTACTGTGTAAGGCAAAGACTACTGGAATTTGACTCTCAAGTGTCCAGACTAATATATCACTTTTCTAAGATACATATGAATGTTCAAAAAGAACCACAAGAATAAGAAGTCATGTAAGAAGTCATATTTAATTTGATTGTATGATTTACATATGTGATTTGAAATTCTTTCTAAGTCTTAACATGGAGATGCATATGAGTAGATTTAGACAAATGTTGTGTTTTTTTCAAATTAATTATATACTTATAAATCCTATGTGAATCTATGTAAGAAAAGGAAAGAGAACTTCATATTACATATTTTATATTATCATAACATATAAACTTATAGATATTTATAATTAATGTAACCTCATATTATTGTAATTGATTTATGGGCTTTTGAAAATAGCTTTTAATTTAATAGCGATAATAGTCACACTTATTTTTAATTTAGATCAATACATGCAATTAGACATAGAAGAAAATATTTTATTTAATTAATTTTAAAAGAAATGAATGCATGATTTCACATGGTAAGCAATATTTAGCATGATTAGAAAGAAATAAAGGAATATAAGCACATGATTTCATTCATCCCAATTAATTCTTAAGGACAATCACATTAAATAAGGCTATTTAAAATAAACCAAAATTCTTTAAAGATAGTTTTAACCTTGAGTTTGATTTGATTTAAGAAATATGAAAGAGATTTGCTAATCCTAATCAAATTCCCCATGTGTGAATTAGTTTGGTTTAATGAAGAATATTTAGGTTGATTTTATGTTTTAATTAGGGTAAGATATTGAGGAGAAAAATTTCTATAGTAGGGAGTCGCCTTCCAAATCTGTTGGTGAGAAATGAAAGAGACAACACCTATATAGAAATTCATCTTGGTAAGACGTTATGCAGATCCACAGATGTACTTATTTAGGTGATTGACGCCATCGAACTACTTATCTTGAAAGACAAAGTCATTCTTTCTTTAATGGAACCAATCACCTCAATAAGGACTCTGGGGCAGGTGCATATGTACCAGAGATTCTTCCCCTACTTTACATAGAAGAGTAAAGTAGGGTTTATTTTAAATCGAGTTCATTAAATTTCTTAAAGGGGCAAGCCCCCATAATTAATTACATCCTAAGGGACGGGATCCTTTAGGAAAATTCTCGATTAAGGTAAATGATCGTTGTCTTTGAAGATTTCATTAGGAAGGACTATTAATCGATTGGTTTTATTTTGAGGATCAAATGAGATTGATCAAAAGAGGGAGTTATTATCGAAACCAAAAATGTGAAATCAGTAGGAGATGCTCACGATGCTAGGAAACTTATTGAGCATCTCAGACTATCCTATAGTTGGGATTTACATTTTAAAAATTGATTTAGTTTATTTGAGTTGTATTTTTCATTAGAATTTTAGAACTTAAGATTTCTTAACACAAGATTAAAGAAATGCCTAAGAGGTGTGATATTATGCTTATGACCTACAAAGGGGAGAAACAATCTTAGAATGTAAATCTAGGAAGCTTCGGCGAGGGCCGGAAGCATAACCTAAATCTACGGCGAAAAAATGAGTAATTAGTTTGCCTCTGAGAGAGGTCAAACGGCTTGGACTTGGCCAGCTTGGGGTGATGTAACAACTCCTGATTTTAAATACATGTAGTTAAGTCCTTTATGTTTATGTAAGATAGTAGGTTGTTTTATTTAGAAAGAAAGTTCTTATCACTCCCAAAGAGATAAATCTGAGGGACATGCTTCAAATGATCTAAATCTAATGCAATTCAAAATTCATTTTATTTTGATTTTGGATCATTTTTTTGACTCAGGCTAATAGGACTTTTATGATTAATGCATGAGAAAAAAGATTATTGATCAAAATCAGTGAGAAGGTAGGAGGTGAGTTTCCACGGCCGAAAGGCCGAGTTTTAGCAAGGTGAAACCCTGTCAAAGAGTGAAATAAGATGCATTTATGCGTGATATTATAAAGAAATGCTCATCTAGGGGTTCTTAATTCTTTTATCTTGATTTTAATCAGCTTTAGTGAGGTTATGAGTTGTTTAATTTTATTTGAGTTGTTAAGTTGGGTTGATTTTTTTCTTTAAAGCCAATCTCAGCCATACATAAAGCATGGAAGAAATTAGGAAAAACATGCGACTTAATGCAAAAGCTAAATAAATCATCAATTAATTTATAAAGGTAATCGCAAAAAGAATAAATGGTCATTGTGGGTACCACGCGGCATAAACTTCGAAAATATTAAATGTGGGTGGTGAGTTACCCTCTGACGGATTACAAATAAATTAAATTACAATTTAAGCAAATGAATTCATTGTTATGGGGGTCTTCACTCTTTATTCTTCTTTTTTCTTTTAGTTCCTCCTTTGGATGGTTGGATGGTAGATCTACAAGGCTTGGTGGTAAGATAGGATCTTATGACCAATCTCATCTAATCCATAACAAATCATTCCAAAATTCTAAATATACAAATTTTTATGTGAAAAGAAAAGTATAAATCTAACATAACTCAAAAAAATAAATTAGTTAAATCACACCACAAATCCCAAGCATATATATTGGACTTATCACACACATGGGTGACTAAGTCCACGCTATGGATTATGCTTAGGAGTATAAAGCATCTATGAGTAAAATATTTATATTTTTTATTTATGATAGCCCTTAAGAATCATAAAGAAAAAACGGTTAGTAGAACGTCTTCATTCATTTCTGATCTGGCTTTAACATCCGTCTAAAACATATATCACAAAACAAACATCATCAAATCACACTTGGCTAAAGGAGTGGTGACTGTGTGTGTTTTTCAAAGTTTGATCTTAGTTATGGATTTAGGTTTAAATTTTCTAAGTGTGAAGGACATGTTCAACTTAGAGGAGAGTTTCATTTAAGTTGTTTAGTGATTTTAGGTTAGTTTTATTTCATGTTTTAATTTGGTTTAAGTGAAACTTACAATTAATTACTAAATTATAAAGAGAGGAAAGAGAAGTTCATATTTTAGTTTCTAAAGTAGTTTTCTAAAGTAGTTTTCTAAAGTAGGTTCATATTTTAGTTTCATTTAGGTGAATATTTTGATTATATCTTTTAATTAATCCTAAGTTTAGATAAACTCTAAACAAACATATTCAAAAAGAAAGATATTTTAAGATTAAATAAATTGAATCAAAATTCACATAACACATATTCTTCTTTCCCAACATATATAACGTCATATGGATGACTACAGCGTATCTATCACATGATGAAAATAGTTAATACACTTTATGATGCATGCTAAGTAATCCATTTAAGAAAATTTAGAAGTTAAATATGCATGATTTTTTCTTAAGTAGAAAAGATTTTTCTTATCTAAAATTTCGCATACATATATGAAAACAAGAAAGGTATAAGTGAGTACAGGATCATTGTTAACCAGGGATGTAAGGTGTGACTACTTAGAGTATTTAAAGTCTCACCCTCAGGTTGTCATTATACACTTTCTTAAATACAAAATATGTATATAAAAAAAATGAAATAGAAAAAGAAGATGCAAAAGTTGTTTAATAGATTTGTTTTGTTTATGCAATTTATGCATGTAAGTGTAGGTAAACCTTCTTAGATGGTAGCATAGGGATGAATAGGATATGAAATTAGGTGAGTATTAGGTCCTTTTCAAATGAACCTTATATATCACCAAAATTCCTATTCAAAATTATACTGACATAGGAAAGAAAGAAAACCTATACCAAGCATACTTTTATAATTCATCACATGCAAGCTTATAATTAAAATATAAGTAACACATTTTTAGATTTGATATTTGATTTATGTATTTTTTGAAAATAATTTAAATTTAGTAGTGATAATAGCTTTTCATATTTTACTTTAGCCAACACATACACATTTGACATAAAGTAAACAATTTCATTTTAAAATTTGAAATATGAAATTATGAATGCATGAAATCACATGACATACAACTTAGTATGTTGGGAAAGATCCAAAGCAATGAAAGCATACAAACAAACTCACTTTACTTAAATCCTAAAGGCATTCCTATGGAATAAGAAAATTTAGAATAAATCAAAGTGAATTTCAAAATGATTTTTATTTAGTTTGATGTTTGATTTTATCTTGAAAAGGTGAGATGAGTTTGCTGTTCTTAACCCATTCTCACATGTGTTTTGCATTTTTGTTTAATTTTTAGACAATTAGATCCATTTTTATGTGTTGATTAGGTTACGGTATGAATTAAGTAACTTAGTTAACCCTTACCTACACCACCTTAGAAGAATTAATTAAATAATTATGAGCCAATGAGATGACATAAAATTCACAAAGAATTTAAATTTGCAATGCACCTAATAATGAAAAGGCCTAATGCAATTTGGCTCATAATTAAAAGTTAATTAAGCTAAGAGATTTAGCTTAACTAATTTCAAAATATCCTTTCACATATGTGAATTGGATTTTTATTTCTTTAATTGAACTTAGGTTATTAAACACCTAAGCATCTATTCAAGGTAGATTAATTAAGTTCTGTAACTTTTTAGAATTTTTGAAAATTGATTAAGAGGATAATTAATGAATTAACTATTAATTAAAAGGAGATTAAGGAGAGAAGATGGAGTTTAGGGAATTGCTTGGGGGAAAATGCCCCAAAATTATTCCATAAACCTCCTACTCACTGGATCTGAC
Source organism: Cymbidium sinense (assembly GCA_021442155.1). Taxonomy (NCBI): domain Eukaryota; kingdom Viridiplantae; phylum Streptophyta; class Magnoliopsida; order Asparagales; family Orchidaceae; genus Cymbidium; species Cymbidium sinense. The sequence goes on from CM038227.1 coordinate 75,339,444, forward strand.
TTTAATCAACCCTAATCATAGGGTAAAGCTACTAATCATACCTTAATTACCCTTAATTGTATGAAAGGGGTAATTAGGGAATGAAATAGCAATTTCTCCAATTGAGCCCTCAATAAATCTTAAAAAAATTAGGGGAGGCAGAGGTCATCCCCTACAATGAACTTAAGAAATTTGAGATTAATTGATGACCTAATTAAAGCATAATTAGCTAATTTAACTTCCCAAAGAAACTCAAATTCAGAGAAAAGAGTAATTCAAAATCCATTGAAGTCACTTTTAAAATATTCTAGATGAAATTATCTTTCCATAGCATTTTTCCTTTTATTTTTTTGATTTTTCTAGAGAGAATTATGAATTTTTGAAGTTCTATGAATTAATTAGGAATTAATTAATGCATTTAACTAATCCCTGATTAATCATTAGCTCACGACGCGACGTGTGGCGGCGGCAGTCAGTGCGCTTTACATGCGTCGCGCTGTGAGGGGGTGACTTAAAGTCACATCTCAGATGGCGGTGGCGGCGCACGCGCTTATATCCTCGACCGTTCGATCAAAGATCAGACGATTAATGATTCACCCGCAGTTTAAAACAGATAAATGGATTTACTAAACGTGTTAAATAATCTCAGCCGTCTATCTAAAATGCGCAGATGGATGGCTGAGATGAGCCAAGTTCTTCCTTAAGGATCAATGGAGACTGTCCATGATCTAAGGGGAGATCCGAGCTTGATTGAGCTCGGATTGGAATGAAATTGTACCCACACCATCTAAACACAATTACAAACCTATCCAACAATGGATTTCACATTCCATGAACATTTCTTTCACAAAGGACCAACATCTCCTAAGCTAAGTGGTCGGAAAATTCCATACCTCGTCGGAGGTGATCACCGACGCTCGAGATCGATGAGGTAGCTTTCTTTGGTGGAGACGAAGCCCTGTTGAAATTCTTAGGCCTTGGGATTGAGTGGATCAATGGGTGGATCAACACCACTTCACTTAGGCTTCGACTTTGATTGAATTGATCCTCTCCTTGCTATGGGAACTCCAATGTGAGCTTGAGTGAGCTTGGATTGGTCCCTAGAAAAAGTGTGTAGGAGGAATTTGGAGGAAATCAAGTGTAGAAGAAGTTAGCAATTAACTCTACCTCCCTGTTTTGCACACAAAGCAGAAGAAGAATTCAAATCCTCTCAAGACTTTGGGAATGCTCTAATGATTGCTAAGGGTTCCAGGCTGTCGGAGAGAATTGAATTAAAATTTCATTGAATTGGGGAGTATATCTCTATGGCAGACTGACACCTCCTTTGCCGTTTTGATCCAATTGATGAGATTAGAGAGGTTGTTTAGGCTGTTAGATCTTTGTACATGGTCGGTTTGAGGCCTCGAGTGGATTGCCAACCTCCCATATGCATCAAATTGGGTCAGGAGGGAGTTTGAAAACTCAATTTTGAGCTAGGTGGTCGGGTTTGGTCTAGGGGTTAAATGGGCTGGCCCAAACTCATTGGGTTGGGTGCACCACTCATCACGAAATCCCCTTGAGTTTTTAGGAAAGCCTCAAGTGATTGTGAAGAGGGTATGACCTAAATACCCATGGGCTAGGCCAAAATTTGTTCTATGGCCTAGGGGTAGAATGGATATTTTGTTGTTTTTCCACTTTGGACATGTTGGCTATGTGGAGAAACTAGGTTTAGCTAAGTTTCATTAGATTTGGAATCCATTTGATAGGGTTTGGCTCATATTGACCCATTTAGGTCAAAATAGGTCAACTTGGGTCAAGTTAACCAATTAGTCAAATTAGGTCAAATAAAGGGTTGGGTCAAGTTCATATGACCATTTGAAATATTTTGGTGGCTTTGTTTTGATTCAATTTGGTATATATTTAGTTTTGGCTCATATGACTTCATTTAGGTCAAATGAGTTAAGTTAACTTATTTGAGGTAGGTCAAGAGTAAGTTTATGTTTGGTTAGTCATATGGAGTGGATTGGTATCTTTGTTTCCAATCAATTTGGGTTAAGTTCAATTTTGGCTTAACATGACCCCTTTAGGTCATGTTGGGTTTAAGGTTAATTGGGGTAGGTTGGGTCTAGTCAATTGAGGCTTTGGTCAAGTTCAACAAGTGATTTGGAATGAATTTGACCTATTGGTTTGGATCACTTTGGCTTAGATCAAGTTGACACATTTTGACCCTTTAGGTCAAAATGGGTCAACTTCGATATGGCCAATTTAGGTTAGGCTCAAATGTTGACTTGGTCAAGTTCAAACATAGGTCAAGTGAACTTTGATCAATGGTTTTCAATTTGCATGGTGGAATTTAGTATGTTATGTTTCATTTTGGGTTAAGTGTTGATTTGGTCAACTCTTGATTTGATTTGACCCTTTGATTGATTGATCATCCCATGATGATTGTTGATCATGATGAGAGGATATATGAGTTTGGTTCAATCCAATTTGGTTAAGATCAAAGTTGGCTCATAAGACTTTGTCACTTTGGTCAAGTGAGTTTAAGTGAGTCAAATGGCACAGTTTGATTTGAAGTTGATTGATCTTGTATATAGACTCATGATTGAAATATGAATCCATTTACAAGTGGTTTGAAGTTAAATAGATTTTGATCCATTTGAAAATTTCATATTCAAAGGAAGAATATGAAGGGGTCTTGGGTTTGATTTTTGAATTGGGTTTTGATTGAGTGATTGAAGTTTAGATTTATGTATGGACTCATGATTGTAGATTTGATTGAACCATGAGAGAAAATTAAGAGTTTGACTTGATTTGAAAGTGATTTGACTAAGTTCAAGATTTTGACTTGAAAGGCTTAGATTTGATTTTGATTTGATTTGAGTTTGATTTTTGAAATTGGTTTATATTGTTTGATTGGAGTTTGGATATATGTATGGACTCATGATTGTAGGTTTGATTGAACCATGAGAGAAAATCAAGAGTTTGGCTTGATTTGAAAGTGATTTGGCTAAGTTCAAGATTTTGACTTGAAAGACTTAGATTTGATTTTGATTTGATTTGAGTTTGATTTTTGAAATTCGTTTTGATTGTTTGATTGGAGTTTGGATTTATGTATGGGCTCATGATTGTAGGTTTGATTGAACCATGAGAGAAAATCAAGAGTTTGACTTGATTTGAAAGTGATTTGACTAAGTTTAAGATTTTGATTTGATTTTGATTTGTGTTTGATTTTTGAAATTGGTTTTGATTGTTTGAATTTATATTTCATTTATATATGTGAATATAAATGAGAATATAAATAGATCATGAGCAAATTTCAAGGATTTGAAGGAGTTTAATCATGATTTAGGTTAAATCCATTAAAGGGAATTTAAAGGATTTAAAGAATTTTTTAATTTGAAATTTAATTTTTGAATTGGATTTGATCGATTTATATTTATACTTCATTTATATATGAGAATATAAATGAGAATATAAATAAGTTTTGAGAAAATCTCATGAGTTTGAATATGTTTCATCAAAGTTTAGATTAAACCCTTTAATGAAAAATTAAGGAATTTAAGGGAATTTCAAGGACTTTAAATTTGGAATTTAATTTTTGAGTTGGATTTAATTGATTCATATTTATATTCCATTTATATATTAGAATATAAATGAGATATTAATATGTTTTGAGAAAATTTCTATGATTTGAATAGATTTGATCAAGATTTAGATTTGATTTTGGCTAAGTCTTTTAATGAAAAATTAAAGGGACTTGAGAAAATTTTCATGAATTGATTTTGAATTTTGAATTTGATTTGATGAGTTTGAATTTATATTTTATTTATATATGAGAATATAAATGAGAATATAAATGGATCATGAGAAAATCTCAAAGATTTGAATAGGTTTTGATCATAATTTTGGCTAAGTCCGTAAGAAAGGGTTAAGGACTTGGGAAATTTGAACTTAGATATTTTTGATAAATTTTGATCATGGATTTTAATCATAGATTTCAATCATGGATTTCAATCATGGAATTGATTTGAGTTTTGGAGAAAATCAAATGAAACTGATTTGGAGTTTGACTTGAAAGAAGGAAAGTGAGGAATGCTTTAAGCTAAAGGGTAGGAGATTTTCTTAACACCTCTAAAGCATGACCTATTCCTATGGTTAACTCTTCTAAGTCTATTAGGGCTAAGTTGGAGTGTCTACCTAATCACTAGATGTGTCTTAAGACTAAGGAACTCTTAAAGTCTAAGAGGGATCCTATGCCTAAGATGCAGGAGTTGAGAGTTCATTTTAAAAATGAGGTCAATAGATATGAATTAAGTGAATTAATTAATCCTTACCTATATCACTTTAAGTTAATTAACTAATTAATAATAAGCCAATATGATATGCAATCACATGAAAAATAAATTTGTAATGTTCCTAAGAAATGAAAGGGGTCTAATGCAATTGGGTTATGATTAATAGTTAATTAGGTTTAAGGGATCTTACTTAACTACTCTTATGGTTTTCTCACACATGTGAGCTAATCATAATTTCATTATCTCTACCCTTGGGTTATTGAACACCCAAGGAGCTATCCAAGATCAATTAAATGTTGCTTAGGTGTGAGATGGATTTTTGATTGAGTTAAATCAACTTATTAATTAATTGATTGAATTCTTTGATCATATTTTAATTAGGATGATAAAATTAATTTAGGAATAGGGATCAAGGACAAGGCCTCAATCTTCAATCCTTAAGTCATTTCAAGCATTCAATTAGGCTCTAACTTTTGTCTTGAAAATTAATTAATTAATTAAGCAATTAATTACCTCATTACTCATCAATTAAGTTAATTCCAAAAAGTGAAGGAAATCTAGGAAATGAATTAGGAAAAATATCCCAATCACACTCCTTAAGTTTCCTTTTTGTTCCATAAAGGTAATTAGGCTTAAATAATTAATTAGACCATTGTTCATTCACTAATTATCACTAATTAAATTAAGAGAATGATTAAGACTTAATCAATTGATTTTTTTAATGAAACAATCAATAAAATCCCAGAAAAATAGGGGAGCTAGAGGTCATCCTCCTAGACATCCACAGAAAATTTGAGATTAATTAGATACTTTATTAAGAGGTAATTAAGCTAATTATATTTCTGATTAAACTTTAATTAAGCCAAAATCACTGTTCAAAATCAATTAATAATAATTTTCCTAGATTCTACTATGAAATATCTTTAAAATGAGCCAAAAATTGTATTTTTTTAGATTGTTCTACAATTACTTATGAATTTAGGGAGGTTAGCCTTAAAAATTAAATAAAATAGCCTAATTAAAGCCTTAATCTTGTCGGGCCACGTGGCGGCTGATGTGGCACGCTTTCCATGTGGCGTGACGGGATTGACTATTTAAGTTGTCATATCCGTGCGTTGACTCAACCGACGGCGGACACGCTTTCCCGTGGACCATCCGATCTAAGATAGGACGGCCACGATTCGATCCGCGGTTTAGGAAGGGAATTAGGGGATCTAACGCGGGATCTAATCAGAGCCATTCGTTCCGATCGTGCGGAATGGACAGCTCATGATCTATCCCGTTTGTGAGCGATGAAAGACGGATGCCGTCCATCTTTCCCCGTTCGATCCGAGCTCACCCCTGCTCGGATTGCCTCCAAATCGATCCCACACCTTCGAGGAGGGGAGGCGCACACATCCAACGGTCAAATTCTCATGACGTTCGAATTTACTTCACAAAAGACCAACCCATTTTTGCATACAAGGCTTGGTTCGCAAAATTACCTCACCGGAGCTAATGTCTGGCGGTGGGTCGTCGGAGGTAGCTTCACCTAGTTGAGGCAAGGTCCTGTTGAGAAGCTTTGGGTTCAATTTGGGGTAGAGTGTTCGGTCGATCAATCCATGCACAGGCCTGGCCCCGATCAGTCACACCTAGGCCCTTGGGAGGAAATGACTCGTTTGGCGGGTATATGGGTGGGTAAGAGGACTTTGAGTTTGATTGCGAAATGAGGGAGTATTGCTCGAGATTGGGGTGTCCTGTTTTAGCTTTGCTTGGGAATGGGCAATGTCGATCGAGGAGGGCTTGAGGATGCTTGGGATCGCTCTCAGGGGCTTCGGAATTGGCTTAGGAAGTCGCTCGATGCAATTAGCTCGATTTTGAGGGGTATACCCTCAATTGCTCATGATGGATGGGACGGCACACGATTTACCTTGGTGTGTGATTCGACCACTTGTCTCCATCAAGTTCGGGCACATGAATGAGAAGTGATGGGAGGTTGCCATGGATCCATTCTGCAAAGGTTGCAAAGTTTGGATCCATTGGGTGTTCGATTTTGGCTGGAGGTGAGTCAACTCATCTCTCAAAAGTCCATGGCTGACCTAGAGTGGGTTAGGTGGGCTAGGTGGGTTAGGAGAAGGTTTTATTGAGTGCTGAGAGGCTGCCATGGGGATGGGAGAGTTGACTTGGCTTGGATCCATTGGTTTTGAAGCTTAAATCTCATAGTTTGATGGCTAATCCCCTTGGGTGAGGCCCACTTGGCTTTTGGAGAGTTCTTGGGCTGACCTAGGGTGAGTTTAAGTTGAGTTAGACCAACCCACAAGATTCCATAAATTGGATTTGAGTGGTTTGGTTTAGATTGGTCAAATGGGTTCAATTTGGGCTATGTTGGGTTGAGTTGACCAATTGGTTAAATTGTGTCAAACTAAGGCTTGAGTTAGGTTCATATGATGATTTGAGATGTTTTGGTTCAATTGGTTTAGATTGGTTTGGCCTAGGTTTGGATTTGACTCATTTGGATTCAAAAGGATCAAATTGGTCAAGTTGACCAATTTGGCCAATTTGACCAATTTGGGTTGGGTTAAGGGTTGAGTTAAGTTCAATTGGCCAATTTGAAATATTTGTAGGCTTTGGTTTGATTTAATTTGAATATAATTTAAATTTTGACCAATTTGACCTTTTAGGTCAGTTTGGGCTAGGATGAGTTAAGTTGACTAATTAATTGACTTGGACTGATATGCTTTAGTCAAGTTGATAAGTGATTTGGAATAAACTTGAGCCATTGATTGCAATCAATTTGGATCAAATCATGGTTTGCCTTATTTTAGCCTTTTAGGCCAATTTGGATAAACTTGGGTCAAATGGTCAATTAGGGTTGGTTTAGCTCGATTGATGGTTTGGTCATGTTCAATCACAATTGATTATGAATGAGTTTGAGTCGATGGTTTTAATCAATTTGGCATATGGTGGATTTTGGCTAGTTTGGGTTTCATTTGAGTTAAATGTTGACTTGGTCAAAAGCTATGTTTGATTTGGTTTGACCCAATTCAATGCAATTGATCACCTTAGGGTGGTTAGTTATGTTGTGAGGTTTAGATGAACTTAGCTCAATCCAATTTGGGTTAGATTAGAACTTGACTTAAAAAGGTCCTTTAGGTCATTTTGGATCAAGTGAGTCTAAATAGGTTAATTGGCTTAATCAAGACTTGATTCAAGTTTAGTTAAACTCACACATAAGCCTAGGATTGAAATATAAATTCAATTACAATTGGTTTGGAGCTAAATGATTTTGGTTCATATGACAATTTCAAGTCAAAAGGGTTACTTGGGTTTGATTTGTGTTAGCTTAGATTTGGTTTAATAATGGTGGTTTATGTTTATATTTGGGTCAATAATTATATGAATAATTGAATTATGAAGAAATTCATAAGTTTTGAGTTGATTTGGGTATTATTTAGCCAAGTTTAAGAATTTGGCTAAAAGAGCTAAAATTGGAATTTAATTTGATTTAGATTTGGTGTGAACCATTTGAATTTATATTTCATTTATATTTGTGATTATAAATGAAGATATAAATGAGTTATGAAAAAATCACTTGAGTTTGGAGTGATTTAAAAGCAAATTTGACCAAATCTAGGGATGTAGGTTAAAAAGGGCTTAAGTAGAGAATTTGTTTGATTTGATTTGATTTATTTGAATTTAGATTTCATTTATATTTGTGAATATAAATTAATGAATGAATGATTCAAAAAGAAAATCAATCAAGTTTGAGTTAGTTTGAAGAAGTTTTGACTAAGCATATGAAGGTGGTATTGTATAGTATAGTGTTACTAATATACACTATACTATACAATATTATGGTGTATTGAATACTATACTATACTATACTACATACTATATACTATATACACCATATTATATGTATTATACTATACTATATACACTACTATATTATATAGTATAATACACTATATACAATACTATTACTAGTAGTGTACTATACTATACTATTTAGTATAATATACAATATACAATATATAGCGTAGTGTATAGTAGTGTATAGTGTAGTATATATACTATAGTATAACACTATATATATAGTGTTGTAGCGTAGTGTATAGTAGTGTAATACATATATGTAGTGTAGTATTGTGCATACAATAATAGTATAGTGTGTAGTGTAGTATATATTACTATACAATACAATATATTGTACTATTACTATATACTATATACACTATACTATGTTCATATGGCTTAGGAGTTTGGAATTGGTTTTTGGAATTGGTCAATTAGAAAATCACTCGAAGTGTTTTGGAATTTGAACTTAATCATGGGTTTCAATCATTTGGAGTTTGGAATTGATTTATGATTTGAAATTTGATTTCAGATTAAATTTGATAATTGAGAAAATCAATTGGATTGCGGTTAATTTGAATTTGGTTAAGGCTAAGTCCATAAGATAAAATCAAAGGGCTTAGGAAGGGATTTGAAATTTGAATCTAATCAGGGGTTTCAATCATTTGATAGTTGAATTTGATTTTGGAATTTGGATTGAAAGAAGGAAGCAAGGATTGGGTTTAGGCTATAGGGTAGGCAAGTCCTCCTAAATCCCCAAGGCACAACCTATTCCTATGGCTAACTCTTCTAAGTCTCTAAGGTTAGGTTAAGTGTTCACCTAATCACTAGAAGAGTCTTAAGACTAAGAAACTCTTAGTGTCTATAAGAGTCCTAGATTTATGATGAAGAAGTTGAAAGCTCATTCCAAAAGTGAAATCAACAATGACAAAGTTAGGATTACCTTACTGAAAGCTAAGCATAACATCAGTGACTACTACTCCTATGGAAATTATTTTCTCATTTCATTCTGAATAACTTGAATGCTTAATATCTAGTTCTCATTTTAGTAATTATGGGCACTTGTGGCTAGAAAAATGGAGTTAGAAAAATTATAATTCTAGATAATGAGTATGAAGTCAAAAGTCAAATTTGTTACTACCTGTGATTGATCCTCTAGAAACAGCCAAGTCCATTCTACCTACACTAACAATCACGTTAATTTTCAATTTGTAGAATTCAGATGACTGTATTTCTTCTTTGCCTTTTATAGCTTAATTGGAAAACATAACTACAAGAATGATGTTTCTCAGATCTCAGAGCATGACTCCTTGGTGTTTTTCTTCTTCACATTGGAGTCTAATGCCTCTATGCTATCCATCATGTGAACACTATTGATTAACAGGCTGTGTTATGCTTCTGAAATATCTATTGGGCATATAAGCGCTTTAATTTACAATGCATTTTTTCTATGTATACAACATAGAAGTGGATTCGTTTCCTATTTGGTTTACTTATATATAGGCTTTTTTGGTTGTGATAATTATTATACATTATACTTGTCAGAAATTGAGCTTTTCCAAACCTAACACAAGAAAGAAGTTTTACCATTAAATTCAACACCTTTCTATGATCGTTAAAAGAGATTTTATCATGGAAATAAAATTGTGTACATATTGTAATAATGAATGTCTGAAATGAAAATCCTAGCCCCCATTATATGTTGAGCTTTATCTTAGACCGCTTAGAAACCTTGTCAAAAGAGGGATATATGTTAGACAAATCTTATGTTTGAGTAATGTTCTAGCATATATTAGCACTTTATTTGAAGTATTTAAATTATTGCAACATCACCAACTATTGTGCCACACAAGTTAATTATTAGAGCTATGACTAAAAGTATTTATGCACTATTTTCTTACAAATAATGGAAACTAGATTTGCTCATACCATTTTGATATTTTTTATATCATTTTATGTATTTCATGTTAATGGTATATGTATAAAATAGAGAGAATAAATGTATATACGTGAAAAGAAATTATCACAACCTTGCATGAAAATTATGTACTCTTGCTTAGGCCAACTGCCTTATGTCTAAAATGGGTATTTGAAGAAAAGTAGGGCGAATTATAGAGATGGGAGATTCATGAAGTTGTTTTTCCTTGAAGATTTAGTAGGACTTTGATGTTGCCTCTCCTCGAAAATTTAGAATGATCTTGAGATAGCTTTTCTTTTGAAGAAATTTTGATATAGCTTCTCCTTTGATGATTTGATGTATACCAAAAATAGCTAATCTATTAATACTCTTAATGTGGGGTGAGAAATGCTAAAAAGATAAATATTTCATTTCATATAATTATGTGAAAATTCATGATTATGATTTTCCATGTACTCATGTAATTGATATTCCTATGACATTCCATATTCTTCTTGATGTAAAATGGCCATAGAATTCTACGATGCAAGGCATTGTATTTTGAATACAAATTCAGAGTTTTCTTTTTCTAATTTATCTTAGTGGCTAGTTTGAAGTAACTATTTATTTGGTAAGATTTAGAGTGATACCCTTGTTTTGGAGAGGAAGAGGTGGTTATCTTGTTTCTATATTAGTATTTTTCTTGTGTTCTTCAATCCATAATCTATTTAAGGCCTTGTTAATATTAGATCTTGTTTTGCAATTTAATCAAAATCCTCTACCACTATCCTTGCTCTTGCCAACTATCCAATTCTTTTGAGAAATCATAATTCATAGATAGGTGAGGATATTACTCCTATTTGGAGGGAACACATTAATGCAAATGATTTCAACAACTTTTTAAGGAGAGTTAAAATTGAAGCATCTACTCTTGAAATGGTCATAACCCTATTAAATTTCAAGATTGGTTGCAATAAATGAATGATTTCTTTGATTAATATAGAATTGATGATTTCAAAGAACTCAATTTACCAAAATGGCATTGTTTGGTCATACTAGGATCTACTAGAATAGATTAGAAAAATTAAAAAGACTAGGAAGGGATATCTTGACTTGGGTAGTAGCGAGTGACATGTTTAAACAATATATTGTCTTAGGAATCATGAAAGTGCTTCATAGTCAATCAATTTTTGTTATGTAGTAGGAAGTATGCTAATAATTGAGCACATTACTACTTCTAAGGATCTCATTTCTTAGATAAGATGTAATTACAATGATTGGCAACTTGTTTATAAATTTTTCATTAGTCTTAGGTTAGATATAAGAGATGAAATAGAAATTATAGAACTTTATTTTGTTGAGTAAGCTTTTCACTCTATCTACCTAATTGAAAAGCGAAAGAATAGTGTTTCCAGTCCTAGGTTTAGAGGTTATTTTAATCATAAAAAATCAATAGTTCGACCTATGTCACCAATTTCATCCCCATAGTCTTCCAAATCCCCAATTTTGTCACACTTTTTAGTATTTCATCTAGACTACATATTATTGAGTCTTGTAGAGCTCCTTTTTTTTTTTATCTTTACCTATCTAATAATATATTTTATTTCTAAGTGACACAAATGAGGACATAAGAAAAATTAATGTAAGGCCAAAATCAAGGTCTTAAAGAAAGTAGAATCTTTAATAGATAAATGTAAATGTGATAAGTTTGGTGTTTTTTCTTTAACATATAGAGTCTTATTTAATTTAGGCCAAACATTTATCTTATTTTGGACATAGTATGCTATATTTATGGCCTTTGCCCACAAATCTTAGGTAAATTATATATATATTCTTTAAGAATAACCAAAGTTGCTTTAATCAATATTTTATTTTATTTTTTTATTTTTGATTATGCCATTTTATTGAGGCATTTTTTATGCTAAAAAATTATGTGCAATTTCTAACTCTTTATAGAAACTTTTAGACTTATCATTTTTCAAATTCTTTGTCATGAGCATTGTACATAATGGATATTAAATAATTTATTATTGAATCCAATATCAAAGATTTTAAATGGAAAAAAAAACTATTTAACCTATTTTTATAATGACATGTGTCACATATAAGATCATTTATATAATCAAGTTTGGGTACTCCCTTCTAAATTAAGATAAGTGATTTTTCAAAGTAATGCATGCTCCATAGCCTATTCTCCTATGACTTAACTAGGTTCATCTAACGTAGTCTTTAAACATTAATATGATCAATATCAAGCTTATAAATATTATTATTATTGAAGACATTTAAAATATTTTTTTAATTTCAACGAACAATATAAAGATAAGAATTACCTGTTAAAACTTTTGTCCTAGTTTGCTAATACTTTTCAAGTTGTATTTCAGGTTATCTACTAAAAGGATCTTTTCAGTAGTAAATAAGTTACTCTTGCTGATATTGTCAATCCTTATCACATTTCTTATGATATTGTTGCTAGGAGTTATCTACTAAAAGGATCTTTTCAGTAGTAAATAAGTTACTCTTGTTGATAGTGTTTCCAGTCCTAGGTTTAGATATTATTTTAATCATCAAAAATCAATAGTTAGACCTATGTCACCAATTTCTTCCCCATAGTCTTCCAAATCCCCAATTTTGTCACACTTTTTAGTATTTCATCTAGACTACATATTATTGAGTCTTATAGAGCTCCTTTTTTTTTTTTAATCTTTCCCTATCTAATAATATATTTTATTTCTAAGTGACACAAATGAGGACATAAGAAAAATTAACGTAAGGCCAAAATCAAGGTCTTAAAGAAAGTAGAATCTTTAATAGATAAATGTAAATGTGATAAGTTTGGTGTTTTTTCTTTAATATATAGAGTCTGCCAAACATTTATCTTATTTTGCACATAGTATGCTATATTTATGGCCTTTGCCCACAAATCTTAGGTAAATTATATATATATTCTTTAAGAATAACCTAAGTTGCTTTAATCAATATTTTATTTTATTTTTTTATTTTTGGTTATGCCATTTTATTGAGGTATTTTTTATGCTAAAAAATTATGTGCAATTTCTAACTCTTTATAGAAACTTTTAGACTTGTCATTTTTCAAATTCTTTGTCATGAGCATTGTACATAATGGATATGAAATAATTTATTATTGAATCCAATATGAAAGATTTTAAATTCATGACAAGAATGATTTTTGTGCTAAAAATCTAGTCCAAACGAGTCTATTGAAGCATCAATGATGAAGCAATAAGATTTTCCCCCAATAGTGATTGTGTTTATAGGTCTTAAGATGTGACTACGATCCAAATGGAAAAAAAAAAAAAAAAAACTATTTAACCTATTTTTATAATGACATGTGTCACATATAAGATCATTTATATAATCAAGTTTGGGTACTCCCTTCTAAATTAAGATAAGTGATTTTTCAAAGTAATGCATGCTCCATAGCCTAATCTCCTATGACTTAATTAGGTTCATCTAACGTAGTCTTTAAACATTAATATGATCAATATCAAGCTTATAAATATTATTATTAATGAAAACATTTAAAATATATTTTTTAATTTCAACGAACAATATAAAGATAAGAATTACCTGTTAAAACTTTTGTCCTAGTTTGCTAATACTTTTCAAGTTGTATTTCAAGTTATCTACTAAAAGGATCTTTTCAGTAGTAAATAAGTTACTCTTGCTGATATTGTCAATACTTATCACATTTCTTCTGATATTGTTGCTAGGAGTTACTTTTTTGCCATCTTCTTTAGGATCCATTGTTGCAAAATTATTTTTGTCAGTGATAATATATTTTGAGCATTCACTATTTAGGCACTATATACTTACACCAGTCCTATTATGAAGGCAAACTTATGCAAATATATTATATTTTGATTTTTGGAACACAAATTAAGTTTGTTCTACTAACATGGGAATTTGTAGGAGTGTTATGAGATACAAATTTAGTTTTAGGCATCAAAGTAGGAGTGTTATGTCACACTTAGACTTCTCATATATATATATATATATATATATATATATATATATATATATATATATATATATATATATATATATATATATATATATATTGATGTTCCATGTGTAGGCAAATCACATACAAAACAAGCCATATCAAGTTAAGTATGAATACAAATTTTTTAAGATTTTAACTAAATTTTCTTCTCAAAAGAAAATAGAGCATATAATTTTAATCTCATATTTACTTTGTGGTCATATGCATTACATGGCTAAACACTAGATGTAACATGGATAAGCTTCTTTGAATCCCTTTTAACCTCTATATTAGCAGTTTTTACTATATCAATCTCATTTAATATTTCATGCTTCGTGCTATCAGAAAAACCTACAGCGAATTGAAAAAAACTTTTTTTTGAAGATTTACACTTAAAGAATTTTTCTTCTATTTTTTTTTTTAAATATGATCTACATCATACAATAAGATGATATAATATTTTTTCCAAGCTAACATGATATTTTTTTAAAATAAAATTGTATTTTAAAAATGTATTAAAGTTATCATATATTTCCTCTATTATGATGAATAAATCATCATAAGATTTGTCATATACCTAATGAAGATTAGATTTTTCTTATTGCCCTAAGCTATAAGATAGAGTTATTGTATTTTTTAGGCTCACTAGGACTCGGAATCTAAATTTAGTAAGAAGGATTTTCAAATTTTTTTGTTCTTTCTATGAGCATCTCCTATATCGTCTGTTTTTTTTCATTTGATTTATATTTTTATTATTAGGGCAATCTTACTTTATGTGTCTTAACTTTTTACATTCAAAATATATTACTTTTAATTTTTTTTATTGCTTTATCTTTGTTTGTGCCCTTCCTTCTATCAATATATTTTTCTGTCTTTAAGCTTGGAGTTGAATTTATTGGTGATTACTATCACATCATCTTTACTATTAATTCACCCTCGCTATTATTTTTTTCTTGTGTTTTTAGGGTTATCTCCTTTTCCTTATTTTTTCTCCACACTGTTTTCAATTCTTTGTTCTATCTTCTATTCATGAGCAATCAGAGAGTTAAGTAAAAGATCAATAAAATAATTGAATAAAACTTTCGAATTAGAAATTGCAATAATTTAAGTATCCTAAAAGTGAGGCAGACATCTAAGGATTTTATTCACTTATTTAATATTTGAAGTTTTTTTTTGCAATTAATATGCAGTAGCAATTTTTTGGTGAATCTAGTGGACATTGTTAGTAATCACTAGTCTGGTTTTCATGCATAACATTTACCATGAACTAACAAATTAATACAAGATTACTTCATTGCATTAGTACATTTATATGTAATATATAATCAATCACAAGTTTCCTTTTTCTAGTTGTGCATGTAAAAACACATTTGTAATCAAGAAATTTAAAAGCACAAAAGAAATAGCTTGAAAATGTGCATGTAAAAACACATTTGTAATCAACAAATTTAAAAGCACAAAAGAAATAGCTTGAAAATTTGAGTTTAAGTTGTACTCTCTTTTTTCTTGTATCCACTCATTATATGGGATATCAACAAAATTATTATTCATAAATTTATTTGAGCAAAGTCTACTTATTCGATTCCAAATGTGATATTCAATTGATTGAATAAAAGTTAACATTCTAATTTCTAAAAATCAAATGATAAATAATCAAATAATGGGGGTTAGGTAATAGAATGATCTGCCACACCATCTTTTTTAAATTGTGTTATTAGAATGCTATTTGAGTTGTTAGACCTTTAAATAAGAGTAAGAAACTATTCTAATATTAATTGATTGTTTTGGACAATCAAGTGCGTGTGAACTGACTGCTTTAAAAATATTTAAATAAATGATAGTTTTTTCAAATAAAATTATTATTTTGTATAAAGTTAGAGAATTTTTTTCTTCAATTCAGATTATCAGATACATAAAATAAATTTATTAAAATTTTTTTTTCTTTCATATTGTAAGTATGTTATGATTTTCACATGAATAAAAAAACTAATCATTTGCTTGTGTCAATTACCACTTGCAATAATTTCTTTTGAAAATACATAATCAATATCACAAAGAGATTGATACGCGTAAAACATTGAAAGCAAGTCAAGTGGAGTAGGGAAAGGAATGCAAATCAGTTTATTGTGGTTTGGTTACCAAATAGATTATGTCCTTTAAAGTCTTCTTTTTAGGATTTTTCACTATTCTCTTATTCACTAATGCAAGATGGGGAAGCTTCTTTCTTTTATGGATAATAGAGAAATTATAAAATTTTTACTTAAAGCAAGTAACACATTATTCCCAGCACACCCTGCTAAGTAATCAACATTCACTTTATGGCCTGAAATTGGTCACTTTTAACCTTTTGCAAGATTATTTTTTGAGATCTAAGATCTCTTTCTTAAGAATAGTAAATATCGCTTTCAAAGAGAAATATTAAATTGTGAGGATTATCAGGTTTAAAAGAAGATGACTGACTTGCTATAGGAGATGTTTTATTTTTTCATAGAATTCCTCTTTTAAGGCATGCAAGTGTAATACCGTGCTTATGTCTATTAGCCACATTCATAATATTGTATTAGTAATAATCAATATCTTTCTATTCAAATAATTTCTCAATAAATATTGATAGAAAATTAAAATTACTGGCTGATCTTATGGTATGATCAATTCAACATTTTATCCTAAATTTTAATTGATTATTAACATGTGATTAATTAAATTAAATTAAAAACTTAATAGTACAATATGATATATCCTATGTTACAATTAGTTTACAATTTAAATATCATAATTAATTAAAATTAATCTTTGTAGTTTATTTCAAACTTAAGCACATAGTATGAAATTTTTAAACCTATTTTCATTAATCGATTCTCATGATGAATTTTAATTAATAACTTCCATTTTTTAAGTAGAACTAATAGATTCATTAGATTATCACATGGATGCCCTTTTTCTAGTCTGACTGCAATAATTTGAACCTTCAACTCAAAGGTAATATCACTCAACTAAGTATGGTGATTTTGAATGTTGATAGTTAAAGTAATCAATCATGATTATTAGAAGTTAACATGGATTGTATTTTCTACCACAAAGAAGATATGGATGATATAACCTCTTTTAGAGAATTTGAGAATCTATAACTTAGATAGGATGCATTGAGGGTTTTTAATCTAGTGTGTTATGTTTGTAATCTTTACCTTTACAGATGTATGTTTTAGTTTTGATCATGACATTTTATCCTCAAGTAATCTTAGGCAAATATATATGCTTTGCTAGAAAACTTGAATTTTTCTGACATATCACTAGGAAATCCTGTCCAACGTTTAGATTTTGTTTGATATTTCATCTGAGTAAGTTAATATGTCGAGCTTACGTGTAAGTTGGCTCTTCTCAGGAACATATTGCTAAGATTTTTAAAGATGTAATGAGTATTTTGACCAGTTGAGAAATTTTAAATAACTTATTGTAGTTTGCATTTAAAAAATGTTAATACAGTAGTCTCAATTTTCTTTTTCATAAAGAAAAATATATACGGTAATTCAAAATTCAAATATCATAATTAATGAAAATTAATCCTGTCAATTTTCTCATATATGCGAGTCTTCTTTCTGAACTTTTCTGTACGATGAGTGTCTAAAATATAATGTCATCTTGCAGAAATGCAGAAAAGATAAAAATAAAATCCTACTACCACACCCTTCAGTAAGGCTGAAACGTACTGCAGTCGCTTATTTCTTTGATCCAGTTCAGGTTACTCCAATTTCACTAAGTGTATTTACTAACATTAAAGCCATTGAAATTCTGTCAGAAAGCATGCAGAGATTTTCTTCAAGCCAAGCACAAAGCTTAATAGTGGCAGATCTGAATCCACAAACTGCAGAGTTACTGATTGTTATCACTGGCCCTTTTCTATCAACATTTGGTTTGTTGTTCATCCTTAGAATAGTTATGTCCTGGTATCCAAAACTCCCAGTAGGCAAGCTTCCTTACGTTATTGCCTACGCACCCACCGAACCATTCCTAGTGATTACTAGGAAGGTGATACCACCCATTGGAGGTGTTGATGTCACACCTGTTGTGTGGTTTGGTCTGGTCAGCTTGTTGAATGAAATACTAGTAGGTCCACAAGGGCTATTGGTTCTTCTATCTCAACAAATATAGATGTTATGAAATGTAAAAGTGTAAACAAATTTTGATGTACTCATTAACTTATTTCTTTTGTGTTTTTTTCTCCAAACAAGATAACATTCTGTTTGAACAATACAACGAAAATATGATGGGGGAAGAGATGATGCTCGTGGTTTTCTAGTTGATATGTCTATCAGAAACTCATTTGCGTTCTCTTTTGATTATCATCAAACAAACTCTTGCATATCAGCTATAGAAAGTTAACTGGAAACGTTGCCTGAAACAAAGTTAATGTGAGTAATTTAAGCTCGACATTCCCATATGATGGGAGGACGGGCGACGCCATTAACTGGAAATCACGTTTTCATCGAATTTAAATGGAAAGAAACATCTAAAGGGAATCCACCGCACTGAAATGCATCACTAAATCGACTGAACAGTTCAGTATTAGCATTGCGAATAAATTGCCTTAGCAACTTCTGGGCATAATATTAATACTTGATTGATGTTTTATATTCTTGTTTTACAACAAACATATTGATGATTATTGATCTCCTCTATAGTTGGACTCTGCTGGATTTTCTGCTTGCCTCAGCCCTACCACAAGTACAGCTTTGCATGCTTTGCTTGTGCTTCTAACTTCTGATTTTCCAGCTATACATAAAAAGTCTGGCATCAGCGAACTCGAATAGAAAACAACTAAGTTAAAAAATTGTTATTAAAGAGCAGTCTATGTAGCCATCGGTTAGCTGTGGTTTTTTGTCTTCCTCAGTTAGGAGGCTGTCTTCATCTAGGATGTTTTTTTTTTTTTTTTTAAGCCTCGGAATTATTTTTATTGCTTTCTTGATAGCAAAAGATTGCACAAGGCTTTCCTAAAGAGGCATTAACCGAGTCAATATTCCTGGTGGTTCTATCTTTAGAATTTCTTCAATTCCCACATGTTAGATTTGAATTTCTCTATAATAATAAACTCTTAATATGTAGGCTCTGAAAATTCTGTCTGACCTCTCAATGAAGAGAGTTTAGATTACTTGTCAGTCAAATTTTCAGAAAGTATATGAGATTTTAGATAAAACATTACCATCCTCATTTTGTGAGGACTTTAGATCTAATTCTAGGTTTTTTATAAGCACAAACTCCTATAGTTAATTATTCCTAAGGCTAAGAGAGAATTTTTGATTAAGACTAGTCATTAGATCGTTAATTACTTAATGTATAGTTACAACAAATGAAGTTTTTACTTTAAAATGATGAATTTCACGATCTTTTATTTTAAAGTCGATGATTAGGGAAATGATGATGAGTTGATCAAGATCTTATGATTTTATCATCCTGGACAATCGTGGTTTCTAGTCTACTTAGTCAGAGGAGGTAGTCAACTTAATATAATCGAATGATCTTTGTCAGCAATTATGAGTTGCATCATCTAAAATAATCTTGCAGACTTGGGTTGATGTTAGTTTAAGGAGATGATTTTAAGGAATGATGATGAAGATCTTATGATTTCATCATCTCGGGCAATTGTGGTTCCTAGTCTACTTAGTTGGAGGAGGTAGTCAACCCAATATAATCGAATGATTCTTGTCAGCAATTGAGTTGCATCATCTAAAATAATTTTGTAGACTTGGGTTGATGTTTGTTTAAGGAGATGATTTTAAGTCTATCCTAGCTAATAATGGATAGGGGTGTAAATGAGTCGAGTCATGCTTGACTTGAGCTTGAGCTTGATTAATTTTTTAAGTTCAAGCTTAAGCTCGAGATTTAGTTTACAAGTTTGAGTTAGCTCATATAGAATGGAAGAAATAAAATAATTCTAATTGAAGTAAGTATTATGATAAAAATAATAAAAAATTTAAAAATTAGAAGAAAAATATAAAAAAATAACTTGATATAAAAGATTGAGATATAATTTTAAATATTTTAAATTATTTTATACTTAAATTATTAAATTTAAATGTATTTTAAGTATGTTTTATATTAATATTTATTAATCGAGCCAACTTGCGAGCTATAAGTCAAATCAGTGCTAGCTTAAGATTGGCTTGTTAGCTCATTGAGCTCAGTTCACGACTCATTTAGCAAGCCAAGCTACATGATTCTCAGGGGACCATGCAAGTTGTTTAAGATCAATTACATGTTCTTTGGGGCATTATATTTGAACATAAAGTTACTTTGAAGCGAACGTAAAGTTACATTCTTTAAATCTTTTATAAGCAATTTGATGCAATGAGGTTGAATATGAATCTATACTGTAATGCATGTAAATATTTTGCTTATTTTCTTGAAAGTTTGCACTAGTTTTGAAACAACTAAATAAGCTATAAGGTTGCTTCAAAACACATGTAATGGATTCATTTCCATTCAAGTATAGGCACGTTTTGAAAGTGCTTTAAACGAATTCAACATTGGTGTCAATTTGATTTCCTATATAAATCATGAAATTCCTTCTACAATGTTTTAAAGTAGTATATCATATAGCTTATTGATTAAAAAAAACATTTAACTTAAGTGCTTACGACTGTTTTAGTATATGATTTAGTACAACCCAATTATTTTCTAAACGCGTCACTTATACTCATTAGTGAGAAGTCAAATTATGCTCTCGTTCACACTTTACTAAGTTATAAAGTCTAATTTACTTACCATTTTAACATCAATTTGAATTCAGTTCATCATTTGGAAAATAGGCTTGGAGCCAACTATGAGCCCCTTATGGTTCTAAATGTAAGAATCAAATTTCTTTTGTATTCGACTTCAATTATTTTAAATGTTCCTAAAGTTAGTAATGTAATAGTCCAAGTGTTCATTGAAGTTTTTCATTTGCATTGTGTGTTTCATATTTAGCTTAATCATCAATTTAATTATTCACTTAGACCTCAAGTAAACTTTAAATTTGCCTCATTTTGTCTTGTTTCAATTTTGTGTAAATCCTGAATCTTGCAGATTTCGGTAGCATCATGATGTTCTCTCTATTTAGGAGATTACATCGGGAGTGTTGGGCCTTCTCATAAGGCTTATAAGAAGTATGCATGGTCGATATCTTACGATATTGTGGCCTAAAATTTTTAAATCTACCGTGCGTAAAGAAGCGATATATAGCTTTTAAGTTTTCTTGCACAATTTTGAGATTTAAGTTCACTTTATGATATGTTGTTTAAGTCTCATGTTTGTGCAAAGTTTAGTAGAATTTCAATAGTCTCCCAATATCATTCTCACATAAGAGGCTACATCGGCAGTGCTAGGCCTGTTCACCACACTTATAAGAAGCGTGCATGACCAATGTTTTACGATACTGCAGTCGGTGGGTCTTCGTACTTACCATTATAAGAAGTACTAACCCTCTTTTGTAATATCTTGAGTTTCTTCTTGCTCCTTAGATGCTCCCATGCCTATCATAAAGACGTGGGCTATAGGTAGCTTTGAGTCATCATGTAATCGGTTATCCTGATCCAAGTCAAAATTTTATTGAATTTTATTTATTTATTTTTTTCTTCACCCTCTCTCATAATAGTTTTCATTTCTTCTTTCTTTTATTAGATGACGTGGAACACCAGTACTATCAAGCATAGCTTCAAATTCTTTATAATAATTTCTACATTTTCTACATCCATAGGCTTTAGCTCAGATGTCTCTCCTTCATGATTTTTTTAAATGATATAGATTTTAGCAAGAGTGGTTCCAAAATCAAGGTGTCTATCATCTAAGACTTCTCTGTTGTGAGAAAATAGATGAAGAGGCTCTATCCTTTCTTTAGAAGATGATGATGACAACCCCAATAGTAGGGGTACTACGGGGCACACTGGAGAATTCCAGGACATGCTTTTTATCTTTAATAAAGACATCACTAATTAGAGAAAGAGTCACTCCTTTAGCAATGATATTTAAGTCTTCAAAATCAGCTTCAAATTTGATGACGGAGCCATCAAGCAGTCTACCACTATCAACAGAAAAGTTGATTCTAAAAGTAGCAGCATAAATGAGTTGTTTGACCATTTTCATTTTTCAAATAAAAAAAATTATATACATTATAATAGGTTTTATTTAACATAATGAAGTCAAAAATATTTTTGACCCAATAGGAGAATTTAACTATCTTTATTATGACTAGAGTTTTTAAAGGAAATATTTATTTTGATATTTGAAAATGAGCAAATTATAAGATCAACTTATTTGATTTTAATAAATAAGCAGGTTCTACAATTCATTTTATAGATGTTAAGTAGGCTCTACTAAGGATGAAATGGAGAGGTACTTAACGGAATGAAAGACAATCTTAACCCATGAATAATATAAGTATATTGTCGATATATAATAATAATAATCTATTTGTAAAGACGAAGAGAGAAACTATGCCCTAGTGGAGTTGCAGAAAATAACTGTGAAGAAGATTTATGACATCACATAGATTTTTAAGAATATTTATTCAAGTAATTAAGTGTATCATTAAGAGATAAATATATTATTTTGAAAAATAAGCATTATACTTTATAAGAGATTCAATTACTTAATAAGGAATTTTAAAGTTAATGAATCCTCGATATTTTAAAGAAATTTTCCCTTGAACTACATGAAAAAGTATAGCAAGATTTATTTTGTTGTAGGGTTTGTAGTTCCTTATAATGGCAAGCTTTTAGAGTTAATAACATCTCAGAAGCAAGATAATTTTTCCTATGAATATAATTGATTAAAGAAACTAACTTTTATCTCTATGGATTTTAAAGCTTATCTTAAAAGGATTGTTAATTCAAAAATTCAAATAAGAATACTTCAAAGAAGAAGTGCTCTTTTCAAAAGTTAATTAGGAATAAGTAGGAAATGTCTATAGATATTGGGATGTCTAGTAAGCATTTCAACTATCCTATCATTGAGCTTTATATTTTTGAAATTAGATTTAGAAAATTTTTGAATTGATATTTTATTAAAAATCTAGGGCTTAGATTCTAATAGCACAAAATCACAAAAAATTCTAGTAGTTGAAGACTTATTCTAATAAGATATTTCAGAATCTATGTCTACAAATACTTTTTGACATAAGTCTGATGCTCGACCTTATGTGATTTCTAGGAATTAATGATTTTTTATCTTACTCGGAAAAATGAACCTTTCTCTGACTCTTTTGAACTTACTATCCGTGTGGAAGGGTTGCTAATTAATACTACCTAAGTGATTTTAAATTAATGAGTTCAGTCTTATGTATGCAAGATACATGAGCTATTATATTTAGAAAGAGGCTACGAACCTAAACTCACTCCCAAAACCTTAGGATAAGAATTGATATATTATGCATTTAACTAATGCATAATTTTCATTTTTTATATACTTTGACTCATAATTTTATTTTAAGGATTCACAAAATTTAATTTCATGCTTATAATGAGATGCAGTTAAAAAATAGCCATGGGCCAAATCAGTACTAGAAAACACACTTTTTCAAGAAGGGTGATCATTAGGTTAGATGACTCTTTATGTATAATGAGTGAAGCACCCAATTTAAGAGTAATGAATAATATGCTTGCATGATTCACAAAGTCTAATTATTTTAAGTTATGCATAAGACTTTATTTATGGTGAGGTTATAAGTTTTTATTTTATGTTTGAATTGTTTAATTTTAATAAGATAGAAAATTTAGTTTTCCTAAGAGCATAATGTTTCTAGACTTTTTATCACAGAACATATCATAGAAAGAAACTTAAGAAAGCATGCAGCTCTATTGCGCACTCTAATATAAATCAAGCTAAATTAAATTAATAAAATAGGCTAGTGCAATCGAGTACCGCTGTACACTGTGGAGGAAAAGAAAAATGAGCAACTGAGTTCTGCCTTTATACAGCTTGGTCTAAAAATAGAAGTGTCGATTTATGGGGATCTTCATCTAGGATCGTCACCTTCTTCAAGGTCTCTATGGGCTTCATGGGGGACCACCAGCATGGTAGAGTCAGCTCCTGCTATTCTTAGACCCCATAGATCTTAATCTAATTCTAAACTCAAATTACATTTTAAAAATTCAAAATAAAATTTAAAATCCTATAAAATAGATATCAGAAAATACATACAACACACCAACAATTTATATTTCAAACATCGGACTTAGCACCAATGGTTACCAAACCCACATGTCATATTGGGCTATGCTTAAGGACTTAAGTAGCACCTACAAGCAAGTAGTATTTTTCATATATTTATTACAACAATCCCTTTAAGCACAACCTTTTACAGAAAATAGTATTAGCCTAAAAGAATTCCTTGACATTTAGAGTAGCGTAAAAATAATTTCTAGCCATCCAGTCTAAAATATTATACTACAAAATAAATAAATAAAATATCATTTCACATCACAAAGCAACATATAGATCAATCTCCTATCTTAAGTCTAGGGTCAGTGACCTAACAATCTAATGTGTGAAAGAAGGGAACTTGTGTGGTATGATAGCACTAGGCCTTTATTTAAGTTCAAGTTTTGACTTGAGTTAAAGGTTTGTTTAATTCTATCTTTGGATGGTTTCAATTTAAGTGATTTAATTTATTTATGATTTTATTCTAATTTTATGTTTATTTTTTTATTGAAATTGTGTTTAGGTGTTAAAGAATAAATAATAAAATAAATTCTGTTTTGGGCAAAATCCATTCAATTCAATATTCTAAATGTAGTAGAATGAAATTTTCATTCTTAGATGAAGATTCATTCATTCTAGGGGTCAAACTAAGAACCTAAGTTTCTAAATTAATCATTTTAAGATTATTTAAATGATTTAGTTAAATTAGGTTTAATTTAATTGATGTTTATTTGATTTAATTGAGGTTTGAGTTTGTTTCATTTTATATGTCTTGATTGTTTACTTTAAATATTGAATCTCATGTGTTTATGTTATTTAATTAATTTTACATATTGTTCAGATTTAAATATTTTTATTTTTTTTCCATTTAAGTTCCATTTGAATTGATTAATGAATATTGATTTAATCAATTTGTAATTTTTTTTAATTAGAATCTAAAATGCCTTCTTATTTAAGTTTTAATAAAGACTTTCATTATTTGATTTATTGAATTCAATTGTTCGATTTGATCTTTCAATTTGATTTCAATTAATTAATTTATATTTTATTTTGGTTGATTTATTTTAATATTGTTTAAAATGAATAGTTATTGAATATGATTTCATGGTTTAGATTTATATTCAATTTTGTACTTTCTTTGATTTCGTTCAGATTTAAGATAGAAATGATTAGCCAACTTCACATATTTTAGTCTAATTCATTTGATTTTAGTTTGATTGGTTTCATTCACTTATTTGGAATTCAATTTCTTTTTTAGTTAATGGGAATATATGTTAAGCTTAAATGGTTTAAGTTATTTAACTTAGTTTATTTAAGT
Organism: Cymbidium sinense; assembly: GCA_021442155.1. Taxonomy (NCBI): domain Eukaryota; kingdom Viridiplantae; phylum Streptophyta; class Magnoliopsida; order Asparagales; family Orchidaceae; genus Cymbidium; species Cymbidium sinense. The sequence goes on from CM038227.1 coordinate 75,364,925, forward strand.
TAATTTGTTTATTTTTTAATTTAAGCTTGATTTAAAGATATTGATTTCATTATTGAAATAGTTTATATTATTTAGATTTCATGGTTTTTTTTTTTTTGGAAAAATTTGAGGGCATTAGCCCAATTCTTTCCAATATGTAAAATGGTTACAATTAAAAAAGAAAAATAAAGAAAGATACGATTCGGGACTGGGGAAAAAAGTAAAACAAACTAAGAGACTTCAACACAAAACCCTCTCGAGTGACTAAGACTAAAACTATAAACCAAAAAGACCGAGAGGAAGACAAAAATATAGATAAAATAGAAATAACTGGACTCGTAACCAAAAAATAGTGATTAATCAGGTTTGATTGATAACAATATCGAAAACATAAGTAGATATAAGTAGACAGATTGCCATTGGTTCCAGTATTGCCATCCGATGGGAGCATCTATCAATAGAATGTTAACCAGGTTGCAATAAAGACCAATCAACAGAATTCCCTTGAAATGGGCTGCATTCATCATCGTCCAGTTTGTATAAAATTCCCAAAAGCATGCATCATCGGGATATATAATGGGGAAGAAAAACGAGTTAAGCTACTAGACTCATTTTCCAGCTCTGAATAGTATGCCTCACATAAGAAGGCCACTTATCTTTAATTTCCCATCTTGATATTTTATAACCAACCCGATTTTTGATTTGAAGCTTAATAGCTTGAGAGCAAGAGGAAGTTCCTGAAAAAAACCTGCAGTTTCTTTCTTTCCAAATGGTATAAACCGACACAGCTGTAATCAATAAATGCAGTTTTTTTATAATTTTATGAGAATGAATATCTACATTACCCAATACTTGCTGTAATGTAGGGTTTAAAAGGATGAAATTCCCGTTTGGAAGGAGACTTTTGATGATGCCCATAGAAAAACTGCACTCAAAAAATAAGTGGTTATGAGATTCAGCTATATCATGACAGAAGCAACACATCGATATTGATCCAATTCCTCTCTTTGCAAGCACATCCGATGTTTTAAGACACCCCAAAGAAGCCATCCAACAATAAAGTGCGTAGTTTAAAGAATTCCCTTTGAACCAAATGTTCTTATACCAGTTATGAGTAGGGAAATTCTCAAAAAAAGCTTTTTTGAAATCCTTATTCACAGGATTTTTCAGCCCATCCCAAGAGATCCAATCAACACCTCCATAAATATGAACACCATTAATTTTTTCAAATATTAGTGAAAGTTCAGGAATTGAATTCCAAGGAAGATGCCACTTCCTATCTCTAATAATATCACTAACCTTAGCATCTACAGGAAGACCCAGAAAACTGGACCCGGGCCCCCCCAATAAATGATTCAGGTTATGCTGCTCACACCACAGATCAAAGTAAAGAGACAAGTTTCTCCCATCACCAACATAATATATTAATTTGTCCTTGAACCTTTGCCCTATGGAACGAATTTCTTTCCATAGGGAAGAGGTTCTGATGTTTGAGTTCTCCCATACAGAACCATATTTTGATCCAACCAGCTAACAAAGATTCTTTTCTAAGGATCTTCCACCATAATTTAAGCTTGCTAAAAGAGTTTAATACCTCAGCCGAGAGGAGCCCGGTTCCTCCCTTATCCCTTGGAAGAGTTGTTTTACTCCATGATATTGTGTGTAGCTTCTTTAAACCTCCATAATGAAAGAAGAAATTAGAAGTAAAGGAATCAAGCTTCTTTAGAATGCTTTTAGGAATAGATATAGATCTAAACCAATAAGATAGAAGATTGTTAACCAAGAGCAATTAATTGATATCTCCTCCCAAAGAAAGAAATTTGCATTTCCACCAACCATTTATGAAGTTTATCAAATAGAATATTGAAGTGAGCCACTTTAATATTTCATGAGGAAGACCAAGATAGATAGGTAAAGATCCACATTGAATGTTTAAGTGCTGATCTATACCCCAATGTTGAGTCTTTGGAAAACAAATTATTGATTTATCCAGATTTATACATAATCCCATATATCCTTTTAATGCTTCAACAGACAATGATGTGAGAGTTGAATTATTGGCCTTTCCCATTGTGAGAAGATCATCAAAAAAGTGTGAGACTTCACATGAACCCACAACAAAAGGGTTATACCTTCTAAGATTAACCTCCCTATCTAATAAACTAGATAAGGTGTCAATAGCTATTACAAAGAGGAATGGTGAGAGGGGGCAGCCTTGCCTAAGCCCCGATTGTGAATTAAACCATCCTTTTATTTCTCCATTGAGAACCACAGAAAAGGGGACATCTAAAATGCATGCTTCCACCCATTTTACAAAACGCATAGGATAACCTTTAGCCAGCATCCTATGAATAAGAGATTTTCGGTTTATTGAATCAAATGCTTTTCTGAGATCGAGTTTTGCTAAAAATATTTTTTGATGTTTAAGAACAGAGAATTCCTTAGAAATTTCACTGGCCAAAGATAAGCAATCGACAATATCCCTTCCCTGAATAAAAGCTGATTGGGCAGGGTTTATAAGAGAAGGGAGTGTTTTCTTTAATCGATTAGCCAAGATTTTGCTATGACTTTATAGAAAAATTGCACAGAGAAATAGGTCAAATCAAATGCTTCTAGTGTTTTACTTTGGTATAAGAGAGATCAAAGTATGTTTGAAGCACCTCGGCAACTTAGCTGAATTGATGAAGTGTTGTACAGCTCTTATAAATTGCTTCCCTGTTATCTCCCATGATGATAGGAAAAACTTGGAATTAAAGCCATCTGGACCAGGAGCCTTGTTTATATTGATACTTTTCAGAGCTGAGAGAATTTCCGGATCACTGATATCAGCCGATAGACCTTCTACCTGCCATAGAGGAATCGATTCTCCCAATGGAAGATCTAGGGAGTGCCAAGAATTAGTGTAATTATAGTTGAATCATGATGAATAGTACTTACAAATTTCCTCGCCATAGAATCATGATTAGTAATCAAACCGTAATCGATGAATTTCCTTATGAAATTGGCATTCTTCCTTTCTTTAATAGAACTATACAAGAATTTCAGATCGCCTTGATAAGTCAACCAATGTACTTTTGCTCTTTGTTTTGCCCACATGTTTTCTTTCGAGTTAACAGTATATGTAATTTGCCTTCTTAGCCTCCATAATTAGAGTATGATTCCCTGGATCATGCTCCAATTTACTATAAGCCTCAAGTTGGATACTTTTTGCTTGATTGAGTTGTGTAAGAAGAGAGCAAGGATCCCACTTCCTATCCTTGAAAGCCTTTTTGACATTTGCCATCTTTTTAGAAAGAACATATAAAGGATCACCTGTAATATATATGTTCCATGCTTCTTTTGTGATATGCTCAAAATCAGGAGAAAGAGTCCAATGGTTTCTAAACATAAACCGATGATGAGTGAAAGGAATTTGCTTTGTTAAAGCAATAAGAGGTGAATGGTCAGAGGATAGGGATGATGGTACTTTATAAAATGAGTTTGGGAATAGATTTTGCATAATATCAAGTTTAGAAAAATTGGATTGATCACTTGTTGATTAGACCATGTATAAAAAGCCCCACACTAGGGAGGTCCATTAGTTCAGTCATTCAAACATTCCTTAAAATTGAGGGAGTGATTAAGAGATAGAAGGTTACCTCGATTTCTCCCCACCGTCCAAGACAAAGAATTGAAGTCACCCATTACAACCCACGGTTCAGATATTCCAGTTGCAAGAGATCTTAATGAATTCCATAGTGTAAATCGGGAACGTGTATCATTTTCTGCATATACACATGTCAGTTTGAAAGAAATATCACCAGCTAAAGTAATATCACCATGAATAAATTGAGAGGTTTTAGATAGAGGTTTGAAGTCTATCCTATTTGAGTTCCATTTGATCCATATTCGCCCTCCTGAAGCTATTTCGAAGTTTGAACAACTGGCTTCAAAAGGGAAGAGAATATATTTCTGCAAAGAGAGAGGGTTGAGAAGGAGTTCTGGATTGACTTTTGTTTCCAATAGACACAGAAATCGATGTTAAAATCTTTGATTAACCGCAAACAATCACGAATTCTGCCATCGGCAGAGAGCCCGCGAACATTCCAGCTACTCAAGACTGGGTGGGTCATTAAGAAGATGATGAAGAGGGCTTTTTGCCCTTTTTTTGCTTCCCTTTATTGTTGGACTGTGGTAAGATTGGATTCTCCCCATTGGTAGGAACTTTCCCTGGAGAAACTGGATTTTGCTTCGATTTCAAAAGTTCAAACGATTAGGAGAATTAGCCGACCTTGTTAAAACTCCTATATTCATGTGTTCCATTTGCTGGATACAAGATTGATCGTTCCTGAAGATCCTCATTAAGCATAGAGGTTGCATCAACATCAGAAGCCTCATCTAGATGAGGAGATGGTATCGGTGAGTGATTGAGATCTACCGTTAGATTTTGATTTGAGAGCATTGGATTGACTTCCTGTTCCCGATCAGAGCAAGTAGGAACTATGTTTTCATTGATAGGTTGAGAGGTGAGACTAGGATTTCTTGATAAAACTCTAGAGATCGGGATATCGATTGAAGGCTCCTTCGACTTAGCTTGAATCCGGCACTTGTTTTCGCATGTGAAAAGATTGGCATTTTGTGCATAATAATGGTTTCCAATCATATACAATTGCTTGATCAAATTTCATTCCATTTAGGTTGATAGGTATTTAATCAGGAAGAGTAGCCGATGTATTGATCTGCACGCAGACACGCCAAAGGTTGCGAGCTTTAGTGCTAAGTTATCCACTGCTAACGGAACTCCTATTTGGCTTGCAACTTTTGAGAATCCTTTCTCATTCCAACAGCATAGGGGAAAGTTTGGAAGCTTAATCCAGAGAGGAATCTCTGTTATTTGTTCCTTAGAAGGTCGGAAGTTCCACTTCCATTGAAAGATGAATGGGCCCATTGAGAAAGCACGCCCGCTGTTGTCACTAGATCATAATCCTCCTTGCAGAATTTGAAGAGAAAGAAGTCTCCTTCTAATGTCAATAGCTCCATGTTACCTTTGAATTTCCACTTTTTGTGAATCGCTGCCTGCAATGAGCCATAAAACGGTCTTTTTCCAATCGCATGACCAACTAAGGACATATCCCATTCCCATTCTTTCTAATTCCTCTTGAGAAGTTTACTTGAGGACTGGGTGGGACAAAAGATAAAGATAGAGATTTTCTCTTCTGGACAAGAAGTTCTTTCCAATTCCGAGAAGGGGTTGAAGCACTAGGTCTTTTCCCAAGGATAGAAGATTTTGAAGAGGAGGGATTCAAGGATGGGAAATCTTGGTTGAAACCCATAATGGAAGCCTTCACCCCAAAAGATACTGGCTCGCCAAGCGGAGGAGCGGAATGGAGGAGTGAAGAGGAGCAACGGTATGTAGACGTAGGATCACGCTGATTTGAGAAGGGGGAGAAACACTTACCTTGAAGAAAAACGAGTCGCCGTCTCATCCGCTAGGGTTTTTCGAAGCTCAGATATTAACCAAAAGGAAGGTTTGTACTCAGCGCGGGATTCAGCCATTCATGGTTTAAGATCTTTATTGATTTAACTGTTCAATTTAAGTTGACTTAAGAAGTGTTTTATTTTTAGGGATTTATTTCCTTATAATGAGATTTTGCTTACTAATTATTGATCAAAACTTAAGAACCCTAAAGGAATGAAATACTTAGGTCCAAAACTTAATTTAGGCCATCCTATGCATTTAGGTAATTTAAATTAAGCGGTTTGATTAGTCATTTATTTTTATTTATAATTATCAATATTTTCCTAAATGGGTTTAATGTGATTTCAAAGTTAATGAATCTTATTTACATGTAAAATCTAGAGATTAATAAATCTTAATTTCCATTTGATCATTTGCGTTACCATAGGTTAATCAATATGTTAACATAGGGCTTAAATAATTTTAAATTTCTTTAAATTATTATTTAAATCCTAAATACGTGATTAAATAGATTCCTCAAATTGAGAGGATTAAATTTTTTTTTCTAAGGTCCGTTAATATTATTTAAAATGTTTTGCTTTAATTCCAGTAATTTTTACAATTTCTACAATTTTTTTATTTATTATTTGATTTAAATAAATTTAGAATTAGAAATTTCATAACTTTTGATTCCAAACTCATATTTCTTCAAAATTTTTATTTCAAATGGGTTCTTTTCTAATTTCATTTTCCGAAATTTTTATTTTAATCAGAGGTGTATTTTAAAACTAAATAAGATTTTAATGATTTTAATAAAACCTAAATTATGCCTAAACCATTGAAAATTACATAAGAATTTTAATTTTTCTTGATTCCTCGCTAGAAGATGAATCGAGAGAGGGTTTATTTGAAATTTTTGAACTTTTAGTTGATTTATTATGATGTTTTAAAGATCAGGCTATTTAAATAAATTAATTAATTTATTTAATCATGTAATTATGTTATTTTGAAGATTAATGGATTTCAGTGGGCTTTGATATTTTTCTTAGGTTCACTAATATTTATTATAATGTTTCATATTAATTTCAAAATTTTCCTTATTTTGTTGTATTCTTATTAATTTATTTCAATAAATTAAGATTTGGAGATTGAAAATTTTATTTAATTTTATTTAGTTATGAGTATATCTTAAACATTTTATTAAGGTGTGTTTTAGCTTCAATTTTAATTCCCCAAAATTTTAAGTTGATTGCATTTATATTTTGGGCTTAATTAGGGTTTAATTAATTTTAATTAAACTCAAGTTAACCTAAATTTACACAACAAAATTGAAGATTTTAGGTTTGATGGATTCTTGTCAATCAGATGAATCTACAGAGTTCTTATTTATGATTTTGATTGAATATTTTATTTTTAATGAAATTTTGAAGTTTTTAACAATTTTCTGTAATTTTTAAATCCAAGAAAATAAGATTTTTCCAGTTAACCCAGCCATTGTCACGTGCCATTGATGCGCCGTTGCTTTATGTGTGGCACCTGTGATTGGGCCACATGAGATCCACGTGGATCCCATGTCAAAAAGTGACAAGGATGAGGGATTGATTGGAGCTGTCTAATCACAGATCAAAAGTCCCAGATGAGGGTTTAACTAAATTGGTTCGGCTAGATCACAACCGTTTGTTCAAAATAGAAGGAACAATTGACTATGATTTTGTCTCCTTCATTTGTGGCGGTGATCGACCGTCGTCGAATTTTTGTGGCTAATCCTCAGCAATTTACACGACAAAATCATGGAATTTCAATTGCAAAATGATCAAGGTTGATTTCAAAGGGATCTACATGGCTTGATCTCTCTTAAGATCAAGTTCGCTTGATAAACAACCAATATGGAATTGAAGGAGGGTTGGTTTTGTCCATACCTCATCGGTGTTGGGTCTCGGCGATGCTTAGGGTTTCGAAAGCACTTGAGGATGTTGATTGAAGCTTTTGGAGAAGGAAACTAGTCTTGCCTTCCTCTGAATTGGTGTAGAGGTGAACATCTGCCATCACTCTCCAGAGCATGGTACGGGGAACGATCGAAGAAGCTTGGGAAGAGGGGGAAGGTTCACTCGTACTTGATTTTACTCAAGGAAGGTGATGAGACCAAAAGCTCTTAACTCAACTTCTCCTTGGATCCTTATAGTTGGCTGAAAGCTACTTCATTGGTTTTGAAGGGAGGTTGCTGACGATGGGAATTTGCAGTCTAATGATGATGCTAAAAGTGGTGAGAATGTTAAAGCAGGCATTCAAATCATTTAGGGATGGTAAGGTAGCAAGTATGGGTGGAGTTTAGAGGGAATGGGAGTAGGGTGGCTCGATTTTGGCTTCTTCTCTCTCATGACACCTTATTCTCTCTCCTTAGACTGATTGGTAGCTTATTAGACTCCTAGTATTGATTGACAGATGTCTTAGAGGTTAATCTTAAGATTGGGCTAAGTGAAATTCAAGTGCAATTACATTGAATTTAGGTTTATGTGTTTATACTTGACCTATTTGGCAATCTTTTGCTTTTGAATTAATTCATTTAATCAATGGATTTATACTTAGATTGTGATTGTGCATAATTGCCTATTGAAAGGCTTAGAAGCCAATTGATTCATGTTAGATGGGATTTTAATTTGACTTAAACTAATTTGTCCCATTTTCTAAGCCAATTTATTCATGTTACATGGGATTTTAATTTGATTGAAGCTTAGAAGCCAATTGATTCATCAATTTTCTAAGCATCTTAAGAAATCTCAAAACTACTAATTAGATCACATCACGTGATCTAATCACAAGCCACATCACCAAGCCAAGCCATGTTAAGCAAAGCAAAGTGTATGCCCAACTATGCCCATCTTATTTATTCAAACTCTAGCCTATCTTAGATAAATAAACCCATGCTAAAAAACTAAGCTATGTCAATCCATGTAAAGCAAAACCATGCAATCAAAGCTAACTTAAACTAATGTAATTTTAATCTAAGCTAACCAAAATCAATATAGACTAAATAAAGTTAGAGGCTAAACTAAGCCATGCTAATCATTGCCCATCCAAATCCTATTCAAGCCTAAGCTAGCAAATCCCTTCAAACCAAGGCTATATATACATAGTCATGCTTAGTATAACTTCTAAAACCTAAGCTATAAATAGATAATTTATCTATGGTAAGCCATGTTATGCTATGTATTGCTTAGATACACATATACTAACCTATCCAATTTTTACTTAACCTTCATATATGAAGATGATCCAAGATAATCTAAACCATACTAAATCAAATGAATTCCAAATAAATAAAGCTAAGTTAACCTATGTGAAAGCAAGGAAAGCTATCATAGGCTAAAATAGGTAGTGCTAAATTAAGCTAATTAAATAAAATCAAAACATAGCCTTTCACACTAGCTATGATTGTCATTATAAGGCCAAAGCAATTAAATCCAAGCCATGATAGTTCAAGTTGAGTAAAAAGATGCCATGCTAATCAATTAAGATTTCCAAGGTTTATAAAGCAAAAAATAAGCTAGGTTTAGCCTAGCTATGCTAAGCCATGCAGATTTACAAGGAGCTAAGGAATGTAAGTTTATATTCAGTTAATCATCCTTTTGCTATAACTCATAATATTAACGAAGTGGGTAAGGAGGATTGTTTTACTCATGGTGGGTTGAAAGAAACATGAAAAACTACTTTCCAAAAGTTGTACTCCAGCTTGGATAAGCCACATTATTTCATCCATGTAAGACTTTATTATGTTAACCCAAGCTCAGCATAGCAAATCTAAGTTAACCAAATCTAATTTAAAGCTTAGATAAGCCACCCTAATCAAATAAAGCCTAGGATTGCTAGAAAACTAATTCTAGCTAACCATTGCCAAACAATACAAAATCATGTTAAGGTAACCTAAGTAAAATCAATCTAATGGAAATTAGGCTAAACAAAGCCATCTTAAGCTAAACAATTGCAAGCCAAATCAAACTGAGATAAAATGTGCTTGGCTTAGGTACCAATCTATGCCACATTATTCAAGCTAAGTATAATAATGTCAAGCTAATTAAGGCCAATCCATCTAATCAAATTAAAGTAAGGTGGTGCTAAATAAAGATCAACCTAGCATAATAAAGCTAGTACAACATATATACGTAGCCTGGCTAATCCATTTTAAGGCATTCCAACCAACCTAAGCAAAACTAAGTTATCAAAAACTAGGCTATGCTACACAAAGTTAAGCCATTGAAAACCAAACATAGTTAAGGCAATTAAATAATGAAAAGTGAGTGAACAAATTTATATTAAGCCTAGAAAAACTAAGCAAAGTGAGGCTAAGGGTCTATTTGGGATAGTTGTAGATGTTTGAAAAAGATGTTTGAAAAAGCTGTGGTAGAGGTGTTGCAAAAAAATCTGCTATTTAAAAACTGCTCCTTGAGAATCTAATATGTTGTTTGGGATGCAGCTATAAAAGCTGTTGTGCTATGATTATGTCTGAACCAAAAGAGAGAAATTCCCTTGTAGTATATAGTATTACAAAAATAGAAAATTAGTCAATTTCATGATGTAGTTGAAAATGTTACATTTATTTCCATAATGAAATAGTATCGCATTGCAAGTAATTTGAAAAAAGATATATGCTCCATAGAAAAGTAAACAATTATATATTTGTTGTAGTATGAGTAAAATACATAGACATCAGAAGAAAATGAGTGCTATAGTGACAATACAATGACAAAAATAATAAGTAAAGAAATTATTATATTGAACTTCCTCTCCAACCGATCAAATCTTTCAGAGAACTCTCTCTGTACCGATACCCACCAGATATGTTCACTACCAGAAGACACATCTTTGAGCTCATCTGTCCATCTAAAAAAATTGCAATCATTTGGTGTTCTGTTCCTGGGACATCTATAAAATCTTCTACCGTAATTGCCTTCTTAGTGCATTGTAAATAGGTAACAAGTTAAACTACAATTGTAGTACACTACTCTGTCATCACTTGAACCTCTTGAACTTATATTTCCCTACAAGACAAGACGCATAAGGAGGAAAACCACAAGTGCTCAGGTCACAAATTCAAACAGAAAAACAAGGCAACAAAAATCACCACAAGTAAAATCGACAGTATAAGCAAGTAAGGAAATGTGCAATAGCCACTGATTCATCGCATGACAATGTTAACGTAGCTAAAGAGGAAACCAGAAGTGCTCAAGTTGAGACCAAAATCAAAACATACAAGAGATAGTAGTTCAATGAAGAAGAAGAAGTCATCACAGTCAACAATATCACATATAATATCGTAAATTGTAATCTTCTGGAAGCGAAGAGAAGAAGACAAGTACAAGAAAATCTGGAGGATGTCGGCTGATCTGCAAAGATGTCGAAGGTTCCCTTGAGATGTTCTGTAATGCTGATACTAAAACCCTAAATCGGTCAAAGTGTGAGCGAGAGCATCGTCAAGAGAGAAAGGGTAAAGAGGTCACAGGTATGTTTAGAAAAGGCATATTGCAGTAAACTTGGAATCGAAACTGAGACGTCTCGCTGTGATTTGCATTGCCAAGACCCTCATTGCCACAAGCAGGCTGTCACCTCCAAACATAGTAGTGTTGCGTCTTTAGATGTGATGCACTTAAACCGTGCGCCCATATGACACCTGAGCAAAGCGAACCATAGATGAGCTATCCAAATCAATCTAAATAAAGACTTGCAATGCAAACCATTTGAGAAATTATGCTAAGCCATATTAAGCTTAACAAAGTCAAATTTAGCATAGCTTATGGTAGCCATAAAAATGATGATAAGCTTAGAGAAACATAGGGAAACTAAGATAAATTAAGCTATGCTTAGCAAAATAATAACAAAGTAGATAAAGTCTATGTAAAGATAGATCAAGTCAAACAAGAAAGCCTCAATTAATGAAACAAAGGATATGCAAACCATGGCAAGCTAAGTTAATTAATGTCAATCCATACCATGCAAATTCAGGGAAAAAAAATCTATGCAAAGTCTAGTGAATCTGAGCATAACATAGCCATATCTAGCATAATTTAGCATAGCCTATTTCTATCATAGGCAAGCTTTGCTTAATTAATACATGAAAATCTACACCACAATTAGAGCTGAGGTAAGGAAAGTTAAGTCCAGCTGAACATATTCTAGCCAAATTTAAACTACATTTTCTTAGACAATCTTGGCCAAAATAACTAAACTATAATAAAGCTAAGCATTAAAGCTAAAATAATTAAAGTATAGAGAACTTAACATTTGCTTAGAGAAGTATAACATAACTTTGATATGACATGCATTGTAAATTAAAGGTATCTTACGTTAAGTTAAATAATCTAAACATGTTAATCAAAGCAAACCCATGCTATTTTAGCATAAGCCATACAAATATAGCATAATTAAAGTCATGCTAATTAAATCATCTAGAGTTGGCCTAAATTAGACAAAGTTATGACAAATGAAGCTATGCCTAGCGAATCTTTGCAAATGCAAAGCATATTAACAAAGCTAAGTCTAAAGTGAAACTAAACTAACTCAAACAAAGCAAAATAAGTCAATGTGATGCAAAACCAAGTTAACAAAGCTAAGCCAAGGGAATTCCTATTAAATCAACTAAAACTAAGCAAGCCTAACATAATAAAAGGTAAACCAAGATAATCAAAACCATGGCTAGCTAACAATACAAATCCATGCACAAACAAACCTAATATAAAATATTAAGTTTAGTCAAGCTAGTTAAGCTAAGTCAAATAAAATTTTGCTTAAGCATGTAAATCAAAGTTATGCTAAATCTATTTTTGAAATAGCTAGGATAGTGCTAGTCAAACAAAAAATGACTAAGTCTTGCCTAGCACTAATTAAGTTACATAAATCAAATCATAAAAAACTAGTTAAAAGAATTGAAGTAATATCTAGTCAAAGAAAGTAAACTCATATTAAAATGAGATAAGACAAATCAAGATTAGCCAAGCATAACTAAGATAATGAATTCAAGCTGACAAATTTATGTTTAGCTAAAGTTAGTAAAGATAAAACATATAAATTTAAGCTAAGTGATGCCTTACCAAGTCATGTTAAACTATGTAATGTAAAGTAAAATTTAGCTCAGCTAAGTTATGCAAAGTTTGCTAGACCCAACATGATAAAATCTACCTTAACCAAGAAAATGCTAGACTAATATTGTTATACCGTACTTAACTAACCTAATTCATACCAGCAAAGATTGCAAAACTAAACAAGACTAAGCCATGATTATTTATTAAGAAGATTCTTGCGAAGGAAAATTAAATTTAAATTGATTAAGCCATAAGTTTAGCCAATTAAGATAAAATATGGGGAGTCAACCAAAGCTACAAAAGCTAAACCTAGTTTAACCTAGTCTAATATATGCCATCTAAAGTTAAACCAAGCTGTGCCATCCTACTTTGGCCCAACATACTCTAGCCTAATAAACTCTATTATGGCTTATCCAACTTATGCTAAACTACTAATGTAGGAATAATAAATCAAATATTAATGAAGCCACCCAAAGTGAAATTTTGCAAATCAAAATCATGCAAAGCCAAGCTTATTGAAACAAAATTGAGCTAATCTACAAAATGATAAGCCAAACTAAGTGAAACCATGCTAATTAAGGATAATTTAAGCTAACAAAACTTAAACTTAGCAGGCCAAGTAATGCCAAACCAAATGAAATAAGCCACATTCCAAGAAGACAAGGTGAACCTAGCTAAACTAAGTTACATCATGCTAACCCTACCCTATATTACCTTAGCTTTACTTAGTTAAGCTATGTTAAGACATGGCAACCTTGGCCAATTAAAGAAGATAAAAGGAAAGCTGAGCTAATCCAACCTACTACAAGGCAAGCCATGGTAGGCTAAGTTTAGTTGATTAAGGTTAAATTAATTCTAACCAAACCAAGCAAAGCTAAAGAAAGAAAAATTGATAAGATTTGTCATCTTCCCTTTTTATCTTCTTGCCTACTTTTCTCTTCATCTTTTCACCCATTTTTTTTAGCATCAGAGTATTTTGAGCATTTGTTATAGTCACCTATGCATTTTGTTCATCAGAGATTTTAAGGCACTCAATGATTTTGTGGTAGTAAGATTATAAGTGAGGGAAATTGTGCTTGGTGCATGCTTTCCTTATTTTAGGGGCTTGGGCTTGCCTATAAATGTTTTTCCATTGGTCCTCTACTCTCTTGTAATTTGTAGTGTTATCACCCTTTTGCACCTTGTGGCCAAAAGCATGGTTAGACTCTAAGTTGATTAACACACACTAAGTCAATTTCTTTTTTATTCACTATTCTTACTCAGCTCATGTGTAAACATCCTCTTATGCCATAGCCAGGACTCATCAAGTGTGGACTTCAAACAGACAAATAAAGAGTAACCTAAGTTATCAAGATTATTCATGTAAATATTGTTAGTCCTAACACCTAATAAAATAATTATTCCATTTAAATCAAGCAAGCATTTATTATTTAAAAATTTGACATTAAAGCCCTTATCACATAACTGATTAATGCAAAGCAGATTGTGTTTCAAACCATCAACAAGATGGACCTTTTTAATGGAAATAGAAGTTTTAATACCAATGGTACCTAACCCAAGTACATTATAAGTTATATTGTCTTCAAGAATGATCTTTTTTCAAATTTTGAGTTTCAAAAAAATGAATTTGCTTTTGTCTCTTATCATATATCTTAAGAACCCACTATCTAAGTACCATTTACTTCCACTGACCCTTGAGCAAGAACATATCATTAAAAGATTTTTAAGTTAGTATTTTGAGAATCTGAACTTGTTAATAAGAGATTATGAAATTTTTTAGAATCCACTCAAATGTTGAGTTTGAATGTGATTAATGTATGCATAGATGGGCAATGCAACCAAACATGCCATAAGAAAAACAATAAGTTTTAGGGAAAGAGTGCAAGATCCTTTTAGTTTTGAAGTTCCCTTTAGGATGGATGTCTTCTTCTTTTTTTTAGCTTTCAACTTTCTTTTTTAAATTTTCAGTTGCACATTGAAGTAAAACAATTTTGTTTTTAGTTGGATCATGTTTCCTTTTAGGTTTTTTTTTTATTATACTCATTTTTCAAAGTTTTCATGTTCACCCAATAATCTACTATGAATTTTTTCAAATGTATAGAAAATTTTCTTTAGAGATGAATATTTTCATTTTAAGGATTTGAATGCAATATGTAATTCTTGGCACAAATTTGAAAGTTCATTGTAAATTAGATTACTTATTCATTTGTCATCAAAATTATGAGAATCTTCTTTTTCAAATAAAACTTTGTGGCCCCTTCTATGAATTCTTTATTTGAAGAGTCTAAATTAGAGTTGATCTAGAAAGTACGTTGAGTCCTTCTCTTGCCCTTCTTTGCATTGCTTTTTCTTTCTTTTTATCCTTCTAATTGGGGTTTTTAAGTAGAGGACATTCCTATATGTTGTGACCTAATTATTTTATATTCATAGCACATTCGAACAATAACCTTTGAGGAGATCTTAGTTTTACCTTCTCCTTTTCTTTGATGAAATCTTTTCTTCTTAGCTCTAAGAAAACTTTTGAGCTTTCTAGTCATAAGTGTAATGTCATCCTCCACGGTGTTGTTATCTTCTTTGCCATAATCAGAGTATTAGCTTTAAGGGAAATGCTCTTTTTTTTTTCTTGTCGCCTTCATCGGTATTTTTTTGTAAACTTTTTTGTTCATAAGTAATAAGTGAGCCAAGTAAGTGATCAATAGAGTAAATAGATAAATATTTAGATTCATAAATAATAATAACCCTGGCATCCCATGATTTAGGTAGGTAACACAGGATTTTATTAACTTTTTAGCATTAGTAAAATTCTCTTCCCAAAACTTGTAATGAAGTAATGATTTTTGTGAAATACATATGTGAGAAGTAGACTCATGCGATAATAGATGAAAAAGTTAAGAATCATGCAAGAGAATATTGACTCAATATTATTTAACCTAATTGAACCTTTCATATGTAATAAACAATTTTTCCTAATTTTTTTTCTAGTTTTATAGTGGAAAACACGCATGTAATCTTCAGACTTTAAAACACAAAAATAATTCAAACATTCTGAATTTAATTGGGCTAATTTCCTTTCTTCGAATGGCCATGAATTGAAAGGCATTTCAACTTGTTTACCATTAGCAACATTGTGTGGAGGTGAATAACCGACTTCAGTCATATTCCACTTATAAAAATTGATTGATTGAATGAAAGTTGACATTCAAATTTTCTAGAAATAAAAAAAATATCTTCAAAGAGAGGTGGTTGGGTAAACCCTGCCAAGGTATTTTTATTTTATAGATGTGTCATTGATGGACCTATTTATAGTTGTTAGACTGTGAAATAAATAAGTCACTTTGATACC
Organism: Cymbidium sinense; assembly: GCA_021442155.1. NCBI lineage: Eukaryota > Viridiplantae > Streptophyta > Magnoliopsida > Asparagales > Orchidaceae > Cymbidium > Cymbidium sinense. The sequence goes on from CM038227.1 coordinate 75,380,757, forward strand.
ACTTGCAAGAATTGACACAGCTAAGAGGGGATGGGGAGGTGAATGGCTATGGTTTAAAGGAAATCAAATATTCAACATTTAACAAGAGAGAGACTTAATAACTTAAAAACCAATAATTCAAACAAACAAAAGATTTATAGTGGTCCGGCCAACTGACTTACATCACTCTCTAAATCTCCTCAAAAATTTACTCTCTCTATTTTAGCACAACAAGCTAAGGTGGAGATGCCTCTCTCCTTAATGGGTAATGATAAAACCCTACACCAGCTCTATTTCTTCAAAGCAAGAAGAATGTTACTCCCTCTTTAAAGGTATAAATTTTTTTTCTTCAAATACGAAGCTTACACAAGTTCTCAAAAGGAAAAACTCACAAGTTAAAGCATATGACATAAAGCGAAGGTGGATGAGAAATAAATAACTAAAATTAAAGTGCAACCATACCAACAATATTCTTTGAAGTGAAAAGAAGAGAGAGAACTCTTCACTTTTTTCCTGAGCAAAGCACTCTTCTCTAAGCATCCCTTGATTTTTTTACATTCAAGATGTTTTGGTTAAACCCCCCAAAGGGGCATTTGTAAGGAGAAAGTTGAATAAAATAGAAAAAAATAATTTAAAAAAACATTATTCTAATCATGCAGCATGATCCAACATTGTATTATATGATCAACTCATTTTATTAGAGTTAGGGGTTCTAGATGATCTACAAGCAACTGTTACTACTCATGCCGTGCATTTAAGAATCGTAATGTACAAATAGTACAAAAATGAAAATCAACTCTCTATTTATTTGTTCTATATGAACCAAATATATATTATGAACAATTTAAGAAAAATTTCCCCCAAATCAAAATTTTCAAATTTGAGATTAAAATTAGGTAATTACAAAAATAAGGCATATTTAATTCTTACTATTGTAATGTATGATCAATCAAATTGAGCATAATTTGTAACTAATTGACTTAGTTTTGATGACTAAAATAATTAACAAGTTTAGATTACACAGTACGACCATAATCATCTTATACAATTAGTGTAATTTTAGTTAATTTCACATCAACTGAAAAATCAACAAGAACAAATAATTGTATAGTGCATTATAATCGTCATGTACGATCAGCATAATTTTTTCTTAATTATGATAGCTAAAATAATTAATAAAAAGGACCATCATATAGTACGATCCAGATCATACACTATGAACTCCTCTAAAATTTTAATTTTAAAAATTTTATTTTATATTACCTCAAGTATGTATGTGCTTTGTTGTTATTCAATGAGTGGTCATAAGTGATAGGGGGCTAACAGAAGAACACCCATTAGTTGGGGACAAATTTGCACAAGTATATCACACATCCTCTTTTGTAGGGACTTCCATATTCTCCTAAGTGTACCTCATTTGTAGTATTTAAAAAGATGTTACTTACACAGTTCACCTATGTCGAGAAGCCATTAAAGAGGTTGCAGGCTCTGATATAGATGAGACAAGAATCCAACGAGTCTATTAAAAGTTTGTTATCACTTGCTTCAAAAGGGAGATGCTGGAGATTAAGGATGAAGAGAGCCAAAGTTGCACAAACCATGGTCATTCAAGGGCTTAAAGAAGCTCCAATTAAATATGCCCTAGGGCATCACTTGCCCAAAACGCTGGCAGAATATTAGTGTTGGGGAATTTCCATGTAAATGTAAAGAAATTTAATGAGGTTGCCCAACCATCAATGACGTCACATAGAAGAGACTTGTCAAAGAAGTTTCCCCTAAAGTGACTATTGAAGGATAGATTCTGAGTTTGATGATAAGATAAAGGAAGAGGACATTACACTTAGCGAGAAGGAGCTCCAAAGAATAGGCACAAGTTCAGGAATCTACCAGCTTTCCTTGAACATAGCAAGAATTTGCAACCCACTACAATTACACCACTAAAGGTGTCAACGGCTAAGTTAGTAGAGTCCATTTAGAATAAGGAGTATTTCAAGCAACCACCACCAATAAAGGTGGATGGAGTTTGCCATTGTTCAAGATATTGTGCTTACCATCCTAATCATGAGCTCAACATTAAGGAATGTCACTATTTAAGGAGCTTAGTGGAGGAGATCATGAAGGCTGGGATACTAAAGAAGTTCATAAAGAGGCAAGTAAAGGAAGTTATCGAGCTAATTAATGAAAGGAAGTTACCTAGCTCATGCAATTTATATCACTAGGATTGTGTTTGCCATCATCGTTGGAGATGAAGAGTCATCAAAGAAGGAAAGCCTTAAGTGATTATGATTTGAAGACATCAAATCGATAGCCATCATGGCACTAAATTCAAGTTATTACGTTAAGGTTTTTGAAGAAATACTGACTAGTAATTAACAATCTCTACAATAACACAGTATTCATCATGGCATTAATGTCCAACTACTAGATTAGGAGTTTCTTGATTGATGCAAGATGCTTGATCAATATTATTTTATGTTTGTATTTGATAAGATGAACCTGGCAAGTTCAAAACTCACCTCGATAGGAGGATCATCTATAGATTCTCTAGTGAAAGGAGGGAGACTAAAAAAATTATCACTCTCCTAGTGACTTGAAGAGAAAGTAGATAAGAAATTCACTGCTATGACAGACTTTGTTTTAATGGAAGCACCAGCCACATATAACACCATCTTTGGCTAATCACTGCTTAATACATTTAGGGTTGTGATGTTGACTTATCATGTAGCCATTAAGTTTCTAGTAGGAGGAGAAGAAATTATTATCATGGGCATATTAAGTTAATCTTGAGCATGCTATTTATGAGCAGTTGGCAACTCACACAGAGTGAAAGAAGTGTTGCAACTCAAAGTGACACATACTGGAGTCGAGATCACTAAGGAAATTGAGGAAGTACCAACTGTGAAAAACCCTGAGTAACTCGTTAGGATAAGCTCAAACTTTAGTGGCTAGCATAAAAAAGCTTTTATCTAGGATCTTCAGGAAGATATTGACATATTCACTTGGACTACTATTGAGATGTTATGCATTATCATCAATGTTGCTTGCCACAGACATTATATAAGAAAATATGCTCAACCAATTAAACACAAAATGAAGAAAATAATAACTTTTCTAGCCGAGCCAATCAAGGATGTGGTCCCCAAGATACTCTAGGCTGACTTCATTGGAGAAGTACAATATTTGGAGTCAATATTGAATGTGGTAGTGGTGTAGAAGTTCAATAGCAAATGGGGGATGTGAGGGAACTTCCATAACTTAAACTTGATGTGGTCATAAGATCGTTATCAGCTTCCCAGAATAGACGCACTCATCAATATATTGGTAGGTTACTATAATGAGCTTCTTGGATGCTTTTTAAAGGTACCACCAAATCTAGATGCATCATACTAACATACAGAAGACAACATTTATCACTAAAGAAGGGCTTTATTGTTGTAGAGTAATATTTTTTGGGCTAAAGAATGTAAGAGTGACATACTAGAGGATGGTGGACTGAGCATTCAAGAAACAAAAGGACAGAAATAAAGAAGTTTAATATGATGACTTACTAATCAACAACAAGTCATTTGAGCATGACATTGAAGATTTGAAAGATACATTTAGCACCATGAAAAAGTACAAAATGCATCTGAACCTTTTAAAGTAAACACTTGATGTAGGAACATATAAGTTCCTAAAATTCTTTATCACCAAAGAAGGGATGAATGTGAATCCTAATAAGGTAAAAGCTATGCTTGACATACTTTTACCAAGCATGGAATAGGAAGTGCAATAATTGATTGGGGGAGTCATAGATTTAAAAAAAATTCATTTGTAAGATAGGAGAATGCTGCTCACCATTCTTCAAAGTATTGAGAAGTCAAATACCAAAGTACGAGAAAGTTTTCTGTGATCTCAAAAGCTTACTCCCACACCAACATTATTCCAAATTCTAAAGGACAACAAGATATTATTATTATACCTAGGAGTTGGAGAAGACTCATTCAGTTCAATTATAATCAAGGAAGAAGGCAGAAGATAATAGCTAGTATAGTAGTCATTGTGGGTGCCAAGTTACATTATCCAATAATGGAGAAGCTCACACTCACATTAATTATATTAGCATGGTGACTTCAACTATACTCTTAGGCTCACTTGATTCAAGTCATCACTAATAATCCACTCAAGTCAGCGCTCAACAAGTTAGATCACTCTAGAAGATTATAAATGGTTTGTTGACCTGAGCGAGTTTGATATGTCATACTCTCCCAAAATGACGATCAAGGCATTAGCGCTCATCGATTTCCTCATGGATTTCAGTTACTTATAGAATGTCTTAGTCAACCTGAAACCTATGGGCCACATATATGTAGATGGTTCTTTAGGCGAGCAAGGAAATCAAGTGTGTATTATGTTGAAAAGTCTAGTAAGAATTACTATAACTCTATTAGTGAATTTTAACTTCAAAGCAACAAATAATCAATCTAAATACCAAGCTTTACTTGCTAGACTAAGATTTGCTCAAGGACTTAGTGCTCAACATATCATATCTCTTTTAGACTCATAACTCAAGGTTAATCAAATAAATAGTGATATAAGATAAACGATGAGTTATTGTAAGAATATTTACTTATAGTAAAAAATGGAGGTAGGGAAATTAGACTACTTCAAAATTAAAGAAGATGAAAGAGATCAAAACTAATTTTCCAACCTGCTATTAAGAGCGAGTGGACTTGAGGAACAGCCCATCCTCCAACTCGCCCAACCAAGATTTAGAGGAAGATGAGTCTATGCAAGTAAGCCATGAAGATTCTCCTTAGAAACATAATATACTCAGCTTTAAGACTGGTCATTCCTATTCTTCATCTTCTTACTTCATCCTGCAGGGCGCTTAACTCAAACTCGACATATTATTAATGAATAATAGCAAAGTTCTACTCCGACTTAGCAGTTACAAGGTCTCTTATGTTCAACATGAATTTCTTGGCATGTTCCTAAGTTACTACTATGTCATCACCTAGGAAATCATTGTAGCGTAAGGTGACTAGTTGAATCTTCCAAGTTAGAAGTATAATTACCTTCAAGATGAACAAAGTCGGGTTCATCTACAAGCTTTTTTCCATTTGCGCTCTTCTTTTTTGAGGAGTATGAGGAGTAACACTCACTAACCTCTTGTTTGATTTCTTGGGAGTGGAACATGGCTCTACTTCATTAGCCAACTTGTCATGGGTGGTCTCATCATAAACAGGCTCGCCACCACCTTCTTCACCTTCCTTGCGAACATCAAGGAACTTAATGACCACAGGATCTGATGAAAATTATGGAGACATCATCTCCTATAGAAAGGCGAGTGTAAAATTCAGCATTTGAGTAAAAAGTAATAACTAATCTATATAGTGCTGAGTACTTACTATAGAGGGACTCATAAATTTTTCCAAAGGATATGATTAATCTTGAGAGTCCTACCCATCATCTTTTCTAGGACCTCCTTCTCCTGAGCACTTGTCATATGGACCGCCACCTTACTCGAAGTTAAAGGAGTGAGCTTAGATGGCACTACCAACCGAATTGAGCACTTGATAAAGCATAGCTTGGAATGTTAGTTCTTTTCTGAATTTAATAAATCCGTAAACAAGAAGAAAATCATAGAGAACTAAACAGTGCCATCCTTATGACCCTTAATGAATAAGATGTGGAAAAATGGAGTTAAACTGCTTGCCTAGATGAGCACTTCATAAAAATTTAAAATTTGTACTCACTCAATGCAAAGGGGAAATTAGAGACCAAATTGAAAATGATCCAAGGGAACACATAGTTCATCCTTCTTGAAAGTGTTTGTTTACCTATCCTCACAAGCCAATTACATAGAATAATTTGAGCTACTATTGTAGAATCCATGGAAAATAAAGGTCTCTATACTTAGCTTAATAACAAATGACTCATTTTAGCAGTCACTACAAAGTGATGTATGCTTTACACAAGGATTCCATGAGATCACTTGCAAGGGAACTCATAGAGAAAATAAGGAACATGCAAAAAGGCAAAAAAATAACTCACAAAAATGAAAATTTGTTCACTTCGAAGTTGTAGAAGGAAGATAATAGAAGCTCAGCTAACTGTAGGAAGGCAAATTTATAGGTGCGACAAGAGGATCTCAGTAGTATGGGCATCACATTAAGCATTTAGTGATAAAATTCATTATGAAATCATACATAAATGTCAGACATCATATATCAAGATAAGAGAATTTAAAGAACTCCCTCATAGACATAAAATATTGAGAGAACTTTGCATATAACATTTCATTTATTAAAGATAACCATTTTTATAACTGGAAAAGTTTTTACATGCACTCACCACCAATCACATCATTTTCTAAATTATTTTACAATGAGGTTTGAGTGCCATTCATCGGCAAGTGCTTCTTTATTACATAGGTAATTAAGCATGAAGTTGGCTATTGTGATAAAGACTCACTTGATTCAATATAGTGACGAAGCGGTCAACTCAACTTCTATGGTCGCCAACCTTCATTGGGACTCAACCTCAGCTACAATTGAGCCTTTAGACTTCTTTATAACTCAGTTACATCTTGCATTGTCGAGTTTTTACCTTCTTTAAGTAGAGTGATTCTCCCTGTAAAGTAATGAATTCGACAAAAAATAAAGATGGTTAATGTTGACCTCACTTTTGGAGTGAGCTCTCAACTTTTCCATTTTAGACATAGGACTCCTCTAGACATTAAGAGTTTCTTAGTCTTAAGACACTTCTAGTGATTAGGTGAACACTTAACCTAACCCTAGAGACTTAGAAGAGTTAGGCATAAGGAATAGGTTATGCCTTAGGAGGTATTAGGAAAAACTTGCCAACCCTATAGCTTAAACCCAATCCTTACTTCCTTCTTTCAAGTCAAACTTCAAATCCAAACCAACTTTAAATTCAAATCAATCTCAAATTCAAATCAATTCCAAATTCAAATCAATCTCAAATTCAGACCAACTTCAAATTCAAATCAACTTCAAATTCAAATCAAGCTCAAAAATCAATTCTAACCCAATTAATTTTCTCAAATCATTCAAATCAATTTCAAAAATGTAAATCATGAATCAATTCCAAATGATTGAAATCCATGATCAATTCTAAATCCAAAATCTTTCCTAAGTCATTTTGATTTCATCTTATGGACTTAGCTCAAATCAAATTCAAATCACTCCAAATTCAAAAGATTTTCTCATAACCCATTTATATTCTCATTTATATTCACAAATATAAATGAAATATTAATTTAAATAACCAAAACCAAATCCAAAACTCAATTCCAAATCCAAAAATCTTTCCTAAGTCACTTTGATTTCATCTTATGGCCTTAGCTCAAATTCAATTCAAATCACTCCAAATTCAAGAGATTTTCTAATATTATATTCTCATTTATATTCACAAATATAAATAAAATATAAATTCAAATAACCAAAATCAATTCAAAACGCAAACACAAATCTAACATAAATCCAACCATACCCTTTCAAGTCAAATTCTTGAACTTAGCCATATCATTCTCAAATCATTCCAAACCCTTAGATTTTCTCTTCAAAGAATCAAACCTTCAATCATAAACCCAAATATAAACACAAACTTAAATCATCAAACCAAAATCAAACTAACCCAAGTCAAACCCATATTCAGCCTTTTGACTTGAAATTGTCAAATGAATCAAAACGCATTTGACTCCAAATCACTTGCAATTTGATTTATATTTCAATCATAAGTCTATATGTGAGTTCAACCAAACTTGAATCAGGCCTTGATCAAGTCAAATGACCAATTTAGGCTCACTTGACCCAAAGTGACCTAAAGTATCTTTTTGAGCCAAATTCTAATTCAACCCAAATTGGATTGAACTAAGCCCATCTAAGCCTCACATTGTGAGCAACAATCATCCTAAGATGATCAATCATCCAAATTGGGTTAAACCAAGTCAAACCCAAACTTTGACCAAGTCAACACTTAACCCAAATAAAACCCAAACTAGTCATAATTCACCATAGGCCAAATTGATTGAAATCATTGATCTAAACCAGTTCATGATCAATGACTGAACATGACCAAGTCATCATTTGAGCCAAACCTAGCCTAATTGGCCACTTGACTCAAGTTGACCTAAGTTGACATAAAAAGTCAAAATATGTGAAATCTTGATCTAAGTCAAATTGATTGCAACCAATAGGTCAAATTCATTCTAAATCATTTGTTGAATTTGACCAAAGCCTCAATTAACTAACTAGACCAATCATAGCCCAATTGACCATGAACCCAACTTGACTTAGAAGGTCAAATCAATTTGAAATCAAACCAAACCAAAATTGATTGAAACCAAAGCTTGCAATACATTTCAAATAATCAACTAAGCCTAAACCAACCCATGACCTAACCCAATTGGGTCAAATGGATAAAATTGGTCAACTTGACCCATTTGACCTGAGTGAACTCAAATGAACCAAAATCAAATATAAATCAAATTGAACCAAACCAATGACACCCATAAGCTACAAATGATCATTTGAACTTGACATAACCCATGGATTGACCTAATTTGACCAATTGGTCATCTTGACCCAGTTGACCAATTTTGACCTAAATGGGTCAACTTGAGCCAAATCATATCAAATCAATACCAAATTCATTGAAAATTAGCACAACCCATTTTTCAATCATTCCAAATATGCTCAAATCAAAATCAAGGCCAAATGATCATTCTTCCCCTAGGTGAAAAGGGTAACCTATGGATAAATTCACTTGGAATTTGGCCAATTCTTTTTCATGGCCACTTGTCATCCTCCTAGTGGACCATTTGGACACCAAGGAGGGTGGTGCACATGACCCAATGATTTTGGGTTAGCCATGACCCAACCCAAGACCAAACCGACCCCTCCAATCAAAATTCTCCACTTAGATCACCTTCCACACTCATCTAATAGATGTGCACCACTCCATTCCACTCCTCTACCAAAATTGAAGTACATGGAGCTCCTAACAGACAAAACAACCCATTCAATCTCCTCAATTTGATCAAAATGATAAGGCAAGCTTCGGTCGTCCGATTCAAATAGGGGGAGATATACTCCCCCTCATTTTCACTCAAACCAGGTCTCTTGCATTGGATTGAACTCAGAGGATCGAAAACAAGCATTCACAAGCTCCCCTAAGCATTTCCAAGGTCTCTCCAATTTCCCTCTCCCGATTTTCTTCAAAGAAAAAATAGGGGAGGTGAGGAGAAATTCCACTTCACTCAATTCACAACCAAACCTCAATCCACTTTGCAAGCACCACCAAGGAGGCAAGTCGAGCTCACCCAAAGCATTTCCTAAGCATCCAAGCCACGGGAAGGGAGACCTAGGCTAAAGCCGCAAGCCATTGAAGGGAGCTTTGGTCAATTGAGCAACTCACTTCAAATTGAACCTTGAAACTTTCAATAGGGCTTCGTCTCCACTAGATGAAACAACCTCCACCGTTGGAAGCACCAGTGATAGCCTCTGGTGAAGTATGACTCAAAATTGACCTTAATTTGAAAAATGCTTGGTCCTTTGTGAAGGGAATTGTAATCCCATTGAAATTCAACCATTGGAAGCTCTTCTCCTTGCATCTAGATGGTGTGGGTTGAATCTCAGCCTAATCCAAGCTCATGTGTGCTTGGATCAAGTCATGGAGGACTGACGGTCTCCGTCTCCTACAGGCAAAGGCAGGGATGAATCATGGGTCGTCCATCTTACGTGTTTTGGATGTGGATGGTTTTCATTAATCCGTGTAGATCCGTTGATTTAATCTATTTATAATTGCGGGTTTAATCATCGATCCTTGATCGAAGCGCCTCGTGCCACCGGTACACGGCATGATGTGACAACCTAAATAATCAATCCCATTGTGGAACGTGGAAAGTGTGCGCCGTGTCAGCAGCCCACGGGATTAGTTATATAATTAGCTTATTTAATTACCTATTAATCATAGAAAATTCACAAATTCATAACTAAATATAGAAAAATCTAAAAAATGTAAACTCAAGGTCATTTTAAAGATAGTTCAAAGGGGAATCCAATAAAATTATTTTTAATTGATTTTGAATAGTGAATTTTCTTAATTAAGGTTTAATTGAAAACTTAATGACCCTAACTACTCTTTAATTATTTCATTAATTAATTTCAAACTTCTCAACATGTTTAATGGGATGACTTTTACCTCCCCTAGTTTTCTTGGAATTTATTAATGAGTTAATTAAGAAAATTAATTAATGAACCCCTAATCACTCTCTTAATGTAATTAAGAATAATTAAGCATGTGAACAGTGGTTTAATCCCTTAATTGAGATAGTTAAACATTATTTGAGTAAAGAGGAGGTTTATGGAATGGATTTCCTTAAGTTATTTCCTAAATGCCCTTTCTTCCTTAATCCAAACCTAGTAAAGGATTAATCCATTAATGATCGACTTAATTAATCTAATCAAATTTCCAAAACCAATATGAACTTAATCAATCTCTTTCTGGGTAGATCCTTAGGTGTTCAAAAGCCTAAGGTAAGTTTAAGGAAATCAAATCCAACCCATATGTGTGTGAAGGTTATGAAAGTACTTAATGAAAATCCTTTAGCTTAATTAATCAATAATTGTGCACCAATTGCATTAGGCCCCTTTTTTCTTAAGGTGCATTGCTAATTTAAATTCCATGTTGTTGCAAATCATATGTTTGCTCATAATTGTTTGAATAATTATGTTAAAATGGTGTAGGTAAGGGATAATTAATGGATTTAATTTGCACCTTAACCTAAATAAAATATAAAATTAATCTAATTATCCTAAAATTAAACTAAATCAACTCACACATGGGGGAAATGAGTTAGGACCAACAAACTCTTATCACACCTCTTAAGTCAAATCAAATTCAAAAATAAAAATTTCTTTAAAGAATTTTGATTCACATTGAATAATCTTATCTTATAGGATTGTCCTTAGGAATTAATTAGGGTGAATGAACTTACTTGCTTATATCACTTTATTTCTTTCCAAGCATGCTAAATGGTGTATGTCATATGAAATCATGCATTCATATCTTTTGAAAAATCAAATTAAATAAAATATTTCCTTTATGTCAAATTGCATGTTTTGGCTAAAAGTTAAGAATATGAGTTGCTATTATCACTATGAAATCAAACTCTATAAATCAAAATTACAAATGAAGGTATGCTACTTATAAATACTTAAAAGCTTGCATGTGATTATAACATAAGATGTGTATTTGGTGTTGCTTTCTTTCTATAAATATAAAAATCTCTTTAAAATCTCTTTGAAATCTTTGGAGACAACAACCATTTAAAAAATTTTACTAATTGATTGATAGTCCTATTTTTGAAATCTCTGGAGATAGCAACCATTTACCTTAATCAAGAGTGTTCTTAAGGAATCTCATTTCTTAGGATGTAATTAATTATGAAGGGCTTGCCTCTATAGGGACTTAACGAACCCTGCTTAAAATAAATCCTGCTTTACTTTTTCATGTAAAGTAGGGGAAGAATCTTTGGTACATTTAAATACATATTGTCCTTAGGAGTCCTTATTAAGGTGATTAGGTCCATTGTAGGATGGTGACTTCTGTCTCTCGAGATAGTACACGATTCCTCAATACATATCCGATCACCCTAATATAAACATCTGCAGATCTACGTGGTGTCCAATAAGCATTTATTTTGTTTTCTTTTATTCATTTAGATGAAGATAAAAAATCACCACAACTACCTTTAAAATCGTCTCCTCTAAGTGGGAAGACACATTTTTCTGAGGCTAGGTATTGTCACAATGAGCTGATGGAGGGAAACTCGACATTCTTTTTTGAATATCCATCAAATTGAAGCTATTCACTCTATTGGTTGAGAGAGATGTGGTTATAACATCCATCTCCAAAGGAAGAAGATATGCTCCCAAAGAAAGACTCAAGGTTGCCAAGTCAGCACTCAGTAGAACTAAAGTTGCTTATGCATGATGAAAATTAATGTCATCAAGTATAAACAAAAGAATTCCAATGAGGTAGTGATTCAAAAGTGTTATCATCAGAGAAGGAAGCCACTATTGAATCAAACAAACTTTCTCCTCATTCAAACAACTTGTCTACTTTGTTATAAATAATCATTTTCGATCTACCTTAGGGTTTTGAATGGGTTATGAGTAAGAAATTACTATCATCCCATTCCATAGATTCTCAATTACTTGACATTCTAAGCTATAATAATAAAAAAAAAAGATCATAACAAGTCATTTATATAATAATGAAGTTGTAAAAAATAGTGAGTCCTACTAAGGCGACACAATCCTCCATAGTCTTCTTCATGGAGAAGGTTCTCATTGGCTTGCTTACCAAAACTTTTCTCCAACTAGGAGGAACTTCTTTCTCTTCTTTTTGGGTACTAAGAAATTTCTTCATACTTGGCGTAGGCTCTACCAAAACTTTGGCACTCTACTAAAATATAATGGAAGAACTCACCTCCACGCGTGACTCCATAATGCTATCCTTAGTAGGAGCAGCGACTTCCCTCTAGGCAAGAGTTCCTAAAGTACTCACTTTAATTGAAGAAATGGTAGTGAATTTCATTAATTTGTTGTTCTTCTTCTTTCTCTAAAGAGTCAACCAGAGCTCTGTAGGATCAACATCATTGTGAGTTCTTTTAAAATCCATGGAAAGTATTCTCTTTGTTGATAAGAGAAACTTAGAAAAATATTGCAAGATCAATTCCATGACATGAGTAGTAGGAAAAAGGGGATCCAAGGGCTCAAACTCCTTTAATAACCCAGGATGCAGAAAAGATTCCAAAAGAACGGATGAAATTAATGGTGATGTGGCATAAATGTTACAACAACAACAACAACAACAAGCCTTAGTCCCACTAGGTGGGGTCGGCTACATGAATCCTTCATCTCCATTGTGTCCTATTATGTGTCAAATTCTCATTTAATTCAAGTATACCAAGATCATTTAATTCAAGGCATAAATGTTAGAAAAGTTTTCTTTTTTAAAATTTTTAAATACTCATAATTTATCTTTATTTTTATTATTATATCCTTTTCTTACAAGTTTCCTATACAAGGAGTAGAAGAATTAAGGAACTAAATATATACTCAAAATATATGAGCACTTTAGTGAGCGCTCATAGGCGTAGGGGAGCAACATAGAAGTACCCACCAATAAGGGGCCAAATTCGTACAAGTATATCACACATCCACGATAACTCAGGTTGGGTAAGGAAATATGAGGAGACCCCATTTCAGTCAGGCGGTCAGTATCTAGCTACTCACCTCATATATAAAGACTCACCCACATGTGAGCGATTATACATTTAGATATACATCATGCAACTTGTCTTGTCAATGCAAGTGACTATATATAGGGAATTCATTACTCCTATGTAGCACTCACCTCTCATTAGCAAGTCCCTTTCCTCATGTAACTGACTTAGCTAGTGAGTACATTCCTTATGTAGCTACCCTTTGGTCCTTTAGAAAGGGGACATTCTGGCTCTTTCTTGATTTCTTGTCTTTATACTTTCACTATTCTTAGTACTTTTTCCATTGAGTGAGAGCGAGAGATTTTTGTACTTTGATCTTTTGTAATAGTGAAATTTCTTATTTTTATATTCTTACCTTACTTTCTTATTGCATTAGTCTTGGTTCTAATTCTTAAGTGCCTAAGAGGTTTTGTTTCAGACCATGAATGGGTTTGGATTCAACAAAACCCATTTAGCCCAACTAAAAACTTTAAGAACCTACCATAATGATTTGTCTTAGCGAGTGGAAATTTAAGTAGGTTGTAAGTGATAACTTGGATTAAGTAAGCGTGGAAGCAGGGTCAAAGTCACTGATTTAATAATATGATGGTTAGTGCAACTTTTCTCATAATTGAATATAATAGCTTGACACCTTGAAGGCTTTGCTGACATAATTCACTGACCATTACATCTTTCATTCATACTAAATCAACTCAAGACTTCACTATGTCTTCCCAACTCCTAGATATAATAATAAATTCTTACCTAACTTTGGGATTTATAGTAGAGGGGGTGAGTTGAGATTTGATTTCTTATTAGGTCTTGTAAAGATGTATCTCATTCTAATGTCCACTTTTATCCTTTAGCACTATTAAGAATTTTAAAGAAAGGAAAACAACATTAACCTACTTTAAAATGGGCCTATTTAAACTTTTTACGTGCCAAATAAGTCGTTGCACCTCCTTAGTTATCTTTGATGATGAAATGCCAATTATTGTTCTAACCTTACTAGGATAAACCCATATGCCCTCAGGGGTGAGTAGGAATTCTAGGAACTTGTTATCCTAATAGCAAATGTGCACATTAATAGCTTGAAGAGCATGTTGTACTTCTTTATAGCAAAAAAAGTGCCCTTCAAGTATAAGATGTATTGCTTAGATGACTTACCTTTGATTAATCAATCATCCACATAAACTTTTATGTTTCTTTCTCTTTGTTCTTTGAATATTTGATCCTTCATTTTCTAATAGGTGGCCCCATCATTCTTCAGTTTAAAAGGTATGACTTTGTAATGGTGAGACTTTTCTTATTATTTAGGCTATCTTCTCTAAATTGGTCGTGTGCATCTTTCTCTAGGCAAGCTGAGTTCAAGTTGGTACATTCTACAAATATCCCTCATTTGGCATTCACCTTTCACACCATTATCATATTGAACATCCATTATAAGTACTAGACCTCTTTGATGAAATTCAACTCTAGCAACTTGTTAATTTTATCATTTATGGGCTTAATAAGTAGGGTTATTTTCTTCATCATTTTTTGTTTGATCCATTAAGCATCCTTTCTAACATTAAATTAATGGCCAGTGACATTAATGTCAATACCCAGCATCTCGGTGTAGTAGAGTCTATATCTTCTCTCAAAGCTTGCACTATTGCTTTTTTATCCTCATTACTACAAAATGAAATTATCCTTAATACTCCCTCTAGATCTTTAGATACTTGTATCTCCTTAATTTGTTTTGTGGTTTCCAATCCAATATGAGCAATTTATAACACTTCTTTAGCTCTGTGGAAGTAGTAGATTGTCCACAAATAGCAAGTTTTAGACTTATTAAAGTTTCCACACAAAGTGATTTCTTTTTATCTAAATGAGAACTTCATAGCTACATGATATGTAAACATCATTAGTTTAAAAGTATTCAATTATGGTCGACCAAAGATTGTATTGTAATTTTTTGATGTGTCCACAATGATAAAGCTAGCCATGAACATATACTACTGTTATCCTTCTCCTAAATTGATAACGAGAGTGATCATTCCTTTTATTTCTCTATATTTTTTTCTAAAATATCCATAAAGGTGACTGGCTAGGAGTGTGAGTTTTGAACTCATCAAATTCATCTTGTCAAACATAGACTTAAAGATGATACTGAATAAGTTGCTCATTTTAATTAGTATGTTGCCAAATGGCTATTGGCCATCAATGCCATGATGATTGTCATTTCATTATAAAGTTTACTGACTTCTCGTCATCCTTTATTCACAAAGCTAATAGGAACAATTTCTATGTTTTGTTCTCACACCATGGCTGTCAAGTTCACTTATTATATTTTGAATAGTTTT
Organism: Cymbidium sinense; assembly: GCA_021442155.1. Lineage (NCBI taxonomy): Eukaryota > Viridiplantae > Streptophyta > Magnoliopsida > Asparagales > Orchidaceae > Cymbidium > Cymbidium sinense. The sequence goes on from CM038227.1 coordinate 75,396,360, forward strand.
AAACTTACCCAACACTTGCCTCCACCAAAGATGGTGGGTATGATGCCTACAATATGAATTGCACAAAGTATTATAAGCTCATTGCTTTGGTCTACCACTTTCGCATTTTCTTTCTCGTCAAATTCTCTTAACTTTTTTTGCTTTGATGAGCTCCTTAACAAACTTTTTAAATGCTGACTCTCTTTAATGTTGTCGCAGGGATCGTAGTGACAATGCAATGGAAATTAATGGATCCAGGGTGTTGCATCAATCCTCATTTGAGCTAACCACCTAAAGTATTTTAAATTTTTGATGATTTCAATGAACTCTGTTAATGACACTCATACAGGCTTAAATATTGGCGGGTTATGTGGTTGGTAATTACCCTTATATAGGTGAGTATGATGTCGAGTACGAGAAGGTACTAGCATATTTTTGTCTCTCAGTATTGGTGCTCTTTATAACATTCTTTTTCTTCTCTATATTTTTGTACTACGATCCTCTCCTTTGACTATCGCTCAAGTGGTGACTTTTTGGATAAGCTACTTTTGTAATTTTCCTTAGAACATTAGGTGACTTCATGGTACTCCTTATTATTTTCATGATTATTAGTGAGTTTCAATAGATCCACCAATATCTATTACTATTGTAGACCAAGGACATTTCTTTATAGACCTTCCTTGAGGCCTTGGGTGAGTGCGGCTTGTGTTATCATTTTCTCCAAGTCTTTTACTTCTAACATTTCCCTTTGTTATTAAATAATAAACTACCTTAGGGATTCTCCATGCTCTTCCCTCATTTTTAATAAAGCTTGTGAGCAGTTGTTTCAGGACACTAGTGATTTGAGTAGTAAACATCTTTTTAAATTTGACAAAGGATGTAAGAACTCCCATTGGAAGACATTAAAATCACTTTACGGCTAACACTTTGAAAGTTGTAAAGAAAAGTTGACACATCAAAGCATCATCTAGATTTAGTAAAAATTCTACATGGTTAGTAAGATTAGTTCAATTATGTATAACTCCAAATGTGCCACCTCAAACTTCAAAGGTTAATCATTTTCGATGATCTTTTTTGAGAACACATTTGCAAGGGTGTCATTCTCTATTCTCTCTTATGTAACATTCATACACTTGGGTGATAGGACTAGTTATCGATATTAAGCATTGTCTTCAACACTCGCCTATGATGTCGAGTACGATAAGTAATATAATTCAAAGATCCTTTAATTTTCTTTTGCATTGGTATTTCACATTACATCTATACCATGGAACTTTAAATAAAGCAAGTGATGCAATTCTCTATGCCTTTCAAATATTATTGAATGACAAACTATTGTATATTTAGCTTTATAGTGGTCGAGTTAGCTTCATAATCTCAACATTGATCTACGCTCATTATACCTAAAATGATGTTGGATCTAAATTTGTCTATGGAGATGATCCCAAACCTTACTAGAGACTCATCAAGAGTAGGATTAGGTGAGACAAGACAAGTAATGTAACTAGTAGTAAAATAACTAATAGAAATAAAATCTTTAGAGAAACATTGGAAGTGACAATATCTTTATTAAGAATGCTAAGATAAAGAGTAATGCCCCCAAAATGCTATGAAATGTTCCACCTCCAATATTCATCCCTTCTTTTATAAATTTTGCAGGTTGGTTAAAAGTATTGAAACTACATGTTAGTTATAAATAAAAAAGTTACAATAAATATGACACTACATTTAGACATTCTCAAGTGTAACCATTATTAAATATTGCACTCACCCTATCTCTGGAGGTTGGGTGAGTAAGTGATCTTGTGTGGTGAGTCCTTCAAAAGTATTCACTTGTTTCAAGTTGGTGATGATGTAGTAGTCACCTATATAAGGCTAGTCCACTTATATTGATTAGTTATTCTTCTTTGGATGAGCTTGGACAATATGGTATTGATGAGGTCGTGAGTACCCCAAATGTCAGTATGGCCTTTTTTGATGTGATCTTTATAGTCTTACTTATGCGAGTCTCTTAATTTTTAAAAAGAGTAAACACTAATAAGTTTTTAGATTAGCTAACCTAAATGGATGAGTTTTTTTTGATTGGTAGATGATTATAAATAAACTACTTTTGCTAAAATAAAACTAGTAGGAGTGCTTTAAGTTAAAGCATAATCCATGAACAAACTTAAGGTATTAATTCATATTAATGGACTTAAAACTTAAGCTTACAAATTCATAATTTCATAACTTAAGTTAAATTGAATAAAATCAAACTCCTTAAAATAACATAAGTCAAATCAAATGAAACCCATATAACTTAATTAAAAATGAAACAAATCATAACTTAAATAAATCAAATAAATTAAATCAAACAAAGCAATTCAAATAAATGAAATAACATAAATCAAATCCAAACATAAATAAAATCAAAAGAATTAATTAAAATACTTAAGGGTTTTAGTTAGACATTTAGAAACTTCATCAGGATTTAGGATGTTGAATGGAAATAGCTCTATCCAAAAATGGAATCATTCCATTCTTCATTCTTGAAAACCTATACAACTTTAATAAAATAAAATGGAATAAAAATTGAAATTAAATAACTAAACCATTTGAATTGAAACCAACCAATGGTAAAAATTAAACAAATTCAAACTTCAAACCTCAAACTTAAACTTAAAGGCCTAGCAAAGACTTACCACACAAACCCCACTTTTACACACACTAGATTACTTAGGTCACGGACTTTAGATTTAGGTTAGATCGTTTTGTGCTTTTCTTTTAATCTTCTGTGATATGTTGTGCTGTGCTTCACATGTCTGTGTGGTGTATTACTTTAGACTGGGTGCCTAAGCTTGTTTGTTCGTTAGATTAGATGTTAGGGCGTTCATTCTAGATTTGACACTATTTTTCTACAGGGAATTGTGTTAAAGGGATCACTGTAATAAATAAATCATAGAATTATTGTTTGCTTGCAGGTACTGAAAATCCCTTAACATAGTTCATAGGACAGGTGGGTTGGCAAGCAACTAATGCTAAGCCATATGTTTATGAAATATAAACTGCTCTATGTGTTGTGCGTATTTTCTAACATCTATTTTGCAGGGCTTAGGGTTTCTTTTGAATTTTAAATGTAAATTTGAGCTTAGAATTGGGTTATGATCTATGGGGTCTAGTATTAGCAGGAGCTAACCCAACCATGAGATGGTGCGGTGGTCCCCTGTGGAGCCCGATGGATGTCCCTAAAGAAGGAGACTTTCCTGGAAAGAAGATCCATAGATCTAAACTTGTTAGTAGGGTTGTATAAGAGGCGACACGCCATTTTTCTTTCTTTCGGGATGCTGGGATGCAGATTAGCCTTTTTCTTATATAATTTAATTTGACTTGATTTATTTTGGGTGTGCAATAGAAATAACATGCTTTTCTTAAGTTTCTTTCTGTGCTATGTTTGTGCTGTGATGTATGCCTGAACGTAGGCTCATAGGATAAACTAAATTTTCTACCCAACTAATCAATTAGAATATAAAAATAAATATAACTCATAATCTTCATATAAAAGCCTAAGTATTAAAACAAGATAAAATATGTAGCAACCCTTAGCTGGATGTTTTAATATCATGCATAATCATATTATTTCACTCTTGGTTAATGAAGGACTTTCATCCTTGCCAGAGAACTTGGGCTTGACCTTTGAGAGCCTATGATGGAAGTATATCCTCTTCTATTCTGATTTGGCCCATAATTTTTTTTTTCAAATTGTATGCATTAGGCATAAGTTGCATTCATATGACTTAAGTGAATCTTGAGTTAAAATTCTTAAAATCTAGAAAATATGTATTAATTAGGTGAATCTTCTTACCCTACATGATCTTAGGGATTAAGAAGTCAGTCTAGATTCATAGATTTCTTTCCTAAAATTGTAACAGCCTAGCCATCTTGCATTTATATGACTTAGCCTCATTGTTTTAAAATGCACTTAGGTGGTGTTAGCTGGCAGCCTTCTCCAGGCACGTTGTAAGTCCAGAAGAGTCAGTGATAGGTTAGTTCCCTCAAGTGAGGAGAATGACCAATGATTCCCAAGGATAGAAAGGTAGATCGACATGTGTTAGCACGTAGACTAGGTTAAAGCATCCTTTTAGGAATAAGTCTTCAACATTAGGAATTTCTGCATTCTTGTGCTGCCAGAATCTAAGCCCTAAATTTTTAAGAAAATGATAACTTGAATTCTTAAATTAAATCCAAAATTTGAAGCCCAATCATATGATAGATGAAATGTCTACTGGGCATCTCAATATCAATAGAAATTTCCTACTCTTTTCCATTTGACTCTTAAAAATAACTCTCTCCAATTTGGACCTCTCCCAATTGAATTTCTCGAAAGCAATCCTTTGAAAGTTACCTTAGTAGTCTTTAGGAATAACTACTTATTTCTTTAATCGAGAGTATTCTTAGGAAGAGACCCTTCCTGAGATGTAATTAATTATAGAGGCTTGCCTTTATAGGGAACCGTGATCCCAGGATAAAATATTCCATGTTCTACTTTTTCATGTAGTTCAGGGGAAAATACTCTAGTGCACGAAAGACCCATTAGTCTTAGGAGTCTTTTATTGAAATGATTGAATCCATTACAGGAGATCATGTTTATCTTTTGAGATAATATGTTTATTCCTTAATGTCGCATTTGGTCATCTAAATAAAATATTCCTAAGCTCTATGTGGTGTTATTTCTTTTCTCTATTCTAGAGAAAACACCAACATATTTTCTACTGACTCCCATGGGGAATGGTTCCTCTCTCCATCTTTAGAAATAAAGCATTATTTCTATATATCTATAGTGTATTAGTGTAAATCACTGGTCAGGACTGCCTTTCTTTCCGTTGGATACCTCTCCATTTCATTCTTGGTTAAGCTTATCCAACATATTGAATAGAGGTTCTAGAACTCTTCGTTTGTCATAGTTAAATGATTGGGTCTTAGAACCAAATCCTGAAATAAAATGAGAGGTGAGAGAAAATCTTGGCCATAATATTTTCTAGTGTTTCTGAATCAACAAGGACCTGTTCAAAAGAAATTAAACCTGCCCACTTAAGAGGAATTCCTTACTCTAGTTCCCTTTAGCACCTTTGAAGTAGGCTCCACCTCTTGTTGTAAATGTGGGAAAAATGGGAGGGGAGACTGATAACTCTTAAGGAGAGGGAGAGAGATATGCTTGACATGGGTGGATGGATATACTCTTCCTGACACTTCCCCACTCTTAGGTGGAAGCATATTCTACCCTTTGTCTGTTGCCCTAGGGGAGGAGGATGTGATGAGGATTGCTAGTTCTCCACCTCGTCCTTTTATCTATCCTCAAAAGAAAAACTTTAAGCATGTAAATAGGGAATCCCATGGTCAACTTCACCAAACCTTACATAGGATTCCTAGATCTTCTTTCTAAAGAAGATCTAGAACTCCTGAAGCATCGCTTGAAATCTAGCTAGAGAACTATCAGGAAGACCTGCCACCATCCATCATCAAAAGGAAGGGAGGGCGTTCATGTCTGATAGGAGGAGACCTCCTTACCATATGCCTATAGTATCAGGGTGATATTATTGTCCTGTGCACACAATTACATGACATAGAGATCAATCTACTAGGTCAGAAAATGATAAGACTTATCCTAAGAAAAAGAATAAAAGAGTTTATATTAGGAAAGTCCCTTCTACCTCTGAGCATAGGATTCCTTCACCACCTTTACCTTCTTCACCTTTAAAGAGATCTTTTGTTAGACCCAGTTCAGATGAGCCTTTATTCTTATCACCAATGCCTTAGGTTGAAGTACCTTCATTAGATGTTCCCAGTAAGGGAATGGATTCTTCTTATCCATTTCCTTATGTCAGGGAAACTACTGATGACAGTCACTTAGGCCTGAGAGCCTTCATTGAGAGTATCCCTAAATCTCATGGGAATATGAATGAATCATTGGTGAATGAACCAACATATGTCATCTTAGATAGTAACTCTCTTTGTCCAAAGAGGAGATAGAAAATATCATTAAAGAAGATGAAGAAAATGAAAATTTGAAAACAAGTTCTAAATATTTTGATCATGAGCAAGATGACATGTTGGATGATGATTTAAAGATGCTAGTAGCACATATCTACATGGTTGACACCAAATAATCTAAAAAGAGTAGGAAGAGACACAAGAAGACTTTTCTTTAAACCAACAAACATCCTTCAACTTCAAAAGAAGGATGAGCAGATTGATTCTATGAGTAAGAAGATGGAGGAGATGATAGCTACCATGCAATCACTCCAAAGTAAGATTCCATTGCCTTCTCGATCCCATCAGATTGAGCCTTTAGATTCATTGCATCCTACCGATGATTTGAGGTTCAGTTTGGAAGAGTATCGGTAGGAATCAAAACTTGTAGTTGTAGTACCTTCCAACAATGAACTAAAGATATTGGTACAACAAAAGGTGAAGGAAGCATTTGCACAACCTCGGGGCAGAACCCTGATTCCAAAGGGTAAGCCATACCCTGGGGAGTTTGATTCCATTCCTTATCCAAAGGGTTTGTGTCCCCATATTTTAAAGTATTTGATGGGACTAGAAATTCCAAGCAACATTTGGCTCACTTCCGTGCAAGCTGCTATAATGCTGGAAGGAGCGATGCTCTTTTATTTAAACAATTCATTAGCTTAAGCGGGTTGCGGTTTACCAAGCGATTGATGCACTTTCAATTGGAAGAGATGTTTGTGAAGAGATTCATAGGTGACATCATGTTAGGAGACTGGTGGTAGTCTGGAGCTAATGGAATCCTAAGATGGAGAGAAAGCAAGTGAGCATATGCTTAAAGATCCTCCTTAAGAACATACATGGCTCTGACCTTGGTTCTCAAAGGATTTACTATTAAAACCTTTGAGAAACTTTTAAATAGTTTTTAGGAAGCTCCTAGGATGTCATTTTAAAGACCAATCCCAGTCTTCCAAGCCTAGGAAGCCTTTAGAAAAAAAGAGTAGGCAATGTCTCTGATGGATAGAAAAGCTCCTATGCAAGTACAGCCAGAGCGAGCTTCATCTTATGAACCACCGCAACAACAGAAGTCATCATTTCTTAGGAATTTTTCAACTAGCTCTTTTTCAAAAAGGATGAACTAGACTTATTCCTTTAAGAAAGAGGCAGTGAGGAAAGTTTTCAAAAATCTGATAAAAAAACCAGACTTTAAACTCCCTGACCCAAGAAAGCCAGAGGAGGTGGGAAAGGTAAATGATCCCAATTATTGCCCATATCATGTTGGGGCATACCAGACATTTTCAAGAAGGGATTGATGACTATTCCAAAGGAATACCTAATGGACCGTGGACAAGGGTCCATTAAGGTTATAATAGGTAGTTCTTCTTCCAATTCTTCATTTCAAAATGAATGAGATAGCTTTATCTCGTTCTACAAAGAAACATATGATAAAAAATTTGAAAGTTGCAATGCAGGATCAGAGTCATACCCTGAAGGTGATCACCTAAGTTGATCCACTAGAGTATGAGTTCCACTTAGCCCTTGATTCGGCATTCTGAGGAGGGACATCTGTATCTAGTGATAGAACTTTATATGATAAAGATGGAAAGGCGGTACCATATAAGCCTTTATTTTTATGTACTTATCTCAATAAAATGAATTAAAAATCTATCTCTAATGACGTTTCTTACATTCATGCTATTTCTGATGAAAATGAGAATGAAAATATTGAAAAATTAAATATAAAAAAAGAAGAATCTCATGATATTTTACATGACTCAGGGACAGAAACTTACATGGAAGATTTGCATGATGACCCACTTATCATAGATATAGAAGTGTCAGATTCTGATCATTCATCAGAAAAGGATGGTCAAAATGAGGAACAGGTTGATTCAAACCCTGGAGATATTGCCGAAATAAATGTCCATAGTGGAAAAGTCTTATCGCCTCGTTTACCTCCTGCTCCTCAAGAAAAAGGGAAGCAAATCATGGATGAAAGCACAAGTTCAGATTCTTTACTTATTGAGATGCTAGTAGAAATAAAGGTTCCCAAAGTAGATTATAATATTCTAGCCCATCTTAGGAAGCTCCCTCAGTAGAGAGTCATTTATGAACATTACTTGATCGAGATATGCATCAACTCAAATACTTCCTCAGAAGAGGCTTGTTACTTCAAGGAGATCCCAGGGGTTACTTTCTTCGATGAGGATCTACTTTTGGGAACTAGTGACCATAGCCGTCCTCTCTATATTGCTATAAAAATTGAAAATACAAGATTGTCAAGAGTTCTAGTAGATCCTGGCGCATCTATTAACATCATGAACTCTAGAACATTTGCATTCTTAAAAATTGATAGTAGAAGACTTAGCCTTGATAAGATGTTGTTAAAGGGCTTTAACGAAATAGGTGAAAAAGCTTTAGGTACAATCACTCTATTATTAAAAATAGAAGGATTGAAAATTGAAGCTAAATTTTACATTATAGATTCAGAAACTTCCTTTAATGCTCTCTTAGGTAGACCTTGGATCCATGAGTATAAAATGGTTCCATCTTCACTCCATCGGTGTATTAAGTACACTAGGGATGGAGTGGAATATGTTATAAAAGGAGATATACAATCATTCACTATTCATGAGATTGAGCTTTATGAAAATGCTATTTCTTACATGCCTAAGAAACCTAGAGTTGATTCTATGAAATCCATCATTATTGAAGCACAAAATACAATAATCAAGAAAGATGAAAAGAAAGAAAAGGAGGAAAAATAAAAAGAAATAGAAAAAGAACCTCTAATAATTCATATTGATTTGGAATACAGCTTAGATGAAGAATCCCATCATAGAAATGCTTCAATAAAGTTTGAGATTTCCTTAGAATCAGACACTGATGAGGAAGAAATCAAAGCATTAAAGGAAGAGTTTGAACTATCCACATATGAAAATTTGAAAAATTATGTGGATACTTTAACTTTGACTCCTCTAAATCAAAATAAAATAACTTAATTAGAGGTCAAAGTAGCCCCTAACTTGTCAGGAGAAGTGGTACAAAATTTTATACGGTCCTTCAAGCTCAGAAGGAGATGTAAAGCTCGAAGAACCATCTTTCAATGAAATAATAGAACTTTCGTTTGACTGGTATTCGACTTGTGTAAAGAATTCTATGAAACATGGTTTTATCACAAATATTTGGCCCAAAGATAATGCCCAACCCATGGAGAGCTTATGGAATCAAAAACATAAAAATTTCCACTCCAAAGCTGGCATTGGGTTTGGCACTGTTGAATCATTTGACGATACAGTGCATTGTTTAATGATTAGTAATCATCAAATAGATCAACTTTTTGAAGTCTCTTCTACTCTTCTAGGAGACTCATTCATAAAAAGTATGGAGGAATCCAAAGATGATTCACTTCAGAATGCACCTCCTGAATATGAGGAAGAGATAAAATCTACTATAAATGAATTATAGGAGGTTAACCAAGGAACACCTGAGAACCTAAAATTGACTTTTATTAGCTCTTTGCTGGGTCTAGAAGATTCTGAAGAGTTAATCACTTTACTCTTTGAGTATAAAGATTACTTTGCCTAGAGTTATGATGAAATGCTAGGTTTATCTCAGGGTGTGGCTAGGAATTAAACCTGATGCCATCCTAGTGAAGTAGGCTTCTAAGCGGATGGGCTTAGAAGTAGAACAACAAGTGATAATTGAAATAAAGAAACTAATTGAAGCTGACTTTATATGAGAAGAATAATACCTTGATTGGGTAGCCAGGATAGTTCTAGTAAAAAAGAAGAATGGTCAAATACGCATCTGTGTTGACTTTAGAGACTTAAATAAAGCTTGTCCCAAAGATGGGATCCTTATGCCTATACCCAAATTCATAGTCAACATAGCTTCCTCACATGAGATCTTTTCATTTATGGATGGATCATCTGGTTATAATCAAATTAAGATGTTCCCATATGGTGGATCTTTTCATAGTGCGGCATCGTGGGATAGAAATTGACCCAGAAAAGATAAAAGGTATTATAGAAATGCCGCCACCTAGAAGTCTTACACAGCTAAGATCATTCCAGGGAAGGCTTGCATACCTAAGAAGATTCATATCAAATTTATCTGGAAGGTGTCAACCCTTTGCAGCATTATTGAAAAAAGATTCCAAATTTATTTGGGATGAAACATGTCAGGATGCCTTTGAAAACCTAAAGCAATATTTAATGAATCCTTCTATTTTGGCTTTCCTGATTCTAGGAAAGCCATTAATCCTCTATACTTCAGCTATGGATGAATCTCTTGGGGCTTTAGTAGCCCAAAAAAATGAAGAAGGGAAGAAAAATGCCCTTTATTATCTAAGTCGCAGGCTTATCCCAACAGAAAAGAATTATCCTCCTATTGAGAAACATTATTTAGCCTTAGTTTTTGTCGCTCAGAAACTGAGGCATTATATGCTTTCTCATAAGGTTAACCTGATTTCAAAGGTAAATCATTTGCAATATCTCATTACCCATCTAACGTTGTCTGGGCGTCTAGCACGATGGTCAATGATTTTATTACAATTTGAGATCACTTATATTCCTCTTCATGCTGTAAAAGGACAAATAGTGGCAGATTTCCTGGCAACATACCCTATGCTTGAAGGGTCTCCTTTAAATGATGATCTCCCAGATGAACATATCATAACATTAGAAGGTGAACCTAGTGCCACCTAGGAATTTTACTTTGATGGTGCATCATCATCAAGAAGAGATAAAGAATCAAATTCATCTATCCCAAGGAAGGCAGGAATTGGGTTAATCTTTATAACCCAGAAAAAGGAATGATGAGATATTCATATCATTTGGTTGAGCCTTTACAAATATGAAGCTCTTATTACTGGTTTAGAGTTGGCAATCCTTATGAAAATTAAAAATATAAATTTTTTTGGGGATTCCCAACTAGTTATAAACCAAGTAAGCGGACTCTAGAAGGTTTTGCATCCAAAGTACTTTAATTATCATCAATATACAATGAAATTACTTGAAAGGATTCCATATGTAACGTTGTGTAGAATATCTTGCCAAGAGAATACAATAACAGATGCTTTGGCTAAATTAGATAAAGAAATCATATGCCTAGAAAAAGAATCAATTTTTATAGAAGTTCAAAATCAACAGGTTTTGTCTCCTATAGATTTAGACTACATTAACAGGCAAGAAGAAATGCAAAGGATAGCCACTCTTCAAGGTCAAATAGAATGTGATTGGAGGCGTGTTTATTGACTATTTAAGTAAAGGGAGGCTTCCTGAAAATAAATCATTAGCAAATCAAATAAAGAAATGTGCTTTATCTTATGTATTAATTAATAATGCTTTATATCATAGGTCATTCGACCAAATGTGGCTCCATTGTTTAGACAAATTGGAAGCCCATAAGGTTGTGACTGAGATACACTCTAGATAGTTAGCACACTAATTTGGGCCCAAAATGAAATTAAAAATCAAGAGACTTGGGTATTATTGGCCATCGATACTAAATGACTGCATGGAGGTTGCACATCATTGTCATCAATGCCAAGTACATGGTGTGGTATTACATCAACCACCCAATGTATTACACCCTACAGTTGCCTCCTAACCATTTAAGAGTTGGGGTACCGACATCATAGGGCCTATTGATCCTCCTTCTTCAAAAGGACATCATTTTATTTTAGCTCCAATGGATTATGTTTTCAAATGGGCTGAAGCGGTACCACTAAAAGAGGTTAAAGCATATCATATGTTGAAATTCTTTCAGGAAAATGTCGTATATCGATTTGGTATTCCTTGCCAAATCATATCTGACAATGGCCGGTCTTTTAGGTCCACGAAAATAAATCACTTTGTGGCTAGATATAAAATTGATTGGAGATATTGGACCATCTATTACCCTAGAGCGAATGGATTGGATGAGGCATTTAATAAAACATTGGTGAGAATTCTAAAAAAGATACTTGATGAAAATAAGCGCCAATGGCATGAAAAGTTGGTTGAAGCCTTATGGGCCTATTGGACCATATATAGGACACCTACTTAGTCTTCACCATATGCTTTAGTTTTTGGGACTGAAGTGGTTCTTCCATTAGAAGTGCAACTGCCTTCATTAAGAATAGCTATTAATAATAATGTTACGGCAGATCAAAATCATAGGATTCACTTGGAAGAACTAGATAATCTTGAAGGAAAATGATTGAAAGCTCAACAAGACCTTGAACTATACCAATCACGTATGGTTCGGGCACATGATAGATTGGTTCTTCCTAGAACTTTCCAAGTAGGAGATTTGGTCTTGGTTCTTAGACGACCAATCCTTGCTCATCGAAGAATCGACAACAAATTTGAGCCAACATGGGAAGGACCATTTGCAGTGGAAAAAGATGAAGGAGGTTCTTACTAACTTATTGCTTGTGATGGTGAATGTCCAATACCACCTATTAATGGACGTTACCTAAAGAAATATCATATGTAACTTGTAACTTGTTGCCAAATAAAGATCAATAAAATAGAAGCTTATTTCTCTTTATTGCTTTTGCTTCAACTTGTATCATTTATTTGAAATGTCGGAAACTCATTTGTAAATGTACTTAGACATAGAAGAAAACCTGCCATCACCCTTTCATCAGGTTAGACTAATCAAGTAAGGATTAAGTCCATGAGGCTCTTACTTATTAGTTAAAACTTTTGAGGATTAGGATTAAGTCACTTTGACCCCTTTTCCTCATCCATATCACCTATAGGTTAGGAGCAAGCCCTTTGTGGCACCTTTCCTATACATGACATGAGATGGGAGCAAGCCCTTTGTGGCACCTTTCTCATGTCCTTTTAGGTTTGGAGTAAGCCTTCGTGCACAATTCCAATGAAAGACGACCTTTGTAGGTTCGGAACAAGCCCTTCATGGCACCATTCTTACTTTTGTGTTCATAATTAGATCAAGCCATCAAGGCCCCTTTCATGTTACACAGGAGATTTAGATTAGATTAAGTCTTTATGACCCCTTTCTAATAGCCAGAAAGATATAAGTCCCCAGTTGGCCTTCTTTCTAATCATATAGGAGTAAGTTCCTAGTCGGCATCTTTCTACAGTGGACTGTGTTAAAGGGATCGCTGTAATAAATAAATCATAAAATTGCTGTTTGCTTGTAGGTGCTGAAAATTCCTTAACAGTGTCCATAGGATAGGTGGGCTTAGCAAGCAACTAATGCTTAGCCCGAATGTTTATGAAATATAAATTACTCTGTGTGCTATGTGTATTTTCTAACATCTATTTTGCAGGGCTTAGGATTTCTTTTGAATTTTAAATGTAAATTTGAGCTTAGAATTAGGTTAGGATCTATGAGGTCTAGGATTAGTAGGAGCTGACCTAACCAGGAGATGGTGCGATGGTCCCCTGTAGAGCCCGATGGATGTCTCTAAAGAAGGAGACTTTCCTGGAAAGAAGACACATAAATCTAAACTTGTAGTTCTAGGCCGGGTTGTATAAGGGCAGAACTTGGCTGCCCATTTTTCTTTCTTCTGGGATGTACAAGCATGCACTGCATTGGCCTTTTTTATATAATTTAATTTGGCTTGATTTATTTTGGGTGCATAATAGAAATAACATGCTTTTCTTAGGTTTCTTTTTGTGCTATGTTTGTGCTGTGATGTATGACTGGATGAAGGCTCATAGGATAAACTAAATTTTCTATCCCACTAAATCAATTGGAACATAACCTTGGAGTAACTGCATAGTGGCAATCATCTCCTCCATCCTAGGGTAGAAAGCTTCGTCTCATCTATGAGATGGGACTCTTCTTGTTTATCTAAAGAATGTGGCTGAGAAGAGGTGGGAACTAGACTTTGGAGTAACTGCATAGTGGCAATCATCTCCTCCATCTTCTTTTCCATCTTTAAAATATGATCATCCTTTTTCTATAATTGAAGGATTAACGGTTGAGTAGGATCACGTATAGGATCCTCTCATGTTTCTTCTTATTCTTTTTTGCATGCTCTTGTAGAGTTAGGATGTAGAATAGGGTGAGTTCTGTCTACAAATGAAATCCATTCTACTCTTCATTCTTGAAAACGTAAACATCATTTTAACCAAATAAAAGTGAAATAATAATGAAAAATAAATCATTAAGTCATTAAAATCCTAACATCAACTAAATCAATAAGCATTTTGACTAACCTTCCATTCGGCTTCATAATTTTGAGTTCAAAATTACTAAGTTCTAAATTGACATTTTTTTTAGAAATTTAAGGCTTAGATTCTAACAGCACAAGACTTCAGAAATGCCTAGGGTCTGAAGATTTATTCTGAAAGGATGCCTCAGAATGCTTCAAATTTAATTTAGAGGCTCAACTTAGTTTAATTTTTAGAAATTATTGGTTTTTTTTCACTTGAGGAAATGAACCTATCCCTACCTATTTTGGACTCTTTACTAGTGTGGAAGAATTGCCATCTAACACCGCTTAAGTGATTTTAAAAACCATGAGTCTAGCCTTATGTATGAAAGATGGCTAAGTTGTTGCAATTAAGAAGGAAGCTAAGAGCATAACTCACTCTTTAACCTTAAGATAATGTTTGGTATGTTATGCATCTAACTAATGCAACAAATTTCATCATTTATATTTTGACTCATAATTCATTTTAAGCAGTTCATAGCTACAATGATATACAGTTAGAAATGGTCATGGGCCAAATCAAAAAGAGAAGGTGCACTTCACCCAAGAATGGTGGTCATCTTCACAGGTCAGATGCCCCCTTATGTGCAATTGGTGAAGCACCCAATTCAAGATGAATGAACAATATATTTTCATATTTATCAAAAGATAATTATTTCTATTTATTTTTAAGTTGTACTAAAGGATTCTAATTAATCTAAAGTTTTGAATTTCTTTATTTTTTATTTGAGTTGTATAAATTTAGTGGGATAAAAATTTAATTTTTCCTAAGAGCCTAACATTCCACGCATTTCGTTACAAAAATACACCATAAAAAGAAGCCTAGGAACGTAGGTAATTTTTATTACGTACCTAAAATAAATTAAGTCAAATTAATTAGTTGAATAGGCTAATGTAGATGGGTACTATTGTACACCCCAAAAGAAAGAGAAAATGGGCAGCTGAGCTCAGCCCTTTTATAGTCGGGCATGGAACTAAAAGTTTGATCTATGGGGGTCTTCTGCCAGGATCGCCATATTCTTTAGGGACCTTCATGGGTTTTACATGGGACCACTAACTGGTAAAGCCAACTCTGGCTATTTCTAGACCCCACAGATCCTAACATAATTCTAGGTTTAAATTACATTTTTGAATTTTTAAAATAAAATCCTAATCCCTACATATCAACAATTTATATTTAAAACATACAGGCTTAGCATTAGTTATTTACTAAGCCCACCTGTCCTATTGAGGTATGCTTAGGGACATAAGCATACTTGCAAGCAAACATCAATTATATATATTTTATTATAATTGTCCCTTTAAACATAGACCCCTACAAAAAAATAGAATTAGTTAAAAAGGAATTCAATAACATCAAGACTAGCAGGAAAACAATTCTAGTCATCCAGTCTAAACATTACACCAGAAAATAAGAAAACATTTTACATCACAAAACATTATAGATCATCAACTTAACCTAAGTCTAAGGTTGGCAACCTAATAATTTAGTTTGTGAGAAAATAGGCTTGTGTGGTATGACTTTACTAGGCTTTTTAAAGTTCAAATTTTGGTTTAATTTAAAATTTAATCTTTCACTTTTCAAAAATTTTCTTCATAGGTATGTGTCATTATTAAATCAAAAGTTAGAGGTATTAAGGCCTCCTCAGACCAGTAGCCCTACAACATCGGGTGTTCACACTATATATTATATGATTGCTAATTATAAAATGTTTTATTATCATTTATCTAATTTCTTTTATTATATTCATAAAATTTGCCCAATTTTCCATTAGGTGGTCTCAATTTAAGAGATTTAATTTATTTATGAGTTTATTTCAATTTTTTGGCTTACTTTTGTGTTAAAGTTTAGGTTTAAGTTTTAGAGAATGAGAAATAAAATAAATTCCACTTTGGGCAGAATCAATTCTATTCAATCATCTTAAATTTTAGTAGAATAAAATTTTCATCCTTTCTAAAGGTCAAACTAAGATCTTAATATCTTAATTAACCTCTTTTGAATTGATATAAATGGTTTGTTTTAAATTGAATTTGATTTGATTAAAATTTTGATTTTTTTTTAAGATTTAGAGTTTATGTAATCTAACCTTATTAAGATTTTGAATACTTCATGATTGTTATATTTCTTTTATTTTGATTAATCTTTCTTTAGTTTAATTTATTATCTTTAATTAAAATTTAAAATGTTTCATTAAATTTTAATTAAAAGTAGATGTCATCATGATTGAGTAATTTAAGTTTAATTTGATTTTTATTTTAGTTTAGTTTATTTTCAAGTGCTTTAATTCATTTTATGTTATTTAATTTATATACATTTTTTATGACTTAGCTTTATATTTGATTTTATGTTTCTTTTAATTTCTTTAGATTAAATGTTATTTTAATCTCACGTGTTTGAAATGTTTAGTTTATTTGATTGAATTAATTTCACTTATTAATTTTATCAATGTTAAGTGCTTGTTAATTTAAATGAGTTAACTTAGTTAATTTGAATTAATTTTTAATTCAAACTTGATTTAGAAGTTGTGATTCCATCATTTAAGTGTTTCATTATACCTTAATTTTGTAACTTAAGATGACTTATTAACTTATATATTTTCACTTCATCATTTGGGTTATGTTTAATGAAATATTACATGTTAAAGTTTCATTATTTAGTTTAATCCCTTAGGGTGAGATTTTGTTTATCAATCATAACCTAAGAAACTTAAGCTACTTTGGGTACCAAACCTAACCTAGGTCATTTCAACTTTTAGGTTATTTAGATTAAATTATTTGATTAATCATCATTTAATTATTAATATTCCTTAACATTAAAATATGCTTAAAGTAATTTTAATATGAATGATTTTGTTGATTTAGGTATCAAGTTTAGAAGTTGATCAATTTTGATTTTAATTGATCAATTGATTTATTAAAAATTTAACAAATTATATTATTTAAAGTTTCATTGAATTTTATTTTATTAATCATTTTATTAATTTTTAAATGCATAATTAATTAAATTCCTTAGCTTCAAAGGGTTAAGAATTTTTTCTTAGATGATTTTAATGAAAATATTTTGAGTTGGTTTTATGAATTTTTATAATTTTTGTAATTTTTTATTTATAGTTTCGTTTAAACTGGCCTAGGGATTTTAAATTCAATAACATCTAATCTAGAGGTTATTTGACCTTGAAATTTTTATGGCAAGTGAGGTTCCTTGACAATTTAAGTTCTTTTAAAGTTCCATCTTAATCATATGTATAATTAAGGATTTAAATTATTTCAATAAAACCTAAATTAAATAAAATTAATTACAAGTTTTAATTTTCTCAAATTTCTCTCTGAAGATGAATCCATAGTGGGTTAGTTTAGATTTTTAGAGTTTTGGTTAATTTATTATGATTTTTAAAGTTCAAAATAATTAATTCAATTAATCCATTCATTTTGAGGATTATAAGGTTTTAGTGAGTTTTAATGATTTTTTAAGATTCATTGGTGTTCATTATGATGATTTAGGCTAATGTCATAATCCTTTACATTTTTTTGGATTTAATATTAATTTATTTTATTAAATTAAGGGTTATGGCTTGAAAAATTTTTATCTATGGATTTACTCTCTAATAAATATTGAGAAATTTTCTTAAGGTGTGTTTTAACCTTAATTTCATTTCCCCAAAGTTTCAAATAAATTAGGTTAATGGTTTGAGCTTATTTCAGATTTAATTATTTTAATTAAACTCAAATTTACCCAAAAATGCTCAATAAAAAATGGGGATTTTAAGTTTAATGGATTTTCCTCTCTAAGATAAATCCATAGAGGCTTTATTTGCATTTTTTATCAAGTATTTTATTTTATATGCTTTTTTTAATATTTTAGGATTTTTTGTAATTCTTAAAATACAAAAAATTAGAAATTTTATTTTAAATGATAGGCGCCATGTGGAGCTGACACGGTGCTATTATCCATATGGTGCGGCGCAGTTTGACCAACTGGATCCATGTGGATCTTGCTCAAAAAGCGGCAAAGATTGCGGGTTTATTTACAGCCATTCGATCAAAGATCAGGCGGTCAAGATTTAATCTGCCATTCGTTATGGGATTTAAATTAGATCGTGCAGCTAGATCAATGCTGTCCATTCTAAATTAAAGAAAAGGATGGCATAAATTTTATCCCTGCTCTCACCAATGAGAACCACAAACCATCCGCATTTCAATGCCAAATTTTGGCGATCTTGGGGTGGATTTCAATACATTTTTTATTGCTAAATAATCAAAACTCCAGTTTAAACACGTCTATGTTGTTTGATCTCACTTGATAGAAAACTACCTTCACAAAGGATGAAAGTGAATTCAATAGGAGGTCGAGATTGAGGGATACCTCACTGGTGTCGATCCTTGGAGGTGGAAACATTTTGAGTAGCTTTGTAGGGATGTAGTGAGCCTCTAGGTGTAAGGAATTGGATTGCCTCCTCACCGATTGCATTATTGGCCAAGCTCCTTCTATTTTCTAGCAACTTTGGTCAAAATTTGGCTTGTCAGTGGCATGGGAATTGGAGAAAGAGTGATTTCTTCTTTGTTTCACTGAAGGAAGGTGTGTGAATGCTCATAATAGTAGTAGAAAGTCTCTCTCTCCTTTATTCATAAGTGGCTGAGAGCTATATGGGGAGGAAGTTAGTTTTTATTTTTCCATGGTGATTTTCACCTAGGAGCTAGCTCCAAGGGGTGGTCAATTGACTGGGAATAATTCAAATCAATGAGGATGAGGAGTGGAAGAGGAATGGAGAAAGTGTTTTTGATTGGAGAGGTCTTCATGTTCCACATCACTCTCCCATGGCATATTCCTTTCCTTTTGGATTGACTTGAGACATTTAAATTGACTCAAATTTGGCTACCAATTAGTTTATACTCATCTTAGAATGAGTCTAAGTGTATTGCAATGTGATTAGTGTAGGTTTAAGCTCACATTCTCACATTTGGTCCATTTGAGTTTAGTTTGATTTGGATTAGGCTAAGCATGAATAATATTTATTATTCATTTATTTAAATTAGCAATTAATTGTTCAAATTATATTTAAGATGATTCATGAATCAGACAAATTGATTTCAATTAGGTTTAGGGACAAACACTTTAAGTTAGTTCACTTAAGCATTTATTCCTTTTGGTTTAGTCTGATTTATTCTATTTTATGGATTTGATCTAAGTTTAATATCTAATTATATTTATTTAAGTATTTCAGATGATTTAGAAACTATTTTTATTTCAATTGAAGTTAATTTTGAATTTAAACCCACTTTGACTCGGGCTTAATGGGTTAACATGAGTTCAATTGGATCAAATGAACAAATTAAACACCATAATTGGCTGAATTATGTTTAATGATGATTTCCAAATAATTTTGGATATTTAATTTGAGTTGATTTTGATTGAATTTAAGTTTAAGTTCTATAAGGTACATTAGGCTTATTTAAATTAAGTGATCTAATTAACCTAATTAAAGCTTTGTTGGATTTATATTTGTTTAGATTCATATTTAAACAATTTTGTTTGACAATTTTGAGTCTTTGGAATAATTTAATTTAGTCAAATTTTTGGTGGGTTGACCTTTAACATGGTGGGACTCACATAAGTCAACTCTTTGTCTAGTGGTTGTCCATCTTTGACTTTCATTTGGATTTAATTTTAAATCCATTTATGTTTATGTAATAGCTTTATTCTTTTCATTTAATTTGATTTCAATTTGTTTTTTATTTTATTTGAATTTCCTTGGGTTTAAGAGATTTTGAGCTTAGGTAGGTTAGTTTGGTTAACCACCTCAATTACGTTAGTTTAAGCTAAGTTTGATTTAGATTTCAATTAGAATGTGTTTGATACAATTATTTGTTTAAATTTGAGTTTAGTTTGGATCCACCTAATTCTATTAGGTTAGGCTAAACCCTAGAAGAATTCACTAAGTATAGTGTCCAAAGTGCTTGAATATGAAATCCCTAATCTAAGATTTGGTATCATAATCAATATGATTGAAAATGATGTTAAACCTCATCCAAAAATGAGGTTAGCATGAGTCAGTTAGCTCAAGGAGAGATGGGTTTATCCCTAGAAAAGAAACTAGGAGGGTTTATGTTAAGAAATCCCCATTGGCCCTTGAGCCAAAAATACTCACCATCACAGTTAGAAAGAACACTTATCATCTAGCCTATTGAAGAAAGGCCTTCATCACTTTAATTAGGTATTGAACTGAAGGCTCATATTTATTTCATACCTCTAGTAGAAATACAGAGTCACTTCACTTATCTCTTTATAATAGAGAGATTGCATATGAGGGACAACTTGGTTTGGGAATCACTCAAGCTATAGAAGAAGTTCCTACCATCCAGGGGAATCATGGAAGAGAAATATTTGAATTAAAACCCAGGGATATAGAGGCAGAATCTAAAGTTATCCTTGTTAGCAATGGTATTCCACTTCATCTTACAAAAGAAAAAGTGGAGACTATTGTTAGAGAGGATGAAGAAAAAGAAATGATAAGTAGGGCCTAAGATCATTTTGATTTAGATCAAGATGATTTAATAGATGATGACTTAAGCTACCCATAACACATGTTTTTATGGTAGATACAAGGGCATCTAAGAAAGAACAAGAAGAAATGCATGGGGATCTTGTACCTAATGCTACTCAATAGTTAATCATTTAATTATAGAAGAAAGATGATCAGATTCTTAAGATAGAAAAGAAGATGGAGGAGATGATTTCCACTATACAATCACTACAAAGTATAATTCCCACCTCTTCTCAACCACATTCTTTAGAAATACCAAAAGAGTCCCATCCCACAGATGAGATGAAGCTTGGTTTAGAAGATTATCACCAAGAACCTAAACCAACATATGATATATCTCCCAAAATTGACTTGAAGTCTCTAGTGGAATAGTAGGTGAAGGAAGCTTTGGCTTTATCTTGTAGTATGTCTTTTATTCCAAAGGGTAGACCCAACCCTGAGAAATATGATTTTGTACCTTATCCAAAAAGATTTATGCCTCTTTCTTTCAAAGATTTTTATGGGATAGGTAATCCTAAATAGCATTTGGAACATTTTCGGGTAAGTTGATGGAATGCTGGAGAGAGTGATGCCTTATTGTTTAGGCAGTTTGTGAGCAGTTTGATTGGGGTTGTCTTTGACTGGTACGTAGAGATACCACATAGTTCAGTGTGCACTTTCACTGAACTAGAAAATGTGTTTGTAAAATGATTCACTGGTACACATCACCACTTCACCGTAGGTATCCTAATCATTAAAAAACAAAATCCAAGTGAATCCCTCATTGATTTTATCCTAAGATGGATGATTCTCAATCTCAAGTGTGAGCCTCAGCTATAAGAGTAACATGCTATAGAAATACTCCTTCTAAATATCCATGGCCCTCTTGCCTTCATATTGAAAGGTTTTTCTATTAAAACTTTTAAAAAAATGTTAAGTAAAGCCTCTAGCTTACAAGAAGAAGCTTCTAGGATGTTGTTTTTTAGAGATCAGTCTACTATAGAAACAACAAAACTTAAGAAAGTACTAGAATAGAGGGCAGGAATTGTCTCTACACTAGACAAAGAAAAGCTCCAATTCAAGTCCAAGCAAAGTAGCCTCGACCTTATAGGCCATCACAATAACAGTTATCACCACCACCTAAGAAAGCTCCCACTAGCCCTTTCAATGAAAGAATGAACTAGACTTATTCTTTGAAGAGAGAGGCAATCAGGAAGATTTTCAAAAATTTAAAGTAGAGGCTAGATTTCAAGCTACCTAATCCAACACAACTAGAAGAAGTTGACAAAGTGAATGACCCAATTTTTTTCCCATATCATTAGATGTTAGGTCATACCATTAAAGACTACTTGACTTTTAAGGATTAGCTTAAAAGAAATTATAAGAAGGATTTGGTGATATTTTCTAAGGAATACCTAGTGGACCATGGACAAGGGTCCAATAAGATAATCATACATGAATCTTCCATTTCTTTGAGTTATTCTTCTTTAAATGATTGGGATATAGTTTTATCCCATTCTTTCAAAAAATATTTTTTGAAAAAGTTAAAAATTCCATGCAGGATCAAATGAAGACCTAGAAGAAGATCATCCAAATTGATCCATTGGTGTCAAAAGAGTTAGTTCCTCCTTAATCCCATTCAATATTATTAGATGTCTAGATGTCTAGAGAGAGTGGTGAGATAAAAATATCTATTATATTTGAGAGGATTTTATATGATAAGGATGGTAAGGCGAGGCCTTATACTCCTATATATTTATGTACTCATTTTGAAAATATGAATAAAAAGCCTACCCCTAAGGGAACTTCTTATGTTCTCACTATTTCTAGAGATCATGTTGTGAATAAAAAAAAGAAGATAAAAAAGAAACGTCTCATACTAAATGTGACACACTTTGTAAATCAAGGTTAGAGAGTGAGGGTTCAATGTTTGATTTGCAAGGCAATTCTATGAATATATAATTAGAATATTCATATTCTGATCTGTATCTAGAAAAAAGCGTTAGTGATAAGGGACAGGTTAATATAACCCCTACATCTAATTTAGGAGATATCATTAAAGTTAATCTTTAGAATGGGAAGGTCCTACCACCTTGCCTACCACTTCTTAAAGACAAAGGAAAACAAATTGTTGATCAGTGTCCTGAACCATCATAGAAAAAGAAAGATACAATAGTTGAGCCACCTGCTTCGAAGGTCGACTATAATGTTTCAACCCATCTTAAGAGACTTCTTGCTAGACTCAGCATTTATGATGCCCTTATTCTATCTAAAGAAATGAGAGCAACATTAGTCCAGACATTACTCAACCTGGAGATATGTCTGGCTCAACTAGCAGTAACTTTCTTAGATGAGGCTTACTACTTCAAAGAAATCCCTGAGGTTACCTTATTTGATAAAAATTTACTCCTGGGAACTATAGATCATAATCAGACACTTTATATTTATGTTAAGGTGGAGAACATCAAATTATCAAGAGTTATTGTCAACTTTGGCACATTAGTCCATATCATGAACTCTAAAACTTTATCATTTTTGAGAATTTATACATGAAGATTAAGTTTAGATAAAATGTTATTAAGGGATTTCAATGAAATGGGTGAGAAAGCTTTAGGTTCAATCACTCTATTATTGCTAATACAAGGGTTGAAAACTAAAGTGAAATTATATATTATTAACTCAAAGACATCCTTTAATGCTCTCTTTAGCAAATCATGGATACATGAGTATAAAATGGTTCCATCATCATTCCACTAGTGTATGAAATACATAAGAGATGGAGTATAATACACCATGAATGGTGATATACAACCATTCTCTATTCATGAGATTAAGTTTTATGAAAATGCTATTTATTATATGCCTAAAAGGAAACTATCTGATTCTATGAAATCAAGCATTATTAAGACATCCAAAAAAAAAAAAAAACAAAAGAAGAAAGAAAAAATAAAGAGGAAAAAGAAAATGAAAAAGAACCTCCAAGTATACAAATTGACTTAGAGTTTAGCTCTGATGAAGATTCCAGTCAAAAGGATTCCTTGATAAAGTATAAGATTTCATTAGAATCAAATGGTGATGAAGAATAAATATAAGAATCAAAGGATGAACTAGAGCTATCTAACTATGAAAAATTGAAAAGGTATGTAGGTATTTTGACTTTAACTCCATGTTCTCAAAATAAATCTAATAATTTGAAGTCAAAGTTTCCTCTAACCTTTCAGGGGAAGTTGGAAATTTGTCAAGATTTTATTTTGTACCCAGATCCTAAAACTTAGAAGGAGATGTAAAGCTTGAAGATCCATTTTCCAATGAAATAATAAAACTCCCATTCGACTGGTACTCAAACTATGTTAAAAAGACTATAAAATATTATTTGATCTCTAATGTTTGGCCCAAAGATAAAGCTCAGTGCATGGAAACCTTGTCGAATACTAAAAATAAAAACTTCAAATCCAAAGTTGGCGATAGGTTTGGTACCATTGGACTTTTGGATAATGATGAACATTGTTTAAAGATAAGTGAGCATATGGAAATTGATCAACTCTTTAGAGATGTATCTAGCCCTTTAAATAGACTCTATTTTGAAACATAAGATAACCTAGATGATTACTTAATTCAAAATGCACCACCAAAAATTTGAAGAAGAGATAAAATTCACCATTTACGAATTAATGGAAATTAGCCTAGGAACTCAAGAACACTAAAGGACAACTTTTCTTAGTTCACTTTTGGGTCTAAAAAATTTTGATGAGTTTATTGACTCACTTTATGAATATAAAGATTGCTTTGAATTAGATTATGATGAAATGCCACAAAATGTTGTAGTTCATATATTAGGAGTTAAACTTGATGCAATTCCAGTAAAGCAAGCTCCTAGACTCATGCTTCTAGAGATTGAGTAAAAAGTGTTATTGAAGTTTAAAAATTAATTAAGTTTCTTTTTGTATGGAAGAGTAATACCCCTCTTGGTTAGAAAATATTGCACCGGTAAAAAAAAGAAAGGTCAAATATACATTTGCATAGATTTAGAGACTTCAATAAGGCTTGTCCCAAAGATTAGTTCTCATTGCAGTTTCCAAAACTTTTGGTGGATATAGACTCATCGCATAAAATATTTTCATTCATGGATGGATCATTTGGGTATAACAAAATAAATATGGCCCCATAGGATAAAAGCATATGGCATTCAAAACTCTTATTAGGATATTCTATTACATGGTTATGTCATTCGTTCTAAAAAATGTCAGGGCTACTTATCAAAGAGCAATGACTAGAATATTCAATGATTTAATTTATAATCAAGTCAAATGCTATATCGATAATCTAGTCATTAAAAGTAAGAAAAAAGAAAATCATTTATATGATTAATGGATTATTTTTGAACAGTTGCACCGTTGTAACCTAAAAATGAATCCTTTCAAATGTACTTTTGGAGTAACTATAAAAAGGTTTTTGTGATTTGTAATGAGGCACCGTATAATTGAAATTAATCTAGAAAAAGATAAAAGCTATCATGGAAATGCTGCCACCTAGAAGTCTTAGATAGTTAAGATCCTTCTAGGAAAGGCTAACATATTTAAGAAAATTTATATCAAACATATGCAAAAGATGCCAACCTTTTGCAGAATTGACAAATAAAGATTCCAAATTTATTTGAGATGAGAAATGCCAAGTTGCATTTAAAAGTTTAAAAAATATTTGGTGAATCCTCTACCTTGATTGCTCCAATCATAGGAAAGCCATTAATTTTGTATATTGTAGCTTTAGATGAATCACTTGGAGCATTGTTAGCTGAAGTTAATGAAAAATGGAAAAAAATGCCCTTTATTAACATCCAAGTGATTCATCTAAAGCTTATCATCCCAATAGAGATGAAATATCCAACTATTTAAAAGGATTGTTTAGCTTTGATTTTCACTACTCAAACACTAAGGCATTATACGCTTTTGCATAAAGTAAATTTGATTTCAAGAGTGGATCATTTGGAATATCTTATGACCCACCCAACATTTTTTGGACACCTAACAGATTTGTCTATGATTTTATTACAATTTGAAATTACATTTATTCCTCTACGTGTTGTAAAGGGTCAAGTTGTAGTTGACATTTTTGCAGCATATCTTCTACCTGAAGGTTCTCCTTTAAATGATGAGTAGATTATGATTTTAAAAGATGGAACTAATGCCACCTGAGAGTTATACTTTGATCGTGTAGCATCATCAAAGAAAGTAAAGAATTAAATTCTTCTATCACAGGGAAGGCAAAAGATTAGACTGATTTTTATAACTCCAGATAAAAGAATACTGTGGTATTATGATCATTTATCTGATCTTTGTATGAATAATGAAGCTGAATATGAGGCTTCATAATTGGGCCAGAGTTAGCACTCCTTATTGATATTAGTAATATTAAAATCTTTGGGGATTCCCAACTAGTTATTAACCAAGTGAGAAAAATATATAAGAGGTCGCACCCAAAGCTTTTCAGTTATTACCAATATATAATGAAATTTCTTGAAAATCTTTCTTTTGTGACTTTGTATATAATATCACATAAAGATAATTCTATAGTAGATGCTTTGGCTAAACTTGCCAAATAAATTGTATGTTGAGAAAAAAATATCTATAGAAGTTCAAAATCAACAGATTTGTTCTCTTATAGATTTGGATTATATGAATTAGAAAATAGAAAAACCAAAGGTAAAGAAAAATGTGATTGGAGAAAACCTTTCTTTGATTATCTAAGTGAGGGGAGGCTCCTCGAAAACATATCAATAGCAAATCAATTTAAGAAATCTTCATTGTCTTGTGCATTAATTAATAATGTGTTATACTATAGGTCATTTGATTAAATGTAGCTACATTTTTTGGACAAATAAAAAGCCCATAAGATTATGACTGAGGTACATTCTAGATTGTGTAGTGCTCACTTATCTGTACCTAAGATAAAATTAAAAATTAAAAGGCTTTGATACTTTTGTCCTTCAATGATAAATGACTATAGGCAAACAACACATCGTTATTATTAATGCCAAGTACACGATGTATTATTACAACAACCACCTAATGTACTACACTGAGCAATTGTCTCTTGGCCCTTTGGGAGTTAGGGTACTAACATCATAGGGTCTATTGACCCTCCTTCATCAGATGGGCATCATTTTATATTAGTTGCAGCTGATTACTTTTCTAAGTGGACTGAGATGATTCCACTAAAAGAAGCAAATTCATATCATGTACTTAAGTTCTTTTAGGAAAGTAGTGTATATTATTTTTGCCTCCCTCACTGAATCAAAACATGTGGCTAGACATAACATTGATTGAAGGTACTCGATCATTTAGGGTAAATGGATTGACCAAAGCATTCAATAAGACTTTGGTGCAAATTCTAAAAATGGCGCTCGATGAAAATAAATGCTAGTGGCATGCAAAGTTGGTTGAAGCCTTATGGGCATATAAGATCAAATATAAGACACCTACTCAATCTACACCGTATACTTTGGTTTATGAAATTGAAGCTATTTATCCATTAGAAGTACAATTGTTATCTTTAAGGTTAGGTGTCAATAATGACATCACAGAAGATCAGAATCATAAACTTTGATTAAAAGAACTAGAAAAGCTTGAAGGAAAATGTCTAAAAGCTCTCAAGACCTTGAACAATACCATTTGTGTATGGTTCAAGCTCATGATAGATTGGTCTGTCCTAGAACTTTCCAAATAGTAGACTTGGTCAAGGTTCTTAGAAAGTAAATTTTAGCTCATCACATGATATGTAGCAAATTTGAGCTAACATGGGAAGGACCATTCATTATGGAGAAACTCTACGAAGGAGGATCCTATCAGTAGATAACTTGTAATGATGAACATCCAATGACACCTATTAACGGATGTTACATAAAGAAAATTATGTATGAAATGTACTTCAGTTTAAAGATGATGATCAATAAAAATATCTTTGTCTTTGTAATTCAGAACTGTTGACCTCACTTTTGGAGTCTCATCTTAGAGGACATAACTCTAAGCTTAGAATCCACCTTAGGACAAGTAGGTTTCACCTATCCTATGGCCAAAACCAAAAACTTATGCCTATTCACTCATCCAAACTTAAGCTCATGTAGGTAGAGCTAAACAAACCTCAAACCAATTTAATTAATCTTAATTAAATTTGGTTTTCTAATACGAGTTCTAAGAAAATTAACTTGGACCTTAACCAAAGTTAACTCCACCATGATCTTATGACTCAATTCAAAACCATTCAAGCAAAATAAGTCCAATTTGATTTTCTCAATCACTCCAATTATTCATTAGAACATTACAAGCCACTCCAATGCTTGCAATAAAGCCAATTGAACCAAAGGATGGTGGCCAACACATGCTAACCCATTTGACCTAAAGGGTTCAAATGAGCCAAACCTAATTAAGCCCAAATCAATTGCAGTCAAAGCCACCAATCAACTTCAAATTTATCAATGAAAACATCCCAACCATCATAACCCCAATAGCTCCATGTCAACTTAACCAAGTCACTTTACCCAACATAAGCTAAAAGGGTAATTGAACCAAACTCCGATTAAACTCCCATTGGATCAAACCAAATAATCATTCCCTTCATTTATGATTGTAAGTCAATATTGAACATTCCACTACAATAAATTAAGCCTAATCAAATCAATTTGACCCTTTGACCTAATTTGACCTAAAGGGACAAACTAAACCAAATCAAATCTTAGACCAAATTGGTTGAAACTAATGCATCTAACCAATCACCAATTCAATATTGAACATAATTTAACCTTTAATTGAACCCAATTTGGTCAACCTAGCCCAAGTTGACCTAAAGGGTCAAATTGAACCAACTCACTCCATAATCCAAATTAATTCATATCAACCCTTCCAATCAATGACCAATGATCAGTTAAATGTAGGCCTAACCCATGCTCAAGCCAATTTGGCCAATTTAGTCAAATTGGTCAACATGACCTATTTGACCCTAGTTGAACCATATGAGCCAAATTCAAATCTAACCCAAATTGAATAAAATCAATCACACTCATTCACTCTCGACCAATTGAACTCACCCAAGTCATCATTTTGACCCAATTTAGTCAAAATGGTCAACTTAGCCCAACTTGCCCATTTGACCCATATGGTCAAATTGAGCCAAACCCAACCAAACCAAGCCCAAACCAAACCAAACTTGGCATGACTCATCTTTGGGTCACCATGGGCCTGTCCAAATAGGCCCAACCCATGGTGAACTCAGTGTGGGTCAAACTCATTGAACCAAGCCACTTAAATGGGATAAAATCACTATTTAGATGAGTTCTCCACTCCTTACCCCATGGCAATCACTTTTGGCTCTTGGACAAGAGGACCACTGACCCAACCAAACCCAAAGCTATTGGCCTCAGCCTTTGCCCAAGAGAGGGTGAGTTCACCCATGACAATCCATTGCTCCACCTAAGGGAGAGTGTACACCTCATGCCAGCACACTACACTCCCGCAGCCTCTCACCCTCAGCCACTTCAGTAGTCTCCTGCCATCTCTGACCACCTACCCTGACTAGACAGCTGCCAAAGGCTAAACCAATCCCAACCATTGGTTCAATTGGGGAGGAGAGTATAGAGTTTCCCTATAGCATTATTCACAATCTCATACCTTCCCCTTAGCTCCTTGTACACTCCACCACTGGAGAGACTAGCTCCTGATCAAATTCGAGAGCTCCATCCATCCAAACTTCATAAATCTCCACCAAACATAAATTAACTCTTCCCACACCTTTACCTCACTCCAGCAAACTGAAATAATTCATTTCTCAAGCAAATCGACCATTGAAAGACATCCCAAGACTAACTCTGACGAGCTTTGTTATGGCATTTTATCCATAGAGCAATCAGTGAGGAGGCAGCTTATGATATTCTCAATAGTTCTTCATCTCTTCAAGTCAAAGCTACCATTATTGGCAGACCATCAGTCTATAGCTCCAACAAGGTAAAAATCTGGCAACCGTTGCTGTGGTCCCTAAGTATTGGTCTTTTCTTGAAGTGAATCGTGTTTTCGTAAGATCTCCATCGTAAGATCTTCCTACATTCATTTCCTGACCATTTTGGAGTTGATTCTACTATTGAACGAGCTCTAGTGATCATGGATCGAGCAATAGAAGGCTGATGGTGTCCGTCTTCCAACGCTCATGGGATGACGGATCACCAGCCAACTATTCCGCGTGATTAAAATAGACGGTTGTGCTTAATTACATTAGAAATTTTGATTTAATCCCTTTGAAATCACGGGATTAATCTTGACCGTCTGATCCAAGATTGGATAGTCGAGACAAAACCCATCCAACACCACTAACAAAGTTGCCATGTTAGATGATTTAAATAACCAATATAGCGGCGCCACATTGAAACCACTATCGCAACAGCATCCGCTTGACATTGATGGTTTAAAGGGTTAATTAGAATTTAAAAATATTATTAAATGGCTAGAACTTCAAAAAATCATAAATAATTATAAAAAATCCAAATAATGTAAATAAACCCAATTAGGAAAGGTTGGATAGAGGAGAATTTAAAAATAATAAAATCCCTAATTTATGCTTATTGAATAGTGCTTAATTAAAGTTGAAACTTAGGCATTAAGGCTAAATTATTTTTGTTAATTAATTCCAAATTTAGTGGAATAATTCCATGGGATGTCCTCTGCCTCCCATAATTTTCTTTGAATTATTTGCCTTATAATTTAAGGAAATTTGGAATTTCAATCCTAATCACCCTCTTTAATCAATTAAATAATTATTAAAATTGGTGAACACTAAAAATCAAATAATTAATAATAATTAATTATTATGGATAGTAGGAATAATAGGGATAAATAATTGGTTCAAAAAATTTAAACATAATCCATTAATTTCCCTTTATGTGTTTAATAATATAAAGTCATTAGGAAATTATGATTGACCCATTGGTATGAGAAAATCATAAGAGTAGTTAACTTAGATTCTTTCCTTCTTTAATCTAATTAACTCCTAAGAATGAGCATAATTGCATTAGATTATTTTTGGAGCATTGTAAATTTTACTTTCCTAAAAGCATATCATTAAAGGCTCGTGATCAAGTATTTAATTATATTAAAAAAGTTTAGGAAAGGGTAATTAAATTAATATGCTTAATGGCTTGAACCTAATCAACTAATAGAATCCATTTAATTTCTTTATTTAAATATATCAAATCACTAACATGGGATGGGGTAACTACTAAATATCATATGTCCTCTGTAGGTTTTAACAACTCAAATATCAAAATCAAATCGTATAAGAACTTTGGTTAGTCTTAAGAAATATTTATTTGGCTTGATTGTCCTTAGGACTTGATGTAATTGAGTATGTTATGTGGAAATATTTAATTATTTTTTTCAATCATTATAAATGTGCAAGCCATTTGTTTCACATGTTCATGTTTTCAAAAAGAAAATGGAATTAAGATAATATGGTTGCATTTAAGTTGCTTATGTTAGATAAATATCATTATATGGTGTGGTTATTATCACTAATAAATGCCAAATTATTTTCAAAACTATAAGCTAATGTTGATTAAGAATGTGAAGTTTAAGTTAATGTTGGCTATAAGTGTTTAATAAAGTTTACATTTAGTTAGAACCTAAAGATGGTAAAGGATTGTTTTGTCTTCATGGTTCATGTGCATGTTTACATATGTTTGAGCTGACAAGTATATAGTCTGGACATCCCGGGAACACGAGGCTTTAAGTAGCCCCAAGGAGGTCTTAGATAATCTCACTTCCCTAGTTTAACAATGGAATTTACTTGCTTAATTTTATTAATGTGTATACATGAACAAACGATTTGCTTTTACATAACCTTTGCATGATTTTCATTTCCATGATTATGTATATGTTTATATATATTTAAGTTGGCAAGTATATAGTCTGGACATCTCAAGAATATGAGGCTTTAAATAGCCCAAAGAAGATCTTAGATAATCTCACTTCCCTGGTTTAATAATGGCACATACTTGCTTAAATCTTCAATACATATTTGCATATGCTTAACTATGAAATGAAATATTTCTTTTCTACCACATTCAAGCATTAATGATCATCAAGTGTGCAAAACATAAATATGTATTGCCTGTATAAATATGTATATTAATCAAATATCATGACCAATAAAAATGAAGAAATGTGTATGTTATTGATGATGGAAAGAAGTAATGGAATGTTATTCAGGTAATAGTTATTAAATAAAAATGTTTATAAATGGTTCACTAAAGAAACCAAAGTCATAATAATATACTTTAGAAAATAACTTAGGGTAGGCATGAAGGGGGTCAAACCTCTTTCTTCTCTTCATAATAATTAGATGTTAAGTAAGCATCAAATGAAACAAGAAAGTGTAAATTAAAATTAATCAATTCATCCAAAGATTTGAAGCAAAACCTCCCTTAATGTTTAACTTAAATAAACCTAAACTTTAGACAATTATACTCTTTAAGCTTAATTAAGACCCACCACACTAAACCATAGCACACACATTAGAATGCTAAGTCACCAATTTTAGTGTCAGGTTAGGCCGATGTATATTATAGTGTTGTGTTTTATTTTATGATGTAATATTTTAGACTGGATGTTAAGATTTTTTTTGTACATAAACTGGATGTTAGGTCACTAATAGCCTAATGATATTTTCTACAAGGAATTATGCTAAAGGGGTCACTGTAATAATTAGTAAATATAAATGTTCTTGCTTTCAAGTGCTGTTTATACCCCTAAGCACAATCCCATTAGGATAGGTGGGCTTGGCTACCCAAGTGCAGGGTGCTAAGTCTAAATATATGAAATACAATTGATTGGCATGTATGTTCGCTTAGTTAACATCTATTTTGTAGGTGTAGTTAGGTTTCATTTTCCATAAATATGTAAGTTTTGTAATAGGATTAGGATTAGTGTTATGGGGTTTAAGATGAGCAGTAGCTAGAAGGTAAAGACTTGGGAGGTCCTAAGACTCCTATTGAACCTCTAATATGTAAGAAGGATCAATCAAATTAATATCTTAAAATAAATTAAATAAAGTCAATCTAAAATTTTAAGAACCTCTTACCACTAGCATGGCAAAGTAAGGTTCATCCAATATCTTCAAAATTTATTTGAGCTCACTTTCTGTGAAGTTCAAAGACATTTCTCCTCAAAATTATAAATTTCTCCAATACACATATAAACCCCATCTAACATAACCAAATTTGTTAAATGAGGGTTTTAGTTCAAAGTCAAGTCAAAATAACAACAACCAAAGCAAAGTCTAATCCTAAGCCTTTCTTTTTCCAGTAACAAAGATGAAAACCTCAATCCCTTTTTTTCTTTCAAGTACCATGTCATTATGGTGTTTTAATTTGGAGTCATTGGGAAACCACCCAGATCTTAGTGGGTACTTATTGAAGTGATCATTTACAATAATAAGGTATGATGTACCATCTCAAAATCTAGTTACATTACCCAACTAAAGGCCTAATCACCTAATAAGGACTCATAAGGCAGATGGGTCTTCTTATATACCATAGATCTTTCCCCTACTTTACATCAAAAAGTAAACTAGAGTTTATTTTATGCCAGGTTCTTTTATTTCCTATAGAAGCATGCTTCCTGGTTAATTACATCTTAGAAAATGAGAATTTCCTAAAAATACTCTCAATTAAAGTAGTCAATAATATCTCCAAAGACTTCAATGTGAGACTATCAAAGGATTAGGTTTTTTCAAAAATCAAGTGGGAAAGTTTAATTTGAAAGACTTATTTTTGGAATCCAAAAGAAGATAAGTAGAGAGCACTCATGATACTATGAAGCCTAGTGAGCACTCTAATCTATCCTATATTGAGGCTTTATGTGTTTGAAAGAGAGAGCTTATTTTAGTTTGAGTTAAAATTTTATTAAGATTTTAGGTCTTATAGTCCATCACACAAGATTGTGGAAATGCCTAAAAGGTGAGGAGTTATATTCATAGCCTGAAAGAAATAAATGGCCTCAAAACCTAAATCTAAGATACTTTAGCACAAGCTAAAAAGCATGACCTAAGTCTAACAAAAAAATGGGACATATAGGTTTTCCTCCATAATAGAGGATATGCCCATCTTGACTCTTCTGGACTTACAACCACCTAAAGTGGCCACCAGCTAACACCTCATATGTTTCAAAACCATGTAGGCTGATCTTATGTGTACACTAGATAGCTAGGCTATCACTTAATTAGAAATGAAACTAGAGTCCTGAAATCACTCCCTAAGAGACTAGATCATGACTACCATGAAGACATGACTTAGACTAAATGCAAAAATTTTACAATTCTTCATATCATTTTGACACATTGATTTGGACAAAGGTTTGGGACAATTATACTTATATGCATGAAGATATGAGGTTATGGGCTAAATCAGTGGGAGGAGGTGTTCTCCACTATAAGGTATGTCCTCATAGGTCAAGCATTCAATTGCTTTGATTATAAGTCTTGGAGGGGTTTGAAATAGAGTATTGAATGGTTGGAGTGCTTTTGTAAAAATCAATTGGAATTTGTTTTAATTGAATGGGCTTGGGTTGGATTCATAGGATGATGGTGGAATTGATCTAGGTTAAGAGTTAAGTTAATTTGTCTTGGAGCTTGGATATAAGAAAAAAAATCTAATTGTGGTTAGTTGTGTTGGCTTGAGGTTGGTTTTGGATGAGTGGACAAGAATGGGTTTGGCTTAGGTCATAGGATAGGATGAACATATTTTCCCTAGGGTATAAACTAAGTTTAGGATTTGCCTCCCTAAGTCTCTAAACTTAGGTTTAGTGTTCCCTTAATCACTATAAGTGTCCTATGACTAGGGAAATCCAAGTGTCTAGAATATTCTTAAGTCTAGGGAAGGATGAGTCCTCACTCTAAAAGTGAGGTCAACAATCATCTGGAAAGCTCAATTCTCATGGATGAGGCCATAGTCACCTCATCCCCATCATTAAGTTTGGCCTTAGGTTTGAGCACTTTAAAGTCACTTGTGACAGTCCCACCCTAAACACAATGAGTAGGGAGGAGGTGGTCAACAAGAAGTCACTTCTGTAGTTTGATCTCCAGTCAGATATTGAGTTCCCATCCCTCAAATGGAAAGCCTTAGATGTTCCTATGCCACAAGTACCACTTGAGTTTTTTTTTCTTGGGAAGTTAGTCATAGCATTTGAGGTTGTTTCTCCCACCTTTGAGGTCGATACTAGCTCCCGTCATGCACTGTTGACCAAGACTCAGCATTGCAACAAGAATAATAAGATTAAGAGGTACTAAGAGTGCATGACCAAGGAGGTTAAGGAAGCCTCCAATGGAGCTGAAGAGGGGTCCATTCGTGAGACCTCTCCCCTTCTTGATGGTAGTAGGTTTTACCCTCTCTCAGTTATAGAAGGAGAGGAGATGTGAGAAAGATAGCACCATCACCCCCATGACCCACAGAGTATGAGACACCGAATAGGGAGAGAAGGAAACCCTATGCTAGTCTAAGCTCAGTGCTTAAAAGAGTAGGGAGAGTCTATGAACAATCTTAGTCTAACACCATTCATGACCTGAGATGAGTGATCCTTAGAAGTTTAAGAGATCAGATTTATTGAGAAAAGGCCACGGAGGCCAAGGTTGCTTCCCTAGTGGGAAAAAGAGATTAGAGGAGGTTACCAAATAGTCTACATCCTCAACATTGAGCTTGATTGATGAGCTAATAGAGTCGATCATTTAGATAGAATAGTTTTTATTGGTTCCAACCATAGGAGAAGACATTCGGTGAAGAGGTAGCCAATGTCGCCACAACCACATCGCTCCACTTGCCGACTATCATCACTAATTTTTGTCCCATCATTTGAAGCACTTGCCAAAATACCATAAATCAGCATCTGAAGAGAAGTCATCCCCCTTGGTGATACGATTACATCCCAAGGACAACACTCCATCCACTCTACCAGTCAAGTTGAGGCAGAGCTCTCCCACTTGACCTCCTACCCCAATGGTAGAGAACAAGGAGTGGCGGCCCAAAGGCATCGTAGTCACTCCACCACCACAATCGAATGAGAAGGAAAGAATAAAATGTTGGGTTGACTCCTATGATTATCGAATCAGTTAGAGATAGCACTCTTCTTGTCCAAAACATATAGTGCACCATCCCTTCATAAAATATTCCAATACAAGTCACCACCCAACATATGTTCCAATAGTTCCGGTTATAGTGAATGACCGATCATTAGAGGAGATATTAGAGGATTATCATACCGCAGTGAGGTAGATAGTTAAAGATGACCATTTTGACCAAGAGGAGTGTATGATAGACTTCAATGCCGATGAGAATGACCGTTTGGATTATACCGCTGAAGTCCACATGGTTGATACTTGAGGATCCTTTCATAGGGAACAACATAGTTAGGAAGCTCAGGGCATTGTAGCTGAGAGAGGTGAGGCATCAGACTCAACTCAATGCTTTCTCCAACTAATCAAGCTCAAGGATGATCATATTGACAAGATAGAGAGGAGAGTAGAGGAGTTGATGGTAGTGGTGTTGGCATTACAAAATCAAGCATCTGTCCCACAACGCACTTCTATGGAGGCTGACAAACCCAAGTTAGTACATATCTTAGACCATCCTAAGAGTGCTACTTTAATAGATGAGGATACCAATAGCCTACATAGGAAGACAGCTGATAGTAACTCTATATATAAAAAAGACATCAAGTAAATGGTAGAATAGCAAGTGAAGGAGGTGTTGGTGCAGGCCCAAGGGAAATCATCAGTTCTAAAGGATAGACCCTACCCGGAGGAGTTCGATGTAGTTCAATGCCCTAAAGGTTTTATGTCAACATCCTTCAGGTATTCAATGATAGTGGAAACCCAAGGAAACACATTGCACACTTCAGGGTCAGTTGTTGCAATGTTGATGGTAGTGATGCCCTACTCTTCCAGTAATTTGTCAGTAGTCTTTATGGAGTGGCCTTTGATTGGTATGTCAAACCACCCAATCATTCAGTAAAGTCTTTTATAGAGTTAGAGTAGCTTTTTTTCAAGAGATTCACAAGAGCTCAGTAGAGAGTGACTATAGGGAACTCATTATAGAAAAACAAAATCCCAATGAGTCTCTTATTAATTACATTCTTAGGTGGTGAAACCTGAGTATGAAATGCGAACCATAGTTGCAGGAGAAGCATGCCATTAAAATTCTTTTTAATAATATTCATGGCTCGGTCACCTTCATGCTCAAGGGTTTTACTATTAAGAGATTTGAGAAGTTAATTAGTAAGGCAGCTAATCTATAAGTGGAAGCTAAACAGTTACCCTTGTTAGACAAATCATCCAATCTTAAGCCACAAAAAGTGTTTAAGAAGAAGCTAGAGATAGTAGTAACAGTGGATAAGGGGAAGTAGCTTGTGAGAGCATATTTTGAGAAGCCTAGAG
Organism: Cymbidium sinense; assembly: GCA_021442155.1. Taxonomy (NCBI): domain Eukaryota; kingdom Viridiplantae; phylum Streptophyta; class Magnoliopsida; order Asparagales; family Orchidaceae; genus Cymbidium; species Cymbidium sinense. The sequence continues at coordinate 75,433,479 of CM038227.1, forward strand.
CTCAGCAGCCTTCACTCCCTCCTCCTCTTCCACTACCTCAATCGCTATAAAGGCCACCCCAGCTGCTTACATAGCAGAGATACTAGTATTGACCACCAAGTAGTTATTATCCACATACTCTTATTGATAAACTCAACAAGCCATATTCATTCAAGAGGGAGGTAGTCAAGAAAATCATCAAGAACCTTCTTAAGAAGCCTGATTTTTAGTTACTTTAGCCTAAAAAGCCAGATAAAGTGGGTAGAAGTAATGATCTTAACTACTGCCCCTACCACCATATGTTAGGCCATCTCTTAGAGGGTTGCTTTACATTCAAGGATTTGCTTGAGCATAGCTACAAGTTATGAGCAATAGTGGTCCCCAAAGAATACTTGGTGGAATAACCTTCTGGTTCCATTAAAGTAGTCTTTGGGGAAACATCTGATCCTCTTAAAATAAAAGAGGCTTGGGATATCTCTTTATCCCGTACCTCTAAAAAGATTATTTCTAAAATTAAGAAACTTTCTTTGCAGGTCCCTGACTCAGCTCGTACCTCCAACACCAAGAAAGGTTTGTCAATTATGAGGGACAACTCAGGGAGGATGGAAACCTACCATGTGCCCAGGATAGTTTCATAACACCACCACCGTTTGAGTCTAGTATTTTTCCTCCCACCATTATAGCTATCACATCTACTAACTACATTGACATTAATAGGAGTGTTGTACTAACAGATGAGAGCACCAGGCCACTCATACTACTTACTTTACTTTACTTTTACCATGTACCACCAAAATGGAACAAATTAATGAAAGAAGAATAATTATAATTACATCCTATCTACTTTTGAATATCTCAGTGATTTTATTCCCTTTGATAGCTCTCCAAGTCATAATAATAATAATCTAAATAATTTCAATCAATTCCATTCTGATTTAGAAATACATTGCCAATTTTTTAATCTTCAGGGTTCGCCACTTGAGATAGATTTGGAGTTATCCGACTCTGATAATCCTTTAGGAAAAGTTACAGGTATACCGGATGAGTAGGTAGAACTTTCCATAAACTCCTCATCACAAGAAGTCATTGAAGTTAATCTCTATAGAGGCAAAGTTCTACCTCCTAGGGTAGCACCTCAAGATAGGGGTAAATAAGCCATTGGTTCCAGTGAGCAGATAGCCCCTCTACAAGATGCTCCACCCTTGGACATGCTTATGGAGGATCAACCTAAAGTTGACTATAATATCCTGGCACATCTCAAAAAGTTACTAGCTAAGTTAAGCATATATGATGCCCTTATTTTATCCAAAGAAATGAAGGATTCACTGATCAAAGCATTACTTGACCCTAAAATATGCTTAGCTTAGTTGGCCACTACTAATCTAGTGGGAGAAGAGGCATGTTTTTTAAATGAAGTCCTAGGAGTCACATTCTTAGATGAAGACCTACTATTGGGGATAATAGAGCACAACCGTCCCCTCTACATCACTATGGATGGTGGCAAGTTCAGGATATCCAAACTATTGGTTGATTCGGGTGCATTATGAGTCTAAGAACCCTTATCTACTTAAGGATCAAAAACTCCAAACTTAAATCTAAGAAGATGATGTTGAATAGATTCAATGAACATGTCAAGTGGGCCTTAGGTTCCATAGTATTGCTTTTGGTGATAGATGATTGGAAGACTGAAGCCAAGTTTCATATAATAGATTTTGATACATCTTTTAATGCTTTACTAGGGCGACCTTGGACTCATGAGAACAGCATGATTCCATCCTCCCTAAATCAGTGCATCAAGTTCATCAAGGATGGGATTAAATATTGTGTCAAATGAGATCTCAAACCCTTCGCAATACATGAGGTCAAGATTTACGAGGATGCAACTTATTATCTTCTTAAGAAACAAAATGTTTTCTCTTGTGAACTTAATAAAAATAAAAAAGAAAAAAAAAAGAGAGAAAAGGAAGTGAGAAGAAGACATTAGAGAGAAAATAGAGGCCGATATTAGATTTCACCCATAGTTTGTTACTCCATTCAAACAAGTGGGGAGGATGACCCGACCTCCACCTGGTTAAGAAAGAGGCGAATCTAAAGGGAGTCCCAGGGGTGGTAGACCTCCATACCTACCACCTACCAAAAAGTTTGTTCCAATATCCAGAAGTATACTTGTCATCTATGTAGACTTAGAATCTAGTTCAGAGGATGAGTCTTTTGTAGTAAGCACACCAGCTACTTCTCTACATCAGCAAATTCTATTGGAGGTGACATTAGAGTCAATAGTGATGAAGACTAGGTCCCAAAGTAAAGCATAATTGTATCTGAATCTTCTTTATGTGCAACTGTTATACAACATATGGGTGTCTTAGCTCTAACCCCATTTTCCTCACAAAAAGTTGAGGGTTTGGCTCCCAAGTCAATGCCTGAAGTTATTCAAAGAATATAATTATCATTATCACCTTGTATTCCTAATCTAGTAAAGAAAGGTTTAATTCCACATAGATGGTCTAAGGACATGTCATAGTACTTCAAAAAATTATGGGACATTAAATGCAAGAATTCTCAATCAAGACTTGAACTAGGCATTGATATGGTAGGGCCAATGGATGATGATTATTACTGCTTGGTCATCACTAATCATTTGGAATCTAATAGGTTCTTCTCAAATCACATTAACTCATATGAGGATGTGTGTTTAGCAACTTTCTATGATCTAGATGATTTCTAAGTCAAGGATGCACCCCCAGAGTTCAAAGAAGAAATAAAATCAACCATTGATGAACTTAAAGAAATCAACTTAGGGATTGAGGACAATCCACACCCAACATACATCAATTCCTTGTTGAATGAATCAGAAGCCAATGACTTAGTTAGGCTACTCACTGAGTTTAAAGACATCTTTGCATGGAGTTATGAATAAATTCTCATATTAGCTCTTGAAGTAGCAGTTCATAAGCTAACGATATAGCCTAATGCTAACCCCGTCAAGCAAGCTCCCAGACACATGCAGTTTGACATTGAATAATAGGTTATTTCTGAGGTCAAGAAATTGATTGATGTTGGTTTCATTTAGAAGGAGAAGTATCCCACCTAGTTGGCAGCATCATCCCTATTAAGAAAAATAAAGACCAAATTCTCATATGCATCGACTTTAGGGATCTTAACATGGCGTGTCCAAAAGATGAATTTTCATTACCAATATCGAAACTAATGGTGGACATCGCCTCATTTCATGCAATCTTCTCTTTCATGGATGTTTCATCTGAGTATAACCAAATAAAGATGGAACCCAAAGATGAAAGATACACTACTTTTAGAATCGTGATTGGAATCTATTATTATAAGGTCATGCCTTTCAGCCTCAAAAATGCTGGTGCCACATACCAGCGAGCCATGACTCAAATTTTTGATGAACTCATTCACCACCAAGTAGAATGCTACATCGAGGATCTTATGGTCAATAGTAAAGAAAAGGAAGACCATCTCTTTGACTTGAGAGTAGTTTTTGAGCAGTTAAGATAATATGACCTTAAAATGAATCCTCTAAAGTTTGCATTCGGAGTAACTTCAAGGAAGTTTCTGGGGTTCATTATTTGACACCACATAATTGAGGTCAACCTGGAGAAGATCAAATCCATATTAGAAATGCCACCCTCTAAAAGTCTGACCCAACTCAGATCATTCCAAGGGAGGTTGGCATATTTAAGATGCTTTATATCCAACTTATTAGGAAGATGTCAACCATTCTCATCACTATTCAAGAAAGATGCCAAGTTCAAATGGGATGACAAATACCAACATGCATTTGAAAGTATCAAACAATATCTTATGACATCATCAATCCTAGCCACCCCTATCCCGGAAAAACCCTTCATATTTTACATTGTTGTGCTAGACAACTCCCTTGGCACTTTATTGGCCCAAACTAATGATGAGGGGAAAGATAATACACTTTACTATCTCAGCCATCATCTAATACTTGCTGAGGTGAACTATCAACCATTGAGAAGCATTACCTAGCTTTGATTTTCACAACCCAGAAGCTACGACATTATATGCTCTCTTACAAAGTGAACTTGATTTCTAGAGTCAATCTACTATAATATCTCATGAAATGGGTGGTCCATGATTTTATCACAATTTAACATCACATTTGTACCCCTCCGTATAGTGAAAGGATATGCACTTATGGACTTCCTAGCAGTGCATCCACTTCTTGTAGACTCCTCACTCAGTGATGATCTTCCTGATGAACAAATCATAAATTTAGGAGATGCAAATATTCATCAATGGGAAATGTACTTTGATTGTGCAGCTTCCTCTCAAAGAGGAGAAGAACCACAATCTACTCTCCCAAGTAAGGTAGGAGTAGGGGTAGTCCTGCTCACACTAGACCGCAATATGATGAGATTCTCATATCATATATCAGAACCTTGTACCAACAATGAAGCTGAATATGAAGCTCTGATCATTGGTCTAGAGCGAGCCATCTCATTAGGCATCAAAAGTATCAATACTTTTATGGAGTATAGCTAGTTGTCAACCAGATCATTTGGTCTTATAAGGTTTTGAACCTCAAACTCTACCACCACCATAAGTACACCATGGAGTTACTAGCCTAGATCTTAGAGGTCATAATTTATAAGATTCTCTGAGGAGAATATGCCATAGTAAATGCCTTAGCCAAACTCGCCAAAAAATTGGCATGTTCGAAGGATGAGTCTCTATCAATAAAGGTGCACAACATACAAGTTCTACCTCTTATCAATATTGAACTCATCAATAAATACACTCTTGAAGGAGAGGTTGTTGTTGCCAAAAAGGATGAGGAGCTGAATTGGAGCCAACCCTTCATTGACTATCTGAGTAAAGGCAAACTACCTCAAGAGAAGTCTCATGCCCATCAAGTGAAGTAGAGGGCACTCTTTTATGCTCTCATTGGTGATGTCTTATATTGATGGTCCTTCAATCATATGTGGTTACACTATTTAGACAAACGTGAAGCCTGTAAGATCATGTTCGAGGTGCACACAAGACTATGTAGAGCTCATCAATATGTTCCCAAGATGAAAGCCAAAATCAAGAGACATGGTTATTATTAGCTGACTTTGATTTTGGATTGCATGAACATAGCGAAGCACTGCCACCAATGCAAAGTATATGGAGTGGTTCTTCACTAACCACACAATATTTTACATCTAAATTTAGCCTTGTAGTCATTCGAGTGTTGGGGTACTAATATAGTGGGTCTGATTGATCCTCACTCATCCAATGGTCACCAGTTCATTCTAGCAACTATGGTCTACTTCTCTAAGTGGGCAGAGGTGATTCCACTCAGTGAAGTCAAAGCTTAGTACATGTTCCAATTTGTTAGGAACCATATCGTGTATAGATTTAGAGTGGTCCACTGAATCATATCCGATAACAGTACCACTTTCAAGAGCACCAAGATCAATAACTTCACCTAAAGACACAACATAGATTTGAAGTACTCTACCATCTACTATCCACAGGAGAATGGTTTAGCAGAAGCCTTCAACAAAACTATCATCCAAATATTCAAAATTCTTGATGATAATAAATGACAGTAGCATGAGAAGTTAGTTAAATCTTTATGGGCTTATCATACTACCTATAAAACTCCAATACAATTTACCTCATTGTTGTTAGTGTATGGGTCTAAAGTTGTTCTTCCTTTAGAGGTTAAGCTCCCATCACTACAGATAACTGTGTGTGGTAAAATCAAAACTGAGCAAAATAAAAAATTATGGTTGAAAGAACTAAAAGTTTTGGAGGAGATACACTTACGAGCAAAGCAGAACCTCGAGTTGTATAAAGCAAAAATGGTTCAAGCATAAAGAAAGTTGGTCCACCCTATAGATTTTCGAGTTGGAGAGCTTGTCTTAGTACTAAAGAGACTAATTGTAGCTCGTCGTAAGATGGGAGGTAAATTTGAATCTACTTGGGAAGGCCCTTTCGCAATAGAAAAGGCCTACCAAGGTGGTTCTTATCAACTTAACAACCATAAAAGCAAATCCTCAATGCTCTGATCAATGAGCTTTATCTAAAAAAATATTATGCATAAATAATGTCTCAAATAACTTTCCATAAATAAAAATCTCATTTTGACTGAATTGTTCTCCAAGTTAAAGTATTTTCAAATACTAAACTCTCGATGTGTTTAGGGTAGGTGTAAAAGAACTCGAGCGGCGTCCTAACCCTTACTAACACAATGCAAACACAAAATTGTACACAAACACAAATAATTCAAACACAAAACTCCATCACCTTAAACTACTTTAAAGTTGAGATAGGACCCCTAGGGGCCCTTACTTAGTAGCTGCTCTAGGTCAAGTTCGATTCACCACTTGGCCAGTGAATCACCCTGGCAATTATCCCTAACTAGAAAGATGTGAATCCACGTGCTATCTTTTTGGCTTGATTATTGCAAACCAATGAGTCCTTTCTGTCAGCTTGATGTACTTTACTATGCAGCGAGTAAGTCATCTTAATAGCTAGTCATGCTAGCTCTTAGAGATGTGAGCCTCGAGCTTTCTCATTGAGTGATAGACACCTTAGGTTGGTTGATGTTTTCCTTGTTCACAGCAAACCACCCAGTGGATAACACCACTCAAATAGATGTGAGTCCCCACATTTTCTCTTAGAGTTGACCACCATATACCTATAGGCTTTAAATATTTCAGAGATTAAGATAAGACCCCCAAAGGTACCTTCCCTGTGGTTGTTCTATTTAGATAACATCTTTATGACCCCATCTAGACATGACCTAGGTTACTATCCAATTGTACAATTCCTCTTTCCTAATCACCACCACTTTGGTTATAAGCTTCATACTGCGGATGTACGAACTATTCCCTGCACTAGTAAATCTAAGATAGGCCAAAGCCCCTGTGGGTCCTTCTTATTGTGGTCCATAGCAAACCAATATGGTCCACACCAAACCAAAAAAAAATAAAAAATAAACAAACATAAAGAAATCTCCAGTGGATTAGGATAAGACCCTTGGCAGCACCTTTTCCCAAATGGGGAATCCTATATTTTTGGGTAGTGTTAGCAAAACTCCCTATAGGAATCACTTGACTACTTTAAGCTGAGGTAAGATCCCAAGAGACTCTCACTTAGTAGTCACCCTAGGTAAAGTTTGGCTTACTACATGATCAGTAAGTTACCCAAGTGGTTAATTATGCTTTGGAAGATGTGAGTCCCAGACCTTTCTTCCTAATTCAACCATTGCAAACTGATGGACAACCCTTAGGTTGGGTAGTCTCTAATGTACAATTGGTATACTATTCCTTTGAGTCAGTAAATCTAAGCTAAGTCCAAGCTTTCAAGCCATTGCAGACCCTCTCCTAATAGTTGCCTCTTTAAGTTGAGTGGCACCATTCTACAGATGAACAATAGACTAGTCCTTTTGGCTAGTAAACCTAAGGCAAGTCTAAGCTCTCCTTAGTGTGGCCCATCGCAAATTGATAAGGTCCATATCAATTCAATAATCAAACATAAGTCAAAATCTACAGGAATTTCTAAAGTTAAATAAAATTCATCAACTAACCCAATTAATCAAATTGAATCAATCAAACCAAACCAACTCTAATTCAAATCTCATTCATCTTTAACAAGGTCCTCATTCACGCCCTTGGCATGATTCAATCCTCAACAAACCCGTCTTTGCATTTTTAATGTGAAGACAAACTTCAAACAATCATGCTTAGTGAATCTGCATTCATACCCCAACATGACTCGATTCCCAGTAGGACCATTCTTTATGTCCTTGATGTAAAACCAAATGGTAGATAAATCAAACCAAATGCAGATGATTCTTATCCTATGCCCCTGGCATGAAATGAAATGAATTGAATCACAATAAGATTCAAGTCTCTTTTGCCCTTCCATTTAGGCACGAACATTCTTCATTAATGTTTATAACCTTCTTAGGTGCTTTTGATCATCTCGGTCAATGCCAATATGTGTAGTATGCTTTGTAAGTTACACCACACCTATTGGAGGTCTCTTTTTTTACTTCACTTTTGGAATAACCTTTCTTATCTTAGATCTAGGAACCTTCTAGACACTAGAATTTCCTTAGTGCTAGGACACTTCTAGTGCTTAATGAATACTAAACTTAAGCTTAGAGACTTAGAGGGCATAACCTAAGCTTAGAATCCACCTTAGGACAAATAAGTTTCACCTATTTTATGGCTTAAACCAAAAACTCAAACCTATTCAGTCATCCAAACTTAAGCTTAGGTAGATGGAGCTAAGCCAACCTCAAACCTATCCAATTAATCTTAAATAAATTTGATTTTCTAATATAAGTTCCAAGCCAAATTTACTTGGACCTTAGCCCCAGTTAACTCCACCATGATCCTATGACTCAATTCAAATCGATTCAGGCAAACTAAGTCCAATTTCATTTTTTTTCAATCACTTCAATTATTCATTAGACCATTTGAAGCCACTCGAAGGCTTACAATCAAGCCAATTGAACCAAAAGAAAGGTGACCAACCCAAGCTAACCCATTTGACTTAATGGTTTCAAATGAACCAAAACCTAGTTAAGCCCAGATCAATTGTAGTCAAAGCCACCAATCAATTTCAAATTTATCATTGAACACATCCCAACCATCCATAACCCCAATTGGTCCAAGTCAACTTGACCAAGTCACTTGACCCAAAGTGACCTAAAAGGGATAATTGAACCAAACTCCAATTAAACTCCCATTAGATCCAATTAAACCATTTAATCCCTTCATTAATGATTGTATGTCCTTATTGAACATTCCACTATAATCAATTGAGCCGAATCAAGTCAATTTGACCCTTTGATCCAAATTGACCCAATTTGACCTAAAGGGACAAATTGAAATAAATCAAATCTTAGAACAAATTGGTTGAAACCAATGCTTCTAACCAATTACCAATTCAATATTTAATATAATTTAACATTCAATTGAACCCAATTTGGTCAACCTAGCCCAATTAACCCATTTAGCCTAATTTGACCTAAAGGGTAAAATTGAACCAACTCACTCCATAATCCAAATTAATTTAAATCATTCCTTCCAATCAATCACCAATGATCAATTAAACATTGACCTAACCCATGCTCAAGCCAATTTGGCCAATTTGGTCAGATTGGTCAACATGACCCATTTTACCCAAGTTGAACCATATGAGCGAAATTCAAATCTAACCAAAATTAAATCAAACCAATTGCACTTATTCACTCCTAATGACCAATTGAACTCACCCAAGTCATCACTTTGACCGAATTAATTAAAATGGTCAACTTTGCCCAACTTGACCCATTTGATCCATATGGGTCAAATTGAGCCAAACCCAACCAAACCAAGCCCAAACTAAACCAAACATAGCATAATTAATCCTTGACTCACCATTGGCCTACCCAAGTGGGCCCAACCCATGTTGAACCTAGTTCGGCTCAAACCCATTGAACCAGGACACCTAAATGGGACAAAATCTCCATTTGGATTAATTCTCCATGCCCTTACTCCATGGCAGCCACATTTGGCTTTTCTTGAACAAGAGGACTACTGTTCCAACCTAACCCAAAGATGTTAGGCTTAGCTTTTGACCAAGAGAGGGTGAGTTCACCCATGGCAATCCAGTGATCCACCTAAGGGAAAGTGTACACCTCATACTAGCCCACTATACTCCCTCAACCACCTCAACAATCCCCTGCCATCTTCGGCCACCTACCCTGGCCGGACAGCTTCCAAAGGCTAAACCAATCCTAGCCCTTAGTTTAGCTGGGGAGAAGAGTATATGCCTCCCCATTGATTCAAATTGAGCACAGAGTTTCCTTAGAGCATTGCGCATAGTCCCACAACTTTTATGAGCTCCCCGTGCACTGCACCGTCGGTGAGACTAGCTCACGATTGAACTCAAGAGCTTCATTCATCCAAACTTCCTAAATATCATCACTCCTCTTTAGGTTTTAATAACTCAAATATTAAAATCAAATCATATAAGAACTTTGGTTAGTCTTAAAGAATATTTATTTGGCTTGATTGTCCTTAGCACTTAATGTAATTAAGTATGTTATGTGGAAATATTTAATTACTTCTTTTTAATCATTATAAATGTGCATGCCATTTGTTTCACATGTTCATGTTTTCAAAAAGAAAAGAAAACTAAAAGAATATGGTTGCATTTAAGTTGCATGTGTTGGAAAATTATTTTTATATGGCGTGGTTATTACACTAATAAATCCCAAATTATTTTTTAAACTGTAAACTAATGATGTATAAGAATGTGAAATTTAAGTTAATGTTGGCTATAAATATTTAATAAAATTTACATTTAGCTATAATTTAAAATTGGCAAAGGATTGCTTTATCTTCATGGTTAATGTGCATGTTTACATATGTTTGAGTTGGCAAATATAGTCTGGACATCATAGGAACATTAGGCTTTAAGTAGCTCCAAGAAGGTCTTAGATAATCTCACTTTCCTAGTTTAACAATAGCACATACTTAGTTTCATTCATGTGTATGCATGTGCTAGAATTTAGGACAAAACTTTACTTTACATGAACAAAAGATCTACTTTTATATAACCTTTGCATGATTTTCATTTCCATGCTTGTGTATATGTTCATATGTATTTAAGTTGGAAAGTATATATTCTAGACATTCCAGGAATATGAGGATTTAAGTAGCCCAAATGAGGTCTTAAATAATCTCACATCCCTAGTTTAACAATGGCACACACTTGCTTAAATCTCTAATACATGTCTATATATGCTTAACTATGAAATTGAATCTTTCTTTTCTACCAAATTCATGCATTAATGATCATCAAGTGTGAAAAACATAAATATGTATTGCATGTATAAATATGTATATTAAATCAAATAACATGAACAATAAAAATGATGAAGTATGTATGCTATTGATGATGGCAAGAAGTAGTGGAATGTTATTCATGAAATAGTGATTCAATTTTATTAATCCTAAGGTGTCTCTCATGTTCAAATAAGACTCCCTAAGACTAATCCAAACTTAGGCTTAGTAAACATGTTTATAAATGGTTCACTAAAAAACCAAAGTCACAATAATATACCTTTAAAAAATAACTTAAGGTAGGGATGAAGGAGGTCAAACTTCTTTCTTCTCTTCATAATAATTATATATTAAGTAAGCATCAAATGAAACAAAAAAGTATAAATTAAAATTAATAAATTCATTCAAAGATTTGAAGTGAAACCTCCCTTAATGTTTAACTTAAATAATTCTAAACATTAGACAATCATACTCTTAAAGCTTAATCAGGACACACCACCCTAAACCTTAGCACACACCCTAGAATGCTAAGTCACCAATTTTAGTGTCAGGTTTGGCCAATGTATTCTATGGTGTTGTGGTTTTTTTTTATGATGTAATATTTTAGACTAGATATTAGGATTGTTTATGCGTAGATTTGATGTTAGGTAGCTAATAGCCTAATGATATTTTCTTGCAAGGGATTGTGCTAAAGGGGCTACTATAATAATAAGTAAATATAAATGTCCTTGCTTTCAGGTACTGCTTATACTCTTAAACACAATCCAATTAGGAAAGTACCCAAGTGCAGTGTGCTAAGTCCAAATATGTGAAATACAATTGCTTGGCTTATATGTTCGCTTAGCTAACATCTCTTTTGCAAGTGTAGTTAGGTTTCATTTTTCATAAATATGTAAGTTTTGCAATAGGATTAGGATTAGTTCTATGGGGTTTAGGATGAGTAGTGGCTAGAAGGTAAAGACCTGTGAGGCCCTGTCAAGCTTGGAGGAAAATGGATGCAAAGAAAGGAAAGAAGAAAAAGAGATTAAAGAACCCCATAGAACTTATTTTAATTATAATATTCAATTATAATCTGGGTTGTATAAGAGTAGAGCTTACCTATCCAACTTTTCTCTTTTTCAAAGTGCATGGCGGTACCCGGCCACATTGGCATCTTATTCTTTTATGAAATTCATATGTTTGACTATTGTGTTTTGTTTGTGCATTAGAAATGGCATGCTTTTCATAGGTTTCTTAAAATATGATGATTTAATGTGTGGCTTGAATGTGGTAGGCTCTTTAAGATAAAATTAAATTTTTTATTCTCACTAAAAATTTATAACTAAATTTTAATACAACTCATAACCTCATCTTGAGGCCTAGGTCTATAATTGAGATAAATAATAGATTTTGAAACCCCTTATTTGAATGTTGTATGTTATCACACCATGCATATCATATTGTATCACTCTTGAAAAGGGAGGGTTTCCATTCTTGCATGATAGGGGATATGCTTGACCTTTGAGGGCAATCCCTTGTTGTGGAGAACACCTCCTCTAATTGATTTAGCCCATGACTAAATTTTATCACCCATATAGGCACTTATAGTGGAGATCTAGTTGGATAATTTCATTGAAACTTACATAGGAACCACAGAAGAAATTATGATCATTCGATCAAAAGTCGGATGGTCATGATGAATCCCGCATGTCTTGTTTAATAATATGAGATCCAGATGGATCCCACATGGATGAATCATGCACTGTCATGTGTAAAGCTGCGCCACATCAATGCCTTGTAGTACTTACCATTTTAAAATGAAACTCATGATTTTTTAGATTTCAAGAATTACAAAAAAATCTTAAAACTTCAAAAAATCATAGAAAATAAAATACTTAACCAAAATTGAAAATAATGGCTCTACAAATTCATCTAACTGAGAAGAATCCTTTAAACCCAAGATTCCTAATTTTTATTAGTTATTTTTAAGTTAATTTAAATTTAATTAAAAATAGTCAAACTCAAATTAAACCAAACCCTTCATCCAATTAATTTCAAACTTTTGGGAATTGAAATTAAGATTAAAACACACATTAGATAAATTTTTCAAGATTTATTTGAAGATAAATTCAAAGATATGAAATTGTCAACTATAAACCCTTAATCTAATAAATTAAGATAATATTAAAACGAAAAAATTATGAAAAAATTATGGAATTCATGTAAATCATCATAATGGACACTAATGAATTTTAAAACATCATTAAAACTCACTAAAAATTCATAATCCCCAAATGACCTTAATTAGGGGTTAAATGAATTAATTAATTCACTTAATTGATTTCAACTATAAAAAATCATAATAAATTAACCAAAACTCTAAAAACTCATAGTAAATTAACCAAAACTCTAAAAAAATCTAAATAACCCCTCTATGGATTCATCTTCCAAAAGGAAAATTTAGAAATTTAAGCCCTTGATTAATTTTATCTACTTTATTCTTAATAGAAAATTTTTTAAAATAATTAAAACCTTAATTAATCCTAAATTACACTTCCAATTAAGGTGAAAATTTAGAGAACTTAAATTAGCAAGGTACCCCACTTGCCATAAAAATTTCAAGGCAAATGATCTTTGGATTAGACATTGTTGAATTTATAATCGGTAGGTCAAATTAAATGAATTTATAAATAAAAAATTTGTAGAAATTATAAAATATTATAAAATCAATCTAAGTCATTTACATTAACATCATAACACTTCAAAATTTTTCCTAACCCTCTAAAGCTAAAGAATTTCATTAATTATGCAATTAGTGTTTAATGAAATTATTAAAAATATAAAATTTAATCAAATCTTAAGTTATCAATTTGATAAATTCATAATAAATCAATTAACCAATTGAAATTTAAAACTAATCAACCTCTGCATTTCAAACATAAATAAAGATTTTATTAATATGGAACTTACTTAAACTCATTTAAGTTAATGAATAACATAGTTCCAAATAATAAACAAAAAAAAGAAAGAATTTAATCAAATCAATTAAACCGAAATAACTTAAATTTTTTGAATGGTCTAGGCTAGGTTTAGTCCCTAAACTAGTTCATTTTCTAAGTTTATAAGGTTGAAGTTGATAAATAAAACTTCATTTTAAGAGAATTAATTAAATAATGATATTTTAACATATAAAATTTTATTGTAATTAACCACAATGATGAATTAAAATGTATAAATTAATGAATCATCTTAAGTTATGAAATTGAAATATGATAAATCATTAAAATGATAAAACCAAAACCTTCAAACTAAGTTTGAATTAAAAAATCAACTTAAAAGAATTAAGTAAGTTAATTCATTCAAGCTAATAAATATAGTCAATAATAAACATAAACATTAATGAATCAAATGAATAAGATCAATTCAATTCAAACAAATTAACCAATTATAGTATATGCAACTAAACGAATTTTTAATCTAAAACCTAAGCCATGAGACTATAAACATTCTACATAACTTAAAAAGTAAATAACATAAAATAAATAAATATAATCAATTGAAACCAAAAAGAACTTAAAAGTAAACATCAAATTAAAATTAATCATGATATATGATGAAAAAAAACTAAATAACATCAAATATAAATGAATCAAATCGTTTGATATTAAATTAAACTAAAATGAAAATTAAATAACTTGATAATAACATATACATTTTAATTAAGAATTAAAAAACATTTTGAATTTAAATTAAAAGTAATAGATTAAATAAAAGAAGCATTAATCAAGACAAAAGAAATGTAATAAGAAAAAGGTCTTTAAATCTTAATAACATTATGTTATATAAACTCTAACCTAAAAAAAGGGAAATTAAAACATTAATCAATTCAAATCAAACAAAATTTAGGATAAATCATTCAAATGAATTTAAAAGAGGTTAATTAAGATATTTAGAATATTTGTTTGACTCTTAGAATAGAGGAAATTTTCATTATACTAGGATTTAGGATGATTGTATAGAATGGGTTCTACCCAAAGCAGAATTTATTTTATTCTTAATTATTTGAAACCTAAATTTCAACCTTGACACAAAAGTAAACCTAAAAATGAAAATAAACTCATAAATCAATTAAATCACTTAAACTAAAACCACCCAATAGCAACTTAAAAAAATTTTAAGAATAAAATAAAAGAAATCAAATAAAAATAAAAATTTTCATAACTAGCAATCATATGATATATAGTCTAGACACTTGAGGTTGCAGGGCTATTGGTCTGACGGAAGTCTTGGTACCTTGAACTTCTAGTTTAATAATAACACATCCTATGAAGCAAAATTATGAAAAGTAAAAAAACAAAATTATTTTGAATTAAACCAAAACTTGAATTTAAGAGTCCTAATAGAACCATAACACACATGTCTTTTTTCTCACACAATAGATTGTTAGGTCATCGATCCTAGAATTAGGTTAGGCCAATGATATGTGTTGTTTTATGATGTGATGCTTTTTCTTATTTCGTGGTGTAATGTTTTAAACTAGTTGATTAAGTTTGTTTGACTGCTAGTCTCAATGATAGGACATTCTTTTTAGGCTAACATTATTTTCTACAGGGGACTGTGCTTAAAGAGATCACTATAATAAACAAATATATAATAATAATTATTTATTTGCAAGTGCTACTTAAGTCTCTATGCATAGCCTAATAGAATAGGTTGGCTTAGCAAGAAACTAACGCTAAGCCCATATGTTTGAATATAAACTGTTGGTGTGTTGTGTGTATTTCCTGACATTTATTTTGTAAGGATTAGGAATTTATTTTGAAATTTTAAAAAATAATTAGTACCTAAAATTAGTTAAGAATTTATGGAGTCTTGGAATAATATGAGCTTACTCTACCATATTGGTGGTCCCGTATGAAACTCGTGGAGGTCCCTAAAGAAGGTGACGGTCCTGAAAGAAGACTCATGTAGATAAAACTTTTACTTTTAGGCCAGGCTGTATGAAGGTAAAGATTAGCTACCTATTTTTCTCTTTCTTCCAGGGTGTACACCATTACACAGCCACATTGGCCTATTCTGTTAATTAATTTGGTTTGATTTTTTTTTGACGCATAATAGAAATTGTTCATTTTTTATAGGTTTTTTTTATATGGTGTGTTTCTATGATGAAATGTCTGGAATGTTAGGCTCTAAGAAAAAAATGAGTTTCCTACCCCATTAAACTTAAACAACTCAAACATAAAATAAAGAAACTCATAACCGCACTTTAATAAAAGACCTAGGTATAACTTAAAAGTAACTAAAAATAATTAGCTTTCACAAAATATGATAACATATTCTTTTTTCCTCTTAAATTGTGTGCTTCATCCATTCCACATGAGGGGCATTTGACCTGTGAGAATGACCACCCTTCTTGGGAGAAGTATGCTTTCTCTTTTTGATTTGGCCCATGACCACTTCTAGCTGCATATTATTGTCAGCATAAACTACAAACCCCATGCCTTAAAATGAATCATGAGTTAAAATACATAAAAGAAAAAAAATGTGTTGTATTATTTAAGCGCATAACATGCCAAACATTATTTTAGGGTTAGGGAGTAAGTTAGGCTCTTAGGTTACTCCATAAATGCAATAGCCTAATCATCTTGTATACATAAAGTCAAACTCATATTTTTCAAAATCACTTAGGTAGTATTAAACGAGTAACCCTTCTAGGTGGGTTATAAACTTAGAAGAGTCAAGGATAAGTTATTTTCCTCTAAGAGGAAAAGAACTAATAATTATCAAAAAATTTATATTAGGTCGAGCCTCTAACTTATGTTAGAAGCATTTGTAAACTTAGGTTCTAAAGCATCATGTTGGAATAAGTCTTCAACCACTAGAAATTTCTATAGTCTTGTGCTACTAGAATCTAAGTCTTAGATTTCTAATAAAATATCAATTTAGGTCATAATAAATTTAATCTCAAAATAAAACCCAATGATATGATATTTGAAACGCTTATTGGGCTTCCCAATATCCAAAAAGCATTTCCTACT
The DNA here is from genome assembly GCA_021442155.1 of Cymbidium sinense. NCBI lineage: Eukaryota > Viridiplantae > Streptophyta > Magnoliopsida > Asparagales > Orchidaceae > Cymbidium > Cymbidium sinense. Next base: position 75,450,298 of record CM038227.1, read on the forward strand.
TATTTTTTTTTTTCCTCTAAAAGGAACTCTTCCTCTTTTGAGGCATTTCCAGTTAAATTTGCAAATTAACCATTCTTTCCAAATTAGCCATTCTTTAATTGAGAGTATTCTTAAGAAGAGATATTTCATTTGTAAGATGTAATTAATTATAAGGACTTTCCGTTATATGGAACTGCAAATCTTGCAATAAAATTAACTCTGTTTTACTTCTCCACATAGTTTAGAGAAAGAATTGCTTGTACATCAAAGACCCATCAGGCTTAGGAGTCTTTATTAAGTAATCAAATCCATTATAAGGTAATATGTTTATCTTTCAAGATAATACATTCATCCATAATGATGTATTTGATTATCTAAATAAGTACCTCTAAGATCTATATGGTGTTCCAAATAAAAATTTTTAATAGATGGCTACCACTAATTCCAGATAAAAGTTATTAAAAATGTCTTTTATGTAATTTCTCTCATAAAAGAAAATTCAAAGAAAATTTTAAAATTTTCCACTGTCTATCTTAGATCTGGTGAGAAATGAAGAATCTCCCTTCATTGATCTTGGATCCGGAGTGAGGGAAAAGAATTTAGTTTTGTTAAAACCTAGTTCTACACAAGAATCTAAAAAAAATTTAAGTTTGAAGACCTCCACCATTGAACTTAATTTTGGCACAAGAAGAAAATCCTCCCTCATCGATCTTACATCTAGAATAAAGGTGAAGAGTGCTTCTTGCACAAAAACTCTATAAAATATAGCATTGCTAAAGTGTTATGCCTCTGACTTTCCATAAAAAATTATTAAATTCTTTAAGAATCTAGTTCAAAAATAGAGTTCCTACTCCATAGTGCTAAGGTTCCAAAAATTTGGTGACATATCGCTAAGCTCTTGGGTTAATGTCAAACTTGTAGCACCGCAATGCTACCATTGGATTGGGTTACATCCACTAGAAAGTCAATTTATTTTAGGAGTTTACATGATGAACATATAGATTGGGCTTAAATCCCTTTGGAATGCCAGTTTATTTTAGATATTTGCATGCCTAATATTAATTTGTGGTTTTGAGGAGCAGCACTTTGGTTTACTCGGGATGTAAGCCCAGCCTAATGGTAGCACTCCGGTGCTACAACCTTTTACTAAACCCTATACTAAACATCTAATTTACTCAGGATATCTAAGATGAGGAAACCCATGGCTGATAATTAGACTCCTTTGACATTATGGCTATCCCTCTGATGCTGGTAGACTAGAATAATATAGTCCAAGGATGAAGAAATCATGGGATCTTGATCGAGACTACCCTCTTATTTCTTTTAGACAATTGTCCACACCACACCATTAGACACCAATTTTATATCAAAAATTGATATTCTTTCCAACCTAAATCAAGAGTTCTCTCTTACTATGGTAAGAAGGGGCAATAAACTACGAATGCTTGCATTCATAGGAGATAGAACCCAGATCTTAATAAATCCAAACATAATGTTAAGGGAAATCTGGTTGAATATATATCAATCTACCTCATGAAAAATAAACTCCTACCTATCATAATAATGATGGCAGAGGGTTTCCAAAAAGATATTTTTTTAGCAAACATTTGTATGAAAGTATAACCAAATTATAGGATGCAATGAAATAGTTCAAATACACAATCTAATGTGAATACCTAATTTAAAAAAATCTCTTTAGAAACTTTTTTTCAAAAAACTTTTAATGTATCCAAATGAATGAAGATTAGTGAAAACAAACTTTGAAATCTAGGGAAAATAATTATAAATAAAATGAGAAGTACTTGCACTTAATGATTGATGAACATAATAAGGAGACAAAGGACTTCTAACACCAAACCTTTAGGAAACTTCATGGATGAGTTTCGACCACACAAGAAGCAAGAGAGAATGGAGAGTATTTTGGCTTGCTCCAAGCAAATCCCCATAGAGGGGTATGCCAAAGATGAATCTTCACCAAACCTTCAAAATTCTTCAAGTAATCTTCAGCTATAGGTCCTGATCAAGAATGAATGTGTCAGAGAATTAAAGATTAGACGCCTTGTAAGAATTTTAATTGATTTGCAAAGCTTTCGGCCAAAAGATAAAATAGGAGAAGAGAGAGTAGTGTAGAACTTTAAATCCCAAAAAACATAATTGCAAGAGTTTGACCAAGTTGGAGGAGCCAAGACAGATTAACCTTTGTCTAAACTACATTATATACATAAAGGATAAAGGAGGGGTCATCCAACCAAGAGAAGAGTTGGAGGAAAAATTTTAATAAGGAAATGATTCAATTTTGAATCAATCAAATAATTAAAAATCCTATAATGAATATTTCGGCTAAGGGAGATTGAATGAGAGAGAGGGAAGGATTTTCGGCTAAGCATGACAAGGAGAGGAAACATTATTTTAGTAAGAATTTGAACTTTGAATAATTCAACGCATACTTTAAAATTAATTTCAAACAAAATTCAAACTAAATTTTAAATATGAATGGTATGCCAAGGTAAATCGAGAGGGAAGGATTAATAAAATTAACATATAATTCTTAGTTCATTAAGGCAATTAAAATCAAGAGGGAATTAATTTGAATTGCTTTGAATTTAATTTCCCAAACAAGGTTACCAGCAAAGCAACATTCCAAATAGATATTAAATTAACATTTAATGCTAAAAGATATGAGATATTCAACAAACTATATTTGATTAAATAAGAAAGGCAATAATTTGAAATAAAATAAATCTATCATCTTAAAACCATATTTTTCAGCCAAATGACTTCCAAATGCATATCAATTATGATTCAATGAACATGTAAATGATGATAAATCTAATTAAGAAGCTTTTTAAATTAATTAAATAGTTAATAAAAAATGAATAATAAGGGTCTGGCCAAAATAGACTCCATAATTAAAACTCTATAAATGGAAAGTATATCTTAGTTAAGGTTTAATTGAATTTGAATTTGAATTAACCTAGTTTAATTTGAATTAATTTAATTAAGATGAAGAAATTAATAATAAGGGTTGGCCAACCCATGACATAAAGGAATAAAGTCAAATTAGCATACATATGGCAATGACAAGTTATTTAAAACTCAAAATCATTTAAATTCAAAATTCAAATTAATTTATTTTTATATTAAATAAATAAGAGAAATATTATGTCAATAATTTAAATAAATCTCTCATGGTTTTTTATTGTAAAAACTACCAAAAATTTGGCCAAAAAAATAATCAAGATGATAATGATGATATGAGAGAGAAAATAAAAGGATAGGAGAGAGAGAAAAAGAATATTAAGGATAACTCTAGAATAGTTTTATTCTCATACAAAAATAAATGGATAAATAATGTAATTAAGCATGAAATGGTTAAATGAAGTATGAAATAAAATTATCTTACTTAGAAGCACATAATTATGATAATTAAACACATGTAAGTGATTTAGATTATCCAAAAGGATAATTCAAGAAATAGTAGTGAAATAATGCAATTTTAAAATGTAAAAAAATATGGAGAAATTTAAATGAGATATTTTGAAATTATTAAACCATTAAAATTATTCTATTGAGCTCTTATTTTTCTTAATATTGTAAGTCCTAAAACATTTCTAGCTAGTTCAAGTTCAACAGCTTTAGCTTTTCAAATTTGATTAAAGAGTCTAGGTTTGAAGAATTTCATACATCACTTGAATTTAAACTAATTAGTAGCACTTGAATATATGTTTGTTATCATTAAGATCAGTCTCAAATGATATGAAGCTCATGAAGTCAATAGAGCTATGTGGTTTAAGATGAGCAATGCTTCGAAAACCTAAACCTTAGGAGGCTCTGTGATGCCTTAAGTGCTTGTGGAGAAATTCTTTTCTTACCATACTTCCATCTTCAATCTATGGGGATAAAATAAAGATAGAAATATACTTTTCATTTGGACACCATGCAGATCTGCAGATGTTCTTATTAGGGTGATCGGGTATGACATTGAGTACAGGTGAACTATCTCGAAAGATAGAAGTCGCCACCCTAAAATGGACTTAATTACCTTAATAAGGACTCCTAAGGACTATGGGTCTTCGGAATGTACCAAAGATTCTTCCCCAACTTTACATGGCAAAGTAAAGTAGGGTTTATTTAAAATTGGGTTTGTTAAGTTCCCTACATGGGAAAGCCCCCATAGTTAATTACATCCTAAGGGACATGATTTCTTAGGAATACTCTCGATTAAGGTAAATGATCGTTCTCTCCAAAGAATTTGAAAGATAGGACTATCAATTGATTGGTTTATTTTTAGAAAAAGTCAAGTGGGATCGATCACAAGAAGGGAGTTCATATTGAAGCCAAATGAAAATAAGTATGGGATGCTTAGGATACTAGGAAGCCTAGTAAAAATCCCAAACTATCCTATGGTTGAGCTTTATATTTTTAAAATTGAATTAATTTATTAGAGTTAAATTTTTATTAGAAAATTAGGGCTTACAATTCCATGATATAAGGTCATGGAAATGCCTAAGAGGTAAGGATTTATGCTCAGAGCCTGCAAAGGGAAGTAGCCACCTCTGAACCTAAATCTAGGGAGCTTTGGCGAGAGCCAAAAGCACGATCTAAATCTAAGGTAAAAATAGTATTTGGTTTTCCTCCACAAGAGAGGATAAATCACCCAATTGTTGGACATACAACCGCCTGGTGGTGGCTGCCAACTAACTTCTCCTACAATTTTAAAATATGTAGGCAAGTCAAATGCTTTTGCAAGATAGCTAAGCTGTTGTTTATTTAGAAAGAGATCAAGTCCTTAAACACACTCCCTAAGAGACTAGATCATGTAGGGAATGCTTTAATGACTTAAATCTAATGCAAATTTTGTTACATTTTATTTTTATTTTGGAGATTCAATTTAACACAGGCTTTAGGATTCATATGCCTAATGTATGATAAATTAGATTAAGGGCCAAAATCAGTAAGATAAGGATGTGTATTTCTACCATAGGTCACACAGGGCAAGCCAAGTTCTCTGGCAAAGGTGGAAGTCCTCCAATCAAGAGTGAAACAATATATTTTTTATGCATGATGTTAGAAAAGTAAGACAACAACCAGCTTAGGGGTTGCAAATTCTTTTATCTTATTTTGTAACAAAAGCTTTAGGTGAGGTTATGAGTTATTTATTTTTAATTTGAGTTATTTAATTGGATAGAAAATTTATTTTTATAAGAGCCTAATCTTCATTCAGGCCATACATTAAAGTAAGGAAGAAATTAGGAAAAGATACCACCTTAATGCACAAGCTAAACAAACATCAATTAATTTGTAAAGCTAAAATAAAAGAATAAAAGGCCATTTGTGCTCAGGCTCCACCGCACAAACCCGAAAATAAATTGGGTAGCTGAGCTCAACCCTTATACAACCGGGATTACAAATGAATAAATTACAATTAAGCAAGGAATTCATGTTATTCATTCTTCATTTCTTCATTTCTTCTTTCTTCTTTTGGTTAGTTGGAATGTGGTTGCTCCAAAGGCTTCACATGGTACATAAGATTTGATCATATGACCAATGCTAATCCTAATCCCCCATAACAATCATTCCAAAATCCTAATTGCAAAAGTACATAAAAATGAAAAAAAAGGAAATCTAACTAACACCTGCAAAATAGAGATTAGCCAAACAAACCATACAATCCCAAGCATATATATATATATATATATATATTGGACTTAACACCCCACACATGGGTAACCAAGTCCACCTGACCAATTTTGGATTATACCTAGGGGTATAAGCACCTACATAGCAAAAGTAGTTATATTTTTATTATAGTGCCCCACAAGCATAATCCCCTATAGAAGATAATGGTTAGACTAAGATTGCCCTACCATTCAGTCTACGTACATGCACCCAAACATCCAAACTAAAAAAATATCACAAAATAAAAGTAAACATCAAATCATGCACCACCCTAACCTAAATCTTGAAATGGTGACTTAGCCTAATGTTTGCACCACTTAAGGTTTGTGTGGTATGCTTAGCTAGGTTTTAAGGTCGAAGTTTTTTGAGTATGAAAACATTCAACTTAAAGGGTTTGTTTTATGTAAGTGATTTAGTTCCTTTGGTTTATTTTATTTTGTATTTTGATTTGATTTAAGTGAATCCTACAATTAATTACTAAGTTATAAAGAGAGAAAAAGAGAAGAGAACTTCTCTTTCCTTCCTACCTTAAGTAATTTCTAAGGTAGATTCATATATGATTTTTATTTAACAAAAGTTTTATTATGTGTTTTAATTAATCCTAAGTTTAGATTTTCTCTAAATAAATCTATTCAAAAAGAAAGGCAATTTAAGAATAAGTAAAGTGAAATACTATCACAAAACACACATCACTTCATTTCTGTCCCAACATATGTAATATGCATATGAATGAATCCTAAGCATATCTATACATGCAAATGGGAATGTTTAGCACACTTTAATGATGAATGCTAAGAGAATTTGTTTGAGAAATTTGAATATTTTTTATGATGCATGATTTTGTTAAGTAGAAAAGAGGATTCTTTTATCCATTTTTTCATATGCACATATATGTATGAAAGGCATAAGTGAGTATATTATTAGCAGGGTGTAAGGTACAAGACCTACTTAGGATACTTAAAGCCTCACAACCCTGGGTTGTCCGTGACTAATATACCACTTTCTTAAATACATATACATGTACAAAAGAAATGAATGGAAAAAAAAAGATGCAAAAGTTTATGTTTGTTGTTTGATTTGTTTAATTTATATGTGTAATGGATGTCCTTCTTAAGTAATAACATAGAATGAATAGAATGGATTTAAGCAAGTGTTGTGTTCTTTTCAAATGAACTATACACTTTGCAAATCCTATTCAAAACTATGCTAAAAGAAAGAGAAGGAAAGCCACACTATGCACATCTTTATATTTTACTCACATGCAAGAATAAATAATAGTAGCATACCTTCAATTTTGATGTTTGATTTATAAGTTTTTAAAAGAAATAATTTTGGATTTAATAGTGATAATAGCCATTCATATTCTTACTTTAGCCAAAACATGCAATTTGACATAAATAAAACATTTCATTTTTAATTTGATTTTTAAAAAGCATGAATTCATGATTTTCATATGGCACACATTTAACATGCTAGGAAAGAAATAAAGTGATGGAATCATGTAAATTCATTCACCCTAATTAATTTTTAAATGCAATCCTATGAAATATAATTATTTAAAGCAAATCAAATTTATTTTAAAGAAATTTTTAGTTTTGTTTGACTTTGATTTGAATCTAAAAAATGTGAAGAGGTTTGTTGGTCCTAACCCATTTCCCACATGTGTATGTTATTTTAGTTTAATTTTTAGGTGATTAGATGATTTTTATTTTGTTTAGGTTAAGGTATGAATTGTGTTAATTACCCCTTACCTACACCACTTTAACATATTTAATCAAATAATTATGAGCCAATGTATGACATAAAATCACACAAGGAATTTAAATCACAATGCACCTAGAAAGAAAGGGCCTACAATTGGCTATAATTAGTGATTAATTAAGCTAAAGGGTTTAATTTAAGTACTTTCATAACCCTTCCCACACATGTGGGTTGATTTTGATTTCTTAAGTTATTGAACACTAAGCACCTACCCAAGATGATTGATTAAGTTGGAATATTTTGATTAAATTTGATTAATTAATTAAGTGATTAAACTTATTTAAATTTGCACCTTAATTAGATTTTATCCAAATGAAATAACTTAGGAAAAGAAGAAAGGAAATCTAATCTCATTCCTAAGTTCATTCACCTTCTAAGGTGATTAAAACTTAATGATTTATCACTATTTAAAGGTTAATTAATCATTTAATTGAAAGATATTAGAATGAACCAAGCAAATTACTAATTAACCATTAAATAAATCCCAAGAAAATTAGGAAGAAGTCATCCCATAATGCACATGAGAAGTTTGGAATTAATTAGGATAATTAGAGTAATTATAATTAAATTCAAAAAACACCAAATTTAGAAAATATCACTATTTAGATTATTCCTCTTTGAATTATATTTCTAATGCTTTTTATTTTATATTTTTTTATTTTTCTATATTTAGTTATGATATTTTGTAGTTTCCATGATTATTAAATAATTAAATAATTATATGACTAATCCCTCGCCAATGTGGAGGCTGGCACTTCCATGTGAATGGGAGGTCACTAGTTGTCACATCATAGCTTCGGCATAACGCTACACTTTCTCCTCATCCATTCGATCGGATTGAACGTGAGATCAAGCCCCGATTAAAGGATAAATGAGGATCTATGCATCTTGATCATGGTTGTCCATAAATGCAATATGGGATCCATGATCCATCCAAGCTTCGCCATGAGATGGACCGTCCATCTTCTAGGCAAGATCGAGCACAATTGAGCTCAAAATCAACCCACACCATCATCATGCAAGGAGAAGACATCCAATGGCTCTATAGATAAAAAATTCTTTCACAAAAGACCACACTCTCTAGTTTCATTGAAGGCATACCTCCGAGGCTATCATTCAAATCGAGGTAGCTTCATGGAGAAATCCCTGAAAAGTTTCAAGCCTTGGGAGTTGTAGATCTTTCTATGGACCAAGCTCACCTTCAAATGCCTTGATCAAAGTCCACTCCTTGCCTTGAACTTGGATTAAGCTTGTGAGTTTGATTGAGTCCTTGATGAAGCTTGCAAAGAATTGGCTTGAAATTAAATATTGAGATGAAAAAGTGGTGGAGCTCCCCTATTTTGAAAAGAAATTGAGAAGAGAGAAATGGAAATTGGAAGCTTGAGGAACCTTGGTGCTTTTTAAGTTCCCTAAGCTCAATCGAGTGTGTGTGTGTTGAATTAAAGTAAAATTAGGAGGAGTATATCTTCCCCTTGAATCTGACAAGCTTCCTTGCCATTTTGATCAATTTTGATGAATTCATTTTATTGGCTTGGGACTTGCACATGGTTCAATTTTTAGTGTAAGTGAAAGTTCCATGTGCTTAATGAGTGGAGGAGGATCCCATGTGCTCAAAGTGGGTGGTTTGGCCTTTGGGTTATGACCCAAACCCAATGGGTCATGTGCACCATGTCTATTAGTGACCATTTGGTCCACTAAGAGATGCCAAGTGTCCATGAAAAGAATTGACCAAATTCCAAGTGGTTTTGATTTAGGTTACCTATGGCATAGGTAAAATGGTCATTTGGCTTGGATTTTATTTGAATATGTTTGGTATGATTGAAAAATGGGTTAGCCAAGTTTCAATGAATTTGGAGTTGATTTGATATGATTTGGCTCATGTTGACCCATTTAGGTCAAAATGGGTCAACTTGGGTAAGTCACCAATTGGTCAAATTAGGTTGGGGTTTGACAATTCATTTGAAATATTTTAGCATCATTAGTTTGGTTCAATTTTTTTATATTTGATTTGGTTCATTTGATTTCTTGGGTCAAGTCAATTTGACCCATTTGACCTATTGGTTGGGTGGGTTGGTTGGTTTAGGTCATTTGAAAATTGTATCTTTGTTTCAATCAATTTTGGTTAGATTTGATTTTGGCTCAATGACCAGTCAAGTAGTTCAAGGTCAATTGGGCTAGTAATCTAGTTGGCCAAATTGGGTCTTCAACAAGTGATTTGGAATGAACTTGACCCATTAGTTTCAATTTGGCTTAGATCAAGTTTTGACATATTTGACTTTTAGGTCAAGTTGGGTCAACTTGTGGCCAATCAAGGGCAAGGTTAGGCTCAAATGATGACTTGGTCAAGTTCAAACATTGATCATGAATGAGTTTTGATCAATGGTTTCAATCAATTGGCCTATGGTGGATTTTAGTTTAGGTTTCATTTTCAAGTGTTGACTTGGTCAACTTAGTTTGACTTGGTTTGACCCAATTTGAGTGATTGATCATCTCATGATGATTGTTGCTCACAATGTGAGGCTTGGGGCTTAGTTCAATCCAATTTGGGTAGGATTAGAATTTTCCTCAAAAGGGTAGTACTTTAGGTCACTTTGGGTCAAGTGAGCCTATGAGTCAATTTGACTTGATCAAGGCTTGAATCATATTTGATTGAACTCACATATGGACGATTTGAAATATAAATCCATTTGCAAGTGGTTTGAAGTCAAATGGTTTTGATTCATTTGACAATTTCAAGTTCAAAGGGTGAACATGAGTTTGACTTGGGTTTGATTTTTTTAGTTTGATTGATTGAAATTTGTATTTATATTTGATTCATGATTGAAGGATTGATTGAATATAAAGAGAAATCAAGAGTTTGGTTTGATTTGATTTGATTTGGCCATGTTCAAGAATTTGACTTGAAAGGCTTAAAGTTATTTTGATTGATTTGGATTTGAATTTTGAATTGATTTTTTTGATATTTGAATTTATATTTCATTTATATTTGTGAATATAAATGAGAATATAAATGGTGAGAAAATTTCTTGAATTTGGTTGATTTGGATTTGATTTAAGCTAAGTCCATAGATGAAATCAAAGGACTTTGGAAAGATTTTTGATTTTGGAATTTCAATCATGGGTTTCAATCATTTGGAATTGATTTGAGAAAAATCAATTGGAATTGATTTGGTTGAGAAAATCAATGGAGTTGGAATTGATTTTGAGTTTGAAAGGAGGAAGTGAGAATTTGGTTCAAGCTTTGGGTAGGCAAATTTTCCTAACACCCCTAAGGCATGACCTTCCTATGGCTAACTCTTCTAAGTCTCAGGGTAGGTTGAGTGTCCACCTAATCACTAAAGTGAACTCTTAGAAGTCCTATGTCAAGAAGGAGGTTGAGAGCTCATTCTAAAATGAGGTCAACAAAGGGCTCAATAGTGTGGTGTGTGTGACCAAGGTACATAGATGTATTGGTGTTGACCAAGATGATCAACAACACCAACGATCACAAGCACTAACAAAATGATCTACTCAACCCAAGTAGGAATCAGAGCTTAGTGCAATGTGACTCTACTCATGTCGAGACATAAAGAGTAAAGAGAATCCACTAGGAATATGAACCTTCACTAGGAAATAGGTTCAAGTCATCCACAAGAAGAGAGGATTGAAAGATCATGGAACTAGAGATTTATCTCACTGAGAGAAATCAAATAATTTGATTATTTATTTTGATTATTTGACTTACTGGGAAAGATTTAGATTTGATTTTTTGAGATGAACCTGTGGTTTGCGGGTTGCATTGAGTAGGGCCATGGAGGCCTAAACCTAACTCATTTACAATCCAAAGGGTAGTCTACCAAACATAGTAGGACTAGCCAACCAAAGGGATGCCTTCGCAGTCAACTATACTAGGAAGAAAGCATAGTAAACTTACATCCTCAAGGGGAGATGATCCATTGGCAAGACAATGGATTGAACCCAACCTAGGTAACTATTGAGTGAATGCCTGGGGACTTAAATCAACTCAAAGATAGTCAAAGATTAATTTCATTTTAGTGTTTTTGAATTATATTTTGTGATACTGCAGTAGGAGCCATGGAGGCCTTGAGCTAACTCAAATGTACCAATCCAAAGGGAGTAGTCTACCAACCACAAGGTAGGATGATCCAACAAAAGGGGTGCCTTTTGATTTGCAATGGTCAAGTTAGGAAGAAAGCGCGGGGACTCACATATTCCAAAATAAGGGACCACTTGTTGAGGTGATCCATTAGCAAGGCAACAGATTGAAACCCAACCTTAGACTGACTATTGAGTGAATGTTGCTGGGGGACTTAAATTAACTCAAAGATAGTCCAGATTAATTTTATTTTTAGTTTATTTTGATGGATTCTATTGGTTTGATGGATCACATGAGAAGGAGCTTTATAGACCTATCTCATTATTAAAACCAAAGGGAATAGCTTCCCGAGGATGGAGAACTATCCAACCAAAGGAGTGCCTTTCTAATGATCAATTTAAGGGAAGAAAGCTCGGACTCACATCTTCCACTACAAAGACCACCGGGTGATCGCTTTGCAATAAATCAAACCCGTCAGGTTGTCAGGTTAAGTCAAGCTAGAAAGAATGCGTCACAATCTTACATCTTCCAAAGTGGAATGACTAACGAGGTAACTTGCTTGTGGAAAAATAAATTGAACCCCACCTAAGGGCGACTATGGAATGATTACCAACTTGGGGATTTTTCTCAACTCAAGTAGTCAAGCAATTCCTATAGGGAGTTCTACTGACACTGCCCTAAAGATAGGATGCCTTCTTGGGAAAAGGGGTCCTTTGGGGGCTTGAATTCCTAATCCATAAGTGAAAATTTTATTTATTTGTTTAGTTTGTTTATCATGGACCCTATTAGTTTGCGAGGGATCAAACTGAGAAGAAGCTTATATCAGCCTGGACCAATCTTAGATTTATTGAACCAAGGGAGAATCTCATGCAGAACAAATTCTCCAACCATGGGTGGCTACTAGAAAGGGGACCGTCCAATCCAAGAGTAACGGTAGTGTCTAAATAAATGAAAGGATGTGATCCAAATAGAGTGCTCGCAGGGAGAGGGGCCACTAAGGGCTTGATCCAAAACCCTAGAGAAGATGACATGGCTAGTCATATATCAAATAGGTACTCGGTGGCCAACTCAAGGAGAAAGCGCGAGGACTCACATCTGCCAAGAGTGGTGTATCCACCGGATGAGTCACTGTCAGCATAGTGAACATCAACCAACCTAAGGTGCCTGTCGATTTGCAACAATCAGCCTAGGAAGAAAGCTTGGGGACTCACCTCCTATAGAAACGATTGGGATTCTATCAGCTTGATGTGCCATCCCAACCTAGGCGACTACCGAGTGAATGCTACTGAGGACTTATCAACTCAAATGTAGTCAAGAGGAAAGGAGCTCTGGGGACTTATCCTAAACCTCAAATATACTCGGCCTAGTTAGATCATGATGATTAGTTCAGGAAGAAAGCACAGGGACTCACATCTTCTTAAATAAAATCAACACAAGGTAGCTTACTGGCTGGGCAGTAAAATCTATCAAACTAACAAGGTGCTTGTTGGTTTGTAATGGTCAAGTTAAGAAGAAAGCACAAGGACTCACATCTTCCAAATAAGTGACCATTGGGGTGACATACTAGCGAGGTAGCATGTAGACCCTACCTAGAGTAGCTAATGAGTGAGTGTCATAGGGGGCTTGCTCCCACATCAAAATAGCTAGACACAAAAGATATGTATTTATTTTTGTGCTTTTGTTAAAGGGAATAGGATCTTGCCCTCTCACACCTACCTAAACACACTTGGGAAATTGATGAAATGGCATGGATGGCAACCGAATTCCCACCAAGAAAGGATGTCGCTCTTCTCTTACACCTAACTTAGTGCTAATCAAATAGGATGCCTCTTGGGTTCTCTCACACATATTCTAATAGCATCGAGAGATTGTGTTTCATTGTGTTTGTGTTGTGAAGGAGGGATAGGATGTCGTTTGGAGACTCTTACACCTATCTTAAACACTCCATGGCGGATTCACAAGATAAGCAAACAATGCTTCGAAAGAAGAGAATATTTTGATGAAATGGAATCAAATTTTTGTTCTTTTGTTGATAATTATTTTCAAACATATTTTATGGGTAATATTTCTTCAAATAGAGCCCATTAATTGGAAGCATCAAGTGTTCCCCTTTACAATCAATGAGTTGATAAGATCCTTTTTAGTAGGCCTTCTCTATGACATAGGGGCCTTCCTAAGTGGGTTCAAACTTGCTCCCATCTTGGAACATTGGTCTCCTTAGGACTAACACAAGTTCTCCTACTTGGAAAGACCTAGGGTGGACCAGCTTGTTGTAAGCTTGAATCATTTTGGCCTTGTACAACTCAAAGTTCTAGCATGCCCGTAGGTGAATCTCCTCCAAACCTTCAAGATCTTCTAACAATAACTTTGCATTCTACTCTATAGTGATCTTGCTACCCAATGCTATCCTTAGTGACAAGAGTTGAACCTCTAAAGGTAGAATGGCTTCAGACCTATACACTAAGGAAAATAAGGTAGGTTGAGTTGGAGTTCGACATATGGTTCAGTAGGCCCACAAGGCTTCAACCAACTGCTTATTCCACTGTCGCTTGTTGCCATCAAGAGACTTCTTTAGTATTTGGATGAAAGTTTTATTGAATGCTTCTACTAAGCCATTTTCTCTGGGGTAGTAGATGGTGGAGTATCTCTAATCTATATCATGTTTTCTGGCAAAGCTGTTGATCTTGGTGCTTTTGAATGTAGTACCATTATCAGATATAATTCATCGAGGCACCCCAAACCTATATACGATATAGTTTTTGAAAAACTAAAGCACATGCTGAGCTGTGACCTCTCTGAGTGGGATTGCCTCCGCCCACTTGGAGAAGTAATCAATCGCAGCTAAGATGAACCGATGACCCTTGGAAGAAGCAGGATCGATAGGACCCACAATGTCAATACCCCAACAATCAAATGGCCATAAAGCCAATGTAGGGTGTAGAATGTTGAGTGGTTGATGTAGGACCACACCATGTACCTAACACTGATGGCATCTCCTAGCTACATCCATGCAGTTTGTAATCATTGAAGGCCAGTAGTATCCTAGTCTCTTGATCTTCATCTTCATCTTTGGACATGATGTGCTCACATAGACTTGAATGTACCGCCATAAACCCTGGGCTTCATGTTTATCTAAATAAACATACATTTGATCAAAGGATTCAAGGTGCCATCAATGAGCATAGAGGAGCTCTCTATTTCAGAGATGGGCTTGTGACTTTTCTTGAGGTAGTTTTTCTGTTCAATCTATGAATGGTTGCCTCAATCCAGCCTCTTGTCCTTATCAACGACAACCTCCCCTTCAAGAGAAAGTCTCATGAGTTCAATCATATCTTGACTTGTCTTTTGGACCCTTATTAGAATGGACTCATCTTCCGGACAAGTTTGGCCAAAGCATCTTCTACTATGTTCTCTACTTGAAGAACCTTATAGATGGTGACTTCAAGGATTTGGGTCAACAGTTTCACATGGTAATGACAAAGCTTGGATTTGAGAACCTTGTAGGACCCGACAATATGAATGATGACAAACTGAGAATCCCTAAAGATGTTGATGCTCTTGACACACACTGTGATAGGCAACTCTAGTTTGGCAATCAAAGCCTCATACTCAACTTCGTTATTAGTGCAGGGATTGGAAAGATAGTATGAGAATCTCATCACATCATGATCTAGAGTTAAGAGAACTATTCCTACCCCTACCTTTCTTGGAAGAGTAGATCATGATGCTTCCCCTTATGAAAAGATGAAGAACACCATCAAAATACATCTCCATCGGTTTGTCAACCTCCCCTAAGTTCATGATTTGTTCATCAAGGAGATCACTAATGGGGAATCAGAAGTGGGTGCTTAAGAAATATAGCTTGTCCTTTTACCGCACTGAGGGTACAAGGTGATATCAAATTATGAGAGATCATGGACCATCATGCCAAACATCTAGCATTGGCGTGTCATGAGATACAAAGTGGATTTTTTAGAAATCAAGTTCACCTTATGAGAAAGCATATAGTGTCATAGCTTTTGGGATGCAAAGATCAAAGCTAGCAATATTTCAATGGGTGGGTATTCAACATGAATTAGATGATGAGTAGGTAGAGAGCACTCTCCTTCCTTCATCAGCTTGGGCCAACAAATTATCGAGAGAGTCATCCAATGCAGTAGGGTAGAGGATGAGTGGCCTACCCAGGATAGGGGCTGCTAGATCTAATGGCTTCACCAAATACTTCAAAGGCATGCTGGCACTTATCATCCACTTGAACTTGGCACCCTTTTTGACAAGTGCTGAGAATGGTTTGCATGTCCCTGATAAGTTGGAAATAAAGCATCTTAGATATGCCAACCATTCTTAGAAAGATTTGAATTGAGTTAAACTCTTAGGAGGTGGAATTTATAAGGTAGCTTTGATATTTTCTAGATCTATTTCTATTTCGTGGTGTCGAACAACAAACCCAAGGAATTTCAAGCTACTCAATGCACACTTCAGGGATTCATTTTGAGGTTATATTATCTTAACCATTCAAAACTACTCAAGTCAAAGAGATGGTCTTCCTTTTTCTAATCTTGACTACTAAGATCATTAACATAGCACTCACTGATGATGGATGAGTTCATTGAAGATCCGAGTCATGGCCCATTGGTATGTAGCACCAGCATTTTAAGGCCGAAAGGCATGACCTTATAATAATAGATTTCGACTAAAAGTGTTTCTTTCATCCTCGGGCCATCTTGATTTGGTTGTAGCCAAAATGACCCATCCATAAAGGAGAAAATTGCATGAGATGAGGTATGTCCACCATTAATTCTCGATATAGGAAGAGAAACTCATCCTTAGGACATGCCTTATTTAAGTCCCAAATTGCATATGCAATTTGGCCATTCTTCTTAATGGGATGACACGATAACCAGGTGTGGGTATTTTTCTTCCCGATGAAACCATAATCAATTTCTTGACTTCAAAAATGACCTATTGTTCGATTTCTAATGGCATGCATCTAGGAGCTTGCTTGATAGGTTAGCACTAGGATCTATTGCTAGTTTGTGGACTACTACGTTAGGAGATAATCAAGACATCTCTTCATAACTCCATACAAAGAAGTCCTTAAACTCAATCAATAGCCTAACTAAGTCATTGGTTTTTTCCTAATTCAGCAATGAACTGATGTATGTTAGGCGTGGATTTTCTTCTATCCCGAGGTTGAGTTCTTTAAGCTAGTCAATTATTAAATTGATCTCCTCTTCAAATTTTGGTGGTGCATCTTTGATTTGGAGATCATCTTGATCATCTGAGATTTCTAAACACACATCCTCATAAGAGTTAGTTTGGTGTGAAAAGAACCTATCATACTCCAAATGGTTGGTGACAACTAAGCAATAATCGTCATCTTCAACTGTTCCCACTGTACCAAATCCTAGATCTGATCTTTATTGTGCATCCCTTCCTGTGTTGTTCCATAGCTTTTTAAAGTACTCTGACCTGTGCTTAGGCCATGAATAAGAAATTAAACCCTTCTTTGCAAGATTAATAAAATAAGGCGAGTACCAATCAAAAGGTAATTCCATTAATTCTTTATATGAATTCTCCTCAAGTTCTACATCAACTTCAGGACTTGAGGATGATGATCCCAAAAAGAATCTCTTCGGCTTGACATCCTTGGAAGACTGGGGGTCTTCCTTAACTACTAAACCTTCAACTTTTCAAGATGAAAGTGAGGTTAGAGCTAAGGTTCTTAACTACTACTTGATAGTTTTACATACATTTTATTTGAATACTTTTCTTTGTCTGGAGGCCCGGTCTTCGTCGTTGTCTAGCTCAAGTGTCACCTCTGATAAAACTCACTGAGAGGGGTTGGCTGGTATGCTAATCACATTAGACTCATCCTCTGAGCTGGATTCAAAGTCTACGTGAATAGTAGGGTACCCTATGAACTGAACATAACCCATGTTGGTCGATGGCCAACCGTGGGGTCTTCCACCAATGGAACCTCTTCCCTCTGCCTCTCTAGTGGAGGTCAAGTCATCTTACCCACATGTTAATATGATGGAATGAACTGTGGGTGGAATGTAATATGTGACTCTATTGCTTCTTCAATTTTCCATTCTTGTTCACTTGGGTTTTCATTTTTCATTTCTTTTTCTTTTGCTTTTTCTTTTCCTTCATTTTCTTTTTCTTTTGAATTTAAATTTTATCCAAGTTCACGAGAAATGGTGTTTTGAAGAAGATAGTAGGTCGCATCCCCATATATCTCAACCCCTCTAACTAAAAATAGCTTTTCATCTCCTTTGACACAATACTCAATCCCATCCTTCTTGAATTTGATGCACTGATGGATGGAGGATGGAATCATCTTGTTCTGATGTATCCAAGGCCTATTGAGCAAAGTGGTGAATGAAGTATACAAATCAATGATATAAAACTTGGCTTCAGTCTTCTAGTCATCTATCTCCAAAGATAACACTATGGAACCTAAAGCCTTCTCGCCTTGTTCATTGAATCATCTCAACATCATCTGATCTCCTCGGAGTGTGGAGATATCGATCCTCAAATAGGCAAGGGTCTTTAGACTCATAATGTTCACCAATGTACTTAGATCGATGAGAACTCTGGCAAGTCTGAATCTGCCCATGCCAACGGTAATGTAGAGGGGATGGTTGTGCTCCATGTCCCCCAGAAGAAGGTCTTCATCTATGAAAGTAATCCCTTAAGCTTCTCTGGAATAATGTGCCTCCTCTCCGAAAGCAGTCAGTTGAGCCAAGCATATCTCAGGATCAAAGAGAGCCTTGATTAATGATTCTCTCATATCTTTGGATAAGAGAAGGTCATCTTATAAGCTTAGGTTAGATGGTAACTTTCTTAAGTGAGAGAGGACATTGTAATCCACCTTGGGCTGATCCTCCACAAGCATATTCAAGGGTGGAGCATCCTGTGGAGGGGCTTCTCTATCCTTTGAACCAATGACTTGTTTCCCTCTATCTTGAGGTGTTGCCCTAGGAGGTAAAACCTTGCCACTACGGAGGTTGACTTCGGTGATCTCTTATGGCAGGGTAATGGAAGGTTCTACCTACACGTCAAGATCACCTTCAACTTCTCCTATGGGACCCTCAGAATCGGATGATTCCAAGTCTATCTCGGGAGGCAAACCCGTAGTATTCAAAGTAGGAAATTCCAACTCTAAATCAAAAAGAGGAAGATCAAAATTGTTATAGTTGTTGTTTAGACTTCAAGAATTATCATTAAGAATAGATTTAGACAACCCATCAAAAGTGGACAGATATAATTCAAGCTAGCTTTATTCTTCAATTTCTTGGATTTATTAGAAGGTACATAGTATAAATCAAGGAAAGTAAGAGGGGTGAGGGATTTGATCTCTTCATCCGCTGATATAAGATGTCTATTAGAAGAAGGAGAGCTAGTTGAATTAAAGGAGGTCGCTGATGTAATAGCTACAACGGTGGACTAGAGGCCGAACTAGGTCGGTGGTTGTGCTACTTGGCTATCCCGGGCTGGAACATACTACTGTTGAGCTCCCCCTTTCCTGAGTTGGCTTTGACAACTTACAAACCTTCCTTGATGTTGGAGGTTTGAGTTGGCTTAAGCAACTGCAAGGAAAGTTTCTTGATTTTTGAGAAAATTTTCTTAGAGATTTTGGATAAGGAGATATCCCAACCTTCTTTGGTTTTGGAAGGATCGTAAGTATCCCTAAGAATTATCCTAATGGAACTAGATAGTTGTTCCACAAGGTATTCCTTTGGGATGACTATAGCACTCATCTTGAATCTATGTTCAAGCCAGTCCTTAAATGTGAAGCAATCTCCCAAAACATGACCTAACATACGGTGGTAGGGGCAAAAGTTAAGATTGTTGCTTTTGCCCACTTCCTCCGGTCTCCTGGGTTTGGATAGCTAAAAATTAGGCTTCTTTAAGAAATTCTTAAAGATATTTTTGATTACCTCCCTCTTAAATGAATAAGGCTTGTTAAGTTTATCCAAAAGAGTAGGTGGACCTACGATGCGGTATATGTATTGCCACGGTGATGTGGCTAAGGAGGAGGTGCGGCAGTGTGGAGGCGTGTGGTGGCAGTAGGCTACCTCTGTGGTGGTAGAGGAGGTGGAAGATATGATTATGGAGCACGAGGTCTCTCAAACTGCTCTCAGGCCGGCTATTTCACATTATCTATTGTTATCACTGCCCCGTGCTTCTTCTCAAAAGATTTTTATGACTTCTGCTTTGTTGATTGGTCAGGAAAAGGTGACTGTTTGGCTTCTCCTTGTAAGCTAGCTCCATTATTGATTAATTTTTAAAAAGTTTTGATGGTGAAACCATTGAGCATGAAGGTGATTGGGCCATGGATATTCTTAAGTAGAATCTCAATGGTGTGCTATTCAGATAGCTGTGGTTTGCATTTCATACTCAAAGTATGCCACTTGAGAATGTAATCAACGAGGGACTCACTGAGGTTTTGTTGAGCCACAACGAGATCCCTTATAGTCACCCTTTGTTGAGCTCCAGCAAACCTTTTAATGAAGAGTTGCTCCAACTCAGCAAAAGTCTTCACTGAACTATTTGGAAGTTCAACATACCAATCAAAGTCTATGCCTGCTCAGCTATTGACAAAGAGATGAAAGAGTAAAGCATCACTACCACCGGTGTTGTAACAACTAGCCTTGAAGTGTGCAATATGCTGCCTTGGGTTTCCACTGCCATTGAAGCTCTTGAAAGAAGGAGGCACGAAACCCTTAGGATATGGGCTGGCGTCGAATTCCTCTGGGTAAGGTCTTCCCTTTAGAATTGATGATCCTCCTCGAGCTTGAGCCAATGCTTCTCTCACCTCCTGCTCAGCCATTTTCTTGATATCTTTCTCTTATATGGAGGTACTATCCACTACCTTCTTATACATGTTGGTGCTACCTTTTACTGGAGGTATATTCTTGGATCCAAGACATGCACCAACTCTCAATTAGTCTCACTTAGGATGAACTACCGGTTTGTTTCTAAGTAAGACTACCACTAATAAATCTCAGCCTCCCATCTATTTATTTGTTCATCTTTCTATTTTATCAGGAGGTGGGTCGAGAGGTCTTCCGCCTCAACACCTTCCATAGTTTGCTGCTCACGTAGAAGAGAACCTCGGGTGTCTACCATGTGGACTCCTGTTGAATCATCTAATAGATCATCATCGTTAGGTTCAAAGTTGATCTTCTCATCCTCTACATTAGACCAAGCATATCCTAATATTTCTTTCTTATCCATTAGATATTAAGCTACTATGTTATCTAGGGATCAGTCTAATTGTACAGGTACAAATAATCTGGTCTGACTGGTTGTAGGGTCACTGTCATGCACAGATAAGCACCTAATCTCTGAAGCTATAGTGGAGCTGATCTTATTAGTACTGTGTTCACTAAAGGAAAGATACTCGACTACCTGACCAAGGAGTGACACTCTAGAGGATCTATGATCATGGGTGACTAAGCTCTCCCTCAACCCGCTACTACTCTATCTTATCCTGGGGTGGGTGATGATGACTATACATGTTTCGAGGTCGCCATTCCTTCTTCACCACTAGGGTGAACATGAGAGCTACCACCATGTAGAGGTAGATGGGATGGGATCTCCTATAATCGATCACTAATGAGGTCCTTTTCCCCGAGCGCCTTCATGGCCTTGGATGGAAGCGATGGAGACATGAGATGGCGAATGGGAGAAAGTGTGGTGGAGGCACCATCGACTCTCTGATAGAGCCTTTTTGATGTAGTCCCTCAAAGTGAGTAGAGATCCTATGGTGGTCAATATACCATTAGAGTGCCGATCTAGAAAAATCTCAGTGGAGGCTATCTGTGTTTCACTAGTAACATGAACCAATAATGTGACTCTAGCCTTCATGTAAGCCTACCCATGGGGGACCGACTCCAAATCAAATTGAGCCTACTATCTATAGGTTCTTCGCCTACTGAAAATCCTGGAGGCTAGCATACCACCTCCTCCTCTCATCAGTGCTCAAACTAAACTGGAAGTGTAAATCCTCCTTCTCTCTCAGACCTAGAGAGGATGGAACCGACCAGAACTAATGGGAAAACCATCATGGGAAACTCCTCTACAACATACTGGGTAGCTTCCTCCATCTCCCTAGCAATGCGAGTGTGGTACCACTTTATCATGTGGTTCTTATTTCTTCTTTGGGTCTTAGTAGGGAGAGAAGAGTAATAGCTAAACCCAACCTCAAAAGCAATGGAGACAATCCCTAGGATCAAGGGAGCCATCCCCTTGGAGGGTGCTAGTGAGTGGGTATTAGCCCTAACTAGGATAGAATGGGGAACAACTAGGCGTACTAACACTAGCACTGACACTACTACTGTGGGAACCAACACTGCCTTCCTCTTTAGTGAGGAAATATCTAAGTCAAATGACATGTCAACCTGAGTGATAGGCTTCTACCCGGTCTCCATGCTCCTGTTAACAGTCATGAGGGGAGTGCCCTCACATATAATCTAAGCCCCCTCAAAGCCTCGACCAAAGTGGATGAGGTGGGCATAATCAGAGCGTGGGAGGCTGGCCTGATCCAGGGCCAATTCCATCCCATGAGGAAAAGTGAACACATACTTTGGCACTGCCTTTGAAACACACTGTATTGAACTGAGACTGAAAAACTGACTGAAGCTAACTGAAACTGCAATGTCAAAAACAAACTTGAATCAAATTTTCTTGCTTTATTTATTTTGAATTTTAATTTAGAATTTGAACCCATACTCAACATCTTAAAAGTGTTAAGTCGGGCTCAAATAGATTTAGAAGATATTTTTGAGATTTTATTGGAAACAGGAATTTTTGAATGTAGAATCCACTTTCAACAAATTTGGGTATGTTGAAAAATGGGTTCAAATATTTTTGGAGAGATGCTTCCATAGGATTTGATTTTGATTTTGAGGACCCTTTATTTAACAAATTTGGGTATGTTAAAGTAAAGAGTCAATTGATTTTTTTGGATTTGTGATTTTTTGAATTTACTTGGCAAATTTGGCTATGCTAAGTGTGATGTTTGAAAATAATTCCTTCTTTTTTTTCCTTGTTTTCTTTATTTTGTGAGTCATCTATGATTTTAAAAGATGGAATCCTCATTTAGCAAATTTGGGTATGCTAAAATGAAGAATCCAAGTGTGTTTGGTTTTTTTGAAAACTTTTGAAAATAGGACTCTTAGCAAATTTGAATATGCTAAGAAAATCCTATTGTGTTTCTTTTATTTTTAGATATTTTAATTTTGAAAAATAGGATCCTTAGCAAATTTAGGTATGCTACGGAAATCCTAATGTGTTTCCTTGGTTTTGGATTTTGTTTTGAAAATGGAAACTTCACTTTAGCAAATGAGGTATGCTAGAATGAAGTTCCAATGTGTTTCTTTTGTTTTGGATTTTGTTTCAAAAATGGAGACTTCACTTTAGCAAATATGGTATGCTAAAATGAAATTCCAAAAGTGTTTTGAATTTTGTGAAATGAACACTTCACTTAGCAAATTTGAGTATGTTAAATGAAATTCCAAAAATGTTATTCAAATTTTGTTTTGGATTTTGTTTTGAAAATGGAGACTTTGCTTTAGCAAATGTGGTATGCCGAAATGAAGTTCCAATGTGTTTTTGAAATTTTGTGAAATGGAGATTTTACTTAGCAAATTTGAGTATGCTAAATGAAATTCCAAAAATGTGTTTCAAATTTTTGTGTTTTGAAAAGGGAGACTTCACTTTAGAAAATGGGGTATGCTAGAATGAAGTTCCAAATGAGTTTTGAAAAAGATTGTTTTTGTTGATTTTGAAATGAGAGATTTCCATTTAACAAATTTGGGCATGTAAGATGGAAATCAATTATGTTTCATTTTTCAAAGATGTATTTTTTTGTGTGATTATTGCTTTTGAAAGAAGAACTTCCAACCTAATCATATATGGAATATGTTAAGTGGCATTTCAAAATAATATCATTTTATTTGGAAATTAAATCTTCATTCAATAAATTTGGGTATATTGAATGGAGATGTTCATATGTGCTTTTTGAAAGTTTATTTTTGATTTTAATTGGAAATAAAACCTCCATTCAATAAATATGGGTATATTGAATGGGGAAGTTTCATATGTGCTTTTTGATTTATTTTTTATTTTTTATTTTTATTTTTTATTAGAAATGAAACCTTCATTCAATAAATGTGGGTATATTGAATGGGGAAGTTTCATATGTGCTTTTTGAAAGGGTGAGAATTCCAACTTAACACATGTGGAATGTGTTGAGTGGCATTTCAAAGTTATGATTTTGGCTTGAAGATGTAACATCCATCCAACACATTTGGATGTATTGACTAGAGAGGCCTATCTTCAAATTTTGTGCTTTTGAATGTTTAGGATTGTTGGAATTTCATTCATTTTTTTAAATGAAATCTTCATCAAAATGAATTGAGTGAAGAAGTTCATTTGTTCTTTTGGAAGTTATGATTGTTGGTTTTATTTTTGAAATGTTTCTACACGTAATAATTATAAAACATTGTTAGATGTAGTGCAAATATTTTATTAAGTGTATTTTGAAAAGTAAGACTTTTATGAAAGATTGATTTTGCCTTTATTTTTAGAATGAGCCTTTCCTTACCATAAGATTGGTAGGGAGGAAGTCTTTGATCATTTTTTTATTAAATTTTTATTTTCACCCATTGGGGAATCCAACGGGGGTTTTAAGACCAACACAGGTTAGGTCCTAAACCTAAAGATGTTGGCTAGCTTAACTTAAGGACAAAATAAGCTAAGTGCTAACGGAAAGAAAGATAGTCTTGGATTCATTCAAAAGTACAAACCCACTATCGATACTTGGAGACAATGATCATTTACCAAAGATGGAGAGAGGAACCTTCCTCGGCGGAGTTTCCAGAAAAATTTATGGTGAAAATTTTTTCTTAGCATACTTCCATCTTCAATCTATGTGGAAAAATGGAGGTAGAAATATACTTTTTATTTAGACACTACACAGATCCACAGATATTCTTGTTAGGGTGATTGGGTACGATAATGAGAAGAGGTGTACTATATCAAAAGATAGAAGTCACCACCCTACAATAGACTTAATCACCTTAATAAGGATTCCTAAGGACTATAGGTCTTCAGAACCTACCAAAGATTCTTTCCTTACTTTACATGGTAAAGTAAAGAAGGGTTCATTTAAAATTGGGTTCATTAAGTTCCCTACAGGGGCAAGCCCCCATAGTTAATTACATCCTAAAGGATAAGATTCCTTAGGAATACTCTCGATTAAGGTAAATTATTGTTGTCTCTAAAGAATTCAAAAGGTAGGACTATCAATTGATTAGTTTATTTTTAGAAAAGTAAAGTGGGATCGATCAAGAGGAGTTCTTATCGAAGCCAAATGAAGTTAAGTAGGGGATGCCTAGGATACTAGGAAGCTTAGTAAGCATCCCAAACTATCCTATGGTTGGGCTTTATATTTTTGAAATTGAATTGAATTATTTGAGTTGAATTTTTATTCAAAATCTAGGGCTTACAATTCCATGATACAAGGTCATGGAAATGCCTAAGAGGTAAGGATTTATGCTCGTAGCCTGCAAAGTAAAGTAGCAACCTCTGAACCTAAATATAGGGAGCTTTGGTGAGGGCAAAAAGCACAATCAAAATCTAAGGTGAAAAATAGGTATTTGGTTTTCCTCTACAAGAGATGATAAACCACCCGATTGTTGGACCTGGAACTGGCTAGGGGTGGCCGCCAACTAACTCCTCCTATGATTTAAAAATATGTAGGTAAGTCAAATGCTTTGGCAAAATAGCTAAGCTGTTATTTATTTAGAAAGAGACTAAGTACTTAAACACACTCCCTAAGAGACTAGATCATGTAAGGCATGCTTTAATGACTTAAATATAATGCAAATTTTTTTACATTTTATTTTTATTTTGGACAATCAATTTGACACAGGCTTTACGATTCATATGCCTAATGCATGAGAAATTATATTATGGGCCAAAATCAACAAGATAAGGAGGTGTATTTTCACCATGGCTCAAAGTCTTCTCTAAAAGGTGGAAGCCCTCCAATCAAGAGTGAAACAATATGCTTTTTTATGCATGATGTTAGAAAAGTAAGACAACACCCAGCTAAGGGGTTGCTAATTCTTTTATCATGTTTTATAACCTAAGCTTTATGTGAGGTTATGAGTTATTTATTTTTAATTTGAGTTGTTTAATTGAATAGAAAATTTATTTTCCTAAGAGCCTAATCGTCATCCAGGCCATACATCAAAGCAAGGAAAAAACTAAGAAAAGATACCACCTTAATGCACAAGCTAAACAAACATCAATCAATTTATAAAGCTAGCATAAAAGAATAAATGCTCATTTATGATTGGGCCCCACCACACAAACCCAAAAATAAATTGGGTAGCCGAGCTCTACCCTTATACAATCTGGATTACAAATGAATAAATTATAATTAAGTAAGGAATTTATGTTGGGGGGGGGGGGTCTTCATTTTTCATTTCTTCTTTCTTCTTTTGGTTGGTTGGAATGTGGTTGTTCCAAAGGCTTCACATGGTACATAAGACATGATCTTATGATTAATGCTCATCATAATCCCTCATAACAATCATTCTAAAATTCTAATTACAAAAGTACATGAAAATGGAAAAAAGGAAATCTAATTAACACCTGCAAAATAGAGATTAGCCAAACAAACCATACAATCCTAGGCATGTATATATATATATATATATATATATATATATATATATATATATATATATATATATATATATATATATATTCAATTTAGCACCCACATATGGGTAACCAAGTCCATGTGGCCTTTTGGATTATGCTTAGGGGTATAATCACCTGCACAGCAAAAGTAGTTATATTTTTATTACAAAGCCCCTTAAGCACTATTCCCTGTAGAAGACAATGGTTAGAATAAGATCGCCCTACCATTTAGTCTACACACACACCCTAACATCCAGACTAAAATAAAACATCACAAAATAAAAGCAAATATCAAACCATGCACCGCCCTAACCTAAAGCTAGAAATGGTGACTTAGCCTAATGTGTGTGCTACTTAAGGTTTGTGTGGTATGCTTAGCTAAGCTTTAAGGTTGAAGTTTTCTAAATATTAAAATGTTCTACTTAGAGGGTTTGTTTCATGTAAGTGATTTAGTTTCTTTGGTTGATTTTTTTTTTGTATTTTGATTTGATTTAAGTGAATCCTACAATTAATTACTAAGTTGTAAAAAGAGAAAAAGAGAAGAGAACTTCTCTTTCCTCCCTACCTTAAGTAATTTCTAAGATAAATTCATATTTGATTTTTATTTAACGAATGTTTTCTTATGTGTTTTAATTAATCCTAAGTTTAGATTTTTTTCTAAACAAATCTATTCAAAAAGAAAGACATTTTAAGATTAAGTAAAGTGAAATACTAACACAAAATACACATCACTTCATTTCTTTCCCAACATATGTAACATGCATATGAATGAATCCTAAGCATATCTGTACATGCAAATGGAAATATTTAGCACACTTTAATGATGAATTCTAAGAGAATTTGTTTGAGAAATATGAATGTTTTCTATGATGCATGATTTTGTTAAGTAGAAAAAAAAGGGATTCTTTTATGCATTTTTCATATGCACACATATATGTATGAAAGGCATAAGTGAGTACAGCGCCATTGTTAGCACCAAGGATGTAAGGTACAAGACCTACTTAGGGATACTTAAAGTCTCGCAACCCCAGGGTTATACAGACTAATATACCACTTTCCTTAAATACATATACATGTACAAAAGAAATGAATGGAAAAAAGAAAGATGCAAAAGTTTGTGTTTGTTTTTTTTAATTTGTTTATGCAAGTGTGGATGTCCTTTTTAACTAATAACATAGAGATGAATAGGAATGAATTTAAGCAAGTGTTGTGTTCTGTTCAAATGAACTATAGACTTTGCCGAATCCTATTCAAAACTATGCTTAAAGAAAAGAGAAGGAAAGCCACACTATGCACATCTTTATTTTTTTACTCACATGCAAGCTCATAAATAATGATAAGTAGCATACCTTTCAGTTTTGATGTTTGATTCATAAGCTTTGAAAGTAATTTTTGTATTTAATAGTGATAATAGCCATTCATATTCTTACTTTAGCCAAAACATGCTCTTAAGAAAGACATAAAACCACACAAGGAATTTAATCAATAATACTCCTAGGAAAGAAAGAGGCCTAATGCAATTGGTTCATAATGCAATTTAAGTACTTTCATAACCCTTCCCACACATGTGGGTTGGATTTTGATTTCCTTAAGTTACTTAGGTTATTGAACATCTAAGCACCTACCCAAAATGTATTAGTTAAGTTCTGGAATGTTTTGATTTTGAAAAGTTTGATTAATTGAGCCATTTAATTAAGTGATTAAACTTATTTAATTAATTTGAACCTTAATTAGATTCTATCCAAATGAAATGAACTTAGGAAAAAAAGATATGGGAAAGAACCCTAATCTCATTCCCTAAGTTCACTCACTCTTCTTAGGTGATTAACAACTTTAATTAATAGATTTATCACTATTTAAAAGGTTAATTAATCATTTAATTGATTAAGAGGATAATTAGGAATGAACTAAGCAATTATCTTAGTTAAACCAGTATTAAATCCCAAGAAAATTAGGGGAGGTAGAAGTCATCCCACTAAATGCACATGAGAAGTTTGGAATTAATCAGTGGGATAATTGAGGAATAATTAACATAATTAAATTTCTAATAAAACCCAAATTCAGATAATATTACTATTCAAAATCAATTGAAATTAATTTTAGATTATTCCTCTTTGAATTATCTTTCCAATGCTTTTTAATTTTGTATTTTTCTGATTTTTCTATATTTAATTATGATATTTTGAAGTTTCCATGATTATTAAATAATTAAACCCTTAATTATATGACTAATCCCGTCGGCACCACGTGGAGGTTGGTACAGCGTGCGCTTTCCATGTGCATGATGAGAGGTCTCACTTAAGTTGTCACATCGTAGCATCATGTCAGCGGTGGCGCTACACGCTTTCTCCTCATTCGTCCGATCAAGGATCGGATGGCGGAGATCAAGCCTGTGATATTAATTGGATAAATTAGAGGATCCTACGTGTCATGATCATGGTAGTCCATCCAAAATGCACGGATGGATGGCCCATGATCTGTCCCTGAGCTCGCCTGTGAGAGATGGCCACTGTCCATCTTCTAGGGCAAGATTCGAGCTCGATTGAGCTCGGATTGAGCTCAAACTCAACCCACACCATCATCATGCAAGGGAGAAGATGTCCAATGGCTAGTTTTACTTAAGATAAAAATTTCTTTCACAAAAGACCACACACTCTCTAGTTTAAGCTCGAGTTGAAGGCATACCTCACCGGACGCTATCACCAGTGATCAAATCTGTTGAGGTAGTTTTGTCTAGTGGAGACGATGCCCTGTTGAAAGTTTCAAGCTTTGGGGTTGAGTAGATCTCTCTATGGACCAAGCTCACCTTCAAATCTTTATGGCTTTGATCAAAGTCCCACTTCCCTTACCTTGAGAACTTGGAATAAGCTTTAGGCAAGTTTGATTGAGTCCTCTGATGAAGCTTGCAAGAGGAATTGGCTTGAAATTAAGTATTGAGTGAGATGAAAAAGTGGTGGAGCTCCCCTATTTTTGGCTCGAAGAAACAGAGAAGAGGAGAAATGGAAATGGGTTGAGGGAGCTTGGAGGAACCTTAGGGTGCTAGCTCTGAGTTCCCTAAGCTCAACCAAGTGTGTATGTGTGTTTAATTCAAGTGGAATTAGGGGAAGTATATCTCCCCTTGAAGGGTTAGATGGCCTAGCTTCCCTTTTCTATTTTTGATCAAATGACCAAATGGGATGAGTTTGTAGACTGTTAAGACTTCATGGTTCGATTTTGTGTGTGTCATGGAGTAGTGAAGCTCCCATGTGCTTTAATTGAGTGGAGGAGGGATTCCATATGCTCAATTCCTAGGTGGGTGGTCAGTTTGGCCATTGAGTTGGGTTTGGCTGACCCAAATCTAATGGGTCATGTGCACCATGTCCATTAGTGACCATTTGGTCCACTAAGAGAATGCAAAGTGTCCATGAAAAGGAATTGACCAAATTCCAAGTTGTTTTGATTTTAGGTTACCCTATGGCCTAAGGGTAAAATGGTCATTTGGCTTGGATTTCATTTTGAATATGTTTGGCATGATTGAAAAATGGGTTAGGCCAAGTTTCATTGAATTTGGAGTTGGTTTGGTATGATTTGGCTCATGTTGATCAATTTAGGTAAAAATGGGTCAACTTGGGTCAAGTTGACCAATTGGTCAAATTGGGTCAAACCAAGGGTTGGGTCAGGTTCATATGACTATTTGAAATGTTTTGGCTTCATTGGTTTGGTTTAATTTGATTTATATTTGGATTTGATTCATTTGATTTCATTTAGGTCAAGTGGGTCAAGTGGGTCAAGTTGACCACTTTGACCCATTTGACCTATTTGGGTTAGGTCATGGGTTGGTTTATATTTGGTTGATCATTTGAAATGGATTGGCATCTTTGTTTCCAATCAATTTTGGTTATATTTTATTTTGTCTTAACATGACCTTTTAGGTCAAGTTGGGTTCAAGGTCAATTGGGCTAGGTTGGGTCTAGTTGGCCAATTGGGACTTTGCTCAAGTTCAACAAGTGATTTGGAATGAACTTGACCCATTAGTTTTAATCAATTTGGCTTAGATCAAGTTTTGACACATTTTGACTTTTAAGTCAAGTTGGGTCAACTTGGTCAAATGGCCAATTAGCTAGGTTAGGCTCAAATGATGACTTGGTCAAGTTCAAACATTGATCAAGAATGAGTTTTGATCAATGGTTTCAATCAATTTGGCCTATAATGGATTTTGGCTAGTTTAGGTTTCATTTTAGCTAAGTGTTGACTTGGTCAACCCTTAGGTTTGACTTGGTTTGACCCAATTTGAGTGATTGATCATCTCATGATGATTGGTGCTCACAATGTCAGGCTTAGTTGGGCTTATTTTAATCCAATTTGGGTAGGATTAGAATTTGGCACAAAATGGGTACTTTAGGTCACTTTTGGTCAAGTAAGCTTAAGTGAGTCAATTAATTTAATCAAGACTTGAATCAAGTTTGATTGAACTCACATATGGACTTATGATTGAAATATAAATTCATTTGCAAGTTTGGCTTGAAGTCAAATGGGTTTTGATTCATTTGATAATTTCAAGTTCAAAGGGTGAACATGGGTTTGACTTGGGTTTGATTTTTTAATTTAGTTTTGATTTAATGATTGAAGTTTGTATTTATATTTGGATTCATGATTGAAGGATTGATTGAATCATAAGAGAAATCAAGAGTTTTGCTTGATTTGAGTTTGATTTGGCTATGTTCAAGAATTTGACTTGAAAAGCATAGGTTGAATTTTGATTTGATATGGATTTGAATTTTGAATTGATTTTTGGATATTTGAATTTATATTTCATTTATATTTATGAATATAAATGAGAATATAAATGGGTTATGAGAAAATTTCTTGAATTTGAGTTGATTTGGATTTGATTTAGGCTAAGTCCATAAGATAAAATCAAGATGGCTTAGGAAAGATTTTTGGAATTTGGAATTCAATCATGGGTTTCAATCCTTTGGAATTGATTTGAGTTTGAGAAAATCAATTGGAATTGATTTGAGCCTTGAGAAAATCAATCAGGTTAGAATTGATTTGAGTTTGACTTAACGAGAGGAAGTGGATTATAGGGTAGGCAAATTTTCCCAGCACCCCTAAGGCATGACCTATTCCTATGGATTACTCTTCTAAGTCCTTAGAGCTAGGTTGAGTGTCCACCTATTCACTAGATGTGTCTTAAGACTAAGAAACTCTTAATGACTAAGAGAAGTCTTATGTAGAAGTTGGAGGGGGTTGAGAGCTCATTCTAAAAATGAGGTCAACACTGCTCAAATCCAAGAAGTGAAGATGAAGATAAATAATTAAAGACCCCCACAGCTTTATTTTCATTTATAAATTAATTATAGTCCATGCTAAGGGTAGAGCTCGGCTACACATCTCTTTTTCTTTTTTAGGATGTACGGCAGTACTCGGGCATACTGACCTCTTATTCTTTCAATCGATAATATTTGATTGATGTGTTTACATTGATTATTAATAGAAATGGCATACTGTTTATAGGTTTCTTAAATATTGATTATTTATTGTATGACTTGGATACGATAGGCTCTTTAGAAAACTAAATTTTATACTCTAATTAATTAAGTTCAATTAAATCTTAATAAACTCATAACCTCACTCTAAAGCTTAGGATATTATTCAAGAAAATAAAAGATTTAGCAACCCCTTAATTGTATGATTGTATGTTCAAACATCATACATGTATATTATTTTTTTCTTGTAAATAGAAAATCTCTACTCTTGGATGATAGGGGATAAGGCTTATCCTATGAGAGTAGTCTCTTATAGTGGAGAATACCTCTTTCCACTGATTTGGCCCATAACCCAATTTAATCATGCATTTAGGCATGAACTCTCCCAAGCCTAAGTCCACAATAATGAGTCGAAATGAAATAAAATATATAAATTTATTACATTAGTCTAAGTCATAATTTATACACCAATTATGATCTAATCTTTTAGAGAGTGAGTTTAAGACTTAGATTCCTTTCTAATAAATAATAGTCTTACTATCTTGCATTCACATATGACTGGACCACATCATTTTAAATTGTATGAGATGATAGCTAACAATCACATTAGGCGATTGTATGTTTAGAAGAGACGGGATTGGTTGACTCTCTCTAATACAAGTGAACCAATATATCCCACTTTCCCTGAGTAGAATTAGGTCGAGCTCTTAGCATATGCTAGAGCTCTTTAGATATAGATTCATAGGTTTCTTATTTTTCTATTTCTATGAGTATAAGTCTTCATCTCTTAGGTATTTTTATAATCTTGTGTTGTTAGAATCTAAGTCCTAATATTCTAATAAATTGACAACTCAAATAAATATAATTTTACCTTCAAAGATATTAAATCTCATTATAGGATAGATTGGAGGACTCATTATACTTCATAGTATCATGAGTGCTTCCTACTCATTTTCATTTGAAATATGTTAATAAATGTTCTTATTTTGAGTCTTCTCACTTGATTTTTTAAATAACTATCCACCCTTTGATACCAAACTTTAAAATCTTTGGATGTATTAGTTTATTACTTTATTCAAGAGTATTCTTAAGAAATCCTCATTTCTTAGAATGCAATAACTATAAAGGCTTTCTTCCATAGGGAAGTAAATAACTCAACATAAAATAAATCTTACTTTACTTCATCCATATAAAGGAGGGGAAAGATCTTTGGTACATATAGGCTCATCTACTTTAAGACTCCTTATTAGATGATTGAGTCCATTATAGGGTAATTTTTCTACCTTTTGGAGTAGTGCATCATTTCTTAATAATATACTTGATTATTTTAATAAGTATCCTCTAAGATCTATGTGGTGTACCTATGACTCCAAATAAAAACACCATAATGTTGATTGTCTAATAGATAATTTGGAGTACAGTTGATTCATGTGACATGGGGTTTGATATAATATTAAGCTTAGTTGACCATATTAATCTATAATGGATCAAATTGAGTCTCCTAACCTCTTTTGCTATTTTATAATTTATATTTGTATTTGTTATGT
The DNA here is from genome assembly GCA_021442155.1 of Cymbidium sinense. Classification (NCBI taxonomy): domain Eukaryota; kingdom Viridiplantae; phylum Streptophyta; class Magnoliopsida; order Asparagales; family Orchidaceae; genus Cymbidium; species Cymbidium sinense. The sequence goes on from CM038227.1 coordinate 75,483,555, forward strand.
TCAAATATCCATATATGATGATTTCAAACAATTTACTCCATTAAGTTTGGGTTAAATTTTGATTTGAACCCAAATTGACCCATTTTAGATTAAGTTGGTTTTTAATTAGGTCAAATGTCCAATTTGGCATAATAAAATTTTTTTTGGTTTTAAATGATTTTAATTATTTGAAATAATTTGGATCAATCAATTTCAATTAATTTGAAGTTGATTTTGATTTAGGCTTATTTTGACCCAAATTGGACTAAATGGATCAAATTTGGTTCAGTTGGGTCAAATGATTACATTGATCAAATTAAACCCAAATATTTGTTGAATTATATTTATTTATGATTTTTAAATGATTAATTTCAATTTAACATCAATTTAGGTTCAATAAGATTCATTTAGGTCTATCTAGATCAAGTGAACCAATTGACCCATTTATGACCTTATTGGATTTAGATTTGTTTAGATTTATGTTTTAACATATTCATTTAATGATTTTGAGTCCTTGGAATGACTTAATTTGGTTAAATTTGATGCGTTGACTTTTTGATTTAGTGGGGCCCATATGGGTCAACTGTAGGTCAAGTGACCTAGTTGACCATTTTGAACCTCACTTGAATTTATTTTTGGGTTCAACATTGATTCTATGTTTCTTGTCTAATTTGATTTTAATTTATTTTGATTTTATTTAGTTGGTCTTGTACTTATGTAATTTTGAGCTTAAATGAGTCAATTAGGTCAACAATCCTAATTAGTTCAATATAGCTCAATTGAATTTAGATTTCAGTTCAAATGTATTTGTTTTAGATTTCTATTGAATTTTATCAGATTTTAATTTAATTTGGATTCAATTAGGTTAGGTCAAGACCTAGAAGGACTCACTAGGATGGCCTAGAGTTTGATTTATTTTGAAAATTGATTTTTACTTTTTGATTTATATTTAATTTAATTTATTATTTGATTTTGACAAGCCATAATAATTGAGTGACAACTTAAGTAACGAAGAGTTCACTAAATAGTCAAGCCTAATACACAAACCTTATATAAAATTCAAACTCATACCCTTAAAGTTCTTATGTTTATTTATTTGAAAGTTTACTTATTGTTTTGTAGTATTAACAAGTTACTTTATACTTATTAAAGGCTAGACATTTTTAAATCTAGTTCACTTAAGGCATATTTAAAACTTTATTTGGAGTGGCATATTGGTATTTTTGTTTACAACATGGCACTCAAATCTATTAGCTTCAATGAACTATAAGGCTTAACTAGAAGGGTAGATGATATCACTATGTGGAGTGAAGAGAAATTCGCTAGAGTAAAAGACCTCCTCATAAACCAAACCATACAAATTTAAACCTTGAGTACTAGGCTTCAAACCCCACCAACTTCTCCATGTCCGAATGACTTAGAACCCATAGAAGGGGAAAATATTGAACTTCTTAGAGATAATTATCCTATGAGAAGGCCAAACCTAAGGAGCACCTCTAGATAAGATCAACATAGAGTTCATGAAACAATTCATGAACCTATGAAAAAAATTATAATAGAAGGCCCAAAGTAATACGTTGTTCATTGCACCAATAAATTTTTAAATTGGAATCGATGATTTCTTTAATTTGTATCATATGAATGATTATAAATGAACTATGGCTTCTAAAATGCAATTAGTATGTCCTACAAAAATTTATTAGAATAATATTATAGCTAAAGAAGAGAGATTCGGTAAAAACCTCATGACATGGGTAAAAATAAAATAAAAATTTCTAAGCACTACATATTGTCTTAGAAACCATGATAAAAGACTCCACGAATAATAATAGTGGAATATATGAACAAATTTCAAAATTTAATAGATAGAACACAATGCATTGATCAAGAGTGGCAAATAGCTAATAAATTTATCATTGATTTTAGAGGAAATATTAGGAATGAGGTAGAGTTTCACGATCTTTAGATCTTAGAGGACACCTTTCACTATGCTTTACTTTTAGAAAAGCATAAGAAAGTTGCATCCACATCTAAGATAAAAAATTAATTATCTTCTAAATATTCACCCACATCACAATCTCAGAAGTCTATCTTTAGACCTAATCCTTCTACATCAAGCAACCCCTCTAAAATGAACCCCACTGAAACAAGTTCTAAAATTATAAAAGAGTTGGTTTGCTTTAAATTTCATAAGAAGGGTCATATGCAAATTCAATGTAGAGCAAAAATCATATTCCTAAATGAATTAGAAGATTTAGGAGAAGAAGAGGATATTAAAAAGTTACAAGATGATACATCACTATTAGATGAAGAAGTGGATTCAAATATAAATAATCTAATGTCAGCTATGAGATGTATGCTTACTTCTTGGGAAGAAGAAGATTGGAGAGAGAGGAATATTTTGTCAATGTATATTTTGTGTAAGGAAAACGGGTGTAAGCTAGTAATAGACGGAGAGAGTGCTAGTAATTAACCCATTCTATCATTCGAGCCAATCTTACAACTGAACCTCACATAGAACCATTCCAAGTTAGTTGGGTAAATCACACATCCCTACTTATCACTAATAAATGCCTTGTTTCAATTAAAATATGTTGCTAAAATGATCAAATTTTGTGTGATGTTTTTCTAAATGAAATAACTCATATCCTATTAGGAAGACCATGGCTTTATGATTTGAATGTAATCCATTATGGTCATGAAAACACTTATAAATTCAAACATAATGAAAAAATAATTAAATTATTCTCTATGAAGCCAAACAAAAAGATATTAATAACACCTCTACATATAATTCTTCCTCCACCTCCACACATTACTGAACTATAGTAGAAAACCAATTAAGAGCAAAATGTGAAACTATAGTTGATAGTGATATAGCCATCTAACAATAGGGAGGATACTTCTAATATTCATTTTAACATGTACAAATCTCCCAAAATTTAAATCACAATCTTAAGGTTTAGGTTCTTATCTAAAAGGTTCAATGACATCACTTCTCTATTTATCATGAACCTTTGAGAAATCTTTATTGATGTTAAGGATCACCACATACCTACTATGGTCTTAGATCTATTATTTGAACTTATTGATTTAATCCTTGATTACTCATCTAATGAACTCCCACCATTAAGAGATATACAACATGCAATAAATTTGATTCTTGGTTCACAGATGCCCATTTTACCCCATTATAGGATGAATCCAACCAAACATGCAAAATCAAAATAACAAGTAGATGAGCTCTTGAAGAAGGGTTTATCCAAGAAAGTCTTAGTATTTGTGCATTACCATCTCTTTTAACTCCTAAGAAATATGAAATTTGGAGGATGTGTATTGATAGCAGAGCAATAAATAAAATCATAATTAAATATAGGTTTCTTCTACCTAGGTTAGATGACATGTTATATCATATTTCAAGTTCATTTTTATGTTGACTATACACTTTGTGTATCTCACCATTTGCTTTGATGATAACAAACCTTTTGTAATAAGAACTACTTATCACTTTTCATGATAAATTATTTACATTAATTAAGAATTCCATTCTTAATTCAGATTTATATTGATGATAAATATATACATTTTTGATGCTACTAATCAAGTTAAATCCAACTGTGCAAGAAAATTCTTTAACTCAAGGTTCTTCACTTAATTCAGAATGTTAAACTTATTGGACATGAACTGTGTGGGAATTTTTTTATGATTTGCTATATTAAGGAAAATGAAAAGCTAACTAAAATAAAATAAATTATTCACTCATTTCCAAAAAATTTATTTGAGAATAATTCATAAATTCTACATTTCATATTTGCAGTTATTTTTCAAATTATTCATTTTGGATAATGTGAACTAAACGCATAAACTTTATTCAATTTATTGTGTTTCCATGAAACTTAAATTAAGTTCACATTTCATTAAAATTTTCCCATGCTTAGGCATGTTCATTATCCATTTATTCAATGCATGAATCTAAATTAACTAAAAATTATTCAAGGTATTATTTTTCTCTCTCCTATTGTCTTAGTCTTATCTCTCCTTTCCTATCTCTCATCCTAAACCTTTTTGGTAGAATGTTTTCATAATTATTTTCTAAATAAATTATGTGAGAGTTATTCAAATCATTTACATAATTATCCCACATTATTCTAAATTAAAAATTAAACTTTTTGAATCTTTAACATGCATTATTTTAAATTCAAATTAAATATTCTCTTGGTTACATATGCAAATTTGAACTCCTCTCTTTATGGAATGTTATGTGGCTGATCATATGCTAATCTAGTTTAGTAAAATTGAATTAATTTGAGTTAATTCAAATTCAATTAAAATAAGCCATGGAATTATCTTCTTTCCTTTTATATAAATTCTATTTTTGGAAACTTCCCATGGCCAACTATACTCTTAATTGTATTCAAATTAATATCATGATCAATATTAAATTGAATTCTCCTAAGATCTTATTCATCATTATTTAATTTCAATTTAGCTCATTAAATTAAATTTAATCTATTTTAGGAAACAAGCTTGCCCGAATTTTTGAATATTTCTTGGATTTTATTAAATAAAGCTTGTATGTTATCTCTTTCCCTCCTTCATTCAATCAAGATGAATTGTTTGAAAATTCCATGATATTTCATAAAATACTAATTGAATATCATCATGGAAACTTCCTTTTGACCTACCATATATCATGCTTAATTTAAATTAATCAAAATTTGAATTATTCGCTTTTCACTTGGATAATTAATTGTGTCATGACTTGTTTGATAATAATTCAAATTCTTCTCTCCTCTCCCTCCCTCTTGGCCAACCCACATAAGCATTAACCTCTTAATTACATTATAAACCAATTCATATAATGAATTGATTTAATTTAAATTTCATTCCAAATTAGTTTTCCTTCCATAATGCCTTGGCTAATTTTTTTCTTACGAAAATAAATAGATTTGAATTCAATTTAAATCACCTACCATGTATATTTTCCCTCTTCATTACCTTAGTTGAAAACCCTCTCATGCAATTTAAATTTTAAATTGACTTTTAAATTAAACCATCCTTCCATATTAATTTCCCTCTTATTTCTCTTTGGTCAATTTTTTTTTATCTTATGCCATTTATTTTTATTTTTATTGGTTTATGTTTAAATTAATTCCGAATGGGTTTCCCTCCTATTTTTCCCTCTCTTGGCCGACCCTCATGAACCCTTTTCTTATAAATAGTGTACCTTAGGCAAGGTTAATCTCTCTTGGAAAAATCTCTCTTAGAAAAATCCTCTCTTGGCCTAATTCTTGCAAAAACTCTTGGAGATTTTCTCTTGGTGAATCGAGTGCTAATTTCTTCATCCTTCTTCCATATTCTAACCTACAAGTGATTGGCTTGAAAATTGCATAAAATAAGTTTTTGGATTGGTGGAAATTCCTCTTGGCTGAAAGCTATTAAAGTACTTTTTAATTTATTTCATTGCTCCTTTTGTGTGACAACTTGATTTCTTTCTTGAGCTAAGATTCCTTGTATTTGGTCAAATTGATTTGTGCTTTACACATCTATTCATACACTTTCTCAAGTTGGCCTAAAGCTTTGTTTGGTTTTGGTTAAAGTTTTGTGTTTTCAAACACTTCTCTTCTCTTCATTTTTACATAAGCTAAAGTGAAACCTATGTTATAAAAATTAATTTATAAAGAACACTTGTAAGTTGCAAGTTTTCTTTTGTATTAAATAGTTCCATACTTTTCATAAGTGATATTTCTTTTTGAAAAGATTTTTCAAATTGAGTTCATGTGATTTAAGATTTCATTTTACATTTGATCTTTTGAAAACTCAAAGTATCCTTTGTAAAAGAAATTTATCTAGTTTCAAAACTTTATTGTCCTACACTTCAAATCATTAAAATTAAATCAATTTGATTTCAAGTTATTGCATTCACATCAAATAGTTTAAAGTTTTATATGCATCATTTACATACTTTAAGTTTAATCATTGCTTACATATTTAAATAAAAATAAGGTGAGCTATCTTTCTTTCATTTAATTTCAATTGCCTTAATATTGTTGTAGTTGGGTTATTAGAACAAAATAACTTTAAAATTAGTGTTAGATACTTTTATATTCCTTTTTCTTATTTTCTTGTTGGGTTGTGCTTGCCCGTTAAAGAAAGTACATGGTTGGGTTGTGCTTGCCTGTTAAAGGAAGTACGGTGTTGTGTTGTACTTGCCCGTTAAGAAAAGTAATGTGTTGGGTTGCACTTGCCCTTGAAGAAGAGTATGGGAGATTTGTTGTAATCTCAATTTTAATTTAGTGAATTCCTAGGCTAATTTTTGGGGTTTCTCCAAACCACATAAAAATCTTTGTATTATCTTTCTTTATTTGTTGCACTTTACATTTTTGCTATTATTGATTATTGTTTATTTCTCTAAAGCTTTATCATTAAAAATTTAGGTTTTCTACAAAAATTTAAAACTAAGATTTCTGAAATTATTTTTTAAAAACTCATTCACCCTCCCTCTTAGCTGCCATAGGCTATAAATATTTTATTCTCTAAATTTGATTCGAGAATTGGATTAGACTAGGTGATAATGGAAGACAATGTTCAAAACTCTTATTGGTCTTTTTGAGTGGTTAGTCATGCCATATGATCTTTCAAATGAACCTAATATATTCATAAGACTAATGAACACTTCACTAAAACCTTTTATTACTCAATTTCTTGTAATCTATTTTGATGATATTTGTATCTATTGCCTATATAAGAAGTCACGTCTAAATCACATAAGAATGTTCTTATAAAAATTAAGAGCAGTAAAATTATATGTAAACCTTAAGATATACTTCTTCTACTAAACTAAAATCATTTTCTTAGATTTAATTGTATATGTTGATGGATTAAAAGCTGATGCATTAAAAATTAAGTCTATTATAGATTGGCCAACTCCGAAGTCTTTTACAGATGTTAAAAGATTTCATGGATTAGTTACATTTTATAAGAGGTTTACAAAAAATTTTAGCATTGTTGTAGATTCTATCACTAACAATTGAAACATAAGATAAGTTTATGTGAACCACAGATGCTAAAAGAGCCATGCAATGAATTAAACTGTTTATGACATCTTCTTCTGTCTAAAGACTTTCTGACTTCAAAAAAAGTATTTGAAATAACTTGTGATGCATAAAGTATTAGAATTGGGTAAATATTACATTAAAAAAGCAAATTAATTTCTTTAATATGAGAGAAATTAAATGAGATTAGATAAAAATAATCTTTATATGATCAAGAGTTTTACGCGATTAGTCAAACTCATAAGTACTAGTTGTATTATCTATTACATATGAGTTTAATCTAAATATAGATCATCAAGCCCTAAAATTTATTAACTCCCAAAAAGAAACTACATTATAGACCTTCTAAGTGAGTCGAATAATTTCATGACTTTTCTTTTGTATTTGAACCTAAACTTGAAATAGAAAACAAACTAGCAGATGTTATATCTAGAGTATCTTTAATGATTTCATTTTTGGAATTTTAAGTCTTTGGATTTAAAACTTTAAAAGAGCATTACAAATTTTGTCTTAATTTTCATATAATATACCTAGAACAAGAATCTAAGTCCTTGACTTTTGATAAGTCATTTATCATTCTTGATTGATATATTTATAAAAGTAAGAGATTATGTATTCCTAAAACATCCCTAAGGGAATTCCTTATATATAAACTAGATTTAGGAGATATATCATATTTTTTTTGGTAAATTAAAGACCTAAGCACTAGTTGAACAAAAGTTTTACTGGCCATGCCTATGAAATAATGTTGAATGTATTATAACTTAATGTTACACTTATCATCAAGTTAAAACTGTCAAATAAAAAGCAGATCATTACACCTTATTATCTATTTCTTCTAGACCATGGAAAGACCTATTAATAGATTCTATATTAAGTTTACCTAGAATGCCTCACGGATATGATAGTATATTTATCATTATAGATCAAATTTCTAAGATGGCATATTTCATACTTTGCTCAAAATTAAAAGATGCATCTCACTTATTCGATTGCACATGGTGTTGTCTACTAAAGTTTCTAATAGAGATGTCAAATTTATATCTTTTTTTAAAAAAAAAATTATAAAAACTAATGGGAACATAGTTATAATTCTCCTATGCATTTCATCCATAAATAGATGGATAAACGAAAGTTGTTAATAAGACATTATGAAATCTACTAAGATGTTTAGTTGAAAAAAAATTACAAAATTGAGATTTAACATTACCTACATCTAAATTCATGTACAATAGTCCCAATTCTATATCAACTCATAAATTACATTTTGAGATGGTATATGGATATAACACTAAAATACCTTTCGACCATTTAAATTTGCATGTAATTTTCATAGCCTTCATAAAGACAAAGAAATAACTAGAAATACAAAATGCTAAGTATGTTGAACAAAAGAATAAAAGTAAAAAAACTTTTAAAGACTATGAGATAGGTAATTATGTATTGGTTTGTATTTATCTTAAGAGATTTTTTCCACATAATATAAAAAGTTATGAGTGAGAACATTTGGGCCATTTAAAATAATTAGGAAACTTGGTACTAATGCTTATGTTCTTGAATTATCCTCTCACATTTTTATTAGCCCTAATTTCAGTATAGAAGATAATATCTTTAAAGGAATTACCCAACCTCTAAATTTGTAGAATGATACTTTTGTAGGAGAAAATAAAAATTATTTATAGGTACTTATCTAGCCAACATTCTTTAAATAGGAGAATATCATCATAACTGAGACACTAATAGATGATAGCAACATTCAAAGATTCTTCATTAGGTGGAAAGAAAGCCACCATGTGAGGATACCTGGATGACTCTAGAAGAACTATAGAGCTTCAGTCCCAAATTTCTTGAAGACTTTTAGAGTCTTAACTCTTTAGAGAAGCATTATTTGAGGTTTGAGGTAGTTGATGTAGCACATCAAAGGAGGAAAGAACCTTTTGACGATGTCACAAAACAAAGCTTGAACTTTGAGGACTTTTATTAGACTTTACGTGTTGTGGTATTTATGTTCCATGTATTGTATTATATATTAGTGGATGTATTTGATCATATTTAAGTGTTGTATAAGAGTTGTGATTCAAATCATGTGAGTTCATGTTTGCATAGGTGTTAATCTAGTACCTAGGTGCTCTTCTTCTAGGGCCTTTGTGTTGCATTCCATAGAATTTAGTGCTTGAGGATAAAGAAGCTAGTGCCTTTGCATTGGACTATGGCGCCTCGGTGCTGGTCCATGGCACCTCGATGTTGGACTGTAAGGCCTTGGTGTTATGAAATGATGGGTTTTAACTTCTTTTTTTAGTTTTTGATAGTTTTTCCCCAAAGAATCACATCCCTTGGAGTATTGTACTTATATAAACACTTATTGTGTCATAATGAAAGATTATACTTGTCTGTGTGTGGAAATTTATTAAAAACTCTTTTCTTAGAGCTTCGTGGTTGGCCATTCGAGGGATTTAGTGACCACTGGCTACCATTCTACTTGGGTGAGTAGAACTTATTTGTATCCCTTCCACTTTGGTGAGTGGAAGACCATGAAACATTTCTTCTTCCTCCATATGCTATGATATCTTCTCTCCATGACAAATCTATCAAAAGGATAATGTGCATCAACAAAACTAATAGGTTGACCTATGTAGATGGTTTGTTTGAGGACATCGTGGAGAAAGGAATTAGATACATCAAGTTGTTTAATGGCCTACTTGTGGAATAAGATAATGGTGATAAAAATGTCGACGATTAGAAGTTTTGTGACTAGACTGAAGGTCTCCTCAAAGTTTATGTCATAATCTTGTTGATAACCTTGAGCTCTGAAGTGGGCCTTATAACAAGAAATTGTGTCATTTGAGAAGAGCTAGTTCTGAAAATCCATTTACAACCAAGAATATTATGATGAGAAGAGGAGGGGGAGGTGGCACCAAGGTCCATGTGTTTCAGGAAAGCAGAGCTTAGTATTCATCATTCATGGTTGTTCCCTATTGAGGGTGAGTAAGGGCTTCTTGGTATGTCGAGGGAGTGAAGGTGGGTGCTAATTGATGGGAAAGATAAAAAATAACACATGGTTTGAGATGTCCCATCTAAGACCTTATTATAATAGGTTGTTTATGGGCTATAAGTTTGGTGGATAGGGGTGGGGAAAATAGCATTAGATGTGTTAGTTAGATAGATAGGTATGGTGGTGATATATGTTGAGTGGTGGGGTTAGTTTGTTATTGCAAGAAGGTTATGGTGGGGGGAAAAATAGGTGGAGGAGAGATTAGAAGATAAAGGGGTGAGATAGTAGAGTGAATAATAGAGAATGAGACTAATGTGAGTGGAGAGTGTTGAGCAAATTTGTGACACCACATAGAGTTTAGGAATTTCTTTTGGATGATCAAATGTGTCATTAAAGAATAAATATATAATCTTAGAAGATATGCATGCTTTTTTATAATGGATTCGATCATTTAATAAAATACTCCTAAGGCTAATGGGTCTTTTGTGTACCAGAGATTTTTTCTTTGAACTACATGGAAGGTAGAATAGGATTTAATTTTAAACTGGGTTCATGGTTCCCTATAGAGGCAAGCCCTTATAGTTAATTACATCTTAAGAAGGGTCTCTTCCTAAGAATACTCTCGATTAAAGAAATAAGTTATTATTCCTAAAGATTTCTAAGTTGGATTTCAAAGGATTGATTTTTGGAATTTCAAATGGGAGCGGTTCAAATTGGAGAGAGTTATTTTGGAAGCCAAACGGGAAAGAGTATGAAATTCCTATTGATGCTGGGAAGCCCAGTAGGCATTTCAACTATCCTATAATTGGGCTTTAAATTTTTGAATTTAATTTAAATTTTGAGTTAATATTTTCATAGAAGTCTAGGACTTAGATTCTATCAACACAAGACTGCCAAAATGACTAGGGTTGAAGACTTATCCTGAAAAGGATGCTTCAGAACCTAGTCTATAGGTGCTTCTAACACATGTCAGATGCTCGACCTAAATCCATTTTTGGGAATTGTCTGACAATCTTCTCACTTCAGGGAATTAACCTATCCTTGACTCTTCTTGACTTACAACCCACCTAGAGAGGGCTACTAGGTAACACCACCTAATCACATTTTAATTCATAATGCCAAGTCTTATAAATGCAAGATGGCTAGGCTGTTATATTTTAAGAAAGGAAACTATGAACCTAGACTCACTTCTTAATCCCTAAGATAATGTAGGGTATGAAATGAATCTAACTAAAGCATTTTGACTCAATAATCATTTTAGGCCATGGGTATGTAAGTTATGCCTACATGGTATGTAATTAGAAAGATGGTCATGAGACTAATCAATAAATAGAAGGCATGCTTCCCCAAGAAGGTGATCATCCTCACAGGTCAGATGCCCCTTATGTGCAATGGGAGAAGTTGCCCAATTCAAAGATTGTAATAATATGATTGCATGATTTTCAAGAGCTAATTGGTTTGTAATTGATTTTAAATTATTCCCTAGTGCTTTATTTATATTCAATTTTGAATTGCATTTATTTTTATGTTTGAATTGATTAAATTTAATTTGGTATAAAATTTTTTTTCTATGAGCCTATGTCCAGGCATCCATCATAGAAAAGCACAACATAAAAAAAACCTAGAAAATAGGTTGATTCTATTGCACACCCAAAATAAATCAAGCCAATTTAAATTTATAGAAATAGGCCAATGTAGCTAGGTATCACTATACACCCTGGAAGAAAAAAAGGGTAGCCGAGTTCTGTCTTTATACAGCCTGGCTTAGAACTACAAATCTAGATATATGGGTCTTCTTTCTAGGATCATTCTTTTTTCAAGGACCTCTATTAGGCATCATTGGGGACCTCTACACTATCTCCTGGTAGGGTCAGCTCCTGCTAATCCTAAACCCCATAGATTCTAACCTAATTCTAAGATCAACTTTACATTTTAAAATTCCTACAAAATAAATGTTGTTATAGAATATCATCACAATAATTATATTTTTCAAACATTGCATTGATTAGTCGCAACACTCTAAGGACTATGTTAAGGGACTTTTTAGCACCTGCAAGCAAACAATAACTTGATAATTTTTATTTATAATAATAGTCCCTTTAATACAGTCCCTTACAAAAGAAAAGGTTAGTTCTAGAAATATCATCCTACCATTCAGACTATCGGTAGTCAATCCTATCCATCCATTCTAAAATAGTACACCACAAAATAATGAAAGTATTTCTTATCACATAATCACATAAAATCATAAAATCAAATGTCCTAAAATTCTAAGGTCTAAGAGTTTGTGTGGAAAGACATTACTAAACTTTATATTCTAATTTTTATCTCTATAATTTTGAATGTTGGTTTATTTACCTTGGCTAATTATTTAATAATTTATATTCATTTTAGGTATATTTTATTATGTTTATAATTTAAATTAGGTTTTCAAGAGTGAAGAATAAAATAGGCTTCATTTTTAAATCACACCCATTCCATTCAACACCCTAAATCCTAATTGGATGGTATCTTTATTCTAAAGTAAAGATTCATCCTCAGGATCTAACTAAAATCCTAAGTATTTTGATTTGAACTTGAATTTAGAGGGTTTGACTTGATTTAGTTTATTTCAATTTATTTTATGTTTCTTTATTTAGGTATTTTATTATTTTGGTTTGGATTAATTCATTCTCTTTCTTATTATGATTTAATTTAAATTTTCCTTAAGTTAATTTATTTATCATTATAATTTGAGTTTTTTAAATTTCTTTTGTTTAAGGTTGTGATATTGATATTAATCACTTATTCATTTAGTTTGACATATTTACTTAGTTGATTATGGTGACTTTTATTTGTATTGAATTTATGTTTGATTTAATATTTATATTTGTTCATTAACTTTACTAGGTAAAAATTAAATGTAGATATTTCTTTTATTCAAGTTAAGTTAATGTGAAACTTCTAAAGTGAACTTCATTTTTTATTTTCATTAATATTCATTATCCTAAATAAAGTTATGTTTGATTTATTGTATTTAAGATTATTCAATTTATTGCATTCCACTTTTATAACTTATTCATATTAATGACTCTTTCATTATAGAATAGTTCTAAATTGTTATATTTAATACTTCCAAAATTATGTTTCATTAATAGTTTTTACTTATAAACATCATGAAAGGATTCTATTAATTTAAAACAAAAGGAATGAACTTTTTATTCTTTTGAAAAGAATATTTATCTTAATGTAGATTTATTCTATGACTTTATTGATTAAAATATGTTGTACTTTGTCATTTTGAAATTTTAATTCACTCTAGTTTATGGCTCTAATTATATTTAACCTTTTGATGTTCACATTTATATCATTTTATTTCCTTTTGCAAATGATACTAGTGTATTTATGAATTGATATTTTACATATTTCAGAGATCAATGGTCTTTCTATATTTATGTTTATGAAATCATTATGATTTAATGATTAATAATAATCAAATATGATTTAAGTTTCATATTTCCTTTAATTATAATTTCTAACTTAGAGTTATTTGAATTCTATTGTTTTGAGTTGACTTATATATTTTACTTAAATGTTTTGACATTAAGTATAGTATTTTAAATTTGTATTATAAATTTTATAATTTCTGTAAATTTTTTTATTCAATATTTTTTTCTAAATTGACCTAGAGACTTGGAAATTTCAATACTTCCAGTCTAGGGGTCAAATGAGTCTAAAATTTTATGGCAAGTGGGGTTCCTTGCCTATTTAAGGTCCCTAAAATTTCACTTTGATTAGAGATGCGATTAAGGTGTAATAAGGGTTTTAAATATTTCATTAAAACTTTAATTAGGCATAATTTAATGAGAATTGTTTAAAGATTTAATTTTTTCTTGAAACCCTCTGAAATATACATTCAAAGAAGGTTCATTCATAATTTTTTATGCTTTGGTTGATTTATTACATTTTATTTAAATTCACGATGATTAATTGAATTAATGAATTCAATAAATAGCCTAATTAGACCATTTTTTGAATTATTATGTTATCATAAATTTTAATAGCTTATTTATGATCATTAAAGTATATTAAGATGTTTTAAATCATTTTGATTAATTTCCATCATTTATTTCATTTATTAATAATTAAGTTCATGAAAATTAAGGTTTAGGGTTTAAAATTATTATTATTAAAATTCATTTATCCATAAATTATAAAAAATTAACATAATGTGTGTCTTAATATCAATTTTAATCCCGCAAAGTTTTATTTGAATTGGCTTATTAATTTTGGAGTAATTAAGGTTTGAAGGTTTACATTCAAACCTAAGTTAAAGTAAAAATACCCAAAATAATTTGGTGATTTTAATTTTCTTGGATTCCTCTTGTAAAGCTAAATCCATAGAGCCCAAGTTTATAATTTTTGGATTTATATTTATTTTTGTATAGATTTTTCAAGTTTTTTTAATTGATTTTTTAATTAATTAAAAAGGGGATTTACCCATTTTAAGAAGGCGGGTCTACGTGGCACCTTCGTGGTGTCAGCACCATGTGGTATCGACACGACATGAGTGGCCACGCGGGATGATTCGTCACCATCCCATCTTTCATATGATGGTTTCGGTCAATTCTGTGGTTCCTTAAGGAGTTGAATCAGAGATATGATAAGATCTAGACCATTTTTTCCTTTTAAAAGGAATGGACAACGGAGATTATGTCTCTTATGCCGACGATAGAGAGTGAAAGTCGTCTGCCATTTTTGCATGATTTTCGTCCATCCAACCATTGAAATCACATGCTTTCAAAAGCTAAACCATTATTGAATGCAATTAATGGGATCTAGGCGGTTCAATCTCACATGAGATCAAACTTTCTTCAAAATGCATCAAAGCTGAAAACTTAGAGGAGGTCGTTAATTGCATACTTTGGTCCCGAGGATCTCTGTCGGTGGGGTCAACTCCAATAGCTGTGAAATGACATGAGGAGCTTATGGGTCAAAGGAATTGGAATGCCTCCATCTTGATTGTTTCGGTTCAAATTTTGGGGGTGTTAGGCATTCTACGTCCTCCTAGCAGTGAGAGAAGTGGGGTAAAGTTTATTTTCACTTTGTTTGTGGTGGTGAAGGTGATGGGAAGGTTATTTTGGCTTGAGGGATGCTCAATGTGTGTAATGGCACTTAGACGTAAGGTATCTCCTTATAACTTCTCTCTTCTTCATCGGCTAAACTAACCACAGTCTTTGGAGGTTAGCCACCATGTCCCTCAGTCATCCTACACCTTTCTATGATGAAAAGATGGAAGAGGAATTAAGCTATGCAAAAGGAATTTGGCTAGTCATCCATTTGACTAGTCTTGGCCTCTTTTAATTTGGATTTATGTAGGGAGTGATTAAATAACTTGATTGAGGCTGAGAATCCTCATTAGAAAGGTCTAAGAATGTTTCATTAACATATTGGATGGATTGAAAGAAGAGAGGATTGAAAATTATTAGATTAAGGTGCTTAATTATCCTTTGCATTAGCTTAGTTTTGGTCATCCCAATTAAAGAATTAACCTTGGTTCAATATTTAGTATGTGTACATTTCATCATTAATGGACCTTAGGATAAAAGAGTTTCAAAGAATTTAAGGTTTATGATGTATTTGATCTAGGTTTAGTCAATTTAATGTCATTGAATTTGGATTGGTTTTAACTAAGTCAAATAGTTTATTTTGATTAATTATGATGTGTTTGATTTTTTACTGAGTTAATCCAAGCAATTTGGAATGCATTGGATTAAATAATTCCAATTTTCTTTCATTTTAAACCCATTTGACCCAAGTTGAGTTTAATGGGTTAAGTTTAGGCTCATTTGGGTTACATGACCAAATTGGCCAAATTGAATCCAATGATTGATTGATTTATGTTTAGGTGTGTTCATATTATCATTCCAACCATTTGGAATGATTTTATTTGGTTAAATTTTGTGGGTTGACCTTTGACTCAGTGGGACCCACATAACTCAAACTCATGTACAAAGGTTGACCAACCTTTGACTTTTGAATTAAATTTGGATTCATTTAATTTTATGTCTTGATTTTATTATTATTTTTTATTTTATTTAATTTGGATTTGTTTTGGGTTTAACTTTAATTTCTTTATGTGGTAATAAGCTTAATTAAGATAACTAGGTTTAATTCCCTAATTAGACCATAATCCATGCTTAATTAATTATAACTAATGTATATATAATTTATAAACTTCACGTGACTAATGATGGATTTATTTTTCTTATTATATTATTATTTGACTTATTCTTTTTTTTTTAATTTATAAATCTTCCCAATTTTTAATAACTTTGATATTATAGTTTTAATTTAAATGAAGTTTATAAATTATATATACTATAATTAATAATTATTCAAATTATATATTTATTACTTATTTAGTAGTTAATTATTTTGATTTAATTTTAATCAAATTTATATTTGATGTTCAAATTTAATTATATTTCAATTTTAATTATACAATGACAATGTTGATTGATTTTTTTTTTTTTGTTATATGATTGATTTTCTAATTTTTATAGTTTGATTAGCTTGATAATTATATTTTATTTCTATTGGGCTTAATTGATTCAAATGATCAATTTGGCTCGATTATGGTGTGTTTGGGTTACATTCATATTTGATAGTGTTTAAGATGATTTGGAGTAATTGATCTCACTTGATTTGATGTAGATTTAGATTTCAGTGCATTTTGACCCAAATTGGGCTTAATGGGCTACATTGGACTTATTTGAGTTAAATGATCAAATTTATTAAATTAAACCCAATGGTTGGCTAAATTTTATCTAAATATAATTTTTAAATGATTTTGGATGTTTGATTTGAATTAATTTTCAAATTAATTTGAAATAGGATCCATTTGGGTCAACTTAGGTTAGGTGGCCAAATCAACCCATCTAGATCTTCATTAAATTTAAATTTGTTTAGTTTTTGACTCAAACATGTTTGTTTGATGATTTTTAGTCTTTGGAGTGACTCAATTTTATTAAATTTTAAATTATTGACTTTTGACATAGTGGAGCCCACGTGGGTTAACTCTAAGTCAAATGACCTATATGTTATTTTGTGTCCCATCTTGATTTATTTTTTAGTCTATTTATGTTTATGCATTGATTTTATCATTTTGATTCAATTAAATTTGGTTTAATTTTGATTTAATTTGATTTTGTTTGGACTTAGTGTGATTTTGAGCTTATTTGAATATTTTGGGTCAAATGGGTTAGGTTAGGTTTGACCTTGGCTTGATTGATTTGATTGTAGATTTTGGTATGGCTTGAAGTAATGATTGAAGGATTGATTAATTTATGAGAAAATAAATTGAGTTAAGTTTGATTTGGATGAGATTTGGCTAAGTCCATGAAATTGGCTTAAGGGTTTGGATTTGGATTTGGTTTGATTTGGATTTTGATTTGGATCATGATTTGAAGTTGAGTTTGAGTTTGAATTTAATAAATTAATTGAAGAGTTAAATTGATCTTTGAGAAAATCAATTGAATTTGATTTGATTTAAAGGGAGTTTTGGCTAAGGTTATGAGGGTGGTTCATATGGCTTAAGAAGTGTCTTGGGATTTGAATTTGATTTTAGGTTTCAATCATTTGGAGTCAAATTTAGAATTAGATTTAGAATTTGAATTTCAATTTTAGGTTTAGTTTGAGATTTGAATTTGGGTTTGATTTGAGAATGTGCTTATGGATTAAGTTTAGGCTATAGGGTAGGTGATTTCCTTAAGTCCTAAGGCATGACCTAATCCTATAATTAACCCTTCTAAGTCTCTAGGCTTAGGTTAAGTGTTCATCTAATCACTAGAAGTGTCTTATGACTAAGAAACTCTTAGTGTCTAAAAGGTCCTAAGTCTAAGAAGAGAAGGTTGAGAGCTCACTCCAAAGTGAGGTCAATAGTTATGTGATTGATTTCTTATGGTATCATTCAATTTTTTATTCAAGTGATTGTTTAGTTATTCCAATTGCAAATACACTTATCATTTGAATTAAAGTTAGCTTGTGTGAAAAAGAATTTAATGTAAAGTTTTGTAATTGCATTTTAGTTTGCATTTTATAGTCATACAAGAAAATCATTTCAAACATTTTAAAGATCATTTAAAGCAACATTAAGTTACTTACTTGCTTTAAATACTTGATTGAAGATCTTATTTCAATTTCAATTTAAAGTTAAAGTGAACTCCATTAATATTCAATTTCCTTAATATTAGTATTGATTGGGTTGTGAGTGCAAAAAAATATTCTAAAAATTGAGAGTAAGATTTCTATCTTTCTTTTTACCTTGTCTTGATTTTTTGTTAGGTTGTACTTGCCCGTTAAGGAATGTACGTGTTGGGTTGTACTTGCTCGTTAAGGAATGTTTGTGTTGAGTTGTACTTGCCCATTAAGGAGAGTATGTGTTGGGTTGTACTTGCCCGTGAAAGAGAGTATGAGAAATTTATAGTAATCTTAATTTTATATTAGTGAATTCCTAGCCTTGGTGGCTAGGTGTGGACATATGCCAATTTTTGGGGTTTGACCGAACTACATAAAAATCTTTGTGTTCTCTTTATTTAATTTTTTGCACTTTATTTTTCTACAATTGATTTTTTTGTTATTTCATTTCACTATAGCACTATTATTAAGTAATTAAGTTTTCTACAAAAGTTAAAATCAAGTTTTTTAAAACCCAATTCCTACCCCTTAGACATGACCATCTTAGTGTCCATGGAACATTATATGAACCTACAAAACAAGTTAAGATTGAAGCCCCAATGTATAACAGTATTCATGATCCTAATAAATTTTAGATTGGTTAATCAAAATAAATAACTTCTCTGATTGGTATCATATGAAAATAATATTTGCTAAAATGAAACTAGTATATCATGAAAAAATCTATTAGAATAACATTCTAACTAAAGAAGAGAGATTCAGTACAAACATCATGACATTGGTACAATTGAAAGAAATTCTAAAGGCTAAGTATTTTCCTAGAAATCATGATAAAAATCTCTTTGAACAATTGACTACTCTTAAGTAAAGGGCTATGTTAGTAGTGGAATATATGAACATATTTGAGGACTTAATAGCTATAACTCAATGCAATGATTAAGAGTAGCAAATAACTAATAAATTTATCATTGGATTAAGCAGAGATATTAAGAATGAGGTAGAGCTTCATGATCCTCAGATTTTGGAGGACTCCTTTCATTATACTTTACATCTAAGAAGCGTAAGAAAACAACATCCACATCCAAAATGATGGTCAAATATCTTCTAAATATCTTCCCACATCACAATCTCAGAAGTCTATTATTAAATATAACCCTTCTACATCAAGCAACCCCTCTAAAATGAACCCAAATGAAACTGCTCCTAAAAGTGTGAAAGATATAGTTTGCTTTAAATATCATAAGAAGGGCCATATGTAAAATCAATGTAGAGCAAGAATCATGTTCCTAGATGAATTGAAAGCTTTAGGAGATGAAAAGGATATTAAAAAGATACATGATTATACACCACTATTAGATGAAGAAGTGGATCCAAATATAGATAATACAATATCAATTATGAGGTGTATGACTACTTCTAGGGAAGAAGAAGATTGGAGAGAAGAAATATTTTCTCAATGTATATCTTATGTAAGAAAAAGAGTTGTAATCTAGTGATAGATGGTGGTAATATTATGAATATTTTATTAATCCATATTATCACTAAAGTCAATCTTATAATTGAACCTCACCCAGAACCATTTCAAGTTAGGTGTGTGTCCAATTAAAATAGGTAGCTATGATGATCAAATTTGGTGTAATGTTTTTCTAATGAAAAAAATTCATATACTACTAGGAAGACTATGGCTTTATAATTTGAAAGTAACCTATTATGGGCATGAAAATACTTATGTATTCAAACATATTGAGAAAATAATCAAATTCTTCTTCATATGGACTAACAAAAAGAGATCAATTACAACCTCTCATAGAATTCTTCCTCTACCTCCTCACAAACCCAATTCCTAATTAACTCAAACCCAATCAAGAGAAGAATACAAAACTCCAATTCATAGTGATATCACCATCCAACGATAAGGAAGATACTTCTAACATATATTCTAATACATGTGAATCTCCTAGAATTCAAATTGCAACGATAGTGTTTAGATGTTTGGTTAGAGAGTTCAATGTCCCTACTTCTTTATTTATATTGTATCTTCCAGAAATCTATGTTAATACTAAAGATCAGCATATATTTGCTATTGTCTTAGATCTATTATATGAATTTACTGATTTAATCTCCAATGACTTACCTAATGAGCTACCACCATTAAGGGATATATAACATTCTATAGATTTGATTTTTGGTTCATGAATACCTAATTTATCTCATTATAGGATGAATCCAATAAAGCATGCATAATTAAAATAATAAGTAGATGGAACTCCTGAAGAAGGGTTTTATCCAATAATATCTTCTTATGTTGTAACTACTATATTAACTCTTAAGAAAGATAGAATTTGAAAGATGTGTATTGATATCAGAGAAGTAAATAAGATCACAATAAAATATATAAGTTTCTTATACCTAGGTTGGATGACATGTTAGATCTTAGTTTAAGCTAATATTTATTCTTTAAATTGATTTGAGAAGTGGATGCCATCAAATAAGGATTTGACTAGGTGTTGAATTGAAGATAGCATTATTAGTCATGTCATTTGATCTTTCAAACTCACCTAATATATTTATGAGACTAATGAACATTATATTGAAAACTTTTATTGCTCAATTTCTTGTAGTCTACAAGATGAAATTTGTATTTATAGCCACGATGAGAAGTCACATCTATATCACTTAAGAATGGTCTTAGAGAAATTAAGATCAACAAAATTATATCTAAACTTTAATAAATATTTTTTTATAAAATTGAAATCATTTTCTTAGGTCTCATTATATGTGCTGAGGGATTAAAAGTTGACCCATCTAAAATTAAGTCAATTATAGATTGGTCAACCCTGAAATCTTTTACATATATTAGAAGTTTTCATGGATTAGCAACTTTTTATCAAAGGCTTATAAGAAATTTTAGTACTACTATAGCCCCTATCACTGACATCTTAACAAAAGATAAGTTTACATTGACTAGTGATGTTGAAAAAAGCTATTCAATAAATTAAAATTTTTATAACTTTCTCACCTATCTTAAGTCTTTCTGATTTCAATAAAGTATTTGAAGCGGCTTATGATGCATTAGGTATTATAATTGGTGGAATATTTAGTTAAGAAAATCATCCAATTACTTTCTTCAGTGAAAAATTAAATTAATGCTATGCAAAAATATTCAACAAAAGATCGAGAGTTTTATGCGATTATTCAAACTCTTAAACATTGGAGGCATTATCTGTTACATAAAGAGTTTATTTTGAATATTCATCATCAAGCTCTAAAGTTTATTAACTCCAAAAAGAAACTAAATCATAGATATGCTAAGTGGGTAAAATACTTTCAAGACTTTTCTTTTATGCTTAAACACAAACCTAGAATAGAAAATAGACTAACAGATGGTCTATCTAGAGTATCTCTAATAATTTTATCCTTTGAATTTCAAATTTCTGGATTTAAAACTTTAAAGGAAGATTAAAAACTCTATCTCAATGTTCATATGATATACTTAGAACACCCTTAACTTTTGATAGTTTCTTTATATTCTAGATGGATATCTTTATAAAAGTAAGTAATTATGTATTCCTAAAACATCTCCTAAGGCATTCCTTATCTCTGAATTATATTCAAAAGATATCAGGATATTTTGAAAAATTAAAGATTCAAACATTAGTTGAGCAAATGTTTTATTAGCCATCCCTATGAAAAGATGTTGAGTGTATAGTAGTCTAATGTTACACTTATCATCAAAATAAGACTATCAAATAAAGGACACATTATTTCACATCATTACTTATTTCTTCTAGACCATAGGAAGACTTATACATAGCTTTCACTTTAGTTTATGTAGAACACCTCATGAACATGATAGTATAATTGTGGTTGTAGTTAGATTTTTTAAGATGACACATTTTATACACTGTTCAAAATAAAATGTTGGATCTCACATGGCAAGATTATTCTTTATAAAAATTATCAAGTTGCACAAAGTCTTGTCTACCATAGTTTTCAATAGACATGTTAAATTTATATCTTACTTTTAAAAAACCTTATGAAAATTAATGGGAATAAAACCAAAATTCTCCTCTACATTTCATCCATAAACTGATGGATAGACGAAATTTATTAATAATATATTAGGAAATCTACTAAGATGTTTAGTTTTAAAAAAATAGGAAAAAATAACTTAACATTACCTACATATAAATTTGTGTACAATAATTTAATTTCTAGATCAACCTACAAATCACCTTTCGAGATAGTTTATGAATATAACTCTAAAATTCCTATTGACTTAGGTAATACACCTACTCATGCATTTTTTGATTCAACATATACATTTGCATGTGATTTTCATAGCTTTCATGAAGACATACAAAAATAATTAGAAATACAAAATGTTAAGTATGTTGAACAAAAGAGTAAAAATAAAAATTTTAAAGAATATGAGGTATGTGATAATGTATTGGTTCGTATCCATCTTAAGAGATTTACTTCCACCACATATAAAAAGTTATAAGTGAGAGCATGTTGGTGATTTAGAATTATTAGGAAATGTGGTATTAATGCTTATGTTCTTGAATTGTCCGTTCACATGTTTATTAGCTTACCTTTCAATGTAAAAGATATAACATCTTTTAAAAGAGTTACTTAACCTACAAATTTGCAGAATGATACTTTTACAAGAGGAGATATAAATTATTTATAGGAACCTATCCAAAAAACATTCTTTGAGGTGGACAACATCATCATAGTTAAGATACCTACAAATGATAGCACTATTCAGATATTTTTAGTTAGGTTGAATGACAAGACACTATATGAGGACACCTAGATGATCATGGAAGAACTAAAGAGCTTCACTCGTGAACTTCCTAAAAACTTTCAAAATCTTAACTCTTCGAAGAAAAGTTCTTTGAGGCCTAAGAGAGTTGATGCAGAACATTAAAGGAGGAAAGGACTTATTATAAGGTCTCAAATCAAAGCTTAAGCTTAAAAGGATTTTATTAGACTTTATGTGTTGTGGATTTATATTTTATATATTATATTATGTAGTAATGGATATATTTTATTATATTTAAATGTTGTATCAAAATTATGATTGAAAATATATGAGTTCATGTGTTAAATTGTAAAGGTGTTGGTCTGGGGCCTAGGAGTTGTCTTTCTGGTGCTTTGGCACTACATTCCATGATTTTTAGTGTTTGGAGACAGAGAAGCTAGCGCCTTGACGTTGGTCTTTATTAGACTTTATGTGTTATGGATTTATATTTTATATATTATATTATGTAGTAATGGATGTATTTCATTATATTTAAATGTTGTATCAAAATTGTGGTTGAAAATATGTGAGTTCATGTGTAAAATTATAAAGGTGTTGATCTGGGACCTAGGCGTTGCCTTTCTGGTGCTTTGGCACTACATTCCATGATTTTTAGTGTTTGGAGACAGAGAAGCTAGCACTTTGGTACAAGTCTATGATGCCTTGCTGCTGCAAAATGAAGGTTCTAATTTTTTTTTTTTAGTTTTTGATAGTTTTTTCCCTATGGGACACATCCTTTGGAGTATTGACTTATTTAAAACCATTTCTGACCTAATGAAGAACTTTTGGCTTTCGTATGTGAAATTTGAGTGAAAACTCTTTTGGTTGGAGCTTAGTCGCCAACTGTCCGAGGGATTTAGTGATCTTTAGCTATTATTTTATTTTGACTAGTATAATTTCTTCATATCCCTTTCACTTTGGTGAGTGAAAGATCAATGAAGAATCTCTTTCTTCACTATCCGCTACAACATCTTACTCTCTATAACCCATCCCTATTAGCTTTGGCATACCTAATATGCCCTAATAAGCATAGAGATTAGTGTCATACAACATCGTGGCCCGATTTTTCATTTTGCTATGCTCTATTGAGCATAGTAGGGTCTTTAATCTCTCTATGTCCTGCCTGATAAATATAATAGAGCGTTCAATCACTTCTGAAAAATATCAACTAATTTTCTAGTGGGTCATATTTCAACATACGACATGAATTTCGGGATGACGTGGATTTCAAGGTACGGAAGGGATTAGGTGGGCCTCGGGTTCTGTTCAGTTTACTGAGGGAATCCGAGGGATTGTGAGGTCAGCAAGCCGTACGAGGATTCGGCTAGATGGAAATTTGTGCGATTAGGCAAGTTGGAAAGGTTGACTATCCAAGGGAGAGGATTGTCTTGAACGGCTTTGAAGGAGTTACTGAGAGGAGGGAACTATGGGCTCGATAATGTGAGGAATCAGGCTGAGCAGGTTGTCGTTCAGCCTTAGTATGAGAGTAGGGAGGCTATAGCATGTGATGTGATTCGGTTGGCGAGGGATTGTCTGGTCGCCGGGGGGAGATGGGTACTATAGAGAAGATGGAGATCGGTGAGATGAATTGCAACATGATGTGTTGGCGGAAGGTATGTTCGGCTTTGGCGTTGTAGCAGAGATGGAATGGCGGAATGAATTGCGGTGGAAGGGTGGGAGCTTTGGCTGTGTGAGGCGAATTGGCTAGGAGAGGAATTTTGGGATGAGCTGGGTTTCGATTCTTACATGAGAAAATGAGGAAAAGAGTGATCGGTTAAAGGATAATTGGGGAGAGGCTAAGAGAAGACGCGGAGACTATTTTGATTATGGGAGAAGAAAGAAATTTTTAAAATAAGTATAATTTAAAATATAATTAATAATTTAAGTATCTTAAAAATAAAATTTAAATATAGGTATAATCGTCCGTTTAACGGACGACTTATCTGTCACTATAAAGTCGCCCGTTAAATGGGCGACTTACATGTAACTTATATGCAACTTAGATATAAAATAATTTAAAATAATAAGATATGTAGTGCCGTTTAACTACATGCAGAAATGCTCAATAAATTTATACCTATATTTAAATTTTATTTTTAAAATATTAAAATTATTAATTATATTTTAAACTATACTTATTTTAAAAAAAATTTCATGGGAGAATCAAACGGGGTTTTGGATAGAATCGAATGGAGAACCATGAGGTTAAATTCAATATCAAGCCGATAAAGTCAAAGCTAAAATATTTAAGCGGGATTTTCAAAATTTAAAATGAAATATACTCTTAATTAATTATATATCATTTGTTAATGAATTTTAACTTAATTATAAAACAATTTAGCTGCTGCAATTAGATTTAATTAAAATAGATATTTGATATTTATACGGACCGATTGCATTGAAACTCATGTGAGATTTTGTCAAAATGAAATACATATAATATGATATTATTTCTAGGTAATTTCAACATTACGAACATAATGGTGTCATTTATTTTACAATCAGAAGTCATTTGGACAACATCAAGATCCATTGATATCAATTCAGGCTCAATTCATGCATCATCACACTCCGAATTTCGTTATTTGTTCCATACTCAACCGAATTGATTACCGAAGATAATTGATCAATGTGAGGAATTGATTCTAAACAATTTTGATATTTTGAACACATCGACGCAATTAATTTTACGATCAAAAGATATCTAAATTGATTTGATCGAGAACGAGATGTTTCAACTTCAATTTGTATAACGTTATGTTTAATTTTCATCAATTTTGTTATGTATATGCGGTTATACTTATCAAATTTTACTTAGTCAATAAGATGTATCTGATGTTATGATTCGCGTGCCTTGAGTTATAATGATTCTGCTGCCAATTGGTGTGTTACAATAATTCTGTTATCAGCTCCAACATATAATGATTTAAGGACTTCAACATAAAAGGATAATGCATGTTAAAGCAACCAATGTGTAATTGGTCCTAATGCATATAATTAAGAAGAATTAACTGACTTAAGAAGCTCTAAGGAGGTACCATGCTTGAAACCACAACTAGAACCAAGAGATAAAGGAAGAGATCAGCAAGCAAACAAACATGACATGAGTCACTTATAAGGAGCACGTTTAGCTGCAGCTTGGAGGCTAACTAGCAAGGCTTGCTAGGAACATGAAGAACATCATGAAACGGTGATATGACTTTGACAGCATGTACGGAGTAGATGAACGACTGAAAAATAAGGCAAGCAATCCAAAAAAGAAAGAAGACGAAGGGGAAGAAAAGGGCAAACAGTGGCGAATGAGTGAGAGATGAACCGGATAGGTTTGTTAAGGTTAGGGCAACCACTTTTTTTTTTTCTTTTTTTGATATTGATACTAATGTAATACCACTATAAGAAACTAGAAACTAGAGAATTAAACCAATAAAAGTTATATTGAACTACATTCAAAATGGGATAAAAAAAATATAAAATAATTTGTGCAGGTACTTGATAGGGTTAAACATGACTATATATATATATGATGGATTCTAACCGGGTGAAGCATGCTGAAACATAATTTCTACCCACATGAAAGCATAAAGCACGAATAATGCTAACTTATCCCGCAAACAAACGCTTCAGCCGGCAATGAATTGCCAAGGTCATAATTAGAAAGATGCTTCTTTTGCCATCTCCGTGCTTGTTCCTACCACAAAAAATGAAATTTTGCAGAATACAACTATGTTTGATCCAGCTAGCACCAAGGAAGAGTTTTGCTAGAATATTCAGATTTAACATGAGGACTGGAATTAAATTAAATAGATGTTTTGCATGAACTACATGCGTTTTATATAAATAAAATGTAATACATGGAACCATTTTTATAGTAAAATAAATTTATATATCGGGTTGTTCCGGCAAAATGTTTCTTAGGTGAACAAATGCAGTACTATCCAATTTTTGAGGCCTATGGTTTTCTTAGTTTAGCAATTGTCCTACTATCCTGGAGCATTAAGCAGAGAATGTGCAATGTCCAACAAATAGGGATATAATAAAACAAAAATACAGGATATTTCAAAAAATAAAAAAGAAAGTTTACCGGACTTTTATGTATGACTTGGTAATCACTGGATGTTAAGGGGGATGAGGATGCGACAATAACGTGCATCACTTTATATAAAGTTCAATATATTAACATTCTTGAGCAAATTTTTATACCCGTCTTGAAAGTGGGAGAAAATATTACGTCCGGAGTCCGCACGTAGCTTTACGTGCGGACTCCAATCCATACGACGTGTCCGATTTGTTTCCCGTTTTTTTAACGGGCGATGGCGAATGACGCTAAAGGATGGCGTATTCACGACGCCGTTACGCTTCCCGGCGACCGCCGTCGTTCAAACAGTGGGAGAAGAAGCGTCGTTGGAATGCGCAGGAGAAATTTAAAAGAAATATATAGACAGATTTAGGGTTTATGGTGTATTTTTTTTTGTGCGAGCTCGGAGAAATAGAAAATCTCATTTCCTTTTTACAAAAGAACCATGAAGATGGAGAATGTTGAGGAAATAGTGACCAATTTAGCTGAGGATGTATTAAATAAAAATTCATAAGTAATGTTTCTCGTGCAATTTTTCTACGGTTTGTTAGTGATATTCCTGGTCTGTCTGAAGAGAATATGTTCATTACATTTCATTAGAAGTAATTTAGATGCTTTTTTGTTGAATTTTTTACTTTTTAGTGTTATTTTGCATCTGTACTCTCTGTACCTCTTTGGAGGGTATAGTGCATTTAGGGACTTCTTTTTCCAGTTTATTTTGTCTGTTTCTTGAGATTATATTTAGGGCATTCCAATGGAAGCAATTTGGAAACTGCTTGGATGGTTTGGGGGGTATTTTGCATCTGTCTCTGCCTCTTTGGAGGTACGTGAGACTTATTTTCCGGTTTATTTTTCCTGCTTTTGAGATCATGTTTAGGGCATTCCAATGGAAGCAATTTGGAAAGCTTGGGTGGTTTGGGGGGGGGGGGGTATTTTGTATTTGTACTCTGTACCTCTTTAGAGTCTGAGCATTTAGTGACTTTTTTTCTAGTTTATTTTGCCTACTTTTGATTATGTTCATTACATTCCAATGGAAGCAATTTGATGTTGTTTGGATGGTTGGAGGGGGTTTTGCATCAGACTTATCTATACCTCTTTGGAGGGTACAGAGCATTTAGGGACTTCTTTTTCCAGTTTATTTTGCTTACTTCTTTTGATTATGTTTAGGGCATTCCAATGGAAGCAATTTGGAAGCTGCTTGGATGGTTTGGGGGGTATTTTGCATCTATACTCTCTGTACCTCTTTGGAGGGTACAGAGCATTTAGGGACTTCTTTTTCCAGTTTATTTTGCCTGTTTCTTGAGATTATGTTTAGGGCATTCCAATGGAAGTAATTTGGAAGCTGCTTGGATGGTTTGGGGGGGTAGTTTGCATCTGTACTCTCTATACCTCTTTGGAGGGTACAGAGCATTTAGGGACTTCTTTTTCCAGTTTATTTTGCCTATTTCTGGAGATTATGTTTAGGGCATTCCAATGGAAGCAATTTGATGGCTGTTTGGATGATTTCTGGGTGGTTTTTTTGCATCTGTACTCTCCTCTCTTTGGAGGGCAGCATTTAGACTTCTTTTTCAATTTATTTTGCTACTTCTTTTGATTATATTTAGGGCATTCCAATTGAAGCAATTTGGAAGTCTTGGATGGTTTGGGGGGGGGGTATTTTACATCTGTACTCTCAGTACCTCTTTGGAGGGTACAGAACATTTAAGGACTTATTTTTCCAGTTTATTTTGCCTACTTCTTTTTGATTATGTTCATTACATTCCAATGGAAGCAATTTGATGGCTATTTGGATGATTTCTGGGTGATTTTTTGCATCTGTATTCTATTACATATTTTTGTATCCGTTTGGCCAGATGAATGCGGTCAATGAGCTATGCGATGACAAAGTCGTGATGTCTAATGACCCAAATTTGGAGAAACTCCTTGCTCGTGAGAATGAAAGCGAGGCGTATATGTATCATGACTATGCACATCAAATTGTCTTCAGTGTTCGAAAGGACTATACTAGTTATTGGCCAAACACAAAGAAATTAAAATCAAAAGATTTTCTATGTGCAAAAGGCTGGAAGAAGTTTGCCGCCTAAATGGCTTTAACAAAAGTTGATACAAGAATTGGTTGTTCCATGATTAGATTCTCTGTTGATTTGGATTGGATGATTAAAAAATATACGTAAAGTCATAATCATTCTTTGGTAGAAACTTACATACATCTTCTCGGATCACACGATGCATTAACGATGAGAAGGTGTTGAAGACTAAATGAAAAGAGCAACTGATGCATTTAGTTATCTAACTGAGGAAGTTGGCGGCGTAGAGAATATTGGGTTCACAAAAAGAGATGCTTTCAATTTTATTCAGAAAGAGAAAAGATCGAGGATTGCGAATGGTGACAGTAATGCATTAATATAATTGTTTAAGGAAAGACAAGCAGCGGATGAGATGTTTACATGGGATGTACAAGTTGATGAGTCGGATTGCTTAGTAAACTTTTTTTGGAGCAATGGCATATCTAGGATAGAATATGATTATTTTGGGGATGTGATAATTTTTGATACAAGCTATTGACTCAATAAATATAATCTTGTTTATGCCCCTCTTGTTGGAGTGAATCATCACTGGCAAAATATATTATTTAGAGTAGCCTTTTTATCAGAAGAGACAATTGAGTCATTCTCATGGATATTCCAAATATTTCTTCGGTTGATGAGTGACAGACATCTTATAACAATATTCACTGATCAAAATCAGGCTATGGCGAGAGCTATCGAAATTGTATTGCCGCATACTCATTACAAGTTGTGCCAATAGCATATTTCAAAGAAAGCTCCTTCTAAGGTTCATTGCTTTAACAATAATAAGAGAGTACAAGGGCTATTTTATATATGCATGAGTAAGTGTGACTCAGAAGAATAGTTTGAAGAAGCTTGGTCTGCCATGCTAGAAGAAAGCAATTTGCATGATCATGCTTGCTGCTTTATAAGATTAGATCCAAGTGGTCCACTACATTCGAGGACTCATTCTGCATGGGCATCTTGTCAACGAACGTAGTGAGTCCACGTATGTCATGGAATATCTAAACCAACAAGTTCGCTGATTATTTCTTGGGATTGGAAAAGGTTATGGAGACATGGCACGGAATGAACATGAAGACTTCAAGTGTAATACCATCGATTGTTCATTGTTAAGCCTAATTCTAAAATAAAATGCTATGTTTTATAATAAAGGTTTACACTCTTTGAGGAGGAATTTTTGCATGGAGTTGGAGGCCTATCATCTAAGTCGGATGTGACACCATGGAGTATTTGGTGAGAAACATAGAGAATAAAAATGCATCCAAAATATGGATGTGCATTTCGATAGACTACCCTAGAAGTAACTTGTACTTGCAAAAAATTTGAAATGATGGGATTACTTTGTGCCCAGTTCTTAGTCAGGAAGATGTTGTTCGCATTCCGGACAAGTATCTTCTCGTGCGATGGTCTACCAGAGCAAAGAGGGATATTTACATAGATAGTGCATACAAAAAATTAAGAGATGTGGAAAGCACGGATGGAAATGCCACTGGCATTATTTTCCAGAACCACATAAGTCGATATGCATATCAAATAAGCGTCAGGCACAGGGCAATAAGAGAGCTGAAGACTATATGCTTAGATCCTTAAAAAAACTATATGATGATGTCGACTCTATAATAAGTGAGAATTCTCCTCCAGCTAACAGAGCACTTAAGAAGAAGAAGTCAACCACAATAGACAAGGGAAAAGACATCTTAAAGGATCCAGTTAAGCAACATCCAAAGGGTGTTTCCAACTCAAGGATTAAGGGATATTGGGAGAGATCCAAGAAATATATTGGAATGCCCTAAATATTGCTTCCATTGGAATGTCCTAAATATAATCTCAAGAACCAGGCTAAAGAAACTGAAAAAAAAGCCCTAAATACTATGTACCCTTGAGAGAGGTACAGAGAGTACAGATACAAAATAACATGTAAAAAATAACCAATCTTTCACTGGACAGTGAGAAGAACAGAGTAAACCCTAAATTCATTCAAGTTCAGGAATGCATGTTTAAATACCTCATGTAGTCACCTACAATACCTCAATTTTGGATTTGCTATATCACTGAGCTAAGGCCGGACGTGCGCCGATCGAGAGCGGGAACTAAGCTGAGAAAAAATCCTTCGTTGAAAGAAAGCGCTGTTTGACGTGGAATGTCGACATTATCATCGTTCTTCTTCTCCCCGTTTGAACGCAGGGGTGGGTGGCCGGGGAAGTAAACGGGCGTGAATACGCCATCCCTTCTCACGTCGTCCCGTTAAGCGCTAAAACGGGGAAAAAAATACTGGACACGCGTCGGCTATAGATTGGAGTCCGCACGTAAAGCTACGTGCGGACTCCGGACGTAATATTTTCTCTGAAAGTGGTGAGAAGGATACAATTTTTTTTTCTTATACATTTAAATCACTCGAATAAATTTGCAGTCAGAACATATAGGTTAGTTTCTGTAACTCTTGAAATGTTTTGTAGGAATATGAAAATTAGAAACCAGTCATAATTCCTTCCCTATGCATGCTGAAAAATTGAACCCAACCCCATATGGTTAGCACTTTCGACTAATGCATTCATTCATTCAGTCTCAATATATATATATAGAGAGAGAGAGAGAGAGAGAGTGAGAAAGTGGAGTTGATGATGGGTAGGTCATCATGTGACGCACAGAAAAAAGCTAATAAGTGTGTCGTCAAAGGAATTGATGGTCTTGGAGAGATGACGTGGGGACATGTTTGCCTGGTTGCATGCATGGCTTCTATATAGGTCCAAAGCCATGGGATTGGGCGGCAGAATTACAATGCGCTGTCCACCACCCTCTTCGTAATTTTTTTTTTTTGTTTCCTATGGTGCGAAGCTCAAGGTTAAGTATTTTTCTTTTATTTATGTTTTATTTTGTTTCCTATGGATGGAAGCTAATGTTTTATGGTTCTTCTTTTTTGTTTTACTTAATATTAATTCCTCGAACAGATGATTTTAATATTGAAACTTTGTTTATAAATTAGTTTTTATAATTAATCTTTATACATGATTTATAAGAGTTAATAATATCGTTACAAACCATCAGAATAATCTCATCACCGTATACTGCTTCTATACGAATCATCCATGCATGTATTTATCTCTCTTAAGTCCATTAAATTTAAATGTAAGAAAGAAAAATCGATTTTCACTCTTGGAAATATAAGTTTGGCAATGTTTGCCCGGCAAATATAAATCTGTGCTATGACCAAAAAATATTTTTAAATGCATCAAAGTATTAAAATTAGTCAAACTTCTCTTGGCTAAAAGTAACACATTTATACACATTGTTTTAATCTTAGCCAGTCTTTGTTGGAAGAACCAAATCAATTAATTGTGCGGTTAAAATTTAAATAATTAATATTTTTTTATAGTAATATGTCTAAAGAGTTATCTTGTTACTAAAATTTTCTGTCAATTATTAATAAAATTAGGGTGGGGCTGTATATTACTCTCGATCTCTCATCATATATATATATATATATATATATATATATATATATATATATATATATATATATATATATATATATATATATATATATGTATATATATCTATGTATATGCATTTTAAATCCATATATTCACCGTTTAAACTCATTCGCACTCTTTCATTTTAAATCCTAATTTCACCAAGAAATTCATACAACTCATCAATAGTCACACTTTGAAACAGTTTTGACCAAAAAAATTAAAATATGTTTAAAAGGTTTATGATTTATATTATTTAGAGATATGACTAATAATATGATTTTTTTTTTTAATTATAACATTTAAAGAGCATGAGTAGTGCAACGTAAGCTTTTTCTAGTGTAAGAGCCTAGAAAATTATACATTTTCAACATATTAATTTTGTATAGCATATTAAAAAGAGAAATAATCTGTCTAATTTTAAAACAATATGAGTTCAATACATTCTTTATCTAATATATGATAAAAATGTATAATTTTACAGACTATATTGTCATACAACCTGAGAACATGAGATAAGAGGGCAATATCAAATTATTTTTTGTATATTTTATAAAATAGTGTGAAAGATGTGTTGATTTGTAGAATTTAAAGAGCATTAATTTCCCAGATATTTTTCACACCACCTTTATGTATATGTCATTGAAAAAAAAAAAATTCTTTTTTACCTTAATGTCAGCTTCTCTTTAACACACCAAGAAATAACATTGCAATATGTATTAAACCAATTATGGGCTTTTCAATAAAAATTAAGATAAGATCTCAAGTATAAATTTTTCTCTAGTATCTAAACATGACACGTAAGATAATGTGTTAAAACTATTTTTTTTTAAGATGAGAAATGTATTGATCATAGTTTACTTGTCATCCAGATTTGATATTGAATTTGCGTTAACTCTGTATAATGTACATACAGAAATATGTTGACCTAAATCACTGAGAAATATTCTTAATCGTTAACATAGAGCTTGTACCTTATGCATATTTATCTCCAACATGCACGGTCTATGCACTAAACTTGAACAAATGCCATACAATTGAAATGAAAATAATTCTACGAACAATCACAAAATTAGTTTTACAAGAAAATAAAATGTTAGTAAAACTATCCCTTATTCAAACGTTTTCTAATGTTAATCATAAAATGTAAGAATCGAATTGATTGCAAAATTTAGTCTTTGGTAAGGGACTAGAGATAGAACTTGTGAACTCCCTGTTTTAAAGCGGGGCAAGGCCCAACTCCATCCTCATCTGTAATAAATGACTAGAATACAAGTAAGTGGTGGAACTATATAATGCTGCATTCATTGCTTTAATTGATTTATTGTTATATATGGAAAATAATATAATTTTTTAATTAATCTATTTATAAAAGTATTGACTAATGCTCAAAATCATCGAAGTGATGTCCACTTAAAATAAGATCAATATAACGTGAAATTATTTCACTAGAAAGTGATTGGTTATAATAACAGGTATTAAAGTTTAGATAAAGAAAGCGCACACTTCAGAATTGAGCAAATAAAATTGAATGGCACAAGAGAATGAGTTTATGGAATTAATAAGAAGAAATTGGAAAGGCTGAAGAATAAAATAGTCAATATTTAATAACAATATATGGAGCTGACTTCTCAAATAGGACATTCGATAAATTAACTTAAAAGAGGATTCACAATCATGCTCATTTATTATTAATGTTATATATAGAAAATTAGCTTGTTGAAGTGTGTTCATGCTGTGGTTTTTTATGTTCAGAAATACTCATCTATAAGGCTTATTCTTCTATTATTATATTTTACTTAGCTTATAAAGCGTTGATAATAGAAAGTATAACTATTAGTTAGCAATGGATATTTTACAACTACTATATATAAAATTACGGAGTTCGTTTTGAATTTTTAAATTCTTCAATCATCACTGTTCAGCATCACGACAAAGAAACGTGCATTCTAAATGGAGTATACTTTAGACTGTAAGAATTAGAACTTAGTTAATTTATGTAAACTTTCCTTTAGTTACGGCCCTCTGATGATAAGTTAACTTTTCAATTACACCATTTTGACCTTTAAACCATGTTGGAATATAAGAAAGCTGTTTATTCTTGAATTAATATTTCTATTGTTCATCAACAATCAAATGTGACACTGTTCACTTTCAACCTTTTACGCTTCAAATCATCAAAGGAAATAAAAATTTTTGAAGGAAAAGAGCTTGCTAGTGCAAGGGATTTTTTAACCAACATTAATGAGAGAGGCATGGCCTTGAGAACGAATGTATCCACCCACTTGGGGAATTTGTTGTAGGTAAAATAATGATTGCAGGTGTAAAACAAGCTCGTAAAATTGATGAGCTTCATGTTTATCAAAGAAAATTTTTTGAACATACAACACATATAGAAACTCACCTAAAAAATTTAATACAACATTGTTAACAACAGGTCAACCATACATTCATCACAGTAGCATGCACCATCAAGTTTATTGCAAATTAACAAGCTCTTATGAAGTCATATATATGGTGATGTTTGCTCCTAGAGTATGAGCTAAAGTTGTTCTCCACCACAAATTATTATTACAAAACAAATTACGCATACTGCATTTATATATATTTATATATCTATAACAATTCATTCAGGCACGCAATTTATAACAGTTTAGTTCATGTGGCAGTGCGCTTCATATGCCGGTTGCCTCACTGGTGAATGCTCAGTTTCTTCCTTTCCATTAATTTGAAAGCTATCTTTTTTATTTGAATCATTTGGATCCTTTGAAATGCCTTCTTGACTAAGTTGTGATGCAACAAATTTGTCTAGAATCCTCCAGTCTATCACTTGATCATTCATAGTCTGACCATTTTTTGTGGTGGAAGTATGAAAAGAAACTCTGTCAATTTGGGATGCCTGGTTCACTTGTTTGTCATGTGTTAATGCGACATTTATATGAAATTTGGGGCTATGTAATTGGGGTAGGTGGAGATGAGATTCATATGGGTGCAGACTTTGAAACATTTGTTCTTTGTAGGAGTAAGGAAGATTGTGGCACTCAATATTCCACAGAGACTCTGCTGATGGCATCAATGGCAGGTTGTCATCATACCAGCATGGAGCGTCATCATTATCAAATTCACTTCCTTTTCTTATTGATAACGCTCGTTTCTTGAATGCACGACAAACAACCCAACCTTCTTCCTGTAACCAATTCTCATGAAAGGTTATCAATTTTTGGAAGCTGTCAGTTATAAAATTGATGATTTGGAAACAACTAATGAATTTGAATTTTTAACAAAAGAGATAAGTTAATCCAAATTGTATAATTGGAATGGATCGAATCACAATAACTCGGTATTAGAAATTTAAGATAAAATAACCTATCTTTTAAAAGTGCTGCTAAATACATTTTTTAGTTACCACTTAGATAAAACAAAAGTGGTCACAGAAAGTAATATTTTTACTCAGATTATTACATTATGACAATTCGCATGTAACTAATTCATTTATCAATCCAATAGGTTGTCCCATAAGAAGAGAATGTATGCTAACGATTTATTGTGTCTTTTGTCTATTGGGCATAATCAATTATCTCCAAATAATTATATCAAATAAATAACATGATTATTATTTTTTTATGTGTTACAAAGGTTTGAATGTATTTCCAATGCAAAAATTGTTCACTATTAAAAATTTGAGTTATTTACAAATTTCAAACAAATATAATTAAATATTAATCATTTGTTTTCATATTTAATAAAAACATGGATAAAAATTGTCTTACAAAATTATAACTTTTAATTTTTAGATTATGACTAAGATTATTTGGTATTAAAGTATATAGGTCTGAGATAATTATTAAGACATTATTTATTAAATGGTGCAACGCTGTCACATAAATATTAATTACATTTAAATTAAAAAAAAAAGAACTAACAACTTTAAAAGTGCCACCAAATATTTAACAGTTGGCAATTTAGAAAAAAAAAATGATGAGTTTATTGTTATCCAAAGCTTTTATATAGTGGGCCACTAGCTTAAAATTACCTGCACCGTTATATCACTATACAATTTATTCTTTTGTAAATTGTGTCAAGCAATTTGCTAATTGCAAAACTTTTATTAAATACTTGCACTAGAATGCAGTTATTCTTAAATCACACAAGCGCACATACATTTATATATACACACTTACGGAAATTACTTATAAATTTTTTTAATTAACCATCACTGATAGCAAATATAACGTTATCTTAATGCTAATATACATGTTATGAGCGTGTCTGTTAACCATAAACAACGCCGTCCTCTTATGCTAATCCTTTTATCTCATTCCTTGAATCAAGTTTAAATATAATTATCCTGTTGTAACCTTCATATATGTGATTTTTATTTTGTCTGAAAATATTCATTTGTAGTTTTCAGATAATCGAATATTTAAAAAAAAGAAAAAAAGAAAGAAAGAATCCACTGTATAAGAATTCTACAGATGTATAATAAGAACCGATCTGATTTTTTATTTTTTATAATATGGAGCAAGAAAAAAGATCATTTTCAAGGAAATTGGTATCGAGCAAACAACAAAACTGAAAACATCTGTGTTTTCTGGAAGGAACAAACTAATCTTACTTGGTGAAAATGATGATCGACTAATAGTCCTTCGATGCACCATTAAAGGTTGATAACTTGCTCGTTGCCAAGAACTTAATGTTAAATATTATCTAACTCATTAGTAGTTGACATTGTTAACCCATCATGAATTGATATCTCTTGATTCACTTATCGTTAATAATTAAACTGAAGGAAACAAAAATTTAAAATATGTATATATCATGAAAATTATTGAGTGAATATGAATATATATATATATATTCCAATTTTCCAATTTCTTGCTTCGCTAGTAAAAGAAAAAAAAAATTTTTTTTGGTCTAAGAGTACCTGCTGTGTCCCATTTTCATCCGACTCGAGTCGATACTCATGCATTATCCAATCAGACTTTTGTCCATTTGGTGCTCTGCCTTTGTAGAACACCAGTGTCTTCCTCATACCAATTAATTTTTGCTTCAAGTAAATTGGCTTATCCCTTCCAGTTGCCTTCCAAAATCCAGTTGTTGTGGCTCTGTTAGTACGAGTACCTGTTGGATATTTTTTATCCTTATGACTGAAGAAGTACCAATCATGCTGCTCTTCATCCCCAATCTTACAAATTTCTATTTGAAATAGAACAGTCAGATTATTTTTGTTAACTAACTATACTATGCATGTCTGAAAATTAGGACTGTTGGCTTATATAATTACGTAGAATATAGATTGTCAATACTGCTTAAAAATGATGCAGTGAAACAACTTCATAAGTTAAGATCATCTTATTGGTCTATTAATATGCAATACCTTGTAGGTCCGATGGCTCAATTTTGTATAGGTCAACATCCTTTATGACATCCAAATCAATTCTTCTTGAGGCAATTTTCTTACGGAGATAGTAATTTACGAGCTCTTCGTCAGTTGGATGGAATCGAAAACCAGGAGGAACCTGTGCCGCTGTATCCATATGCACCTTATTGGTTTCTGAGAAAAAGATTATCGTTTAAGAATAAAAATCATTTACAATAGCGGCATGTAAAAATTATACATAAATTGTTAAAGACTCGATCAAAAGCTCTTGAAATTAATATATGTCGTTTATGAAAACAATACAATCTACAGAAACTGCTATATTTATTATTGCTGCCATTGATAGAATGATATGGTTGACTTTATTTAGCAACACTATGTATGCAACTTGATGATTTCTATTCATATTCATATATGTTATAGTGTCCCAATATATTACTTCAAAAAAAAAAAAGTAGTGGCCCAATGCTTATATGATGATGAGAGAAAACTGGAGAAGCTTCTTCTCTCTCTGCATGATAATAGAAGCTCTATTTGCATGTTCCTAGTACTCATTCATGTCCAAGAAAGTTGTCCAATAGTGGGCATAATTTGTGTAGATGATTGATCAAAATGTTAACATAAAATCATTAATAGGCATCAAAACATCAAAAATAGATCTATATATATTGTTCAACCAAAGCTGACAACATATCTTTGCAGAAGTATGTATATTTTCTCTATAAATTTATTCCATTGCAGGGTGTCAGCTACATGAAATTT
The DNA here is from genome assembly GCA_021442155.1 of Cymbidium sinense. Classification (NCBI taxonomy): domain Eukaryota; kingdom Viridiplantae; phylum Streptophyta; class Magnoliopsida; order Asparagales; family Orchidaceae; genus Cymbidium; species Cymbidium sinense. The sequence continues at coordinate 75,522,325 of CM038227.1, forward strand.
TTCTCTAATGTGTCATATTCTTTGATAAATTCTTATTTAATTCTAATAAAAAAGGTCATTCTGTATACTTCCTAACCAAATCATTTTTTTGCCTACCTCTCTCTTAACATCTATTATTCTCATCTCTCTTCTTATTTTCTATCTCTCTTCTCTCTTCACGTCATTTCACATTTTGTCTCGACGTATAAAGCCACTCATCCATCTGAGCATCTTTATCTCTATAACACTTAACATTATGCACCATAAAGTATTGCAACTTTGACCATCATCTTACAAAATTTTCCCCTTAAGTTTAGTGATTTTTTTTTCGCATAATAGGCCCAAAGTATTCCTACACTTTAACAATCCAACTTTAATTCTACTAATAACATCATCTCCATATTTCACCATCACTTTGAATAATAAACCCAAGATATCTAAAATGTTTAGTCTTTTTAAAGACTTGATCACCCATTGTCATAGCCTAACACTAGATCTTCTGCAAACATTTACGGATATGAAAAAAAAATATTCAATCATTAGTGTAAGACATGGTTTTTAATATCTAAACAAACAAGTTAAATTCTCACTTATTGGAAATATTAAAGAATCGTTTTATCATTGTTTGGCAATATTTATAAAAAAAAAATTTGCTATTAATATTTAAGACGGTACTGCATTAAAAGGGAATCCATGGATTATTCTATCTTTGGTTATAATTTTGAATGAAAAAAAAATGAATGCTATTAATATTTAACTTGTTGTATCGACATATTGAAACAACCAAATATAACAATTGTAATGAAAATTTCTATGATAAGACCTCCGTTTTTTATATACATATATCATATAACATTTTTTCTTACTCAAAAAAAGATTTAAATTCTTGTCTCGTCATTATATTGGCATAGTCAAATTTGCTTTTAATCGTAAATGGCTGGTGGTTTTTAAGCTATTCGTAAATTAGTTGATAACAATTTCCGCACTGCATAAACTTGGCCATCATCAATACTAAGTAATTTGGTCGCTAGATGTTAGAAAACAAGTTTTGAAGAGGATGTTTATTGTGTTTTGATTGGATGCAGTTAAGAATCAAAATATATTTTAAACGCTACAATTATAAAAAAAAAATAATAATAATAAATAAAAAATTCAAAGAACGAGGGCTTTAATTTAATATTCAAACTGTGTCAAAATAATTAACACTTCTTAGAACTTGTTTTCTATCCACTGGCATCCTAATGAACCACAGGGAATTAGAAATCAAAGTCTTAGCAATGGACATTAGCTTGATTTGTCCTTCATCGAGTTGTTTTATCATTTCTTATCAATTAAAGTTTCCATATCAGCAATCTTGATAACTTGGATCCAGAATCTGAGACTAAAATTTTCTTCCATTGCAGGTTCTAATGTTAGTGTGCATGTGTGTGTGAGAGAGAGAGAGAGAGAGAGAGAGAGAGAGAGAGAGAGAGAGAGAGAGAGAGAGAGAACTTTTGTTGCTTGTAATACCTGAATAAAAATTAATGCATATGGTGTTTTTTTAATGAATGCAAAACCTAAAGAGAAAGAGCCAGATCGCTACCTTTGTAATCATACCCGTACTTGATGATAACTAATGTGGTAATTGAAATTTCTAAAGCTGAGTTGATGACTATCTAGATATCCGAGACACACACACACACAGAGAGAGAGAGAGAGAGAGAGAGAGAGATCTACATGCAACAAAAGCCAAATTACGACATATACTTCTTTGAGTGGTTACTTACATGGAGAACTCTGTGCTTGTGAATTTTTGTCGATAGACACAAGATACAACCTTTTAAAAAGTGGCAGAGCTTGAAGAAAGCACAGTTTAAAACTTTCTCTCTCTTTTGGTCACTGTCACCATCAATCAAATGCAACCATCAATCGGATCCCAATGAAATCCAATCCCTCGCTAAGTCCTCTCTGTGAGATTGTGACAGGATAGAGATAAAAGGAAGGGAGAGGGAGGGAGGGAGGGAGAGAGAGAGAGAGAGAGAGAGAGAGAGAGAGAGAGAGGATGGCTTTACCAAAAGGTTGCGGTATTCATTCTGCAGTCATCATCGGAATTACTTTCTCAGTAGAGAATGCCAACAGACGATCAGTGTAAGAGAAGAGAGAATGCGACAACATAAAGATCTCAAGGAAGTAATAGGATTTTAAGATGACGTAGTAAAACAGCAACCCCTAGAGACCAACCAACTGCATCTTCGCTGCCACCTTTTTCTTGTCATCTTTTTTTCCTGTAATCCACTTCGCGTAATAACATTTCTACATTTTAATCTCCCCCTGTTAACACCAACATCATCAACATTTAAATAAGAATAATTAGGATTTGAACAAGAACTGCTCTTCTAACCCACCTGAGGAAGAGAAAATTATAATTACCTTAGCCTGAAGGCCCCTAGTTTTTTGTCTGAATGAACAAAGATTGTATGTATAGTTAGTTATAGGATATTAAAAGAAGAATATTCAGATGGGAATATTCTGATAGAAATCTATTTTAAACGATTTATATAGTTATTAAATTTATTTTTAATATATGATTTCTTAAAGTTAATGAGTAGATCTTAAATACAATTTTTTTTTGCCTATATCAAATGTTTTGCACGTAATTTTATGACCTAATCTCTATATGTGTTTCAAGGGAGCAATACTTGCTCCATTGGTTGCCACATCATTTTAAAATGTGTTTATATGTTTTTAAGGAAAATTTAATAATTAAAATGATTGTTTTTTATATCAAATATATTTTGAATAATGCTATACAATAATCTATAGTTATATTAAAGATCAATTGCACGTACCTGTTATTTTTTACAGCAGCAATGATTACTCCACTGAAAGTCCACATCATTTTAATACGCCTACAAATGTGGTGTATATATATGAATGAAGCACCTAGCAAGATAGAGGGCAACCTTAGTTTAAAGGAAAAAAAGTAACACCTTCTAAACTTTATGTTATTTATATGTCATTTGCCATCAAAATTAATATATTGATGTAATACATTTCTCATACGTTATGCTTCTTAAATATATAAGTACCAAATATATGGAATTTTATTATAAAATGAGAGAAACCTAATACATATATTCGTATAATGTTGGCATGAGATCATAAGATAAACTAGAAAAACATTTGATACAATAACAAATAGAATGCATGTATGATTTTTTACATGAAGGGAGTATAAAATGTAAGGACATAACCCAAGTACTTTATAGGGATCAAGCTACACATTTTTTTTTAAAAAAAAAAACAGTGTAGTTATAAAAGCCTAAATATACAAAGCATGATACATCATAATAAAAAAATGAAGATGTCGCAACAATAGCTTCAGCACAATGATGATTGTGAAATATCTCAAAAGTTATTTCTATTTGTGAAAGATTGTAAGTATTATACACAAGATCCAAATTTGGCAACACCAATATATTGGAATTTTTTTAGTACTAAAATTAGTATTTGTATATGAAGGTACACCCCTTGGTGAATTGAACTCATCCAAGAAAGATAGACCTAGAACACACGGGCTCACCTTTAGAAGATGGACCCAGAACTCTCAACCCAATCCATGAAAGTGCCACCATTTAACAACCCACCAACTCTCCAAACTGAACAAGAAACTCTACGACCACTTGTTGAACTTTGCTGAAAAAAATGATCAATGCCATGATCTTAGAATAGGAAATTCATCACTCGACCTAACAATAACAATAAACAATTCAGACTCACTGAATAAGCTAGATGACAACAATTCAGACTCACTGAATAAGCTAGATGACTCACTACCATGGAATGACTAACCCTTGATTCCTCACTCAATGCAAATCCCAATTGTTGTACTCTTCTTATCATTAAACATGGTCGAGTGGTTCCAACAAGTGGTCATGTCATTCGGTGGATATACCTTAGTTTGCAACATGCACAAGTCCAGAGGTCTTAGTCTTTGGAGTTTGTACATTTTTTTACTTAATTTTGAGTTTCATATAGCCACATATGTAGCATTCTAGGCTTATATATATGAGGTCAAGAGGCATTTTAAAAATATTTTTTTCAAGACTTTTGAATTTCTTACATTCTTTCTCTCAAAAACTCTAGATTATCTAGAATTTTGTAGTTTTACCAAGACTTTAAATCTTATATTTTTGAAACTACTAGTTATGTTTATATAGTGGACTCACTCTATTGACCTATTGAAGTAGTAGTCTTTATACTTTTTGTTCTCACTGTGTTTTTCATATACTCATGACATGTATATTACTTGTCTTAAGCCCCTCTTACTCACTAGTAAACTCACTACAAAAGTGTTGTGTCAACCGATAGATATATTTTGATCCAACAAATTACTTGGTGCGATGTAGATTAATGCCTTAGATAATAATCTGAGCCCTTCACAAAGTAAAATAACTTGCTTAAGATGACTAAAATTCAATAAGACAACTAGTATAGTACTTTGTCATACAACAAGACTTGAAGTACATGGAATATCACCTCACATTCTTAAATTTAGGTGTTATGGAGAAAATGTAATGAGAAGCCCAAGGGATGCAAGAGTTAGATGGTTCTTCTAATTGGCTAGTCATGTATATCTACCACTTTAGATGAGCTTGACCACACCTTTAAGTATTGATGATGAGTCCTATTGAGCAAGTGATAAGGGTATTATGCCAAAAAAGGTGAGAGGTGGATATAGCATTGGCCAACACTATCTCTAGAGAGATCTTGGAAACTCATCTACCACTTAGGTTTAAGATATAACACATAAAAGCCTATAAAAGGAAGAATTGACCTTGTTGATCACATCACTTATTTTTGTCCACCAAATTACTGCTCAACCTTGATGATGAGTTTGAAGGTCATTTTTTTTCTTATAGATTTTAAAAAATTAACTCCAAGATGGTTATGACATTTTCCTATTGGTATCATAACAACATTTGATAAGTTCAAAATGAAGTTTGTCACTCAATTCTTTGGTGCATAAAGAAAATTGAAGAGCTCTCTCAAGCTAAATTACAAATGTGACAAGAATTGAGAGAGTCATTGAAGAAATTCATCACTTACTTCCATAGGTAAACACTATAAGTAAAATCGTTGAAACCATAGTTGCACAAATTACACTCACCCAAGGCATTAGAGAAGGGTTATTTAGATATGTCTTGTGCCACATCAACCAAGAAAATTTATAAAATTGTTAGAACTCACAAATAACAATGTGAATGTTGAAGAAATTAATGTAACTGCCTAATTAAGTTTGTCAACTTGTAAGTAGAATCCCATGAAGAGATAATGGATTGCCAACCACTTTAAAGAAAAATTATGAATACAAAAGATGGAGTGGAGATTGAGCACATAGCATATCCATCAACTACCTAGGAATCTTATGTAAGAAGCAAACACATGCTAACTTTACCAGCCTACCAAGAAGTATATGCTAACCCAAATTAGAATAAGTATTAGTTGTTTTAACCTATTATCACAACCTTATTACTAGATTCCACAGACAAGTTAGTATAAGCCATTCATAACAAGAAATATATTAAATTCTTAGCTCTTATGAAGAATATTAGACCACAAGGTGACCCAACAAGGTACTGCAAGTATCATAAGATTACACATAGAACAAAAAGGAGTACTAACATTTAAGATGTTTAGTTGGGGAATGTATTAAATATGGAAGTTAAGTGATTTTAGTAGGGGACCAGAAATGGAATAAATGGAAGATCAGAGAAATGAGCTCACACTTATCAGGGCCATCAACATTGTAGGATTCATGCTAAAAATCGTTCAAGGGGAAGACGAGTCCATACATTGAGTGAGTCTTATGTGATTAAGATCAGGAGAGCTAAATTTAAATACTGTGGCTCAAGTGTTATCCACATATGTAGTTGCTATAAGTTTTACATAAAAGAATTGGCATGTAGTCGGTAATCATTACAATGACATGGTAGTCATCACAACATTGATTTCTAATGATGAGATAGGGAGTATACTGATAGGCATTAATAGTTCATTTAATATTATTTTCAAACCAATCTTTGAGAAAATGAATCTTGCAAACTTTAATCTTGCATATAATATCAATCAACTTTATAGCTTCACTTGGGAGAATATAAACTAAGATATTAATCATGCTTTCTATAATTTAGGAAGAAGTAGATCACTATTATGGTAGATTTTATTATCATAGATGCACTACAGACCTATAATGTCATAATAGCTTGGTCAATATTGAATTCATTTAAAATAGTAGTTTCCATTTATCCTTAGGCAATGAAATTTCTTACAAGTGCCCATAAAGTCATAGTTTAAGAAAACTTTAATTAATTAAGTGCTTGGTCCTTAAGAGTAGTTATAATTTAGGTAAAGGACTTGAATAGGGGTGAAAACCATCAATGTTATGAAAGAAGTACTAGCTATAGATGGCAACCTAGAGCGAGTCTTGAGAATTAGCTTCTTTTATAATGAAGCATATGGAAGTATTGATTCAAGCATTGCATGAGGAGGTATAAGTTTTAACAAGGATAACAATGAAATTGTTGGGAATAGATATTAATATTTTATGCTACTACCTCTAACTTAATGTTATGAAGGATGCTTGCCTTATCAAATAAAAGATGCAAAGTACGATGTTAAAAACTACTAAAAGTTGATTTCATTAAGGAGGCTTAATATCCAGAATAGATTTTTAACATGGCAGCGGTATAGAAGGCCAAATAGAAATGGTGTATACATGTAGATTTTATAGAGATATACTTGACATACCCAAAGAATAAAATTTGATACCCCAGATTGATGTGCTCATCACTCTATATTAAGATACTTAGTCAAGAGTTTCTATAAAGCCCATCAACTTTCATATGGATTATAAGATTTAATGATCACAAATTGATGGAGGTGGGCATTCTTTGATGAGATTGAGATAACTTAGGTATTTGAGGTAAGGAAAGAAGATATGTTGGATAACTAGCACTCCCACCAAGGATTGCTATGGTTTAGCAACCAAGCTCTCAAACCATACGAATAACTCAAATAATTTGTAATTTCCAAAAGATCATTTTCATTATAGGAAGGGGGGCTATTTATAGCTATTAAAAACATCTTTCAAAAGAAAAGAATTCAAAATATGGAGGGAAAGGTGGGTGGCCACATTAATGTGAAACATTAAGTTGCCTTATTATTTTATGCCATCCACCCATTTCACATGCTATTATTTTATGTGGATTCAACCACCTCACATGTCATGCTTTGAATTTTTAAATTCAAAATTTCAAACTTGGAGTTTTCTAAAAGAAAAATAAAAATTACATAAATAAAAAAAGATGAAATCATAAAATGGTCCTTAGCAGGCTAATGGGCTAAGTCTTCTTCTTTCTTATATTTTCTTGGGCTTTAGCTTGAGATCTTATAAATGAACCTTGAGCTCTAATTTATGGATCCAGATGATATTCTACATCAACTTTCGTGGGCTCAACTGAACTCTGCTATGTAGAGTTGAAATCTAAGAAGTCTTTTACTAATTGTGGGACTAGAGTCTCCAAATCAGTACGGGTCACCATGTGTCTTCAGCTGGTGTCTTATTCTTACAACGAACTAGAAAATGATATTCAGAAGCTAGATTAATGGGTGCATCCTTGGTGATAATATAGTCAGCTTCAAAGAAAGAGGGCTTCTACAGTATGGTGTTATATCTCCTGCTAAAGAGTTAGACTGAACAAGTGGAGGCTTGCTAATACCTTCATATGATAAAATATCTTCAATATTAATAATTTAATGAATGAGCATATCAGTAGTTAAATCAAGGTGATATCATTAGTACCAATTTTTGTAAGAATTTTAAACAGACCACAAGCTCGTGCATGTAATTTCCTATATTTAGTTGTTTGATAGTGCTCAGGTCCAATGTGAATCAATACATAATCACCTTCTTTATATTATTTCATTGAATGATTATAATTTTCCTTAGAAGCATAATTTTTATTACTAATAGTAATTTGCTTTCTTATATCTTCATGGAGGCTATGAAAATCTTTAGCAAATGAGAATGCTGCATTAGAAAATATATGAGATGATAGGTTTGCTACATCTATTGGTTGTCGTGAATTTTGATCATAGACTATCTCAAATGGTAATTTTTTGTAATTCTAGGAATGGTGCTATTATAGGAAAATTTTGAGGTTTGTAAATGTAAATCCCAATTTCCTAAACTTTTACCTACCAAGCATCTAAGAAAATTTCCTAAAGCATGATCGACTACTTCAATTTGTCCATTAGTTTGTGGGTGAAAGGTAGAAAAAAAAGTTTAATTTGGTACCTAATAATTTTCATAATATTTTCCAAAAATATGAGACAAACTTAACACATCTGTCATAAATAATGGTTAAAGGTGGACCATGAAGTCGCACTATTTCCTTTATATAAGAAGCATCATTTGTTTTTGAACAAGGTAAAAAATGAGCAATTTTTGAGAACCTATCCACTACAACAAAAATGCTACCATGTCCTCGAGCTGTCTTAGGTAATCCTAGAATAAAATCTATTGATAGGTCTTCCCAAGGCCTATAAAGAATAGGTAAGGCAGAGTATTATCCAGACCTTTGTTTGATAGTTTTACCCTATTTATAAATTGAGCATTGAGCTATTAATTTTTGAACATCTCATTTTAATGAAGGCTAGTAAAATCTATTTTCTAACAAACATATGGTCTTATCTTTTCCAATATGACTAGCTAAACTTCCAGCATGTAGCTCGGTGATAAGGAATTCTCTTAGAAAAGATTGAGGAATGCATACTTGTTTTCTTTTAAATAAATATCTATTTATTATCAAGAATGTTCCTCGTAAAGTTATTGGTTTATCTAAGTGTTCAAGATAAATTAGGTGCAAGTTAGGGAAAATAATATAATCATCTTTAATTCTATAAAATCTTGGGAATCTCAATTCTAAAAAGGAAATCATTATGTTTACCCTGAATAAAGCATCAGCATGTTTATTCTCAATTCCAGGCTTATTCTTTAGAATAAAAGAGTAATCTTGTAAAAATTCAACCCATTTTGCATGCCTATGACTTAATTTTTGTTAAGTATTAATAAATTTTAAGACATGCTGATCAGAATTAAGTATAAATTCTCTATGTAAGAAATAGTGTCTTAAATTCCTTAAAGATTAAATTATAACATAAAACTCCTTATCATAAGTGGATTATCATTGTTTGGCTTCATTTAACTTATCACTAAAGAATGCGATAGGATGATTCTCTTGATTTAAAATTCCACCAATCCCAATTCCTAAAGCATCGCATGTCACTTCAAAGGCTTTAGAAAAATCAAGGAGCCTAAGGATTAGTATAGAAGTGATAAGAATTTTAATTTGCTCTAAGGCCTTTTGTGTATTAGTAGTCCAACAAAATTTTCTAGTTTTAGTATATCAATTATCGGAGCAATAATGGTACTAAAATTCTTGATAAATCTCTGATAAAAAGTGCTAAACCATGAAAGCTTCTAACTTCAGCAAAACTTTTAGGTGATGGCCAATCTAAGATTACTTTTACTTGAAAACAATCAATTTTAAGCCCAATAGTGGATATAATAAAGCCTAAAAAGATTATCTCATCTTGCAAAAAGAAACACTTTTTTAAATTGATCTATAATTTCTCTTGTCTAAGTATTTCGAAGACTATTTGTAGGTGTTGTAGATGCTCATTTTCACTTGGACTAAAAATCAGAATATCATCAAAATATACCACCAAAAATTTACCTATATATGGCTTAAGCATAGTATTCATTAATCTCATAAATGTGCTAGGAGCATTTGAAAGGCCAAAGGGCATGAAAAGCTATTCATAAAGTCTATCAGGGGTCTTAAAAGCTGTCTTCCACTCATCTTCTGATATAATCTGAATTTGATGATATCCACTTTTAGGATGAATCTTCAAAAAAAATTTACTCCTGAGATTAAATCTAACATATCATCTAATCGGGGAATATAAAACCTATACTTGATAGTAATTTTATTTATTGCTTGATTATCAACACACATTCGCCATGTTCCATCTTTCTTTGGAATTAATAAAGATAGGATTGCACAAGGGCTAAGACTCTTTTGAATAAAATCCTATTTTGAATAATTCCTCGACTTGTCTTTTAATCTCAACATGTTCAGTAGGGTTCATCCTATAATGTGGAAGATTAGGATGTTGAGAACTGAGTAAGAACTCAATAGCATGTTGACTGTTTCTTAGTGAAGGTAGCTTATCAGAAAGCTCATTGGGTGTAATATCTTTAAAATCAAAAAGAAGGGAAGAGACCATAGTAGGTATGTGAGTCTTATTAGAGTTTGGTATGACTTCTTTTACATGTAATAAGTGAAGGAGAAATTGATTAGAAAATTCTTTTCGTAAAGCTACAAAACATATTGTTTCTATCTTTGGGGCCAAAGAAAGAAGGATAGATGTTTTAAAACAAGAATTAGAAATGATAGTCTTAACCCTAATAGTAGGATTTTCTATGATAATTAATTGAAGTTTGGAATTTTTCTTCATTAGAGGCCTAGGTTGCAAGTTAGAAGTTGTTTTGTGTGGTGCTATGGAGGGTTTTTTTTTTCAACTGGATTTATTGGTAGGAGTTTAATAGTCTTATTATTATGTTTAAAAATATAAGCATTTTTTCTACCATAATGAATAACATTCATATCATGCATCCAAGGTTGACCTAAGAGAATATGAGCAATGTCCATACGGAGAACATCACACCAAATTTGATCGTCATAGCTTCCTATTTTAATTGGAACTAAACATCGATTGGTGATGGGAAGAGATATATGATTTAGCCAGCTAACATGAAATGTTTCAGGGTGAGGTTCAGATTTTAGGTTGGCTCAAGTTAAGGTGTGTGTTGAAATGACATTCATAGCACTTCCTCCATCTATAACTAACTTACATCTCTTTTTATTACACAAAACATACATGCTAAAAATATTCTTTCTCATCCAATCTTCAGTCTCATTTTTAATTATAATAAGACATCTCATCACATTAACCTGAGGGTCATCAGTTAATTTCAATCCTTCATCAGATAATGGGGTATTATAATAAACTTCTTTTAGATTATCATCTATTAGGTTTTCAACTTCTTCTAAAAAATAAGATTTGAGCTTTACATTGATTTTGCATATGACCCATTTTATGACATTTAAAATATATTACTTCCCTAGTGCTCTTAGAGCTCCCTTCAATTGATGTTTTAGGCAAAAGGGTCGAGCCATTTGGATGAGCGGGTCTAACAATAGATCTATGGGATGAAATGGAAGGTACTTGACTTTTAGTTTTAGAGATCGAAGCAAATTTCTTTTATTGTTCAACCAATAAGGCATAGTTAAATGCTTCCTCTAAAGATTAGGGGTCAAATAATTTAACTTCATTTCTAATGTCAGCCTTAAAATAAATTTATTGGCTAATTTCCAACCATTATCGACACAATCAATTCAAGAAATTAGATCTTTAAAGTATTCAAGTATTCAATTATAAGATGATTAACTTGTCTCAAAGTTAATAATTGACTATGTAGCTTCTTATCATGATGCCTAAGATAGTATTTTGATCTTAACATTTCTTTCATTTCTATCCAAGTGAGGTTTGCCCTTCCTAATCTTTGTTATTTAGCTAAAGTATTTATCCAATAAATTTAACATGTCTTATCAATTTAATTTTAGAAAAAGTAACCCTTTGGTAATCATCCATTTTATACCAATCAAAGATGTCATCCATTTGAACTAACCAATCGAGAAATTTATTTGGGTCATGTATACCATCATAAGTTGGGGCTTCTACTTTAACTCTTTGAGATGGATCATTAGAATCTTTTATAGTCTTAAAATAATTTTCTTACCTTCCACCATTTCTAGCAATTGATGGTCTTCTAAGTGGTTGGGCTTCTCTATGGTTTGGATATGAATCTTAATCCTTTATCCCTATAGGCACAGTTAGAGCAAGTATTGGAGGAGGAGTTGGTACTTTATTATTTTGTAGATGAGTTATAAGAGTTTACATTTGTTCTTTGAGTTCCTTCATTTGATTCTTACTTTCTTCTAATATTTATTGAGTTTTTAATTCATTGTCATGGATCTTAAGATCTAAGGCAACAACTAATCTAGTCAAATTTTCAACTTAGTCTCGAGAGATAAATTTTGGTGCCATGAGATTTTTTTAAAGAAAAAAGATTTATGAAAAGGTATCGAAGAAAAAATGAAATAAAATAAATAAGTATCATATAATTGTGTAGTCAAAATGAAATTTCAGACTAAGAGAACTTCCAAGTGAGGAGGGCGGGGGAAGGGGATGTGTGTGGGGGGTGGGGTATAGGACCACTTAAATCCTAAGCTCTACTTAGACAGTTTAGGACTTTTTAATAAAGTTCTACTTAGCTTCTAAAATCACCAAGTTTAACACATGCAATTTTTTTTTATGTATTAAAAAAATTCTCAAATTTATCAAGCCTCTTCCTTTTTTAAAGAAAGCAAGTTATCATAAGTTAATCAAAGAAACTTCTAAATTAACCATAAAGAATAACTAAACCAAGCAATTAGATTTTGATTTGCATAAATGATAAGGTTGTTTTTAGGGTGAAACACTACCTCACTAAGCTGATCTCTTGATTAATTTATTTATTTTAGTTTAAGTTTTTTATTTTAGTTTATTTTTTTAGGTTTAAGTTTAGGGTTTAGGGTTAGGGGGAGTGGTGCCCAATTCACACAATAAAAAATGACTAAAATATATAATGGAGCTTACTAATTAAAATTTTATGATATCACCATAAACATTCAAGCAATATATATCTTTCCAAGCTAATAATATGTATTTAAACTATTAAATAAAAGAAAATTAATTAATCTCACAAGTCCAAGAAAAACACATAAGTTTGAAGACAAGTCCACCACTTGAGATGCTCCCTTTGTTGAAGCAAAATTTGATTGAAATTGCTCCTTCCAGGCTTCGCTCTGATACCAAATTTGATGGAGGTGGTGTTCTTTCTTTTGATGAGATTAAAAGAATTTGAGTATTTGAGGTGAGGAAAGAAGATATATTGGATAACTAGCGCTCCCACCAAGGATTGCTAAGGTTTAGTAACCAAGCTCTCAAACCATAAGAATAACTCAAATAATTTGTAATTGTGAAATGATCCTTTTCATTATAAGAAGGTGGGCTATTTATAGCTATTACAAACATCTTTCAAAAGAAAATAATTCAAAATATGGAGGGAAAGGTGGGTGGCCAATTAATGTGAAACATTAAGTTGCCTTATTATTTTATGCCATCCACCAATTTCACATGCTATTATTTTATGTCGATTCAACCACCTCACATGTCATGCTTTGAATTTTTAAATTCAAAATTTTAAACTTGTAGTTTTCTAGAACAAAATTAAAATTTGCATAAATAAAAAAAAGATGGAATCATAAAATGGGCCTTAGTAGGTTAATGGGCTAAGCCTTCTTCTTTCTTGAATTTTCTTGGGCTTTAGCTTGAGCTCTTGTAAACCTTGAACTCTAATTTTTGGCTCCACATGATGTTCTACATCACAAATATTCTTAGTTAACCATTTATCTGAATTTACTAGTTGTGTGTGCAGGCAATGATAAGTTATTAGTACAGGTATTAGAAATGAACAGCTCAATGAAGGTTGTCTAAAAAAACACAAATAATGGTAGTTTAACCAAGAGTAAGATCAAGTAAGGGCTTAAAAAGACTATGATAATGAATGATTGATGGCAGAAGACCCAATTCAGGCTTAAAGATTCATCATTATTTTGGTATCTATATTTTATTTTGTTATCATGTAATTGGCTTGAAAATTTTGAAAAATAGCCAAGCACACACATACAAACCTAAGAGAATGATAAAAAATATCTTTAAAAATAATAATTAAAAATAATAATATTATACGATTTCTAATAATATTATACAATTGTCCATTTTTATGTATTAATTATAACCATCAAGATTAAGTCATTTTATTCCAAATTGCTAAATCTAAACTAATCATATGGTACAATTTATATCATATAGTATGAGATTTCCTAGAATATTTTTTTTATATAGATTGTACTATTTGATGTGATTGTATAAAGTTCTAAATTTTTAATTTGAACAAATTATATAGTATTATCCTTTATTCTAAAGTAAAATTTTGAGTGCTATAAAGATGATCATATTGTTTAGTCTGAATAAATAGAAGAATATACCTATCTTTTTGTATTGATCATATTATATGATAATTGATAGTAAATTACAATTAAAATAGTTTTAAGAAAATTAATTTTTAAATTTGTTAAATTCAGGAATCTTAACCTATCAACTTGAACATGAGAGAGCTTTAAGGAGGCTTAGGGGAAGGTATTGTTTCAAAAAACTAGTTAAATTTTTTTTTTCCTCTTTTTCTAAAGATATCACTTGTGGAAAATTTTTGTTGTGGTTGCAATTTATTTTAGTTGTTATTTTTCATCCACCATGCCATTCGGTGTTGAGCATTAACTTGAGCATTTATGGAACTTGAGTGAGATTTATTATTATGATAAGTTTTTGTAACTTGTAAAGGAAGTGGCATCCCTTGCGTCTTGAAAGAGAAAGAAAGTGGTGTTAAGTTTCTTCATTATCTATTAAGGATAGAAGCATTTCTGTCTTAGCTTTTTGTGCTAATGGATGAATAGTAAAAGTTTCAAAGGAGATTTGGAGCGTGGACATGGTATGTTGGGCTTAACCTCTATAAATTGATATATGCCCCTCTTTCTTTCTTTCTTTTATTTTTGCGACTGATATCTTTTGTGTTGGATTGTTGATTTTAACTTATTGATTAAAGAATTTCTTGCTCTCTAATTTTCAATAATTAAAGGTTTTTAGTTTCTTTTAAAATTTTTGAAAGCACACATAATTCACCCCACTCTTAGGTGTTCCATCCATACAAGTGGTATCAAAATGGGTTATTTATTTATTCAATAAGACAACCATCTTTATTTGATTATATGCCTTATGATTTTTGAAAAAAATTATATGTTCATTTATATCTAATCAATTAATTATTGCATGTGGAATATGATAGATGTACAGTCCCACTTGAATTTTTCAATGAAAAACATGTTAAAACCCATTTATTCATTGTTTTGTAAAAGTTAGAGAATTAAAATAATTAAATTCTAAATGTCTAAATTATTTTTTTGTGTTTTAAAATCTAATGATTATATGTGTCTGAACTTGTAAAATTGGTAAGAAGATTTAGAAGAAATTGTGCATTACTTATGAAGGAACAAATGAGGTTATATAAACTCATATCAACATACTTCAACATGATTATGAATTATTTTATATATTACCTCATTAGTTTATTGCTAATATATATAACACTTTACAAAAATTATCACCTCACCTTATGCTAAGAAGAGATATCAGAAATGTTGAAAAAAGTAATACAATTCTGCATTGTTAACGTAAATCTTAGGATGCCAAAGTTAAGATAGTTCTTGAATCTAAAGATTTATCTATTTATTTTATTAATTACTATTTTGGTCCTCATATTGCTTATAAATAAAATACTTGGTAAAGAAATACAAATGCAGGCGACTAGGAAAAAAGAGAAGAGTATCATCCTAAAGGCGAATACCCTAATGATAATGATAATGTACCATTTATAATTAGGAAGTTCAAAACATTCTTAAAATATAAGAAAAAGAAATTTTAATGTAAGAAAGGTTAAGATAAAGACAAAATTCTTCAAAAATTACTAATCTTATTTGTTGTGAATGAAATAAATTATGTCTCACTAAATGTGAGTGTCCCTTATTAAAGAACATTAATCAGAAGGACAAGCAAGAAGAAAAAGTTAATGTTAAAAAAGCATAAAGGACTCTGCATGCCTTTAGGATTAATTCTGATTTAGACTCTTTAGATGAAGTTATAAAAGAAATCACAAACTTTTGTATGATGGAAAAAGAGATTCTAATGATTCTCATATTGAACAAGTAAACAATCTTAGTTATGAAGAACTCTTAAACATTTGTGATGAGTTAGATTTTTTATTTAAACCATTAAAAAAGAAATATTTAGCATTAAAGAAAAATATTATCTTCTTTAGGAAAACCATATAACACATATTTGCATGAATATGAAAATTTTAAAATCATTATAAAAAAATTAGAAACTCAAAATGCCAATTCAATTAAAAAGGAATATGACTTATAAAAAAATTGGCTTTCATAATTACATTGATGAAAACCTGAAGAAAAAAGTTGAAAATTATAAAAAATACACTTAATAAGAAAAATAATTTAAAGCAAATATGACCATGCATTCCTTCCCTAATGTTCATTGCTTTTCATGTGGAATGTTGGACACATAGCAATTCTCTACATACATCGCTCATGTATAAACCCAAATATGCATGGATTCTAAGAACTGCTAAGTTTTCTTATAGCTCTCTTATTTCTAGTATTAATGAACCCAAGTAAGTTTGGTTTCCCAATAAACTAACCAAAATCTATTTTATAGATTTACTTTCATCAGGGACCAGTGGATATATGTGGTACTTAGAAAATGGGTGCTTAAGATACATGATAAGAGATAAAAGCAAATTCATGTCATTAGAACTCAAGTGTGGAGGAAAGGTTCCCATAGTTATTATGAAAAATTCTTTACCTATAAGAAATTTCCTTCTTGTTGATATTGTAAAGCATAATTTACTTAGGATTAGTTAGTTATGTGATAAGGGTTTTAATATAAAGGTTTTTAATGATAATTTTTTGCTTTATTTAAATGATAAAATTATAAGTATTGGCACACTCAAGAGGTGGGTGATTGGTATGCTTTTTAAAATTATATAAATAAAGGAAAATTAAAACTTAAATATAAAAGAAAAATACATCAATCCAATGAAAATGAAAGATCCGCAAACAAAAAGAAAAGAAAAGTCGGATACAAGATTGACTGGTTTAGTCCATTGACTTACAAACACTCTCCAGATCTTTCTCTAAAATTCTATCTCTCTTTGGCACAATTTGCCAAGGTAGAGATGGCTCTCTTCTTCATTGGTAATGGAGAAACCCTACACCCATTCCCCTTCTCCTTCAAGGCAAGAAGGATGCCACCCCCTCATAAGAGGTATAAAGAAAAATCTCTTAAGGAAAATAAAACTTACACAAATTCTCAAAAATACAAGACTTAAGGCAAGGTAAATGAAAATAAACAACCAATTGCAATATTACTGACAACATTCCCTTAGAAGAAAAGAGGAGAGAGATCTCCTCACCCATCTCTTAAGCATTCTTCCTTAAGCCTCTTGGAAATTTTTCATGTTCCAAATGGTTGAGTTAAGTTGCCTCAAAAGAGGTATTTATAAGGAGGAGGTTGAATAAAAAAATATTAAATTTATTCTTGAAAAAATTAGTCTAATCATACTATAGGATTTACAATCATAAGGTATGATTAGTTCAATTTGCTAGGGTCAAAGCCGTGGACAATAGGTCATCCCAAACAACTACAATTATTCATACCATACAATCATGGATCGTACTATACAAATAATACAAATTAGCAAAAGAGCTCTCTATTTATTCATCATGTATGATACAATCATATAATAAATTAATTTAAGAAAAATACTCAAAAATCAAGTCCTCAAATTTAGGGCTATAATTAGGTAATTTAAATGAGGATCATACTATGCGATTAGTTAATTTAAGAATGATTTGTAATTACCAAAATTAATCATGGTGGTTATCATAAATAACATAAATGAATCATATAGTACAATAGCATCATCCTATACGACCATCTTAATTTAGCAAATTTTGTTGATAACTGATTTGATTATGTCGGCAAAAAATTTAAGAAAAATGGATAAGTATACAATATGATTAAGATCATCTTATAGGATTAGTATAATTTTGGAAAAAAATTAATTTATATGACTTAGCAAAATAGAATCATCGTATAGTATGATACAAATCGTACAATACGATTTCCTTCACTTTTTTTAAAATTTTTTAAAATATTATTTTTATATTCTCTTAAGTGTGTGTGCTTGGTTGCCATTCATCATTCACATGGCATATACATAACATAAAAATACAAATACTAGACATGACCATACAAATTTTGAACTTGACTCCAATCTTCCAACAATAATCATTCATTAGTTGTGATTTTCATGAATCCTTGATCAATTATTTTCTCAATTAATCATAGTTCATGTTCACTCAATTAATCTTAATTTTATATCTAATTTTGGTTCCTACATTAAAAATTTTACACTGTATAGACATACAATCGACCTGTGAAATATAATTGTTTAACCATAAATATTTGTAATAATCTAAGCTTAAAATATTAAGTGAAGGCTTATGGGGCTAATAATCTCTCCCTTTTTGATGATGATGGCAAATATTTATAGTTGTGTTTTGGAAATTTAAATAATAACAAAAAAATGAGTTAACTCCTCCTTAATTTAAGGCTCAAAAAACATGCAACAATGTAGAATATACAAAAGATTAGAAAAATAAATGTAAAGATGCAAAAAATGCGAGATGTAAAATATGAAAACATTAAGAGAACACTAAATTTTCTCCCCCTTCTGAAAATAAAAAAGGGTTTAAAAGATGAGCAAGTTAAATACTAGTGGCAATTTGTGAATTTAAAATAACGTAATTTTTTTTTTGAAATATTCTCAACCCATATCCTTATAAAACAATAATATTTAGAATGCTTAATGATGAAATGATATGCATCTTTAACTATTTTTTTTAAACTATCCTTTCAAATTTTTTTACTTATATAAGATATATCTATTTATTAGTACTTCATAACTTATGTAAACAACAATAGTTAATTTACTTAATTTTCTAGATACACTTATAACAAAAAGAAAATATTTTTTAAATATTATTTAGATGAATAGAGGTGCTATTACACAATTCAAGTAGAAAGACAACTATTATGATGGGTCACTTAATGTCAAACTAGGAAAGCACAAATTACTTTTATACTTCCTCCCTTCAGGGATTTGTTTTATACTTCTCGGCATTGGGGAATTTTCTTTTATTGATACAACCCCATTGTGGGGATTTTTTTATTCAATTTTTATCCCAATTTGAAAATCCTAGCCTCACGATTATTATTGCTGGATTCATTCTACATTTGGCAATATCACATATATCCACATTAATATTTATGTACAAAATACTTTGTTATAAAATATAAGGAAAATAAAGTTAAGAAAAGATGTGATTTACATTAAAATCTTCATATTATAAACAGATACGTGCATCATCATAATAAAATTTGGATGTTTAGGCTAAGTTAATGATGCATATTTTAACTACATAGATTCTAAATACTTCTTAATTAAAAAAAAAGTATGAAAAGGTTTAAGGAAAATTTCATAATAATTTTAAATCCATAGACCATAATTAGTAAAACATAATAGATGCTAATAAAAAGTAAATGGATTAAATGCTAACTAATGCACCTAATATGAAGTGCCTAACACATGACATTAGATGTTAAATACAAAACTAACATATGATGTAGTACATAAAAAAAGAAAAAGAAAAACTAAAAAACTAGCAGGGCCCTCGTTAGGTGGTGTTGGTTGAAAAATGGCATGTAAAACATCAAATTAATCTTGAAACCAAGCTTGGTCCTCTGCACGCTCCCTGCTCCTTAATATGTTTGTCAATCTTCAACTCAAGTTGTACAAATTGTTCTATTAATGCATCTTATGGGTAGCAGTGATGAGTTGAAGACTCCCTTCTGTCTAGGTGTTTCCTTATCCTCAGTCTCTACTACAGCCCTCACCACCTTTTACTATAGAAAGTGTGAAAGGAGTGATATTTAAATGTGAGAAGGAATATGGTCTGGCTCCATGGAGATAGGAAATGTATTATTTGACCTCAAGTAGATAGGCAAACATGTGTCATAAGACCAAATGATATTCCTGATTAGATTTTGGGTTTCTAATGATGGTGAGATTTTTAATTTAATGAATCAAAAGTTCTGCCATATTGAACTTAATGTGGGTCATGCAAAAGCAGGTGATAATAAAGAGGAGAGGTGTGTTGTTGATACACTCACTAGCTTTAGGAATGACATTATTATTTAGCACATGTTGGATAAAATGAGCATTAAGCATAACACCACTAACTAGAGGTTGATGTTGGATAAGGGGTGAGTTTCTAATGACCTCATTGACAGTGTTCTAGTTTGGGTCATTTGCTATATGATGGGTGGATGGACCAGTATTTGAGATGCATAGGTAGTCATAAAGGTCAACATCTATGACAAAAATTTTTCTACCATAAACTTAGGATTGAAGGATAATTTGATCAGAATTTTTTGCAGTGTTGGAAAAAAAAATCAAAAAGATTCTCAAAATGGAAGGGATAGGCTACAAAAATAGGAAATAAGATGGAGGTTTTTATGGAAAGATTAAGAATGGAGAAGGATAAATTATCTTATGCAAGTGGCTTTGAATCAGAGATCCTGCATTCCTTATATTTCTTGTACGCAACATCTTCCTCCTCTAATCGAGAGTGATTTTCTCTTCTATTATTTCGAGCTCCCATCAATGCCACTTGGACTAGCTTTGCACACACATAAACTCATGAAAAAAGGTTAGAGTGGAGAGGAAAGAAGGTTTGGTGAGAAGAAAATGAGGACGATCGTTCATTACAAACCATAGTTCATACAGGACAATTGAGATTATCCCATTGGTCAGCTAAACAACTAAATTTGACTGAGTCAATCATACAATATGATTGTAGAATTGTTTAGTATGATTTGGATCATTCCAACAATCATTTTAACAGTTATGTTGATTGAGTCAATCATTTTGTACCATTAGCAAATTGTACAATCTAATTAAGCAACATTAATCATCTCAATGTTCAGATCAATAGCTAGTTTGACTGACTCAATCCTCCAATTACAAACATATCGTATAGTATAATTTTTTTGATAATGGATTGTCTAGTCAATCATGCCTATTTTGACAATCTTGTTAGGGCAATTGCATAGTATGGTGAATATTGTATAGTATGATTATAATTTTTTTCTCTTTTTTTTTAAATGAATGAAATTAAAAGAAAAAAGGAATGTGAAGTAAAAGAAACATAAAATAATAAATTTTAAAAATGGAAGGAAAAAAATAAAGAAAAGAGAAAAAAATGCAACAATAAATAAAATATCAAAAAGAAACTTAATCACATGATTATAATATGCCTAAAAGTGACTTAAGCAAGATAAATCTATCAAAATTTAGAGTTTTTTGTGAAGACATCTGCTAATTAAATTTTCTGTGTTAATGAATTGAAGACTGACATCATCATTTAGTATGTGGTCTCTAATGAAGTGATGTCACACATCTATGTGTTAGGTGTGTGAGTACTGAATGGGATTCTTGATTATGCAAATAGCACTAGTGTTGTCACAAAAAAATAAGAATTATATTTCAAATCTAGGTGGTTGTTCAATGAAGATATTTCTTCTATTAAGAAGGCACTCTTGAAATTCATCTCAAACAACTTAAACCCTTTAAAAAAAATAAAGGCAAGTAATAATCGAATAGTTTCCAAATTTCATCAAAATCAATGCCTTCAATTTGATTAAAATATTTTGCCATAAGCCTTGCTTTATTCTTAACAATGACTCCCTAATCATTTACTTTATTTTTAAAAACCCACTTTGTTTCAATCACACTTTAAGATGAGGGTCCAGGCAATAATTTCCAAACATGATTTCGAGCAAATTGATTTAATAGTGGGTTTAATCATGAAAATGAAGGTTGTAGGCTAACCTCTTCTTTAAGACAATTTCTAATCTTGACACTTATAGATGGGTCTCTTTTGATCAAATCTTGGGGATAAATCGATACATATCTCCACTCTCTAGGTAATCTCTCCCTGGCTTCATGATTTTCTCCAAACCCAGATTATCAAGTTTAAGCATTAAATTATCCTCATTTATAAGTTCTTTAGGAGTGGAAGAGATAGTAGATTCATCAAAGACAACATGGGCTAACTCTTCTACCAATAAGATTCTCCCATTGAAGATTTTAAAAGCTTTTCTTATAGAAGAGCAACCCTCAAAAATCCTTTCATTAGACATAAAATCAAATTTCCCCAAATTGTTATCCCTATTATTTAAGACAAAGTATTTATAGCAAAAAAAAAGAAGCAAATCTGATAGATTCAGGATATTACCTTTCAAAATCTCATATGGAGTCTTATTTTTCTTAGTTCTAATGTTGACTTGATTTAGCATATAATAGGTGGTGTTGACAGCCTTAGCCTAGAAATATATTGAAAATTTATCTAACAACCTTTATCTATTCTTTCATTATGTAGTCTTGGGGGATAAAACAAAATATGCTCTATGCCATCTCACTATAGCAAGCTTTAAATTTATCAATTTCATATTTATGGAGTCTTGGGGGCTAAAAAAATATGCTCTATGCCGTCTCACTATAGAAAGCTTTAAATTTAGCATTTTCATATTTAGCACCATGATCACGATGAATAAATATAATGTAATAACCAATTCTTTTAATCCAAATAGCAATGATCTTAAATTCAAAAAAGATTTATTTTTATATTTCAAAAATCTCACTCAAGTAAATCTAGTGGAATCATCAACAATAACCAAATCGTATGACTTTCCCCCCAAACTAGTGGTGTTAATTGGTTCGAATAAGTCCTTATGAAGAATTTTTAAGGGTCACAGAGTGACAATTCATGTTATGGATTTAAATGTGGATTTAGTTTGCTTACCATACAGACAGTCATGACACAAATGATCTTCAAAAAGTCTAATTTAGGTACACTTTTAACCAAGTTAGCTTGAGTAATTTTCTATGAGTGTGCATGCTTGTGTGATACAATCTCCTATGCTAAAGCCATGATTCTAGTGTTGATTTTAAATAAACTACTGAAGAAAAAACCTAGATTATAAAGATCAATCATGTAAATGTTATTAATCTTAACACCTTTTAAATAACATTTTAAAAGTTTAATGTTATAGCCATTATCTCATAATTGACTAATGCTAAACAAATTATGTTTTAAACCATCAATACGTAGGACCTTTTTAATAGATAAGTTTTTTAACACCAATGGTATCTCACCTGAGTACTCAAGAAATTGTGTTATCTCCAAGAGTTACCTTTCCTCCACTTTTGAGATCTAAGGTGATGAATTTGCTTTTATCTCGAGTCATGTGTCTCAAGCACCCACTATTCAAGTGCCACATGCCTCCAGCAGCCCATGAGTAAAGGCATATCTACAAAATAGATTTAAGTTAAAATTCGGGGAACCCATATTTTTTGCATCCCATAGATTTAGAATGAGTTTTTAGAATCCATGTATATCCTAAATTTAAATGTGAATGATGCATGCATAGATTAGTAACATGCCCAAAACAAATATAAGAGAAATAATGAATGTTACAGTAAGAATGCATAAGCTTCTTAACTTTAGGTTATCTTTTGGAATGGATGTGTTCATTTTAAAGTTTTATTAGCACATATAAGAAGATATACTTTATTAGATAATTCATGTTCTATTTTAATCTTTTGAATTTCCAATTCTTTGCAATTAATTTTTAACTTTTCATGTTTATCCAAAAATGTGCTATGAGTCTTTTCCAAAGAGATAAAAATTTTCTTTAAGGAAGATTATTTTATTTTTATGGATTTAAATGCACTATGTAGTTCATAAAAAATAATTATAAGCTCATCGTAAGTGAGATTACTTAGCTGATTATCATGTGAATCACTTGAGTCACGTTTTATTATTAGACAGAGATTTGTGGCTTCTTCCACAACTTCTTTTTCTGAAGAGTTAGAGTCAGAGTTGATCCAAAAGGCATGCTAGGTCCTCCTCTTGCCTTTCTTATAATTACCTTTTCTTTTCTTTTCTTTTTTATCTTTATAATTTGAGTTCTTTAGCATTGGGCACTCCCACTTGATGTGACCTAATTTCTTGCATTCCTATTAAATTAGGTCAATAGTTTTAGAGAAGTTCTAAGATTTACCCTTATTATTTTCTTTGATCAAATCTCTTGTTCTTATCCTTAAAGAAGTTTTTGAAATTTTTAGCAATATGTGCGATGTTGTCTATCTCAATACTGTTGTCTTCTTAACTACCATCAGAAGTATTAGCTTTAAGGGCAATGGTCTTCTCCTTTCTCCTTTCACATGTGTTTGTAGTTCTCAACAAGATTTATTATTCATAAGAAAGAAGTGAGCCATGCAATTGATCACTTGAGTAAACAGATAAATCTTTGGATTCAGAGATAGAGGTAACCTTGGCATCCCAAGATTCTAGTAAGTAACACAAGATTTTGTTGATATTTTTAGCATTAGTAAATTCTCTTCCTAAAGCATGCAATGAAGTAATTATTTTTTAAAGTGTGTATACATATCAGGAATTGACTTATGAGCTAACATACAAAATAATTCATAATCATGTAAAACAATATTAATATGGGATTATTTTATCTTATTTGTTCTTTCTTAAGTAACACATAGCTTTACCTAAATTTTGCTAACTATTGTACAAGTAGAAACTCACATGAAGTCTTTAGATTTTAAAGCATAGAAGAAATAATTTAAACATTTGGAATTTAATTGGACTAATTCTCTTTAATCTAATGACCATGAATTCAAAGGAGTTTCAATTGGTTTGCCATTGACAATTTGATGAGGAGGTGAATATCCCACTCTAGTATATTCCACATATGAAAATCAATTAATTGAATAAAAGTAGACATGCAAATCTTTCAAAAGTCAAAATAAATATCATCAAAAAGAGGTGGTCAAGTAATAAAGAACCCATCCATGGTGTTTCTATTTCCTAGATGTGGCATTGATGGATCTGCTTATGATTGTTAGATTGTAAAATAATCTATTGACTTTGATACTACTTATAAGTATTGATAGAACCAATAGGGGAGAGGGGGAGTGGTGAATTGATGTGCTTTTTAAAATTATTAAATTTAAAAAATAAAAACTTAAACGTAAAAGAAAACACATCAATCCATTCAAAGCAAAAGAGTGGTAAACAAAAGAAAATAGAAGTGGGACATCAGATTTATAATGGTTCAGTCAACTAACTTACATCAACTCTCTAGATCTTCCTCCAAAATCCAATATCTCTTCTTTGACATAACTTTCCAAGGCGAAGAAGTCTCTCTCCTTCAAGAGTAATGGAAAAACCCTACACCCACTCCCCTTCTCTTTCAAGGAAAGAAGGATGCCACTCCTTCACCAGAGATAGAAAAAAAATGTCTCAAAGAAAATAAAGCTTACACAAGTTCTCACACTAAAGAACACAATCTCAAGTTAAAAATACAAGACTCAAAGCAAGGTAAATGCAAAATAAACAACCATGTCCAACTTATCGATAATGATCTCTTAGAAGAAAAGAAGAGAGAGATCTCCCCACCCGTCTCCTAAGCACTCTTCCTTAAGCCTTTCAAAAAATTTTCACGTTAAGAATTATTGAGTTAAGTATCCTCCAAAGGGGGTATTTATAAAAAGGAGGCTAAATAAAAAAATTATTAAATTTATTCTTGAAAAAGTCGATATAATAATATACAATTTATAATCATACAATACGATTAGTTCAATTATAGATGATTAAGTCATCTTGAATAGCCACAACTATTTGTATTGAATGATCATGGCTCTTTTTTTATGAACAATGCAAATTAAAAAAAATAGCTCTCTGTTCATTCATCTTGTATGATATGATCATACAAAATAAATGAAAAATTAAATACCTCAAATTCAGGACTATCGTTAGGTAATTAACAAATGAGGATCATACTGTATGATTAACTTCATACTGTATGATTAGTGAATTTAGGAATGATGTTTAATTACATGAATTAATCTTAGCACTTATCATAATTAACAAAAATGAATTGTACAATACGAACATATATGTCTTATATGATCAATATAATTTAGCAAATTTTTATCATAACACACATAATTAAGTTGGCTAAATTTAACAAAACTAAATAATCATACATTATGATTAATATTTTCTAGTATGATTAGTATAATTTTAACAAAATTTTCACTTAGCTAACTTAGCAAAATAGGATCATCATACAATGTGATACAAATTATGCAGCATGATTTCATTAAAAAAATTTAATTTTTTTTAGGTTCCTTCAAGTGTGTGTGTGCTTAGTTTCCATTCATCATTCACATGCCAGATATATGAGGACAAAAATATAAATGCCAAACATGACCATTCAAATTTTGAGCTTGACTCAGAGTTTTTGGCAACAATCATTTGTTATTTGTAATCTTCATGAATTCTTGATTTAGCATTTTGACAATTAGCCATAGTTCATGCTCTCATAGTGAATCTTATTTGTAGAACTTAATTTTACTTTCTGTATTAGTGATTTAACATAACCTGCACATGCAATAGATCATTAAAAAGTAATTATTCAACTAGAAATGTTTATGATCTTTGAAACTTAGAATATTAAGTGAAGGCTCATGGGGAGAACAAAAATTATTCAAAAAGGTATTAGGATTACAAATATTAATATAATTATTTTTGATAACATAGGTTATTTTTAGTTGTATGTCATAAATCCCCTCTAGATGACTTTTGGTTATGGCATAAGAGATTTCATGCAAACATACACACTTAAGAAGATTACACGGGCTAATGGTTTGAGGAATACCTGAACTAGATTTCACCGATGAGCATATTTGTCTAATGCATTTCAACATGGTAAGCATACTAAGTCTACTTTTAGGCCTACAAAAAGGCAATGTCACTCCAAGACCTTTATAAATTGTTCACATAGATTTATTTGGACCTATTAGCATTACTAGTTTGAGGGAATATCATATGAATTTATTATTATTAATTATTTCACTAGATTTACTTTGGTGGAGTTCTTGGGACAAAAAGTAAATCTTTTTTGAATTTAATATCATTACTATTCGGATTCAAAGAAAAAGTAGTTGTAGCATTGCATCTATATATAGTGATTATGGCAGAGAATTTGAAAATAAAAAAAATTTATAGTTATCTATAATAAAACTTGGATATAACATAACTTTTTAGCACTTAGGACACTTCAATATAATATAGTTGAATAACTAAAGAATAAGATGCTTATATACATAGCTTGTTATGTTATAAATGAAGCAAAAGGCTAGCGACTTCTATTATGTGAATAGTTACTCCCTTAAATAGTTGGTCTCCCACTCACCCTATTTTCTCCAAATGTAATAATAGTTGTAAATTTTATAATTTATTAGTTTTATTATTAATTAAGTTTTATTACTATTTGAATTAAAATTTGGAAAAAAAATTCAAGGTGTTGGGGCATGTTGGTTGACTAACTTAGAAGAATATGACATTTTTTTATGACCAAGGCTACTTTCGTTAGTTATTTTAATTTATGTGCTGCTCTTTTCTATAGATTGTATGTATGTTGTGATGCTAATAAAATACACCATCTAATAAAATTTTGCAACATAAAATTTCTTCACTAAAAGCTATTATTTTGAGTCATATTGTGGTCAATTAGATCTACAATTAAATTAAAATAATTTTGTTGCTCTTGTTGTTTGGTGCATGCAAATCTAATAAAACTACATAAATTTCTCTATAATTATAGTATACCTCTTTTCCTTTTTTGTACATAAGTTTATTTGTATTTATCTCCACTACATTCATAAGTTTATTTAACCTTAAGTTTTATTTTATCTAGTAGGCCATAAATATTCTTGGGATAGATTCACTAAAAATATCTATACTGAAAAAAACTTAATGAAACATTCTAGATATGTTAAGAGGCCATGATACCCAAGAGTGGGGAGTTAGGGTTGTGAATTGGGTTTTTAAAAATTAATTTTAATATTTTTTTAGAAGACCTAAACCTTTAATTATTTTGCTTTAATAAAATATATCAACAATCAACTATAGTATAAAAAATAGAAAGAAAGAGAACACATAGATTTTTATTTGGTTTGGTCAAACCCCAACACAGGCCTATTTCCATGCCTAGCCATCTAGGCTAGGAATTCACTAAATCAAAGTTAACATTACAACAAATCTCCCATACTCTACTTGACGTGCAAGTACAATCCAACACCATACTTTTCTTAATGGGAAAGTATAATCCAACACCATACTTTTCTTAATGGGAAAGTATAATCCAACACCATACTTTTCTTAATGGGCAAGTACAACTCAACCATGTACTTTCTTTAACAAGCAAGTATAACCTAACAACAAAATAAGAAAGAGTAATATGAAAGTAGCTAACTCTCAATTTTAAAATAAATTTTTTTTCAAAACCCAACTACAATGATATTAAGGCAATTGAAATTAAATGGAAGAAAGATAGCTTACTTTAATTGATATTTAAATTTGTAAGCAATGATTAAACTTTTAAGTATGTAAATGATGCACAAGAAACTTTAAACTATTTGATGTGAATGTAATAAATTGAAATCGATTCATCATATGACTTGATCTCTAATGTAATTAAGAAGTTATTTCTTATGTGGGTTGGCTAATATAGAGAGAGAGAAAAGAGAAGAATTTGAATTAATAGAAAATAATTCATGTCATAAATAATTGTCCAAGTGAAAAAGGAAATAATTCAACTTTTGTTTAATTAAATAAAGCATGATATATGGTTGGCCAAAAATAAGTTTTCATGATGGGATTAAATCAATATTTAATGAAATATCCTAGAATATTCAATCAGTTCATCTTGATTGAATGAAGGAGAGAAATATATAATTCTAGAACATTTTAAATTAAATCTAAGGAATTATTAAAATTTTACCATGCTACTTTCCTAAAATAGATTAAATTTATTTTAATGTAACTAATTCAAATTAAATGACGATGGATCAGATCTTATGAGAGTTTAAATTAATTTTTATAAAGAGATTAATTTGAATTTGAATAAAGATATGATTGGCCAAAGGAACTTTCTTAAAATAGAATTTATATAAATGGAAAGAGGATAATTTTATGGTTATTTTAATTGAATTTGAATTAAATCAAATAAAGTCAAATAATTTCAAATTAATTTACATTAGTTTAATTAGAGTAGCATAAGAGCAACCACAAATATTCCATAAAAAGCTAAGTTCAAATTTGACATGTAATCAAGAGAATATTCAATTTGAATTTAAGAATAATTAAAATTAAAGATTCAAATAAATAAATTTTTTAATTTAGAAAAATATGGGATAATTTTGGAAATAATTTGAATAACTCTTACATAATTTATTTATCAAATAAACATAAAAAATTTGTCCAAAAGGGTTCAGAATGAAAAATAATATACAAGAGAGAAAACTAGTATAATAGGAGAGAGAAAAGTAATATAAAAGATAATTTCTGGATAATAAAATTTTATGCATGTAAGAAATGGATATTGAATTTTTTTAGCATGTAAATAGTTTAATGAGATGTGAACTTATTTTAACTTGCATGGAAGCACAATAAATGTAACATGCTTTATGCATTTAGTTCACATTATCCAAAAATGAATAATTTTAAAAAATAATTGTAAATATGAAATATAGTGTTTATGAATAATTTAAAATAGATTGTTTTAAAATGAATGAATGATATATTTTATTTTAGTAAGACTTTAATTTGCCTTAATATAGTTATCCCTACAAAAAATTTCACCTAGTCATTGTCCAAAGGCTTTAGCATTCTAATATAACTGAAGAACCTGGAGATAAAGATCTTTTCTTGCACACTTGAATTTAACTTGATTAGTAGCATTATATATATATATATATATATATATATATATATATATATATATATATATATATATATCATCAATATAAATCTAAATTAAGAATTACATTCATGATTAATGTAAATAATTTATCTTATAAAGAAATAATTAGTCTTATTACACAAAGTTTGTTATCATCAAATCAAATGGTGAGATACATAAGGTGTATAGTTAACAAGATAGACATCTTTACCCACATTTCCTTTAATTTTATTTGTTTTAGGGTTCTATAGAGAGAGCCCTAACTATTTAAGATTATGGTCTAGATTTTGTTCAATTCTATGATCCATGTACTAGTGTCAATTAGTAGGCTTCACTTTCTTTGACCTAGTCATTAACTCTAAACTTACAAGTATTTAATTTGACTTTATAGGGCTTTAAATCAATAAGGTAATGATCCACTAAAGTAATTAAAGTGGTATTTTTATTCACATTAACATAAGAGAACTCATATTTATGTACTTAGGGTAATATTTAAGTTTTAGTTTACAAATTTTATTATGGTTCACATTCAATTGCGTTCAAATTTTAGTAAAAATTTTGAAAATCATTTTAGCTTATCATTTGAATTTTCCTCATCATAAAATCAATAAGCATTAGCACATCTTTTAAAATAAAAAAAAATCAATTTTAAACTGCATCTTCATTTATGATGTCATGCCTCCAAAATCTATTAGCTAAGGTCAAATGGATAAGTGAAATAAGTGAGTAAAATAATTGGCCTTATAAACTAAGAAAAATTTCAATAAGATTTAAGACCTAATGATGAATAAACTGTTTAAATTTAAAACTTGAATATTAAAGCATGAACTACACCATTAGTCCAAAATCTAATTGAAATTGACATATTAGGAAAAAGAGCTTATAAAAAGTCATAAGGAACACATACTTCTGAATAGACATCATTTGATGAATCCACTTAAGAATAACCTTCTAAACACCTAATGGGTTTGAATAAGCCCATTTAGAAGATTAAGAAAAAAAAGTAAGTGGTTAAGAAGATAAATATTTTTAAGGATTTGATAGCTAGGTTCAATTGCATTGATCAAGTGTGTTAGAGAACTAAAAAAATTGTCATTTATTTTAAGAGTAACATTATAAAGGAGATGGAGTTGTTAAACCCTCATACTTTTGAGGATTCTTTCACTTTGCTTTGCTCTTAGAAAAGAATGAGAAAGTATTCTCTTCATTTAGATCTAGTTGTCTAAATTACTCATATCAAGCATCTTTATATCCTAGCAAAAGGTATAGTACTAGACCTGAATATTCATCTTCTAGTGTCCAACCCATTAAGAATGCCATTGAATCAACTTCTAAGATTATGAATATAGTGTAATTTAAATGCTATAAGAAGGGACAAAGGAAAAATATATGTAATGAAAATACTATCTTTATAGATGAGATTATAGAAGAAGAGGAAGGGGGAGTAGAAGATGAAGTTAAGAAGATCCATCATGTCAGCCCTATTTCAGATGAAGGAGGCCTTTGCAAATAGATCCCAACTGGTGTGAGAAAAGAAGAAATTGACACCCCTTGAAGCTAAGATTAGGGATTTTTAGGCCATGGAGGCTCATCAGGAAGAGATGGACCATGGAGCTTACTCACCTCATAGAGCTGAAGAGAGAACTAGAGGAAGAACTGTTCCATTGGATAAAAGATTTTTAGAAAAGAGAAGCTAAGTTCAATGGGTTTCTCAATTTTGATGAGTACTAAAGGATCTTGGAATAGAAGTTTAAGGATGGCACCAACTTTGTCATCAAAAAATTGGTGAAGCATGATCATCTTGATGCTAATTTCTTGGACTTCTCAAATGTACAATCACTTTTGCTGATGATGATAATCAGAGCAGTTCTATACATCTTTTTGTTTAATTTTTTATAAGAAAATAATTTTTTTTGGAGAGTAGAATGCTTGTATCCTACTCTCTTAATTGTAAAAGATACTATATGAAATGGAAATTACATGTACATTTCCAATCAAGTATACTTATTGATATAGTGACTTGATTTATTTCTTGGTTAAGCATTTCTGATAGAATGAGCTGATACTCACCAATCGATGTGTGAATGGCCCTGTTAGTAACTTAAAATATATGATTTACTAATTAATAGAATTTTTTCTAGGTAGTCACTTTGGTATAGAGAGTTCATGTATACTTGCTTGATTTACACTTGCTCATTGACATGCAAGTAACTTCACTTATGAAGCTAACTATTTGAGAGAATCTTTCTTGAATAGTCACAGCTGATCTGTTCATACTCCCCAAGATGGTGCTCACTTATTTAAATGAATTGGATAATGACTTGGAATGTTTTTAGCCATTAACCAATTAAGAAAAATTCTTAAATGATTGATTTAGTTTCACAAGTTCATATAAACACGTTAGTATGATTTTTATTTATAGACGTGCAAATAGCTCCCTTGGCTTAGGGTGCCTTATGTACTCACATTCTATATTAGTTGCCACTCGTGAGGTCAACGACTAACATGAAGAGTCAACTAATCTAGTCATTAACCACTTTTTCTTTGTTAGTCGTTAACCTCACGAGATGTCACTCTTACATGATAGTCATTAACCACATGAAGTGTTGGTCATTTGTAATTTCTAACTACGAGAGTGTGTCTTTTAAGTTTAGCTTCCAATCTCACAAGGTTTTGATCTTACACTGTAGTCACCAACTACATGGAGTTTTAGTGTTTTTTAGTTTAGTTTTCAACCTCATGAGGTGTCAGTATTACACTATAATTGCCAAATGAATGGACTATTGGTCATTTTTTATTTAATTATCAACTTCATGGGGTGTTGATCATATAATGTAGTCATCAACCATATGAAAGGTTAATTTTTTATTTTACTTTAGTTGTTGACTTACACTATATTTTTCGACCACACAGAGTGTTGGTCTTTTCTAATTTTGTTACCAACCTCACAGAGTGTTGGCCTTACACTAAGTCTCAAGGATAGATTGTTAGAATAATATTCTTAAGACAAGAATGTCATGCCAATTATTCAAGTCTCCTACTCAAAATTTCATGACTCACTAAGTGAGACTTTTCTTTGGGCCAAAAATAGTGCATTGAGTATCTTGAGTCATTATTCAACTCTCCTAGTAATAAGGTTTTGCTATGCTTGACATCAATTTTCTTGGGCTAATAATGGCATGCTAAGTACTCGGGTCTCCTACATGGGGTTTCACCGCTCGCCGAGTGAGACCGTTCCCTAGGCCAAAAAAGGTGCACCAAGTATCCTTAGTAATCAAACAACTCCTTGAGTATAAGTTTCACTTTTCAACATTTGAGTAGAATTCTTTGGAAACTATTATTACCCTCCCAGTGAACTCATTTAAGGAGTAAAGTATTTAAAACTTCATTATTGAAAATGAGAAGTTACATGCTACTTGAATTTAATAAAATGAGTAAAAATTATAGAAGATTTCCCTTTATGGATAAAATTCTTCAAATCTCTTGCATTCCATGTTCTTGGTATGTCCTTGCTAGAATAGAATTATAGTCAGTATGCACTAGGATCAACTTTCTCTTTAATTATGAAAGGTCCATCCAAATTATGGGTGAGTTGGCCCAAAATATTTTATCTAGCAATGGTGTCTACTTCCTTTAGTATGAGATAACCTTCTTTAAAATGCTTCTTTTTCATATAATTATTATAATACTTATCCATCCACATTTTGTTTCCTCTTGCCTCATTGATGCTTTGATTCTGAGTTTTTTGAGCATATTGAGTGCATCTTCCATAACATTCAAGTTTGCTTGCATCCACTCACCATGTCCATCTCCCATTATTTCTCTTATTTGTACTATATGACTTTGGACTTCATACTCAATTAGCAGAATGACTTCTACACCATGCATCAATGTAAAAGATGAGTGTCTAGTGGAAATAATGGGAGTCATCTTGAGTTCCTAGAGTACTATGTATTGTGTAGCTTTTGCCCCTTTGACCAATTTCTTCAGCAAGTTGAGTATCTTCTTGTTAGTGGCTTCAACTTATCCATTGCTTTGCAGATGATGTACTAATGTGAATTTTAACCTAATTCCATGAGGCTCAAAGATTTTCATTAGTCCTCTCTTGGTAAATTTAGGCCTATTAGTAGTGATGAAATCTAGTGACAACCCATACCTACAAATAATGTCAGTTCAAATAAAGTTTTTTATTACATGAGAGCTGATCTTTTTGAGTGGCTTTGTCTCGATCCATTTGCTGAAATAGTCGATCATGACCAAGATGAGCATTCTTTATTTGTTGACGATATGTAATGGACCTATTAGATTCATTCCCTAAATTGTAGATGGCCAAGGACTAGTTATAGATTACAAAGATGTGATGACTATTGCTAGAGTGTTATAAAATTTTTGGCATTGTACATATAGTCTTATGAGTTCTTTAGCATCCTTTATCAATGTGGACCAGAAATACCCTTGCTACTAGATTCTATTAGCAAGTGTCCTTCTTCTCGAGTGACTACAACACTCACTAGAATTTGTTTCTAACTTGCATACACTTTCTCTGCTTCTTTCACACATCTAAGGTCGAGTGTGGTCATTGACCTTCAAAATAGTTTTCCTTTAATTAAGGTATTAGGATGCTCTAATTTTAAACCTCCTCAAGTCCTTTATCATTTCTCAAATTTCCCTAGTCTGCAAGTAGTTGTTGATGAGGTTGACCTAAATTAGTGAATACTTATGATCTATTTGCATAAGCTCTTCTTATTTAGTACTCAACTAAGTGAGTTGAATAACTATGTGCTTGTCAAGTTCGCTAGCTTTAGATAATAGGACTTCGAGTTAGTTTTCTTCTTTGAGAATTTGTTCAATCTTAAAATATTATAGTTGCCCAATTTTTGCTTTGACTTTAAGCAAATATTTCATCAAAGAGTCATCTCAAACTTCAGATTCACCATTCACATGTTTTATCATGAGTTGCAAGTCTGAGTAAGCTACAACATGTGTGGCTCCCAGTCATCTAACAAATCTTAACCTGATGAGTAAAGCTTCATACATAGCTTGATTGTTTATCATCTTCAAGTTGAATTTAACTTATGGGATTTGGTGATCCCTGCTAGCTCTTAAGTAATATACTTACTCCCATAGTTTGTTTGTTAGAAGAGCCATCAACATATAATAGCCATAAAGGCTCCGGATTGTTGAGAACATCTTGTAAACTACTGAAGTCAATGAGAAAATTTATGAGTGCTTAAGCTTTAATTATAGTTTAGGGTGAATATGTTACATTGAATTCACTTAGTTTTATAGACCACTTAAGTAATCTTCTCAAATAATCTAGCTTAGTGAGCACAGACTTAAGCAGATTATCAATAATAATTTGAATGGAGTGTGCTTAGAAATATGATCATAGTCACCTAGCTAAGGTAATTAATGCAAGTGTGAGTTTTTCAATGAGCAGGTTGTTCAACTTGACATCTCATAGGGATTTGCTACCATAGTAGATGGGCCATTATTTCTCACCTTCTTCTCTGATTAGGACTAAGCTGATCGAGTCTTCTCCCATTCTTTAGTATTGCAATAAAACTTCTCCTTCCTTTGGATTATGAAATAAAAGAGGAGATGCGAGTAAAATCTTCAAATCATTAAAGGCTTTTTATATTTTGGGGTCTACTCAAACTTCTTTGCTCGCTTGAGAACTTTGAAAAATAGTAAACATCATTCTAGGGCTTTTGAGATGAACCTATTTAGTTTTGCTACATGCCATGTAAGTTGCAACACTTCTTTCATGTTTTAAGGTAAGGGCATATCAAGTATGGCCTTCACCATATATGGATTTACCTTTATTCCTTTAAGGGTAATGAGAAATCCTAGAAGCTTTCCTATACTTATATT
Organism: Cymbidium sinense; assembly: GCA_021442155.1. Lineage (NCBI taxonomy): Eukaryota > Viridiplantae > Streptophyta > Magnoliopsida > Asparagales > Orchidaceae > Cymbidium > Cymbidium sinense. Next base: position 75,558,031 of record CM038227.1, read on the forward strand.
GAAAAAAAACTTCAAAGGGCTAAGCTGCATGTTATATCTTTTAAGTGTGTTGAATGTCTCTTTGAGGTCTCAAATATGTTGCTCCAACAACTTGCTTTTGATGAGTAGATTTTTGACATAAGTATCTACATTTCTCCACTTATGTTCTTTGAATAGTCAATTCACAAGCCTCTGGAAAGTCACTTCTATGCTCATAAGCTCGATGGGTATGAATTTGTAGCATTATAGTGCTTCAGTAGTAATAAAAGTCATTTTTTCAAAGTCCACATGATGCATCAAATTTAATATTATCATGAAAAGGCAAATAAGAATGTTATCATCGAGAATCTAACCTCGGGGTCTACAAGTTTGTCTATTCATATAAGAGGATACCCATCTTCTAGACAAGTTTAGTTGGAAAAGTCAATGAATATCCTCTATTTGCCACCTAAATTTTGCACCATCACTACGTTGGACACCCACTCAGTGTATTGAACTTCTCTAATTAAATTAGTTTCATGTAGTTTAGCAATTTCTTTCTTGATAGGCTTGGTGAGTATGGTCATCAATTACCTCAATTTTTGCTTGATGGGTTGCCCATCCATGCAAACATTCAAGTGATGATAAGCAATTTGAGATCAGTGCCTATCATCTCTATAAATATCTAGGTGAGCACATCTATTTTATCTATCATAGTTTGAATGAAGGCTTCCTTATGCTCAAGATAGAAGCTAAGAAGGGTGCTCTCCTATTACCTTGCATGACCAAAATTTCTTTTGTCTCCTCAAGGACATCAATCTATGTTCGTGCTATGTCTAAATGCAGTACTTCATCTTCTTTACTCAACCCACCAATAGCCTTCAAATAGCATGCATGGGATTGGTTGAGGTTCCCTTTGATAGTAATTTATTTTCCTCTAATAGAGTATTTGTTGGCCATGTGATACGTTGACACCACCACTCAGAATGTGTTGAGTAGATGCAACCAAGGATGATATTGTAAGTAGCCGGAGATTCCATTACAATGAAGTTAAACATAGTCATAAACTACTTCTTACCTTCTCCTCATGTGATGGGGGAGTCATCATCCTTTCTGTTCTCTATGCTCATTTAGGAAATCATACAGTGTCCCTCTAGTGGGTGCGAGTTTGGAGTTTGGTAGGCCTAGTTTATCAAAGACTCATTCAAAAATGATATTGATCAAGCTGCCTATGTCAATTAGAATGCTCTTTACTTGACTGTTGATAATGAGGGTCGTTACCATAATTGTATCGTTATAGAGATTTCCAATACCAGGTCTATCCCTCTCTAAGAATGTACTCATATGATGGTAGTAGAAGGTGCTCACATCATGGTTGCTTAGTTCACATCTCCAAATCATAACCTTTTTATACTCACCCTCTTAGAGGACTCACTATCTCTCCCAAAGATAGCAGGAATAACTCCTATAATGTTGATAGTGTGCACGAGTATCGGCTTATTACTAGCTTTATCCATCTGATTGCCTTTTCTCCAAATGAACTCCTTCAACATTCCCACTTTTATCAACTCATCCACTAAACACTTCAAGTAGTGACACTCTTTATTATAATTTTCATGATCACAATAATAAGCACAATACTTTGATTGACCACGTACTCCATTAGCTGGTCATTAGAAATTATCTTAATTTTTGGATCATGTATATACATGCTATGCCATAGATACTCTAAGAGGAGTTGCTAGAGTGGGTGGCACATAGTCAGCTCTTGGATAGCAAGTAACTTAGTTCCTAAAATCTCACCCTAGCACTTCTAGTTGCCTCTTTTTATCCATTCTCTATCTTTGATATCCTTCTTTGGATTATAGCTCCAAAGGCCTCTTCAGTGAGTCTTTTATCTTGGCCAATGATACCGGTTAGATAACTTCATTGTACTCTTCTTCATTAACATGATTTTTCGCTAGCTCTAGTAGTTCAACAAGTGTCTTAGGTTGTTGGAGCCCTAAGGAATACTTGAAGTGCCCTATTTTAAACCCTGAGTGAGTTCTACTTGAGCAACTAGGAGTTCTAGATATTTGACTTCTAGCATCTCTTCCTAGAAATGAGTGATGAACTTTCTTAGGGACTCACTATGTTCCTGCCTCATCTATAAAAGAGCTTGAGAACTTTTAAGCAACTTCTAAGTGCTAGAAAATTGCATGGAAAAAATTCTCTTGAAGTCAACAAATGATGTAATGACTTCTAAAGGAAGGCACGAGAATCACCTTAGGGCTGACCCTTTGAAAGTAGTGAAGAAGTGTTAGCACTTCATTGCATCATCTAAATCCAATAGTGATGTGGTGGACTAAAAGTAGGCTATTTAATCAATGGGGCCTGTTAGACCTTTGTAATATTGAACATATAGAATCTTGAGCCTTTAGATTGGCATGCTTCTATGATCTTTATGTAAAATGTATTAGTTGGTTGTGGATACTTCTTTAACTCACCTTCTTCTTCACTAGTGTTGTAGGAGTCATCCTCAATATCAGAGGATTTTGGTGGATGAGAACTAGGGACCCTAGATGGGTGTCTTCTTTATTGCTAAGCTTGACAAGTAGTTGATCCTATGGACCATTCATTCACCTTTGGCTTGGGCTTATCATGGTGTGATTTTTTGATGGTCTCCTACCCCAAACTAGTGATCCTATCCTCTATATCACATAAATTCTGGAGAGTTGCAAATTGCTGAACGTTCTAATCCATATTTTTGGAGCAATTTTGTGTTGAGGGTCCTACTTATCTAACTTGCAGTTCTCATCCTTATCCACACTCACCATACTTAAAAGTATGTTGAATCAAAATTTGTTCATGGATGGAAGAAGAACCTTTTAAGATACCTGAGAAATAGAGTTATGTAGGAAGATTGCTAGTAGAAAGACAAGAAAGTAGGAAAAGTATAGTATAATAACCTTTATTGTTTAGAATGCTTAGAAAGTGAGTACAAAGTATAGGGGTCTAGAGTCAGAGCTAAAAGGACCTCTATCAAGAAAGAAGTTCTCCTTTTATAATATCAATGGGCGACCATACATATAAATTCATATATGGTAGGTTCAATACAAGTGAATTCTCACCTAAATTGGTGGTAGTGAGTGAGTATGGTTCTATCAGTTGAAGGGGGTGAAAATCCCATTATCGATCGAGTGTACAAGTAAGGGTGAGGTTGAGGAGAGTAGTCAACTCACTCCCCAACATAATTATTAGATGCCAACGAGTTTAATTTTGTCTTGCATTTCAGTTATTATTCTCCAAGTTCTTTGCTAGCAGGGTCAAATTTATCTTCCCTTATTGGATGCTCCTTCTAGAAAGCATTCCTAATCTGGTTGAGACCTTTTATGGTAGTATACTTACATTGGTATATAAGCCTATATGGGTCTACCCACTACTTTAGCTATACACTTAACCCTAATCACCATACTTTAAAATTTATCAACACATAATGGGCAAAATAAATTCAAGACTTCACATTTGTACTTAAACATAAGCTTAGAGCAGAGAAGAAGCTTGTAGATATTCACTTCTTTAATATTTAAAATTTTCAGATTTAATAAAGTAAAAGATGATTCATAGGTATGCCCAAATTTCTAATTTATATATTTAGAGCAATCTTAAAAGGATTTATATTTTATCAGTTTAAGTAATGTTTTTAAAATAATTTTTTGATATCCTTATATTGGGAAGAGATTGTTCATTACTAGGTCTTCTTAACAAACATTCCTTATCATTGAGTTACATTTAAGAGGAATAGTAGGATATTTCGGAAAGTAAAAATATTACTTTGAAAAGAGATGTAGAAAGAGTGGCAATTAGTACTAAACTTGTAAGAAAGCCAAAATTAGTAAGCATAAAGTGGAGAAATATTTTATTTTATATTTTATGTCCATACCTTAAGAGGATGTTTCCATTAGTATTGTACTTGGGATACCTAGAACACCTAAAAGACATTATAGTATATTTGTTGTGGTAGACCATTTCTCTAAGTTGATTCATATTCTAGCTTCCTCAAAATCTAATGGTACATCTCATATAACATGGTTGTTCTTCAAGGATATTTTAGATTGAATGGACTCCCTTCAATAATTATTTCTAATAGCGAAGTAAAGTTTATATCTTATATTTAAAATACATTTTGGAAGCTTATGTGAATAGAACTAATATTCTTTTTAGCCTTTCACACCCAAACTAAAGGTCAAACTAAGATAGTAAACAAGACTTAGGAAACATTTTAAAGAGTTTATCTAGTAGAAGTTTAATAAATTGGGATGAACATCTTCATATAGCTGAGTTTTCATACAAGTATCACTAAAGCCATAAATAAAATAAAATTTGACATAGTATATGGATACATTCCTACAAAACCCTTTGATATAGCAAGCATTCCTTCACATGCTTTCGTAAAGTCAGCATTTACATTTGAATAATATTTTTAAAGCCTTCATAAAATTTTTAAGCAATAATTAGAAGTCAGAAGTATAAAATATGTTGAAACTAAAAATAAAAATAAAACATTTAAAGAGTTTAGTGTGAGGGATCATATGCTAACTATAATCTATCATGAGAGATATCCATCCACTTAATATTAAAAATTGCAAGCTAAGGCACGTAGGCAATTTAAAATTATTAAAAAAATTTGCACAAATGCATATATTCTTAAATTGAAAAAAGACATATTTATCTGCTTACTTTTTAATGGGAAAGATTTAATATCATTTAAAGGTGTTAGCTAGCCTCCAAATGTATAAAACAATTCTCTTGCAAAATAAATAATTAAATAAATAAAATAAAAATAAAATCACTCTTTTTTTGGTGTTATCCCAACATTCATTTTTTGAGATGGATCACATCATCATATATGAAGTAGATTAGAGTGGTGATTATAGGTTCTTTGTAAGATGGAGATTCAAGCTAACTATATTTAAGTAGCTATAGCACCCAAGGGGTTAATTGGGTTTTAAAAATAAAATTTAAAAAATTTAAATATATCTTTGTAGAAGATTTAAATATTTAATAATAATTCTTTAATGAAATGAAACAACATAAAAAGAAATAACAGAAAAGTAAAGTGCTAAAAAGTAAAGAAAGAGAACATAGATTTTTATGTGGTTCGGCCAAATGGAAAAAGAGAAGTAGCAAAATTTTAAACAAAATCAAATTTAAGCAACCTATATGAAACTTTAAGCTATAGGGATAAACAAGGGATACTCAAATGATTAAGCACTTAGAAAATTAATAACCTTTAAAAAGACTTCAGCCAAATATGAAACAAAAGGAATATTCAATGATTATGACAAAATAAATTGATTTCCTTATGTTATCTTTAGGCCAAACAAGAAATCAAAAGATTATCAACTAGGTTAAGTCCACAAAAATTGATCTTCTTTTCTTTGTTGTTAGCCAAAAAAATTTAAGGATTATGTCATGAAATGAACATAAGAAAATTTACATAACCTTGTAAACTCCAAAGCAAAGAAGAAATAAAAGAAGTTCAAGAACTTAACACTTGAGAAAATAAACATCAAGGAGTTGATGTTTTTAGCCAAGGGTGGAATCACACCAAACCTTCAATTTTCCCAATCAATCTTCAAGCCAAATAAATGTTCAAGGATACGGGAAGAATGATGAGGAATGCTTGCACTTGAATCACCAAAAATATCTAATAAATTGTATACACCAAGGGTGTGCAAGAGAGCATGAAAGAGTTTTTGACTTTTTAAAACGTTTTTTAAGTTGAAAAATAGCTCTTAAATAAATTAGGAAAGAGTCTAGGGTAGGCCAATAACTGATCCAAAGAGAGGGAAATTGATTTGGCATCAATTTGAATTTAAAAATCAAAGGAGAGGGGATCAGCCAAAGAGATCTTCCATATGCTCCTTTACAAATTTGTTTAAACCCAATATGGAATGTATGCTATGTTATTCATGGCCAAGGAAGGAGGAAATCCCATAGAAATTTCTTCTAAGAGAGTTTAGATATCTAGAAGGGAGTTTTGAATAAAATAAATCCATTAAAATCCACTTCAAAGAATTTGGCTAAAGAGGTTTCCTAAAATAGAAAATTCTTAAAATAATGCATGGATTAAATTTAAATCAAAGCTTATTGTATTCTATACTTATTGTTGAATGTTTAAATAGCATATAAATTTATTAAATTTAAAGCATAGTGGTCGGCCTTTCTTAAACTTTCCTAAAATATGTCAAATTGGAAAAAGGAAAAGTATTATTTTAAAAAAGAGGGTTAGTTCAAATTTAAATTTAGAATAACTTGTAAAAAATCAACTAGGCTCTAAATTACAATTATTAATCATGCTTGGGATGTGCAACATATTCCATAAAATTTTTAATTTTATTTGACAAGTACATGTCATCTATAAGGGAGTTTGGCTTCAAGAATAATTCAAAAATAATTCAAATTCAAAAATTCAAATAAATGAATTTAATATATGAAAAATGAGGGAAAATGATATGGAAATGTTTTGAATGAAATTAATAGAATTTATCACATAAAATGTATTAAAAAATTCGGCCAAAACAATGCTAAGATGAAAATGATAATAAGAGAGAGAATAGGAGGAAAAAGGATAATTTTGGGATAATTCCATTTTCATGCACTAAAAATTATGAAACACAACTATGAATGATATGAAAATGAATTAATAAAGTTTAAGCATAATTTATCTTACTTTAACACACAGTTAATGGAACTTATATCATGCATTTAGTTCATACTATCCAAAATGGATAACATAATGAATAATTGTAATATTAAGATATAGAAAATATAAATAATTTTAGAATGCTGAATCTAGAAATGAATAAATCATATATTTTAATTTAGTGAGCTTTTCATTTGCCTTAATATATTAATTCCTAGAAAAATTTCCTCCTAGTCCATGTTTAGTAGCTTTAGTAATTTGATATAACTGAAGAACTAGGAGCTGAAGAATTTTTTCTACACACTTGAATTTAAATTGATTAGTAACATTTGAACATGTGTTTGTTATCATCAAAATCAATCTCATGAGATAGAGAAAGTCAAAAATCTTCCTCTTTTTGATGATGACAAGCATATGTTGGTGTTAAATAGCAATGAGGGTGCAAAGTGACATTTCATCAACCTTTTCAAATATAATTTGCATTAAATAAAATTTATCGCAAGTAAATAAACAAAATTTTAAGCATTTAAACATTTTTAGGCATAATAAAGCATGAATTTAATATGAGTATATAACATGAGAAGAATCCCCCTAAAACATTGCATCATAAAGAGAAAGAAAATTAACATAGATTTTCTCCCCTATTCGACAACATAAAAATGTTTAATCATGAACAATAATAAAATTACATGCTTGGATCTTACATGCCTCTCATGTGTCTTCGGGTACAAAATGGTTCTTCAGGTAATGGTTTAGTAAAAATGTCCATAATTTGTAAATATGTGTTAATAAAATCAATATTCACATCACCTTTACTCATTTGAACCAGAATAAAATGATGTCTAACTTCTATGTGATTAGTTCTAGAGTGTTGGATAGGAATTTTTGTCTAACAAATTGCACTAGTATTATCACACTTAATAGGAATATGATCTAGCATAATTTTGAATCTTATAATTATTGCTTCAACTAAAAAATCTGAGCAACACAGCTTCCAATAGCTATATACACCAAGATATTAAAGATCATAGTAAAAATTAAAATGTTCCTGATGTGCTTTTCCTATCTACTTTACATCCTGCAAAGTTAGCATCAGAATAAGAAATGAAGTCACATGAAAGTGAATTTTTAGGATACCACAAACCTAATCTAGAAGTGCCAATTAAATAGAGAAAGATACACTTAACAACAATTAAATGAGAATCTTTTGGACCAGCTTAAAAATGAGCACATAAACATACAACAAACATAATATCAGGCCTACTAGTAGCAAGATATAAAACAAAACTAATCATAGTTCTATAAAGTTTTTAATCAACTAGTTTTCCTTACTCATTTAAATCAAGTTTAGTACAGGGGCTTATAGGGAATCTTACTAGATTTAAAATTTTTCATATCAAATCACTCTATCAAGACATTAGTGTACTTAGTTTGGCAAATGAAAGTGTCATTTTCTTGTTGTTTTACTTGAAGTCCTAAGAAAAATTTGAGTTCATTGATCATGCTTATCTCAAGTTCTTTGGACATAAAACATAATAACTCAACACACAAAGATTCATTTGTACTACCAAATATAATGTCATCCATATAAATCTGAATAATGATCAAGTTATCACCTAAATTCTTAAGGAATAGGGTGGTATCTACTGTACCCTTCCTAAAATCATGATCTATAAGAAAGCTACTTAATATATCATACCAAGCTCTAGGAGCTTGTTTCAATCCATACGATGCTTTTTTCAATTTAAAAACATGATCTAGAAATTCCACATTTTCAAAACTAGGAGGTTGTTTTTCAAAGACATCTTGATCTATAAAGCCATTTAAAAATGTACTTTTTACATCCATTTGAAATAATTTAAAGTCTTTGTAATAAGAATAAGCAAGGAGCAATCTAATAGCTTCTAACCTAGCTATAGGGGTAAAGGATTCTTTAAAATCTATCCCTTCAATTTGAGTATATCATCGTGCAACTAATCTAGCCTTATTTCTAACAATGTGTCCAGAGTCATCTAACTTATTCCTAAAGACCCATTTGGTTCCTACAACATTTTTATCTTGAGGTCTAGGAACTAATTCCCACACATCATTTCTAACAAACTAATTTAATTCTTCTTCCATGGCTACAGTTTAATAGTGATCCTCCGAAGCATCATTTATTGATTTTGGTTCAATCTCAGATAAGAACACATAATGATTTATCATTTCCTTAGATTGTCTTCTAGTTCTAACTTCTTGAGAGGGATCTCCAATAATCAAGTCTTTTGGATGATTCCTAATGAATTTCCACTCTTTAGGTAAAGAACCATCTACATTTTCTTCCAAACTAATCTTCTTAAAATCATCTACCTCTTCTTCAATCACATCATGTTTAATAGGATTTATAAGATTTTCATCAAATATGACATGTACAGATTCTTCAACAATCAATTTGCTTTTATTATAAACTCTATATGGTCTACTATTCAAAGAATATCCTAAAATGATACCATCAATGGATTTACTATCAAACTTTCCTAAACAGTCTTTACCATTATTCAAAATGAAGCATCTACAAACAAAGATATGAAAATTACTAATCTTAGGTTTCTAAAGAAAAACTCATAAGGGGTCTTATTTAAAAGACGTCTCAACTAAACATAATTCATAACATAACATGTAGTGTTAACGACTTCTGTTCAAAATTACTTAAGCAATTTATAACCATCAAGCATAACTCTACTCAATTCAATTAAATTCTATTTTCCTTTCAAAAACACCATTTTGCTGAGTGTTTCTAGGATAAAAAAAAAGTTTAATACCAAATTCATCACAAAAATTTTAAAATTTTTATTTTTAAATTCACTACCATGATTAGATTGAGTTTTACTAACAAGAATATTTCTATCATGCTAAATATATTTAACGAATTATCTAAAAAAGTTAAAAAACATCTTTTTTATGAATTAAAAACATAACCTAAGTAAATCTTGAATAATCATTAACAATAACAAAACCATAGAAATTTTCACCTAAAGTAGCAGTGCTAACATGACCAAATAAATTCATATGTCATAATTCTAATGGTCTAGATGTGTAAACAATGTTTTTATTTTTGAAAAATTTCTTAGAATGTTTTCCATGAATACATGCATCACAAACATAATCAAAATAAAATTCCCTTCTAGGTAAACCATTAACAAGATCAAGTTTTGCAATTTTGTTTAAAGAATTATTATTTATGTGACATAACTTTTTATGCCATAACCAAACATCATCAAGTGAACTTTTTAAACAAAGTAAATTTAAATTTGTATTACCTGCATTTTCAAAATCAATAATATAAATATTTTTATATCTATGACCAACAAGCCAAATAGTTTCCTTATTTCTAATAGTATGGAAAGATGCATGAAATTTAACATTAAATCCCTTATCACATAATTGAGTAATGGAAATAAGATTATGTTTTAAACCTTCAACAAAGTAAACTCTATCTAAAGTAATGGAAATAAAGCCAACTCCAATTATCTTTCTTTTAGCATTATCACCATAAACTATAAATCCTTCCTCACAAGATTCTAAAGTTAAAAATTTAGATTTATCACCTGTCATATATCTTGAACATTCGTTGTCCAAGTACCACATACCTTATTTGAATTTTCTTTGAAGGCATTCCAACAAAAAGAAATTAGGGGTCAACTTTTAGAACCCAAACATGTTTGGATCCACATATAAATGAAAAGACATGCAATGAATGTTGTGTAGTATGTGTAGCTATTTTATTTTTAAGCATCCAAATAAATTTTGAATTAATAAATGATTGAGATTTTTTGCATGACAATCAGAAGATACATGACCTTTTTAATTACAAAACTTACATGTAACATTTGTATTTGCATAAGGTCTAAATTTAAATGCTCTTGATGCATCCAATGACTTATGTCTAATAAATGGAACATGTGAATGTAATCTACCACAAAATCTAATTTTGCATGAAGTAATAAATTTTTCTTTTTCAACTTCTCCACAAGTGTTGATTGATCTAATAAAGCATCATTCTTAGCCTTTAAAATGACACATTCTTTTTCTAAATATGGAGCATGCATTTCTAAATTTTTCTTTTCTTTTTCTAACACATTGAATTTTCTTTTTAGCTTTTTATATTCATGTCCTAATTCATTAAATGCATCTTCTAATTCTTCACAAGAAATTTCTTCACATACTTCACTTGTAGAATCCACATCAATCATAAGACATATATTTACTTCTGCCTCTATAGTGTCATCACTTGATTCTTCTGAATAATATTTGCCCAAAGTGCTCTTTTCTTTTTCTTTTGAGGATTTTATTTTTCCAAGACTTCTTCCTTTTAGTTTTTTCTTTGGTAGCTAAGTCTAGAAATTTACCTCTTATATGTCTAGGATTTTTGAAATTGAAGAATAATATTCCTTCTCTACATTCAATCTTTTAGTTGGCAATTTATGCACTTTAGATTTTACGTACCTATGATTTTTCTTTTTGATCATATTTCCTAGCCTTTTTGAAAGCAAAACATTCTTGTCACAATTAACATCTGAACGTGAAGAATTTTCTTCATAGCTATTCACACTTGAAAATAAATTAATTTTTCTTTCTCTTTCTTTTGGAAAGAGTCATTCTGATCTCTTTGTACAATAACCTGCTCATATGCTATCAAAGAACCAAGAAGTTGATCAAGTGTATAAGTAGTTAAATCCTTAGCTTCACTAATAGCAATAAATTTTGCATCCCAATCTTTTGGAAGGCATCTTAAAATTTTATAAATCAAATCTTGATTTTTATACTTTCTTCCAAGTGGATGCAATCTATTTATAATTTTCATGAAGTGAGTATACATATCAGAAATACTTTCATTTGGAAGCATGCAGAATAATTCATATTAATGTACTAACTTATTTATATGGCATGTTTAACTTTGTTAGTACCTTCATAAGTAAGAATTAGTTTATCCCACATTTCTTTTACATGAGTAAGCATGGAAATTCTCATCAAATAGTCATTGAGAAGTAAAGCACAATAAAAAATGTTACAAGCCTTTACATTTAGTTCATCTAATTCTCTTTTAGAAGCAGACCATTCATCAAAAGATTAATCAACTTTTAAACCATTCATATCAACAGTTGGTGTGTGATATTGGTGTGTCAACATATGTCACATTCTAGAATCCTAACCATGAATAAAAGTATGAATGCAATTTTTCCAATAATAAAATGGAACATTATCAAGTGAATGCGGTCTATGTGTAGACTGTCCTTCAGGTAGTGTACCTTTAAGAAAAAACTTGTGACATAATAATAAAGTTCAGGGATGTTAAGCCATAAATTAAGGCGAGGCTATGATACCAATTGTTTCTTAGCTATAGTACCCAAGAGGCAACACAATCAAATTTTAGCAACCTATATGAAACTTTAATACAAAGGGATAAAAAATGGATATTCAAATGATTAAGAACATAAAAAAATAATAACCTTTAAAAGAATTCGGCCAAAAAAGAAAGAAAAGGAATTTTTAATGATTGAACACAAAATAAATTGAGTTCCTTATGTTAGCTTTAGGCCAAATAAGAAATCAAAAGATTACCAAGTAGGTTAAGTCCACACAAATTGATCTTCTTATCTTTGTTCTTAGACAAACAAAATATAAGGATTATGTCATGAAATGAACATAAGAAAATTTACATAATGTTGTAAACTCTAAAGCGAAAAAGAAATAAAAGAAGTTCAAGAACTTAGCACCTTAGAAGATAAACATCAAGGAGTTGTTGTTTTCAATCAAGGGTGGAATCACACAAAACTTTCACTTTTCCCAATCAAGCATCAAGCCAAATAAATGTTCAAGGAAAAGGGAAGAATGATGAGGAATGCTTGCACTTGAATCACCAAAAATCTCCAAGAGATTGTATATCAAGAATCAGCCAACGGTGAGCAAGAGAGCATGAAATAGTTTTTAAGTTTTTGGATCATTTTTTAGGTTGAAAAAAAGATCTTAAATAGATGAGGAAGGAGTCGGCAAAAAACTGATCCAATGAGAGGGAAATTTATTTGGCCACAATTTGAATTTCAAAATCAAAGGAGAACGGATCGGCCAAAGAGATCTTCCATAGGCTCCTTTACAAATTTGTTTAAATCAAATATGGAATGTATGCTATGTGATTCATGGCCAAGGAAGGAGTAAATCCCATATAAATTTTTTCCAAGGGAGTTTAGATATGCAAGTGGGAGTTTTGAATGAAATAAATCCACTTAAAAGAATTCGGCCAAAGAGGTTTTCTAACATAGGGAATTCTTAAAATAATGCATGAATTAATTTTAAATCAAAGCTAATCGTATTATATACTTATTGAATGCTAAATAACATATAAATTTAATAAATTTAAGGCATAGTGGCCGGACTCCCTTAAACCTTTTTTAAAATAGGTCAAATTGGAAAAAGGAAAATAATTATTTTAAAAAAGTGGACTAGTTTGAATTTAAATTTAAAAGAACATGTAATAAATCAATTAGGATCTAAATAATCATAATTAATCATGCTTGGGACTTTCAACATATTCTTTAAAAAATTTATTTGATTTAGCAAGTACATGTCATCCATAAGGGAGTTAAAATTAAAGAATAATTCAAAAATAGTTAAAATTTAGAAATTCAAATAAATGATTTTTAAAATATGAAAAATGAAGGAAAATGACATGGAAATGTTTTGAATGAAATTAAAACAATTTATTACACAAAATGCATTACAAATTTTGCCAAAACAATGCTAAGATGAAAATGATAATAAGAGAGAGACGAAAGAATAATTAGAGAGAGAATAGGAGGAAAAAGGATTATTTTGGGATAATTCGATTTTCATGCACTAAAAATTAAGAATAAAAACTATGAATGACATGGAAATTATTTAATAAAGTTTAAAGATAAATTTCCTTGCTTTAATACACATTTAGTGGAGCTTATATCATGCATTTAGTTCATACTATCCAAAATTGATAACTTAAAGAATAATTGTAATATTAAGATATTAAGAATATTAATAATTTTTGAATGTTGAATCTGAAAATGAATGAATCATTTATTTTAATTTAGTGAGATTTTCATTTTCCTTAATATAGTAATTCCTAGAAAAATTACCAGCTAGTCCATGTATAGTAGCTTTAGCTATTTGATATAACTGAAGAACCTTGAGCTGAAGAATTTTTCCTACACACTTAAATTTAACTTGATTAGTAGCATTAAACATGTGTTTGTTATCATGAAATTCAATATCATATGAGATGGGTTCATGAAGTCAAGACTATAGATGATATCTGGTTGATTAGGAATGATTTAAAGAGGCTAATGTCTGAGCTTACAACAAATTGATTATACCTAAACTCTTTTGAAAAGCATTCCTTGGTTTCCAAGGGAATGGTATAGAACAAGCAGAAGGAAGTCTAATTGAAAGAGCATAAGCTAGGAAATTAAAGGGTAACTAGAAAGGTCCCATTACAAGAAGTGAAAAAAAGCTAATGTAGAAGATTAATATTTGAAGGCATGAAGACATTTGTAGACTTAATGATGTGTTACTTTTATTTTAATACATGGTATTTATGTGTTTCATTCTTCTTGAAATTCATTTATACATTTCATTTAAAAGTAGAAGGAATACTTAAAATTAAATATATTTGATTAATTATAATTTAATAAAATTAATAGAGAGGTTGATAGGTTTTATGGTGGGAGTACTTACTCACTTAGGTGCCCCCACTCTCTTTATTCCCTCCAAATAGAAATATAATTTTTGTAAGTTGTATAAGACCTTGGATTTTACTATTAGTGAATTATTATTGTTGTTTAAATCAAAATTTGGAAAAAACTTTCCAAGATGTTGGAGCTTGTTGGCCGAGCAACTTGGAAAAGGATTTGATGATTCTTATGACCAACGCTATCTTAGTGAGTGGTCTTAATTTAAGTTTTATGATATTCAATGGATATTTTTATTTTAAATTTTTTATAAAATTTATCATTTACGAAAATTAATCTTAACAAAATTTCTCCACAAAAATGCTAATATTTTGAGTTTTGTTGTGGTCACTTAGATCTTTGGTTAAATTGACCTAGTCTGGTTGTTATTATTTTTGGTGCATGTAAACCCAATAAAATTAAGAGAAATTCTCTATTATTGTTGGAGACTTTCTTTTCTTTCATGTCCAGGTGTTTATTTGAATTAATCATAATTTCTCTTTATGTTTGTTCAATCTTAAGTTCAATTCTGGTGAGTTAGCTTAAGAGATTTTTTAGAGGCCAGTCATTAGAGAAATACATAAAGAAATATCTACACCATATGAAACTTAATGAAACATTAAAATTACAAGTAAAAATGTTTTTCTATATTTTTTCTTTAATTTTATATGACTCAAAATTTTATAAATGGAGTTCTAGTTATTTAAAGTTTGGTGATTAGATTTGGTCCTCTTCTCTATTTCAGTAGGCATCTCTAATCATTTGGGTAACTTGAACACCAATCCAAACTAGATCCCATCAATGTATTCTTAACTTTACTAAGTTTTTTAGGAGAGTCCTACTGACCAATTAGGTCACCTTAAGTTACCCAGCCCTAACCAACATTAATTTAACTTGGGGTGAGAAACAATTAACTCAAAGGTTGACCACATTCTAGCTTAGAGTTCCTAGGAGCTGAGACTACTCATTAAAAGCAAGCAAAAGAAATGATCTATAGAAGAGCCAAAACACCTTAGTGAAGCAATGTTTGAAAATAGCATGATCACCCTCATCTATGGCCCTCTTAATTGACAACACTTTATGCATTCACTCAGGAAGACCCATGGGTCAGCAAAAGTGTACCCAATGAAATAATTATAGTGATGAAATGCTAACTCCCTCTCCTATGATGAGATCCACAATGAGTATAATGTGAAAATATTTTATCAACAAATCTATATGAGTGGCTCTAATATTTATTTATGTATCAAGGTGTATCTAAGGCAACTACTCAACACCTCATAAGCATGGCATTCATTTTGAAAACTTGCAAAGACTCATGAGTAGAATGTGTAAGAAAATTATAAAAGTGAGTATTGCTCAAAGAATTTTTAGATTAAAAGTTAATTTTTAAAACTTAATTAAAAATTTAACTACAAAAGATTATATTTAAGGGAACAAAGAAAACAAAAACATAAATAAAGTTAAGAAAGCAGAGAACACATAGATTTTTATGTGGTTCGATCAAACACAAAAATTGGCCTACATTCATGCCTATCAACTCAAGCTACGAATTCACTAATCAAAGTTGAGATTATAACATATATGTTGTACTCTCCTATACGGGCAAGTATAACCCAACACCGTACTTTTCTATTTGGGCAAGTATAGCTCAACTCCATACTTTTTTACATGGGCAACTAAAAAGAAAAAGATTAATGAACTCACAAAGTATCAATCTCTAAATTTAAAAGTAGTTTGCACTCACAACTGAAATAAAATAATATTAGGATAAATATTAAAGAGAGCTCAAGTTGAATAACTTTCTTGTTTAAGTAAAGTAAAGATAAAAATACAAACTTTGTATAGAATGATTGAAGCAAACAAGTCTTAAAAGAAATTATTTTACTTTAAAAGAGATGAAGACTTGAAAATAAAACAACTTGAAATAATATATAAAACCACAACATAAGGATGATTAAAGCACTTGCATGAAAGTGTAACCAAAGTATGTTATGTAATAACTGAATTCAAAGAAATAAACTAATGTTGATTTCTTATATATGAAATGAACTTAAAACCTTTTCATAAAGCATCTGATGTATGAGAATTAATAAATGATTCATGAATCCAAGCCTTATAAAGTCTAGAGAATAACTTGAAAGAAGATGAGATGGATCTCCACTTAATGGTTGAAGGTGATTTGCAAGGAAGGAGAGGAGTTTTTATCACGAAGCTTCAAGTAATCCTACGCAAGGATTCTCACCAATCTTCAAGAATGCTTTAATTAACTCCACACCAAGTTTCATCCAAGGAAAGATTTGTAAGAGAAAGAGAGATTAAGCACTTTGGAAAAACTTTTCTTGACTTGAGAGCTATTTGGCCAAATGAAAATTTCAAGAAGAAGAGAGGATTTCGAGCAAGAGAAAGTAAGAGAGGGTTGAGACAAACTTTTCACATTAAATCACTACGGTCTCCAAGAAATAAAATTTCAAGAGTTTGCCTAAGATAGAGAAGAGCTAAGAGAGAATAACCTTGGATAAATATCACATTATATAGAATAAGAAGAAAGAGGGGCCAACCAAGCAAGAGAGAAGAGTTGGAGGAAAAATAAAGAAAATTAATCGATTTTAAATTAATAATTTCAATCAAATAACTAAATCCCATAATGAAAATTTTAGCCAAAGGGAAATAGAATGAAAGAGAGAGAAGAGAAGAGAAGAGAAGAGATAGAGAGAGAGAGAGAGAGAGAGAGAGAGAGAAGATATCAGTCAAGATAAAATAATTTAAGAGAATCTACATTATGATAATCAGCCTAGGAGGGATAATCAGATATTAAGAAAAGGTTTGAAATTTAAATTAATTAGCACATGATGTAAAATAAATTCAATTGAAATTCATGTGCATGTGGGTTGGCCAAGAGAGAAAATAAAAGGAGGAGTAAAAATTTAACAAATTAAGCAAGGTCCATAGGGAAATTTATTCCAAGAGGGAATTATTTAAATTTATTTGAAAATTGAAATTACCAATTTATTTGGTTGGCCAAGCCATATTCCAAATAATAATTCAATTAATTTTAAATGAATGATGCATATAATATTTAATGAATTAATTAGAGAGAGATAGAAGAGGAAACTACATGGATTAATTCAAATAAAAGAAATAGAGAAAATCCAAAAGGATTTTCGGTTAAAGAGGACTTCCCTTAATTAAAATAATCTCTAATCAATGTAATAAATCAATTCAAATCATAGAAGGGTAATTAAAATGGTTTTCGAATAAAAAACATAATTTAAAATAATCAAAATTAAATTGAATAGGGGCAGACCAAAATTTTTTTTCCATAAATACAATAATTTAAAAAAGTAAAGTGTATAAATTCACGGCTCATTTGAATTCAAATTTGAATTACCTTAAGGTAATTCAATTTAAGTCAAATTAGCTAAATTAAATCATGATAGGGTCAGAAAAATCATGTCATAAATGAATAAATCCAAATTAGCAATAATATGGCAGTGAATATTTAATTAAGATTCAGAATAATTTAAATTCAAAATTCTAATAAAGGGATTTTTAAAATTTGGATAAATGAGGGACATATTATAAACATAATTTGACTAAATCTCACATAATTTATCATTCAAATATCTTTAAAAAATTCGGCCAAAATATTACCAAAATAATAAAGATGATATGAGAGAGAAAATAACAAGATAGGAGAGAAAAAGAATAATTTGGATAATTCTTGAATAGTTTTATTCTCATGCAAAAATAAATTGATAATTATTGTAATTAAACATAGAAATAGTTAAATGAAGTATAAAATAAATTCAAATTACTTGAAAGCACAATAGATGATAATTAAACTCGTGTAAGTGATTTAGATTATTGAGAAAGAATAAATCAAGGAATAATTAAAGACTAATGAAATTTTAAAATGTAAAAAAATTATGGAAAATTTTAAATGAAATAATTTGAAATGATTAAGCCATTAAGTTTATTTCATTGAGCTCTTATTTTTTTAGTATTATAAGTCATAGAAAATTTCCAATCAATTAAAGTCTAATAGCTTTAACTTTCCAAATTTGATTGAAGAACATAGGTTTTAAGAATTTCCTATATCACTTGAATTAAATGAATTAGTAGCAGTTGAACAAATATTTTTATTATCAAAATCAATCTTCATGTAATGGTTTTCTAAAAATATCAACAATTTGTAAATCCATACTAATAAAATCAATATCGATATCATCTTTGCTAACATGATCGCCAATGAAATGATGTCTAATTTTTATATGCTTGGTCTGAGAATATTGGATAGGATTTGTTGTTAAACTATTTGTGCTAGTGTTATCACACCTAATGGGAATGTGATCTAGCTTAGTTCCAATGTCTTTTAATTATTTCTTTAATCAAAGAAACTGACCAACACTACTTCTGGTAGCTATATACTCAGCTTCGATAATCAAAAGAGTAATTGAGTTATTTTTCTAGAGGACAAAGATACAAATGATGATCCTAAAATTTGACATATTCTTTATGTACTTATCCTATCTACTTTGCACCCAGAATAGTCAGCATCAGAATAAGTTAAAGTCACATGTTAGTGAATTATTAGGATACCACAAACCTGACCTAGAAGTACTTATCAAATAATGAACGATATGCTTGACTGTAGTTAAATGTGATTCCTTTGGAGCATCCTAAAAAAAAGCACATGAACAAATAATAAACATAATATCAAACCTACTAGCAGTAATGCATAATAGTGAACCAATCATACTTCTATAAAGCTTATGATTAATGGGTTTTTTTTGGATTCATCTAAATCAAGCTTAGTGGAAGGGCTTATGGAAGTTTTATTAGATTTTAATCTCTTCATGTCAAACCTTTCAATAAGGTCATTTGTATACTTAGTTGGACAAATGAAGGTGCCATTTTTTTATTGCTTCACTTGAAGACCCAAGAAAAAAATTGAGTTCACTCATCATTCTCATTTCAATTCTTTAAACATTAAAGATGGGAACTCAACACAAAATGATTTGTTTGTACTTCCAAATAAATATTCATCCACATAAATTTGCATAATGATCAGGTCATCACCTAAAATTTTAAGGAATAGTGTATCTACTATAC
This sequence comes from Cymbidium sinense, assembly GCA_021442155.1. Classification (NCBI taxonomy): domain Eukaryota; kingdom Viridiplantae; phylum Streptophyta; class Magnoliopsida; order Asparagales; family Orchidaceae; genus Cymbidium; species Cymbidium sinense. The sequence goes on from CM038227.1 coordinate 75,577,528, forward strand.
CCTTCCTAAATAAATTGTCAATAATAAAACTACTCAATTTATTATACCAAGCTCTAGGATCTTATTTTAATTCATACAATGCGTTCTTCAATTTTAAAACATGGTTAGGAAAATCTAAGCTTTCAAAACTAAGGGGTTGTTCTACAAAGATATCTTGATCTATAAAACTATTTAGAAAGGCACTTTGCCATCCATTTGAAATAATTTTTTGTAACAGGCATAGGTAAGAAGAAATCTAATAGCTTTTAATCTAGCTACGGGAACAAAAGATTCTTCAAAGTCTATCCCCTCAACTTGAGTGTACCATTTTGTAATAAATCTAGGCTTATTTCTAATAATGTGTCTAGAGCCATCTTACTTATTTCTAAAAATCCATTTAATTTTTATGACATTCTAGTCTTCAGGTCTAGGGACTAATTTTCAAACATCATTCCTTACGAACTAATTTAATTTTTCTTCCATGGTTATAATCCAATAGTGATCTCTCTAAGCATCATCCACTAATTTAGGTTCACTTATAGATAGGAATATAGAAGGATTAATCACCTCCTCAGATTGTCTTATAGTTCTAACACGTTGGGAGAGATCTCCTATAATGAAGTCTTTGGGATGATTCTTGATAATTTTTCATTCTTTAGGTAGAGAATCATCTACATTTTTTTCCAAGTTGATTTTGTTAAAATCATCTATCTCATCCTCAATCAAATCATTTATAAGAGAATCTATAAGGTTTTTATCAAATATATAACATGTATTGATTCTTCTACAATCATCTTTTTTTATATAAACTTTATAAGATCTACAAGATAATGTATAACCTAAAAAGATACCATCATCCGATTTGCTGCCAAACTTTCCAAAATATTCTTTTCTATTATTCAAAATAAAGAACTTACATCCATAGCTATAAAAATAGCTAATCTTAGGTTTCATATCAAAGAACAACTCATAAGGGGTCTTGTTTAAGATAAGTCTTAAATAAACACCATTTATCACATAACATGTAGTGTTAATAGCTTCAACCCAAACATATTTAGGCAACCTATAGTCATCTAACATAGCTCTACTTAACTCAATTACAATCCTATTTTCTTTTCTATAATGCCATTTTGGTGAGGAGTTCTAGTGATAGAAAAATTCTATTTAATGCCAAATCCATCTAAAAAATCTTCAAAGTATTTATTTTTAAACTCTCCACTGTGATTTGATTGAATTCTAATAACTAAGAAACTTCTATCCCTATGAATATGTTTAACAAACTTTCTAAAGATTCAAAAGCATCATTCTTGTGAACTAAAAATATAACCCAAGTGAATCTAGAGAAATCATTAATAATAACAAATCTATAGAATTTTCCTTCAAAACTAGCAGTACTAATAGGATCAAATAAATCCATATGTAATAATTATAAAGATCTAGATATACAAACAATATTTTTATTTTTTAAATGAATGTTTTGAATGTTTTTCATGAATACATGCATCACAAACATATTCATAATCAAAATTTTAGGTAAACAATCTACAATATCATCTTTTGTAATTTATTCAAAGAAAACATATTAATATGATATAAACTTTTGTCACAACCAAACATCTTTAAGTGAACTTTTAAAGCAAAGTAAATTTAAATTTGCATCACATACCTTTCCAAAATTAATGAGATAAATATTTTTATACCTTTGACCTATAAGTAAGACATTTTCTTTATCTCTAATAACATAGAAAGAGGCATGAAATTTAACATTAAGTCATTTATGACATAACTAGCTAATAAAAATATTATTGTGCTTTAAACCTTCAACAAAATATACTTTATCTAAGGTTAATAAATTTTTATAAATAGAATCAATACTATTTTTTTTGTTCTTTAGCATTATAAACATAAACTACGTACCCTTCTTCACAAGGTTTTAACATAAAAAGTTTTGATTTATCGCCTACCATATCCCCCGAGCATCCACTGTCCAAGCTCCATATGCCTTCTTTGATTTTACTTTGAAGGCATTCCTACAACAGAAAATCAAGGGTCAACTTTTGGAACCCAAATAAGTTTGGGTCCACATCCTAAAGATAATTTATGTATTGAATGCTATGTAGTGTGTGTTGCTTTCAGATTATTACTTTTGGGAATCCAAATGAAATTTGATTTAAAAAATGCTTGAGAACAACGTGCATGACAATTAGAAGATATTTGACCTTTTTTATTGTAGAAACGACATAACATTTGTATTTGCATAAGATGATTCTAATATATTAGATGATTTATTTCTAATGGATAAAACATGTGAGTGTAATCTATAATAAGAATTCAACTTTGCATGTAACAATAAGTTTCTCTTTTAAAGTTCTATATAATCAAAGATTGACCTATGGAGCCAACATTCTTAGATTTTAGCTCACTATATTTCTTTTCCAAAGGTAAAGCATGCATTTCTAGATTTTTATTTTCTTTCTTTAAAGCATTAATTTTTTTTTTCAATTTTTTATACTCATATGCTAATTCATTAAATTCATCATCTAATTTTTTATAAGAAACTTATTCACATACTTCACTTGTAGTATCCACATCTTCCATGAGACATAAGTTTGCTTCTTCTTTTATAGTATCATCACTAAATTCTTCTGAATTCGAAATTTGTCCAAAGTACTCTCTTCTTTTTATTTGAGGATTTTTATTTTTTCATTTTTTTATAGTCTGCTTTTCTTTTTCAGCAATGTCAGGGCAATCTCCTCTGACATGTTCAAGCTTCTTACATTATAGCTTACTACTCTTTCATCTGCATTAATCTTTTAAGTAGACAATCTATGTAATTTAGATTTACCATACCTATGCTTTTTCATTTTTTATTATATTTTTAAAATTCTTTGAAAGGATGAAAATCTCCTCAATGTCAACTTCAGAGCATAAAGTATTCTCCTCATAAGTGTCTCCCATTTGTAATTAATTTTTTATTTTCTTTCTTTTGGAGAGAGTCAATTTGATCTCTTTGTGCCATAACTTGTTCATGAGCTATCAAGGAACCAAGAAGTTGATCAAGTGTATATATAGTCAAATCCTTAGCTTCACTTATAGTAGTAACTTTTTCACTCCATTCTTTTGGAAAGCATCTTAAAATTTTATGAACTAAATCTGATTTGTATATTTTCTTCCAAGAGAATGCAACAAGTATACATATCAGAAATGCTTTCATTTGGTAACATGTGAAATAACTTATATTCATGTACTAATCTTTTTATATATGCATCTTTAACTTCATTAGTACTTTCATAAGTAATGAATAACTTAATACATATTTCTTTAGTTGTATTAATCATGAAGATTCTCATGTAGTCATCGAGAAGTAAAGCACCATATAAAATATTACAAGTCTTAGAATTTAGTTCATCTAATTCTCTTTCATAATAAGACCATTCATCAGAATGTTTATCAACTTTCATGCCATTTGTTTCAATAGTGGGTGGTACTGATGTGTCAACATATGCTACATACGATAGTCTTGACCATGAATAAAAGTACTAATATGGTTTTTTCAATAATCAAATGAAACATTATGCCATGGTGAACTACACAAGGATGTTTAACCACTGATACCAATTAGTATGAAGATATGACACCCAAGAGCGGGGTGGGGGGTAAGCAAACAAGTTAAATAGATTAAAGTAAAGGTGCTGAAAAAAATAAATAGAACCCAAATATTTTTTATGTGGTTCATCCAAACTCAAAAATTAGCCTACGTCCATGCATATCAATCCAAGCTATTAATTCACTAAATGAAAGTTGAGATTACAATAAATCTCTCGTACTCTCCTTTATGGGCAAGTATAACTCAATACCGTAATTTCCTATATGGGAAGGTATAACCTAACATCATACTTTTCTACATGGGCAAATACAACTACAACAAAGTACAAGAGACAAGAAGAAGAAAAGACACAAAGTATAAATCTCTAAATTTAAAAATATTTTGCACTCACAACCAAATTAAAATAATATTAGGATAAATATTAAAGTAAGCTCAAATTGAATAAATTTCTTATTGACTTAAAGTTAAAATAAAAAATATGAGCTCAAGTAAAGGTGCTGAAAAAAGTAAACACAGAACATAAAGATTTTTTATGTGGTTCATCCAAACTCAAAAATTGGCCTACAACCATGCCTATCAACCCAAGCTATGAATTCACTAAATCAAAGTTGAGATTATAATAAATCTCTTGTACTCTCTTTTACAGGAAAGTATAACTCAACACCGTACTTTCCTATATGAAAAAGTATAACCCAACATCATACTTTTCTACATGGGCAAATACAACTACAACAAAGTACAAGAGAAAAGAAGAAGAAAAGATTCAATCTATAAATTTAAAAATATTTTACACTCACAATAAAATTAAAATAATAATAGGATAAATATTAAAGCAAGCTCAAGTTGAATAAATTTCTTATTGATTTAAAGTTACAAAAAATATGAACTTTATATAGAATGATTGAAACAAACAAGTTTTAAAAGAAATTATTTTCCTTTAAAAGAGATAAAAATTAAAAATAAAATAACTTGAAAATGATATGTAAGACCACAACATAAGGATGATTAAATTGGTTACATGAAAGTGTAAACAAAGTAAGTCTTGCAATAACTAAATTCAATGAAATAAACCAATGTTGATTTCAAATATATGAAATAAATTTAAAATATTTTTTGAAAAGCCTTTGATGTATGAGAATTAAAGAATGATTAATGAATCAAAACCTTATAAAGCCTTGAGAATAACTTGAAAGAAGATGAGAAGGATCTCCACTTAATGATTGAAGATGATTTGCAAGGAGGGAGAAGACTTCCTATCACCATGCTTCAAATAATCCCGAAGGAGGGCGGGCCAAGAATGGATTCTCATAAATCATCAAAAATGCTTTAATTCAACTCCACATCAAATTTCATCTGAAGTATTTTGTGTTAGAAAAAGAGATATTAAGCACTTTAGAAAAACTTTTCTTGATTTTAGAGCTATTTGGAAAAATAAAAAAATTCAAGAAGAAGAGAAGATTTAGGGCAAGAAAAATTAAGAGAGGGTTGAGGGAAATTTTTCAATTTGAATCACTAAGATCTCCAAGAAATCAATGCAAGAGTTTGGCCAAGATGGAGAAGTTATATGAGATAATAACCTTGGATAAACATCACATTATATAGACTAAGAAGAAGGAAGGGTCAGCCAAACAAGAGAGAAGAGTTGGAGGGAAAATTAATTAAGGAAATTATTCAATTTTGAATTGATAATTTTAATCAAATAACTAAGAATCCCATAATGAAAATTTTTGCCAAAGGGAAATATAATGAGAGAGAGAGAGAGAGAGAGAGAGAGAGAGAAGCTATCAATCAAGATAAAATAATTTAGGAGAATCTAAATTAAGATAATCAGCTAAGGAGGGAAATCAGATTAAGCAAGGGTTTGAAATTTGAATTAATTAGCACATGATGTAAAACTAATTTAAAATAAATTCTTGTGCATGTGGGTTGACCAAGAGAGAAAGAAAGGGAGGAATAAACTTTTAACCAGTTAAGCAAGGCCAAAGACGAAATTTATTTCATGAGGGAATTATTTGTATTTATTTGAAGTTTGAATTGACCAATTTATTTGTCGGTCGAGCCACATTACAAATAAGAATTCAATTAATTTTAAAGGCATGATACATAGATTATTTTATTAATTAATTAGAGAGAGATCAAAGAGGAAACTACATGAATTAATTCAGAAAAAATAAAAGAGAAAATCCATTAGAATTTTCAATCAAAGAGGGCTTCACTTAATTAAAATGATCTCGAATCAATGCAATCAATCAATTCAAATCAAGGAAAAATAATTAAGAGGATTTTTTAATAGTAAAGATAATTTTAAATAATCAAAATTAAGTTGAATATGGTCCAACCACAAATCTTTCTTTAAATACAATAATTTTAAAAAAGGAAACTGTATAAATTCATGACTCATTTGAATTCAAATTTGAAGTACATAAAGGAATTCTATTAAAGTTAAATTAGTTAAATTAAAGCATGATAGATTGGCTAAATCATACAATAAAGAATAAATCTGAATTAGTAGCAATATGGCTATGAATTTTTAATTAAGGTTCAAAAAATTTAAATTCAAAATTCAAAATTAGAGATTTTTGAAATTTGAATAAATAATAGAAATATTATGAAATAATTTGAATAAATCTCACATGATTTATTATTCAAAAAAATTTAAAAATTTTGGACAAAATATTACCAAAATAGTAAAGATTCATTAATCATTACTATTTTAGATCAAAAGATCATATTTAAGAGAACAACACAAAGAACAACATAAATAAATTAAAGTTAAGGTGTTGAAAAAAGTGAACAGAGAACACAAAATTTTTTTTATGTGGTTCATCCAAAATAAAAAATTGGCCTACATCTACACCTATCAACACAAGCTATGAATTCACTAAATCAAAGTTGAGATTATAATAAATCTCTCGTACTCTCCTTTACGGGCAAGTATAACTCAACACCTCACTTTTCTATATGGGGAAGTATAACCCAACATCATACTTTTCTACATGGGCAAATACAACTACACCAATGTACAAGAGAAAATAAGAAGAAAAGATACAAAGTATCTATCTCTAAATTTAAAAATATATTGGACTCACAACCAAATTAAAATAATATTAGGATAAATATTAAAGAGAGCTCAAGTTGAATAACATTCTTATTAATTTAAAGTTATAATAAAAAATATAAACTTTATATAAAATGATTGAAGCAAACAAGTCTTAAAAGAAATTATTTTACTTTAAAAGAGATAAAGACTTGAAAATAAAACAACTTGAAATGATATGTAAAACCACAACACAAGGTTGATTAAACCATTTGCATGAAAGTGTAAACAAAGCATGTCATGCAATAACTAAATTCAATGAAATAAATTAAAGTTGATTTCTAATATATGAAATAAAGTTAAAATATTTTTCACAAAGCCTTTGATGTATGAGAATTAAAGAATGATTAATGAATCTAAACCTTATAAAGTCTTGAGAATAACTTGAATGAAGATGAGAAGGATCTCCACTTAATGATTAAAGATGATTTGCAAGGAGGGAGAAGACTTCCTATCACCAAGCTTCAAGTAACCCCGAAGGAGGGTTGGCCAAGAAAGGATTCTCACAAATCTACAAAAATGCTTTAATTCAACTCCACATCAAGTTTCATCCAAAGAAAGATTTGTAAGAGAAAGAGATCTTAAGCACCTTAGAAAAAATTTTATTGATTTGAGCGCTATTTGCCCAAATAAAAAAAATTCAAGAAGATGAGAAGATTTAGGGCAAGAGAAATTAATACAGGGTTGAGGGAAATTTTTCAATTTGAATCACTAAGATCTCCAAGAAATCAATACAAGAGTTTGGCCTAGATGGCGAAGTTATATGAGAGAATAACTTTGGATAAACATCACATTATATAGACTAAGAAGAAGGAAGGGTCGACCAAGAAAGAGAGAAGAGTTGGAGGAAAAACTAATTAAAGGAAATAATTCAATTTTGAATTGATAATTTTAATCAAATAACTAAGAATCCTGTAATAAAAGTTTTAGCCAAAGGGATATATATATATATATATATATATATATATATATATATATATATATATCTGAGAGAGAGAGAGAGAGAGAGAGAGAGAGAGAGTGAGAGAGAGAGAGAGTGAGAGAGAGAGAAGCTATCAATCAAGATAAAATAATTCAGGAGAATCTAAACTAAGATAATCGGCCAAGGTGGTAAAATCAGATTAAGCAAGGGCTTGAAATTTGAATTAATTAGCACATGATGTAAAATTAATTTAAAATAAATTCATGTGCATGTGGGTCAACCAAGAGAGAAAAAGAAAGTGAGGAATAAAATTTAACCAATTAAGCAAGGTCCATGAAGAAATTTATTTCAATAGGGAAATATTTGAATTTATTTGAAATTTGAAATGACCAATTTATTTTTTCGGTCAAGCCACATTATAAATAAGAATTAAGTTAATTTTAAATGCATGATACATAGAATATTTAATAGATAATTAGAGAGGGATCAGAGAGGAAACTACATGAATTAATTCAAATAAAATAAATAGAGAAAATCCATTAAGATTTTTAGCCAAAGAAGACTTCCTTTAATTAAAATGATCTCTAATCAATGCAATCAATCAATTCAAATCAAGGAAAAGTAATTAAGAGTTTTCTTAGTAATAAACATAATTTAAAATAATCCAAATTAAGTTGAATACGGGCCGACCACAAATCTTTCTTTAAATACAATAATTTGAAAAACAAAAGTGTATAAATTCATGGCTCATTTGAATTCAAATTTGAATTAACATAAAGGAATTATATTAAAGTCAAATTATATAAATTAAAGCATGATATTGTCGGCTAAATCTTGCCATAAGAGAATAAATCCAAATTAGTAGTGGCTATGAATTTTTAATTAAGGTTCAAACAATTTAAATTCAAAATTCTAATAAAGTGATTTTTGAAATTTGAATAAATGAGAGAAATATAATGAAATAATTTGAATAAATCTCTCATGATTTATCATTCAAAAAGCTTTAAAAAATTTGGCCAAAATATTACCAAAGTAGTAAAGATGATATGAGAGAAAGAAAATAAAAAGATAAAAAAAAGAATAATTAGGATAATTCATGAATAGTTTTATTCTCTTGAAAAAAAAGGATAATTAATGTGATTAAAAATGAAAATAGTTAAATAAAGTATGAAATAAAGTCAACTTACTTGAAAGCACAATGGGTTATAATTAAACTCATGTAAGTGATCTAGATTATCCCAAACAGACAAATCAAGAAATAATTAAAGAATAATGCCATTTTAAAATGTAGAAAAATAATGAAAAATTTTAAATGAAATATTTTGAATTGATTAATACATTAACTTTATTTTATTAAGCTCTTATTGATTTAGCATTATACATCCTAGAAAATTTCCAACTAGTTAAAGTCCAACATCTTTAGCTTTTCAAATTTGACTAAAGAATCTAAGTTTCAAGAATTTCCTGTATCACTTAAAAAAAATAGTAGCATTTGAACACATATTTTTTTATCATCAAAATCAATCTCAAATGAGATTGGGCTCAGGAAGTTAACAACGTGATCTCAATCAGTTGCTCTCCTGGTAATGATAAATTATTCATCCAAGAAAGTGAGTACTTTAGAATCATAGTGTAGACAACTAACCAAAGTATAAACCAATAAACTTTAATGCAAGAAGAAAACATAGTGAGTACTTATGATAAATGATATTAAAAATTTGGTTAGCTCTCAAGAAATGGCCAATGCTAATTGTTTACCCATGAACTTCTTAAAGAACTTCATGGTGACCACCTTTTTCTTACTAAAAGTGATTGGTTTGGTTAGCACACTCTAGGTAATTGAGCACATGAATAACAAAAGCTTGGATTGCTAGATCCTTACTTTTTTTTCAAGCCATACATTCTTAATTGGACTCTTAAGATCTATACATTCCAATCTTCAAGACCCTTCAAAGAGATAGCATTGTAAATAAGTTCAAGCTCCATGGAATCTCTTTCTGTTTCAATAATAAGACTAAAGTCATCACTCACACTATGGAATTTATTGAGACATAAGCAAGTACACATAAATATTCAAAATATCGGCCAACATAATGCATAGCAAAAATCAATGGCCAAAATAAAAATGACTAAAGGGAATCAATGCTCACAATCATTAATGGCATTAATCCACTCATCTTGTGCACAAATCACATAAAAAATTGGTGTTTCTATAACAATAGATAAGAAATGCTGCATATTAGCCTTCATAGGTGCCAACGATGAGGACTCACAAGAGTAGGCCTCAACAAAATTAAAAGGACACTTCCTTAATGTTGTTATGACCATTCTTACAAATAAATAAAATTAAAAAAAATGAACTCACATCTATAATGTAGTTGGTCAAGAAGGGAATCATGGAAATCGTTAACCCCACTTACCGCCTAGGGGTATTCATAGGCAGAGTAACTCCTCAATTTATGAAGTAATGTCACATCAGTATTTAATAGTGCAAACTCATACCACCATATTAGAACCTTACCAAATCAATTTGCTAGAATTCACAAAAAAGATAATATAAAACATACACAACATAAAAGTAAAATCAATCATAAAAGTAAAATCAATTATCAAGACAAAAAAAATTAATAACTAACTTGACCCCAAAAAAAAATATATGATGCTCTACTCGATAGAATACAAAAGCTAGCTACACACATTAAAAAAATCAATAAAAAAATCATTTTATTAATATAAAATATTTATAGTCCCATCATATCCCATTATAAAGAAAGACCAACTTCCTAAGATTATGTGCATTAGTCATGACATTAGTCACTTTAAAGAATGACCTATTGTTGAAACTATGCACTCATCATTATATCATTTTTTTGCAATGAATTTTATTTTTTAATTATATAATTATATCAATACATAACCACTAAAAATGATGGATCCCTTATTCACCATATACATCAAAACAAAAGGGCTACTCATGATAAACTAGGCATGTCAACTCATCATTACAGTGGATGCTGGCTAGCTTATCACGAAGATCCCCGACTTTCTCCTACAAAGAAAAGATCTAGAATACCAATGTAGTTTCTAAACTTACACCTTGATCAAGGAGGTCTACCCTTCTTAATAAGGAAGAAAACTTGGCTTGGAGCCCAACCACCTGGACCTTCTACAGAGTGCGACCATTGCTCACTTGTAAGCATAAACTCTCTTTTCTCTAGCTTTCCACCAAAACTATGAGCTAGAGATTAGAAAGAAAACATAAAATATTTCTAGTTCTATTGTAGATGGAGAGTTCACCATGCAAAAATAGAAAATTATATAATCAATTACTTCTTTGGTTCAAATAGATGGCTCTCCTAAAGAGGCACTAAGTGATTTGGAGTGATATAATTAGTGAATTGAAGGTTCTCCTAAGATACTTATAAGTGTAAGGCCTTATGGGTTAGAGTTTAGAAATATGTGTAATTATTGTTTAGAAGGGTAGAGTGGTTGGCAAAGCACTTGCTAATAAATAGTCCTAATTCTGAAACTCAATTTCCAATAAAGAGAACTTTGTCTCCATAAGTCCAATTTAGAATAAATAAAATAAAAATGGTACAGATAGGAGTCTAGTTATGATAAAGGAAGTTATTAATTTTTTAAGGGTATTAAGTTTTTATCACTTATTCAAGACTAGTCACATTAAAAAAAAAATAGCAAGATAGTTTATCTAAATTTGAATGTAAGGTTCATGATATTTAAAGAATTTGTGAATAATATATCCAAGCAACACATAAAGATTTTATACAATAATGTGAAATACTAATCTACAAATTTTATTAATTTTTGTGGAGGTTTGGAACGCCAAATTCTAACAAAGTAGAGATCATGTCTTAGATACCCTAAAACTAGGCCAAAATCTATTAGTGGTGAATAAGATAGATTTGATGGGTAAAATTTAGGGTTTTGATTTATATGTAATAGAACAAAATCTACAAAACATCCCATAGTAAATAATTGTAAGAAAATAAAACACAAATAATTAAAATAAGTAATATTAAAATACTACTCACCCAAGTTATTTAGGAAGTTGGATCACCAAACTCTCCTCCTTTAGCAAGCCACTAAGCAATAACTGTAAGAATTTGTTTACTGAAATTATCTTCTAAACATAGTGTAGAGTCACTAATAGAATCATACGATTTTTCAAAATAAGAAATCCTTTCAAAATTTTCATTTGGATGAAAGAAGAGCGGGGTGGGGGTGGGGTGCTATGGGGCTAGCCCAACCTCCTCAACCATAACCACTTCCTTTATTAAACTATCTGTCCCTTTCATTTAACTAAATAATTATTGATAACACACTAAATAATACATAATGATTTATAATTAGACCAATTACCTAAAAAAAGTGCAATTTCATGACATACAATAAAATACTATATAATAAGACCATGAATAAATAATACTATGTCATTTAAATGGTCGTCATGCATCCTTCAACCACAAAGTCCTCTTAGTACTCTTTTGCTCTTAGAGATGGGACATCCATGACTAGCCTTAATCTCTTTTACCTTACCCCTAGTCAATAGACTTTATGCTAGTGCTACATTATTTGTTTTGGACCACAAAAAATGCTTATTTAAAGAGTTGAAGTCCAAGTGGTTAGTTGCAAGCTCTGGTGCAAATACTCTCTCATAAGCAAGGTATCTTCTATTGGTGGCTTGTATCTCTATCTCCCATGGAATCTATGGTCTCCAGTGTTGTCTTCTTCATCTGAGATGATATGGTACACCCTAAAGAATGAGCGTTTATTTGGCTCCTATAAAGAGTAATTTAGCATTCCTATAAATGAATCATCTCATATATTTGGTGTTTAACTAACTCCTTTATATATATATTAAAATATTCCACAATAAAAACTAGGCTGATAAACATGACTATAAGTAATTCAATACCTTATGCATTCATGCTAATTTTTTTAATAATCCTAAATGGCTAACATGCCTTAGCTTGAAATTTTCTAAATGGTGTACCAAGAAACCTATTAGGACATATTCTTATTAAAACATCAACCCCAACATTGAATCCTTTAACAATTTATCTTTATTTTTAGCTTCAAAAAATTCACTTTATTGACTTCAAATTATTTTTTTACGTTCTTATGAAGGCTTTGTAAATCAAATGAAAAAGTAAATGCATGATTTGAAAATGTATATATAGGTATACTAAAAAGGTCAATAGGCTTTTTTGAGTTAAAGCTATAGACTATTTTGATAAAATGGAATATTTTATTTTTTTCTTTAAAAATAGTGCTATGATAAAATAATATGTGATAAAAAAACTCAAATTATGGCATTGAATCTAACATTCTCTACTCTAATGTTCAATTGTGTAGGAGAAGTGTGGGAATCATAAAGTCCATATCAAAATTAATCTCCTTATAAGGCATCAAAATTTCTATCATGTGAAGTTTGGCATTATTCTTTTTACAATACTTTCATGGTAAAAAAAAGAACCATTTTTAGGTAGAGGTGTGGAAAAAGGTTTTTGTGGAGAAGTAATATGCTACTTTTTAGTTAGCTTTATAGAAAATAATTTTATGACATTGTCAATGCATTTAAACACATAAGTGCTTTTTTACCATTTTAATGAATGACATTTAAAACATAAAGCTAAATTCCAGATAAAACATATGTGACTTCTATAGGAAATACATAATAAAAAATATGATCAACATAACTTCATAGCTTAAAAGGGACATGATACCTTGATGTAATAAACAAAGATGAATGGTTCATAAAACTAACAAAAAAAGGGCTCTCGATGGGGTTCTTTCTCTAGGTTTACTTTAGTAATGACATTGATTTCACGTACATTAATCACCATCTTACATCTCTTCAACTTTTTTTGCATAGGACATCCAAAGTGAAAATATTTCTTTTTCTCCAATCATCTTGTTTTGTATATACAATCATGTATCTCATAACACTTAAAGGATATCCCACCAAATCTAATTCCTCATCTAACAATGGTGTGTCCTCATGGTTTTATTCAACTTAAAGGATCTCATACATACTATTCTTCCTTATCATCCTCAATATCATGTAAAAAAATAAATTTAGCTTTACATTGATGCTATACATGGACTTTCTTATGACACTTAAAACAAATAATATTCTAGAAGATGACTCAAGGGTAATCTTATTTTGTTAGAAACTAGAAGATGATGGTCCATGTTTAGCTGTAGATTTTTGGGTAGAATAAGAGGATAATTGAAATGATGAATTTGAACCTTTACCTCTATATGAAGAAACTATTTTTTTATATTTATATAAAAGTGATGCATAATTAAAAACATCTTCAAAGGTCCGAGGATCCTTCAACTCAACCTCATATAAATTTTCACTTTAAAAAATTATTGGCTAGTTTCCACTCTAGATTTGTGTAGTTTGTCATGGCTACTAATCCTCAAACATGTTCATATATTCTACCACTTGAATATTTTCTTTTCTAAGGTTGATTATTCATGCAATTTCTTATTATGACTTTTAGACATTATTTAGCCCTAAGCAATTTTTCATCTTTATGCAAGCAAGTTGGTGCCTTCCTAACCTCTCTTTGTTCATCAAAACATTTGTCCAATAGAATTTTTCATGGCCAACCAATTTCATTTTAGCAAAGGCAGTTCTTTGTTAGTCATTCATTTGGTACCAATCAAAGAACTCATTCATTTAGTTTAGCTAGTCTATTAATGTATTAATATCATGGACTCTATTATATATGGTGGCATCTACATTGACTTTCTTAAAGGGTTCATTAACAACTTCAATATTCTTAGAGAGATCAACTATATAAGGATTCTTATACCATTTTCTTCTTGGATGAATGAGTTCCTTATGTTTTTTACAAGTTCTTTTGTTAAATGATCGATCTCTGCATTATTTTGGATAACAAATTGGGTTAATACCCTAGCATTCATGTTTTGAACTAAGGTAACTAGGCTCATCACTATGTCTTGGATCCAATTGAATTTATACTTAATTGGTAGGGTAAGTTCATTTATTCTCCTATTCAAATTATCCATCTAATCTTGGCTAGCAAATTTATGAGACATGTTAGCACACTTAAAGATACAATATGACCCTTAGTTTTTATAACTTTTTTCAATATTCAATGTTTCCTAGATATCTAATTAAATTGAATGCATATAACACAAAAAATGATTAACAATATATTCATAAAATGTAAATCATACTCAATAGCAAACTAATACAAATAAACTAAATTAGATTTAGGATAAAACCTAAAATTATTTATGACAAGCTTTCCTACATTAATAAAACATCAAGGGATGGTTTTATTTTACTAATAGATCACTCCCTCACTAAATAGGATGCACTCAAGTCAATCTTTAATGGCTAGGTTAATGTTAGATGGAGGCAACTAATTAACAACCTTACAATAATTAATAGAATATCATTGAACATGTAATCTATCTCAAAAGTTTGCAAAGAAAGGTAACATATCATTAAAGGAAATAAACTAAGTCCAAAGATAGAGATTAAGGCTTTTGGAAGTCTACTCTATACTTTGAAAATGCCTTTTTAAACTTGTCACCTCCATAGTGTCCACCTTATATGTTGTCCACCAACTAACCTACCAAAATGATGTGGTAGTGGAATTAGATCACTGAAGTGATCAGACTAGTGGATTAGAGTTCTGTCTAAGATCCATAGGAGAGTAAGAATTTGTAAGGTGGAGCTTGAAATAAGTAGAATTGTGGTTTTGAAGGTTAAACCAAGCTTTGATAGTAAATAGTCCTAATTCTGAAACCTAAGGCAAAATGTCTAGTTATGACCTGGATAGTTTCATTAATATTGGATGGGCTCTCATATTATTTTTAGAATTTATCTCATGATTGATCACGTAAAAAATAACCATACAGATTATCTCAATTTTAACTTGGGGTTTAGTATACTTAAATAATTTATGAATAACATAAGCAAATAAAAACAATGGAGGTTGTAGAGTATGATGTTTATCCTTTGATATATAGATTTTGGTAATTTTTTGGTAGAGTTTTAGTCAACAAAATTCTAGCAAAAAAAAAAAAAAAAAGGTCCAGGTAATCCAATAACTAAGCTAGCCTCTTCTAGTGGAGATTAAGATAGATTTGGTTGGGGAAATTTAAGGAATTTAATCTTATATTATACAACATAATTCTATAAACATCCAATAATTAAAAATTACCAAATAAACAAAGCATATAAAAATAAAATAAATAAAATAGTTGCATTACTAACCCAAGTAGTCATTGAAGTTTGATCACCAAACCCTCCTCCCTTGGTTGACTACCTAGGTCCAACCACAAACGTTGTTCACTCAAATTTTCCTAAAATAATAGCATAAAGTTTTCACTAATACAAGAATATGGTTTTTTGTTACAAGATATTCCTTTAAATTTTAATTTATAGAGAATTGTTGTGAGACAGGGTGCAAGCCAACCTTCATAACCACTACCCCCCACCCCTATGAAGTTTTCAATCCTTCTTATTTAACTAATAACTTAGAGCTAATTACATTGGCCATAAATATAATTAAGTCCAATTCACACTAAATCATGAACAATACAACATAATTAGACTAATTGAATGGGATAAAGCACATTTGCATGATATACAATAAAATACCAAACAAAAAAATAATGACTAAATAAAACTATATCTTCCAAATGGTCTTCATGCATTCCAGGCTCAAAGTATCATTAATGCTTTGTTACTTCTAGTGGTGTGACCACCATGAGTAAGCTTCATCTCCCTTACCTTAGATCTAAGCTAGAGACATTCTACTTGTGCAACATTACTAGGTGCACAGGAAGCAGGAACCACCTTGCTAAGGGAAACAACTTGATTATTTATGGTAGGAGTTGCCACCTCTAGTGATGTCAGCCTTGAAAGACAAGGTACAACTAAACCAATTGAAAAACCATTATAGCTAGAACTATGATGAGATGACTCATCAAAGGAGTCATCCTTCAAATAGGAAGCCAACACATGATTAACCATGTTTCCCATTATTTTAGAGCATGACCTAGCAACTTGCCATAGTAAGATGGAAGCTGAATTCACATGGAAAGTAATTCATCATTCTACAAATTATGAAGGCCATAATTAACAATTCACCTTTTAAGGAACTCTGTAGATTGGAACTCATCTCTAATGAGTCTAGGAAGCACATTATCCTAGCATGTAAGCTAAAAAATGTAGTTTAATATGTTTTCTTCAAAAATAAAACTTTGTAAAAATAAGAAAGTCCTCACCTTAGCAAAGCAAACCTCCAACAACTTATAGTGTAAAGATGGTAGTGTGCACCTTTGTAAAATTACCTTCCACCAATGTTGTACCAAAGGAGCCTCCTCCTCACTTGTTGATATTAACAATAAAATGAGGCTTAGCGAGTGCCATTACAAGAGTCACTTACAAGGAACTAGAAACTGGCTTTATAGAAGTAGTAATCACCACCATGGAGATAGCAGCAACCTACCTAAGGCAGTGGACCAGCACTCTATTTTAGTAATCCCCCAACACTTTCTATCCTTATGAAGGCTAAACTAGAGTTTAGAAATTAAATGTTGCCTATCGACCTCTAAGATGCCATCCCTCTCTAAAATAATTCAATAAGAGTGAACTAAATATATACTAAGGGTACACGCTTCAATAGAGTGAACTCATCTAAGAAAGCTATGCCTAAATATATGAACATGCACATAGAAAATAGATCGAGAATTCTCAACTTGATCCAAGAAGGCTTCTACCATTTTATGGCCCAGTAATTTACCAAATTAGATAAAAAAAACTTATGAACACTCGTTGAACTAATAAATGATGATGGCTTGCTCTATGACCTTAGAATAAAGAACACATCATTTGACCTAATGAACAATTTAAGCACCTTGGACTCCCCTAATAACGTAGATGGAAACCACCATAAAATTAATCATTAGGGACTCCTTCATTTGGCTTAGATTCCAAATTTTGTATTAGCCCCATCCTCAAAAATAATTGAGTGATTCCAAATGATGCATCATATCATTTTATGGCTATATACTAAAAACATGACATACATGTTACTTATCATTAGTTACTAGAGTTTGTACATATTTATACTTAATATTATTTTTCATGTAGACATATGTGTAGCCTTCTAGCCCTATACATATGAGGTAAAGAGGCATTTTGAGGATAATTTTTCTAAACTTTTGGATTTTCTACCTTTTCTTTCTTATGGACTCTAGATTTTATAGACCTTTGTACTTTTACTAGGTTGAATATAATTTTGGGGCTATTAGTAAGATTTTATATTACACCAATGCTATCGAACCTTTGAAATACTAGTCTTAATTATCTATTTGCCATTGTGTTTTCCCTATACTCATGTCCTGGATACTGCCTCTCTTACACCCTTCAACTCATTGCTAAACTTTCTAGTAAGATTTAATGTCATTCCATGAATAATTTTGATCCAACAACATCACTTTTTTCTTATATGAAAAGGGAGAGTAGTATTTATTGTAATTTATTTATAACTAAAAAAAATATTCATTGATCATTATAAAATGTTATGTCCCCTTAATGTATTTTATTTTGATAGTTGATCAAATTAATAAATGATCAATTTTATTAATTATATAATATTAAATTAATAGTTCATTGCTTGCATTTCTATGTAGTATTTTGCAACAAATTATATTAATTATTCTATTTTATACTTATGAATTTAGCCACTTGATAAACATTTTTCTTTTCATATCAAAATTTATGTCAAGAAAGTCAACACTAAATCATAACGGGCTTAGTTTGGACAATTAAGATTATATAATATTTATTTATTTATTTTTAAATAAAGACTGCTAAAATGATTAATATAAATGAGATGGTAGTAGGGGATTGGAGAATGATAGTTAAAAAATAAAACTAAAATAGTATGAAAATTTAATTAACTTCATTGTAAGTTTAGACTCTTAGCCACTAATCCTATGAGAAATCTATCAAAATATGATAATTTTCTTTCTTATTTAGATTAATTTATTTTTAAGGAAAGATATACCTATATATAACACTTTAGAATTTTTTCTGAGAATTTAAATTTTTTAAGGACACAAGAGGATTAAAATTTGTAAAAAAAATTTAAATAAAATTTATTATACGTTTTTCATATTTTATTAAATCATATTCATAAGAATAAATTAAAGAAAGAATAATTATAAATATATGGTGATATCTATTTAATATGAAAGCAATCCTTTCTTTTGACATGTACATTGGTTTCTCTTTTAAAAAGTTCTTGATTTATAACTTGAGAAGGATTACCCCTATCTTTGTTTATGTCTTAGATTAGAACAAATGACTATAATTCACCCCAGCCTATAAATCAAATGATATTCCTCACAAATTTTATGAGCAAAAGCTTTTATTTTCATGTTTATCATTCCTTCTTTCATTCTAAATCTTTTTGTTAAACAAAAGTAAATTTATAGAATTTTTGAACTTTGAATTATATCTCTATGAAATATATTTTTAAAAGAATACTCTAATCGTTCAAACCTTTTTTGCAAAGTATATAAATTATACATCTTTTTATTGAATCATAAAGACTCATTTTGGTGGTTATGGCACCTATGTAGGCCAATAACTCTATAAAATGGATGTGGGTTGATGTTCCTAAATAATTGATTGAGATAAAGTTGGATTTTAAAAATCTATATATTTAATTTTTAGAATAAAAGAAGAGTTTTAAGTTATTGTGATGATGTTTTGAGTAAAAAAAATACTCATGAGAATTATCTTGCTGATTGGTCTCACCATAGAAAAATGCATGGTAATCTTATCGAATTAGTCTATTTGGTGAGTGATTAGCATAGATTTTTGTGTGCATGTATTAGGGTTTATTATTATGCTAATATTCTAAACCATTCAATCCACATAATAAGTACTTTTTAAATGTTTTTAGTTCATAAAAGTAGCTCAAAATAAAGTATGGAAGGCCAACTTAAGGTTTTATACTATAAGATTTAATTTAGTTTTAAACTCCTTATGTGGGCATAAACTAATTGTCATCGAGTAAAGTTTTTTATATCCACTTTACAAACTTTGAACTACAACTTTATATAATTTTTTATTATATTACTTAAGTTTAAACCAATTTTAAGTCTATTCTTAATTTTTGTGAGAATTGCCAATGTAGATATTCTTTGAGTAAGTCTTAAAAGAATCCTGCAAAAATTACAAAAATATTAATCAAATAATTATGAAATTTTTTAAAATACTCTTAAAATTATGATTTAACATCTTTTAAAGATTTGAACTCAATAACTAGTTAGTTTACCACACTAAATCATAAATTCAATGTTAGGGTTTTTTATGTTCTAGGTTATTGTGGATTAGTCAACTTAATTAGTAACCATAACCATAACCATAACCATGACCATAATTTCTCATGTTAATTAACTCCAATAAAGCATATGCCTTCTACTTAAACTCTTAGATAAATCTCTAAATGCTAATTACCTTCCATCAAGAGAGCCAACCCTAGAAGTAACATCATTTTCTAGTGTCTTCCATGAATCAATCATCATTATTAACATATTACAAGGAGACACTTTGGAAAAGGTAACTACTAACATAGTTGACCATGTACATTTATTTTTCATTTTGATTACAGGAAGAATGCCATGAATACTCACATGAATCATTCATATTTAATATCAAAAGAGAGATAAGAGAATAGGGGTTGGCTAGGGCCTTGGATAAGGAGGGAGTGGTTCCACTTGTGTACATAAGCACCCTCCAAAGAAGTGGTAGGAAGCAACTTTTGAGCGAAAATAATTAATTGATAAGCTTAATTAATGATATTAATCATACATTATGCATTCAAGCCCTTATTATACATTATTCTTTCATAGTAGAATTTTTGTCTACAAAGCTTACACTAGGTCTCAAAGCCTTATTAGGCCATTAGGTTTTTATGATATTTCTTTAATCTTTTTTAGATAGAGATTGCTAAATGGAGTAATTCACAATGAGATGAGATAGAAGAAGTTTGGAGAATGATAATTTTCTCTTAGCCACCAAGCCTAAGAGAAAGTGTCAAAATGCATTCAATTTTCTTCTTCAATCACATTAATTTCTTCTTTAAGTAAAAATAAAAACTTAAATAGCACTTTTTTCAATAAAAATTTAAATTTTTATGGCTCTTAGGTGGATTCACATTTATAAAAATAATAAAATATAAAGAAAATCCAATAAAATACAAAAATTACTCCAAAAAATTTTAAATTATCCAGAATACTCTTAAAAGTTATTAATTAACATTCTCTAAAGATTCAGACCTAAATATTAGTGGGTTAATCATGCTAAAATTCTATATTGATGGTTAAGGATTTTTAGGTTCTAGGCTATCTTATATTAGTCGACTCTATTAGTAAATGTAACATTAATTTCTCATATTAATTCAAACATATTAGACCAATGTAATCTTTCTATCCCACCTAGGATGGATGATCTCTAAACTCTAATTGGCCTCCCATCAAGAGGGCCAACCCCAAAATTGGCATCATTTTGTAATGAGTCTTTCATCAGTCAAGTATTATTATTATGTCACATAATTTAGGAAAACACTTTGGAGAAGGAAAGTACTAATGTAACTGACCTTGCCTATTTACCTTGACTTTAAAATAGATGAAGAATTAGATGAATGCTTATATGAGTTATTCCTATGTTCAATATCAAAAGAGATCTAGAAGAAGGGGGTAGGCTAGGTGTGTGGATAAGGAAAGAGTGCACTTGGGTAGCCACGTATAAGCACCATCAAAAGGTGTGATGGTTGGCCACATTCAAGTAAAAATAATTAATTGATATATTTAGTTATCAATGTATTTTTTTAATAAAGTATGTATAGCTTTTGTTTATATAATTGACAAATCAAATTTTAAATTTAAAAAAATCTAATATTAGAATTTCAAACAATCAAATTTTGAAATTGATTTTTTAAAATAACAAATTTTTAATAAACAAGACCCATAGATAATTTGAACTAAAATTATTACACTCATAATAAAAGGATTCTAATAAATACTCTTCATTTTTACTCCTTTCATAGGACTTTGATTATCAACAGCTGTCTTCTTATTCTGAGCTCTAGTGATTTGTATACTTCTTCTTGCATCAGCATAATACAACACATCATATATCTTTATAAGAAAAACCATTATGTCCATATAAATATATATTACAAAACAAGAAAGAAATCAGCATATGCAAACTTAGATGATGAACTCTTTTATAACAAAATATGCAAAAGCAAAATAACCATGCATATCGACCTGATTATAGGAATTAAATTTTTTTATCATAAACCATGTGATATACCTATGATGTATTGCATTATGAAGGTGGACATTATCTTTAGAGAAGGAATGAAAAAAAAATTAACATACAATGGAGTTGATTAAGAAATTTGTCAACATTATTGAAGATAATAAAAAAGGGAGTAATAAGTTGATCTAAAGTATTAGGCATCCAATATGACATTCATAAATAATAATTCCTTTAATTTGGATAAGAGTGTGAGTGTTACTAACTTAAAAAATGGAATTAGATTATAATTCAATATTAGTATAAACATATTTTAAGAACAATTTCATTTCAATCATCATGGCTATTATGATTAACAAAAAAGATAGTCATTTTTATATTAAAAACATAGACACTAAATTGGTCTAGCATAATCTACAAAAACCATGTTAATCTTCGAACTTTTCTTCAAAATAAAATAAAATATGAAATAATCATAATAATGCTGGACAAATTCATTTTATTCCGCATTTTGCAATAATCACATTTTTGACATCCCAACCATATATTTTTATGAATTTAACAAATATATAAAATTTCCTAAGAAGTCTAGTATATAATAATCTAAAAGTATTTGCACTTGCTACATTCAATAAAAATAGATGGCCCAAAATAGATGTGAATATAATGTGGAAGAAAGAAAATAAACTTTGATTTTGTGGATTTTTAATTAATGAATCATTAAAAGTAGTTAATTTAAGAACCTCATCACAAAAAACATTTATAGAATATAATCAATATAAGAAAAAAATATTTGTAGTCATGATCATATTTTTTATTATTAATTATATGCCTTGGACCTTATAAACCCATATTATAAGGGTGCTGCATTAACCCTATTTCATGAAAAAACTTTCTTATGACATCCATTTTAACCTTAACATGTAAAAATTTTATAAAATACATAACTCGAAGGAGCTAGCTAGAGACTTAATTTGTTTATTATAGTAGATAGTGTATCATTACCTCCTAATGACAGATGCTTTGTAAATTTAGTAGATGAATAAAATATATTTGTCAATTAGGGCATCATTAAAAATATTTGGAAGAGATAATTTAATAATTGTTGGACTAGAACTATTTTAAGAAAAAAAAGAAAAAAAGTACCTAATTGCATAGTTTTTAAACTATTGAATAAAAAAAGAAATGAATTATGTGACACATTGAGAGTGAAAAGCACTCTTTTTGCCAAGGTAGTCTTACTTGATCTCATGATTAAGAAATGGAACGTAAACTTAAAAATTTCACAAAAATGTTTCATCTTCAAAGATGTTACAAACAACAATACTCTTTATGGGTGGAAAGTAGTATTGGTAAGAAAAGAAGACAAGCAAGATTAATGATGCTACATATGCTCTCATGAGCTACTATGATCATTGCTTTACATTTATGATAGATTATTGGGATGACAAGAGATTATGAAAAAGGGTAGAACGATTGATGATTTGGTGGTTATTTCTTAGTGTTTCATAAACCATCTCTTTTAAAGTGTAATATAAAATAGTAAATTGCAATAGAAAGTGTTATCTAGAGCATTACCATTAAATTTTTCTTTTTAAAAATACATCTATAATTCACAGCTTAAAGTTCATAAACACTATGGTATATTTAACATTTTAAATTTCTTCAAATAGAAATGAAACAAACTTATTTGATCACATAAGATATGATCATAGAACAAAAACAAAACTATTGGCTTTATTTTATACATTAGAAAACATGAAAGTGTAGAATGACTTTATTGTGTAATCATTATGCTTCTATAATCTATGCATGGTGAAAATGATATGATAAAATAAAATTAAACTAAATATCTTATATTATTATAATATTTTAAGAAATAGAGATATTTTGATTGAATTTAGAGAGCTGTGTCATCATTAGCAGTTTGAGGTTTTGCTCATGGCACAATAGGTATGCCTTTCTACTCTCTTCTAGGACTATTGTTACATTATTGAGTTTATTGTTCCATTAAGTCACTACCATAAATTTTTTATTTTTTATCAACATCTATAATTCTAAGCTTAAAGCTCATAAACACTATGGTATATATAGCACTTTAAATTTCTTCAAATAAAAAAGAAACAAACTTATTTGATCACTTAAGATACAGTCATAAAAGAAAACAAAACTATCAGATTAATTTCATACAGAAAACATGAAAGTGTAGAAGCATGACTTTATTATGTAACTATTATGCTTCTATAATCTATTCATGGTGCAAAAAATGTGATAATAAAATAAAATAGAACCAAATATCTTACATTATTATAAGATTTTAAGAAATACATTACTTTGATTGAATTTAAAGGGTTGTGCTATCATTAGTAGTTTGAGGTTTTTCTCATGGCACATTAGGTATGCCTACCTACTCTATTGTAAGGTTATTGTTACATTATTGAGTTTATTGTTCCATTAAGTCCATGGTGTTTTAATTATTTCCAACATCTTCTTATGGAGAATTCATCTTATCCTAGAGCTTTATTCCACAACACTACCTATTGGATCCAAATTTATTTGTGGGCTGAAGTAGAACCTTGGGAGACACATGGGAAGCAATGTTAATAAAAAGAGGAATAGTAGGTAATAGAGCGAATGTGACAAGAAGGATAAATTTTATTATCTTTGAAGTAGTATTAGTACAAGATGGAAGAATTCCATTGCTTTAGAGGAAAAAGAAGAACAAAGTTCGAGAGGAGTGAGTCTTGGAATAAAATTTTTCTTGATCCTTATTGAATTATACTAAATGAATATTAAAAAGGGGCCTCTTCTCCTTTATTTAATGTTTAGGGTGAGGAGTAGTATAAAAGATGAGTACAAATAAAGCTAGATGAGTACACAAGGAGGGACATGCTTTGACCTGAGGTGAGTGTTCATTGGTGAGTGATGAGACTCAAGCTGAGTGGCTTGTGGATTAATTTATGTGTGGCCATTCTTCCTTCTTTAGCAGGGATACTAGACTTGAGTCATTCTAGGATGACCATTCTTCCCTACATACTCTCTTTCTATGCCTAGGTCTGTGTCCATGTGGACATGCCCATGTTCCTTCCTCTAACTTTCTTCTTGTGCATTCTAAGTGAGTGGCAAGTATTTAACAATTAGATAACTTACTTATTTTGGGTATATATTTAAATCCTTGATTATTTTTCTCCTTTGTAGGGGAAACTCATAAAAAATATAGAAGACTAAAAAGTCAATAAGCTCATAATAAAAGTTGAAAAGAAAAGAGAATCTTTCATTAAATGTTATATTACCTTTTGACTATGCTTAGTCTTTTTAGCATACCCTTGACTCTTTAAGCTATAAAAGAGCCCTGATCTCTTTAAAAAATTTTTTTGGATCTTTCATTCACAAATAGAGATACAATTGTTTTTTTACTTTTGTATTTTTAGCTGTGAGCATAATACACATACTTTCCTTAGAATCTAAGAAACCCATGGAAATGTTGACTCTTCTAAATTATGGGTTGACCTTTGGTAAAAATTATAGAACTCCAAGAAGCCGATGGAAGTAACCATTGTTCATTTAGTGGAGAACGGTTCAACTAATACTCTTTCCTTTAGAGCCATTGTCATTCCTGCCAAGGGCAGCACTACCGAGTCTTCAACAGAGGTGAGTATTTGCCTGGTGAGGGCGGAGAGTGTGCATGAGGTGGAGAATATTTCTCCACTTATCTACCATAAGAAAGTAGTGGTAAGGAGGTAACTGATTATCTTCTTTATGACCACCATCATAGGTGAGAGTTTTATCATGGTAGATTAATTCTATTGCACTTTTAGATTTTATAATAATATTCCAACTAATGATGATGAGTGTGTAGGAGGCAATGGAGGAAGATAGTGGGAGCTTAGTGATTAATCCTCTAGATAGTCTAGGTAATTCTAAGAAGATGATTTATTCATGGGAGATCTGTTAGGTCATCATATGAGTGAAGAGAAAGTTTGTTTGATTAAACAGTGGCTCCCTTCTTCAAAGATCTTGCCCTTAGTCAAATGCCTTATTAAAATTCCCTTACTTGTATTTTGATAAGTTAATTTTTTATAGCTTAGGGGAGACCCCAGACTTACCACAAGTTGATGTGATGACTATAAGTTTTATTTTGATAGAGGGCAGGACCTCGCAAAAAGTAGCAACTGAGAAAAAAACCTTATATGTTGGAGCTACAATCAGCTTCACATCTAGGACATCTAAGAGATGTTGGTGAGTTTTTCTCCTTATAGTGATGAATCTAAGATGAACAAGTTTGCTCCCTTGAAGTATGGAAATGTATAAAGGAGCCATAGGTGCTTGCAGACTTGGTTGAGCTCGCCAACGTGCAAGGAAAAATTGCCATTTTAGAGAAAGACTTGATCTCATCAAGGCATGAGATGGGTGAGCTCAAGTCCTTTCTTGAGGAGGAGTCATATTGAAGGTAGGCTTTTGAGGCTAACTTCTAAAGAGACTTGGTGATTCTGAGGGCTAAGTTGACCTCTCTACAAAGTTTGAAAAAG
This sequence comes from Cymbidium sinense, assembly GCA_021442155.1. Lineage (NCBI taxonomy): Eukaryota > Viridiplantae > Streptophyta > Magnoliopsida > Asparagales > Orchidaceae > Cymbidium > Cymbidium sinense. Next base: position 75,604,015 of record CM038227.1, read on the forward strand.
TCAAATGGATCTTCTCTCTTCATCACTAGCACCGACTTCTTGTTTGACAATTTGTGGGAGAAGGGAAAGCTTAGCAAGAAGTGACACTCGAACCCTATTGTAAAGAAATTCAAAAAATAGTAGTGGGGTTATAATGAGAGTGTTTGTAGTTTCAATTTTCTGAGAAAATAGTTGAAGAAAAGTTTACCTCATACTCACCTTTTCTTTTGTTGAGTGTTATTTCATTATTGATTGTTATGAGTAGAAATTTATTAATTACTTTTGTCTTTATATGAATCATTTAAGATTTTTGCAAGATTCTTATACTAATTTTTTCATTAAATATTTTATGTGACATCCATGTGTTTGAGCCTTACTTATCATGCCTATAAATTGAGCTTTATTTTTGGTAGTTAAAAATTTATTATAATCCTTCATAGATAGACTGACATCCTTTTTAAGAAGTAGGCTATATTTCCTCACTTCCTTTAACCAAGTCACTATGGGAAAAATTTATGACAACACATAGATTTTAAGAATTTCTTGTTTAGGTAATTGAATACTCATTAAGGAATAAACATATTAACTTAAAAGATAAACTTGCTATCTTATAATGGATTCAATTGCTTAATATAAGTTCCTAAGGCTAATGAGTCTTTTAAAATTCCAGAGATTTTTCCCTTCAACTACATGAAAAAATAGGACAAGATTTATTTTATATTGGGTTCATAAATCCCTATAAGGGCAAGCCCCTATAGTTAATTATATCTTAGGAATGTAAAATCTCTTTATAAGAATACTCTCGAATAAAGAATAACACTTTTATTTTTATGGATTTTAAAGATTGTTTCAAAGAATTGCTAATTTAAAATTTTAATATGGAATACTTCAAAGGGGAAATAGTTCTTTCAGAGACCAATCAAGATTGAGTAGAAAATGCTTATAGATATTGGGGTACACAAAAAGAATTTCAACTATCCTATCATTAGGATTTACATTTTTAAGATATAATTTAATGAAATTTTGAGTTGGCATTTTATTAGAAATCTAGGACATAAATTCTACAGCACAAGACTGTAAAAATGGTCAGTGGTTGAAGACTTATTCCAATATGATGCATCAGACTCTAAGTCTATAAATATTTCTGACTTAAGTTAAATGCTTAACCTACTATAAATTTTTTGGAATTATCAAATCTTTTCTTACTAGAGAAAAATGAACCTATCCCTAACTCTTTTGGACTTATAACCCTCTTGAAAGGGTTCCCAGCTAACACCATCTAAGGAATTTTTGAAATCCATGAGTCGAGTATTATGTATGCAAGATGGTTGGGTTGTTGCATTTAGGTAGGTAGCTAAGAAGCTAACTCACTCCATATCACTAAGGTAATGTTTAGTATGTTATGTACCTAAATAATGCAACAAATTTTACCTTTTATATATTTTGACTCATAATTCATTTAACAGGTCTTGGGTATGTAATTCATGCCTATAATGAAATGCAGTTAGAAATGATCATTGGAAAAATCAAAATAAAAAGGCCCAATTTACTCAAGAAATATGGTCATCCTCGAAAGTCAGATGCCTCCTTATGTGCAATAAGTGAAGCACCCAATTCAAGAAGAATAGATAATATGCTTTCATGGTTTGCAAAAGCTAATTATTTCTAGTTCACTTTTAAGTTATACTTATAGCTTTTAATTTAAATGAGGTTATAAATTTTAATTTTATGTTTGAGTTATTTTTTTTAGTGGGGTAGAAAATTTAATTTTTTTGAAAAGTCTAATGTGCCAGGAATTTCATCGCAGAGCATATCACAAAAAGAAACTTATAAAAAGCATGCATTTCTAATATGCACCCTAATATAAAGAAAACCATATTAAATTAATAAAATAGGCCAATACAATTGGGCACTACTGTACACCATGTAAGAAAAAAAAAATGGGTAGCGGAGCTCTATCCTTATATAGCCCAGTCTACAACTAAAAACTTTGATCTATAGGGGTCTTCTTCTAGGGCTGTCACCTTCTTCCGGAACCTCCATTGCTTTCATAGGAGACTAGTAGCTGGTAAAGTCAGTTCCTACTTTTCCTAGACCCCAAAGATCCTAACCTAATTCTAGGCTCAAATTACATTTAAAATTAAAAAAAATAAAATCTTAAACCCTACAAAATAGATGTTAGGAAATACATACAACACACTAGTAGTTATAATACAAACATACGGGCATAGCACTAGTGTTTGCCAAGCCCATCTATCTTATTGGGCTATACTTAAGGACTTAAGTAGCACTTGCAAGAAAACATCATCTATTTTATTTTTACTATAGTGGTCCTTTTAAGCACAACCTGTTGCATGAAACATCATTAACCTGAAAAAGAATGCCCTTTCATTCAGACTAGCGGGCAAGAAATCCTAGCCATCCAATCTAAAACATTACACCACAAAATAAGAAAAATATTTGACATCATAGATCATCAGCTTAACCTAAATCTAGGGTTGGTGAATTAATAATCTAGTTTATGAAGGAGGAGCTTGGGTGGTATGTCTGTACTAAGCTCCTCTTCCAGTTCAAGTTTATGTTAAATTTAAATTTTTATATTTTACTTTCATAATTTTGCTTCATAGATAAAGGCTATTGTTAAACTAAAGGTTCAAGGTATCAAGACCTCCTTCAGACTAGTAGCCATGAAACCTTGAGTGTCCAGACTATATACCATTTGGTAGCTAGTCATGAAAATTTTTGTTCTCATTTGGTTTCTTTTATTTTATTTTATAATTTGTTCAATTTACTATCAGGAAATTTTAATTTAAATGATTTAACTATTTTATGAGTTTATTTCAATTTTAAGTTCATTTTTATGTTAAGATGGAATTTAGGTTTTAAAGAATATAAATAAATAAACTCTGCTTTTGGTGGAACCCATTCTATTTATCATCTTAAATTCTAATAGCATAATATTCTCAACCATGGATAATTAATTCATTCTAAAGGTCTAATTGAGAACCTAAGTATCTTAATTAACCCACCATTTTTTAATTTATTTTAATGGTTCATTATAAGTTAGGTTTGATTTATTTAATATTCAACTCTTCTTTTGAAATTTGATTTTAAATATGATTAGGCTTTTATTCTTCTCTTATTTCTTTTGAATTGATTAATATCTCTTAGTTTGATTTAGGCTCTTTTGATTTAAAACCTTTAATTAATATTTAAATTATTTCCTTACACTTGAACTAAGAGTTTAATCATATATCATGATTAAATTTAATTAGATGTTCCCTGTAAGCCCTTTATTTCAAGTGATTAGATTCACTTATGTTCCATGTTATTTAATTTTTATATTATGTAGAATGTATATAGCTTCATGACTTAGATTTTTATTAAATATTCATTTAACCACATATGTTATTATTATTATTGGCAATTTTCTCCATAGATTTTTTTGGCAATTCCGTTGGAGATGATTCCTCTCTCCATCTTTGGTAAATGATCATTGTCTTTGAGTATCGATAGTGGGTTTGTACTTTGGTATGAATCCAAAACCATCTTCCTTTCTGCTGGCACTTAGCTTATTTCATCCTTAAGTTGAGTTAGCCAACGTCCTTAGGTTTTAGGACAACACTCCTTGTTGGTCTTAAAACCCCCATTGGGTTCTCCAATGGGTAAAAATAAAAAGATCTAAATAAAAGAGAAAGTATTTAAAGACTTCCTCCTTATCATTTTTATGTTAAGGAAAGGTTCATTCTAAAATAATAAAGATAAAATTTTTTTTTCATAAAAATCTTCCTTTTCAAAAGCACTTTTTTCAAAAATACACTTAATAAAATATTTTCCACACAATTTTATCACCCTCATTTAACAATTCCCATAATTGTTTCATTAATAGATTTTTAAAAGTAAAACTAACAACATTTTCCAAAAGCATAAATGAACATCTTCCTTCAATCCACTTTGATGAAGATTTCATTTTCAAAATAAAATGAACAATCATCTTTCCAAAAATCAAAATCAAAAAATTAAATTTTCAAAAAGCACACATGAACCTTTCCTTTCAATACACTCATACATATTGAAGGGAAATTTCATTTTCAAATAAATTTATATTTTCAAAAAGCACAAATGAACATCTTCCTACAAATTTATTTTAAGGCAATTTAATTTTAGAAATAAAATAAAAAATCATCTTTCCAAAAAATTAAAATCAAGAATAAAAGTTTTCAAAAAGCATACATGAATCTTCCCATTCAATATATTCACACATATTCAATGGAAGTTTCATTTTCAAGTAAAACTAAACTTTTCAAAAGCACACATGAACACCTTCATTTAATATACTCAAATTTAAAAATAAATATCATTTGGGAAATCCCACTTAAACATATCCCACATATGATTAAGTTGAAACTCCCCTCTTTTAAAAAAGCAATAATCACACACAAAACAAAAGTTTCACATTTCAAAAATAAGATTGATCTCCATTCTACATACCCAAATTTATTGAATAGAAGTCCTCTCTTTCAAAAATTAGAACCTAACAATCATATTTTTAAAATTTTAAACACACTTTGAAACTTCATTTAACATACCAAAATTGGTTAAGTGAAGTCTATAAATCCAAAATCCAAAAAATTTTTAGACAACATTTTGGAATTTCATTTAATATACCCAAATTCCAAATCCAAAATCCAAAATTTTCAAACATACATTTTGGAACTTCATTTAGCATACCCAAATTTGCTAAGTAAAGTTCCCAAATCAAAAATAAAAAATCAACAATCATATTTTAAAAATTTTTTAAAACACATTTGGAACTTCATTTAACATACCCAAATTTGTTAAGTGAAGTTCCCAAATTCGAATTCCAAAAATTTTTGAAACACATTTGGAACTTCATTTAACATACTCAAATTTATTAAGTGAAGTCTCCAAATTCAAAATCAAACATTTTCAAACACGTCCATTGGAATTTCATTTAGCATACTCAAATTTATTAAGTGAGGTCTCCAAAGTAAAATAAAAATAAAAATAAATAGTGAAACACCTTTAGAACTTCTTTCCTTAGCATACCAAATTTGCTAAGGAGAAGTTTCCATTTTCAAAACTAAAACAAATCAAAAATTTTGAACACATCCTTTGGAATTTCATTTGGCATACTAAAATTTGCTAAGTGAAATTTCCATTTCACAAAACCATGTGGGATTTCATCTTTGGCATACCAAATTTGCTAAAGTAAAGGCTCAACTTTCAATAACATCAAAACAAAAATAAAACACCTTAAGACTCCCTTAGCATACCTAAATTTACTTAGGATCCTACTCTTTCAAAAATCAAAATGAAAATGAAACACTTAGGATTTTCTTAACATACCTAAATTTGCTAAGAATCCTATTTTCAAAAATCAAACAAAACACAATTAAAATTTTCACTTAGAATACCTAAATTTGCTAAGTGAGAATTCCAAATTTTCCAAAATCAAAACTAAATTCACAATAAAGAAACAATCACTTTCAAAAGCACTTCACTTAGCATACCTAAATTTGCTAAGTAAAATTCCAAAATCAATCAAACAAAAACAATATCAATTTGACCCTTACTTTAACATACCCAAATTTGTTAAAGGAAAGGGTCCTCAAATCAAAAATTCAAATTCAAACAAGCATGAACCTATGGAAGCATCCTTCTCAAAAATTTTGAATCCATATTTCAACATACCCAAATTTATTGAAGTTAGATTCAATATTCAAATTCCTCTTTAAATCAATCTTCTCAAATCCATTTGAACCCCACTTAACACTTCCAAGTTGTTGGATGTGGGTTCAAATTTTCAAATTCAAAAATCAAAAATCTATAAAGACAAAATCTGATACAAGCTCATTTCTCATTGCAGATTCTTATAGCCAGTGAAGTAGCAGTTCAATTTCAGTCTTTTATAGTTGTTGAAATGCCTGGTTCATAGAAGTTCATTTTTAACTTTCCCCATGGTATGGATCTGGCTTTGGATCACCGACTCATCTAGACCATACCATCCACTTTTTGGTGGGGATTTGAGGGAGCCGGATTACTTGTGAGGGCACTCCCTCACTACGCTAGTGACCATGGTGACCGTGTAGAGCCGGCCATCGATTGACTTACCCTCTGACTCTGATGTCTCCTCACTGAAGATGAAAGTGATGGCAATCCCATAGGCTTCAGTTATAGGAGAGTACCAATAGCATTCGCAAGATACCCATGTCCCTGTATATTTTCTCATGTGCTCTGCTAGCCCATCTCATTTGTACTCTCCAAGGGTAAGGCTCCCCTGGTCTTAGGGCTTGCCTCCCCTACATTTGAGTATGGGTCTAGCTCGTACTCCTCCCATCCTACCTATACACAACATAGGAATAAGAACCGCATGATTAAGCGGCATCACACCAAGATCGCTAGGGAGTTAGAGGAAACAACTCGTTCACCTGTGGATGAGTTTCTTGTAGTTACTTCACCATTGGTGATAAAAAAGTAGTTCCATCCTCTCCATAGATCAGACATAGAGGATGTTAGGAGGATCCGATCATCACCTCCTATAGTGGTGCATTATCGCCCGCATTTAGGAGCAAGAGGTCATACGACCATCTATCTTATGCCGTGTAGGTGGCATACGGATGCTCGAGTAACACTGCTTTTGATCTTTGATCCATCATCCCCATAGTGTGGGAAGCATTCATTGGAGAGGCCCGAGAGGCCCATACAACACATTACCAGGGAGAGGGAGGTTCCCATCAGACTCGCTTGATTTTCTTGCTACCCGACCACCATATTGTTAGTATCCTTCTTATTAGGACTAGTCACCATACGAGGGCAGTTCTTGTGCATAGAGAGTTGGTAGTGTCTCCACCACACCACTCTACCCCTCGTCTGCCATTACCAGTTCAGGTTACAACATCTCTTATTCCAGCAAAGGCCATGAAGAAAATATCCAGGGAGAAGTGCACCCCGTTGGTGATTTAGCTATGGTCGAGGGATCCTACCCCTTCTACACCACCCATTATGGCAAGACTGAGCTCTCCTGCTCAACCTTCTACCCCAATAGTGGTGCGGAAGGAGTGGCAACCCTGAAGCATCATGGTCGTCCCTTCACCAACTCCACCCATACAGTAGGATGTGGAGATGGTGACAGTTGTTTCTGATATAGATGACAGTCTAGCTGCACTAGTGGTAGTGGAACATCCTAGGATTGTTAACCCTCTCATAGCCAGTAGCAACCAGGAATGTCATTCATCCAGTGAGTACATTCTACATAGGATTGACTCTCTAATGACATGCGAGGTCCGGTGCCACTTAGTGCACGATAGTGATCACATCGATTAGCCTAGACTATTTATACCAGCTCAGATGGATCACTCTTTAGATGAGATAATTGCACCTTATTTCACAGAGAAGAAAGAGATCATGGGGGATGGCTGGTCAGATAAAGAGAAAGTCAGCTTCGATCCGAATGAAGATGACTTGTTGGGAGACTTAGTTGGAGTCTATATGGTTGACACTAGAGGATCTCTTCTTAGGGAACAATAAGCAATGGAAGGTGATGAGGTTGATTAGGAAGACACCATTGAATCAACCCAGCACCTCTGACATCAGTTGACATAGAAGGATCATTAGATAGATTGGATGGCATGATAATTATAGGACTTGCTAGTAGCAGTTTCAGTGCTTCAGAAACAAGCCCATTTAATTCATCCTACTACAGTCGACATCAGTAAACCTGAGTTAGTGCATGTCTTGGACCCAGTCAAGACTCTACCTCCCATTGAGCAAGGTAGCATTAGCATGTATAAGAAAGTAATGGAAAGTACCTCCATATAATAAACAAAAATAAAATCCATGGTTGAGCAGTAGGTGAAGGAAGCTTTGGCTCAAGCCTGGGGTGGATCATTAGTTTGAATGGGTAGACCTTACCTTGAGGAATTTGATACTATCCAGTATCCTAAGGGTTTCATGCCTCCTTCCTTCAAAATCTTTGATGATAGTGGAAACCCAAGGCATAGCACTTTAGGGCTTATTTGCAATGTAGTGGCAGGATGCTTTGCTTTTTCTCTTTCATTAGTAGCATGGTATTGCTTTTGATTGGTATCCCCAATGATTCAAGAAGACATTTGCTTGAGTTAGAGCAACTCTTCATCAAGAGGTTTGGGAGCTCGAAAGGTTACTAGGTGATCTCAGACAACAATGACACTGGGTGAGTCCCTTGTTGATTATATTCTCCGATCATGTAACCTGAGTATGAAGTGTGAATCATAGTTGTCTGAACAACATGCCATTGAGATTCTTTTGAAGAATATCCATGGCTCAGTCGCCTTCATGCTTAAAGGCTTCACTATCAAGACATTTGAGATGCTAATTAATAAAGTAGCTAGTCTACAAGAAGAGGCCAAATAATTGTATTTTCAAGATCAGTTGCCTAAGAAGAAGCCATTGAAGGTCTATTAGAAGAAGCCAGGAGCAGTAGTAGCGGTTGAAAAGGGGAAGCAGCCATCTAGAGATCACCAAAAGACCACAACCTCAGCAGCCTCCACCTCCTTTGCCAATCGGGCTCCTACCACTCCACAAAACATAGCCTATACCATACCACCAAGAAGAATGCATGCATATCCACCGCCAGGTTGCTATGGTCCACCTACTCTTTTTGATAAGTTAAACAAACTTTATTCTTTTAAGAGGGAGGTAATAAGGAAGATCTTAAAGAATCTCTTAAAGAAACTTGATTTTTAGATACCCGAGCTTAGGAGACTAGAGGAAGTAGGCAAAAGTCATGATCCAAACTTTTGCCCTTACCACCATATGCTAGGCCACATTTTGGAGGATTGCTTCACATTCAAGGACTAGCTTGAACATAGTTTCAAGACCAGTGCTGTAGTTATCCTAAAGGAATATCTTGTGGAACAACCTTGCAATTCCATTAGAGTAATTCTTGGGGATACATGCGATCCTACAAAAATTAAAGAAGGTTGGGATATTTCTCTATCCAAAATATCTAATAAGATCATCTAGAAGATCAAGAAGCTTTCCTTGTAGGCGCCTAAGTCAGCTCAAACCTCCAACACCAAGGAAGGTTTGCAAGATGCCAACTCTAGAAAGTGGAGCTCAAGAAGAATAACAAGAAGAACATGTGTCACTGATAGCCCTTTAGCATAGCCACCGACCGCGTGTCCATCCAAACCTAGTTGCAGCTTTCCACATGACTTCTTCCATTTCAGCTAGCTCTTCTATTTCTTCTACTAGTAGAACTCTTGTAGAGGATAAGGGCATCAAATCCCTTACTCCACTCACTTTACTTGACTTCTACTTTGTACCTCCAAATAATTCCAAGAAATTGAAGAATAAAGCTAGTTTGAATTACATTTGTGTCACTTCTGATGGGTTGTCTTCTTCTATTCCTAATGATAACTCTTCAAGTCTAAATAACTACAACAATTTTGATCTTCCTTTTTTGATTTAGAGTTATACTTTCCAACTCTGAATACTATGGGTTCACCTCTTGAGATAGACTTGGAATCATTTGATTCTGAGGGTCCCATAGGAGAAGCTATAGGTGAGCCTGATGTGTAGGTAGAACCTTCCATTACCCTGCCACAAGAGATCATCAAGTCAACCTTATAGGCAAGGTTCTACCTCCTGGGAAACACCTCAAGATAGGGAAATTCATTGGTACCGAAGATCGAGAAGCCCTTCCACAAGATGCTCCACCCTTGGATATGCTTGTAAGGATCAACCAAGGTGGACTACAACATCCTTTCTCATCTAAGAAAGTTACCATCTAAGCTATGATGCCCTTGTCTTATTCAGAGAGATGAGGGAATCGCTAATCAAGGCCCTCCTTGATCTGAAATATGCTTAGCTCAATTGACTGCTATAGGTGAGGAAGCACATTATGCAAAAGAAGCCCAAGGGATCACCTTCACAAATGAAGACCTTCTTCTGGGGGACTTGGAGCACAACCGTCCCCTCTACATCACAGTCAACATGGATAGGTTCAGACTCGCCAGGGTTCTCATGGATTCAGGTGCATCGGTGAACAATATGAGTCTAAAGACCCTTGCCTATTTAAATGTTAACACCTCCACACTCTGAGGAGATTGGATGATGTTGAGAGGATTTAATGATCAAGGTGAGCAGGCTTTAGGTTCTATAGTGTTACCTTTGGAGATACATGACTCAAAGATTGAAGCCAAGTTCTACATCATTGATTCAAATACTTCATTCACTACTTTGCTTGGTAGGCCTTGGATACATGAGAACAAGATCGTTCTATCCTCCCTTCATTAGTGCATCAAGTTCAGAAAAGATGGAATTGAATATCATGTCAATGGAGATGAAAAAGCCATTTTGAATTAGAGAGGTTGAGATTTATGGGGATGCGACCTACTATCTTCCTCAAAACACTCTTTCTCATGAACTTGGACAAAATTCAAATGCAAAACCAAAAGAAAAAAATGAAGTAAAAGAAAAGATAAAAGAAAATGAAAAGAAAAATAAAAGTCCAAGTGAATAAAAAAGGAGAATTGAAGAAGAAATAGATATGCATATTACATTCCACCCACAGTTTATTCCAACATATGGACATATGGGTAGGATGGCTCAACCTCCTCTAGTAGAGGTAGAGGCAGAAACAGAGGCAGTTCTAGAGGTGGGAGACCCCCTAGTTGGCCTTTAGCCAATAGAGATCATGTTCTAGTTCATAGGAGTTCCCTTACTATTTACAAAGACTTGGAATCTAGCTCAAAGGATGAGTCCAATGTAATTAGTATACCAGCCAACCCCTCTCAGTGGGTTTCGTTGGAGTTGACTTTTGATCGAGACTGAGATGACGACCCGGCCTCCAAGCAAAGTAAAGTATTCGAATTTGATTTATGTGAAACTATTTGGTAGCAATTGGGAACCTTAGCTCTAACCTCACTTACATCTCGAAAAGTTGAAGGTTTAGTAGTTAAGAAAGTCCCTAAGTCTTCCAATGACATGAAGTAGAAGAAGTTCTTTTTGGGATCATCATCCTCAAGCCCTGAAGTTGATGTAGAGCTTGAGGAGGATACTTTTAAAGAATTAATAGAATTACCATTTGATTTTTACTCATCTTCTATTCAAAATCTAATACAGAAAGTTTTAGTCCCTCATACATGGTCCAAGCATAGGTCAGAGTACTTCGAGATGCTATGGAAAAATATAGGTAGGGAAGCATAATCAAGTGCAGGACTATGATTTGATATAGTGGATCCGATCGTTGATGAAAATTATTGCCTAATTGTTACCAACCATTTGGAGTCTGATAATTTCTTCTCACACATCCCCAACTATTATGAGAATGTATGTTTAGAAACTTTAGATGATCCAGATGATCTCCAAGTCAAAGAGGCACCGCTAGAATTTGAAGAGGAGATTCATTCAATAATTGACAAGCTTAAAGAAATCAACCTTGGGATAGAAGAAAATATACGCCTGACATACATCAGTTTATTACTGAATGAAGACGAAACCAATGACTTAGTTAGGATATTGACTAAGTTTAAAGACTGCTTTGCATATAGTTATGAAGAGATGCCCGGATTATCTATTGACGTAGCAGTCTATAAGCTAGCAATAGACCCTAACGCTACCTCTATTAAGCAAGCTCCTAGACGCATGCGATTAGAAATTGAACAATAGGTCATTTCTGAAGTCAAGAAATTGATCAATGCTGGTTTCATCAGGGAAGAAAAATATACTACCTGGGTAGCTAGTGTCATCCCAGTTAAGAAGAAGAAGGGCCAAATTCACATTTACGTCAATTTTAGGGACTTAAACATGGCATATCTTAAGGATGAGTTTTCTCTTCTTATACTAGAGTTAATGGTGGACATTGCCTCATCTCATGCAATTTTCTCTTTCATGGATGGGTCATCTGGCTATAACCAAATCTAGATGTCTCTCAAGATGAAAAAACACCTTTTGAACCCGATCAAAATCTTTATTAGCTTTTAAAATGGGCTACATACCAACTGCCATGACTCAGTTCTTCAACGAACTCATCCATTATCAGGTTGAGTGCTATGTTGATGATCTAGTAGTCAAGAGCAGAGAAAAGGAAGACCACATCTTTGGCTTGAGATTAGTTTTTGAACGGTTAAGACAATTTAACCTCAAAAAAAATCCCATAAAGTGTGCATTCAGAGTAGATTCTGGAAAATTATTTGGGTTTGTTGTTCGACACTAGGGAATAGAAATATATCCTGAAAAGATTAAAGCTATTTTAGAAATGCCACCTCCTAAGAGTTTAACTCAACTCAGATCCTTTCAAGGATGGCTAGCATATCTAAGACGCTTTGTCTCCAACCTATAGGGGAGATGCGAGCCATTCTCAGCACTTATCAAAAAGGATGCCAAGTTCAAGTGGGATGATAAGTGTCAACATGCTTTCAAAGATATCAAAGAGTACTTGGTGAAGCTGCTAGTTCTAGCAGCCCCTATCCTGGGCAAGCCACTCATTCTCTACAAAGCTACATTAGATGACTCTCTTGGCATTCTATTGGCCCCAACCAATGACAAAGGGAAGGAAAACACTCTCTACTACCTCAGCTGTCATATGATTCCTATTGAAGCAAACTATCCACCTATAGTGAAATATTTCCTAGCTTTAATTTTTGCTTCCCAAAAACTATGACACTATATGCTTTCTCATAAGGTGAACTTGATCTCTAGAATGAATTCACTGCATTATCTCATGACATGACCAACACTTTCTCGATGTTTGGCTCATTGGTCCATGATTCTCTCACAGTTTGATATCACATTTGTACCCCTTCATGCTAAAAGGACGCACTAGTGATTTCTTAGCAACACCCACTTCCCGATTCTCCACTTAGTGATGATCTCCCTGATGAATAAATCATGAACATAGGGAAGGCCAAAATCTATTGATTAGATATATATTTTGATGGTGCTGCTTCTTTTCTTAAAGGCGAAGCACCATGATCTATTCTCTCGGGAAAGGTAGGGGTAGGAATAGTTCTTCTAACCCCAAACTGTCATGGATCAGATTCTTGTACTATCTTTCCAACCCTTACACCAACAATAAAGCTGAGTATGAGGCTTTGATTGTTGGTCTAGAGTTATCCATCACTATCAGTGTCAAGAGCATCGACATCTTTGGGGATTTTCAGTAGGTCATCAACCAGATTATCAGGTCCTACCAGGTTCTCAAACCCAAGCTTCATCATTACTACGAGTATACCATGAAGCTGTTGGCTCAGATTCCCGATGTCACCATCTACAAGGTTCCTCGAGTAGAGAACACAATAGTAGATGCTTTGGCCAAACTTGCCAAAGAATTGACAAGTCCAAAAGATGAGTCCATTTCAATAATGGTCCAAAATAGACAAGTCCTATCCCTTATTGATTCTGAACTCATCGAGAGACTTTCTCTTGAAGGGGAGGTTGTCGTTGCCAAAATGGACAAGGACCTAGATTAGAGGCAACCATTCATAAATTACTTGAACATCGGTAAACTACCTCAAGAAAAGTCACATGCCTATCAGGTGAAATAAAGAGCTCTCTCCTACGCCCTTGTTGATGCACCCTGTACTGTTGATCCTTCGACTAAATGTGGTTACGTTATTTAGACAAACATGAAGCCCATGTCATTGTAACTGAGGTACATTTAGGTCTATGTGGAGCGCATCAATCTGGTCCAAAGATGAAGATGAAGATCAAGAGACTAGGATACTACTGGCCTTTGATGATTATAGATTGCATGGATGTAGCTAGGAGATTCCATTAGTGTCAAGTACATGGTGTGGTCCTCCACCAACCACCCAACATTTTTTACCCTACATTGGCTTATGGCCATTTGAGTGTTGGGGTACCGACATTGTAGGTCTGATCGATCCTCCTTCTTCCAAGGGGCATCAGTTCATCTTAGCAGCCATCGACTACTTTTCCAAGTGGGCAGAAGCCATCCCACTCAGAGAGGTCACAGCTTAGCATATGCTTCAATTTTTAAGGAACCATATCATATATAGGTTTGGGCTGCCTCAATAAATTATATCCGATAATAGTACTGCACTCAAAAGCATGAAGATCAATAGCTTTTCCAAAAGACATGGTATAGATTGGAGATACTCCACCATCTACTGCCCTAGAGCAAATGGCTTAGCGGAAGCATTCAATAAAACTCTCATCCAGATACTGAAGAAGTCTCTTTATGATAATAAACGATAGTGGAATGAGCAGTTGGTTGAAGCCTTGTGGGCCTACCATGCCACATACCGAACTCCAACTCAATCTACCCCATTTTCCTTAGTGTATGGGTCAGAAGCTGTTCTCCCTTTAGAAGTTCAACTCTCATCACTAAAGATAGCATTAGGTAACAAGATCACTATAGAGCAGAATGCAAAGTTATGGTTAGAAGAGCTCAAAGGTTTGGAGGAGAGTCTTCTACGGGCATGCCAAAACCTTGAGTTGTATAAGGCCAAAATGATTCAAGCTCACAACAAGCTTGTTCACCCTAGGTCTTTCCGACTGGGAGAACTTGTGTTAGTTTTAAGAAGACTAATTATTGCTCGTTGAAAGATGAGAGGCAAATTTGAGCCCACTTGGGAAGGCCCTTATGTCATAGAGAAGGCCTACCAATGAAGATCTTATCAGCTTATTGATTGTAAAGGGGAACACCTGATGCTTCTAATTAATGGGATCTATCTAAAGAAATATTACCCATGAAATAAATCATGTTTGAAAAATAATCATTAATAAAAGAACAAAATTTGATTCTATTCATTAAATCATCTTTTCTTTTGAAGCATTGTATTCTTATCTTGCAAATCCACCGTGATGAGTTTAGGGTAGGTGTAAGAGTCCCCCAGTGGCATCCTATCCCTCTTTCACAACATAAACAAAATCTCTCAATGCTATTAGAATTGGTATAAGAAAACCCAAGATGCATCCTTTTTTGATTATCACAACTAAGTTAGGTGTGATAGAATCCAAGTGACATCCTTTCTTAGTGGGAATCCTTTTACCATCCGTGGCACCATTTCATCCAAACCCCCAGTGTGTTTTAAGGTAGGTGTAAGAGTCCCCCAGAGCCATCCTATTCCTTTTAACACATGCATAATAATAAACACATATCTTTTGTCTCGGGTTACTTTGATGTGGGAGCAAGCCCCCTATGACACTCACTCATTAGCTGTTCTAGGTTGGGTCTGCATGCTACCTCCCTAATAGTCACCCCAGTGGTCATTTATTAAAGGATGTGAGTGCCCGAGCTTTCTTCCTAACTTGACTATTGTAAACCAATGAGGGCTTTATTAGTATGGTAGGCTTCACTGCCCAGCCAATTAGCTACATCATGTTGACTTTGCTTAAGAAGATGTGAGTCCCCGTGCTTTCTTCTTGAACCAGCCATCATGAACTAACTAGGTCGAGTACATTTGAGGTTTAGGATAAGTCCCCCAGAGGCTCTTTTCCTCTTCAATAATTTTGAGTTGATCTAAGTTCCCCAATGGCATTCACTCAGTAGTCACCCTAAGTCAGATAGCACCTATCGAGCTGAAGATAGACTATCCTAGCAATCAGTTCCACTATAAGAGAATGTGAGTCCCATAGTTTTCTTCCTAGGTTTATTGTTGCAAACTAACAGGCACCTTAGGTTGGTTGATATTCACTATGCTGATAGTGACTCACCTAGTGGTTACACCACTCTTGGCAGATATGAGTCCCCATGCTTTCTCTTTGAGTTGGATACCGAATACCCATTTGATATATGACTAGCCATGTCATCTTCTCCAGGGTGTTGGATTAAGCCCTTAGTGGCCCCATCCCTTACGGGAACTCTATTTGGATCAAGTCCTTGGCGAGCCCATTTAGACACTACCTAGGTTACTTTTGGATTGGACAGTTCCCCTTTCCTAGTAGTCACTCCTGTGGCTGGAGAATTTGTTCAGCGGATGCAAAAAATTTTCCTTGTTCTGTAATTCTAAGATAGGTCTAGGCTGACATGAGCTCATTTTCAGTTTGATCCCTCGCAAACTAATATGGTCCACACTCAAACAAAAAAATAACTAAAAAAACAAAACAAACAAAAAAATTTGAATGTGGATTAGGAATTCAAGCCCCAAAAGGGCCTCTTTTCTTAAGCAGACATCCTATCTTTAGGCCAGTGTCAGCAGAACTCCCTATAGGAATTATCGGACTACCTGAGTTGAGAGAAATCTGTGGGTCGGTATTCACTACGTAGTTACCCTTAGGTCAGGTTCAATCTATTTTTTCATAAGCAGGTTACCTCGGTAATCATTTTGCTTTGAAAAATATGAGACTATAATGCATTCTTTCTAGCATGATTGCCGCAAACTAACGGACAGCCTTAGGTTAGGTTTGATTTATTACCCAAAGAAATAAATCAACCTAGTGTCTTTTCTTGTGAAAGATGTTAGTCCTCGAGCTTTCTTCCCTTGAATTGATCATTATAAACTGAAAGGCACTCCTTTGGTTGGATAGTTCTCCCATTGGTTAGGAAGCTACTCCATTTGGTTAAGTAAATCTTAGTTAGGTCTAAGCTTCTATAAGCTCCTTCTTAGTTTGATCTATTCCAAACTAATGGAATCCATCAAACAAATCTAAAAAATTAAATTAATCTTCGATAATCTTTGAGTTGATCTAATTCCCCCAGAGGCATTCATTCAATAGTCAGCCCTAGGTCAGGTTTGATTCCTTGTCCAAAATAACTGATCACCCAATGGTTCCTCATTGTGGAAGATATGAGTCCCCACGCTTTCTTACTAACTTGACCATTGTATACCAAAAGGAATCTCCCCTTTGGTTGTATAGTCCTACCATGTGGTGGGTAGACTTATCCATTTGAATTGGTAAATCTAAGTTAGGTCTAGGCCTCCATAGCCCCTACTCAGTACAGCTCATCGCAAACCTATGGGATCCATCATAATCAAAATAAACAAACCTAAAAATGGAATCAATCTTTGACTATCTTTGAGTTGATCTAAGTCCTCCAAAGGCATTCACTCAATAGTCAACCCTAAGGAGGGTTCGATTTATTGCCCAAAGCAACTGATCACCCCAGTGGTTCCCTGTTATGGAAGATGTGAGTCTCCGCACTTTCTTCCTAGTATGGTTGCTGCATACTGAAAGGCATCCCTTTGGTTGGCTAGTCCTATTATGTGCTTAGTAGACTACCTCTTTGATAAATCTAGAGTCTCCTCCATGTCTCCTACTGTAGTCCATTATAAATCAACATGGCTCATATCAAAAATTTAAACCTAACAAAAATTAAAATAAATTCAACCCTCTCCCCCAATGGAGATTTCTCCTCAATGAGATTCAAATCAAACCTTTCATCCCCTTGTGGATAACTTAAACCTGCTTCCCTGGTGGAAGGTTCACACCCTATTCCTTTAGTGGATTCTTCCTCTCTCTTATGTCTTAGACATAAGTAGAGCTACATTGCACAAAATCTATGGATTCTTTTTGCACCTTGGGTTAAGGATAGATTATTTCTATTAGTTCTTATGATCTTTCAGTGTTGTTGATCATTTCGGTCAACACTAATACATGTGGTGTTCCTTGTCAGTCACACCACACCTATTGGGTGCCCTTTGTTGACCTCATTTTTAGAATGCACTCTCAACCCCTCCATCTTAGACATAGGATTCTTCTTAGACTCTAGGAGTTCCTTAATCTCAAGACACATCTAGTGATTAGGTGGACACTCAACCTAGCTCTAGAGACTTAGTAGAGTTAGCCATAGGAATAGGTCAGGCCTTAAGGGTGTTAGGAAAATTGCCTACCCTTAGCTTAAACCATTCCTCACTTTCCTTCTTTCAAGTCAAACTCCAAATCAATCTTATTGATGTTACCCAAACTCAAATCAACTCTATATTTTTGAAATCCATGATTAAAATCTATGATTGAAACTCATGATCAAAATCCATCAAAATTCCTAAGTCTAAATCTTTCTAAGTCCTTAACATTCCTTTAAGGACAACCAAAATCTAAAACCAATTTAAATCTTTGATATTTTCTCATAATGCATTTATATTTTCATTTATATTCACATATATAAATGAAATATAAATTCAAATCAATCAAATTAAACTCAAAATTCCAACTGAAATTCATAAAATTTCCTAAGTCCTTTAAATTTTCCTTAAAGGACTTATCAAAAATCTTAACCAAACCAATTCCAACTAATGGGATTTTCTCAAAACTCATTTATATTCTCATTTATATTCACTTATATAAATGAAATATAAATATAAATCAATCAAATCAAACCCTCAAATTAAATTCCCAATCTAAAATCATGACCAAATCACTTCAAATCTTTGGAATTTTCTCATGATCCATTTATATTCTCATTTATATTCACATATATAAATGAAATATAAATATAAATTGATCAAAATAAACCCTCAAATTAAATTCCCAATCTAAAATCTTTCTTAAGTCCTTAATTTTCCATTAATGGACTTAGCATAAATCACGACCAAATCACTTCAAATACTTGAAATTTTCTCATGATCCATTTATATTCTCATTTATATTCACATATATAATTGAAATATAAGTTCAAACAATCAAAACCAATTCTAAAAATCTCAAATCCACTCAAAATCCAACATAAGCCTTTCAAGTCAAAATTTTGAACTTAGCCAAATCAATTACAAATCTAGCCAAACTCTTGATTTTCTCTCATGATTCAATCAACCCTACAATCATGAACCCATATATAAATCCAAACTTCAATTAGTAAATCAAACCTAATTCAAAATTCAAACCCCAAATCCCTTCATATTCTCCATTTGAATATGAAATTGTCAAATGGATCAAAACCCATTTGACTTCAAACCACTTGTAAATGTATTCATATTTCAATCAGAAGTCCATTTACAAGTTCAATCAAACTCAAATCAAGTTTTGACCAAGCCATTTGACCCACTTAGGCTCATTTGACCCAAAGTGACCAAAAGAACCCTTATGAGCCAAATTCTAATCCTAACCAAATTGAATTGAATCAAACTCACCTATGCCTTTCATCATGATCAACAATCATCATGGGATGATCAATCAACCAAATTGGGTCAAACCAAGTCAAACCTAAGGGTTGACCAAGTTAACACTTAGCCCAAAATGAAACCTAACATAGCTAAAATCCACCATAGGACAAATTGATTGAAACCATTAATATAAGTTCATTCATGAACTATGTTTGAACTTGACCAAGTCAACATTTTTGAGCCTAACCTAGCCCAATTGGCCACTTGACCCAAGTTGACCCAACTTGACCTAAAAAGTCAAAATGTATCAAAACTTGATATAGGCTAAGTTGATTGAAACCAATGGGACAAGTTCAATCCAAATCACTTATTGAACTTTACCAAAGCCTCGATTGGCCAACTAGACCTAACCTAGCCCAATTGACCTTGAACCTAACTTGACCTAAAGGGGTCATGTTGAGCCAAATTTAAACTTAACCAAAATTGATTGGAAACAAAGATGCCAAACCACTTCATATGACTAACAAAACCCAAACCTACCCTTGACCTAGCTCAAATAGGTCAAATGGGTCAAATAGGTTAACTTGACCTAAATGAAGTCATATGAGCCAAATTCAAAACTAAACCAAATTGAACCAAATCAAAGCCACCAAAACATTTTAAATGCTCATATGAACTTGACCAAATCCTTGGTTTAACCCAATTTGACCAATTGGTCAAACTTGACCTAGGTTGACCCACTTTGACCTAAATGGGTCAACATAAGCCAAACCTTATCAAAATGAATTTCAAATCTCATGAAACTTGGCCAAACTAGTTTCTCCACATACCCAACATATCCAAATCAAAAAATCAACAAAACGAACATCCTACCCTTAGGCCATAGAATAAATTTTGATCGAACCGATGGATAATTTGGTCATACCCTCTTCATATCAACTTGATGCTTTCCTAATAGCACAAGGGAACCTAATGAAGAGTGGTGCACCCAACCCAATGGGTTTGGGTTAGCCCAAATGGACCCAAGGCCAAACCCGACCCCATGGGTCAAATTTGCTCATTTCAAATTCCCCTTCCACTCAATTTCAAGCCCATGGGAGGTTGGTGATCCACTCAAGGCCTCAAACCGACCATGTGCCAACTCAAAATAGATCAAACAACCTTCCCATTGTGGTTAATTGGATCAAAAGGCAAAGAAGCTTGCGACCGTCCGATCCATCAAGGGGGAGATATACTCCCGATAATTCAATTCAAATTCATCATTCCTCAATTTGATCAAGCCCTAGAGAGTGTTAGGAAAGATCAAAGAGCCTTTCTAAGGATTCTAAGAGGGATTTGAATTTGAGAATTCTTGGTTTTCTCCATTGGAAAATAGGGGAGCTCACTTGAACTTCTATATTTCTCCACACTTAAAACCACTCCCATTCCTCTTGCACACTTCCTCTAAGGATCAATCCGAGCACACTCAAGCATCCACTTGAGTTCCCACATCAAGGAGAGAAGTAATTGCATTAAAGTTGCATGAGACATCAAGTGGTGTTGGTCCATAGAGCAAACCACTCACCCCCAAAGCCTATGAATTTTAATAGGGCTTTATCTCCACAGCTACCCCATCGATCTGAAGCTGATCACCTCCGGTGAGGTATGTAATTTTGACCACTAGGGAGGTGTTGGTCTTTTGTGAAAGGAATTTTCAATTCACGCAAATTCCACCATTAGATGTGTTCCTTATTCGCTTTAGATGGTGTGGGTAAAGTTTTGTTTCAATCCAAGCTCAATCAATCTCAGATCTTCCCCTAGATCATGGACGATCTCTATTGAGCCTAAGGGAAGAACTAGGGAGATCTTGGCCGTTCGTCCATGTATTTTGGATGGACAGTCAAGATTATTCCCACATTTAAAAAATAAATTATCCCTCTTACGACAGTAGTTTGATCTCTAGCCATTCGATCTTTGATTGGATAACAGAGATCAAAGCACATCCCATCGCCGCGCTGCCTTTTGGATGTTATGTTTAAGTAAGTGGCTCAAGACGTGATGCGTGTAAAGTACGCTGACCGCCGCCACCATGCGTTGCGCTGTGAGCTAATGGATTAGTTATGATTCTTAATTAATTCTAATTAATCTATTATTCTTCTAAAATTCATATCTCCTCCAATAAAATTCAAAAAATTATGAAATAAATTTTTATGGAAAGATAATTCAACCTAGAATATTTTAAAAATAATTTCAATGGATTTTGACATATGATTTTCTCTGATTTTAAGTTTTATTATAAATTTTATTTTGCTAATTACCTTTTAATTAAACCTCTAATTAATCCCAATCTTCTTGGGTATGTTTTAGGGGATGACTTCTACCTCCCTTAATTTTCTTGGAATTTACTGAAATTTTAATTAAGGGAATTGCAAATGGGTTTCCTAATTACCCTCCTAATGTAATTAAGGAAAATTAAGATGTGATTAGTGGTTTTAATCCATGATTAGAGATGATTAAGGTCAGATCCAGTAGATAGGAGGTTCAAAGAATAATTTTGGGGGATTTCCCCTAAGCTATTCCCTAAGCCCCCTTTTCTTTTCTTAATATTCTCATAAATAAGGGTTAATTCATTAATTATCCCATTAATTAATCTCTAGAAATTCTAAAAACTTCCAAAACTTAATTAATATACTTTAGGTAGATGCTTAGGTGTTTAATATCCTAAGTTCAATTAAGGAAATCATAACCCAATTCATATGTATGAAAGGGTGTTTTGAAATTACTTAAGCTAAACCCCTTAGCTTAATTAACTATTAATTGTGAGCCAAATTGCATTAGGCCTTTTTCTTATTAGGTGCATTGTAAGTTTAAATTTCTTGTGAGTTTTTATGTCATTTCATTGGCTCATAATTACTTGGTTAACTATGCTAAGGTGGTGTAGGTAAGGGTTAATTAACTTGCTTAATTAAATACCTTAACCTAATTAATACATAAAAATGAATCTAATCATCTAAAAATTAAACAAAAATATCAAACACATGTAGGAATGGGTTAGGAACAAAAAACTCAACTCACCTTTTTAAAATTAAATCAAACTTCAAACTAAACAAAAATCACATTGAATATACTTCGATTTATTTTAAACTTTCTTATTCCATTAGAATGTCTTTAGGATTTAATTAAAGTGAATTTGTTTACATGCTTTCATTGCTTTGAGTCATTCCCCAACATGTTAAATTTTTATGTCATGTGGTTTCATGCATTAATATTTTTTAAATTCAAAATTAAAAATGAAATTATTTACTTTATGTCAAATTTCATGTGTTGGCTAAAGTAGAAATATGAGTGGCTATTATCACTACAAAATTCAAATTATTTCCAAAACTTATAAATCAATTAACAAATCTAAAAGTATGCTACTTATATTTTAATTATAATCTTGCATGTGAAAGAATATAAAGGTGTGCTTAGCATAGGTTTCTCCTCTATTTTATGTTAGCATAATTTTGAATAGGAGTTGGTATGATGTAGGGTTCATTTGAAAAGAACCTAACACTCACCTAATTCCATATCCTATTCATCCCTATACTATCATCTAAGAAGGGTTACTTATACTTGCATACATAAATTGCATAAACAAAATGGATTAACTAATACTATTTTTTGCATTCTTTTCTTTCCATTTCATTTCTTTTATACACATGTTGGTATTTAAGGAAAGAGGTATATTAGTCTAAATAACCTCGAGATTGTGAGGCTTTAAGTATCCCTAAGCAAGTCTTGTACCTTACACCTTTGGTTAACAATGGCACTGTACTCACTTATGCCTTTCTTACTTTCATGTGTGTTTGTGAAAATTTGGATGAAGAAACACTTTTCTACTTAAGAAAAAAATCATGCATAGTAAACATCTAAATTTCCTTAAATAGATTACTTAGCATGCATGATAAATGTGTCAAATATTCTCATTTATGTATACAGGTATGCTTAGGACTCATTCATATGTATGTTATACATGTTCGGAAAGAAATGAAGTAATGTGTGATGCAGATTTGATTCATTTTATTTAATATTAAAATGCCTTTCTTTTGGAATAGATTTGGTTAGAGTTCATCTAAATTTAGGATTAATTAAAAGAGTTAATCAAAACATTCGCTAAACCAAACTAAAATGTGAACCTACTTTAGAGATTACTTAGGTTAGGGAAGGAAAGAGAAGTTCTATTCTCTTTCCCTCTTTTCATAACTTAGTAACTAATTGTAGGATTCATTTGAACCAAAGAAAAAATTGAAATAAAATCAACCTAAAATAATTAAACAACTTAAATAAAATCCTCCTCTAAGTTGAATATGTTTTCACACTTAGAAAATTAGAACCTAAAGCCATAGCTAAGCATACCACATAAACTTTCAAAGCACACACATTAGCCTAAGTCACCACTTCTAGCTTTAGGTTAGGGCGGTGCATGGTTTGATGTTTTATTTTGTTTTATGATATATATTTTAGACTGGATGTTATGGTGTATTCTCATAGAATGAATTGTAGGATGCTCTTAGTCTAATCATTATTTTATGTAGGGAATTATGCTTAAGGGACGCTACCATAAATAAAAAAATATAAATACTTTTGGTTGTAGGTGCTTTATACCCCTAAGTATAATCCAATAGGCATAAATTCTTGGGATTGGTGTGGATTGTTTTGGTTAATCTCTATTTTGCAGGTGTTAGTTAGATTTCCATTATTTTCCTTTTCATGTAAATTTATGCAATTAGGATTTTGGAATGATTATTATGGGGATTAGGATGAGCATTGGCCATAAGATCCTATCTTATGTACCATGTGAAGTCTTGGAGTACCTACCTTCCAACCATCCAAAAGAAGGAAAGAAAGAAAAGAGAAGAAAAGAAGAAAAGAAGAAAAGAAAAAAGAAGACAGAAGAATAAAGCTTGATGACCCCTATAACAATGAATTCCTTGCTTAATTGTACTTTAATTCATTTGTAATCTGGGTTGTATAAGGTAGAACTTGGCTACCCATATTTATCTTTTCAAGTGCCCGACCATAATGGCCTTTTATTCTTTTTACGATTAGCTTTATAAATTGATTGATGATTTGTTTAGCTTTTGTATTAAGTGGCATCTTTTCCTAGTTTCTTCCTTGCTTTATGTATGGCCTAGATGTGGATTAGGCTCTTTACGAAAAAAATAAATCTTTTACCAAACTTACTAACTCAAATTAAAAATGAAGAACTCATAACTTCACCTAAAGCTTTAGGTTTAAAATCAAGATAAAAGAATTAGCAACCTCTTATCTGGATGAGCATTTCTTTCATAATATCATGCACAACAACATCTTAATTGACTCTTGATTGAAGGGCTTCCACCTTTGCCATAGAAACTTGGCTTGACCTTTGAGAGCCATGGTGGAAACTCACCTCCTCCCTTCTTGCTAATTTTGGCCAATAACTTTATTTCTCATGCATTTGTTATATGAATCCTATTAGCGTGGGTCAAACATAATTTCCCAAAAATGAAAATAAAATAAAATTTGAATTGCATTAGATTTAGGTCATTTGAAGCATCCCCTTTAAATGATCTAGTCTCTTTAGGGATGAGTTTAAGGACTAAGTCTCTTTCTAAATAAATAATAGCCTAGCTATCTTATATAAGCATAAAAACTTTCCTACATGTTTTTAAAATCATAGGAGGAGTTAGTTGGTGGCCAACCCCATGCAGTTGTAAGTCTAAACTGTTAGGTCATTTGTTTTCTCTTATGGAGACAAACCAATTACACATTTTCACCTTAGATTTAGGTTGTGCTTTTGGCCCTCCCCAGAGCTCCCTAGATTTAGGTTCTAAGGTTGCTTCTCCTCTTTGTGGGCCATAAGCATAATTCCTCACCTCTTAAGTATTTTCTTAATCTTTTGTTAAGGAATCATAAGTCCTAAATTTCTAATTAAAAATTCAATGCAAACAAACTAAATCAATTTCAAAAATATAAAGCCTAATTATAAGATAGTTTGAGATGCTCGCTAGGTTTCCTAGCATCGTGGGCATCTCCTACTTGTCTTTCATTTTGGATTCGATAATAACTCCCTCTCTTTGATCAATCCCATTTGATCTTCAAAAATCAAGTAATCGATTGTTAGTCCTTTCTTATTGAAATCTTTGAAGATAACGATCATTTACCTTAATCGAGAGTTTTCCTAAGGAATCCCCATTCCTTAGGATGTAAATTAACTATGGGGGTTTTCCCTTATAGGGAACTGTGATGTACTCGATCAACTGAATAAGCACATTTGCAGGTCTACGTGGCATCCTAAAAGGTTGAATTTTTATATGCTTGCCTCCTTCATTTCTACCCAATAGATTTCAAGGTGACTCCCACTCTATAGAAATTTTTCACCACACGTACATTGCCATCTTTCTTTTTTCTTTCTTCTTTCCTTAATGAAGTGTCATTCATTAAATCTTTAAGAATGTCAAGTATGTTTTTCATGACTTCAAAATTTGGCTTCTCCCATTATTGGTATTTTTTTCATAGTCTTGCAATCACTAGAAACCCATTGGCTATGGTGCTCATACTCAACTAGCAACACAACAGGTAGTGTGTCTTCTTCTTTGTAATTGAAAACACAACTTATCTTTTAGTTTTTTTACAAACACTAAAAAAATTGATAATTAGGCCCAATAGTAGGTGAAAAACTCAAAAGATCTTAGTTCATATGATCAAATACATGTTTAAATATTATGTTTCATGAAACCCCTTATATCGATCATTATGGTGATAATTTGATAATTTTAGGTGTATGCATAGTAGTAGTGGTAAGACTCATTCTGAGGTCCCAAGCCACAGTGGGTACTGTGTCAACTCATTTAGCTTTGGTGCCTTCTACATTCTTGTTTAATAAATTGAGGATCTTTTTATTTACTGCTTCAACTTGGCCATTGCTTTGTGGGTCATGCACTAAAATACACTTCAACTTTAGCCCTTGAGACTCGCAGAAGTCTCTTAACCCTTGGTTAGTGAATTATGGCACATTGTTTATGATGATAACCATAGGCAGTCCATGCCTACAAAAGATGCTAGTCTAGATAAAGTTTGAAATTACCTATGCGGTTACTTTAATAAGTAGCTTTGCTTCAATCCACTTGCTGAAATAGTTGATCATTACTAGGATGAAGCCACTTTGTCTACTAGCTATAAGTTGAGGACTAATTAGGTCTATCCCCCAAATGGGAAGGCCAAGGACTTGTAATAAGTTGCAAAGGCTATGACAATTGTTATTGAAGAGGGGCAAATTTTTAGCATTATTTGCATTTTCTGGCAAATGTTTCTGTATCATCACTTATGGTTTTTTTAATAAGTTGCATTACAACGAAGAAGAACTCCCATCCATAGAACTTTCTACCAATTATATTATATTGATTTTTGTTGGGCTTTTTAATACTATGTTTGTACCCATCCCATGTTTGCCAGATGACCCATCCACATATAACTACCATAAAGGCTTTTAATTGAATGGGACTTCTTGTGAGTTACAAAAATTATTGAGAAAATTGGTGAGTGCTTGAGCTTTAATTACTATTTAAGGCAAGTAGGATATATTGAATTTGCATAGTTCAACTAGCCATTTCAACAACCTCCTAGAATGATCAGGTTTGGCGAGTATAGATTTGAGAGAATTATCAGTGATAAATTGGATTGAGTGTGCTTGGACTTATGGTTGATGTCATCACATTTAAATATTGAACTAAAGAGTGAGTTTTTTCATTATTGGATAGTTTAACTTGGCTCCTTTTAAAAATATGCTAACATAGTAGATAGGTCATTACTTTCTACCCTCTTCCAAATGAGAATTAAATTGACAAAATCTTCTCCAACATAAAGATATAATAAAAGGGTTTCTCCTTCTTTTGGGCGTTATAAGAGAGGTGGTGAGGTGAGTAGGTTCTTGAGGTCATAGAAAGCCTTCTTGTACTATGAAGTCCACTTAAACTTCTTGGTCCCCTTAATAACTTTAAAGAATGACAAGCAAGGTTTTCCAGCTTTAGAAATTAATTGATTTAATTTGATGACTTGCCTTTTAAGTCGCTATACATCTTTTATTGTTTATAGTAAAGGCATAATGATTATGGCTTTCACTCTATTTAGATGGAACTTTATCCCTTCATGTGTAATGATAAATTCTAAAAATTTACTTGACCTAATGCCAAAAGGGCAATTCAAGGGTTTTAGGCACTTATTAATTTTTTCATAGTGGTAAACTAGTAGATTGTCAATGTAGACTTCAACATTCTACTCTTTTTACTCTTTGAACATATGGTCTACCATTCTCTAGTATGTTACCCTTACATTTTTGAACCTAAAAGGGAATTACCTAATAATAATAGAGTCTTTCCACTATGATCAAAGATGTGACTTTTGTCATCTGGATGTATCTGGATCTAGTGATATCCAGAAAATGCATTAAGAAAACTCAACATCGATTAACCCACTATAGAGTCGATGATTTCATCTATTTAGGGAAGAGGATATCCATATTTTGGACACATTGAGTTTAAATTGGTAAAGTCAATGCACATCCTCCATTTCCCATTAGACTTCTACACCAAGACCACATTTGATACCCATTCAGGGTATTAGAATTATTTGATGAACCTAGACTTTAGTAGCTTAGCAAATTCTTCATTGATAGCTTTGGAGAGTAACACCATAATCTTCCTTATATTTTGCTTTATGGGTTAAGCATCTTTATAAACATTGAAGAATTGGCAAGCGACATTGATGTCAATTCCAGCATTCAACTATGGTCTAAATGAATATGTCGACATCATCTTGGAGGGTTTGAATGAGGGATTCCCTGTGCTTGGTGTTGAAATTTGAACTAATCCTAAGGACTAGCTTATGATTGGAAGAGGTTGGAACTTACTCTATATCCTCAAGTACTTCAATCCCAATACATGCAATATCTAATTATAGAACTTTATTCTCCTATTCAAACTCATCCGCTGCTCTGAGGTAGTAGGTCCTTGATTGATTTAGATTACCCCTGATAGTAATTATTTCTTCTATTATAAGTAAATTGATAGCTACAGGTATGTGGACACCATTGTTTAGAATGTGTTGAGCAGTGGCTGGCTAAAAATGGCATTGTAAGATGATGGTACTTCCAATATGATGAAGAAGGTGATCACTATGAATTGCTTCTCATTCTCCCCCTAGGTTATTGGGAGAGTGATTCTTCTTTCAATTTCTCTTATTTATCTTAATAATTCATATAGTAGTCCTCTTATAAGGGCGAGTTTGGAACTTGCCAAGCCTAATTTTTCAAAAATGTATTTAAAGATATTATTGATTGAGCTCCTCATGTCAATCAAAATACTACTAATTTGGTAATTGGAGATTGACGTCGTGGTGAAGATTGTGCCATTTTAATGGTTTCCAATGAAGGGTCTATCTCTTTCTAAGAAAGTCACAAGTACTATAGAGATGTGTGGTGCACACACCATGGTCACTAAGTTGATGCCTCTAGAGTGTAGTCATTGGAGACTCATCCATTGTGAAGACACTCTATCTTCTTTGAAGATGGTAGGTATTACTCCTGTGATGTGGATGGCACGTGCTGGGGAAGGTTTATTACCCATCTCTAAAACTTTTTTATCCTTCCTTGTAGTAAACCTTTTGAGCTTCCCAGCTTTTATCAACTCTTTAACTAAGATTGTTAAATGGCAATATTATATTATATCATGCCCATGGTCTCTATGGTAGGAACAATATCTAAAGTGACCGTGAACAACATCAATCCTCATCGGTGATTGTCTATTGAAGAAATTCTTTCTCTAGAAGGATTCTACCAACTTAGCCATCGATACCCTCAATGGAGTCACTATAGCAAGTACTTATTGTCTTAGCTGCAAGTTACAAGGTTTTAGCTATGAGTGTTTTTTACTGCCTTTTTTGTATAGTTTTGGTGCTCAAAATTTGTTTTTGGATGGCCATCCTAATAATGGTCTCTACACGAGTCAATGGAGTCGGTTGGGTGACTTCATTATACTTTTTGACATTTATGTTGAATCTAAATCTATTTATGGATAGAGGAATGACCTTCTAAGATACATGTAAAATAGAGTTAGGTAAAAAAAACTGATAGCACAAAGATAAAAAAGTAGAAAAGTATAGAAGAAATATTAAACTTTATTACTTAGATAATCAAAATGTAAGCAAAGAATACATGGGTCTAGTGTGAGATCCAAAAAGTCCCCCATAAGAAAACAAACCACCCTTTTATAAAATCAAAGGGCAAACATACATAGAAGGATCATATAAAGTAAATTTAATACAAATAAATTTTCACTTATGCTAATGTAGTGAGTGAGTATAGGTCCATCTAGGGAGTGTGTGACTGAGGTTGGGGTGGAGGAGAGTAGTTGCATTATTCCACTACATAGTTGCTAGATGTCAGTGAGTTGGATTATGGTTTGAGTCCTTTGGCTCACCAGATATTATCCATCTTTCCTAGTTGGATGCTCCTTTCGGTGAGTATATTTATTTTAGGTCTTTGAGTACTCTTTTTGAGAGTACACTTGTCTTGACATATAGGTTTGCTTTCACCTATCTGATACTTTGGGTATATATTTTTCTCTCTGATTCTTCTGTACCTTATAGAAGTAGCTTGCAAAAAAAAAAGAATAATAATTAGCTATAAATATTTAATGATCTAAGAAAATTCATGTAATTATTGAGAGGTTACATCACCTTTGAACTGATTTATTTATTAAATTATTCAGAAGCTATAAATGGACCTTTTCTTTCTTCTTTTATGCATTCAACATTCCTTCAGTTACTCACACACATAAATTATCTATTAACAGTCAACTCTACAAAATATATTAAAACATAATCTCCATGGAAGAAAAGAGACATTACGGTGACATTGATCATGTGATTTTTTGGGAAGACCTTCATAAAAAGGCCAAGAAAGTGATGAAGTTATAAGAGGACATTATCATTCTTATAGTTAGATCGAGTATTTCAGCTACTCCAACTAAGTAACCATCACCCCAACTTCTTCTATCGACTTACGAGGAGAATCTAGCACTTCCCTATCTAAGGAGTGGGCTACTGTGGCGAGTGTGGGACCTATGACTATTCTTGAAGAAGAAGAAGGAGGAGAATATGTGCCTTTTAATTAGTGTTGGAAAGTGATGGTGAGGCAAACCGTTGGGCTGACCACCATGAGGATGGTGGTATAGGAATGTTTCACTGAGGTGAGAGTTACTTTTTTATATGAGTTTCATTTTCTTCTTTTATTATAGTTGAGCATATCTAGCACTCAGGCTTCAACAGAGGATGGTGACGGATACTCACTTGCCCTCTAGGTTATCTTCTCTAACAGTCCAAGTAACTTTACAGAGCTCCTTCACTTTTTCATATGAGTTTTGCTAGGCCATTTTTTGAGTAGAGAGGAATTCCACTTACTCAATAGGGGGATTCCCTTCTCAAGGATTTAACCCATAGTTGAAATTCCTCTCTTAGTTTTTGATGAATTCCTTTCTCGTTGACTAATGATGACTCTAACATTGTCACTGACAATATCAGTTCTACACATGGATTTTTTAGAGATTTATATTTAGCTCAGGGTAACTATCAAAGCTCTTGTCATCGTAACTAGCTCCAATTCCACTGACATTATGGAATGATGGTCACTTTTCTTTCTCCTACTCTCAAAGATAATGGTGAGTTTATGAAGGGTGAGTTTCCTTATTTATAAAGAAAGAACATGGAGGAAGAACAATGAGTATTTGAAGAATCCTCCAAGGTTGCCACTTTGTGAGGGGAGGTCACCTTCTTCATGGAAGTTTTAGCTTCATCCTAGAAGCACATAGGTGAGTTGTGAACAAAATTGGAGCTAGAGTCACAATAATGGCTATCTTTGCAGGTGGAGTACTAGCATAACTTTATGACCATGAGGGCTAAGGTAAGTTTACTTTAGAACTTGATCAAGTCATGAAGTTCTTCCCTTCTTCTTTAAGGCATGAATTTTTTATTTGATTATATGTGTGAGAAAAGTGGACTCACCAAAGGCTGGCACTTGAACCCTTTATAAAATTCCTAAAAGAAAATATATTAGGGTTATAGCGAGTATGCCATTCTTTTTTCCTCAAAAATAAAATTTTTTTTTATATTTCTTGCACATAAGTACTATTTAATTTTTTTACTATTTCCCATTAATTATTTCCATGTAGCACCTATCAGTTGAGATATTCATGGGATTTAGGTAATCATTTTTTTCACTTAATGCTTGATTTGACGCCCTTTTCTTATTGCATCATGATCACCTTCTCATCATCAGTGAGTATGGCTTTGTTAAAGAAGGCTACTTCATCTTTGCACAAGGCCCATATCAAGGATGTGCCCAAGTTATACTCCTTCATTTTACCCTCTGTATTTTATAGATACTATGGTGTGAATCAAAATTTCATTATGCGAGTAGCCGAGTATTTCAATGTGGTGAGAATGAATGAGCTATGCATTCCACTTGCCCATTTTAGGAATGGGTTCTGATTTCCCCTTCCCCATGAGTGGATCGACATCCTAAAAATGTTCAATGTGGTGCCCGCCCAAATTCTTCCCAACTTAGTGGAAAGCATCATGGCTTTCATCTTATCCTTGTGGGAAGAGAGTATCCCACAGAGCACGGACCTCTTCCATCAAGCATTCATGTTGAATGACCACTAACGTGAGATAATGAAATTTTAATGACTTTGTCAAAAATTCATGGTCTACAAAATAAAGTGCAGAAGTACATTTGTGACTTCTATTCACGAAGAGTGTGACTTAATGGCCACTGTCGATTGTCCATCTTCCTTGTTAGCCAAGCAAGGCGACCAAGATCGATAATCCAAGTGTAGAAGAGGAGGAGACAATGGAGAGGTTGTAGGGTCATAGTCTTAACATCTCTTGATCTTAGTTTCAGTAGGGTTTCTTCCATCCTCAATAAATTCCGTTTTCTTTTTTCTCAGTAATCCCTTTATACATTTGTGATCTATTTTTGTAATCTTTTCTCTTCTTATTTTCTTGCAAAAGAGCTGGTTACTACTGCCCCTAACCTCAGCCCTGAAGTGCTCCAATTTTTTGAAGAAGGTGAGCATGTGATTAGCAAACGAGTGGTTAATGGTGAGGAACTGACCTCTCTCGAGGTCAACAAGTAGGAAGTAGATATGGAATCTAGTACAGCTCCCACTGAGCCTGCTGATGAACCAAGACCAAGTATAACTTCTAAGAAATCTAAAAAAATAGTCAAGAGCTCAACTCTTCATAGTCACTAGCAATGCAACTAGTATGTAGAGGAAGATGAGCAAGATGATGGTTTAGAATATAATCTTACTCTAAACTTATGCAAGCAAACCTGTGAAACCTTTGAGCTTGGCTCTTCCATCTTCTCTCATAACCTTAACTATCTTAGAGTAGCCATTCTAATGTTTTCCTAGCACATGCTATCATGATGGCTCAAGCAATAGCATGGCAATTAAGTTGGGAGGTATGCCACAAGTTTAATCGGAAGAGGTAAAGAGGCCTTTTCAAGCAGGTCCTAGCTGGTGAGAAAAAAGAAAAAATTGAATACTCTCAAAGCCTAGAATAGGGACCTTTAGACTAAGGTGTTATGCCTGGAAGAGGAGAAGGAGAGGGTGACCATGGAGCTTACTCTCCTTGCTGAGGTGATAAGAGAATTGGAGGAGGAACTCTCTTATTAAACTGAATAGTTTCAAAGGAGAGAAGTTTAGTTCAATGGGTTTCTTAATTTCGACAAGCACCAAGAGATATTGTAATAAAAGTTCAAGGATGACACTAACATTGGATGACACTAACTTTGTTAGTTCCATGTTGGTGAAACGTGGGTATCTTTAAATCAAGTTCTTAGACTTCTCAAGTGCACTCACATTTTTTGGCTCAGATGATGATGAAAAGAGTAATTTGAGCTAATACATCCTTTCCTCCTTCATTGCTCTATTACAATTTTTTTTGGTGAGTAGGACGCATGTATCTTACTCTTATAACTATAAAAATGAGTTATATGAAATGAAAATCATATGTATTTTTCATTTAATTATACTTATCTAAATAATGATTGGATTTATCTCTTTGTTGAGTATTTTTAAATGATTGCTCTATTATTAAGCTAATACTTACTAGTGAATGTGCTAATGGATCTATTTAAAACTTAGAATATTTGGATCACTGATTAACAAAAACTTCTATTGGTAGTTACTTTAGCATTGCAAGCTCATGTATGAACATTAGATATACACCAACTCTAATTATGAATCTAACAAGTTGAGAGAATCATAGCTAATATCTGTATATTAGGTAGGATGATGCCCTCTTATTTGAATGAATTAGATCATGACTTGGAATATTTTGAGCCATTAACCAATAAAAAGCATTTCCCTAATTGGTCACTTTAGTATCACAAGTTTATGTATACATGTCAGATAGATTCTTGTTTATGAATGAATAAATAACTCTTCCTAACTTAGGATGCTTTCTGAAGTTGCATTCTGCATTAATCACCCCTTTTAAGGGTTAGGCTTGACTTTCTAATTAAGATAATTGGTTTTTTCTTGGTCTCCAACCTCATGAGGTGTTAATCTTACATAATAGTCACCAACCACATAGAGTGTTAGACTTTTTAAATTTCCAACTAGATAATTTGGTTTTTGAGTTTAGTTTCCAACCTCAGACGGAGTCAGCCTTACACTATAGAAACCAACCACACAAAGTTTTGGTCTTTACTAAGGTTGGTTGTTAACCTCATGGAGTGTCAATCTTATACTATAATTGTCAACCGCACATAGTGTAGGTCTTTTTTGAGTTTAGTTGCTGACCTCATGGGATGTCAGCCTTACATTATAGTCACCAAATGTATGGAGTGTTGACCTTTTTTAGATTTGTTGATGACCTTGCAGGGTATCAGTCTTACACTAAGTTTCAAGAATATATTGTAAGATTAGTTTTCTTTGGGTGATAATGGCACACCAAGTATTTGGGTCTCCTACTCAGTCTTTCACCACTTATTAAATTTCTAGGCCAAAGACGACACATTGAGTATCCTGAGTCATCATGTAGCTCCCTAAGTATTTTTTCATTAATGGTTTTCTAGGCATGACATCATTTTTTTAGCCAATAGTGGCACACCAAGCACTCTGATCATATACTCGAGTTTTTATTGTTCATTGAGTGGGTCTTTTATTTGACCTAAAAATGGTGCATTGTGTGTCCTGAGTCATCATGAAACTCCTCGAGTATATGTTTCACTTTTTAGTATCCATGTATGTTCCTTTAAAAACTATCATAATCTTACTAGTGAATTGATTTAAAGAGGAAAATATATAAAATTTCATTATTAAAAATAAGAAGATACATGATACTTAAAATTAGTAAAACAAGTAAAAAATGATTATAATTTTTCCTTAAGGATTAATCTTTTTCAGAGCTCTGACATTCTATGCTCTTAGCATGTCTTCACTAGAATGAGATTATAGTCGGTATGCATTGGGACTGACCTGCTCTTTTATTATGAAAGTCTATCTCATTTATTAGTGAGAGAGCATTTTGTTAAGCAATGACATCTACTAATTTAACATGAGATCATGACTTTTAAAATGTATCTTTGGTCACCTACCTTTTTGTTTCTTCTTGCCTTAGTGGTGCCTCTTTTTTGAGTTCTTTGAGCATATCGAGTGTGTCTTCCATAGGATATGAGTTTACTTGAATCCACTCACCATATTTATCTTCTGTTCTTTCCTTTTAGTTTAGACTTCATACTCAATCGATAGGATGACATCTATGCCATGGACAATGTAATGGGTGACTGTTTGCTGGTATTAGTGAGAGTAATCTTTAGTTCCCATAGTACTGTGAGTAGTGTGTTTACCCACTTAGCTTTTATGCCTTCGACCTATTTCCTGAGTAATTTGAGTACCTTCTTATTAGCAGCTTCCAATTGTTCGTTGCTTTATGGGTGATGTACTGATGTAAATTTTAGCTTGATTCCTTGAGACTCATAAAATTTCTTAGACCTCTCTTAGTAATTTAGGGTCCATTATCAGTGATGATAACCAGTGTCAACCCATACCAAAAAATAATGTCAGTCCAAATAATTTTCTTTTACCTATGGGGTGATCTTTGTGAGTGGCTTTACTTCAATCCACTTGCTAAAATAGTTGATCATGATTAAGATAAACCTTTTTTTTCCATTGGAGACTAGCAATCAACCCATTATATTTGTTCTCCAAATAGCGAATGGCGAAGGACTATTGATGAGGTTCCAAAGGTTGTGATAGCTACTGTAGGAGTGCTACAAATTTTTGGCATTGCACACATCTTCTCACTAATTCTTCAACATCATTCCTTAGTGTTGTCCAGAAATACCCTTGCATCAAAATTATGTTAGCAAGTGTCTTTCCTCCTCAATGACTACCACACTTGCTAGAATGGATTTTCTCAAGGACTTTCTTTTAATTTACCTCTTTTAAAAATATAAGGTTGAGCAAGGTTGTTGACCTTCAGAATACCTTGCCTTATATCAATAGGTATTGAGCTACTCTAATTTTGAACCTTCTTATGTCCTTCATCATTTCTTCAATTTTTCCAATTTGTATGTAGCTTTTGATGGGGTCAACCAACTCAGCAAGTATTCATGTTATATCTGCATCAGCTCTTCTTCTTTGAAACTCAGCTGGGTGAGCTGGATGACTGCATGCTCCTTGAGTCTGCTAGCCCAAAATACCAAGTCATCGAGTTGGTTTTCATCTCTAAGAATTTGTTCGATCTTAAAATATTCTATTTGCCAAATCTCCACTTTCACTTTAAGCAAATATCTTATTAAAGTCTCTTTTCGAACTTCATTTTCTCCATTACCTTATCTTACCATGACCTGGGAGTATGATTAGTTTATGGCTTGAATATAATGATTACTAATACTTATCTAATGATGGGAGAACATGTTTTCCCCTATCATTCTAATATTGAGGTCATCAAACTCTTCAATGAGCTTAAGGGTAAGGATGGAGGTGGCAAGTCAATAATGATTGATGCCACTATGAGAAGTCAATTAATGCAGTTGGGCTTAGTTCAAGTTCCACAAAGTCCAAAAAGAGATCGATGATTGTTTCATCGCACCCTTCACCAAGAAAGAAAAGAATGAAGGAGAAAGAGCTAATAGATGATCCTAGCTCTGTTGACATTAAGGATAATTATACCCTTGACTTGATTATTCTGATAAGTGAAGCTTTTAGGTGGTGGAGTAGATTTTTTTCTCTCATAGTTGGACATGATTTTTAACAACATTTCCATGCAGGGACTTCCTTATGATTTAATGATCGCCCAAGAAATGTTGTGGTATTCAACTAGAAAATTTGTTATGAGATATATATTCACTACTAAGGATCTTTCAGTCAACAAATCTGCACATCACTTAGAGTATATTCATCAATAGAACACCGAATACAAGTTGACTATATTGTGAGATGAAATAAAGCAATACGATGAAGAGAAAGAATGGGTGGATGTGGAGCAGTCTCGCCTTTTGGAGGTGAATAAAGAACTGTAGAGTAAACTTTGTTATCATGTCAAAGAACCTCAAATAAAGGAAGCTAACTTTTCAAGATTCTTTCATTATGATGGGTACATGGGATTATTATAGAAAAAGTTTAGGAAAATCACTAACTCCATTATCAGCAAATTGGTGAAACATAGCCAATTGGATGCTAAATTCTCATACTTTGACAACATGTTTACATTGTCAAAATTGGACTTCAAGGCAAGAGATGAAGAATGGAGCACCATTTATTTTTTATATTTATAACTTTTAAATTTTTTTTGGTCATTTCCCTTTGCACTTATGAGTGATTCCATATAAAAGTTATGTATGCTCACTACTCACCTTTGTATTTTAGTTTTTCTTTAATGATAAGAGGTTTTTTATTTGTCTATATTTTGAATGTACTTATTTGATTGAAATTTTATTTTAAATGTATACTCACAGAAAGTTTATGATTGTTCAAGTCATACTTGCTAAGAAATTTTAAATTTATTTATTCAAAAAGTATATTTGTTGAATGCATTAACTCACTATGTTTACTGAGTAATTTCTTTTAACTACTTTGTGATTGTAAGGAATACATTGCCAACAATATAATGTGTTGATCATAGTCACCAACCCTGGAGTGTTGGTCTTAGTCTTAATGATGGAGTTTTGGTCAGTAGTTGCTAACCATGGAGAGTTGGCCTTTAGTTTTCAACCTTGGAGAGTTGGTCTTTAGTTGCTAACTATGGAGAGTTGGTCTTTAGTTGCTAAGCATGGAGAGTTGGTATTTAGTCTCCAACCCAAGAGGGTTGTTCTTTAGTCACTAACCATGGAGAGTTGGTATTAGTTGCCATCATGGAGGGTTGGTCTTTAGTCACCAACCATGGAGAATTGGTCTTTAGTATGGACTCCCATATTATTTTCATAAAGAATTTAGAGTAAGTGAGTGTCCATAATTTGATTTAACTTTAGCTATTGAATTGACCTTGGTAATCCTAAGATATGAATGGAATGCCAAGGTTTTTAGGTTCTCTATCTAGGCCATATGTGGCTCACAAAATGAAACTCTTAGGCTAGAAATGGCTCATTGACTGGCTTGAGTCGACATGCAGTTCCTAAAGTGTTTTACTCGAATTATTATTATTAGCCAACTATCGCAAATTCTTGTGACTCATCAGGTCTTGGGGCGAGTTGATAAAATTTTAGTGTTGTATTTCACAATGATTCATTGGATGACTATGAAAGTGACATTGATTAATAATCATAAAAACAAGTTTATAAAAGCTTATAAATAAATTTGTTTAAAGCCTCTCACAAGCCAAGTATAGGGAACATCTTCTCCTAAGTGTCTTCATAATTAATAAGCTCCCAAGTTAACTTTTGCCTTTAAAATATAAGGCCAATCCCAAGTGTGGGAGAGTTTTCCCAATGAATTATGATGAACCACTACATCCACCTTTTTAACACCAAGTCACCAGCCTTGAAGTATTTTTCTTTGATATGGCCATTATAGTATTTTGCAACTTCTCTTTAAATATTTCTTGACACCTTAATCAATAATTCTTCTAACAGGTCGAGCGTGGTCTCCATGGCTTTGATGTTTAATCTTCCCCATTCTCCAGTCTGTTGACTTAGCTCAATAGTCACTATTACTATTTAACTATAGAGTTCATGCTCAACTAAAATCATGACTTATGTTCTGTGTGATAAGCTGAATGACATTTGCCCAGTCATTAACTTT
Source organism: Cymbidium sinense (assembly GCA_021442155.1). Classification (NCBI taxonomy): domain Eukaryota; kingdom Viridiplantae; phylum Streptophyta; class Magnoliopsida; order Asparagales; family Orchidaceae; genus Cymbidium; species Cymbidium sinense. Next base: position 75,642,317 of record CM038227.1, read on the forward strand.
GGAGTCATCATGAGTTCTTATAGTACAATGAGAGAAGCATTTACTAACTTGGCCTTTACACCCTCCACTATTTCGTTTAGTTAGTTAAGGATATTCTTATTCATCGCCTCTACTTGACCATTGCATTAAGGATGATGTACTAAAGTGTAATTGAGTTTAATTCTTTGTGATTTACAAACTTCTCTCAGTCACATGTCGATGAATTGTGGGTCATTATATGTGATGATTTCTAGTGGCAACCAATTCCAACAAATTATGTTAGTCCAAAACAAAATTTTGAATGTTATCTTAGTGAGTGGCATGTCCTTAATCCATTTACTAAAGTAGTCAGTCATGATGATCATGAACATTTTATTCCCACTGTGTAAAGGCTTTATTAAGTCCATTACTTAGATAATGATAGGTCAACGACTTATGATCAGCTATAAAAGTTATGGCAGATGCTATTATAATGGAGTTAACTTCTAACACTACTCACACTGCTTGTCGAACTCTTTAGCATTTTTACTTCATGTAGGACAAAAATACCCTTGATACAAAATTCAATGTGAGTGTTCTTTCTCTTGATTGGCTCCCACACTCACTAGAATGTGCTTCAATTAGTATTTTTCTTTCTCATTTCACATACACATCTCATATTCATTGAGGTTATTGATCTTTGAAATAACTCACAAGTGGTTTAGAGATTAGACTAGCTTGATTTTGAATTTTTAGGTCTTTGATCTTTTCTTCTAGTTCACTTATTTGCAAGTAATATAGGGTCGACCCAACTGGATGAACATTTATAATGTGTTTGCATAGACTCATCTTCTTCTATACTCAATTGGGTGTGATGGAACATAGGCTGTTCCTTGAGCTATTCACTTAAGAATTTAGATTAACGAGTTAGTTTTGATCTCTCAAAACTTTTTCATTAAAATATACCAACTTACCTATCCTCACCTTTAGTTTGATTAAATATCTTTAGAATTACTCATTTCACATTTCATAGTCCTTGTTAACCTAATTGACCATTAAATTTGAGTCAAATGACTTACAATGTCTGAAGCATTGAGTCTTTAGGAAAATCTTAGCCTAATGAGTAAAGCCACATATAAATTTATATTCATATGCTTCTTATGGCCAATGTAACCAGGAGAATGATGTAAGGTGAAATAGCTAGAACATAATGTCTAGCCTATGGGGCAAAGACTCACCTCATGTAGGGAAAACGCATAAGAGGAAGAACTTCCACCAAGTAATTGATGCAAAACAGCTCGCTTCATGTCTGACAACTCACTTATATACGAGTGACTATACATCCATAGTGCGTGATAGATGGACCACCACAAAATTTTTAGGGTCTCTATTAAGAGAAGTTGCCACTTAATCATGATGAACTCGCCTCTCACAGGTGAGTCATCAATCCTATTTATTCAACATTTTTCATGAATGTCTACTAAATGTAAAAGTGCCTCCCCAAACTCTATAAAAGGAGAGCCTTTGAGACATCTATTTGTGGGGGAAGTCTTTTTTGGGGGATTTAGGCTATTTTCTTGATTTTTGGGCCTTTTTGGGGAGCTTTTTTTGAATTCCCATTAAATCATTCATTGTATCACCTTCTTGAGAATATAAAGAGAGTGATTTGTACTTAGATTTGTCAACATAAGGGAATCTCTTTTAATCTTCTACCTTTTTCTCTACCATCTTATCTACCCTAACCCTACTTATTAGGCTCCTAAGTAAGTTTTGCCTCATTTTTAAACAAAGTCTGATCCAACATCCACCTAGATGTAGAGTGCTTGGAAGAAGATGAGAATTAGAAGTTAGTTGTAGAACCATGTAGATGACTTGGCGTGGGATTATTTGGTAGGAATAGAGTAAGGCTCTAAACTATTTATCACCGAAAAACATCAAAAGAATATGGAAGATAATATCACTTACCTAATATACGAGGTCATGGAAAAAGCAATAAGTAGAAACTAAAGGCTATGGACAATGAAGACTCTTTAAGATTGGTAACTCGTGAAGCTCACTAATGGAGGAGGAAGATATCTAGAATGCTAAGTGTTGATGATGAGTCTTATCATGCATGTGAAGATAAAGACATTCATAATGAGTGATAAAACCTAACAACCACTTTCTCCAAGAAGATTGTAAATGTGTGCCCCATGCACAAGTTCAAGATTTTTATTTCACAGGAAAAACATCTTTGAAAATCTCTATCATCTTATAAGATGTTTAAGGAGTTTATTCTTCATGAGGTAGACTGATTTATATTCAACTAGATTTACTATAAGCTAATGTTAAGGTTTATTTTAGATCTGGGTTTTACTTCCGATGAATGTAAGCATTCATAGTTAATTGCCTCTTTTACTATAGTAGGAGAGCACTCTCGATTAAGGTTGGAAATAAATGTATATATCTGATATAAGTTGGTGTCTAGTGATGTGTTATGGTGTGGATGATTGTCAAAAAGAGGTGTAGTCCCGATCAAGATCCAATGGTTCCATCATCTTAAGACTACCTTATTTCAGTCTAACAATATTAGAGTGCTATATGCCATAATGTTCAGGGAGTCTAATTTAAATTCATTAGTTACCACATCTTAAATATATCAAGTAGATTAGAGTTTTAATATATGTGTTGTGATGTAAGTATTTATTGAATTATTCAAGCTAGACTTAATTTACAAGTCTATCCAATAATTTAATTTTTATAGAGTAGTCTACATTATAGATGTATGTAGAGCTTACATTCATTAGAATGTAATGACTATAGGGTAGTTCTCATGTCAAACAAATGACTGAGCCTACATTCATTGAAAAGCCAAATAGATGAGGTTATGTTTGCATAACAAATATAGGTTGGGTTTAGGTTGAATCAAGAATAGATCAGACTTAAATCAATTAAACTATCATTAGATTAGAATTACATCACATTGGAATGCCAGAATGGTTTTAGATGTTTTCTTAGAAAATGAATATATTAGTTGCCTTACATCAATTAGAATGCTAGGTATAGGAGTTAGCTTGGTAAATAAATAGATTGGACTTATATCTCTTTGGAATGCTAATAGATTTAGAAGTTTACATAGTGAATAAAAGGATTGGACTTACATCCCTTTCGAATGCTAGTAGATTTAGACATTCACATAGAAAACATAATGATTGGACTTACCTCCCATTAGAGTGCTAGATAGATGTTAAGATTGGACTTACATCTCTTTGGAATGCTAGTAGATTTAAATGTTCACATAGTGAATGAAAAGATTAGACTTACATCTTTTGGAATGCCAATAAATTTAGATGTTCACATAGTCAACAAAAAGAACACTACCTTTGTTGGTCCCAAGTCCATATGTGAAAAGTGGAGGGTTGCAATAGGTAGTCGACAACCAGCGTAAAACTTGTTGAAATAATCATGACATGAATTCTTTAAATCATTATATTAATTTTAGGGCTTCCCTTGGAAGCGACGTGCTGTATGGCTTGAATATAGTGAAAAATGTGCAAGGGCCACAGCATCGGCGCCCAGGTGCAGTGTTAAATAAGCAAGGGTTCCCACATTATGGATGGATGCGGGCAAACAAATTAGTCCATGAAATTAGAATTAGGTTAGGAACTTGGAATATAGGTACTTTTATAGGTAAATTAATGGAATTAATAGATATTATGGTTCATAGAAAGATAAATATTTTATGTGTTCAAGAAACTAAATGGGTTAGGGAGAAGGCCAAGGAGATTGATAGTTTAGGTTTTAAACTTTGGTATTCAGGTAGAAGTCAAACTAGAAATGGTGTAAGTGAGATTATAGATAAAAGTTTGAAGGATAATGTTATAAATATTAATAGATGTGGAGATAGAATTATAGCTTTAAAGATTATTATTGATACTAAGATTATCAATGTTGTAAGTATTTATGCTCCCCAAGTAGGTTTGGATGTAGGCTCAAAAGAATAATTTTAGAATGAATTAGAGGGATTAATACAAAAGATACCTCATGAAGAAAAAGGTACTTATTGGAGGAGTTTTAAATGGACATGTTAATAGAGTGGTAGAAGATTGTAAAAGTATTTATGATGGTTATAGATTTGAAGTGATTAATGAATAAGGTAGGGCTATATTAGATTTTGCTTTAGCTTATGATTTTATAATTGTTAATACTTTATTTAAAAAAAGAGAGAAATATATTATTACTTATAAAAATGGATCTAGTAAAACATAGATTGATTATTTTCTAATAAGAAAAATAGATCGTTTAGATTGTAAAGATTGTAAGGTCATTCGAAGTGAAAGTTTAAGTACCCAACATCGGTTATTAGTTTTAGATTTTAAGATGAAAGATTGTAAGAGGAAAAATAAATCAAATTATTGTCCTAGGATTAGATGGAGACACTTAAAGAACACAAATAAAAATATTTTTAAGAGCAAGCTATAAGAACTTAGAATTTGGGATGTTCATAAGTATGCTAATGCAATGTGGGAAAAAGTAGCAAGTGAAATTAAGCAAGTTGCTAAAATTTCCTTGGAGAATCAAAAAGAAAAACTTCTTTTAATAAAAATAGTTGGTGGTAGAGTCAGAGTGTGCAAGAAAAGATAAAAAATAAGAAGTATTGTTATAAAACTTGGTTTATAGGTAAAAATTCAGAGAATTGGGAAATATATAAAGTGGCCTGTAAAGATTCTAAAAAAATAATATATGATGCAAAAAATTTAGCTTTTACTGATTTCTACAATAGATTAGATACCAAAGAAGGTGAAAGATGTATATATAAGTTAGTCAACCAAAGAGATAGGAGATGTAAAGACCTAGTTCAAGTGAGGTGTATTAAGGATGAAAATAATAAAGTACTTTTTCTTAGAAAAGGATATTGAAAATAGGTGGATGAGATATTTTGATAAACTTTTCAATGAAGGATCTGAAAGTAAGACTAATTTTAGTAACCTTAAAACCCTAAACAAAAATAGAGAATTTTGTTTTTATCATCGTATTTGTAAATTCAAAGTTAGAGAAGTTTTAAAGAAAATGAAATGTGGAAAACAATAGGACTTGATGATATTCCAATAGAAGTGTGGAAATGTTTAGGAGATCAAGAATTTTCTTTGCTTACTAATCTTTTTAATGATTTTTTTAAAGACTAAAAAGAAGCTAGATGAGTGGAGAAAGATTTTGTTGGTTCCTATATTTAGGAATAAATGTGATACACAAGAGTGTGCAAATTATAGAGGAATTAAGTTAACGTGTCATACATTAAAATTATGGGAGAGAGTAATTGAGCATAGGTTACGATGTGATACAAAAGTTTCTCACAATCAGTTTGGTTTCATGCAAGGTAGATCCACTATGGATGATATACATTTGTTAAGAGGTTTGATGGAGAAGTATAGAGAAAGTAAGGAGGATCTACATATGATATTTATTGATTTAGAGAAAGCTTATGATAAAGTTTCAAGAGATGTTCTATGAAGAGTTCTAGAACATAAAGGAGTTAATATTGGTTATATTCAAGTCATTAAGGATATGTATACTAGAGCTGTTACTTGTGTCCAAACACAAGGAGGATTAACAAAATATTTTCTTATTTCAGTTGAATTACATTAAGGATCAGCTTTAAGCCCTTATTTTTTTTTGCTTTAGTTATGGATGTTCTTAATAGGCATTTATAGGAAGATGTACCTTGGTGTATGCTTTTTGCTAATGACATTCTTCTTGTCGATAAGACTAGAGAGGGAGTCCAAGAGAAACTTGAATTATGGAGGTCAACATTAGAATCTAAAGGTTTTCATTTAAGTAGATCTAAAACTAAAAATATGGAGTGTTATCATAGTTGTAGAAGTTTTAGTGGTCGTGATGTGACATTAGGTGAACAAGTCATTTATAAGAGTGAGCGATTCAGATATTTAGGCTCTATTATTCAAAATGATGGTGAAATAGATGGAGATGTTAGTAGTAGAATTCAAGTTGGATGGTTGAAGTGGAGGAATGCATCTGACCGGTTGTGTGATAGAAAAGTTCCACTTAAACTTAAGGGAAAATTTTATAAGATGGTAGTAAGACCTACAATGACTTATGGTGCAAAATGTTGACCAATAAAAGATAAGCATAAGACTAAGTTAAGTGTTACAGAGATGAGGATGCTCAGGTGGATGAGTGGCTTTACTCATAGAGATAAAATGCAAAATGAGTATGTTTGGAAAAAAGTTGGAGTAGCTCCAGTGGCGGATAAGATCTATGAGAGTCGCCTTAGATGGTTTGGCACATAAAGCGTCGATCGTCTGATGACCCCGTTAGGATAGTCGATGCATTAGATTTGCCTTATGTTAAGAAAGGTAGAGGTAGACCTAAAAGACTTGGTTAAGATGTATAAAAAATGACCATTGTATACTTGAATTAAATGATAATTTGACACATAATAGGACACAATGGAGATGAAGGATTCATGTAGCTGACCCCACTTAGTGGGATAAAGGCTTGATGTTGTTGTTGTTATTGTTATTGCACAATGAACAAAAAGATTGGACTTACATCCATCTGAATTGTCAGTAGATTTAGATGTTCTCATAGCAAACTTATAGGTTTGACTTACCTCCCTTTATAGTGCTATATAGGTTTAGATATTTGCATAACAATTAAAAAGATTTGACTTACATATTTTGGAATGCTAGAATATTTAGATGTTCACATATCAAATGAAAAAACATGCTAGTAGATTTTGATGATCGCATAGTGAATGAAAATATTGGAATTACATCTTTTTAAATTCTAATAGTTGTTTAGGATGTTCACATGGAAAATGTATAGATTGGGTGATTTTCATTTATAAACATAGATTTTGCAAGGCCTCGATGTTGGAAAATCAATGCCTAAGCGCTAAAGGGGTAGAACCTCGACATTAAAAAGTTACCACCTTAGCACTAAGAGATAAAAAAAATTAGGCTTCAAAATAAGAGATAATGCTTCCACACTATAAAATAAGCATGGTGCCACTTAGGCACCATCTTAAAATAAAAAAAGTAGGTTGACTAATTGACTAGTGCCTAGGCACTACAAAGAAGCACCACAGTGCCAGCCAAAAACTTGTTTAAAATGCCTGGTAATTGGACAAATGCATTTAATAGAAAATATAAAACTTTTGACCAGCATCGTGGTATTGTGTTAAAGCTCCATAGTACTGCATAAATGCCTAGTGCACTTTTCGCACTCTATCAACTACATAATTAATGATAATAAGTGTTTATAAATGATCTTTTTGATGGGAATAATAAATGCCTTGACCGGCTAACTAGTGCCTAGGTGCTAAATGTGGAGCATCGTAGTGCTTGTCCGTTAGTTTAGAAACTGAAAGGCCAGTGCCTAGGTGCTGCAAAATCATTGTCATGATGCTTGATCAAGTCTATAAATAGGACCTTTGGGCTGCCTATTTTTCATTCTAAAATCATTATTTTTTTAATTTTTATAATTCTTCTCTTTTAGCCATTTGCTCATATTTAGAACAATAAATATGTTACTCAAGTACTTCCATAAGAGTAAGAAGAGGGTAACCTTAAGTGACACTAACCAATTTGTTAATGTAGATGTCGAGGAGAGGTACCAGCACACTCTAATTAATAAGCATCTCATTCTAGGAAGAGGACTCAACAATCTGAGTGGAGCTTAGAGATGATCATCAATGAATGCAGCTTGGAGCAATTCACCTATAATAGTAAAGCTTCCATCATCCTTATGGTGCTAGAGTTCTTCGCCAATATGAAGGAGCACCAAGATAATAAAGTCTTTATAAGGGAGAAATGGGTATGTTTTATTTCGATAGTACTACCATTAATGCAAAATATAATTTATAAAATTTTGTATATGATAAATATCTTTTCTTTTATAATAATTAACCTAATTTTGATGAATTTCTTAGTTTCCCAACTGTTAGAAATTCAAATGTTTAGTGGAAATGGTGGGATAAAAAGATTATCAATTTTTCTATAATTTTCCTAACTATAGAGGCTAAAGCTTGGCATTATTTTATTTTTGGTAAGTTGATGCCCATTAGTAATATTAGTTAGGTAACTAAAGATAAAGCCATTCTAAATTATGCAATTTAAAAGGGCTTTATTATAGATGTAAGGAAAATTATTTATAATTTAATTTGTAATTTTTCTAAGGGTAATAATACCCTAGGTTTTGATCATCCTTCTCTTGTTTATTAAAGAGCTCACCTAACTAAAAGAAGTCCTTATACAAAGGGCATTTAGTGTGTCAGAGGACTTAGATGAAGAAATCCTTATACAAAGGGCTCCCATAAAGAACAATTAAAGGGCTTAAATCAAAAATGAAAGTAGGAGAAAACTCATGCGCTCCTCAATTATCCTCCAACATAGTAAATGAGCAACTCTAAGAAATTGGAGGAGAAGTCTCAAAATTAAGAAAAAGGGTTGGTTAAAGTAGTTGTCGATAATAGGAATTGAAAAAAAAAATTATCATCATATGGGTCTGCAATAGTAGTAATTTTCTTATATGACTGAGTTCAACTTATCACAAGTTCAAATTTTTAAAAATATGTATCTTTAATGCAGGTCTGAGTAGAGTTTCTTTTCATATAACACCTCATTAAATCCTTTATGTTAGCACCTTATGGTAATTTTATTTGGCATATTTTTGAATAAAAAAATTTATTTCACATTAATTACTTATCATTTCAAATGTTGATTAGTTGCTCCTAGGATTTGATTTACAATTTAAATTTAATTAAAAGTTAAAATTTCAATTGTATAAAAATTTTCACTTAAGATTCAAAAATTGAGAAGTCAACACTTCGATGTTTAAAGGTTAGTACCTTAGAGCTTGGAGATCAGTCCCTCAATTCTAGATTATAAAAATTGGGCTTAAAATCAAAGAACGTAGTGCTTAGGCATCAGAAAAGTGGCACCGCGATGCTTTCCAAAGAGTGTAGTAGCACTGCAAGTTGGCATTTTGACCTTACAACCCAGGAAGGCAGCATTGTGGCACTAGAAGGTAGCACATTGGTGCCATATGATAGCACTATGATTCTGCAAAGCATAATGCCAATGGTTCAAATTTATGAGAGCTTAGCACCTCTGCTGTGGGGATCAATGCTTTGCTGCTACGTAGTAGTGTCGCAGCACTACGAGATAGGACATTTTACATTAAAACAAATTCTCTTATGTAGTTTGATGGCTCACACAAAATTTCAGCAACATAATAACTTAGAAATAATAGGATTTAAAAATTTTTAGTGCAACACACACTCTATTCCCTTGTCTCAGATTGAAGATCAATGGTGGGTGTACTTTCATCTCATGCTAGAATAAAGTTTGATTATGGAGGCCTTCATATTTTAGAACTAATGAATTATTGATCAAAATTTCAAGTTAATTTTAGTTTTGATAGAATTTTATCTTGGTAATGCCTAATATTTAATAATTAATATGATAATTCTCTTCTCCCATGCACTAGACCCAAGATCAACAGTAGAGGTCTTCAGAAATTTTGGGGGGCAAGGAATCAAATGCATAAAAAACTTTCATTTCATATTTGACCTAAAACTGATGCTTACAAAAGCCTTTATCTTTGGTTTCGGTTGTCTCACTTGAGAAGAAGATTCTTTGTGTGAGATGAGGGCTCAGCCAAGGGAATGATAATGAAGAGTGGCTAGAAAGAGTGCTAGAGAAAGTGTGTAAATTTGCTAGAGAGTGTGTAAAGAGTGGCTAGGTTGAGTGTGAAGTCATCCCTTCCTCTTTTTAATAAGAAACTACTATCTTAACTACTCCCTCTCTTCTCCTTGAGTGGTTCTCGCTAATGAGGTTAGTTTTTGGTGGGAGTGGTTAAGGCTATGTTCTTTTTTTCTTTTTTTATTCAACAGCCAACAATTTCACACTTGGAGTCATATAAGGGTTACACTGATCCTGTTGATTATATAACATACTTTGAGTCTATGACATCTCTACTAGATTTTGATGACATAATGATATGTTGAATCTTCTTCACCACCTTTAAAAAATTAGCATTCAGGTGGTTATTATAGTTATTAATGAAAATCATAACTTCTTTTGCTAACTTCAAAAGAATGTTCACAACATATTTTATTAATAAACTACTAAAGAGCTTGTGGGCTTTATTGCAAATGATGTAAGAACATAGTGAATCTCTCAGGAGGTTCATCTACACGTTGAAAAAGAGATGTTAAAAATTAAAGACTTAGGGCTCATGGTTGCAAATGCGAGACTTACTCAAGATCTCAAAGAAGGTCCTTTCAGATATGCACTTGAGCTGCAATAACCTAAAATTCTCACTAAACTATTAGAGTTGGAAAAAAAAGCATGTTTACTTAAAGGAATACAATGATGTCACCCAGCCATCCATGATAATTAGCAAAGGTGATCCCTTTAAGAAGTTACTCTTAGAGTTGCTCCATAGAGACATATTCTAAAGAAGGAAGTATGGTAAGAAGCAAAAACTTGTCCTAAAATAAGAATTATTGATGCATTGGTGAGAACCTACAACCATCATGCCACCTTTGAGGGAATCGATGGCCAATTTGGTGTAGGCTATCTATAATAAGGAATACTTTAGGTGGCGGCCACCATAAGGGAATATGCAGTTTGTGATTTCTCTAGATACTATTGTTATCATTATGACCATGAGAAGAATTTTGAGTAATGTCTCCATCTAAAGAGCTTATTGGATGAGTTGATCAATGATAAGAAACTCAAAAAACTTCACCAAGAGATATGTAAAAGAAAGCAGTGATATGAGTAGTGAACTCATCCCAACTCATGAATTTTACATCATAGGAATTATGACCATTATCTTCAGAAGAGATGGAGAATTAATAAGGTGAGTTAGCCTCATAAGAATGTGATATAGGGGTAGCCAACTAAATAGTTATAATGCAGGCACCAAGTACACTGATAGTCCTTATGAGCTTCTCAAAGAAATATCATCCTAGATTTAGCAATCCATATAATAATGTAGTTATCATTACAACATCAACTATGAATTACCAAATCAAGAACATATTAATCGACATCAAGAGATCATAAATATTATCTTCAAATCTATTTTTTTGATAGGTTGGGCTTAGAGAGTTCCAAACTCACCCTTATAGGAGGACCACTTTATGACCTTTTTGATGAAAAAGAGAAACTGGAGGAGTTATCTCTCTCCCAATAACATGGGAAAAAGGCAAGAAATAATTCACAATTTTGACCAACTTTGTCATCGTGAATGTGCTTTCCACACACCACCATATTCTACCTACCATGGCTAAGCACATTTAAAACTTGGTGTCAACATATTATTTAATTATTAAATTTTTAATAGGCGGAGTGGAGATCATAGTCATGAGCCTACTACTTACAAGCAATAGGAAACTCTCATAAGATGGAAGAAGTGCTATAGCTGAAGAACACACATACCAGAGTAGAGGTCACTAAAGATATCAAGGAGATGCTAACTATGCAAAATCTTGAGTGCATCTTAAGTTGTTTCTTAGCTTTTAGACCCGAGCATAAAGAAGCCTTCATTCATGCTCATTAAGAAGACATCAATGTATTCTCTTGGACTATAATGAAAATATCAAGCATCTACATAAATGTTGCTTTCCACAAACTTAATGTCTAAAAGGATGCAAGAACTATAAAATAAAAACTAAGGAAGATCACTGATCTACTCATTGAGCTAATTAAATAAGTTTCCAAGCTGCTAGAGGCTGACTTCAACAAAGAAGTTCAATACGCATAGTGGCTACTAAAGAAGGTGATAACACAAAAGTCTAATGACAAATAAAGGATGTGCATAGATTTTACAAACATAAATTTAACATTTTTGAAGGATGGATACCCAACATACAAAGATTGACACACACTTTGACTCAATGGTTGGTTATTCAGTAATGAGCTTCTTCAATGCTTTCTTGGCAAATCATCAAATACAAATGTACTTAGCTGATTTAGGGAAAAAGACATTCATCATATGAGAGGGGATTTACTCTTATAAAGTTATTCCATTTAGGCTAAAGAATGCCAAGGAAACTTACTAAATGACAATGATGGATCAAGTTTTTATAGGGTAGAAAGAAAAAAAATGTGGAGGTCTATGTAGATGACTTGTTAGTCGAGAGCAAGTAGCCCAAACAACACATTGAATACCTGAAGGAAACTTTGGCCACTTTGAGGAAGTATAATATAGGATTAGAAACTTTTTTTAACATTTTTTATCACTCCTAAGGACATAAAGGTGAACCTTGGGATCACTCAAAAGAAAACACCTTTGAAGATGCTCTCCACCATCTTTATTGAAATGAGTAGGAGTATGTTTTTTTTAATGAGGCAAATTGATATATATTCAACCAAATTTCCACTAACATTACATTAGGGTTTATTTAGATTTGGGTTCTACTTCTTATGAATGCAAGCCTTTAAAGTTAATTATCCCTCTTAACACAATAAGAGAGAACTCTCAATTAAGGTTAGAAATAAATATATCTTTCTGATATGAATCGTTGTCTAGTAATGTGTGTAATATGGCATAGATGACTGTTGTTGATCTCATTTTTTGATGAGGTTAACATCATCTCTAAACTAGTAATTACACCACTTAATCCTAGATTAAGAGCCTCTTGATTAAGCACTTTTGACACTATATTTAGTTACCTCGTGAATTCTTCTAGGGTTTAGCCAAACATAATAGGATTAGGTGGACTCAAATCAAATTAAAATCTAAATAAATGATTGAATCAAATACATTCTAGTTAAAATATAATTCCAATTGAGCTTAGACTAAGGTAATTAGGATGGTTAACCCAATTATTCTACTTAAGCTCAAAATCACTTAAACCCAAAGAAATTATAATAAAATAAAAATAAATTGAAACTAAATCAAATAAAAAAGCATAAAGTCAATGCATGAATAAAAATGAATCTAAAAGTAAATCCAAATGAAGCTCAAAGATCGTCAACCATTTGACATAGAGTTGACTTATGTCGATCCAAGCAAGTCAAAAGGTCAACCCACCAAAATTAGAACAAATAAGGCCATTCCAAAGACTCAAAATCATAAAATGAACATGTTTAAACATGAATCAAATAAATTTAATCTAATAAGGTCTTAGTTGTGCTAATTAGATCACTTGATTTGAATAAACTCAAATGAACCTTATTAAAGATAAAATTTAAGTTAAATTAAAATTTAATCCAAATCAAATACCCAAAATCATTTAAAAAATAGAATTAAACATAATCCAACCAATCATTGGGTTTAAGTTGACCAATTTGGTCATTTGACACAAATTAGTCTAGCTTAACCCATTATGCCTGATCTAGGTCAAATGGAAAAAAAATTGAATTAAACTTAAACGAAAATGAAATTAATCACTCCAAAACATTCCACACATGATTGGAGTCTAAACATGCTTTAATTAAGCCAAATTGGCCATTTGAACTCAACTGTACCCATTTTAGTTAAAATGGGTCAAGTTTAAACAAAATCAAAATCAATTCTAAATCCAAGGAAATCAATCAATTTAAAACATCATAAATCATCAACAACAATAATAATAATAACCCTTTATCCTATTAAGTAGGGTTGGCTACATGAATCGTCCGTCTCTATTATGTCATATTATGTGTCAAATTCTCTTTTAATTCAAGTATACTAATGTCATTTTTTATACATATTAACCAAGTATTTTTAGGTCTACCTCTACCTTTCTTAACATAAGTAAAATATAATGCATCTACTCTCCTAAATGATTCATGAAATGGTTGATGCTTTATGTGTCCAAACCATATAAAGTGACTCTCTCTAATCTTATCTGCCACTGGAGCTACTCCAACTTTCTCGAACATACTCATTTTGTATTTTATCTCTAAGAGTAAAGCCACTCATCCACCTGAGCATCCTCATCTCTACAACACTTAACTTAGTCTTATGCTTCTCTTTTATTAGCCAACATTCTGCACCATAAATCATTGCAGGTCTTGCCACCATGTTATAAAATTTTCCCTTAAGTTGAAGTAGTACTTTTCTATCACACAATAGGCTAGATGCGTTCCTCCACTTCAACCATCCAACTTGAATTCTACTAATAACATTTCATTCTATTTCACCATCATTTTGAACAATAGAGCCTAAATATCTAAATCACTCACTCTTTTTGATGACTTGATCACCTAATGTCACAACACTACCACTAGAAATTCTACAACTAAAATTACACTCCATATATTCAATTTTAGATCTACTTAAAAAAACATTTAGACTCTAAGATTGACCTCCATAATTCATGTTTCTCTTGGACTCTCTCTCTAGTCTTATCAACAAAAAGAATGTCATCAGCAAAAAGCATACACCAAGGTACATCTTCGTGTAAATGCATAGTAGGAACATCCATAACTAAAGCAAAAAAGATAAGGGGTTAAAGCTAATGCTTGATGTAATCCATCTAAAATAGCAAAATATTTTGTTAATTCTCTTTATGTTTTGACACAAGTAACTGCTCTAGTATACGTATCCTTAATGACTTGAATATAACCAATATTAACTCCTTTCTTTTCTAGAACTCTATAGAGAACATCTCTTGAAACTTTATCATAAGCTTTCTCTAAATCAATAAATATCATATGTAGATCCTCCTTACTTTTTCTATACTTCTACATCAAACCTCTTAACAAATGTATAACATTCATAGTAGATCTACCTGGCATGAAACAAAACTAATTATGAGAAACTTTTTTATCACATCATAACCTATGCTTAATTACACTCTCCCACAATTTTAATGTATGACACATTAACTTAATTCCTTTATAATTTGTACACTCTTGTACATCACCTTTATTCTTAAATATAGGAACCAACAAATTCAACATTTCCCTTTTTCAATTCTGGGTTCTTTGAGCATATCAAGTGTATCCTCTATCAAAGACCTCACTAAATTCAACAGTGTCGTCACCCTAGCCGTGCTCTAGTGATTCTCATTTTCCCTCTCTGTCCTATGGTTTTTATTGGCTCCTCTTACATAGCGACGACCCTACTTGGATTTCAGTTTTGCTTAACATGCGATTCCGTTGATCATGGATATGATCTCTGTTTCCTCTTGGGGAAACCTAGCTACTTTTATTACAGCTGTGAAACTTCCTGACCCCTTGAGGTTCACTTGATCCAACCCCTCCTTGGCATCAAAATCTTTCAAATATGTTCTTGCGGGTAAGGTCAACTACACAAGTGAGTCACATGATCTTATCTCTACTTCCTTCCGGGGTGTACCTACCATTATGTGTGCTGATTTGGTGGTGGAAAGGCTTGCTAAACCATTTGAATTTACATTGGTGGGTAAATTTGCATTGCGGCATCCCACTATGGCAAATATTAGATCTATTTTTCATAGTTTGAAGCTCTCTGGTATTTTTTTCTATTGGATTGATAGACTCGTACCATGTTCTGATTCAGCTTTCAAATGATTTGAATTACTCTTGGGTTTTTTCTAGATGATCATATTTTTTGTTCAACTATCAAATGCATTTGTTAAAATGGACACCTTACTTTAACATTAAGGAGGAGTCTCCCATTGTTCCTGTCTGGATTTCCATTCCAAATTTACCTATTCATTTCTTTAATCCTGATTTTCTCTTTGTTGTGGCTGGGTTGTTTGATTGGCCTCTCTGATTGGATCAGGTGATTGCTTCTAACACCAATCCATTTATTGCTCGGATACTAGTTGAGTTGGATATAACTAAAAAATATTCGAAGGAAATTTGGCTAGGCTTGGAGAAATACGGGTATTTACAAAAAGTTGAGTTCAAAAATTTTCTTATTTTTTGTTCTCATTGTAAATTTCATGGGCATGGGATTTCAGAATGCTTTGTAGTTCATCCACACCTTAAGAATAGTTCTACTGTGCTTCCTAAGTCATCTCCCTCTCTTAAGGCTCCCTTGGTTAAACCACAAAATTCTATGGTCTCTAATATCTTCTTACCTGAATTTGAGGCCCATTGCCTTGAACTTCCTACTCGTCAATCTGATATTATTGCGACTATGCCTGATCAACTGCAGGATGCCACACTTGCTAATTATGATGATGTCCTTTCTAATGAGACTAACCACTTGAACTGTAATAATATTATTATGAATGTAACTAATAATAGTTCTGCAACACTTATGGTTGCTGACTCTCTATCTAATGCCTTTATTCCAACCTCTTTGACACCTTTAATTAAAGGAAAAGTGATTGATCATGAAGGAATGGATGGTGTGCAAAATTTAGAGAAAGTTTCTACTCCAACCTTAGGTATTTGTGCTTTTCCCAGCTCTATTCCTTGTGCTTCTTCATCTAACCTTGATCTGATTTCTAATCCAAATTTACAGCACAACAATGATTTGGAAAAAGGTGAACTGGCCTGTAATGCTGTTTTAAATGTGCCTCCTTTTTCCAAGAAATTTTCTGATCAATCATTATCAGATGGTGATGCTGTGGATATGGCTAATAAATTTCAGACAATTTTTAAAAAGAAAAATAAAATTTCTAAACCTAGATTCCCTAACTTTGCCAGAGTTACTCGATTTGGCTCCTCTGTCCAAAAATAAATGGTTTCATTCTTTATTTGGAATGCGAGAGGGATTGGTACCTTCTCTTTTAGGAACATAATTAGTAATTTAGTTCGCTCTCATAACATTTTCTTTTTCTCTATTTTGGAACCCTTTGTTCTCCCCTCTAACATTGCTTCTGTTGCTGGAATGAATGGTTTTGAAAATTTCTTTGCTAACTTGAGCAATAAAATTTGGATTTTTTTTGGAAGAGTCCCTTTGTTTTGCAAGTTATGCAGGATTTACCCCAGGTTGTAAATGCTAAAATTACTTATGATAATTGGTGTTTCTTTGGGTCTTTTTTCTATGCCTCTTGTAATAGGAATGGTAGAAGGATTCTATAGGAAGATCTTGTTAGTTTTTCTTCCTATGTCAATGCTCCCTAGTTTGTGGGTGGGGACTTTAACATTATCTCTTTCTCTTCCGAATGAGTTGGTGGTAATGCTCCTAACTTATTTTCTATGGAGAATTCAATAACATGATCCTTGATTTTCATCCTATTGATATTGGATTTATTGGGTCTCATTTCACTTGGAATAATCACAAACTTTGGCAAAGATTAGATAGGGTCCTTTTTAATAATCTATGGATCAACCTTCTTCCTCTTACCTCTGTTGAGCATCTCAGTAGAACCCTATCTGATCATTCTCCCTTGCTGATCACTATTAAGGTTAATGCTGATAAACCCTCCTCTCATATTCCATTCCAATTTCAAAATATGTGGCTTATGGATGGTAGATTTTTGGATGTGGTTGCTAGCAATTGGGGTGAACCTCTCCATCTTGATGACTCTATTTTTGGGATGACGAGACTGTGGTTCAAATTAAAAAGGCTTAAATAATGCCTTAATTGGTGGAAAAAACATTGTTTTAAAAACTTTTTTGCGAATATCAAAGAACTAGAATATGAGGTTATAGGTTTAGAAGATGCTATTGTTAATGATCCATCCAAAATTTCCTTAATAACTCAAGCCAAAGATAGGTTAACATGTTACCAAGACATGAAGGAGACCTATTGGTGGTAAAAAGCTTCAACAAAATGGATATCTGATGGTGATCAAAATACCAAATATTTCCATACCATGGTTAAAAAAAGGCTTTAAATTACATCAAAAAATTAAAAGTAATGATGATATTTGGTGTACTGATAATAAGGAGCTTATTGATTCCACATTTCATTTTTTACTGAGCTCCTTAGTAAAAATGTGGCTTATGATGAGATTTCCTTGCCTGAAGTTATTCTTAATCTTAGTTCTGATGAAGATAACAATATGCTTACTTCATTACCCTATAAAACTGAAATTGCTAACATTTTGCAAAATATGAATACAGATTCGTTGGCTAGTCCTGATGGCTTTACTACCTTATTTTTTAAAAAAATATTGGTATATCATTAAAGAAGATTTGGTTAAAGCTGTTTTGGATTTTTTCAAGAGAAGTATCCTCCCCAAATATTTGACTAGCACTTCCATTATTTTAATCCCTAAAATAGAGAATCCTGAACTTTGGAGCCATTTTAGGACAATTAGCCTTTGTTCCTTTTTTAATAAACTCATCTCTAAGGTTTTGGCTAAAAGATTAATTATTTCTGATAATGTTATTTTAGCCCAAGAGTGATCCATGATTTAAACACCAAAGTTCGTAGTGGTAACCTACTCTTCAAGCTGGACATTTCCAAATCTTATGATAACATTGGTTGGGCTTTCCTATATAAAATTTTGATTCTATTTATATTCCCAAGTTAATTTATTACTTTAATTAAGAATGATATTGAGAACTATTAGTTTTCTTTCTTTATTAATGGTGAAGTCCATGATTTTTTCTCTTCCTCCCATGAGCTAAGGCAAGGGGATCCCCTTTCTCCGGCTCTTTTCATTATTGCTATGGAATACCTCTCTAGAAGTATTGAGCAGATATTTTATAAAATTTCTAACATGTACTACAAAACTAGGGGTGGCTTTCCCATTTCCCACCTCAGCTTCACTGATAATTTCATTATATTTTGCAATGGTTATACTCTCTACATTAAAAGATTATGTAAGTTCTTTACTATGTTTGGTATGGAAAGTGGTTTGAAGATTAATCCTGATAAAAGTTATTTTATTTCTAGCAAGTCAATTTCATTATCTAAGATTTATGATATTAAGAATATTACAGTCTTTGCACATCATACCCTACCTATCAAGTATTTGTTACTTCTTTATATTAAGGAACAAAAAGATCTTTCTTACTTGATGAAGTTATTCAGAAAATATATAAGAAAACTACCACTTGGGAGTTCCACTTACTCTCCTTTGGTGCTAGACTTATCCTAATCAAAAGACTCTTTACTCTTTACCTTTCTATCTTTTGTCCACTATTGTGCCTACCAGTTCTATTATTAAAAGGATAAATAGACTTATTAACAAATTTTTTTGGGATTCTACCTCCTCTTCCAGGAAAGTTCATTGGGCTAGTTGGCATAACTGTTGTGGGCCTTTTAATAAAGGTGGCTTAGGTTGTAAAACTTTAGAAGACTCCATTAAATGTTATTCATACAAAATGTGGTGGATTCTTAGAAACAACCATAGCTACTGGTCACAATTTATGCTTGCTAAATACTGTAAAGAGAAATACCCCCTCACTTGTACTTTCAAACTTAGGGACTCTCCGGTGTGGAGAAGACTTTGTAATATCAAGTGGAATGCTGAGAATCTGATCTCTTGGGATGTGAATTCAAGATCCTCCTTCTTTTGACAAGATAATTGGCTGGGGCATGGTTCTATTGATTCTTTACTTAATACTCATTCCACTGAGAGGCTTAAGATTAATCAATTCATTACTCAAAATAATTGGGATGTAGCTCAATTAATTTCCACTATCCCTAATGTGATAGTTAACAAAATCCTTACAATTTATCCATTACCTAATAAGTCTGACCAAATTCTCTTTAAAAGTTCCTCTTCGAGAGAGTTTGTTTTTAAGGATTTTTGGCATTCTTTCAAACTTAAAACTCAAGAATCCTTAGTTTTCACTAAAATTTGGAATAGCTCTATCCCTACCTTTTTTTTCAGTTTTAACTTGGCGTATTCTAAAGCACTACATTCCTGTTGATGTTACCCTCCTTACAAAAGCCTTCCACCTCCCCTCAAAATGCCAATGTTATTTTCACATTGAAACTGTGGATC
The DNA here is from genome assembly GCA_021442155.1 of Cymbidium sinense. Lineage (NCBI taxonomy): Eukaryota > Viridiplantae > Streptophyta > Magnoliopsida > Asparagales > Orchidaceae > Cymbidium > Cymbidium sinense. The sequence goes on from CM038227.1 coordinate 75,662,058, forward strand.
ATGTGTTTGTGAATGGCCCTATTGCTATTAAGGTTTATAGCTGGTATGATAGTATGTTAAATACTCTTCATTTCAATGGATCATTCTCTAGCATGCAACTTCTTGAAACTTATTTCTCTTATACCACTAAAGGCCATGTCAAAGTTGTTCTAGCCATTACTCTTCTGTGGTATATTTGGTTGGAAATAAATGATGCTAAGCATCATGATATCCCTATGAACTATCAGTGTATTATTGCTAGAGCCAAATGTAAAATTGTCTCTTTATAAAGCTGATCTCCTTACTTATTTTAGTTTCAAATGGTACAAATATATGGTCTTTTACTTTGGGATTAATCTTCCATCTGCTGGTATTGAGCCTACTCATAAAATTATATATTGGATGAAGCTGAATTTTCATGTTATTGTTAACACCGATGGTTCAGTTTCTAATGGCTTTTATGGCTGTGGGGGGATTTTAGAAGATTATAGTGGACAAGTTATCTCTACTTTTGCTTCTCCTTTACAACCCTATTCTATATTATTTGTTAAACTTAATGGTCTACACTATGGGATTTCTATCTTCCTACAGAAAGGATTTCAAAAAATTTGGCTTGAAGTTGATGCTCTCCTTCTTCTTGAATTATTAAATTCGAGAGCTCATAAAAATGTTGAAGTGTTTTATTTACTTAACCATACTAGGAGACTTCTTGCCAACCTAGATTATCATATTTCTCATATCTATCAGAAAGGTAATTCCTGTGTTGATTTTCTTGCTAATTGGGGAGAAAAGTCCTCTTTGAATCTGTTCTCCAATGATCATATCCCTTCACTCTTAAGGGGACTTGTAAATCTTGATAAAACTGGATTGCCTTATGTTAGAAGTTCTTAGTACTGCTTTTCTTTTCCGTGGAGGATATTTGGAAACCATAATTTATTTTATTGCCCGGATGCTACACATTTTATGGATGGGATGGGGCTAGTCTTCCTTTCTATGCTTATTTACTATTTTTGTCCCTTTTCCTTTCTAGTTTTCTATTTCTACTATTATTGTAGAGGGAGGCTGTTGTGTCCTACTTGTCCATTGTTGGGTGTATGCTTTTTTGGCTGGATCTTTCTAAAATCCTTTTTTGATGCTCCCCATCTACAGGTTGGCCATTGGCTACTGCTGAATAGCCGTGTTTTTTTCCAGTTGCACTAGGCTAGCTAGGTTATGCTACTCTTTTACTTACCCTCATGGATGAAGTAATTACTTTGCTATTTTTGTTCATTTTTCTCGTTCTCTTCTAAGTTTTGTGTTTTCTGTTACTTCCTTGCATGGTGGACACTTTTGTTGGTTTCCTCCCCACACTGATTTTGCTATTGCTGTTTTCCCTTAATACGAGGGAGTTTTTGGTTGTTAATTGTTTGGCTCTTAACATGGCTCATGATACTGCTTACCTTCTTCTTTATTGGTTATTTTATTTTGTGTCTTGTAATATTTATTAGATGAATGGGCTACCACTAAACTCTCATCCTTCTGCCTTTTGGTCTATTTATAGTTTGTCTTACCTATTTGCTCAATCTTTTAATTTACTTCCTTTTCTGTTCCTTCTTGGTTTATTGATGCATTTCCCTGCACCATTTTTTTGGTTATCCTATAATGGTGGCTCTTTCCTCTGTAGCCCCAGCTGTCGGATAGCTGTTAGTTGTCTAGCTTTATGGTGGGTTCTTTTTTATCTACTTTTTTCCTTATTGTGTGGGGCTAGGCCGCCTGTTTCTTAGACCTGTTGGTTTGTGCTTCCCCTTTCCCAATCTGTAAGGTCAAAGTACTTATTTTGCTTATCATCAATGTTGTTTCCTTTCACATTTGGGATTGTTTCTTTCCTCCCTTCCCTACCATCTTTACTGATGATGTTTGCTTAACTACTATTAATTTTCCATTCTCACTGTGGTTCATTTACAGTAATGGTACTACTTACATTAATCTCTGTAGGGTTCAGTGTTCAATTTTTTGGCTTGTTAACACTATACTTGATATGAAGGATTTTACTATTATTATTTTTACGATTCTCATTTTTGCTCAATTATGTAATGGTTCTGCCCTTATTACCCACTGTCGGGTTCAGTTTTTGGTTTGTTATTTTGGCTATTCACTGAATGGATTTTGTTCTATTCACTGCCATGTGGTTAACCTTATTAACTATGCCTTTGTTGTATGGGCTTATCTTCTATTTCAGTTTACTCTTGGCTCTTTTAGAATTGTACATATAATGTTGTAATCATGCTATTAATATGGTGGATGTTAACATCTATTCTGCTGACCCTATTTGGTTTTCCCTACTATGGGGAGACTTCTGGGTAGGGTTTTTATTGGCTGTGCATTATGATATTATGTTGGCATTATTTGGTTTCTCTTATCTTAAAAGGGAGTGGTGTCATCCCTATACCAATTTGATCTGTGTTACCTTCTCTTCCATAGTGTATGTTGCTTTGCTTTGGTATGCAGGTAACTCTGATTGGCTTTTCCCAATATAGGGTGTCTTCTAGGTTAGGATGGTGTTGGCTATGTTTTCTGATGTTATGTTAGCATTGTCTGGTGTTTATTATCTTAGAAAGGATTGGTGTCATCCCTTTACCATTTGGATATGTGTTGCCTTCTTTTTCATAGTGTTTGTGGCTATGCTTTGGCATGCAGGTACTAAAGATCATATGACTTTCATCCAATGGCTACTATTTTCCCCCAGGTTTGTAGGCTATGATGGCTGGGATGATTTCACTCATTCTTTGGCTAGTAGTAGCACGTTTGATGTAACCTTCCCTTCAAAGTTTGGATGCTCATGTTTTTGGCTACCATAATTTTGTGTGACTGAGCCTGAGCCTTTCTTCACACACTTCTCTATATCTCTCTCATTTTATTCTATTTTTACTTTCAATTTTGCTTGTATCACTTTAACTGTGCTTCTAGATGTTTGTAGATTCTGTGTTGTTCTCTTACAGGCTCCTTCTCTAGTGGAGGCATAGACTACTCTCATCCTCAAGTGCTTCTACGGATGGCTATCCAATGGCTCTCTCCTTTGCTCATTTTGTAGCTTTTGCTTTCTTTCCCTTTTTCTTATGTTTTGGTTGTACTTAGCCAGGGGATTTACTCTCTAGGCTGATTGTAGCTCTTTGAGTAGTAGTTCTTGAGTTTATCCCCTCTTAAGGACCTTGTAACCCTTTTATTGTGGCAATAAAATTCCCCTATATGGGGTTCCCAAAAAAAAAGGGAACCAACAAACTCCTTCTCCACTCATCTTGCATATTTTTAGTCTTTAAAGTAACATTAAAAAGATTTGTAAGCACAAAATTCCTTGATCTCCTAAACATTTTCACACTTCTATTGGAATATCATCAAGTCCTACTATTTTTCCACATTTCATTTTCTTTAAAGCTTCTCTAACTATAGATTTACTAATATGATGATAAAAACAAAATTCTCTATTTTTTTTAGGGTGTTAAAGTTGCTAAAATCAATTGTATTTTTAGATCCTTCTTTAAAAATCTAATTGAAAGTATTAAAAGACATAATTGAACATTAAAAACATAATAAATCATAAAATAAACATAACTGAACCTAAATTTAAATCTTAAAAGACCATTTGAGCAAGGAGATTTTATTTGACCAATTTAGGTCAAAAGGGTCAAATCTAGCTTAAATCAAATCAGATCCTCACATGGCATGAATCAATTGACCTCCAAATTATCTATACTATAATTAACAATGATTAAAACTCAAATTTGAAGTCAAAATAAATATAATCAAATAACTTTAATCAATCAAAATCCAAATGGCATTGAACTAAGCTCAATCATCAAGTCCAACTAAAATGGATTATAGTTTAACCCATGATTCATCTAGGTTTGACTTGGCCAATCAACCACCAATCTAAAAGGGTGTTGTTGTTGTGGTGTCAAAAAACTAAAAAATACCATGAGAGGTGAATACAAAAGAGATAAGGTGTAGCCATGGAAAGAGAGTGGGAAATCCATGCAAAGAAGCTAAATCCCATTTCCCTCCTCAATGCTTCATCCACCTCTTCATTATGTACTAATATGGGATCATCCCAAACAGTTGACTGCCCCTTGGAGTTAGCCTCCATGAAAGGAAATCACATAACATATCAAAACTAACTTCTCCTCACATAAGAAGCTCTCAATCAAATAGGAAAAGAAGAGGAGAGACTGTCTCTTAGCATTCTAGCATCTCACACACATTCCCCATGTGAAACAATAAAGAATCAACCCCTTCCCTAATTCCCACACTACTGAAAAGTAAGATTGAATTCCCACACTACGGAGAAGCTAGATTTTGACTAAACCCATCAGTGAATAGGGGGAGCTTGACCTTCACAACAATTGGTGAGGAGGCAATTTAATTCTTTTCTCCCAAAGGTTTTCCACATCCTTACAAAGGTGCTCAAAGTGTTCTTGCCATTAAGGATCAATGCTAGGGAGATATGCCTCAAAACTAACCCACTTGTCATTTTGGTTTGGTCATTTATGATGATAACTTGATATTAAGTGAGATCAAATAGTATAGATGCACTCTATATGAGGTCTTGATGAATTTATAATTGAAATCAAGCGTTTCTCTTGACTTGATTGTTAGAATATGCATTGGTTCAACGAACAGTGCTTAGCATCCACCATTGATGGAGGAGATGTAATCTCTTCCATCCATTCCTTCTATTAGGAGTGGATGACAGAGATGTAATCAAATAATTTGATTAAAACCTACATAAGAACTGCAGGAGAAATCATGGTCGTCCGATTTGATCAGATAAATATAATGAATCCCGCATGCCCTATTTAATAATGCAAGATCCACGTGGATGATGTTGACCTCATTTTTGGATGAGGTTAACTTCACTTCTAAAATCAATAATTAGAAAGTCATAATCATAGATAGGAATCTTTGAATTAAGTGCTTAGGATACTACATCTAATGACCTAACACATCTTCCTTGGGTTTGATTTAACCTAATGGGCTTAATTAGACTTAACCTAAATTCCAAACTTGAATTAAATAAAAAAATAAAACTTAATCAATTTAAATTCAAATTAAATCAAAATGAATGAATCTAAAATCCAAATCAAGGTCAAAATGCTCAACCCTTTTCACATGGGTTTGACTTATGTGGGTCCCACTAAATCAAAGGTCAATCCACCAAAATTTAATAAAATAAAATAATTACAAATATTCTAAATGATAAAATAAACATGTTTAGTCATGAATCTAAAAAAATAAATTTATTTTGGCCTTACGTAAGTTAATTAGACCAGTTAGTCTAAATTAACCTAAATGGATCCTATTGGGTTCAAACTCAAATCATATTGAAATCAACTCAATTTGATTGCTTAAAATTATTTGAAAATGATAATCAAACATTATCCAACCCATCATTTGATCCAATTTGATCAAATTATTCATTTGACCCAAATGAACCATTGGGTCAAATGAGTTCAATTTGACATAAATTTTAACTCAAATAAAATCAATCACTCGAAGTCATCTTACACATGTCATCATGCATGATTGGAGTTCAAAAAAAATTCAATTGAGTTAAATGAGTCATTTCAACCCAACTAAAATCAATTTTAACCCATTTAATCCTAAATGGTTTGAAATGAAATGAAAAAAAATAATTCAAAACCTAAATGAATTAATTAAATCAAAACGTAATTAAACACAAATTAAAGATGATTGAACCTAAAATCAAATTAATTAAATCAAAATCAAACACTTTCAATCCAAATGATTGACTTGGGTTCAAATGTCCAATCCAATTCAAATGGGTTTGAACTTAACCTCAAACTCACATTGGGTTTGAGTTGAGTAGCCAAACACTAGCCTAAGGGCTTTAGTGGTGATGCCAAAAGTCATAAAAAAATAAAAAAAATCAAAGAGGTGAAATGATAAGAAGACAAGATTTGGAACCCATGAAGGGAATTCAAGTTTCATTTTCTCTCCTCCATACCTCATCCACTTCTTGGCTTGAAGTAATTTGGCTTCTTTCCAATTACTTGAGGGCCTCCAAAGAGGAAATCAAAGAGGACCTGGCCTCCTCCATGAGGAAAAGCAAGAGAGTAAGAGAGACTCCATGGGGATTTAGCCCTTAACCAAGGGAAGTGAAGGAGATGCCTTCCTCCCCTCAAATCTCTTATCCAAACATGCTCACAAGGCCAAGTGATACAAAATCTACCCTTTGACCAACCATCCCACCACCAGTGGCTAGAATTCAGCCACTTATAAGGTTGATTACATGGCTCTCAGTCATGTATGAAAAGAGAGGAGGGAGAGCCTTTCCTCTCCCTCTTTTCATTCCAAAACATTTATGAAGTGAGGAGAAGAAAAAAAAAGACCATTTTGCCGACTCCTCGTCAATGGCAAGCTGGAGTTTGGCCAAATCTGGAGGCCTACCATTTGGATGTAGAGGGAGTGTTTCATCTTAATTTGAATGTCTCAACATGTTTTAGAGGTTTAAGTAGCCTCAAATGATTCCTCACCGAGACTCATCATTGACGACAAGCTAGAGAATTTTCAAACCCGTTGGAAGAGCCACACATTGGTCTCCAAGACATTTGGTGGGGGAGGCAAGCCACCAAATCCTATCCATGGCTTCATCCCATCAAGGAAATGGTGCTTGGAGCATGGTGACTATGGGGATCGCTGCTGACAAGGTATGCCTCACAACTTACCTCATTAGCAAAATTTGTTGGTTCTTTATGAAGGAAATTTGATCCCCATGAGGAACAAACCATATAGATCAATTGTTAATTGGCCTTGATTTTTTTCAATCAAAATCATTGAATTTGATCTCAAATCATCAGAAATCAGTCGGATTTGACAGACAACATCTGTCTCTCCCTAGAGATAAATGGGGAGTGATCTTGACTGTTTGTTCCTTCAAATTGGAATGGATGACCGAGATCTAGCCAAACAATTTGATTCTATCCTTATAGGAAACTGTGAAATGAATCAAAATTGTCCAATGTTTAATCAGATGGTCGAGATTCATCCCATATGATGCCACTTTTGACATGGCCACTACGTGGCTTAGTGGGACCGTGCCATGTGGTGTTGGCGCCACGTCAGTGCTACCATTTAAAATGGTAATTCCCATTTTAAATAATCAAAAAATCATTAACAAAATGGCCTAAAAATTAAAATAATTATAGAAAATTAAATATAAATCTAAAAAATACAAATAAGTGTTCTATGGATTCAACTCAATGAGTGTTATCCAGTAAATCCAAAATCTCCATATAATTTTGGGTAAATTTCACTTAATTTGACTTTGAATAAAATTAATTAAACTCAAATTAATTCCAAACCACTAATCCAATCAAAATTAAACTTTTAGAAACTAAAATTGAGGTTAAAATGCACCTTAGGAAAACTTTTCATGAATTATTGCAGTATAACTCAAGAGATATTAAATTCCAAACTCTAAACTTCAATTTTGATTAAATAAATTAAAATTAAATGAAATAAATCATAGAAATGGATTAAATCACTTCAAATTGACATGATAATCATTAATGAACTTAAATAAACCAATGAAACTCATTAAAACTTAATAAGTCACAAAAAGGGCTTAATTTGGTAATTAAGTTAATTAATTAATTCAAATAATTAACCAAAACTTAGAAAATCACATTAAATCAAAAAGTTTTAAAATTTATGAATGAGCCCTCTATGGATGCATTTTTCAGATAGGAATCAAAGAAAAATAAAATCCCCAAATAATCCTCATTAAATAATGCTTAATTTAAGTTTTAATAAAATAATTAAAAACTTAATTACACCCTAATTATGCATCTGATTAAAATGAAACTTTGGAAATATAAAATTGGCATGAACCCCCACTTGTCATAAAAATTTCAAACCCAATTGATCTCTAGATTGTGAATTATTGATTTTTTAATCTCTAGGTCAATATAAGTCAAATAATAAATTAAAAAAATTCATAAATCATAAAAATTCATAAAACAACTTGAAATAATCTTCACCAACATCAAAACATTCAAAGATAATTCTCCAACATCCTAAATCAAAGAACTTGATCACATACATACTTAAGGTTTAATGAAAATAATAATGAATATTAAGTCTAATTAAACCTTAAGGTTAATGAACTCATAATCAAACAATCAATGAAATCCTAATCCATAATCAATGTAACTTACGAATGGATTAAAATATTAACTTAAGTATCTTATGTTAACATAATTCAAACCAAATATATATGAATTAAATAAACATGAACATAATTGAAACAAAATGTTAAACCAATTCAAATCAAATGAAATAAATGAAATAATTCAAATTAAATGAAACAAATCAAATCAAATTAAAAATAAATCAAACCAAGAAGAAATATATACTTAAGTCAAATAAATGAAATGAAGAATTAAATTTCAAAAGAATTGAAACATTAATCCAAAATTCAAACTAAATTCAAACCCAAATCATATAAATAAATCTAAAAGGATTAATTAAGATACTTAAGGATCTTTGTTAGGCCTTTGGGATGAATCTTCATCTTAGGAAGAAGGTTTCATTCCATTAGGGTTTAGGATGTTGAATAGAATGGGTTCCACCCAAAAGTGGAATCTATTCTACCCTTCATTATTGAAAACCTAACCTTCAATTTAACATAAAAGTGAACTTGAAAATAAAAATGAAAATAAATCATTTAATCATTTGAATTGAAACCATCCAAAGGTAAATAAAATAAACTTCAAAACCCAAATTGAAACTTGAACTAAAAAGGCCTAGCAAAGTCTAGCCACACAAGCCTATTTCCTACACACAATAGAACATTAAGACACGTATCTTAGACTTAGGTTTGGTCATTTTAAGATTCTTTGTGATACATTATGTTGTGTTGTAATGTACTTTACATGTATTTTTGGTGTATTATTTTAGACTATATGTCTAAGATTATTTGCCCATTAGATTGGATGATAGGATGTTTTTTTTAGAACTAACATTAGCTTTTGTAGAGGGCTATTCTAGAAATGACTGTCATCATAAATAAGTTAAAAATTCCATTTTCTTGTAGGTGTGCTTAAGTCCTTAAGCATAGCCCAATAGGATCGATAGGCTTGGCAAGCAACTAATGCTATGCCTATGTATTTGTAAAATATAACTGATGTGTGCTATTTGCATTTTCTTGACATCTGTTTTGTAGGGCTTAGGATTTATTTTAAATTTGAAATTTAAATTTGAGCTTAGAATTAGGTTAAGATCTATGGGTTCTAGGATTAGTAAGAGTTGACCCTATTAGTAGATGGTTGTAGTTGTCCCCTATAAAGGCCAATGGAGGTCCCTGAAAAAGAAGGTGATCCTAGAAAGAAAACCTATATATCTAAACTATAGTTCTAGGCTGGGCTGTATAAGGGTAGAGCTCGGCTGCCCATTTTCTCTTTCATCTAAGGCATATAGTGGTACCTGATGCATTGGATTTTATTTAAATTAAATTTGATTGATTTATTTTGGGTGCATAATAAAATCAACTTGATTTTCAAAGTTTTTTACTGTGTTGTGCTTTCTATGATAAATGCGTGGGCATAGGATCATAGTAAAAATTAAACTTTTTACTCAATCTAAATCTAAGTAATATAAAAATAAAAATAAAGAAACTTGAAACCTCACACAAATTAGAGCCTTAACAAAACTTAAAATCAATTAGAAATAACTTGCTCTTGAAAATCATGTAATAATATTGCACTCACACTTGAATTGAGCACTTCACCCATTGCACATAAAAGGTATCTGACCTATTAGGATGACCACCTTTTTGGGGAAGTCTATCTTCCTTTATTGATTTGACCTATAACCATTTCTAATTGCATGACATTTAGGCATAAAAAATGCATACCCTAAAGCTTTAAATGAATCATGAGTCAAAATATATAAAATATGAAAGATGTACATTAGTTAGAGCATATCATACCCTACATTATCTTAGGGATTAGAGAGTGAGTTTAGGATTCTTAGATTGCTTTACTAAAAGATAACAACCTAGCCATCTTGCATACATAATTCATCAGTTTAAAATATGCTTAGGTGGTGTTAGCTAGCAACCCTTCTAAGTGTATTGTAAGTCCAGAAGAGTCATAGATAGGTTAGTTCTCTCAAGTGAGAGGAATGATTGATAATTTCCAAAATGAAATTAGGTCGAGTATCTAACTTATGTAAAAAGAAAATATAGACTTAGGTTCTGAAGCATCCTCCTTGGAGTAAATCTTCAATCCAAGGTATTTTTTTAGTCTTGTGCTGCTAGAATATTGCCCTAGATTTCTAAGAAAATGTCAACTAAAAATCTAAATTAAATTCTAAAATTTAAAGCCTAATGATATGATAGTTGAAATGTCTACTAGGCATCCCAACATCAATGAACATTTCCTACTTCATCTCATTTGGCCTCCTAAAATAACTCTTTCTACTTTAGGTTAATCTCAATTGAAATTCCAAATACCATTCCTTTGAAAATCAACTTAGAACTCTATAGAAATAATATCTTATTTCTTTTATTGAGAGTATTCTTAAGAAGAGACTCTTCTTGAGACGTAAGAAATTATAGGGTCTTTCCCTTATAGGGAACCATTAACCTAATTTAAAATAAACCTTACTCTACTTTCCATGTAGTTTAAGCGAAAACTTTTTACTACATTAAAGACTTAAGAGTTTTTTATTAAATGATTGAATCCATTAGCCAATTACATGATTATCTTTTGAGATAATATGTTTATTCATTAATGATACATTTGATCATCCAAATAAGAAATTTCTAAACTTTATGTGGTGTCATAAATTTTCCCCACAAATGAATTCTGCACCACCATGTGTAAAGTGGTGTCGTGTTAGCACCGCGTGGTGCTCACAATTTTAAAATGAAAATCTTAATTTTCTAGATTTTAAAAATTACAAAAAATCCTTAAAATTAAAAAAACCATATAAAATAAAATACTCAACTAAAAATGCAATAAAGGATTTATGGGTTCATCTAAGTGAGAAGAATCCATTAAACCAAAAAAATGCTAGTTTTTATTTTTTATTTTTAGGTTAATTTAGGTTTAATTGAAAATAATTAGACCCAAATTACTCTCAAACTATTAATCCAATCAATTTCAAACTTTGGGAATTGAAATTAAGGTTATAAAACACTTTAGATAATTTTTTTAGCATTTATTGTAAGATAAATTCATGGATATGAAATTTTCAATCATAAACCCTTAATTTAATAAAATAAATTAATGTTGAATAAAAAAATATGAAAAGTTATGGAATTAGCCAAAATCATTATAATGAACACGAATTAATCTTAAAACATCATTAAAACTTATTTAAACCTCATAATTTCCAAAATGACCTTAATTTTGGATTAAATGACTTAATTAATTCAACTAATTGATTTGAAATTAAAAAAATCACAATAAATCAACCAAAACTCTAAAAATTCTAAATAAACCTTCTATGGATTCATATTTGAGAGAGGAATTTAAGAAAAGTAAAATCCCTAATTAGTTCATAATAATTATGGCTTAATTTAAGTTTTATTAAAATAATTAAAGCTTTAATTAGTCTTAACATATACATCTAAATAAAATGAAACTTTAGCTAGATTAAATTAGCAAGGAACCTTATTTATCAAAAAAATTTCAAAGTCGAATGACCTTTGAATTTGAAGTTGTTGAATTGTTAATCCTTAGGTCAATTTAAATGAAATTATAAATAAAAAATTACATAAATTATAAAAATTTATAAAATTAACCTAAATAATTCTCATTAAAATCATAACACCTAAGAAAAATTTCTAAACATTCCGAAGTTAAGGAATTCAATGAATTATACATCTAGGGCTTATGAAATAATTAGGGATGTGAGAAATTAACTAAACCTAGAATTAAAAAATTAATAAAATGATAATAAACCAAATATTTTATTGAAAACCAAAATTAATTAACCTCTAAATTTTATAACCAAATATGAAATTTATTAATATAAAAATTCTTTCAACCCATTTAAGTTAATGGATAGCATAGTTCCAAATATAAAAAAAAGGAAATAAATGATTAATCAAATCAATTAACCCTAAATAACCTAAAAGTTTTGAATGGCCTGGGCAAGGTTTGGAGCCTAAAGTAGTTCATTTCTATGTTTATTAGGTCAAAGTTAATAAATAAAACTTTATTTTAAAATATTTAATTAAATAACGATATTTTAACATATAAAATTCCATTGTACTTAACCAAAATAATGATTTAAAAATGCATAAATTAATTAATCATCTTAAGTTATGAAATTGAAATATAAAATCATTCAAATGATAAAACTTAAACCTTTAAATTAATTTTTATATAAAAATCAACTTAAATGAATTAACTTAATTCATTTAAGCTAATAAACATAAACAATAATAAACATAAATATTAATAAATCAAATGGATAAGATTAATTCAAATCAAATAGGTTGACTAATTATAATATATGAGATTAAATGAATATTTAATCAAAAGAAAAAACAAGATATGAAACTATACACATCTGCCATTTTTATTGAAATGGGTAGGAGTATATTTTTTCAAGAGGCAAATTGATAAATATTCAACCAAATTTCCCATAACATTACATTAGGGTTTGTTTAGATCTAGGTTCTACTTCCTATGAATGTTAGCCTTCAGAGTTAATTAACCCTCTTAACACACTAAGAGAGCACTTTCAATTAAAGTTGGAAATAAAAATATCTTCTTAATATGGACTCATGTCTAGTGGTGTGTGGTATGGCATAGATGTATGTCTAAAGGAAATAAGAGAATAAGATCCGATGGTTCTATCACCCCATACCTACATTTGTTTTGTCTACCAACATCAGAGGGCTGGCCATAATGTCTAGGGTTGCCTCGTCTCAAATATCTTGAGTAGACTAGAGGTTTAGTATAGGGGTGTTTGCATGATGAACGTATGGGTTGGACTTACATCCCTTCAGAATTCTTGTGGGATTAGGGTTGGGCTTGCATTACAAGCATGGTTAAACTTTTATTGATTAGAAAGTTTTTTGATTAGACATACTTCTCTTTAGAATGTCAAGTTTATAGGATCATTTTTATGGTAAACGGATAGATTTGAATTACATTCCTTTAAAATGACACATAATATTTGGTCTTCACATGATGAATAGCTATATTGGGCTTACATACCTTTGAAATGCCAAGTTTAGGGTTGTTTGCTAATAGATAGATTAGACTTACATCTCTCTAGAATGCCAGTAGGGTTGTGCTTGCATTACAAGCATGGGCCAGACTAACATCGATTAGAAAGCTACCAGATTGGAGTTACATTTGTTTAGAATTCCATTATAAAATGGTTGCATGGAAAATGGATAGATTGGGTTTACATCCCTTTGGAATGCCATATTTATAGAGTTATTTGCATGGAAAATAGATAGATTGGGCTTACATCCCTTTGAACTGCTAGATTTATATAAGTGTTCATATAGTGAATGAATTATAGGGCATTCACATAGTGAACAAATAGAAGACTGGGTTTACATTTCTTTGGAATTCCATCAAGATTGTTGTGCTTGCATTGCAAGCATATGTTTAACTTACAAGATGAACTAATATATTGACTTGGCTTACATCCTTTTGGAATGCCAGATATATAGGAGTATTCACATGGTGAACGAATTATAAGTTGTTCACTTGGTAAACATTTATATGTTGTTTTAAGGGATGGTACCTCAGATCTGGAAGTATGACACATAGGTGCTATGAAGGGGAGCACCTTAGCATTGTAGATCATAGTGCCTAGGCATTATTTGGATGGTGCATCGGTGCTGGGAAATCAATGCCATGGAACTATAGTAGAGTTTTATATTTAAGATCTTGAGAAGCATTGTCAAAAATAGCATCACAGCACCATAAGTGTTATAAAAGATGTTTGAGAATAGGTTGGCAAATTGACCAACATGTAAGCGCTAATTATGTAGCACTGTGGCACTAATCAAAAGACAATTCAAAAAAGTTGGTAATCATATTTAATAGATATGACAAACTTTTGATTAGTATTGTAGTGTTGCCTTAGAGCATCATTATGCTACATCAATATCTAATATGCTTTTCAATTCTAGTCAGTTATAGAATTGATAACAGTAAATGGAAATAAGTGCTTTTTTGGCCAACACAATAACCTATTTGACTAGCTGACTAGCACCTAGGCACTGCATATGAGCACTGTGATGTTGTTTACTTGTTCTAGAACTTGAGAGGTTAGCGCTTTAGTGCTGCTAATGTTGTGCCACAACACCATGTTTGGTCTATACTAGACCACTTGGGCTACCAATTTTTTATTCTAAAGTTTTCATTTTATAGAAACCTTTAGAGTTTTCTTTATTTCAGCCCTTTTTCACACTAAGAAAGCATTCATGCCCTCAAAATACTCGTTCGCATGAGGAGGGAAACTTTGAGTGATGCTAATATGTTAGTTAGCATGGAAGTAGAGGAGAGATACCAATATGCTTTCATTCATAGGCATCTCATTCTAGAGAGAAGTTTTCACAATCTAGATGGGAGTGTGGAGAGGATTATTAACAAACATAACTGAGAAAAGTTGGTAAATGAAAGCAGCTATTACTTTATTTCTGTAGTGCAAGAGTTCTTCACCAATATGAAAGAGTACCGAGATAATACAGTTTTTGTATGGAAAAAATTAGTAAGTTTTGGTAGTATTGCCATTAACACATATTATAGTTCACAAAATGGAGTGTACGATCACTATATTTTCTATTATATGATTATTAGTTTTCCCCATTTTTTCATTTATTTTGTATTTTCTTCTTTTTAATACAATTTATGCAATAATTTTGATTATTGAATAAAAATATATTATTATTTCACACTTTTGGCTATTTTTATGTTAATTTCCATTTGGATGCTCTAAGATTTAAAATAATGTCATTAGGGCCATGGAGCCTCGGTGCTATAACATATAACACTTTGCAATTAATAAAAATTATACAGGTGAAAATTTGAATTAAATTCAAAGAGGGTAGAAACAAACTTAGAACCCAAGAAGGCTACACTACAATGTTCCAAGTTAGATATTTTTGTTGATAACCCAAGAGGGCAGTACTGTGGCACTCTAAGATAGAAATATTTTTACTGTCCAACTTGAGAGGATCATGTTACAACACCTGGTGTTCACTATTATGGTGCTAGGTAGGTGTTGGTAGAAAAATTAATGTAAATGATCGTTGTCATCAAATATTTTAATAAGAAAGGACTATCAATCGATTAGTTCATTTTTTTAAGATCAAATGGGATTAATCAAAGAGATGGAGTTATTATCGAAGCCTAAATGAAAGATAAGTAAGGGATGTCCATGACGCTAGGAAACCTAGCAAGCATCTCAAACTATCCTATAGTTGGTCTTTACATTTTTGAAATTGATTTAGTTTGTTTGAGTTGAACTTTTCATTAGAAATTTAGGACTTATGATTCCTTAACACTAGATTAAGGAAATTCCTAAGAGGTGAAGATTTAAGCTTATGGCACACAAAGGGGAGAAGCAACCTCAAAACCTAAATCAAGAGAGCTTTGGCAAGGGCCGAAAGTGCAACCTAAATCTAAGACGAAAATGGGTAACTAGTTTGCCTCCATAAGAGAGGACAAACCACCCGACAAGTTAGACATACAACTGCCTGGGAGTGGCTGCCAACTAACTCCTCCGATGATTTTAAATACATGCAGGCAAGTCATTATGCTTATGCAAGATAGCTAGGCTATTATTTATTTAGAAAGAGACTAAGTCCTTAAACTCACTCCCTAAAGAGACTAGATCATGTAAAGGGCAAACTTCAAATGACCTAAATCTAATGCAATTCAATTTTAATTTTATTTTCATTTTGGAAAATTATTTTGACTAGGGCTAATAGGATTGATATGAATAATGCATGAGAAATAGAGTTATTGGCCAAAATCAGTAAGAAGGGAGGAGGTGAGTTTCCACCATGGCTCTCAAAGGTCAAGCCAAGTTTCTCTAGCAAAAATGAAAGCCCTCCAATCAAGAGTGAAATAAGATATTATTATGCATGATATTGCAAAAGAAATACTCATCCAGCTAAAGGTTTGCTAATTATTTTATCTTGATTTTAAACCTAAGCTTTAGGTGAGGTTATGAGTTCTTTATTTTTAATTTGAGTTGTTAAGTTTAGAAAAAGATTTCTTTTTCTCTAAAGAGCCTAATCCACATTAAGGCCATACATAAAGCAAGGAAGGAACTCAAAAAAGCATGCCACTTAATGCACAATCTAAATAAATAATCAATCAATTTATAAAGCTAATCATAAAAAGAATAAAAGGCCGTTGTGGTCGGGCACCACCGCACATACCCGAAAATAGCAAGTTGGGTAGCCAAGCTCTACCCTTATACAACCCAGACTATAAATGAATTAAATTATAATTAAGCAATGGAATTCATTGTTATGGGGTCTTCAAGCTTCATTTCTTTTTTTTTCTTCTTCGGTTTCTTCTTTTGGATGGTTGTAGATGCTCCAAGCCTTCACATGGTGCATAAGATTAGATCTTTTGACCAACGCTCATCCTAATCTCTATAAAAATCATTCCAAAATCCTAATTGCAAAAAATTACATGAAAAAGGTGAAGTGAAAATCTAACTAACACATGCAAAATAAAGGTTAGCTAAAACAAATCACATAAATCCCAAGCATGTATATTGGACTTATCACCCCACACATGGGTGACTAAGTCTACCTGGCCTATTGGATTATGCTTAGGGGTATAAAGCACCTACAAGCAAAAGCATTTATATTTTTATTTATGATAGCACTTCTTAAGCACAATCCCCTATAGAAAAGAGTAGTTAGACTAAGAGTGTCCTACCATTCATTCTATGAACATACACCTAACATCTAGTCTAAAACATATATCACAAAACAAAACAAAATAAAACATCAAACCATGCACCAACTTAACCTAAAGCTAGAAGTGATGACTTAGGCTAATGTGTGTGCTTTGAAGGTTTGTGTGGTATGCTTAGCTATGGCTTTAGGTTCAAATTTTGTAAGTGTGAAATATGTTCAACATAGAGGAGGGTTTCATTTAAGTTGTTTATTTATTTTGGGTTGATTTTATTTCATATTTTGAATTGGTTCAAGTGAATCCTACAATTAATTACTAAGTTATGAAGAGAGGAAAAGAGAAGGAGACTTCTCTTTCCTTCCCTAACCTAAATAATTTCTAAATTAGATTCACATATTAGTTTTATTTAGGTGAATGTTTTGATTAACTCTTTTAATTAATCCTAAGTTTAGATGAAATCTAAACAAACCTATTCAAAAAGAAAGGAATTTTAAGATTAAATGAAATGAATCAAAGTTCACATAACACACATTACTTTATTTCTTTCCCAGCATATATAAGATGCATATGGATAGACCCTAAACATATCTATACATACAAATGATAATATTTAACATACTTTATGATGCATTTTAAGTAATCCATTTAAGAAAATTTATAAATTTAATATGCATGAAAGTAGAAAGGGGTTTCCTTATCCAACTTTTCACATACACACATGAAAGTGAGAAAGGCATAAGTGAGTACAATGCTATTGTTAACTAGAAGTGTATGGTACAAGACCTACTTAGGGCTACTTAAAGCCTCACAATCTCAAGGTTATCCAGACTAATATACCACTTTCCTTAAATACCAACATGTGTATAAAAGAAATGAAATGGAAAAGAAGAATGCAAAAGTTATATTAATGGAATTATTTTGTTTAGGCAATTTTTGTATGCAAATATAGGTAGCCCTTCTTAGGTGGTAGCATAGGGATGAATAGAGTATAGAATTAGGTTAGTATTAGGTCCTTTTCAAATGAACCATATATCTCACCAAATTCCTATTCAAAACTATACCAACATAAGAGAGAAAGGAAACCTATGCTAAGCATACCTTCATAATCTTTCACATGCAAACTCATAATTAAAATATAAGCAGCAAGATTTTATATTTTATATTTGATTTATATGTTTTGAAAATAATTTGGATTTAGTAGTGATAATAGCCACTCATATTTCTACTTTAGCCAACACATGCAAATTTGACATAAAGTAAACAATTTCCTTTTAAACTTGAATTTGAAAAATATAAATGCATGAAACCATATGACATACAAATATAACATGTTGGGATAGACTCAAAGAAATTAAACCATGTTAACAAACCCACTTTAATTTAATCCTAAAGCCATTCTTATAGAATAAGAAAGTTTAAAATAAATTAAAGTGTATTCAATGTGATTTTTGTTTAGTTTGAAGTTTGATTTACTTTTGAAAAGGTGAGAAGTTTGATTTACTTTTGAAAGGTGAGTTAAGTTTGCTATTCTTATTCCCAATTTTAGATGATTAGATTCATTTTAAGTAAATTAAGTAATTAACACTTACCTACACCACCTTAGAATAATTAATAAAATAATTATGAACCAATGGGATGACATAAAAACTCACAAGAAATGTAAATTTGTAATGCACCTAATAATAAAAATGCTTAATGCAATTTGGCTCATAATTAAAGGTAAATTACGCTAAGGGGTTTAGCTTAAGTAATTTCAAAAACACCGTTTCACACATATGAATTGGGTTTTGATTTCTTTAATTGAACATAAGTTATTAAACACCTAAGCATATACCCAAAGTAGATTAATTAAGTTATGGTAGTTTTTAGAATTTTTAGAAATTAATTAAGGGGATAATTAATGAATGAACCCTTAATTAAGAGAGGGTTAAGGAAAGAATAGCGGGTTTAGGGAATAACTTAGGGGAAATGCCCCAAAATTATTCCATATACCTCCTATTTACTGGATCTGACCTTAATAAATCCTAATAATGGATTAAAACCACTAATAACCCCCTAATTATGCTTAATTACATAAGGAGGGTAATTAAGAAATCCATATTCAATTCTCCTAATTAAGCTTTTAATAAATCCCAAGAAAATTAGGAGATGTAGAAGTCATCCCCAAAAATATATCCGAGAAGTTTCAGATTAATCAGAGGCTTAATTAAATGTTAATTAACAAAATGAGCTTTCCAATAAAACCCAAAATCAGAGAAAAGAATAATTCAAAATCCCTTGAAATGAATTTTAAAATATTTTAGGTGGAATTATCTTTCCATAAAAATTTATTTTATATTTTTTTGGATTTTATTGATGAAGATATAATTTTTAGAAGATCCATAGATTAATTAGCATTTAATTTAATCCCTAACTAATCCTTTAGCTCACAACATGACATGTGGTGGCGGCGTTCAGTGCACTTTACATGCATCGTGTCATGAACCCATCACTAAATGTCACATCAAAAAGGCAGTGTGATGGAAAACATGCTTTGATCTCTGCCGTCTGATCAAATATCGGACGACTAGAGATCTCCACACGATTTTAAAAAGGATAGATCAAATTCTAAAAGTGGAACTATTAATGTACAGATGGACATCCAAGATCTTCCCAGTTCTTCCCCTTAGATAAATAGAGATCGTCCATGATCTAAGGGAAGATCAAAGCTCGATTGAGCTCAAATTCAAACCAAACTTAACCCACACCATCTAAAGGCAATAAATGCACATCCAATGGTGGGATTTGCTTGAATTGAAAATTTTCTTCACAAAAGACCAACACCTCCTATGCTAGGTGGTCAAAAAATTCCATACCTTGCTGGAGGTGATCACCAACACTCGAGATCGATGAGGTAGCTTCGTCTAGTGGAGATGATGCCTTGTTGAAATTCCCAGGCCTTGGGAATGAGTGGCTTTGTCTATGGACCAACACCACTTGAAGATCCTTATGGCTTTGATCCAATTGCTCCTCTCCTTACTATGGGAACTCCATTGGAAGTTTGGGTGAGCTCGGATTGGTCCTTAGAAGAAGTGTGCAAGAGGAATTGGGAAGGTTTATAGTGTGGAGAAAGTTCAAGGTTGGATTGAGCTCCCTTATTTTTAAACTATGCAAAACTGAGAAGATGAACTTTGATTTTACTCTAGGAAGCTTGGGGAGGCTGAGGAATTGCTTCTCTAACTTCCATAGGTGCAATTAAAATGAGGACTGATGGATTTGAATTTAATTAGGGGGAGTATATCTCCCCCTTGAAGTATCGGACGGTCGCAAGCCTATTTTCCATTTTGATCCAATTGTCCATAATGGGAGGGTTGTTTGATCAGTTAGATGTGTGCACATGGTTAGTTTGAGGCCTTGAGTGGATTGCCAACCTCCCATGTGCTTGAAATTGAGTGGAAGAGGGAGTTTGAATTTTCCATTTTGACCCATGGCCTTAGGTTTGGTCTTGGGGCCAATTGGGCTGACCCAAATCCATTAGGTTGGGTGCACCACTCTTCATTAGGTCCCCTTGAGCTATTAAGAAAGCATCAAGTGTATATGAAGAGGGTATGACCAAATTACCCATGGATTAAGCCAAAAAAATTTCTATGGCCTAAGGGTAGGATGGTCATCTTGCTAAATTTTTAATTTGGATATGTTAGGTATGTGGAGAATCTAGGTTTGGCTAAGTTTCATGAGATTTGGAATTTATTTGATAAGGGTTGGCTCATGTTGACACATTTAGGTCAAAAAGGGTCAACTTGGGTCAAGTTGACCAAGTGCTCAAATTGGGTCAAACCAAGAATTGGGTCAAGTTTATATGACCATTTGAAATTTTTGCATGGCTTTGGTTTGATTCAATTTGGTATGGTTTTGAATTTGGCTCGTATGACTTCATTTAGGTCAAATGGGTCAAGTTGACCAATTTGACCCATTTGACCCATTTGACCTATTCGACGTAGGTCAAGGGTCAGTTTAGGTTAGGTTAGTCATATGGAGTGGATTAGTATCTTTTTTTCTAATCAATTTTGGTTAAGTTCAAATTTAGCTCAACATGACCCCTTTAGGTCATGTTGGGTTTAAGGTAAATTGGGCTAGGTTAAGTCTAGTTGGCCAATTGAGGCTTTGGTCAAGTTCTACAAGTGATTTGGAATGAACTTGACCCATTGGTTTGAATCAATTTGGCCTATAGTGGAATTTGGCTATGTTAGGTTTCATTTTGGCTAAGTGTTGACTTGGTCAACCCTTAGGTTTGACTTGGTTTGACCCAATTTGATTGATTGATCATCCCGTGATAATTGTTGATCATGATGAGAGGCATAGGTGAGTTTGGTTCAATCCAATTTAGTTAGGATTAGAATTTTGGCTCATAAGTGTACTTTAGGTCACTTTGGGTCAAGTGAGCCTAAGTGGGTCAAATGGCTTGGTCAAAGCTTGATCTGAGCTTGAGTGATCTTGTATATGGATTCATGATTGAAATATAAATCCATTTACAAGTGCTTTGAAGTCAAATGGGTTTTGACCCATTCGACAATGTCATATTCAAAAAAGGATTATGAAAGGATTTTGGCTTTGATTTTTTGACTTGGGTTTTGATTGAGTGATTGGAGTTTGTATTTATATATGGGTTCATGATTGTAGGTTTGATTGAATCATGAGAGAAAATCAACAGTTTGGCTTGATTTGAAGTTGATTTGACTGAGTTCAAGATTTTGACTTGGAAGGCTTAGGTTGGATTTTGAGTGGATTTGAGTTTGATTTTTGGAATTGGTTTTGATTGATTGAACTTATATTTCATTTATATATGTGAATATAAATGAGAATTTAAACTGATCATGAGAAAATTTTAAGGATTTGAAGTGGTTTAATCATGATTTGGGCCAAGTCCATTAAGTAGGATCTAAAGGACTTAGGAAAATTTCATGAAGTTTGGAGTTTTAATTTTTGAATTTGATTTTATTGATTTATATTTATATTTCATTTATATATTTGAATATAAATGAGGATATAAATGAGTTTTGAGAAAATCCCATGAGTTTGAATTGGTTTGATAATGTTTTAGGATAAGCCCTTTAATGGGAAATTAAGGGACTTAGGGAATTTTGGATTTGGAATTTAATTTGAGGATTTGATTTGATTGATTTATATTTATATTTCATTTATATATGTGAATATAAATGAGTTTTGAGATAATCCCATGAGTTTGAACTAGTTTGATTAACGTTTTGGATAAGTCTTTTAAAGAAAATTTAAAGGACATAGGAAAATTTCATGAATTGAGTTGGAATTTTGAGTTTAGTTTGATTGATTATATTTCATTTATATATGTGAATATAAATGGAAATATAAATAAATTATGAGAAAATATCAAAGATTTGAATAGGTTTTAATCATGGTTTTGGCAAAGTCCTTAAGAAAGGATTAAGGACTTAGAAAAATTTGGACTTAGGAATTTTGATGGATTTTGATCATTGGTTTCAATCATAGATTTCAATCATGGATTTCAGTCATATGGAGTTGATTTGAATTTGGAGAAAATCAATTAAGATTGATTTGGAGTTTGACTTGAAAGAAGGAAAATGTGAAATGGTTTGAGCTAAGGATAGTAAGTTTTCCTAGCACCCCTAAGCCATGACCTATTCCTATGGCTAGCTTTTCTAAGTCTCTAGGGCTAGGTTGAGTGTCCACCTAATCACTAGATGTGTCTTAAGACTAAGGAGCTCTTAAAGCCTAAGAGAAGTTCTATGTCTAAGATTGAGGGGTTGAGAGATCACTCTAAAAATGAGGTCAACAATAGGCAAGTCATAGATTTGAATTTAGTGAGATCAATATTCCAAGTAACAAAAACCATAAAATTAATGCAGTGCATCTGTGCTTAAGGGATAGCATCATGGCTCTATGACTAGATGTATTGCTCTTACAAAACCTAAGAGGGTTAGCACCTCGACCCTAACACATCAACACCTTGGCACTATCAGATGCTTGTCTAAGATTCATAATTTTTTAAAGCTCATCACCTCGGTACTAAACTCATAGCATCATGACACTATTTCATCAGTGCCTAAGATTTAATAATTTTTGGAGAAATTTGAAATTTTGGTAGAATAGCGCCTTAACAATGGTAGATTTCATAATTTTTAGTGCATTAGCACTCTTCCTCCTTGTTCTAAATCCAAGATCAATGGAGGGAGAATTTTATTTCACACTAAAACCTTGTTTGATGGTGGAATAAATTTCATGATATAGCGCCTCGACATTAGAAAGATAGTGCTACGACACTATTTTAAATAGGAGAATTTTAAATAGAGTGCTGAGATACACTGTTGAGGTACCAGTCCGGAGAACATAGTGCTACAGTGCTAGAAATTTGGCACCTCAGCACTATGGGACAAAGCATCAAAGATTTCATTACTAAGAGCTTGGTGCCTCGAAGCTATGGGACAAAGCATCAAGGATTTCATTCCTAAGAGCTCAATGCCTCGGCGTTGTGGTGTCGTAGAGCAAGAACTCTATTTTTGAACTAGATTCTTGCAGAATTTGATAATTTTTATGAAAATTAGGTGGCATAATATTTTAGTAATGTTAGATTTTAACTTATTAGTGCAAAAGCACTCTTCTCCCTTGTTCTGGATCCAAGATCAATAAAGGAAGAGTTTTTCTTCTCATGTAGAACCAAGTTCAATGGCGGAGGCCTTTAGATTTTAAGATTCTAGACTTTTAGTATTGGGGGCTTTCTTTTTTACTCTTGATCCAAGATCGACAGAGAAATTTTTTTTATTTATACCCAAATCTAATGTCGATGGTGGAAATCTCTTACAATTTTTTTAGAGAGAAAACTATATTAAGAAAGCATTTCCAGAAATTTTTACTTCGAGCTCTTGGTATTAGGCTTTGATATTGTCTTCTGCATAAGGAGAATGCTCTCATGTAGTAGTGGAAATAATAATAGAGCATGTGGGATATAGGGAGAGTGAGGTAAAAATAAGAAGAATAGTAGGGGTAGTTCTCTCTTTTTTATAGAGGATTTCCCACCATTAGGGTAGTTTTCTGCTTTATAACTGTTCCTCCTGCTCCCCCTTGGGAAATTATCACTACTTGGGTGGGAATGATAATTTTCTTGCTTTTAAACTGAAGGTCATTATGACAGTGCCACAGTGTTGGGATATTTAAGTAGGCAACCATCAGGGGTGGTTTGAGTTTTTAGATTATGTAATTTGGCAATAAAGCCTAAGTAATATGATTTTAGTGCTATGGAGCCCCAACTTAGGATATCCATATATATATATATATATATATATATATTGATACAAACACCCCAGTATGCCATCATCGAAGATATTGAAGAAAGTTCAATAACTTGTTGGATGAGTAAAGGGTTGAGTTTGTTCATTTTAAAGGTTAGAGAACACTTCTCACCATTCTTTAAAAAGCTTAGGGCTGCCAAAAGTTTCAATTGGGCTCTAGATTGTGAGATTGGCAATGTGAATAACATTCTCACATCCCGCTATCACTATAAAGCCCAAAGGAAGGAAAGACCTCACCACAATATCTAAGAGTCAGATAAGACTCAATTAGCTCTATCCAACTTAGAGAAGAGAACTAAAGACAATGGCTAGTGTACTACATGAGCAAGTCATTACAATGTGTTGAGTTACATTATCCTATTATGCAAAATGCACACTCTTGCTCATATCAGCATGATAACTCTAGCTATACTTTTAAGCTTATTCAATTTAGTTTATCACCAAGAACCTGCATAAGTCAATACTTACCAAATTAGACCATTCTAGTAGATTGTTTAAATGGTAAGTGGAACTCAAGAGTTTGATATATCATAATATCCAAAGACAGTGAGCAAGGAAAAAGTGCTCATAGATTTTTAGTGACCTGTGAGATGTCTTAGTCAACCTTAAGCCTTAGTGGCACATATCTGTAGATGGTTCTCTAGGTGACCAAAACATCAGGGTGGGCATCATGCTAAAAGGTCTAATGGTGATCATAAGATATTAAATGCAATCTCCAAATAATTAATAACCAATCCAAGTATGAAGCATCACTCATCAGAATAAGATTCGCTAGAGGACTTACTGCTTCACATGTTGCTGGTTACTCAAACTCTATTCTCATGGTAAGGCAGATAAACATGGACTATGAAGTTAGGGATGAGTCACTGCAAAAATATTTGCTCAAGGTGAAAGTAGAAATTAAGAAATTTGAAGACTTCAAGATTTAGCAAATGCTTAAAAAGTAAAATCAACTCATTAACATACTATCTTGAGAAATTGGGCTTGAGGACCAATCCATTATTCAACTAGCCCCATGTTGAGCTCATTTTTGAATGAGGTTGACATCATCCCTAAATTAATAATTAGAACACATAGTCCTAGATTATGAGTCTTTTGATTAAGCACTTAGGACACTATGCTTAATGACCTAATGAATTCTCCTAGGATTTGATCTAACCCAATAGGATTAGGTGGACTCAAACCAAACTCAATTATAAATAAATAATTGACCTAAATGCACCCAAACAAAAAATTAAATCTAATTGAACTTAGGCTAAGGTAATTAAGATGGATAACCCAACTACCCTACTTATGCTCAAAATCACTTGAACTTAAAGAAATTCAAATAAAATCAAAATAAATTTAAATCATATAAAAAAAGCATAAAATCATTACATGAATAAAATCAAATCCAAATTAAAGTCAATCATTGAACATAAGGTTGACTTATGAGGGTCCCACTAAGTTAAAGGTCAACCCACTATAATTTGACCAGATTGACTCATTTCAAAGGATTAAAATCATTAAATTAATATTTTTAAACATGAATCAAATGAATCTAAAACTAATAAGGACTTAAATGTGTTGTTTAGTTCAAATAAAAAGAAACTCAAATTAATTATATAAAATCATTTGAAAATCATCATTAAATATAATTTGACCAAATATAAGGTTTAATTTAATCAATTTGGTCATTTGACCTAAATTAAACCAATGTTAACCCATTAAGACCTATATCAGATCAAAGTGAGTTTGTTCTATTTGACTCAATTAGATTTAATCTAACTCATTTAAGCCATAGTATGTTATGATTGAAACAAACAAACAATCTATTTTGAATATGATGAAACCCACTAATTAAAAACTTTTTAAATGACTACATGAACATAATTATGGTCTAATCTAGGATAAATCCATCAAATAGAACAAACTAGACCAAGCCAAAAGGGAAAGATACTTAAGTGACATAAATAAAAAGAAATTGAACTCAAACCTAAACTAATCACATTGGAATGTATCGAAACTCATCCAATGTGAGTTTAGGGTGATTGGCAGCCAAAGGTAAGCACACTAAGAGAGTCCAAGTCCATCCAAAAGAGGGAATATGCCATGGAGAAAGAGAATAAATCATCGAGACAAAACCTTTCTCCAATCCATTCTCTCACCTCCATTCCTCATCCTAGCTACCTTGGACTGCCCTAATCAACTGGCCACCATTCAGAGCTAGCCTCCAAGGGTGGCAATCCCCTCGATCAGCCATGGTTGACTTCCCTTTCTTTATAGCTCTTGGCATCCATGGGAAAAGAGGATAGAGTTTTCTCAAGTCATTTTGAGCCTTTGAAAATTTCCTCAAGTGAAATGAAGGAGAGTGCACTTTTCTTCCAATCCCCACACCATTGACAAGCAAAAATTTGACCAGAACCACCAAAAAATAAGTGATTCTTGACCTATGGACCAATCAGTGAGGAGGAAATTTAATTCCTCCTTCCTAGAGCTTCACTACATCCCACAAAGCTTTTTAAATCATCCCCACTATCAAAGATCGCTGTCGATGAGGTATGGATTAAAACTGACCATTTTGCATTCGATCTCGATCCTTTTTGAAATGAACTTGATCTCTATGGGGAAAATTTTATAACACCATATAGAGTTTAAGAATTTCTTATTTATTTTGTCAAATGTGTCATTAAGAAATAAAAAAATTATCTCAAAATATAAACATATTTTCTTATAATGGAATTGATCATTTAATAAAAGACTCCTAAGGCTTATAGGTCTTTCGTGTACCAAAGAATTTTCCCTTGAACTACTTGGAAAGTAGAAGAGGGTATATTTTAAACTGAGTTTATGGTTTCCTATAAGGGTGATATGCTATAGTTAATTATATTTTAAGAAGGTTCTCTTCCTAAGAATACTCTCGATTGAAGAAATATGTCATTATTTCTAAGGAATTTCTAAGTTGGTTTTCAAAGAAATGATCTTTAGAATTTTCAATTGGGAATGATCCAAAGTGGAAATAGATATTTTTAGAAGTCAAATGGGATGAAATAGGAAATGCTCATTGATATTAGGATGTTCAGTAAGCACTTCAACGATCCCATCATTGGCCTTTGGATTTTGGAATTTAATTTAGATTTTGAATTAATATTTTCTTAGAAGTCAAAGACATAGATTCTAGTAGCACAAGACTATAGAAATGTCTAGGGTTGAAGAATTACTCTAAGGAGGATGCTTTAGAACCTAAGTCTAAATGTGCTTCTAACACAAGTCAGATGCTTGATGAAATTTCATTTTTGGGAATTATCAGCCTCTCCTATCACTTAAGGGAACTAACCAATCCCCGACTCTTCTAGACTTATAACCTGCTTGGAGGTGCTGTCAACTAACACCACCTAACCATATTTTAAATTCATGATGCCAAGTCTTATGAATGAAAGATGGCTGGATTGTTGTCTTTTTAGGAAAATAGTCTAAGAACCTAGACTTACTCTCTAATACTTAAGATCATATAGGGAATGAAATGCACTAATGCATATTTCTTAGATTTTTAAGGGTTTTGATTCATGATTCATTTGAGATCTTGGGTATGGATTTTTATGCCTAAATGCCATGCAATTAGAAATTGTAATGGGCTAAATAATTAAAAGAAGATAGATTTTCCCAAGAAGGTTGTCATCCTCATAGAACATATGCCCCTTATGTGCAATGGGTGAAGTGCCTAATACATTAATTTAGAGAAATATGATTTCATGATTTTTAAGAGCTAATTATTTCTAATTGATTTTAAGTTTTACATAAGGCTTTAATTTAAGTGGTTTTAAATTTTCTTTATTTTTATTTTAGTTGTTTAGATTTAGATTTAGTAGAAATTTTAATTTTCCCTATGAGCCTAATCGTCTAGGCATTCATCACAGGAAAGCTCAACATAGAAAGAAACCTAAAAAATTAGGTTGATTCTACTGCACAACTAAAATAAATCAAGCTAATTTAATTAAAATAAAGGTCAATGTGGTCGAGCGACACTGTACACTTCAAAAGAAGAGCAAATGGGTAGCTAAGCTCTGGCCTTATATAACCCGACCTAGAACTATAAGTTTGGATCTATGGGTCTTCTTTATAGGATCATCTCCTTCATGGACCTCCATTAGGCTTCATAGGGTACCTCTACACCATCTTCTGGTAGGGTCAGCTCCTATAAATCCTAGTTCTCATAGATCTTAACATAATTCTAAGCTAAACTTTGCATTTTTAAATTCAAAAATAATTCATATGTCCTACAAAATAAATTTAGTAAAATATAAACATCACACATCAATTATATTTCACAAACATATGGGCTTAACATTAATTGCTTGCCAAGCCCACCTATCATAAGGGCTATGCTTAAGTACTTAAGCATAACTACAAGAAAATAGCTTTTTTTTAATTTATTTATGACAACAATCCTTTCTAGCATAGCCCACTGCAGAAGACAATATTAATTCTAAATAGAATGTCATATCATCCAGTTTAACAAGCAAATAATAGTAGACATGCAGTCTAAAATAGTACACCATAAAGACATGTAAAGCACATCACAACATAACATAGAGTATCATAGAAAAGAATAACAGAATGACCTAACCTAAGTCTAAGATCCGTGACCTAATGAACTTGTGTGTGAAGGGAATATGATTGTGTAGGAAGACTTTGCTAGGCCTTTTAGTTCAAATTTTAATTTGGAGTCTTGAGTTTGTTTGAATTTCACCCTTGGATGGTTTCAATTCAAATGATTTAATGATTTGTTTTGATTTTCATTTGATTTTTATTTTTTTAAATTTAGGTTTTCAAGAATGTAGAGTAGAATAGATTTTACTTTGAGTAGAACCCATTCTATTCAACATACTAACCCTTAATGGAAGGAAACCTTCATCTTAAGGTGAAGATTCATTCAAAAGTTCTAACTAAGATCCTTAAGTATCTTAATTGATCGTTTTAGCTTCATTTAAATAATTTTGGTTTGAATTTAATTTAGTTTAATTCTTTATTTCATTTCTTTGATTTGATTTAATTTTTATTCTTATTTTAATTCATTTTTTAATTAAATTTGATTGTTAGTTATTTGTTTCATATGATTAGATTGATTTTAATATTAAATTTCTATTATTATTTTATTTGAATTATGTTTATTGTTGTCAAATTTATTCTTTTGGTTTGAACTATGTTAACCTAAGGAATTTAGGTTACTGTATTAACCCATCCTTAGGTTACTTTGATTATTACTTGAGGTTTCATTAAGTTATTTGATTATGAGTTCATTGGATTAAGGTTTAATTACTCTTAATATGCATTTCATTAATCCTTAAATATGAAATTGATCAAGTTCTTTGATTTAGGATGTTAAAGAACTATCCTAAGTGTTTTAGTGTTAATTAGGATTATTTCTAACTACTTTATGAAATTTTGTGATTTTGTGAGTTTTTTAATTTATTATTTGATTTATATTAACTTAGAGATTTGAAAATTTTAACACTTCCCAATCTAAAGGTCAATTAGGTCTGAAAATTTTATGGTAAGTGGGGCTCCATGCCACTTTCATATTTCCAAAGTTTTATCTTGATTAGATGCATAATACAATGTAATTAAAGTTTTAATTATTTCATTAAAACTTAAATTAATTGTAGTTTAATGAATATTACTTGAGGATTTTGTTTTTACTTGATTCCTCTTTTAATGATGTTTCCAAGGATGGTTCATTCATAATTTTTGTTAATTTGGTTATCATTATGATTTATTTAAGTTTTAATTAATTATTTGAATTATTTAATTAATTTAATTACCAAATTAAGTCATTTTGCAATTTATTAAGTTCCAATGAGTTTCTTTAGTGTATTTAAGTTCATTAGGGTTTGTTAAGTTAATTGAAGTAATTTGATCAATTTTGATTATTTATTTCATTTTATATTAATTTATTTAATTAAAATTAAGGTTTAGATTTTAAATTTAATATTTATTGAATTACTATGCAATAATTCATGAAATTTTTTTCTAAGGTGTGTTTAAAGCTCAATTTTAGTTCCCCAAAGTTTCATTTAATTGGATTTATGGTTTGAGATTAATTAAGGTTTAATTGACTTAATTTAAAGTAAAATTAAATTAAATTTACCTAAAATCAATTAGGGATTATAATTCTCATAGATTCCTCTAATCAGGAGGAATCCATAGAGCCCAAATTTGCATTTTTTTGCATTATATTTAATTTTCTATGAATTTTTAAAATTTTAGGCATTTTTAATGATTTCCAATAAATTTAAAAAAAAGTTTACCATTTAAAATGGACCACATGATAGCATTGGATTTACGCATTTGCCATGTGGTGTAGTTGCATTGGGCCACGTAGATCTCATGTGGCGATCTTGTCATTAGAGGTGCCATATGGGATGAATATCGATCGTTCGATCAAAGATCAGATAGTATTGATTCATTCCCTGCTCTCCTTATGGTATTTAATCTGATCCTGTGGCTAAATCTCAATTGCATGTTCCAAATAGAAGGATCAGATGATGAAGATCATCTCCCGGATGTCTCCGACGAGAGATAAACTCTATTCATCAATTTTAACAAATTCTCGATGATCTTCCATGGATTTTTACATGATTTCAAATGTCAAAATAAGCAAGGATCAATTTTCAATTAATATATATGGTTTGATCCTCATGGAGATCAAATTTCTTCCACAAAGGTCCAAATTCAAATGCTTAATTTGTCGATGATGAAGCATACCTCAATTCTGGCTATCACCGATGGTGGGATCAACTCCAATACCTTCACCTCGATGTGATGAAGTCATGGACACAATTTAGTGGCTTGCTTCTCTAATATATTATGTTGTTTTCTAGCATGGCAACGGTGAGGGCTCGAGGGATCGATCCAATTCTTCTTCTCCTCCCTTGGTGAATATGTTGAAATGAAAAGAGGGGAACAGAGTGTTTCTTTCTCCACTTTCATTACATGCCCAAGAGCCACATTCTAGGTGGCTAAATTTTGGCCACCAATAGAGGGAGGGTCGACTAATGAGTAGATTTGATCCCCCTTGGCCTTGTGAGCATGATTGGATGAGGGATTGGAGGGGATGAGGGCATTACCTCCCTTTTCCTTCCTTGGTTGAACACATAGCTTATTGGATTTCTTTTCCTTTCTCTCTTGCTTCTCTCTTGGAAGAAGCCAAGTTCTCTTTTGCTTCAAGGCTATAATCCCCTTCAATTTTTAGCCTTGGAATCACTCTCCTAAGAGGTGGTCAAAGGTACAAAGTCACTTGGATAAAAATCCAAGGAATTTTGATGATGGAGAGGAGAAGAATCTACCATGCATCATCACTTGGTCTAAACCATAACCCATTTCCCTTTGGTTTCTTTTTTGGCTTTTGTCATCACTACTACAACTTTTAGGCTGGTGTGTGGCTGCTCAAATCAAACGCAATGTGAGTTTGAGACCAAATCTAAATCTATTGAATTGGGTTGGACAATTGAACCCAATTCAAACATTTGGATTAAATGTGTTTGGTTTTGATTTAATTCTTTTAATTTTGGATTCAATGATGTTAAATTGATGATTGATTATGTTTTGATTTAGTTAATTCATTTAGATTTAAATTAATTTTTGGATTTCATTTCATTTCAACCCATTTAAGCCTAAATGGGTTAAGCTTGATTTCGATTGGCTCAAATGACCAATTTGACTCTATTGGATTTGGTTTGAACTCCAATCATGCCTGATTACATGTGTGAGATGATTTGGAGTGGTTAATTTCATTTGAATTCTATTTTATTTTAATTTGAACCGATTGAGCAAAGTGAGCTTAATGGATTAAGCTTGGGTTTCATTTGGGTCAAATGACCAATTTGACCAAATCAATGAATTATGTTTGATTATCATTTCCAAATGATTTTGAACAATCAAGTTGAATTAATTTTAATTTGATTTGGGTTTGAACCCAATAGGACCCATTTAAGTTTTTTAGACTAAGTGGTCTAATTAACCTAATTGAGGCCTAAATAATTTAAATTTCTTTAGATTTATGATTAAACATATTTATTTAATCATTTGAAATATTTGGGATGATTTAATTTGGTCAAATTTTGGTGGGTTTACCTTTAACTTGGTGGGACCCACCTAAGCAAAACATATGTCAAATGGGTTGACTAGATTTGACTTTATTTTAGTTTTAGATTCATTCATTTATTTTAGTTTGATTTTATTTTAATTTATTTGGATTTTATTTGATTTAATCCAAATTTGGAATTTGGGTCAAGTCTACTTAGATCAAACCCAAACAAGGTGCACTAGGACACTAGGTATAGTGTCCTAAGTATTGAATTAAGAGATTCTTATCTAAGATTAGGACATCATAATTACTAATTTCAGAATTTATGTTAACCTCATCCAAAATTAAGCTCAATAATCTCATGCGAGATCAAGAAGTATAGATGCATTCTAAATAATTTCTTGATGGATTCCGCCGCTTAGGTCATCAAAAATCACATGAATTTAAAACATCGCTAGATTCTCGCCATCGATAAAGAAGACATAATCTTCTTCATTCATTCTTTTTGTTCAGAATGGACGGCCAAGATCTAGTTGGACATCCAATTAAACCTAAATAAAATCAATGGGAGTAATCATGACTATCGGATCGAAGATTGGACGATTGTAAATCATCTCATGTGGCTGACATGTTTTGAGCTGGATTCACGTGGATCTAGCCGATCAATAATGCTATGACATGTGGTAAACAACACAAACCTTTTAAAATAGAAAATCCTAATTTTCTAGATTTGAAAAACTATAGAAAATTCTAAAAACTTCAAAAATTCATAAAAAATAAATAACTTAGCTAAAAATGCAAATAAGGACTCTATGGATTCATCTTAGTGAAGAGAATCTATTAAATCCAAAATTCCCAATATTTATTGAGTTTTCTTGAGTTAATTTGTGTTTAAATAAAAATAATCAAACTCAAATTAAACTCAAACCATTAATCCAATAAGTTCAAAACTTTGGGAAATTGAAATTAAGGTTAAAACCTACCTTGGTCAAATTTTCATAATTTATTCCCAAATAAATGAATGGATATATAAATTTCATACATAAAATATTAATTTAATAAAATAAACTAATAGTAAAAGAGAAAAATCATGAAAAATTATAAAATTAAATTGAATCATCATAATAAACATAAAAGAACCTAAATATATCACTAGAACTATCTGAAATCTAATAAACCTTAAAACAACCTAATTTAATAATTAATTGAATTAATTAACTCTAATAATTAATTTGGACTTTAAAAAAATCATAAAAATTCAACCAAATTTTGAAAAGTTCCAAATAAACCATCTATGGATTCATCTTCCTAAGGAGATATTAAGAAAATAAAAATCCCTAATTAATTTCTTTTAATTTAGGCTTAATTTAGGTCTTATTAAAATAATTAAAATATTTATTAATCATAAATTACACATCTGATTAGAATAAAATGTTAAGGAACATTAATTGGCAAGAAAACCCACTTTCCCTAAAAATTACAAGGTCAAATGACTTTTGGATTTGAAATTATTGAATTTCTAATCTCTTGGTCAACATAAATGAAATAATAAATCAAAAAAGTACAAAACTATAAAAATTCATAAAATCAATTTAAAACATTATTATTAACATCAAAACACATAAAGAAAAATTTTCAACCCTCTCAAGTCATGCAATTTGAATAAGCATACATTGAGAGTTTAATGAAATAATTAAAATATAAAATCTAATCAAACCTTATGTTAATAATTTATTAAATTCATAATGAATCAACTAATCAATTGAAATGCAAAATGAACTAATCTCTAAATTTCATGCCTAAAAATGGAAATCATTAAATCCTTTGAATCCATTTGGGTTAATAGACAACATAATCCTAAATATAAGTGAAAGTAATTAATCAATTTAATCAAATAACTGGAAATGGGTTAGATTTAAGTTGTAAACCCTAGGTAGTTCATTTCTTAGGCTTCCTAGGTTAAGTTGAATAAGAAACTAGAAAGCATAAGATAATAAATTTATTAAATGATAAAATTAAGGATTCCTAGAAAAGGATTAAAACTAATTGAATTAACTTATCTAAATTCATATACATAAATAAACATTAATGAAATGAATGAATGAAATCATCTCTTGAAATTAATTAACATTCAAATTCGCCAACATAACATTAATGAAATGAATAAATGAAATTAACTAAAATCAAATAAACTTAAATGATAAATTAAGAATACATAAATGAATAAATCATAAAATTGAGACATATTAGATATTTTAAATGATGAAATCAAAACCAAGTTTGAATTAAAATGTCAACTAAAGTAAGTTAGTTCATTCAAACTAATAAACATTAATGAAATAAATAAATAAATAAGATCAACTCAAAATAAATAAATAAATAAATAAAATCAATAAGATTAAATGAAATAAAATTAAATAAAAATATAAGATAAAATATAATGCTAATTATAAAAAAGATAATATAAAAATAAATAACATTAAATAAGTTTATATTAAGATTTAAAGAATCAAATTAAACTTAAAATGAAACTAAAATCAAACTAAATCATGATAACATGGACTTTATATTAAGATTTAAGAAAGAATTTTGAATCTTAACTAGAAATCATAAATCAAACCAAAGAAACATTAATTAAGGCGAAAGAAGCAAAATAGAACTGAAAATTCCCAAATCTCATTAACATAAAAGTCTAACCTTGAAAAAAAACTAAAAAATGTAAAACATAAAGTCAAACTCAACTTAAATTGAATCACTCAGATGAAGCCAAAAGAGGTTAATTAAGATACTTATGATCTTAATTTGACTGTTAGAATGATGTCTCATTTTGCTATGATTAGAATGTTGAATAAAATGGATTACACTCAAAATATAATTTATTTATTTTTTCATTCTTGAAAACTTAAATTCCACTTTAACATAAAATGGAATTAAAAATAAAATTTAAATTACAAATCAGTTAAATCATCTAAATAGAAACCATCCAATGGTAAATTTAAAAAAAATATTGAAACATGAAAACTCAAACCTAAATGCTTAGTACAGACATACCACACAACCCATTTTCACACACTAGATTATTAGGTCACTAACCTTAGACTTAGGTTAGATGGATCTATAATATTATGTGATGTTTTTATTATTTTATTGTATATTGTTTAATACTTGATGACAAAGATTGTTTGCTTATTAGATTGGATGTTAGGGCATTCCTTTTAGACTAATCATATTTTTCGCAAGGGGTTGTGTTATAAGGGACTGCAGAAATAAAAATATATAAATGCTATTTTTTTGTAGTATGCTTAAGGCCTTAAGCATAGCCCATTAAGATAAGTGGGCTTGGTAAGAAACTAATTCTAAGCCTATATGTTTGCAAATATAACTACTAGAGTGTTGTTTATAATTCTGAACGTCTATTTTGTTAGGTTTAGGAATTTATTTTGAAATTTTAAATATAAGTTAATCCTAGAATTAGGTTAGGATCTATGAGGTCTAGGAATAGCAAGAGCTCAACCTTCTAATGCATGGCGTCAATGGTCCCCTATTAATTCCATGGAGGTCCCTAAAGAAGATGACGATCTTGGAGGATGACCCTTATAAATCAAACTTTTAGTTCTAGTGTAAGCTATATAAGGTAGAGCTCGGGTACCCATTTTTCTCTTTCTTCAAGGGTGTACAATAGTACTGAGTCGTATTGGTCTATTTTAATTAAATTGGTTTGATTCATTTCTGCTGTGCATTAGAAATAACCTACTTTTCTAGATATCTTTTTTTGATGATATGCCTGGAATGTTAGGCTCCTAGGAATGCAAAATTTTTAACCCAATCCAAAGTTAAACAACTTGAATACAAAATTAAATTAACTCAAAAGCTAGTTCAACTAGAAAAATATACAATTTTGTTCTCTGGCCATAATGCCACAACACTATGTTCAAGACGCTATGATGTTGGCCTACCCTTATAAAAAGATAACTACTCAAAGCCAGATGTCAAAATTATAAATAATACCATAGTGTTGTGATCTTGGTGTTCAGGCACTGCACCAACTATTGAGAGAGAATAGTTATAGGGAACTTTGCTAGAAATAGCAATGTCCAATCCATTGGTTCCCTTCTCTTTTTCTCTCTTCAACCACTCTTAGTCTCACTGCACTCCAACATTATACTCGCATTTTTGGTGATCTTTATTTGTGCTGAGACACTCTGTTCAATTCAAGTAAAATATTTATGATATTTTGCCTTTAAAAAAAGTATGTTAAATCATAATCCCACAATCGATCATGGATTTTGTAAGGAAAAGAAGATTGTAGACTTGAAGACAATTATCATCAAACTTTGTTCTAGTGTGAGATGAAAACCCCTCCCTTCCATCAATCTTAGATCTAGAATAAGGGAGAAGAGTGCTTCACACTATGATTTTGAAATCTTGCACTACCTAAATTTCTAAAACTCCCTCGACACTAAATAGCAATGCCAGAATGCCACAATGCTATGCCCTCAATTATTTCTATTATAATGGGCAGCACGATGGCAACCAAAAACCAGCACCGCAGAGTCCTACCAAAATCACCTTAGCATTGTAGCGCCATGGCATCATTGTCGTGGCGCTATGATCACTTAGTGTAGGAAATATGACTTAGAATATTTTCTAATAAAATCCCTTAATTCTATAGCAGCAAAGGACTAGCATCCCAACACTATATCTCCCTAGATAGAAAGATTTTTCTCCTAAGGGGTAAAAATATCACCCCAGCATTGTGGTGCCACATGGTCAGTGCTATAGTGCCAAGCTCTCAGATTTCTTAATTTGTTCATAACACCTCGACACTGTCACTCAGATTTCTTTTTTATAAATACATTTGAATATGTTTAATTTTTTATTTAAATTTTAAAACAATAAATCAATAATGTTAATCACATACAAGCATATAACATAAAAATAATAAAAAGATGAGTTTTATTTATAAATTAAAAAATTACAAAATACAAAAGGGGAAAAAATATATAAATGGGGAAACCAATAATCATACTCATCACCTTCCTCTTCCTCATCTTATTTTTTCTCTGTGCTTGATACCCGTGAGGTAATTACATAAGGCTGATACTGAGGTGCCATAGGAAAGGAGACTTGGTTCTGATCTAAAAGATTGTAATTCTGGAACATGTTGCCCAGTGTAGTGTTGAAATTGGCAATGTAAAAGAATTGCATCAACTATTGACCCATATGATTGTGAAATTTGCTCTCTAGAATCTCTAGCCTCGATTACTCCAGTCCACCCTTTTGTTTTAAGTTTGTGACCTGACTACCAATTTATTAGACTTCCTTGGCCAACAACTTGGAAGATTTGGGTCGAGGTCATGGGGGCTCATGAGCTTTCCCCCACTTCAAACCTCAGCCCAAATCTCCTAGTTACCCTCTTTATTATAAGAGCCTTCTGAATAAGGATTTCTTTATCAGGCTTCCCTACTAGTCCTGCCATGACACATAAACCATCAATCAAAGAAGGGTGTCCATACCCTATAGTAGTACTCTCTTTCAACATATTATAAATAGAATTACAAATAACTTTCCCGATATTGATGATAATTCCTCTATGAATAGCAAAATTTAAAACAACCCTATCTTTGGTAACCTAACAAATGTTACTAGTGGGCATAAGCTTGGCCAAAATAAAATAATTCCAAGCCTTAGATTTAGTAGTGAGAATGAAGGTAGGAAGTTGATGATGCTTTCCTCCCATTATTTCCATTGGACATTTGCATTTCTGCTAGAAAGAAAATGGAGAATCTCATCAAAATTAGGATGATCATAATAATAAACAAGATATTGATTGTAATCAATATCTTAGAGATTATGATATGCGTTAATAGCATTATTTTAAAAAATTACTAGTTTCCCACCATACATAGGTTTTGTTGTCTTAGATTTTACATGTATTTGCGAAGAAATCATGCACCACTGGGATAACACATGAATTGTTGTCATAGGGCAATTTGGCCTAGCCTCATCTGATGATCACCTCTTTGACACTACTACTGGTATCCTGGAAGTTTCTTTTCAAGATCAAATGTTCCTGGATGAGGGTGTATTGATATTGCTCCTCGGCATAGACATTGATGAATCTGCCAGCATCGCTTGATGCTCTCATCATGCTCACCACCCTACTAAGAGGCATGATGAATATGTTAACTGGAGAGAAGAATAAAGTTGAGAGAGAGAAAGAAAATTTTTAATAAAAGATACCACTGAATCAAAATCATTAACAACCATAGGTTATATTTATAAATCAAACCCAGTGCCTTGGTTCCCAAACATAGCACTGAGGCACTGGCCTCCCAGGTTGCAGAACATGACATCAGCACTGTGGCACCTACACGTAGCATGAAGGTGCTAGTTCACCTGTCCCATCAATTACTTTTTGGCCAAAAAGACAAATTTAGTTATAATAAATTTTGTAACTAATGTGTACAAAAATCGTTGAAGTGCCACGATGGTCTAACCTAGTAGCACAATGCCCATTAAAATGAGGTTGTCATTTCCCCTTCAATAGTTGTACAACAATCAGGAATCTTGACCAGTGTCACGGTGCTGCAAGGTGAAGCTGCATTGCTACTCAAATGTTCTAATAATGCTAGTGCCACGACACTACCCATGCAGCATCGAGGCATTGGACCTCACATCTCACATGTACATCAAGACTGCCACCTAAGCAGTGGTACCTAGGTGCCATATTCCAATGTCGAGGTGCTACCCTTAAATAAAATATAATAATAAAAAAGGGGGCTTCAACCCTAATTTTTGGCATTCCAAAGTGATATATGCCCAAATTTTTATTCATTTACCATGTGAACCACTATCTATTCTCTATGTGAACACCACATAATTCATTTGCCTTGCTAACATATATTTGTCCACCATGTGGACAATCCTAATTTTGGTGTTCTAAAAGGATGTAACCTAGGTTTATATTCGTTCATTGAGTGAACATTTGCCTATTCACATGCGAGCACCTTATAATTTGTTCACCACTTAAACAATGTTATGTCACATACAATAAAATTCTAAGCCTACTCAGGATACCTGAAATAAGGCAATCCATGGTTACTACTCTAATTCTTTGTACATTATGGCTATGTCCCTCTGATGTTTGTAGGCTGGAATAGCGTAATCATGGGATGAAGAAACCATGGGATCTTGATTGGGATTACACTCATTTTTTTCTTTTAGAAGGTCATCTATGCCACACAAACCTTTAAGACACCAAATGCATATCAGATAGATATGTTAGTTTCCAACCTTAATCGAAGTGCTCTTGCAGCGATAAAAGGGGTAATTAACTATAGAGGCTTACATCTACAGGATGTAGAACCCAGATCTAAATAAACCCTAATATGATATTATGGGAAATCTAGTTGAATATATATATATATCAATCTGTCTCATAAAAAAATATAATCCTACCCATCTCATCTAAAGATGGAGGAGTGCATCCTTATAGGTGTTTTTTTAGTGATCAGATTTCTGGTGACTGCTGGGGAATATTTTTCTC
The DNA here is from genome assembly GCA_021442155.1 of Cymbidium sinense. NCBI lineage: Eukaryota > Viridiplantae > Streptophyta > Magnoliopsida > Asparagales > Orchidaceae > Cymbidium > Cymbidium sinense. Next base: position 75,701,883 of record CM038227.1, read on the forward strand.
TCCTTCTATGCCTAGAAACTAAAATAAATGGTTTCCTAGGAATATTTTGGATGCATTCCTTAGATTCATTAATTATAGTAAAGCTTAACTTTAGATTTATAATCAAGCTTGAAATCATCTATGACAAACTCAACCGATATGATGATTGTCTGATTTGGGGAGGGATCCACTATTAGATTCCCTTAAGCTATAAATAACACCAGTTCCACTAGAGCCACTATCTAGTTTAAAATAAACTCTGAGGTTGTTCAATTTCTACTAGTTGGACCAATGAATGAATTTATACCTAAGGTATACATTAAAGAAAATAAGTCAACCCTGAATGAGCCCAGGCCTGACACAACCTTGAAGATAATATTTGTCTTCAATAGGATATGATAGAAAGCCCCGAATTTTAAAGATAAATGACTACCAAGACCAAATTAAAATCTATCATAGTCAACCCACTTAGCATTGTGTTTGAGGAATAGGGTCCTACACAAACAGCTATCTCAGCTCCAAGTGGAAAAAATGACCACGAGGCATCTTCTTCAAGTACTAAAATGTCTAGAAGAGCTATAAGGAAATATAATTTCTCTAATAGAGCTATCAGACTACTTATTTATTTTGAGTAGCAACCTGATCCATAGGTAGAAGCTAATTTACCTACTAATAACAACTTTGACCTACTGAGATGGGTCAATAGAAATAACTCCAAAGGAGTTATAAAGAAGTCATTATGGTACAATCCTATAAGTCCCATGTTACAAAATCAATCACTGTAAAGAGAAAAATTTCTTCCTCAAATTTATAAAGTATTGAAGAATGTCAAGAGTAGAGGCCATCAAAGAAGGATAAACAAGTTGTTAAGCCAAGTCACCAAACTAACAAATTTGCACTTTAAAAATAGTGGGAATATTCAGAAGTACTATCTTTCTCATCTTGAGCAAAAATCAAGACTAAGAAATTGGATGATTGATGAGCACCGACAATAAGCCACCCAATCCAAAACAAATAAATGGCTAGTTATCAGAAGGTCCTGATAATAATATCAAGGAAAGCCACCTCACCCAGGCCATTATAATCTAGTTGGTGAGCACCAAGGTGTGATATATGGGACTTATTCTCAGAGATCCATCACTGGGAGGCCCTGACTGACATGGCGAGATAAAAGATCTAAAGATGTCAAAGATGAGAGAGATAAAAATGAATCTATTCCCCCAGATAATGAAGAAGCTGACTCTCCTATCATCAGTTAAAAGTGTCGGTTTGAAAAGAACTTGTCAATGGATGATGACATGGATGATCAACTTTTGGGAAGATGAAGATCTCCTAACCAATGAAGAACTACAAAGTTTAGATCTCCAAAATATTAAAGTTGCTAATCATATGGAGGTTAAGATCATTCGTATGATTGACACTCACCTATGAAACAAAGGTGTAATTTCTAAACAACAAAGCGAGGAGGATCAATAGGGAAACTCAAGTCACCAGGAGCTTAGAGGTGAGGCTCAAGTTGAAGTCAAAGTAACTGAAAAACACACAGATATTGTTGCAAGGCTAAAATAATAGATGGGCTCGCAACTCCAAAGGAGAGACCAAGAAATAAGTTAATGTGGAGAAAATGTGTGATACCAAATAGAGTTTAGAAATTTCTTATTTGGATGATCAAATACATCATTAAGGAATAAATAAATTATCTCAAAAGATAAACATGATTCCCTTTAATGGATTTGATCATTAAATAAATAACCCCTATGGCTAATAAGTCTTTCATGTACAAGATATTTTTCCCTTGAACTACATGGAAGGTAGAACAAGGTTTAATTTTAAATGGAGTTCATGGTTCTCTATTGAGGCAAGCCTCTATAATTAATTACATCTTAAGAAGGGGTATCTTCCTAAGAATACTCTTGATTAAAGAAATGAGTTGTTATCTCTAAAGATTTCTAAGTTGGTTTTCAAAGGATTGATTTTTGAAATTTTTAATTGAGACTGGTTCAAATTGGAGAGAATTATTTTTGAGGCCAAACGGGATAAAGTACAAAATGCATATTGATATTGGGATGCCCAATAAGCATTTCAACCATCTCATAGTTGGGATTTAAGTTTTGAAATTTAATTTAGATTTAGAGTTGATATTTTAGAAGTCTAGGACTTAGATTCTCACAGCACAAGACTGCAAAAATGCCTAGGGTTGAAAACTTAATCCTTAAAAAGATGCTTTAGAACCTAGTCTATAAATGATTCTAACACATGTCAGATGCGTGACCTAATTATTTTTTGGAAATTATTCGCCATTCCTCTCACTTGAAGGGAACTAACTTATCCCTGACTCTTCTGAACTTACAACCCACTTGGATAGGGCTGCCAGCTAACACCACATAAGCGCATTCTAAATTCATGAAGCCACATCTTATGAATGCAAGATGGTTGCACTGTTATATTTTAATGAAATGAATCTTTTAACCTATACTCACTCCTTAATTCTTGTGATAATGTAGGCTATGAAATGCATCTAACTAATGTACATTTGTTTTTTTTAGATTTTTATAAATTTTGACTCGATAATTATTTTAGGACATGAGTATGCAAGTAATGCCTACAAGTATGTAATTAGAAAGAGAGTCATGGGCCAAATCAATAAATAAAAGACAAGCTTCCCCAAGAAGGTGGTCATCCTTATAGGTCAGATGCCTCTTATGTGCAAGGGGAGAAGTTGCCTAATTCAAGGATTGAAATAATATAATTGCAAGATTTACAAGAGCTAATTTATTTATAATTAATTTTAAAATATTTCATAAGACTTTATTTATATTCAATTTTGAATTACATTTTTTACTATATTTCAATTGATTAAATTTAATTAGGTATAAAATTTAGTTTTTCTCTATGAGCCTATGTCCAGGAATTCATCACAGAAAAGCATAACACATAAAGAAATATAGAAAAGCAGGTTGATTCAATTTCCCACCCAAAATAAATCAAGCTAATTTAAATTTATAGAAATAGGCCAATGCAATCAAGTACCACTGTACACTCCAGAAGAAAGAAAATTGGATAACCGAGCTCTGCCCTTATACAACCTAGCTTAGAACTAAAAGTCTTGATCTATGGGTCTTCTCTCCAGGATTGTCTCTTTCTTTAGTGACCTCCATTGGGCATCATAGGGGACCTCTACACAATCTCTTAGTATGGTCAGCTCCTGCTAATCCTAAACCCCATAGATCCTAACCTAATTCTAAGCTCAAATTTACATTTTTAAATTCAAAAATAAATCCTAAGCCTTACAAAACAAATGTCAACAAATACAAACAGCTCACAGTAGTTATATTTTTCAAACATGCAGGCTTAGCATTTGTTGCTTACTAAGCTCACCTGTTCTATGAACTATGTTAAAGTACTTTTCAGTACTTACAAGTAAACAATAATTCTATAATTTTTATTTATGATAGCAATCCCTTTAACACAGTCCACTATAGAAGATGATGTTAGTTCTAGAAATAACATCCTACCATCCAGATTATTGATAATCAATCATAACCATTCAATCTAAAATAGTACACCACAAAATAATAAAAATAATTATCATCACATAATCACATAAAATTACAAAAAATCTTAGAACATATGAACTTAATTCTAGGATTCGTGGCCTATAATTCTAGTGTGTGAAAAAAGGTTTGTGTGGTAAGACATTACTAAGCTTTATGATTTAATTTTTATTTCTTTAGTTTTGAATGCTCGTTTAATTACCTTTGGATGATTTCAAATCAAATTATTTAATAATTAATATTCATTTTAGGTACATTTTATTATGTTTAAATTTTAAATTAGATTTTCAAGACTAAAGAATAAAATAAGTTTCATTCTAAATGAAGCCCATTCAATTCAACACCCTAAATCATAATAGGATGATATATTTATTCTAATTAAAGATTCATCCTAAGGATCTAATTAAAATCCTAAGTATTTTGATTTGAATAGAATTTAGAGGGTTTGACTTGATTTAGTGTATTTCATTTTAGTTTATGTTTCTTTATTTAGCTATTTTATGATTTTAGTTTATATTAAGTTAATCAATTTATCATTATAATTTGAGTTTCTTTTAATTTATTTGGTTTAAGGTTGTGATATTGATATTAATCACTTATACCTTTAGTTTGACATATGTACTTAGTTGATTATGTTGACTTTTATTTGTATCACTATATTTGATTTAGGGTCAAACATAAATGCAGGCATTTTCCTTATTCAAGTTAAGTTAATGTGATTTTCATTAATATAAAACTTTTGAAGTTAATTTCGTTTATTTATTTTAATTAATATTCATTAACCTAAATAAAGTTATATTTGATTTATTGTATTTAAGATTATTCAATTATTACATTCCACTTTTATAATTTATTCATATTAATTATTCTTTCATTATGGAATAGTTCTATGTTGTTATATTTAATACTTTCAAAATTAGGTTTCATTAATGGTTTTCAATTGTAAACATTATGAAAATATTCCATATATCTAAATTAAGGTTAAGGGTTTAAAATTTCGAATATTAATATTTATTGATCAATAAATTATGAAAAATTTACATGATGTGTTTCTTAATATCAACTTTAATCCTCCAAAGTTTCATTTGGATTGGATTATTAATTTTGGAGTAATTAGGTTTGATGTTTTTCATTCAAACCTAAATTAAAGTCAAAATACCAAAAATAACTTGGGGATTTTAATTTTCTTTGATTCCGCTCATCAAGATGAATCTATAGAACCAAAGATTATAAATTTTGAATTTATATTTATTTATTTTATATATTTTTGAAGTTTCTATGATTTAATTAATTTTTAATTAATTAAATAGGGATTACCCAATTTAAGATGACGTGATAATGTCGCATCACCGTGGCATCGCCACCACATGATGCGACGTGAGTGGGCTATGCGGATCCCACGTGGAATCCGTGTAAAAAGTACCACAATGTGGGATGAGCCTCGATCATCTGATCTTTGATCAGATGGTCATGATCAATTTTGCAGTTCCTTAAGGGGTTTAATTAGAGATTTGACTTGATCTTGATTGTTTGTTCCTTTTAAAAGGAACAACTGGTGGAAAGTGGAGGCCAAGAGCCATATATCATTTTTGCATGATTTTCAGCCATCCGACCATTGAAATCGCACACTTTCAATTGGATAACCATCAGTGAATGCCATTAAAAGGATCTAAGCAGTTTAGTATCACTTGAGATCAAACCTTCTTCAAAAAATACCTAAGCCAAAAGCTTAAAGTGACATGAGGAGCTTGTGTGCTAAAGGAATTGGATTGCATCCCTCTAGATTTCTCCCTAGACCATGCTCAGTTCAAATTCTGGCAGAGTTGGCATTCTCCGGTCTCCCGACGGTGAGGGACGTGGGTGAAAGTTAATTTTTCACTTTTTTAAGGTGGTGAAGGTGATGGGAATGTTATTTTTGCTTAGGGATTTCTCTATGCATGTAATGGCTCTTGGTCATGAGGTCTCTCCTTATATCTTCCCTCTTCTTGGTCAGTTGAGCTAACCATAATCTTTGGAAGTTAGCCACCATGTCCCTCAACCATCCAACCATTGTCTAAGATGAATAGGTGGAGGAGGAATTAAGTTATGCAAAAAGAATTTGGCTATTCATCCATTTGACCAGTCTTGGGGTCTTTTAGTTTGGATTTATGTAGGGAGTGATTAAATGACTTGATTAAAGCTTAGAATCCTCATTACAAAAGTCTGAGAATATTTCATTAATATCTTGGATAGATTGATAGAAGAGAGGATTGAAAATTTTTATAGTAAGTTGCTTAACTATCCTTTGCATTAGCTTAATTTAGGTCATTCCAAATATTGAATTAACCTTGTTTCAATGTTTAAAATGTGTACATTTCATGATTAATGGACCTTAAGATAAAAAAAGTTTCAAAGACTTTAAGGTTTATGATGTATTCGATCTAGGTTTAGTGCATTTAATGTCATTGAATTTGGATTAGTTTTAATTAGGTCAAATAGTTCATTTGACTTAATTATGATGTGTTTAATTTTTCATTAGGTTAATCCAAGTAATTTGGAATGAACAATTTCAATTTTATTTCATTTTGAACCCATTTGATCCAAGTTGGGTTTAATGGGTTAACTTTAGGCTCATTTGCATGACTAAATTTGCCAAATTGAATCTAATGATGGATTGATTTATGTTTAGGTGTGTTCATATTATCATTCCATTCATTTGGAATGATTTTATTTGGTTAAATTTGGTGAGTTGACCTTTGACTTTTGAATTGGATTTGGATTCATTTAACTTTATGTGTTGATTTTATGTTTTTGATTTCATTTAATTTGGATTTGTTTTAGGTTTAATTTTAATTTTTTTATGTGGTAATAAGCTTAATGGAGGTAATTAGGTTTGGTTCCCTAATTAAACCCTAACTTAAGCTTAAATAATTATGTATGTTTAGGTTGATTTGGATTGGATCTAACTAAACACATTAAGTTAGATAAATCCAATGAAAGTGCACTAGATCACTAAATGCAATGACTTAGGTACTTAGTTACAAGGCTTTTAATTTAAGATTAGGACAAGGTGTCCTAATTAATGCTTTTGGATGAAGTGTTAACCTCATCCAAAAATGAGGTCAATAGTTAGCTTAACAATCATCTTAACAAAATGAGTGGGATGATAAAGATATTATTTGGTTAGCTTAACCATATAGCAACAACAACACAATGGATATCGTCAAAGAATCCACTAGAGATAAGTAATATAGCAGTGGAGAGTGAAGGTGTTCAAAATTGTCCACTCAATCTACTAGTTGCTACAACAAAAGATAAGAATTTTTAGAGATTCCATACCAAATCCTCATCAAGAAGCTGATGTTATCACCAAATCCCAAGTGGAAGACCTCATTAGCCAAAAGGTCAAAGTACTTATAGCCTCAAAAATTGTTGAGCAACTGGTAGGAATGACTAACCATATTTAGTCAACTATGATCAAGTACTGTACCCTAAAGGATATGTCAGGCTGAAGTTCAATGCCTCAAGTACAGAAAATTAGTGACAACACTTGGCCCAACTTAAGGCATCTTGCAAAAATACTGGGGTAAATGATGCCTTATTGCTATGCCAATTCATCAACAGTCATCAACAGTCTTACTCATACAGCCTTCAAAGGGTATGCTGAGTTACCTAACAACTCAATAAAAATATTTGATGAGTTAGAAGCTCTCTTTATCAAAGAGATTTGCAAGTTCAACTAAGAAAGTAACAATTGTAGATCTCGCCTTAGAAAAAAGGAGAAAGTATGAGAGTGTCACTAAATATATCATAAGATGGAGGAACCTAAGCATGTGATGTGATCAACATCTCAAAGAAAAGCATGCAGTGGAACTCCTCATTGAAATATTGATAATCAAATGGCCTTATACCATCCCAAGGCTACATTCAATATATTCTAAGAATTATTAGATTGTGTAGCAAAGTTTGAAAGGTTGCCTAAAATAAATGGGCTTAATTTGGGGTATAATTATAACTTTGCCTGAAGAGAAAAGTTGCCCAAGCTACAAGACTCCAAAAAGAATGACGTGAATACAACATTCATATTTATAGTGGACAAAAAGAAAAATGGAGGAGCAACAACTTCGTGATTGGTCATAAAGAGGACCAAAGCAAAGAAAAGAGTACCAAAGCAAAGAAAAGAGTACCAACTCTAAAATAAAGAAGAAGGCTAAGCAGTACTCATTTAAGAAAGAATGCACTACTAAGACTTTTAAACATGCCTTAAAGTTTGGATTACAGCTGCCAGAGCTGCATTGACTAGATCATGTAGACAAGGTCGATGATCTCAGCTATTTTCCCTTCTGTAGGCTTATAAGTCACCCGATTGAAGATTGTTTTATTTTCTAAGACTTGGTTGAGAAAAGATATTATAATGGAGAACTTACTTTGTTAAATAGTGTCTTAGTAAACTTGAAAATGAAAAAGGTAAGCATTATTACGGCATAGCTGAATCCTAAAGCTCAAAATGAGAAGGCCGAGTCGAGCAAGACTCGGGACGTAAATAAATACAAAGATAAAACTCCATAAGTACAAGCATAAGAGAAAGGTGGCTGAGAAACTTTCATCTCAAAGTTGACTAATAGAATGATCAATATTCTTTAATATATAAAAGGCATTCGGTGGAGGAATATTCGAAAACTTGAAATTGATCCTAAGATACTTCCCCTAACTAAAAGACAATTTTTATATAAAATGAAGGAGCTGATGAAAAATAATAAGCCTTCTATGTCAAAGCCTCATAAATCAAGAGAAAATAAGAAATCTTAGGAAAAAAACTCAAGACACAAAAATGATAGATTCTCTAGAGAAGTATGAACAACCTCCTCAAAGATTGGTCAGGCTAAAGAAACATATGCACCATATATAGCTCAACATAGAAGAGCCTGAAGAAGAAGCCATAAAACAAACATGTCAAATGATAAATGTGGTTACAACTTCAGTTGATTCTAAAGAAGAGCTATGCTTTCCCAAAGAAAAGTCTATTAAATGTAAAAACATGCCAAGCTCTAAGAAACTATTCCCTGAGTCAAATAGTACTTCTTAGAGTCATGAAGACTCTAGGAACTCCAAAGAGTTATAAAGCTTAGAAACTTCTTCTGATGAGGAAAGCCATGAAGAAGAAGTATTACAATTGCATTTAATATGTGAAAAAAAGATTCCTCCACCTCAACAATAAAAAGCCAGAGAAAAAGGTAAAAAAATTTAAATTAATGAGGATGCCTTACCTCCACCACCGGCTAAACCCCAAAATTCTACCAAAATAAAAGTAGACTATAACATTCTAGCACACTTACAAAATCTTCATACTCTATTAAGTATATATGATGCTCTTATGTTATCCCAAGATATAAGAGAGACATTAATAAAAGCCTTGCAAAGCCTAGAGCAATAGGAAGCATTTTTCACCAAAGAGAGGATGAAAGAAGGTCATACCTTTCAAAAGCCAGCAACTATCACCTTCAATGATAAGGAATTACTACTCAGAAGTAGGTGTTTGTATAGTGAATGAATTTATTAGGCTTACATCTCTTTGTACTGTTAGTGGGTTTAGAAGTTTGCATGGTGAATGTATAAATTAGTCTTACATCCCTTAGGAATGCCATATAGGTTTAGATGTTCACATTATGAATAGATAGATTGGGTTTGCATACCTTGGGAATACCAGAATTAAGGAGTGTTAGTATGATGGAAAGAAAAGTGTTTGATTTTTTTTAATTCTTAAGGTACAATGCCTCATTGCTATAAAAATAATGCCACAATGCTATGTGTTCAACGCCATGGGGCTGGACAGTTAGTGCTTTGGTGCTTAACACTTAGGACCTTGGTGTGGCTGAGCTAATGTTCAAGTGCTGGCAGGTAGAAATATTGGTGTCAAATTAGAGGGGGCAGTGCTTCAGCACTGTAAACCTAGTGCCACAGTGCTGAGGTGTCTTACAAAATAATAAAAAGAAGGTTAATAATTTGAACAATGCTAAGGCATTGTCAAAGTGGCATCATAGTGCCAGTCAAAAAGTCATTCAAAGGGCTGATAGGGTGGAAGGAAAATTTAACAAAATAGGATAAAACTTTGTACTAGCATCACAGCACTGTGTCAGAGTGCCGCAATGCTGCATCAATGTTTGATGCACTTTTTAGATCCAAATGGTTATGAAATTAATGGTAAAAAATAATCATGAAGGCTCTCTTTGCTGGCACAAAAACTATCTTGACCAGCTGATCGATGCCTAGGCGCTGCATGTAGAGCACCGCAACGCTGGTCCCATATTTTAGAAATTAAGAGGCTAGGGCCTTGGTTCTATAGAGGCAGTGCCACAATGCTAGGTCTAGTCTATAAATAAAACCCTTAGGCTGCCATAATTTTCATTATAAAGCTTTTGTTTTCTCTGGAGTTCTTGCACCCCTTCATCTTGTCAACTCTTATGAAGCTCCAGGATAGCAAATATGCCACTCAACATCAACAAAAAGGGTAAAAAGAGGGTGTCCATAAGTGACACTAATAGATTTATCAACATGGATGCAAAGGGGAGGTACCAGCATGGCCTTTTTGTATAAAAGTGAAGATTTTATTTATTACTCAAAGAGTACATGTTGACTTCACTTTTGGAGTTAAAATTAGCCTTTCTCATCTTAGACTTAAGAACCTCCTAGACACTTGATTTTCCTTAGTTCTAAGACACTTCTAGTTATTAAGGGAACACTAAAACTAAGTTTAAAGATTAAGAGAACATAACCCTAAGCCAAAATTTGCCTTAGGAAAAGTAGGTTCTACCTATCCTATGGCCTAAACCAAAACTCATACTATCCAGTCATCCAAGCATAAACTCATGTAAATGAAAACATTTGACCTCAAACCTATTCAATTAATCTTAATTAAATTTTTTTTTCCAATCCAAGCTCCAAGGCAAATTATCCTAGACCTTAACCCAAAATAGTACATTTGACCTAAAGAGTTCAAATAAACCAAAACCTAATTGAGCCCAAATCAATTATATTTAAAGCCGCTAATCAACTCTAAATCCATTAATGAACCCATCTCAACACTTATTTGACACCAACTCAACCCAATTCAACCCAATCATCCTTATTAGTTCACTTGTCCTAATGAGACTTAAATGACCAATTTTATTCAAACTCTAATCCAACACAAATTAAATTAAATCAACTCACCCAATACCTTCCATAATGATTATTGATCATCTTTGATTACCCAATTGTAATTAATTGGGTTAACTTAAGCCAATTTGACTGCTTAATACAAGTTGACCCAATTGACCTAAAGGGCCAAATTAGGCCAAATCTCATTTCAATCCAAAATGATTGCAACCAATGCCTCTAATCAATCATAAATTGATTATTTAACACCCTACAATCATCAATTAAAGCTGATTTGAGTAAGCCAACCCAATTGACCTACTTTGCTCAAATTAACCTAAAAGGTCTAATTGGACCAAATAATTCCCTAATTCAAATCAATTCAAACTAATACCTACAATCATTCCCAAATGATCAATTGAACATAAACCGAACCCATGCCCAAGCCAATTTGGGCAATTTGGTATAATTGGTCTACATGACCCATTTCACCCAAATTGAACCATATGAGTCAAATTTAAATCCATCCCAACTTGAATCAAACCAATTGCACCAATACATTTCAGATGACCAAATTAAACTCATCCAAACCATTGGTTTGACCCAATTTGATCAAATTGGTCAACATAACCCAATTGAACCCATTTGATCCATATGGATCAAATTAAGCTAAACCCAACCATGCTAAGCCCAAACCCAACCAAAATTGGCATGACTCATCCTTGGGTCACCATGGGCCTACCTAAGTGGACCCAACCCATTGTGAACTTGAGTTTGATCAAACTCATTAAACCAAGCCCTCCAAATGGGACAAAACCCCTTTTGGATGGGTTCTCCAACACCCCGCCCCATGGGAGCCATCTTTAGCTCTTCTTGGAAAAGAGGACCACTAACCCAACCTAACCCAAGGTTGTTACCTTTGGACATGAAAGGGTGAGTTTACCGATATCAACCCATTGGTCCACCTAAGGAAGGTTGTACACCCAATGCCATAACACTACACTTCCTCAGCCTCTTACCCTCAGCACCTCATCAATCCCCTGCCACATTTGGCCACCTACCCTAGTCTGATAGATACCAAAGGTTGGACCAATCTCAGCCCTTGGTTCAGCAAGGGAAGAGAGTTTACTCCTCCCCTTGGATTCAAACTAAACAAACACCTTCCTTAGAGTATTCCACACAGTCCCATACACTTTTCTGAGATCTTCATGTGCTCCACTGCCAACGAGAATAGCCCCCAATGAAACCTAAGAGCTCTGTCCTTCCAAGCTTCCAAAATCTCTACCATACCCAAATTAACTCTTCCCATACCTTCACCTCACTTCGACGAACCAAAATGAATTATTTCCCAAGCTATTCGAGCACTAGAAGACATTCCTAGACCAACTTCGGTGAGCTTTGTGGTTGTGTTTGCTCCACAGAGCAATTGGTGGGGACACAACTCTTAATCTTCTCAAAAGGGCTTCATCTCTTCAAGACGAAGCTACCTCTATCGATGGACCACCGATCAATGACTACAGAGAGATAAAAATCTAGCAACTATAGTTTCCCCCTACGTGTTGGTCTTTTTTTGAAGTGAATTATGATTTCATGCAATTTCCACTATAAGATCCCCTTAGATTTATTCCCTGATTATTTTAGAGTCTATTTCACCATCAAATGAGCTCTAGTGAGCTTGAATTGAGCAAAAAAAGGCAGACGGTCTCCATCTTTCGGTGCTCATGGGATGACAAATCATCAGTCATCTATTCCGCATGATTAGAATGGATAAACATGATTAATCGTGCTAGAAATCCCAATTTAATCCTTTTGAAATCAGAGGATTAATCTCAACTATCTGATCCAAGATTAGACTACTGAGATGAAACCACATCTGCTGCCAGTAAGTCAGCTACCACATTGGACAGTTTAAATAACCAATACTATGACACCACATGGAAAGCACTATCGCATCAGCGTCCGCATGACACTATCAATTTAAAAGAATAATTATACTTTAAAAATGTAATTAAATATATAAAAATTTAAAAAATCATAACTAATTATAGAAAAATCTAAAAAATGTAAATAAACCCATTTTGGAAAGGTTAGACAAAGGAGAATTTAAGAAAAAATATTCTTGATTTATGTCTAGTGAACAATGCTTAATTAAGGTTTGAAACTTAGACTAATTACTTTAATTAAGGATTAATTACTTAGCTAATTTATTCCAAATTTGGTGGGATGATTCCGTGGGATTTCTTCTGCATCAATAATTTTCCTAGAATTATTAGCCATGTAATTTAAAAAATGTAAAATTTCAATCCTAATTACCCTCATTATTAATTAATTTAATGTATCTTAAAGTTGTTAAAAGTGAAAATTAAATAATTTATGATAATTAATCATTTTGAATAGTAAAAATAGAGGGGAGAAATAATTAGGGCGTCATTCCTAATTATTTTTCTAAATGTATTTTTCTTAAGAGTGCTAATTAACACATGCAATAATTATGGATTAATTAAGAAAAATTAATGATTAGATAGAACTTAAACTAAATTAATGATCGATTTAGAAAATTCAAATATTATTCATTAGTTTCTCTATATGCCTTTAATAACATAAAGTTATTAAGGAAATTATGGTTGACTCATTGGTGTGAAAAATCATAAGAGTACTTAACCTTATATTCTTTCCTTCTTTAATCTAATTAAATTGTAAGCATGAGGATAATTACATTAGATTCCTTTAAGTGCATCGCAAATTTTAATTTCCAAAAAGGATATCATTAGTGGCTCATGATTAAGTAGTTAATTAAATTAAAGAAGCTTAGGGAAGGGTAATCAAATTAATGTGCTTAAGGGTTTAAACCTAATTAAGTCATAAAAATCTATTTAATTACTTTCTTTAAATATATCAAATCACTAGCATGGGATGGGGTGAATATTAAGTATCATTTCTCCTCTTTAGGTCTTAATGATTCAAACACCAAAATCAAATTTCATAAGAATTTTGGTTAGTCTTAAGGAATATTTATTTGGCTTGATTATCCTTAGGACTTAATATAATTGAATATGTTATGTGGAAATATTTAATTACCTCTTTCAAGCATAATAAATGTGTATGCCATTTGTGCCATATATTCTTGTTTTAAAAAGTATCAAAATAATATGGTTGCTTCTAAGTTACATATGTTGAATAAATATTATTATATAATGTGGCTATTATCACTAATAAATCCTAAATTATTTTCAAAACTATAAGCTAATGAGATAAATTTTAAGTCAATTTTAGTTATAAATATTCAATAAAATTTACATTTACTTATAATTTAAAAATGGTAAAGGATTGTTCTATTTTCATGATTCATGTATATGTTAAAAATGTTTGGAGTTAGCAAGTATATAGTCTGGACATCTTGGGAACACAAGGCTTTAAGTAGTTCCAATGAGGTCTTAGATAATCTCACTTCCTTGGTTTAACAATGGAACATACTTGCTTAATTTCATTCATGTGCATGTATGTGCTAGAATTTGGGATAGAACTTTACTTTACATGAATAAAGGATTTGCTATTATAAAATCTTTGCATGATTTTCATTCTCATGCTTGTGTATACGTTTACATGTATTTAAGTTAGCAAGTATAAAGTATGGACATCTCATGAATACGAGGCTTTAAGTAGCCCCAAGGAGGTCTTAGATAATTTCACTTTCCTGGTTTAACAATGACATGTACTTACTTAAATCTCTAATACATGTGTATATATGCTTAACTACGGAATGAAATCTTTATTTTTCTACCAAAATATATTCATAAAATGATCATTCAAGTGTACCAAAATGCATATATATATATGGAAATAAGTGGTGGAATGTCATCCATATAATGGTGATTCAATTTATTAATCTTGCGATGCCTTTCATGTTTGAGTAAGATCCCTTAAGACTAACAAAAACATAAGTTTGATAAAAAAAATTTAATAAATAATTCACTAAAGAAACAAAAATCATAATAATATACCATTAGAAAGTAACATCAGATAGGGATGAAGGGGATCAACCATCGCTTTCTTCTCTTCATAATAATTAGATAATCAAGTAGGCATGAAATAAAATAAAACAAAAATGTAAATTAAAATTATTCAATTTATTTAAAGACATGAAGTCGAACCTCCCCTAATATTTAACTTCAAAATCATAAACTTTAGATAATTATACTTCTAAAGCCTAACAAAGACATACCACACTAAACCTTAGCACACACATTAGAATACTAAGTCACAAATTATAGCCTTTACGATAGGCTAGTGTATGTTATGGTGTTATATTTTATTTTATGATGTATTATTTTAGAATGAATGGTAGGATTGTTTATGTGTAGACTATACATTAGTTCATTAATGGCATAATGATGTTTTTTTTTTTTGTAAGGGATTATGCTAAATGGGCCAATGTAATAATATGTAAGTATAAATGTTCTTGCTTGCAAGTTGCTTATGCCCCTCAGAATAATCTAGTTGGGACAGGTGGGCTTGGTCACCCAAGTGCAGGATGCTAAGTCCAAACATGTGAAGTATAATTGCTTGGCTTGTATGTTTGTTTATCTAACATTTGTTTTTTAGGTGTAGTTATATTTCCTTTTTTTATAAACATATAATTTTTGTAATAGGATTAGGAGTAGTTCCATAGGGTTTAAAATGACCTGTGGCTAGAAGGAAAAGACATGGGAGGCCCTATGAAACTTGGAGAAATCCAATCCAAAAGAATAAAAGAAAGTCAAGTTGTTGAAGGTCCCCATAACATTCATTATAATTGTAAAAATTTAATTATAATCCAGGTTGTATAAGGGTAGAGCTCAGCTACATAATTTATTTCCTTTTTCTGGGGTGTACGATGGTCTCTGGCCGCATCGGCCTCTTATTCTTTTATGAAATTCATATGTTTGATTGTTGTGTTTAGATTGTGCAATTAAAATGACATGCTTTTCATAAGTTACTTAAAGTGTGATGATTTGATGTGTGGCCTAGATGTGATAGGCTCTTTAGGATGAAATTAAATTTTCTATCCTCACTAAATAACTCATAACTAAATTTTAGTACAAGTTATAATTTCATCTTAAAGCCTAGGTTCTTAATTAAGATAAATAAAAGCTTTAGCAACCCTTTAGCTAGATGTTATATGTTATCACACCATGCATATCATCTTGTGTCACTCTTGAATAGGAATGGTCTCTATTCTTGCATGATAAGGGATAATGCTTGATCTTTGAGGGCGATCTTTTGTAGTGGAGAACACCTCCTCCCACTGATTTAGCCCACAACTTTATTTCATCATGCATTTAGGTATAATTGTCCCAAGCCTTAGTCCAAAATGAATTTTTCAAAATGGTGTAAAAAATTGTAAAATTTTGCATTAGTCTAAGTAATGTTTTCATGCCAATCATGATATAGTCTTCTAGGGAGTGAGTTTAGGACTCCAGCTTCCTTCATAATTAAATAATTGCTTAACTATCTTGCATCTACATAAGACTAGATTGCGTAATTTTAAAGAGGAGGTCTTAGTTGGTGGCCACTATAGGCGGTTGTCAGCCCAGAAGAGTCAGGATGTGTCTATCCTGTCTTATGGAGATAAACCATTATGTCTCATTTTATGGATTAGACTTAGGATGTGCATTTATCCTGTGCTAAAGTATCTTAGATTTAGGTTCTGAGGCTACTCATTTCTTTCAGGCTATGAGTATAAGTCCTCACCTCTTAGGTATTTTCATAATATTGTGTTGATGATATATAAGCCCTAGCATTCCAATAAGATTCCAACTTAAACAAAAAGTAAATTCTCTCTTTCAAATATGCAAACCCTCACTATAGGGTTGATTGGAGCACTCGCTTGGCTTCTTAGAATCATGGGTGCTTTTTACTTATCCTCTTTTGGAATCCATAAATAAGTCTTCTCATTTGAACTCTTCACTTTGATTTCCATAAATACCTAATCCTTTGATAGTTAACATTGAGAACTTTGGAGATACTTATTAACTACTTTAATTAAGAGTGTTCTTAAAAAAATTTCATTTAATTAGATGTAATTAACAATAGAAGCTTGATTCCATAGAAAACTAAAGAACCCAACATAAAATAAACCCTGCTCTACTTTTCCATGTAAAGTAGGGTAAAGATCTCTGGTATATATATAGACCCATCTGCCTTAAGAGTCCTTAATATGCTATTAGGTCCATTGAAGAGTGATGTTTTCATATTCTTAGATGGTACATCATACCTCAATGCCACACCCAATATCCTAAGATCTGTGTAGCATCCCTATAGTTCCAAATTAAAACACCACAGTATAGTAATCCAAAATAGTAAAAGTAAGTGGTGATTACAAAATGTTTGGTCTAATGTATGGTAAACTCAACTTGTCACTAAGTATAAGTAAGTTATGTTCTCTATCAGGATGCTTAGAAAAAGAGAAATGTTGGATTTGTGATCCTTATTTAGCTAGAAGGTTAGCTGGTCTATTTCCTTCCCTCCAAATATAAGAGCAAGATATTTTGAGGTTGTCCTTTAGTTTTCTGATAGCCTTGAGTGGTTTGATGATGAGCCATGGGGGCTACTATAATTATTTTTCCTGAAGGATCTGGATGAGTAGCAAAGAGTCAAATTCAATCTTGTAGTTGAGCTGGGGATTTCTTGAAGTAAGGAGAAGAACAAAGAACAATGCAGTAGTTTTAGCATGGAGTGCAGAAGAAGTAGCATAAGGCATAAAGAAGAAGTCGATGTTGTATCCCTGATAATTCTTGAAGATGCCTCTGATTCTAGCCTTGTTGGAGTTTGTGTTGAAGTTGCAATTAATATTGATTCTGATGGTTTCTTGGGTAGGTTTATTTTAGAACATAAGGTTTTAGTTTAGAGATCTACAAATGGCTTGAGTATATCTGTCAATTTTGATCCCCCCTTTGTTTATCAGCTGTAAGTGTGATTTGATTTCAAAGCAATGAAATCAGTAGTGATGTTGTAGTCATTATGTTTGAGTTCATTTCTTGCAGTTTAGATGAGCCAAAAGATGATAATGATGACATTCAATGTTTTGGTGGATGGCTTGTAATCTTCCTATTGGGATTTATCCAAGAGGTCAAGTAAGGTGGAATGTTCATCATAGTTCTGCGTATTTTTCTGATCAACATACTTATCCCAGATTGAACTACTGAATTTGCATTGGATGAAAGTATGTAGGAGTCCTTCTTTCTCCTTTTTGCATGAGGGACTCCTTGAGGGAAGCTTTAATCCCTTGCATTTTAGGATATCATTAAGTGGTAGAAATTGGTA
The DNA here is from genome assembly GCA_021442155.1 of Cymbidium sinense. Classification (NCBI taxonomy): domain Eukaryota; kingdom Viridiplantae; phylum Streptophyta; class Magnoliopsida; order Asparagales; family Orchidaceae; genus Cymbidium; species Cymbidium sinense. The sequence goes on from CM038227.1 coordinate 75,719,831, forward strand.
CAAGAGTCTCCAGCAAAAGAAGGTAATAGATGGTCTGATTTTATGATTTTATATAGCTTTACCCCAAGGGATTGATTTGGTGTCTCTCCACTCAGTGAGATATAATGTATTATGTATGGAATTATAAGGAGCTTTCCCTTCAACCACCAAAAAATTATTTTTATCAATATTAATTGGTAGATTGTAGATCTTATTGCAAATGTGGGGAGGAAGAATAGTTGTAGTTTCTTATTATCCCATTCAACATATTTCCAAAATTCTTTGATGTAGCAAGATTGCAAGGGTCTAGTTCCAGTAAATTCTAGGTTGAGAGGCTCCTCCCCAAACTAATGTTCATTTCGAAGATCAATACAGCTATCCCCTAGGTCCCAAAACATTAGATCTTCAGTAGCCTCTCTGTGCAATAATAATTATTTCTAGAATGGTGAGTAATTCAATTTTCTTGTCATTCAGTGTGAGATTTGCAGTACTTCCCTAACAAATAATTAGAACAGAATGAGTTTTTCTCTCTACCTTTTATCTAAACTTTGTAGGTGTTGCATTAGATATTCACCTTTATGGTTTTGAAACCCTGTCTTTGTTTGTAGGTGGGTTTGCACAACTTTTTCCAGCTAGCTCAATGTATGAACTTTAAACATTCTTTCAATCTTCAATTGGATCATTTTTCGAATGTGTTGGACTTGGGTGGTGAATAATGGTATCGACATGCCCTTATGAACAAGCACCTTATTCTAGAGAGGAGATTCAACAACCCAAGTAGGAGCATAGAGAGGGTCATCAATGAGTGAGGTTGGGATCATCTCACCTATGATAGCAATGCTTTCATCATTCCTATGGTGTGGGAGTTCTTCGCCAACATGAAAGATCACTAAGACAATAAAGTTTATGTATGGGAGAAATTAATATGTTTTGATAGTACTATTATTAATACATGTTATATTTTGCAAAATTTTGCATATGATCAATATCTTTCCTACTTCAATAATCATCTCAATTTTGATGAAATTCTTAGTTTTCTTACTTTAAAAATCTAAATGTTCAGTGGAAACAGCAAGAAGAAAAGATTATCAAGTTTCCTACTATCGGCCTAACTACTGAGGCTAAAGCTTGACATTAGTTTATTTTCTCCAAGTTGATGCCCACTGGTAATATCAGTGTGGTGATTAAGAATAGAGCTATTTTAAATTATTCCGTTCAAAAGGGCTTTATTATAGATGTAGGAAAGATTATTTATAATTTAATTTATAATATTCTTAAAGGCAGTACTACTTTAGGGTATGCACACCCTTCTGTTATATATTCTTTATGTGTTGTAGTCGATTCATCACGTGACCTACATGAAGAAGTCCTTATATATAAGGTTCCTCTGATTAAGAGAATGATTAAAGGGTTTGGATAAAAAAATGAAAGTAGGAGAAAGCTCACGAGCTACTCAATCTAGATCAAAATCCACCAAGACATTAAATATGAAACTCTAAGAAATTGAAGAAGTCTCAAAGTTAAGAAAAAGAGTGGGCAAAAGCAGCCAGCAATAGCAGGAGCTGAAGAAGAAATTTAATCATCATATGGGTTAGAAATAGTAGTAATTTTTATAAATGAATGAGTTCAACTTAGTACTTATTAAAATGTTTAAATATTGTAACTTTAATTCTAGCCTGAGTAGAGTTCCTTTTCCTACAATGCCTCATTTTCACACTTATGTTAGCACCCTATCGAAGCTAGAAGAAGAAGATTAGGAGGATGACTATGACTTCTAAGATAGTCTTTTCCTCTATTTGTATTTGTATTTATTTATTTATTTTTCCATTGTAATTTTATTTAGCACATTTCTGTAATAAAATTTTATTTTTTGTAATATTATTTTTTTATCTCATTTGTTTGTCATCTCTTGTATTAGTTGACTATCCTCTGAACTTAATTATAATTCAGATATTCATTATATATTGGAAATATATTTAATTAAAATTTCTAACTAAAATAAAACTATATTGAAAAGTTAGCATCTTGGTGCTAGAAGGCTAGAAATATAGCACCACTACGCTAAATAATATGACTTAGGTGTAATATCATAGAATGCAATGTCTAAGTACTAGAAAGTAGCATTGTGGAATTATTACAGTGCCTTAATGCTTTAAAAGTAGTGTTGTAGCACTGCAAGTGGATACATTGACCTTATAACCTGAGAAGATAGTGCTAAATAGGTGCTAGAAAGCAGTGCTATAGAGCTGTTACAATGCCTCAACAATTTCAAAATAGTGTTGTAAGTGGACACATTGAGTTTATAACCTAATAAAGTAACACTATAGTGCCAAAATTCAGTGCCACAATGTTTGTCACACTACCTTAGTGCTATACAACAACAGTGCAGCACTGCGAAGTGGACATCATGAGTTTTAAACTTGAGAAGAAAGCACTACAATGCTAAGATTTAGTGCCATAACACTGGTCATAGTGCCTCCTCACCATATAATAGTGTTATGGTGCTGTGAAGCGGAGTGCTAAGGTTCAAAATCATAAGAACTCAGTGACGTGATGCTGGGTATCAATGCTATGTCTCTTTGAGTCAAAAGAATCTATTCTTTGATGATTTACTTATGTGATTTGATGATTTCCAGAAATTTTAAAAGCATAATGACTTAGCAATGTTTGGTTTTGAAATAATTTAGTGCAAAATGCACTCATCTCTCTTGATTCAGATCAAAGATCAACAAAGTGAGGATTTTCATCTGACTTTGGAACCAAGTTCGATGATAGAGGTCTTGAAGTTTTAAATTTATATTTTAGTGAATTAAAACTAGATTTAATCATGATTTTGGCAGCATTATGTCCAGGTAATGCCTAAAATTTTTTAAGTAACATGATCACATTATTCTCCTTTACATAAGATCTAAGATTGATGGATGGGGATCTTCATTTTGCATCGGATCCAAGATCAATAGTGAAATTCTTCAAGATTTTTTTTTATGGAGCAAGGAATCATATAAAGAGATTTTTCATTTGGAGTCTTACTTGGAATATTCCCTTGCACAAGAAGAAGAGTATCCAATAGAGAGAAACTTGCAGCATGAATTTCCCGTTGAGAGAGAGAGAGTAAGAGAGAGTGGCTAAAAAAAGAAGAAGAAGAACTAGGGTGGGTCTGTCATTTCCCCTTTTTATAGGAAATCCCTGTCGATAATAATTCCAACTCTCCTAACTGCACCTGCTCCTCTTTGGGCAATTATCAAAGACTAGGATGGTTATTGGAGGGAGTGGTTAATACTTTTTAGATTCATTAAATTTAGGGGTAGTGGATCTAATGCTCAGGTGTCAGGATTGTGGTACTATAGCACCTAAATCACGATGTTAATTTTTTAATTATTATTGATTATTTTTTCAATTGTAAACAAATATCCCCCAAATGAAAGTGTCATGTTGATTGGAAATGATACATTGCTTTCTCCTTTTGTTTATTATATTCAGAAACATTAAATGTAGAAAAAGTATAATATTCATATATCATGTAACAATAAGAGGCAGTTGATAAAAGAAATTTCAACTACAGGTGATAAGTCTAAATTTTTATAAAATAAATAGAAGTAGTATGGGCTCAATAAGCCATAGTAGCCTGTCTATCTTGTGAATCACGAAGATGTTAAAAGGTTGCTTCCTAGTCATGGGCTAATGAAGAGAGAACCTGCTCAAGTTTAGGCACCTAACCGTCCATCTGTGACTAGCTTTCTTCTATAGTTGTGATAACATATCTCACCATAGACTTTATCTCAGCTAAATACTACCTCATCTATTGTAGCTCTCTCAATTCACTAGATATATCGAGAGGATCAATCTGTGCACTATATCTCTCTAGTATGATCTCAAGGATTTGAGGCTATGTTCAAGATCTTGATAGACTAGAGAGGTTTGATGTGAAGTAGTGTTGAGCAAATTCTCTACATCAACAAGTGTGTCTGATAAGAGTTCTTAATAAGTAGTATGTATTACGAATAATCCAAACTCAATATCTTGGCATAGGGACTCTTAAAGTTGTAGCACTCTTGCTTTAAGGCCTAAAGCAATAACATAATTTAATAAAGAGTTCGCCTCCACATAGAAGCTAGAAAGCTTAGACAAAACTTTTAAGTGAACACCAAGAAGTAGGTGATGTAGTGTTGTCACTATGTGACATAAACTTTTTGAAGAGTTACAATGTGATAAGCATAAAGGTTTAGAGTGTATCTTAGAGATGAAGCATGAAAGTTCCTGACCAGATAACTCTTTCGAGCTATATCCCTCATATTAGAAGTAGGATGGCTATCTACATAGGAGTTAAGCTCTACTGAGGAATCATCCTAGGTGGCACTAAGTTGAGCCTAAAAAGAATGATTCATAACTAATCTTCAAAGCTCCAGGTTTTTGTATACATGGATCCTCTTTAATATGCATATGGTCATCACTGACAGGCTCAGTGGAATGACAAACTAAGAAAGTTCCACTAGCATCTATCAAAAATACTAAAGTGATATCACTCTTTATCTGCATTGCTAGTGGTTCAACCTTTAATGGCGAAGATGGGGCATGAATGGGGTTGGATGTTCTTGTTACTCTTATACTATAGTCAGTAGGAAGACGGTATGGGGTCTCCCTTTTAGCCTCTATACAAATAGGTGAAGGCTCTAAATGATGTTTTCTACCACTTTTTTTGTCTATCTAATGACTTCTTAAAAGCATGAGCTGTATGTCGAGAGGATTACAAGTGTAATGTTGGCCTAGCTTTCCTGAGGCTTCAACTATATATTCAGAAGGCTAGCTCCAAAAAAGAAGAGAAGGTGTGATGAATTCATAGCAACCATAGGCAGCTAACTCGCATACTAGCCCCTTATGAAGCTATATAAAAATAAGAACCCATCCTTAGGTGAAGCAGAAAAGCCCAAGCCATAAACACTATCTCCAAATGAATGGGCATTGATAACATTCCCAAAAAATAAGTATCTACTATATCAAGTATTTGTGGTAGTCAGTATATATGTGTAGCTTGAGTAAAGCCATATTGTCTAGCTACTCTGTTGGGATTGTATACCTCCAAAATCATAAACTCATGATGTCGATAGCAAAGTAAAGTAGGTCTTAGCCCAATGAGATATTCTTCTATGCATATATACCCCAGCTTTGATGATAATAAGGATGTGCCTCTGGTAGAACCATAATCCATGAATTTCTATCCCAAGCTCTAATCAGAAGCTATAAAAAATGATATGTGAATAATCTGAAAGTGAGCCATCATGCATGCTAGCACAAATATAAATATCTAAATTTGATCTCTATCTAAAGAAATTATAGCTCTGCTCAACTACATAATCATCAAAAAGTATTACTCTCTAAAGCATGGAGGTGCTCAGGATAACTAAAGGCTCCAGAAATATGTGTGTGAATCCATCCATGTGCATAATATCAAAGAGCCTCCACATTATAGCAGTGTGAGTTAGATAAGATGCTTACTTTGCCCTATCTATGGTATTGGAAGGCTAATGCTATAGGTGCTAGAGCAATTCACTCACCACGAGCAATCAAACTAGTTATCAAGAAGTGGAAGAGTGAAAGAGTCTATTGTGACCTAGGAATACAAAGTAGTATAGCCACATGATAATGAAGGCCACTAAAGATAATTATTCATCAATGCCTCATATTAAAATAAGTCAAGAATTGACTTTCCCTTTAGTTTTAAATCTAGTGTGAAAGGACCCCTATGATGAATAAAATCCAATGTCAAATGGATCATCCAAGTGCATAAAATGAGGTAAGCATACTGTTGAACGATGGAAACTCTTAGATAATATATCAAGAGTAATAGTACCATGCATCTATTATTTGATCTTCACTCTTTGAACATCCTCTGGTAGATAGCTAGAGTACAATGAAGGTTGGAAGAATATACATAACCTCTTCACCTCTGTTAACCAACTGACTGATGTTGAAAGAGCTTGTGATATGGAGGGATGCACTCCTCATATGAAATTCTTAAAATAGGGAGGCCTACTATATCTTGCATATCTGCCAAAGTAAATATCATCCCATGTGGACCAATCCAACAATTATTATGGGCCTATCCTAATGCTTTCCTATGCCATAGATCCAAGTGAAAGGAAGATGGCTATAATCAAAGAGTGATGCATAGATTGTATGATACATGCTAGTTCACCAAAGAATATTATTATGCATATATAAATAATGGTAGGCCCAATATATATAGCAACTAATAGCTAATCGAGGTGTGTCAAATACTGACTTTAGGTCCCAATCCTCTTCTTCATGATGTAATATATGATAGCCTAAGAGATGGATCATACCTATAGGAGGATCACTAACTACAATTAGCTAAAGTACATCTCAATCCCCAAAATTAAGGTGATTTGTAACTCACTCTAAAAAAATATCATGACTATGTCTCAACTTTAAATTAATTACCCAATCAGAGGATCATATCCTGATGGAAGTTGTAAATCAAATAGTGGAATGAAGGATGATCGAGCTAATGAATCCTCATAAATATTTTTATACATTAGAATATCATAATGCCATAATAAATGATCTTATCATTTGGCTGAATTTGCAGATCATAAGATTCAATTGTGGCTCATTTTTACTCTTCAGTAGGCTCAAAAAGAGGCATATCATCTGGCCTTTTCCAAACAAATATTATAAAAATTTGGAATATAGAAGCATATAAATTTTATATGTAAAAAGACATAAATATGTGAATTTATAATTGAGTTGCACTTCTATGCTTTGCTTCATTCTTATCTAAACCTTAAAGAGTTTAGACTTATATTTAGATTCAATCCCTTTTAAACAAGTTAGATTTAGATTTACATTTAGACTCAACCCTATTGGGGTTGTTGAGTTTATTTGGACTTAGATCCAGGCACTTTAGACATGATGGATCTAAAATTTAAGTTTTAGATCCAACCCTTTTATGTATAATCGATCTAGGTTTGGGGTTTAGATCCTTCCCCTTTAGACTTGATGGATCAAATTTTAAGGTTTAGATCTGATGCCTTTGAATATGATGGATCAAAATTTTGATTTAGATTAAGTCTCTTTAGACATAATGGATCTAAATTTTAGGTTTAGATCCAATCCCTTTTGACATGATAAATTTAGATTTAGGTTTAGATCTAGACCCTTTGGACATGATGGATCTAAATTTTAGGTTTAGATCTGATCCCTTTGAACATGATATATCTAAATTTAGGTTCAGATATGATTTCTTTAGAGATGATAGATCTATATTTAAGTTTAGATGCAGTCTCTTTAAACATGATGGATCTAAATTTTAGGTTTAGATTCGATCACTTTGGATATGATAGATCTGGGTTTTAGTTTAGGTTCAGTTCTTTTGGACATGATAGATCTAAATTTAGGTTTCTTTGATTAGATGAAGTTTCTCTTTGTTTGAGAAATTTTCTTGCATTGTAAGAAATATGAAATAGTCCCCTATTGATAAGGAAATTTTCCATTAGGATTAAAAAATTTATTTCAATCTCAAATGCTATCAATGTTCTATCACTTTGACCTATCAACTTAGAGTCAATTTTGACTCTTGTGTTTATAAAGCTTAACTACTTCAAAGATATGCATAATTACTTCAAAGGAACTTATATTATCTCAGATGTTATAGAAAGAATTTTCTTGAGGAGTTTGACTATTGTTTTATTGCCAATCTATTTTATATTTCTCAAGGAAATGATAGATTTTGGTATTCTTGAAGGTAGTTCCATTATAAGATATAATTTGTCAAGATACTTTAAATTGGTAGATGATGTGGTCTTGAAAGAATTTCATTACACTGTTTGCTTTAACATCTCTTAAGGGAATTACTTCTACCCATTTTGAGAAGTACTTAGTGAGTGCCAAAATTAAGTGATGTCCTCTAGATGATGGAGGATCTATTGAATCAATTATATAAATTCTCCAACTTTCAAATAACCATGGGGTCACTATTGAATGTAAGGCATTACGAGGTCAATGTAATGTGTCTGCAAGTATTTGACATTGATGACATCTTTTAGCATGCTCAACGTAGTCTTGAATCATGTTGAGCTAGTAATATTCCATTCATTTGATTTTGATTTTGGGCAGATTGATGTGTGTCACAAACCCTTCATGAGCTTTAGCCATTACCATTTAGCTTTGTCTAGTACTAGGCATCGTAATCACATTTGGTCAAATGAGTGTCAATATAATGTATCATTCATAAGAGTATATCATAACGCTTTTTATGAAGTTTGATGAGTTTTGATATATCCTTTAGTAATACTCCTCTTTTGAACTAAGTGATGAATGGCTCTTGCAAATCTTATTTTTCATTTATTGCTAAATCTCTTAATTTTCTTTAGCTTTAAAAGCTTGAATAAGTGTTGGTGCTAATTCTAACCTGATTTAGACTATTATTATAATTAAGTCTTCTTGAGGGTCTATCATTTCTTTAGCTAAGTTAGCTAATGCATCAACTTTGACATTTTCTCAGCATGAGACTCTTGTAATTGTTACTTCATGAATTTATTTTAGGAGCTCTAGGAAGTGCTATGATAAAACACTAATTCAGGCTTATTTATCTTGAAAGTCCCTATTATTTATCAAATTATGAGTTGAGAATCTCCATAAACATAAAGTTGGTTGATTTGCATATTAACTGCTAAATCAATGCCTAAAATTAATGCTTCATATTCCACCTCATTATTAGTTCGAGGTTTAGTTAGGCTATATGAATATCGAAGTATACCACCTTGCGGTATATCAAATATTAAACCAATTCCAGCTTGTACAGCACGTAATCCTTAGTCTTGCTAGTTTTAATAATGAGGCTTCATCAAAGTAAAGCTCTTGTTCTTATAATTATTGAGCTTCTTCCACTTCGAGGAATTCATCATTGAGTGTGGAATCCACCGGTAAAGGACCTAGAAAGTCAGCCAGAGCTTGCCCTTTTATCGCTTTTATGGGACACATATTATGTAATTTGGAGTAATAATACTACCCATTTAGCTAAACAATCTGTTAGAATTGGCCTAGTCATCAAGAATTTGAGAGGATTAACTTTGGATACTAAAGTTAGTTTGTGTGATAACATGTAATGATGTAATTTTTTAGCAGTAAATATTAATGCTAAACATTAATTCTCAATAGGAGCGTATCTTATTTCAGCTCCTACTAAACATCAATTTATATAGTAGAGGGTGATTTCTTCCCCTATTTATTATTTTGAACTGACAGAGCTCCTAGTGATTTGTGTTGACCTCATTTTTGGATGAGGATAGCATCATCCTCAAACAAGTGATTAGGACATTAAATTGTAGATTAGAAACCTCCTAATTAAACACTTAAGACACTACACCCAATGACTTGTGCATTCTTCTTGGGGTTTGATCTAACAAATGGGATTAAGTGTATTCAACCCAATTCTCAAGCATAAAAAAAGAATTAAACCAAACACATTCCACTTGGAATTTGAATCCATTTGAGTTTAAAGCAAGGTGATTAAATTGGTTAACCTAATTACTTTATTTAAGCTCAAAATTAATTAAGTTTAAAGAAACCTAAATAAGTTAAAACAAATTCAAATCAAAATCAAATGAAACTATGAAATCAAATGACAAGCATGAAGTTAAATCCAAATCTAGGTTAATTCTGGTAAACCCTTTTGACATAAGTTTGACTTATATGGGTCCCACTAAGTCAAAAGTCAACCTACCAAAATTTGACCAAATAAAATCATTTGAAATCATCCAAATGATAACATAAATATGTTTAAACATGAATTTAAAGAAAAATAAAACCACTAAGGACTTAATTAGGCTAGTTAGATCATTTGATCTAAACGGGTTTAAATGGGCCCTATTAGATCAAAATCCAAATCAAATTAAAATCAACTCAAATTGATTATAAAAAATTATTTAGAAATCATAATTAAATACAATCCAACCAATCATTGGGCCTAATTTAGCCAATTTGGTCAGTTTACCCAATTGAATCCAACTTAACTCATTAAGCCCAATTTAGGTCAAATGGGTTGAAATTGAAATCAACTTTAAATCTAATGAAATTAATCACTCTAAATTATTTCACACATGTTATTAAACATGATTGGAGTCTAAATATAACTTAATTGAGCCAAATTGATCATTTGACTCAATTAAACTAAACCTAATCATTTCTAAATGGGTCAAGTTGAAATCAGATCAAAATCAATTTAAAATCCAAAGAAATTGATAAATATAAACCATCATAAATGACCAATTAAACAAAATTAAGTCTAAACCAAAATTATAAAATGGCTTAATATATTAGAGAAACCTAAGTTGACCTATTCAAGTGAAATGGGTCAAACAACTAACTTACATTATCCTACTATTGGGCTTTAAATTTGGTAATTTAAATTAAATTTTGAGTTAAATTTTATTAGAGATTTAGGGATTATATTCTAATAGCATAAGACTGTAGAAATTCCTAGGGTTAAATACCTATTTTAGTAGGATGCTTTAGGTCCTAAGTCTATAATTGCTTCTAACACAAGTTAGATGCTCGACCTAGTTTCAATTTTGAGAATTATTGGTTCTTCCTCTCACTTGAGAAATGAAGCCTATCACTGACCCTTCTAGACTTATAACCTGCTTGAAAGAGTTGCTAGCTAAAACCACCTAACTGAATTTTAAATATATGATGTCAAGTCTCATTAATATAAGATGACTAGGTTATTGTATTTTTAGAAAGGAATCTAAGAACCTAGACTCACTCCCTAATCCATAAGATCATGTTGGATATGATATGTACTTATGTAATTCAACAAATTTTAGCTTTTATATCTTCACTCATAATTCATTTAAAGAATTTTGGGGTATGCAATTTATGATTATAATGAGATGCAACTAGATGAGGTCATGGGCTAAATCAAGAAGAGAAGCCAAACTTCCCTATGAAGGTGGTCATCCTCAAAGGTTAGGTTCCTGTTATGTGCAATAGGTGTAGTGCCCAATTCAGGAATTTAGAATAATATGTTAGCATGATTCATAAAAGCGAATTATTTCTAATTGATTTTAAGTTATTCCAATGGCTTTAATTTATGTGTGAAGTTTTGAATCTCTTTATTTTTTCTTAAGTGGTTTAGACTTTGGTTGGATAGAAAATTTAGTTTTTCAAAGAGCCTAATGTCCAGGCATTTGTCATAGAAAGCACAAAAAGAAACCTAGAAAAATAGATTGATTATATTGCACACCCAAAATAAATCAAGCCAAATATAAATTAAAGAATAGACCAATGGCTGGGTATCATTGTACACCCTAGAAAAAAGGAAAAAATGGGGAGCCGAGCTCTGCCCTTATATTACCTAGCTTAGAACTATAGGTCTAGGTCTTTGGGCCTTCCTCCACGATCATCTCCTTCTTTAGGGACCTCCTTTGGGCTTCACAGGGGACCACCAGCTAGTAGGGTTAGCTCCTGCTATTCCTAGACTCCATAGATCCTAACCTAACTCTAGGATCAAATTATATTTAAAATTCAAAAAGAAATTCCTAATCCTTGCAAAATAAACATCAAGAAATGCAAAAAGCACACCTGCAATTATATTTACTAACATATGGGAAAAATATTAGTTTCTTACCATGCCCACCTATCCTATTAGGCTATTCTTATGGACTTAAACATACATGAAAGAAAATAGCATTTATATATTTATTTATTATAACGGTCTATTTTAGCACAACCCTTATAGAAAATAATGTTAGCCTAAAAAGAACAACCTAGCATCCAGACTAGCGAGCAAAAAACCCTAGCTATACAGTCTAAATTAGTGCGTCTCAAAATAAGAAACATATAATATCATATAATAGAACATCACAGATCAACCTAGTCTAAATCTAGGATCAGTGGCCTCTAAGATGTGAAGGAGGGGTTTGTGTGGCATGATTTTATTAGGCCTTTTAAGTTCAAGTTTTGGTTTGAATTTTAAAGTTTGTTTACTTACCATTGGATGGCTTCGATTTAAATGATTTACTAATTTACAATTTCATTTCTATTTTTTGGTTCATTTTTATGTTGAAGTGAAGTTTAAGTTTTAAAGAATGAAGAATAAAATAAATTCCACTTTGGGTGGAGCCCCATTCTACTCAACATCCTAAATCTTAATAAAATGAAGTCTTTACCGTAAAGTGAAGATTCATTATAAAGGTCAAACTAAGAGCTTAAGTATATTGATTAACCTCTTCTTGAATTCTTTTAAGTTGGATTTGGTTTGATTAAAGTTTTAATTTTAATTTGGATTTGAATTAAGATTCATTCTTTCTTTTTTATTTCTTTCAATTTGTCTAATGTTTCTTAGTTTTTTTAATATTTAAATGATTTGGATTATTCATTGTTTTAATTTTTATTTTATTTTTATTAAATGCTTATTTATTTTCAAAGGTTTTAATTATTTAATTTACTTGAATTAAATTGACTTCATTCATTCATTTTAATGTTTATTTCCTCCAAATGGTTTGATTCGAGTGATTATATTTATTTATCTTAATTATTTCATTAAGGTTTATGTCTAATATTGCTTGTTTTAACTTAATTTATTTGAATTTAACTTAATTCATTTAAATTTGGTATTTTGATTCATTTTTTATTTTAGGTTTTGATTTTATTACGTGTTAAGATTTTGTTAATCAATTTATTTGAATTTGTTAATCAATTCATAACCTAGAAGACTTAAGCTAGTTTAGGCACCTAACTTAGGCTATTTTAAGTTTTTAAGTAATTAGGTTTAATTAATTTGGTTAAGCACCTTCATTTTAATTTGAAATTATGTTATTCCTTAAACTAAATGGATTTAAAGAATTTCCAAATTAATGAATTGTCAGATTTGAAAATCAAATTAAGATGTTAATGATTTTTTCTTTCACTTGATTAATTAATTTATCATGGCTTTGATAAGTGATTAGCTTAGGGTTTAACTTTTTTATTCAATTAAATATTAAGTGCATGATTAATCAAATTCTTTTATTTTAGAGGGTTAGAATATTTTCTTTAAGTGTTTTGATGTTAATGTAAATAGTTTAAGTTCGTTTTTTGAATTTTCATAATTTTTATAATTTTTTGATTTATTATTTCAATTATATTAACCTTAGGATTGAAAATTCAATAACTTCTTTGCCAAAGGTCAATTGGATTTGGAAATTTTATGGCAAGTGAAGTTCCTTGCCAATTGGAGTTAACTAAAGTTTCAGTTTAATCATATTTGTAATTTGGGACTAATTGAGATTTTCTTTATTTCAAAAAAACTTAAATTAAGCCTAAATTAAGAGGAATTAATTAAGAGTTTTATTTTTCTTAAATTCCTCTCAAGAAAATGCATCCATTCAAAAATTGTCTATTTTAAAGGGAGGAGCCTCGAAGCACTAATGTGCGATGTCTTTACACTTCGTAGCACCCTATTCGACCAGCTAGATCCATGCGGATCCAACTCAAATGACGGTGGAGACCATAGAAGTTGTCTTGACCATCCGATCTTCAATCAGACGGTTTGGATTCACGTGTGGATCATTAAGGGAATTTATTCAAGCAGTGTTTCTAGATCTTAGTTGTCAGTTCCAAATAGAAGGAATGGAAGGTGGTGATTATATTCCGCTCGTTCCACCAAAGAATCGAGGATCATTGGTCTTTTGGGTGTGATCTCCAATGATTAGAGTGATGAAATGGCATCATTTTTATTGCAAATCGATCAAGGATCGATTTGCAACCCAATAAAGTAGCTTGATCTCATTAGAGATCAAATTGGATTCAAAAAATATAATAGTGAAATGTTATAGGAATCAATTTTGAAGCATACCTCAACAACGATGATCCTTGATGGAGGGGATGATTGGTACACCTTCATGAGGATGTGTTGTACCTCCAGGAGAAAGTTTACACCTTGTCTCCACATGGATCACCATGGAGACCGATCTTGGCCTCGTTTCTATCAGGATCGACTATTTTTTGACTTACCAGCAATGTAGGGGTTAGGTCAAGGTTCATTTGGGTTCATCTACCCTTCTATAATGTATAGGGAAGTACAATTTATGTGGAGGATAGCTCACTCTCTTTTTTCCATGAGAGGCTGAGAGCCCTACTTTTGTTGTCGTTAACTTTATCCAATTTCTGATGTGCCATCGGTGAAAGAGTCAAGGAAGGCTTTGAATCTTCTTCACTTAACTTGAGGAGTATGTAGGAGTGGTTGGTTTCATGAGGGGAAGTTCTTTCTCTTTTCTTTCCATATATGGCCAAGAGCCATATATAAAAAGTTTGGGATGGCCAAATTGCACATTGGTGGCAAAGGCTTGGACCAAGGGTTGGACTTGGTCTCTCCTCTCCTTTGGAGTTGATTGGAATGTACTCCTTAAGGGGAGGAAGTCTCCTTTTTCCTCCTTTGAATTGGTCATGAGGCACTATTCGATGGAAGAGGCCTTATTTAATTCTTACCATGGTGATGACCATTATCCCTTTGATCTCCTTGGAAGTTTCCTCCAAGAGGAAATTAACTAAATGGAATGAATCCAATTTAATTGAGGTGGATGGATGAAGTACAAAGGAGGGGAAGTAGGATTTGATTTCCTTTGGAATTTTAGTTCCCCCCTTTGCTAGTTGGTTGTTGACCCAAGTGAAACCATTTAGTATGGATTAAGTGTTGGGTTAAATCCATTTGGGATTGAGTTTAATTCAAATGTTTCATTTCATGATATTTGAGTTTTTTTTTAACTAAATTAATTTAATTTAGTTTAGTTATTTGATTGGTTTTTATCTTGGATTCCAATCGTTATTGATTGTTCAATAAATGATTTATGAATTAATTAAGCCATAATAATTGATTTTGATGATAATATTACCAATTTTGATTGAAATAATTTTGACTCTAGATGCTGATCATCAATTGCTATGGCTAAATTTGGCTTAAATATTCTCATAAGTCACATTTCTTAGGCAATTCCAAATTTTTCTTTATCATCAAATTATTGACTCTATTATCCAAATTATTTCTTTTCTCTCTCTTACTATTTATTTTCTCTTTCCTATCAATAATCTACCAATTTTGCTATGGCTGAAATTTTAATGGATTTTGGTATTAGAAATCTTATGATAATTATTCAAATTATTGTCATATTATTTTCTGTTATTTATCGATTTTTTAATATAATATTTTTTCAAATGTGAATTTAAGTATTCTTGAAATTAAATTGCATTTTTCCATGATTTGTTTATAAATGAGTTATAACTATTTATGGCATGAAGAGGTCGACCCAGAATATATTTTTATTCATCTTATTTTAATTTAATTAACTTAATCTTTATTTATTTCAATATAAATATAGTTGGCTTTTGTATTAAGTGCATTTTCTAAAAAAGTTTTCCATTTATGTAGTTATTTTAAAAAGCTCCTTAAATTGATTTCCCTTAATTTACATGCGATTGATTGCATTTTGATTATAATTTTAGAAATAGTCTTGGCTAAACATTTCACTAGTTTTATTTTAATGGATTTTATTTAAATGTGTTGCCTTATTCAATTCAATAATTTTATCTAATTGATGTCTCATATTATTTGCATTAATCATGATTGAATCTATTCTGGAATATGCTTAGCTAGTCCATGCTATTAATTAATTCAAATTCTATTTATTTTGAAATAAGTTAAATCCTTTCCTTGTTTAATTATTTTCTTAAATGTAGTTGACTCATTTATGATAATTGCATTAATTAATTTTTCACCACTTAGCCTTGACCGGACACACTTAATACATAATTAAATTTGAAATTAAGTTATTATCATGTACTAAATTGTTTGAAATCAAATTCTTGCTTAAGAAAATTTTCCCTCATAATTTATTTGGCTTGCTGAAATTCACATAAGGATATTTTATCTTAGGATTTGGTTAATTTATTTTTAAAACTTTTCCTCTCATATCCCTCTATCTTGGAATAAATTTAATCATTCTTGTTTGAAATTATTTTTAACCTATTTATTTATTTAAAATTAAATTTTATCCGATTAGCTTTCCCTCCTCTTTCCTTCATCCCTTAATTGAACCTTTCTTGGATTTGGTCTAATTAAAGAGGTTGTGAAAAAGTTATTTTTTTCTTGATCCTCTCCACCTTGGTAGAACCCTTGGATGTTGCTTTCGTGGTGGTTCTTTTAGATTCAAAGTGCTAAGGTCTTTCTTGGCTCCATTACTTTGTTCTTGGCTGAGACTTTCCCTATGGTTTTGGTTGATTCAAGGTGCTAAGGCTCTCATATTTCCATTTATCTCACCTTGGTCAGGACCTTCCTAAGGTCTTTATTGAAGTAAAGTGTGAAAGCTCTTTCTCAATCATTGCTTCCACCTTAGTAGAGATATATTTTGAAGATTACTTGAAGTGATTATGCTTGAGATCATGTCCTTCTCTTACATATTCAATATCATTCAAGTAGAAATCTACTTCAACTCATTCAATCCTCTTCTATGCTTTGGAAAGATCACATCAAGTAAGTACTTTCATTTCTCTTACACATAAGTACTTGACTAAGAATTTCTATTTAATTTAAATCCTTTAAATTAGTGACTTCATTGTCTTATTTTTGGATGAGATAGATTTATGTGCTTTATAGCATAAGATCTTTTAAAATCTCTTTTCATTCACATTCAAGTAACTTAAGAGAATTTTTTCTTTGATTTAAATGATTTAAATATTTCTCTTTAAAGTTTTGATTTGATTTTATCTTTTTATTCTATCTTCCAAATCTTTGATTATATTTTGTGAAAGTATTTTAAGAAGTTACTTACATATTTTTGTTCAAGTATTTTAAGAAGTTACTTTCAAAATCTTTGCTCTTTCATTTTATGCAACCTTCCCCAAAATCAATTCAAGTATTACATTGAATTTACGTTGAATTATTCTATGCATTTCTTTTTCCAAATTTATTAAACATATAATATAATCTTTGATCTCTTCTCTATATTGGTATTATCATTGTGTAGATTAGGTTGAGTTCAAATTCATTTTTAAATTAAAAGTTAGACATACAAACTATAGTTTTCTTTTTCATATGTTTATTCTTGTTGTAAAGTGTTGGGGTTGTACTTTATTTATTGTAGGAAAGTATGAAGTTGGGTTCTACCTGCCTAGTGCAAAAATGTAATACTGATGGATGGTGTTGTTAGTACTCTAAGGGAAAGCAGGTTTTGATAACTCTTAGCAAATTGGAAAAGTGAGCTTGGGAATAGGCCTCTATGGAGCATGAATCATTTGCACCTAGTAAGCACCTAGTGCACTTAGTTTATTCTCCATCTTTCTTATTCTCAACCTTTCACTAAAATTGTGAGCATGTAGTTATAACTTTTATAAAGTTCTCCTTAAGAGTTGATTGGGATGATTATGCAACCTCATATTATTCCTCCACATTCATATGCATGTTGGAAAATAGTAAACTTCTTCAATGATACCTTTAACTTTTGATGCATCTATAATAAAGCTTGAGAACTTTCCAAAGGGTTTCTTTGAAAAGAAAAAATTGGTGATGAACTTCCTGTTAAATGAGGTGAATGATGTAATAATTCATATTAAGAAATGTAAGAACTATCTCAGGGTGGATTCCTTAAAAGTTGTAGGGAATCAATGACATTAAAGTGCATCATCATGATTAGGTTGAGAGGTAGTGAACTCAAAGTAAGTGACATATTATATTGGGTTGGTCCTATTCCTACATGACTTAAATGGGATATTTTAAACTTTAATGGCATAATATTATTTTGAAATGCATTAGCCAAAGATCCTTGCATCTCATAACTCTATAGTAAAGTCTCTTCATCTCTAGTACGATAAGATTCCACATCTATTCATGATGTTGAGTTCCATGCTTGTAATTGATGCTGGAGGAGCCATATAATTCAGGCTAGCAGGTTAGATTTTTTCAACACACCTTAAACTAGGTGAGTTATGCAATTTTCCATCTTTTCTAGGTCTTATTGAGTAGAAAATATTAGGTATTTTGCTCCATTGCACTTGAAAAATTTCTTGTGAGTTGTCCTACTTTCTAAGTAACTTGATTTCTAGTTTGTGGCATCAATCCTTGTTCATCACACTAAAGAGGATGTTGAATCCAAATCATTCAATAGAAATACACCATACTATATTTACAAGTCTTTTTATGAAAAGTAAGGATTGAATAAAGAGTGAAAAGGTATCTCTTATGTTAGTAAGTACGGTTGGTATAGTAATAGTCTGAGTATAAGAACTATCCAGCCTTCAATAATCTTTAAAGATCATAATTAGTATGGTTAGTATAGTAATAGTTTGAGTATAAGAACTATTCAGGCTCTATTAATCTTTAGAGATCACAAAAAGAAGTCAAAAAATAAAAAAAATTAAAAGCCTACAAAAATTAAGGTGGCTCAAATACATATGGACCTTTTATTTATAAGGTTAAAGGGCTACATACAAGGTTATCAAAAACTTAAAAAGTATCAACTCTAAATATTAATAAGATATAGGCACATGTATATAAAGGGCAGTGTTGCTAAGATGTGGACTTAGGCTAATGTGGCTCCTGAAAAAAATGTAATCCCTTGGTATGAACATTGGATGAGTAGTCAAGTTAAGTATCTAGTGAGTCATGATGGAGGTGATCAAGTGGCTAGTTGTCTTATAGGGGTTACTTGTCTAAATCATTGAGAAAGTTTCACAAATATTATGGTCATTTCAACGAGTAAGTTCTTTACTTGAGAATACTTTATGATGTGTTACCAGGTCACTAAGTTGATAACATGTATGAGAGTGAGCGATGTCTAAGCTGATATATTGTCTAGTTTGGTTGTCCTCTTTAAGGAAATTTATTTTGGTTGTGATATACCTAGGTTTGGCCTCATCTAGTGAGTCCATTCTACCTTTCATATGTTTAGTATACTACATTAGTGTAGATCATTATTTTAATGAGATTTTTCATATAAATAAATTTCAATCCTAATTAGATGAAATGACCAATTAATATTTAATGAGACAATTTAAAATTTAAAAATATCTATTTTTTAAAATTATTATTAAAATATAAAGACATCATTTTTTATTAAAATGTATTAAAAAACTATAGAATAATAAATTAGTTTAACCTAGAGATATCTATGCATGTGAAATAATATGGTTAGGTAATTTTGGAAACTTTGGAATTATCTCAAATATTTTTATAATTAAATATAATGTATTTAATTGTTAAACATATGAAAATGTATTAAATAAATCCAAATGAACTTGGTTATGATTTTATCATCATGTGATGCTTTTAGGATGAATAGTGTACCTTTTGGCCCATTGATAATGAAATGATAACATTCTATAATAGGATACTTTCAGTTGAAATGACTTATAATTTATAAATAATCTAACTAAATTTTATGAAATACTAAGGCAATGCCTCTAAAATTGGGAACCTCATAATTCATTAAGAATTTTATTATTTATTAAATACTTTTAAAAAATAAAGGTTAATATTCAAATTTTAATTTATCAAAAATACTAATTTCTTAAAGATTTTATGAAGTTCATAGAAGCTTAAAATTATGGTGGGAACATCTCATAACTTTCTTAAAATTCTTGAATTTTTTTTATATTTTGAATTTTAGATAATGAAAACATTAATTCAAAATATCTTAAGTTATGCACCAAGACTCCAGTTGGCTCAAATCAAATCCAACCTTAGAATTACTATGTTTTAAAAAAAAATTAAAAATAAGAAAATCAAATCCAACCTTAGACCTCATAGAAAGAGAAATCTTAAAATCAAATCCAACCAAAAAACAACATAAAAGAAAGAGGGCGCAATGATTTAAAGTGGTTTGGTCAAATAAACATTTGCCCACTCTCCTAATCTTCTCCAAAAATCCACTATCCCTCCTTTGGTACAAAAAGACAAGTCAAAGATGCCTCTCTTCTTAATGGGTGATGGAGAAACCTACACCACTCCCCTACTCTTTAAGCCAAGAAGGATGCCACTCCCTCTTTAAAGAATAAATAAACCTCTCTCAACAAATATCTCACACGAGTTCTCAATAAGAACAATCTCTCATGTTAAAGATCAACTCTCAATTGCAAGGTGACTAAAGAAAAACAACCAAAATAAAAGTGCCACCTTATCAACATAAAGATCTCTAAAGGGAAAAGTAGAGAAGAAAATCATATCCACTTTTCTCTAAGAAAACACCCTTCCCTAAGCCTCCCATAAGCTCTCTTACATTCAAATTGATAGGTTATCTCTCCAAGTAGATTATTAATAGAGAAGATACTAAATAAAATAATAAAAAATAGTCTTTTTATAAATCATACAAATTATATTGTATGTTCTAGAATCACAGTGTATAATCAGTTCAATTTTCTTTAGTATACCATAACTTGACATTATGTTCAATGGACTAGTCGCCATAATCATATTGTATGGCTGATGGTCATGCTCTCTAATTAGTAGAAACTAACACTCTTTCAATCTCATTTTTAAATCCAATAAATTTTTGATTTAAATTAAGTAATTACGAATTAAATTTATAATATATGATATACATCATATTATACAATTAGTGTACAATTAGTTCAATTTTGTATCATCAATCAAATTATTCAGAATTATAATTGCTTGACTTAATCCTTGTAATTGAAAATAATTAACAAAAAATAATCATCTAATATGATTAGATCTTAGTTCAATTTTAGTAGTTTTAGAGTTAATATACTTAAGCATGATAGCTAAAAATATATAACAAATGGGAATAATCATCCAATATTTTAAGCTTTATATATTATTATTCTCATAGAAAAGTTTAATTTTTTAAGAAAAAATTCATTTTAATTTCATTTAAGCGTGAATGACCTTGGTTATTTTTCATCATTAACATGCCAATGTATGAAGACAAAATAAAATAAAAATACCAAAACT
This sequence comes from Cymbidium sinense, assembly GCA_021442155.1. Taxonomy (NCBI): domain Eukaryota; kingdom Viridiplantae; phylum Streptophyta; class Magnoliopsida; order Asparagales; family Orchidaceae; genus Cymbidium; species Cymbidium sinense. The sequence continues at coordinate 75,740,769 of CM038227.1, forward strand.
AATGATAAAAGTTTGGCGGCAGCTTTGGTCTTCTACCATTAACCATTTGATATTTATAGTATTCATAAACACTTTCTTAATCTAGCTTTTGAAAATAGCCACTATTCGTTCTCTCTTAGTCAATATTCATTGGGCTGCTAATTTGTAGTACTTGTATTTAAAACATATAACATCATGCACACACAACTGATTACTAAATATAACTATTCATCCAAAAAAGTTTGTTGTCAACAAAACATAGAATTCAAGTGAAGGCTCATGGGGGTTAACAATCACCTCCTTTTTTATGATGGAAAACATTTTTGGTTAATTTTGGGAAATTGATAGGTAAAATATTATAAAAATGAGATAAGTCTCCCTCAATTTAGGCCTTACAAAAAATATTCAATGAATGAAGTAATGATTTTGCAAAGGTGCAAAAATATATAAAAATATATAAAAAGTGTAAAAAAAAGAAAAAGCTTATAAAGAAGTGTAAATGAAGTCTCAAGCAAACCAAATTATTAATTTTCTCCCCCTTTGACATATTAAAAGGGTTGAAGCGAAAAGATGAACAAGGGTACATAAAAATAAATCATGTGAACACTAGTCGTGCAATAGCATATTTTGTGAATTTAGGTCGAACAAGTGTTTCCTGAAACATTCTTAACACACATGGTTATAAGATAGGTATATTTAGAATGCTTAACCAATGAGTGTATGATATGTTTCACTAACTACATCTTGCAAGCCCTATAATTATCTACTTAAATGCAACACTTCTATAGTCATACTTCATTATCGATGTAAATGATATCAATCGATTCACTAAATTTTTTAAACAAGTTTGTAACATAAATAAAATGTTGCATACATTTCTCTTGGTTAATTAGTAATGCTATTGCATGATACAAGGAGATGAACAACTATTATGATGGACCACTTAATGATAAAGTGGAGAGGCACGAATTATTTTTTCTAATTCTACCCATCTTTGGGGATTTTATATACTTATCTACTTAGGGATTTTTTATTATTATTCAGATTTAATCAAAATCCATGTATTCCATTTACACTATTATCATTACTCAATTCATATTATAAATGGAAATATCACATCCATCCACACTAATATTTATGATTAAATAATTTATTACAACATATTAAAAAAATTTATTAAAGAAAAGGTTGTCATTTTTATCAAAAAATTCTTACTAAACAGTTTTGCACATCATTGTAGATAGGCTTTACAAGTATTTGTTAAGTTAGTGATTCATACTTCTATTACAAATATTTTTGCAATATAAATAATACTTAAATATATGTATGTAATATAAAAATGTTTAAATAAAATTTCACATAAGTTTAAAATTCACAAAATATGGCAAAGAAAGAAAGGTACCAACTAAAAAAGTCATGTACACAAAAAAAAGTGATTGATGCAACTAATATAAAACATAACAACTAGTACAATGCCAGGCACAAAATATAACAAAGAAAGTAAAAAAAATAGTCAACTTTAGATGTAAAAAGTAAAGATAAAATATTATATAGTAAATATAAAATAAAAAAAAAACTAAAACTCTAGTGGTCACTCATCTATTGGTGGTGATCTGAAAATGTTTTGTCCTATGTTAAACAAAGCTTGAAACCATGCTCTATCTATGTGTGTTATTATTGATACTCCTCCCAACAAGCTCCTTGATCCTTAATGTCCATGTCAACTTTGAGCTTAAGCCATGTGAAATGTTTAATCTAGCCATTATAGGTATAGATGCACTGTGTTGATGGCTCCACCTGTCTAATAGTCTCCCCTTTCTTTGCCTCTACTATAGCCTAAGCTGGTTTCCTTTTTTAGCTATAAATGACATAAAAGGAATAATCTATGAAGTGAGAGGGAGTGTGGTTTGATTCCTATAAGTGAGGTTGTATTTGTCAATAAGCACGTATGACATCATGACTTGGGATTTTTGATGATTGTGAGGTTTTTAATGTCGCAAATCAAAAGAACCTCATTATTGAACTATGTGTGAGTAATGGAAAAGTATGTGATTATGGAAAGAAGAGGTGTGACGTTAATATGCTCATCGACATTGGGAAGGACATAATTGTTGACCTCATTTTTGGATGAGGTTAACATCACATCTAAGATAAGTAATTAGGACACCTAATCTTAGATTAGAAACCTCCTAATTAAGTGCTTAGGATACTACATTTAGTGACCTAGTACATTTTCCTTGGGTTTGATCTAACCTAGTGGGTTTAGATAGACTCAACTCAAATTACAAATATGAATTAAATCAAAACAAATCTAAATAAAATAAAATAAATTTAAATTAAATAAAACAAATGAATCCAAATTCAAATCAAAACCAAATCTAGTCAACCATTTTGACATGGGTTTGACTTATATGGGTCCCACCAAGTCAAAGGTCAACCCACCAAAATTTTACCTAATGAAATAATTCCAAATGTTCCAATGATAAAATAAAGATGTTCAATAATGAATCTAAAGAATTTTAAATTTATTTAGTCCTTACTTAGGTTAATTAGACCACTTAGTCTAAATGACCCTAAATGTCTCCTATTTGGTTCAAACCCAAATCAAATTGAAATCAACTCAATTCGATAGCTCAAAATCATTTGAAAATGATAATCAAACAAAAACCAACACATCATTGAGTCTAATTTGGTCTAATTGATTATTTGACCTAAATGAACCCAAGCATAACCAATTAAGCCTAATTTGGGTCAAATTTGTTCAAATCAAAATAAAATTAAAATAAAATGAAATTAATCACTCAAAATCATCTCACATATGTGATTAAACATGTTTTGGATTCCAACCAAAATTAAATTGACTCAAATGGGTCATTTTAACCTAATTGGAATCAAGCTTAGCCCATTTATGCCTAAATGGGTTGAGAGGTTGTGCTGAAATGAAATATAAAATTAATTCAAATCATAAATGAATTAATTAAATTAAAACTTTATAAATCATTAATGTAAGATGATTGAATTCAAAATTAGATGAATTAATTCAAAATCAAAATACTTTGAATCCAAATGCTTGAATTGGGTTCAAATGTCCAATCCAATTCAAATAGATTTGGATTCAACCTCAAACTCACATTGGGTTTGATTTGGGTAGCTAAACACTAGCATAAGGGCTTTGGTGGTGAGAAAAAAGCCATGAAAAGAAAATTAAAAAATCAAAGGGGTGGAATTATGAGAGGAGAAGACTTGGAATCCATGAAGGAAATTTAAGTTTCTTTCCACCACTATGGCTCTTGAACAAGCAATAGAGAAACCATGGAGGCCATGCTTTCAGTCAAAGGAAGAAAGGGGAGGATTTGACTTCCTACTCTTAAATCTCTTAGCCAAACATACTCATAAGGCCAAGAGAGAAAAATCTACCCTTTGCTTACCCTCTTGCTGGTGGTGGCTGGAATATGGCCACCTAGAACTTTAAATACATGGCTCTCAAGCATGTATGGAAAGAGAGGATAGAAAGCCTTTCCTCTCCATCTTTTCATCCCAAAACATTTATAAAGTGAAGAGAAGAAGAAAGTGCAAAATGAATCAAGATGAAATGATTCAATTCTATACCTACAGGAAACTTTTAATGTGGCCACCGCGTGGATTCTGCATGGCTGTGTGGCACCATGGCACATCGGCACTGCCGTTTAAATTGTAATTCCCATTTTAAATCATTAAAAAATATTTTTAAAATGCCTAAAAATTAAAAAAAATAAAATAAATAAAGTAGGAATCTAAAAACTGCAAGTGAGGGTTCTATGGATTCATCTCAATGAGTAGAATTTAGTAAACCTAAAATTCCCAATTAATTCTTGATAAATGTGGCTTAATTAGACTTTAAATAAAATTAATTAAACTAAATTTAATCTCAAACCATTAATCCAATTGAAATGAACCTTTGGGGAACTGAAATTGAGGTTAAAATGCACCTTAGGAAAATTTTCATGAATAATTGCTAAGTTATTCAAGAGATATCAAATTTCAAACTCTAAACTTCAATTTTATTTAAATAAATTAAAATTAAATGAAATAAATCATAAAAATGGATAAAAATCACTTTAAATCGACATAACAAACCCTAATAAACTTAAAAAGACCAATGAAACTTAATATTTCACAAAATGGCTTAATTTGATAATTAAAATAATTATTTAATTCAAAAAATTAATGAGAAATTAGGAAAATCACAATAAATCAACCAAGTTTCCAAAAATTATGAATGAACCATTTATGGAAGCATCATTAAAGAGGAATCAAAGAAAAATAAAATTTCTAAGTAATCCTCATTAAATTAGACTTAAGTTGGGTTTTAATAAAATAATTAAAATCTTAATTACACCCTAATTTTGCATGTGATTAAAATAAAACTTTGGAAATCTGAAACTCGTGAGGAGACCCACTTGTCATAAAAGTTTTAAACCCAATTGACCTTTGTATTGGGAATTATTGAATTTCCAAATTTTAGGTCAACATAAATCAAATCATAAATTAAAAAAAAATCATAATTCATAAAATTTATAAAGTAACTTGAAATAATCTTCATTAATAATAGAACAATGGTAATTCTCCAACATCCTAAATTAAAGAACTTGATCACTTACATACTTAAGGTTTAATGAAAATAATAATGAATATTAAGTTTAATTAAACTTTAAGGTTAATGAACTCATAAGAAAAAAAATTAATGAAATCCTAATCCATAATCAATGTAACATAAGAACGAATTAAAACACTAACCTAATTGACTTAAGTTAACATAATTCAAACCAAATGAACATGAATTCAATAAACATAAACATAAGTTAAATTAAACATTAATGAAATAAATGTTAAACCAATTCAAACCAAATCAAATGAAATAAATTAAATCAAATTAAAAATTAATTAAATCAATGAGATTAACTCAAACTGAAAAAATAAAACGATGAATTAAATTTCAAACAAATTAAATCATTAATTCAAATTTAACTCTAACCCAAATAATCTAAATGAAACTAAAAGGTTTAATTAAGATACTAAAAGTTCTTAATTAGGCCTTTGGAATAAATCTTCATTCTCGGATGAAGGTTTCATTCCATTAGGGTTTAGAATGTTGAATAGAATGGGTTGTACCTAAACTGGAATCTATTCTATTCTTCATTCTTGAAAACATAAAATTCACTTTAACATAAAAGTGAACTTGAAAATAAAAAAAGCAAACAAAGTCATTAAATCACTTGAATTGAAATTGAACTAAAAATGCTTAGCAAAGTCTTGCCACACAAGCCTATTTCTTTCACACACACTAGATCATTAGTTCACGGACCCTAGACTTAGGTTATATCAATCTGTGATACTTTATGACACATTGTGATATGATGTGATGTGATTTCCATGTATGGTGTACTATTTTAGACTACTTGTCCAGGATTATTTGCCTGTTAGACTGGATAATAGGACATTCTTTTTAGGACAAACATTATCTTCTACATAGGGCTATACTAGAAAGTACTACTAACATAACTAAATTAAAATATTAATTTTTTTACAGGTTTGCTTAAGTCCTTAAACATAGCCCAATAGGACAGGTAGGCTTAGCAAGCAACTAATGTAAAGCCTCTCTATTTATAAAATATAATTGCTAGGTGTTGTTTGTATTTTTTTGACATCTATTTTATAGGGCTTGGGATTTATTTTGAATTTGAAATGTAAATTTGAGCTTATAATTAAGTTAAATTCTATTGGGTCTAGGATTAGCAGGAGCTAACCCTATCAGTATATGGCTATATATGCCTCTCGTGAAGCCCAATGGAGGTCCCCGAAGAAAGAGACAATCTTGGACAAATGATTCATAGATATAAACTTGGAGTTCTAAGCTCGACTATATAAGGGTAGAGCTCATCTTCCCATTTGGTCTTTTTTTAGGGGTGTACAACGGTACTCGACCGCATTGGCTATTCTTTAAAATTAAGTTGACCAAATTTATTTTGGATGTTCAATAGAATCAACCTACTTTTTTAGGTTTCCTTTTATGTTGTACTTTTTGTGATGAATGCTTGGATGCAGGCTCATATGAAAAATTAAATCTAATCAACTAAGGTAAAAAATAAAAAAATTGAAACTTCATATAAATTAAAGCTCTAGGGATAACTTAAAATCAATTAAAAATAATTGGCTCTTAAAATCATGTAATCATATTACTCTAACTCTTGAATTGGGCACTTCACCCATTGTACATAAGGGGCATCTTACTTGTGAGAATGACTGCCTTCTTGGGGAAGTCTTCTTTTCTCTTATTGACTTGAACCATAACCATTTCTAATTGCATGGCATTTAAGCATAAAAATGTATACCCCAAAGCCTTTAAACAAATCATCAGTCAAAACATATAAAATTTAAAAAATGTGCATTTGTTGGTGCATTTCATACCCACATGATCTTAGGGATTAGGGAGTGAGATAGGATTCTTAGATTCCTTTCTGAAAAATACAATAGCCTAGCCAACTTGCATATATGAGACTTAGTGTCATAAATTTAAAATATGCTTAGGTGTGGTGTTAGCTGGTAGCCCTTTCAGGCGGGTTATTAGTCCATAAGAGTCAGGGACAGGCATGCTTCCTCAAGTGAGAGAAAAGGTTGATAACTCCCAAAAATGGAACTAGGTTGAGCATATGACTTGTGTTAGAAGCACTTGCAGACTTAGGTTTTGAAGCATCCTCCTTTGAGTAAGTCTTCAACCCTAGGCATTTCTACAGTATTGTGCTACCAGAATCTAAGCCCTAGACTTTTAAGAAAATATCAACTCAAAATTTAAATTATATCCTAAAATTTAAAGTCCAATGATATGATAGTTGAAAGTCCTACTAGGCATCCCAGTATCAATAGATATTTCCTACTTTATCCCACTTTTCCTCCTAAAAGGCTGTTTCCACTTTGGATAATTCCCAATTAAAATTCCAAATAAGAAATAAAAACTAACTTAGAAATTCATAGAAATAATATTATATCTCTTTAATCAAGAGTATTTTTTAAAAGAGACTCTTCTTCTTAAAATGTAATCAACTATTGGGGCTTGCTCTTATAAGGCACCATAAACCCAATTTAAAATAAACCATACGCTACTTCCAGTGTAGTTCAGGGGAAAGCTATCCAGTACATTAAAGACCCATTAGCTTTAGGAGTTTTTTATTAAATGATCAAATCCATTATAGGATAACATGTTTATCTTTTGAGATAATATGTTTAGTCATTAAAGATGTATTTGATCATCCAAATAAGAAATTCCTAAACTGTAGGTGGTTTCAAACATTTTCCCCACAATAATGCCTAAGCATGTGTTGGATAATAAGGGCATTCAATATAAGTCTCCTGATTGGGTTGGTTCTAGTGAAGTAGTGATTTTTTGACCATGTTAACAAATGACCAATTGTTGGTAGATAAAATAATGTTTAAGACATAGAGATATTCATGAAAGATAATTTCAAAAGTAAAAAGTTCCAAATCAAAAACTCTATATTAGAGGATGGTATGGTTGAAATTAATAACAAGAATTGAAAAAAAATTAAAAAAAAGCTTGGAATGAAATGAATAGGCAAAAGAAATCTAGAATTGAAGAGTTGTGCTAGCAAAATGATCAACTATGGGATAAGATAACTTATTTTATAAAATTGGCATCCAGGTAGTGATTCATACTTATTATTCTTCAAATACATAGGTTCTTCTTTATTAGAACTAAAAGGATTGTTGCACCTACTAGACCTTATAGACTATCAAGAACATGTGAGAGGTGGTGAGAAAAACTTTTGAAAACTTTGAAGAAATGATGGTATATTTATAGAGTTTTGGGTCTATGATATTAAAAAGTATGAACTCATTCACACTATATGATTAAGATCATTCCAATAGTAAATAATTATATATTACAATTAAGTAACATTAATAATCCCAACATTCATTTCAAACAGCTAGTTTGTTAGTTCAATTATACAATATGATCAAAAATCATAAATGATAATTAAATAACATTAATTATCCTAGCATTCATTGTAAATGTGTAGTTGATTAAGTCAATCATATAGTTCCCAACATAAATAGTATGATCATGGATCACACAATACGATCTATTTTAGTATAAATCCTTTAGTTGTTTGTCCCAACCTATTTGATGATCTAAATAGATTTATCAAATATTATATTTGTGGATTGTTAATTATGATTTTAAGCAATTTAATTTTAGCCTAAAGTGAGAAATAAATAGGATTAATGAAATAACACATGATGAAATAAAATAAGCATAAATAAAAACTATAAATATAGTAAAAATAGACTTTATAAGAGAATAAGAAGACATAAAATAAATGTATGAATAAAAAAATAGTGAACATAATAAAATCAAAAAGATGCTTTAATGAACACATGATAAAAATAGAATAAAAATGAAATTAAAATTTAAATATCCTAAGCCTTAAATCTATCACTCCTAAGTGTCATCTAAGAAAACTAAATATATCAAAATTTAGGGGTTTTATGAAAATGTCTATAGCTCATTCTCCATTTTAATGAATTTAACATCAACATCTCCTTCTAGATCATGATCTCTAATTAAGTGATGTAAACATCTATTTGTTCTGTGTGTAAATGCTAAATAAGATTTTTAATTATGCAAATACCACTAGTGTTATGACACATAATTTGAAATAGTACCTAGCTTTAAACCAAGATCCAAAAATTATTTCTTTAGTTATAAGACTTGGGAAACAAAACCTCTAGTACTAATGTATTTAGATTCAACAATAGGTAAGGCAACTAAAATTTGTTTCCTACTAGATTATGAAACTAATGAGTGGCCTACAAATGAATACATACCTAAAGTACTTCTTCTATCAACTTTGCAACCTGCAAAATAAAAAATAGAATATCCAATAAAATCAAAAGATGTGCTTTCATAAGAGTACTAAATTCTTAATTAGGTGTTCCAATAAAATATCGATAGATCCTTTTTTCAGCCTCCAAATGTGATACTTTTAGATTAGCTAGAAATAGAGCCTTGAGATAGTCAGTAAACATGATCTTAGGCCTACTAGTAGTCAAATAAAGTAAAGAATCTTTCATCCCATGATATTTTTTAGGGTCAATAGACTTACTTACCATATCTTTATCTAATTAAGTGTTAGGGCTCTTTAGGGTGTTGATACATTTAAATCCTTCTAATCCAAACTTTTTGATTTGCTCTTTAGCATTCTTTGATTGACTTAAAAATGTATGATTTTGTTCTTGATTTAAATTGAATCTTAAGAAGTAACTAAGCTCACCCATCATGCTCATCTTAAACTCTTTACTCATTTATCTTGGAAAATATTCACACAAAAATAAGTTAGTTGATCCAAAAAAATATCATCTACATAAATTTAGAATATAAAAATTAAATTCTTTGATAAAAAATGTACTTTCATTAGATCTTTTAACAAAATAAATTTTCAACAAAAAGGTACAAAGCTTATTATACTATATATAAGGTGCTTGTGGCAAACCATACCATGCTTTTATTAATTTATAAGCATAATCAAGGTATAATGAGCTTTCAAATTTAGTTTGCTATTCAACATACACATCTTCTTTTATTATGCTATTCAAAAAATCACTTTTAATATCCATTTAAAAATAAATTAAATCTTTAAAATAAGCAAATACAAATAATAATCGATCTATTTTAAGCAACATGAGCAAAGGTTTAATCAAAATAAAAGTTTTCTATTTGATTAAAACCTTTAGCTACAAGCCTTGCTTTGTTCTTAACAACAACCCCCAAAACCTAACATGCCAATCATTTATGAGTTTGATGAATACATAGAGGATGCTAACCTCTTTGATGCTAGTTATAGTGGTACTCCATTCACCTGGAGGAGAGGAAAGGTTTTGGAGAGACTTGATAGAATCCTAACAAACTCTACATGACATTCTAACTTCTACGCATTGGAGGTCGAACTCCTAGCTAGAATTGCATCTGATCATTCCCTAATGGTAGTTAGTTTTAGCCTTATCCCTAAGCCAAATATCATCCTTTCAAATTTATGAATATGTGGACTACACACCCTCATTTTATGAACTAAATTTTTGAGCAGTGGAAAGGTGTGAAGACTCATAACCTTTGGACTAAGCTATGGACACTACATAAGATGACAATTCAAGCTCTTAAAATATGGAACATATAAGTATTTGGCAACATTCTTCATCTAGTCAAATCTACTAAGAACAAGATTAATAATATCGAGAAGGAAATGGCTAATTTGAATACTTAAGACACATACCAACTTGACTCCAATGAGAACAACTCTAAATTGATTTACAAAAAGAGGACCTCCTTAGACAAGAGCCTCAACACAAAACTTTCTCCAAGGAGATACGAATTCTAAATATTTTCATGCTTGTATTCAGAAGAAGAAGGAGAAAAAATGGGTAACCAAGATTAAGTACACAAATGGAATATGGATCATTAACCAAGACAACATTTTGGAAGATTGTAAAATCTATTTGTCCAACTTACTCATTCAACCAACTAGCAACAAGACAACTTGTCAACTCAACCAAAACATCTTCATGATTGATACGGAGCCAATCATCAATAAAGAGAAGCTTTCATCCATTCCTTTGGAGGGAGAGATATGGGAGGCAATGAACTCAATGGATGGCTACAAAGTTGCTAGCCTTGATGGATTTACTGCACTCTTCTATCCAAAGACATTAAACATTATGAAAATGGAGATTATAACTGTTATTCAGGCTTTCTTTCAAGGCCATAACTACCATAATTTTTTTCTTATCTTTGCTATTGTTCTGATTCTAAAGAAAAGAATAATAACACTTGGGACAAATTCAGGCCTATATGTTTAACCCCCTTGATCAGTAAGCCTATAGTAAAATCATTGCATATAAAATTCAAAAGCATCTTCCTACTCTCATCTCTCCAAACTAAGTAGACTTCATTAAAGGGAGGAACATAACTGACAATATATTACTGTCACATAAACTCATCAGGGAGATTGATAAAAAAGGTAAAGAAGGGAATGTAATCATTAAAATAAACATTAAGAAATATTTTGATACCATTAGTTGGATCTCCATCCTTAACTCACTAAAGGAAAGAGGTTTCTCATATTTATTTTGCACATTGGTGAGAAGACTTCTGTAAAGTAGTCATTATAAACTCCTTCCTAATGGACAATCACATGGGTTCTTCCATGCCAATAAAGGTGTCAAGCAAGGGGTCCACTCTCCCCCTCCTTCTTCCTTTTAGCTTTAGACCTCCTTTCCAGGATGTTAAATAAAGAGGCTTCCTCCAAGATGCATGTCAAATATCACACCATAAGTGGCTTAAATATCACACATTTGGCTTTTGCTGATGACCTATTAATTTTTAGTAATGGAAGTAAACAAGCAATCAACACATATATGACAATCATCAATGATATCACAACCATTTTAGGTATGGAATTAAACACTAAGAAATTATTTTTTGTAAAAAGAAAACATATCACCAAAGATAAACTCAAATAGATAAAAGAAAGGACATGTTTCACTCATTCCAATACCCCTTTCACTTAACTTCACATAAAATTATACAAAGGAAAGCAGACATCTTCCCTTTTCAATGAGCTCATTAATAGAATACAAAGCAAAACAAATTATTTTGAGAACTCATTCCTTTTATTTTGAGGAAGAATTACCTTGTTTAAAAATATCCTCAACTTAATTCCATTATACTACTCAAGTTCAACAGATTCCCAAGATCATCCAGCTGAGAATTAAAAAGATGCTCAACCAATTCATTTAGAGCCATAAGCAGAAATCTATCCAGTGGACCAGCTAGAAATAAAAATGTGCAAATCGATCAACAAGGGTGGTCTGGGATTCAAAATAATTGCAAATAATATTAAGTGGAATATTATCAAACATTGGTTTAGGATTAGAGAAAATAATTCCCTTTGGGTTGAATTTATGCATAAGGAATACTACCAACATTCTCACCCGATGGCAATCCTGCTAAAGAAATTTGACTCCCCAACGTGGAAACAGATGCTGCAATATAGAGATGAAGCAGAGAACTTGATCTTTTGAGACTTCAGACATAATAACATTGACTTCTAGAATTATCATTAGATGGGTGATGAAGCTCTTTTTAATTGGAAAATAGATGGTAGACCTCAGCAAACACAGTGCATCTCTGAATTCTGGATTGAATCAGACTAGAACATGAATAAGCTAAAATAACACCTCCCTTTGGACATTTATAAAAGAATTTGTAAGATTCCAATATAAGGAAATAAGAAAGACAAAATCATTATAGAGGGTTTCGAAGAAATCATCCATCCAAAAAACCATATACAATAATTGGTGGAAGGACATCGGGATAATTCCTTGGGGCCAGACAATTTGAAATTCAACCATCAAGCCATCAATTTCATTCTTTTGTTGGAGATTACTTCACAAATTCATTTCTATGGATGACATACTTAAGCTCAAAGGCTTAACACTATCATCCATGTGTGTTCTATGTAAAGAGGAGGAAGAATGCATTCCATACTACTTCTTTCATTGCAAATTCAGCACATGAATATAGGAAGTATTTGTAGATCTATTATAAGTGGACATGAAGTATAGAGCTAATTTAGTAGATGAGTTAATTGAAAGCTAGCAGATGGGTGATTATTGGAGGATTAACATAACATTAATTACCACTCTTATTATGTTAGCTGATATAGATGGTGAGGAATGAGATGAAGCACAATGGTACTACCATTATAGTAAAGAATACCGTACTAAAAAGCTAAACATTCCTACATAAGGCACATTATAATGGGACACTTAAAAGATCTTACATAAACATATTGGACCATGTGAAGATAATATCAAACACAAATGGAAAATAGTCCACTCGTAGAAACCACCCTCGGGCACCATCAAACTAAACATAGATAGAAGCTTTGACACCAAAATTGAAGAGGATGGAATTGGAAGAATCTTCAGAGATAAAGAAGGAAATTGTCCAATCCACTTCTCCATTCTATATGATGCTCCCCTCTCCATGCTGAAGTGACTGCTTGCCTATATGCACTCAAAGTTGCCTTTAAGAGACCCCACTTTGATTACTATATTCCAATAGACTCCATGACCCTTACCTAAATCCTTAGGGACAATATATTTTACAACACCCCTTAGTTCATTATTAATGTTCTTAAATCTATAAGAAGCTTGATGGAAAACCTGCACATCTCATTTTCCCATATCAGGAGAGAAGCCAACCCTTCGGTTGACTTGCTTGCCAAATGTGGTTCCAATTCACATCATTTCTACATCTTTAGGACTATGGACTGTGACTACTTGTGCGTAGTGACAAATTAGATTTGCCTTACATCAGATCTACAGCTGTCTAATTTTTATTTTCTTTTTATAATTTTGGATTACTTGTATCCTTAATATAATCAATAAAATTTTCCCACTTTCATGAAAAGAAACTCCTAAGTTCCTTAATTTATTTTTGAAAGCCCACTTTATTTCAATTACACTTTGAAATGAGGGTCTAAGAACTAATTCCCAAATATATTTTAACAAATACAAGCAAATTTTCTTCCATTGACTTAACATAGAATTCATCAAATATAGTTTTTTCTACATTAATAGGTTCGATCATGGATATGAAGGTTGTATGACCAACTTCTTTTTTTTAAATGTTATTTCTAGTTCTAACACCTATAAATGGGCCTTCTATGATCAAATCATGGAGATGACTTGAAGCATATCTTCACTCTTTAGGTAATCTCCCCATGGAATATTCATTTTCTTCTAAACATAAATTCTCAATTTTAGGCACTAAATCATCCTCATTTGTACTTTCTCTAAAGGAGGAATGGATGATAGATTCATCAAAAATATTATGCATAACCTCTTCTTCCTAAAAGTTTCTCTTATGAAAGAGCATATAGGAATTTCCTACAGAGAAGTAACGTAGAAAGATTACCTCATCAGAATTATATCCAAACATTCTCAAATTATTCTACACATTATTGAACACTAAGAATTTACCCCCAAAAATAATTAAATCAAAATTATTTAGCATCTTAAATTTGAGAAGCTCATAAGGGTTTTTTTTCAGCTTGGATCTAATGCTTAGTTGATTCAATACATAATAAGGTGTGTTAACCTCATAGGCCAAAAGTATTTTGGATGCTTATATTTAGTAAGCATTGATCTAGCTACTTCAATAAGTGAACTATTCATCTATGCTACTTGTTTATTCTGGTACGTTGTCTTAGCGATAGAAAAGTTATGTTTTATTCTTGTCTCATTATAAAACAAACTTTAATTTATTACTTTCAATTTATCCACTGATCTCTATGAATAGATGCAATGCTATTATGAGTTTTTCTTTGAATCAAAATAGGAAAGATACTATATATATATATATATATATATATATATATATATATATATATATATATATATTCTCAAAAATAACAATCTATATGACTTTCTTCCAAAACTAGTGGTGTTGTTATGTCCAAGTAAATTCATGTGATGAATTTCTAATGGCTGTGAAGTGATAGTGCCTAATGTGGACTTAAAAGAAGATTTATTTTTCTTATCAAGTTGACATGCATCACATAAATGGTCATTAGTGAAATCTAGTCTACGTATACTTGTGACTAAGTTAACTTTGTAATTTTTCTAAGAGTATGCATGCTGGCATGATAGTCTCTTATGCCACAACCAAGAGTTTTCTAGTTTTTATTTAAGACAATCAACTAAAGAATAACCTAAATAATCATTATTAATACTTAATTTTAACACCTTTCAAAATAATTTTATCATTTAAATCAAATGAGCATTTATCATAAGAAACTTTATATTAAAGCCCTTATCATATAATTGACTAATACTAAGCAAATTGTGTTTCAAACCAACAATAAAAAGAACCTATTCAATAGATATGGAACTTTTTATACTAGTGGTACCTGACAATAGTACTTTATGAGTTGTGTTATCTCCAAGGATGACCTATGCTTTTCTTTAAAGTTACACATAGATGAATTTGTTTTCATCACCTGATATATGTCTCAAGAACGTACGGTCTATGTTCCACATGTCATCCTTAGCCCTTGAGTGAGACATATCTATTCATCAACAAAACCATAAAAATCTCATTTAATTATCAATTAAAAGTTTTTTTGGCTTCATTAACTACTTTTTCTTTGAATGAGTATGAGTCTAAATAGATCTAGAAAAATGTTAAGTCATCTTTTTGCCCTTCTTTTTATTTTTTTATTCTTTGTCCTTCTAGTTATTCTTCAGTAAAGGAGACTTACATTTGATGTGACTAGCATTCTCACATTCATAACAAATAAGATTAGTAACCTTTGAGAAATATTTGATTTTATGTTTGACTTTCTTTTAATCAAATCTCTTTTTCTTTTATCTCTTAGGAAGTTTATGAACTTCTTAGTTATTAGTGCTATATCATCAGCATCAATATTGCTTTTCTTCTCACTATATTTAAATGTATTTGCTTTCAGAGGAATCATCTTTTTCTTTTCCTGTCACCTGCATTAGTATTTATTAACAAAATTTTTTGTTCATAAGCAATAAAAAACCAAGAAACTAAGAAATTTAATAAATACATAAATCAATGAATTCAAAAATATTTTTAACATGGCATCCCGAGATTTTGGCAATACATGTCAAAAATAGACTAATAAGGTAACATATGAAAATGTTCATACTTACATAAAAGCTTGTTGGTAAAAAATTACATAACCTCATTAGTACCTTCATAAGTAACACAAAACTTTTGCCAATTTCTTTTACTAATTTTTTAAGCAATAACACATAAATAATCTTAAGATTTCAAAACATAAAAAAACTAATTTAAACTTTTAGAATTCAATTATGCTAATTCCTTACAAATTAAAAGACATTTCAACACATAATTTAAATTGGAGAATTATCCTAACTTCTCATGGAATAATAAAATTCAAAGTTTAATCAAATTGAGAATATGGAAAATTGGAATAATATGTAATAAAATTGAAGTAATATCATAGCTCAAAATGAACTTGAAGACTTATTATTACAACTAGGAATCAAATTACAAAGGTAAACAACTTCTATTAAAAAAATTAGAAATTTAACTAGATTAATTGGCTAATAATCTTGAAAATATACCTCATGATAGTCTATCATGTGATACTGAAAATAATCCTAAAGAAATGGAAAAATAGTAAGATAATATGAATAAATTTAGAAGTGAAAAAGACCTAAGAGAGGTAAAGATTGATGAAGATAAACTTAAAGTTGAAATTCATGGTTTAGAAGTTGTTAGTAAGGAAAAGATAAAAGAAAATGAAACCAATGAGAAAAAAGAAGTTGTGAGTGAGGCCTCTAAAAAAATGAGAGAGAGACCACCTCCACCTCTCCCTCAAAGACTTCAAAAAGTATTTTGACAAAAAAATTCTCTATGCTTAAAGTAGAAAGTGTAATTGAGGATTTGGAAATATCAATGATTAAAAATTAATTAAAACAAGTCCTAACCAAGGATGAGCAAGATAATGATGATGATAAATTTTTTAGATCTGCTCCTATGGAAATTAAGGAAAAAACTGTACACTTAGATGTGTTTGTTAATACTCTTAAGTATATATCTTAAAGTCACTATATTTAAAGTAAAAATCATTACTTAGTAATTTAAAGTATGCCTACTTAAGTGAATCATCATCTTTATTAACCCTAATTTTTAAGAATTTTAATGATGTTAAGAAAAAAGAGTGATGAAAATCGTTAGGATTATTAGAAACTCTATTAATTGGATACTTACTGAGATAAAGTACCTTAGTTCATCCAAAATTACAAAAACTTAGTATAGTCAAGTTGAAGACTATAAACTAAGCATTTCCTAGGAAATAACCCAATGTTTTTGTAGTTTAGCGTGTAGTGGTGTTATTTGCAATTGTGAGTTATTATTTCATATAGTGTGAATGTGTTGTATTATTGAAAAGTTATTTTGTGTTATTGAAAGTGCTTAAATACTTAATATTTATTAAAAAGAAGCCAAGAAAAAGGGGAGGAAGAATCAAAATAAGAAGATTAAAGAATGAGAAGTATTGTCCTTTATTTTATGTGTGTTTCATTATTTATTATAGTCATATATGAGTTTGTGGGAGTGGGAAAGATAGTTTTCTTGTTATTGAAGTCCATAAGTATAAAAATTTGAAGTGTTCCATTATGTGGAACTAATACAGTGTAGTATTTAAATTATTATATTTGTGTTATTTTAGTAGTGAAGTTTAAAACTATTACTTGTCCTTGATAAATGTTTGTTTTTTCCTGAAACTTAAATTTTTATTTAAAAGCAAAACTTTAGAATTAAAATCAATTAAAAAATATTTTAATTTAAAAAAAAAAGAACTTGCATTAAAAATATTAAATAATTAATTATATCTTAAACTATTTGCAGCTAATATTTCTTAGAAAAATTAGTAATTTCAGATGAGTTAAGAAATTTCTTACACACAACACACATACGAGATTTGTATTGACTTGTGGTAATTGGATTAAAATAAATAGAAGTTAATGTTATTTTAAGAACATAGTTTTGATTAGTATTAATTGGAGATTAACTCAAGTAGTAAAAAAATAATTCATTTGAATTATGCTAGATATATAAGAAGAATAGAAAAGTATGAACATTAATAAAAAGTATGGGTTGCAAAGCTTATAAGGTGAACTTTATAGGTTTAAAAAAAGAGAGAAAAAAAGGAAAGAAAAAGAATGAGAAGAAAACACTTGAGGTTGAGTATCATACAATAATAATACTTAAAAATTCTCTTAATTATCTAACCAAGTCAATGACGTTATTAAACTAGCTAAAGGTGCTAAATTCAAGAGAAAAAAAATCATATTATGATTATTTAAAAATTAAGTGATGACTATTTCTAAAAAGTCAATTAATTAAAATGTAGTATCATAGTAAAGCATCTTGACACTATATTTCCAGTGTCGAGGCACTAGTATCAGAAGAAAATGCTATACAAAATAAAGAAGATAGCACCATAGTGTCAGATTTACAACATCAAGGTACTACATTACAACACTGATGTACTAGAATAAAATATGAAGAAAAAAATACAGAGTATAGTCCCTAAGAATCACAGAACAAATGTTAAGGTGTTATGGCCTGACCATAGTAGTTTTATGACAGTTTAGCAATAGTTTTGAGTACTTTTGAGGTAGTTCTAGAAGGAGCATCAGGGAACCCAACCAAAACTATGTCTAGGCTAATGGGGACATTTCAAAGGCAAAAGGAATCTATTTTTTCAAACTTTTTCTTTCTTTTTTTTTTTTATCAAGAGGGTGAGTATGTAAGAGTACAGTGATAGAGAGTGATACTCTATGTGTTGTGTGATATGTGTGTGTGTGTGTGTGTGTGTGTGATGGAGATAAAAATAAAAAAAAATCAAGGAGAAGGATACTCAACAATGAGGAGAGAATTTACTATTGCACTCTTTCTTTTTCTTTGTATTTTATAGTACTTCCTCCACATATTTATGTTTCATGTTTGTGTTTTACTCACTAGATTGTTGAACCAAGTGTTTTTGCTTTCAATTTATGTGAACTTTTGGGATGTTTGTGTTGTATTAAACTTTATTGAGAATTAATTTAAGGTATTTATTTATGCTTTGAATGAAAATTTGTTTTATTTTTTCTGAGCTTCATTTACTTATAATTTGGCCAATTTCAAAGTTAAAATTAGTTTGATCTAGAGATATAGATGGAATCCTAGAACACTAAGTAGGAGAAAACAAAATAAGTATATCAAATAATCATTAATGTCATAAATAGTTCAAGTAGCTAAATAGCCAATAAATATATAATTATTTTTAAGATTTGGAATCACTTAAAGATAAATATGGGTAAATCCACCAATAAAAATTTACTTGTCACTAGGCAAAAAATTTGGTAAATGGATTAGTTTGGTTATACTTATCTAGAGGTAGTGAGTACAATGCTTTTTCTCTTGGTTGACACTACAAACTTTAAATTAAGCTAATATATAGTTTAATATAATACATAGTCTAGAAGATTTCATAAATTTAGAGTACTTATTTTAAATTTAAGAAAAAATCAATATTATTTATAAAATTCTAAAAATTAAAAAATTAATTTTTTTTAGTTTACAAAAATGTCGGTAACAATTTTAATTAAGCACTTACATTTTATTGGATAAAAACTAGGATTAAAATAGATTAATAACTAATTTTTCTCTAATCCTTGTGGGAACAATACTTTACTCATTATGTATTACTTGATTTGACCTGAGCACTTACATATAAAGGGTAAAAGTCCTGATCATGCCTACAAGGTCACCTTCCATTCTCGAAGACTCCCTTTTCTTTGCAATTTTCTTGGACATCAGTAACTTTTTGAAGAGTTTCTCTTTCTCATTCTTTGAAACCTTGCCCTTTCAAAACTATGAGTTTCTCTTCTTTAATGTAATTAAAGACTCAGTCATTTCTTAGAAGATTTGCCTCAATCTATCATGTGTCTTATTATTAATTTGTTTAAAGGCCTTCATAGCATCATATATGAATGGGCAATGCGGGGAACTTGCAATTCTGAATACAACCTATGGGGAAAATTAGTGACACCACATAGATTTTAAGAATGTCTTATTTAGGTAATTAAATTCATCATTAAGGAATCAACATATTATCTCGACAAATAAATTTGTTATTATATAATGGAGTTAATAATTTTAACAAGGATGCCTAAGGCTAATGGGCCTTCTTAATATTTTAGAGATTTTGTCCTGAACTATATGGAAAAAGTAAAACAAGGTTTCTTTTATACTAGGATTATAGTTTCCTATAAGGGTAAGCTCCTATTGTTAATTACATCTTAGGAAGAAGGATCACTTCTTAAGAATACTCTCGATCAAAGAAATAAGATCTTATTTCTATAGATATGAAAGATGGTTTCAATGGATAGTTAAATTGAAATTTCAAAAGGGAACCATCAAAGGGGGAAGAGTTTTTTTTGAGGCCAATTGGGATAAAGTAGGAAATGCCTATAAATACTAGGATACCTAGTAGAAATTTCAACTATCCTACTATTGGGCTTTATATCATGATATTAAATTTATTAAAGCTTGATTTGATATTTTACTAGAAATTTAAGGCTTATATTCTAGCAGCACATAACTATAAAATGCTTGGGGTTGAAGACTTATTCATAGAAAGGTGCTTTAGAACCTAAGTCTACAAATTATTCTAACACAACTTAGAGGCTAGACCTAATTAATTTTTGGTAATTATTAGCTCTTTCTCTCACTTGAGAAAAGAAACTATCCTTGACTCTTGTACAATTATAACCCACCTAGAAGGCTTGCCAGCTAACACAACCTAAGTGCATTTTTAAATCCATGATTCTAGTCATTATGTTATGAAAGATGAATGGATTGTTATGTTTTAATAAAGAATCTAGGGGCGTCAACTCACTCCCTAGTCTCTAGGATCATGTCAGGTATGATACATACCTATGTAATGCAACATATTTCATTTTTTATATCTTGACTCATAATTCATTTAAGACTTTTGGGGTAAGCAATTTATGCCTTTAATGAGATGTAATTAGAAGGGGTCATGGGACAAATCAAAATAAGAAGGCACACTCTTCCAAGCAAGTGGTCATCCTCAAAGGTTAGATGCCCATTTTGTGCAATGGGTGAAGTGTCCGATTCAAGAAGTTAGAATAATATGCTAGCATGGTTCATAAAAGTGAATTATTTCTAGTTGTTTTAAGTGTTCTAAAGGCTTCAATTTATGTATGAAGTTATAAAGTTCTTTATTTTTTAAAGTTTTTAAAATTTAAGTGGGTAAAAAATTTAATTTTTCTAATGAGCCTTACATCCAGGATATTATCATAGAAATCACAACACAGAAAGAAACCGATAAAAATAGGTTGATTCTATTGCGCACCCAAAATAAATCACACCAAATTTAATTTAGAAAAATAAGTCAATGCAGTAAAGTATATTTGTACACCTTGAAAGAAAGAGAAAAATTGGCAGCTGAGCACTACCATGATATAGGCTAGCTTAGAACTATAAGTCTAGATCTGTAGGTCTTTCTTTAAGATCGTCTCCTTCTATAAGGACCTCTACGAGCTTTACAAAGGACCACCAGCTAGTAGGGTTATCTTCTGTTATTCTTAGACCCCATAGATCCTAACCTAATTCTAAGTTTAAATTAAATTTAAAAATCTAAAAACAAATTCCAAAGCCCTGCGAAATAAATAATATGAAATTTAAACAACATACCAACAATCAAATTTGCAAACATACAGGCTTAGCATTAATTGCTTATCAATCTCACTTGTCCTATTGGGCTATGCTTAAGGACTTAAGCATACCTATAAGAAAATAGTACTTATATATTATTTATTATAGCAGTCCTTTCTAGCACAACCCCTATAGAAAATAGTGTTATCCTAAAAAATGATGTCCTCGCATCCATACTAGTGAGTAAACAATCCTAGCCATATAGTCTAAAATAATACAACACAAAATAATAAAAATATCATATCACATCACAGAACATCACAGATTGAACTAAGTTAAATTAAGGGTTGGTGACCTAATAATTTAGTGTTTAAAGAAAAATGAATTTGTGTGGTATGACTTTATTAGATATTTTAAGTTCAAGTTTCAATTTGGTTTTCCAAAATTTACTTTGAATTTGAGATTTTCACTTTTCATAATTTTTCTTCATAAGTATGTGTCATTATTAGACCAAAGGTTTCAGGTATCAAGACCTCCTTGAAACCAATAGCCCTGTGACCTCGAGTGTCCAGACTATGTACCAAATGTTGCTAATTATGAAAAAAAATTTACTCTTCTAATTTTTATTAATCTTAAAATTTGTTTAATTTACCATGGTGTTTCGATTTAAATTGTTTAATAATTTACAATTTTATTTTCATTTTTAGATTCATTTTATATTAAAATGAAATTTAAGTTCTCAAGAATGAAGAACATAATAAGTTCCACTTTGGGTGGAACCTATTCTATTCAACATGCTAAATCTTAATAGATTAAAGTCTTCACCCTAAGGTGAGGATTCATTCTAAGGGGTTTAACTAAGATTCTAGGTATCTTAATTAACCTCTTTTGGATTTATTTGAATTTGATTTAAGTTTATTTTGGAATTAAGATTTATTCTTCTTTCATTTTTTTAATTTGGTTAAATACTTGTTGATTTGGTTTATAAGTTTTTGATTTGTAGTCTTTGATTAAAATTTAATTAGGCATTTAATGTTCATATTATTATGGTTTAATTATAATCAACTTTCAATTTTTGTTTAATTCATTTATTATTTTATGTTTTATAACTTGAGTTCATATTTAATCCATTTGATTGGGTCCATTTTATTCATTTCAATTATTATGTTTATTTATTTGACTTAAACTAATTATGTTTATTTATTACATTAATGTTTATGTTACTTGGTTTGACTTGATTTAGTTTTCATTTTGATTTTTTATATGATATATTGATTTAGTTTTTTTACTAGGATTTAATGTATTGCTTTTTTTAATTATGTCTTTCACTTTGTATTTTTATTTTCTTAAATATATTTTAATTCAATTCCTTTTTGCATTTTGATTTTAATTTTTGGATTGATCTTATATATTGATTAATTTATAACATATATTTATCTTATGTTTATCGAATCAATGTCTTATGTTTATTAGCTTAATATCGTATGTTTATTAAACTAATGTCTTAATTTAACTTTTAATTTGATTTTATTATTAACATATTACATTTCAATTTTATAATGTATTGATTTATATAATTTCAATCTCTCATTTAAGTTTACTTGATTTTAATTATGTTCACACATTCATGTTATTAGTGTTATGTTAACGGATTTAGGTTGGTTTATTACATGTTAAAGTTTAATCTTTTGATTCTTAACTCATTTTAGATCTTAACCTAGACCATTTCAATTGTTTAGGTTATTTAAGTGAAATTAATTTATTTAGTCACCTTTTTTTATGCTTTAGGATTATGTGACTTACTCACTTAAACAAATCTAGGAAATTTCCATACAAATGAGTTTTACATTTAGGTATGGATTCAGAGGTTAATTAGTTTTGATTTTAATTAATTAATTAGTTTATTGCGAATTTCCTAAATTGATTATTTAGGGTCTGATCAAATTTCATGTTCTTAATTATTCATTAAGTTCTAATGCATAATTAATTGAATTTGTTAACTTCAGATGGTTAAAAGATTTTCTTTAAGTGTTGTGGTGTTAATTGAAATGCTTCAAGTTGATAATATTACTTTTTAGAATTTTTAGAATTTTTTGATTTAATATTTTATGTAAATTGACTTAGAGGTTATAAATTTAATAAATTTCAATCTATATATCAATTTGCCTTGAAATTATTATGGCAAATGTGGTTCACTACCAATTTGAATTCCCTAAAATTTCATTCTAATCAGATGTGTGCTATAAGACAAATTAAATTTTTAATTATTTCACTAATACTTAAATTAAGCCAAAATTAGGACAAATTAATTAAAGGTTTTAATTTTCATATATTACTCTCTAAATGATGCATCCATAGAGGTTTTTTTGAGTTTTTGTTTTTGAGAATTTGGTTAATTTATTATGATTTTTCTAATTCAGATTGATTAATTAGATTAATTAATTCAATTAATTACTTAATTATGCTATTTTGGGGATTACGAGGTTCTAGTAAGTTTTAATCTTATATTATCATTGCTTGAGGTTCATTATATTGATTTAATTTAATCATATGGGTTTTCACAATTTTCTCTATTTAAACATAATTTATTTTTTTTAAATTAAGCACTATAGCTTAAAAATTGTATAACATAATATTTATCTATCAATAAATCTTGGGAAATTAGCCTAAGGTGCGTCTTAGCCTGAATTTCAATTCTCCAAAGTTTGGAATTGATTAGATCATTAATTTATGCTTAATTATTTTTATTTAAACCTAAATTAACCTAAAATTACCCAATAAAAATTGGAGATTTTGGTTTTAACAGATTCCTCTCACTAAGAGGAATCCATAAAGCTTTTATTTGTATTTTTTGATTCAATATTTTATTTTATATGATTTTTAAATAATTCTTATAATTTTTAACATTT
This sequence comes from Cymbidium sinense, assembly GCA_021442155.1. Taxonomy (NCBI): domain Eukaryota; kingdom Viridiplantae; phylum Streptophyta; class Magnoliopsida; order Asparagales; family Orchidaceae; genus Cymbidium; species Cymbidium sinense. The sequence goes on from CM038227.1 coordinate 75,765,000, forward strand.
TTTAATTTGGAAAATCCCAAATTTCCTATTTATCCATGTCAGCGCCATGTGGCACCGATGTGGTGTCACTTTCTATTTGTCAAGTGTGGATTGGTCCATGCAGGATACATGAGGATCCCGTATTAAAATGCTAGTGGGATGTGATTTGATTCGGGCTGTTCAATCAAAGATCGAACAACTCAAACCATCCCATAATTTGTTATCAGGGATTCAATCAGATTGTTCAACTAATCATGGCAGTCCATGGTGGAGATTATGTCTCCTTTAATGATGATGATAACCAAGCACAGCCTATCATTTAAGCTTGATTTTTGGTGATATATACCATGATTTCTCATGATTTCAATTATAAAATGATCAAGGACTCATTTACAATCCATCTAAATAGCTTGATCTCACTTGAGATCATGTTGACTTCAAAAATAACCAACATCAAATACTAAAGTGGTCAGTTTGATCCCATACTTCATCAGTGGCAATCTCAGGTGGTGGGGATGATTCAAAACCTTTATGGGGATGTGTCGAACCTCTGAGTATAAAGAATTGGATTACTTCTCTATGGATCATCATGGAGACCAAGCTTTGTATGTTTTTCTATCGATCTCAAATTAGGTTTTGCTTATTATGATTACCACTCTTGGAGGCTAGCTTCAAAGGATGGTTAACTGATCATGTTCAGTCCAAGGTAGTCAAGATGAAGAAAGGAGGAGGAATCAAAGAGGTATCTTATATTGGGTAAGATTTTTGTTTGCATGCTCCACCTCATTTCTCCATGATATTTTATTTACTTTTGATGCACTTTGACACACTTAATATGTTTAATCTTGGAAGGAAATCACCTAAACGCATCTTAAGATGAGTTTAGATGTGATCCAAGGTAATTAGTCTAGGTTTTGGGTTCAAATTCTTTGAATTATGCCATTTAGGCCTTTATCCTTTTTGGCTTGATCTAGTTCATTCCATTTGATGGATTGATGCTATATTTAAGCTTTAATTGTGCTCATTTAATCATTCATAATGTTTCCAATTTGTGGGTTTCATAAGATTTGGAATTGGTTGTTTGCTTATTTCAATATTTAACCCATTATGGATTAAGTGGATTTTATTGAATTCAATTAAGTCAAATGACTTCCTTGGGTTAATCCTAATGTAATTACTTTGCAATTATGTTAATCCAAGTATTTTGGATGAGGTATCTTATATTGGGTAAGATTTTTGTTTGCATGCTCCACCTCATTTCTCCATGATATTTTATTTACTTTTGATGCACTTTGACACACTTAATATGTTTAATCTTGGAAGGAAATCACCTAAACGCATCTTAAGATGAGTTTAGATGTGATCCATGGTAATTAGTCTAGGTTTTGGGTTCAAATTCTATGAATTATGCCATTTAGGCCTTTATCCTTTTTGGCTTGATCTAGTTCATTCCATTTGATGGATTGATGCTATATTTAAGCTTTAATTGTGCTCATTTAATCATTCATAATGTTTCCAATTTGTGGGTTTCATAAGATTTGGAATTGGTTGTTTGCTTATTTCAATATTTAACCCATTATGGATTAAGTGGATTTTATTGAATTCAATTAAGTCAAATGACTTCCTTGGGTTAATCCTAATGTAATTACTTTGCAATTATGTTAATCCAAGTATTTTGGATGAATTGGTTCAATTGGTTTCATTTCTTTCAGATTTAAAATTCACATTGGCCTAATCTGGGCTTAATGGATTAAGATTTGTCTAATTAGTCAAATGAGCATATTAGCGAAATTAAACCCAAAAATTTGTTAATTTATGTTTAAAATGACTTTCAAATGATTTTAGAAAATTAATTTGGATTAATTTCAATTTTGTTTAAGTTTGATTCTAATAGGGTCCACTTAGGCTCATTAAGGTTAAATGAGTTTATTAATCTAATTAAGTACTTATTGGGTTTGTATCTCTTTAAATTTTTATTTAGGCATGCTTATTTTATCATTTGAAACCTTTGGAATGATTTAATTAGGTTAAATTTTGGTGGGTAACCCCCGACTTGGTGGGACCCACATTAGTCAAAGCTATGTCTAGTGGTTGATAACATTTGATCTCTATTTGGATTTGACTCCATTTATGCTCTGGCTATGATTTCATGACATTGATTTTGATTTGAATTTATTTTGATTTAATTGTGATTTCTTTAGGATTAAGTGATTGTATGGTTAAATAGGATAATTAGGTTAATTGCCCCATTCATCTTAATTTAAGTTAAACTAAATTTAGATTTTGATTATTTTAGATTTGGATCTGAAGTTGGTCTATGTTCATCTAATCCTATAAGGTTAGGTTATACCCTAGAAAGATGCACTAGGTCATTTAATAAAATTTCTTAGGTACCTAATTAGGAGGTTTCCTAATCTAGGATTAGGTATCCTAATTACTAGTCTTGGAAATGTTGCTAATCTCATCCAAAAATGAGATCAACAAATGGACCTCCAATATGTGTAGTGGACTAACTATAGTACACTACACATATTGGCATTGACCAAATTAGTCAACACTACAAGCATAAGCTTGACGGAATCTGAGTTTAGTTTTACAATTAGAATTTCAATTTTGGTTTTTATTATAGATTTTCATTTAGGTTTGATTATAAAAGATAGGAAAATACATGCCTAAAGTTATTTTAATTTATAAGGATTTATTCTTATGAATTAAGTTCTAAGAATAGAGATGTCATTAGGAGTAGACTCAATGAAAGATCTAACCCTAGTATAGTCATGGCAGTAAAAAAAGATGCCCTTAAAGGACTTATTCTCATCATGACAATATGAATTTTAATTAGAAAATATACCACTAAGGGATATATTCTTATCTAGTTAGCTATTAGGAAGGGGCCTTCTATGGCTTAATTCCACTCCATAATTTCTTTATTTTGCACTAGAAAAGTGGTCCCAAAGACATAATTCGTAATCTAGTGAAGTTCAGCTAATAGGGAAGGGCCTTCAATTTCTTATTTCTAACCAGAATGAGCTTGAAAACGAAAGGGGTCATAATTAATGTATCCTAACCTTATAAGGATGCCTTTTAAGGGACTTACTCCTTTATCATTAACTATTAAGAAGGGGCCTTCACTGCTTGAATAGCCATAATGAAGAAGAGAGGACTTTATGATTTATTCATAAACTTCAAATTTCTGACTAATAGGATAGGGGTCTTGATGACTTAATCCTAACCATATAGTTTATTTGACAAGTAGGAGTCTTAGAGACTTAATCCTATTCTTGTATTTCAAAAAGAATATCTACTGAGGGACTTCTTTCCATTTTAGCTCATAGGAAGGAGCCTTTAGTGGCTTAATCTATCCTAAATGGCTTAGGAGGAAGAAAGTTGTTTTTAATAACTTTGTCCTAATCTTCAGGTTTTGACTTGTAGGAAAGGGGTCTTGGTAACTTTTTCCTAACCTAGATAGTCTATTTGATAAAGAAAGGAGTCAAGGTGACTTTATCCTGACCTTGTCATTTGAAAGGATGTCTACCGTGGAGCTTACTCCTAACTTGTAAGGACGGGGTGCAAAGGCTTACTCCATACCCAAGATTCATAGGAAGGATGCCACAAAGGGCTTGTTCCCAATCTTATGGAAATTTCATTTTAAAAGAGCTTGCTTTTATTTGTAATATTTTAAAAGTCATTACATAAAAATTTAACAAAGATAAGAATTTGAAACTGAATAAATTGCAAAAGAAGTAAAGGGAACCAAACAAATTTATTGATCATCATTTTGAAACTGATTACAATTTACACATAATACTTTTTCAAATAATGTCAATTGATAGGTGGAATTGGACATTCACCATGACAAGTAATCAATTGATAAGAACCCCTTTCATAGAATTTTCCCACTACAAATGGTCCTTCCCAAATTGGTTCAAATTTTTTGTCGATCTTGAGATAAGCTAAAATTGGCTATTTAAGAACCAAGACCAAGCCTCCTACTTGAAAAGTTCAAAGATGAACCAACTTATCATGTGCTTGAACCATACATGATTAGTACAATTCAAGGTCTTCTTGAACTTTTAAACACTTTCCTTTCAGGCTTTTGAGTTCTTCCAATCGAAGTGTGATTCTGATCTATTCTAATGTTGTTATTGATTTTTTATCTTCAATGAAGGTAATTGTACTTCTAATGGAAGAATTGATTTAGTTCCATAAACCAAAGCATATGATATAGATTGAGTTTGTGTTCGATATATGGTCTGATGGGCAGATAAAGCTTCAACCAACTTTTCATGCCATTAGCGTTTATTTTCATCTAGTATCTTTTTAAAAATCCTCACAAGGGTTTTATTAAATGTTTTGACCAATCTATTTTCCCTAGGATAATAGATGGTTGAATATATCTAATCAAATTTAATTTAGTGAACTTGAATGATAGACTGTTATCAGATATAATTCAGTGAGGAATGCCAAATTGATATACAATATTTTCTATAAAGAATTTAAGCACATGGTATGATTTTACTTCTTTCAGTGGTATCGCTTCAACCCATTTATAAAAAATAATCTATTGTGGATAATATAAAATAATTCCTTTAGATGAAAGAGGATCAATGGGCCCTATGTTGTCGGTACCCCTACTATCGAAGAACCAAAAAGTAATTGTTGGGTTAAGTACATTAAGATGCTGATGTAAGACTGGCATTGATGATAATGGCATGCAATTTCCATGCAGTCATTCAACATCGAAGGCCAATAATATCCAAGTCTTTTAACCTTTAATTTCATCTTGGATCTGGATTGGTGAGCACCACACAATCCATAATTTATCTCAGTCATAATTTTATGGACTTCTTGTTTACCTAAATAACATAGGACCAATTGATTAAATGATCTATGATATAAAAAAATTATTAACAAATGCATTGAATAAAGCACATTTCTTAATTTGATTTATTAATGATTTATCTTCAAGGAGCCTCCCCTCATTTATATAGTTAATGATTGGTTGCCTCTAATCACTCTCTTCTTAACCTTCAGCAAGGGTGGCTAACTTTTGCAATTATATTTTTCTATTCATATAATCTAAATTTATAGGGGATAGAGCTTGTTAATACCAAACTTCTATAGATATAAGTTCTTTTTCTGGACATATGATTTCTTTGGCAAGTTTAGCCAATGCATCTAATATAGAATTATTTGTACAAGATATTCTATATAGAGTTACAAATGAAATATTTTCAAAAAGTTTCATTGTGTACTGATAATAACTGAAAATCTTAGGGTATAAAACCTTGTAGATATTGTTCTCTTGATTGAAAACTAGCAGGGAATGCCCAACGATCTTTATATTCTTATTATCCATAAGAATTGCTAACTCTAGATTAATTATGGGAGCCTAATATTTAGATTCTTTATTTGTGTAAGGCTCAAACAATGGTTAGAAATATTGTATCATTTCTTTGTTTAGGGTTGCAAATATTAATCTAATCCTTACCTTCTCTGAGATAGAAGAATTTAATTCTTTATTTTTATTTAATGATGTTATGCCACCAAAATATAATTCCCAAGAGGAATTAAGTTCCTTATCTAAAATTATGATATTTTCATCTGGAAAATCATCATTTAAAGGAGAACCCTTGGGTAGAGGATGTGTTGCCAAGAAGTCAACTGCAACTTAACCTTTTTTAGCACGAAGAGGAATAAAAGATATCTCAAATTTCAATAAAATCATTGACCAACATGCTAGACATCTAGACAACATTAGGTGAGTCATAAGATATTACAATGGATTCACTCTTGAAATCATATTTACTTTATGAGAAAGTATGTAATGCCTTAGTTTCTGAGTAGCAAAAAAGCTAAATATTTTTTTCCAATAGGTGAATTATTCATTTCTACTAGGATTAGTCTTTGACTTAGATAATAAAGGGCACTTTATTTCTCTTCTTCATTAACTTGTGTTAGTAAAGCTCCAAGTGATTCATCTAAGGCTACAATATACAAAATTAATAGGTTGTTGGGGATTGGGGCAGCCAAAATAGGTGGATTCATCAAATATTATTTTTAGTTTTTTATCTAAATGGCTTGATTTTAATTAAGATCAAGTTGGCTTCAAAAAGGATCAACACTGAATACTAAAGTAATCAGTTTGAGCCCATACCTCATCGACAGCTATCTCAGGCAATGAGGATGAGTCAAAAACTTTTGCAGGATGTGATGAACCTCTAGGTACAAGGTATTGGATTACCTTCTCATAGATTATTGTAGAGACCAAGCATCACATGTTTTTTGGTAGGTCTGGTCGAACTCTAGCATGTTGGTAGCATGGAAATCAGGGGAAGGGGCACTCATCTTCATTTTTCTTAGGGAAGGTGATTGGAAGCTTAGATAGACTTGAGAATGGCTCTCTCCTACTCTTGGCTGAGAGCTATATTGTGAGGAATTCAAGTTGGGTTTTGCTTATGATGATTACCACTCTTGGATGCTACCTCCAAGGGGTGGTTAACTTATTTGGGTTAGTCCAAGGCAGTCAAGATGAGGAGAGGAGGAGGAATCAAAGTGGTATCTTGGATTGGATGGGAATTTTGTTTACACGTTCCACCTAATTTCTCCATGATATATTCCTTCCTTTGAATGCACTTGGACACACTTAACATGTTTAATCTTGGATGCCAATCACCTAAACTCATCTTAGGATGAGTTTAGATGTGATCCAATGTGATTAGTATAGGTTTTGGGTTCAAATGCATTGAATTATGTCATTTAAGCATTTTCCATTTAAGCTTCATCTAGTTCATTGCATTTGATGGATTGATGCTATAATTAGGATTTAATTATGTTCATTTAATCATTCATGGTGTTTCTAATTAATGGTTTTCATAATATTTAGAATTGGTTGTTTGCTTATATTAATATTTAATGCATTATGGCTTAAGGGGATTTGGTTAAATTCATTTGATTCAAATAACTTTCTTGTGTTAATCATAATGTATTTCATTTTTGATTATGTTAATCAAGGTATTTGGGATGAATTGGGTCAATTGGTCTCATTTGTTTTGGATTTAAAATCCACTTTGGCCCAATTTGAGCTTAACAGGTTAAGATTGGTCTAATTAGCTCAAACGACCATATCATCCAAATTAAATCCAAAAATTGGTTAAATTATGTTTACTAATGACTTTCAAATGATTTTAGACAATTAATTTAGATTAATTTCAATTTGGTTTAAGTTTGAATCCAATAGGGTCCCTTAGACCCATTTATGTCAAATGATTTTATTAATCAAATTAAGTTCTTATTAGGTTTACATCTCTATAAATTTATGTTTAGGCATGTTTATTTTATCTTTTGAAACTTTTGGAATGATTTAATTTGGCCAAATATTAGTGGGTTGACCTTTGACTTAGTGGGTCCCACATAAGTCAAACCTATGTCCAATGGATTAACATATCCGACCTTTATTTGGATTTGACTCCATTTATGTTTATATTATGATTTCATGACTTTGATTTTTATTTGAATTTATTTTAATTTAATTTTGATTTCTTTAGGTTTAAGTTAATTTTGGGTTAAATAGGCTAATTAGGTTAATTGCCCCATTCATCTTAATTTAAGTTCAACTAAATTTAGATTTCAATTATTTTATATTTGGATTTGAAGTTGGCTTAGGTTTATCCAATTATATCAGTTTAGGTTATACCTTAGAAATATGGACTAGGTCATTAAGTGAGGTTTCCTAATTGCCTAATTAGGAGTTTACTAATCTAGGATTTTGTATCCTAATTACTAGTCTAAAAAATGATGTTAACCTCATCCGAAAATGAGGTCAACACATCCTCCTCTTCCTAGGTAGTAGATAGAGGGTGGAACCTAGTTCCTCCAAAAGATGGAGAAATATCTGGATTCGTAAACCCCTCCCTTGCCATAACTTGCTCTATTAATTGGGGCCCAAATTATTTTTTTTATCTTTTAGTGCCCTCCTTCGAAGCCTCCTACTCCTATTCTTCTTATTTAGTTTTACTCATTAGATGAGGTTTGAATGTGGGACCTAATTCTAAAGTGCTAAGAAAAGATAAGGCTAAAATCTTTTCAATTGACAGTTTCTCTTCTATGATCAGATCACATCTGACTCTTTTCAAGTAGTTTCCATAGCTACCTCTTTATTAATTGAGTAAGTGCTATGGGGAATCTTTAGGTTCTAGAGCTCCTTAAAAATAATCTAAATGATGAAATAATATAAATATAGAATAAAAATAAAATAAATAATATATAAGTAATATTTTTAATAATTATAAATTTAAAAATAAAATTAAAATTTATTAAGATATAATTATTCATCTATTATATATTTAAATATGTGTATATTAAATATATTTTAATATTTAGAATAATTTTTATATGAATTTATAAATATTTATATAATTGATGATAAAAATATAATGATTTTAATGTAATTTTTTTAAAATATTGTATAAAATAAAAAGAATAATATAATAAATAATATGTAAAATATTTAAAATATATTATTATAAAATTTATATTCTGAAAATAATTTTTTTGTATTATATTAAATTTTATAATACGAGTATAAAGTTAAAAATTAAAATGCTATTTTTTATTCTTGGATTTAAAAGTCCATTTAATATTTTAAAAGCTCAATTCTTTAGTTTAAATCTATATTCTTATAGTCCAGGTCATGTTTCAACATGTTTCTAAAACATTTTGTCCCACATCATAAAGGAAACTAGTGTTATACTCTTTATATAGAAGAAAAAGCTTTAGATCCACCTAAGTAGTATCTTGACATGATGGCTTGATATTTATATTATAATTTAATTTATGTAAATTTATATTAATAATAATAAAGCTTATATGATGTATTAAATTTATTTTAAGAACATTTAATTAAAATATTATGTTTAATTATTAGTTTAAAATGTTAATCATTTCATTAAAAATTTAAAAGAAATAAAATGGGATCCATTTGAACTTTTCGATTTAATATAACCGAAATCGGTTCACCAATTGACCGGTCAAATCATTGGTTCAAGCTGATTCTTACCAGTTCGATGCAAAAGGGGTTTTTATAGTTAACTCGACCGGCCTTATGGATGGTTCACGGTTAAACTGGTCGCTTAGGTCTAGTTTTTAAAATAGTGATATGGACAGATTAAATAGTGTCTAACATATGTAGGGTTCATAATTTCCCATAAGGGTAAGCTCATATAGTTAATTACATCTTAAAAGAAACATAATTTCTCCTAAGAATACTCTCAATTAAAGAAATTTAACTTTTTCTTTTTAGACTTCATTATTTTGTGCAAAAGATGGTTATTTCCCAATCAAAGGGGAATGTTTCAAAAGAAATGAGTTCTTTTCATATGTTAATCAAGAATAAGTAAAAAATACTTTAAATATTAAGAAGCTTAATAAACATTTCAACTTATTATCGAATTGGGATTTATAACTTTGAAAATGAAATTATTTAGATTTTGAGTTTGATTATTAAGAACTTAAGAGTTAGATTCTAATAGCTTAAGACTATAAATATGCCAAAAGGTGAAGGCTTATTCTAGTAAGATGCTTCAGACCCTAAGTCTAATCAGTGCTTTCTAGCATATGTCAAAATCTAATCTTAATATAATCATACAATTTTAGGAATTATTAATTCTTTCTCATTTAAAAAAATGAATCTTTCCTCACTCTTTTGGAGTTACTTTCTACATAGAAGGATTGCCAACTAACACCTCTTAATTATTTTGAAACCATGAGATTAGTCTTAAGATTGCAAGATAGTTTGGGTGTTTTATTTAGGAGTAAAAGCTAAGAGCTTAAACTCACTCTTTAACCCAAGATTATGATTGTTATGTTATGCATCTAGCTAATATAGTAATTTTTTTTATTTTTATATATTTTGAATCATAATTTTATTTGAAGATTTTGGGTATGTAAATTATGCATAAAATGGGATGTCATTAGAAATGAGTTATATGCCAAATTTTTTTTTTTAAAAAAATATAGACTTATCTTAGAAGGGTGGTCATTCTCGTAGGTTATACTAACTTATGTGCAATGGAAGAAGGGCCATAGTCAAAGATTTGAGAAGAAATATGTAATCATGGTTCATAATTCTAAGGTTTCTAGTAGCTTTTTATTTTAATTCGTAAGGCTTTGATTAATGAAGTTATGAATTATTAATTTTTATGTTTATGATATTTAATCTAATGGGGTAAAAAAAATAATTTTTTCTAAGAGTATAATGCATCAAAGTTTTCACCATAGAACAACAAACATATAAATAAATCTATGAAAAGAATACATTTTTATTGTAGACCCCAATAAATCAAACTAAATAAATTTAAATAAACAGGCTAGTGTGATCAGGTATAATTGTACACCTTGAAAAAATAAAAATGGGCAACCGAGCTCTACTTATATACAGCCTAGTATAGAACTAAATTTTGACCTATGGGGGTCTTCAAAATCATCAGCTTCTTCAGTGATCTCCTTAGGCTCCACAGGGGACCATCAGCCATTACATTCAATTCCTGTTAATCATAAATCCCATAAGTCCTAACCTAATTCTAAGATCAAATTATATTTTAAAATTCCAAGAATAAAATTCTAAACTTTGAAAAATAGATTTTAAGAAAATGCGCAACACACCAACTATGTATATTATAAACATATGGACTTGGCACTAGAGAATGCCAAGCCCACCTATCTTATTGGGCATGCTTAAGGACTTAAGCAAAGCACATGCAAGCAAACAATATTTTTATAATTTTATTATAGTAGTCCCTTTATGCACAACACCTTATAAAAATAATGTTAGTCTAAAATAGCACTGTAACATCTAGAATAGTGAGTAAACAAACCTAGCCATCTAGTTTAAAGCATTACACCATAAAATAAGGAAAGGTATCACATCATAATAGACTCATGGGCCTAACCTAATTTTAGGGTTTGTGACTTAGTAATCTAGTGTGTGTCAAGTTTGTATTAGGCATTCTTTTATGTGCAAGTTTTGATTTATGTTTGAGATTTGTTTAGTTTACTTTTGGGTGGGTTCAACTTTAAGTGATTTAATTGATTTCAAGTTTTATTTTTAATTTTATTTTTTTTATAATAAATTAAAATTTGGTCTTTTAAGAATGAAGAAGATAATGGATTTGCTTAAGATGAAATCCATTCTAATCAACATGCTAATTCTAAAGGAGTGATCCTTTGATCGTAGGATGAAAAACTATCCTAGAACTTAGTTCTCTATGTTTAATGAGTTTTGATTTTTTTACATCATTTTACTTTTCATAATTTTGTTTTCATAAGTATGTTTCATTATTTAACTAGTGGTTCAAGCTACTAAGACTTTCTTAGACCAGTAGCCTCGTAACCTCAGGTGTCCACACTATATGAAATATAATTGCTTATTATGAAATGTTTGATTTAATACTTGTGTTTAATTAATGACGCAAGTTAAATTTATTATGATTGTTTAATTTAAAATTTGTTTGAAGTTAATTAAATTTTTATTGTTCAATTTTAGTTTGATTGGTAGAATTAGTTAGCAAAGGTTCATTTTAATGTAAAATTTAAATAATGCTTAATTTCTTTATTTAAGTTTTCATAATGAGTTTTGATTTTTTTTTACTTCATTTTACATTTCATAATTTTGTTTTCATAAGTATGTTTCATTATTTAACTAGTTCAAGCTACCAAGACTTTCTCAGACCAGTAGCCTTGTTACCTAAGGTGTCCAAACTATATGCGATATAATTGCTTATTATGAAATGTTTGATTTAATACTTGTTTTTAATTAATGATGCAAGTTAAATGTGTTATGATTGTTTAATTTAAAATTGGTTTGAAGTTAATCAAATTTTTACTGTTCAATTTTAGTTTGATTGGTAGAATTAGTTTGCTTAGGTTCATTTTAATGTAAATTTTAATTAATGTTTAATTTTTTTATTTAAGTTTTCATAATGATTTATTAAATCTATCAAATTTTAGTGATTTACATTGCTTATTTTGATTAATTTAGTTTCATTATTATTAGAATTTATTGGTTTCATGTTTTCATTAAATTTGTTTAGATTTAAGTTGCTTAATAATTTTTGATTGACTTATGACTTAATGATACTTAAGTTTGATTTCATGATTTTAGATTTGATTCAATTATGTTGAGGTTAATTAAAATGGTATTTTGTAATTAGGTTTCTTATGATTAAGTTTGATTCATTTTTCTTGTTTAAATTATTTTAACTTGGAAAACTTACAAAAATGAATTACTTAAGATATCAAAGCTAGATTGAGTCATTTTAGGTTCTTAAGACATGGTGAATTTGCATATCAAGGTTAATTTAATTAATTATCTATTTTTTCAATTTAATTTCTTTAGTTATTTATTAATTCTTAAATGTGCAAACTCAAGCTTTATACACTTTAGAGACTTAAAAAGAAACTTCTTGAATCCATTAATGTTATTGAGAGTGTTTAGAATTTATTTTGTAAATTTTTATTTATTATTTACTTTAAATTGCCATAAAAGTTCAAAATTTCATTACTTCTAATTTGAAAGTCATTTTGATTTATAAAGTTTATGAAAAATGGAGCTTCATGCACATTTTATCTCCCTAAAGTTTTATTTCAATCAAAGATGCAAGTTTTATTATTTTTAATTAATCGTAAATTATTCCCAAAGTATGTTGTAACATTCAGGGCATTTAATTTTTCTAGATTATCCTCTAAATTATGAATTTAGAAAAGTTTTATTTGAAAATTTTGGATTATTATTTCATTTATTATGATTTATTTAATTTCAGCATAATAAAATGAATTAATTAATTTAATTAATCCTTAATTAAGTGATCTTCAAAGTTTCCCCCTTTTTTTAGAGGAATTTGACATTTTTCTTGGGTTTAATGATATTATTTAAGTTGTTTCGAATCAATTTTATATTTTTTTCTTTAATTTTACTAATTTTTAAATTTATTATTTTGAATAAATTAAGTGTTTGGACTTAGAAATTTTATATATTTTGATCCAGTCAACTTTGGCCCTTAAAATTTTTATTTATCGGGTGTTTTAATTTAAAATTTTATTCTGTGAAAGTTTCAAATCAATTAGATTTGTATTTTTAGCATAATTAATATTTGAATATTTTCATTAAATTCTAAATTAAGATAAATTTATATATAACAATTTAGGGCTTTTAAGTTATTCTTGATTCCCCTCTAAAATATGAATCCATAAAGGATTCATTTATAATATTTTCCTTACGTTTCTTGATGTTGATTTTGTTGTTTTAAGCTAATTTTATTCTTTTCCCTAATTTTCATATTTTAAATTAATTAATTAAATTACTTAAGGGGTTTTAAGTTGAAAATTTAATAACTTCTTATCCATTTAGAATTAGGCTTTGAAATGTTTGTGCCAAGTGTGCTCTAACCATAATTTTAATTTCCCAAAGTTTTAGTTTAATTTAGGTATTATGTTTTTTAGTTAAATCTAAATTAAATCAAAATTACCCAATAAAATTTTGAGTTTTTTTAGTTTAATGGATTCCTCTTATTGAGCTAAATCTATAGAGCCCTTATTTGCATTTTTTTTTTTTTTTGATTAAGTGGTTTAATTTCTATAAATTTTGAAGTTCTAAATATTTTATGTACTTTTTTAATTCAAGAAATCTGAATTCTCACTTAACATAGTTAGCACTAATGTGATGCTGATTAGGTGCTACTTCACACCCAACCTCACAAGGTTGGGCCAACTAGATCCACATGGATCAAGCTTATAAAGCAGTAAGGACAAGCTTTGAATTAGGACTATCTAATTAAACATTGAATTGTCCAAAGCCATCATGCAGTTCTTATAGGCAATTAAATTAAATTCGAGTTTTTAAATCATGGCCATCCATTTCAAAATAAATGGAATGAATGGAAGTGATTTCATCCTTAGCCTACCATCCTAAATAGAGAACTATCTATCCTAGGGGCTTAATTCATATGATATAAGAAATGACACTTGAGGATTCAAATTATAAATTAATAGATGATCAATTTGCAATTGATCTCTATGGATTTCATTGGAGATCAATTTGACTTTCCAAAACATCAACATAAATGAAAGGGTGGTCAACGTTGATCCTCGATGATGGTATCTTTTTGATAAGCCTCACTAGATTAGGAGGTTTGGGAAGAGTTTGGAAGATTACCTCTCTCTAGATTGATATAAAGACCGTCGCATGTCGCGCTCACCAGAGCTTGATTGAAGGATGGGTTGGAGAGTTTGGAAGAATGGTAAAAGAATTCATTTGAGTACAATTTAATCGAGGGATGGTGTAGGAAGTGTCAAAGATGGGAATTGATGTCTCCACCCTTTATTTAATTATTAGCCAAATTGCTAACCATTGGGTGAGTTGGGAAGTGGCCAGCCATGGAATTAGGACCTTGGAATTACTCATGAAGGTGGTGAGAAGATCAAGGTATGGAAGGATTTTGGGTTCTTTGCTAAGTTGGATTGATTTGAGGTCCCCTGTGGCCTCCACCTTGCCTCCCTATGATAGCCTAGTCCTTGTGATATTGGTTAAGTACCCAAGCCATGCCAAGGTGGCTTATGTGTAGGATTAAGTCCATTTGAATTGGGTTTGGGTCAAGTGTTCTAAATTTGGTTAATTTGAATTAAGCTTAATAGATTGGATTATGTTAAGTTGATTTGATCAATTGATAATATATGATGGATTATAATTGATGTTTAATATAGCTTAAGTGATTTAAAGTTCAATTGATCCTTGCTATGTAAGGGTTTAACTTGATTTAAGCTAAATTGACTCATTTAATCTAAATGAATCGAGTTTATTTTCTTAGCTTATTTTTCAATTATTGGATTTTTTTATTTGTGTTTAGTGATGTTTGAATTATCATTTATGATGATTGTGATCATTAATTTCCATTTGGTTTGAAGAAGATTTTGATTTTAACCTTGCTTGACCCATTTTGACCCAAATGGGTTAAGTTGGGTTTAATTGAGTCAAATTGATAATTTGATTCAGTTAAACTATGTTCATGCTACAATCATAATTGGTTGCATATTTCATATTATGTAGAGCATTTGATTTTAATTAATTTAATATTAAGTTTTATTTAGACCCATTTTGACTCAAATTGGGCTTAATGTGTCAACTTGGACTCATTTGGATCAATTGATCAAATTGATTAAATTAAATCCAAAAATTAGTTGAATTATATTTAATTATTATTTTAAAAGGATTTTAGATATTCAATTTGAATTAATTTTAATTTTATTTTATTTTGGGCTCAATAACATTCATTTGGGTCTATTTAGGAAAATGACCAAATTAGCCCATTTGAGTCCTTGCTGGATTAAAATTAGTTTAGATTTGTGTTTTGGAAATGTTTATTTAATGGATTTGAGTCTTTGGAATGGCTCCATTTGACAAAAATTTGGGTGGTTGACTTTTTACTAAGAGGGGCTCACATGGGTCAAGTCAGGCCAAATGACTTGATTAGTTACTTTAAACCCTATATGCATTCAATTTTAGGTTTATTTATGCTTATATTTTGATTTAATTCTTTTTATTTAATTTAATTTGGATTTAAACAAAATTTTCTTAGGTCCTAAATGATTTTAAGCTTTAGGGTCAACAATCCCAATTATTTCAATCTAAGCTTAATTGAATTTATATTTCAACTAAGATATGTTTAATTTGGATTTGTGTTGAATTTTATTGAATTTAGGTTTGAACAAGCTCACTTAGTTTAGTTAGGTTAGGTCAAGCTCTGGTGGGGTTGACCTAGGCTTTAACTCTAGGGTGTTAAGCATAATTTTAATTTTGGTTTTCAATTAAATTTTTAATTTCAAATTTTAGTTTTGTTCAATTTATTATTTGATTTTGGTTTAGAGATACACCTAGCCACTAAGTGTACTGTCTTATGTGTCATAATGTCAACCTAATTCAAATATGAGGTCAACAAGGCAATGCAAAAAAAGTGAGAAACTATTTTTGTATTCTTATAATGTTGGCACTTAGAGGTCAGTGAAATCTCATTCTCACACGTTCTATCATCAATTAGTGAGTCATTGAATTAAATACTAATAGAATAATGAAATATATGGTTTGAGACTTCTATGCCATGTTAAATTGCCAAAGTAACAAATATAAAAGCTCTTCTAAAGTTGTAAAACACTTTGGTGAGAGTTAGATTATACGACTGCATTAAAATGACTAACTTGTCTAATGAGTTTCCATCAATCGACAATTTAAGTATACTTATTATAATGTTATTAGGTAGTAGACTCAAGATTTCAACTATGTTCCATGCCACCAAGCCTTACTATTGTAATAATAGATGTTTTACCTATAGTTGTCCCTGATCACTATGCCTCTAAATGTAAAGAGAGTGTTTCCAATGATTAATCCATATGTCATTGTTGCCCAAAATTAATCCTCACTGCTTGACCAATAGTCATATCCTGAACCAACCTCTTTGGTTGGTTCTCTTAGAGAGGAGGGTATACACTTCCTCCCCTATTCCAACTCAGTCCATACCTTCCTCATGACCCTAGAGATAGTCTCCTAAGTTTCTAGAGCTTCTCGAGCATTCTATTATTGGTGATACTAAAATCTCCCTCAGCCTAAACGTCTTTCACGCCCAACCTCACAAAAACTCCACTAAAATCAAATTAACTCTTCCTATACCTTTCTCTAGCTCCAGTGACTCAATAAAATCATGAACCACTTAATTTAAACACCAAAACGTGGCCTTAGACCATCTCTGGAAAGGTACATGATCGCATTTGGTACATAGAGCAAATTGCTAGGAGGAAAGAAAAAATCTTCTCAACAGGGCTTTGCCTTTTTAAGGCGAAGCTACATCACACGTCAAACAACTAATCTTTAGCTCTGGCAAAGTAATTCCTCTAGAACTATTGAAAACTATAGGATTTTAGGTTTTTTGTGAAGTGAATTTTTGTTTATCATTAATCAAGTAGGATCTCTCTTAGAATCATTCTTAATCACTCTGAAAAAAACACCTTTGAGGGATGCTCTAAACCAACTTTATTGAGATGGGTAGGATTATATTTTTCCATGAGGCAGATTGATATATATTCAACCAGATTTCCCCTAACATTACATTAGGGTTTTTTAGCTCTAGGTTCTACTTCCTGTGGATGCAAGCTTCCAAAGTTAAATACCTCTCTTATTGTATTAAGAAAGCACTCTTGATTATGGTTGGAAACAAATATATTTATCTAATATGCATTTGGTGTCTTAGAGGCATGGTGTGGTTCAGATGACTGTTTAAAAGGAAATAGGAGTCTAATCTTGATCAATGTCACATGGTTCTATCATGCCAAGACTACATTTTTTTCAGCCTACCAATATCTGAGGGACATAACTATAATGTCTAGAGAATATGATTAGTAGCTATGGGTTGCCTTATCTTAGGTATCACAAGTAGACTTAGAATTTTTGGTTAAAGTGGTGTAATAGTGTTGACTCTATAAACAAATTATATGGTGTTAACATGTGAACGAACAGATGTTCACATAATAAATGAATATAAAGTTGGGCTTACATCCCTTTGGAATGCCAAAAATTAGAGTTATCTTTATGGTGGACAAATGTGAATTTGTTCACATGGTGAACAAATTATGCGACATTCGCATAACAAATGGTTAGATGTTAACATAGTGAATGAATAGAAAGTTAGGATTACTTCTCTTTGGAATGCTAAAAATTAGGGTTGAAGTCTCACCCCGCCCTTATTTTTCTTTATTATTTTTTATTCAAGGGGCAGTGCCTTGGTGCAATGATACGACATCTAGGTGCCACTACTTAGGTAAAGCCTAGATGTGAGGTCTAGCACCTCAGCACTATATGGGTAGCTCTGGGATGTTGGCATTATTAGTCCATTTGATCATTTGAATAGCATCGCAGTGTCACCTTATAGCATTACAACACTAGTCAAGATTCCCTGATAGTTGTGCAGTTATTAAAGGAGAAACAACAACCTCATTTTAATGGGCACTGTGGTGCTACAATGTTTTTCATTGTGTTAGTTATGGAATTTAATATAAATAAGTATATTTTTGATCACATAGTAACTTACGGGATAGGCAGACCAGTGCAGTGGTGTTGTATGTGCGTGCTGTGGTATTGAGGCCATGTTCTACAACTTGAGAGGCAAGTGCTTCAGTGCCATGTTTGTGCATTGTGGCATTGGCCCTGATTTATAAATAGAACCCAAGGTAACTACGGATTTTCATTCAGCATTCTCTCCTATTACAAATTTTCTCTCTCTCTCTCTCTCTCTCTTAGCTTTATTCTTCCCTCTAATTAACATATTCATCATGCCTCTTAGAAGGGTGGTGAGTAGGAAGAGGGAATCCAATGATGCTAATAGATTTGTTAGTGTCAATGTTGAGAAGCAGTATCAACATGCTCTCATCCATAAAACCTAATCTCAAATAGAAGTTTTCAAGAGCCCGAAGATAGTTTTGAAGGGGTGATCATGTGATGAGCCTCGACCTCTTTATGTTATAGCTAAAAGTAACTCTATGAGAATTAAAGGGATATTGATTGACCTAGGTGCTTCAGTAAATCTCTTAATAGTTAAAATGATTTGAGCACTAGCTTTAGATGCTTGCTATCTATATAAAAGTATAGTATTCCTACAAGAATTCAATGAACTAAGAAAAGAAACCTTAAAGCCATTTGTCTCACCTATATTCTTTGGGAAACTATACACAGGCTAAATTCCATTTGATCTAAGCTCAAGTTGCTTACAAAGCTCTCCTTGGTAGGCCTTGGATACATGAATATAGCATTGTTCCTTCAACTCTCAAATAATATATGACGTATATTTAAAATGGTGATGATCGTCAAATTGATGGAGACATGAATCCCCAACTAGCCAAAAGAAAGAAGAAGCTAGTACTAATAAAGTGCCAAAGTAATTAGAGGAAACTCATGTTTCTCTATTAGGGATACCGAAATCCCAAATTTCCAACAAAGCTACGAAAATAACTACAATGCCAAATTCATATATAAAAGCCTTAAAAGCTTCAAGAAGTCTGGAGCTAGAACAACCTAAAACTTTCTATGTTCCTTCTAGAAGAGGTTATAATGAAAATGGGATTATTTTATATAAGATAAAAGAGAAAACCACAAATCCCACTCAAATGTTGTTGGAAGAGCATGATCTTGATGAAGAAGATATTTTAATAATGATTTCTCAATACTTTTCATCAGCTCTAAAGAAGTTGGTTAAAAATAGCATTCAGCTTATACAATCAAGAATTCAAGTTCGATTATTTAAAAGGATCTAACAAGGGGATAATAACCAAATTCCTATAGGATATGGGATTTTCACCACATGAGGATTATGATATATTTTTTTGGCATCTCCTTCGATTATTTCATGCTATGGCATAATTGACAAAGAAAAAACCCTTGTGGAGACTACTGATGAACGAAGGAATGCTTCAAATGAGAATATACCTCAAGAATAGTTAATCATTAACCTCAAATAGGCCCTAAAGAAATTTGAGGAAGTCAATTAAATCATCATTGATGAACTCCAGAAAATTAACCTAGGTACTGGAAAGGAGCCTAGACCGACCGTGTTAACCTCACATCAGAAAGATTGGAGGAATTAAAGCACTACTCTTTGGATATAAAGATTTTTTGCATGAAATTATCGTGAAATATCGAGCCTATTGCTAGATATAGTTGTACATGACCTTGTCATTAAACCTAATGTATAGCTTATAAAGCAAGGTGAATGCGATTAAAAATTGGAGAGCAAGTGATCACTAAAACTAAAAAGTTTTTAAAGCAGGCTTCATCTAGGAAGAAAAGTACGTTGACTGGATTGCCAATATTATCGATGTAAGGAAAAATTATGAACAAATTTGTGTTTGTATTGATTTTAGAGGCTTAAATAAAGCATGCCTGAAAGATAATTTCCCACTTCCAAATGTTGAACTCAGTGTAGACAACACATCAAACTATGATATGTTCTCCTTCATGGATGGTTCATTAGGCTATAATCAAATTTAAATGGCTCCAAAAGATTAAAAATATATGTCCTTTTACAACAAATTGGCATATACTACTATAAAGTATGTCACATAGCTTGAAAAATGCTAGTGCTACATATCAAAGGGCAATGACCCACATCTTCGATGACCTCATACATAGGTATATAGAATGTTACATCGATCATTTAGTTGTCAAAAGAAAAAAATCAAAATGATTACATAAGTGATTTGAGGCTTGTATTTGATAGAATTCAAAGTTTTAACTAAAGATGACCCATTGAAATGTGCTTTTGATGTGACTTTCAGAAGGTTCTTAGGCTTTATTGTGCTTTATAGAAGGATTAAAATTGATCTCTCAAAAATAATGGAAATAATTGAAATGATTATGCTAATTACATTGATGCAATTAAGTTCACTACAAGACAAATTGGCTTATATTAGAAGGTTCATTTCTAATCTTTCGAAAAGATGTCAGCCTTTCACTTGATTGATGAAAAAGATGACTCTTTTATATGGAATGATGCTTTTGAAGAAGCATTTGACAACATAAAATAATATCCATTACATCCCCCAATTCTGACAGCACAAATAACGGGAATGCCATTGATATTGAATATGGCAGCCTTAGAAGAATTATTGGAAGCTTTGTTAGCTCAGAACAATAAAGAAGGGAAGGAAAATATACTATATTATATAAGTCATTGTTTGATAGGAGCTGAAATAAAATATTCTATTAGGAAGCAATGTCTAGCATTGATATCTAAAGTCAACCCTCTTAAATTCTTGATGGTGAGACTTACCTTAACTGGTCACTTAGCTAAACAAGTAGTCTTATTACTTTAGCTTGATATAACATATGTTCCACAGAAGGCTATAAAAAGGTAAGCACTAACTAATTTCCTAGCTGCTCATCCCTTAATAGCAAACTCTCCACTCATTGATGAATTGCTCGATGAACAAATCTTCAAAGTGGAAGAGGTTCAATAGTCATTAAAATAAGAACTTTATTTTGATGGAGTGTCAATAATAAAGCTAGCTAAACTATCCAGTTTACCCACATACATGTCAAAATTGGATTTATATTTGTAACACCGTAGGGTAGTATTCTCTGATATTCATATAGCTTAACAGAACCCAAACCAATAACGAGGTTGAATATAAAGCATTAAATTCAGGTATAGAGCTAGCAATTAACATGAAAATTAAGAAACTTCATATTTATAGAGATTTTCAACTCATAATACAACAAATATTTAGGACTTTTAAGATAAACATGTCTTGGAACTTTTGAACACATCCCTAAAGTAACAATTACAAGAGTGTTACTTTGGGATATCACAAGGCTGATGCAGTAGCTAAATTAGCTTAAGAAATGATAAACCCTCATGGAGAGCTAATTATAATAGTAGTCCAAAGTAAGCTAGCATTAACGCCAACCCTCTTACAAGCCTTTAAAGCTATAGAAAATTGAAAGATTTTAGCAATATTAGAAGAAGATGACTAGCAAGAACCATTTATCACCTATATTAAAGGCGATGGATTGCCAAAAAATAAACCAAAGGCTCATCAAATTTAACAAAGATATCTATGATTTGCTCTTGTGAATAATAGCTAAATTGGTGCTCATTTGACTAAATGTAGTTGTGATGCCTAAGACCAGATGAAAAAAAATAATGGTGATGGTTGAAGTCCATGAAGGGTTGTGTGGTGCATAAAAATCTAGTCCTAAAATTAAAATCAAAATCAAATGAATGGGATATTATTGGCTCAGTATGGTTTAAGAATGCATTGAACATGTCAAAAGATGTCATCAGTGTTAAATACATGCAGACACATTACATTGACCACCTAATAATTTTCATGCAAACAATGGTGTCATGGCCATTCCAAAGTTGGGGAACAGATATAGTTGGTTTAATAGATCCTCCATCATCTAGGGGACATCATTTCGGATTAGTTGCTACATATTACTTCTCCAAATAGGAAGAAGAAATCCAATTAAAAGAAGTTAAAGTAGACAACATGGTGAATTTTTTTTAAGAGCATATTATTTATCGATTCAAAGTACCTTGAAGAATTATATAAGATAATGACACTATTTTTAGAAATTCTAAAATCTATCATTTAATTGTGAAATACAAGATAAATTGGCAAAATTCTTGAATATTTAATTCAAGATCAAATGGTCTTAGAGAAGATTTCAACAAATGTTGGTTAAAATTCTTAAGAAAATTCTCTCTTAAAATAAAAAAGAATGACATGAAAAAATTTATAGAAGCCTTGCGGTCATACCGCACTACATACATAACCTCTACACAAGAAACATCATATTCCTTAGTCTTTGGAGCAGAAGTAATACTTCTTCTTGATGTAGAGCTACCTTCATTCCACATCAATTAAAAATGAACTCACAATGGAGGAAAGTATCTAAATATGCCTCAAATAGTTGGAAGCAATAGATGAAACTGGATTAGAAGCCCAACAAAATCTAAAAATATATAGAGTAAGAATGAACTAAGCTCATGACTGCATGGTTAGCACAAGAAGCTTCAAAGCAAGTCAACTAGTACTAGTATGCATAAGGCTTATCATTTCACATCAGCAAATTGGTGGAAAATTTAATCCAAATTAGGAAGGATCATATATTGTTGAAAAAGTATACTAAGAGGAGCTTATCAACTCATTAATACAAAAGGGATAAGACCTATGACTCTTATAAATGGAAAATATCTTAAGAGATATTATACATAACGATTAAAGGCGTTATGTTTTACAGATGTAAGAGTCAAAATCAACACCAAATCTATCAATCGAAGAAATGCTTTTCACTTAAGTAAGATAAAATTATTCTGATTTTAAAGTAAAATTTCCTTTTTCAACATGGGGAAATTTTATAAGCCTCACAATGCAAGAAAATTCTCTAGCACAAAGAAACTCTCTCCATTAAAAAGGTATCCTAAGCCAAGATCCATCATTCCTAAAGGGGCTGGATCTAAATTTAAGTCAAGATCCATCATGCTCAAAAGGGTCAGATTAGATCTAAATTTAATCAAGATCCATCATGTCAAAAAGGGTCAGATCTAAATTTAAATCAAGATCCATCATGCTTAAAGGGGGTAGATTATATCCATAATTCCCATAAGGGCCAAATCAAAAATTTAAGTCAAGATCCACTAAACCCAAAGGGGCCAGATCAACATTTAAGTCAATATCCACCAACCCCAAAGGGGATGGATCAAATTCGTCATGCCCAAAGGGATTAGGTCAGATCTATCATGCCCAAAGAGGCTGAACCTAATTTAAATAAAATCCACCATGCTTAAAGGGGCTAAATAAAAATTTAAATAACATCAACCATGACTAAATGGGCCAGATTAGATCCATCTTGCTTAAAGGGGTTGGATCTAAATTTAAATTAAGATCCATCATACCCAAAGGGGCTAAATTAGATCCATCATGCCCAAAGGGACTTACTTTAAATTTAAATTTAAATAAGATCAATCATGCTTAAAGGGACTAGATCTAAATTAAAATCAAGATCCGTCATGCCTAAAGCAGCCAGATCTAACTTGAAATCAAGATCCATCATGTCTAAAGGGGCTGGATTAGATCCATCATGCCTAAAGGGGCTGAATCTAAATTTAAATCAAGATTCATTAGGCCTAAAGCGAACATATCTAAATTTAAATCAAGATTTATCATGCCCAAAAGAACCAAATTAGATCCATCATGCCTAAAGGGATCAAATCAGATCCATCATGCTCAAAGGGGCTAGATCTAAATTTAAATTAAAAGGATCCATCATGTATAAAGGGGAAAGATCAGATTCAGCATATCCAAATGGGTTAGATCTAAACCAAAATTTAGATTCTATAAAGCCCAAAAGGGTTGGATCTAAATCCAAACTTTAGATTCCATCATGTCTAAAGAGACTGTACCAAAATCTGAACTTAAATCTAACATGTCCATATGGATAGTATTTAAATCTAAATATACCCAATGGGGTGGGCCTAAATATAAAAATTTGGATTCAATAAGTTCAATATAAACTCTATGAAACTAAAGAAGATTGAATAAAAAGCCCACCAGCATGACAAAATTATGAATTCAGATTTTATTACTTTTTATAATGCCTATAAAATTTATATGCTTCTCTTGTCTAGATTTACTAGAGATTGTCTAGATATGGGCCACTTTTGAAGCCCACTAACATCAATATATAGTCAGATTACATGATCGACTATCATGGCATCAAGATATGTTGATGGGCAGGGATATGTTTGAGGAATATTTGCTTGATCATCATGTACTCTATTTGTTAATTTAGAGCTTCCATTAGGTCATGATCTGTCTGATTGGATGATTAATCTAAAACTGAGATATAGTCATGATGTTCTTTTATTGAGGGTTGAACATCACCTTAACTTTTGGGGTTAGGACATACTTCAGTCAATTGCAGATATTGCACATTCTGTGGGTATAATTAGACTTTTGGGTTATCATATATTACACAATGAGGTAAGAGATTGGGACCTCACACCCTTATCTACTATCATCAATTTTTTTAGTCTGGGCAAACTACTTCAAGAGAAGTCTACTTATATCTAAAAAAATAAATGAAAAATGATGAAAATTATTACGGCACTGTGGTGCTACAACTATAGTGCTTAGGCGATGTTGTCACCTTGAAGAATCTAGAAGCTCAAATCACACCTTATAGTTGTCTAATTAAATGGCATAATGTAGTGGCACTGTCACGATGATCTTTAATTTTTAAAATCAAGAAAGCTAGTATCCCTACCCTAGCAGCAATAACCTCATATGAGAGTGGGGAGAACAATTATAAAGCATGAAACTACCATCATTGGAGTGAAATTGCCTATAAAAGGAGGATGACTACCACTGCAGGTTTCTCTTCACCCTCTCCCACTCACTTTCTTGAGTCATCTTGGTCCATTCTTACTCTAAATCATTTGTGCTCTTTATAAGATTTCTAGAAATATTTCTTTTATGCAAATTCTTTTACTGAAAAGTAATCTTAAAGGGATCCACCATCGATTTTAAGTCTGGTGAGAAGTAAGCATGTATCCGTCAATCTTGGATCCAAAGTAATAAGAACACTCCCCCTAAGACTAAAAATTTCTAGATCTTGAATATATAAAACCTTCACCATTAAACTTGGTTCCAACATGAGAAGAACACTCTCCCTCCATTGATCTTAGATTCAGAATAAGGGAGAAGAGTGTGTTTGCACTAAATATGTAAAAAATCTAGCATTACTAAGGCATTATGTCCCCAAATTTTTATAAAAAAGCCATTGAAAGTCTTCAAGAATTTAGTTCAAAATGGGATTCACATCCCATGGCACTATAGCGTTAAGGTCTACCGCCAAGGCATTGTGCTCTTATGAATAAAATCTTGAATGCTCTCTTAGATTGTATCAAGGAACCATAAACCTAGTACCATGATGCCAAGATCTCAAGTTTTGGCATCATTCTTGCTGCACTGTAGCGCTATATTTCAATGTTATGGTGCTGAACTCCCAACTTTCATATTTTTAAAGTAGCACAACAACACTGTTCTTTTAGCATCGAGGCACTATATCCTGAAATGTTTATATTTGTTATTGAACATGGTTTCCATGCAAAATAAATCCTTAACACCATTGATCATGGATTTAGAACAAAGTAGAAGAGTGCTAATACACTAAAAATCACAAAATTTACTATTGCTAAGGTGTTATGCTGCCAAAAATTGAAATTTTTAGGCACTTTTAATACAATGCCTAGGGGCCAAACTCTCAAGTTTATCCCTAAGTTTTATCTAACAAGTTCCAGTGCATCATAAATTAAGTGCTACATTGTTGATTCTTTGGGTAGGAATGACAAAAATGCTTATCTAATGAAAAATTATGCATCATAGTGCTAACCCCTTGGAAGAATGAAAAAAATGCTCATCTTAGGAGCATCATCATGCCAAATATTAGGTGTTGCAATGTTAAACTTTTATGTTTCAAGCTTATGTCTTTCAGGCTAATAGCGCTTAGGCCCTAAATTCTCAATTCTGAGGTGCTATTACCACAATGTCATTTTTAAGTTAAAATTTTTTACAATTTTAAATCTTGGAACTTTTAAAAATCCCAAATAGAAATACATATACATGAAAATATAGAAGGCATTGAAATAAAAGTTTCTTTATTAATAAAAAATTATGATAAGAATTTTTATAATAATAGAAAATGAGAAATTATAGAAAAATAAAAAAAAGGAGGAAACTTGTAATCATAATCCTCCTCCTCCTCTTCTTCTTCTTCTTTGGATGGTTGCAGGGTACTCATGTAAGGCTGATATTGAGGAGCTCTAAGAAAAGATGCCAAATCTAGGCCTATAAAATAATAATTTTTAAACTTTTAAACTAAGCCTGAATTAAATTTAGCCATGTAAGAAAACTGCTTCTGTAGTTGATCCATAAAATAATCATATTTTCTAGTTAAGGCCTTTTTCCTTTAAAAACTATCACCAACCTATTTCCTTAAATCTGAACTTGCTCACTTAAGATTTTGGAAGATGGGGAACAAGGTTATGAGGCACATGGAGCACAAGAGCTTTCCCCCATCTCAATCCTAGAAACACATCCCCAATTATCATCATTATCATAGGAGCCTTACAAATGAGAACTTCTTCATCAGGCTCCCCTATCGCATCCTCCGCAGTGCACAAACCATAAATAAAAGAGTGATGACCAAATCTTATAGTAGTACTACCCTTAAGCATACTACAAATGGAATTTTAAATGATCTTCCCTATATCAACTGTAAAGCTCTTTTGAGTAGCAAAATTCAAAAATGGCCCTGTCTTTGGTTACCTCACTGATAAAACTAGTAAGCATCAACTTGACTGAAATGAATAGTGCTAGGCCTTAGATTTTATAATTAGGCTGACAACAAAAAATTTGATAATCCTTTTCACCTATCATTTCCAATAGATATTAAAATTTCAAATAGTGTGAAAAAAAAGATTTCATCAAATTAGGATGATTATTATAATTTGAAAGATTTAAATCATTTATAATATTATGCAAATCATAATACACACTAATGACAGTATTATCAAAGCTTGCCATTTTTCCTTGAAAAAAGATTTTATTATCTTGGTGCTCCTTCACATTGATAAAGAATTCCCACTCCACTAGAATGATGCAGGAGCTGTTCTCATAGGCCAATTTCTCTCAGCCACAATCATTGCTTATTCTCTCCACACTTCCACCTACATTGTAGAAGCTCCACTTCAAAATGAGATGCTTGTGGGTGAGAGCATACTAGTACCTCTCTTCTAATTTCATATTAACAAATATGACATTATCACTAGAAGTCACCCTCCTTTTATTAACTAGATCTTTGAGCGGCATGATTTATTTTTTAAAGTGAAAGAAGGCCAAGAGATAGAGAGAAAGAGACAGCTCTAAGATTTATAGTAGAATAAAAATTTTCAACATAAGGGGGTTTTATTCTTAAACCAGACTTAACATCATGATGCTACATTAGCAGTGCTAAGATGTAAGCCTTTTGGGTTCTAGAAGAAGGAATTAGCACAGCAAGGCTCACATGCAATGCCTAGGTGTTAGTTAGTTGATCAAGTGAGTTATTTCGTAGATTAAAAAAGCATTTATTATCATTAATTTTGTAATTAAAAAGTGTGTCAAGCATTTATGTAGCACCACGACACTCTGACTCAAAGCTATAGCGCTGGTCAAAAACTTTGTACTTTCCATTTAAAGTGCCTATCCATCTGCCAACTTTTTGGAACTAACATTTGATTGGTGCTATGGTTCCATATGATTAGTGCCTAATGCTAGTTAGTTAGTCAACATGCATACCTACCCGAGAATGCTATAGTACTAATCATGCATCACCAAGGTTCCAATTTAATAGTGCCATAGCGCTACTAAGTGCTCAGGCATGATATTTCTAGGGTCAAGCTGCTATCCCTTAAAAAAATGATTTTACCATGTAAACACTTTATCAACCAATCTGTTCACCATGCAAACATCCTATAATTCATTCACCAAGTGAACTCCTATATAAAAATAGCATTATAAAAGGATGTAAGCCCAATCTTCTATTCATTCACCATGCGAATGTCCTACAATTCATTCACTATGTGATCACCTATATAATACTAGCATTCCAAAGAGATATAAGATAATCTTCTATTCGTTTACCATATGAACATCCTATAATTCATTCACCATGTGAACACCTATATAAAAATTAGCATTCTGGAGGGATGTATGCCCAGTCACCAATATATTCACCATGCAGACATCCTATAATTTATTCACCATGTGATCACCTATATAATAATGGAATTCTAAGGAGATGTAAACCCAATCACCTATATGTTCACCATGCAAATATCCTATAATTCATCCATCATGTGAACACCTATATAATACTAGCATTCCAAGGGATGTAAGTCTAACATACATTCATCATGAAAATAACCCTACACAAAACCTCTGGTCTATTTGGGATATGTGAGATGAGGCAACTCATGGCTGCTAATCAGACTCTTTAGACATTATAGCTATCCTTCTCATGTTGGTAGGCTAGAATAATTAAGTAATGGGATGATAGAACCATGGCATCTTGATCAAGATTATTCTCCTATTTCTTTTAAACATTCACCTATGTCATATCACACACACAACTAGGCACTAATTCATATAAAAAAATATTTATTTTCAACCTTAATCGAGAGTGCTCTCTTACTATGGTAAGAGGGGTAATTAATTATGAAGGATTACATTCATAAGAAGTAGACCCCAGATCTAAACAAATCCTAATGTAGTGTTATGGGAAATCTGGTTGAATATATATCAATCTACCTTATGAGAATGCTCATACCCATCTAAATAAAGATGGCAGATAGCATCCTCAAAGGTGCTATTTTTAGTAATCAAAGTCTCAAGCCCACCAAATCAAACAAAGACTACACCCTCATTGATGGCACTCCATACCAGCAGTACTTTGATCACACGTTCTTACATTATTATGGTATACATGATGCTAAAAAAATTTTGATAGAGGTACATTCAGGACTATGTGGAGCCCTCCAATCTAATATGAAGATGAAAGCTATATTAAAATATGTGAGTACTATTGGCTAATGATGATAACATATTGCATGGATGTGACACAACAATGCCATTAATGTTAGGTGCACAAAGTAATCTTACATCAACCCCCCAACATTCTTCATTTGACTATAGCTTCTAGGTCATTTGAGTGTGGGGGTACTAACATCATGGGTTCGATTGACCCTCCTTCATCTAATGGTCACTAATTTATTTTAGCTACTATAGACTACTTCTCCAAGTGGACAGAGGCAATTTCATTGATTAATATTAAAGCCCACCATCTTTATTAGTTCTTTAGAAACTATATCTTATATGGATTTAAAGTACCTATAGGGTCATATATGATAATGATATTGCATTCAAGTGTACAAAAATTAACACCTTCACCAGATGACACATCATATATTAGAGATACTCTACCATTTACTACCCTCAACCAAATTGGTTAGCCAAGGCCTTCAATAAAACTCTTGTCCAAATTCTCAAGATGACACTTGATGACAATAAATGATAGTGGCATGAGTAGTTAATTGAAGCCTTATGGGTTTAACACGTCACATATAGGACTCCAACACAATACACTCCCTTTCCTTTAATGTATGGTTCTAAAGATGTTCTCCCTTTAGTAGTACAACACCTTTCACTAAGGATCACTATAAGTAGTAAAATCATAACCTAGAAACTGTTAAGAAATGGCTGGAGGAACTAAAAGAAATTGAGGAGAAATGCCTCCAATCATGTCAAAACCTCAAGTTGTACAAAGCACAGATGGTTCAAGCTCATAACAAGTTTGTTCATCTAAGAGCTTTCTGTGTTGGAGACCTCATTATTTCTCTTAGGAGACCAATTATTTGTCATCATAAAATGGGAGGCAAGTTTAAACCAACATGGGAAGGTCCTTTAGTTATAGAAAAAGCTTACCATGGTGGGTCATACAAATTGACCAACCATAAAGGAGAATGCTATATGCTCCTAATCATGGGTTTTACCTTAAGAAATATTATGAATGATCTTGTTAAATTAAATTTTTTATAATATGTTTACTAATCAAATTGTTCTTCTCCCATAAAACTAATTTTTTACCAACCTCACTATATCTAAAGCATGGAGTTATCTCTAAAGTCTATTCTTGGTGCGATTATGATAAGTGTAAGAGCACTCGAATGACATCCTATTCTGATAAGCACAACACAAACATAATTATTAAAACACAAACATAAACATAATTTTCTTTAACCTACTTTAGGTTAAGATAAGACCCCTAATGACCCTCACTTAGTAGCCACACTAGATCAGGTTCTATTTGCTACTTAAGTAGTGAGTCACCTCGGTGGTTATTGTAACTTAGGTGGGTGTGAGTCTTAACACAATCTTCCTTGCTTAATCATCATAAATCGATGTGCACCATATTGTGTAACCAATAGGCTACCCCAATGACTAACCATGCTTAGGAAGATGTGAGTCCCCGAGCATTATTCTTGAGCTAGTTATCATATACTAGTTGGGTTCAAATATATATTAAGAGATTGGGGTAAGACGCCTAGCAGCTCCTTTCACTTTTTGACTACTTCAGGTTTGGGAGTAGTCTTCATTTGTGGCTTCCCACTTGGTAGTTGCCCTAGGTTAGATAGTGGTTGTCTAGAAGATGACAAACAATCTTGATGATCAGTTCTTCTTAGGAAGATGTGAGTCTTCAATGCTTTCTTCTTAGATTGATCATCACAAATTAATAGAAACCTTAGGTTGGTTGGACATCGACCCACTCGATGGATGATATCATTCAGGCAGATGTGAGTCCATGTGCTTTTTTCTTGAATTTACCACCATATATAGACAATATTTATATGTTTTGGGGATTAAGATACGACACCTTTTTCTTGTGGAAATTTTATTTGGATAACATCTTCATGACCCCATTTTGTCATGGCATGAGCTACTACCAGATTGGATAGTTTCCCTCTCTTAATAGTGACTCCTTTGGTTGGATAGTGTCATTATATGGATGCAGGAACTATCCCTTTGGTCTAGTAAAGCTAAGGTAGGCCAAAGCCCTTGTGGCACCTTTGTAGTATGGCCCATCATAAGCCAAAAATGTCCACACTAAACAAACAAGCAAATAAATACAAAGCATATTGAGGATTAGGATAAGAACCCCAACAAAACCTTTTCCAAATAGGCTTCATATTTTCTTATGGGCATTGTCAACAAAACTCCTTATAAGAATGACCTATAATTCTTGGGATGATAACAAAATTGTTTGGCGATTTCATGTGGCTCTAAACATCTTTAATATGAGTAACTTCATGATATGGAATATAAGAGGAATTGCTAACTAAAATGCCTTTTATAAACTTAAAAGCTTAATTAGAGCTCATAAATTAGATTCTTCCGCTATTTTGGAATCTTTAAAAAAATTAAAATAAGGTTTACTAGATTTAGCCAGCTTTCTAATTATAGTGACAAATATAGTTTTTTTTTTGAAGAAAACCATTTCAAATAATTTTTTTGTAGATGACCCACAATTCATCTTCATGCAACCATAGTTTACTCTGCTCATTCCAAAGAATTAAGGATAGAGCTATGGAGAAAATTCGTTACCATAAGCTTTAATTGTCAAGATAACTAGTTGGTTGGAGTGGACATGAACATGATCAGCTTAACTATAAAGAAAGGTGGGAGGAAGTCAATTAATGTTGTAATGAGGGAGTTTTCTGATTATATTGATGATTTTGTAATTAGTGGATATCCATTCACATGGTGTGGAGGAAAATTTTTTGAACAACTTAATAGAATGTTTGTTAATGCTAAATGGTTCAACAAATTCCATCACACTAGTGTGCAACACTTAAATCAGACTATCTCTGACCACACTCCACTCCTAATGTTAGTTAATTTTTTTCCATAACCAAACAAAAAGCCTTCCAAATTCTAAATATGTGGAGTAAATATGATTGATTTCTTGATTATCTTAAGGAGGGCTGAAATAGAAATAGTAGAGATGATCAGTGGATAAGAGTCTAGAAACTCTAAAAGAACTTGGCTGCTATTTCAAAAGCTTAGAACTAGACTATTTTTTGGGACATTAACCATCAAATTTCTACAACTGAATGTAGAGTTAACCAACTAGAAGATTCCTGCATAAGTGACTACTCACATAGAGCTACATCCAAACTATGTCAAGCATAAGCTGATCTCCATAAGCTAATTTCTATGAAAAAAGAATTTCTATTGTAAAAAACAATAATTACCTTAGTGGAGAGGTTGCTAAATAACAATAATTATTCTATGTTGACTATACACCTTGTGTATCTCACTATTTTATTTGATGATAACAAACCTTTTGTAATAAGAACTAATTATTTTTGTAGGATAATTTATTTTCATTAATCATTGTGAATGTCATTTTTAATTTAGATTTATATTGATGATAAATATATATTTTTAATGCTACTAATCAGCTTAAATTCAAGTGTGCAAGAAAAATTATTCACCTCCTAATTCTTCAGTTATATCAAAATGCTAAAGCTCTTGGACATGGATTGGGTGAGAATTGTTTTAGGAATAACTATATTAAGGAAAATGAAATTCTCACTAAACTAAAATATAGCATTCATTCATTTTAAAATAACCAATTTTAAATTATTCATAAACACTATATTTCATATTTATAATTATTTTTTAAAATTATTCATTTTTGAATAATGTGAACTAAATCCAGAAACCATGTTACATTGATTATGCTTCCGTGCAAGTTAAATTAAGTTCAATTTCATTAAACTATTTCCATGCAAAAATATATTAATTATCCATTTATTACATGCATAAAATCCAATTATCTTGAAATTATTCTTTATATTATTTTTTTCTCTCCTATTATCGTGTTTTATCTCTCCTATCCTATTTTTCATCCTAAACTTTTTTGGCCGAATTTTATCATGATTATTTGCTTAATAAATTATTTGAGAGTTATTCAAATTTTTTCTATAATTATTCTATATTTTTCTGAATTTAAAAATTTATATGTTTGAACCTTTAATTTGAATTATTTTTAATTCAATTTTAATATTCTTTGATTACATGTGAAAATTTGAACTTTGCTTTTTATGGAATATTTTTGGGTGATCTTATGCTCCTCCAACTGAAATAATTTGACTTAAGTTTGATTTATTTTGGTTAATTGAAATTCTATTAAAATAAGCCATGAAATTATCCTCTTTCCTTTTATATAATTTCTATTTTTAGAAACATCCCATGGCCAACTATACCCTTAATTGTATTCAAATTAATCTCATGATGAATATTAATTTAAATTCTCTTAAGATTTGATTCATCATCATTTAATTTAAATTGAGTACATTAAATTAAATTTTATCTATTTTCACAAACAAGCTTAGCTGATTTTTTTAATATTTCTTGGATTTTATTAAATAAAGCTTGTATGTTATCTCTTTCCTTCCTTCATTCAATCAAGATGAATTAATTAAATATTTTATGATATTTCATTAAATACTAATTGAATCCATTCATGGAAACTTCCTTTTGGCTGACCATATATCATGCTTAATTTAATTAATCAAAAGTTGAAGTATTTCCTTTTTCTCTTAGACAATTAATTGTGTCATGACTTGGTTGCAATTAATTCAAATTCTTGTTTGCTCCCTCTCTCTTTCTCTCTCTCTCTCGACTGACCCACATAACCAATATATTTTTAATTACATTAGAGATCAGGTCATATGATGAATTGATTTAATATAAATCTCTTTCCAAATTATTTTTCCTTCCATAATGCCTTAGTAGATTTTTTATCTTGCAAAAGAAAAAAAAGATTTGAATTCAATTTAAATAACTTACCATGTATATTTTCCCTCTTCCTTAGTTGAAATTCCTCTCATGCAATTTGAATTTTAAATTGATTTTTAAATGAAACTAAACTTCCATATTAAATTCCCTCCTACTTTCCTTAGGTCAATTTTTTTATCTCATGCCTTATATTTTGATTGGTTTATGTTTAAATTAATTCTAAATCAGTTTATCTTCTATTTTTTCTTCTCTTCGCCGACCCTCATGACCCCTTGTCTTATAAACAATGTTCATTAGACTAGGTTAATTTCCGTTGAAAAAATCTCTTTTAGAAAAACCCAATCTTGGCCGAATTCTTTCGAAATCTCTTGGAGATCTTTTCTTGGTGATCAAGTGCTGATTTCTTTATCCTCATTCCATCTTATAACCTACAAGTGATTTTCTTTAAGATTGCATAAAAGATGTTGGTGGATTGGTGAAAATTGCTCTAGGCCAAAAGCTAGTCAAGGTTTCTTTAATTTATTTTATTGCTACTCTTATGTAAGACTTTAATTTCTTTGTTGGGCTAAGATTCTTTAGTATTTGGTCAATTTAATTTGTGCTTTACACATCTATTCTTACACTTTCTCAAGTTAGCTGAAAGCTTTCTTTGGCTTTGATTAAAGTTGTGTTTGCAAACTCTTCTCTTTATTTGTATATATGCTAAAGTGAGACTACTGTTATAAAAATTAGTTTATAAAGAACACTTTTAAGTTGCAAGTTTTCTTTTCTATTAAATAGCTTCATACTTTGCACATGTGATATTCCTTTTTAATAGAAGTTTTCAAATTAATTTCATGAGATTTAAGATTTTAGTTTACATTTGATCTATAGAAACTGAAAGTCTCTTTTGTAAAAGTAATTGATCTAGTTTTAAAATCTTTTTGGTGCTACAATTCAAATCATTAAAATAAAATCAATTTGATGTCAAGTTATTGCATTCACATCAAATAGTTTGAACTTTCATGTGCATCATTTACATACTTCAAGTTTAATCATTGCTTATATATTTAAATATCAATTAAAATGAGCTATCTTTTTTTCATTTAATTTTAATTTCTTTAATATTATTGTAGTTGGGTTATGAGAGAAAAATTATTTTAAAATTGAGATTTAAATACTTTCATATTCATCTTTCTTATTTTTTTGTTGGGCTGTACTTGCTCATTAAGGAAAGTACATGGTTGGGTTGTACTAGCCCATTAAGAAAGTATGGTGTTGGGTTATACTTGCCCATGTAGAAAAGTATGGAGTTTGGTTGTACTTTCCTATAAAGAAAGTATGAGAGATTTGTTGTAATCTCAATTTTGATTTAGTGAATTCCTAGCCTGGGTGGCTAGGCGTGGACGTTGGCCGGTTTTGGGGTTTGGCTGAATGACGTAAAAATCTCTATGTTCTCTTTCTTTATTATTATTTTTTGCACTTTACTTTTCTATACTATTGTTGATTGTTGTTTTATTTTTTGTAAAGCTTTATCACTAAAGATTTAAGTTTTATATAAAAGTTTAAAATGATGTTTTCTAAAGTTATTTTTGAAAAATCTAATTCACCACACCGGCCCCCGCCCACTCTTAGGTACTATAGCTAAATAACATTTTATTATCATTAATGGGGAGAACATGGTTTTTTTTAGCTAATAAAGGCATCAAGCAAGGTGATCCACTTTATACCTCCCTCTTTTTTCTTTCTTTTGATTACTTTTTAATAGTAAGTGAAGCCACTCATGATAAGAAGTATAGATTCACCAACTTTAGAACAAGAGAGAAAATCAATATCACTCATTTAGCCTTTGCTAATGACATCTTGCTCTTTTACAATGGAATCATAAAATGTAATAAAAAATACTATGAACACCATTAATGATGTGAGGAAACATCTAGCATGACATTTAACAAAGCAAAATGTAATACTATCTTTAGGAAATTTCATAAAACTGATATGAGCTGGATTTAGTAAAATACAAGCTTTACCAAATTGAACTAATCTCTAAAATATCTTGGACTTAACATTTTTATAGGAAGGTAGAAATTTAAATACTTTGATGAAGTCATAAGTAAAGTCCAAAAAGAAATTAGTTCATGGGAAAACACTTTTTTACCTTTTGGTGGAAGAATCAATTTGGTCAAAGTGTGCTCAACATCATACCTCTTTACACCATTGATGCTATGTGTATGCCTTCTATTGAGCAGTTGGAAACTTTTTTGCAAGCTAAAATGTGAAGATAGATTGGGCTTTAGATCATTAGTTAACTCTAACAAAATCAACTAGCTTTGGATTAATGTTAAGAAAAATAAATCATAATGGTCTATAATCCTTCATATCAAATTATGCCACAATATTCATTCAATTGAAGCTATACCATGCTCGGGTGATTCCAAGACTTGGACACATATGCTGCATTATAGGAACATTATTGAAAACCATATCTTTTGGAATATGGTAAAGGAAACTTAAATTTAGCATGGACTATTAGTTTCCTGATGGCTGATGACTCACCTTATTATTCATTGAATACAGGGAAATGTTGTTACTTTAGAATTTAGAAGGATTTTAATTAGAACATTGACAAGTATGGTGAATATATACCTTCTGATATCACCAAGGAAGTACTAGAGATTCTTATTACTCCCAACCACAAGGATACTCTAATCATTAAATGTAAAAATAAATCTAATTGTATTACTAATAACATTTCTAGCATAATGCATAATCTATTAATTACTATAATTAGGGTGACTTATTATGGCACAATGCAATTAAACCATAAATGTCCTTCTTCTACTAGAGACTAATGCATAACTTCTCTTCTCCCAACCAAATGATACTTATGCTTAGTTGAGTAGGAAAGGATAAACCATCTCTTCATCACATGCTCAATAAATAAGCAAATTTGAATAACCTAGGAAACTATGTTTCAAATGTATTAGCCTATAGAGAAATCCTTATTGTGCTACATATTAGCTTGGCGCCAATCATTACAGCTCAATTATAAAATGATATTACAACTATTATTCATACAATGGTTTTTTTGTTAAATTGAGTGGCCATAAACTCAAACAAACATGAGAACAAAAGTTGTAGCTTACTGACATCTTGTTTCAAATAAGAAGCTACCTTAGCAAAGCCATAGCTATTGGATTCTTTTCTAAATCATAAAAAAATAGCAACTAAAGTATGCATATTAGCACTCATAAACTTTAAAATTTTCTCCCCCCTTGTCTATTGATCAAATGGCTAAAACCTTAAATCATCAGCATTAAGATTAACATAGATTATAGCTTTAGAATTGATGGTCATACTATAGGTGTTGAATGTGTGTTGGAAATTGCTTACTTCTCTTCTCCTAACATTGCTTTGCTAGAAATGCTCCCCATGTTGAAATAATGGCATGTCGCACAACGTTATTGATTTTTACCTTCTATATAGCTAAATCAATATAGATCAAATTTAACTCAAATACATTATGCAAACTAATCAATGGGCTAGTTGATGGACCTTGGTATGTAATCAATCTTCTCAAACAACTTAAGTTGTTGAAATAGTGATTCAATTAAAAAATGAGCCATATACATTATAAAGAAAGCAAGCTAGCTAATTTACTTGCAAATATGAAACTTCTTGATAAGGCACTCTTCTCCTTCAAGCCATTACCACAGGTATATAACCTTCTTGTTGGAGACAATATTGAACTTCATTACATTAGAACTTGTAGAATCCTCTAAGCTTTTTTTAATTTTGTTTTTTTATTAGGCTCTCCTAATTTTATTATACTTGCTTTGTCTATAGTAATACAAATATTTTGCCACAAAAAGGAACATGCCTTAAACCAAATTCACTAATTACTCTAGGCACCTTGGCAAGCATAATATAATTATAGAAATAATCTTGGTGAAAGTAGGACTCACAACCTCCATAAAGTGATTCTATTTGCACTCTTCAGCTTCTATAGTTTATGTCTTATGCTTCTTTGGAAGAAATTTCCATAAATAGTAATAATCCATTTTGCACACTAACTATCCAATAGAATAAGTGCACTTTATAGTAAGAAAATGGGAAGCAAATCTATTTAACCTTATGCTTCACCTACACATAAATTTCTAGGCCAAGAGCCCCCTTACACATCTTGTCAGTAATCTAAATACATACTTAATAAAAGATGTTCAAAGGGTCATTAAATAAAAATTTATTATAACTTTTACAACATAATGGTTATTTACTATGTTCACTAATTTTTTTTTTCATATTTCCTTACATGTTTACTCTCTATGGAATAAGAGTATCAATGAACTAGATGTATACCTAGGGTAAGAGAACTTGCTATAAATCCCAAATGTAGACAAGTTTACCTCACTTGATAAGTCAACTCATTGAGGAGCTAAATCAAAGTAAAGCCTCCACTCACACAATATTCGAACCATACAATCAACTTTACTGTATACCTTTATAAGGAAGGTCACCACCATGCCACAAAAAGCACTCACTAGCATTCACAAGTGGAAACCACCTCATTTACCAAACCTATGGTACTTGATTGAGCAACTCAGTAGCTAGTTACCTAAGGTGTACTATATAATGGACTTTGCTTCATAGTTGCCTTGACTTCTTGCTTGCAAGATCTCTCTAATGGTTCATCCAAAAAGCATAAAGAAGCTTTCACAAGATCTTATTTTAAACTCCAAAGTCCATACAAAAGTTTTAAACTCTTCACTAAAGAAGTCAACAAATTTGTCCCAATGATTTTCTTAAATAAGGCAGTATTAAATCTCCCTAAAATAACAAGAAATTCATGAAGAGCTAGGAGCAATTTCTAGGAACTTTCATGCTAGCTCCTAAGAACCCTAATTTCTAACTTGCATGCATTATAAACTTTTGTGATTAGTGCCTAGACACTCAACCCTTTAAGGGCTACACCTAGATTTGAGTTTTAGCTCCTACTGACCAGGGGTCAATGCATAAGCACTGACCTCTATTTAGTTTATACAGTTAGGTTATGGTCAGTTGATGTTTAGTGGTTAGGGGACTAGCTTAGGCGCATAAGCTTTTTTCTAGCCTATAAGTTTCAAATGCACTCCACATTGCATTATTTGTTCCCAAAGCAGCTGCAAAAAATTCTCCATGTGATTTTATCCATTAATAATAAAAATTTTCCTAATTCATTATTGATATATAAAATATCAAAATTTGAATGATAAGTACTTGAAATTCTTAATAAGAAGCATATATAGAAAGTATATTCATAGCTTAAGGTAAGATAAAATTTCTAATTTCCATGACTATTAAACTTTCTCACACATAGACTTTTATTCATCCTCAAGTAAACCAAAATATATACTTATAAAAATATGGCAAGGTAAGTCCTTGGTTAGGTTTAGGGGATGATGTGTTGTAAAAAAAAATATATTATTTATTCTTTTGAAATGTGTAATATATCTTCCT
The DNA here is from genome assembly GCA_021442155.1 of Cymbidium sinense. NCBI lineage: Eukaryota > Viridiplantae > Streptophyta > Magnoliopsida > Asparagales > Orchidaceae > Cymbidium > Cymbidium sinense. The sequence continues at coordinate 75,804,453 of CM038227.1, forward strand.
TAAATGATTGCCATCAAGTTCCTCAAGTAACTATTATTTTAAACAATATAGTAAACTGCATGCACATTAACTTGTTCTAAGTTATATCACACTGATACATATTACTATAGATTTTTATAATTCTATAAAAATCTATTTTATGACTATGCAGACTACCTTTCAGTAAGACTAACTATATACTCACATCTGCACCTTAAAATTTTAATTATTTTGTGAATAAACATAAATAAGTTTTGCAAATAATAAAATTGACATAATGCTTATGAATGAATCCATTTATATCTTCAAGCAACTAGCCCTATTTCTACCTATTGGTAATGTATATTCACATCCTTCTTTTCAAATGTGGATTTACAACCTTTCTTATAATGAAGACACCCAACTCACTTTCCCTTTCTCTTTCTATCACTTACTACTTTGATTATCCATGTATAAGACCATTCAATAAAACTTTTTGTTTGTATTGTGTGTTCTAAATATATTTATTACTAAGTACTTACTTAGCTGAGCTTATTTTTAATATAATATATATAGCTACACACAAAAATGACCTAATTTTTCTTTTAAGATTATCAATTATTTTTGTTCAAAATCTATCAATTACTAAGTACTTACTATCATAGTTAATTATGTCACATATATCTAAAATAGATTATTTTGCATAAGTAATGAATCCAATAGCATTATAACAACAACTTCAATTTGAAACTTCACTTTTGTTCACAAATAAATTGTTTTTTTTATATAGATCACATATAACAAAAAAGTAATAGGCAGTCTTTACCATTATTATCCATCCTAAAAATAATGAAAATTTTAAATTGTAAAAATCATAAAATAATTCGAAGGACTAATCATGAAATAAACTTTTTTTAAGAAAAAAGGGTATGACACTATTAATCAAAACAAATGGAAAAATCAGCAGATTATACCATATGATACCCATGAGTACAATTAGAACTCCTAAAGTAACTAAACTTCCCCTCAGTCCCCACACTTAAATCATGAATTATCATCAAAGAATCATAACAATAAAAGGAAAGAAATAAGTAAAGCAAACTTTTAATTGGAGTTGAATTACTTGTTATCATCCGTTACTCTATTTTTCTTCCTCCTCTTATTCTTTTTTTTCTTCTTCTCTTCTTATTCTTCTTCTTCTTCTTCTTCTTCTTCTTCTTCTTCTTCTTCTTCTTCTTCTTCTTCTTCTTATTTATTTCTTCTTCTTATTTCTTCTTCTTCTTCTTCTTCTTATTTTATTTATTTATTCTTCTTCTTCTTCTTCTTCTTCTTCTTCTTCTTCTTCTTTATTTATTCTTTTCTTCTTTATTTCTTCTTATTTATTTTCTTTTTATTTTATTTATGTTCTTTATTTTCTTCTTTTATTTTATTTATTTCTTTATATTTCTTTTATTCTTATTTTATTTCTTTTATTTTATTTATTTCTTTTATTTATTTCTTTATTTTATTTTCATTATTATTTCTTCTTCTTTTTTATTCTTCTTTTATTTCTTTATTTATTTATTCAATAAGCTTTTATTTCTATTCTTGTTTATTTTATTTATTTATTTCTTCTTCTTCTTATTTCACTGTTCTTTTAGGATTTAATTATTTTATTTCTTTGAAAAAAAGAAAAAAAGGAAGGAGGAAGAATTCGTGGATGATAACAAGTAATTCAACTCCAATTAAAAGTTTGCTTTACTTATTTCTTTCCTTTTATTGTTATGATTCTTTGATGATAATTCATGATTTAAGTGTGTTTGAGAGTTTAGTTACTTTAGAGTTCTAATTACTCATGGGTATCATATGGTATAATCTGCTGATTTTTCCATTTGTTTTGATTAATAGTGTCATACCCTTTTTTCTTAAAAAAAGTTCAATTTGAAACTTCACTTTTGTTCACAAATAAATTGTTTTTTTTATATAGATCACATATAACAAAGTAATAGCGATCTTTACCATTATTATCCATCTAAAATAATGAAAATTTTAAATTGTAAAATCATAAAATAATTGAAGGACTAATCATGAAATAAACTTTTTTAGAAAAAAAGGGTATGACACTATTAATCAAAACAAATGGAAAATGATTATACCATATGATACCCATGAATTAGAACTCTAAAGTAACTAAACTTCCCCTCAGTCCCCACACTTAAATCATGAATTATCATCAAAGAATCATAACAATAAAAGGAAAGAAATAAGTAAAGCAAACTTTTAATTGGAGTTGAATTACTTGTTATCATCCACGTACTCCTATTTTTCTTCCTCCTCTTATTCTTTTTCTTCTTCCTCTTCTTATTCTTCTTTCTTCTTCTTCTTCTTCTTCTTCTTCTTCTTCTTCTTCTTCTTCTTCTTCTTCTTCTTCTTCTTCTTCTTTTCTTCTTTTCTTTTCTTTTCTTCTTCTTCTTCTTCTTCTTCTTCTTCATTTTCTTCTTCTTCTTCTTCTTTATTTCTTCTTCTTCTTCTTCTTCTTTTCTTCATATTCTTCTTCTTCTTCTTCGTTCTTCTTTGGTTTCATTTCTTTATTTTATTTTATTTCATTTGTTTTGTTCATTTGTTTCATTTCATTATTTTATTTTGTTTTGTTTTATTTGTATTTCATTTCATTTCATTTTGTTTCATTTCTTATTTTCATTTATTTCATTTTATTTATTATTTTGTTGTTTTTATTTATTTTATTTTTTATTTTATTTTCATTTGTTTATTTCATTTTGTTTATTTCATAATTTCAGTATTTTGTTTGTTTCATTTTGGTGTTATTTTCATTTTATTTTTATTTTGTTATTTCATTTATTTCATTATTTTATTTATTTCATTTATTTCATTGTTTTTTATTATTTAATTTTGTTTTATTTTATTTCATATTTCATTTATTGTATTTCATTTCATTTATTTCATTATTTTCATTTCATTTATTTGTTTTATTTTGTTTTCATTTCATTTTTATTTTCATTTCATTTCAATTTGGTTTATTTCATGTTTATTTTATTTATTTTGTTCATTTTATTTTATTTCATTATTTTGTTTCATTTCATTTGATTTTTTGTTAGTTCATTTTATTTGTTTTGTTTTATTTCATTTCATTTCATTATTTTTTCATTTCACTGATTTATTTCATTTATTTTCATTTTTTATTTTCATTTCATTTGTTTCTTTTGTTATTTCATATTTTGTTTGTTTTTGTTTGTTTTATTTTATTTTATTTTTTATTTTATTTCATTTATTTGTTCATTTGTTATTTCATTTCATTTCATTTTGTTTTATTTATTTTCATTTCATTTCATTTTGATTTCATTTTCTTATTTATTTTCTTTATTTTATTTTATTTCATTTTTCATTTCATTTCATTTTATTTCATTTCAGTTCAATTTTATCATTTGTTTATTTTCATTTTGTTTCATTTTATTTATTTTATTTTGATTTTATTTATTTATTTTGTATTTTATTTCATTTCATTTCTTTTATTTTCATTTTATTTTATTTCATTTTATTTATCATTTATTTTATTTTATTTCATTTATTTTATTTCATTTATTTCATTTTGTTTATATTTTGTTGTTTATTTATTTTGTTCATTTATTTCATTTATTTGTTATTTATTTCATTGTTTTATTTCATGTTTCTTTTATTTCATTATTTTATTCTTTTCTTTATTTCTTCATTATTTCTTTTTATTTTATTCCTCTTATTCTTCTACTTCTTCTTCTTCTTCGTCTCCTTCTTTTTTTTTCTTCTTCATCATATATATATATATATATATATATATATATATATAGTATATATGAGGTAGAAATGTAACATTACTAGGTCTTGAATGTAGGTGGTAACTTGAGAACATTTTTGCTATGGAAGTGTTGAACCTCCCCCATAATCACAATGCATGCGATATATTCCATTTGATACTCCCAACTTGTATCAATTTTCTACTTCAACACTCAATTTTATCCATTATACTATTGAGCCCCTCAATTAAACCCCTAGTCTTCAACTTTTAACACTAAACATCTAGGGGCAACATGGGATCTTTAGTTTTTGGGAAATCTTTTCATCCTAAAATTTAGAATAATGGTACCTATCTGGAGGCACTATCTTAGAAATTCTACTTTAGGTTAGTAGGTATTTTCATGAACCATAAGTTCCAATGCAGTCATTGATGCTCTTACTTATAAGCATAATCCATAAATGAAGGAATGATGACATTAACCTCTAATGTTTATAGATCTCACTTCATGGAAAAATGTTAGAGCAAATGGTTGCATCTTCATCAATTATTAGACTAAGCATAAGTTCAACATGCCCATTCTTCGGTGACACCACTCAACTAGTCACTTGGCATTAGCCTAACTAAAATAAAGGCATTCTCGGAATGGGACTTGGTAGTAAGAACTAAGGCTTTTTAGTCCACTATTTGTTAATTACACCTCTTCCACTAAGTGTCTGGCACCTTACAGTGAATGATTTCATTAAAATCTAATACATTCAATAAGAAGCTATAGTACATCTCATTTTAGATTTCTATAATAAGATCAAAAGAAATAATCCAAATATTGTTGAGAAGTACATATTTACCTTCGATGATACACATGTTATCTACTTGCTCGAGCACATTACCATATACAATTCTACTATATCATTTGAGCAAAATTTCCTTCATAAGTTCTAGAGGATGTAGTGAAAAAGGATGCACCCTTAGGCATCTTTGACATCTTCATACTACTAGTAGCTACTAAGAGAGAAGGCAGATATTAAAGAGTTATGGAGAAGCGAAGGAAGTTAGAAATTATTTGAAGTTTCACCCTTCTTTTTTCACATTTACACTCTCTCATAAGAAGCATGTGGGTCTCATGTTAATGTGAGAGTTTGTCTTGATCTTATTTGGTTGTTGGACTATAAGATATCAATTATTTTTTGCACTAGCCCACTGTTGATCTCACTTTTGGAGTAAGAATTGGTCACTCCCATCCTAAGTCTAGGATTCTTCTAGACACTTGGGTTTTCTTTGTGCTAGGACTCTTCTAGTAGTTAAGGGGACACAAAACCCTAAGCCAAGAGACTTGTAAGGCATGACCTTAGGTCTAGAGCTTGTCTTAGGATAAGTGGGCTTCACCTACCCTAAGGCCTAAACCAACACTCATACCCATCAGTTAATTTAAACCTAATCCTAATGATTGAAACCTTAACCCCAAGCTAATCAATTGACCTTAGTTGAATTTGGTTTCTAATCCAAGGTATAAGCCAAATTAACTTGAATCTTAACCCAAGTTAACCCACTTCAACCCTATAATTTCATTCAAACAAATCCAAGCCAACCAAACTCAATTTAATTCTCTCAATCATTCTAAATAATCAATGGATGATTTCAAAATATTCCAACACTTATAATCAAGCTAATTAAATTAATTAGACTTATGTAACCCAAGTTAGCCCATTTAACTTAAAATGTTCAAATGAGCCAAAACCAAATTGAACACAACTCAATTGTAGTCAAAGCCACCAATCAACTTCAAATTCATTATTGAATATATCCCAACCATCCATAGCCTCAATGGGGCCAAATTGACTTGACTAAACTACTTAACCTAAAGTGACCTAAAAAGCATAATTAGACCAAACTTCATTCAAACTGCCATTGGTTCAAACCAAACTATCCACTCTCTTCACTGATGATTCTAGGTCACTATTGAACACTCCACTATAATCAATTAGATCTAGCCAAGCCAATTTGGCGTCTTGACCCAAGTTGACCCAATTTGACCTAAAGAACCAAATTGGACCAAATCCAATCCTAAACCAAATTCGATGAAACTGATGCATCTAATCAATCACCAATTGGATGTTGGACATGATCCAACCTTTAATTAGACCTAATTTGGTCAACCCAACCAAATTAACCTACTTATCCCAATTTGACCTAAAAGGTCAAATTGAACCGAATCACTCCCTAATCCAAATCAATTCAAATCAACTCTCATAGTCAATCACTAATGACAATTTGAATATGGACCTAACCAATGCTCAAGCTAATTTGGCCAATTTGGTCAAATTGGTCAACATGACTCATTTGACCCAAATTGAACCAAACCAATTATAGTAACTATTCCAAATGATCAATTAATCATAACCAAGCTCCAACTTTGACCTAATTTGGTCAAAATAGTCAACTTAGCCTAATTGAGCCCATTTAACCTATATGAATCAAATTGAGCCAAACCCAATCAAACCAAGTCCAAACCCAGCCAAACTTGGCATGATACATCTTTGGGTCACCATGGGCTTGCCCAAGTGAGCCCAATTAATGATGAACCTAGTTTAGGTTAAAGCAATTGAACCAAGCTCTCTAAATGAGACAAAATCTCCATTTAGAAGGGTTCTACACCTCCTCACTCCTTGGTAACCATCTTTGACCCTTCTTGGATAGAGGACAAGTGACCCAACCTAACCCATGGTCAGCCTTTGGCCAAGAAAGGGTGAGTTCACACATGGGAAACCATTGGTCCACCTCAAGAGGAGTGTACACTCATTGGTATCCCACCACACTCCCTCAGCTCTCACACACAACCACCTCAGTAGTCCCCTGCCATCTCCGGCCACCTACTCTGTTCAAACTATTGGTAATGGCTGAGCTAATCTTAGCCCTTGATTCAGTTGGGAAGGAAAGTATACTTCTACCCATCCATTAAAACTCAACACAGACATTCTATAAAGAATTCCATATAGTCCCCAAGCTTTCACTGAGCTCCCTGTGCACCCCATCGCCGGTGTGACCAAACTCTACCTACACTCGAGAGATCCACCAGTCTAACCTCACCAAATCTCCACCAAAACAAAATTAACTTCTCCCACACCTTCACCACACTCCGATGAACAAAAATAAATCATTTTTGAATCAATTAGACCATTGGAAGGCATCCCTAGATGAACTTCGATGACTTCCACAATGGCATTTGATCTACAAACTGATTGATGAAGAGACAACTCGAGATCTTTTTATCTGGGCTTTGTATCTTTAAGATGAAGCTACCTTTATCAACGAACTATCAATCTCTAGCTTCGATACGGTAAAAATCTTACAACCGTGGATTTTCCCATTAAGTGTTAGCCTTTTTTGAAATTAAATATGATTTCATATGATTTACACCATAAGATCTCCTTAGATATCTCCGATGATCATTTTGAATTCCATTCCACCATTAAACAAACTTTGGCATTCTCAAATTCAGTGATGGAAGGTGGATGGTGCCCGTCTTCTAGTTCTCGCGGGACAACGAATCACCATTAGTCCATTCCATATGATTAGATCGAACGACTGTGATTAATCATGCTAGACATTTGAATTTAATCCTTTTGTGATCACGGGATTTATCTTGATTATCCAATCCATGATCAGACAACTGAGATGAAATTGAGTCCACCACTACTGAGTCTTCAGTCATGTTAGATGTTTTAAATACCAATACCATGACACCACATGGAAAATGCTACCACATCAGCATCCACGTGGCATCGATGGATTAAAATGACTTAATTAGGTTTAAAATGTAATTAAATTTAGAAAACTTCATAAAATCATCACTATTTGAAACAAAATATAAAAAATGCAAATAAACCCATTTTGAAATAATTAGATATAGAAGAATTTAATAAATAAATAAATAATTAATATTTTATGAATAGTGCTTAATTAATGTTTAAATATTATACTAAAAACCTTAATTAAGGCTAAATTACTTGGCTAATTAATTCCAAATTTGGTATGATGATTCCATTAGATGTCATCTGCCTCTCATATTTTTCTTAGAATTATTTGCCATGTGGTTTGGGAAATTTAAAAATTTGAATTCTAATTACCCTCTATAAATTATTTAATAATTATTAAAATTAATGGAGAGTAAAATTGGGTAATTAATGTTAATTAATTAATATAATAGTGGGGATAACCTAAAAATTCATTAGGACTCCTTTTCCTAATGGTTTCCAAATGTATTCTATTAAAGGCTTTAATTAAAATGTTAAATAATTAATGGTATATTAAGAAAAACTAATAATGAAATGTGAATGAAATCAATTTAAGTAACTCAAGTGCAACCCATTAATCCCTTTATGTGTTCAATAACATAAAGCCTTTAAAGAAATTATGATTTTTCAATTGGTATGAGAAAATCATAAGAGTATTTATCTTAAATCTTTTCCTTCTTTAAATTAATTAATTCATAAGCATGAGCCTAATTTCATTAGATTAATTTAGGTGCATTACAAATTTTATTTTTCCAAAGAGTATTATTGAAGGCTCATGTTTAGGCAGTTAATTAAATTAAAGAAGCTTGGGGAGGGTGATGAAATTGATATAATTAATGTCAAACTTAATTAATCCATAAAATATATCTACTTTTCTTCCTTTAACATATTAAATAACCAACATGGGATGGAGTGAATTCTAAGCATTATTTCTCCTCTTTAGATTTTCAACAAGTTGAATATTAAAGTAAAGCATTAGAGATATTTTGATTAAATTTAAAAGATGGTTATGTAACTTGATTGTCCTTAAGTTCTAATGAAATTAAGTATGTTATATGGTGATGTTCAATTACTTCATTTCAAATTATCATAAATGTACTTTCCATGTGCTTCATGTATTCATGTTTTAAGATTAAAAGAATATTGTTGCATATAAATTACATGAGTTGGACAAATGTTATCATATGGTGTGGCTATTATCATTAGTAATTCTCAAACTATTTTGGAAACTATATGTTAGTTAAGAACTAAATAATTTGAAATGTAAATAAATTCTTATTATAAATAATTAATTTTTTGAAAAATAAAATATTCATTTACTTGTAATCGAAAGATGGGAAATGATGGCATTATTCCTATGTTCATATTTATGTATTCATGTATTTGAATTGGCAAGTATATGGTTTAGATATCCCAATAATATGAAGTTTTAAATAGCCCCAAGGAGGTCATAGATAATCTCACTTCCCTAGTTTAACAATGACACATACTTGCTTAATTTCATTTATGTGTGTGCATACTTTTGAACATAAAGTAAATCCCTTTTCTTTTTGCTATTAGGCCTTACATAAGCAGAAGATATTCATACACAACCTTTTCATGATTTTTTTTCTATGTTTATGTATATTCTTATGTGTATTTGAATTGGCAAGTATATAGTCTGGACATCTCGGGGACACAAGATTTTAACTAGCCCCAAGGAGGTCTTAGATAATCTAACTTCCTTGGTATAACAGTTGCACGTACTTGCTTAAATTTCTTTTACATGTTTTCATATGCTTAAATATGAGATAAAATCCCTTTTCAATCAAAATCATGCATCAACATTCATTAAGTGTGAAAAGATATGGGTACATTGCATTTATATATATAGTAAACCGAATATTAAAGAAACTAAAAAAGTAAGAATGTGCATATTATTGAAAAAGGAAGGACGTAATGGATTATTACTCATGTGATGGTGACTCAATTTCATTAGCCTTAAGATGCCTTTCATGTTTGGATAAGATTCCTTAAAGCTAATCTAAACTTAGTCTCAAATAAAATTCATGAATGGTTTATTAAGAAAGTTAAAGCAATAATAAGATACTTTTACAAATCAACATAGGTTAGGGATGAAAGAGTCACGTCTCTTTCTTCTCTTCATAATGCTTAGATTATAAGTAAAAAAGTGAACAAAATAAAAAATGCATAAATTAAAACTCAATCAAGTTACTAAAATACTTAAAGGAAAACCACCTTTAATAGGTAATTTAAACAATCCTAAAGTTCAACCAATACATACCACACTAAGCCTTAACACACACATCAGAGTATAAGTCACTGATCATAGTATTAGGTTAGTCCAGTGTGTATTATGGTGATGTATTTTGTTATGTGTTGTAATATTTTAGACTAGATGTTAGGATTTTTTGTGCGTTGACTAGATGTTAGGTCATTATTAGCCTAACTATGTTTTATGTAGGAGATTGTGCTTGAGGGACCACTATAATAATAAATGAATATAAAATCCTTTTGCTTGCAGGTGTTGTTTATATCTCTAAACATAATCCAAGTAGGGCAGGTGGGCTTGGTTACCCAATCGCAGGGTGCTAAGTCCAAATACGTAAAATATAACTACTTGATTTGTATGTTTATTTCAACTATCATTTTCTTTCTAGGTGTAGTTAGATTTTGTTTTTTAGAAAGATGTAATTTTTATAATAGTATTAGTGTGGTGAAAAATTCTTATAAGGGAGTCACCTTTCAAATCTATGGGGAAAAAGAAAGAGGTTGTCTTGGTAAGATGCCACACAGATCCACAGATGTACTTATTCAGGTGATAAGGTACATCATCAAGGTATAAGGTACTATCTCAAAAGATAGAAGTCACTACTCTTTAATGGAACCAATCACCTCAATGAAGACTCCTAAGTATGATGGGTCTACATATATACCAGAGATTCTTTCCTTGCTTTACATGGACAAGTAAAGAAGGGTTTATTTTAAATTAGGTTTGTTAAGTTCCCTACAGGGGCAAGCCCTCATAATTACTTACAGCCTAAAGGATAGGATCCTTTAGGAAAACTCTCAATTAAGATAAATGATCATTGTCTCTGAAGATTTCAATACGAAGGACTATCAATCGATTAGTTTACATTTTGAAGATCAAATGGGATCGATCAAGAGAGAGAGTTATTATTGAATCCAAAATGGGAATAAGTATGAGGTGCTTAGGATGCTAGGAAACCTAGCAAGCATCTCAAACTATTCAATAGTTGGGCTTTACATTTTAGAATTTGATCTAATTTGTTTGAGTTGTATTTTTCATTAGAATTTTAGGACTTGAGAATCCTTAACATAAAATTAAGGAAATGCCTAAGAGGTAAGAAATTATTCTTATGGCCCACAAGGGGAGAAGAAACCTCATAACCTAAATCTAGGGAACTTCGGCGAGGGCCAGAGGCACAACCTAAATCTAAGATGAAAAAAAAAGGTAATTAGCTTACCTCCACAAGAGAGGACAAACCACCCAAAAATTTGGACTTACAACCACGTGGGGGTGGCCGCCAACTAACTCCTCTTGTGATTTTAAACATATGTAAGCAAGTCTTTATGCTTATGCAAGATAGCTAGGGTAATTTTATTTAGAAAAGAGACTAAGTCGTTAAAACTCACTCCCTAAAGAGACTAGATCATGTAAAGGGACATGCTTCAAATGACCTAAATCTAATGCATTTCAAATTTTATTTTATTTCATTTTTGTACAACTAATTTGACTCAAATTAATAGGATTTTTATGACTAATGCATGAGAAAATAGATTGTTGGCCAAAATTAGCTAGAAATTTAGGAGGTGAGTTTCCACTACGGCCCTCATAGGTCAAGCCAGGCTCTCTAGCAAAGTTGGAAGCCCTTCAATCAAGAGTGAAATAAGATGTTGTTGTGCATGATATTATAAAGAAAATAACTCATCTAGCTAAGAGGTTTCTAATTCTTTTATCTTGATTTTGATCCTAAGCTTTAGGTGAGGTTATGAGTTATTTAGTTTTAATTTGAATTTTGAGGTTGGGTAAAAGATTTATTTTCCCTAAAGAGTCTAATCCACATTCAAGCCATACATAAAGCAAGGAAGAAACTAGAAAAAGCATGCCACTTAATGCATAATTTAAATAAACATCAATCAATTTATAAAACTAGTGCAAAAAGTATAAATGGCCGTTTGTGGTCGGGCACAACCGGACAAACCTAAAAATATAAAATTGGGTAGCTGAGCTCTACCCTTATACAACTCATATTACAAATGAATTAAATTACATTTAAGCAAAAGGAATCCACTGTTATGGGGTTCTTCAAGCTCTATTCTTCTTTCTTCTTTCTTCTTTCTTTCTTTTCTTCTTTCTTTCTTCTTTGGATCTTCCTTTAGATGGTTGAATGTGGATGCTCCAAGGCTTCACATGGTGCATAAGATAGGATATTATGACCATTGTTCATCCTATTCCCACATAACAAATCATTCCAACAATCCTAAATATACATACTTTTTATATGAAAGGAAAAGGGAAATCTAGCTAACACTTGCAAAATAAGGATTAGTCAAATCACACCACACAAATCCTGAGCATCTATATTGGACTTATCACCACACAAATGAGTGACTAAGTCCACTTATCCTATGGATTATGCTAAGGGGTATAAGCACCTGCAAGTAAAAAGCAGTTATATTTTTATTTATGATAGCACTCCTTTAGCACAATCCCTTGTAGAAAAGAATAGTTAGACTAATCACATCCTACCATTCATTCTATGAACATGCACCCTAACTTCTAGTCTAAAACATTCATCACAAAACAAAACATAACATAAAGCCATATGCCGAGCTAACCTAAAGCTAGAAGTGGTGACTTAGGCTAATGTGTATACTTTAAAGGTTTGTGTGGCATTCTTAGCTTAGGACTTTAGGTTTGGATTTTCTAAGTGTGAAAGACATGTTCAACTTGGAGGAGGGTTTCATTTAAGTTGTTTAGTGACTTTGGGTTGATTTTATTTCATATTTTAATTTGGTTTAAGTGAAACCTACAATTAAGTAATAAGTAATAAAGAGAGCGAAAGAGAAGAGAACTTCTCTTTCCTTCCCTAATCCTTAAGTAATTTTTAAGATAAGTTTAACATTTTACTTTCATTTAGGTGAATGTTTTGATTATAACTTTTAATTAATCCTATGTTTAGATTAATTCTAAACAAACCTATAAAAAAGAAAGGCATTTTAAGATTATGAAAAATGAATCAAAATCCACATAACACACATTACTTCAATTCTTTCCCAACATGTATAACATGCATATGGATAGACCCTAAGCATATCTATACATGCAAATGAGTTAATTAACACACTTAATGATGCATGCTAAGCAATTAATTTAAGAAAATTTAGAATTTTTATATGCATTAATTTTCTTGAGTAGAAAAGGTTTTCTTTATCCAAAATTTCATATACATACATGAAAGTAAGAAATGCATAAGTGAGTATAGCACCATTGTTAACCATAAGTGTAAGGTACAAGATCTACTTAGGGCTACTTAAAGCCTCCCAACCTCGGTGTTGTCCAGACTAATATACCACATTCCTTAAGTACTAACATGCAGATAAAAGAAATAAAGTGGAGAAGAATATGCAAAAATTTACTTAATGGTTTCATCTTGGTTTATGCAATTTATTCATGTAAGTGTAAGAACTCCTTCTTAAGTGAGAGCATAGGGTTGAATAGGGTTTGGAATAAAGTAAGTGTTGGGTTCTTTTCAAATGAACCCTACACTTTACAAACCCATATTCAAAACAAAGCTAACCTATGAAAGGAAAAAAAGGCTACACTAAACATGTTTTGTAATTCATCACATGCAAGCTAATAATTAATATATAAATAGTACACTTTTAGATTTGATGTTTCATTTATATATTTTTGAAAATACTTTGGATTTAATAGTGATAATAGCCACTCATATCTTACTTTAGCCAACACATGCACATTTGACATAAAGTAAATAATTTTATTTTAAAACTTTGAAAACATGAAATCATGGATGCATAAGTCATATGACATATAATTAACATGTTGGGAAAGATTTAAAACATTGTAATCATATGAACAAACTCACTTTACTTAAATCCTAAAGACATTCTTAAAGAATAAGAAAACTTAGAATAAATCAAAGTGAATTTCAAAATCATTTTAGTTTGTTTGAAGTTTGATTTAATTTTAAAAGGATGAGATTAGTTTGCTATTCCTAACCCATTCCCACATGTGTTTTAGATTTTTTTGTTTAATTTTTAGATAATTAGATCCATTTTTAAGTGTTGATTAAGTTTAGGTATGCATTAAGTGACTTAATTAACCCTTACCTACACCACCTTAGGAAAATTAACTTAGGTAATTATGAGCCAATGAGATGACATAAAACCCACAAGGTATGTAAATTTGCATTGCACCTAGTAATAAAAGGCCTAATGCAATTTGGCTCACAAATAAAAGCTAATTAAGCTAAGGGGTTTTAGCTTAAGTACTTTTAAAACACCCCTTCACACTTATGAAAGGGGGTTTAATTTCCTTAATTAGACATAGTCTATTGAACACCTAAGTATCTACCCAAGGTAGATTAATTATGTTCTGGAGATTTTTAGAATGTTTGAAAATTACTTAAAATTATAATTAATGGATTAACTGTTAATTAAGAAAGGGATTAAAGAAAGAAAAGGGGGTTTAGGTAGTAACTTAAATGAAACACCCCAAAATTATTCTCTAAAACCCCACTCACTAGATCTAACCTTAATTCAACTTAGGTATAGGGAAAATCCAATAATTATATCTTAATTACCCTTACTTACATGAAAGGGGTAATTAGGGAATGAGCTAGCAATGTCCCTAATCAAGGCCTCAATAAATCTCAAAAAAATTAGGGGGGTAGAGGTAATCCCCTAAAATGAACCCCAGAAGTTTAAGATTCATTGATGACTTAATTAAAAAGTAATTAGCTAATTACAATTCCCAAAGAAACCCAAATTCAGAGAAAAAGGGAAATTAAAATGTATTAAAATTTTTTTTTGAATATTCTAGGTGAAAGTATCTATCCAAGAATTTTTCCTTTTATTTTTTTAATTTTTCTATGAAGAGATATGACTTTTAGAAGCCATAGGGATTAATCAGAAAGTAATTAGTTAAATAACTAATCCCGCTTTAATTCCCTATCCATGGTGTGATGCGTGGTGGGGGCAGTTAGCGCGCTTTAGACGAGTCGTGTTGTGAGCCATTACTTAACCCATCAAATTGGGAGAGGCGACAGTGGCACACGCGTCTTTACCTTTAGCCGTCCGATCAAAGATCAGATGGCAGGGGATAAACCTGTGGTTCTAAAATTAGACAAGGGATTAAAAATGTGTCTAAAAATCTTGGCCATCCATCTAAGAAAATGGGATGGAATTGTGAGATTAGCTGAGTTCTTTCCTGCGGAGGAATGTGAGCCGTTCACAATCTAAGGGAATATCTGAGCCTGATCTTACATGGATTCAAACAAGATTCAATACACACCATCTAAAGGATTAGAGCAGCCAATCCAACGACTAAGAGAGTTTATGAGATGAAAATTCACTTACAAAAGACCATCACACCTTAGCCTAAGTGGTCATAAATTCACTAACTTCGTTAGAGGTGGCCAACGGCACTCAGGATCGATGAGGTTACTTCGTCTAGTGGAGACGAAGCTCTGTTGAGGTTCCTAACTCTTGAGGTTAAGTAGATGAGTTGATGGACCAACTCCCCTTAGGTCTCCTTGTAGCTTTGATCGAATTAATCTTCCCCTTTTCTTTAGAACTCAATTGAATGCTTAGGCAAGCTTGACTGAGTCCTAGGATGATGAGTATAAAAGGAATTGGGCTAAGATTAAGCGTGGAAGAAGTTGGAAAGCAAGATGAGCTCCCATATTTTCACTATTTGAAAATCTAGAAAGTTAAAATTCAAATCTCTCCTAGAAGCTTTGGGAAACCTGTATGATGTTTTCCAAAGCTTCTTAGACCTCAATCGACTATGAGTGAGTTATGATTTTAGTAAATTAGGGGGAGTATATCTCCCCTTATGGAAATCAGATGGCCGAGCTTATGCTTGCCATTTTGATCTAATTGTCTCTATTTAGTGGATTGCTTGAGTAGTTAGAGGTGTGCACTATGGTGTTTATTTTTGGGATATGGGACACCACACAGATCTTAGGTGGTACTTATTGAAGTGATCAGGTATGACATTAAGGAATGATGTACTATCTCGAAAGATAGAAATCACCACCCTATAATGGACCTAATAACCTAATAAGGACTTCTAAGGCATGATGGATCTTCAAATATACTAGAGATCTTTCCCCAACTTTACATAGAAATGTAAAGTAGGGTTTATTTTAAGCTGGGTTCATTAAGTTCCCTATGGAGGCAAAGCCCCATAGTTAATTACATCTTAAGTAATGGGGATTCCTTAAGAATACTCTCAATTAAAGTAAACAATTAGGGTCTCCAAAGATTTCCAAGGTTAATAATATCAAAGGATTGGCTATTTTAGAAAATCAAATGAGATAGATCAAGGAGAAGACTTATTTTTGGAATCCAAAGGGAGAAAGTAAGAAATGCTCATGATACTAGGAAGCCTAGTGAGCATTCCAATCTACCCTGTAATTAGGCTTTATATTTTTGAAATTGAAGAGAGTTAATTATTTGAGTTGACATTTTATTAGATTGCTAGGGCTTATAATTCCACAATATAAGATTGTGGAAATGCCTAAGAAGTGAGGATTTATACTTATAGCCTGAAGGAAACAACTACCTCAGATTCCTAAACTAAGGAGCCTTGGTACAAAATAAAGGCATGACCTAAATCTATGGCAAAGATTGGTATATGATTTACCTCCATAAGAGAGAATAAACCACCAGACCACTGGACTTATTACCGCCTGGAGTGGAAACCAGCTAACTTCTCATACGCTTTAAATCCATGTAGGCAAGTATTATGCTTTGTAAAATGGCTACATTGTTACTCATTTAGAAAGGAGACTAAGTCCTTAAACTTACTCCCTAAGAGACTAGAGCATGAGTGGTATGAATCCATGACTTAATTTAATACAAATTCTATCAAATTTATTTGATTCTTTTGGACTTTTTATTTTAACACAAGCTATAGGATTTTGTATGCCTAAATGCATGAGAATTTAATTATGGGCCAAATCAAGAGAGAAATGGATGTTCTTCCACCAAAGGCTCTCACAGGTTAAGCCTTGATTCTCTGGCAAAGATGGAAGTTCCCTCTTAACTAGTGTGAAATAATATGATATGCATGATATTATACATTCATCCATCCAGCTAAGGGGTTACTAAAAATTTTATTATCTTGATTTAATTCTTAGGGTTTTATGTGAGGTTATGAGTTGTTTTAAAATTTTAGTTATGAGATATTAATTAGGGTAGAAAAATTAATTTTTATCCTAAGAGCTTTTTCGCATCCAGGCCACACATTCAAGCATCAGTCATAAAAAACTATGAAAAGCATGTTGTTATAATGTACAATCTAAACACAACATCAAATAATTTTATAGACTATCTTAAAAGAATAAAAGGCCAGTGTGGTCAGGCTCTGCCGTACACCCCAAAAAGAGAAAAAAAAGATGAGTAGCCGAGCTCTACCCTTATACAACTCGGATTACAAAATTAATATATATGCTATAGGGTTCTTTTTTTCTTCATTTCTTCATTCTCTTTCCTTTGACTTGATTTGCACCAAAGGCATCACAGGACACCCCAGGGACTAAGCCTTCTGGCCACTGGTCATCCTAATCCTCCATAGCACTAATCCTAATTCCTAATGAAAAATTACATCAAAAATAGGAAAAGTAAATTTAGCTACACCTGCAAAACAAATGTTAGCTAAACACACCATACAACCTAAGCAGTTATATGAATAATTTGGACTTAGCACCCCACACATGGGTAACCAAGCCCACCTGTCCTAACATGGGTTACGCTTAGGGGCTAAGCAACCTGCACAAAAAAAATATTTATATTTTTATTATAGTGGCCCCTTAAGCACAGTCCCCTACAGAAAACATGATTAGGCTAATAACGGCCTAACATCCAGTCTATGAAACATACACCCTAACATTCAGTCTAAAACATTACATAACAAAACAAAATACAACATCATACATACAACGCCCTAACTTAGTACTAGAAGTGGAGACTTAGTATCCTAATGTGCATGCTTAAGGCTTGTGTAGCAAGATTTTACTAGGCTTCTTTAGCTTAAGTTTTAATTTGGAGTTTGAATTTAAATTTTACTTTTGGGTGATTTCAATTTAAATGATTTAATGATTTACTTTTCATTTTTATTTCACTTTTATTTGGTTAAAGTGATGTTTAAGTTTTCAAGAATGAATAGTAGAATGAATTCTATTTGTAGACAAAACTCACCCTATTCAACATCCTAACTCCTAGAGAGTATAACTAAGATCCTTAAGTATCATAATTAAACCATTTGAATTTATGTAATTGATTTGATTTATTTTATTTTATTTAGAGGTTAAAATTTGAGTTGGTTTAAGTATTTGATTGATTGATTTTGATTTAGATGTTTTGGTTTAATTACATCTTGATAATTCAATATCCTTGAT
Organism: Cymbidium sinense; assembly: GCA_021442155.1. Classification (NCBI taxonomy): domain Eukaryota; kingdom Viridiplantae; phylum Streptophyta; class Magnoliopsida; order Asparagales; family Orchidaceae; genus Cymbidium; species Cymbidium sinense. The sequence continues at coordinate 75,822,644 of CM038227.1, forward strand.
ATCTAATAAAGTTTATGTTTATTTATATTCATGTATTTTTGATTGATTAATTTCAGGTTAGTTGTTTTTGTTTAATTAAATCTTGATAATTCAATATCCATTTAAACTAATATCTAGTTTCTTTCATTTGGCTTTTAATTTAATTCCTTAATTTCATATGATTAATATCATTTCGATCTTGTTTAAATTCATTGATTTCATTATTCCATTTAAGTTTGATTTAGATTTGTGAATATATTTTAATTTACTTATAATCTATTTGAAGTCTAATATATTCTTTCATTTGAATTTCAATTAAAGGTTTGATTTATTGAATTTAGATGTTTAGTTTATATATAGATTATCTCTTTAGTTTGATGATTAATCTCTTATCTTAGTTCAATAGGTTTTTTTTATTTAAGTTTTATTTTTGTTTGAATTATTTAGACGTTATTTGAAATTAAGAGTAATTAGGTATGATTTAATAACTTTAGAGTTTATATTTAATTTTATGTTTATTTGATTTGGTTATGTTTATTTATTTATAATTCGATTGGATAAAATGAATTGAAAGTTTGCTTTGATCTAATTGAGTTTGATTTTTTGTAATTGGAATTTCATTTTAATTTTCATTTATCATGTTTATTAGATTTTAGTTTATGTTTTGATTTTACACATTTTAATAATTAATTAGTTTATCGTAGTTAGATAGGTTGAATTAAATTTAATTTTATCATGTATTAAATTGATGAGAGTCTATCTTAATTTAATTTAATTTGATTTTCCTTAGATTATTTGTTTGAGTTTTATTTTTGTTTGACTTATTTTTGATATTGTTTTAAATTAAGAGTAATTGGATATGCTTTAATAACTTTAGAGTTTATATTTAATTATATATTTATTTAATTTGATTATGATATTTAGATTATGAATTATACAAGTTTTGTTCATGATTTTACTTAACTTATATTGTCTATCCTAGGGGATTTGAGTTTACATATATATATATATATATATATATATATATATATATATATATATATATATATATATATATATATATATATATATATATATATATATATATATATATATATATATATATATATATATATATATATACTTTAAAATGTGATTTGAATTAGTTATGAATTCATCCAAAATTTTATATGAATAACTAATCAAATAAAGCTTAGCCAATTGTCATAGTTGAGTTAATTACAATCAAGGATATGTCACATAACTAAATTTTTTTTTGATTTTAGAATCAACATATAATAATTAGAGATTAAATTGAATTTTTTTATTGACTTTCATAAATTATGTTCAAACAACTTTTTATATTTGATTATGATATTCATAATCTTATTGGTTTAATTATTTTTTAATCATTTTTTTATATTAAGTTTTACTTAGATTTTATGATAATTTAATTTACACTTTTTTTATTTTATTTTATCACATTTTTTTTGTTTGAAATTCTAAAGATTGATTAACTATTTTTTTAGTCATAAATGAAATATTAGATTAATCGTGATCATTTGATCAAAAATCAAATGACTCGCGAGTTAATCGTGGCTTAATAGGTGAAATCAAATCGCTATGCCATTCAACCTAATCAAAATAGTTCTTTTCAAACACATAAAATAAATCATTTTGCTTTTGTTTCTAAACTCTCGTCGAAAGAATTAAAAAGTAAAGTGCACGGGTTCTAAAGGTTGGATCCTAATGATGCTTGCATTCAACACACCAAACATAAGATCTCTAAGGTTTTCTAAGCGTTTAAGAATTATACCTCACCGAAGCTAATGTCCGGTGGATTCTGACTAAGAGGTGGCTTCCTTTAGAAGAAATGAAGCCAGGTTGAGGTGCTTGTTGGGTCAGATCAATACTTCAGCTAGATTTTCTTTTATTTTGTCCTATGATTTACTTTAAACAACTCTTTACCGCAGAATTCTCCAAAAACCAAGTCAAAGCATTAGTTGTGCTGGGTTCGGTGTCAAAATATTCTGGAAGGGAGAAGGAAAAGCTATTTGTTGAACGGAGTGTTGGGTTCACACATGATCTATATAGTTAAAAGAAAAAGATAACGTGTCCAAACTTGAGATGTATAGCTGTTGGTTGTTCGAATGAGGACAAGAAGAGCTTAGGAGGAGCCAAGTCATGCATGCAGCAAGGAAGAAAAATCTTCAGCAGCTACAGCTAGCTAAAATTTGCATGGAGGCACCATGATTCTTGTGAAGGCCGATGGCTGGGTTTAGTGAGCATGGAAAGTCAAGAAGGAACTGACTCTGACTGCAAAGAAGAAGTAACTCAGTTTGTGGGAATGAAATAGAGATACTTAGTGGCTGAGAAGAGAGGGACAAGGGTGTTGATCTAGAGTTCAGAAGATGAGAGTGAGGAGGGCCTGGCTGGGTTCAGCAAGCTTTGTTTGGTCGATTGTAGACAGGCAATGGATTTGACAATTGTAGGTGGAGTCTTCAGAGAAAAAATAAATATGAGTCATGGCCGACAGAACTTGGCTAGGACAGAAAAGGGAGATCGGCAAGTGAAGTCATCATCAATTTTGAGTAGAAGCCTATCATTCATGTGAAGGAAGATGAGATAAAGACTGGATCTCATCCTTTTTTGTTTGCGTGTTTTTTTGATAGTCGAGAGAGAGAGGAGAAAATATTACATCTGTAGTCTGCACGTAGCTTTATGTGCGGACTCCAATCATTGGCAGACGCGTGTCCAGCATTTTATTTCCCATTTTAGTGCATAATGATGCTGTAACTGGACGGACAATGATGTAAATGGATGACGCATTCATGACACCGTTTAGGCTTACCCTGGCCCTACCCGGCCCATCTTGTCCAAATAGCGGGAGAAGAAAAATGAGACAGGCGTTGTTCGACATTCCTCATCACAGAATAGTTTAGGGCTTTCTTTCAACGAAGGAATTTTTCTCAGCTTGGCTCCTGCTCTCGATCGGCGCACGTTCAACCTTCGCTCAGTGATTTAACAAATCTTGCGAATCAAAAATTGAGATATTGTAGGCGACTACATGAGGTATTTACACCTGCATTCCCAAACTTTAATGAATTTAGGGTTTTCTCTATTCTTCTCACCATCCAGTAGGTGAATATTTTAGAACATTTGATTCCTTTAAATGAATGAGACGTGTTCTAATAGTTTTTAGAGATATTTTGCATGTGTACTCTTTGTACTGTCATGATGGTACAGGCCATTATTTTCAAATTTTTGAACTGTTTAGCCTTGTGAAATGTTTAGTATATCACATGGTAGGATGTTTGGTGCTATTTCATGATGACTTTTGTGGCCTGTTTAGGGATAGTATGTTCAGTCGATGGCATTAGAATTTATTTGCAGGTTGATTTATGGTTATTTGCTTTTGTTTTGCATGTGTACCCTTTGTACTCTTAGGAGAGTACAACCCATTTTGGCATTTTTTAAATACTTATGTCCTTGTTTGGATACAATATGTTCAGTACGTGGCTTTAGAAGCAGATTGAAGGCTGATTGCTTAGTTTTTAGTGGTTTTTTTTCATCTGTACTCTCTATACTCTCATGAGAGTACATATGATTTTGGGCATTTTTTCCAGTTTCATTAGCCTGTTTGGAGGATATATGTTTATTACAATCCATTAGGAACAATTTGGAGGTTGATTGCTTAATTTTTAGGGGAGTTTTGCATATGTACTCTCTTGAGAGTACAGATGATGTTGGTCATTTTTTCAAGTTCTTTGGCATAGTTGTTGAGATTATGTTCATTGCATTCCATTGGAAATAATTTGGAGGCTGTTTGGATAGTTTTTGAGAGATTTTGTATCTGTACTCTCTATACTCTCCTGAGAGTATAGTACATTTTCTAATATTTTTTCAATTTATTTTTCCTGTATGGAAAGAATGTAGTCATTACATTCCATTAAAATCAATTTTATGGTTGTTTGGTTAATTTTTATGGGAGATTTCCATCTGTACTCTCTGTACTCTCTATACTCTCATGAGAGTACAGATGATTTTGGATATTTTTTTCTAGTTTCTTTGGCATGTTTGAAGGGAATATGTTCATTATAATCCATTAGAAATAATTTAGAGACTGATTGCTTATTTTTTAAAGGAGTTCTGCATTTGTACTCTCTGTACTCTCTATACTCTCTGTATTCTTTGTCTTCTTTATACTTTTTGTACTCTTTGTACTCTCTGTACTCTTATGAGAGTTCAGAGGATTTAGCTCATAAGAGTACAGAAAGTACAGAGTACAGAGAGTTTAGTAGACTTCATTAGGACTAATTTGGAGGCTGATTGGTGATTTTTAGGGGTGTTTAGCATTTGTACTCTCTGTACTCTCTATACTTTCATGAGAGTACAAAGCATTTTGCTAAGATTTTTCTACTTTCTTTGGCCTATTTGGAGGAAATATGTTCATTACAATCCATTAGGAACAATTTGGAGGCTGATTGCTTAGTTTTTTAGTGTTATTTTATATCTGTACTCTCTATACTCTCTTAAGAGTATATATGATTTTGGTCATTTTTTCCAGTTTCTTTAGCCTGGTTGTTGAGATTATGTTTTACATTTTATTGGAAGTAATTTGGAGGCTGTTTGGATGGTTTTTATGAGATTTTTACATCTGTACTTTTTATACTCTATGTACTCTCTGTACTCTCATGAGAGTACAGAGTATTTTACTTCTTTTTCTAGTTTCTTTAGCCTGTTTGGAGGAAATATGTTCATTACATTACATTAGGAGAAATTGGAGGGTGATTGGTTGGTTTTTATGGGTGATTTGCATCTGTACTCTCATTAAATAACTTTCCATTTTTGAAGTTTTTCATGTCTGAGAAAATGATAACTTCGAGATGCAGGCCTACCACCATTAGAATAGTGTTCGATAATATTACAACACGCTTTACTGATAAAGTCATTGACATTTTAAATAGGCTTCATCTACATCAGTTCATTAGACTCCATGGAATTCAGCAAGACTCAATTGCCATTACCTCACTCCTATCTTGCTGGGACATAGAGAAGCAACCTTTCTTTCTGGGTGGGCATTGCATTTCTTTCACCCCCGATGAAGTTGCAATAATTGTAGGTATGCCAAACAGAGGGGAGAAGGCCTTATGGCAGAAATTCTCACTGTCGCAGTTCAGTTCAGTGGACTATAAGAATATACTTGAGCATTTGGATAGCTCATTGCCTGTGACACAATTTATGCAGTTGTACATACATTTTCTGCTGTCAAATCTTTTTTTTATATATCATAACTATAGGGTGGCATCAGAATTGATTCCCTATGCTGATGACATAGATAAATTTGTTGAATACAGCTGGACAAAGGCCATTTGGGCCTTTCTAGTTTCATAATTTGATGGTATTACATCAAAGATTCAGACCCAGAAGGCACCCAGGTACATGAGTTCCTTTGTCACTCTTCTTATGGTATGTTCTATATCTTTAGTTATGTATTAGTTGATGCATTGAAGTTAACTTATATAAATATTCATTGTAGATCTGGGTGGCTGAGCACAAAATCATCATAAGGTTGTCATTTCCATCTGCAAAGTCACGTATGTTGCGATGGGCAAAAATAAAGTTTCCAGATGATGCTTTCACTGATTTGGGAGGACACTAGGTGACACATAATAATATCACTTAGTTAATATAAGAATGTATTTATTTATGTTATAAGTCATAACATTTTTCTTATCGGTGTAACATAGGTCTGCCTTTCATTCGAGGACATATTAGAAGAGGAGACCTGGCTCCTTGAATCATTGTCCCCTGCCCAACATACAACACATGTCGAGCCCGATAGCAGTCTCATTCTAAGTCCACTAATTTCAGCCCCCACTGAACCTCCATATGTCTCTCCTCGATATTCTCCCTCATCTAATGTATCTAGCCTGCCCTCTGCTACTACCACCTAGAAGCCTCTGTGGTGGAGAGGATACTTACAGGTTTCAGGGACTTGAAATATACAGTATCATCTTTTTAAGCAACAATAATAGAGAGAATAGATGGGATTGATTTACAGGTTGTTTCTATCAAGGAGGTTCTTGTTGGGTAGTGGGGTTCTAGCATCCCTAGTGTGGGGGAAGCTCCTGTGGAGGTGACCATAAGGGAAACTCTTGAGGAGGCAGTCACAAGGGCAGCACCTATGGAGGCTACCACATGGGAATCTCCAGTGGAGGCAACTATAGCTGCTACCCTTGTGGATACTTTCACTTGGGAAGCCCCTATGGTAGCCTCCACTAGGGAAGCCCTTGTGGAGTCCACCACAGGGGAAGCTCTTGTGGAGGCCTCCACTGCATATGAAGATATTGTGAAGCCTTTAATCGATAGCATTAAGCATGGTGTGAAGGTTTGGAAGATGAGGAAGAGGAAAGCTATTTCTTCCCCCTTCACACACACTTACAGGAAGTCACGGTGTAGAATAAGTGATGTGGTGGCCTCCACTCAGGCTGAGCAGCCGACATCAGAGGTATTAAGTTACTTACTTTTAAATTTAAGATAATATAAATAGATTTCACTAAATTTTTTATAGGTTCACAAATATGAGCCAATACAAGTAGATGACCCACAGACTGCTATCGTTGTGGTGGAGGAGCATCAATCGGAGGTATGCATCATCTCAACAGATCGATCATTAATTCATAGTGAATCTAGCTCTTCATCACTAACTTTTATCATTAGTAATTTCTTTGCAGCCAATAGAGGCACATCATTTTGTTGACTTCTCATCCAGAGAAGTCCTGCCTAAGCTGATGCTCCAGCTTATTAACACGTCGTGCTCCCGATTCAAGGACAAGTAAGTCATTCTTGATTCAACTCCTTCATACATAAAATAACCTATTCATTTAATTAAGCTCACTTTCAAATATTTCTCACTTGTAGGGGTGTTACAGTATTTACAGCTGGGAATATCATTATTGCACGAATGCAGATCGATGAGTTGCTTATAGATCAGTATCTCTCAGATGCACACGTCGATGCCTTCGCCTTCTTACTGGCCGAGAAGTATTCGCTCTGTCCGGGGCTATATGTACCTTATTTGTACATTTCATGCTTGCACTGGGTAAGTTACCCCAAAAAAATGCAGAGTATTACAATTCAATCCTTATTTGTATAGATAGAAGCTAAAATTTATAAAAATTCTCTTCTTTTCTTGTAGAATTATGCAAAATATGGCCTACATAAAGAAAGCAAAATGTTCATCCAGCATGTCACTGCAGACAGTGTCTCAAGGGCTAAGCTACTCTTACTTCCAATTATAGATAATCAACACTAGATACTCCTGGTTAGCCATATTAAGCTAGGGGCTTGGTATGTTTATGACTCATTACCAAAACCAACCCATAAGGCCATTATTCCTGAGATTATAAGAATTTTTTTTAATTTAGTTTCCCTAAACTCCTTTTTTTTGGGCCAACTTATTGACTATACTTCTTTCTATTTGGATCAAATTACTTATTGAAGAAGCTGGCCAGTCTTTTGTGAGCAATCCCATAAAATAGCCAATCGAAATGGTGAGTGGGCTACCAGTTCAAGATAACAGTGTTAACTACGGGATGTTTGTCTGCAAATACATAGAGAAAGAAATTAGGAAACCCCCAATGAACTGGGCTGACCACCATGATTGGCCAAAAAAGATGAATTACTTTAGGGATGAGTTTGCTTACGCTATGGTTTTTTTGGGAATGAAAAATCCAAGCTGAGAACTGTACATTTTAAGTTTATTATTCTGAAATCACCTATCAAACAAGCTATTGTTTATTGTCTTAAACCTTTTTCTAGAGATAGCATGTGCACAATTGTTCACGTTCTCAAGCTTTATAGGTGTGCTCTCTGTACTTTGGTTAACATTAAGTTTCCTTATCTTTTTTTATTTATTCAGGGCAGTTTGGATAGAATGTCTTGTGTAAATACCATTTAAAATAATTTGTTGGCTGCTGGGTTTCCTATCTAAGCTCTCTTCAATCAGCTGGGTTGCCAGGAACCTTAATGTTAGACTTCTTAAACTATTTTGCATCTGTACTCTCTGTACTCTCCTGAGAGTACACAGAGTATTTCATCTAATTTTTTCAATTTTTTTAAGCAATTTGGATAAAATATGTTTAGCAGAGAACATCTGCAGCAATTTGGTTGATGTTGGACTACTTTAGTGAGATGTGTTTCATCTCTACTCTCTATAATCTCCTGAGAGTACACACAGTATTTCATCTAATTTTTTTAATTTTTTTTTGGAAGCTTGGATAAAATATGTTTAACAGAGAACATATGTAGCAATTTGGTTGTTACTGGGCTACTTTAGTGAGATGTGTTTTTTCATTTTCGTGGGCAGTTTGGATAAAATATGTTTAGCAAAGACCACTACAGTAATTTGGTTGATGTTGGGCTGCTTTAGTGAGATGAGTTTCATCTGTACCCTTTGTACTCTTCTCAGAGTACATAAAGTATTTCATCTGATTTTTTTCAATTTTTTTGGGCAGTTTGGATAAAATATTTTTAGTAGAGAATATTTGCAGCAATTTGGTTTATGCTGGGCTGCTTTAGTGAGATGTGTTTCATCTGTATTCTCTATACTCTCCTGAGAGTACATTATATTTCTTCTATTTTTTTAATTTTCCTGAGAAGTTTGGATAAAATATGTTTAGCAGAGATCACATGTAGCAATTTGGTTGATGTTGGGTTGCTTTAGTGAGATGAATTTCATCTATACTCTCTGTACTCTTTTGAGAGTACACAGAGTATTTCATCTAATTTTTTAAATTTTTCTAGGCAGTTTGGATAAAATATGTTTAGCAGAGAATATCTGAAGTAATTTGGTTGATGCTGGGCTGCTTTAGTGAGATGTGTTTCATTTGTACTCTATATACTCTCTGTACTCTCTGTACTCTATGTACTCTCTGTACTCTCTATACTCTTTGTACTCTTTGTACTTGATATACTCTTTATTCTATTGCAGGTAATTTTGGAGGCTAACTATTAGAATATTTGAGGTGTTTTGTAGCTGCACTCTTTGTATTCTCCTCAGACTACAGATTATTTTTTAATTTTTTCCAATGTCTTTCATTTTTTCTTTGTAGGTCGAGGAGGAATTATTTACTATAACTTTAAAGCAGTTTGGAGGCTCCTGGTTACTTTTTTATGAGCTATTCTAGTATGTCTGACATTAATATGTTAAGTAGATTCCATTACAGGTTGTGCGGAGCCTTAATAGTAACATTTTATGAGCAGTTTTGCAGGTGTCGCTATAGTCACTGTACAATTTATACTCTCTGTACTTTTTGTACTCTTTATACTCTATGTACTCTCATACTCTTTGTACTCTATGTAGTCTCTATACTCTCTGTATTCTCTATACTCTCTGCACTCTTTGTACTCTCTGTACTCTCTGTATTCTCTATACTCTCTATACTCTTCTAATCATGGGTAGTTGATATAATATTGTTTATGTTTTTATGATGATTTCTTTACTTGTTTAGAGAAAATATTCTTAACAAATTAAAAACAATAAAAAATATATGTTCAACTAGAATTAAAAGTTGAAGATCATTTTAATTATCATTCTGAAAAAATTAAAATACCTTAATAGTCTTTAACTCAGTAGTTTTTTTATTCTGCTCCTAATTGTAACACATATGTAGGATACATGTCATGAATTTTTTAAATATTTTCCTAATTAGATTAATTAATTTTAACATTCAAATTATATCATATTTTAAATTCAGATCAACTAAAAAAGTGAAGTTAAAATTTACATTATCTAAAAATTAATAATTATAATATTTTTAATTGGGTAATATCTAAAAATTATGATTGAATGATACTTGCTATGTCAAATGAAACGCTAGTAATAAACCATTATACTCAATCACATTCATAATGCCACAATCTGAAAGTATGAAAGAGAAGCAATATTAACCACTTAACATGTGAACTTAATATAAGTGGGTAAGATTATTAAACTTAACTCTTTAATAAAGAAAATTATGTTCTTTAAAAATGTGTTAGAATTTTTAAAATGTCTGAAATTAGTTTCTATCTGTCAAAATCATGGTTCTTAAAACATACTTTCTACTAAATTATGTGGTGCATAAAATAAACCAATAAACTATAGAACATGCAGCTAAGCAACGTCTTATTCAGAAATATAAAATTTGAGGGTAGTGTGTAGCAAATTCTTTATTTTATGATGATGAATTTTTTTAAATAATCTAATAGCTGAAAGTATCAACTTAATTAAATTAATATTATTGATAAATTTATTAATAATTAGTAAACTAATATCATCAGTACTATAAGAGAAAATATAAGTGGGCCAGACTTTTAAACTTATGGATTATATATTAATTGATTAATTAGTTGGTTAAAAATAATTAATTAAATTGAATTTGCTATGATATTGTCAATTTTTTTCTTCAATTTCTAGTAATCTTATTGATAAGAGCATACGGGCTTATCAAATTTTGTAATGCATGCAATAAAAATCATTTCATAAAAAAATACTCTACTTTATAAAGTATATATCAAACTATGTAATGCATGCAATGAAAATCAGTTCATCCTCTTGGGCAAGGTAGAGTCATCAATCATATACTGACATTTGGTAAAATATAATAGGGGATTAACATCAATACATCATTCAACATACATCACAGACCGGCTGAATTTCATAAGCTACCAGTATAAATTTAGTAATTGGAAATTGGACAGTTAGTTAAGACCTATTAGTTTTTTTCTTTTTAGGGGAACCCCATATAGGAAAATTTTATTGACATAGTTAAAGGAATACAAGGTCCTTAATAGGGGATAAACTCAATAACTACTACTTAAAGAGCTACAAATAGCTTAGTGTGAAAATCCCCTAGCTAAATACAGTCAAAACATGTGAAAGAGGAAAAGAAAGCCAAAGGTATAAATAGAGCAAAAGAGCAAGCAATTGGCCAGCCATCAACAGAAACTCTTGAGGATAAGAGAAGTGTATGCCTCCAGGAGAGAAGGGACCTACAAAAAGCAAGCAAAATTTGCAAACATCTAGAAAGAATAGTTAGCATAGTTAAAGTGATACAAGCTAGTTTGAAAGTAAAATAATGTAATGAGAGAGATATGGAAAAATAGGTGGAGTGAGGCTCAGGCTCAGTCACACCAATTTGGGGAAGTCGCTAACATGAGCATCCAAACTTCAAAGGAAGGGTTACATCACATGTGCTACTACCAGCCAAGGAATGGGTGAAGTCATCCCAGCCATCATAGTCTACAAACCTGCGGGAAAACTATAGCCAATTTGATAAAAATCTTGTGATCTTAGCCAACAACACCCATGTGGGAAACTGGTAAAGGGTCGACAACTCCCCTTTCTAAGATAATAAATACCAGACAATGCAAGCATAACAACATAAATCATAGCCAACAACACCCCTAACCACACAACATCACTAATCACAGTTATCTGCATACCAAGGCACAACCACATTCACATATGCAAGCATAACAACAGAAATCAGAGTGGTAAAGGGATGGATTAAGTAGAACCAACATTATATCAGAATGCATAGTCCACAATAACCCAACCCAGAAGCAACCCCCTTGTGAGAAAATCACAAAAGTATCAGCAATACAGATGGTATCTATCAACATTTAAATAACATCATACCCCCAATATACTTGCAGTGGCAACAGAAATAAAAATCGATTGAGATTGTGGATAATTCCATTCAACAAAGGAACATTTAATAAGGATGACCACATTGTAGTCAATAGACCAAAGTTCCAAGCAGAATCCAGACACATTAGGTAGCCTACCGAACACTAGAACCCAAGAAAAACCAATCAGCTAGTAGCCAAAAAAAAAAACCAAGCAGAAAATAATTGACCAATATTAATGTCCATTTGCGTCTTTCTAGTTTTAAGCAAGTTCTGCTATCTGTACTCTCTATTCTCTCTATACTTTCATGAGATTATCGAGCAATTTGGTAATGTTTTTCTTCTTTCTTTGGCCTGTTTGGAGGGAATATGTTCATTAAATTCCATTAGGAGAAATTTGGAGGCTGTTTGGTTGGTTTTTTAATGTTGTTTTGCATCTGTACTCTCTGTACTCTCCTAAGCATGGGCTGGAGAGTACAGATTCAGCTAGTAGCCTGAAAAAAACCAAGCAAAAAACTAAACTCCATAATGAGCAGTAAGGGTAGAATCATTGAAAAACTACTAAACAACATAATAAACTCAAATATGAGATAGACTGAGTGTCTTCGAGCAAGTATTTGATTATGGCATAGACTGAGTGTCTTCAAAATAATTGATCAATATTAATGTCCATTAAATAAAAATTAAAATATGAGATTATTATATCAATAACCATTAAGTTGAAGATGCTTTGAAATATTGACTTAAATAGTATATGAGTATCTATAGTGTATTGATTAGTAAATCTTAGTCATCAAATGTCATAATAAATTAATTCATTTTCAACAGAAATAAATAAATTTTAAAATAAATTCATGAAATTTGTATATTTTGGTATAAATGGCAATAATAATAGTATGATTAAGAATAAAGATGAACACAAGAAGAAAGAAAATGAAGTTATAAAAGAAAAAAGAGAGTAAATTCTTATATTTAACATAAAAATCTAAGGAAGTATATTGTTTAGCACTATGGTAGTACGTATTGTATCGGTGTTGACTTTCAGAGATAATTTCATTGAAAAATTCTGCAAAATGTTGTAACTCTGACGCAGTCTTTCTAACCGAATTCCTTAGATGAGACTGTTGGTGTGCCTGTTAAGTAAAAGAAAGTCATCAAAGAGACTTTAAAGCATCACAGAAATGATTGTAATGACGTAATTATGGTTGAAATTGACATTGCAGCACATACAGTTGAAGAACACATAACTAAATGATATCATGCATTAAAATGTTTTCTTGTAATAATATCCATCATATTCTTAGTGTACCCTTCAGCCGACTGATTGATTGTTGAGCTCGAGTTGAATTCCTGTAGTAGAACATCATATTAGTTGATGATTTTTTATAGCATCGATGTGTATCTCTGAAAAACACTCTGGCATACAGATAAAGGTGTTGCAACAGGTGACACAACATGTTCTGCACCACTCTCACACTATACTTTGGTTTCTATAATAACAAAAATAGGTTGGTTTCAAGATTAACAATAATATTTAAAATACTAAAAATTAATAGGCAAATAGAAAATTACATTTGGCTTTCTTGGATCTCTCCCAATATCCCTTAAGCCTTATGCTAGAAACACCCTTTAAAAATTACTTAACTGGATCCTTTAAGATGTCTTTTCCCTTGGTTGTTGTGGTTGACTTATTCTTCTTAGATGCTCTATCAGCTGGAGGAGAATTCCCACTTATTATTGAGTCGACATCATCATATAGTTTTTTTAAGGATCCAAGCATATAGTCCTCACCTCTCTTATTACCCTGTGTCGTGATGCTTATTTGATATGCATATCGACTTATTTGGTTTCAAAAAATAATGCCAGTTGCATTTCCATCTGTGCTTTCCACATCTCTTAATTTTTTGTATGCACTATCAATGTAGATATACCTCTTTGCTCTGGTAGACCATCACATGAGAAGATACTTATCCGGAATATGCACAACATTTTCTTGACTAAGAACTCTGATATAGTGGGCACAAAGTAATCCCATCATTTTAAATTTTTTGCAAGAACAAGTTACATCTATGGTAGTCCCATTGAAATGGATAGTCCATGTTTTTGATGAATTTTTATTCTCTAAGTTTTTCACCAAATACTCCATGGGGCTGTCATTTGCACTCTCTGTACTCTCTGTACTCTCCTAAGCATGGTAGTCCCATAGGCCTCCAACTTCATGCAAAAATTCTTCCTCAAACATAGTATAAAGCTTTCTTGCATAAAATGAAACAACTTATTTTAGAATTGGATTGGTCTTAATAACAGGAACAATTGCTAACTGGCTACACTTGAAGTCTTCATCATGTTCATTCTGGCGCCATGTCTCCATAACCTACTCCAACCCCAAGAAACAATCTATGAGCAAACTTGTTGGTTTATAGATTTAGTGACATACATTATTCATGGACTCACTATGTTGAGTTGACAAAATGCCCATACAGAATGAATCTTTGCTAAATGCAGTGGACCACTTGGATCTAGTTTTATAAAGCTCAGACAACCAAGCATGATCATAAAAATTGCCTTCTTCTAGCATAGCAGACCAAGCTTATTCAAACTCTTCCTCTGAGTCACACTTGCTCTTGCATGTATAGAATAGCCCTTGTACTCTCTTATTATCATTAAAGTAATGAACCTTGGAAGGAGCTTTCTTCAAAATATGCCATTGGCACAACCTATGATGAGTAAGCGATAATACAATTTTGATAGCTCTTGCCATACCCTGATCTTCATCAGTGAATATTGTTACAGGATGTCTATCACTCATCAACCAAAAAAATATATGGAATTGCCATGAGAATGACTCAATTGTCTCTTCTGATAGAAAGGCTACTCCAAATAAGACATTTTGCCAATGATGATTCACTCCAATAAGAGGGGCACAAACAAGATTATATTTATTGAGTCAATAGCTTGTATAAAAAATGATCACATCCCCAAAATAATCATATTCTATCCTATACATACCATTACTCCAAAAAAAACTTACCAAGCAATCTGACTTATCAACTTGCACATCCCATGCAAACATCCCGTCAGCTGCTTGCCTTTCCTTGAACAGCTATATTAATGCATTATTATCACCATTCACAATCCTCGATCTTCTCTCTTTCTAAATGAAATTGAAAGAATCTCTTTTTGTGAATCCAATATTCTCACGCCAACTTCCTCGCTAGATATGAATGCATCAGCTCTAATCGCCTCTATCATTATCTTCAACATAGAAGCCTTCTCATCGCTAATGCATCTGTGTGATCTGAGAAGATGTAATTTAGTAGGCTTTGCCAATGAATGATTATGACTTTCTATATGTTTTTTAACCATTCAGTTCTACTCCAAATCAACAGAGAATCTAATCATGGCCGGATAACTAGTCCTTATATCAATTTTCTAGAATTTTGTCAAGCCGTCTAGACTGGCAGATTTCTTCCGACCTGCTTTTGCACATAAAAAAATCTTTTGATTTCAATTTCTTAGAGTTTAGCCAATAACTAGTATGGTCCTTCCGAACACTAAAGCCAGTTTGATGTGCATAGTCACAGTACAGTGCATACGCCTCCGTTTCATTCTGAACAGTGGTGCCAAAGAGTTTCCCTAAATTTGGGTCATTAGACATCATGACTTCATCATCGTACTGCTCATTGACCACATTCATCTGCCCAAATAGCTCCATAAATATGTGACATGAAAAATAGCTCCACAAATGAACATATTCTCTCCAAACAGGCCAAAGAAAGTGGAAAAAATGAGCTAAATTCTGAGAGTATAGAGAGTACAGATGCAAAAATCCTCCAAAAACTATCCAAACAGCCTCCAAATTGCTTCCAATGGAATGTAATGAACATAATCTAAACAACCAGGCCAATGAAACTGGAAAAAATGGCCAAAATTATCTGTATCTCAAGAGTGTATAGATGCAAAATAACACTAAAAAAATAACCAAACAACCTCCAAATTGTTCTTAATTGATTGTAATGAACATATTTCCTCTAAACAGGCCAAAGAAAGTGAAAAAATATTAGCAAAATGCTCTGTACTCTCATGAGAGTATTGAGAGTATAGAGAGTACAGAGAGTACAAAGAGTACAGATGCAAAACACCCCTAAAAACCATTAATCAGCCTCCAAATTGTTCTTAATGAAATCTACTGAACATATTCCATCCAAACAGGCCAGAGAAAGTGGAAAAAGAATGAGCTAAATCCTTTGTACTCTCATGAGAGTATAGTGAGTATAGAGAGTACAGAGAGTACAGAGAATATAGAGAGTAGAGATGCAGAACTCCCCTCAAAAATAAGCAATCATCCTCCAAATTATTGCTAATGGATTTGTAATGAACATATTTCCTCCAAACAAGTCAAAGAAAGTGGAAAATATTACCAAAATGCTATGTAATCTTATGAGAGTATAAAGAGTACAGATATTATCGAGAGTACAGAGAGTACAGATGTAAAAAAATACTAAAAAACTAACCAAGTAGCCTCTAAATTATTCCTAATGGATTTATATTGAACATATTTCCTCTAAATAGGCCAAAGAAAGTGAAAAAATATTAGCAAAATGCTCTATACTCTCATGAGAGTATAGAGAATACAGATGTAAAAAATCCCCCAAGAACCATCCAAACAACCTCCAAATTACTTTCAATGGAATGTAATGAACATAATCTCAACAATCAGGCCAAAGAAACTAACAAAATAGCCAAAATCATCTGTACTCTCAAGAGAGTGCAGAGAGTACTGATTGTACTTCGTTCGGTTACGTATTGCTCATGACCTCTAAATTGTTCCTAATGGATTGTAATGAACATATTTTCTTCAAACAGGCCAAAGAAAGTGGAAAAATATTAGCAAAATGGTCTGTACTCTCATGAGAGTATAGAGAGTACATATGGAAATCTCCCATAAAAATTAACCAAATAACCACAAAATTACTTCTAATGGAATGTAATGACCATATTCTCTCCATACATGCAAAATAAATTGGAAAAATATGAGAAAATGTTATGTACTCTCATGAGAGTATAGAGAGTACAAATGCACAAATCCCACAAAAACTATCCAAACAGCATCCAAATTACTTCCAATGGAATGTAATGAACTTAATCTCAACAACTAGGCTAAAGAAACTGGAAAAAATGGAAAAAATCATCTATACTCTCAAGTAAGTATACAGAGTACAGATGCAAAACTCTCCTAAAAACCAACCAAGCAGTCTCCAAATTGTCCCTAATGGATTGTAATGAACATAGTTTCTCTAAACATGCCAAAGAAAATGGAAAAAAAATGTCCAAAATGCTCTGTACTCTCATGAGAGTACAAAGAGTACAGATACAAAGTTCCCCCAAAAACCATCCAAACAATCTCCAAATTACTTCCAATGGAATGTAATGAACATAATCTCAAAAACCAGGCCAAAGAAATTGGAAAAAATGGCCAAAATCATATGTACTCTTAAGAGAGTACAGAGAGTATAGATACAAAATAACACTAAAAAACCAACCAAATAGCCCCCAAATTTTTCCTAATGGATTGTAATGAACATATTTCTTCTAAACAGGCCAAAGAAAGTGAAAAATATTAGCAAAATGGTCTGTACTCTCATGAGAGTATAGAGAGTACAGAGAGTACAGATAGAAATCTCCCATAAAAATTAACTAAATAGCCACAAAATTGCTTCTTATAGAATGTAATGACCATATTCTCTCCACATAGGAAAAATAAACTGAAAAAATATCAGAAAATGTTCTATACTCTCATGAGAGAACTAAGAGTACAGATATAAAAATCTCCCAAAAATCATCCAAACAGCCTCCAAATTACTTCCTATGGAATGTAATGAACATAATCTCAACAACCAGGCCAAAGAAAGTGAGAAAAAAATGTGCAAAATTCTCTATACTTTCATGAGAGTATAGAGAGTACAGATGCAAAACTCTTCTAAAAACTAACCAAATAATCTCTAAATTGCTTCTAATGGAATGTAATGAACATATTTTCTCCAATTAGGCCAAAAACCCATGAAAAATAATATAAAATTTGTCAGTACTCTCATGAGATTACAGAGAGTACCCATGCAAAGCAGTTCCTAAACAAGCAAAGTCCTCTTGCAAAGAACTCCAAACAGTGTAGAAAATATACATTAAATAAAAGAATTTCAAGGAATATCACTAACAAACCGTAAAAAAATTATACATATACAACGGTTGAGAAAAATTACAGATGAATTTTTATTTAATACATACTCAGCTAAATTGGTCGCTATTTCCTCAAGGTCATAACTTCCAAATTCATTCTCCATCTTCATGGCTCTTTTATAAAAAGGAAATGAGATTTTCTATTTCTCTCTCTGAGCTTGGTTTGCAAGAAAAAAATACACCCTAAACCCTAAATCTATATATATATTCCTTTTAAATTCCTCCCGCACATTCCAACTATGCTTCTTCTCTCTCTGTTTGAACGAGATGGGCCGGGTAGGACCAGGGTAAGCATAAACATCATCGTAAATGCACCGTCCATTTACAACACCATCTATCCAGTTACAATGCTGTCAAATGCTAAAATGGGAAATAAAATGCTGGACACGCATCAGTCAACGATTGGAGTCTGCATGTAAAGCTACGTGCAAACTCCGGATATAATATTTTCTCAAGAGAGAGAAAGAGAGATAGAGCTCGCATGCTCTCCGTGGGTAAGATAAGATTTTTATAATTTTTTATTTTTTATAAAGACAGAGAGCAGCTTCTCATTTGAATAAAAAAATGAAGTTGAGATTCACGTGAAATAAAAAAATTTGAATCTTTCCCGAGACGATGTGGGTAAGTTGATAAAAGAAAGAAAGAAAGAAATATATATATATATATATATCTTGGTTTCCCATGACTAAAGAAGGATTTAAAATATTTTTTGTTATTATTATTATTTTTAGAATTATTACTATTATTTTTTAATTTATAATTTTTTTAAATATTTAATAAATTTGATATTATAGTTTCAATTTAATTGAAGTTTATAAATTATATATACTATAATTAATGATTATTCAAATTATATAATTAATATTTATTTAGTTATTCATTATTTTGATCTAATTTTGAATAAATTTTGTTTGATGTTTAGATTTGGCTTAATCTCTCTCTCTCTTTTTTGATAGTTCATTTTAAATTTCAAATGGATTATGTGTATATTAAAATTTTTTATTTGTTATTATTTATTATATATGTATATATATATAGTGAATTAACGTTCAAATCATGATTTGATTTAACTTAGGCTTAAATTTGACTAAAATTGCATTGGATTCAAATAATTTATTGAAGTTGTGAATAATCTTTTAAGCAAACTTGAACTTTAATTTTTAGGTATTACAACTTGAGTTTTATTATCTCATGATTTGTTAGCATGGTTCAATGAATTAATTTTAATTTCCATTTGATTTTGAATGATTTACTTGATGGTTTTGATTATGATTTTAGGTAGAACTTGGAATGATGATTAAAGGATTGATTGATTTTGAGAAAATCAATTGAGTTAAGTTTGATTTGGATGAGATTTTACTAAGTCCAAGAAATTGGCTTAAGGGTTTGGATTTATGTTTGGATCATGGTTTGAAGTTGAGTTTGAGTTTGAATTCGATAAATTGATCAAAGGGTTGAATTGATCTTTGAGAAAATCAATTGAAATTGGATTGATTTGGATTTAGCATTGAGTTTTATTGTAGGCTTGATAGGGTGAATTTAGATTTGATTTGGGTTTCAATCATTCGGAGTCAAATATGGAATTAGATTTAAAATTTGAGATTTGATTTGAGATTTAAATCTGGGTTTGATTTGAGAAAGTGTATCTAGATTAGGTTTAGGCTATAGGATAAGTAATTTTCTTAAGCCCTAAGGCATAGCCTAATCTTATGATTAACACTTCTAAGTATCTAGGCTTAGGTTAAGTGTTCACCTAATCACTAGATGTGTCTTATGACTAAGAAAATCTTAGTATCTAGAAGATTTCCAAGTCTAAGAGAATGGGGTTAAGAGCTCATTCCAAAAGTGAAGTCAATAAAAGGACCCCCAATAGGTGTGGTGTAACGACTGGCACATATTATATGGCGAAATGATCAACAACATCTAGAAGATTGCAATGAACAATGGAGGTGATCTATACTTAGACCCAAAAGATAGATAGAATCACGATCTTAGTGCAATGCAGCTCTCTTTATTCTAAAGGCATAAGAGAGTAAGAAAGAATCTGTTGGGGATTGAGTACATGAACCTTCCATTTGGAAACAGGTTCAAGCTATTCGCTGAGGGATAAGAATTTGAGTTTAATTATGAATATGATTTGCTTGGGTGTGTATGCATTGGGGATAAGAATCTATAATCTGATGGGGATCAAGATCAAATTGATTTTAATATTTTTTATTTTAATTGATGTGGAGGCATATCTGCTAGGGATATGTGCTCGAATCTACTAGGGATTGGGTATGTGAATCTTCCACTAGGAAAGTAAGTTCGAGCTATCTACTGGGGATAAGAATTTGATTGGATTTCTTTGATTTATTTGATTAGACTCCACTAGGGACGTTAGTTTAATTTATTATGCCTCCATTGGGGAGAAGGGTTCTAGATTGAGGGCATATCCACTAGGGATGTACACTCGATTGAATTTATTTGATTAAGATCTGGGTTCCACTATGGAGGCCAATTTGATTTGCACCTCGCTAGAGGGAAATTTGGTTTGTTTGATATGCTTAATTTGACTCCATTGGGGAGGTTGGTTTTGAATTTATTTTGTTATGGACCCTGGGAGTGTGCGATGGACTATACTAAGAAAGAGCCACGAGGGCCTTGGCCTGTCTTAGATTTATAAGCCCAAAGGGGTAGTCTACCTGCCATAAGGTAGTACTATCTAACCTAAGGGGTTGCCTTTTGGTGTGCAATGACTATACTAGGAAGAAGGAATAACAAACTTACATCTTCCAAAGGAGGGAAAAGCCATTGGGGTGATCTGTTGGATGGACAACACATCGAACCCTATCTAAGGCAACTACTGAGTGAGCGCCACTAGGGATCTTACCTCAACTCAAGAGTAGTCCTGATGGTTAATTTGATTTATATTGATTTAATTTGATTTTATTTAATTTAATTTGGTGTGTTATGTTGTGGACCCTATTGGCATGATATGGACCCACTGAGAAGGAGCTATGTCGGTCTTGACCTATCTCAGATTTATAAGTCCAAAAGGGTAATCTACCAGCCACAAGGTAGGACTATTCAGTCTAAGGGTTGCCTTTCGGTGTGCAACAACTGTACTAGGAAGAAATCATAGCAGACTTACATCTCCCAAAGTAGGGATCAGCCGTTGGGGTGATCTGTCGATGACACAATAAATCAATCCCGACCTAGGGAGACTATTTGAGTGAATGCCACTGTGGACTCATATCGACTCAAGAATAGTCAGAATTACTTTAATTTTAGATGGACCCTGTCAGTGTGCGATGGATCTACTAAGAAGGAGCTAATATCAGCCTAGGTCTATCTTATGTTTACAAATCCAAAGGGATATCCTACCAGCCATTAGGTTGAGCTAACCAACCTAAGAGGTGCCTTTCAATTTGCAATGGTCAAGTTAGGAAGAAAGCACAGGGACTCACATATTTCTAAACAAGGAACCACTGGGGTGATCGACCGTTTGCCTAATAAATCAGACCCGACCTAAGGTTGCCCGTTGGTTTGCAACGATCATGTTGGAAATAATGCATAATAGACTTATATATTTTAAAGCAAAGATGACCATTGGGGTAACTCGTTGGAGACACAATAAGTTGAACTTGACCTAAGGGTGACTACAGAGTGAGTACCAACCTGGGGATTTATCTCAACTCAGGTAGTCAGGCAATTCTTATATGGAGTTTTGCTGACACTGCCCTAAAGATAGGATGCCTGCTTGGGAAAAGGGGCCCTTTGGGGGCTTGAATTCCTAATCCACAAGAAAATATTTTGTTTATTTATTTATTTTAGTTTGTTTTATCTTGGACCCTATTAGTTAGTGAGGGATCAAACTGAGAAGGAGCTTATATCAGCCTAGACCTATCTTAGATTTATTAAACCAAGGGAGAATTTATACATCTACTGAACAAATTCTCTAACCATAGGGGTGACTGCCAGAAACGGGGGACTATCCAATCCAAAAGTAACTCGGATAGTGTTCAAATGGGGTCTCAAAGGACGTGATCCAAATAGAATGCCTACCGGAGAAGGGGCCGCAAAGGGGATTCGATCTAACACCCTGGAGAAAATGACATGGCTAGTCATATATCACATAGGTATTCGGTGGCCAACTCATGGAGAAAGCACGGGGACTTACATTTGCTAAGAGTGGTGTACCCACCGGGTGAGTCACTATCAGCATAGCAAACATCAACCAACCTACGGTACCCATCAGTTTGCAACATTCAGTCTAGAAAGAAGGTGTATTGGCTTACATCTCTCTAAAGTGGAATTGACTGCTGGGATAGTCTATCTTTGGCTCGACATGTGCCATCCGACCTAGGGCGACTACTGAGTGAATGCCACTGGGACTTATATTAACTCAAACATAGTCAAGAGGAAAGGAGCCTCTAGGGGACTTACCCTAAACCTCAAATATATTCGACCTAGTTAGATCATGATGATTAGCTCAAGAAGAAAGCGGGAGGACTCACATCTTCTTAAACATGATCAACCATGAGGTAACTCACTAGCTAGGCAGCGAAGACTATAGAAATAACAAGGCGCTCATTGGTTTGCAATGGTCAAATTAGGAAGAAAGTGTGGGGACTCACAACCTCCAACAAATGACCACTAGGGTGATCGATTACTTTGGGCAACAAATTGAACCCGACCCAAAGTAGCTAATGAGTGAGTACCACAGGGGGCTTGCTCTCACATCAAAATAGCCCAAAAGAAATATATGTGAGTTTGTGCTTGATATGAAGGAATAGGATTCCATTGGGGGACTCTTACACCTAAACCTTAGGGAAACTCAAACTAGTCAGAGTATGGTGGCTAGTTCAAGAAGAAAGTGCTGGGACTCACATCTTCTTAAAACAATGCCAACATAAGGTAGTTCATTGGCAGGGTAGTGAAGACTACTATACTGACAAGGTGCTCATAGGCATACAATGGTCAAATCAGGAAGAAAGTGTGGAGACTCACATCCTCCAATAAATGACCACTGGGGTGATCGATTGCTTTAGGCAAGAAATCAAACCCGACCTAGAGTAACTAATGAGTGAGTGCCACAGGGGGTTTGCTCTCACATTAAAATAGCCCAAAAGAAAGATATATGTGTTTGTGCTTGATATGAAGGAATAGGATGCCACTGGGGGACTCTTACACCTAAACCTGAGGGATACTTGACCTAGTCAGAATATGGTGGCTAGTTCAAGAAGAAAGTGTTGGGACTCACATCTTCTTAAACAAAGCCAACACAAGGTAGTTCACTAGTAGGGTAGTGAAGACTACCAAACTGATAAGGAGCTCATAGGTGTATAATGGTCAAATTAGGAAGAAAGCGTGGGGACTCACATCCTCCAACAAATGACCACTGGGGTGATCAATTGCTTTAGGCAACAAATCAAACATGACCTAGAGCAGCTAATGAGTGAGTGCCACAGGGGGCTTATTCTCACATCAAAATAACCCAAAATAGAAGATTTATGTTTGTTTATGTTTGATATGAAGGAATAGGATGCCATTAAAGGACTCTTACACCTACCCTAAATATACGTGATGGATTCACAAGCAAAAGATATTTCTAACACAGCAAAAATGAAATTCGTGATAAAAAAAATTTTATTGATAATTATTTTCAAACAAGATTTATGGATAGTATTTCTTTAAGTAGAGCTATTTGATTGGAAGTATCGGGTGCTCTCCTTTACAATTTATGAGTTGGTAAGACCCTCCTTGGTAGGCCTTCTTTATGGCATAAGGGCCTTCCTAAGTGGGTTCAAACTTGCCTCCTATCTTTCAACGAGCAATAATTAGTCAGTAGAACTAAAATAATCTCTCATACTTGAAAAGCTCTAAGACAGACCAACTTGTTATGAGCTTGAATCATCTTGGATTTGTATAACTCAAGGTTTTGGCATGCCCGTAGGGGTCTCTCCTCTAAACCTTCTAGCTCTTCCAACCGTAACTTGGCATTCTATCCCGTTGTGATTTTTCTACCCACGACTATCCTTAGTGATGGGAGTTGGACTTCTAATGGTAGAATGGATTCAAACCATACACTAAAGAGAATGGGGTAGATTGAGTTGGAGTTTTATATGTGGTACGGTAAGCCCATAAAGCTTCAACCAACTATTCATTCCATCATCATTTATTATTTTCTAGTATCTTCTTCAGTATTTGAATGAGGGTTTTGTTGAAGGTTTCTGCTAACCCATTTTCCCTTGGGTAGTAGATGATAGAATATCTCCAATCTATGCTGTGTCTCCGAGCAAAGCTGTTGATTTTAGTGCTCTTGAATGCAGTACCATTATCAGATATAATTCGTCGAGGCACCCCGAACCTATATACGATATGGTTCCTGAAAATTAGAGCACATGTTGAGCTGTGACCTCTCTAAGTAGGATTTCCTCCACCCACTTGGAAAAGTTATTAGTAGCAGCTAGAATGAATCAATGACCTTTGAAGAAGGAGGAGTAATCGGACCCATAATGTCAGTACCCCAACACTTAAATGGCCATGAGGCATTTGTAGGATGTAGAATGTTGGGAGGTTGATGTAGGACCACACCGTGTACTTGACATTGATGGCATCTCCTAGCTACATCCATGCAGTCTATGATCATTGAAGGCCAGTAGTATCCTAGTCTCTTGATCTTGGCTTTCATCTTTGAATTGGATTGATGTGCCCCACACATCCCTAAGTGAAACTCAGTCATGATCCTATGGGCTTCGTGTTTGTCCAAACAATATAACCACATATGATCGAAGGTCTTTCGGTACAAGGTGTCACCTACAATAGTATAGGAAAGAGCTCTCTACTTCATCTGATGTGCCAGTGATTTCTCTTGAGGTAGTTTGCCTACATTTAAATAATCCATGAATGGTTGCCTCCAATCTGGCTCCTCCTCCTTACTAGTAATGGAAATCTCCCCTTCAAGAGAGAATCTCTTGATGATTTCAGCATCAATAAGGGATAAGACTCATCAATTTTGGATCCTTATTGGAATGGACTCATCTTCTGGACATGCCAACTCTTTGGCAAGCTTGGCTAATGTGTCTGCTACTGCGTTCTCTCCTCGAGGAATCATGTAGATGGTAACCTCTGGGATTTGGGCCAACAACTCCATAGTGTACTTGTGATAATGATGGAGCTTAGGCTTTAGAACTTTGTAAGACCCAATGATTTAGTTGATGACTAACTGAGAATCCCCAAAGATGTTGATACTCTAGATGCATAGTATAATGACTAACTCCAGACTGGAAATCAGAGCCTCATATTTAACTTCATTGTTGGTGCATGGATTGGACAGATGATATGAGAATCTCATCACATCACGATTTGGAGTTAGGAGAATTATTCTTACCCCTGCCTTCCTTGGGATAGTAAGTTGTGGTTCTTCTCCTCTTTAAGAGGAAGCTGCACCATCAAAGTACATCTCCCAATGGCGAGCACTAGTATCCCCTAAGTTCATGATTTGTTCATCAGGGAGATCATTGTTAAGCAGAGAATCAGTAGGGAGTGGATGTGCTGCTAAGAAATCCGCAAGTGCTTATCCTTTTACGGCACGGAGGGGTACGAATGTTATATCAAAATGAGATAAAATCATAGAACAATGTGCCAATCATCTAGATAAGGTCGGCTGTGTCATGAGATATTATGGTGGATTGACTCTAGAGATCAAGTTCACCTTATGAGAAAGCATGTAGTGCTGTAGCTTTTGGAATGCAAAGATTAAAGCTAGGTAGTGCTTTTCAATAGTGGGTAGTTTGCCTTAACAGGGATTAGACAATGACTGAGATAATAGAGAGTGTTCTTCTTTCCTTCGTCATTGGTTTGAGCCAATAAAGCACCAAGGGAGTCGTCTAATGTTGCATTATATAATATGAGAGGCTTGCCCGGGATAGGGCTACTAGGACTGGCGGCATCATTAGATATAGCTTGATGTCTTCGAAAGTATGCTAGCACTTGTCATCCCATTTGAACTTGGCATCTTTTTTGACAAGTGCTGAGAATGGTTAGGATCTTCCTGATAAGTTAGAAATGAAGCATCTTAGATACGCCAACTGCCCTTGGAATGACCTGAGTTGTGTTAGGCTTTTAGGGGGTGACATTTTTAATATTGCTTTGATCTTTTTTGGATCAATTTCAATTCCCCAGTGTCAGACAACAAATCCAAGAAACTTTCCTGAAGCTACTCCAAATGTGCACTTCAAGGGGTTCATTTTGAGGTTGTATTATCTTAACCGTTCAAAAACTACTCTCAAGTCAAAGAGATGGTCTTCCTTTTCTTTTCTTTTGACAACGAGATCATCGACGTAGCAGTGAACTTGATGATGAATGATTTCATCAAAGATTCAAGTCATGGCCCACTAGTATGTGGCACCGGCATTTTTAAGGCCGAAAGGCATGACCTTATAACAATATATTCTGATTGGGGTTTGAAAGGCAGTGTTCCTTTCATCCTCAGGGGCCAACTTAATTTGGTTGTAGCTAGATGACCCATCCATAAAGGAGAATACTGCATGAGATGAGATAATGTCCACCATTAATTTTGGTATAGGAAGTGGGAATTCATCTTTAGGACATGCTTTATTTAGATCCCTAAAATTAACGTATTTGCAAATTTGGTCATTCTTTTTCTTAATTGGGATGACACTGGCCAACCAAGTAGGATATTTTTCTTCCATAATAAATCCATCATCGATCAATTTCTTGATTTCAGAAGTGATCTATTGTTCAATGTCTAATTGCATACGTCTAGGAGCCTATTTGATAGGGTTAGCATTAGGTTCTATTGCTAGTTTATGGACTGCTATTTTAGGATATAGATCGGGCATCTCTTCATAACTCCATGTAAAGCAATCCTTAAACTTAATCATTAGCTTCACTAAATCATTGATTTTTTCATTCAATAGATAACTGATATATGTTGGGCATGGATCTTCTTCAGTTCTCAAGTTGATTTCTTTGAGCTCATCGATAGTTGATCTGATCTCCTCTTCAAACTCTAGTGGTGCATCCTTGACTTCAAACTCATTTGGATCATCTAAAGTTTCTAAGCACACCTCCTCATATGAGTTAGCATGATTTGAAAATAACCTATCAGATTTTAAATGATTGGTGATGACTAAGCAATAATTGTCATCATCAATTGGACCCACTGTACCGAATCCTAGTCCCGATCTTGATTGTGAATGTCTTCATTTATTATCCCATAACCTTTCAAAGTAATTCGACCTGTGTTTAGACCAAGCACGTGGAATTAATCCTTTCTTTGCTAAATTAAGAACACAAGATGAATGTCAATCAAAAGGTAATTCTATTAAATCTTTATATGAATCATCCTTAAGTTCTACATCAGCTTCTTGACTTGAGGATGATGCTCTAAGAAAGAACTTCTACACCTTTACATTTGTGGAAGACTTAGGGGCTTCCTTAACTACCAAACCCTCAACTTTCATGTATGGCTCAACTGTCACTTGCATGGGGATCTTCCATCTAGAAGTGCTAGCTAGCATACAAATCATATATGACTCATCCTTTGAACTAGATTTTAAGTCTATATATATAGTAGGTGTAGTCCTGGTAGCAAGGACATAACTCCTATTGGATGGCCAATAAGGAGGTGTTCCATCTCTAGGCATGTCTCTGGATCTGCCTCTTCCTCTGTCTGGTGGAGGTCGAGTCATTCTACCCATATGTTCAAATGGAGTAATGAACTGTGGGTGGACTCTAATGTCAGACTCTACTTTCTCCTCCATGTCTATTTCTCGCTCTCTTTTATTTTCTTTCTCATTTTCTCATTTCTTTTGTTTTTCTTTTTCTTTTTCTTTTTATTTTTATTTTTCTCTTTCCTTTTCTTCTTCTTTTAATTTTGAACTTTTGCCAAGTTCACGAGAATAAACTTGTTGATTTTGAGGGAGATAGTAGGTCGCATCCTCATATATTCTGACCTCATGAACTATGAATGGCTTAAGATCACCTTTGACACAGTATTCAATCCCACCCCTCATGAATATCATGCACTGATGTAGAGAGTATGGAACCACATTGTTCTCATTTATCCACGGTCTCCCAAGCAAAGCATTGAAAGATGTATCTGAGTCTATAATATGAAACTTGGCGGTAGTCTTCCAATCATCTACTTCTAATGGCAACACTATAGAGCCTAAAGACTTCTCTCCTTGTTCATTGAATCCTCTCAACATCATCCTCTCTTTTGAAAGTTTGGAGATGTCAATCCTTAAGTAAGCGAGGGTTTTTAGACTCATAATATTCACTGATGCACCCTCGCCAATAAGAACTCTAGATATCTTGTATCTTCCAATATCCACTATAATATAAATGGGGCAATTGTGTTTGGTTATCCTTAGAAGCAAGTCTTCATCACTGAATGTAGTATCCTCTGACTTGCGAGCCTCCTCTTTAGTAGCAGTCTGCTAGGCTAAGCATATATCCGGATCAAGAAGAGCCTTAATTAGGGATTCCCTCATCTCTTTGGATAAGATAAGGGCATCATATATGCTTAACTTAGCTGGCAGCTTTCTAAGATGTGCTAGGAAGTTGTAGTCAACCTTGGCTTGATCCTCTGCAAGCATATCTATGGGTGGAGCATCTTGTGGAGAGTCTATCTGCTCTTTAGAACTAATGATTTGCTTACACTTATCCTGAGGTGCCACCTTAGGAGGTAGAACTTTCCCATTATTTTGTAGACTTGAAGAGTTTTCGAGAGGAATAAAATTTAGAGTATCAGAAGAGGACAAGATGTAGTGAAAGCTTTCTTCATTGATTTCTTCTTAGATAGAGGTACATGATAGAAATCTAATAAAGTATGTAGGGAAAGGGGTATAGTGCCCTTGTATGTTGATACAATGCTCCTATTGATAGAAGAGGAGCTAGTGGAGAAAGAAGTAGTAGCTACAATGATAGATGGAGCGCTAGACTCGGACGGTGGTTGTGCTACTATGCTCTCCCGGGCAAGAAAGGTAGGCTGCTGCTGCTACTAGGCTGACACCTTCTTCAAGTTATCTTTGGCAACTTGCAAACCTTCCTTAGTGTTAGAGGTTTGAGTTGCTTCAGGCACCTGTAAAGAAAGCTTCTTGATCTTAGAGACCACTTTTTTAGAAGTTTAAGATAAAGAAATATCCCAACCTTATTTTGTCTTAAGAGGAGTGTGGCATCCCTTTACATTGATTTTTTCAACTATTGTTGCTTGATTTTATCTTTCGATATTGACTCAGAACCCACATTTCAACAATTTTGGTTATGTTGAATGGGGTTCAAATTGCATGGAGAGATTTGCAGAATTGAAGGAGAAACTTTGCATTTTGATTTCAATTTTGAACCCATACTCAACCGATTTAGGTAGGTTGGATGGGGTTCTAAAATTTGAGGAGAGATCTTCTTAGAGATATTTGTGTTTTATGCATCTTGTTTGAAAATATTGATAGTTTGAAAGACCTTTACTTAGCAAATATGGGTATGTTAAAAAGAGGTTATGATTGTGTGTTTGAAATAATTTTGCTTGTGAAGATTTGATTGTGTGATATTTTGATTTGAAAATTGGGCTTCTTACTTAACAAATCTGGTATGTTAAGTGGAGGCCACATGTGTTTGATTTGTGTTTGATGATGAGGCTTTCACTTAATAAATTTGGTATGTTAAGTGAAAGTTAAATGTGATTATGAGATAAATTTGCTTTTCTTTGAAGATGGGAGTCCCACTTAACAAATTTAGTATGTTAAGTGAAAGCCCCAAATTTTTTTGAGATATATTTGTTTTTCTTTGTGGATGAGACTCTCACTTAACAAATTTGGTATGTTAAGTGTAAACTCAAGTGTGGTTTGCCATGAAAAATTGGATCCTTATTTAACAAATTTGGTATGTTAAAATAGGGATCAAATATATGTTGAAAAGAGACCCTCACTTAACAAATTTGGTATGTTAAGTGAAAGTCAAATATGTTTATGATTTTGAAAATGAAACTTTCACTTAACAAATTTGGGATGTTAAGCGAAAGTCAAATGTGCTTATAATTTTTGAAAATAAAACTCTCACTTAACAAATTTGGTATGCTAAGTGAAAGTCAAATGTGATTGTGATTTTTAAAACTCTCACCTAACTTATTTGGTATGTTAAGTAAAAGTCAAATGTGTTTATGATTTTTTGAAAATAAAACTCGCACTTAACAAATTTGGTATGTGAAGTGAAAGTCAAGTGTGTTTATGATTTTGAAAATGAAACTCTCACTTAACAAATTTGGTATGTTAAGTGAAAGTCAAATTGTGTTTGTGATTTTTTTTTTTTTTTTTTTGAAAATGAAACTCTCACTTAACAAACTTGGTACGTTAAGTGAAAGTCAAATGTGTTTATGATTTTGAAAATGAAACTCTCACTCAACAAATTTGGTATGTTAAGTGAAAGTTAGATGTGTTTATGATTTTAAAATGAAACTCTCACTTAACAAATTTGGTATGTTAAGTGAAAGTTAAATGTGTTTATGATTTTGAAAATGAAACTCTCACTTAACAAATTTGGTATGTTAAGTGAAAGTTAAATATGTTTATGATTTTTGAAGATGAAACTCGCACTTAACAAATTTTGTATGTTAAGTGAAAGTTAAATGTGTTTATGATTTTTGAAAATGAAACTCTCACTTAACAAATTTGGTATGTTAAATGAAAGTTAAATGTGTTTATGATTTTGAAAATGAAACTCTCACTTAACAAATTTGGTCGAACATCTGACATGTGTTAGAAGCACTTGTAGGCTTAGGTTCTAAAGCATCCTTCTTAGAATAAGTCTTCTTTAGCATTTCTATAGTCTTATTCTATTAAAATCTAGGTCCTAGACTTCTAAAAAAATGTCAACCCAAAATCTAAATTTAATTCCAAAATTTAAAGCCTAATTACAGGATAGTTGAAATGTCTACTAGGCATCCCAGTATTAATAGGAATTTTCTACTTCATCCCTTTTGGCCTCCAAAATAACTCACTCCAATTTGAACCATTCCCAATTTAAAATTCCGAAAATCAATCTTTTGGAAACCACCTTAGAAATCCTTAAGAATAATAACTAATTTATTTCATTAAGAGTATTCTTAGAAAGAGACCCTTCTTAAGATGTAATTAAATATAGGGGATTTTCTTTAAAGGGAACCATGAACCTAATTTAAAATAAACCCTACTCTACTTTCCCATATAGTTCAGGAAAAAAATCTCTGGTACATAAAAGACCCGTTAGCCTTAAGAGTCTTTTATTAAATGATCGAATCCATTATTAAAAAATATGTTTATTTTTTGAGATGATATGTTTATTCTTTAATGATGCATTCGATCATCAAAATTAGAAATTCCTAAACTCTATGTGGTGTCACAAAATTTTTCCCACATCCCTCACTGTTTGAAATTCTAATGCTCAGTGGAAAAGGAGGGAGGATAAAATTATTACTTTTCCTGCCATCGGGTTTATTGTTGAGGAAAAAGCTTGGAATTATTTTATTTCTATAAAGTTAATTACCACTGGCAATATCAGTAAGGTGATTAGAGATAGAGCTATTTTTAATTTTGTAATTCAAAAGGCTTTATTATGGATATAGGAAAGATTATTTATAATTCTAATTATAATATGCTTAAGGGTAGTACTACTATTGGGTAGTGTCATCCTTCTTTAATTTATTTTTGTGTGTTGTGGTGGGTACAAGGGGAGTTAGATGAAAAAGTCTTTATATGAAAGTCTGCCTTGATTAAAAGAGTAATTAAAGGATTTGGCTTGAGGACGGAGGTGGTAGAAAGCTCACGTACACCTCAATCTAGACCCAAATCCTCCAAAACCTTACATGATTAGCTCCAAAAAGTTAGAGGGGAAGTCTCAGATTTAAGGAAAAGGGTTGATGAAACAAGTTGGTAGCAGTAGGAACTAGGGTAAAAATTTGACCACCATATGGTTTAATAGTAGTGACAGTTTATATACATGATTGAGTTTAACCTAACACTTCTTCATATGTTTGAAAATTATAAATTTTATGTGAGCCCGCATCAAGATTCTTTTCCTGTGACACCTCATTATGACCCTTATGTAGGCACCCTATTGGATCCATAAGAAGAAGAAGAGCAGGAGGATGACAATGACTATGGATATTAGTTTTTCCCTTTTCTCTTTTTTGTATTTTCCTCATTTTCTTCTCTTTTTCTTTATTATAAAAAAACTTATTATAATAAAATTTTCATGATAATAAATATGTTATTTCATTTCTATGTTCTTTTGTATTTTTCTCTATGGAATGCTCTAGGATTTAAAAACTTAATAATATTTTTTTAATTCAAAATGAACAAATTGAGGGCTTAGTGCCTTAGCATTATAAAATCAGCTCCTTGGCACCATTAAGGTAAAAGATATAAGCTCAAAACATAAGATCGCAACACCTCTACACTACATGAGTAGCACTATGGTGCTACATATATGACTTGGACTTCATGTTATAGGTGATCAGTTGGGTACCTAAGGTTTAATTTCCTGAGAGTGCAGTGGCTCAACTCTTCAATATCAGTTCCACGACACTATGAGATGAGTATAAAAGTTTAATTTTGTCAAGAGCTCAATACTTTGATGTTGAAACATAAGCACCTTGGTGCTATGGAATGCACGCCTAAGGGTTCAAGATTCTCGAGAGTACTACGCTTCGGTGTAGGAACATCAACACCTTGGTGCTATTACGTGTGTGCATATGGTCCAAAATTTTTGAGAGAACCATGCTTCGATGTTAGAACTACATCATCTTAGCATCATCAGGTGCATGCCTAATGTTCAAAATTCTTAATAGTGCTACATCTCAGTGCTGGAATTGTAGTGCCTTTACGTTATTTTGCCAATGCTTAAAATTTAATACTTTTGGTGAAATTTGACATTTCGATAGAATAACACCTTAGCAATGATAGGTTTACAATTTGTACTATATTATCACCCTTTTGCCTTGCCTCGAATCTAAGATCAATTGAGGGAGGACTTTGTTTCACCTTAGAGCCAAGTTTGACGGTGGAATAGATTTCAAGACTTAGCACCTTAGCGCCAAAAAATAATGTTATATCATTGTTTTATAGAGGTTTCTTGATTTCATAACCTAAAAGGGTTGCACTATGTTGCTGAGAAACTATAAATAAAATAGTAACCCAAGATCTTAGAACAATGGTGTTGGATATTTGGAACCACGAAGGTATGAGGCAGAGTGTCAAAGACTTCATTTTTGAGAGCTTAGCACCTCAGGGCTAGGATTTGGCACTGTAGAGCGGGTACTCTATTTTTTAGACTAGAGTCTTGTAGAATTAATAACTTTTATAAAAATCTAGAGGCATAATACTTTAGCAGCTAGATTATTCTATATTTTATTGCAAGAAGGACTCTTCTCCCTTATTTTAGATCCAAGATCAATGGAGGGATGCTTTTCATCTCGCATCGAAACCAAGTTCAATGGAGGAGGTCCTTTAAACTTAAAATTCTTGAGATTCTTATGGTAAAAATGTTTTTTAATAAAATTGAATTATTTCTCCGAATCTAGATCAATGGAGGAAACCTTTTTATTTCTTACTGGATCCAAGATCTACGATGGAATTTCTCAGAATTTTTTTAGGGAGGAATAAATGGCATAAAGGAATTTTTTTACCTGGAGTTTGCAATGGTTGCTCTTCTCTTTTGCCACATGAGAAAAAAAACACACCCCTTATTCAATAGTGGGAAGGCATTATAGAGAGTGTTTGAGAGTGCTTGGAGTACATAGAGTGAGTTCAAACCAGTTGTAAGAATTCTAAAGTTTCAGCAGTTGGATGAGGAAAAGAAGAAGATGGGTAATTGGTAGTTCTCCCTTTTCTATGAAGGTTTTAGGTAACCATTCTTGCATTTGGAGTGGTTTTCTACTCCATAACCATTCCCTCTCTCCCCATAAGTGTTTATCACTACTGCGGCAGGAAGGGTTAGATTTCTTACTTTTAAAATTGAAGACCATCGCAACAGCACCTAAGTGTTAAGATCATAACACCGAGGAACTATGCTATTTAAGTGGACAACTACTAAGAGTAATATGCATTACTAGATTTTGTAAGGCAGTGATAGCACTTAAGTATTGCGATTACAGTGCCACAGCACCCGAAGTTGAAATGTTCCATTTATTTCATTTTTTTAGATGCAAACACTACACATTTGTGCTAAGACATCAATAAAGGGGATGTTAATGAGAAGTTTCTTGAATACATCTATAAATTTATTAATCCAACTTCTTCTAAAACCTCTAGGGGAAAGACAAATGTGGTACACATAGAAGTGGGTTGCATGGGAATAGCTTTTACTTTAGCTACCTTTATGCATTTTACTACTTTCTTGTTGCATCTTGTTCTTTTCTTCTTTTGGTATCTCCTAACTCATAGCTTCATCCTTTAGATCATTGATTCTAGGCTACTTTGGACTTATAAGATCTTTTAACTATCTCCCACTCATCATTAATAGCCTTAATATACTCCTTGTTGTTCACCTTAGTATTAATATGGAGCTCGCCTATCTAGTAGTATGACAATTATTGTGAATGCTACTCAATCTAAAACTTGATATTTTTAATTGTAGTCTCCTATCATTGATTTTATGAATCATGATTTTAAAGTGTGGTATTTGTATAGGAAATAAATTGAGTGGTTGAAGCTATCAATTATAACAAGGTCCTTTTTAATAATGGTTATCATAAATTCTACCAGTGTGAGCTAACTATGGAATGAAGGCATGCGGTTGGAAACCTTCTTATCAATAAAAAAGAGATTATTAGTAGTAATGATCTAACTACTGCTTTACCTAAGTATTATTTTCAAGAAATTTTAGTTAGTTCCTCCACCCCAAATTATGTGTTAAAGTAAATGTTCTTATTTCCTTACTAGTTTTGTACAAAGTTCATCTACAACAAGTTTGGTTGTGTAAAGGGGTAGTTGGTATGGGATTATATGATGTTGTGACCCAAGATCCCAATAAAAGATTTATGCATGCATTGTGGGTACTATGAGAGAATTAAGCTGCTTTACATATGATGCTTTCTATGTGGAGAGGGATGCAATAAAATGTCTCATGTTTAATGTAGTCATTGGCTTTTTAGCATGGACTTTTAATAAGCCACTAGTAATTATTCATGGTCATCTCCTCTAATGAGTCATAAGTAGCCTCTTGATTCTTGCTCATGAATGTGCCACCAGATGGGACATCAATTATTGTTTTTATCAGCACAACTAGCCAGTGGTAGATGGTTTACACAAGAAATCTCCTCAAAAGGCCATTCATTCTCTTTCATACATCATATAATATATCACCTTCTATCTATAAAGAATTTGAGATTTTTATTGGCATCCTTGCTATCTTTTACAGAAAGATTATTGACAATAACTTCTTTTCTAGATCATCTAAGCTAATGATGGACTCACTAGACAAAGAAATCAACCAAATCTTAGTTTGGTCACTTAGTAAAAATGAAAAGAGATATTTACATTCACAACACCCAAAAGTTTAAAAAATACCTATTAGGAATCTAAAGTCAGTTTTTACTTCTACACTACTCAAAACTATTAACTTAGTCAAAATTACCACCCAATCACTCTGTTAGTGAAAACCCCAACATTTTTTATCACTCCATTAGTCAAATCCTCAACATTTTATTTAATCAAACCATTCATCTTAATGGAGAGAAATCATATATAAAATATCATTTAATTTTTTGATGATTCCATCCAAGTGTGAGTGTTCCACAAATGAAACAGGACTATAATAAAGGAAACAGGAAGACAATCTCAAAGAAATTGACAATGGTTGTAGTTTTATCTTACAATCAAGTAGCTTTAATTGGTTTGTCATTCTCTTCTTGGGCCCAACTTTTTCCTCCTCTTGGCTAGCTTCACATGTTTGCAAAATCACATAGTGGCCTTTGAGTTTCTATTTTTTATTGACCATTTTCTTGCTTTGCTTTTTCTATAGAAAATAGTAGCTTCCCTTTTTTTCTCCACTTATAACTTCGAGATAATATGTAATGCTTTTCACTATTATAATTTTCTTTAATTTTCTTTTCCTTTCATGTGAACTATTCTATTATTCTATTATAAGTAAGCAGCTGCTACTAATGTAAAAATGAAAAGACATTGAAATTAATAATGTCTTTATGTTATTGGTAGTGTTTGATGTTGTAATAGAGGAGACAATTGAGAAGTTGCTTTGTCAAAATGAATTCCCATAAAATGAAAAGCTTAGGTTAATAATTTATTATCATAAAAAATTATTCAAATACATTGCATGATTACATTTTAACTAACAATACTTAAAAAATATTTTTTGTAGGTGTTGTGATGATGAATATGATGCTATGTATTTATTGTATCATCAAATTTAGTGTTTTTTGGATTAATATTAAAATAAAAATAGAAGAAATTATGGAGGGAAAAAGTAGAAAATAATCAAGTTAGATAAAGATGAGCTTAGTTTTAATGTTATAATGGAAGAGATAGAAATAATTTTCCCGTGGAAAAAAAATATGTTGCCTATAAATTATAACATTACATTCATAGTACCCCACCACCCAACACCTCCCCCCTCCCTCTCCTTCCCTTCCCAAAGAATATGAAATTAAGACACCAAATTATGAGTGGATTAATATGTTGAGACATTCTGATGAACGTGATCAAGCCAAGATATTGCTTTCCATGATGGCTTGTAGAATGAGACACCTTCAAATACAAATGAATTTAAGATCCTATGGTAGAGTAGCATCACTCATAATATACAATTGTTGATGATTTTTTTACTGAGCATGAGCATGAACAATACGATGTTCTACCTTTGGGTTATGAAGAAGTAGATATTAAAGCTAATTTTATTGGAAGATGTTTCATTTATTCTCATATATGCAAGAATTTTTTTGTGCTCTAAAGTTGTGGTTGAAAATTTTTGGTATAAAGATCATGATAATTGATGAGAAGTGTGTGATAGAAAATTGTGCACATAATGGGTGACTATCACAAATCAAAGCATCATTATGCTATGATCAATAGACATTTGAAGTTAGAAAATTTGAGTCATTCCACCTTTGTCCAACTGTTAATAGAGCTGGGAACAAACAAGCTACATGTAATTATGTGGCCAATGAGATTGTAGACATTGTTAAGGGCAATTAAATATACAACCAAAATTGATAACTAATAGCTCAGAGTCTACATATGGTTTGTTATTATCTTATATGAAACTTCATCATTCTAAAACTTTTCTCATAACAAAGTTTTTGGAATAGTTGATGAAAACTATAGTGGAGTACCGGCATGATAAATAGAGCTACTTAGTAGAAATGCTTGATCTAACATATTGTCACTTATGAGGGCACAGATAAGTCATTCAAGAGAATTTTTGTAATTTCTAAAGTATGCATTCAATGTTTCATTTTTGGTTGTAGGCACCATATTGTCCTTGATGCATGTAACTTGAAATAAATATACATAGATGTGTTGCTATTAATAAATTCACTTAATAGCAACAATAGGTTGTTCACAATAGATTTTATTATTATTAAGGTGGAATCTAACAAAAAAAGGCTCTAATTTTTGAAAAATATTGTAGAAACTTGTGGTATTAAGTTATTTCCATTAACTTTGATTTTTGACATGGAGAAAGGACTAGAGCATTCTATTAGTAATGTCTTCTCAATTGTAGAGCATACAATTTATTTTCACCATTTGTGGGAGAACATTAAAAAAATATATACATTGTGCATATAATAGCAAGATTCAAACTATTATATGGAGGGTTGTAAATAGATACAAAATATTTGAAATTGATGCAATTGTGAATGAATTAGTGAATGTTAGTATGCTTCTCCATTCCTATTTACAAAAGCTATCATATAAATTGTCAAATAATCAATTCTTTTTAAAGATTACAAACCACTATATAACGAACATTAGAAGCATTGTTCCAACTCTCAATTTCAATATTCATACATTGATAGTTTCATTAATTTAATTATAATTATGGAATGATATGAGATATCCTAAACTATCTCTATATATCTTAGCCAATAAATTCCTATTAGCAACTTATGTGAAAAAATGCATGTTCAAGATGTAAGTGCTTTTGAACTTAAATTGATTTATGTAGGTTTACTCCATCACTAAGAAAATAAATTAGTCTACTATTAAATCTTGTTGAATGTTAAATACTACTAGCGCATCTTATTTTCTCCTATTATTGCAGCTTAAGTGCTACTGCTACTTATGTACTTTTGTTGTTGCTATTGTATGTAAATCGATTCATTAATAACAAATTATAATAGATACTTTTGACACTAACTGTCCATGTATATATAAAGATACCTGAGAAGACAATGAGCTTGTGACACTTGTTGTAACTACTTGAGTTATATATAGTTGCCACTTTTATGTTATTCATACTTATCATAATTTTATTTGATGAGTTTTTTCATTTATTTTATATAAGCATTACAAAGCTTCAAATTATCACCATATTTCTACAATTAAATTCTTTTCACATGACAATAATGCATCCTCCTTTTCTCAATCATTTGGCTTGATTACATGAGTTTAAAATTAGATCTCTTAGATATGCATTCATTATGGCAATGTCTAGTTTGAATAACAAGGTCTTGTTTGCATTGAACCAAATTGAATATTATAAAACTAAGAAAATTAGATTCATTAATAATAAGTGTCAAAGTATATTAATTATTATAAAGAATTTATTAATGATCTTCACATGATAATTAAATACACAATAATCTTAACAAAGAAAAACATCATTGTAATAATGATAGCAAGAATTACAATAATAACTTTGTTCTTCATTAAGATCTTCTCAGGTATCTTTATTATGTTCTATTGAAAAGCTTCTGATTGCTTCTCCATTTCATACATTGTGTGGTAATTATCATTTAACCAGTTTAAATAACCATAATCCTCTTCTATTCTATTATGCTAACATCTTAAAATTTTTTACCATAATTTGTTCTTTTATAGCTAGTGTTGAATCCAAATTTGTTTTTGGGTGGAGAAAGAGCCTTCTTAAATACCTAAGAAATAGGTTAAGAAAAAAAAGACTACTGATAAGAAGATAAAAGATTAGAAAAATTGAGAAAGAAATAATAATCATTATTGCTCATAATGCTCAAAATGCTAGAACAAAATATATCTAGAGTGAGAGCCAAAAGGTTCCCCTATAAGGAAGAAGTCCCACTTTTATAATATCAAAGTGTGACCATACATAGAAAGATCATATAAGGAAAATTTAATACAAGTAAATCCCCACCTAAGTTAATGGCAGTGAGCAAGTATAGATCCATCGACTGATGGGGGCAAGTAACTCATTATCTAGTGAGTGCACGAGTGAGATCGGGGCGGAGGAGTGTGGTCGCATTATTTTTCTACATAGTCGCTAAATGCTGCCAAGTTCAATTATGTTTTTCCATTGAGTCAGTATTCCTTAAGTTTTTCAGCTTGCTAGGTCAGGTCTATCTTCCCTAATCAAACACTTCTTCTGTCGAGTATATTTATTTTGGGTCATTGGGTACCCTTTTTACAAGTATGCTTACTATAATATATAGGCTAGCTTAGGCCTACCTGCTACTTTGGGTATACATTTAGTTTTCTGATTATTTTACTCCTAATAGAGATACGACCTAAAAATATCAAAATAATTATTAGTTATAAGGGTTTAATGGTTTAAAAAAAATTATGCAATTATTGAGAGGTCACATCACTTTTGGACTGATCTGATTTTTCAATGCTCTAGAAGCTGCAAATGGATCTTTTCTTTCTTTTTTTGTGTGGTTAGTATTTCTTTAGCTACTTACTCAGATAAATTTTTTTCATCCTAAGAGTCGACTCTACAAAATATATTAAAACATAATTATCATGGATGCAAAGAGACCAATAGTAACATTCTTCTTGCGATTCTATGGGTAGGCCTTCCAAAAAAGCCATGAAAGCAAAGAATTTGAAAGAGGTCCTTCCTATTGTTATAGCTACAGTAAGCATTTCATCTACTCCAACTACAACAACCATGGCCTCAACTACTCCCTCCAACCCATGAAGAGAATCGAGCACCCGCCTATCTAAGGAGTGGGTTGCCATGGAAAGTGGGTGAACTGAGGCTCTTATTGAAGAAGAGGAAGGAGGGGAAGATGTGCCTTTGATTTGGCATAAGAAGGTGATGGTAAGCTAAATGGTTGGGCTGGCCAGTGCGAGGACAACTATAGAGTTATATTTTACTGAGAGTTACTTTTATTGAGTGATATGAGTCTTTTTTATTAGATTTCTCACTTTCTTCTTTGAACATAGTTCAAGCTTTAGAATAGGTTGATGAGGGACATATGTCAGCCCTCTAAGTTATCTTCTATGATAGTCCAAGTAACTTCATAGAGTTGATTCACCTTTCCATGGGTGATTTCCTAGGCCATTCCTAAGTAGAGAGGAATTCTACTTACTTAATAGGTGGCTTCCCTTCCCAAGGGTTGGACCCATAGAAAATGCTCTTAATAAAATTCATCTCTCAGTTTTTGATAAATTCTTTTCGTGTCAACTAGCAATGACTCTAGCTTTTTCATTGACTATATCAGTGCCATGTATGGATTTAGCAAATATTTCTCCTTAAATTGAAGCTACTATCGATGTTCCTATCACCGTGGCCAACTTCACTTTTGCTAACATCAAAAAAATTATGAGTTTGCGAAGGGTGAGTCTAACCAATAACTTGGGAATGATGTGGAGGAAGAAAAATAAGTATTCACAAACTCCTCTGAGATCATCATTCCATGAGGGGAGGTTTCCCTCTTGAGGGAGGCCTACTCATCCTAGTGGGACATGGGTGAGCTAAAAGTGTAACTAGAGTTAGAGTCATAGTGATAGTAGTTCTTAGATTCTGTGTATAGGCACAACTTTGCTACCATGAGAGTTGAGATAGAATTACTTCAAAACTTATTCAAGTCAGAAAGTACTTACCTTCTTCTTTCCGACAAAAATTTTATATTTAACTATATATGTAAGAAAGATGAACTCACTGAGGATTGACACTTAGACCCTATAATAAAATTACTGAAAAGATGATGTATTAGGGTTATAGTGAGTGTATTGTACGAATAGTATGGGACCATGCAATTTTCAATGACTTTGCAAAAAATTCATGGTCTCTAGAATAAGGTACAGATGTGGAACTCACAGCTTCTATTTGTGAAGAGTGCATTGTTATGTATAGTGTTGACCATACCTTTTTCATACCAACTAAGCAGGGCCACCAAGATTGGTAAGCCAAGCATACAAAAGGAAGAGGCAATAGAGAGTCCACAGGATTGCAACTTAAAACATCTCTCTTTACTTTCGCATCAGCAAGGTTTCTATTGTTCTCAATTAATTTCTTTTTCTTTCTATTTGCTAGTCCATTTTTTTCTTTTGGTGACTTATTTTCCTAATTTTTTTCCTTTCTTGCTTACTCACTAGAGAGATGTATCTTGCTACCCTCAAGCTTATTCTAAAGTGCTTCAATTTTTTAGGAACGAGAGAGCGAGATCAGTGAGCGAGTGACAAATGTTAAAAACCTTACCTCTGTCAAGATAGGCAAAGCGAAGAGAAGGGGAGTCCAGTGTAGTTCCCACCAAGGATGCTGATGAGGTGAGGTTGAGTACAACTCCTATGAAGTCCAAAAAATAAACCATGAGCTCGATTCCTAGAAGTCTATAATAAAGTAACAAGTCATATGAGGAGGACGGAGGCTTGGAGGAAAGCTTCACTCTGAACTTGCATGAGCCCTCTCAGGAAGACTACGAGCTAGAACTTTCCATCTTCTCATGAGACCTTGATCATCTTTAGAGTGACATTCTTAATGCTCACCTGCCACATGCTATTATGACTTCTTATGCAATAGCATCACAATCAACTTGGGAAGTATACCACAAGTTTTTTGTGAAGAGAAAGGAGACTTTTGTGAATAGGTTCTAGTTGGTGAGTACAAAGAAGAAACTAAAAACACTTGAAGTCAAGCATAGGGACCTTCAAGCATGTGGCAGAAAGAGAGGGAAAACATGGAGGTTACTCACCTTGTGATGGAAAAGAGAGAATTAGAGGAGTAGCTCTTTCATCAGACTAAAGAGTTATATAAGAGAGTGTGGAGAAAATTTATGAAACCACATGGATTTCAAGAATTTTTTATTTAAATGATCAAATATGTCATTGAAGGATAACATATCATCTCAAGATATGAAAATATTAGCTTACAATGGATTTGATTATTTAATGAAAGAATCTTAATATGAGTGTATAAGGTTCCAGAAATTCATCCCTTGAATTATATGGTGAAATAGAATAGGGTTTATTTATTGTAGGGTATTAAGTTCCTTATAAAGGCAAGCCTTTATAATTAATTACATCTTAAGAAATAAATATTTTCTTAAGAAAACTCTTGATTAAAGAAATTTATTTTTATCTCTAAATGGATTTCAAATCTTATCTTAAAAGGATTTGTTAATTCAGAAATTCAAAAGGGAATGCCTCAAGGAAGGAGAGTTCTTTTTAGAAGCTAATCAAGAATAAGTAACAAAACAACTTTAAATACTATAAAGCATAATAAGGATTTCAACTATCCTATTATTGGACTTTATACTTTTGAAATTAAAATTATTAGGATTTTGGGCTGACATTTTTTAAATAAATCTTTTACTTAAATTTCTAATAGCACAAGATAGTAGAAACACCTAGGAGTTGGAGACTTATTCCAATATGGTGCTTTAGAAGTTTTAGTCTGAAAGTACTTCTAACATAAGTCAAAAGCTCAACCTAGTTTAGTTCTTGGGAATTTTTGGTTTTGTTTCTCGCTTAAGAAAATAACCCAATCCCTAAATATTTTGGACTAATTTCCCACGTAAAAGGGTTGCCAGCTAATACCATCAAAGCAATTTTAAATTCATGAGTTTAGTCTTATGAATACAAGATGGTTGGGTTGTTATATTTAGAAAAGGAAGCAAATAATCTAAAATCACTCCCTAACCCTAAGATAATGATAGTTATGTTGTGTGGTTGACTAATGCAATACTTTTTGTGTTATTTTTATTATGTAGTTTTAACTCAGAATTTTATTTAAGGCCTTAGGTTTGAAAATTCATGCCTAAAATGAGATACATTTAAAAAAAGGTTATGGCTTAATCAAAATGATAAGGCACAATTCCCTAAGAAGGGTGGTCATCCTCACAAATCATATGCCCCTTATGTGCAATAGGTAAAGCACCCAATTAAAGATTTATGAAAAATATGCTCATATGCTCACAAAGTCTAATTATTTCTACCTAATTTTTATTAATTAAACCTATGGATTTAATAAAGTAAAGTTATGTGTTGTTATTTATGTTTGAGTTATTTTGATTTAATGGGGTAGAAAAATTAGTTTTCTTAATATTCTAACATGTCCAGACTTCATCACAAAATATTGCAATCATATAAAGAAACCTATATAATTCTATTGCACACCCCAAAATAAATCAAGCCAATTTATATTAAATAAAATAGGTCGGTGCAGTTGGGTAGTATAACGTACCCCAAAAGTAAAGAAAAATGGGTAGCCAAGCTTTGCTTTTATACAGCCTGGCCTAGAACTAAAAGTCTTGCTCTATGGGGGTCTTCATTCAGGATCGTCACCTTTTTCAGCAATCTCCTTGGGCTCCATAGGGGACCACCAACAAGTAAAGTCAACTCTTGGATTAATTAAGTGTTATTTTCTTAACTTTATTTTGGAAAGTGATAGAATAAAAATGTCCTTAACCATATAGCATTTCTAT
This sequence comes from Cymbidium sinense, assembly GCA_021442155.1. Lineage (NCBI taxonomy): Eukaryota > Viridiplantae > Streptophyta > Magnoliopsida > Asparagales > Orchidaceae > Cymbidium > Cymbidium sinense. Next base: position 75,866,361 of record CM038227.1, read on the forward strand.
CCATGATTATACTAATTAATTGAGTATGAGTGATATTCAATGAATTTTAGTTTGAGATAATGCAGTATTAATTGAATGAATTTGTTTAAAATGATATTTTGGAGTTAATTCCTAGGCTCTCATCTTCTACTGTGATTGGAATATAGTTAGTCTAATAAATTAAATGTCTTGGAGATTGTTGTTAGAAATAAAGTAAAGCTTATGGCTAAAAGATTTTAATCAAATAGAAGGCATTGATTACTGAACATTTTTGGTCATTTAGAAAGTTCTTCCATTTGGTTTAAACTTTTTCAATTGGATGATAAAGGTGCTTTCTTGAATGGTGCAATAAAAGAAGAAGTATTTGATTGAATAGCTAATCAAATTTTAAGGCTCATTAAACCTAATTATATCAAAGGCCATAGTACAACATTTATGAATTTTTTTTATTAATGGATCTGTTGATACTAATTCTGTACTCTTCTTGTACAATTTTATGTGGATAAATTTTAATTGGATCTAAAAATTCATTTTTTTGTGAAGATTTTCAAAGGTAAGGATTTGAGATGTGAAAATGGGCGAGCTTACTTATTTCTTAGCAAGGTCAAAATGGTACATTTTTGTGTAAATCTAATAATACTAAAGAGTAATAAAAAAAGTTTGGATTGAAAGATTGTAAAAGCATCATCACCTAAATGAGCCTTATCACTTAGTTAAATAATGATCCTATAAGTATGTTCATTGATACTTAATTCATAGACATGGAGAATGTATTAATAGACTTTTTTAGGTTTAGTGCATAAAATATTTAGCATTTTGTTTTTATTTTCATGCATTTTAATATAGCATTTTGTTTATTTTCATTTAACTCTCTTCTTCATGATTTTTTCATTATCTTATGTTTTTAACTTATATTTGATGCATCCTTTTCATTTAATTTTATATTTTCTTTTTCACGTAACTTTGTTTATTTCTAATTTTATGTTTTCCTTCAATCTTATTTATTTTTCCTTTTGGTCTAAATAATAAATTATTTTAATTGTATTATAGGATCCCCAACCATATTTTACAATAGATCTATTTAGATCATCCAAATATGTTGGGGCAAATAACTTGATGATATATAAAATAATAGATCATACTCTATGAGTTACCATTGTATATTACATTATGTTTACAATGGTATGATTAACCTAGTCAAATTAGTCATTTAATTGAACATTAAAATAATTAATGTTACCGAATCATAATGTATGATTCTTTGATCATACTATATGATTAACTTAGTTAATATTTCAATTTAGATGCCCATTGGGAAGATCTAAGTTGTACTGTATAAACATATTTGTATTATATGATCTCATATAAAAATATCTATAAATAGCTAGTAATTTTTTCATTCTTTCATATAAGTCTTAAGCACTTTTCTCCTTCACGTATCACATACTTTCTTGAGCTATATGTGTGCAAGATCTTTTGATGACTAGCAAGAGACAACAAGGTAGTAAGCATGACAACTATTTTTGATCCGATGATGAAGAAGTTGTATTTATGAAGTATAAGGAATGTGTAATAATGGATTTAAAGCATTTTCTTCAAAATAAATTATCATTTCTTGTCCTAGATCTTTTTCTTAGTATAACCCTTCAATTTTTGATTTTTCTCACTTATCCTTTTCACTTCGAGCTACTTTTTCAATTTTTTTTCCCAACCTTGTTATCAATTTTGACTATACCCTCGTATAGCCAAGAGTTTATGGTAGAGAAATATTAATTTATGATATTGACCTTCACAAATTCCTATATGTTTCAAACACTAGTTCGTTTGGTTATAGTTTCTCAAATGACCTCATATATAATTGGTCTTCTATTAATATGGTCATTATAGATTCAGTGCTCCATTAGCACCAACTGACATGTGTTGAATGTCTGCGTTATCTAACATATGCTTAGACACAATGTAAATACCAAAATTGGCACTCGAATTAACATCATACACCTTCATTCCCTAGTAATATACTCTTGCATAACCCATACACAATTCAATGTTATGGATCTTTTTATTCACTACATCAAAATGTCATATTAAAAAAGAATCCAAAATTAGGAAGAAAATCACATATTTGTTTGATGTTAAATATAACCTCACTTATCTCAAGGCACTTGACCACACTCCTCACTTTATAGATCCTTCCTTCCCCAACTTTTATAGTGTGGAGCAGAAACAAACTTGCAAAGAAGCTATGACACCCAAAGGAATGGGTGAATTAGGTATTTAAGGAATTTTCAAATTAAAACTTTAATTTTAAATTTTTAGGAAATTTAGTTGTAGAAACCCTTTTAATATATTATAACAAATAAGCAAGAAACCAAGCAAATAAAGAAAAGTGTAGAAAGTAAAAGATAGGAGGCACAGAGATTTTATGTAATTCAGTCAAACCCAAAAAATAGCCCACTTCTATGCCTAGTCATCATGACTAGGTTTTATTAATCAAAAGGAGAATACACCCAATCTCTTGTACATTCCTACACCGAGCAAGCACAACCCCAACTTCGTACTATCTTAGATCAAGCAAGTACAATCCAACTCTATACTTTTCCATATTGGGCAAGTATAACCCTGGCAATAACAAGTTTGAATGAATAAGAAAATAAGGTACACTTTTGGAATATCTAAGTCTTAAATTTTAAAATAATTTTACACTCAAATCCCAACTAAACAATTTTAAGAAAAATAAGAAAGAGAGCTCAGGTGTTACATTCTTCAATAAATTCAAAACAATGCAATGAATAACTTTTTAAATAATATTCAAGATTTCAAAGTGTATGAAAGCCTAAAAAAGTAAAAATAAATATTCAAAAAAAATTCTTTCAAATCTTTTGAAGAATGAATGAAAAGAGAACAACAGAGTATTTTTATAATAAAGAACATAAATGTTTCATTCAAATCCAACCAATAAACTTACATATTCAAGAAAGAAAGTGCACAATAATTTTTAAATCAATTGCATGAAATAAAATCTTTTAAATCAAACCAATCTTTAAATAAAATAATAAATCAAAATAATGCTTCCAAACTACTTGACTTATAAATGAAAAGAGACTAAGGAAGAGTAAGAACTTTAAAGTATATAAAGCATTTCATTTAAAGATAAGCTAATGAACTAACCTATTCAAAGTATTTGAAATGAAACTAAAATGCTTACTCAAGTACTTTATGTCTATGCTATGAAATCTATGACTTGAACTTTATCTTCTCACCACATAAGAAAAGCTTGAAGAATATTGAAGATAATCACCACTTGAAGATTTGTTGAAGATGAGAGAGAGGAGAAGATCTTTTGCACTGCTATCCAATGCAAGCTTCTAAATTATGTTTGGCCAAAATACTTTAAAGAAATATTTTGAACTTAGCAGCTAACCTAAGAAGATGCCGCAACTGAGTAAGTTCCTCTCTATTGCCTCATTGCTATTCCATTGGACTTGGTGTAGTCGAATGGTTTCTTGCTTTGTTCTTTACTTAGTCTATTTTTGTGGATCAACTTTCATATGCTAATGTTGTGGTTTATGGTTCCCTCTCCATTGAGGGTTCCTTTGATTCCAATATTCTTCTTTTCCTACAAAGCTACCATAATTCTTTCTTAGAAGGTAGTAGTTTAGGCTTTCTTAGAAAGGCAAGCTGAAAGGGTTGTAAACCTGCCTTAATCCTTAATGAAGTTGAAACTTGGAACCTTGCTAAAACTTTTAAGTTAAGCTTGATTAGGAAATTCACTTGCAAACATCCTAAAAAATATTTTATATGCAAGAATTTTGAAGAACTCAAATTTGATGGAGATTGAAATGTGGGGTTTTTAAATGGAAGGCACATTATGATTAAAATTTCTAATGAGAAATACTATCCAAGAATTTATTCTAAGAAACTCTATCACATAAAAAATGTACCAATCATGTTACTTAAATGGACTCTTTCCTTTGACTACAACATAGAACCTCTCATAGATCTTATATGGATTAAACTTCTATGACTAAAACTACATCTATTTAATAAGTAAATACTTCACTCCATTATTACCATTCTGAGAGGCCCTTAAAGCTTGGCATCCCTACATTCAACTTGATAAGACCATCAGTTGCTAAAATCTTGGTGGAGATGGATGTCACATCCTATTATAATGATGAAATCTAGATTGGAACCCTCTCAAATAGTTTTTACCAAAGAGTGGAAATTGAGAAAAACCCTTTATATTATATGAAATGTATAATGTTTGGACATAGCCTTAAGAAATGCTATATTGCACACCCCAAATTAAAAGACTATAGATTTGAAAGGAACAAGCCATACTTTACTAGTAATGATGTGCAATAGCCCCCAGCATCTGAGTATATTGATGGTAGACCCATAACTAATGATATAATCCTAGATCTCCCTTACAAAGGTATAGAGGGGATTCTGGACAAAACACACCTTCATCAAAAACTAGAAAGATATAGAGAATTAACTAGAGCAACCACATATGGTTCAGAATAATGGATTTAAAATTGCTCATATTAACAATGTGGAAACAACACTAGATAACACTCAATCAATCCCCAACCTCTCAATGTATAATGATCGATAGAGTGAAGAAGTCCCAATAATAAATATTTGTAATGAAATTAATGAATTCACTGCTTCAATTTAGTCTAATCCAACACATGAAAGAGGCAACCTAGCTAACCAGGAATTGGAATTTAATAGAAATAATTCATAAGTGTAGATGTTATCAACTCCAACTAGTGGAGATGGTGATGATTTGATTTCTCAAAGTGAACTTTTAGAGAAGGAACATTATGATAATATATTCAATGCTTCCATGGGGGAATGGTAAAGTAGCTAAGAAAATAGGAATGTTCAAAAAAGAAATTGAGAGATTAAAAGCTTATTACCTAGAAAATCTTAAATTATGGATCAACAACTAAGTGGACAAGGGCCCTCTAGAGGCAAGCCTCCCCTCAATGTTAAACATCATGATCTAGAATATTAGAGGCATTGACAAGGCTAATGCCTCTAATAGACTAAAAGGCATTGTTAGACATCATAAACTTGAGATTTTTACTATCCATTAGCCTTTGGTTAGTGCTATTAACATTTGTAGATTTAAGAGGACATTCCCTAGCTACAATATTCATTTAAATAAAAACCAAAGGATTCAGCTTTTCTAGAAGAACATTTTTAGATTCAAATTATTTTAAACACCACCTAATACCTCCATATTTTCATTCAAGACAATAATGTAGATATTCATGCCACCATCAATTATGTTGCCTACAATAGAGAACTTTGAAAGGAGATCTAGACTAACATAAAATAGATTAGTTCCAACTTTTCAAGACCATGGATAGCTAGCGGAGATATGAACATGATAGCTAATCCATTGGAAAAGAAATAAGGGAAAAGACCTAACCTCTAAATCCTTATTGAATTTGCTAAATACATTGAGAAAAAAAATTTTACTTAATGCTAGTTATAATGGTTCTCCACTCACATGATGAAGGGGTAAAGTCTATGAAAGGCTAGATAGAATACTCATTAATTCTACTTGCAATTCCTCTTTCAGCTCCACTGAGGTGTAACATTTCTCTCGAATTGCTTTAGAACACTCTCCAATCCTTCCAAGTTTTAACATCATCCCCAAACCAAATCATCACCCTTTTAAATTCCTCAACATGTGGATGTTACACCTAGATTTTGATCATTGTTGTGAAGAAGCTATGACACCTAAGAGGGGGAGGGGAGTGGGGGGCAGAGAGTTTGGGGTGAGTTAGATATTTTAAAAGATTAGTTTTAAAACTTTATAGAAATGTTAGTTACAAAATATATAAGGTTATTTATAATGAATGATTGAAGCAATGACCAAACTAAATGTAAAAAGTAATGAGACAAGTGGCATAAGGATTTTTATGTGATTCGACCAAACCCAAAAACTAGCCTACATCCATGCCTAGTCACCCTGACAAGGAATTCACTAATCAAATGAGATCAAGTAAATATTTTGACAATAAAGCTCATAAAACTTTTCATTCAAATGAAACCAATGAATTTAAATATTCAAGATATTAAATGAAAGAACTTTTCTTACTCAAGTCATTTATGTGTATGTAAAGAGATCTATGACTTGAAAGTTTCTTATAAGTTGAATTAAAAAGGATTATTAAAAATCTTTACCAAAGCTAAAACAAATCCTATTTAATTAACATAACATGAATGACAAATATTTTTAATATGAAATTTATGAAATACAAGAAATGTAAGAAGCATTAAAGATCTTATTTTAAATCAATCAAAATAAAAAAAAGAAATATTTTAAATCACTTGAAGATGAATGAAAATAGATTTTAGAAAAAAATTTAACCATAAAACACTTGAATCTTTTAATACAAATAAAACTAATAAAACCAATGATTTAAAAGACTGAAATGAAATAAATACACTTACTCATGCCTTTGTATGTAAGCAATGAAATTAATTGACTTGATGTGAACTTTCCAAGACTTGAAAGAGGATTGAAACTTATGAATATAATCTCCTCTTGGATGAGATGAAGTTGTTAAGATAGGAGATGGACTTAATTAGTAAATTTTCAAGAATTCTTCAAGTAATAGTCTTGTTCAAATAATAAGCAAACAAGAATGAAATCTATTTGCACTTTGCTTCACTCAAAATCTTAAACAAGGTTTTGGCCCAGAGAGAAAAAGAGGAATGGAATATGGTTGAGAGCTTTAGCACTTAGTATCCAAAAGTGTCTCCAAAATAAAATTGCAAAGGCTAGGCCTAGTGGATAGAGTCAAGAGAGATTATCCTTGGATAAACATTACATCATATAGAACTTATAAAAAAAGGGGTAAGGATAAGGCAAGAAGAAAAGAGCTGGAAATTAATTTGGGAACAATCATGAATTTTGAATTCAAGAGCACATGATGGAGTTCCATAAGTTTGTCTAAGGGTTAGTAATAAATGATAAGGCTCTTTAACATATTAAACCTTAAGCCAAATTAGAAAGAAACCAAAGAGGCTCACGACCAAAGTAAGGAAGAGTGGGAGGGAAATAAAATAAAGAAATTATTTGATTTTGAATTGATGATCTCAATAAAATAAGCATGGATCCGTTATTGAAGATTTTGGCAAAGAGAGAGAGAGAGAGAGAGAGAGAGAGAGAGAGAGAGAGAGAGAGAGAGAGAGAGAAGATATTAATGAGAGTATTTTGAATTAGAAAAAATTAATTCAAAATTTTGGCCAAAGAGGGAAAATCAAATAAAGAATTTGAAGATTGAATTAATTAGGACATGATGTAATATTAATTCAAATGAAATTTATGAGCATGTGGGTTGGCCTAGAGGAGACTAAGAAGAGGGAAATAAAAATGAACTTAGCAAATATAATTTAATTCAATTAAGTCAAGTGATTTGAAATTTCAAAATTCAAAATTGGATGGTCAACCAAGGTAAAATTCAAGTGGAGATTCAATTTAAATTTGATGAATGATATGATGAATATATATTGAATTAATTAGAGTAAGATTAAAGATGGAAATAGCATGAATTAATTCAAATAAAGTAATAATAAGAAAATCCATGGGATTTTCGGCCAACAATGTATTCCATACTAAGAATGATCTCAAATCAATGCATTTAATTAATTTAAATCTAAGATGATTAATCAAGATGGGTTTTAAGTAATAAATACTATTTAAAATAATTTAATTTATTTTAATGGCTGTCGGCAATGTGTTTCTTAAAAAAGATTTAATAAAAATGAAAGAATATTAAATTGTTGTATATTTGAATTAAAATTTAAATTAAATTTAAATAATTTAATTAAATCCCAATTAGTTGAAATAAATCATGATAGGGTCGGAAAAATTATTCCATAATGATTAGAATCAATTTTGCATTGATATGGCTTGGATTATACAATCTAAATTCAAAATAATTTAAATTCAAAAATTCGAATGAATCAATTTTTAAAATTTGGAAAACGATGGGATTAATATGGAAATGATTTGAATAAATATTGCATGATTTATTCACCAAAATTATATAAAAAATTAAGCCAAAACATCATAAGGATGATATGAGAGAAAAAAATAGAATAATAGGAGAGAGAATAGAATAATTAGAATAATTCTAGAATAATTTAATTTCCATGCAATAAATATATGAATAAAAATTATGATTAAGCATGGAAATGATTTAATGAAGTATGAAATAAATTTATCTTACTTGAAAACACATTAAATGGAACTTAACTCATGCACTTAGTCTGTATTATCCAAAAAGGATAATTCAATGAATAATTGCAATTATGAGATGTAGAAAATATGAATAGTTTTAAAATGAATTACTTTGAAATGAATAAATCATTTTATTTTATTTTATTAAGCTATTTATTGGCCTTAATATTGTGATTCCTAAGAAAATTCTCAACTAGTTGAAGTCTAATAGCTTTTGCTTTCCAAATTGACTAAAGAATCTGGAGTTAAAGATTTTTTGCATCACTTGAATTAAACCAACTTGTAGCATCATGATTATATATTTATCATCAATATAAATCTAAATTTAAAATGACATTTATAATGATTAATGTGGAAAATTTAACCTGTAAAGAAATAATTAATGATTATTACATAAGGTTTGTAATCAAATCAAATAGTGAGATACACAAAGTGTACAATCAATAATTGTATCTTGAATGCTTGATAAAATGTAGACATTAACAACAATGAGTAAAATTTTGGTCATTAGGCAAGGAAACTATTATGGCACTGAAGAAGTGGAACAAATAAGTCTTTGAAATATACAAAGTCTCATTACATCCATTGAATGCAAAATCAATAGCCTGGAACAAGCCATTTCTACATTGGAACCCCAAGACACTTATGAGCTAGAATCCCAATTCGATTAGTCCCAAATAAATATGGAATCATATGTAGATAGAGAGGAAGACTATTTGAGATTAAAAGATTCATTTAACAACTTTGTCCATGGTGGTAGAAATTCTAGGTATTTTCATGCATGCATCAAAAAGAGAGAGAGCGAGAGAGAGAGAGAGAGAGAGAGAGAAGGAAGGATTATTGCTGAAGTGAAAGACTCCACTTGTCGATGGATGTACAATCAAGACCACATTATATAAAAGTGTGTGAAATACTTCTATAATTTAATTAACCAACTGCTAACTAACTCTCAAGCCCCACAACTTAATCACAACCTTTTTAAGAAAGGCAAAGATCTTATAAATAATGAGGAACCCTCTATCCACATGGAAGAGGAGATTCTGGTTGCACTAAACTCAATGGGTAGATATAAGACTACTAAGCATGACTCTTGTTCACCTCTTTTATCAAAAAGTTTAGGACATTGTAAAAATGGAAACCATTACTGCTATACAAAGCTTTTCTAGAGGGGAAAATGTACATAATTTCTTTTTTATCCTCATTCCAAAAGATAGGGAGACCAATACTTGGGATAAATTTAGAATGATCTGCCTTACTCTTGTCATCAATAAATTCATCAGTATAATTATTGCCTGTAGACTCCAAAAACTTCTCCACTTCTCATCTCTTTAAATCTAGTGATCTTTTTGAAAGGAAGGAATATAACAAATAATATTCTCCTTGCCAAAGTAATGATCAAGGACATTGATAAAAAAATGAAGTGCTAGAAATGTGATAAGAAAAATTAATAACAAAAAAAACATTTGATATTATCAGTTGGAGCTTTATTCTTGAAGTTCTTAAAGAGAGATGGCTTTCAGATGATTTTTTCTATCTAATTCATAAAATTCTAGAAAACAACCACTATAAAACTTTTATTATTGACCAATCCAATGGTTATTTCTAATCTAGTAGAGGTGTTAAACTAGGCTCTCTCCAACTCTTTTTATTTTAGCTCTGGACTTTCTCTCTAGAAGGCTTAACATAAAAGTTAAATCCATGAAGGACATAGGATTTCATACAAGGAGAAACCTCAATATTACTCTTCTGGATTTTGCTGATGATCTATTGCTCTTTTGTAATCAGAGCAAAAATTTATCCATAAACATCTGACAATCTTCAACGAATTCAGAAACCTCTTGGGTATAGATTTAAACACTAACAAGTATGTTTTTGTGATAGGAAAATTGATAAATAGATGCAAAATTAATTGAATTAAGGAGAATATTGGATACATTAAGTTCCCTTGGAATCAAATTATATAAAAGAAGAATCACTTCATCTTTTTTTAATTAGCTCATTGATAAGATCCACAACAAACTTAGCTCTTGGGAAAATTCATTCCTTTTATTTGGTGGTAGAATTACTTTGGTGAAAACCTTCCTCTTCTCTATTCCTTTTACACCTCACAACCATTGTAGATCACAATCAAAATTCAGAGAAATATTGAGAGGATGTTTAATGATTTATTTAGAGCCATAAAAATAAATCAATTCATTATGCCAGTTGAAAAAATATGAGCAAACCAATTTGCAACCATGGCTTCAGCTTTTGAACTGTAGTTGACAACATTAAATACAATACCATAAAGTTGAGGATCAAATTTAGAGAGAGAATCTCCCTTTGAGTTGAGTTCATGCATTAAATGTATTATTAGTAGATGCATCCAATGTTTATCAATCAAAAAACAATAGATTTTCAAATGTGGAAACATATTCTACTACATAGGGAACAAGCAAAAAACTTGATATTTTTGGACATTGGTGATGGAAGTATTGACTTTTAGAATGATCTTCAGTTAAGAGAAGTGACTCTCTTCAACTTGGGAAGAGAGAGTAGATCGCATCAACCACTAAAAGTTTTAGATTTCTTGAGTGTAGTAGGCTAGAATGAGGTAAAGTTAAAGGAGCACCTCCCATCGAAAACCTAAAATAGAATCAACACAATACCAATTGAGTGGAATACAAGAGACAAACTCATTATTAAAATAAAGATTAATGCAACATCCATTTCCAAAATCATCTATAGCAGCTGGGGAGAGGAATCAAAAAATTTTCATGGGGTAGAATAATATAGAATTTAATTCTCAAAAGTTCAATTTCCTTCTCTTATTGGAGACTCTTCAATAATCTAATCCAACAGATGATATACTTAAACTCAAGTGGTTAAAAATGCCTTCAATTTGTCAATTGTACAATGTAGAGGAGGAAACCATATCACATTATTTCATACAATAGAGTTTTAGTATATGGATATAAAAAAGATTTGCAGATCTTCTAAGATCGATGTGACTTATCAGGCTAATAATATACATGAGTTAACTAAAAGCTGGCAACCAAAGGAAACTTAAAAGACTAACATTGCCTAATTTACTCCATTGACCATTCTATGGTTTATCTGAATTACAAGGAATAAAAAGAAGCATAATAACACAATCATAAAAGGAAAGCATAATAGCATGGGTTAAAGCATACTTAATCAAAGCAATTAGAAATGGTTTAATCAAGCATTCAAATTTTAGAGGGAGGAAACACTGTTTGGAAATACTATTATGGAAAAAAAAATTCAAGGCAATTATGGTAGAAAATCTACTAGATAAAGCCAACTCATAGCACTCCCAAAATAAACATTGATAACACTTTTGATATCAATACTAATAATATTGGGGTTGCAAGACTAATTAAGGATAGTAAAGCCAAATTCATGTATATTTCTTCATGACATCTACTTCTCTTTCTCCCCTCCATGCTAAAGTAGTAGCTTGTCTTTATGCACTAAAGATTGCCTCCATAAATCCATAATGTAGTTATTGGATTGAATCTAATTCCAAGACCCATATTTAGCTACTCATGGAGATTGGTGATCAAAATGTACTTTGGTACATTATTAATTATCTCAATTCTTAGGGAATATGCTAAATAATTTGAACACTTCTTTCTCACACATCTTGAGAGAAGTTAACCATCTTGCTGATTTATTGGAAAAATGATGGGCTTCTTCTCAATCTTACTATTAAGATAATGACTGAACCTAAGCTCATTTTTTGGTGCAAAGTAACAACATCAGCTTACCATACATTAAAAATTAGAACATTGTAACTGCCCCTCTTCAGTTTTTGTTGGATTACTTGTAACTTTGAAGTGATCAATGAATTATTACTTTTTTGAAAGAAAGAAAGATTTTGCACTTGAATTCAAGAAACCAAATTGCAAGAGTTTGGCCTATGAAGAGAGACGCAAAAGAGTTAAATGTCATGAAAACATCTCTTTAAATTGAGCTAAGGTCTTGAGAATTTTAGCCAAGCTAAAGAGAAGAGGAGGGAAATTATGAGAGGGAAAAATTAATAAGGAAATAATTTGATTTCAAGAAAAAGAACACATGCAAAATAAAAATTAATTTAGGGTATTTGAATTTCAGCCAAGAGAAAAAGAAAGAGAGAGAGAGGAGAGATGAGGGAAGGAAATCAATCATTCTAATAAAAAAAATCAAGTGAATAAATTCAAGGATTTTTCGCCAAACATGAATAAAATGAGGGAAAATAGTTTTGGAAAAGAATTGAACTTTAAATAATTAATCACATGGCTTAAATTTAAATTCAAATTAGATTATTGAATATGGGTGGTCTCTAATATGAGTTGTTGGCCAACGTAAGAGAGAAGAAATAATTAATAATCTTAACATATATAGCTTAGAATTAGTAAGGCAAACAAATTCAAGAGGGAAGTAACTCAAGTTCATTTGAATTTGAATCAACCAAAGCTAGATAGGCAACCAATCAAGAATTAATGCATCATGATAAGGTATATTAAGTTAACCAAATTTAATTGAATGAGAAAGGCAAGAACTAAAAAATAAATTTAATACAATAAAAATAAATATATCTTAACAAGAATTTCAATGAAATCACATCCAAAAATTGAACAATCTTAATTTAATCCAATGAATCACATCTAAATAATGATGAATCGATTTAAGAAGATTTTTTAATTAATTATATTATTTAATTCAACAAAAATAAATAAAAGGGGGTTGAACAAAAATTTCTATAAAAGAGAAAATTAAAATAGGGAATTGTATAAATATAAGGCTCCTTTTTATTTAATTTAAATTAACTTAAATTAATTCAATTAAATTCAAATTAAATAAATTAATGCATGATAGGGTCAGCCAAGTATTTCCCTAAAAAATGTATCATTTTTCGAAATAAATAAAGGAAATTTTAATTTTGAAATTCAAAGTATTTAAATTTAAAATTTAAGTAATTTTAAAATATTAAGATTTTATGAAATTTAAGAAAATTATACGATATTAAATGAAATAAATAACATTAAATTTATCATCCCAAATTCATCAAGAAAATTGGTCAAAATTAATAATGGATTTTAATTTTGATTGGAGAAAGAAAATAAAAGTATAGGAGAGAGAAAAGAATAATATGGATAATTCAAAAATAATTTCACTCTTATTCAAAAATAAATAGATAATAAATAAGACCAAGCATGGAAAGAGTTTTAAATGAAGTGTGAAATAAATCCAACTCACTTTAAAACATAATCTATAAGGCTCAATCTCATGTAACGTATTAAATTATCCAAAAAAGAATAAATTAAAGAATAATTGAAAATATCATGCAAATAAAATATAAGTAATTATGTTGAAGTTTAAATAAATGGTTTGAAATATTTATATAATTATTTTCATAATATAGAGCTATTAATTGCCTTATTGTTGAATAACCTTGGAAGATTCCCAAACTGCTCTCATCTAGTTCATCTTGACTTTCCAAATTTAACTGAGTTTATTGAGTTTGGTAAGCTTCCTGAAACACTTGAAATAAAGCATTAATTCCATCCAATCATATTTTTGTTATCATCAAAAGCAATTTCATAAGCAATTGGTCTCATGGAGACAATAACATCTTCTTTTTTGATGATGACAAACATACATAGGTAGTGTTTAAAGATGAAGGTGCAAAGTGACCTTTCATCTTCTTTTAAGCAAAGAATAATATATAGGATTTTATAAATAAATATTAAGCATACTACAAAATAAATGGAATGAAACATATAGCGAGGTAAAATTAAAAAGCTAAGTAGGACATGTAGTCATAATAAAAATAAATTAGCTCCCATTATATCTATGCATATAAAATTTTGAGAAACATTAATAACATTTTTAATAGACCAACATACATATTTCTATCTCTTTGATATAAATGAAAAGATGTAAACAAATAAAATGTGCTAAAAATAAATTTTATTTAAACAGATGGATTCAACATGCCGAGCATACATCTTAAAAAGTGTCATTCTGGTAATGACTTTGTTAAAAATATCAGCAACTTGTAAATCATTACTAATAAATTCAACATTAACATCTCCTTTACAAATAAGATCAAAAATAAAGTGGTGTCTAATCTCAATGTGTTTGATTGATGAGTACTGCATATGATTTTTAGTTTATTTGATATCACTAGTGTTGTCACATCTAACATAAATGTGTTAATGCCTTATCCCAAAGTCTTCTAATTAGTGCTTTAACCAAATGACCTAAGAAACACAATTTTCAATAGCAATGTACATAGCTTCATTAGTAGAAAGAGCAATAGAGTATTCTTTCCTGGAGGACAAAGACATAAGAGATGATCCCAAAAATAGAGTTCTAACTCCTTGGGAGGGAACTCCTATAATCAAATCATTGGGATGATTCTTAACAAATTTTCACTCTTTAGGAAAACAATCATCAACATTTTCTTCCAAATTTATGTTCTTAAATTCTTTTATCTCATCCTCAACTAGGTCATCTCTAAAAGAACTTATCAAGTTTTCATCAAAAATAACGTATGCAAATTCTTCTACTATCATATTTTACTTATTGAATACTCTATAATATCTATTATATAAAGAATAACCAAAAAATATTTCATCATTCGACTTGTTATCAAATTTTTCTAAAGATTCTTTTCCATTATTCAATATGAAACACTTACAATCAAAGATATGAAAATGATTAATCTTATGTTTCCTTCCAAATTTATAAGGGTTCTTATTCAAGATCAGTCTCAAATAAACTCTATTTATCACATAGTAAATAGTGTTAGCTACTTCAACCAAAAAATATTTAGGTAATTTATAATCAAGTAATATTGTTGTATTAAATTCTATCAAAATCTCATTCTACTTTTCTACACCACCATTTTGTTGAGGAGTTCTAAGAGCAGAAAGGTTATGTTTAATTAAAGATTCATCACGAAATTCTTCAAAAATAAATTCACCTCCATGATTTGATTGAATTTCACTAATCAAACAACCTTGATCCCTTTGAATATATTTTGCAAATTTCTAAAGACATCAAATGCATCATTCTTATGTCTTAAGAACATAACCCAAGTAAACCTAGAAAACCATTCATAATAATAAAACCATAGAATTCAACTCCTAAGCTAGATATGCAGAAGTTATAAAAGTATAGAAGTAAAAAAACAATGTTTTACTTTTAAAAGAGTGTTTAAATTATTGTCCATGAATACATGCATCACAAATATAATCATAATTTGATTCTAGGCAAACCATATACTAAATCAAGTTTTGCAATTTTATTTAAAGAATGCATGGTAATATGGAATAATTGTATGTTCCAAAACCATAGATTGTCATGAGAAATTTTAAAATAAAGTAAATTCAAATTGGTGACACAAGAAATTTCAAAATCAATTAAATAAATGTTCATATGTTAATGTCTTACAAGGAAAACTTTTTCTTTATTTCTAATAACGCAAAAAGAAATTTGAAAGTCAACATTTAAACCTTTATCACACAACTAGGTAATTGAAATTAAGTTATGCTTTAAATCATCAAATAAAAATACTTAACCTAAAGTAATCAAAATTTCAAAAATCAAGCTAATCCCAATAATTTTTCATTTTGCATTATCGCCATAAACAACATATCCTCCTTCACAAGGTTCTATAGAAGAAAATTTTGATTTGTCACCTGTCATATGTCTTGAACATCTGTTGTCCTAGTACCACATGCCTTCTTGGATTTTTCTTTGAAGGCATTCCTACAAGAGAATATTAAGGGAAAAGTTTTGGATCCCAAACATGTTTGGGTCTACATCATATAGTAGTAATATGCAATGTATTTTGTGAAGTGTTTATTTTTGCATTTCTAATTTTAGTATCCAAATAAATTTTGATCTAGGAAATGCTTGAGATTTACATGCATTGTAATCAAATGAAATATGATCTCTTTTATTACAAAAAATACACCAAATATTTGTGTTAGCATAAGGTTGATATTTAGATGATTTTGAAGTCATAGATGATTTGCTACTACTAGATGAAATATGTGAGTGTGAGCTACAACAAGAACACAATATTGCATGTAGAAAATAATATTATCTTTTTAGTTATTTTTCCAAGAAAAGATTGATCCACTAATGCATTATTTCTAGTTTTCAACTCACCACATTCATCTTTTATAGATAAAACATGCATTTCTAATTTTGTCTTTTTTTCTAGAATGTTATATTTTCTTTTCAATTTTTTATATTCATGAGCTAATTAATTAAAGCATAATCCAAGTTTTTATAAGAAACTTCTTCACATACTACCTCACTAGAAGTGTCCACATCCTCCATGAGATATAGATTAGCTTCTTCTTCAGTAATGGCATCACTTGATTCTTCTAAATTAGAGTTTTTGCATAGGGCTCTATTATTATTCTTTTATGGCTTTTTATTTTTTTTCCATTTTTTCCATTTTTTCAGTTTGCTTTTCTTTCTCAACTAATTCACAGCAAATTTCTCTTACATGTCCAATATTTTTGTAGTTGTAGTGAATGATTCTTTTGCGTGTATTAGACTTTTTAGTAGGCAATTTATACATATTAGACTTGTCATATCTTTGCTTATTCTTTTGGAAAATATTTCTTAATTTCTTTGAAAGCATAACAATTTTATCATTGTCTACTTCAGAGCTTGAAGCATCCTCCACACAAGTGTCCTCCACCAGCAAAGAATATATTTTCCCTTTCTCTTTCTTTTGGAAGGAGTCATTTTCATGCCTATGTGCTAAAACTTATTCATGAGCTATCAAAGAGCTAAAAAGCTTATCAAGTTTATATGTAGTTAAATCTTTAGCTTCACTTATTGTAGTTACCTTAGCATACCATTCCTTTGGAAGGCATCTTAAGATTTTGTAAATTAAATCTTTATTTTTTATTTTTTATCTAAGAAAAGACAATATATTAATTATCCTCATTAAATAAGTATACATATCAGAAAAGGATTCATTTAAAAAATTGTCAAATTATTCATATTCATATACTAATCTACTTTATGGGTATCTTTCACTTATTAGTACCCTCATATGTGATAATCAACTTATCCCAAATTTCTTTAGCAATACTGAGCATGGGAATTTTCATGAAGTCATAAATAAGCAAAGAATAGTATAAAATGTTACATGCCATTGCATTAAGTTCATATAACTCTCTTTCATAGGTAGGCCGTTCAAGAAAAAGTTTTTCAACTTTTGAACCATTTATTTAAATATTTGGTGTGTGATATTGATGTGACAGTATATGCCACATCCTAGAATCTTTCCCACAAATAAAAGTACTAATATAATTTTTTTCAATAATCAAATAGAACATTATCAAGTAAAGGTGGTCTACGTGTATATTTTCCTTCGGGTAGTGCACCTTGAAAAAATATTTTTGCCATCCTGATCTACTAAAGAATATGAAGCCATAAATTGAGCTAAGGCTCTCATACCAATTGTAAAGAAGCAATGGCACCCAAGAGGGGCTGAATTGGGTATTTAAGAAAATTTCAAATTAGAACTTTAATTTAAAAATTTATAAAAATTTAGCTATAAAAATCCTTTAATATATTATAACAAATAAGCAAGCACCCAAGAAAATACATAAAAGTGTGAAAAGTGAAAGACAAGAGGCACAAAGATTTTATGTGGTTTAGCTAAACCTAAAAATTGACCTATATCCATGCCTAGACACCCTGACTAGAAATTCACTAATCAAAGAGAGATTACACCCAATCTCTTGTACTTTCCTACACCAAGAAAGTACAACCCCAAATCTATACTTTCTTACATCGAGCAAGTATAACTCTAATAATAACAAGTCCAGAAGAACAAGAAAAAGAAGATACAATTTGAAATATCTAACTCTCAAAATTTAAAATAATTTTGCACTCAAATCCCAACTAAATAATTTTAAGATAAATAAAAAAGAGAGCTTAATATTGTGTAATATTCTTAAAAGAATTTAAAATAATGCATTAAGTAACTTCTTAATATAATATTAAAGATTTGAAAGTGTATGAAAGCCTTATAAAAGTAAAAAAAAATTCCAATCAATCTGAAAAGAAATTTATTCAAAACTTTTGAAGAAAGAATGAGAAGAGATCAAGAGAGTATTTTGACAAAGAAGCACAAAAAAATTTTCATTCAAATCTAGCCAATAAACTTAAAAATTCAAGAAAGAAACTGAACAATAATTTGTAAATCACTTGCACAAATAAAACCTTTTAAATCAAAGCAATCTTTAATCATCAAAAAATAAAAAATCAAAACAAACCTTTTAAACTATTTGACCTATAAATGAAATGAGACTAAGGAAGAGTAGGAACTTTAAAGTGTATGAAACCTTTCAGTCAAAGACAAGCTAATGAACTCAAAAATTCTAAGTACTTGAAATGAAAGTAAAATTCTTACTTAAGCTCTTTATGCGTATGCAATGAGATCTATGACTTGAAATTTTCTTTTCACCACACAAGAGAAGCTTAAAAAATGTTAAAGATATTCTAAAAATTTTACAAGACTGAAACAATATGCATGCATGTTATTAGAACATGCAACCATGCAGGTAAGGGGTTTCTAAAAATTTTATTTTTTATTAAAATCCTAGGCTTTAATATGAGGTTATAAGTTGATTAAAACTTAATTGAAGTATTTATTTGGAGTAGAAATTTTAAATTTCTAAAGAGCCTACCACATCTACAGCAAATAATAAATAATCAAACTTTAAGAAGCCAATGAAAATGCATGCCATTTCTATTGTATAATCAATGTAAACACAATAATAAAACATTAATTGAATAAAATAATAAAAGGTCAGTATGTCCAAGTACCACCGTACACCTTAGAAAAAGAGAAAATTGGGTAACCGAGCTCTACCGTTATACATCCTAAATTCAAATTAGATTATAATAAAAATAAAGTTATGAGGGTCTTTAATTCTTCATATATATCTTCACTTCATGGATTGGTGCTTCAGGTACCATAGGGCCTCTCAAGTTAATGCCATGTAGCCACTTCTCACCCTAAATCCAATAACTCTAATTCTAATACTATTACAAAAATTACATTTTTATTAAATGAAAATCTCACTACACTAACAAAACAAATATTATCTTAACACATATTCAAGTTAAGCAGTTATATTTCATACATTTGGGCTTAACACCCTACCTTGGGTCACCAAGCCCACCTATCCTAATGGATTACGCCTAAGGACTTAAGTAAGACCTATAAGCAAGAAGCATTTATAATTTTATTATTACAACCGTCTCTTAAGAAAAATCACTTTATAAAAACATTATAAGTTTAATATTTTCCTAACATCTAGGCTATGCCCAAATAATTCTAACATCCAGTCTAAATAATACATCAGAAAATAAAATATCACATCAGCAAATCAATCACCAGTCTAACTTAGAATTAGGATTAGTAACTTAATATTCTACAGTGTGAGCTAGTCTTGGTGTGGTATTGCTTGATTAAGCTTTATTATTTGAATTTTCTAATGATGAACATTTAAATTTCTTATTATGTATGATTACACTTTTATGTGATTATTGATTTGAAATAACTTTTTTACTTAAGCTTTGATTTCATTTTGAGTTTTTTTTAAAAAAATTTGGGGTTATAAAGACAAGAAGAAGAATTAAATCCTTCTTAATCCCTATCCTTAGATTTATTTTAGGAGATTAATTCTTAGAATTTTAAATACTTTTAATAAAATGTTACAAATTTTATTAGGTTTTATGTTTAAATTGACTTAAGACATTCTATTCAAAAATGAAGAAGCTTCTTAGGATTAATGAAGTCAAACTATGATTGATTCAATAATGCTTTCTTAATTTTTTCTTTATTATTCCTTAATATTCACTTAATTAAGTAAACATGCTTAATAAAATAGTAATATTTAATAAAGTATGAATGGATTTATACAAATAATTTACATTAATTTGCATATGGAATATGATGCATGAACTCTTATGAAATAATTTATTTTAACCATATTTTATGCATATACATGAGTATATTGAATTTAAATAAGTGTGTGCTATTATTGAACTAGGGAAGTGAGGTAATTAGAGACACCCATAGGACTACTTAATGTCTCGTGCTCTCAGGATGTCCAGGCTATGTACTTATTAATTTATATATATATGCATAGATATATGGACAAAAGTACAAAATTATAAAATTTTTAGGATGTTTCAAATACATATGAGTGAAAATAATTTAACTTTAAAATGCATCTTACTATAAATTTCAAGATATGTGTCATATTATACCAAAAGTTTGAGGTATCAAGATCTCCTTCGAACTAGT
The DNA here is from genome assembly GCA_021442155.1 of Cymbidium sinense. Lineage (NCBI taxonomy): Eukaryota > Viridiplantae > Streptophyta > Magnoliopsida > Asparagales > Orchidaceae > Cymbidium > Cymbidium sinense. Next base: position 75,886,952 of record CM038227.1, read on the forward strand.
AGCCCTAAAACCTTGAGTTTCCAGGTATATATCATTAAAATTATGGTTTATACTTATAAGAATTAAATTTAACTTTTAAGTATTCTTATTAGTTTAAATTTAGATTAATAAATATCATTTAATTAATTAAAAATTATTTTGAGATTTATTAGTGATAATAGCCATAGTATTTAATTCAAAGCAATACAATCAAATGTAATCTTTAAATTTAAAATTTAAAATATGAGTGAATGAAACAAATGAAATAAAAATTATGAATAATTTATTTAAAGCAATTAAACAATACTAAATAGTTTATTTGGCTTTGTTAATTCCTAGGAACATTCACATTAAATAAACGCCCTTAAACCTAATCGAATTCATTAAGGATTAATTTTTAAAATTTGAATCATTTTGTTCTAAAGAAGAGAAGAAACAATTAAAGTTATCCTTTTGCCCATGTTTGTTCATTAAGTGGTTTAAAAGTAGTTTAGGTGTTTTTTATGATTTAATTATGGTTGATTAAATATATAATCAGATTAAGCCTGTAAAAGCTATTGAATTTAATTATCCCTTGAATATAAGCCAAAAAATTATGAGAAACTTATAGGAAATGCTTAAACATAAAGCAAACATGCCTTAAAAATTTTAAAATAATTAGGCTTATAATTAAGAGTTAATTAAATAAATAGGGCAATCTAAAATAATTAATTACACTCAAAGTTCCTCAATCAAATTATGGATTTTATTTTCATTATAAACCTTTTTGTTTCCTAAGCACAAAGAGGGCATGGTCAAAATTTTTAATGATTTACACTAGTTACTGTGATTTATCTAAGTTTTAGGTTAATTAGAATTTTAATTAATTAAATTAAAGACTTATTATAGTGATTATAAGAAATAATTAGAACTAGAGATCCTAATTAATTTTCCTAGTCATCTTTGTTGTTCTAAAAATAAATTTAGCTCTCATAATTAATTCACTAATTTTCTTTAATTTTAAATTATTATTAAATTTATAAATGATTAATTAGGGCTTAGAAATAAAGAGTTTTTAAATCACTTAGCTAATTAACCTAGAAAATTTATGGGAGATAGTAGTCATCTCAAGGAACAACTAAACCAAATTCCAAAATAATTAACTAAGTAATTTAGTAAAACTTCATGCTCTAATTAATCACTACTCACTTTATAAAGTTAGGGCTTTTATTTTTCCTAAATTCTCTTCTATCTATGCTTTCAAAAATAAGTTTACTTCTATTTTTTTATTTTCTACAATTAGTTATATATTTTCAAAGTTCTAGCTAATTAAAACACAATTTAAATTCTAATTAATACATTTACCCAGTCACACTGACGCAATAATTCTTTCCCCATGACACCATGGGATTGGTCATTTAAATCATCTTGCTTGGCTACTGACACACTGGTGGTGGACATGCTTTGTTCTTAGTGATCTGGTCATGGATCAAATGATGGAGGTAAATTCCATGATTTAAATCAAGTTTTTTAGAGTGTAATAAAGGTTAATTTAGATTTGGTTGATTTTTAGTGAGGCTGGATGGAGGGGAGGCTCAAGTTTTAGGTGGTGTTAGTCTTGTTTGCAATAGATTGCTCAAACAACTCTAGGGATGCTTGGGGATAGAGGAGAGCACTTTGGTTATTGTGTCTATCAAGTTTGAATGCTAAACGAAGAGTATATTCTCTTCCCCAAGTGAACAAAGCCATGGGATGGCTGAGGGAGTTTAGAGGTCTACCATGGGGAGTACGCCTTCCATGGGCTAAACCAATGGTCAAATAAGGGTGGGGAGAGGTCCTTTCATTGGTCAAAGACTAAGCCTAGTAGCCTTCGATTAGGTTGGGTCTGAGGTCATATTTCCAAAGAGAGCTAAAGGTGGCTACCATGGGCTAGGAGAGAGGGTAGGCCTTCCTAATGGAGATTTTATTTTATTGAAAACCCTTGGTTCACTTGGTTTGGCAAAATCAGCTTAACAATGGGTTCACTCCACTTGGGCAAGTCAAGGAGAACCTATGTTTGAGTTATGCCAAGTTTGGCTAGGGTTGGACTTGGTTATTGGGTTTGGTTTAGTTTGATCCATATAGGTCATTTGAGCTTAATTTAATTAGGTTGACCAATTGACCAAATTAGGTTAAGGGGGCTATTAGGTTTTGTTCAAATGATCATTTGGAATGTATTGGTTAATCAATTTGATTTAAATTTGAGTCAAATCAATTAAATGGGCTAAATTGACCAATTTGTTCAAATTGGCAAATTAGGTTGGATAAGAGATTGAGTTGTGCTTCATTGATCATTTAAAATTGAATGGAGGCTTTAATTTGAATTAATTTGGTTTATAATAGGTTTTAGTTCAATTTGGTCTTTTAGGCCAAATTGGACTAAATAGGTCAATTTATGATTGATTGGAGGCATTAATTGCAATCAATTTAGACTATAATAAGTTTTGGCATAATTTAATCCTTTAGGTCTAATTAGGAAAACTTGGGTCAAGTGGCCAAATTGACTTAATTGGATTCAATTGATTGTAATCAAGTGATTGGTCATGATCAACAATTATTTTAGAAGCAATTGGATGAGTTGATTTAGTCCAATTTGGATTGAATTAAAATTTTACTCCATTTGGTATTTTACGATAAATTGGGTCAAGTAAGACATTTGGCTTGATTGGGTCCAATTGGGATCAATTATATGTTGAAAGGGATTTAATGATGAATTTAGAATTGATTGATGACTTTGGTTACAATTAATTTTGGTTAGATTGGGTTTTGGATCTTTTGAACCCTATATGTCAAATGGGTCAAGTTGGGTTAATTAAATCTATTAGTGGAATTGGATTGATTGGGATGAGTTGAAATGTTCAATTGAGTGTTTAGAATGGCTATGAGGCTTGGATTGATTCAATTTGGCTTAAATTAAGCTAAATTGAATTTCAATCTATATAGGGTTTAAATGGGTCAACTTGGGTTAGGGCCAATTTGGATTAATAGATTTCAATTTACTTACAATCAAGTTCAATTGAAGCTCAAGTGAGTTTAGGTGGGCTCAATTTTTATTGGATTCAAATAATTTAGGATTTATCTCTTTAAAGCCTAAATGGGTCATGTTAGGTCAACCTAGCCATTAGGCTAAATTAGGCTTTAATTTATAAAATTGGGTTTGGAATCAATTTGTGTTAGTTGAGGTTGAGTTTATAATCAATTAGTTTGGGTTTAAGAAATTGGTTTGATTTATGACTTAAATTGGATTAGGGTAGGAGGGCCCAATTTATCATTAGCTAGGATCTAACCCCAGGGGTTGAACCTTATGAGCTTAGGATTAGTCTTCTCCTAACAACTATAAGTGTTCTATTCTGATGAAATCCTTAGTTCCTAGATGAGTCCTATGTCTAGGAAGGAGATGATCAACCTCACTCCAAAAGTGAGGTCAATAAATACCTCGATAAGGTGATCAACTAAGGGTTACATCTTTAGAAGAGGAAGCCACAACTCAAGGGAATGTGATTTTTCAACACTCGGATGATGACTTAGTAGCTCACCTATGGTAAAGTGAATAACTTCCTTAAGAATACCTAGAATTCCAAGGGAGATAACTTGGCGGGTAGGTGAGTGTCCATCATCTTAACTTGGCGGGTAGGTGAGTGTCCATCATCTGTTTCAAATAACATTTGCACACTCATCATGCTCAATTACAATAATAAGAAGAGTTTAGAATGGTTATCATGAAGAGCTCAAGAAATAAAATGATAATGACCTTATCTCAGTGAGACACTCATCAATAATCATTTTTGTAGAGGTGGTTTCCACCAACTTACTTATCATTACTTTCTAGCACAAAATTAGGGGTACTTTTTCCTCCTCATCTTGAGCACTTGCATTGGAAGGAAATTCCACCATTGTGATCACACTCTTCACCTTAATAAGGTGAGTTTTTGGCCCCACCCATGGTCTTCATTACTACCCTTGGCTGGAGTCTCAATAGTCTTGTGGATATGGATAGTTGAGGTACTTACTTTAACTATAGGAGCACCATAGACTCCATTGGCTTCTTAGTTTTCTTCATCTTCTTCAAAAGGCTTTCTTAGATATCAAAAGAATAGATACCATTGCTAGATCTCTTAGCATCAATGGTGAATAAGTTAATGCCTATCACTAATGATAATTAGGAGTAAAGAGAAATTCCTAACTCAACAGCATGCAAAATACAAGGAAAGGTTTTCAGTTGTTCCTTTCATAGCCTGAGAAGCTTGGGTACTTCAAAAGGTGATATGACTATTAATCACTTTGTAATATTTTTTTTCCAGAATTCATTAAATGCTCAAAGATAATTATCCTTTTTATTCTTCTATTTTTTTGCTAGTCGACTCTATAATAGAAGAATCAGGAAGATAAGTGTATGCCCAAATATACGAGCAAGCTAAAATATCCTTCATAGTGAGTCATCACTAGAACAAGGTTGAGACTATAGATGTGAGCTATTTTATAAAAAGTACTATCCATGTTTAAGGCAAGTTATAGAAGGAATCTCAAAGAATGAAGTGTAGAAATAGGCCATACAAGCAGACTCGCCCGAGCTAGCGAGTGACCAAGGAGGACTAAACAACATAAATGGGAAAAGTTTGATGACCCAATCATGAGATACTAATTCACCAAATTAGAAGAAGCAATAGGTCACCCACACCAACAGGCTATGGAGCTTACCACTCATCAAACAATGCTTGCCTCATGTTAGGAGAAGTCCCCACTTATACTCAACTTATCTTACATGCACTTACTAAATGTAATTGTCTCCCTCCACAATTATAAACATGGTTGTGGTGTTTTAATTTGGAGTAACTAAGACACCATGTAGATCTTAGGGGGTACTTATTGAAATGATTAGGTATGACATCAAGGTATGATGTGTCATCTTGAGAGATGAAAAGACCACCCTATAATGGACCTAATCACCTAATAAGGACTCCTAAGGAAGATGGGCATTCATATATACCAAACATATTTCCTCTACTTTACATGAAGAAGTAAAGAAAGGTTTATTTTATGATGGGTTCTTTAGTTCCCTATGGAAGCAAGGTTTCATAGTTAATTACATCCTCGAAAATGAGAATTTCGCAAGAACACTCTCTATTAAAGTAGTTAATAAATATCTCCAAAGACTTCAAAGTGAGACTATTAAAGTATTTGGCAATTTTGGGAATTAAGTGGTGGATTTCAAATAGAAAGACTTATTTACATATTTTAAAGAAAGATAAGTAAGGAACACTCATGATACTAGGAAGCCTAGTGAGTACTCTAGTCCACTTTATAGTGAGGCTTTATATATTTGAAAGAGAGAGTTTACTTTAGTTTGAGATGAAATTTTATTAGAATCTTAGGGCTTATAGTCCATCAACATAAGATTGTGGAAATGCCTAAGAGGTGAGGACTTATACTCATAGCTTAAAGGGAAACAAGCAGCCTCAAATCTTGAATCTCGGTAGCTTTAACACAAGATTAAAGCAAAACCAAAGTATATTAAAAAAGGATACATAGTGTTTTACCACCACAAGAGAGCATAAACTCATCCTGACACTTCTGGACTTACAACCGCTTAGAGTGGTGGCCAACTAACACCTTCTATGCCTCAAAGCCATGTAGGTCAGTCTTATGAAAATGCAAGATAGCTAGATTGTTATTTAATTAAGAAGTAGGATAGAGTTCTTAACTCACTCCCTGAAAGACTAGATCATAACTGGCATGAAGACTTGACTTAGACTAAATGCAAAATTTTATGATTCTTTATATTATTTTTGACACAATCTTTTGGACTAAGGCTTGGGACAATTAAGCTATAAGCATGATGAAATAAGATTATGGGCTAAATAAGTGGGAGGAGGTGTTCTCCTCTATAAAGGATGCCCTCACAAGTTAATCATTCCCATATTCTGTAAGAATAGAGACCCTCCCTATTCAAGGAAAAATAAGATGATATGCATGATTGTTATAACATACGTCATTCAATTAAGGGGTTGCTAAACCTTTTAATTATCTTGATTATATCCTAGGAATTAAGGTGATATTGTGAGTTGTATTTAAAATTCAGCTATTAGTTGCTTAATAAGAGTAGAAAAATTAATTTTATCCTAAAGAGCCTACCGCATCCAAGCCACACATTCAATCATCAAGCTTTAAGAAACCTATGAAAAACATGTCATTTTTATTAGACAAGCTAGACATGATAATCAAACATTCATGAATTTTGTAAAAGAATAAAAGGCTGGTATGACCGGGTATCACTATACACCCTAAAAAAATAAAAGATGTTGGGTAGCCGAGCTCTACCCTTATACAACCTGGATTATAAAAGAATATTAAAATTATAATGAAATAAATGTTATGGGGTATTCATTCTTCATCTTTCTTTCCTCCTTTTCATTTGGTTTTGCTCTAGGCTTCACAAAACCTCCCAGGTCTTTGCCTTCTATCCACTGCTCATCATAAACCTCATAGCACTAATCCTAATCCTATTTACAAAAAATTACATGTTTATGAAAAGTAAAACTAACTACACTTGCAAAATAAATGTTAGCTAAATAAACATACAAACCAAGCAATTATATTCCATAAATATGGACTTAGCACCTTGTACATGGGTAACCAAGACCACATGTCCTAATATGGATTATGCAAAGGGGGATAAGCAACCTATAAGCAAAATAATTTATGTTTATTTATTATTTCAGCCCCCTTCAGCATAATCCTTTACATAAAATATCATTAGACTAATAGTGACCTAACATCCAGTCTATGCATAAGTAATCCTAACATCTAGTCTAGAATATTACATCATATAGCAAAACACAGCATCACAACATACACAGACCTAACTTAAAGATAGAATTGGTGACTTAGTATTTTAATGTGTGTGCTAAGATTTGGTGTGGTTTGTCTTAGCTAGGCTTTAGAATTATGATAGTCTAATGGTTTGGAATTGTTCAAGTTAAACATGAGAAGAGGTTTCACTTCAAATTGTTAAAAGGATTAGTTAATTTAAATTAGTATTTTCTTTCATTTCATTTGATATTTACTTATCACTTAATTATTATAAAGAGAGGAGAGAGGTTTGACCCCTATCATCCCTGTCCTAAGTTATTTTAGAAAGGCTTGTTGTCATGATTTTGCTTTCTTTTAATGACTGATTTACTGAATAGTTTTACTACTCCTAAATTTAGGTTAATCTTAAAGAATCCAATTCAACATGAAAGGCATCTTAAGATTAAAGGAGATTGAATCACCATCACATGGGTCAAATTACATCATTCTTTTTCATCATTAATAACATGCATATGCTTTCATTTTATTATTATTTATGATATTTAATTTAACATACCTATTCATGCAATGTATACATGTGTATTTTTGGCACACTTGAATGATTGCTAATGCATATATTTTGGTAGAAAAGAGGGACTCCATTCCTTAGGTAAGCATACATACGCATGCATTAGAAATTTAAGCAAGTATGTGCCATTATTAAACCAGGGAAGTACGATAATCTAAGACTTCCTTGGGTCTACATAAGACTTTGTATTCCCGAGATGTCCAGAATATATACTTGCTATCTTAAATACATATGAATGTATACATGAACATAAGAATGAAAATCATGTAAAAGATTTCTTATTAGCAAATCATTTACCCATGTAAAGTAAAGCTCTATCCAAATTCTAATACAAGTATACATATAAATGAAACTAAGCAAGTATGTGCCATTATTAAACTAGGGAAGTGAGGTAATCTAAGACCTCCTTAGGGCTACTTAAAGCCTCATATTCCTAGGATATCCAGACTATGTACTTGCTAACATTCCAAACACATGTAAACATACACATGAATCATGAAAAGAGACCAATACTTTAACATGTTTAAAATATAAACAAATATAAATCACATAAAGGATTCATAAACAACATAACATTAAATTTTCATTTTTAATTTGTGATTTTGAAAATAATTTTAGATTTATTAGTGATAATAGCCACACCATATAATAAGATCAATTTCAACACATGCAATTTGTACATGTATAACCGTATTCATTTGATTCTTTTATTTAAAAACATGAATACATAATGAAAGTGTCATACAAATTTACAATGATTGAAATAAAATGATTAAATATTGCCATATGATACATTCAATCACATTAACTCCTAAGGACAATCAAGCCAAATAAAGCCCTTTGAGATTAACTAAAGTTGTTATGGAAATGTTTGGATTTGAATTGTTAAAACTAAAAGAGGAGAAATGATATTTGATACTTTGCCCCATTTCATGTTAGTGACTTAATGTATTTAAGGAAGAATAATTATGTGAATTTTTTGGATTGATTAAGTTTAAAACATTAAGCAATTAATTTAATTTCCCTTCTCTAAGCATCTTTAATTTAATTAACTACTTAAACATGAGCCTCCAATGGTATGCTTATGAAAAATTAAAATTTGTAATGATCCTAATGGGACCTAATGCAATTAGGCTCATGATTAAGAGTTAATTAGATTAAGGAAGAATCTAAGTTAAGTACTTATATGGTTTTACCACACCCATGGGTTAACCATAAATTTCTTTAATGATCTTTATGTTATTAAACACATAAAGAGAAACCCATAAATTGAATTGGAATTATCTGAACCAATTATCAATCTAATTTGACTTGATTTCACTATTAATTTACTTAATTAACCTTTAATTAACATATTCATTAATTAACCCTCGTATTGAAATATATTTAGTAAAATAATAAATAAAGAGGCCCTAAGTATTTTTCTTCATCATTCCAACTATTAACAGTGATTAATCATCATTACCCATTTAATGTTATATTATTTAGCAATTTTAATAAACATACAAATTGATTAAGGATGGCAATTAGGATTAGAATTTTAAATTCTTCAAATTATATGGCTCATAAATCCCAAGAAAATTATTGAAGGCAGAGGACATACCATAGAATCAACTTAATTAAATTAACATCAATTGGCCAGTAATTAAGCCTTAATTAAAGTAATTAACCTCAACTTTAAACCCTAATTAAGCACTATTCATTGAGTAAACATTAGGGATATTATTTTTATTAAATTCTTCTTTATTTAGCCTTTCTAAAATGGGTTTATTTATATTTTTTAGATTTTTCAATAATTAGTTATGAATTTCCAAAATTCTAGCTATTTAATGACATTGTAATCACTTGACTAACTTCCTAAACCGTTGGTGCCACACAAAAGTTGGCATGATAGCACTATCATGTTTAAAACATCTTACACGATAGCGGTGTTAGTGGCGGTGAATGTGGTTTCATCCCCATCATCTGATCTCAGATCAGATAGTAGAGATTAATTGCATGGTTTCTAATGGATTAAATTGATAATTTCAACGAATTAAATTATGACCTTCCATTATAATCACGTGAAATGGATGACTGATGATCCGTCATCCCCCGACTGCTAGAAGACAGACATCATCTACCTTTTGTCACTTGATTCAAGCTCATAGGATGACTAGATCAACTCCGAAAAGTGTGATGAGGAGATCTAAGAAGATCTTACAGTGAAAATTGCATGCAATCAGAATTTACTTCACAAAAGACCAACACAATGGAAAAGCTCTACAGTTTGCCAGATTTTTACCTCACTAAACTTATTGTTCATTGACTAAGGTAGCTTTATCTTGAAGAGATGAATCCCTATTGAGATGATATTGCGCTACCTCCCTGCTAATTCCTTTGTGGAACAAGTGTCGCCTCTAAGCTCACTATAATTGGTCTTGGAGTGTCTTTCGGTGATCAAATTGATTGGGGATTGGTTCATTTTGACTCACCAAAGTGAGGGAAATATGTGGGAAAAGTTAATTTGAGATTTATGGAGTTTTGGTGAGGTTAAATAGATGAGGCTCTCGATTTTATTAGGTAGTTGGTTTCACAGGCGATAAGGTGCGCTAGGGATTCAGGGAAGGGTTTAGGACTACTTATAATGTTGTGAAGAAGCTCACTCTAAAGTTTGAATGGATGGGGAGTAGTATACTCTCTTCCCCAAATGAATCTCTCTTCCCCAAATGAATCAAGGGTTGAGATTAGCTCAATCTTTGGTAGTTATCTGACTAGGGGAGGTGACAGTGGACTGCTGAGGCGGAGGTGCTTGAGAGGCTGAGGTAGTGGCATGGGCTGGCATGGGGTGAACCTTCTCCTCTAAGTGAACCAATGGAGAACTAAGGGTGAGTTCACTCTCTCATGGTCCAAGGATAAACCCAATAGCCTTAGGTTAGGTTGGGTCAAGTTGGGTCAGTGGTCCAAGTGTCCAAGAATGGCCAAAGTTGTCTATCAAGGCTTGGGGAGTGGGTGAACCTACCCAAATGGGGATGTTGTCTCATTTGGGTCACTTGGTTCAAGGGTTTTGACTCAAACTAGGTTGACCATGGGTTTGGTGCTCTTGGGCTGACCCATGGTGACCCAAGGATGAGTCATGCCAAGTTTGGTTGGTTTTTGACTTACCTTGGATGAGATTGGCTCAATTTGACCCATATGAGTCAAATTAGGTTCAATTGGGTTAAGTTGACCAACTAGTCAAATTGAGTCAAACAAAGGGTTTGGGTATGTTTAATTGATCATTTGGAATGTATTGGTTCAATTTATTTAGTTTAATTTGAAGTGGACTTAATTTTTGCTAGCTTGCGTTCATTTAGGCCAAATGAGTTAGGTTGTCCAATTTGGTCAAATTAGCCAAATTGTCTAGGGTGGAGGGTTATTTTTGGTTCAATTAATCATTTAAGAATGAATGTAGATGATTGTTTGAATTAATTTGGACTTGGGATGGGTTTGGCTCAATTGGACCCTTTAAGTCAATTTGGGCTCTAGGGGCCAATTGGGTTGGCTTGATCAAATTGGGTTCAATTAGAGGTTGAATCATATTCAATAATCAATTTATGATTGATTAGAGGCATTTGTATCAATCAATTGAGTTTAGGATTTGATTTGACTCAATTTAGCCCTTTAGGTCAAATTCGGTTAGCTTAAGTCAAGAGACCAAATTTGCTTGGCGAGGATTAATTAGTGATCAAGTCATCTTGAATACTTAATTTATTATTGATGAGAGTCATTGATTACAAACAACAGGTGTTGGAATGAGATTTGGTTCATTTTGATCCATATGGGCTAATTGGATCATCTTGGATCAAGTGATCAAATTGGTTTGGTTTGGCCCAATTGATTGCAATTGGCCAATCAAATATGATCAAGAATCATCATAGAGGAGATTGGATGGGTTGATTCAATTCAATTTGGGTTGGACTAAAGTTAGAATTAATTTGGTCATTTATGCCACTTTGGGTCAAGTGAACCAAATTGGTTGATTGGGTTGAATTGGTGGAATTGGTATTGAGAAGAGTTTAATGACGAATTTAATGTTGATTGATTACCCTAATTGAAATTGATTTGAGTTTGATTGGATTTTGGCTCATTTGGACCTTTTGGGTTAAGTGGGTTAACTTGGGTTGATTGGATTCATTGGGTTCAATTTGTTTGATTTTAAGTATTGGAGGGTTTTGAAATGGTCAATTGAATGGTTGGAGTGTTTTTGTGAAAATCAATTGGATTTGGGCTGTTTAAATTGGCTTTGGGTTGGATCTAGGGATCATGGTGGGATTAACTTAGGTTAGGGGCTAAGTTAATTTTGCTTGGATCTTGGATGGAAAAAAACAAATCTAATTGAGGTTGGTTGTCTTGGTTTGAGGTTGGTTTTAGATTATTGGATAAGCATGGGTTGGTTTAGTCCATAAGATAGGTAAGACCTATTGATCCTAAGGCATATCCTAAGCTTAGGGTATGCCTTCCTAATTCTCTAAGGTTGGGCTTAGTGTTCCCTTTGTCACTAGAAGTGTCATATGGCTAGAAAAATCCTACTACTTAGAAGGTTACTAAGTCTAAGATGAGAAGGATGTGTCCTCACTCCAAAGAAAATTAGAGATGCTTTTTGCACTTTTTTTTTCTATTCTATATTTTTAACCTTATTTTTTAAGTATGTTAGAGGGTTATGTCCTACTCTATGGATAGACTCAGATTCAACAATTTGAGGAATTGATATGGCTAATGCTTTTAATATACTTAAAATCCATATTATAAAGCTTAAACTTTATCTTTTTACAATTCTTGAAACCATGGTAAACATAGATAACTCATCTACAATCAAACAAACATTCATGAGATTCAATATCTAGCTAACTAGAGTAACAAAATTTGTTTTTTTTTCTTGGAAAGATCACCACCATATAAATATCATAGTGGATGACCCACAATTCCTACATATTCAATTAAACAACACCAATCTAAGAATACATGCCATAAGTGTATATATAGCTTCTAATATACAACTAAGTAGGCTGCTCTTGAATAGCTTATATCCACTATTTCCAACATAGATTATCCATGGATTGTGGGAGGCAATTTCAACATGATTGCTTGCCCAATCAAGAAGAAAGCTCGCAAGAAACTTACTTTGTCCATTGTTTCAACATTTCCTAAATTTATTGAGGATTTTAGACTATTTGACATTGATTTAATAATTTCACCAGTCACATGGTGAAAAGGATAAATTTTTGAAAGGCTAGATAGAATCCTCACAAACATGAGTTGGCTTTTTTTTTCATTCCATTTAGGGTGACAACAATTGCCATAGATCACTTTCTTGTACTAGCCTTTATTAATCTAATTCTAAAACTAGCCTACTCCATATCCAGTCTTTTTTATTTATGTGAATAATTCACTTAGATTTATCACCTACATCAAGCAGTCTTTGATTGTTGATCCAACTCTCTATCTTGGACCAAACTCCAGAAACTTCATAAGGTCACTACTACAACTTTAAGAAAATGGAGTTGGTATACTCCCAATAATAAACAAAATCTCATTAATGAGATTGAATTAAAGATTAATTCTCTTGAGCAAAGGTTGCTATAGAGTAATTCTCAAGAATAAAAAATTCAACTTATGACCAAACAAAAAACAATTTACAACTATATATTGCTAGAGAAGAAGCCTTATGAAGTGCAAGAGCTACAACCAGCACATTATTTCATGGATACAGTATCTCAAAGTACTTAAATTCCTACATTAAAATGAAAAGGGAAGCTAAAACGATCACCATAATTACAGATGTTTAGAATGATTGGCTTCACAAATAGGAGGATATAATAAATAATTATATAAACTAGTTTTTTAATTTTTTAAATTAAACTCCTCATGAAACCAATAATAAACATTTAAGGTTATTTTATTTAATAATGATAGACGCATCATACAAGAATCTAATTTTTCTTCTCTACCAAATGAATGGAAGATTAAAATAACACTAGATTCTAGGTACATATACAAAATAACAACGCCAAATGATTAATCTACACTCTTTTGTCAAAAAGCATGATATATAATTAAAGATGATATAATTCCTGTAATCCATAGCTTTATTAAAGTTGAGAAAAATCTATAAGTACTTCTCTAGCTCATCCATCATCTTAATATGCATACAGAAAGAGACAAAGACATGGGATAAATTCAAACATTTTTTCTTGACCCTAGTAATCAATAAACTTGTTAACAAAATCCTTGTAAATGAAATTCAAAATCTTCTTCAAAAAACTATATTCAATAACTATACTATCTTTATAAAAATATTAAATATTATAGTTAATGTTTTCCTTGCCCAAAATTTGATTTGATATTTTGACAAAAGAGTTAGAGATGGTAATATAATAATGAAGATTGATATTAAGAAGCCATTTGATAATATCAATTGGTCTTTCATCATCAATGTGCAAAAATATAGAGGTTTCTGCAACTCATTCTACAGATTAATTAAAGAAATTATTTAAGTGAATCATTATACAATCCTACTCAAAGATAAATCCTACAATTTTTTATGAGGCAAATAGAAGAGTCAAGCAGGGTGACCCTTTATCACCTACTCTATTTTTCTTGCTCTTGAATACCTATCAAAGATGTTGAATCAAGCTATTGTTATTAATCATGTAGATGATAAAGGGGGTGTCCTTTTTTATCTCTTCTTCTTTGGGAGGAGGCTTGAGGGCCCTCACTATTCAATTATCTCTAGAAAAAATTGATTCAAATTAAGATATTCTTTGAATATTAAAATTTTGATGCTTTTTATTTTTTATTTTTTTTCTAATTTTAATCTTATTTCCTATGTACTTAAGATAGTTTTGCTTCACTCCAAAAATAGATTTGAATTTATTTTTTTTTCAATGAAGTGAGCATGGATGATGCTAAGGATTGGGAGTCAGGTACAAAGTGAAGTAGGGCACTCAACATGAAATAACTTGGTAGGCATGGTGCGGAGCAACCAGTAGTTTGTCATGTAATTTGATTAAAAGTTGTGGAGGATATAATCACCCACTTGGTAGATGCAGCCAAATAGAAGCCTAATAACAAGCAACTAAGGTTAGAGAGAATAAAGGTTTTTCAAGATTGATGACCCACTGAGATCGATTGAGGAAGGCATTATCAAGAACTCTCACTGTGGATGATCAATCATTTTATGTAAGTAAGAAAAGGATAAATGGAAAGACCAAGCAAATCCATCCAATGCTTTCTCCATGAGAATCATATTAGTTCGCTACTCACAAATTCAAGATCCCACACTTTGAGTCATACTAGGGCTATATACACCCAACTGATCATATAGCATGCTTTGAACCAACGACATCTCTACTAGACCTAGATGACATGAAAAGGTGTCACCTCTTCTTCAACACTTTTAATGAATTGGCCCTTAGGTGGTTCTTGTGCCTACCAGTAGGAGTTATGACCACATTCTTTAATCTCAAATAGATGTTTATAGTGTAATTTGCTAGTGCATTAAAAGTCATTGAAGGGTTCCAAGCACTTCTACAAGTGAGGTCGGAGCATGGAGGATCTTTAAAGAAGTTCATCACTCACTACCAAAGAAAAATGTAAGAAGTCAAAGACTTGGAACCCACATTAGAGCAATTCGCACTTGATTAAGGTTTAAAGTAAGGATCATTTAGATACACCTTAGTGCTCTTATAATCCAAGAAACACACCAAATTACATGAGCTCATAAATAATCAAGTGAACACCAATGATTATGATGAAGTCATTCAACCAACAATAATAAATCACAAGAAGGATTTAGTAAAGAAGTTACCCTCAGAGTGATTACATGGTGATAAATTTTCAATGTGAAGATTAGATAAAAAGGGATGGAATACTAATGAAGAAGAACCTACACATAAAGTGAAGATTTAGAAACTGATGAACTCATTACCCAAAATTTGAATGCTCACAACCAACCTTGATCGCTCTATTGGGGGTGTTGATAGTCGAGGTGTTAACTTAGTCGCCAATGTATATGTCTTGCACATTTCCATAATTTTGTGGGTTTTTCAAAAAAAAAATTGACTTATCATAGTTAACCCATATAATAATGTAATCGTTATCAATGCATTAATAATGAATTATCAAATCGAAAGTATACAAATTGATACAAGGAGTTTGGCCAATATAATTTTCAAACCTGTCTTTGATAAATTAGGTTTGACGAGTTCTAAACTCATCCCTATTGAAGGGCCGCTATACTATTTTTTAGGAGAAAGAAGACAAATTGAAGAGATGATTACTCTTCCAATGACATTGCGAGAAAGTGAGAGGTAGTTCATGGAAATGGCCAATTTCATTATCATTAAAGCACCTTCCACATACAATGTTATCTTTATCCAACCATGTTTAGAGCAATGGTATCGACATACCATGTAATAATAAAAGTTCTCATAGGATGAGAAGAGATCACTATTAAAAAAAACTTGAATTAATCTAGAACCTATTACTTAAGAGTGGTGGGAGGCTCAAGCAAAGAAGGAGAAGTTCTATAATTGGACATCCATGTACAAGGATAAAGGTCTTTGAAGAAAGTGAAGAGATACCGACTACACAAAATCATGAGAAAGCTCTTAAAATTAGTTCAACTTTTGGTGTCGAGCATAAGAGGGGCCTAACCCAAACTCTCCAAGATGATATTGATGTGTTCTCTTGGACCGTAGTTGAGATATCATGTATTGATATCAACATCACTTATCACCGTCTCAATGTCTGGAAAGTTGATTGACTAATAAAGCAAAAAAAAATGAGAAAGGTCGCTACACTACTCATAGAATTGATCAAAGAGGAAGTTGATGAAATACTCAAAGATTGCTTCATTAGAGAAGTCTACTAGCTAGAGTAAGTTTCGACCATAGTAATGGTGCAAAATTTGAGCAGGAAGTGGAGAATGTGCATAAATTTAATAAATTTGAAATCTACATGCTCAAAAGTTGGGTATCAACTCCCAAGGATTGACGCACTAATATACTTAAAAGTAGGCTACTCTTTGATGAGTTTTTTGGACATATTTTAACAATATCATCAAATTTTTTGTCCAATAAACTTAGAAACCATATATTTCATTATTAGGGAAAGACTCTACACATATAGGGTAATGCCTTTTGGCCTTAAGAATATGGTGAGAATCATCAGATTAGATCAATTCATTACTATTGAGAAACATTGCTCAATAGCTTTTAAACTACTTAGAGGAGAAAAAAAATTATGGTCTCCAAAATATGAGAAGGTTTTTTACATCCTGAAAAATCTACTCATATCTCCTTCTCTATTATGAAGTTACAAAGATGGAGAAACCTTGTAGTTCTACTTAGGTTGGAGTAGAATTGGTGAGTTCTTTTCTTATTAGAGAAGAGAGCAATAAGCAATTGCCCATCTACTATGTTAGTAAATCTCTATAATGTGCTAAGATCCATTATCCCATTATGGAAAAATTTATGCTCACACTTGTTATTTTGGCATTGAAATTCTAACCATACTTTAAAACACATCATTCCAAGTCATTATATAAATAGTACACTTAGATCTATACTCGCCAGGCTAGATCATTCATGAAGATTAATAAAATGGTTAGTAGAATTAAGCAAATTTGATATATCATTAATGCATCAAACAATGATTAAAGATTAAGTACTTGCTAATTTTCTCATTGACTTCTAAAGCTACTATAATGTTCCAATTAACTAGAACTACCACTGTAAGTATGCATAGATGGGTCATCCAATGAATAAGGTAAGCATAATAGTGTAGAGGTGAAAAGTCAGACAGGAATTACCATAACACAATCAATCAAATTTGGTTTCAAATTGATGAATAACCAATTTAAATTTGAAGCTTTGCTCATTTGACAAAGATTTGCTTGAAGACTCATAGCTTTACATGTCATAGTTTACTCAGAATCACAACTCATAGTAGTGCAAATAAATGGAGATTATGAGATTAGAGATGATTCATTATTGAGATATTTAACCAAGGTGAAAGTAGATATTGGGGGATTAAAATACTTTTAAATTGAGCAGATACATATGAAACAAAAACAACTCATTGATTTACTATTTTGGGAAAGCATACTCAAGGATATTACTCAACTCACCCAATTGAGCACACAAGAAGAAGAATTCATGCAAACAGAACATGAGGACTCACCAAGCTAGATTGGTCCTATAAAATGTACTAGCAAAGTTGGGAAATTGAAGGGGCAACTAAAAACTAAAAAGATTTAAGATGAAAACCTTCTAGTATATGCTGATAAGAGGTGAACTATTTCGAAGATCAATGGCTTATATGTACAAGAAAAGAAACAAAAGAAGGTGGTTGAGTAAATACACATTAATGAGCGCAGCAGGAACACAAGCTCATAGAATTCTAAGAAAGAGATATTTCTAGTTACACTAAGGAAAGATCAAAAGAATTCACAAAAATGTGTGAGCAGTGCCAAAAAAGTTTCCCTCTATAGTAACAAGTGCTACAACCTCTATAGTCTATTTTAAGCTCATTGACTTTTTCCATTTAAGAGATGGATCTGATTGTCCCTCTACCAATTGGAAACAAATAAAAGAAGTTTATTCTTATCAGGATATACTAGTTCAACAAATAGATTGAAGAAAAATCACTCACCAAGATAACCACCTAGGAAGTTAAAAATTCTATTTGGACTTACATCATTTATAGGTATAGACTACCAATGTCAATCTTAATAGATAATGGGCCACAATTCACTAATAGGAGGTTAAGGGTTTTTTGTGAGTCTCAAAGAATATAATTGAAGATTACTTTAGTGCATCATCTTTATTACAATGGTCAAGTAGAAGTCATGAATAAGAAGATCCTCAGCCTATTGAAAATGAACTAGGTGGATAATTTACCCATCGTGCTTTAGGCTTAAAATGACTCTGACCACCTTAACTGGACATATGCCATTCACATTATCCCAAGGGACATAAGCTATTCTACTGATTGAGTATGAACTCCACAGTCAATAAGTCCCGTTGATTGAATGGCTAAGCGAAAATATTAACATGTTAGAGAGTGTGAATTCCATGGCAATGGAAGTAATACATGACATGCTCAAAGAATTAAAGATCAAAGCATCAATGAGATTGGATGAGATAAAGAGGTGAATGGCTTGACACTATAATTACTAAGTCAAAGAGGAACACTTTGAAACTAGTGACTTAGTGCTGAAGAAAGTAGATGCAGTACCCTGATAAAGCTAAATAGAGCAAATTATCTAAAATACAATATAGTTCTTACATCAACATAAAATAGGTTGGTCCCATAGCATAACAATTGTAGACCCATGAAGGGCAAGACATGCTTTGCACTTGGAATGCCAAAGGTCTTAAAAAATTATACCACTGAGTTGAAACATATGTTTTGCATTTTATTTTTCTTTACATTATTAAGATATAATCATAAGAAAATAAAGTTTCGTAGTTCAACACATAGAACTAGCAGTTTTCTACTCATTTCATTACTCAAATGAGTGCTAACAATGCTCGACGAGAATAATATAAACACTCAAGGAACTTCTTGGTAACTCAAGATTCTCAATGTGCCATTTCTTGCCCAAGTAAAAGGTGCTTCTAGTGAGTTAATGTTTGGGTAGAGAACCTGAGCTTGGTAGACTATTCTCTACCTAAAGGCACTAAGGTCAACCAAGAAACTCTTAATATGATATAAATACTTGGAGAGTTGCAAGGTGACTTGTGGCACTCAACGTGCCATTTTTGGCCCAATGAGGTGTAAGAGAACCTGAAAGCTTGGTGATCTATTTTTGGCCTAAAATGACAAAGTCAAGTAAGCAATTTTTGAGCTAAAATTATAAATACTTATCTAAATTTTTTTATGCAACAAAATGACTCAGTCTCCATGGTTGGCAACTAAAAAGACCAACTCTCCATGGTTGGAAACTAAAAAGGCCAACTCACCATCATTAGCGAAGACCAGCTCATTATGGCTAGCAATTAAAAGAAGCAACTATTAATGGTTGGAAACTAAAAAGACCAACTCTCCGTGGTTGGAAACTAAAAAAGATCAACTCTCCATGATTGGCAACTAAAATGACTACCTGGCCATGATTGGTAACTAAAAAAACCAACTTGCTATGGTTGGTAATTAAAAAGATCAACTCTCTATGGTTGGCAACTAAAAAGACTAACTCTTCAGGTTTGGCAACTAAAAAGACCAACTTTCCATGGTTATCAATTAAAAAGGCCAATTCTCCATAGTTGGAAAGTAAAAAGATAACTCTCCCAAGTTGGTCACTTGAAGTACTTATCTGATACCTCTCAAGATCTGTAATAAAAAAATAAGAACCAACCATCCATAGTTGGCATCTTTTGAACACTTCATAAGATATTTTAGATGATGACAAGTTAGGAAATAAAAAAGTGGGTAATTTTTGCCTACATCCTAGATAAATACTTAGTAAGCATGTATTTTATGCTACCATTTGAGAAAATATATTTGCGAAAAATACTCAAAAAAAAAATTGTAAATAGACTTTTATTTCTAAAATGAGTTATAATGATGCCATCATAATGTACATTTTTTCTCTCACATAAACAAAAAAAAATTAAGAAGAAGAATGAACTAGCTAATGTTACCTACTTTATCATGGTCATCATAGTCTTATTCCGAAAGGGAAAGTATATTGAAAAAAAATCAAAGAACTTTATATCCAACAAATCATTCTTAGCTAATTTTCCTATGATGAAGTTAGTGCATGCCTGAAATTTTTGTTGCATCATGTCCTTGTACTCATTATAATCAATGAAATAAAAGAATTTGACCTCCTTCCACTAGAACTTCTCGGTGCAATGAGAGAGTTTTTCTTCCAAATATATCTTTACCTCAACAAGGTGAGTCATCTTAAGAAAAATTGATTGTTATCTTCTTCTTACCACCTCATATCCTCCTATAGTTTGAAAAACTTTACCTATAAAGGTGCGAGCTTACCCTTCAGAGTCATAAGTTCTTCCTCTCTATAGATAAGCCCTTCCTCTTAAGGAAAAACATTCATATTTCCTAAATTTATTACCACCTAATAGCTTGAGTAATCAGTACAGTGAAGGGTAGTCAACCATTAGGAGTGTCTTCGAGAATTAAGTTTAGCCTCTCAAAAAATAACACTCGTTTAAAGTTAAAAAGAAAAGTAATAAAGATCCCCAATCATCATGGTAAAAATAAAGTATAGAGGTAAAGTGGACGTCTCATCAAACATTAAATAAAAAATTCTTCATAAGTACCTATAGAAATTTTAAGTAGGGCAAGTCATGACAGAAATTAGTTAAATAGATTTAGTTGCAACAATGGGTATAAAAAAGGACTCGACAAATTAAGATGAATAAGAATAATACTTTTAACAAATATATTTGAATGTAATCTATGGTAATAGTGCAACAAGCTCACTAACACCTATTTAAATTATCTCTTATATTGTACTATCATTAAGTCAGACTGCCATTCTTCAATAAGTGCCCCCTTTATGAGACAAACACTTAAACATGAAGTTGAAGCATGTGATAAAGAGAGAAGACCTACTTAACTCAATAAAGCATCAAAGCGAGTCATATTAGCTTTCATGAACACCAAACTCTTTTGTGAATCAACTTCCAAAGCTTGCATTTATTGTGACTCAACTTCCAGCACCATTTAATGCTTGTTCAATTCCTCCCTCAATCAATTTGCACTTTTCTTTAAGAGAGTGACTCTCTTCTACCAATCAACAAACTTGGCTGAATCAATAAGTGTCTCTAGTTTTATCTCCACATCTTCCATATTTGAGTGAGAAGACTTATTCCACTCAGACTCACCAGTAACTCAGTGAGTGGAAGGCAGAAACTTGCTAAGATTTGCTAAATATCTAGCAAAGTGAAGCTGTCACCCCAGTAAATGATAAGCAAGTTACATAGTTGTTGTTCCCTGAGGGAGTGGGTATTGTTCTAAGGGATAAGTTGGTTCCATTGATTCAGGGTGTAAAAGATCTGAAGGTTCCCCTATTTATGAGAAATGAATTCATCAAATAAAAATAAGGCAATTTTAATGAGGTGATTAGCTAAAGGCAAGCTCTTCGAGAAAGGAAGCCACTGCTAGAGCAAATGAACTTCCTCATCACTTGAATGTTGTCCTAGAAATTTGACCATGGTGAGGTGAATAATCATTTTGTAAATACTTGGATATATAAGGAAAATGATCTAAGAAATAGTAGAGTACCCATCATCAGCTTCCATCGACACTTGAACTCTTATCACGTGAAGCTGTAATAATAGGAAAACTCTGAGATGATTATTGACCTCATTTTTGGATGAAGTTAACATCATTTCTGAAATTACTAATTAGGAGCCTCCTAATCAAGCACTTAGAACACTACACCTAGTGTCCTACTATTCTAGTTCATCTTCCTTACATTTGATCTAACCTAATGGTTTTAGGTATACTCAACCCAAACTTCAAACAAAATTTAAATCAAATACATTTCACTTGAAACTTAAATTCATATGAGCTAAAAGTAAAGTGATTAAGGTGGTTAACCAAATTACCTTATTAAACTCAAAATTAATTAAATCCAAAATAATAGATTATACCATGGCAAGTAAGGAAAGCATGAAGCAAAATCAACTTCCCTAATCCCTCAAACTCCTTACTTATCCATCTCAGCACCTCTACAAAGATGTGAGGAAGCCAAACACCTTTGAGCTAGCCTCCAAAGATAGCAATTCCCATGGCCAACTAAGAGAAAGGAAAAAAGCTTAAAGGAAGCTTTCAGCCTCTAATGGAAAAAAGAAGAAGAAAACCTTTGGTGCCTAATTAAGCATTACACTACCGTCCATAACCTCAAATAAAGTCGAGCTCACTAGTGCTCTGATCTCCTCAACACCAGGAGACCAAGAACAACTAAAGCCATCGAATTTTGTCCGTACAATAATCTATAGGCCAATTGACAAGAAGATAATCCAATTCCCCTATCCCACAACTTTGTCGCATCATTCCAAAGCTAACCAAGCCAACCTCACCACCAAAGATCACCACTGATGAGGTATGCCATTAAACCCATTTAAGCTTTCAATTTTGGTCTTTTATGAAGGAAAGTTGATTCCATTCAGATAAAACTACAAAGATCGATTGTAAATCACTTCTTGATTATTTTGCAATCAAAATTACATAGTTTCATCGCTCTAATCATCGATGATCAACCCCGAAGTAACTCTCGGTTATCTAGTAGAAAGAGCGAGGAGATAATCTTCTCCATCCATTTTATCAATTAGAAATGGATGGCTGAGATTTAGTCGAACGAATGGATTAAAGCCCCTAAAAGAAATCCTGAGAAGCATCCAAATCAAAATCCATGCATCTTTTTTTAATGTGGGATCCACATGGATCCTCCATGGATGAATGGCATGACGCTGCATGTAAAGCGATGCCACATCCGGGCCACTTAGCACTGATGTGATTAAAGATGAAAATCAGGATTTTTTTATTTTAAGAATTGGAAAAAACTATAAAACTTCAAAAAATTAAAATAAATCAAATATTTAGCCAAAAAATCCAAATAAAAGCTCTATAGAATCATCCCCGTGAGATGAATCTATTAAAATTAAAATCTTGAATTAATTTTGTGTAATTTTGAATTAATTTAACATTAAATAAAAATAATCAAAACTAAATTAACCCTAATTTATTAATTTTAATGATTTGAATCTTTGGGGAAATAAAATTGAGGTTAAAATATACTTTAGAGACTTTTTTGATGATTTATCTCAAAATAAATTTAAGATAATAAATTTTTAATCCCAAAACCTAATTTTAATAAAATAAATAAAAATAAATTTAAAATAATTATGAAAAGTCATTGAAATAACTAAAATCATCATAACACACCATAAAACATTTAAATGCATCATTGAAACTCCCTAAAATTTAATAAAACAAAAAATTACCTAATTTAATGATTAATTAAATTAATTATTTCAAATCGTCAATGTGAACTTAGAGAAGTCATATTAAATCATTCAAAATTCAAAAAATTATTAATAAACTCTTTATTAAAAAAACCCTTAAATGATTTTCTCTAAGTTATGCTTAATTTAGATTTTAATAACATATTTAAAATCTTAATTAAACTGAAATTATACATTTGATCAAGATGAAATTTTATGAAAATTAAATTGGCAATGAACCACATTTGCCATAAAAATGTCATACCCAATTAACCTCTAGATGGAGAATTATTGAATTTCCAAGTCTCTATATCAATATAAGTGAAGTAAAAAATCAAAAATTATAAAATTGTAAAACGTCTATAAAATAAGTTTAAAACACTATAATATATATCATAACACTTGAAGAAAGTTTCCAAATTATCTGTAAGCAAAGAAACTTAATTAAACATAAGCATGGGGTTTAATATTAATGATAATTAAAAAAATGAAATTCAATTAAACTTCAAAGTTAATAATTTAATAATAGATCATAAACTCACTAATGAATTGAAATATAAAGTTTATTAATCTCTAAAGTTATGAACCTATCAAGGTCATTTAAATCAGAAGAACAAAGAAAATATGAATACAAATAAACTTAATAAGGATGAGTTGATTAATCCTAAATGACATAAGTATTAAAATAAATTATAATAGGTTAATATACAAGAGCATCTCTTCTTAGACTTCTTAAATCAAAATAGTAATCACACTAAATCAAATGATAAGAAGAACCTTTCTAAAATAATGGCGATATTACTTCCTTATAAGATAATTGGAGATAATTGAATATTTTTTACTTAAACACAAAATACATAAATGTTAATAAAATCATAACTTGAAATGAACCATTTTAATTTAAACTCATTAAAAAATATAAAAATCTTAATAAAACAAATAAATAGAAATAAAAGAAATCAAAATAAAAATTAAGCATACCAATTGAAAATAAACCAAATAAATTATAAAATTGAAATATAATGAAATGATGATATCGAAATTAAGATTGAATAATAAGTTCATTTAAGTTAATGAATAATAATGAACATACACATAAACATAGAAAAAACATTAATCAACAAATCAAGTTATTCTAAAACCTAAATTAAATGGGCAAGGAAATAAAAATGAAAGCTAAATTAAAGTAAATTACAATAACATAAACATTAATATAATAATTGCACTAATGTAATATAAGTTAAATGAATAATACAAATCAAATAAATAAAAATAAAAAAATAAATTATAAAACTCAAATTATAATAACAAATGAATTAAATTTAAAGTGAAACCAAATTAAATTATACAACATAAGAAAACCTTAATTGAACATAATTGAAGAAACATACTTTAAAGAAATAAACTAAATAAAGATATGATTAATCAACATTAAATGAATAAATGAAATGAAGAATTCAAAATAAACAAAATTAAAACATTCATTGAACTAAACTCAAACTGAATCGAAATAGATTAATTAAGATACTTATGATCTTAGTTTGACCTTTAAGAATGAACCTTCATCTTAGGCTGAAGGATTTATTCTATTAGGATTTAGGATGTTTAATAGAATAGGTTCCACCCCAAATAGAACTTATTGTATTCTTCATTCTTGTAAACTTAATTTCATCTTAACATAAAATGCACCTAAAATGAAAATTAAATTGAAAATAATCAATCACTTTAATTGAAACAACTCATGGTAACTGAAACATATTTTAAAAGTAAAAGAAGTTAAAAGAATAATAACAAAAAATTTCATAATCTGTAACATATGGTATATAGTCTAGACACCTGAGGTCGCAGGGCTGCTGGTCCGAAGGAGGATTTGATACCTCAAATCTCTAGTATAACAATGATAAATACCTATGTAACAAAATTATGAAAATTTTAAATTCTTAAAATCAAATTAAATTAAAAATTGGAAACACAAATTGAAACTTGAACCTATAAAGGCCTACCAAATTCTTGCCACACAAACCCATTTTCTTCACACACTAGATTATTAAGTTACAGTCCCTAAACTTAAGTTAGGTCATTCTTTGATATTTTGTGATGTGATATGATGTATTTTTCTAATTTTTTGGCCTACTATTTTAGACTGGATGGCTAAGATTGTTTACCATTAATCTAGATGGTAGGATGTGTTATTTTTAGAACTAATGTTATATTCTATAGTGGCTATGATAAAAAAGGGACCACCATCATAAATTATATATAAATATTATTTTGTTGCAGGTATGCTTATGTCCCTAAGCATAGCCTAATAGTAGGTGGGCCTGGCAAGAAACTAATATTAAGCTTGTATACTTGCAAATATAACTTCTGGTGTGTTATTTGTATTTTCTAGATGTTTGTGTTACATGATTTAGGATTTAGTTTTGGAATTTAAAATGTAATTTGAGCTTAGAATTAGGTTAGGATCTATGGGGTCTAGGAATAGTAGGAGCTGAACCTACCAGTAGATAGGTGCAGAGGTCTCTTGTGAAGCCCAATAGAGGTCCTTGAAGAAGGAGATGATCATAGAAAGAAGATCGTCATAGATCTAAACTTGTAGTTTTAGGCTGGGCTGTATAAGGGTAGAGCTCGGCTACCTATTTTCTCTTTCTTCTGGGGTGTACAGTTGTACCTAGCTACACAAGCCTATCCTTTATTTAAAATTTGCTTGACTTACTTTGGGTGCATAAAAAAATCAACCTATTTTTCTAGGTCTCTTTCTGTGATGAATTCTTAGACGTTAGGTTGTTAAAAAAACTCAAATTTCTACCCAACTTAAACTTAATCAATTTAAACAAAAAAAGAAACTCAAAACTTTACATAAATTAAAGCCTTTCAAATAACTTATAATCCATTAAAAAATAATTAGCTTTTGCGGATCATGCTAGAATATCATTCTAAGCACTTCACCCATTGCACATAAGGGGAATTTGACCTTTGAGGATGACCACCTTCTTAGGAAAGTCTATCTTCTCATTTTTAATTGTCCCATGACTACTTCTAATTGCATGTCATTTAGGCATAATAGGCATACCCTAAAACCTTAAATGAAGCATGAGTTAAAATGTCTAAAAGATTAAAAATGTGCATTAAGTGCATTTCATACCCAAACATAATCTTATGGATTAGGGAGTGAGCATAGGTTCTTAGATTCTTTCCTAAAATACAACAGCCTAGCTATCTTGCATACATGAGACTTGATATCATGGATTTAAAATTTTTTAAGTGGTGTTAGCTGGCAACTCTTCTAGGCAAGTTATAAGTCTAGAAGTGTCAGATAAGTTCCCTTTCTCTAATACAAGAAAAAACCCATAATTCCTAAATATTACATTTGGTCGAGTTTTTAACTTGTGTTAAAAACACTTATCGACTTAGGTTTTGAAGCTTCTTGCTGGAGTAAGTCTTCAACCCTAGACAAATCTATAGTCTTATGCTAGTAAAATATAAGTCCTAGCTTTCTAATAAAATATCAATTCAAAATTTTATTAAATTCTAAAATTTTAATCCCAATAATAATATTGTTGAAATGCATACTAGACATCCCATTATCAATATGCATTTTCTACTTAATCCCTACTAACTTCTAAAAATAACTCTTTCCACTTTGTAGTGTTCCTAATTAAATTTTTCAAATTATTATTTTCTTTGGAATGAAATTAAATTCCATAGAAATAATATCATATTTCTTTAATTTAGAGTTTTCTTAAGAAGAGGTCCTCCATTCCAGAGATGAAATTAACTATAAGGGCTTGCCTTTATAGGGAACCATGTACCTAGTTTAAATTAAACCCTGCTCTACTTACTATGTAGCTCAGGAGAAAACTCTCTAGTATACTAAACACACATTAACCTTAAGAGTCTTTTATTAAGTGACCAAAGCCATTATAGGGTAACATGTTTATCTTCTGAGACAATATATTTACTTTTTAAGAAATTTTTAAATTCTAAGTGGTGTCACAAAATTTTCCCATAATGATATTGAGAAAGGCCAAAACATCTAATAAAAATGAATCCCACCTTGATAAAACATTCCTCCAAAACCTTCTTTTGTGAAAGTGATTGCTACTACATGCTTACCATATCCACGCAGATTAAAGGGGATAACATCTTTCTCTTCTTGAACACTCATCGTCACCTCCATGGGTGGTATTATAGATGGCTACATCATAACAATCTCACTTTACACTAAAAGAAGATGCATATTGGCTTTCACCCATAAATGTTCAGCTTTGCTCTTGGCTAGACTAGCAACATCTACTTGCATAGGGGTGGCTGATGTACTTATCTCAATAAGATAAATAATCATGACATTGATTGATCTTTTACTCTTATTCATACTCATTTGAAGACTCACTTAGAGTTTAAAAATAATAATATTATTGTTACAAATGAAAACTCAAGAAAAATGGAGACCACTAATCCACCGATAAGAAAAATAGGGCTAAAGCTCTTTCTATAGCTCAGGTGTTAGAAAGATGCCAAAGGAAAAAACCACATTAGAGGTGATTTGACACTAATGATTAAAAAATTTTCCAT
The DNA here is from genome assembly GCA_021442155.1 of Cymbidium sinense. NCBI lineage: Eukaryota > Viridiplantae > Streptophyta > Magnoliopsida > Asparagales > Orchidaceae > Cymbidium > Cymbidium sinense. The sequence goes on from CM038227.1 coordinate 75,914,900, forward strand.
TTTCCAAGATTTTAAAAATATTTCAAGCTAATTTACTTTTTCATTCTAGTCCTTTTCGTGAACAACCTCTATAAAAATTAGAAGAACCAAGAAGCATTCATGCAAGCTATTGTCACCCTAAATTGACATGTGTTGTTCATTAATGAAGACTTGAGACACTTATGGAGATCAAGAAGAGAAACCAACAATAAAAAAACATGAAAGCTAACCATATGGATGATTACTCACCCTAACTTATAAACTGTTTGCATATAAATGGCAAATGGTCACACATCCATAATATACATTTGATGTATCATCTTGAAGACTCGTAGAACCCTGATCAGAGAGTTTGCCACACATTGCTAGGTGTTTGTATCATATTTGTGAGTCTCATCTGCATTCAACATATCTTATATGTACTTACCAAATCTAATGACCCCTCCCCCAAACTAAAAAGGCAATTTTTTTGGGAGGGACTATTACTTTTTCTTCTTCTTGGGGAGGAAGCAAAAGAACCCTCATTATTTAGTTGTCTCTAGAACAATAATTGCTTTATATTGAGATAATGTTTGAATAATAAAATTTGGGATGCTTTCTACACTTCTTTTATTTTTTGCTATTTTATTTTGAACCATATTTCTTAGGTACCTAAACAGGTTGTCCTTCTCTCCACAGATTGATTTCGATTTAACATTATGTTTTTTGAATTATTGTTGATTTTGCAAGGAACCCCTATATCATAACTCCTACTGGGATATGTCAATTAGCACAATAATAGTTTCATATTTTGGATAAATAAGAGTTGGGACTCAACTAAATTCTAATCTCTGTTGCCTACTAATTGTTGTAGATAAATCAATTAGATACACATTAATAAAAACTTTAATGATTTGCTTATTATAAAAGGTAAGAGGAATTCTTCTACCAATTTTATAATCATATATAATAGCTGGAACTCTGATAATAACCCAAAAATATAGGGAAGAAACATATGTAACACCATACTCAAGCCCACCATATCCTTATTTAGTTAGAGATTATTCCACAATATCATTCCCACTGATGGCACTCAAAAATTAAAAGGTCTGTAATTACCTTCAATATGCCACCTCAATCATTATGAAAAGAAAAGTATAATACATATTTTCATTTATTGTAACTTAAGCTCAGAAACTTGGTCAAAACACATATCCTTTTTTAATATACACCCAAATAACATCCAAATCCAATCAATTTCTAATCTTTTTTCCTAGCTAGTTTCATTACCAAATGGAGATATGTAGAGTTTATCCAACATAAATTAGTCCACTAATTGCCTTTTTGTTTATTTAATTAGCAAGAAATGAAAAGAAGCATAATAAAAAATACACACAACTAATGGAGACCTATAATATGATCAAAAGCTACATCTATAAGAAATCCATGATGGTTATCTAAAGTAGGGGCACTTTAATGGAATGTTGAGATTGTTAAAAAAAATTTATTTGAATAAAAATTCTAAAATGATTACCTAAGACCTTATCTTTTGGAAATAACCATCCAAGTCTTGCATCAAAGTTGATATTGATGGTAGCTTCTAGCCTTCTCTCAACATAGCTGGTGTTGGTGCATTAATTAAAAATTATCACACATCTTGCTTATTTATCTTTTGATGTTTTATGTTACTTTATCACTAATTCATGTTAGATGGGTGACCTATCTCATTTCTCTTAAAATGGCTACAATCAATCCTCATTCCCCATTTTTGTTGGAATCCAACTCACTTTTCTTAGTCAACTTTCTAAATAATAATGGAAACTTTTCCACACACTAGAACTTGATTAATATTATCAAAAGAATCGAGCAATATGCAAACAAGAAAGAATTTATTGTCACCCATATTAGAAGTGAGGGAAACCACCAGTAACATCTTAGCTAGATTTGGTGTTGATTCTCAAAATTTTCAATTTTCTCTATTCAAGACTCAAGATTAAGAGCTTAACTCAAAGTTTTTTTTTAATCTTACTTATATTAAAAATAAATACTTGTAACTTTTATTTTTTAGTTTTTAATCTTTTGGTTTACTAGTATACCTTTTGAGTAGTTAATAAAGTCTTTTCTTTTCACTTAAGAAAAATGAATAAAATATTTGCCAATCACGTGGAGTGCTGATCTTTTTTTTGTTTAAGATTTCTAATCATATGGATTGTTATCTTTTCCATTTGAAATCACCAACCACAAAGAGTATTCATCTTTTTATTTGTATTCATCAACCACATGGAGTGTTGGTCATACACTTGCATCACCAATTACACGGAGTGTTGATTTTTATATTTGTAGGTACCAATCATATTGAGTGTTGGTCTTACAATTGAGTCACAAACTATATAGTGTGTTGTTCTTTTTATTTATAGTGACCAACCACATGAAGTGTTGGTCTTACACTTGAGTTGCCTACTGTATATAGTGTTGGTCATTTTATTTGTAGTTTCCAACACAGAGACATGGTTTTACACTTGAGTCACTTATCGCATAGAGTGTTGGTCTATTTATTTATAGTGACCAACCAATTAGAGTGTTGGCTTTATGTATTTCCTCAATACTTTTTTGAAGTATTTCAAGCAAGAGAGTGTTCATGATTAAATTTTTATTTTATCAAATCATTGAATTCACATTTATATACTCTAGCCAAAAGTTTCTAGCCAAGTTTTTTACTTAGGCAAAAGTGGCTCACTAAATAATCCTAGTTGATAGACAACTTCCTCAAAGTTAACTAAAATTATTATTTTTTCTTGACTATCTTAGATCTTCAAGTAATTCTCCAAGTCATTGAGGGAGTGTAGTTTGGATTCTCAATTTCAATGTCTTGAGTTTTAAGTATATATAGTAACAAAAAACTATTAGGTAAGTAAAAATGTTAAAATTTTATTAAATCACTCCTATCATACCCACAATATAAATTGCATGGTTCATCTTGATGACTCAAAGAACTTTGATTAAAGAACTCACCTATTACTGCTAGGTGATCCCATCAAACTAAAGAATCTCTTTTGCATCCAACTTTCCTTGTGGGTACTTACCATATGTAATGACCCCACCAAACTTATAAAAATTTTGTTTTACAGAATGTGGAGGTATTTTCTCTCTTCTTCCTAGGGAGGAGGCTTGAGAGCCCTAACTATTTAATTATCTCAAAAAAAACTTCATATTAAAATATTCATTGAATAATAAATTTTTTGACACTTCATATATATTTTTTACTTTTTTCCACACCATATTTAACCCTATTTTCTAGGTAGATAAGAAGGTTTTACTTTACTCCATAGATAGATTTGGATTCAACATCCTTTTTCAATAGAATGAGCATGGATGAGGTTGAGAACTACAAGTCAGGTACAATGTAAAGTAAGATAGTCAACACGTAATAACTTGGTGGACATGGAGCTAAACACCTAGTAGTTTTCCATGTAACAAGTTCAAAATTCATGGAGAATATAATCACCCACCTGGTAGAAGCATCCACAGAGAAGGCTGATAATAAAAAAAAGGTTAAAGATAATGAAGGTTCATTAGGATCGATGACTCATCAAGCTCACCAATTGATAGAGGCATTATCTAAAACTCTCAATGTTGATGATAGTCATATTATTCAAGTGAAGAAGAAGACAAATGGAGGGACAAAGCAAATCCAACAAATGCTTCCTCAATTAGAATCACAAAAGCTAGCTCCCTACACAAATTCAATATCACACACATGGAGTCATACTAGGGTTACATAGACCAAACTATTCGCATAACATACTTTGAACCAATGTCAACTCTACTAGATCTAAATGACATGATGAAGTGTCACCTCTTCTTTACCACTTTCAATGAATCAGCCCTCAGGTGGTTCTCATGTCTACTAGTAAGAGTTATAACCATTATTTTCTAATCTTAAATGGATGTAATATGTTAATACATAAAAAAACATTAAAAGCTTCCAAGAATTTCTACAAGTAAAGAAAGAGCATGGTAAATCTTTAAAGAAGTTCATCACTCACTTCCAAAAAAAAAATGTTGGAAGTCAAATACATGGAACCCACACTAGTGCAGGTTGCACTTGCTCAAAGTTTAAAAGAATGATAATTCAAATATACTCTTATGATCCAACAACCCAAGACACTCATCAAACTACTTGAGTTGGTAAATAATTAGGTGAACACCAATGATTATAATGAAGTGGTTTAACTAGTGAATCACAAGAAGGATTCAGTAAAGAGGTTACCCTCATGGTGATTACTTAGAGATAAATTTTGAGCACAAAGATTAGATAAAAGAGGACAGAATACAAAAGAGGAAGAACTTACACATAAGGTAGGATTTATAAATAGATTAACTCATTACCTATGAGTCAAATGATTGTAACCAACCTTGGTGGATCAATTGTGGTGTCGATAGCTAAGGGATTAACTAAGCAATCAAGGAGCATGTGTTGCACACCTCCATAATTTTGTAAGCTTTTCAAAAAAAAGACTGACCAACCATCATCAGCCCATATAATAATACAATCATTGTCATCACATTAATTGCTAATTATAAAGTTGGAAGAATATTAATTGATACCAAGAGTTTAGCTAATAGCATTTTTAAACTTGTCTTTGATAAATTAGATTTGATGAGTTCCAAACTCATCCCTACTAGAGGGACACTGTACTATTTTTTAGGAGAAAGAAGAGAAATCAAATAGATGATTTCTCTTCCAATGACATGGGGAGAAGGCAAGAAGTAATTCATGGAAATGACCAATTTCATTATAGTTAAGCACCAACCATTACTTAACACATTCAGAGTGGTAGTATCGGCATACCATGTAGAAATCAAATTTCTCATAGGATAGGAAGAGATAACCATTAAAGAAAACTTGAATCAATCTATGAACTATTACTAAAGAGTGGTAGGAGGTTTAATAAAAAAGTGGAAGTTTTGTAATTGAACGTGCACATGTATGGATAGAGGTCTTTGATGAAATTGAAGAGATACCAACTATGCAAAATAATGAGTGAGGTCTTAAAATTAGTTTGAATTTTTGTGTCAAGCATAAGAGAGACCTAACCCAAAATTTCCAATTTGATATTTATGTGTTCTCCTAAACCATAGTTGAGATGCCAAGTATTGATATCAAACCATTGGGTTGATATTTATACTCATGCTAAATGTGGCTCACCAAGATTTTTATTATGGAAAAAGTGGTTCACTAAGTAACCTAAGATTATTGACTACCCCCTGAGTGATAACTCAAATTATTATTTTTCATTGAGTGTCTTGGATTTTCAAGTAATACACCAAGTCACTAAGAGAGTGTAGTTTGGATTCTCAATTTCAATGTCTTGAATTTTATATATAGGTAACAAAAAACAATTGGACGAGTAAAAATGTTAAAAATTTATTAAATCACTCCTATCATATGCACTTGACTTGATGATGGATTCATTATGAAAAAGAATTATAACCAAAAATAAAATTAGTACAATGATAGAGCTTATCTTAGGGCTAAGAATTTTTCAAATCACTCACATTCTAAGTATGTATAATATCTTATGCTAAATTAGTTTATAGTTGATAGGATCCATGACCAACTTACATATTGACAATATAGGGCCCATACCAAGAGTGTGTGAGTTTTCCCAACACATTTTGGCAAGCTACTACATCTAGTTTTTTTAGTACTAAGTCACCAGCTTAGTAGTGTTTATTTTTAATGCTATAATTGTAGTATTTTTTTTTCATTCACCTTATTTGGTTATTCTTGTCTACATGATTCTTTAATCCACAACTCTTTTAGTAGGTCAAATGGGGTTCCCATGGCATATATATTTGACATTTATCGATCATCAGTTTCTTGATCTAACTTGGTAGTTGCAAAAATCTTTAATTAGTAGAATGGATTTTGTTCAAAGTGATAAGGTAATTGGTGTTTGCATAGTGTTGGATGTTGGAGTGTTATTTAGGATTAGGAACATAGTGGGTAATGTATCTACCCATTTGGCCATCATGCCTTCCATCTTTTTCATCAACAAGTTAAGAATCTTTTTATTCACTACATTCATCTAACCATTGCTTAAAGGGTGATGATCTTAAGTGTACTTTAGTTAAATTCTTTTTGATAAGTAGAATTCACTTAGTATTTTATAAGTGAATTATGGGTCATTATCTTTGATAATTGACATAAGTTATTGATACCTACAAATAATATCAAACCAAATATAGCTTTAAAATACCTGGGTGGTTATCTCAACGAGTGGCCTAGCATCAATCCACTTATTGAAGTTGTAATCATGATGAGTATAAATTTTTGTTCTAGTGATTGGCAAGGGATCTATCAAGCCCACTCTCTTAATCACAATGGGTAAGGACTTGTGATAGGAAGTAGAGGCTATGGTGGTTGCTATTATAAATAATAAATTTGAATTTGTTTTAAGAATAAAGTAAAACCACTTAAGAACCTGAGGAAAGAAGCTTAACTAGTAAAAAATAGCAAAGTTATGAAAAAATAAGGGTAAGTGTAAGAAAATCCACTATGTAAATAACATTGATTACAAGGTTCTCTCCCTTTCGCTCTCCCTCTTTCATATACAAGTTGTTTTTACTATCTATTGACACCTCCTATATGGATGGCCACCTCTGCTACTCTGGATACTTTCTAATCACCACTTTAAAAATAGTTGTGTTAACAATGGTGTGTTGTCACTCTCCCCAACCAACAAATTCTTGCTCTCATAGTATAGCAGTTAGTAAAAATAATCTATTGGCTTGGTCCTTTCATTCAACTAGAATGAGTTTTGCCTATTTGCCTCTGGGTGGAGATCAGAAAGTATAATTAGGTTTTAAAAATAAATTTTGAAAGCTTAATTTTAACTTATGTAAAAAATTTAATTACTTAATAATACTTCTTTATTGAAATGAAATAATAGAAAATAAATAGCAAAAAGTAAAGAAAGAGAACACAGAGATTTTTTACATGGTTCGGACAAACCTCAAGAATTGGCCTATGTCCACACCTTGCCACCCATGCTAGGAATTCACTAAAATAAAGTTCAAATTACAACAAATATCCCATACTCTTCATAATCGGCAAGTACAACCCAACACATACTCTCCTTAAGGGAAAGTACAATCCAATACATTCTTTCCTTAATTGGCAAGTACAACCCAACAAGAAATCAAGACAAGTCAAAAAGAAAGATACAAATCTAACTCTCAATTTTAAAATGTTTCACACACAACCTAATCTATACTAATATTAAGGAAATTGAAAATTAATGAAAAAGAGAGCTCACTTTAATTTTAAATTTTAATTGAAATAAGATCTTAAATCAAGTATTTAATGAAAGTAAGTAACTAAATTTTACTTTGAATGATCTTTAAAAGTTTGAAATGATTTTATTCCATTAATTTGGAATGCAAACTAAAACATGGTTACAAAACTCTACTTTGAATTCTTTTTCACACAAGCTAACTTTTACTCAAATAATAAGTGTATTTGGAATTGAAATAACTAAACAATCTCTTGAAAAAGGTTTATTTTAAACTAGGTACAAGGTTCCCTATTGAGGCAAGCCCCTATAGTTAATTTCATATTAAGAAGGGACTCTTCCTAAGAATACTATCGATTAAAGAAGTTAATTGTTATTTCTAAGGATTTCAAAGTTGGTTTTCAAAGGATTTATTTTTTAAAATTTCAATTGAGATTTATTCAAATTAGATAGAATTCATTTAGAGGCCAAACAAGATGAATCAGGAAAGGCCTATTAATACTGGTATGCCTAGTAGACATTTGAACTATCCAATAATTAGGTTTTAGATTTTGGAATATAATTTAGATTTTGAGTTTACATTTTCTTAGAAGTCTAGGACTTAGATTCTAGGACAAGACTACAAAAATGCCTAGGGTTGAAGACTTATTCCTAAAAAGGATGCTTCTGACACATGTCAGATGCTCGACCTAGTTTTACTTTTAGAATTATCGATAATTCCTATCACGTAAGGGAACCAACCTATCCCTGACTCTTCTAGACTTACAACCTGCCTAGAGGGGTTTTTGGCTAAGACCACTTAAGTGCATTTTAAATTCATGATGCTAAGTCTCATGAATGCAAGATGGTTGAACTATTGCATTTTTAGGAAAGGAATCTAAGGACCTAGGCTCACTTCCTAATCCCTAGAATCATGTAGGGTTTAAAATGCATATAACTAATGCATATTTTTAAGATTTTTAAATATTTTGATTCAAAATTTATTTAAGGTCTTGGGTATGCATTTTTATGCCTAATGTCATGCAATTAGAAATGGTTATAGGCCAAATCAATAAAAGAAAGCAAACTTCCCCAAGATGGTGGTCATCCTCATAGGCTAGATTCCCCTTATGTGCAATGGGAGAAGTTGACCAATTCAAGAATTTAGAATAATATGATTTCATGGTTTCAAAACTTAATTGGTATCTAATTGATTTTAACTTTTGCCTAAAGCTTTAGTTTAAATGAAGTTTAAGTTTTATTTTAGATTTATGTTTGGTATAAAAATTAGTTTTCCTATGAGCTTAATCATCTAAGCATTCAATCATAGGAAAGCACAACAGAGAAAGAAACAAAAAAAGTATGTTTATTCTATTGTGCACCCAAAATAAATCATGCCAATTTAATTTAAGAAAAAGGCCAATGCAGTCGGCTACCATTGTACACCCCGAAAGAAAAGGAAAATTGGCAGCCTAGCTCTACTCTTATATAGCCCAGCCTAAAATTATAAGTCTAGATCTATGGGTCTTCTTTCCAATATAATATTCTTTTTTAGAGAAATTCATTGGGCTTCATAGGGGACTGCTGCACCTATCTTCTAGTAGGGTTAGCTCCTGCTAATCCTAGACCCCATAGATCCTAACCTAATTTTAAGCTCAAATTTATATTTAGATTTCAAAATTAATTCCTAAGCCTTGCAAAATAAATGTCAGCAAATTACAAATAACACACAACAGTTATATTTTACAAACACGCTGGCTTAACATTAGCTGCTTGTCAAGCCCTTCTATCCTATAGAATATGCTTAAGAACTTAACCATATCTGCAAGAAATAGCATTTTTAATTTTATTTTTTATACAAATCCTTTTTAGTATAGCCCCTTGTAGAAGATAATGTTAGATATAAAAGAACATCATATCATCCAATCTAACAGGCAAATAATCCTTGACATGTAGTCTAAAATTATACACCACAAAGACATGTGAAGCACATCATATCACAACACATCACAAGGAATCATAAAGAATCATAGAATGGCCTAACCTTAGTCAAGGGTCCATGACCTAATGATCTAATGTGTGAAGAAAATAGGCTTGTGTTGTAGCAAGACTTTGTTAGGCCTATTTAGTTCAAGTTTTAATTTGGAGATTTTGAGTTTAGTTGAATTTTACCTTTGGGTGGTTTCAATTCAAATGTTTATAGATTTGTTTTTATTTTCATTTCACTTTTATTTAGTTAAAGTGATGTTTAGATTTTTAAGAATGAAGAGAAAAATGAATCCCACTTTTCATTTGAATCTATTCTATTCAACATCCTAATTCCTAATAGAATGAAATCCTCATCCTAAGATGAAGATCCATCCTAAAGGTCTAACTAAGATCCTTAAGTATCTTTATTAATCATTTTGATTTCATTTAGATGGTTTAAATATGAATTTAGTTTGGATTTTGGATTTATTCTTTTCTTTGGAAATTTGATTTTCCATTTCATTTCTTTTATTTTTTATTTGATTGAATTATTTTATTATTTATTTAGTTTATTCTTCTAATTTAATTTGGTTTCAAATATTTCATTTGATTTGATTTGTTTTAGTTGGTTCATTTGATTTAATTTGTTTATTTCATCTGGTTTTTTAATTAGTTCATTTGGTTTGCATTAATGTTTTGGAATAAGTTATGTTGATTTTATTTCATTTAGTTTAGGTTAACCTAAGGTGCTGAGGTTAAGGTTTGCATTCATTTTTAGATTAGATTAATTGGAAATGTAAGGGTTCAATAAGAGTTTGCATTGATCCAATTAACTTAAGGTTTAATTACTCTTAATATGATTTATTGATTTCATTAGTCCTTAAGTATGCAATTGATTAAGTTCTTTGACTTAAGATGTTCGGAGAACTATCCTAGGTATTTTTGATATTGATGAAGATTAATTCAAGTTATTTCATGATTTAATGCATTTATGAATTTTATTAATTCATTATTTAATATATATGACCAAAAGATTTGGAAATTCAAGTATTCCCAATCCAAAGATCAATTGGTTCCATACAATTTTTATGTTTCCAAAGTTTCATCTAGAATAGATTCATATTTTGGTAATAATTGAGATTTTAATTATTTCATTCAAACCCAAATTAAGCCTAATTTAATTAAAATTATCCGAGGATTTTATTTTTCATTGATTCATCTCTAAAAGATGTTTTCAAAGAGGGTTCGTTCATAATTTTTTGGAGATTATGTTGATTTATAATGAATTAATAAGTTTTTGGTTAATTATTTGAATTATTTAACTCATTTAATTACTTAATTAAGTAATTTTTGAATTAATAAATTTGGATGAGTACATTAGTGTTTTAATGTTCATTAGAGTTCATTAAGTTGATTTAAGGTTGTTTAAAGCATTTTTTTTATTATTTCATTTTATATTAATTTATTTAATTAAAATTTAGGTTTAAGATTTGAAATTTTATTTCTCATGAAATACATTACAATAATTCATGAACTTTTTCCTAAGGTGTATTTTAATATCAATTTCAATTCCCTAAAGTTTCATTTTAATTGGATTAACCTTTCTAGATTAATTATGGTTTAATTGATTTCAACTAAACCCAAATTAAGGCTAAAATACCCAAAAATTAATTGGGTATTTTAATTTTAATGGGTTCCTCTCATGAAGATGAATCTATTGAGCCCATGTTTTGTATTTATTTTTCTATAATGTTTTATTTTTTATGATTTTTAATTAATTTGAATATAATTTTAAAGGGGGATTAGCTATTTTATAAAGGTGGGCTAACATGGTGTCGCCGCCATGTGGTGCAGCATGATCTGTCCATGTGGATCCCATATGGCATCTGCATTAAAAGCGATACCATGCAGGATGATCCTCAATAGTCTGATCAAAGATTAGATGGTCCCGATCGATCTGTGGCATCCTTAAGGGCTTAAATCGAACAATCTAACTAAATCACAACCGTCCATTCCTAGTAGAAGGATCTGACGGATGAGATTAGATCCCACGATATGCTAGTGAGAGATGGACATAGATGGCCTAGACAATTGGTGGTCGAGTGTACCTTGTTTGATCTATGATTGATTTATAACCCATCTATATGGTTTGATCCACTTGGGGATCAATTTTCTTTCGAAAAGGGCCAAAATTGATGGCCTAGAGAGGTGGTGGAGTGTACCATATTTTTGGTTATCACCGATGATGGGATCGACTCCAATAGCTTTATTTTGACTTGATGAAGGTGTGGGTGAAGTATGCGGGCTTGCCTCCTAGTGGATTGATCCCTAGACCATTATCAACTCAATTTTTTGGTGATCTCGATCATTTTTTGGCTCGCTGATGGTGAGGGTCGAGGTGGTAATTTGTTTGAGGTTGCCTCAACCTCTAAAGCATATTAGAACCTTCAATTTGTTGAGAAAACCTTTACCATGGATTTCACCATGAATGGAGCTCAATTTTTGTCCATTCATCGGTGTGCTGGCGGTGAGAGGGCTAGGGAAAGGTCCCCTCCTTAATCTCTTTCCTTGGTGCACATTTTAGAATGTAAATGGGGATGGAATAAGCTCACCATCCCCTCTTTCCATATTTTGTTGAGAGCTTGATTTCTTGAAATCTAAGTGACTGGAATCTAATCGCCAATGTTGGCAAGGCCAACCAAGCGGTGGATTCAATCCCCCTTGGCCTTGTGAGGAAGATTGGATGGTCACATGAAAGTGAGGATGGTTTTGTGCTATCTTTTCCTCTGTGGTCGAGCTCCTTGCTCTTCCTTCTTCTTAGTACTTGGCTTCTCCTTTGGGGAAGGAGAAAGCCAATTTTTCTTGGGCTTGAGGGCTTGATTTTGTGGCCTAGTTTATGGCAGCCATCTCCCATGCGTTTATGAGATAGAATTTTAGTTTAAGGCGATAAGGGGTTAAGAAAATCAAAATAAAAATTTGCTTCTTATAATGCATATTTTCCATTGGATTAGTTTATTATTTTACTTTACAACCACCATTAAATTTTAATAAGTTCCATAAGTTTCATTTCAAATTGAATCCAATTGGGGATTATTCTTGGCATTGGAATTAGTTTCAATTTCAAATACTTTAACCACCATTAATTATTTTTAGATTTTGAGTTGGATCATCTTAATTATCAATTAGATGATCCATTTGGTTTTGATTTAATTAATTCATTTAAAATTTAATTAATTATGGATTTCATTTCATTTCAACCCATTTAAGCCTAAATTAGTTAAATTTGATCTCAGCTGGGTTCAAATGACCAATTTGACCTAATTGGGTTGGGTTTGGACTCCAATCATATTTGATCACATGTGTGAGGTGATTTGGAGTGATCGATTTCATTTAATTTCAATTTAATTTCAATTTGAACCCATTTGACCCAAAGTTGGCTTAATGGGTTAAGCTTGGGTTTCCTTTAGGTCAAATGACCAATTTGACCAAATTAGAAACAATGATGGGTTGGATTATGTTTAATTATTATTTCCAAATGATTTTGAGTAATCAAATTGAGTTGATTTCAATTTGGTTTGGGTTTGAATCCAATAAGACTTATTTAGGTTCATTTAGACTAAGTTGGCTAAATAACCCAATTAAGGTCTAACTGAATTTGAATTTATTTAGATTTATGATTAATCATATTTATTTGATCATTTGAAACATTTGGAATGGTTTAGTTTTTTCAAATTCTTGGTGGGTTGACCTTTGATGAGGTGAGACCCACCTAAGTCAAACCTATATCAAATGGGTTAACTATATTTGACTTTGGTTTAGTTTAAGAATTGTTCTTTTTGATTTATTTGGATTTGATTTGATTTAATTCAAAATTGAAAATTTAGTTGAATCAGCCTAAAGGCATTAGGTTAGATCAAACCCAAGGAAGATTTCCTAGGTCACTAGGTTTAGTGTACTAAGAATTAAGTTAAGAGATTCTTAATTGAGATTAGGTCATCTTAATTACCAATTTCAAAATGATATTAACCTCATCCAAAAATGAGGCCAACAACCGCAAGAAAGCTATCACATAATCAGTATATAAACAAATTGAAGGCTGGTAATCAATAAGCACAAAATAATTTATGCTAGAGATGAAGTTGTCAACCAACTAGAAAAATAAATGAGTTGAGATGTTAAACATAATCAAATTTAACCAACCTTTATGAAAATTTAGGCCATAGTGATAAATAATAGATATTTAAATGATTGAGCACTAGGATATTTAAATAGAAGCCCCAAAACTAGAGTTAGAATCATTGCCAAATCATTTGAAATACACTTATTTAGGAAAAGAATCAACATTACCAATAATCATTTTAGCTGATTTATAATAAAATCAAGAGGATAAATTAATTGAAGTTCTTAAAGGACATGTAAAAGCATTCAGATGGACAATAGTAGATATCTAAGGAATTAGTCCTTCAATATGTATGCAGAAAATATTAATGAAAAAAAATAGAAAACTTTTTATAGTAATCTAATGGAGACTAAATCCTATCATAAAAGAAGTAGTAAACAAGGAAATCATAAAGTGATTGGATGTCAGAATTATATATCTTATATTCGACAGTACATGGGTAAGTTCAACTCATTATGTGCCTAAGAAAGGAGGAGAGACTATTATCACTATTGTAAATAATGAAATCATTCCTACTAGAACAATCACATGATGGCGGATTTGTATTGATTATAGGAAGCTAAACAAAGCTACTAGAAAAGATCATTTTTCCTTTGCCTTTCATTGTTCAAATGTTAGATAAGTTAGCAGGATTTCAAATTATTTCTTTTTAGATGGGTATTCTGAATATACCAAATTTCCATAGCACCTAAAGATCCAGAGAAAATAACATTCACTTATCCTTATGGCACCTTTGCTTTTAGAAGAATGCCCTTTAGCTAATGTAATGCACTTGCTACTTTTTAACATTGTATGATGGCTATATTTTATTGATTTAAGTAAAAACTGCATCAAAGTATTTATGGATGATTTTTTATTTTTGGTCTGACATTTGAACTTTGCTTAGATAACCTAGAAATTATTCTTAAGAGATGTGAAGAGATGAACTTAGTACTTAATTGGAAGAAATGCCATTTTATGGTTAAAGAAGGAATAGTAGTAGGCCATGAAGCATTAGAAAAAGGAATAAAAGTGGATAGGGAAAAAAAATACAAATTATAAAAAAACTATCACCACCAATTAATGTTAAAGGTGTTAGAAGTTTTTTAGGACATGCTAGATTTTATAAGAGATATATTAAAGACTTTTCAATAAATATCAAAACCATTATCCAACTTATTAGAAAAGGATATGCTTTTTGTTTTAATAAAGGAATGTCAAGAAGCTTTTAATCTATTAAGATTCAAATTAAGTTTAGCTCCAATTATTATAACAGTTGATTGGAATTTGCCTTTTGAATTAATGTGCGACCCAAGTAAATTTACAATAGGAGTATTCTTAGGACAAAGAGAAGACAATTTTTCATGTGATATATTATGCTAGTAAAATTCTCAATGAAAATAATTTAAACTATTCAACAACTGAAAAATAATCACTAGCTATTATTTTTGCCTTTAATAAATTTTGATCCTATTTAGTTGGAACAAAAGCTATAATATATACTGATCATACAATAATTAAACATCTATTAGAAAAGTAAAAGGCTAAACTTAGATTAATTAGAGGGGTATTTTTGTTGCATGAGTTTGATCTAGAAATTAAATATAAAAAAAATCAAGTAGCTGATCATTTATCTAGATTAACTACTTAGGAAGAGTTGACAGGTTGTGAAGATATTAAGGAAGAATTCCCAAATAATCAATTACTTGCATTTAAGCATATAGTTATTCAATGGTATGTATCTATTATGAATTATCTAGTAAGTGAAATTATACCATAAAAAATCAATTATCAGCAAAAAAAAAAATATTTACATGATGTAAAATTCTTTTTTGTGATGAACCTTATCGTTATAAGAAGTATCTAGATTAGATTCTAAGAAGATGCATTGCTGATAATAAAATCATTGAAATTATAAAATCATGTCATGATTGTAAATGTAGAGGACAATTTAGAGGTAATAAAAAGTTGCTAAAATATTATAAAGTGGATTATATTGGCAAACTTTATTTAGAGATATACATGAATATATTAAAAATTATGATAAATGCCAAAAAAATAGAAAATATCTCTAATCATCAAGAAAAATTCTTGTATTTTAGAGGTTGAAATCTTTGATATGTGGGGAATGAATTTTATGAACCACTTGTTTATTTATGTGGGAATGAATAAATCTTAGTAAGTTTTGATTATGTTTCCTAAGGGATTAATAATAGCTACACCAAAAAAATAATTCTGAAGTAGCTATTAAATTTCTAAAGATAAATATTTTCATAAAATTTGGAACACCAAGAATCATTACTAGTGATGAAGGTACTCATTTCTATAATAAATATGTGAAATAAATTTTAAGAAAAATATGGAATATAGTATAAAATAGCTATTGTCTATCATCCCCAAACTAGTTGCCAAGCTAAAATTTCAAATAGGAAGATTGGGAGATAGGGAGCATTTTATAAAAAAAAAACTATAAGGCCTACTAGAAAGAATTGGTCACTACAATTAGATGATGCATTATGGGCATACAAGATTGCATACAAAACCCTTATTGGAATTTCTCCTTACATATTTGCATTTGGGAAGGGTTGTCAATTGTCATTGAAGTTGGAGAATAAAGCATTTTGGGAAATTAACAAATTAAATTTCAATATGATTGCAAGTGTAGAAAAGTTACTCATAGATTTGAATGAGTTAAAAGAAATAAGATTGGGTGCATACAAAAATTTGAGGATATATAAAAAATAATTGAAAAATTGGCATAATAGGAAGATCAATAAGAAATAGTTTAAGCCTAGACAACGAGTATTAGTATTCAATTTAAAATTCAAAGTTTTTTTTAGAAAAACTAGGCTGAAGATGGTTAAGTCCTTTCTTCATTGTTAACATTTGTTAACATGGTGTGGTAGATATTCAAGAGCTAAAGCTGAATGAGATTTTTTCAAAGTGAATTGACAATGACTTAAGCCATAGTTTGAAGGAAATTGGACTCCATTAATTTAGTCGAAGACCTTAATAAATTAAAAAATCCTATGTCAGGCTAAAGATGTTAAACTAAGCCCTTGTTAGGAGGCAACCTAGTATATATGTTTAATGTTTATTAGTAGTAAGTTCAATGTTTATTGCAAAGGATTAGGAATTGAAGATCCATTAGAAAGATATTACATTGTTCTGTGGCTTAAGAATTCAATTATGGGAAAGTTCTTTCCCTTCTTTGGAGTTTTCAGAATGGTCTCATACTATAAAGTATGCAAATGTTCTTATCTCCAAAACTAAAAAAGTATATATATATATATATATATATATGCCTAGCATCACAATGTTGAAGTATTGTTTCCAAAAAAAAATGATGAAAAGTGGGTTGACTAATTGACCAGCGCTTAGGCGCTACCAAAGTAACATCACTATGCTAGTCAATGAGGCATTCTAAGTATTGTCAGGTGGAAGGAAATATTTAATATAGAAGGATGCAAAAGTTGATTAGCACCGCAATGTTATACCATAGTGTCTGGGAACTCCATAAAAGCCTTACAAGATTTTTGTACCTAATTTATGATTATTATTTATATTATAATAATAATTAATATACCTTTTAATGGAAATAAGAGCTGCCTTGACTAGTTAACCATAAGTGATGCATATAGAGAGCTGTGACGTTATTTCCATAAATTAAGAGAGAAAGAATAGTGCCTAGGTGGTGCCAAAGCGGTGACTTTGTGCTAAGTCTTATCTATAAATAAAACCCTTTGGCAATTGAATGTTTTATTTCAAAGTCCTATTCTTCAGATCCATATACACTCTTTCTCCTTAGCATTTTAGCAATCTTAAAATCTAAATGCCAGTCAAGTATAAAAATAAGAATAAGAAGAAAGTGAGCGACTCAGTCACTTTATTAGGGCCATGGTGGAAGAGAGATACCATCATTCTATCATTCATAAACATCTCATTCCTGAGAGCATATTCAATAATATAGTTGGGATCTTGGAAAGAACTATTAACAATTAACGCAGGGAACATTTTTCCCCTTATTGTGTGGGAGATCATCACCAACATGAAGGAGCATCAGAAAAATGGGTAACTTTTTATAGTATTACTATTAAATAATATTATAAATGATCAAATGATGTATATGATAATTATCTTTTTTATTATAATGATTATCTAAATTTTGATGAAATATTTAGTTTCTCAATACTAGAAATGATAAAGTTTAATAGAAATGACGAGAAGAAAAATTTATTAATTTTCTTATCGTCGGCATGACGGCTAAGTCGACAGATTAACATTAGTTCATTTTTACTAAGTTCTTACCCACAACTAACATTAGTGAGGTAACTAGGTAGAATCACTGTGCAATTTTTTTGTAATTATCATGGAAATGATACTTTACTCATTCTATATTACTTAATTTGACATGTGCACTTACGCATAAGGTAAAAATTACCAAATGGAAGTGAGAGAAAAGCTCAACCCCTCGCAATAGCAAGTAGTGTAGCACATCTACTAAGGAGAAACTGGAGGAGGAGGAAGGCTCGAAGAACATCTCTTTGAACCTACGTGATCCCTCCCATGAAGCCTACTAGTTGGGATCCTCCATCTTCTCCCATAATCTTAATAAGCTCTTAGGTGACCTCCTGAATGCTTGTATACCACATACTATCATGGTTGCTCAGGTGATAGCATGGTAGTTGACTTGGGAGGTGTGCCACTAATTTTTAGGGAAGAACAGGAAGGCCTTCACGAGTAGAACTTAGTTGCGGTGAACAAAGAGGAAATTGGACATTCTTAAAGCCCATCATAGGGATCTTCAAGCTAAGGTGGCATGCTAGGATAAGGAGAGAGAGAGGTGATCATGGAGCTTACTCACCTCACATAGGTGAAGTTAGAGTTAGAGGAGGACCTCTCCCATCAAGCTGATGAGTTTCAGAGGAGAAAAGCTGAATTCACTGGGTTTCTCAATTTTAACAATTACCAAGAGATCCTATAGTAAAAGTTCAAGGATGTCACAAACTTTGTCATCATCAAATTGATGAAGCATGGCCACTTGATGATAAGTTATTAGACTTCTGAAAACTTACTCATGCTTTTGGACTTGAATGATAATGATCTAGGCAGTTCTTTCTTGCATTTTTAGAATAAAATATTGTCTCTTATTTCTTTCTCTCTTTTTTTTCTCAGTAGAACACCTATATCCTACTCACTTAACTATAAAATACATTATGAAATAAAAGTTCCAAATGCATTTTTAATGAAATATATTTATATGAATACCAGCTAAATTAATTACTTTACTAAGTTTTTCTAAATGAATGGGTTGATACTCATTGGTTAATATTCAATTGGATCTGTGTTTAACTTTGAATATTTGAGTTATTGATCAATAGGTTCATCTCTTAGTAGTCGCATTAGCACAACGAGTACACATATGCTTGTTTATTAATATATAAGTAACATTTGATAGTGGTACTGGCAATGGGAGAGAGTCATAGCTATCCTATGTAGATTTGCTAGTTTGATGTCATTTGTTTGAATGAATTGTCCCATTACTTATGGAGAGTATTTTTCTAAGAAATAGATGCATGCATAGCATAGCTCTACTCAACTTAGGATTATATTATGGCATTCTTTGTTAGTCACCCCTTAAGGCTTTAACTTGTTGATTAGAAAGTTGTCGTTAACTTTATGGGTGTCAACCTTACTCAATAGTTACCAATTGCATGGATTGTTAGTTTTTTGTTGCCAATTAGGACAGTTGATCTTTTTAATTTCCAACGAAGAGAGTTAGTCTTTCATATAGTTTTTGATCTCATAAAGTGTCAAGCTTACACTGTTGTCACCAATCACATGGAGTGTTAGTATTTTCTCACTTAGTTTTCGACCTCACGGGGTATCAATCTTACATTATAATTGTCAACAACATTTAGTGTTGGTATTTTCTACTTTAGTTGCTGACCTCATGGGGTATTAGTCTTACACTATAGTCTGTGGAGAAAATTAATGACACCACATAGAGTCTTAGGAATTTCCTATTTAGAGGATCAAATACGTCATTAAGGAATAAGTATATTATCTCAAAAGATAAAAATATTTTTCCATAATTGATTCTATCATTTCAATAACTGACTCATAAGGCTAATAGCTCTTTCGTGTACAAGAGACTTTTCCCTTGAACTGCTTGGAAGGTAGAATAAACTGGATTCATTGTTCCCTATAAAGGCAAGCCTCTATAGTTAATTACATCTTAAGAAGGGTCACTTCCTAAGAATACTCTTGATTAAAGAAATAAGTTATTATTTCTTAGAATTTCTAAGATGGTTTTCAAAGAATTGATTTTTGGAATTTTCAATTTGGAATAATCAAATTGGAGAGAGTTCTTTCAAAGAGTCAATTGGGATGTAGTACGAAATGCCAATTGATATTGGGATTCCTAGTAGGAATTTCAACTATCCCATAATTGGGCTTTAAATTTGGAATTTAATTTAGATTTTGAGTTGACATTTTTCTAGAAATCTAGGACTTAGATTCTGGCAGCACAAGACTATAGAAATGCCTATAGTTGAAGACTTATTCCTAAAAAGGATGCTTTAAAACCTATTTTACATGTGCTTTTGACACCTGTTAGATGCTCGACCTAGTTTTATCTTTGGGAATTATCAATTATTCCTCTCTCTTAAAGGAACTAACCTATCCCTGACTCTTTTGTACTTATAACTCGCCTGGAGAGGGCTGCCAGCTAACACTACCTTAGCACATTTTAAATTCATGACACCAAATCTTATGAATGCAAGAAGGTGGGGATGTTGTATTTTTAGGAAAACAAATCTATGAACCTGGACTCACTCCTTAATCCCTAAGATAATTTTGGTTATGAAATGCATCTAACTAATACATATTTTTAGATTTTTAAATGTTTTGATTTAAGATTTATTTAATGTCTTGAGTATTCATTTTATGTCTAATGCCATGCAATTAGAATTTTTTATGGGCCAAAATAATAATAGAAGGCAGGCTTCCCCAATAAGGTGGTCATCCTCATAAGTCAGATGCCCCTTATGTGTAATGGGAGAAGTTTCCCAATTTAAGGATTGGATTAATATGATTTCATGGTTTCAGAACCTAATTACTTCTAATTGATTTTATGTTTTATGCCTAAGGCTTTAATTTATGTGAGGTTTCAAGTTATCTTTTATTTATTTTTAGTTGTTTGGATTTAAGTTGGGTAGAAAATTTAATTTTTCCTATGAGCCTAATCATCCAGGCATTAATTCACAAGAAAGCTTAATACAAAAAAGAAACCTAGAAAAATAGGTTGATTCTATTACGCACCCAAAATAAATCAAGCCAATTTAATTTATAAAAAATATGGCCAATGTGGCCAAGTACTGATGTACACCTTGAAAGAAATGAGAAATGGGTAGCCGAGCTCTGCCCTTGTGTAGCCTAGCCTAGAACTATAAGTCTAGATCTATGGATTTTCTTTCTAGGGCAATCTCTTTCCTCAAGGACATCCATCGGGCTCCACAGGAGACCAGTGCACTATCTCCTAGTAAGGTTAGCTCCTACAAATCCTATACCTCATAGATCTTTATCTAATTCAAAGCTGAAATTTACATTTTAATATTCAAAAAGAAATCTTATGTCCTACAAAAATAGATGTTAGAAAATTCAAATAGCACACAATAGTTTTACTTTATAAACAGACAAGCTTAGAATTAGTTGCTTGCCAAGCACACCTATCCTATAGACTATGTTAAGGGATTTTTCAGCACTTGGAAGCAAACAACAATTTTATAATTTTTTTGTTATTTATGACAACAATCCCTTTAACATAATCACTTGTAGAAAATAGTGTTAATTCTATAAAGAATGCCCTACCATCCAGTCTAATGGGCAAACAAGCCTAGGCATTCAGTCTAAAGCAATACACCATATAGACATGTGAAGCACAACATATCACAACACATTACAGAGAACTATAAAAGAATCACAGAATGATCTAAACTAAATCTAGGGTCTATGACCCAAATGATCTAGTGTGTGTAGAAGATAGGCTTCTATGGTAGGTCTTTACTAAGCCTCTTTTAGTTCAAGTTTCAATTTAGGGTTTGAGTTTCTTTGAATTTTACCTTAGGGTGGTTTTAATTTAATTGATTTAATGTTTTAATATCCATTTTTCTTTCACTTTATTTGGTTAAAGTAGTATTTAGGTTTTCAATAATGAAGAATAGAATTGATTCCAATTTTTGGTGGAACTCTTTTTTATTTAACATCCTAACTCCTAATGAAATGAAGTCTTCATCCTAAGGGTCTAACTAAGATCCTTAAGTATCTTAATTAATCCTTTTGATTTCATTTAATTTATATTTGGATTGATTTTGATGTTTCATTTCTATTTTTTTTTTGAAATTTGGATTTGATTTATTTGAATTGATCTAGCTCATTTGTTTTATTTGATTTAGTTTGCTTTAATTCATTTGATTTGTTTCATCTTAGATTTATATTAGTTTTATTTGGTTTGATTCAAGTTAATTTATAGTGATTAGACTAAAGTTTGATTTCATTCAAATTTGATTCAAGTTCTATGAATTTATAAACTTAAGGTTGAATTGCTCTTAATATAATTTATTGATTTCATTAATTTTTATGCTTGAAATTAATTAAGTTCTTTAACTTATGATGTTCGATGTTTTTTCTTTTCATATTATTTCATCTCATTTGTTTAATTTGAATTAATTTGTTTCTATGTTTGACTTAATTTAATTTGTTTGGTCATAATTCCATTAGCTTAAAGTTTAATTAGAGTTTAGTTTGATTTAGTTTTAGTTATATATTCACTTATTTAAAGTTCAATTAGTCTTAATATGATGTAAATTTCAGTCAATTCTAACATAAGATTGGATTTAAGTTTATTTGCATTTGATATTTGATTAATTCTACATAAAGTTTTAATTAATTGAATTTGAAATCATCTAGCTTATTATATTTTATTTCTCTGTATTACGAACTCAAGATATTTCATTTATATTTCATTTCTTCATATGAATGCTATTATCATACTTATGGGCACAAGTCATGAATGATATTTTATGAATTTCAATGATTAATGGACTTTTATTTCATGTTTAAGGAATTATTAAGTGAAATGGTTTAATTTATGTTCTTTTTGATTTAATTAATACTTCTTTACTTAATGTTATTTGAATCTTATTATCTTCAATCAATTTATTTTTAATTTAAATGTTCTGATAACCACTTTATTTAAGATTTCTAAATTTATACAATTTTCATAATTTTGTAAATATTTATTATTAATTTATTTTATTTTATTATATTTTGGCCTCAAGATTTGGAAAATTGGATTTTCCCAATCCAGAGGTCAAATGGATTTGAAATTTTTATGGAAAATTGGGTTACATGCCAGTTTCATCTCCTTAAAGTTTCATGTTGATTCGAGTTTTAACTAAGGTGTAATTAAGGTTTTAAATTTTTCATTAATACTTAAATTAAGAATGATTTAATGAAATTCATTTAGGGATTTCGTTTTTCATTGATTCCTCACTGAAATGTTTTTCCAATGAGGGTCTATTTATAATTTTTGGACATCTAGTTATTTTATTATAATTTAATTATATTTTTGTTAATTATTTGAATTAATTAATTTATTTAATTGCTTAATTAAATCAATTTGAGGTTTATTAAGTTTGACATAGTTTCCTTAATGTTTTAATGTTCATTTGGGTTCATTAGGCTAATTTAGAGTTTTCGTATTCATTTTTATTAATTATTTCATTTAAAATTAATTTATTTAATTAAATTTGAAGTTTAGGATTTGAAATTTAATTTCCTATGAAATAGAGTGGAATAAATTATGAAAAATTTTCATGATGTGTATTTTATTCATAATTTCATTTCCCTAAAGTTTTAGTTCAATTGGATTTATGGTTTGAGCTTAATTAAGGTTTATTGATTTTTAATTAAATGTTAATTAAGGGAAAAATTCCCAAAATAAGTTGGGGATTTTAGTTTATATGGATTCCTTTCATTAAGACATATTCATAGAGTCCTCAATTATATATTTTTTATTTTTATTTATTTTTTATGAATTATTATTTTTTTCCTAATTTTTAATTGATTTTAATGGGGTTTAACATTTTTTAAGTGAGGTGGGATGATGTGGTACCTCCGTGGCATCGTCGCCATGTGGCGCAGCACCATAGGTCCACGCGGGATCCCACATGGCATTCACATCAAAAGCGGCACCATGTGGGATGATTCTGGACCGTCTGATCATAAAACAGACAGTCTGTATCGATCCTATGTTTCCTTAAGTGATTAAATTAGAGCTTCCACTTAAATCAGAGCAGTCCATTCCTTTTAGAAGGAACAGATGATGAAGATTACGTCTCCTTCCCAAACTACATAAACTAAGAGTCATCCATTCAATTTATTTGATTTTTGATGATGCAAGCAATAAAATCACGTGATTTCTATTGCAAAATGATCATGGAAAGATTTCCTATCAATCTAAGTAGCTTGATCTCACTTTGAAAAGGACCAAGGCCAGAACCTTGAAGAAAAAAAAGGGGCAGGGGCATTAATGGCGTACCTCTGGCTCAACAATCTCCAGTGGTGAGGTTGATTCAAAAATCTTTAGATTGCCAAGGGAAGCTTGTGTGCCAAAGGAATTGAGCTATCTCTTTATGTATTGCTCCATAGACTAAGCTCCCTAGCCTACCCTTGAATTTTGGTGGTCGTCTTGCTTCCTGACAGCATAGAGAGTGGGGGAAGATTTATTTCTTCTTTGTTTAAGCTGGTGAAGGTGATAAGAAGGTTAATTTTGCTTGTGGAATGCTCTATATGCAAATTCCTTCTTGGCCATGAGCCTCTTATGAATTTTTATCTTCCATTAGTTGGCTAGGTGATGATTACAATCCTTGGAAGGATGCTACCTTGCCTCCTAACCTTCTTACACATGTCCAAGGTGAGGAGGTGGAAAGGGTATGAGATTAGGCTAAAGGAATTTGGTTTTTGGTGCCTTTGACATGTCTTGGCCCCTTATCATTTGGATCCTTGTGTAGGATGATTACAGAACTTAATTATTGCTGAAATCCTTCATTGGAGAGATTGCTTAAGGTTTCATTAATGCTTTGGATAGTTTAGTGGAGGAGGGTTTGAATGTCTTTTGAAATTATGAGGTTTTAGCTATCCTTTGCATTAGCATGATTTAGGTTATTCTAATAAATGATTCAATCTTGATTTAATGATTAATGATGTGTGCATTTTATCATTAATGGACTTTATGATAAGAGCTTCAAATACTTTAAATGTTTGTTATGTATTTAACCTAGGTTTAGCTCATTTGAAATTATTGAGTTTAAATTGATTTTAATTTGGTCAAATATTTTATTTTTCTTAATTAAGAAGTATTTCATTTTCAATGAAGTTAATCCAAGAAATTTAAAATGTACTAGATTAAATAATTTCAATTTTATTTCATTTTAAACCCATTTGACCCAAGGTGGGTTTAATGGGTTATGCTCCCATTTGACCAAATTAGACCCAATGGTGGATTGGATCATGTTTAATTTTCATTTTAAAATGATTGAATAATCAAATTGAGTTTTTTTCAATTTGATTTGGATTTGAATCCAATAGGACCCATAGGTTATTTTAGACTAAGTGGTCTAATTAGCCTATTTTAGGTCAAAATGAATTCAAATTTCTTTATATTTGTGATCAAATATATTTATTTGATCATTTGGAATATTTGGAATAATTTAATTTGGTCAAATTTTTGGTGGGTTGCCCATTTAGTAAGTGGGTCCCACCTGAGTCAGGTCCCACCTAAGTCAAACATATGTTGACTAGATTTTACTTTGGATTTAATTTTGGATTTTACTTTGGATTCTTTGAGTTGTTTTGCTTTACTTTTAATTTGATTCATTTGGATTACTTTAGTTAATCTAAATTGAAAGTTTGGGTTGAGCCCACCTAAGTCAACTAGGTTAGAATAAACCCAATGAAGATTCCCTAAGACATTAGGTGTAGTGCCCTAAGCACTAAATTAAGAGGTTCCTATTTAAAATTAGGACATCCTAATTACTAATTTTAGATTTATGTAAACCTCATCCAAAAATGAGGTCAACAAATGGACCCCCAATATGTGTAGTGGATCCGTCAGAGAACACTGCACATATTGGGATTGACCTTACTGATAAATACACAAGCATAAGCTTTGGGTTCAAATCCATGATTTCGATTTTGGTTTAGATTTGATTGTGAAAGATAGGCATATGTATGCCTATTCTTATCTTCTAATGATTAATTCTTAGGAACTTAACTTCACTAAGGTCTAAGATGAATAGGAATGTCATTAAGAATGGACCAAAGAATGGTCTGGTATTAATGTAATCACTATGCTCAAAGAAGATGCCTTCAGGGGACTTACTCTTAATTGAGAATGGTAGTTGGAAAGGATTCCAATGTGGACACTTACTCCTAATCCACACTACTTGATGTTTTAACCATGGAAGCTACCACTAAGGGATTTATTCTTATTATGTTAGCTATTTGGAATGGATCTTGGGAGACTTGATTCCAACCTAAATAGCTAACCTGGGGAGAAAGGGGATTGAATAGCATAATCCTAATCCTCAACAATTTGACAACTAAATAGGGGTCACATGAACTTAATTCCTATTTAAGTTGTTCAAAGAAATAGGGCCTTCAATGGCGTAATTCCATTTCTTAGTTCTTTTGAAAAGGAAAGGGGTCTTTGGTGACTTAATCCTATCCTTATGAGGATGCTTATTGTGGGGTTTACTCCTGAATGATTAGTTAAAAAGAAGGGGTCTTCATGACTTCATTCCTTTTTGAATAACCATAATGTGGAAGAGGGGTCATATTGACTTGTTCCTGGACCTCAGACTTTGGCTAATAGGAAAGTGGTCTATGGAGACTTGCTCCTATAACTAGCCTTTTTGACAAGAAAGGGGTCTTCATGACTTATTCCTATTCTTATCTTTTAGAAATAATGCTTACTGGGGGACTTATTTCTTTCTAGCTATTAGGAAGGGATCTTTTGAGACTTGATCCAACCTAAATAGCTTGGGTAGAGGAAAGGGGTCTTTAATGAGTTAATCCTAAACCTCACACTATAGTAGGATGCCTGCTATGGGACTTATACCTATGTGATTAGCTATGAAGATGGAGCCTTTAATGACTTAATCCAACTTAAATAGCTAAGAAAGATGAAAGTGGTCTTTGGTGACTTAATCTAATACTCAAATTTTGACTAATATGAAAGAGGGTCTTCATGATTTGTTGTCTTACCTAAATAGTCTAGATAGCAAGAAAGGGGCTTATGATGGCTTTATCCTTATCTTGCTATATGAAAATATGACTTATGTGGGCCTTACTCCTATGTGAGTAGCTATTAAGATGGGGACTTCAATGGCTTAATCCATCTTAAATAACTAAGAAGAGGAAAGGGGTCTTCTTGAGTTAATCCAATCCTCAAATATTTGGCTAATAGGAAAGTGGTCTTCATGACTTGTTCTTATCCAAATTAGCCTATGTGACATGAAAGGTGTTTGGGTGACTTAATATTATCATGTAAACATTAGGAATGGCGCCATGAAAGGCTTGCTCCATACGTATGAGAAGTTATAAGAAAGGTGCCACAAGTAGGCTTACTCCCATCTTATTGAAAAAATGAGTTAAGCCATAAAAGGCTTACTCTAAATTTATGAGAATGGTGCATAAAAGCTTACTCCAAACTCATAAAGAAAGACATGAGAAAGATTCCACAAAGGGCTTGCTCCCAATTCAAAATATGTTATAGAAAAGGTGCCACAAATGGGCTTACTCCTAACCCATAGAAAGAAAGAGTTATGCCTTAAAAGGCTTACTTTAAGTTTATGAGAATGGTGCACAAATGCTTACTCCAAACTCATAAAGAAAACATGAGAAAGGTGCCATTAAAGGCTTGCTCCTAACTCAAGGTATGTATAGGAAAGGTGTCCTGAAAGACTTGCTCCTAACTCAAGGTATGCATAGGAAAGGTTCCATGAAAGGCTTGCTCCTAACTCAAGGTATGTATAGGAAAGGTACAACAAAGGGCTTGCTCCTAACCTATAGAAGGAAAGAGTTATGCCATTAAAGGCTTACTCTAAGTTTTATGAGAAAGGTGCACAAAGGTTTACTCCAAAATCATAAGGAAAACATGAGAAAGGTGCCATGAAGGGCTTGCTCCCAACTCGAGATATTTTTAGGAAAGGTGCCATAAATGGCTTTTTCCTAGCCTATAGATGGAAAGAGTTAAGCCATAAAAGGCTTACCCCAAGTTTATGAGAATGGTGCACAAAGGCTTACTCCATACTCATAAGGAAAACATGAGAAAGGTGCTAAAAGGGCTTGCTCCCAACTAAAGATATATATATATATATATATATATATATATATATATGAAAGGTGCCATAAAGAGCTGCTCCCAACCTATAGATATGGGTAAGGAAAAAGGGTCAAAGTGACTTTATTCCTAATCCTCAAATTTTCTGACTGATAAGTAAAAGTCAAATGAACTTGATCATTACTTGATTAGTCTATCCAGTGAAAGGTAATGGAAGGTTTATTTTCATTTCTTGATTGTACTAATACTCCTTACACATGAAGAAGTTTAGTGAAGAAGGTTTTCGAAAGTCAAAAATTATTTTTGAAAGAGAATTTATGTATATTTTGGACTTAATGCTTCACTATGCTATAAGCATAGAATTTCATCATTTTTCTTTTCTTATTTTTTTATATCTCAAAGTTACATGTAACCATTCTAGATGTCTAATTCACTATAGGGAAGACATCATAGGGTACTAACTTGAGAATTTTACCTTTTTGAGCATGCATGTGACTATGTAGCTCTTTAGGCAGTAAGAACCAAAGCCTACCAGTGCTTCTCAGATGGAATTTCTTTTTCTTTTTGTTTGGATTGGTATTTTTTTTTTTTTGTTGACATGAATCAACAGCTTATAAGGCCTTCTCTTAGATTCATAAAGATCAAGAGATTCTTTTGAAGCTTTCTAAAGTGAATGAGAATCAAAATAAGCAAACTCCTGGATTCTCATGGAGACATTTTATATTCTTTTGTCCCTAATCAATAAGGGAATTGAAAGGATTAATTTATTAGAGAAATTAAGATTCTCCTGGTAAGTTTGAAATTGAATTTCTTCAGCTAATTTATTATTATTTTAAAGGATTTATGAAATGATATTTCATAAATGGCTTTAATTAATTTCTTATTTTGGTATTTTTGATACTTCTATGTTTTACTACAAGGTCTTTGAAATTACTTCAAAAGTAAATTTCAAGGCACTATATGTAGTAATATGGTTATTTTTCAAATCATACTGAAGTTTCTTTTATTTTATTTTATTTTTTTTATTTATTCATTTCTTTGGCTAGATTTTCAATATAACTCTCCACTTAAGGGGAAGTGAGGTTATAAGAAATCTTATTCATGACCTTTTGATAAATTGTCCCAATATTTTAAGACTGAATGATATTACTATGTAACAAAATATTCTTGTAATGAGTATGAATGTCATATCAAATGCTTTCAATTCTTCTTTTCTAGAATTATCTTGATTTGATAATTCTCAAATAAGTTATCCTTAAAGAGGGTAATCTTATGCAGGAAAGCCTTTCTAATTTTGGAATGAAATATGGGTAATATGAACCCATTTTCAAAGTAAAAATTTTATCCTAGTCCCAAGATGTGGGTCACATGGATTTGATCTTCTTTTCTTTTCTTTTTTGTCTTTCATTTTCATTCAATTTTTTTTGTTATTGATGTTAGCTAACCAAGAAGAATGTTTTTTTCTCATGTAAAGGCATCATTTTTTAACTTTTGGAGTTTGGAAATAGTCATCAAAGGACTTAGTTTATTGAAATGGCATCAAGTTTAAGTCTATAAACTGCTACATTTGGAGATCATTTTAGTTTATTTCCAGATAATGTAATCTTTAAACTCAAATGATAGCTTGAACAATTAATCAATAGCTATCTCATTAAAGAGTTAGATCATTGATATCAGATGTAGATCAATTTATGTTATTTTTTTTATTTGTTTCATTCAGCTTGTCAATTGCAGAATTAGATTCCTCTTCAAATTTGAGGGGTACATCTTAAACTTGAGGACTATATAGATATCTAGAAACATAAACAACATTCATTCAATATGTTAGAGTGCATTTCAAAGAGAAAGTCAAGACCCTGACTACTTAACAATTTTCAACTTGCAATGGCTCTATGGTTCCATAACTTTTTTTTGTTCATGGATATAGGCCACTTATAGTAGAATTAGAGTATACTCAATTTGAATTTTTGGCATACAAAGGATATGGACCATTGGAAAAGGAGATCCATTATCTCTTTTAACCTGCCAAGGAGCCCACCCAACCAAGGTAAAGGCTATGATGATAAAGTATGGGATATCTGATTATTTCTATTTAGCTTGGGACAATTTTTGAATTCTAACCCTATCATTTTATTTTGATATGGAGAAGTTTAAAGTCAAAAAGTCCACATACTTAGAAATTTTAGACTCCATCCTTTTGCTCTTAGGTATAGTACTTCTATCCCTTTACTTCTCTTTCTTTCTTTCTTTTTTTCTTTCTTTTGTCAATATTTCTATAAGATTTCATTTTTTTATGAACTATTACATTAGACATTTTTCCTAGTTACAAATCTTACTAAGAGATTGGATGTATTTGACCTCTTTCCATAACATTTCATTCTTTATGAAATGACTCCACAAAATGAATTACAAGGAAGTTTGATGTATTTGACTTTGTCTAAATACAACATTTGATTGATTGACATTTTCATATGAATCAACTCTTTATTTTGATTGGTTGATCATATAATATGATCCAACATTTCAATTTATTTTTCATCATTTCATGGAATAACAAACCTAGTAAAGAAATTTAATATGGGTAAAATGACATTCTAAAGATGTTACACTTTTGAATTCAAAATTATTTAGTGGAGTCATTTAAGATTGGCATAATGACTTTGTTGAAAACTTTGCACTTTTGAAATCAAAATTTTCTGCTGGAATCAAATATTTAGTGAGGTCATTTAGTAGTAGCTTAATGATATTACTAAAGACTCAACACTTTCAATTTATAATGAATATGAACATCCTTCCATATTCAATATTTTTCTTCTTCTTTTTCCATTTGATTTTTTTCGATTTCTTTTTCTTTCTTTTTTTTTATTTTTTTTATTTGGACTAAATAGGACCATCCAAGAATATTAAGGATGTTTCATGAATTCCTAAGTTTCTTTTTCATGTTTGAATTTTTGTCTTCAATCAACAATGCTATTGAGATTATGTTCTTTTTCTAGGTTGAGTTTTCAAGATTAAATTTTCATGAAATTGAAAACTCCTTTCTTTATTTGATTGAATTTACATGGCACCATCTTATCAAAGTTTGATTAGACTTGAACCAATATAAATTCACTTTCATATTCATAATTGATGTTGATTGATGCACCTGGATCAACAAGTATTTTAGAGATTTTCTTCTTTTGAATTTTCCACAACAACAAAGATATTGATAAGTTCTTAGTAGTCTATCTTCATCATAAAAGATAACCCTGGAACTTCTTTATAGTGGAATGCGACATCAGGAAGTTGCATATAATTAAGTAAGGCAAATTACATGATTATGTAATGCCTTGCTTTACTATCATTTCTTTTTCATTTTTTTATTTTATTTCATTTTGTTTTATTTACTTTTTTTTAAACAGAGCATTATGATGCTTGATTTTGCAAGCAACTTTTTTAAGATGGGCAAGCAAATCATACTTTGAAGAAGACTTATTTGCCTTTTCTTTTCAATTTCATTTGAGGAGGTATGGCTACCATTTTGAATTTGAATTCAAGAATTTTCCTTTTGATATGAAGGGAATGTAGTTGTAACTTTATCCTCAATAGACCTCATGATCTATTCATTTAGAGGATCATCATTTAAAAGAGGACCTTCTAGGGAGATACTGTGCTATTAGAAAGTCAAGTTTGACTTTTACTCTTTTATAACACATACAAAATTAAATGTAATCTCATCTTGCAATAAAATCTTTGATCACCATACTACACATTAAGACGATGTCAAGTTGGTCATATGATATTGCAAAGGATTCTCCTTAGATTCACTTTGTATTAAAAGCATATAATTCCTTAATCTTTAAATAGAGAAAACTAAGCCTTTATTCATTTATTTGGATTGAAAAAGTCCTAAGTGATTTATTTATCAACTTACCAGAGATAAGAATTTCATACTTTCACTCTGAGAGATAGAAATATCACCATTTAGACCTAATCCTAAGGTCATGATTTCTTTAGAAGGATTAAAATCTGCATTTATTTTATTTTAATGGTTTGGCCTTAAAGTTAATTAAAGCCAATCATGGAATATCATTACATTCAATGGGAGAAAACTCCCATTAACAAAGTTGATTTAAATTTCATTCATTTCAACTTTATCAAGAGAATCAAAATTCTCTTTTGCTACCCCTCTCTTTTCTCCTCTTGATTAGGCACAAAAGTGAATCCTATCTCTTTTTTTTTGTATTTATATCATGTCATCTTTCTCTTTGACTCTCTCTTAAACTCTTAAGAATTTAAGGTTTTGGACAGGTCTAAAATAGGGTTAACTCCAAGGCACTCCCTAGATTTGGCCAATCAGCTTGAGTAGTTAATTTTCCAATACTCTAGTGGACATGTGGAGATGAATTAAAATAAAACTGATTTGCATTTATGAAAAATAATTTCTATAAGGATAAAATATTTACATTTAGTTCCTTAATCAACCTCTACCTAAGGTCAATAAGGCATTCTTTCGGAATGATTTTTTATCCCTCTTTTTATTTTCTTTTGAGTTGATTCTTCTTTAGTTGTAATTTAAGCTTCAATCATAGTGGTAAGGGGAAATAGACACAACTGTGCCTCCTTCCTTTGATTTGTAACTTATTAGCATTTAAAGGAACTCCTTTGTTTCAATCTACATCCTTAGGTGTTTGTTACCTTTGAATGTAGTAGAATAAAGGGTATTCATTCAAGGATCCTATCATGATTCTCTTTAACTTTAGTACAAATCTAAAGTAAGATCAAGGATAAATTTACCTTTGAGATTTTATTCTTGAGATTTAATTTTTTATGTTTGAAATACTTTTAAATTTTTTTTTATTTAACATCTATTTTCCATATTGGAATGGTTTCAAATCCATCTTGACCATATTTAGGTCTTAACAGAAATGATTTGGTTTTCATTTATTTCTCCTCCTTCATTATTTTGGGATTTGGTTTTAGGACCTAATCATTTTAATTGTGGCAAATGAAGAGTCCTAGAACCTTAGTTTAGGATGTTGGATGGGCTCAATGAAGGATGAAATGGAGAGGTATCTAACGGAAAGAAAGGCAGTCTTGACGTATGAGTAGCACTAGTACACTACCAATATATAAAATTAATCATTATTTTTAAAGATGGAGAGAGGAACCATTCCCTAGTGGAGTCACTAGAAAATATCTCTGTTAAGAAAATTTATGACACCACATAGAGTTTTAGGAATTTCTTATTTAGATGATCAAATACATTAATAAGGAATAAGCATATTATTATGGTGTTTTTTTTATATATGTATGGGGGACACTGTGCAGATCTAAGGGTGTACTTATTGAAGTGATCAGGTACAACATTAAGAAATGGTGCACTATCTTGAAAGATAGACATCACCACCCTATAATGGACCTAATCACCCCATAAGGACTCCTAAGGCATGATGGGTCTTCGAATATACCAAAGATTTTTCCCCTACTTTACATGGATGAATAAAGTAGGGTTTATTTAGATCAGGTTCTAAAGTTTCCTATGGGGGCAAGCCCCCATAGTTAATTACATCCTAATAAAGATAAATTATTTAAAAATACTCTCGATTAAGTAGGCAACTACTGTGTCCAAAGATTTCAAACATAGGACTATCAATAAATTAGTTATATTTAGAAAACCAAATGGGATAGTTCAATAAAAGGAGAGACTTATTATCAAATCCAAAGGGGATGAGTATGGAGTGTTCATGATATCAGGAAACCTAGTGAGCATTCTAATCTATCTTATGGTTGGGCTTTATATGTTTAAAATTGAATAGAATTATATGTTTGAGTTAAAATTTATTAGAAAGCTAGGAATTATAATCCAACAATACAAGATTGTGTAAATTCCTATGAGGTGAGGACTTATGCTTATAGCCTAGGGGGAGAAATAGTGACCTCAGATCCTAAATCTAGGGAGCTTTAGCGAAGGCCAAAGGACATCCTAAATCTAAGCGAAGATGGGTATATGATTTACCTCCACTAGAGAGGGTAAACCACCCAACTGCTGAACTTATAACTGCCTCAAGTGACAACCAGCTAACTCCTCCTACACTTTAAAACCATGTGGCCAAGTCATATGAATTTGAAAGATGGTTAAGTTCTTATTATTAGAAAGAAACTAAGGTTCTTAAACCCACTCCCTAAGAGACTAGAGCATAAGTGGAATGAGTAATGACTTAGCCTAATGCAAATTTTATCAATTTTTATTTGATTTTTGACTTTACAGTTTGACAAAGGCCATATGATTTTTATATGCCTAAATGCATGTTGAAATGAGATTATTGGCAAAATCAGAGAGAAAGTAGTGTTTTCTACCATAGAGGAGACCCGCAAAGGTCAAGTCATCTCCTATCATGTAAGGATGGAAACCCACTCTCTGCAAAAGTAAAATAATATGGATGCATGATATTAAACATACAACATTTAGCTAAGGGGTTGCTAAATCTTTTAATTATCTTGATTTAATGCCTAGGATTTATCTGAGGTTATGAGTTATTTAGAAAATTTAGTTATGAATTATAGTTGGGGAAGAAAAATTAATTTTTCCCTAAGAACCTAATCGGATCCATGCCACACATTTAATCACCATATATTAAGAAACTAAAAAAAGATATGTCATTTCTATTATGCAATTGTAAACAAAACATCAAATAATTTATAAATTCAATATAAAATAATGAAAGGCTGGTGCGATCAGGTACCACCGTACAACCCAAAAAGAGAAAATGGGTAGCCGAGCTCTACCCTTATACAACCTAGTATATGAAAGAATAATTAAAAAATTATACAAATAATAAATGCTATGGGGAGCAGGGGAAGGATGTCTTCATTCTTCATATCTCCTTTATTTCCTCATTTGGTTTGCTTCTTTTGATTTAGTAGGCTATAAGGCATTACATGGCAGCCTAAGATCAAACCTTCTAGCCAATGTTCATTTTTGACCATCATAGCACTAATCATAATTTCCAATGAAAAATTACATTAAAATTAGGAAAAATAATTCTAACCACACCTGCAAAACAAGTGTTAGCTAAACACACCATACAACCCAAGCAGTTTTATGAATAATTTGGACTTAGCGCCTAGGACATGGGTAACCAAGCCCACATATGCTAATTTAGAATGTGCTTAGGGGTTATGCAACCTGCAAAAGAGAATATTTATATTTATTTTAAGTAACCTTTAAGCACAATCTCTTATAGAAAGTATGATAAAGCTAATCACAGCCTAACATCCAGTCTACGAAGCCTACACCTTAACATCCAGTGTAAACTAATACATTATAAAACTAAGACATTCATCACACCATGCACTGCCCTAACATAAAGCTAGAAGTAGTGATTTAATTCTAAAGTGTGTGCATTAAGGCTTGTGTGGAATACCTTAACTAAGCTTTGTTGTAATTGTTTATGTATGAAAGGATTTAATTATATAGAATGGTTTTACTTAATTGATTTAGTTAATTTGCAAGTTTTACTTAATGTTTTCTTTTATTCTATTTAGTTTGCAACTAAGTGTTATAAAGAGAAGAAAAGAGAGGATCACTCTCTTTCATCCCTACCTTAATCCACATCTAAAGCATATTAAATAATCAATTCTCTTTAATGAATGGCTTATTACATATTTTAATTAATTCTAAGTTTAGGTTTACTTTAAATAATATCATTCAAAAAGAAAGGCATCTTAAGATTAATTCAAATTAAGTACTATCACATAACACATGTTTATTCATTTTTTTTCCATCATATGACTAAGTCCTAAACATATCTATACATGCAATATATGTTGGAATACTTAAATGAGGAATAAGAACATGAACATTTAAAGTTTATATTTTTTATTGAATTATTTTCATCATATTGATTCAAACTCTATCTAAATTCTTATGCCAAAAAGTACATAGGAACGAAGTTAAACAGGTACACATCATTGTTATCCTGAGAAGTGAGGTAATCAAATGACCTCCTTGGGACTAGCTAAAGCCTCATACTCCTGGAATATTCAGACTAAATACCATTTGCATTTAAACACATGTAAGTTTGCATACATGAATGTAAGAAAAAGAGCTTTTAATCATGTGATTAATTAATTCTATCATTTCAATAATAGCAAATGCATGTATTTTGGTAAAAGAAAGAGGGGGGGGGGGGGGGATTAATTCCATAATCAAGTACACAATCAAATGTATGAGAGACATGAGCTAGTTTAAGCCATTATTAACCAGGGAAGTGAGATAATCAAATGACCTCCTTGGGGCTACTTAAAGCCTCATATTCCCAGGGTTCCAGACCAACTATTTGCTTTTCTATGATATATATGAATATATACACAAATAAAGGAGAGCAAACCATGCAAAAGTTGTATTTAATTTAATTGAAAAGATTTATGCATATGGAGTAAAGTCTTATTTAAATTTTAATGGAGTATGCCATTGTTAACCAAGGTTATGAGATAATCAAATGACCTCCTTCGGGCTAGCTAAAGCCTCGTATTCCCTGGATGTATAGACTAAATACTCATTAGCATTCTTTCATACATAAATCAATATATGAATGAAAGAAAGGAACTTTACTTCATACATTTAAGCTATAATCATTTGCATTTCCTATGTATTTATAACTAGCATTTATAACATATGTAATCACTTGTTTATAAGATTAAGAAAATAGATTTGGATTAAATAGTGATAATAGCCACACATATATTAATTTAAATCAACACATGCAAGCTTGACATAAAGGAAATAACTTATTTTTAATTAATTTTTAAACAAATGATTGCATGATCTAAGTTGCATACAACATTTTTATATGATTGGAAAGAAATAAAGAGACACAAGTATATTATTTCATTCAATCCAACTAATTCTTAAGGATAATCATTTTAAATAAGCTTATTTAAAATAAACCAAAGTTTCTTAATGTCACTTTTGATTTTATGTTTAACTTGATTTAAGAGATAAGAGAAAGATTTACTAATCCTAATCCCATTCCTCATATGTGTGAGTTAATTTGATTTAAGGGAAATCAATTAGATTGATTTTATGGATTGATTAAGTTAAGCATGGTTTAAATTAATTAATCAAACCCTTACCTATATTACCTTATGGTAGTTGAATAAATGATTATGAGCTAATGTAATATGAAAATAAATTAAAAAGTAAATAGCAATGTTCCTACAAAATGAAAGGGGCCAAATGCAATTAGCTCATAAATATTTACTAATTAAGCTTAAGGAACTATTTTAATTACTTTCATGATTTTCTCGCACTTGTGAGCTAATCATAATTTCATTAAGCCTCTTTATGTTTTTGAACACCTGAAGCTCTACCCAAGATGAATTAAGGAAAATCAGATTTAATTAGATTTTAGTTCAATTAATTAAATTAAGAATCCATCAATTTATCTTTATTTAGTTAATTATCAAAGCTAATAATTATTATTTGAAATGAGATGGGTTTAAGGGAAAAGGTAAGGAAAAAGGTCCAAACCTAATTCCAAAAGTCATCCACTTGATCAAGCATGATTTTATGTTATTTGAATTCTAATTTAACTAATTAAACTTTTAATTAATTAATTAATTAATAATTACTACTTTGGTTGAAAAGAGAGGGAAAATTAGCGAAAAGGATTAGGAGGAAGGCTCCAATCTACTTCCCTAAGTCTCCTTACTATTCAACAGTGGTTAAGGAGTCCAAATAATTAATTAATTACTATTTATATGCTTAATTACCCTTTAATAAAGTTAAGAAGGTAATTATAGCTTAATTAATAAATCCTCATAGTTTAAAAGGTAATAAATCTCCAAAAAATTAGAGGAGGCAGAGGCCATCTTCTCAAATATTTTCAAAAATTTTGGGATCAATCACTTGAGAGATTAGAGAGTAATTAAGCTAATTAAATTTTTAACTAAACCCTTATTAAGCTCTATTTACTGTTCAAAACTAATTGAAAACATTTTTATTAAATTCTCCTCAGAAATATCTTTAAAATGAGCTATTGTTTATATTTTTTTAGATTTTTCTAGAATTAGTTATGAATTATGAAAGTTTCAGCCTTAAAATCTATTATTTAACCTTAATTAAGCCTAATCCTATCGACTCCATGTGGCACGCTGATGCGGTGTGCTTTCCACATGGCGGAGTGGAATTGGTTATTTAAGTTGTCATGTCCGTGTGTCGAGTTAGCTGGCGGTAGATGCGGTAATGATCCCCGCCATCCAATCTCGGATTGAACGGCATGGATCAAACTCATGGAATAAAAGGGAGAACTGAGGGAGATCTAGAGAAATCTGATAAGAATCATCTGTTCCAATCATGTGGAATGGATGACCCGTGATCCTCCTTCTCACAAGTTATGAATGATCAAGCCCGTATACCATGGACTGCTCAATTCGAGCTCACCTGAGCTCGGATCTACTCTGAACTCAACCCACACATTTGTGCGAATGATCTACAAGGATCTAACAGCTAGGATGCACTCAAATGCAAATCTCCTTCATGAGGGACCATCCAAATTTACCTGTATCTATAGTTTTGAGGAATTACCTCACCGAAGCTCAAGACTAGTGGTGGGGTCGATGGAGGTAGCTTCGCCTAGTAGAGACGAGGCCCTACTAAGAAGCAATCAAGCCAAATCCACTTGGTTTTCTTGGTTGGCTAAAAATGGAGGTTTTGAGCTTCAGTCTTGATCAAACTCCTTGATTCGGTGGGTTAGAAGCTTTAGAAATGAGTTGGGTAGCCTCCATGAGGTACGAAGATGGTGTGGGAATGAGCAATTCAAGTTTGGTGATGAATTGAGAGAGTTTGGATCGAAGGTAGCCTCCCCTATTTTGGTTCCACAAGGTAAGAGGGAATGCCAAATGTGGGAAGTTTGGAATTACTCTAGAACTCACGGAAGCTCAGCTTGGTGTTAAAAAGCTTGCACAAAGTGAATTAGTCCCATTTCTACTCGATTTAGGGGAGTATAACCCCTTGATTTACTGAGTTGGATGGATGGGAAGGCCTCCCATTTTTCAGCCGGCCAGCCACCATCAGAGCATCGAAGGTGTGTCAATCGAGTCCACCTAGCTCGATTGGGTTGGAGGAAGTCATGGGAGGTAGCTCAAGGCTTGATCTTGGCTGATTTGGTTTCCTTGATCCCTTGGGTACTCAGCTTGCATGGGAGGTGACTTGGCTCACCTCCCTTTCCATGACTAACCTAGCATGGGTCAGGAAGCCTAGGTGGGTTAGGTGCGCCCTCATTTGAAGTTGGATGGCTACCAAGGTGATGGGAGAGTGGACTTTGCTATTTATGGGGGGAATCCAAAGTGAAGAAGGCTTAACCAATGCACTATGTCTTGGGTGGGGTCCACTTGGCTTTTGGTATGACTTTGGGCTGACCAAAGGTCAATTTAGGTCAGGTTTGGTCAGCCACCAAGGTCCCATGGGTTAATTTTATGGGTTTTGGCTTCATTTGGTCAAATGGGTTTATATGGGTTCATGTTGGGTTGGGTTGACCAATTGGTCAAATTGAGTCAAACCAAGACTTGGGTTAGGTTTAAATGATGATTTGAAGAGTTTTAGTTCAAGTGGTTTCAATCAATTTTGCTTAGATTTGATTTTGGCTCACTTGAATTCAAATAGGTCAAATGGGCTAAGTAGACTAATTTGACCAATTTTACCAAATTAGGTTGGGTTAGGTGTTGATTTGTGTTCAATTGGCTAGTTGAAAATGGTTGTAGATTTTGGTTTGTATTAATTTGGGTTTAATTTGGATTTTGGCCAGTTTGACCTCTTAGGTTAATTTTTGCTAGGTTGGGTCAAGTTGACTAATTAATCAAATTGGGCTCAATTATGGCTTTGGTCAAGTTCAATAATTGATTTGGAATGAACTTGAACAATTGGTTGCAATCAATTTGGGTTAGATCATGATTTGACCCATTTTGACCTTTTAGGACAATTTGGGTTAACTTGGGTCAAATGGCCAATTAGACTTAGTTTGGCTTAATTGAGAGTTTGGTCATGTTTAATCATTGATTATTAATTAGTTTGATCAATAGTTTCAATCAATTTGGTATATGGTGGGTTTTGGCTAGTTTAGTTTCATTTGGGCTAAAGGTTGACTTGGTCAAAGGATCAAGTTGGCTTGGTTTGACCCAATTGAGGTGATTGATCATCTTAGGATAATTGTTTATCATGATATGAGGCATGGATGGCCATGTCTCAATCCAATTTGGGTTGGATTATAACTCATCTCAAAAAGGTCCTTTAGGCCACTTTAGGTTAAGTGGACATAAATCGGTCAATTTGTTTGGTTCTAGCTTGATTCATGTTTAGTTGAACACATATATGAGACTAGAATTGAAATATAAATCCAACTGCAGTCAATTTGGAGTACAATAGATTTTGACTCATTTGAATTTTTCAAGTTAAAAGGGCTAACTTGGGCTTGACTTGAGTTTGGTTTGATAATTGTAGGTTTTATTTATATTTCGGTAAATGATTAAAGGAATGATTGATTCAAGAGAAAATCCATTTATTTTGGCTTGATTTGGATAGGATTTAGCCAAGTCCAAGGAAATGGCTTAAAAGGCTTGAATTGGGTTTTGGTTTGATTTTAGACTTGGTTTTGGTCATGTGAATTTATATTTCATTTATATTTGGGAATATAAATGATTGATGAAAAAATCACTTGAGTTTGGAGTGATTTGGAAGCAAATTTGACCAAGCTTAAGAATATAGGTCTAAAGAGCTAAGGAGGAAACCAATTTAGTTTGATTTATTTTTAGTCTTTGGAGGGTGGGTTTCATTTATATTTATGAATATATATGGAGTAATAATTGGTTTAAATTGAAACCAATTGATTTTGAATTGATTTATATGAGATTTGGCTAAATTTATGGAGGTAGGTCCATATGGCTTAAGATGGTTTTCGATTGGATTTGGATTTAGTTTGAGTTAGTTTTGGTCATTTGAGTTTATATCTGATTTATATTTGCAAATTAAAATGAAGATGTAAATGATTCATAAAGAGATCAACCAAATTTGTGTTAAATTAGGTGGAGATTTGGCTAGGCTTATGGAATTCAACCGCAGGGCTTTAAGTGGGGATTTTGATTTTGGATTTGATTAAGGATTCTATTCAATTTGTTTGGAATTTGGAATAGGATTTGGTATATGATTGAGGGACTGAATTGATCTTGGAGAAAGTCAATTGAATTTTGATTGATTTGAGATTGGTTAAGGCTAAGTCCATAAGATGAAATCAAAAGGCTTAGGAGGAATTTTGATTTTGGATTTGATTATGAGTTTCAATCATTTGGTTTGGAATTTTGATTTAGATTTGGTATTTGAGTTAAATTTAAGGTTTGGTTTGAGAAGGTAAGCATAGGTTGGGTTTAGGCCATAGGAAGGGCAAGTCTCCCTAAATCCTTAAGGCGCAATCTAACACATATGGCTAACCTTTCTAAGTCCTTAAGCTTAGGTTAAGTGTTCACCTAATCACTAGAAGTGTCTTAGGACTAAAGAGCTCATAGTGTCTATAAGAGTCTTAGATCTATGATGAGAAAGTTTAAAACTCACTCCAAAAGTGAGGTCAACAATTATCTTGGAAGATAAACAAGTTTTCCTATAATGGATTCAATCATTTCAATTAAGGACTTCTAAAGTGAATGGGTCTTTCGTGCACTAAAGATTTTTCCTCTGAACTACATGGAAAGTAGAACAGGGTTTAATTTAAACTGGGTTCATGGTTCTCTATAGAAGAAAGCCTATATAGTTATTCACATCTTAAGAAGTGTATCTTCCTAAGAATACTCTCGATTAAAGAAACAAGTTATTATCTTTAAGGATTTCTAAGATGGTTTTCAAAGAATTGATTTTTTGGAATTTTCTATTGGGAATGATCAAATTAAAGAGAGAGTTCTTTTTAAGAGTCAATTGGGATGAAGTAGGGAATATCTATTGATACTAGGATGCCTAGTCGGCATTCCAACTATCCTATAATTGGGCTTTAAATTTGGAATTTAATTTAGAATTTGAGTTGACATTTTCTTAGAAATCTAGCACTTCGATTCTAGTAGCACAAGATGTCTAGGGTTGAAGACATATTTTTGAAAAGGATGCTTCATAACCTAGACTACAGGTGCTTCTGATACATTTCATAATTGTCCTAGTTCTATCTTTGGGAATTATTGATTATTCCTCTCACTTGAGGAAACTAACCTATCCTTGACTTTTTTGGACTTATAACCCACGTGGAGAGGGCTACCAGCTAACACCACCTAAGCACATTTTAATTTCATGATGCCAAGTCTTATGAATGCAAGGTGGTGGGGCTGTTGTATTTTTAGGAAAATAATCTATGAACCTAGACTAACTCCTTAATCCCTAAGATAAAAATAAATCTAGCTAATGCATATTTTTTAGATTTTTAAATGTTTTGACTTATGATTTGTTTAATGTCATGGGTATGCATTTTTATGCCTAATGCCATGCAATTAGAAATGCTTATGGGCCAAATCAATAATAGAAAGCAGGCTTCCCCAAGAAGGTGGTCATCCACATAGATCAGATGCACCTTATGTGCAATGGGAGAAGTTGCCCAATTCAAGGATTGCAGCAATATGATTTCATGGTTTCAAACCTAATTTTTTCTAATTGATTTTATGTTTTATGCCTAAGGATTTTATGTAAGGTTTCAAGTTTCTCTTATTTCTTTTTTAATTGTTTAGATTTATGTTGGGTATAAAATTTAATTTTTTATTTAAGAA
The DNA here is from genome assembly GCA_021442155.1 of Cymbidium sinense. Taxonomy (NCBI): domain Eukaryota; kingdom Viridiplantae; phylum Streptophyta; class Magnoliopsida; order Asparagales; family Orchidaceae; genus Cymbidium; species Cymbidium sinense. The sequence continues at coordinate 75,957,444 of CM038227.1, forward strand.
CCTAATTGTCCAGGCATTCATTCACAAGAAAGCATAACACAAAAATAAACCTAGAAAAGCAGGTTGATTCTATTGCGCACCCAAAATAAATCAGGCCAATTTATCTTTTAATAAAAAGGCCAATGCGGATGGGTGCTATTGTACACCCCAAAATAATTGAGAAATTGGCAATCGAGCTCTACCCTTATACAGCCCGGCCTAGATCTACAAGTCTAGATCTATGGGTCTTCTTTCCAGGACAACCTCCTTCTTTAGGGACATCCATCGGGCTCCACAAAGGACCACTGCACCATCTCTTGGTAGGGTCAGCTCCTATTAATCCTAGACCCCATAGATCTTAAACTAATTTTAAGCTCAAATTTATATTTTAAATTCAAAAAGAAATCCCAAGTCTTACAAAATAAATATTAGAAAATACAAATAGCACATGACAATTTTATTTTACAAACATATGAGCTTAGCATTAGTTGCTTGTCAAGCCCACCAGTCATATGAACTATGTTAAGGGATTTTTCACCACTTGCAAGAAAACAACAATTTTATAATTTTTTAATTTATGATAGAAATCCCTTCAACACAGTCCCCTACAAAAAATAGAGTTAATTCTAGAAAGATTGCCATATCATCCAATATAACGAGAAAATAAGCCTAGGCATTCATTCTAAAGCAATACAACACACAGATAGGTGAAGCATAACATATCACAACATATTACAAAGAACTATAAAAGAATCACAGAATGATCTAACCTAAATCTAAGGTTTGTTACCTAAATGATCCTGTGTGTGTAGAAGATAGGATGGTGTGGTAAGTCTTTACTAAGCCTCTTTTAGTTCAAGTTTCAATTTAGGGTTTGAGTTTGTTTGAATTTTACCTTTTGGTGGTTTTAATTTAAATGATTTAGTGTTTTAGTTTCCATTTTTATTTCACTTTATTTGTTTAAAGTAGTATTTAGGTTTTCAAGAATTAAGAATAGAATGGATTCCATTTTTGGGTGGAACTCATTTTTATTCAACATCCTAACTCCTAATGATATAAAGTATTCATCCTAAAGGCCTAACTAAGATCCTTAAGTATCTTAATTAATCCTTTTGATTTCATTTAATTTATATTTGGATTATTTTTGATGTTTCATTTATCTTTTTTTTTTTGAAATTTAGATTTGATTTATTTGAATTCATTTAGTTTATTTATTTTATTTGATTGAGTTCAATTTAATTCATTTAATTTATTTCATTTTTGATTTATGTTGGTTTTATTTGATTTGATTCAAATAAATTTAGAGTGTTTAGACTAAAGTTTGATTTCATTCAGTTTGATTCAAGTTGTTTAATGAATTTATAAACTTAAAGTTGAATTACTCTTAATATAGTTTATTAATTTCAATAATTTTTAAGATTGAAATTAATTAAGTTTTTTAACTCTAGATGTTTGATGTTTTCTTTCTTTTCATATTATTTGATCTCATTTGTTTAATTTGAATTAATTTACTCTTATGTTTGATTTAATTTAATTTATTTGGTCATAATTCCATTAGCTTAAAGTTTAATTAGAGTTTAGTTTGATTTGGTTTTAGTTATATATTCACTAATTTTTAAGTTCAATTAGTCTTAATATGATGTTAATTTCATTCAATTCTAAACATAAGATTGGATTTAGGTTTATTGAGTGTTTGATATTTGATTAATTTGACATAGAGTTTTAATTCATTGTATTTGAAATCATTTACCTTATTATATTTTATTTCTCTTTATTATGAAGTCATGTTATTTCATTTCTTCATATGAATGTTATTATCATACTTACGGGCACAAGTCATGAATGATGTTTTATGAATTTCAAGGATTAATGGACTATTTTTTATGTTTAAGGAATTATTAAGATAAATGGTTTAATTTATGTTCTTTTTGATTTAATTAATACTTCTTTACTTAATGTGATTTGAATCTTATCATCTTTAGTCAATTTATTTTTAATTTAAGCGTTAAGATAACTATTTTATTTCAGATTTACAAATTTATTCAATTTCTATAATTTTGCAAATTTTTATTATTAAGTTTATTTTATTTTGCCTAGAGATTTGGAAATTTGGATTTTCCCAATCCATAGTTCAAATGGATTTGAAATTTTTATGGATAATAGGGTTACATGCGAATTTCATCTCAAAGTTTCATGTTGATTCGAGTTTTAATTAAGGTGTAACTAAGATTTTAAGTTTTTATTAATACTCCAATTAAGCTTGATTTCATGAAAATCATTTAGGGATTTCATTATTCATTGATTCATCATTGCAATATGTTTCTAATGAGGGTTCATTTATAATTTTTAGACATCTAGTTAATTTATTTTGATTTAATTAATGTTTAGTTAATTATTTGAATTAATTAATCCATTTAATTGCTTAATTAAATCAATTTGAGGTTTATTAAGTTTAACTGAGTTCTCTTAATGTTTTAATGTTCATTAGGTCTCATTAGATTAATTTAATGTTTTTATTCATTTTTATTAATTATTTCATTTTATATTAATTTATTTAATCAATTTTGAAGTTTAGAATTTGAAATTTCATTTCCTATGAAATACAATGGAATAAATTATGAAAAATTTCCATAATGTGTATTTCATCCATAATTTCATTTCCTTAAAGTGTTAATTCTAATGGATTTATGGTTTGAGATTAACTAAGGTTTAATGGTTTTCAATTAAACCCAAATTAAGGGTAAAATGCCAAAAATAAGTTGGGGATTTTATATTATATGGATTCCTCTTATCAGGACGAATCCATAGAGCCCTAATTTATAATTTTTTTTATTTTTATTTATTTATTTATAAATTTTAGAAGTTTTTAATAATTTTAGCCAATTTATAATTAATTTTAACTGGGTTTAAAATTTTTAAGTGAGGCGAGATGAAGTGGCCCCTCCGTGGCACTACCGCCACATGTTGTGGTGCAATACGTCCACATGGGATCCCGCATGGTGTTTGCATCAAAAGTGGTGCCACACAGAATGATCATGGACTGTCCAATCATAGACCAGACTGTCCAGATCGATCCCACAAGTCCTTAAGTGATTAAATAAGAGCATCCACCTAAATCAGAGTCATCCATTTCATTCTTTTCAAAAGGAACGAATGACGAATATTGTGTCTCCTACCCGGACTGCATAAACTGAGAGCCGTCCAATTAATTTTTTTGATTTATGGTGATCTAAGCAATAAAATCACATGATTTTGATTGTAAAATGATCATTAAAAGAATCCTTATCAATCTAAGTGGCTTGATCTCACTTGAGATCATATTTCCTTCGAAAAGGACTAAGGTTGATAAGCTTTAAGAAAATAGGGGGGGTACATTAATGGCGTACCTCTGGTACGACAATTTCTGGTAGCGAGGTTGATTTGAAAACCTCCATAGCGTAAAGGGAAGCTTGTGTGCCAAAGGAATTGAGCTAGCTCATTATGGATTGCTCCCTAGACCAAGCTCCCTAGCCTACCCTTTGATTTTGGTTGTTTTCTTCCTTCACGGCAGCATAAAGAGTTAGGGAAGATTTGTTTCTCCTTTGTTTTAGTTTGTGAAGGTGACATGAAGGTTAATTTTTCTTGTTGAATGATCTATATGCCAATCCCTTCTTGGTCGTGAGCTTCTTATGCATTTTTATCTTCCCTTAGTCGGCTAGGTGTTGATTACAATCCTTGGAAGGATGCTACCAAGCCTCCTAACCTTCTTACACCTATTCAAGGTGAAGAGGTGGAGAGGGAATGAGATTGGGCAAAAAGAATTTTATTTTTGGTGCCTTTGATTTGTCTTGGCACTTTGTCATTTGGATCCTTGTGTAGGATGATTAGGGAACTTAATTATTGCTAAAATCCTTCATTGGAGAGATTTCTTAAGATTTCATTAATGCTTTGGATAGTTTAGTGGAGGAAGGGTTGAAAGTCTTTTAAAATTATCAAGTTTTAGCTATACATTGCATTAGCTTGATTTAGGTTATTCCAATGAATGATTCAATCTTGATTTAATGCTTAATGATGTGTGCATTTTATCATTAATGGACTTTATGATAAGAGCTTCAAAGGCTTTAAGGGTTTTTGTTGTATTTAACCTAAGTTTAGCCCATTAGAAGTTATTGAGTTTAAATTGATTTTGATTAAGTTAAATATTTTATTGGCTTAATTATGACGTATTTCATTTTCAATGAAGTTAATCCAAGCAACTTAAAATGTATTAGATTAAATAATTTCAATTTTATTTCATTTTAAACCCATTTGACCCAAGTTGGGTTTAATGGGTTAAGCTCCCATTTGACCAAATTAGACCAAATGGACCTATTTAGGTTATTTTAGACTAAGTGGCCTAATTAGCCTATTGTAGGTCAAACTAAATTCAAATTTGTTTATATTTGTGATAAAATATATTTATTTGATCATTTGGAGCATTTGAAATAATTTTCTTAACAATAATTTTCTTAGGGTAATAGTGGAATAGAAGTACTCAGATCTTCTAATTGAGTTTTCATAACTCATTGAGTTGGACCTTTCATTGGGCCAAAAATGGCTTGCCAAGTATCTTGAATCATCACGCAACTCCTTGAGTATAAGTTTTATTTTTCATCATCTGAGTAAGCTTCTTTGAAATCTATTATGATCATGCCAATGAACTTATTTAAGGAGAAAAATATATGAAACTTCATTATTAAAAATGGGGAGATACATGTACTTAGAATTATTGAAATGAGTGTAAATGATTGAAATTTCTCTCAAGGATAGAACTTCTTCAGATCTCTGGCATTCTGTGTCCATGGTATGTCTTTGCCAGAATAAGATTATAATCGATAAACAACAAAACTGACTTGCTCTTTGATTATGAAAAATCTATGCTAATTAGGGGTCAGCTTGCCAAACATTCTATTATGTAGCAACATCTACTTTCTTCAGCATGAGATTACTACTTTTAAAATGTTTCTCTTTCACATCATGATTATAATACTTTACAATTCATTATTTTATTTCTTCTTGCCTTAATGATGCCTATATTCTGAGTTCTTTAAGCATGTTGGGTGCATCTTCTACTACTTCTGAGATCTTTTGCATCCACTCTCCATCTTCACATCTTATTTTCTTTATTATTAGCACTCTTTGACTTTGGACTTCATGCTCGACCGGTAGAACATCTTTTGTGCCATGCGATAAGGTGAAGGGTGAATGTCAAGTGGTATTAGTGGGAGTTATACTAAGCACCTAGAGTACTGAGGGAAATGTATCTACGTTGGAAACTAGAGAGAAAACTTTATTTATAGGGTGGAAAAAGGTCCAAAAGAAGAATTTGACCTCTAATTTGGGTGAATGAATCATTCTGACCCATCAGAAAGGACATCACATATTCCATTTAAAAGTAATTAATAAGATCTTTAACTCCTCCATAAGAACAATCAGGTCAAATATTTGATAATTCCTCCCATAATGCTAAAAATTTCATAAAATAGGCATTAATAGCTGTTGGTTTTGTGTATGATTAATCAATTCATGACATAGATAAAAATTTATTGGGCCATTACTTCGTTGAAAATGATCTTGATGATCTTTTTAGATCTCAAAAGTAGAATCAGAGAAGAAGATACTTGCAAAAAGCTTTTTTGAATCCAAATTCAAGAACCCAAATATGACAAAATTATTACTCCAAATATAAATGATCTTGAAGAAATTTCTTTTGAAATCGAATTTAAGATCCAAGATACTTCTACCCACTTAGCATTTATTCCTTTAACCTTTTCTTAAACAAGTTAAGTATCTTCTTGTTGGTGGTTTCCACTTATCCATTACTTAATGGGTGATGTGATGATGTGAATTTTAGCTTGAATCCTTGGGATTCATAGACTTCTTTTAGGCCATTTTCACTAAATTGAGTCTCATTGTCGGTGATGATTGTCATTAACAACCCATTCCTTCAAATAGTTTCAATCCAAAAAAAAGTTTTTATTACCTGAGAGGTGGTTTTTATGAGTGCATTTTCTTCGATCCACTTACTAAAATAGATGATCATGATTATGATGAACATTCTTTGTCTGCTAGTGACTAACAATGGACCTATTAGATCCATTCTCCAAATTGCTAATGACCAAGGACTAGTAGTGAGTTGCAAAGGTTGTGATGGTTGCTACTAAAGTGTTACAAATTTATGGCATGGTATTTATCTTCTCATGAATTTTTTCACATCTTTTCTCACCGAGGACTAGAAGTATCCTTGCCTTAAAATCCTATTGCCGAGTGACCTCCTTCTTGAGTGACTACCACACTCACTATAATGTATTTACTCCAGGACTTTTCTTCATTCCACCTCTTTCAAACATCTAAGGTTGAGGGAGCTCATTTACCTTTAAAATAGTTATCCTCCTATCAATATGTATTGAGCTACTTCAATCTTGAACCTACTTAAGTCCCCGTCAGTTACTATACAATTTGATGTTGAGCAGTATTTCGTACTTGAGTTTGAGCTCACTCCCAGATAATAAGTCATTGATTAGGTTCTATTCTCTCAAGATTTGTTCAATTTTAAAATATTTTAGCTACTCAATTTTTGGTTTTACTTTAAGTACATATTTCTTCAAAGACTTATCTTGAACCTCATATTCTCCATTCACTTGTCTTACCATGAGCTAAGAGTCTAACTATATATGTGGTAAGTCCCATGGAAAATTTTAATCTGGTGATTAAAGCTTCATATTTGGCTAGACTATTTGTCGCCTTGAAGCCAAATTTAACTGATTTTGTGATGGTGATCTCTGCTGAACTCTTCAACACAATACCTGCTCACATAGTTCTTTTGATAGAAGAGCCATCAACATACAGTCACCATAAATGCTCTAAATTATAAGGAATATCTTGTGAGTTTTTGAAGTCTACCAAAAAATTTACAAGTGCTTGGGATTCAATTACAATTTGAAGAGAGTAAGATATATCGATCTTGCTTAATTCTATGGACCATTTGAGCAAGCTTCTTGAATGATCAAGTTTGGTGAGCAGTAGATTATCAGTGTTAACTTGTATTAATTGTGGTTGGAAATAATGTCATAGTGGGCTAGCCAAGGTAATTAATGCGAGTGCAAGTTTTTTCATTAGTGGGTAGTTCAACTTGACACCTCATAAATATTTATTAACATAGTCAACAGACCATTATTTCCCACCTTCTTCTTTAATGAAGACTAAGTTGACTAAAACCTCTCCCACTCCTAGATATAGTATTATGACTTCTCCCTCCTTTAAACTCTATAATATATAAGGAGATGTGAGTAGGGTCTTCAAATAAATCTTTAAAGTTTTTTTCACATTTTGAGGTCCACTCTAACTTCTTTGTTCCATTGAGAACTTTGAAGAATGGTGAGCATCATTCACTAGCCTTCGAGATAAATTAGTTTAGCCTTGCTACTCACCCAATCACTCATTGTACTTTTTTTAAATTTCTAGCTGAAGGCATGTTAAGTATAACCTTTACTTTATCTCAGTTTACCTTTATTCTTTTAGTGGTAATAAGAAATCCCAAAAACTTTCTTACCCTTACACCAAAGATACACCTCAGAGGGTTATGGCCCATGTTATAACTTTTTTAGTGTGGTGAACATCTCCTTGAGATCTCAAATATGTTGTACTAGTGACTTACTTTTAATGTAAAGATCATCGACATAGACTTTAAATTTTTTCCCTTTGGTTCTTTGAACACTAGGTCTACATGTTTTTAGTAAGTTTCCCCTATGTACTTGAACTTGAAGGGCATAGTGATGAAAGTCATCTTCTCAGAGTTCACACGATGCATTTGGTTTTGTGATATCCTGAAAGGGTGTCTTGAAAATGCATCATTGAGAATCTAGCTACTGAGTCCACAAGTTTGTCTATTCTAGGGAATGGATATCTGTCCTTTGGACATGCCAAATTTATGTTAGTGAAGTCAACGCACATCCTCCACTTACTTACTGGCTTTTGTACAATCATTACATTGGACTTTAACTCAAGGAATTGAACTCCTCTAATAAAATTTGCTTTGACCCGTTTAGCAACCTCCCCCTTGATAGGCTCTATGAGCATAATTATTATTTTCCTTATTATTTGCTTGATGGGTTACACGTCTATGCGAACTTCAAGCGATGGCAATAGACATTGATGCCAATGTTTAGCATATTCATGGTTATCTAAGTGAACACATCTATATTGTCCATTATGGTTCTAATAAGGGTTTCATTATGCTCAAGATAGAAAGCTAAGTTGAACTTTAGTGTTCACTCATTACTTTATGCAATAGGGATTTCTTTTATTTTCTTGAATACTTTGATCACAGTTCAAGCTATATCTAGTTGTTGCCCTTTGTCTTCCTTACTGTCCCTACTAACAACTTTTAAGTACTAAGTGCAATATTGTTTAAGGTTTCCTCTAATGGTGATTTATTCGCCCCTTATGTTAAATTTGATTGATATGTGATACATCAACACCACAACTCTAAACATGTTGAGTAGAGGCCAATAAAAGGTTGCAATGTAGCTAGTGAGAGACTACACTATAATGAAGTCGACCATGGCCATGAACTACTTTATACCGTACCCCCTAAGTGATAGAGTGAGTTATCATTCCCTTAGTTTCTCTATGCTCTCCTAAGAAACCACATAGTGGCCCTCTTAAAGGCACTAGTTTAGAGTTCGTTAAGCCCAACATATCAAAGATTGATTTAAAAATAATATTTACTGAGCTCCCCATGTCGATCAAAATGCTACGTACGTGATAGTTGGCCATCAAAGCCATCACAATAACTACATCATTGTGGGAATTCTTGATAGCCTTTTTAAAAATTTATTATTACGACAGTAGAAGAGGGTGCTTGCATCATAACTATTGACTTCACTTCTCTAGATTGTAGGATTTTCATGTTTGACTTCTTCTAAGATTCACCATCATCTCTGAAGTTAAGGAGCATGACTTCTACAATATGGACTATATACACAAGTACTAGTTCAGTACCAGTTTTGGTGACCTTTATGTCTTTCCTCCTGATAAACTATTTTAGCTTTCCTTCTTTTATCAATTCATCCACTAGACTTTTCAAATGGCGACACTCTCGACGTCATGACCATAATCATGGTGATAAGCACAGTACCTTGGCTGATCATATACTTCATCAGCCTTCATGGGTGATGGCCACTTGAAATAATATTTAATATATATTACCTCTACAAGCACTGCCATGGACACTCTCAGAGGAATATTTAGAGCAGGATATGTATAGCCGCCACCTGGATAGCGATAAGCTAGGTTTCTAAGGTCGTGACCTGATACTTCTGGTTGCCTTGTTTTATCCACTCTCCACCTTTGATATCCTTCCTTGGATAGTTTCTTAGAAGGCCTCTTCAATGAGTCCTTTCATAGTTAAGAAATGTTGATCTGATTTCATCTATAATAGATTCCTTAGATTTTTGCCTTCCATTTGATAGGTTACAAGATCCACTTTTGATTATAAATGATTTTGAGAATATTAGCTGATTTAATATTGAATGCATGCTACTTATTCTGAATATACTAAGAGTAAGCTTTGGTTATTTTAGACTTTCCAATGTATCATGCCATTTTCTAGCTATTTAAATCTTATATATATATATATTGTATTTTATTTTTTATTGAATATTATATTATCATATGATAAAATGATGGTAGTATAACATGTTTCTTTGAAATAATTCAAAAGGATCTTCTTGCTTATAAATAGCCATCATTCTTTTTATGAAAGGGCATTTTCAAGTTCCAAAATTCTCCAGAAAATCTAAGAGAAAACTTATTAGATTTACTTTCAAGTGTTCTCAAATATTTCAAGATCAAATCCTTAGTTTATATGCTTCAATGTATTCAACCTAACAGGCTTTCTTAAATTACTTGAGATTATTTTCTTGATCATAATCTCTTTTAGTTGTTCATACTAGTTTCATCATCTATTTGTTCTTCAAATCTTTACTTTTTGGTGGATAGGTCTTTGGACATCAAAGTTTAAGTTTTTAACATCAAAGTTTCTTTAATTGTTTATTTGTGAAACTCTTGTAATAGTTTGTATTATAAGTGTATTTTAAGTGTATTTTAAGGTTCTTCAAATATTATTTAACTTTAGATCTATTTTAGAAGTGTAATTTAAGTTTTTAAAATTAATTTATTGCGTTGAAAATACTTTCATATTTACTAGATCTATTTTTTTAATTAAGAACTTATCTAATTTACTTAGATCTATCTTATATAAATTATTTTTTTAAGTAGTTTGTGATCAATTGCATTAATTAAAAGTATCATTTTGATTGAAATAAAATAATATATGTGTTGGAATTTTAGGGTATGCACTAGATCTACTATATATCAAGTTTCTTTACCAAAATATAATTTAAAAAAGTTAAATTATTTTATTTGGCATGTGTCAATTTATTTCAACTAACATACTTTGACTAAATAATCTTTAATAATTAAAAAAAGATTATTAATAGAGAGTTAATCATTCTTACATTATTATTTTCATACTACTTATAATTCCTCTTAAAATTATAATTATTATTTGCTGAAATTTATTTTATTGTGCAATAGACCATTATTAATTTACTTTAAAAATCACTTTTATATTTGTATATAAATTATATTAACATAAACATCTTAGTAAGATTATTTTAAGATATTTATTTTATCATTTCTTATCAAAATTAAGTGAGCATTCTATCTTGTCAAATATATAAGTTGTAAACTAATCATTTATAGGTTGAGATCACTTTTTGAATTAGATAGTTTGGCATACTTGTGAAAGATATTTTATCAAAATTTATTTTTTTGTATTTTTTACACTTTAAAATTCATATTATACTTGTAGTCAGCCTTTATAGGAGAGTACATGTTGTTATAGGGGTTGTACTCATCCCATTATAGGAGAGTATGGTTTATAAGCTATTTTGTATTTAGTGGATTCTAACTAGGGTGGCTAAGCATGGATGTAGACTGTTTATGGGGTTTGGCAGAACCATATAAACATTATGTGCCTATTTTCTCTATTTAGTTTACTATTCTTTATTTATGTTGCATTATGAATTATAGCTTAGTATTATAAAAGAAAAAATATATTCCCCCCACGCACACACACGCACACACACACACACATTTTTTAGAACGCACACATGTGGTATATGTTAACACATCAATGTCGCACACCCACTATAGAAGTAAATGGCATTAAAATGGGAAAACATTTTGAGGAATGGACTGTAGTTGAAATAAAACTTGATGAACTAGATGTCAGGGCTTGTAATAGTTTATAGTATGCTTTATTACTTAATTATTAGATGAATGTTTCTATGTTAAATATAATAAAAGAAATATGAGATAAATTAATTATAACTTTTGAAGGAACTAATGAAATTAGAGATACTCACACAAATAGACTTATTCATGAATATTTCATTTGTCTATTTTTGAATCTATTTATGATACGTATATTATATTTATGAAAACAATTATCACATTACATGCTCTTATTAAAACATATAAGAATCAAGACTTAGTCTATAAGATTCTTAGACGTCTTCCAAAAGAATGAGATGCTAGAGTAATAACTATTAGTGAAGCAAAAGAATTTAACTACATATCCACTTGATCAGCTTTTGGATTCTTTGATAGCAAATAAATAGGTTATTGCTTAAAAGGATAAGATGTATAACTTAACAGAAAGGAAGAAGGAGAAAGGAAATGTCATTGCATTACAATTTGATGATAGTGATGAGCCTAAGATGGTGATAGTGATGAGGTGGCCATGCTATCCAAATGTTATGACAATTCGAAGGCATATGAAGCCAAACACAATTTGCATAACCCTATTTTCTCATTCCCTACTCCACCTCTTTAGCTTAGGATAGAAGTTAAAGAGGTATTGAGCCATGGAACTAGCTTCCAAAAGCTCTGATCACCCACAGCTAACCAAGAGAAGAAGAAACGAGCTTAAAGCTCTCAGCTTCAATGGTAAACCCCAACAGAGCCATTCTCAAGCAAAATCAACCACCCCATCACCTTCCCTACCTTGGACGAAGACAAACCTAATCTCACCCGATGCCCTTGCCACCGAGAGGCTAGAGAAGAACCAAGGCCAATCGAGCTCAAGCCAAGCATGGTCTAGAAGGTTATCCATAAGGAGGCAACTCAATTCCTTCTACACATGAGCTCCCCCACACCATTCTAAAAGTTATTGGAGCCGATTCCATGATCAGAGATCACTGGGAACAAGGTATGTCATTAGGAACCTCTCCAAGCATTTAATTTTGACACTTTTTGAAGGAAGTTTGATCTCAAGTGAGATGAACTATTTAGATCTTCATGATTTCATCCATTGATGGATTTGGCATTAAAATCAAGTGATTTGAATGGTCAGATGGCTAGAAGTCTTGCAAAAATGATGGATCGCTCCCAGCTTCTACTGTCACTATAGGAGACAAAATCTCCATCATCTATTCCTTTTATAAAGAACAAACAAGCTACATCTAGCTAGATATTTGATTAAAACCCTTAAAGAGAACTACAGGTCGAATCAAAACTGTCTAATCTTTGATCAGACAAGCCACAAAGGATTCCTATGGATTTCATGTGGACAAATGACATGGCGCCATGTTGGATCCATGTGGATTCGATGTGCTTAAACCAAAAATTTGGGTTTTCCAAATTAAATTAAGAAAAACTCCTTAAAAGTTCAAAATTTAATAAGAAAATAAATATAAATCTAAAAATTATAAACTTGGGCTCTAAGGATTTCTATTGATGAGATGAATCTATTAAAATTAAAATCTCCAAATTATATGGGATATTTTGGCCTTAATTTATGTTTGAATGAGAAATTTCAAACCTTAATTAATCCCAAGCCATTAACCAAAATGAAATGAAATTTTGGGGAGCTTAAATTAATGTTAAGATACACATTAGGTGAATGTTTCAAAATTTATTGAATAATAAATCTTAATATTTGAAATTTAAAACCTTAAACTCTAATTTTCATAAAATAAATTAAAAATAAATGAAATAAATGATGGAAAATGGTCAAATCAGCTTAAAACATCATAACACATCCAAATGAACATAAATACATTATTGAAAACAACTAAAATTTAATGAGTAAAAAATTACTTAATTTGACCATTAATTAAATTAATTAATCCAATTAATCAACCTAAACTTAAGTAAATCTTAATAAATCAACCGAAACTCTAAAAATTATGAATTAACCCTCTTTGGCTCTATATTCAAGAGGGGAATCAAGGAAAAAAGAAAAGTCCTAAATGATCCTCACCAAATTAGGCTTAATTTATATTTTAATGAAATAATTAAAACTATAACTACTCCTAATTTATATATCTGATTAAGGTGAAATTTTAGGAAAATCAAATTGGTAATAAACCCCACTTGCAATAAAAATTTTGAACTTAATTGGCCTCTCGATTGGGAATATTTGAATTTCCAAGTCTCTAGGATAATTTAAAAGAAATGATAAATAAAAAAATCACATAAATTACAAAACCCATAATACAAAATTAAAACATCATAATTGACATTAGAACACTAGAATAAAAATACCCAAGCAAACTAAAAATAAAGAAACCTAATTAATCCTAAGTTAAGGGTTATGAATAAGTGAAAATATGGAATTTAATCATATTCCAAGAATAATAACCCCTTAAACCATAAATATCCATTAATAAACTGACATATAAAATTCATTAATCTCTAAAATTTATAAGTCATGAACATATAAATACATTAGAGTCATTTAGAGTAAGGAATAAAGTGCAAAAATCCAAATATGAAAGATTTAAGTGTAATTAAACTTTAGGATAGGTTGAATTAAACTTGAAATGACATAAAACTTTAAAGTAACATAGGGCAAGTTTAATGCACATGAAAATAACCTTTCTTTATACTCCTTAAATCATGATGGATAAGGGAAATTACATTATGTTAAGTGTTTTTCAAATAACATAATTATCGCTCTCTTTAAATTAATTAAAAATGAATTGAACTATTCCATAATGCATAAAATCATAATTTGGAAATAGTCATCTTAATCTAAATTTATCAATAAAGACTAGAAAATTTCATGAAATGAATAAACTGAAATAAGATGGAATCATTGATGTAAATGGGTTATAAAATTGAAACATAACAAATTGAGTAATACTAAACTTAAGATTAAAATTTAAATTTACTTAAGTTAATAAACATCAATGAAAATGTATAAATAAATTAAAATTAAATCAAATAAATGAAATGAGTTTAACAAAAAGGAACATTAAACTAAAAATGAATTCAAATAGCATAAACATTAAAACATAATCAATCTAAATTATAAAAGTAAGACAACTTTAATGTACAAGTAAAGTAAATCTAATTAAGATAATTCAAAATTAGAATGATATAAATTATCAAAATCAATAAAGTAGACATATAAGGTAAAGGAATAATGAATTAAATTAAGAAAATATTGAATATAATATAAATGATAAAATATAATCTATCAATAACACAATATTAAACCAAAGGAATTAAATGAAATTAAAATCATAATAATGAATTAATTAAACTTAAAGAGAAAACCAAACTAAATCATAATAACAAATGAGTTAAACATCAAGTGAAAATTAATTCAAATCACAATAACAATATAAAGAAACATACCTTAAAGAAATCAAAACACAAAACCCTAAGTGAAAAGGAGTAAATAAATTTATAACAAAAAGATATAATTTAAACTAATTCAAATTATCTAAATTTAAAGAAAGAATTAATTAAAATACTTAGCATTTTCGATCTTTAGAATGAAATTTTGCCTTAGAATAAAGATATCATCCTATTAGGATTTATGATATTTATAGAATTGGTTTACCCAAAAGTGGAACTTATTTTATTCTTCATTTTTGAAAATTTAAATTTCACTTTTACATAATAAAATGAATTTAAAATGAAAAAAAGAATTAATAAATCATTAAATTATTTGAATTGAAACCATCCAATGGTAAATAAACAAATACTCAAATCCAAAATTGGAATTGAAACTGTAAAGCCTAGTAATGTATTTCCACGCAAACCCCTTTTCTTCACACACTAGAATAATAGGTTACAGATCCTAGGCTTAGGTTATGATGTTCTATGATTTTCTATAATATTCTATGATGATGTGATAGGTATTATCTTTATTTTTTGTGGTATACTATTTTAGACAGGATGGCTAGGATTGATTGTCGTTAGTTTAGATAGGAGGACATCATTTTTAAAATTATCATTATCTTCTACAGGGGTTTATCCGAAAAGGGAAAACTATCATAAATATAAAATTGTTGTTTGCTTGTAGGGGTTGAATAGTTCCTTAGCTTATCCCCATAGATAGGTGGGCTTGATAAGTAACTAACATTAAGCTCATATGCTTATGAAATATAACTGTTGTGTGATGTTTGTATTTTTTTGACATTTGTTTTATAGGGCTTAGGATATAATTTTGAATTTAAAATATAAATTTGAGCATAGAATTAGGTTAGGATCTATGGGGATAAGGATTAAGAGGAGCTGAACCTACTAGGAGATGGCAGAGGTCCCCTATGAAGTCCAATGGAGGTCCCTAAAGAAAGAGATGACCTTGAAAAAAAGATCCATAGATCTAGACTTGTAGTTCTAGGCTGGACTATATAACAACAAAGCTTGACTTCCCATTTCTTTTCTTCTAGAGAGTACAACAGTACCCGACCACATTGCCCTTTCTTTAAATTAAATTGACTTAATTTATTTTAGGTGTGCAATAATCAACCTATTTTTTTGGTTTCTTTATGTGTCATACTTTCTGTGATGAATTCCTTGACGCAGGCTCATAAAAAAAATTTAAATTTTCTACCAAATTAAACCTAATCAACTTAAACACAAAAATAATGAAATTCAAAACCTCACATAAACTAAAGCCCTAGGAATAAATTGAAATCAATTAAAAATAATTAGCTCTTGAAAATTATGCTCTCATATTTTTTTAAACTCTTGAAACGGGCACTTCACCCATTGCACATAAGTGGCATATGACCTATGAGGATGAACGTCTTGTTGGCAAAGTTTGCCTTCTCTTATTTATTTGGCCCATAACTAATCCTAATTTCATGGCATTTAAGCATAAAAATACATACCCCAAAACTTTAGATTAATCATGAATCAAAACACTTCAAAATCTAAAAAATGTGCATTAGTTAGTGCATTTCATACCCAAAATGATGCTAGGGATTATAGAGTGAGTCTAGGATTATTAGATTCCTTTCCTAAAAGGAAACAACTTAACTATAATTCATATATGAGACTTGGCATCATTAATTTAACATATGCTTAAGTAGTGTTAGCTAGTAGCCCCTCCAAGTGGGTTGTAACTCCAAAAGAGTCAGAGATAGGTTTGTTCCCTCAAGTGAGAGGAAAAATTGATAATTCCCAAAATGGAGTTAGGTTGAGCATCTGACTTATGTTAGAAGAACTTGTATACTTAGGTTCTAAATCCTCCTCCTTTGAGTTAGTCTTTAACTCTAGGCATTTTTGTAATCTTATGCTACTAGAATTTAAGTCCTAGACTTCTAAGAAAATATCAACTCAAAATATAAATTAAATTCCAAAATTCAAAGCCCAAGGATAGGATAGTTGAAATTCCTACTAGGCATCCGAGTATCAACAAGTATTTCGTACTTCATCTCATTTGTCCTCCTAAAAGAACTCTTCCACATTGTATCATTCCTAATTGAAATTTCAATATCATTTCTTTAAAAACATACTTAGAATTCCTAACTGACTTTGAGCACTATCCATTTGTTGTCCATCAAACTAGATTCCACCAACAAATTGAACACAATGAAGTCTAATTTGATGAATCTGATGATATAACGAAAAAAAGAGGATGGGGAGAAAAACTTCTTAGATACCATGGAATCTGGTCTTTCTCTCGACTATGGGCTTTTGTCGATAAAGAGGCAATGAGATGAAGTCAACTCGGGAGGCCCTAGGAAGCCAACATTTCATCCCTTGTCGTGATCCATAGGAATAATAACATATTTCTTTAATTGAGAGTATTTTTATAAAGTGACCCTCCTTCCTGAGATGTAATTAATTATAGGGGCTTGCTCTTATAGTGAACCATGAACCCAGTTTAAAATAAACCTTGTTCTACTTCCCATGTAGTTCAAGGAAAATTCTCTAGTACACGAAAGACTTATTAGCCTCAAGAGTCTATTATTAAATGATCAAATCCATTGTAAGAAAATATGTTTATCTTCTCAGATAATATGTTTACTCCTCAATGATGTATTTGATCATCAAAAAAAGAAATTTCTAAATCTTATGTGGTGTCATTAATGTTCCCCACATATATCCCATTATTTGTGATGATTAACATGATAGTTTGTAATTACAAATGATGGAGGTCTAAAAAAAATTTCTAACTATTTGGGTGATTATCTTAGCGAGTGGTTTTGCTTTAATCTATTTGCTAAAATAATTAATCATTATGAGAATAAACATTCTCAGTCTATTGACTATTAGTAGAGGGCTAAGCAAATCCATCTTTTGGCTCAAAATAGGGTGTAGATGTTATGGTAGTTATTATTATAGAGGACCAATTTTGGCACTACTTGCACCATTATGTAAATTCTTCTACATGTTTTCTGAGTGTGGGCTCAAAATATCCCTATGTCAAAATTCTATTAGCTAGTATTCTTCCTCTAGAATGACTATTGCACTCGCCAAAGTGTAATTTCTCAAGCACCTTCTTTTGATCCTTTTCTTGTACACAGCTTATATTGAGTGAGGTTGTTAATATTCAAAGTAGTTTGCATATGATTAGCATATACTAGGCGGTTTTGATCTTTAATCTTCTCAGGTTTTTGGTCACCCCTTTAATTTTATTTTTTTGCAAGTTCCTTTTTATAGGATCAATCTAGCTTGGTTAATCCTCATGTTTTATATTCATGAATTCTTCTTCCTCTGTGCTTGATTAGGCAAGTTGAATTATAGGGTGCACCCTAAGTTTGATTGATCTGCAACGTAAATCACCAAGTTAACTTTGTTTTTAAGATATACGGTAAATTTTGATGTATTATGATCACCCAATCTCAATTTTTACCTTTGAAATAACTCATTATTGACCTCATTTTGGATGAGGTTAATATCATCTCAAATCCTAGTAATTAGGACACCTAAAATTAGATTAAAGATTTTTTAATTAGGTACTTAGGACACTACACTTAGTGACCTTGTGTATAAACAAATTAGAATCAAATACAAAATTAAAATCAAAGCTAAATTTAAAAGTAAATCAAACTCAATACCCTAAGGCTTAGAATATCTTAGTAAACCCCAGTTGGACCTAACCTAATCTAATTGGATTAGGAGAACCTAAAGCAAACACAAATCTAATAAAATTCAACAAAAATATCTGAATTAAACCCATCTAAATTGAAATATAAATCCAATTGAGCTTAGATTGAGGTAGTTGGGAAGGCTTTAAATTATCAAAACCTAAAAGAAATTCAAATAAAACTAAGCCAAAGAAAAAGCATAAAATTAATGCATGTACATAAATGGGCTTATAAATAAATCAAAATGAGGTTCAAGATGGTCAATCATGACAGTATATATCCATTCCATCAAATGGAATAAACAAAAGAAAGCCAAAGGGAAAAGATACCTGAGTGAACTAACTCAAGGCATTTGAACCTAAACCTAATTCAAAAGAAGTTTGTTTGACTCATGAATCATTATAGGCTTGATTTGGATAGTTAATCATTAATTCAAAAGGATGAATAATAAGCATTGATCACTCTCAACCCAGTGCAAGTAAAGCTAACCCCCCAAATGGATAAAATGTATGTATTTTAGCTAAAACCCAAACTAATCACATTAAAATTCACTTGACTCATTTTAGGGTGAATCTAAAGTGATTAACATTCAAGATTAAAGGTGCTAAGGATGTCTCAAGTTAGTCCAAAGGACAAAGAATATTCCATGAGGATAAGAGACCAAACCAAGCCTATTCCCCCCAAATCAATCCAAAGCACCTTCCATGTGTGCAATCGAAGTTACTTCTGGGAATTAAATAAAATTTTTTACTTGCTCACCTCCTTTAGCCTCATGACTAGAATGCAACTCCCTATGACTGGTGACCTCCAAGAAAAGCCAATAAAGAGACCTCTCGGCCAAGCTTAAAAACATAAGGGGACATCAAATGGTTTCCTTCTTTTGATTCCATCACCTTCTCTAAGTCAAATCAAACTCAAACACACCTTCTCCCACTTCCTAATCTTCTTTTATCATTCCCAACACCAAATTCTAGCGAGCCATGATGGACGTCCATCTCCATGATCATCTGGAAGAAGACAAAGCTCAATTCTTCTTCCAAAATCATCATCTTACTTCCTTGAGTGATTTTGAAATGCAAACCACCGTTGAGACCCCATGCTAGTGAGGTATTGCAAAAATTGACCTTTTTTCAATTTGTTGTTGGTTGTTTATAAAATTAATTTGGCTTTAGGATCAACCAAATTGTATAGATCCCTTTGAAATCATAACGTGATTATTTTGCAATCAAAATCTCATGATTTCAATGTGTAGATCACTGATGATTAGCCACAAAAAGAAGACAACACTCGGTCACCACCATAGATGAAGAAAATGGAATCGTGACCATGTGTTCCTTTTATTTGGAATGAATGACCTTGATTTGGTCAGATCGACTAATTAATTCTCTTAAAGGAACCATGGGGTGATCTAGACCATCCAATAATTGATCAGATGGCCAAGATCAAATCACATCTCCTCCACCATAATAACATAAGATCCACATGGATCCCACATGGCCAAATCATGTGCTATCGCATGTAAAGTGGCACCGTGTCAGTACCATGTGGCGTTGACTATTTTAAAGAGAAAATTCTAATTTTCTAGATTTTAAAAAAATGCATCAGAATACCAAAAACTTTAGAAATTCTTAAAAAAATAAAATACTTCGAAAAAAATGCAAATATGGGCTCAATGGATACATCTCAACGAGAGGAATCCATTAAACCCAAAATTCCTAAATTTTATTAGATATTTTTGGGTTAGTTTAAGTTTAATTAAAAATAATTAAACTAAATTAAATTCAAAATATTATTCCAATCAATTTGAAACTCTAGGAGATTGAAATTAAGATTAAGACACACCTTAGATAAACATTTGGGGATTTATTGGTGATTGAAACAAATGATATGAAATTTTAATCTCAAAACCTTAATTTAATAAAATAAATTAATAACAACTCAAGGAAAATAAGAAATTCATGGGGTTAGCCTAAAGCATCATAATAAACATCAATTAACCTAAGAAAAATATTGAAGCTCACTAAAATTCATCAATCATGAAAAATGGCTTAAGTAAGTATCAATTTAATTTAATAAATAAATTAATTAAAGTGAACTTTCAAAATTCATAATAAATCAGCTAAAAATCAAAAAATTCCAAATAAACCCTCTATGGATTCAGTAATCAGAGGAGAATCATAGAAAACTTAAACCTATAACTAATCCTTAATGTTTGAGTTTAATTTGAGTTGTATTGAAAACACTAAAACTCCAATTAGTCTTAAAATACAACTCTGATTAAATTGAAACTCTAGGAAGTGAAATTGGCTATAAACCCCACTTGCCATAAAATGTTCAAGGTAAAATAACTTTTAGATTGGAAGTTATGAAATTTTCAAGTCTTAAATTCATTTGAATTAAATAGCAAATAATAAAATCATAGAAAATTGAAAATTGATGAAACTAAATTAAAACACTTCCAATAACACCATTGGGCTTAGGAATAATTTTCTAAACCCTCTAAAGTTAAGGAATCCTAAGCATCAGTAGGTAATCATTAATTAAGAGCATAAAATTGGTTAAACCCTAAGGCTTAAATTGAAAAATCTAAAATGAATTAAATAATTAGTTGAAAATAATAATTGAGTAATCTCTCGGTTAATATTTAAATAATATTTTTAAAAAATTGAAATCATCTCAAACTCTATAAATATTAAATGAATAATTAACTTATAATTTAAATGAATAATTACCCATAATATAAACTCTCAAATACCTAAGGAACTTATAATGCCCTAGTTTAGCTTTAGTGCCTTATGGATTTCATGTGTATAAATTTTCTAAGTTAAAAGCAAGAATCAAATAAGAGATGATCAAATACAAATCATTATAAGCCTGATTAAAAAACAAGAATAAAATAATAATAATCCTTCCAACATACAAATTTGATAACCCCAAATCAATTGAACTTAATGAAACTTAAGGTCATGAATCTCAAACAACATTCCTATAAATCATCTAATTTCATAAAATTTAATGAACTTCAACTCAAGCTTAGTAAAAGTATTAAAAAAGAATGAATGTTAACAAATTTAATGAATCTTTAAATCAAAGCTAATGAAGGAATTCATTATGAATTAAATACTAAATAAAATAAAAAAGTAAACTAATCAAATTAAAATGTATACATGATTAAGTAATCCTTAAGTTACTTATGAAAGAATGAGTTTAATCAAATAAAACTAAAACTTTGATCAAATAAATTAATGAGTGTTGATCATTTGAACAAGTTAAACTAGTTAAAAAAAGTTAAATTAATCAAATCAACTAAATAAAGATAAAATTAAATCTAATCATCAAATTAAAATAATCAATGTGCAAATCAAATAACTAAATCCAATAGGCCAAAAAAGTCAAAATCTTAATTAAAATTCAAATAGAAGATCACATTAAACTTCAATGAAATCACAAGTTAGTTAAACTAAAATACATTCACCAATTCTAAGTTTAAATGAAAAGATCAAATCATTAAATTTAAAAAACATTGAAATTATTTAATCAATACAAATCATATTAAATGCAATCTTTAAAATAAAATTTGAAGAAAGGAATTAAACATCAATTTAAAAAAATTAAACATTAAATAAATTATCAAAGATTTAAATCAAATTAAAACCTAATAAATCTAAATTTCATATTAATAATCAAAACACATGTAGTTAAATGAACTCAATCATTGAAATTCAAATTAAACCAAACTAACATTAATAAAATCAAATCTAATTCAATTAAATCATTCAAATAAATTTAAATTGATTAATTAAGATACTTAGGTTATTAATTTAACCCATATAATGGATTTTCACTTGAGGGTGAAAATTCCATTCTATCAAGATTAGTATGTTGAATGGAGTGGGTTCTTCCCAAAGTAGAATTTATTATTTTCTTTATTCTTTAAGAGCTTAAGCTCAACTTTGATATAATAATAACCATCATGTTGAAATAAGATCTAAAGCAATTAAGTAATTTTAAGTTAAAAATTCCCAATGGTAAATTGAACAAATCCTAAAAATAGAATAAAAAAACTAATTTAGATAATTCATTAAAAATAAGACTTTTCATAATAAGAAAGCATATGGTATATAATTTGGACACTCAAGATTAGAGGGTTACTAATCCAAAGAAGATCTCGATGCTTTGAATCTATGATTGAATAAAAGCTCATACCTATGAAAGTAAAATTATGAAAAGTAGAATATTAAATTTTAAACCATATTCAAATTCAAATAAGGCCTAGTGTAGTCATACCACACAAGCCTCTCTCTCTCTCTCTCTCTCTCTCTCTCTCTCACACACACACACACACACAAAATTATTAGGTCATCGATTATAGATTTAGGTTAGGTCGATGATTTTTGATGTTATATGATGTGAAAAGATATTTTCCTTATTTCTTAATGTAATATATTAGACTAGATGGCTAGGATTATTTGCTTGCTAGTCTTGATGTTAGGGCATTATTTTTTAGGCTAATGTTGTTTCTTGCAAAGGGTTGTTCTTAAAAGGGCCACTATCATAAGATAATAATTATTGTTTGCTTGTAAGTGCAGCTTAAATCTCTAAGCATAAACCATTAAGATGAGTGAGCTTGGCAATCACTAATGTTGAGCTAATAATTTTGTAATATAAATTACTAGTGTGTTGTATGTATTTCTTGATGTCTATTTTGTAGTGATTATAAATTTATTTTGGAATTTGAAAATGTAATTTGAGCTTAGAATTAGGTTAGAATCTATAAGTCTAGTTATAATATAAGCTGACTTTACTAAGTGATGGTCCCCTATAAAGCCTATAGAGTTTCTTAAAGAAGGTGAAGATCTTAGATGAGAACCCCCATAGATCAAATTTTTTTGTTCTAAGCTAGGTTGTATAAGGGTAGAGCTCGGTTACTCTTTTTTTTTTCTTTCAAGATTTATAGTAGTATTCAGCCACACTAGCCTGTTTTACTAATTTAATTTAGTTTAATTTATTTTGGGGTGCATATTAGATATGCATGCTTTTTCTAAGTTTCTTTCTATGATGTGTTCTATGATGAATTGCCTGGAAATGTTAGGCTCCTAGAAAAAAATAAATTTTCTAATAACTTAGACATAAAATAAAAATTCATACTTCTCTTTAATTAAAGCCTTAAGTATAACTTAAAGCAACTAGAAATAACTAGCTATTGTGAACCATGAGAGCATATTGTTCATTTCTCTTGAATTGGGCTCCTCACCCATTGCATATAAGGGGATAACCACCCTTCTAGAGGGAACTGTTCCTACTTATTTTGATTTGGCCCATTGACATTTTTAACTGCATGTCATTGTAAGCATGAATTATATACTCAGGTATGAAAATGAAATGTGAGTCAAAATACATAAAAACCAGTCATTATTTTAGGGTTAGGGAGTGAGTTTATGTTCATATCTTACTTCATAAATCCAATAACCCAACCATCTTGCATACATTAGATTAGAATCATGGTTTTAAAATCTCCTAGGTGGTATTAGCTGGTAACCCTTCTAGGTAGGTAATAAGTCTAGAAGAGTCAAGTTTAGGTTAATTTTTCTCTAATATGAAAAGAACTAATAATTCCCAAAAAGTATATTAAGATGAACTTTTGACTTATGTCAAAGCATTATAGTCTTAGGTTCTAAAGCATCCTATTAGAATAAGTCTTCAACTGTAAGGCATTTCTTTAGTCTTATGCTATCAGAATCTAAGTCCTAGATTTCTAATAAAATATCAATTCAACTCAATTTTTTATTCAATCTAAAAAATATAAATCCTAATGGTTGGATAGTTGAAAAGCATACTAGACATCCAATTTCTTTAGGCATTTCATACTCAATCTCTATTAGCCTTAGAAATAAAACTTTTCCCTTTGAAGCATTCCCTATTGAATTTCTTAATTAAATATATTTTAAGACATTCTTTGAATCCATAGAAATAAAAGTAAATTTCTTTAATCAAGAGTATTTTTAGGAAGATATCCCTTCTTCATAAGATATAATTAAATATAAGGGCTTGTCCTTATAGGGAACTATGAACCCAACAAAAAATAAATCTTGTTCTACTTTTCCAAGTAGTTCAAGGGGAAAATCTTTGGAATGTTAAAGATTCATTAGCATTAGAAGTCCTTTTTAAGTAATCAAATATAGTATAGGGCATATATGAACATTATAGGACTTTAATAATCAAATCTATAAACATTGTATTACTTAATCCTTGTAAGAAAAAGGAAAACATTTTTACTATATGTAGATCCATCATCTTTACGAGTTCTTATTAAGTGATTGAGTCCATCATAGGGTGACTTCACCACCTCTCAAGATAATATATTATTTTTTAATGTCATATTGATTATTTTAAATAAATACCCTTACAATCTGCATGGTGCTTATCATATATTTTTAATTACTACACCCATGCTCAAATATGCTTGAGATTTGCTCACTTTGACAACTCCTCATCTCCTACAAAGATGGTTGGCACCTCACCAAAGATGTGGATTGCATAGGCCAAAGTAGGTTTATTACGCCTTCTCTTTTCTCCTCATAAATTTCTTCAATTTTCTACTTTTATAAAATTTTCTACCAACACCCTTAAGTATCGGCACTCATTAGTGTCATGATCATGATTATAATGATAAAATTAGTACTAGATCAATCTTACATTCATAGCTTTTAATGGGAGGTGTTCACTTAAACTAATCTTTATTCAATATGTATTCAACTAACTTGGCCATTGATACTAGCAAAGGTGTGATCTTAGAAGTGTTGATGTTTGTATTTATTTTAAATGTGATGAGTTGGTGGGTTTAACTTGTACTTTTGTCTATGCATTAACACTCTCTATGGTTAAGTGCATTATCTTCTTTTACTACCAAAACTCTGAATTCAAAACCTTTCCTTCAAAATCTGTTTGAAAGAAAATTTCGTCCCTGAGTCACCTCTTTGGGTTATCTTCCATGAAAGGTTGTTTTCATTATATTCCTCTACATTCACATGACAATTGGCTAGTTATATCAATTTTGTCAACATCTTGGGCCATGGGCACATGAATAACCCTTCTTTGTGGCCTTTAGTGAGTATAGCTTGTGTGATTATAGGCTTCAATTTTTTACTTCTAACATCATCCATTGGAAGTGTTTGATGAATTACTAAAGGAACTCACCTGGATTTTCTCTTATCTATAAAAAATCTTATTAACTCTTTAAAAACCTTTGAGCACTTACAATATACATTATGAATTACTAAAGGAACTCACCTGGATTTTCTCTTATCTATAAAAAATCTTGTTAACTCATTAAAAACCTTCGAGCACTTACAAATATACATTTTTTTTTAAAGTTGATGAAAAAGGTTATGAATCCCATAAGAAGGCTTGAGAACCATCTTATCGTCAAATTCTTGAAATTGGTAAAGCATAGCAGATAGTTCATTGCATTGTATAGATTTGACAATGATGAATAGTACTCAAAGTATTCCATATGGTTGACTAGGGTTGTTCTACCATTGTAAGATGCTAGGTGTAGATTATTAAACTTTACTAAGGGACACTCCACCATGGTTTATATGGAGAAAAGCATTTTTCGGAGTGGTATTAGCTACTCTCTCCAGAGTAACCTCCTAATCATTAGTGTGATATGACTTGTCAACAATACTAGGAATTTTTATAATGCTCACAAATAATTGTTAGTCTTATGAGTTACTGCGCTTGAGGACCCTTCATTCTCCCTCATCTTTGAAACTTCATTCTTCACTTTCTTCATAGCCTCATGGACAATGCAAGTGGTCTTGTCTTCAATGTCAATTAAGTTTTACTATGTGAAAGTCACTATGTTTTTACTCCATAATTGCTTAGTTATTCAATACTAAGACGCCAATTTTATTGAGTGTCTAGCTAGCATCATCCATGGTCATCTCACTAAAGAAAAAGTTGAATCAATGTTTGCCCATTAAGTGATGCAAGACCTTACTTTAGACATAGAGAGTAAGGTTTGATCAAACAACACTAAATGAAGAGAATGGAAAAAAATGTATGAAAATCTACTATATCATAATATGAGTACATGCAAGGAATCAACATACAAGAGTCAGTTCTCTTTCTCATAAAATAATAAAAAACTAGAAAAGAGTTCTTATTCCCTCGAGATTCATCTATTAAAAATATCTAAGGGTAGCTCTTCTTTGTGCTCTAGATTATTGAGGAGGATATTCATATGATTCATTAAAAGTAGCCTTCTCAAATCTTAACCTTTTAATAAAAGTTATTAATCTTGTTCTTTCTACTTCCAACTATATAACCTTTTAGACATTCACATTGAGTTGTCCTTAGCTTTAAGATAACAAGATAACAACTCAAAGAGGAAACCTCTTATTATAATTTATTGGTTACTAGATTGAAGATTAATAAACATGTGATAAGTGAAAATTGCAACCTTGAATGTGTTTAGTAATGTGCTCCCAAAGATGACATTATAAGGGACTAGGGTGTTAATAGGAATGAAATTAATCATACTCATATACCTTTTACCTTTTTCTCCATACTTGAATTCAAGGGAAATCATTCATTCAACTTCTCATTACTCTCTCAAGAATCAATGGAGTAGAATAATAGGGATGCTAAATTCAAACTAACCAAGTTCATCTTATTAAATAAGAATATAAAGATAATGTTGATAAAACTTTTGATGTTTATTAACATATTACTTATTTGATAATTGGAGATTAATTTTTGTGATGAATACCACATCATTGAATAGTTGCCAATTATTGCTCTTTCTTACTCCATGAAACTTATTAAAACCAATGTAATAACTAACACTCGAGCCCTTATTATCTAGTTAATTTCTCTTTACCTCAGCAATTTATGGCTAACTTAATATGATGACTTGAATGTATCTCCTCCAAGGATCATACATACTATAATAACATTATAGATGGAATTAGTAGTCATATGCTCAATGCCTTGATCTTCTGTTATCTCTTTTCCTATTATCATCTAGGTTGTCTAAAAACACTCATTGAATATACCTACCTTGATAAGTTCTTTAGACTTTCAATTATTGACACTCCTCAGTATCATGATCATGATTTTATGGTAAGCTTAATACGTTGATGGATCCTTAGTTTGCTTTCTTACCTTTGTGGATGTTAGATAATTGAAATACTATATTTTTTGGATGAAACAAACTAGCTTAAGCATATAAACTTGTAGGGTTGTGATTGAAAAAAAAAAGATTTTATTATAGGTTCTTACTTTGTTAAGGGTGACTTTATTGTAGCTCTTCTTAGTAGATAATTTGCGATCTTGCCCTTGGTGCAAGCCTACCATGGGTAGTACCACTCTACAGCTGATGTTGTGGGTGACTATAAATGTATGAAACTACTTCTCTACCCTTCACACTCATAGATGATCTCTATGGTGTCAAGCAGGTGGTGACTTATCATGTCTTTGAAGCATTCCTTCTTGATGAGTTGCTCTAGTGGACTATGAAACTTCAAAATACTTTTCATTTTTCACATTATTATTCACTAATTTTAATAGCAATCCTTTGTCTATAGCTACTAGAGACTGAGGACATATTTGAATAGTCCCACTCTTAAAACTTAGGTGAGGATATGCTCAATGAGTTGTAGATTCCAAATTCTTAACTTCTAGCAATTTCCTTTGGAAGTATGTGATAATTTTCTTAAGGATTCACTAAAATCATGACACATTTATTAAAAAAACTTATTAACTTCTAAAAAACTTTTGCATTAGCAAATTGAATAATAAAGATCATTTTGAACTCGATAAAGTAATGATGCCTAATAGAAGTCATGGGAACTATTTCAAGGTCTTCTCCTTGAAAGTAGTAAAAATTGATAATATTTTCAAGAATTGGTGACATTAAGTAGTGCAGTGGTTATTTTGAAGTAGGTGACATGGTTTATTGGGATACACAAACCTTTATAGAACTCAAAGTGCTTCATTTTGAACTATGGTGCTGGTTTGGATTTAGAGATATCTCTAAGAGAAGAATTTATTGAAGATAGACTCATCTCTCATCCAGAAAGTAGCATCTCTTTGTTGTTGGTGTAAATAAGGTATCATCTAACCCAACAATATTGTTATAACGCTTTAGATGTTTTTGATGTAGAGTATAACTAAACTAGAGGAATCTTCATGTTGACACCCCGAGGGCTATCCTTGCCTGTACACTCCATAGCCCCTTGGATAAAGCAAGTGATATGTTCTTCCATAGTGTTACAATGTGTTTATCTTGTTGCTTCATTTTGTACTTAGCTTATGGTTTGTGACATCTATCCACACTCTCTAAACTAAAGAGGATATTCAATACCAATCAAATTATGGGTGGAAACTAGACTTTATTAATGAAACATTTTTAGAAAAGTATGGAAAATGGAGAGGATGATTATGTTGAAGCTATTTCTTATTCCTAGGTCTCTTGGGAAAAGTTTTAAACCATGATAGGGCCCATGTTTTAGAGTGTGGTTGAAGGAATACAACTAGTTCAAAAATTCAACATGTGGAGAAAGTGTTTTCAAGTGGTGGAAATTTAACCTTTGTAAGGTGAGTCTTTATAATCTCCTCTTGAGTAGTTTCATCTCCAATATTTTAAATTTGCACTACAAAATTGTTAATGTAATGCATGTGTAAAAAATTCTTTGGATGATTATGTTCCTACCAACAAGCCAACACCACTTAGTAAACCTAGCCTTTCCCTTATTAACCTACCAATATGATAAGTCATTTGAGTATTTCAATTTTTAGCAGTATCTCATAATTAATCATTTCAACTTAAATGCAAATATTGCTTGAAAACTTAAGTTACATTGCTTAGTGTATTATTTTAAATTGTCTTACTACATACTTGCTATTTTATGTTTTGACTTACTAATTTATGTTAGTTTAAAGGATAAAATCATTTTTTTCAAATTATTGTACCATAATTTTTTATTCAAGAGAGAGGGCATACTTCATATTTTAATATAAATCATTTGTATTTAAAAGCATTCAATTTTTTTAATCGTATTATATATGCATAAACTGATTAACTTAACTCAAATAGAGAATTTAAATAGATGTGTAAGAGAAATAAACTTTTTAATGAGCTAAAATTTGATAGTTTACAAAACATGATCTTGATGTTAGTCAATCAAGTTCAAGCTAGGACTATTAGAGCACAAAATCCACCATATGTTAAAGAAACCATTGACCCCAATAACATAAGTAAAGAGTTTATAGAAAACCATTAAGATGATTATCCTCTTAAGTAGCATCCTTTTAGAAAACTCATAGGAATGGCCATCTCTTAAATAAACCAACCAAGAAAGCTAAGGTTAAAATCCCTAATGTACAAATTTCTAGAATAGCTCACCCAAGTAAACAAACTTTTTATTATTACTAAGTAGATGACTATTCAAGAGCAACATTAACTAAAATGAAACTCATAGGTAATTTTAAAATTTATTGTAACAATATTTTAGCTAACAAAAAGATACATGGCAGAACATTCTTAATGTTGATCTAGTTAAAAGAAATGTTTAGGCTAAATACTATAAAAATATTATGAAAATAATTACAAAAATTGTTAATGACCTTAAAAAAATGGGGCATCTAGGTTATTAAGTTTATTAATACTTTCAAGGTTCTTGTAGCTTGGACTAATTACAGTAATTAGGATTAATAATTAGACAATAAATTTTTAATGGTCTTAGTGGTGATATTAAGAATGAAGTATAACTCAATGATTTTTTAACATGAAAGGATGTCTTTCACTATTCACTCTTACGAAGCATACATCACAAAGTAACATCTACATACAAATCAAAAGGTCAAATCATTACTTAATCCATGAATAATTATTAATTACTTCCATAGCCCTTCATCTTATAGTGTCCAAACCAATAAGACAACTATAAAATATACATCAAAGAATGTGAGAGACATAATTAGTTTTAAGCATCATAAGAAGGGAACTTGAGAAATCAATGAAGACCAAAATTATGTTCTTGGATATAGTAATTGAGAAAGAAAACATAATCAAATATTAAAGATTAATGAGGATAATCTACTATAAAATGAGGATATAGAGCATATCATAAGAGAGAAAATGAATGTTATGAGATGTGTTCCATATCTTGAAATAAAAATTGGAGGTGAAGGAATATCTTTATCACATATTTCAGGTGTAATTTTGGTAATAATGTGGGTAGTGTAGTGAATTAGATATCCACACATACATTTGCAAGTAGCAACTTAAAACTAAAACCTCATCATTAATAATTTTATTTAAGTTAGGTAAACCAAACTTCATTACATGTTAGATCTAGATGGCCGGTTATAAGAATTATTTATTGTGTTATATCCTAATTGTGGACAAATCAAATATTCTACTAAGTAGACCCCCATTTTAAAGGTTTAACATCATTCATTATGATTAGGAGTATACATATTTATTCCCTATAAAGCTCTCACAAAAATAAGAAGTGCATTAAAGAATGAATGACTAATGGGACAATTACTAAATTGTAGCTTATGGATATTCATCCTACTCACTAAAAGGAAGCAAATTGGTAAATTATTAATTTGAGCAAACCAAACCAAAATTAGATTAAGATTAATAGAGATGTGAATTTTAGGAACTCATTCTCTCCTGCTAAATTAGGAGAAGTTTGCATAATGATACAAGCATATATATATATATATATACACACACATCATATCTCAATGTCATACCATCCATTATTAACTCACCATGTTGAATCCTTTGTGATTTTGAAATCATCCAAATGTTTGATATGAGTAAACTTTTGGATAGAGCGAAATTCCTCTAATATTGTGAAACTAACTAAGAGAGAAGCAAGTGTGCCATGGTATTCCACCTATTGTATTAAGAAAATCTAGGATGTATTAGAATGAGTAAACTTCACGATTAGTGACATTCCAAGAGAAGGAAACCAACCAACTGATCACCTTGCCAAGATGAGTATGCTTTCTCAAGCATAACAATTTTTAATGTTCTGGATAAAAAACTTAAATATTACTACACCATGATAGAATGAGTATACCTTATATCAGAGGCATTTTAATGTATGCATAGCCTCATCTTTTGTACTTCATTTTTGCAATTAAAAAAGCTACTTTATTAAAAAAAACTTACAATTATGCATAAATGCCATACTAAATTTTACCAAAGCTAAGCTACAAGAGAAAAATGCAAAGTTTAAATTGGTAATAATTAATGATTTAACTCATTTTAGTTGAGAAAAATGTTTAAATGATGATATAAGTCATTTCATCACAAATAAAATATTTTGTAATGAAAGATAGATAGATATATATAGAGAGAGAGAGAGAGAGAGAGAGATTTAGTTATTATATGATCAATGATTGTTAGAAGGCTTGTAAGAGTTGTTTTAAGAAATTACATAGCATCATGTTGAGATAAGATTAAAAGAATGTGGGTTACTTAATATGCAAAATATTCTAGGATTCCAATAATTAATTATACTGGGAAACACCTCTAAGAAAAACTATGAGTAAATTTTAACATGATAATATTTTGATTTGATTTTTTTTGGATTTATTAATGGATAAAGTATGATTCACTACTTATAACCCTAATATAATTATTTACATATTGTGTATTTATCTAAGAGGTAGTCGATGAGTCACTATGAGCAAGTGATATGATGATCATACTATACAAAAAGTCAATATGATAATAACTACAAAATCACAAAAGACTCAACAAGTAGTAAATGTTTAAAGGAAAATATACCTAGGAAATAGTGGAATCTACCTTGGTTTGGATTTAACAAGTTTATCTTTTTAGGTTATTAATCTCATGGTCATTAATCTTAGGAATTTAGTTGATCAAACAAAGCCATGAGATGCTACATCTTTAACCATGAATTGCATCTTCTGAAGTTGTTCTCATGACCTTAAAACAAAGAAAACTTAGTTCCAAAAATAATAAGATTCCAATGAAAAAATAAGAGAGATGTAGGACATAGAACTTTTATATGTAAAGAAAATTTTCTAGATAAAACAAACTAAATAATATATCCTATATATATATATATATATATATATATATATATATATATATATATATATATATATATATATATATATATATATATATATATATATATATATATATATATATATATATATATATATATATATATATATATATATATATATATATTCAACTTGAGCTACTAAACTTTATACTTAATAATATTATTGGTGTTAGATAGCCACTTTAATGCATACTAAGATATTCTAAGCATAATTAAGACCATGTAGTAATGCTAAGGATTATGTTATACAATGCAAATTATATGAAATTTCAATAGAAATTGAGGGTTTTTGATCTTTGGCTAGCTTTATCTGATATCTCTTCCAGGGTAGGAGAATATTTTGATGAGGTAGATTGATATATATTCAGCCAAATTTCCTCCAACATTACACTAGGGTTTATTTAGATCTAAGTTCTACTTTTTATGAATGTATGCCTTCATAGTTAATTACCCCCTTATCATAATAAGAGAGCACAGAAAAAAAACATATCTTTATGATATGACTTTGTGTCTAGAGGTGTGAGTAGTATAGTCTAAATGACTATTTAAGGGAAAATAAGAGAATAAACCCTATCAAAATCCCATGGTTTTGTCATCCTAAGATTATATTATTCTAGTATACCAACATTAGAGAGATAGTCATAATGTCCAAGGAGTTTAATTAGCATCTATGGGTTACTATAGTTCATGTTATTAATGAAAATTTGATTATCTAAGTGAGAGCATGGAGAGGATCATCACTTAGCAAGGCTAGGAGAAGCTGTCTTGTAAAAGTAGACCGTAAGTCATTTCTCTAGTGAGGGATTTCTTCACCAACGTGAAAAAGCACCAAGATAATAGAGTTCATGTATAGGGGAAACTGGTAAGTTTTGATAGTATTGCTATTAATGCATATTATAATTTGCAAAATATAGTATACAATTAATATCTTTCTTATTATAATAATCATCTTGATTTTGATGAAGTCCTTGATTTTCTGACTAGATGAAATACCAATGTTTAGTGGAAATGATTATCAGTTTTCTTGCCATCGGCCTAATGGCTAAGTCTAAGGCTCAGTACTATTTTATTTTTGTGCCCATTGGTAATATCAGTGAGGTGACTAAGGATAGGGTTAGTTTTAAGTTTGAGGTGGTGGAAAACTCATGTGCTCCAAGTGCCTTGCAACCTTGATCCTACTCTTCTAGAATCTTAAATGAGCAACTCTAAGAAATTGGAAAAGAAGTCTCAAATTTGAGGAAACAAGTTGGTGAGAGTAGCCCTAAGAAGAAGGCCTTAGAAAGAAAATTTGATTATCATATAGATCAGCAGTAAAAATAATTTTCTTACATGCCTCAGTTTAACTCAATGGTAGTTCATATTTTGAAATTTCTAGCTTTGTGGGTCTGAGTCAGGCCTCTTTTCTTATAGTGTATGAAAATTTTCCTTAAGTGAGTACCCCGCCAGCATCAAAAGAGAAAGAAGAAGAGGAGGGTGATGAATATGATTACTAGTTTTTCCCCAGTTTTTCTTTTATTTTTGTAATCTTTTTGTACAACTTGAGTAGTCTTTTTTTAATTTCTAATAAATTTATTTTCTTTGTTATATTTATATATTATTATGTATATATCTTTCTATTAGTAATTTAAAAGCTCCAAAAATTTAAATAATGAAATTTTCCTAACCTAAAATGATATCACAGTTGATCTTGGTGCAGAGAATGTAGTACTTATGCTCTCGTTGCCTGCAACACATAAGCTTCAAACTCAAGAGTTTATTCCTGTGGTGCTCTATATGTGACACTGTAGTTTTTCTAAGACAATCATTTCTTATTAATCTACTGGAGGGTTCAACACTATAGCACTTAATATGTGGCTCTGCGGCCTTCTTTAGATAGATGCCAATCTACCTGAGGGGTCAACGCCATGACACTCAATAAATAACATTGATGTGCTGGTAAACAAAGCTTGGACTTTGAATTTATCAAAGTTAGTATTCCATGTGTTTCAAAAACATAAAATCAATCTAGCACAATGGCACTTGAGGTACATCACTGTGGTGAAAGAATACTTCTTTGACAAATCCAAGAGCTCAATGCCTTAGTGCTGGACCCAAAGTGCCTACGTACTATTTTTTGAATGCCTAAAATTTAACAATTTTGGATAAATTTTAATTTTTTGTAGCATAATATCTTAGCAGTAGTAAATTCCTCAAATTTTTTATTACATTAGCTCTCTTATCCCTTATATCAAATCTAAGATCAATAGAGGGAGGATTTCATTTTACATTAAAACCAAGTTCGATGGTAAAAGATGTAGTGCCTCATTACTAAAAAATAGTGCATCGATGGTGGTTTAAAGATATGGAATCCAAAATCTTAGCATTACACTACTGTATTACTACACCATGGCACTACAAGAATTATACCTAAACCAAAGAGCTTAGCACCATAATGCCAAATATCTGGCACCTTGGCACTATGAGATGGAGCACCAAGAATTTCATTGTTAAGACTATAGCGCCTTGGAATTGGGCCTTGACATTATGGCACCACAAAGTAGGAGCTCCAATTCATGACTAGACTCTTACAAAATTTTATAATTTTTTGTGCAACTTTGATGGCATAATGCCTTACCAGTGCTAGATTTTTACTTATTTAGTGTAAACACACTCTTCTTCTTTTTTTGGAAGCAAGATCGATGAAGAACAGGTTTTTCTTCTCACACCAGAACTAAGTTCAATGGTGGAGGTGTTTAGTTTTTAAGATTTTGAAATTTTTAGGTTTTGGGCTTTATTTTTCACATTGGATTCAAGATTGTTAGAGATAAACCTCCTTATTTCTCACCCAAGATTGATGGTGACAATCTTGTTAAGCTTAATTTTTAAAAAGGAAATTATGTAAAGAAAGAATTTCCAGAAGTTTTTTACCTTGAATCGACAACAGTAAACCTTGATCTTATTTCTTGAATAAGGAAATCACTCTTCTGGCAATGGGAAGCACACTATTGAGAGTGTAGATGATCAAGAGCAAGAATAGTGAAGGTGTTTTATAGTGAGAGTGAGGGAGAAGGAAGAAGAAAAGAGAGAGGGGTAGTTCTCCCCTTTTTATAGTAGATTTCTCAATTTGGGAAAAAATTTTCACTCTATAATTGCTCCCCCTCAGTCCCTCTAAGTGGTTATTGCTATTAGGGCAAGAACAATGATTTTCTTTGATTTTAAAATTAAAGATCATCATAATAGCACCTCAGCACTAGCATCATAATGTTGCAACATTGTGTCATTTAAGTAGGCAATTGTAGGGGTGGTTTGAGCTATAGATTTTGTAAGGTGGAAATAGTGCCTAGGCTTTGTGGTTGTAGCACTACGGTGCCCCAAACATGTATGTTCAATTTTTTTTAGATGCAAATAAAATTTCTCCCAAATGAATGTGTCATGTTAATTGGACATGATGAATTCGTTTCTTTCCTTATTTATTTATTTAAATATTATATGCAGTGATATAATGAGAAGAATAAATATATAGTCTTTAAAAATCTCTAATCACTTTCATTAATCATGTACAATAGGGACATAAAGAGTTTGCAAATACAAATGTTTAACACAAATTTCTCAAATACAAAAAGAGGTAGTATGAGCCCTATAGGCCATAGTAGATTGTCTTTCTCTAGCTTCATGGAGATGCTAAAAGGAAACTTCCTACTCATGGATTAATGAGGAAAGAATCTACTCAAGTTTGGTCACATGAGTTTCTATCTTTAAGTAGTCCTCCTCTTTGACTATGATAGCCTGTCTGACCATATATCTTCTTTACAACATATACTATCTCCTCATTTATAATTTTATCAATTTAGTAGATATGTTAAAGAGCTCAATCTGTACTTAGATAACTCTCCCTGGAAAGATCTCAATGCTCTAAGATTGTGCTCGAAGTCATGGAAAATTAGAGAGACTAGATGTGAAGTGGTGCTGAGTGAGGTCTTTGTAGTGGTGATTGTAGTAGACAAGATCTCTTAATAAGTACTGTGTAATGATAATATCTTAAACTTAACATCTCTACATAAAGATTCTAAAAGCCGTAGCTCTTTTACTTTAAGACCCAAAGCGACAACAAAATCTAATGAAGAATCCTCCTCCACATAGAAGCTGAAAAAGCTCACCAAGACTTTCTGATCAACATTTAGAAGTAGATTTGAAGAGTTGTAATGTAAAGAATCTAAGGGTCCGGGGTGTATTCTAGAGACAAAGCATAAGACCTCTAGACCAAATGTCCCTCTAGTTGTATCCCTCAAACTGGAAATATGAGGACTCTTTGCATAGGAATCAACATCTAAGAAATTATCTTGAGTCATACTCACTATCACTTAAGTCAAATTTGACAAGAGCGGCTCATGGCTAGTCATCAGAGTGCCAAATTCCTTTGTATGTGGGCCTTCTTTAATATGCATATAGTTGCTACTAATAGGCTAAGTAGACAAAGAGGAAGAAATACTAGTGTATGTCGATAATACTGGCATGACATCATTGTTCATTTGTCCTATGGGTGGTTTAGCTTTTATTAGTGAGATGGGAATATGAGTAGAGTCATCTATCTCTACTACTCTTATATCATGACTAGCTATCATGGGACTATGAATATCTCTATCATCTCTCTTCTAAGCTGATGAAGCCTTTCAACATTGCTTCATACTACTACCTAGCTCATATGATGATCTCATAGGAGCATGACTCATGTGTTGGAGGGAATGCAAGTGTCATACTAGCCTAGTTCTCCCATAATCTATGATTATATATATGAAAGACTAGCTCCAAGAAGGAAGAGTATGTACTATGAATCCATAGTAACCATAGGTGACTAACTCTTGTGTAAGTCTCTTGTGAAGTCACAAAGAAAACCAAACCAGTCCCTTGGAAAAGAATGCCCATGGTGTAAATGTTACTACTAAATGAACAAGCAATGGGAGATCCCCCAAATAATGAGTA
Organism: Cymbidium sinense; assembly: GCA_021442155.1. Lineage (NCBI taxonomy): Eukaryota > Viridiplantae > Streptophyta > Magnoliopsida > Asparagales > Orchidaceae > Cymbidium > Cymbidium sinense. The sequence continues at coordinate 75,994,927 of CM038227.1, forward strand.
TCTGTTATATATAATACTATGGTAGACTGTATATGGGTGTAGCTTGAGTGAAGTCATATTGTTTAGCCACCTTGTTGGGATTGTATCCCTCCAATATCACGGACTCATGATGCCATTAATAAAGCCAAGTAGTTATCAGCCCAAAGAGGTATTTTGTTATGCATGTGTATCTTGACCTTGATACTAGTAATGGTATTCTTCTATTAATGAGAGAATTGATGAATCTCCATCCCAAGATATGAATTGGTAGACTATAAAAGGATGATCTATGAATAATCTGAAAGTGATCCATCATGTGTGATAGAGAGAACATGAAGGTTAAAATTTGATTTTTGTTTAAGGCAACTATAGCCCTGCTCAATAGCATGATCATAGAGAAATGCTACTCTCTAAAATAGGATGGCATCTCAAGACAACCATCAAGAGAGTGGAAGGATAGAAAAATCTATTATGACCTAGAAATATAAAATAGCTTAGCCAAGTGACAATAAAATCCACTAAAGATAGCTCCTCATTGACATCCCATGCTATGATTCGCCTAGAACTGACTTTTAATTTTGGCTCAAAAATGGCATTGAATGATTTTTCAGTTGAATAAAATCCCATATCAAATGGATCCTCTAATCATGAGAAATGAGGTGAACATACTATTGAATCAAGGAAACTCTCGAACCATGTGTCTAGAGTAACTATGCCCCATCTCCTATGACTTGAACTTCACTCTATAAATTATCTCTGGTAGTGAGCTAGAGCATGATGGAGACTTGATAGATATACATGACTGTCACTCTTATGCTAATTAGCTGGTTGATGATGAAAGAGCTCATGATATGGAGGCATGCACTCCTCATAGGGAATGCTTATAATAAGAAGACTTGTTATATCCCGCATATCAGTCAAAGTTATTGTCATCCTATGTGGACCAATCCAACAATTATTGGTGATCTCTTCCCATTGTTCTACTATGCTCTAGATTCAAGAAAATGAAAGGTATCTATAGTCAAAAAGTGATGCATATACTATGTGATATATACCAACATGGCTGAGGATGTCACCATGCATCTATAGGTGATGGCATACCTAGTATACATAGCCACTGATAGCTAACAACGGTGTGTCAAATATTAACTTTGGATCTCAATATTTTGCCACGTGGTCTAATATGTGATAGCCCAAAAGTTTGACTATGCTTGCAAAAGGTGCAGTATTTGTGACTGGCTAAAGTACATTTTGGTCCCCAAAGCTAAAGCAATTTGTGACCCTCTCTAAAGGAACATCATGACTATGTCATCAACTTTAGATTGATCACCCAATTAGCAAGATCATGCTTTGATGGAAGCTCTGAATCAACAAGTAGAATTTGTGATGATCGAACAAATGAATCCTCAAAAATATCCCTGCCCTTCAACATATACTGATGCCATAATAATTGATCATGTAATCTAATTAGAATGTGGATCATGAGCTTCAATAGTGGCCCATATCTGATCCTCTGTGGGCTCAGTATGAGGCATTTTATATGGCATTTTCTAAGTAAGTAATGAAGCTAATTTGTAGTAAATTTGGATAAGAGAAAATTTTAAATTTTAAAAAAATTATAAAAATAGTAATATCTAAATTTGTAAAAGAGTTATGGTTGTAAGATTTTGATTCAGTCTTCTTTAGTTTCACAGTGTTAAAGTTAAACATATTGAGTCCAAATTTAAATTTAAACCTGTCCCTTTTGGTATATTGGTTATATTTAGACGTAATCTTATCTATATGGTCATGTTGGATTGAAGTTTAGGTATAGATCAGGTCCTTTTGGACATGACAGAATCTAAATTTGAATTTAGGTCTAGTATTTCTAGGCATGATGGAATCTAAATTTTTGGTTAAAATCTATCCCATTTGGGCATTATGGATCATTTTAAAATTTAAATCTGGCCCTTTGGGCATGATGGATATAATCGAACCCCTTTGGGTAAAATACATCTTGATTTAAACTTAGATCTGGCCCTTTGGGCATGATGGATATGATCCAACCCCTATGGGTATAATACATCTTGATTTAAATTTATATTTGGCCCTTTGATCATGATGGAACTGATCCATTCCCTTTAGGCATAATGGATCTTGACTCGAGAAAGATTGATTAGAGAGTTTTTTTACAATGGAAAATTTCTTTTGCATTACAAAGCTTATAAAATTATCCCCTGTTGATAGGGAAGTTTTTTTTTAGATGAGAATATTACTCTTATACTTAAGTGAAGAGTATCCTACCAGTTAATTAATTTTAAATTGATTTTGAATCTTGAATTTGTAAAGTATGTCATCCTTAATTTTTATGCATAATATCTCTTGAGATATTTTCCATTTATATGGGGAATATGCCTTATCCCTTTTGCATCAATGAGCTGATAAGATCCTCTTCGTATTCTTTTTAATGATATATGACCCTTCCTATTTTGGGTCAAATTTTCTATCGGTCCATTGATCTAGAATGAAAGGCCTTTTGTGTACCAGTTCTGAATCATGAGCTCAAGTCAACTTTGCTCTATATATTTTGAGAGTTTTTTGGGCATGTAATCAAATTTCACCAAGAGCTTTAATTTCATCAAGTCATATTCGGACACTTTCCTCCATTATAAGTTCAATTTAATCTACTACATAGAGTGAAGGTAGCTCTACTTCAAGAAGAAGTATTGCTTCTAATCTAAAGACTAAAGAATATGGTATTGCTTATGTAGCAGCTTTGTATGTAGCGTGATTTGACCACAATGTTTCTATTATTTTATCATGTCATTTCTTTTTGATTTTAGAGAGAATTCTTTTGAGAGGTTTAATCAAAGTTTTGTTGAATGCTTATGTGAGACAATTGGCTCCTGGATTGTATATTGAAGAATATCATTTATCTATCTTGTATTTCTTAATGAAGCGATAGACTTTGGCATTCCTAAAGGTGGTGCCACTATTTGATATAATTATTTGAGATACTCTGAATTGATAGGCAATATGTAATCGAGTAAACTTCATCATATTATCCACTTTAACTTCTTTTAAAGGAATTTCTTCTGCCTATTTATAGAAGTAACCAGTGGCAACTAAAATGAAACAATATTCCCTAGATGATGGATGGACTATTGGATCTATTATATAAGTTCCACAACTTTCAAATGGACAATATACCTTTATTGGATGTAAGTTATTAGGTGATCGATGCAACATATCTGCATATATTTAACACTGATGATATTTTTTTGGCATATTCAGTGTAGTCTTGAACCATACTATGCTAATAGTATCCCATTCATTTGAATTTTATTTTTCTTTTAGGATCAAATTGGTGTGCACCACACAACCCTTCATGGACTTCAACCATCACCATTTTTTCTTTATCAAGTCCATTTGGTCGAATGATCATCGATATAATGTATCATACAAAAGAGCATATTGTAGTGCTCTTTGTGAAATTTGATGAGCCTTTGATTTATCCTTCGACAATCCACTGCCTTTTAGATAGGTGATGAATGTTCTTACTAGTCATCTTCTTCTATTATTAATAAAATTTCTTGATTTTCTTTAGCTTTAAAAGCATGGTGCCAATGTTAGCCTACTTTGGACTATTATTATAATTGGTTGTTCCTAAGGGTGTATCATTTTGTTAGCCAATTTAGCTAATGAATCAGCTTTGCCATTGTCTTGATGTGATACCCTTGTAAATAATTTCAGGGATTCATTTCAAAAGCACCAAGATGTGCTTATTATAAAGTGCCAATTTAGGCTTGTTTATCTTAAATGTCCCAACTAGTTTTTAGATTATAAGTTAAAAATCTTCATAAACATAAAGCTTCTTGCTTTTCATGTTAATTTCTTGCTCTAGACTATCAATTAATGCTTCATATTTGGCCTCATTATTAGTTTGATGTTTCATTATATTATATGAATATCAAAGAATACCACCTTATAGTATCACAAATATTAAGCCAGTTCTGACATGTATTATGAGTAAACTAGGTAGTTTAGTCAGCTTTATTGATGAAGGTCCAACAAAATAGAGTTCTCATTTTGATGATTCATAAGATTCTTCTACTTTGAAGATTTGTTCATCAGGAAATTCATCATTGAGTGGACCGTTTGCCGATAAATGATGAGCCGCTGAAAATTAGTAGTGCTTGCCCTTTTATGGCCTTCTGTGGGACATATGTTATATCAAATTGAAGTAATAAGATTTCTCATTTAGATAAGTGACCATTTAGCATAGGCCTAGTCATTAATAATTTAAGAGGTATTTAGATATCAGAGTTATTTTATGTGATAACATATAATGCCCCAATTTTTGAGTAGTGAATATCAATGCTAGACATTTCTTCTCAATGTGATAAAATTTTATTTCAACTCCTATCAAATGTCAACTTATATTGTATAGGGTATCTTTTTCTTATTCTTTATTATTTTGAGCTAACAAAGCTCCTAATGACTCTCTAAGGCTACTACATATAATATCAACAGCTTTCTTATTATTGGTACTGCCAAAATTGGGGGATGTAATAGATATTATTTTAGCTGCCAAATGCTTCTTGATAATAATCATCCTATATAAAAGGTGCATCCTTTTTCATTAATCAGGTGAAAGGTTAACATCTCTCCAAAATACTAGAAATGAATCTTCTAATATAAGCCAATTTTCCTTATAGTGAACAAAGTTGCTTTAAGTTCTTAGTTGCTAGTATTTCTATTATTGCTTTTATTTTAGAGGGATCAATTTTAATTGTTTATGGAGCATAATAAAGCCCAAGAACTTTTTGAAAGTCACACCAAAAACATATTTAAAAGGATTCATCTTTTTGTTGAAACTTTGAGTTCTATCGAATACAACTATTAAATCACATGTACTCACTTTGATTGTTACTTTTAATAACCAAATTATGGAATACATATGTTTGAGGTCCTTGAAGATGTGGATCATTGTCCTTTGGTATGTAGCTCCAATCTTTTTTAAGCCAAATAGTATCACTTTATAGAAACATATGTTGATAGGATGTATGATTTTCATCTTCTAAAGCCAATTTAATTTGGTTGTAGCCTAATGAACTATCCATGAAGGAAAACATATCATAGTTTGATGTATTTTTTGCCATGAGTTTTGCATTGGGTAATGGGAAGTCATCTTTTGGGCATGCTATATTTAAATCCTTGAAGTCAATATAGACATGAATTTTCCCATTCTTTTCTCTTACAAGGACAATATTATCAATCTAATCAGCATAGTTCTCTTCCCAGATGAATCCTACTTCAATGAGCTTTTCAGTTTTAATGATTACTTGCTCTTCAATTTCCAATCACATTCACTTTGATGCTTGCGTTATAGACTATACATCAGGTTTAATGACAAGCTTATGTACAACCACATATGGTGATAGGCCTGACATTTTTCTATAATTTTGTGTGAAGAAATCCTTGTATTCAAAGTGTAGTGCTTTTAATTACCTTAATCTTTGTGATGTGAGGTTAGCACAAACAACGTTTGACCTAGGCTCTTCCTTAGTACCCAGGTTAATTTATTAATGTTCATCAACAATGGTTTGACTGTCCTTTTTGAATTTCTTTGGGGCATCTTTAAGGTCAGCTATTAATTCATATTCGAGTACATTCTCATATTCATGTGAAATGTCCTTTCATTCATTAGCAATTTTTACAAGGGCTTTTTCTTTATAGGATATGAATAACATTAGCTCATTGATGCAACATATCTAATCCCCATGTGGTGAACTTCCCATATCCTATAGGATTTTGTGTATTATCTCCTTGTCAGATCATTTTAAACAACTTAGCTTAAATGCTTGATTGTATAAGATAAATGTTTTTTTAACCAATTTCTTTAGAGTGAATGAAAAGTATTGAGAAATCATTATTTAAATGTATTCTCCCTCAAAATCATCCTCTTACAACAATATTTATGAGAGATTTGGAATTTGGTCTTCTGTCATGTAGAAAATGATCTTACGTTCATTATAGTCATGAGAATTAGAGCAAATTACATATTGATTTATATTAAGTTAATTACTAATCTCTTTAAACTAAGTCTTTATCCAACAAAATGCAAATGCTAAATTAAAATGACTATCTACTAGTTTGCAAGATACTAAAAAGAATTGTTTTTATAATTTATCTTAATTTTATAAAAAAATATTGGTGTTTTACTTAATTTTAAAATAAGTACTCTAAATCTATAGAACATTTTGGACATGTATTACATTAAACTATATAGTGTATTAATTTAAAAATTGTAGTGTCAACCAAGAGCAAAAATGTTATACTCTTTATCTTTAGATAAGTATAATCAAACTAATCCCTTTATCCAATTTTCTGTCTAGTGCCAAGTAAATTTTGAGTGGTTGCTTTATCTATATTTCCCTTTAAATATTTGGAAATCCTAAACATAATCATATATTTAATGGTATTTGGCTACCCAACCAATCTTGCACATTAATGATTATTTAGTGTATTTATTTTCCTTTTTTGTACTTCTTCTAGGATTATATTAATATCTTTATATTACACTTATGTTTAATTATGTAGTTGGCCAAATTACAAGTAAATCAAGCATGTGAAGAAGTAAAATACATGTTCATTAAAAGCACAAACAAATTTTTTATATTAATTCACAAAACATAGTCTAATACAACACACATATCCAAATTGCACATAAATTCAGAGTTCACACTCTTAGTTCAATATTTTGAAAAGTAAAATACAAATATAATACATAAAAGTGAGTAAAAAAATACTAGAAAATATAAGAAAAAAAGAAAGAGTAAAAGGAAAGAGTGCATTAGTGAATTCTTTCCCTTCATTGTGTATCCTTCTCCTTTATCTCCTGGTTGTAATTTGCTTTACACACTTTACATATAAATACATGCTCAGACACAACACACATAGCACATAGCCCTTAGAGTGTCACTCTCTCAATGCTATCACTCCACTCTCACATTCTCTCACTAAACTCACTCACCAAAAAAAACCTCATTTAACACTACTTAGCTCCCCCTATTTATAGCCTTTATATCCCTTTAAAAGGTTTTACTCAGTTCCCCCTTGAAATCACTTTGAAAATTTCTCCAACTGCTTTTTGGGACTACAGGAACTACTCTTGTCAAGCCATAGCACCTCGATACTAGTTTTGTAGCACTTACGCAATGTGGCCTCTAATTTTTAGCTTCAAATTTTTTATTCTAATGCCTCAGCATTATAAAGTAGCACCTAGACACTAGGTTTGGTTCCTCAGTGCTACAAATCTAGTGTTGTTGTGCTATCTTCTCACTTTTACACATCTTTTTCTTCTGCATTTTTTTAAAATTTTTTTGCATTTTTTTGATTTTCTACATTTTTTGGATTTTTTGCATTTCCTTTTTTTTAATTAGAGATTTTCTATCATAAACATTTAAAATTATAAAAGTAAATCATAAAATAATAAATTTGTTATATAAAAATAAATGCTAATTTAACTAGACCTTTTCCCTTATCACGAACTCAATTGAAAAATAGTGGATGTGCATAAAATTCACCAACCTGAAATTATCATGCCTAAAGGATGCATACCTGCTTTTGAGAATAGATGTGTTCGTCAACCTGGCATTGGGTTATTTTGTGATGAACTTTCTTGACACTTTTTAAGGGTATCACCAAATCTAGATGCATCTTGCTAACTTTGAGAAAATAATGTTTATTATTAGAGAGACCATCTTATTATAGGGTAATGCCTTTTTAGGTTGAAGAACCCAAGAGTGACTTACTTAAGAATGCTGGATTAAAGGTCAAAATATAGAAGTTTATGTAAATGACTTACTAATGGAAAGAAAGTTTCCTAAATAACATATGTAGGACTTAAAGGAGACATTCACCATTATAAGAAAATATAACATGTGTCTCAACTCTCTAAAGTGCACATCAGCATAGGGTCTACAAAATTTTTGGGCTTCTTAATTACAGAAGAAGGAACAAAAATGAACACTAATAAAGTGAAGGCTAAGCTTGAGATGCCTTCATTGTAGACAACAAAGGAGGTATGGTGATTTACGAAGCATGCCATAGGCTTGAACATATATATATATATATATATTTTTATAATCTAGGAGTTGTTCATCTTTCTTCAAAATGTGAAGAGGTGTGAAGAATTTTAAGTGGACAGTTGAATGCAAGAAATATTTTTTGGAATTAAAAGTTTACTCACATTACCACCCTTATTTCAAACCGTATGGAAAGCAAGGTATTAGTTTTATATTTAGGAGTTAAAGAAGATTTGGTTAGCTTAATCTTAATTATAGAAGAAGGTAGAAAATAGCGGCCAATCTACTATGTAAGTAAATCACTTAGGCATTGAGTTACACTATGACATCATGAAAACTTGCACTCACATTACTCAAATCAGTATAGCTACTTAGACCATATTTAATAGCTCATTCAATATAGTCTATCACATATAATCCATTGAAGCTAGTAATTACCAAACCAAATCACTTAGGAAGATTGTTAAAAATGTTAATAAAATTGAGTGGTTCAATATATCTTACTTGCTTTCAACAATAATTAAGGCTTAAGTACTCATAGACTTCCTTGTAGATTTCAATAACTTATAGAATGTCTCAACTAACCAAGAGCTAGTATGGCATTTTTAAGTACATGACTTTTTGAGGAAATAAGGAATTGGAGATGGTATAGTGCTAAAAAGCTCAGTTGGAATCACTATAAAGTTTTTGCTAAAGTTAATTTTAAAGTAAAAAATAATAAATCTGAGTATGAGGCTTTACATGCTAGACTATGAGTCACCCAAAAACTCAGTGCTTAGTACATCATGGCACAACTAATGGTCAATCAAGTCAATGAGGAATATGAAGTGTAGTAAATATATTTAATCAAAGTGAAGGTGGAGATAGGGAAGCTAAAATATTTTAAAATTGAACAAGTCCCAAGAAACCAAAACTAACTCATTGAACTACAATCTAGATAAGGTGGACTTGAGGAGAAACTTGCACTCCAACACATGAAATCTGATATAGAGGAAGGAAAGTGCATGGAAATAAACCATGAAGAATTGCCTAGTTAGATCAACCCCATAAAAATTACTTACAAACTAGGAAGTTTAAAGAAAAAATTAAAGATTATAAAAGATTAATGATCATCATTGCCTAATATATCTTAATTGGTATTGAGTTATTTCAAAGATGACAATCTCATTGAACATAAGAAGTGTAAAAAAGAATAAAGCAAAGTACTCATTGAGGTACATTTGGAAAGTTTGGGAGTCACTTTAGAGGAAGAACACTAACACAACAAATTTTATGATAAGGATATTTCTTGCCTACAATAAGGAATGATGTTGAAGAGTTTTCCATGAGATGAAAGTAGTGTAAGAAATTAGCTACTTTACAATAGTAGAAACCACAACCTTTGTAACCTATCATAGGTCCTTGGCCCATTATCATTTAAGGAATGGACTTGATAGGCCCCTTATCAATCACTAGTGGTCAAAGAAAATTTATACTCATCATGATTAACCACATCAATAAATAGATCAAAGCCAAGCTACTAGATAATATAATTACCCAGGTAGTTCAAAATTATATCTAGGCAGACATTATACGCATGTTTGGGCTGCTAATGGCAAGCATCAAAGATAATGGCTCATAATTTATCGATAAACAACTGAGAGAATTATGGAGTTTTTATTTGGAACACCATGCAGATCTTGGAGGTTCTTATTTAGGTCAGTATATACATTATTAAAGGATATATATATATATATATATATATATATATATATATATATATATCAAAAGATAAAATTATAACCCTAAAATGAATTTAATTATTTAATACCGACTCCTAAGGCTGATAGGTCCTTCATGAACTAGGGATTTTTTTATGCTATATGCAAAAATAAAATGAGGTTTATTTTAGTGTAGGGTTTGTAGTTCTCTATAAAGGCAAGCTCCTATAGTTAATTACAACATAGATGAAAAAGATTTCCTTCTAAGAATACCCTTGAGTAAGAAAATTGACCTTCATCTTTATGGACTTCAAAGTTTATTTTCATGTATTGTTATTTTTGAAAATCAAAAAAAAAATTCAAAAGGAAGGAGTTTTTTTCGGATGCCAATCTAGAACATGTAGGAAATTCTTTAGATACTAAGAAGCCTTGCAAGAATTTCAACTTATTTTACTATTGGGAATTATAACATTGAAATTGATGTTATTTAGTGTTTAAGTTTAATATTATTTTAGACACTTAGGACTTAGATTCTAATAGCTCAAAACTGTAGAAATACCTAAAAGGTTAAGGATTATTCCAATAGGATGTTTTAATCCCTTATTATAAATAGTGCATTTTGACTTAAGTCAAAAACACATCTTAAACTAATCATAGAAGTTTTGCAATTATTGGATCTTTCTCGTTCGAAAAGAACATATCCCAACTCTTCTAAACTTACTTCTTACCAACAATGTTTGTTAGCTAACACGTCTTAACAATTATAAAACCATGAGGTTGATCTTGTGAATGCAAGATAGTTTGGCTATTATATTTAGGAATGAAAGCTGGGATTCTAAACTTACTCCCTAACCCTAAGATCATGACTAGGATGTTATGCTTCTAGCTAATGCAGTAATTTTTAGTTTTAATATATTTTGACTCATAATTTTTTTTGAAGGTTTCGGGTATACTAATCATGCCTAAAATAAGATGCAATTACAAAGAAGTCATTGGTCAAATCAAAAGAGAAGGTAGACTTCTCTAAAAAGGGTGGTCATCTCATAGGTAAGACACCCCTTTATGTGCTATTAAAGAAGGCTCTAATTTAAAGATTTGAGAAGAAATATGCATGTAGTTATATTACACAGCTTAAAATAAATTAAACCAAATAAATTAAATTAATAAGTCAGTGTGATCGAGCATTGTTGTACACCCAAGAAGAAAAAAAAAATTGGCAGCCGAGCTCTGCTCTTATACAACCTAGCTTAGAAGTAAATTTTTTGACTTTGAGGGGTCTTCATTTGTACTTCTTCAAGGATCTCCAGAAGCATTATGAGGGACATCAACTATCACAATAAGCTCCTGACCCAATAGATCATAATCCAATTCTAGGGTCAAATTATGTTCACAAATTTTAAAATAAAATACTAAACCCAGCAAAATAGCAATTAAAAAACACATAGTACACCAACAGTTTATATCATAAACACACGGACATAGCACCAGAGATTTCCAAATCCACCTATCCTATTAGGCTATACTTAGAGTAGTAAAAGCACTTGCAAGCAAACAATATTTATATATTTTTATTATTATAGAAGTCCCTTAATTCATAGCCCCTATATAATATAATGTTAATAAAAAAATAGAGCTCTAACATCAAGACTAGCGAGCAAATAAACCTAGCCATGCTACCTAAAATATTACACTAATATATATATATATATATATATATATATATATATATATATATATATATATATATATATATATATATATATATATATATATATATATATATATATATATATATATATATATATATATATATATATATATATATATATCACATCATAAAATAGATCACTATCCTAACATAATCTAGCACCAGTGACCTATCATTCTAGTGTGTGAAAAAAAGGGTTTATGTTGTAAGACTGTACTAGGCTTCTTTTAGACTAAGTTTGATTTGAGTTTAAGATTAGTTTGATTTACCATTTTGATAATTCACATTAAATGATTTAATTTATTTTGAATTTTCATTTCTAATTTTAATATATCAAATATTTATTAGGTTAAAACTTAATTTATATGTTTTCAAGAGTGACAAATGAATAAGTTTTACTCGAGATAAAACCTATCCAATTCAACATCCTAATTCAAAATTGAAACTTTATTAAAGGATTCGACATTCAAATCTTTTATGTGTAACAAGTTTTGATTAAGCTTTAATTAATTTATAAGTTTATTTATTTCATTTACTTTACTTTTCAAAATTGGGCTTTCAAAAGTACATTCCATTATTAAATCAGTGATTCGAGGTATTGAGTGCTCCTTCAGATTAATAGCCATGCGATCGCGGGTGTCCAAACTATATATCTTGTGATTGCTTATTATGAAAGTTCAAATTAATGTTTATATTTTGTTAATGTTTATATAATATAACCTATAATTTAAATTAAACTTATTATGATTGTTTAGTTTAAACACAATTTCAATTTTCATTGTTAAAGTTAGTTGGCTTTTCATTATTTTATATTGATTAAGTTAATTAAGTTGATTTCATTATTATTTATACTTGATTTTTTCATTTTTTAAATTTTATTACCTTAATGATTTAATCTATGAATTTAGGATTAACTTATTTCATAGTTTATCATTAATTACTTAATTAAATTTCTTGTGATTTGATTATTCATTCTTTTTTATTATAATAATTTATTCAAATGATTGCATTGAAGTTAAAATAGATTTATTTCACTTAATTAAGGTTCAATTAATTTCAATTTCAGATTTGTTACTACATTTATTTTATTTATTTCTTTTTAATATTGATTTATTTATATTTTAGTTTGTTTGATTTGTATTTCATTAATTATTCTTTGACCTTAAATATGAAAATTTTGATATTAATTAACTTCAAATGATTAAAACATTTTGCTATGTCTTTTGAAGTTATTAAAAATATTTCAAAAGATTTTTTGTTAATTTTTATAATTTCTATGATTCTTTTCTTTATTATTTAATTTAGATTGGCTTAGAACTTTAAAAATTCATAACTTCGAAGTAATTTTGATTTAAACATTTTATGGTAACTAGGTTGTAGAGATTATTCTGATTTCAAATTTTTATGGTAAATAGGATTTCATGTTAGTTTTATTTGCCTAAAATTTTATTTCATTGGGATGTGTATTTTAATACTAATTAAAGTTTTATTATTATCAATAAATTATAAATTAAGCCGAAAATATCCAATACTATTTGTTGCTTTTAATATTCCTAGATACTCCTCAAAATTATAAATTATATTTGAATTTTTTATTATTGGTTCATTTATTATGATTATTGAAGTTTAACTAGTTTAAATGAATTAATTAATTCAATTAATCCCTAATTTAGTGAACTTTTAGGTTTTTTTTTTCTAGAAGAGTTTGATATTTTTTTCTTAGCTTCATTGATATCATTTAAGGTGTTTTGAATCATTATCATATTTTCTTTAATTTTTTATTTTTTAATTAATTCATTTATTTAAGTTTTTGTGTTTGGGCTTAAAAGTTTTATATCTTTGATTCAATTAACCTTGGCCCTTGTAATTTTTTTCTAAGGTATATTTTAATTTCAATTTAATTCAATTAAAGTTTAAAATTAATTGGATTATTATTTTGAGTATAATCAATGTTTGATTATCTTTATTAAATTATAAATTAAGCCAAAATTATGCATAATAAATTATGCATTTTTGTGCTTTGGTTGAATTGTTATAATTTATTGAAGTTTTATCCATTAATTTAATTTAATTATTTATTTTTAGTTCTAATTTAGGTGATTTTGATATTTAAAGGGGTTTAGAAAGTTTTGATATTCATATAGGGTTCTCTGATGTCAGATGATGTTTTAAATTTATTTTAATAATTCCCATTAAACTTTCAAGTTTATTCATTTTTATTTTTTAAAATTAAGTCCTAAGACACTTAAATTTTGTAACTCTTAATCTAATCATTTAAAATTTATGAAAAATTTATCTATGGTGTATCTTAACCTTAGTTCATACTCCTAAAGTTTCAAATTACTTAGCTAATCAGATTGAGAGTAATTTAGGTTTAATGATTTTCATTAAACATAAAAATACTCCATAAAAATTGTGATTCTTATACTTAATGGATTCTTCTCACTAAGATAAATCCATAAAGCTCTTATTTCGATTTTTGGTAAATATTTGATTGTCTACGAATTTTTTTATTTATTACTATTTTTCTATTTATTTAATTCAAACTTTTCAATTTCCTATTTAAACTAGTCAATGCGCCTATTATGGGATACAGGACCTTTGACAAATGGCGAGATTTTCACTGATGGACCTGATCCTCTTCCTAATTTAAATCACTTGGTTTTTAAGTCACACAAATATAAGGTTTCATGGTATAAGCATTTGAGTTTATTTCCATCGGATCCGGATGGGAGGTATTTGGAAGGAACTGGAATGTTTGATTTAAATTAGATTAAATAATATTAAGTTCAATTGATTTATTGGCTTTGAATGATGATTGCTAATTGCCTCAATTGAACTCAAAGTGTATTAAGGATTAGTTTCAGTTAGGTTAGGTTATGTTTAATATGATATAAATGTGGTTTGCTTTAAGGTGATTTGGAATTCTTTCCATTGATTGATTATCTTCAAATTTTATTTATAATCATTCTAACTTATTTCTTAGATGAGTCATAAATTAGTTGATTTAAATTGCATTTAATTGAACTTAATTGGGGTTGATATATCAAATTTGATTTTAATGAATCAAATTAAATTTTTAATTTAATTAACCTTTTTAGTGATTGAGTTTTAATTTAATTATGTGTGATTGATCATTCTTATGATTTAAGAATAATTAATCTCAATTATTCTCAATTATTTCAAGTTCAATTTTGATTAAAACTCACTTTATCCTATTTTAATTCAAATGAGTTAAGCTGAGGATTTTGAATTAAATAGCTAATTTGACTTAAAATAAAATGTAGTTTGGATTTTAATTGTATTAATTTAAGTGTTTGAAGTGATTTGGTTCAATTAATTTCATTATATTTGAATTTAATTTTGAATTAGATCGAGGTTGAACCAAAATGGAGTTAAATGAGTCAAATTGGATCCATTTGGGCTAAGTGATGAAATTAGACTCAAGAAAGGGCTAGATTATGTTTAATTATGATCTTCAAGTATTTTGTAGTGTTTAAATTGAATTGATTTCAATTTAATTTTGAATTAGGCTCAATTGAGTGCATTTGAGTTCATTTAGGGTAAATGGCCAGATTAACCTGTTTAAGCCTTTGTTGGATTTATTTTTATTTAGTTTTATGTTTGAACAAATTCATATGATGATGCTATGGCCTTTGGAATGATTTAATTTGACTAAATTTTGATAAGTTGACTTCTGCATTCATGGGGAAATTTCAATTAACCCTAGGTTAAATGGCCTCATTAGCCACTTTGGTCTTTATTTAGATTTATTTTGGGGTTTGTATTTATTTAAGGTTTAGTATTATGCTTTTGGTTTGGTTTAAATTTAATTTTTTAAATTTATTTAAGTTTTATCCATATTGAGCTTAAATGGGTTATTTGGATTAATAAATCCAATTGACCCTCTCAAGGGTCATTTCAATTTAGGTTATGATTTATATTTATTTATTTTTCTTTTCATTACAACTTATTAGGCTTGGATTTGACTATTTACCTAGCTACTAATTAAAGTTCCATAAGTGTTTAATTAGAAGCCTCCTAATCAAAAAGAATTTAGGTTATGATTAGGGATCCTAATTATTAAGATTGGAATGATGTCATTCTCATCTTAAAATAAGGACAATAAGAATTCTATGAATCAAAATGAATTAAATTTGCGTATGCTTCAGTACATCACCCTTAAAATAATGGTCAAGTAGAGGTGATAAGTAAGATGATCCTGATCCTTAACTAGCTGAAGAAAAAGGCGAAGCTACAAGGGCCAAGTTGGTAGATGCCCTGCCGTGCATACTATAGGCACTCAAGATGACTTCAATGATAACAACTAGGAAAACTTCATTTTCTCTATCATATGGAACAAAATTCATGCTAATTATCAATTAGAAAATCCACATTTAAAGATTAATGTTGATTATTGAGACAAGTTGAGAAATTAAAGAATTGGTAAGATCAAATGCTGAGGCCATAGAGACCACACTCAACTTGTTTATAAGAGTTAAATTTTAAGGTGTTAGTAAGGCAAGCAGAAACTAAAGGGCAAATTATAAAATACTATAGTCACTATGTTAAAGGAAAATACTTCAAGGTTGGTGACTTAGTGTTAAAGAAGGTGGATGTAGCATTTTGTTAGAAGCATTAGGCAAACTTGCCTACACATTGGATGGGCCTTATCATATCATAACATAAGTACACTTGGAAGCTTATCCGTTGCAAATGTATTCAGGGTAGGATGGCATCCCATACATGGAATGCAAAAGTCTTAAAAATGTAGGCCCCACTCACTTCCAAAGGGAATTATTGGAAGTCATTGACTTGAAACTCACACTAGTGTAGGCCCTACACACTTAAGCTATAAAGGAAGGATTGCTCAAATACGCCCTTAGGCTCCAACAACCCAAGACACTCACTGAATTGATTGAGTTGGTGAATAATCATGTGAAGGTAGGACTTTAATGTTTAGATCCATAAACATTGTCTTAAGCCTCTAACAACCCTATATATATATATATATATATATATATATATATATATATATATATGATAAAATGGCTAACATTTCATTGATAGATCGATTTCAAAACAATTACAAAACTTCCCACTAATAGGAAGCAAACCAAAATTGTTAACAAATGCTAAGAGCTTAACATTTTATGTTAGGATGGAAGGAAATGGTAGTGGATGCTATTATTATCATTGTCTTGTTAGGTGGTCTGCTACTTTATTTCCTTCCCTATAGATGTGAGTGAGCTTCATGGTAATTTGCAAACTCAATATCCATATTAGAATAAAACTAAGATTGGTGATCTCTTGAAATAAGAAAAAATCCTCATACATAACCACTTCATTATTAAATTGATGTTGAGTTGAGAGTGATTCATTAAATAGTCATGTATCATAAGGTATTTTGTTATCTAAACTTAATCCATAGCTTCAAGTAGTAGAAATAAATCTAATCTTGGAGAGATTTGAAGCACAGTTCTCCAATTTTTACATACTCTTCTCCAACTAGTCCAATGGCATCCTCTATAGTTCACACTTCAAAGGAAACAACAATAACAACAACAACAACAAGCCTTAATCCCACTAGGTGGGGTCGGCTACATGAATCCTTCGTCTCCATTGTGTCCTATTATGTGTCAAATTCTCATTTAATTCAAGTATACTAAGATCATTTTTTATACATCTTAACCAAGTCTTTTAGGTCTACCTCTACCTTTCTTAACATAAAGCAAATCTAATGCATCTACTCTCCTAATCGGGTCATCGGACGACCGATGCTTTATGTGGCCAAATCATCTAAGACGACTCTCCCTAATCTATCTACCACTGGAGCTACTCCAACATTTTCCCGAACATACTCATTTTGCATTCTATCTCTAAGGGTAAAGCCACTCATCCACCTGAGCATCCTCATCTCTGTAACACTTAACTTAGTCTTATGTTTCTCTTTTATTGGCCAACATTCTGCACCATAAGTCATTGCAGGTCTTACCACCATCTTATAAAATTTTCCTTAAGTTTAAGTAGAACTTTTCTATCACATAATAGGCCAGATGCATTCCTCCACTTCAACCATCCAACTTGAATTCTACTAATAATATCTCCATCTATTTCACCATCATTTTGAACAATAGAGCCTAAATATTTGAATCGCTCACTCTTATTAATGACTTGATCACCTAAAGTCACAACACTACCACTAAAACTTCTACAACTAAATTTACACTCCATATATTTAGTTTTAGATATGCTTAAACAAAAACCTTTAGACTCTAAAGTTGACCTCCATAATTCAAGTTTTTGTTGGACTCCCTCTCTAGTCTTATCAACAAGAAGAATGTCATCAGCAAAAAGCATACACCAAGGTACATCTTCTTGTAAATGCCTCGTAAGAACATCCATAACTAAAGTAAAAAGATAAGGGCTTAATGTTGTTCCTTGATGTAATCCAACTAAAATAGGAAAATAGTTTGGACACAAGTGACAGCTCTAGTATACACATCCTTAATGACTTGAATATAACCAATATTAACTTCTTTCTGTTCTAGAACTCTCCAAAGAACATCTCTTGAGACTTTATCATAAGCTTTCTCTAAATCAATAAATATCATATGTAGATCCTTTTATTTTCTCTATGCTTCTCCATCATACCTCTTAACAAATGCATAAAATTCATAGTAGATTCCACCGCATGAAACTAAACTGACAGAGAAACTTTATCACATCGTAACCTATGCTCAATTACTTTCCCATAATTTTAATGTATACATTAACTTAATTCCTCTATAATTTGCACACTCTTGTGCATCACCTTTATTCTTAAATATAGAACCAACAAACTCTTTCTCTCCACTCATCCGCATCTTTTAGTCTTTAAAATAACAAAAAGATTTGTAAGCCAAGAAATTCCTTGATCTCCTAAACATTTCCACACTTCTATTGGAATATTATCCGTCCTATGCTTTTCCACATTTCATTTTCTTTAAAGCTTCACTAACTTCAGATTTACTAATAATGACGATAAAAATGAAATTCTATTTTTGTTTAGGTATTAAAATCAATCGTACTTTCAGATCCTTCATTGAAAAGTTTATCAAAATACCTCATCCACCTATTTTCAATATCTTTTCTAAGAAAAGAACTTTATTATTTTCATCCTTAATACTCCTCACTTGAACTATGTCTTTACTTCTCCTATCTCTTTGGTTGGCTAACTTATACATACATCTTTCACCTTCTTTGGTATCTAATCTATTGTATAAATCACTAAAAGCTAAATTTTTTTGCATCATATATTGCTTTCTTAGAATCTCTACAGCCATTTTATATCTTTCCCAATTCTCGAAGTTTTACATCTAAACCAAGTTTTATAACAATACTTATTTTTATCTTTTCTTGCACACTCGACTCCACCACCAACTATTCTTATTAAAAGAAGTTTTTCCTTTTGATTCCAAGCACATCTTTAGCAACTTATTTAATTTCTTGATACTTTTCCCACATAACGTTAGCTTCCTTATGAACATCCCAAACTTTAATTTCTTGTAGCTTGCTCTTAAAAATATTTTATTTGTGTTCTTTAAGTGTCCCCATCTAATCCTAGGATAATAATTAAGTTTATTTTTCTCTTACAACCTTTCATCTTAAAATCTAAAACTAATAGTCGATGTTGGGTACTTAAAATTTCACTTGAATGACCTTACAATCTTTACAATCTAAACGATCTATTTTTCTTATCAAAAAATAATCAACTGTGTTTTACTAGATCCATTTTATAAGTAATAATATGTTCATCTCTTTTCTTAAATAAAGTATTAGCAACTACAAAATCATAAGCTAAAGCAAAATCTAATATAGTCCTACCTTCTTCATTAGTCACCCAAATCCATAACCACCATGAATACTTTTAAAATCTTCTACCACTCTACCAACATGTCCATTTAAATCTCCCCAATAAATACTTTTTCTTCAAGAGGTATCTTTTGTATTAATCCTCTAATTCATTCCAAAATTTTTCTTTTGAGCTACCTCCAAACCTACTTGAGGAGCATAGACACTTATAACATTGATAATCTTAGTATCAACAATAATCTTTAAAGCTATAATTCTATCTCCACATCTATTAATACTTATAACATTATCCTTCAAACTTTATCTATAATCACACCTACACCATTTCTAGTTCGACTTTTACCTGAATACCAAAGTTTAAAACCTAAACTATCAATTTCCTTAGCCTTCTCCCCAACCCATTTAGTTTCTTGAACACATAAAATATTTATCTTTCTTTGAACCATAATATCTATTAATTCCATTAATTTACCTATAAGAGTACCTATATTCCAAGATCCTAACATAATTCTAGTTTCATGGACTAACTTCTTTGCCCGCATCCGTCCATAATGTGGGAACCCTTGCTTATTTAACACTGCACCGCAATGGCATCTAGCATATTTTCATCAGATTCGCCATACAAAAGGCCGCCTGTGGGACGCCCTAGCATTAACACAATGATTTAAAGGATTCATGTCATGATTATTTCGATAAATTTTATGCTGGCTGTCAACTACCTAACGCAACCCTCCACTTTTTGCATCCAGACTTGGGACCGGCAATGGTAGTGAATAAAGAATCTATTCAAAGGAAGGTGTTGAATAAAGACTCTATTCTTCTTTGTTTACCAATGATGTCCCAATAAGAATCATAAAAAGCTACGGTGAAGCCATCTAACCCAACAACCTTATCTATGTTGATAGAAAAGGTAGCCTTTCTAATCTTATCTGAAGTGGAAATGTAGATAATGTCAATAGATGAGAATTCTAAAAGAATTCTTGATTGATCCTTGGGGTTGATTGTAGATTTTTAAGTGAAAATAGATCTTAAAAAAATGAAGTTATAGATTCCTCAATGTCCCTATGGTTGGCCATTCATTTCCCATGATGGTTAAGTACTTAAATATTGGTTAGTTCCTCCCTTATTATTTTAATTAGTGCATGATAATATTTGGTGCTCTTATTCCCTTCTATAAAGTTTAGGCCTACAATTTATTAGGGCCAAAACATTGCTTCCATCATCAATTTTTCCTCTAGATTTAACATTGCAAGATTTCATATTAAGCTTAGTTGAATCATTTTAGACAATAGACATTTAATATTCTGATTTAGTCACCTCTTTCCCAGCCTTGTAAATCTTAGTTTGTAGATTCCCAAATACTAATTTATTGTAGATCTTGAACTCCTTAGTAGCTATTTTGTGTAGCATCCAGAGCCTAGTCCGACTATTTTCATCATAGTCCAAACTCTAAATCTTGTGGATGAAGGGAATAAAATATTTATGCTTAGTCCATATATTTAGAAATTTAAAAAGTTGTTGAGTTGATCTAGGGAAGGAAATAAGCATTAGAATAGAAATGTTGCATATTTAAGTGTCCTGTTAAATGATAAAGAGAAGACTTGGAGACCATTGGTGCAAAGATACCAATGATGTCTAGATTATGTAGATTAACTAAATGTTTGAGACTACTCTTTGAAGAGGCCTTGACATTGCCTCTTAGATTCAAGACTAAAAAATAAGTCATTAGATGGAGTTGGGTGGCCTTGTGTTGTCAAGTATGACTAGATTATTAACACTATTTGATTTTCTAAGGGAATAGTCTTTTAGGAGACTTTTTAGCTCTTTAAAGTTCTTTGATCTTCTCACCTGAATCCAACCTTTATTGGCATCTTTTATAGGTTTTTAACATGGTCATATTGATGCTTAACAAATGTGAGTCTCGTATTTTTGGTTGGATAGAGTCTAAAGGATCCTTATGAATGATCTGTGTCTCTTTTCTCTTAGTATGTTGCCTAATGATTCTAGGTGATGTGATAGTACCTTGCAAAGAAAGGACTATTTCTTCTACAATTATGTGATATGATTTTTGTTGTTGAAGTTGGAGTTATTCATGAATCTCATTCATTATGGTCTCTTTAAAGGAGGTGCCTTTAGTAATTTTGTGGTGTTTATTTTCTGAGGGGAGGGGGTGATCTGCATGTCATTGAGGTATAATATACTATCTTGAAAGATAGAGACATCACTCAATAATGGACCTAATCACCTAATTAACTCTTAAGGCATGTGAGTCTTTGAATGTACCAGAGATTTTTCCCCTGCTTTACATGGGTGAATAAAGCATGGTTTATATTAAACCAAGTTCTTAAATTCCCTATAAAGGCAAGCCTCCATAGTTAATTACATCTTAGGAAGGGAAATTCCCTAAGAATACTCTTGATTAAAGTAGACACTGATGATCTCCAAAGATTTTGAGGTTAGACTATCAAAAGATTAGTTATATTTGGAGAGTTGATTAGGAAAGTTCAAGGAGAAGACTTATTTTGGAATCCAAAGGAAATAAGTAAGAAATGCCTATGATACTAAGAAGCCTAGTGAGCATTCCAATCTATCCTATAATTGGGCTTTATATATTTGAAAGTGAAGAAATTTATTTATTTGAGTTGAATTTTTATCAGATTGCTAGGGCTTATAATCCACCAACACAAGGTTATAAAAATAACTAAGAGGTGAGGATGCTTGTAGCTCGAAGGAAAAAGCTACATCGGATTCTAAATCTTGGGAGCTTTAGTATAAGCTAAAGCATGACCTAAATCTAAGTGATAGGTAGACATAAGGGTTTATTTCCATAAGAGAGAATAAATCATCCGACTTCTAGACTTACAACCACTTAGACTAGTTGCCAGCTAACTCCTTCTACAATTTTAAAACCATGTAGTCTAGTTTTATGAATTGTAAGATAGCTCGGGTAGTCATTTAATTTGAAAGAGACTAAAGTCCTAAACCCGCTCTCTAAGAGACTAGAGCATGAGTGGTATGTGCATATGACTTAATCTACAAAACAAAATCATTTCAAATTTTATTTCATTTTCACAAATTTAGACAAAGGCTTTAGGATTTTTATTTGCCTTAATGCATGATGAAGGTTGATTTTGGCTAAATCAAAAGAGAAAGAGGGTGAATCTCCATCATCATGGGTTTCTCTCATAGGTCAAGTGGCCCATACTATGTAAAGATTGAGGCCCTTATTTTACAAGAGTGACTCAAGATGATATGCATGAGGTAAGACATACAACATACAACTAAGGGGTTGCTAAATCTTTTAGTTATCTTGATTATAACCTAGGCTTTATGGTGAGGTTATGAGTTATTTAAAACTTAAATTATGAGTGATTAATTTGGTAGAAAATTTATTTTATCTTAAGAGCCTACTGCATCTAGTCCACACATTAAAGCATTGAACATGAAGAAACTATAAAAAAGATGCAATCCTAATGCATTGTTCAAACATAACATTAATCAATTATATAAACTATCATAAAAGAATAACAGGACGGTGCGATCGAATGCCATCGTACAACCAAAAAATAAAAAATAGGTAGCCAAGCTCTACCCTTATGCAACCTAGTATATGAAAGAATAATTACAATTAGAAATGAATATAATATATGGGGGTGTTCCTTTTTCATATCTTCTTGTCCACCTTATCTTCCTCCTTTAATTGGGTTTGTGCTTCAAAGGCATCACAGGGCTTCCAAGGATTAAGCCTTCTAGCCACTGCTCATCATAACCCCCATAACACTAATCCTAATTCATAATTGCAAAATTATACTTATATTAAAATTAAATCTAACTAGACTTGAAAAACAAGTGTTATCTAAACACACATACAATCCTAAGAAGTTATATGTTTAATTTGGGCTTAGCACCTTACACATGGATAACCATGCCCACTTGTCCTAATTTGGAATATGCTTAGGGGTATAAGCAACCTGTAAAGAGAGCATTTATATTTATTTTTAAGCATCCCCTTAAGCACAAACCCTTGCAAAGGACACAATTATGCTAAGAGCGGCCTAACATCCAGTTTATGAAGCATACACCCTAACACCCAATCTAAAACTTACATCATAAAATAAAACATACATCACATCATACACCATTCGAACATGGAGCTAGAAGTGGTGACTTAAATCTAATGTGTGTGCTAAGGCTTTGGATGGTATGTCTTAATTAAATAATAGAGTTGTATTTTCTTTTTAAGTTTGTAAATTATTCAAATTAGCATGATGGTGGGTTTCATTTGAAGTTGTTTTAATTGATTTGTTAACTTTAATTTGTATTTTGATTTATTTCATGTGATTTACACTTAGCAACTAATTGTTATTTGGAGAAGGAAGAGAATTACCCTCTTCCATCATTGCCTTAACCCACTTTCTAATGCATATTGACTTGATTATAATTTTTTCTTTAGTGAATAGCTTATTAAATTATTTTTAATTAATCTTAAGTTTAGGTTAACTTTAAATGATCTCATCTAATGTGAAAGGATTCTTAATATTAATCTAATTAAATTACTTTCACATGACATATATTGAATCATTCCTTTCCATCACATGTATATGTTTTAGCACACTTAAATGATGATGAATGTCTATGTTTAGAATTAACATTTTTGTTTTGACTAAATTATATAAACATAAAAATTAAAGCTCTGTCCAAATTTTATTACCAAAACACATACGGATGGAATCACATAAGTACGTGTCATTGTTAACCAGGGAAGTGAGGTAATCAATTGACCTCCTTGGGGCTAACTAAAGTCTCATATTCACAAAATGTCTAGACTATATAGGTATTAACATTCCAAACCTATGTAAATCTATACATGAATGAGAGAAAGAGAGCATTAATTTATATACATAACATATGCTGACAACTTAGGTGAATATGGATGCATGCATTTTTAATAACAAAAGGGGATCTTCATCGTTTAATTAAGCACACATACTTATGTAAAAAAGATATGAGAAAGTATTTATCATTGTTAACTAGGTAAGTGATGTAATCAAATGACCTCCTTAGGGCTAGCTAAAGCCTCACATTCCTGGGATGTCTAGACTAAACACTCGCTATCTTGAATACATATGAATGTATACAAAACTATAAGGATGAAAACCATGCAAAGATTGTGTTTTCTTTAATTAAATCATTTAGGCATATGAAGTAAAGCTCTATCCAAATTCTAATATAAAACTACATAAGAATAAAATCAGATGAGTACATGTCATTGTTAAACCAGGGAAGTGAGGTAATCAAATGATTTCTTTTGGGCTAGCTAAAGCCTTGTATTCCTGGGATGCCTAGACTATTTACCTGTTATGCTTCAAACTTATGTAAATTTATATATGAATCATAAGAAAGAGTGCTTTGCTTAATATGCTTAAGCTATAAACATATGAAAATCTTATGTATATTCATAACTATCAACATTGTAAGCATTATAATTAATTTATAAATTTTGGAAAATAGTTTTAAATTTATTAGTGATAATAGCCACACATATATTTAATTAAGACAACCCATGCAAGCTTACATAAAGGAGATTCATTTGATTTATTTGAGTTTGAAAGCATGAATATATGAATTCAAATGACTTACAACATTTAATGTGTTCGAAAATAAATAACTAAACATAACCACAATGTTCATTAAATTAAACTAATTCTTAAGGACAATCACATTAAATAAACCCATTTAAAGAAAACTAAAGTTTCTTTACAAATTTATGACTTGAGATTTTGATTAAATTTCAAGAGGAGAAAAATTGTTTGTTGTTTTAATCCCATTCCCATATTGTGAACTTAATTGGTTTAAGAAGAGGTAATTAGGTGTATTTTATAAGTTAATTAAGTTGGATTCTTTAATTAAATCAATTAATCACCCTTACCTATACTTTTTAATTTGATTAACCACTTAATTATGAACCACAAATGACATGAACATGTGAGAAAATAAAATTACAATTCTCCTACAAGGACCTAATGTAAACAACTCACATAAAGAACCTAATTAAGTACTTTTATGATTTTCCAATACTTATGGGCAAATCATAATTTCCTTAAGGGTCCTTATGTTATTAAACACATAAAGAGGAACCCTTAATTTCAATGTTAATTATTTGATGTGATTATGATTTTGATTTGCTTAATTAAGCCACTTAATTAACTAATTAAACCATTAATTAATCTTATTTTAATCAGCTTTCTTTCAAAATGAAATGTGCTTAGGAAGAGGAGCTAGGAAAGTAGTCCTAACCCCATTCTTCTTGCCCATTCACTATTAAATAGTGATTAGTGGACTTAATTTAGTCAACTTCTACTATTTAGGGTGTTGATTAACCATTAAGTGAATTAAGAGAGTAATTATGACTTAAATGATTAATTTCCTTAATTAGCCAAGTAATAAATTATAAGAAAATTATGGGAGGTAGAGGTCATCCCACAAAATTAACACATAAAATTTGGATTAATTACTCAAGTAATTAAGGGATAATTAAGCTAATTAAGTTTATAATTAAACTTTAATTAAGCCTTAGTCACTATTCAAAATTAATTAAAATTAATTTTAAATAATTCACTTTTTTTACCTTCAAATTAAGTGTTTATTTGTATTTTTAGAATTTTTCTACAATATGTTATGAATTTTCAAATATTTAGCCATTAAAAATAATTATTCAAGCCTAATCCTAATCATCATGTGCATCACATGTGGCACACTTAATGGCCACGATAGGCTACTTTAACTCATCCAATTCAATACTAATGTGGCTAGAGGCAAACGTAGTTTTGTCCCCGCCATTCAATTAAAAATTGGATGGTTGATATTAAACCCACAGTTCTATAAGAGAAAACATATTAAATCTAACGGATTAATAACGGTTGTTCATTCTGATCAAATGAAATGAATGACTTGTGATCTATCATCCCCTGAACAACTAGAGATGGACATCATCAATCTTTCTTCACTCGATCTAAGCTCACCCAAGCTTGGATGACCATCAAAATGATCCCACACCTTCACAAGAAAGATTTGAAGGGATTCAATGGTCAAAATTACATTACATAAAAAAAAATTTTGAAAAGGCCCAAAATTTTTTGACCCAAGCTCGGTTTAATGGAGATTTTCTCGCCATAGCACAAGATTGGAGGTGCAATACTTGAGGAAGCTTTGCTAGGATGAGGGGAGACCCTGCTGAGTAGCACGCATCCTAATTCCTTATGGTTGGCTCTGTGGACCATGAACCATTGATTCGCACTCAGATGTTGATCGAAGTCAAACCTCTGGTGATCGTGGAGCTAGGGAGATGATTCATTCTTGCTCGATAGAGTGTGGGGAGTGTTTGGGTGAAATTAATTTGGTGAAGTATTGGAGTTGAGGGATGATTTCATCTCTGAGATTTAGCAATGGGGAGGCTTGAGAGGCCAGGAGAGGGCTCTAGGGATTTCATTTTGGTCTTTAGAAGCTCTATGAGGGTATGTGTGTTTAAATTTGAGTTGAAATGTGGTGGGTATATCCCCCCCCCCCCCTCCCTTGGATCGAATGGCTTAAATTCTCTTCAATTTGGTTAGCCATAATCAAGAGGTCAGCTTTGGTGGCATTGGTTGGTGGGATGCTTGGTGGGTGGCTCAAGGAAGTTGCCCTCCTCTTTGGATCCATTGGGTTTGGCTAGGTGTGGGAAGGTTCCATAGCCGATCTAGCCCACTTGGGCTAGGCTAGCCACCTTGGTTAGGTTATATTTTGGGTGTGAAGTAGCTGCCATGTGAAAAGAAGTATGGTTGACTTGCCAAAAATGGGTTTGATCTCATGTGGTGAGCTTAATCCATTGGAAAATGGCTTAGATCGGGTGTCAATTAGATTGGGCTGGTTAGGGGCTGACCCAAGGTGCATTTAGGATGGGTTGGGTTAGGTCTCAATGGGTTTGGACTTGGTTTGGATGGGTTTAGTGCAATTTGACCCATATAAGTCAAATTGGGCTAGGTTGGGTTAGGTTGACCAATTTGTCAAATTGGGTGAAACCAAGGGTTGTGTCATGTTCAAATGTGTATTTGGGATGTTTTGGTTCAATTTGTTTGAGTCAATTTGGCTCAAATTTGATTTTCGCTTGTTTGAATTCATATGGGTCAAATGGGTCAAGTTGACCAATTGGATCAAATTGGGCTCAATTATGGCGTTAGTCAAGTTCAATAACTAATTTAGAATAAACGTGAGCCATTGGCTGCAATTGATTTGAGTTAAATCATGATTTCAGCCCATTTGGGCTTTTAGGTCAAATTGGGTCAACTTGGATCAAAGGGCCAATTGGGTTAGGTTTGGCATAATTGATAGTCAAGTCATGTTCAATCATTGATAATAAGTTGATATGGATCATTAGTTTCAATTAATTTGGCTCAGGATGATATTTGGCTAGTTTGATTCATGTAGAGGGTTGACTTAGTCAAATGACCAAGTTGACTTGGTTTGACCTAATTGATGATAATTGATCAACCTAGGGTGATCAACAATCATATAGGAGGTTTTGGTGGGCTTTGGCTCAAGCCAATTTAGGTTGGATTGGAATTTCATTCAAATAGGTCAAATTGTTCACTTTGGGTCAAGTGGACTAATTGGGCTTAGTTGAATCAATTTTGGGTTGAATTGACTTTAGTCAGATTTAGGATTGATTTATAGCTTTGATTGCAATTGATTTGGGTTTGAACAGATTTTCTCTTATTTGAATATTTCAGTTCAAATGGGTTATGTTAGATTTGATTGAATTGATTTTGGCTTGATGGTTTGATTCAAAATTTCATTTATATTTGCAATGATGATTGAAGAAATTATTGATACAAGAGAAAAATCGATTAAAATTGGCCTGGTTTGGAGGCAAATCTAGTTAAGTTCATAGGATCAGATCATATGGCTTAGAATAGGTTTAGTTTGAGTTTTGGTTTGGTTGATTTGAATTTGATTGTATATTTGGAATGGGTTAATTAGAGAGTTGAATTAACTTTGAGAAATTGAGTTTGGATTGATTTGGATTGGTCTTGGCTAAGTCAATAAGATTGGATTAAGGGCTTAGGATATGTTTGATTTGAATTTGATTTTGATTATATGTTTCATTCATTTTGTTTTGGAATTTGGACATGAATTTGGTATTTGAAATTTGGACGAATTGAATTTAAGGTTTGGTTTAGGGCAAAGAGGTAGGTATGGATTGGGTTTGGGCTATAGGGTAGGTAAGTCTCCCTAAGTCCTAAATGCATAGCCTAACCCTATGATTAACCCTTCTAAGTCTTTAGGCTTAGGTTAAGTGTTCACTTAATTGCTAGAAATGTATTATGACTAAGGAGGATTTAGTGTCCAGGAGACTCATAAATCTAAGAAGAGGAGATTGAATTATCACTCAAAAAGTGAGGTCAACAAAAGGAACCCCAATAGATGTGGTGTAACTGAAGGGAACACTGCATGTATTTACATTAATCGAGGCAATCAACAACATCCAGAAGATTGAAACACAAACGAAAATGATCTATACCTAAATTAGAGAGGTAGATAGAATCATGATCTTAGTGCAATGCAGCTCACCTCATGGCATGGGCATAAGAGAGCTAGGAGGATTTGATGCACATTTCGTGTCAAGGATAAGAAGGAAGGATTCACTGGGGATGAAGATTTGATTTAACTTATTTTAATTTGGTCAACTACATTTATCGAGGGGAGATCCACTGAGGATATAGGAATCTGTTAGAGATCAAGGTTGAATTTGTTTGATGTATTTAAGTGTTGGACACATCTGCTGGGGATATGGGCCTGAATCCAATGGGGATCAAGATTGGGTTTAATTTGTTGTAGTTTGTTATGGCTATAATAGGGAGGTTGGTTTTGAATTTGATTTTTTGTTTGATTTTTTTATATGATTTGGGCTCCACTAGGGAGAAAGGTGTGACTTAACTCCACCGGGAGAATCAATTTAGATTTAATTTGGTTAGGTTTGAGGGCATATCCACCCAGGGCATGATCTCGGTGAATTTGATTGATTTTAATTTTGATTTGATTTATGGACCTTGTCGGTGTGTGATGGACCGACTAAGAAGGAGCCATAGGAGCCTTGGCCTACCTTAGATTTACAAATCTAAAAGGATAGTCTATCGACTACGGGCTAGAGCTATTCAACCTAAAGGTTGCCTTTCGGTGTGCAACGACTATGCTAGAAAGAAAGCATAGCAAACTTACATCTTCCAAAGCGAGGAACAGCTACTGGGGTGACTTGTTGGATGCACAATAAATTGAACCCGACTTAGGGTAACTACTGAGTGAGTGCTATTGGGGACTTATATCAACTCAAGAGCGGTTAAGCAATTCCTATAGGAAGTTTTACTGACAATGCCCTAAAGATAGGATGCCTGCTTGGGAAAAGGTACCGATGGGGCTGTCCTCCTAATCCACATGCAAATATATAATTTATATATTTGTGTGGACCCTGTTAGTGTTCAAGGGATGAAACTGAGAAGGGGCTATATCAGGCTTGACCTATCTTAGGTTTATTGAACTAAGGGAGAATCTACGCATCCACAGTACAAACTCCCCAACAACAAGGGTGGTTACTAGGAAATGGGAACTGTCAAATTCGATAGTAACCCAGGTAGTGTCTAGATGGGGTCACAAAAGACATGATCCAAATAGAGTGCCCACAGGGGAGGTGCCACTAGGGGCATTATCTTGGTCTTTGAAAAGAAAGCCTATAGGTGTGTAGTGGCCAACTCAAGGAGAAAGTGTAGTAGACTTACATATGTCGTGAGTGGTGTATCCACCGGGTGAGTTGTTGTTAGCATAGCGAACACCAACCAACCTAAGGTGCCCATCAGTGTATGATGATCAATCTAAGAAGAAGGCATATGAGACTTACATCTTCATAGATAAAAATGATCATTGGGAAAGTCTGTCATTGACGGGACATATGTTATTTGACCTAGGATGACTACTAAGTGGGGAGTCTTGAGTGAAGACTGGACCCAGGCTTGAAGTAGCCATGAAGAAAGGGGCCACTAGGGGACTTATCCTAATCCTCAAATGTACTCAACCCAGTCAGTGCATAAAGGCTAATCTAAGAAGAAAGCATAGCAGACTTACATCTTCTTAAATAGAGATAACATGAGGTAGCTTACCGACTGCATAGTAATGCCTACCATACTAACAAGGTGCTCATCAGTGTGTATTGGTTAAGATGGGAAGAAAGCATAGTAGACTTACATCCTCTAGACTAGAAAGACCACTGGGGTGACACACAAGCTAAGTAGTGGATCGACCCGACCTAGAGCAGCCACGTAGTGAGGGCTACTAGGGGTGTTATCTCAACTCAAAGTAGCCTAAGACAAAAGATGTGTGTTTGTTTTATAGTTTGTGTGTAATTGGTGTTTGTGTTATATTAATGAAGGATAGGATGCTGCTTGGGTTCTCTTACACCTACCCTAAACAAGTTGTGGCAAATTTGTAAATAGAAATGCTTTAAATTTAAAGAGATTGAATTTGAAATGGAATTTTTATTGATGGTAATTACTTTCAAACATGACCTTATGGATAATATTTCTTAATGTAGAGCATGTTGATTAGAAGCATCAGTTGCTCTCCCTTATGATTGATAAGTTGATATGATCCTCCTTAGTAGGCTTTCTCTATAGCAAAAGGGCTTTCCCAAGTTGGTTCAAACTTGCCTTTCATCTTGCGATGGGCAATAATTGGTCTCCTTATAACTAAAATAAGCTCTCCTACTTGAAAAGGTCTAAGGTGGACCAACTTATTATGAGCTTGAATCATTTTGGCTATATATAACTCAAGATTTTAGTATGCCTGTAGGCTTCTCTCCTCCAAACCTTTGAGCTCTTTTAACTGCAACTTGGCATCTGCTTTATTGTGATCTTGCTACCCACAGCTATCCTTAATGATGGGAGTTAGACTTCTAATGGTAGAATGGCTTCAGACCCATACACTAAAGAAAAGGAGTAGATTAGGTTGGAGTTCTATAGGTGGTGTAGTGAGCCCATGGAGCTTCAACTAACTACTCATGCCCCAATCGTTTGTTATCATTGAGTGTCTTCTTGAGTATTTAGATTGGAGTTTTGTTGAAGTCTTCTGCTAAGCCATTTGCCCTCGTATAATAGATGGTGTAGTATCTCCAATCTATGTTGTGTCTTTGGGCAAAGTTTTTGATCTTGGTGCTCTTGAATGCAGTACCATTATCAGATATAATTTGATGAAGCACCCTGAACCTGTATATGATATGGCTCTTGAAAAACTAGAGCATATGCTGAGTTGTGACCTCTCTGAGCAGAATCACCTCCACCCTTTTGAAGATGTAGTCAGTAACGGCTAGGATAAACTGATGACCCTTGGAAGAAGGAGGATCAATCGGACCCACTATGTAAGTATCCCAACACTTGAATGGCCACGAGACTAATATTGGATGTGGAATTTTGGGTGGTTGATGTAGGACCACTACATATACTTGACACTGATGACATCACTTAGCTATATCTATGCAATCTATGATCATCGACGGCCAATAGTATCCGAGTCTATTGATTTTGGCTTTCATCTTGGGATTGGATTGGTGAGCTTCGCATAGTCTTGAGTGAACCTCGATCACGATCTTATGGGTTTTGTGCTTGTCCAAACATTGTAACCACATATGATCGAAGGATAGCTGGTACAAAAACACCATCCACGAGGGCATAGGAAAGTGCCCTTTGCTTCATCTGATGAGCTTGTGACTTCTCTTCAGGTAGTTTTCTTTTATTTAGATAATCCATGAATTGTTTCCTCCAATCCAACTCTTCATCCTTTCTGGCAATGATAACCTCCCTATCAAGAGATTACTTTTTGATGAGTTCAATATTAATAAGAGATAAGACTTGCCTTTTCAAACCTCTATTGATCTGGACTCTTCTTCTAGACATGTCAACTCCTTGGCAAGCTTAGCTAAGGCATCTATTATGGTATTTCCTGCTTGAGGGATCTTATAGATGGTCATTTCTAGAATTTGGGCCAACAACTCAATTACATACTTATGGTAATGATGGAGCCTAGGATTTAGAACTTTGTAGGACCTAGCAATCTGGTTGACCACTAATTACGAATCCCCAAAGATGTTGATGTTTTAGATGCTTAACGAAATGGCTAACTTTAGACTAGAAATCAAAGCCTCATATTCGACTTCATTGTAAGTGCAATGATCATATAGGTGATATGAGAATCTCATCATATCATGGTCTGAAGTTAAGAGAATTATTCCTACCTCTACCTTTCTTGCAATAGTAGATTGTGATTCTTCTTCTCTTTTAGAGGAAGCTGCACCATCAAAATATATCTCCCAATGGTGATTTGTTAATCAGGGAGGTCATCACTGAGTGGAGAATCAGTAGAAAATGGGTGTGCTACTAAGAAATTCATAAGTTCTTGCCCTTTTACCGCATAGAGGGGTACAAAAGTCATGTCAAACTATGATAGAATCATGGACCAACATGTCAATGATCCGGATAGTGTCAGCAGTGTCATAAGATATTACAGTGGATTAATTCTAAAGATCAAGTTCACTTTATGAGAAAGCATGTAATATCATAGCTTCTGGGATGCAAAGATTAAAGCTAGGCAATTCTTCTCAATGGGTGGATAATTTGCTTTAACAAGGATTAGATGATGGCTGAGATAGTAGAGCATGTTCTCCTTCCCTTCATCATTGGCTTGGACCAATAAACTACCAAGGGAGTTGTCCAATGTAGTAGTATAGTGTATCAAAGCCTTGCCCAGGATAGGGGCTACTAGAATTGGTGGCATCATCAGGTATTGCTTGACATCTTCAAAGGCACACTAGCACTTTGCATCTGACTTAAACTTAGTATCCTTTTTGACAAGTGCTAAGAATGGTTGGCATCTCCTTGATAAGTAGGAAATAAAAGCATCTTAAATATGACAATTGTCATTGGAATGATCTGAGTTAAGTTAAACTTTTAGGGGGTGGTTTTTCTAATATCGCTTTGATCTTCTCTAGATCAATTTTAATTCCATGGTGTCAGACAATAAACCTAAGAAATTTTTTTGAAGCTACTCTGAATGCACACTTTAGGGTGTTCATTTTGAGGTTAAATTATCTTAACCATTTAAAAATTACTCCCAAGTCAAAGAGATGGTCTACCTTTTCTTTGCTTTTGACCAAGAGATCATCCACATAGCATTAGACTTGGTGATGAATGAGCTCATTAAAGATTCGATTCATGACCCATTGGTATGTAGGATTGGCATTTTTAAGGTCGAAAGGCATGACCTTATAGCAATAGAATCTGATCGGGGATCTAAAGAAATTGTTTCTTTCATCTTCAGGGGCCATCTTTATTTGATTATATCTAGATGAGCCATCCATGAAAGAAAAGATTACATGAGATGAGGTAATGTCCACCATCAGTTTTGGTATTGGTAGTGGAAATTTGTCTTTTAGAAATGTCTTATTTAGATCCCTAAAATTGATACATATTCAAATTTGGTCATTCTTATTCTTAATCGAGATGACACAGGCTAACCTGGTGGGATATTTTTCCTCTCGGATGAAACCAACATCGATCAGTTTCTTGACTTCAAAAATTACATGTTGTTCAATGTCTAATCGCATGCATCTAGGAGCTTGCTTGATTGGGTTAGCATCAAGTTGTATTGCTAGTTTATGGACTTCTATGTCAATAGCCAATCCAGGCATCTCTTCATAACTCCATGCAAAGTAGTCCTTAAACTCAATGAGTAGCCTAACTAAGTCATTGATTTTAGTTTCATTCAACTGGAATTGATGTATGTCGGATGTGGATTTTCTTCAGTCCTTAGATTTATTTCCTTGAGCTCATCAATGGTTGACTTGATTTCTTTTTCAAACTTCAGTGGTGCATCTTTGACTTGGAAATCATCTGAAGTTTTGAAGCACACCTCATCATATGAGTTAATATTATTTGAAAAGAACTTATCTGATTCCAAATGATTGGTGACGACTACACAGTAATCATCATCATCAACTGATCCTATCGTGCCAAAGCCTATTCTTGGACTTGATTGAGATTTCTTGCATTTATTGTTCCATATCCTTTTGAAGTAATCTGACTTCTGCTTAAACCATGTATGTGGGATTAACCCTTTCTTTACTAAATTTTGAACACATGTTGAGTACCAATCAAGAGGTAATTCTATTAAATCTCTATATGAATCATCTTCAAGTTCTACATCAACTTCTTTACTTAAGGATGATGCTCCAAGAAAAAACCTCTGAATCATCACAACTATGGATGATTTAGGGGCTTCCTTAACAACCAAACTCTCAACTTTTTGTGAGGAAAGTGGGGTTAAAGCTAAGGTTCCCAACTGATGCCTAACATTTTCACATAGAGAGGACTTGGATACACTTATACTTTGCTTGGGAATCTAGTCTTCATTACTATTTGGCTTGAGTGTCACCTTCCAATGAGATCTGCTATTGAGAAGAACTACCCTATGTGTCAACCGCATAGGACTCATCCTCTGAACTAAATTCTTGTTTATATGGATAGTAGGTGTACTCCTAGTAGCTAGGATATATCTCTTATTGGGTGGCCAATAAGGAGGTCTTCCACCCCTAAGATTTCCTATGGAATGGCCCCTTCCCATCTTGGTGGAGGTCGTGTCATCCTCCCCACTTATTTGATTAGAGTGATGAATTGTGGGTGGAATCTGATCTCAAGCTCTATGTCCTCCCCCTTAGTCTACTTCTGGCATCCTTTTATTATCTTTTTTCTTTAACTTTTTTCTTTTCTTCTTCTTCTTCTTCTTCTTTTTTTTTCTTTTATTTATTTTTATCCCACATGAGGTTTTGCCTAACACGAGAATAGAATTTTTAGTTTAGGGGGAGGTAGTAGGCTGTATCCTCATATATCACGATCTCATGAACTGTAAATAGTTTAAGATCTCATTTGACATAGTATTCGATCCCACCTCCTATGAATTTGATGCATTGATGTAGAGAGGAGGGAACCATATTATTCTCATGTATCCACAATCTCCTAAGCAAAGCATTGAAAGATGCATCTGAGTCTATTAGGTGAAACATGTCTTCAATCTGACAATAATCTTTCACTAGTGGCAACACTATGGAGCCTAAGGCCCTCTTGCCCTTTTCATTGAATCCTTTCAACATTATCCTCTATTTTTGGAGTTTAGAGATGTTAATCCATAAGTAGGTAATCTTAGACTCATAATATTAACTAGCGCACCTTGGTCAACCAGAACTGTAGATAGCCTATATCTACCAACATCCACTGTAATGTAAAGAGGATGATTATGCTCAATTATTCCTAAAAGTAGGTCTTTATCACTGAATGTAACTTCTAAGATATCCTTTGAGTAGTGTTCCTCCTCTCCAGTAGTGGTCAGCTGAGCTAAGCATATCTCAGGATCAAGTAAGACCTTGATTAGAGATTCTCTCATCTCTTTGGATAAGATATGGGCATCATATATGCTTAACTTAGCTGACAACTTTCTAAGATGTGTTAAGATATCGTAATCAACTCTGGGTGGGTCCTCCATAAGCATATCCAAAGGTGGAGCATCTTGTGGAGGGGCTATCTGCTCACCAAAACCAATGACCTATTTACCCTTATCTTGAGGTGCCACCCTATGAGGTAGAACTTTTCCACTACGTAGGTTGACTTCAGTGACTTCTTGGAATGATGAGTTCACATAATGTTCTACCTACTCATCGGGCATACCTATAGCTTCTCTTATAGTATCTTCAAAGTCAAATGACTCTAGTTCAATCTTAAGAGGTGAACCCAATTGATTTAGAGAAGAAAAATATGACTTTAAATTAGAGAGAAATGGATCAGAACTACTTGAGCTATATTATTTAGACATGGAGAGCATTCTATGAGAATATAATTAGGATCATTAGAAGTAGAAAGAATATAAGTAAAATTAGCCTTCTTTATTGATTTCTTTAATTTCGGTGGAGGTACATGATAGAAATCAAGTAAATTAAGCAAAGTGAGGGGTTTGGTTCCCTCATCCATGGATATAATGCTTCTGCGGGTAGAAGAGGAGCTAGCAGAGGAAGTAGTAGCTACAAAGGTGGAAAGAATGCTGGACTTGGATGGTGGTGGGACAAGGCTACCAGACTATCCAATGCTAGGGTGGTAGACTGCTACTAGTGTTGGGCTTCCACCTTCCCTGAGTTGTCCTTGGAAACATGCAAACCTTCCTTGGTGTTGGAGGTTTGAGCTACTTTAAGAACCTACAAGAAAAGTTTCTTGATCTTAAAAATAATTTTCTTAGAGGTATGTGATAAGGAAATATTCCAACCTTTTTTAGTCTTAAGAGGATCAGAAGTATCCCTAAGGATTACTCTAATAGAACTAGATGGTTGTTCTAATAGATATTCCTTAGGGATAATTATGGCTCCCGACTTGTAACTACTTGTTCTAATAGATACAATCCTCTAAGATTTGGCCTAACATGTGGTGGTAGGGGAAAGAGTTAGGATCATCGCTCTTGCACACTTCCTGAGGCCTCTTAAGCTCGGGTAGCTAAAAATCAAGTTTCTTCAAGAGATCCTTTAAGATTTTCCTGACTACCTCCCTCTTGAATGTGTATGACTTGTTTAGTCTCTCAGCAAGAGTAGATCAAAAATAGCTACTTGGTGGTGGATATGAATACTACTGCTGGGCAGGCTACTATGGCGATGGTGGTGGCCATTATGGTAACTGTGGTGGCTGGTATAATGGCCGAGGTGGTGGATGAGGAGGTAGCAAAGGAGGTTGCTGAGCTCATGGCCTCTCATACTACACTCTAGCCGACAATTTCCCTTTATCCACTGACACAACTATCCTGGGTTCTTTTCAAACACCTTATGCGGCTTGTGCTAGATGATTAGTCTGAGAAGGGTAATTATTTGGCTTCCTCTTACAGGATAACTACCTTGTTGATTAATTTCTCAAATTTTTTAATAGTGAAGCCCTTAATCATGAAGGTGACCGGCCATGGATATTCTTGATCAAAATCTCAATGACATAATGTTCAGATAGCTATGGCTTATCAATAAGGGTCTTATTAGGTTCCTATTTTTCTACAATGAGGTCACCTATAGTTATCCTCTGTTAATATTTTGTAAATTTTTTGATGAAGAGGTGCTCTAACTCAGTGAAGGTCTTCACCAAACTATTAGGAAGTTCGGCATACCAATCAAATGCAACCCCTGCTAAGCTACTAACAAAAAGTCTAAATAGGAGTGAGTCACTGCCATCGGCGTTGTAGCAACCGGCTTTAAAATGTGCAATGTGCTACCATGGGTTCCCACTACCATCAAAGATCTTGAAGGATGGTGGCACAAAACCCTTGGGATATTGAACTACATTGAATTCCTCTTGGTAGGGTCTACCCTTTGGAATGGATGAGCTCCCCCTGGCTTGCGCCAACTCTTCCTTCACCTGCTATTCCACCTTCTTCTTAATATTTTTCTCATGCATGGAGATACTATCTGTGACCTTCCTATGCAAGCTACCATCATCGTCATTCATGGGTGTGCACTTAAGATGATCTATGTTGTGTACCAACTCCGACCGATCTGCTACAATAAGAGTAGGCTATGAGACAGAGGCTGGGTTCTACAATGCTAAGACTAATGCTATCAACTCTTCTGCCCTCTTCTCCATCTTGTTTATCTAGTCATCCTTCTACTTAAGCTGACAAAGGAGGTGTTGAGTTGAGTGAGAGGTGTCACCCTCTTCAACCACAACACCTTCTTGGCTATGTTGTTCCCTCTATAGGGATCCTTAAGTGTTGACCATGTAGACTTTGACTGAGTCATCCAACATGTCATCCTCATCATGGTCGAAGTCAATTCTACCCTCTTCCTGATCAGAATGTTCACTCTCGACTATCTGCTTAATAGCTACATGATAGTCTTCTATGATGTCATCCAAAGAACGTTCATCTTCTCTGCCTTTCCCTATTGAATCATAAACTGGTGGAGGACTGACCTTTGTACTAAACTCTATAGATTGTATGCACTGAATGCTTTGAGTTGGTAGGGTGCACTCCCTAGCTGGCTCAACTATCATGAGGATTATGTCAGTATCCTCTCCTCTTACTTCCTCCCACTACTGTGAAGGTGGAGCGACCACGATGCTCTTGGGTCGCCACTCCCTCTTTACCACAACTAAGGTGGAAGGTCGATAGGGGAGCCTGATCTCAACTCAATGGGTGGAATAGATGGATCAGGATCCTTGGTTCATAATAGAAAAAGGAGAGGGCCTCTCTCCAGACTGGGTCTTATGCAGCTTGGCAGGGACTATGGATGCTGGAACTTAGACTAGTGAAGGTGGATGGTGAGTGGAGCAGTGTGATGGTGGGACCATCGGCTACCTCTCCACTGGAGATCTCATCCTATGACTAACAGTGCTAATGAGAACTATATAATCAGAGTGATCAGCTCTAGTAGATCATCGATCAGGAAAGTCCATCAAATTGGAGGTTGTCGACTACATGGCGTACCTCCTCCTCTCTTGCTTGCCCACTTGGGCAACGACTCTAGTCTCAGTGGCTCTCTCTTTGTGAATCTAACCCTTAACGCTCCTAGGGATTAGACTCCTTAAATCATGAAGCATGCTAGACTCGTCAGGCTCACACTCAGAAGAAAGAAAAGAGCATAGGGCTTCCTCTATCCCTAGCCAATGTCTCAAAATCTGTAGGTGATGGAGGTGATGCAGTAATCCTGTAGTAATGCTCCACTCCTTTTGAAGCTAAGAGGGGGTGGAACCTATTGCCACTCAGGAGTGGAGAGGTCACACGAGGGGAACTCTCCTCAACAACATGAGTGGCATCATCTATCTACCTTGCCTCATGCTCGTATTACTACTTGGCCTTGCAATTCTTATTGTGGCACTGTGTCTTATTGTGCGAGGTAGAGTGGGAGCTAGTACTAACCTTGAAAGTGGAATAGACTATATCAGAAGCTAAGATAGCCTTCCCCTTTAGAGCAGGGCGAACAATAAAGGTGATGTTATCCCTCACTAGAACTTCAGCAGGGGCAACAAACTATACTGGAACTATTGTTGAAGCTTCCAGTGGCACTGGCAGGGGCGTAGGAACGACAACGGCCTTCCACTTCTATAAGGGAAACTCAAAACTAGACTACACATTGAAAGAAAGAAGTGACTTTCTTCTTGCCATATCCTCCTTGCTGACAATGGTGAGGGTTGGCTCCTCACAAGTGACTCTAATTCTTTCAAAGCCATGTCAAAACTAGATCACGTGTGTAGTGATGAGTATGGCTTGATCTAAGGACAAATAGAAACTAGAAGGAAACAAGAAAATCACCTTGTTGGAAGACATGGAAAAAGACTGATCATAGGAAGGAGAAAATATCTGGGCTAATATCTCTACATTTGTTAAAACAAAATTGAATTAGACCCTTATTTTTATAATTATCTTGAATTATTGATTTTTTTTATTTGAATTTGGAATTATAACCCATAATTAACAAATTTAGGTATGCTAAGCGGGGTTCATTGTATTGGAGAGATTTAGGAATTTGAGGAGAGACTTTGCCATAAGATTTTGATTTTGATTTGGAACCCTCATTCAACAAATTTAAGTATGTTGAATGGGGTTCAAATATTTTGGATAGACCTTTAAAGATGTATTTGTTATCTTTTGTTTGAATTTTGATTCTGGAAACCCTTACCTTAACAAATTTAGATATGCTAAATGGGGTTCAATTATATGTTTGAAAATTTTGGAAGTTTTCTGTCTTAATAGTTTATTTATTGTTTTCTTGATCTTTTGATTTGATTTAAAAAAGAAGAGCTCTCATTTAACAAATTTAAGCATGTTAGAAGGAGTTAATTTATGTGTTTGATATTTTTTGATGATTTGATTTTTGAAAAGGAGAACTCTTGTTTGACAAATTTAGGTATGTCAAATAGAGTTCAAATATATATATATATGTTTGATGTTTGTTGTTGGAATTTTGATTTTGTTTTGAACATAAGACTCTAATTTAACAAATTTAGGTATTTTAAATGAACCTTACTCATGTGTTGCCTGTTTTTATGTTGATTTGTGATTTGCTGTAATTTTGGGGATTGAACTCTTATTTAAGAAATTTAAGTATGTTAAATATAGTTCAAAAGTGTGTTGTATATTTTGATTTTAATTTGATCTTGAAAATGGAACTCTCATTTAATAAATAT
The DNA here is from genome assembly GCA_021442155.1 of Cymbidium sinense. Taxonomy (NCBI): domain Eukaryota; kingdom Viridiplantae; phylum Streptophyta; class Magnoliopsida; order Asparagales; family Orchidaceae; genus Cymbidium; species Cymbidium sinense. Next base: position 76,035,509 of record CM038227.1, read on the forward strand.
TGGTATGTTAAATGGAGTTCAATTTTATGTTAGTTTAGTTTGATTTTGAGTTTTTGAAAAAGGAAACCATCACTTAATAAATTTGGGTATGTCAAGTGAAGTCCAATTATCTGTTGCTCGTTTAGATTTTAATTTCAATTTTGAAAAATGGGACTCACAATTTAACAAATTTGGGTATATTAAATGGAGTTGGTTTATCTGAAAATATTTTGGGTATATTTGATTTCGATTTTGAAAAGGGGACCCTCATTTCACAAATTTTAAGTATGTTAAATGGGGTTGGTTAATTTTTGAAAGAGGGTTTGAATATTTTTATTTTTGAAAGAGAGGTTTATTATTTGATTTAATTTTTATTTTGAAAGAGGAGAGTACTCACTTAGCAATTTTAGGTATGCTAAGTGAGGTTCAATTTTTTATTTGAAAATGGGGTTTGAAAGATTCTTATTTTGTTTTACTTGTTTTTAAAAAGAATATTCACTTGGCCAATTTTTTTATATGCTAAGTGAAGTTCACATGGTTTTTTGTTTTAAAAAGACTTTGGAAATTTTACAAAAGATTTTACTTGTTTTACTTTGCATTTCATTGAACTTTTATCAAATATTGAATGAATCTTGCTTTACTAAGCTAGTGGTTGGAGGTTCTAGATCCTATTTGACTTATATTTTGTCATCTCATTTCTTTAATTATCTTATTATTGCCTATTGGAGGATCCAATAAGAGTCTTAGTACCTACACAGGAGTGAGGTCCTAAAACCTAAAGGATGTTGGCCACCTTTGCTTAAGAATGAAATGAGTAAAGGACCAACAAAAAGAAATATAGTCTTGGGCTCATGTAAAATATAAATCCACTATCGATGTTTGGAGATGATAATTGTCTACAAGAGATGGAGAGAGGAACTGATCCCTAGTAGAGTCGCTAGAAAAATCTATGGTGTTTATTTTTGGATGTGGGGGGAAATCACACAAATCGTAGGGGGTACTTATTGAAGTGATCCAATACGACATTGAGGTATGATATATTATTTCAAAATATAGAGACATCACCCTACAATGGACCTAATCACCTACTTAAGGACTCCTAAGGCATGATGGGTCTTTGAATGTATAGGAGATTATTCCCCTGCTTTACATGGATGAATAAAGTAGAGTTTATATTAAATCAGGGTCTTAAGATCCATATAGAGGCAAGCCTCCATAGTTAATTACATCTTAGGAAATAAAATTCCTTAAGAATACTCTCAATTAAAGTAGAAACTTATTATCTCTAAAGATTTCAAGGTTAGACTATCAAAGGATTAGCTATATTTGGAGAGTAGATTGGGAAAGTTCAAGGAGAAGACTTATTTTGGAATCCAAAGAAAATAAGTATGGGATGCCCAAGATACTAGGAAGCTTAGTGATCATTCCAATATAGCCTATGATTAGGCTTTATATATTTGAAAGTGAAGAGATCTATTTATTTGAGTTGAATTTTTATCAGATCGCTAGGGCTTGTGATCTACCAACACAAGGTTGTGAAAATGCCTAAGAGGCGAGGATTTATACTTGTAGCTCAAAGGAAATAGCTACCTTAGATCCTAAAATCTAGGGAGGTTTAATACAAGCTAAAGCATGACATAAATCTAAGCGAAGGGTGGATATAAGGGTTTATTTTCACAAGAAAGAATAAACCGTCTGACTTCTGGACTTACAATCACTTAGAGTAGCCACCAGCTAACTCATCCTGCAATTTTAAAGATATGTAGTTTGGTTTTATGAATTGCAAGATAGCTAGGGTAGTCATTTAATTTGAAAGAGACTATAGTCCTAAACCCACTCTCTGAGAGACTAGAGCATGAGTTGTATGAGAATATGACTTAATCTACAAATGCAAAATATTTTCAAATTTTATTTCATTTTGACACATCATTTAGATAAAGGCCTCAGGATTTTTATATGCCTAAATGCACAATGAAGGTGGCAAACTCAAAATAGAAAGAGGGTGAAGCTCCATCGTCAAGGGTTGCTCTCATAGGTCAAACGGTCCCTATTGTGTGATGAAGGCCCTCATTTTACAAGATTGACTCAAGATGATATGCATGATGTGAGACATACAACATACAACTAAGGGGTTGTTAAATATTTTAGTTATGTTGATTATAGCCTAAGCTTTATGGTGAGGTAAGGAGTTGTTTAAAACTTTAATTATGAGTGATTAATTAGGTAAAGAATTTATTTTATCCTAAGAGCCTACCACATCCAGGCCATACATCAAAGCATCAAACATGAATAAACTATGAAAAGGATACAATCCTTACACGTAGTTCAAACATAACATCAATCAATTTAGTAAACTATCATAAAAGAATAATAGGCCGGTGCGATTGGGTGTCATTGTATAACCCAAAAAAGAAAAGATAGGTAGCTAAGCTCTACCCTTATACAACCCAGTATATGAAAGAATAACTACAATGAGAAATGAATACATACTATGGGGGTATTCATTCTTCATATTATCTTATTCACCTTGTCTTCCTCCTTTGATTGGGTTTGTGCTTTAAAGACATTAGGGCCTTCCAAGATTAAGCCTTCTATCCACTGCTCATCCTAAGGCCTATAGAACTATTCCTAATTCCTAATTCCTAAATTACTTTTTTTATGAAAAGTAAATCTAACTACACCTGCAAAATAAGTGTTAGCTAAACACACATACAATCCCAAGCAGTCATATGTATAATTTGATCTTAGCACCTTGCACATGGGTAACCAATCCACTATCCTAACTTGAATTATGCTTAGGGATTTAAGCAACATGTAAAGAGAGCATTTATATTTATTTTTAAGCATCCCCTAAAGTACAATCCTATGCGAAAGACATGATTAGGCTAAGAGTGGCCTAACATCTAGTCTATGAAGCATACACCTTAACACCCAGTCTAAAATATTACATTACAAAACAAAATATACATCACATCATACACAATCCTAACATAGAGCTAGAAGTGGTGACTTAATTCTAATGTGTGAGCTAAGTCTTTGCATGGTATGTCTTAACTATGCATTAGAGTTGTATTTTTTTTTTTAAAGTTTGGAAAGTATTCAAATTAGCATGATGGTGGGTTTCATTTGAAGTTATTTTAATTGATTTGTGAATCTTAATTTGTATTTTATTTTGTTTCATGTGATTTACACTTAACAACTAAGTGTTATAAAGCGAAGGATGAAGATTACCCTTATCCATCTCTACCTTAAGCCACTTTATAAAGCAAATTAGCTTGATTCTAACTCTCTTTAGTGAATGACTTATTAAATGATTTTTAATTAATCCTAAGTTCAGGCTGACTTCAGATGATCTCATCCAATGTGAAAAGCTTCTTAAGATTATTCTAATTGAATTATTATCACATGACATATAATGAATCATTCCTTTCCATCACATGTAACATGCATATGATCCAATACTTAGCATATCTATACATACAATATGTTTTTGCACTTAAATGATGATGAATGTGTATGTTTGGAATATATATATATTTTTATTGAATTATATAAACATAAAAATTAAAGCTCTATTCAAATTCTAATACCAAAACACATAAGGATGAAATCACATAAGTATGTGTCATTGTTAACTAGGGAAGTGAGGTAATCAAATGACCTCCTTGGGGATAACTAAAACCTCATATTCCGAGGATGTCTACACTATATACATATTAACATTCCAAACCTATGTAAATCTATACATGAATGGGGGAAAGAGATCATTAATTTATATACCTAACATATGCTGACAACTTAGGTGAATATGGATGCATGCATCTTTAATAATGAAAGGGGTTCTTCATCATTTAATTAAGCACACATACACATGTATACAAGATGTGAGCAAGTACATTTCATTATTAACTAAGGAAGTGAGGTAATCAAATTACCTTCTTTGAGCTAGTTCAAGCCTCGTATTTCTGGGATGTCTAGACTAAACACTCACTATTTTGAATACATATGAATGTATACACAACTATAAAGATGAAAACCATACAAAGATTATGTTTTCTATAATTAAATCATTTAAGCATATGAATTAAAGCTCTATCCAGATTCTAATATAAAAATACTTAAGAATAAAATCAAATGAGTACGTGTCATTGTTAAACTAGGGAAGTGAAGTAATCAAATGACCTCCATGGGGATAGCTAAAGCCACGTATTCACAGAATGTTCAGACTATATACCCATTATTCTTCAAACTTATATAAATCTATATATGAATCATAAGAAAGAGAGCTTTGCTTAATATGCTTAAGCTATAAACACATGCAAATACTATGTATATTCATAACTATCAACACTCTTAGTATTATAATTGATTTATAAACTTTGGAAAATAGTTTTGAATTTATTAGTGATAATAGCCACACATATTTTTAATTAAGCCAACACATGCAAGCTTGCATAAAAGAGATTCATTTGATTTATTTGAGTTTGAAAGCATGAATATATGAATTCAAATGGCATACAACATTTAATGTGCTCAGAAAGAAATAACTAAACATAACATGGTTCATTCAATTAAACTAATTCATAAGGACAATCATAATAAATAAACCCATTTAAAGGAAACCAAAGTTTCTTTATTAATTTATGACTTGAGATTTTGATTAAATTTAAAGAGGAGAAGCAATATTTGCTATTTTAATCCCATTCCTATATTGGTGAACTTAATTGGTTTAAGAAGAGGCAATTAGGTAGATTTTATGAATTAATTAAGTTAGATTCTTTAATTAAATAAATTAATCACCCTTATTTATGCATCTTTAATTTTATTAACCACTTAATTATGACCCACAAATGACATCAACATGTGAAAAAAAAATTACAATGCTCCTACAAGGACCTAATGCAAATAGCTTATAATTAAAGTTAATTAAATTAAATAAACTAATTAAGTACTTTTATGATTTTCTCATACTTATGGGCTAATCATAATTTCCTTAAGGGTCTTTATGTTATTAAACACATAAAGAGGAACACTTAATTTGATTGTTAATTATGTGATGTGATTATGATTTTAATTTGCATAATTAAGCCACTTAATTAACTTATTAAACCATTAAATAATCTCATTTCAATCAAATTTCTTTCAAAATGAAATGGACTTAGGAAGAGAAGCTAGCAAAGAAGTCCTAATCCATTCTCCTTGCCCATTCACTATTAAACAGTGATTAGTGGACTTAATTTAATCAAATTTTACTATTTAGGTTATTAATTAAGCACTAAGTGGATTAAGAGAGTAGTTAGGGCTTAAATGATCAATTCCATTATTTAACCAAGCAATAAATCCTAAAAAAATTATGGGAGGTAGAGGTTATCCCATTAAACTAAGACACAAAGTTTGGGATTAATTACTCAAGCAACTAAGGGTTAATTAAACTAATTAAGTTTACAATTATACACTAATGAAGCCTTAATCACTATTAAAAATTAATTAAAACTAATTTGAGGTAATTCTCTTTTATTTTACCTTTAAAATGAGTGTTTATTTATATTTTGTAGGTTTTTCTATAATTTATTATGGATTTTTGAAGATCCAGCCATTGAAACTAATTATTTAAGGTTAACTAAGCCTAATCCTATCGACGCCATGTTTACTGCTGATGTGGCATGCTTTCCACGTGGTGCCATTGGTATGGCTACTTAAACCCATCCAATTTAGTGCCTACGTGGCTGGCAAAAGAAGCAGTTTCATCCTCTCCATCCGATCAATGATCGGATGATTGAGACTAAACTCGTGGTTCCTATAAGATAAAATGAATTAAATCTAATGGATTAATCATGATCAGAATGGATGGCATGTGATATACATCCCCCGAGCAATGAAAGACGGATTCCATCGACCTTTCCTTGCTCGATCCGAGCTCACCCAAGCTCGGATGACTATGAAAATTATCTCACACCTTCATAAGAAAGATCCAAAGCAATCCAATTGTCAAAATTGCATGACATAAAAAATTTATTTTGAAAATGCCAAAAAATTTTTGACCCAAGCTCAGTTTAATGGAGATTACCTCGCTGGACCTTAAGATTGATGGTGCAACACTTGAGTAAACTTCGTCTTGATAAGGTGAGGCCCTATTGAGCAGAACACGTGATAATTTCTTATGGTTGGCTCTATGGACCATGAACCATTGATTTGCACCCAGCCGTTGATCTAAGTCGCACCTCCAGTGGTCGTCAAGCTCGGGAGATGATTTGTTCTTTCTCAATGAAGTGTGGGTAGTGTGTGGGTGAAATTAATTTGACTTCAGATGAGTATTGGTGGAGTTGGGTTTAGTGGATAATTTCCCTATTTGGCTAGGTGATTTCTAGCAATGGGGAGGCTTGGGTGGCTTGGAGAGGGCTATGAAGATTTTATTTTGTTATCCAGAAGCTCTATGAGGGTGTGTGTGTTTGAATTGAGACAAAAATGAGGGGTGTATATCACCACCCCCACCCCCCCCCCCTCCCTTGGGTAGAATGGGTCAAATCATCTCCTAGATTTCATCTAGTTAGCCACCGTCTGGGCACTGGAGAGATCTGTGTCAAGTTGAGGTGGCAGGGTTTTGTTGGTGGGATGCTTGGTGGGTGGGTCAAGGAAACTGCCCTCTTCTTTAGATCCACTAGATTTAACTAGGTGTGGGGATGTGAGTTCACTCACCTCCCCTTGCTCCATAGCTAACATAGCCCACCTGGGCTGGGTTAGCCACCTAAGTTAGGTTCCATTTTGGGTGTGAAGTGGCTGCCATATGAAAAGAGGGAGGGTCAACTTGCCAAAATTGGGTTTAATCCCATGAGGAGAGCTTAATCCATTGAACAATGGTTTGGATCAGGCCCTAATGTTATTGATCTAATTTGGGGCTGACCCAAGGTGAGTTTAGGATGGGTTAGGTCAGCTCTCAAAGGGTTTGGACTTGGTTTCGGTGGGTTTGGCTCAATTTGACCCATATAAATTAGGCTAAGTTGGGTTAGGTTGACCAATTGATAAAATTGGGTCAAACTAAGGGTTGAGTTATGTTTAAATGAGTATTTGGGATGTTTTTGGTTCAATTTTGTGTCAATTTGGCTTGGATTTGATTTTGGCTCATTTAAATTCATATGGGTCAAATGGGTCAAGTTGACTAATTTGACCAAATTGGGTTCAATTATGTCTTTGGTCAAGTTCAACAATCAATTTGTAATGGACTTGAGCCATTGGTTGCAATTGATTTAGGTTAGATCTTGATTTGAGCCCATTTGGTCATTTAGGTAAAATTGGGTCAACTTGGGTTAAAGGGCCAATTGAGATAGGTTTGGCTCAGTTGTTGGCCAAGTCATATTCTATCATTGATCATAGGTTGATGTGGATCATTAGTTTTAGTTAATTTGTCTTAGGATGATATTTGGCTAGTTTAATTCATGTAGGTTCAGAGGGTTGACTTAGTTTGACCTAATTGATGACAATTGATCAATCGAGGCTGATCAATAATCATGATAGGAGGTTTTGGTGAGCTTGGTTCAATCCAATTTTGGTTGGATTAGAATTTGGTTCAAATAGGTCAAATTGTTCACTTTGGGTCAAGTGGACCAATTGGGCTTAGTTGAATTTATTTTGGGTTGATTGAGTTTAGTAGGATATATATATATATATATATATATATATATATATATATATATATATATATATATATATATATATATATATATATATATATATATATATATATATATATATATATATATATATATAGTTTAGGATTGACTAATTACTTTGATTGCAATTTATTTGGGTTTGATTGGATTTTGGCTTATTTGAATACTTCAAGGCAAATGGTTTAGGTTAGGTTTGATTGAATTGGTTTTAGCTTATATTTGGGATGATAATTCAATAAATGATTGATTCATGAGAAAGTCAATTGAAATTGGCTTGGATTGGAGGTAATTCTATCTAAGTTCATAGGATCAAATCATATGGCTTAGAATAGGTTTGGTTTGATCTTTGGTTTGGTTGATTTGAATTTGATTATATATTTAGTATGGGCTGATTAGAGAGTTGAATTGACTTTGAGAAAATCATTTGAGTTTGGTTTGATTTGGATTGGTATTTGTTAAGTCCATAAGATTGGATTATGAACTTAGGATAGGTTTGATTTTAATTTGATTTTGATTATAGGTTTCAATCATTTGGTTTGAAATTTGGATTTAAATTTAGTATTTGAAATTTGGATGAATTGAATTTAAGGTTTGGTTTAGGCCAAAGAGGTAGGTTTGGATTGGGTTTGGGCTATAGGGTAGGTAAGTCTCCCTAAGTTCTAAAGCATAGCCTAACCCTATGATTAATCCTTCTAAGTCTCTAGGCTTAGGTTAACTATTAACTTAATTGCTAGAAGTGTCTTATGACTAAGGAGGATCTAGTGTCTAGAAGACTCTTAAATCCAAGAAGAGGAGATTGAATCCTCACTCCAAAAGTGAGGTCAACAAGTTTGGTTTGATGTGATATGTGGTCTTATGAGGGGATGATCATTAGAGTAGTAGTAGGCAGAGCCTTGATCAATTTTTGCTGTATTAAAGGATGATGGGAGTTAGCAGCATCAAGTTGCTTGAGAGTGTCATTATGATCAAATTAAAGATCAACTATTTCTTTATTGTTCAACACAGACTAGTATAATGTTCAGTTAGAGGATTTTGTTGAGTGGTATTATGGTTAAGTGTAGCAGAAGGTTGACTAACAGTAGCTTTATTAATGTTGGTGGTTTTTGGGCTAAACATTCAACAAGTGTATGGTTAAAACTCCTATAATGTGTGTAATATTTGGGCAAGCTTTCAAGGGTTATTTTTTGCCAGTATCAACTTTTTTATGCTCAAATCCAAACTGCTTTTTGGAAGGCAGAAGAAACTTCAAACTCAGTCAATACTTAAGCCATATAGGGTGGAAGTACGCATATACATTCAGAGTGGTCTACCATTAACTACAACAAGATAGAACAAAATTTTGTTTTTAAAGTATTGCACTTTATGACTAGGGTATTGTACCTAGATAGGGACCACTGGGGATTCAACATCAAGTGTAAAATCCACATACCATTTCAAAAATATTAGGTGTTGGTAATTAATATAGAAAATACACATAGTAAAGATGTGGGCATAGTTATCCTCATTGTACAAATGAATAGGAAATGCCTATGATTGATAAATCTGTTAGATCATTTATAATTGAGTTTAGTTTTGTGATGAAGGTTCTAACCTCAACAAGGGAGAATCATTTTGTAGTGCATTTTCCAATGAGAGAGTATTTTAAAGCCTCAACAAATATGTGAAGCTTATCTTCATTCAGGTAGATAGTAGGTTTGCCAGCTTTGTGAGTTGCTTTGTAAATGTTGAGAAGACTAGGAACCATTTCATTTGATCTATGTCCTTCTAAAAATGTATGTGGAAATATAGTTTCGCCAACAAAAGTTGAAGATGGACCTTCTCCATTAAGGGTAATTACATAAGAGCATTTTTCCATGAGGAAGAAATGTTGTTAGCTAAGGGAAATCTAATGGAACAGTAAACCTAGTTGGGAAAGTTAAGAGAAGAGCGCCATGGTAAGCATAACCAAAGAAAATTTGAAGACAATGTCAAAATGTCTTCTAGAAATTAAGTAAATGTTTCTTAGAGTTGAGGTACTTGAGATAAAAATCCTATCAAATTTTGTAATTAATTTAAATTAATTTAAAATTTTTTGAGTTATTAAATGAATATGTGAACTAGAAAATATTTAAATTAAGATAAAGTTCATAAAACTGAAGATAATTTCAGCTGTATTAAGAATAAAATCATAAGATTCCAACAAAGTTTTAATGCCACTTTGAGCTTAGTTGGATTTATATGATTATTTGATTTTTTTAATATTTGAATTATAGAAATTTTATAGATTTTATTTTTCTTGTATCTTATCACATTTAAAATTTCTAGGTCTTGTGGCATTTAATATAATTTTAAATATATATATATATATATATATATATATATGCATTTGAAATTAAGCTACTTAACTTAAAAAACTCCAAACACTATGTGAGTATAACTAAAGGTCAAAGGGAACCTCAAGAGCATTCCATAAAGTTTTGAAGACTTTAAGAAGTATTAAATATTTTATTTTTGAACTAATTCCATTTATTAATACTTGCAAAGGGTTGAAGGTCTTTAACATCTAGCTTTTTGCGATGGAATCAAATAATGAACTTCCTTAAAGACTCACTAAGTTCTAACCTCATCTACAATGGAGCATGGGAACTCTTTAGAAGCTTCAGTTATCTTCATGGAGAAAGCATTAGTTGGTTGTGGCACCTTCTTTGTATATCTTTCTCTTTATTTGTATCATAAAATTCATCATCAAAGCAGGGAACCTTAAAAGATCTCTTTTTCCTCAAGATTAGTGAGTAGTTGATCTCATGGATCCCTCATTCTCTTTAGCACTTGGTTCTTTATGGTGTGCTTTCACATGGCTTCTTATACATGGTGAGTAATTCTAACTTTCATGTCTCAGAAATCTTATTATGTTGCGAATTATTAAACATTCTACTCCACATTTGTTGAGCGATCTATTGCTATGGGTCTTACTTCACTTTGTATTTAACTTTTGGTTCATATCCTTATCCATGCACATTGCACCTAAAATGATGTTGAGTTTGTTAGTGGTTAGAGGAAGAGCCTTCTAAGATACCTAGGAAACAAGGTTAGACAAAAAGACTACAAGCGGGAAGATGAAAAATTAGAAAAGTGGAGCTGAAATAATGATCTTTATTGCACAAAGTCCAAATAGTAAGAATAAGGATCTAACGAGAGATCTGAAATGGTCCCTTTATAAGAAATAAGTTTCCATTTTATAATGCCCAAGAGTGATTATACATAAAAGGTACATATAAAATAAATATAGTATAGGTGGATTCCTTCCTAAACTGGTGATGGGTGTACAAGTCAGCGAGTATAGGTCTACCATTTGGTGGGGGTGAGTAGCCCATCATCGAATGAGTATACGAATAAAAATTAGGTTAAGGAGAGTAGTCACCTCATTCCTTTAAGTAGTCACCTATGACAGGCATTTTGATTTATGCCCCATTCTCTAGGTCAATATTCTCTAAGTATTTAGCTCATTGGATCAAGTTGAGCTTCTCTTATCAAACTCACCTTGCAAAGACTATACTTGCTCTTGGTTGCCATGTACTCTTTCTACGTACACTTATCTTGATAAATAGACTCATCAAGTCACTTGGGCTAGCTCACTATATTGTTATACATATTTAGTGTATAACACTGTAGTTTTTCTCATTTTATGTTTTATTGGTTAGGAGTCTTTATGAATATAAGGTGATGATAAGTGATGTTTATAAGTGTCTGACATTTTGACTATTGTCCAAATGAATACATTGAGATCATCTTAGAGAACTTAGATGATAATTCCCTATACTAGAGGGAAAAAGTTGAGCTAACTCTAAGTACTCATCTGTGGCCTTGTGTAGGAATCTCTTTTATTGCTTTACAAACATTGACTCAAGTTCACATGATATGTATTTGTGAAACTTAATCTTCTCAGTCAACCTTACTATAACTCTTAAGTAGAAAGTTCTAGATTAGTTCAATTATTTTAATAGTGAATTATTCCAATAATGTTAGGAATTTGATAGTACATGGCGAGTTGCACGACTTCCTTGAACATGATCAATAGCAGTCAGCCAAAGATGACATTATAAATGATGGCAGCTTCTATTATAATAAAGTAGGCCATTACTATGAATTGCTTCTTATCCTCATGCTAGGTCATGGAGAGAGTGATCATCCTTTCTATTTTCCTTCTTTCTCTTGAGAAACTGTATAGTAGTCCTCTAGTGGGGGTGATCATAAAACATGTTAATCTAACCTTATCAAAGATAGCTTTAAAAATTATGTTGATTGAGTTCTCTGTGTCCACTTTTATACTCCCAATTTGATATTTAACACTGTGATCACAATAGCATCAAAGAATAGATTGCTAACACTGAGTTTGTTTTTCTATGATAAAATTACAAGAATTATGGATGTAGGAGGAACAGGCATCAAGGTTATAAAGTTAACATCTCTAGCTCATAGTCACTTATGGCTTGCTTTTCTCGAGGATTCCCCACTACCTTTGAAAATAATAAGTATGACCCCCACAATATAGATCATTTATGTTGTGGTGGGTTCATTACTATCTTTGAGACTTCTTTATCCTTTCTCTTAGTAAATTATTTGAGCTTTTATTCTTTTATCAACATGTCAACTAATCTTCTTAAGTGACAACTTTTTTTGTATCATGTCCATGGTCCCAATGATAGGCAGAATATCTAGATTGATCATGAACATCATTGGCCTTCATAAGAAGTGGTCTCATTATTTTGGATGACTTTAACTAACTTGGCCATTGACACCCATAGGGAACTTTCCAAAGTAGGTTGTGAGTGTTTGGCTCCTTAATAGTGAGTCATGAGGTTTCTAAAATCTTACCTTTGTGTAGAGGATTTAGGTCTCCTTTTCTTATTTTATGTTTGTGTTCTAAACCTATCTCTGGGTGCTTGCTCTAAAAATGTGTTTTGTGTCTAATCCTTTGTGTGAGTTAGTGGAGCTAGCTATATGGCCTCATTATACTCTTTATTGTTCACCTGGTAACTCGCCAACTGAAGTAGTTTGGCAAGTGTTTTAGGTTGTTGAAGTCCAAAGGCGTATATGAAGGGTCCCTCTCTTAAGGCTTGAGAAAGTGTAGCATGGTGTACTACAGGTTCTGGGTCTTAAATATCTATCATTTTTCATTGAAAGTAGTGATGAACTTTTTTAATGATTCATCGTGCTCTTCTCTCATTTGTAGAAGTGCCTAAAAACTCTTTAATGATTTATGAGCATTAGTGAATTGTGTGTTGAACATTATTTTGAAATTAGTGAATTAGGCTATGGCTCCTACTGGGAGACAAAAGAACCACCTGAGGGTTAACTCTTTAAAGGTGGTAAAGAAATGGTGGCACTTCATTCTATCATGTTGTTGACTCAAAGTATGATATATGATCAGTTGAATCAGTTCAACCTTTGTATGACTCCAAGTGTAGGATTTTGAACTTAGGCGAGGGAAAAACTCTATGATCTTTATGGAGAAAACATTGGTCAAGTTTTCCTGGTTCCTCTTCACTAGCATAGTATGATTCATCATCTAGGCTAGGAGTTTTAGATAGTTCTCTTCTCACTTGGTGAGCCCAGTGAGTCATCAATCTTGAGGATCCCTCATTCTCTTTGGCCTTTAGAGTTTTTATTAGTTTTTTTTTCTATAGACGTCTGCACTAAGCAAGTGATTCTATCTTTCATTTCTTTGATGTCTTATTATATGGTGAATTATTGGGCATCTATTCCATGCTCATTGAATGATTTCATATTGAGTGTCCTGCTTCACTTTGTATATGACTCCTAGATTTAGGCCTTTTTCATGTTCATCACACTTAAAAGGATGTTGAATTTGAATCTATCCATGGAATGAAGTAAAATTTTCTAAGATACCTAGGAAATAGGGTTAGAAAAATTTAAAGAAATAAGAAATAAAAGAAGTGCAAAAAATGTCACAGGTTTTATTATTCCAACTAGTTTTGGTACAAGCAATATAGGTTATGGCCCTCTTCCCCAAGAGAAGAAGAGAGGAAATAAATTCTCAAACCTTTGAAAGGGCTCATTTTAAAATAGTGGGTTGTAATTACATATAGTAAGTAAATGTTGGATAAATTGATTACAGCTGGGGACTTACCTTAGCATGAGGTGGGCGTTATTCTGTGAGTGATAAGGTTTATAACCCATTGGTGTGACTGACCTGCTACCTACTCTGATATAGCAAATTCTCAAGTCAGAATTAGATCACTAATCTTTAGTCAATTAGCCTATTTAGTCTTCTTTGGCCATTAACTAGTCATAGATAAGTTTATAAATGTAGCCGGACTCCATACCTCATTCTTCAAGTTTTTTTTACTCAGTCTATGCATGGTGAGTCTCTTTAATCAAGTAGTTCACTTCTATAGATTTGATCTTACTTTTGTGATGACCTACCATGAAGGCTATTATGGCGAGCCTATATATTTTGACATACAGGTGATAATAGGAATTGACCCATTGTTTTCTTTCAAACTCCACCTTTTTTCGACAACCATCCTTTAAGAACTCATCTAAATAATATATGAGAAAATTATAGAGGTATCAATTTCTTTGAAGACTTAAGAAATCATGAGACTCAATATTGAACTGGTAGGCATGCCCACTAAAAATGGATTGACAAATTAAGCCCTAATAAAAAAAATATAAATTTATAAAACAGGTGAATTTTTAAATATGAAAAAATATTATAAATATGGATAATTTATGATTCATTAAAATCATAAAATTATTTTTTATTTTTATAATTTCATTTACCCTATAATTTAATTTCACAAAATAAAGTTAACCAATTCTGATTCAAAAGAATTTTAAGATAACAAGTTTTGAGTTAGTAAGAATACTAAAAAACTCTTAATAAGCTACAAAGTTTGAAAAACAAAGCTTATAAGAATGCATGTAGGCCAAGAACATTCTTAAAAAAAATTTAAAATTGATGGATCTAACATATTAGAAAATACAAATTAAAAATCAAAATAGTGATCATTCCGTGATGATGATGATGGGGGAGACTACTAATTATTGATGAAAAAAGAGAGTGCAACATTCTTGAAAAAACTAATCAAAAGATTAAGGTTGCTATGGAAAATAATAGAGTAGCCACTATACATGGTTATTGAGTTGCCAACTTCAATGCACTTTAAAATTGGCACCTTAAAGGGCAACTCAAAGTTGTTATTATTGACATTAAGAAGAAGATGGATGTAGCATTGAGAGGTAGTAGGGGTTTAAAGGACACTAGATGACAAGTGAGGAGAATGGTTAAAGTTGTGTTAGTTGAGAATAGAAGATGAGGTAGAATAGTGTGTAAGGAATTAAACATAAAATATTAGAAAGAAAACAACATAAAATTAGAGGAGAACTATTGTATAGTATAATGTTATTAGTGATTAGGGGTGTCATGGGAATAAGTGGAAATAAGGGTGGGTGTGCATGAGGATAGTAGTTAATTGCTCGCATATGGTTAATTAAGCCATTTTTATAGCCTAAAAGATAAAAAAGTTGAAGTTAAAAAATGTTGTCCCATGTTAGACGGGGCATGAAGCCTTGTAAAAATAATTGAAGGGTTCAAGCAAGTGTAGTGTTGATAACATATTATTCTTTATTTATGAATGGCATAGATCTTAGGTTTAGAGTACTTTTAAAAATGGATGATATGAAGTCCTATTGTCTCTTCTCCATAATCCTTAGCCTATAATAATCATTATTTCCATTCAAGTCAATCATGTAGAGCTAAAAAGTACTCTTCAAGTGTTCTAGAACTATGAATAGTCACTAAGAGATTTGTGATCTACAAAAAGAGCCTTGACCAAGTTGGCGTGATATAGTTGGTTGCAATTCATAACATGCATGGAAAGCTTTCAATACCCTTGGTTGCTTCACAAACTAGGACATGAACAAGCCCTTCATGTGACCTATTTAATTATCAAGGCCTTGCTAAAATGCAATTGATAAAGAGTTTCATTTTCTATCTATGAATAGAAGAAGGTATTTTGGCAAAAATGTTAAATACTATCATTATTGCAATAGTTATGATTTCGATTTGAAAAAGTCATAGAATTTGTTGGCATAGTGCAGATTGGTTCAAGAAGGGTTATTTTATTTTATTCAAACTAATTCTAATTTATGGATTAGAAAAAAAAAGACTAAATAAAAGGCTATAGAACTAGTGTAACAATTATATTTTCCTTTAATTATAAAATAATTAAAATAATAAAAAAAATTAAGTAAAATATTATATAAATTAAAAAAATATATAATACTAAATTTAATTTAAAAAATAAAATATAAAATTTGAAAGAAATTTTATGTTTCATTACTTTTGTTCATCATTTTTAAAATGATGCCATGTTATAAAGAGTCTCATGGAGATTTATAAATGCAATGCACAATTCTAAATATAAAACTAGGATAAATTATCTGAAGGTCATTATATAAAATGGGGATTAGCAATCTTAATCACCCTATAAATACTTTATATATGCATTACATATTTGAAATGAATTTATAAAAGCACCTTTATTTGTAGAAATGTAATTTTATTAGATCCTTAAAATTCCTTTATTCTTACGAAAATCTAAGCTAAAGATTTACAAGCAAATTTTTAAGAGATATATAGGTATAAATGTAGGTAGTTATTTTTTGAAACAAAATAATAATAATAATAATAGGCATCATATATTTGTGAAGGGGCTATTTGCGATCACTTTTAATTTTTTTGTTTTTGTTTTTTTTTTTCCATTTTTATTTTGTTTTTATATTTTGTTTTATGTAACACTTTATCTGTTGGCTCCCAAGTCTCAGATATCAAAAGTTGAGGGTTGTCTTAGGTAGTCAACAATCAACATAAAACTTTCCAAAAACATCTTGACAGGAATCCTTTAATACATTATATTAACACTAGGGTAGGGCGTTCCCTGGGATTGATGTATTATATGGCCTGAATATAGGAAAATGTGTGCAAAGTTCATTGCACGAGCACCTAGGTCCTGTGTTAAAAAAGCAAAGGTTCCTAAGTTATGGATGGATGTGGGTATAAAAGTTAGCCCATGAAACTAGTATTAAGTTAAAAACATGAAATATGGATTCTCTTATAGCTAAATAAATTAATGGAGTTAATAAACATTATGATCCATATGATGATAAATATCTTATGTATTTAAGAAACTAAATGGGTTGGGTAGAAATTCAAAGAGATTGATAATTTAGGTTTTAAACTTTAGTATTTAGATAGTTGTCAAACTAGTAATAGTGTAGGTGAGATTATAGATAAAAGTTTGAAGGATAATATTATAGATATTAATCAAATTAGAAATAGAAATATAGCTTTAAAGATTATTATTAAGAAAAAGATTATTAATGTCATAAGTATTTATGCTCTTCAAGTAGGCTTGGATGTAAGTTTAAAAGAAATATTTTGGAATGGCTTTGAGAAATTAATACAAAGGATACCTTTTGAAGAAAATATATTTATTGGAGGAGATTTAAATGGACATGTTGGGAGACCAGTAGAAAAATTTAAAAGTATTTATAATGGCTATGAATTTGGAGTGACTAATGAAGAAGAAAGGAATATATTAGATTTTGGTTTAGCTTATGATTTTATAGTTGGTAATACTTTATTTAAAGAAAGAGATGAGCATAGCATTACATATAAGAATGGATTTAGTAAAAGAAAGATTGAATAGTTTCTATTAATAAAGATGAACTGTTTAGAATGTAAGGTCATTTCGGGTGAAAGTTTAAGTATCTAACATTGATGACAGCTAGTTTTACATTTTAAGATAAATGATTGGAATACAAAAAATAAATTAAATCATTATTTGAGGAATATTTGAGGGAACTTATAAAATAATAATAAAAATATATTTAAGAGTAATGTATAAGATCTTAGAATTTAGCATATTCATGAGGAAGCTAATATTATAAGAGAAAAAGTAGCAAGTTGTAAGAATGTTCTTAGAGAATAAAAAAAAGCCTCTTTTAGTAAAAATCTTTGGTGGTGGAGTCAAAATGTATAAAAAAATAAGAAATAAGAAGCTTTATTATAAAACTTGGTTTACACGTAAACATTTAGAGAGTTGGATAAGATATAAAGTGACCCAGAAAAATTCTAAGAAAGTAATATATGATATAAAGAATTTAGCATTCAATAATTTATATAATTGATTGTATACCAAAAAAGTTGAAAGATGTATGTATAAGTTAGCCAAACAAAGAGATAACAGAAGTAGAGATATTGTTCAAGTAAGGTGCATTAAAGATGGAAATCTTAAAGTACTTTTCTTAGAATACAAAATTGAATATAGGTGGTTGAGAAATTTTAAAAAATTTTTCAATAAATGTTTTGAGAATAGTATTGATTTTAACAACCTTAGTACCTTAAATAATAGTAGAAAATTTTATTTTTATCATTGTATTAGTAAATTTGAAGTTGGAGGCTTTAAAGAAAATGAAGTGTGGAAAAATAGTAATGGTGTGGAAATTCTTAAGAGATCAAGGAATTCTTGGCTTATGAAACTTTTTAATTTTATGTTAAGGACTCAAAAGATGTTACATTAGTGGAGAAAGAGTTTGTTGTTCCCTATATTTAAGAATAAAGGTGATCCATAAAAGTGTGCAAAATATAGAGGAGTTAAGTTAATGTGCTAGACATTAAAATTATAGGAGAGAGTAATTGAGCAAAGGTTACGATGTGATAAAAAAGCTTCTCATAATCAGTTTGGTTTCATGCCAGGTAGATCTACTATGGATGCTATACTTTTGTTAAGAGGTTTGATGGAGAAGTATAGAGAAAGTAAGGAGGAACTACATATGATATTTGTTTATTTAGAGAAAGCTTATGATAAAGTTTCAAGAGATTTCCTTTGGAGAGTTCTAGAAAAGAAAGAAGTTAATTTTAGTTATATTCAAGTCATTAAGGATATGTATACTAGAGCTATTACTTGTGTTCAAAAATAAGGAGGATTGACAAAATATTTTCCT
This sequence comes from Cymbidium sinense, assembly GCA_021442155.1. Taxonomy (NCBI): domain Eukaryota; kingdom Viridiplantae; phylum Streptophyta; class Magnoliopsida; order Asparagales; family Orchidaceae; genus Cymbidium; species Cymbidium sinense. The sequence continues at coordinate 76,054,168 of CM038227.1, forward strand.
ATTTCAGTTGGATTGCATCAAGGATCGGCTTTAAGCCCTTATCATTTTGCTTTAGTTATGGATGTTCTTACTAAGAATTTATATGAGGATGTACCTTGGTGTTTGCTTTTTTTATGACATTCTTCTTGTTCATAAGACTGGAGAGGGAGTTCAAAAAAAACTTTAATTATGGAGGTCAACCTTAAAGTCTAAATATTTTCATTTGAGTACATCTAAAATTGAATAAATAAAGTGTAATTATAGTTGTAAAAGTTATTGCGACATTGGAAGATTAAGTCTTTAAAAAGAGTGAACATTTGAAATATCTCTAGTCTATTGATGATGGTTAAATAGATAAAAATTTTACCAATAGAATTCAAGTTAGATGGTTGAAGTGAAGGAATGCATCTAGCTTACTTTGTGATAGAAAAGTACATTTAGACTTACAAGAATATTTTATAAGATGGTGGTAAGACCTACAATGATTTATGTTGCAAAATGTTGGCTAGTAATAAAGAAGCTTAAAATTAAGTTAAGTATTGTAGAGATGAGGATGCTCAAGTGGATGAGTGGCTTTACTATTAAAGATAAAATATGAAATGAATATATTCTTGAAATGGTTGGAGTTGCTCCAATGGTAGATAAGATTAGAGAGAGTCACCTTAAATGGTTTGGTCACATAGAGCATTGGCTATCTGATAACTAGTTAAGTGAGTAGATGTATTTGATTTTCCTTATGTTAAAAAAAGACAGAAGTAGACCTAAAAAGACTTGGTTACGATATACAAAAAAAGACCTTAGTTTATTGCCAACCTCACATAGTGCAATAAAGGCTTGCCATTTTTGTTGTTATTTGTTTGATTGTTTTATTTATATGAAAGCAAAAATAATTTTGGTATTTTTATAAATTTCCTATTTTTAAAAATAAATAATACGTTTAATAGAAAAATAAAATAATGAGGTTGATTATTAAACACTAAGTAGTTGCATGGGACCACTTTGTGTTTCTTATTTTAGGATTTATGTTTTTTATTTTTTATTTTAAAATTAAATAAAAATATGGTTGTTATTTCCTTCTTTAAACATAAAATGAAAATATATTTGGGACAAATTGACAATGATTGATGTTGACCTACACATTGATTATATCACTCAAATCCAATCAAATGCCATGGAATCGAAGATTAATAGAAGTGATGTGCACAAATTAGATTTGAATCTTTTTAATTACCATCAAAATAACTTGAATGATACTCATTCATAATAAGAATCACTTAGATGGATTTAAAATATCAAAATTTATCAAAAGAGATTTTTTTTATAGTTGATTTAAACACAACAATGAAATTAAGAAGTTATAGATGTGGCATCTCGTGATTCAAACTAATATTATTTTGATCATCGCTGAGCTACTTAATAATATCAAGTTGCAAGAAAAACCATGCAACACATTTGAAATATTAAAAATAAATAAGGAAGGCACTCATTTATAGGGGTCAATACATGAGCGTGAAAATGGAAAGTACCTGCATGCATAAGATGATGGCAAGACGTTCAATATGTATGAGAAAGATAAAATTTATATAAACATATAAATATATTTTCAATAATAATAATTAATTATTTAAGTTAAATTATTATTATCATATAATAAAGTTCAATTATATTAGAATCAATAAAAAAATAATATATAAATTCAAATTTACAAAAATGATATATCTTAAAAAAAACTTCTTCAGATAAAATTAATAAAAATTTAAATTATTAGATAATGTAAATTAAATAATTTAAAAATCAAATCTAAACCTACGAAAATCTAAAATGATGATTCAGATGTTTTAAAAACACAAAAATAGGCTTTATATGTTTTAGTGTTTTTTAAAAATAAAAAATAAACCTGTTTCAAGATAGAAAAATAAATAAAATAATAATAGATGAACAAACATTTTTTTTTCAATTTCTTAAAAATAAAAGTAAAAAATAAAAAATAAAATTTGATTCTAAACAGGGTTGAAATGAGTTGTTACTTTTAAAATGACTAGTTTAATCTAATATGTCATAAGTGCACTTTACTAATATACTAAAATAATGGGGGACTTTAGATACATACCACAGAACTCTTATTTATTTACATATCTATGACCAAAATATTAATATTTATATAACGTGCATTCTGAACTTTTAACATCATAAAAAACACGAGTATCAATAAATTTTTCTAATGTGAAATACACCATTTTATGAATTGAAAAGTGTTTTCTATGTAAAAATCAAACTTTAGGTGTTTGATATGTAAATGTATAAGAATTATGAGGAATGTTTATAAATCATCCTAAAAATAATAATATCATGACTAAAATGCATGCATAAATTAAAGGAAAAAAAACGTTTTTAGAAATGTTTTATATCTTTAAATCATACATGCACCATATAATTCAATAATATGATGCTTAATAAAATTTTTGTATATAATATATTTTCGCATCAAAAAATTAAGTAAACTAATTTCTGCCATGGCTCCACGGTGTTGTGACTTTGGCGCCAAGACTCTACTACAATTTTTCTAGAAGGATAACTGCTAGTCTTGTTGGCAAGTTGATAGTATCACACCGCGGCACCGCCATGACAACGTCGAGATGCTGTGACGATGATATATAGTTTAAAGAATGAAGAAAAATTATATTTCTTTCCCCAACAGTGACAACCACCCAAGGGAGTGTTGTGGAATAGTTATGCGGTAGACAACTAGAACACTGGGGGAAAAAATCCTATAAAAAGGGGAAGATTGTCCCCATAAGCTTCCTCCTACTACTCTTAATTCTTCACTACTCTCTTACCAAAACTGTAAGAAGATTTCCAGCAATAAACAACTGGTGGTTGTCTGAGAATGCTTTCCTACCTTACAAGATCAAAGCCGAGTCCATTACTACAAACTCTAGATTTGGTGGCAAATCAACCAAATGGCATATCTCCGTCGATCTTTAATCCAGAGTAAAAAGAATTCCTCCATACCCTTAAAATCCTAGAATTTAGAAATAACCTCCACCATTGAACTTAGATCCAAAGTGAGAAGAGAAAGAAACCTCCCTCCATTGATCTTAGATTTAGAACAAGGGAGAATTTCACTAAAAGCATGAGAACCTAGCATTATTAAAGTGTTACTCTTGCAAAAGTCTCATGAAAAATGCTAGAATACTTAAGAATTCATGTTCGATATGTGCGTTTCCATCTCACAGTGCCAAGGTATTAAGCTCTTGAGAATGAAGTCCTTGGCGCTTTGCTTCATAATGCTGAGGCGCCAGATACTTAGTGCCAAGTGCTATGCTCTCAGGTTTCACTTATTTAACACAGTGTTGTAGCGAAATTACAGAGTGTAGAGGTGCCATGCTTGGGAACCTGTTCAACCATCAAACTTTATTTTGGTGAGAAATGAAATCCTTCTTCCATCAATCTTAGATCCATAACAAGGGAAATGGGTGTTAATGCATTAAAAAAGCTATAAACAAAATTAGATTATAAGGTGTTAAGCCCAAGAAAAAATTTATTAAAGAAATAGCATAGTGGGGAAAATGAGACATAGGTAGATGTCTCATAGTGACATGGCACTAATATCCCAACACTAAGGCATCATTCAAACAATCAACATGGCCAATAATTATAATGCCATGGGGCCAACCATACAGTTTCATGATGCATTATTGCCCATAGGCACCATATTCTTAGTGCCTTGGTATTGATCATAACATAAAATGAATTTCCTGCATGAGCCTTGGGACAATAACAATTGCATAATTTTAATACTTAAAGATGTTTCATGGGTTAATTCTTTAGTTGGGTCTATGACTGGGTCTGAGTTACCAAAATATAATCTATCCTCGATGAAGTTCATGTTGATTGTAAATTCATCTAGAGGGGATATGTATAAATAGAATGAAATTCAACATTCAATATAACTTAAAGCAAATAATCATCCATCCATCATTACTTATCAGGGATCATAATCTAAGAAAATCTCTGCTCACAAAAGAGCCCATGTGAAATAAATATATTTATGTTTATACTCAAATAATCTCGTGCAAGTAAGGACATGGCCTATGTCCTCTGTCTGCATGGTTTTTTTTCTAATAGCACCACATGAAATGTAGATACAACCAAAACCCTCTGATTGATTGGTTTGACATTTATACAACTCCACTATATTTTGATCATGGTAATAGCCAATTGTTCATTAGTGGCTTTGCATATGATTCATGGAATGCATTTATTTGGCAAAAAGCTTTATGTTAGCTAAAGTTGACTTAAATTTTTCCCCTTAGAACAACACCTTAGATCACACAATCTATGACTATTGATAAGTATTTTTCAGTCAAGAATAATTTTTCTAGCTAAATAGATAAGAGACCACGATAGCTTGGGATGACAGAATCATGGGATCTTGATTGGGCATGTCATCCTTGCCCCGAATATATGCTTTATGTGAATTGATAACTTCATTCATTATTCACTATATGTTATGTATTGATAACTTATATTTTTGGTTATGCAAATGTTTAAGTTATATTCTAGCATTCTAAATGATTAAGCCCAATATTTTAATTTTCTATGTGAATTCTACATGACAGTCATCTATTCCACACACATCTCCAAGATACTAAATGTATATTAAATAGAAATGTCTATTTCTAACCTTATTTGATTTTTCTCTTATTGCAGTAAGAGGGGCAATTAACTATAGAAGCTTGCATCCATAAGAAGTAGAACCCAAATTTGAACAAACCTTAATCTAATGTTAAGGGAAATTTAGTTGAATAATTTGCCTCATGAAAAGATATAATCCCACCCATTCACCAAAGATGGCAGAGCACATCCTCTAAGGTGTTTTTTTTAGTGATCAGATTTCTGGTGATTCTGCTGGGGGTTACTTCTCTCTCCATCTCTGGTTGGAAATATTAGGCATCATCATGACTTAAATAAATTGTTATAATCTTTTAAAATCTTAAGATCTATGACCAGATTTTTCAATTGTAAATATCAAGAACATAACTAATGTTAAGCTTGGTGAGGGATCCACTATATGATTTTATCAAGCCATAACCAATGCTAGTTCTATTGGAGCTACTCTCTAGTTTGTAAGAATCTCAGAGGATGTCCAACTCTTGCCAGCTAGAATAGTCACTAAGCCCATAGTCAGGAGCACCAAAATGATTGAACGTGATCATCTCGAATGAGCCTAACCATAATGACCTAAATTCAAAGAGGGCTTCTATCTTTGATAGAGTATCAAAGTTAATGTAAACCACCCATATTAAGGATAAGGCAACCATTAGGCCCAAGTTGAAGTCCATCATAGTAAACCCACTTAGCAATGTGTTAGGGGAACATACTACCCCACATGATGCTACCTTCACACTGGATATGCATAACTATGAAGCATCTTCCTCAGGCATCAAATCATTCAGGAGGGCTAACAAAAAATACAATGTCACCCATAAACCTGCTGGATTGCATGTTAATGTCGAGCAACAATCTGACCAATAGGTGGAAGAAAATGTACCCACGAGTAATAACTTTGATCCACAATGATGGTCAAAAGGAATTGCTCAAGAGGAGGTATAAATAAATCCTTCAGGGATAAACATATACATCCCAGTCCACAAAGTCAACCACATAGAGAATAATCCATTTCTTCCAAAATCTATAAGGTTCTGAAGGAAGTTAAAAATAGAAGACCTTCACAGAAGAATAAAAAAGTTGATGAACTAGGTCGCGCTATAAATTCTTACTCCAAAATAAGTGGGAATATTCAGAAATATCATGCTAATTTATAATTAGACTCCAAGCTTATGGTCTCTATAGTAAATGAACACTGACAACAAGCCCTTAGACATAAAGATACTACATGGCTAGTTATTACAAGGTCCCAACAACCACAACATACATCTGATGAACACTAGGGTGTGACATATGGGTTACATACCCAATGATCCACCACTAGAAGGTCTCGATAATCATAACATACATTCAGTGAACACTAGGGTGTGACATATAATATACATACTTAGAGATCCACCACTAGAGGGTCCCAATCGATTTGGGTACCAAAAGAATCCGAAATCATCGACCATATGATCACCCCACTATATGATGGAGTAGAATCCCCCATCATCAATTAGAAATGCCAGTATGATAAAAGTTAGCCAGTGGATGATGAGAGAGATAATCAACACTTATAGGAAGATGAAGATCTATAAAGTAATGGAGACCAGTCAATCCCAAACCTCCACAGTAATGATGATATTGATTACATGGAGGTTGAAACTATTTGTATGATTGATGAATGTATATAAAATAAAAATGTGGTGCCCAAATAATAGGATGAAGGGGGACATAAAAAGAACCAAAATCATCAATAATCTGAAGCTAAAGCTCAAGTAGAGGTTAAGGTAATAAAAGAGCTAGCTAATATAATAACAAAGTTACAATAATAACTTTATTCTGAACTCTATTAAAGAGACCAAGAGATCAGTCAACTCAATGTCTGCCTTAATGAAATGAACGGGCTAATGAAATAGCTATTTGATCAACTTAATTTGATTGTGACTACAATGGATCGAATACCTCTATGGGAACCTCCAAAAATGAGCAACCTAATAGCTGAAATTCGAGGTATACAAAATACCACATTAAACTTGCAAAGAGTTCCAACACAATACATCAATAGTTTATATTTTAAATAATTGAGCTTAGCATTAATTGCTTGCTAAGCCCACCTGTCCTATTAGGCTATGCTTAGGGACTTATGCAGTGCTTACAAGCAAACAACATTTATTTTATATTTACTACAATGATGCCTTAAAGCAAAGCTTCCTACAAAAAATAGTGTTAGCCTAAAAAATTACAACACAAAACATGAAAAAGCCATCACATTATTCTATATCACAGAATTAATTATTTAGAAAAATACATTTAAGGATGCTCTTTGCTATTTTATTGAACAGGTAAGAGTATATTTTTATGAGGCAGATTTATATATATTCAACTAGATTTCCCCTAACATTATGTTAGGGTTTATTTAGATCTTGGTTCTACTTTTTATGAACACAAGACTTCATAGTTAGTTACCCATCTTACTATAGTAAGAGACCACTATAAATTAAGGTTAGAAAAAACATATCTTTCTGATATGAATTTGTGTCTAGAGGTGTGAGTGATATAGTAATATATAACTATTTAAAAGGAAATAGAAGAGTAGTCCTGATCAAGATCCTATGGTTCTATCATCCCGAGACTATATTATTCTTGTTTACCAACATTAGAGGGCTAGCTATAATGTCTAGAAAGTCTGATTGACACCTATGGGTTGCCTCATCTTAGATATCCCTAATAGACTAGAGCTTTGTATAGGGTTATCACATGATGAACATATAGATTGGACTTACATCTCTTTATAATGCCAGATTTATATTGGTGTTCACATGGTGAATGAATTATAGGATGTTTGCATGATAAATAAATAGAAGACTATGGCTTGTATCCCTTTGGAATGTCAATGGGATGTTGTGCTTGCATTATAAGCATGGGTTAGGCTTACATTAATTATAAAGCTAACAGATTGAACTTACATCTCTTTGGAATGCTAGATTTATATGGTTGTTCACATAGTGACCAAATTATAGGGTGTTCGCATGGTGAATGGAAAGAAGACTGGGCTTACATCTCTTTGGAATATCAGCAGGATGTTGGTGTTTGAATGGAAAATGAATAGAGAAGTAGGCTTACATCCCTTTGTAATACTAAGTTAGCATGGCGAACATTAATAGGTTGATTTTGAGATGGCGCCTCAACCCTATGGAATGGAGCACCCTGGCACTATAGATTATGGTGCTTTGACACTAAACAATTAGCGCCATGGCACTATAGGTGCCATAAAGGATGTATAAAAATAGGTTGTTGATTGCCCAATGTCGAAGCATTCTAATGACTGATGAGTTAGCAGGCACATTAAGTAGATGGGATAAAATTTTTTGCTAGCATTGCGATGCTAGGTCAGAGCACCGTGATGCCACCGTAATAGTCAACACACATTTTTAGTTAATTTTTAAATTAATATAATAAATGATAATAAGTGATTTTTTTTGACTCGCATAGTTTCCATTTTGATTAGGTGGCTAGAGACTAGGAGATGCATATGGGCACTGAGATGCTGGTTCATTATTTTTGAACCCTAGAGGATAGCATAGTTGCACTAGGCTTGGTTTATAAATAGATCCTCTTGGGCTATAGATTTTTCATTCTATTGTTTCCTTATTATAAGGATTCCTAAAGTTATTTTTTTAGTTTTTTCTCACACTAAGATGATAATCATTTGCTCAAAAGCCTTGGTAGTAAGAGGTGGGCAACTTCAAGTGATGCTAAGATGTTTGTTAGCATAGAAGTGTAGGGGAGGTATTAATATGCCCTCATTCACAAGCACCACATTCCAGAGAGGAGTTTCCACAAACTAGGTGGGAGCATAGAGAGGATCATCATCGAGTGAGCTTGGGAGAAGCTGGCTTATAAAAGCAGCTCCTACATTGTTCTTATGGTGAGGGAGTTCTTCTCCAATGTGAAGGAGCACCAAGATAATAGACTTCTTGTATGAGGAACCTAGTAAGTTTGATAATACTATCATTAATGCATATTACAATTTGCAAAATATAGTATATGATCAATATTAGTGAGGTAGCTCAGGATGTGGCCATTTTAAATTTTATTATTCAATGAGGTTTTACAATTGATATAGGAAAGATTATTTATAATTCCATTTGTAATATACTTAGGGGTAGTTCTACTATATGATACAATCATCTTTTTATTTTTATAATTTATATACTACGGTGGGTGTGTTGGGGGAGCCTGATGAAGCTCTTATTCAGAAGGCTCCTCTAACGAAGAGAATAATTGGGGGATTTGATTTGAGGTTTGAGGGCGAGGAATGCTCACGTGCTCCATGTGCCCCATAATCTCAATTCACATCTTCCAAAACCTTAAATGTGCAGCTCCAAAAAGTTGGAGAAGTCTTGGATATGAGGAAACAATATGGTGAGAGTTGACATATGCAAAAGGCATTAGAAAAGAAATCTGATTATCATATAAATTAGTAGTAGAAGTAGTTTTCTTATATGGCTTATTTTAATGGAATTTCTCAATTTTTTTATAATTTTAGGAAATATTTTTCTTACATGGCTCAATTTGATGGAATTTTACAAATTTTCTTAAGTTTTCTTATAGGGAAATTTGATTATCATGGCTCCCTTATTACAGCAAAAATAGTTGCTAGATTTCCTAATTTTTTTAGTACATTAGCACCCTTCTCCCTTGTTCTAGATCCAAGATCAACATAGGGAATATTTCATTTCATAATGGAACCAAGTTTGATGGTGGAAGATGTAGTGCAATGGTTCTGAAAAATGGCACTTTACTGTTGTTTTAAAGATATGGAACCCGAAAGCTTAGCATTATGACATTGTAAGAATTGTACCTAAACTTTTGAACTTAGCACACAAAACCAAATATCTAGTGCCTCGATGCTATGGGATAGAGCACCAAGAATTTCATTCTTGATAGTACGGTGCCTCGAAGCTGCAACACCACAGTGCAAGAACTCAAATTTCAAATTAGATTCTTGCATAATTTGGCAAATTTTTGTGCAAATTTAACTACATAATGTCTTAGCAGTGCTAAAATTTACTTATTTTGTATAAATACACTCTTCTTTCTTTTTTAGGATCTAAGATCAATGAAGGGAGGGTATTCTTCTCACACCAGAATGAAGTTCAATGCTGAAGGTTTTTAGATTTCAATATTTTAAAATATTTGGGTTTCATGCTTTCCTTTTTAATTCAAATCCAAGATTAACAAAGATAAACCTTTTTATCTATCAACAAATCCAAGATTAATAGTGAAAATCTTCTTAAACTTAAATTTAAGAAAAAAATTGTGTATGTATGAAAAGCATTTGCATATGTTTTTTACCTGGAATCAATGTGAGTAAACCTTGATCTTATTTCTTTGACTAAGAGACCACTCTCATAGTAGTAAGAAGCACACTATTGAGAGTGTACATGATTGAGAGCAAGAATAGTAAAGGCATTTTGAAATGAGAGTGAGGGAGAAGGAAGAATAAGGAAGAGATGGACAATTCTCCTTTTTTATAGTGGATTTCTCACTATGGGGGTGATTTTCTACTCTATAACTGCTCTGCCTATACAGCTATTACTGCTAGGGTAGAAAGGTGGTTTTCTTGACTTTAAAACTAAAGGTCTACATGATAGCACCTTGATGCTTGCATCACAGAACTATGGTGCTGCGTCATGTAAGTAGGCAATCATCATGGCAATTTGAGCTTCTTAATTCTATAAGGCGGGGACAATGGCTAGGCTCTATAATTACAGTGCTGTGACGCCCCAAGCTGAGATGATCAATTTATTTCATTTTCATTTTCTTTCTTAGATGCAAATAAGAACAAATCATCAACCTAACCTAAGTATAGGGTCGGTGATAAAATAATCTAGTGTTTGAGAAAGGGGGTTGTGTGGTATGTCTATACTAGGCTTTTTTTTTAAGTTCAAGGTTTGGTTTAATTTAAAATTTAGTTTTTACTTTTCATAATTTTATTTCATAGGTACGTCTCATTATTAAACTAGAGGTTTGAGGTATCAAGACTTCTTCGAGACTAGTAGCCTTGCTATCTCATGTGTACAAACTATATACCATATGATAATTAGTTATGAAAAGTTTGGTTTTTATTTTGTCTCTTTTATTTTATTTTATAATTTTTTCAATTTACCATTGGGGAATTTTAATGTAAATGTATTAATGATTTCATTAGTTTATTTTAATTTTTGGTTTATTGTGTGTTAAGATATAATTTAGATTTTAAAGAATGAAGAATAAAATAAACTCCATTTTGGGTTTAACCCATTCTATTCAACATCCTAATCTTAGTAGGATGAGATTTCTTTTTGAGATAAGAATCCATTATATGGGACAAAGTAAGAACCTAAGTATCTTAATTTACTTTTTTTGAATTCATTTGAAGGATTTGTTTGAATTTATAATTAATTGATGTTTATGTGTTCTGATTGAGATCTTGTATTTATGAAAAGTTGTTCCAAAGATTCTTTATTCTTTTTATTTTAGTTTTATTCAAATTGATTAATATATTTTAACTTAACTAATTATGAATTTAAACTTTTTTGAATTTTAATTATTTGATTGGTTGTCTTTTGATTTGCTTAATGTTTATTAATTTGATTTGTGACCTTTAATTCAAATTTAAAATGTTTCCTTAAATCTTAATTAAGAGTTCAATCATTTTTCATGATAAGGTTTAATTTAATTTTTATTTATATTTTTATTAATTTAGTTTCAAATGGTTTCAATCACTTATATTTTATGTTATTTAATTTTATATTGTATAAGATATGTATAGTTTGATGATTTAGACTTTTGAGTAAATAGTCATTTAATCTCATATGTAATTTAATCTTTTTATTGAAATTTAATTAATTTCATTTATTTATTTCATTAATGTTTATGCTTACTGACATAAATAAGTAAATTTAGTTAATTTAAGTTGTTTTTTAATTCAAACTTAGTTTAGAAGTTTTGGTTTCATCATTCATTATTTAAGTGATCCATTATATTTCAATTTCATGACTTAAGAAAAGTTATTAACTTATGCATTTTTAATTCATCATTTGGGTTCATTTTATTGGAATATTATATGTTAAAGCTTTATTATTTCATGAAATCTTCTTAAAGTAAAGTTTGTTTATTAATCACAACCATAGAAGTTTGTTTATTAATCACAACCATAGAAAATAAACTACTTTTCGCACCAAACCTATCCAAGGCCATTTCAAACTTCTAGGTTATTTAGATTTAGTTAGTTTTATTAATCAATTTTTAATTTATTTGTATTTAGAATTATATTATTCATTAATATTAAATGGCTTAAGTAACTTTAATATTATGAATTTCTTATTTGGGTATAAAATTTGAAGGTTGATTTGCTTTGAATAATTGTTCATTATAATTTTATCAATTTAATAATTCAAGATTTAATTAATTTTTTTAATTATTAATTATTCCATAAACCTTAAATGATAACTAATTAAAATCTTTAAGTTTAGAGAATTAAGAAATTTTTCTTAAGTGTTATTATGGTAATGAAAATATTTTAAGTTGATTTCAAAAATCTTATAATTTTTGCAATTTTTTGATTTATTCTTTTATTTAAACTGACCTAGAGATTGGAAATTCTATAACTCCTAATCCAAAGATCATTTGGCTTTGAAATTTCTATGACAAGTGGGGTTTCTTGCCAACTTAATCTCCCTAAAGTATCATTCTAATCAAATTTCTATTTTAGGACTAATTAATGTTTAAATTAAGTCTTAATTAAATGAAATTAATTAAGGGTTTTAATTTTCTTTAATTCTTCTCTAGAAGATAAATCCATAGAGGATTAATTTATCATTTTTAGAGTTTAGGCTGATTTATTATTTTCTTTAAAAGTTCAGATCAATTAATTGAATTAATTAATTCATTTAATCCTAAATTAAGGTGATTTTAGGGTTTATCAAATTCCAGAGAGTTCTAATGATGTTTTTAGATCCATTAAAGTTCATTATAATGATTAAAGTTGATTCTATATTTTTCATAATTTTATTATATTAATATTTATTAATTTTATTAAATTAAGGCTTATGACTTGAAAATTATATAGTTTTCTTTTCAATTGCCAATAAATCTCTAAATGTTTATCTAAGATGTATTTCAACCTTAATATCAGTCTCCTAAAGTTTCAAAATGATTGGATTAATGGTTTGAGTTTAATTTAATTTTGATTATGTTTAATATAACTTAACTTAACCCAAAATATCAATTAAACATTATGGATTTTAAGTTTAATAGATTTTTCTCATTGAGATGAAACCATATAGAACTTATTTGCATACTTTAGTTACATATTATATTTTAAATGAATTTTTGAAGTTTCTAGTATTTTTAGCCTTTATTTAATTTAAAAAACTTGAATATTTTAGTTAACTTAGTCAGTAATGTGTAGTGCTGATGCAGTAGGCCTTTGCACATTTCGACCATGGATTGGTCCACATGAAGCCAATTGGATGACAAATGGATAAGGGGGAAAACATGGGATGAGTCTGAGCCATTCGATCAACAATCGAACTATTTAGATTCGATTCATGATCTTATGATGGGATTCAATCAACTATGCTTCTAGATCTCAGCGGTCCATTCGAAGTAGAAGGAAAAATGATAGAGATTTCATTCTCTTCAACCCATTAAATAATCGAGACCCATTGGCTCTCTAAAGTTGATTTTTGATGATCTAAGTAGTGGGGATACATGTTTTTGATTATAAAATGATATTGGATTGATTTGAAACTGATCCATACAATTTGATCTCACTTAAGATAAAATTCATTTCATAAAGTATCAAACCAAGCTAAAGGTGAGGTCAGGTTTGAGACATACCTTGTAAGTGTTGATCATCGATTGTGGGAATAGTTCAAACACGTTCATTGAGATATGTTGAACCTTTAGGAGAAACAAATTGAATTGCCTCTTCAGCAATCACTGTGGAGGCTAAACTCCACTTGTTCAATAGTAGGTTTAGTCAAAGTCTTGCTTACTCATGATAAGAGAACCAAGAGAGAATTCATTTTTCCTTCTCTTTAGCTTAGGAATGTGTGTAAATGATTAGTTTCTTGATAGGTTCTCTCTTTACCCTCATTCCCTATATGGTCAAAAGCTTCTCTTATAGAGAATTAAAGTAGGAATTGGCCATGGTGATTAGCAAACTTTGATTCTTTCTAGAAGGTGTGGTTAATTGATTGTAGTAAATACAATCCAATTTACTAAAGAGATAAGAAAATATGGAGGAATGAAAGATGGGTTTGACTTCATTCCATTAATTTCACATGTCTTTATTCCACTACTCAATGTGAGAAAATTTATGACACCACATAATATTTAAAAATTTCTTATTTAGATGTTGAAATTTGTCATTATAGAGTAAACATATTATCTCAAAAGATAAATATATTATACTATAATGGATTCAATCATTTAATAAAAGACTCCTAAAGTTAATGCTCTTTCATGTACCAAAGAGTTTTCCTCTGAACTACATGAGAAGTAGAGCAAGGTTTATTTTAAATTGGGTCCAGGGCTCCCTATAAGGGCAAGCCCCTGTAGTTAATTACATCTCAAGAATAAGAATCTCTTCTTAAGAATACCCTTGATTAAATAAATAAGCTATTATTTCTATGGATTTCCAAGCTAGTTTCCAAAGGAAACCATATTTATGAATTTCAAATGGGAATGATCCAAAGTGGAAAGACTTATTTTTGGAGGCCAATTAGGATTAAGTAGGAAATGCTTGTTGATAATAGGTGGCCCAATAGGCATTTCAACTATCATACCATTAATCTTTAAATTTTAGAATTTAATTTAGATTTATAGTTGATATTTTGTTAGAAATCTAGGACTTATATTCTAGCAGCATAAGATTGTAAAAATGCAAGGGTTGAAGACTTACTCCAATAGAATACTTTAGAACCTAAATCTATAAATGCTTCTAACACATGTCATAGGCTCAACCTAGTTCCACTTTTAGGAATTATTGATCAATCATGTCATTTGAGGGAATAAACCTATCCCTGACTCTTTTGAACTTAAAACTTACTTTGAATGGCTGCCATCTAACACCACCTAAACATAATTTAAATCTATGATGCCAAGTCTCAGGTATGTAAGATGATTGGGTTATTGCATTTAGGAAAGAATTTAAGAGCCTATACTCACTCCCTAATCCTTAGGATCATGAAGGGTATGATATGCAATAATTAATGTATATTTTCTAGCTTTTAAATGTTTTGACTCATGATTCATTTAAGGCATTTGGGTATGGATTTTATACCTAAATGCCTTGTAATTAAATGTGTTCATAGGCCAAGTCAATCAGAAAAACCAAACTTCCACAAGAAGGAAGTCATCCTCAAAGGTCAAATGCCCCTTATATGTAATGGGTAAAGTTCCCAATTCAAGAGTTTAGAGCAATATGATAGTGTGGTTCACAAGAGATAATTATTTCTAGTTGATTCTAGATTATTTCTAGGGCTTTGGTTTATATGAAGTTTCAAGTTTCTTTATTTTTTTTGTTTGAGTTAATTAGATTTAAATTGGGAAGATAATGTAGTTTCTCTGAGAGCTTAATCATCCAGGCATCCATCACAGAAAAAAAAGCATAGAAAGAAACCTGGAAAAATAGGGTGATTCTATTATGAACTCAAAATAAATCAAGTTAATTTTAAATTAAAAAAGGCAAATGTGATTGAGTACCATTGTACACTTGAAAGAAAGGGAAAATGGCAGTCAAGCTTTGTCCTTATGCAACCCAGCCAAGAACTACAAGTTTAGATCTATGGGCCTTCTTTCCAGGATTATCTCTTTCTTTAGAGACCTCTATTAGGCTTCATTAGAGGCCTCTCCATCCATATACTAGTACGGTATGCTTCTTCTAATCTTAAACCCAATAGATCCTAACCTAATTCTAAGTTTAGATTTATATTTTAAATTCAAAAATATATCCTAAGCCCAAGAAAATTGATTTCAAGAAAATACAAATAGCACACATGAGTAATATTTTACAAACATACGGGCATAACATCAGCTACTTGCCAATCCCATTTGTCTTGTTGAGCCATGCTTAAGAGCTTAAGCATAGTTACAAGAAAATAATATTTATAATTTATTATGGTAGTAGTCCTTTTTATCATAGCCCCATGCAAAAGACAATGTTAGTTTTTAAAAGAATGTCCTATCATCCAGTCTAACGGGCATCAATCTTGGACATGCAGTCTAAAATAGTACACTACAAAGACATGAAAAGCACATCACATCACAACACATAGTATCATAGAAAAGCACAAAATGACCTAACCTAAGTCTAGGGTTTGTGACCTAATGATCTAGTGTGTGAAGGAAATAAGCTTGTGTGGCAAGACTTTGCTAAGATTTTTAGTTCAAGTTTCAATTTAGTTTTTTTTTTGTAAGTTTGTTTGATTTACTTTTGGATGGCTTCAATTCAAGTTATTTAATGATTTGGGATTTTTATTTTAATTTTTGAATTCACTTATATGTTAAAGTGAAGTTTAGGCTTTCAAGAATGGAGAATAAAATAGATTCCACTTTTGGGTGGAACCCATTCTATTCAACATCTTAAAAACTAGTAAAATGAAGCCACCTTCTTAAGATGAAGATTCATTACAAAGGCCTAACTAAGATCCTTAGGTATCTTAATTAGCTCCTTTAGATTACTTTAGATGATTTGGGCTTTAAGTTTAGTTTGGATTAAAGTTTTATAATTTAAATTTTGTTATAATTTGATTCTTTATTTCATTGATTTGATTTGATTAAATATTCTTGATTTAATTTATTCTTTATTTGATTTGATTTAGGATGGTTTAACATTTGTTTCATTAATGTTTAGTTTAAATTATGTTTATGTTTATTGAATTATGTTTTATTTTTATTGAATTCATGTTCATTTAGTTTGAAATATGTTAACCTAAGACACTTAAGTTAATGTTTTAATCCATTCTTAAGTTACAATAATTACGGGTTAATATTTTATTGATTGTTTGATTATGAGCTCATTAGCCTTAAGGTTTAATCAATCTTAATATTCATTATTTTCAGTAGCCCTTAAGTATGTAAGTCATCAAACTCTTTGATTTTGAAAGTTGGAGAGTTATCCTTGCATGTTCTGGTATTGAGGAAGAGTTGTTAAAGTTACATTTATGAATTTTGTGATTTATAAATTTTTTTAATTTATTATTTGATTTATATTGACTTAAAGATTTGGAAATTCAATAATTTTCAATCCAAAGGTTAATTGGGTTTGAAAGTTTTATGGTAAGTGGGATTCCATACCAATTTAATATTTCCAAAGTTTTGATTTAATCAGATGCATGATTAAGGTGTAATTAAGATTTTAATTATTTTAGCAAAACTCAAATTAAGCCTAATTTAATGAAGATTATTTTGGGGTTTTACATTTCCTTAATTCTTCTCTAAGAAATGCTTCTATAAAGGTTTGCTCATAATTTTTGGAAACTTGGTTAATTTATTGTAATTTTCTTAACTTTAGGTTAATTAATTAAATTCATTAATTCAATTATTTACCAAATTAATCCATTTTGTGATTTATTAAGTTTCGATGGGTTTCATTAATGATTTTAACTTCATTAGGGTTTGTATGTTGATTTAATGAGATTTGATTAATTTTGATGATTTATTTCATTTAATATAAATTTATTTCTTTAAAATTGAAGTTTAGAGTTTGAAATTTAATATCTTTTCATTTACTTTGCAATAACTCATGAAAATATTTCTTAAGGTGCATTCTAACCTCAATTTTAGTCCCCAATGCTTTATTTCAATTAATATAATGTTTGTGATTAATTTGAGTTTATTAATTTCATTTAAAGTCAAATTAATTCAAAATTACTTAAAATTAATTAGGGATTTTGGGTTTAATAGATTCAGCTCATTGAGATGAATGCATAGAGCTCTTATTTTTAATTTTTTAATTTATATTTTATCTTTATGATTTCTTGAAGTTTCAAGCATTTTTAATTATTTTAAATAATTTAAAATGAGAAAAAACTCATTTTAAATGGCAGTGCGGACATGGCGCCATTTCCATGTGGCATGGTGCCACTGGGCCAAGCTGAATCCACATGATGGCCATACAGGATGGATCCTGATCATCTATTCGAAGATCAGATGGTCTTGATTTCACCTGCATTTTCTTGTAGGGATTAAATAAGATCATGCAGGTAAATATCAACCATCTATTCCAAATAGATGGAATGGATGGCAGAGATCATTCCCTGTTCATCTTTGACATGAGATGGATGCCCTCCATCAAATTTGATGGATTTCTAGTGATCAAAGGAGAATTTCAACATGATTTTGAATGTAAAATTATCAATGATCGATTTGCAATCAATCTATATAGTTTAAGCCTTTTGAGGTTCAAATTTTCTTTATAAATGACCAAAGAATTTTACTAGAGGTGTCAACTTTGAAGCATACCTCATCGACGGTGATCCCAAGTAGTCTCCATGCTCTGAGCACCTTCACCTCAATGGGACAAAGCTATGGAGATGAATTGGTGGCTTGCCCCCTACTAAATTCCTTGGAGACCAACTTGTAGCAATTTTATGTTAGATTTGACCATTCTCTAGCTTGTCAGTGGCAATGAGCCTCGATGAAGATTCGATTGAGGTCACCTCAACCTTTATAATGTGTTGGGACGTTCAATTTGAGGTGAAAAACTATCCCTCTCATTTTACCATTGGAGGCTAATAGATGGCCACCGACTTTGGCCAAATTCTGGCTTATGGGTGGCAAGAGGTCAAGGGAATGCTTTCTTTCTTCTTCTCTTAACCTTGTGAAGATTTTGGGATGAAATGAGGGAGAGGAAAGGGATATCTCCTCTCTTTCTATAAATGGTCAAGAACCATGTATTTAGTTCTTCCATCAACAGTGGGAGGCTCAATTAAAGGATGAATTTGATCCTTCTTAGCCTTGCAAGTGTGTTTGGATAAGAAATTTGAGGGCAGGAGGTCATTTCCTCCCCCTTTCTTCTCTTAGCGGAGAGACAGATCCCCATGGAATTCTCTCTTGATTTTTTTTTCTATCCTCTTAGAAGAAGCCAATTTATCTTTTTCTTATGATTTGACCACTTCATTCCAAACCTTGGAATCATCCTCCAAGTGGTGGTCAAAGATGACTTAGATAAAATCCAAGGAATTTTGGATGATGGGAGGAGGAAGAATCACAAAGGCATCTATTCTTGGTGAAACTTCAAGTTATCTACCTTTGACATCACCACAGCCTTATATCTTTTGGCATCACCATAACCTTTAAGGTAGTTTTTGGTTGCCCAAATCAAACCCAATGTGAGTTTGAGGTTGAATCCAAGTCCATTTGAGTTGGACTAGAGGTTTCAATCCAATTCAAGTCATTTGGCTTCAAAGTATTTCAACTTTGTTTATTTTGATTTAAATTTGTTTAGCTTTGGCTTTAATTATGTTTAATTGATGATTTATCAGGTTTTGATTTATTTAATTCCTTTAAGATTTGAGTTGGTTTTAGATTTCATTTCATTTTATTCCATTTAGGCTTACATGTGTTAAGCTTGATTTCAACTGAGTTCAAATGACTCATTTGGTTAATTTAATTTTGTTTGGACTGTATTCATGCTTGATCACATGTGTGAGATGATTTGGAGTGATTAACTTTATTTTATTTCAATTTTATTTCATTTTGAACCCATTTGACCAAAATTGGGTTTAATGGGTTAAGTTTGGATTCATTTGGGTCAAATGGCCAATTTGACCAAATTGGACCAATTGATTGGTTGGATTAAGTTTTATTATCATGTTTAAATGATTTAGAGCATTCAAATTGATTTGGGTTTGAACAAAATATGGCCTACTTGGGTTCATTTAGAGTGGTCTAATTAACCTAAGTAAGGCCTAAATAAATTTAAATTTGTTTAGATTCATGATCAAACTTGTTTATTTTATCATTTGAATCATTTGGAATGATTTCATTTGGTCAAATTTTAGTGGGTTGACTTTTGACTTATTGGGACCCATAAAAGTCAAACCCATGTCAAAAGGGTTGACTATATTTGACTTTGATTTAGATTTGGGTTTATTAATTTGATTTAATTTAAATTCATTTTGGTTTATTTGGATTTATTTTGATTTAATTCAAGTTTAAAATTTAGGTTGAGTCTACTTAAGCCCATTAGGTTAGATCAAACCTAAGAAAGATGCATTAGTTCACTAGAAGTATTGTCTTAAGTACTTAATTAGGAGCTTCCCAATCATTAAATCCAGAAGTGATGTTAATCTCATCCAAAAATGTGGTCAACACTTAACATCATCTTTAGATTTATGGCTTTGGGTTGGGTTTACCTCATTTTAAATAAAGTATGATCAGTCCTACTTAGGTTAGGTGTGACCTTTATGTTAGCTTGAGTTTATTTGAGTTGGATTTAGTGATTTAACTTAGTTTAATGTCATTTGGATTCAAATTAATTTGAGTGGTTTGATTTTATTTCCTTTGATTAATTAATTTTACATTTCAATTTTAAATAATGTTAATTTTCCAATAAATAATTTGGAGTACAATTGATCTATATTAGGTGAGGGTTTGATATGGTTTGAGATAGGTTTAGCTCATTTGACCTAAATGGGTCAAATTGAATTTAATTAGATCAAATGGCCAATTTGACATAAATAGAATGCATTTGGATTTTAATTATATTTAGTTAACTGTTTGAGAATTTAAGTCAATTAATTTCTTTTTATTTGAGGTAAATTTTGAATTCAAATCCATTTTGACTCAAATTGGGCATAATGGGTCAACATGGGTTTAATTTGGTTAAGTTATCAAATTAGTCAAATTGAGCCTAAAAATTGATTTGAGTTATCTTTATTGATGATTTCCCAATGCTTTTGGACATTCAATTTGAATTGATTTCAATTTAATATGAGCTTAGGATCAATAAGGTTAATTTATGTCCATTTAGATCAAGTAATCTAATTAACCCAATTAAGACATTATTAGATTTAAATTTATTTAGATTCATATTTAAACATGTTCATTTGATGATTTTGAACATTTAGAATGATTTAATTTGGTCAAATTTTATTAAGTTAACATTTGCTTGGTTGGGCCCATTTGTTTTGATTTTATTTGAATTACTTTGGGTTTAAGTTATTATGAGTTTAAATAACATAATTGGGTTAACCATCCAATTATCTTGGTAAAAGATTAATTGAATTTAAATTCTAATTAGAATGCATTTAATTTAACCATTTGTTTGGATTTATGCTTGGTTTGGGTTCACCTAATTATATTGGGTTAGGTTAAATCCTAAAAAGATTCATTAGGTCACTAAGTTTAGTGTCCTAAGTGTCTAATCAGGAGACTCCTAATCTAGGATTAGGTGTTTTCATTAGTAAGATTGGAGATAATTTTAACCTCATTTAAAAATGAGGTCAACAAATGGACCCCCAATATGTGTGATGGACTAAATAAAGTACACCTCACATAGTGGTGTTGACCGAACTAGTCAACATAACTACAATCATAAGCTTGAAGTGGTTTTAATTTGGTTTTGAAATTTAAAATTTAAACATTATTTTGGTTTTAATTTTAAATTTTCTTATAAATTTGACTATGAAATATAAGCATTTAGTTCCAATTTAACTTTAAATTTGATTATGAAAGATAGGCATTTATGTGCTTTAAGTTATTTTTATTTACAATGACTCTTTCTTAAAAAATTAGATTCACTCATTTCTAAGAAGAATAAAGATGTCAATAGGAAAAGACTTAGTGGGGAACCTAATCCAATGATTTCATAGTTTTCAAAGAAAATTCCTTCAAGGGATTTATTATTACCTCACCTACAACAGGCATGGAGAAAGATTATTACACCACATAGAGTTTAAGAATTTTTTATTTAGATGATCAAATATGTAATTAAGGAATAAGCATATTTAACTTAGAAGATAAACATATTTTATTATAATGGATTTGATCATTTTAATAAAAGACTCCTAAGGCTAATGGGTCTGTCATGTAACAGAGATTTATCCCCTGAACTATATGGGAAAGTAGAATAAGGTTTATTTTAAATTGGGTTCATGGTTCCCTATAGAGGCAAGCCCCTAAAGTTAATAACATCTTAAGAAGGGTCTCTTCATTAGAATACTCTCGATTAAAGAAATAAGTTGTTATTTCTAAAGATTACTAAGGGGGCTTTCCAAATGATTGATTTTTGGAATATTAAATTTGGATCGGTTCAAATTAAAGAGAGTTATTTGGAGGCCAAATGGGAAAGAGTAGGAAATGCCTATTGATACTAGGATGCTTAGTAGGCATTTCGACTATCCTATAATTAGGCTTTCAATTTGGAATTTAATTTAGATTTTGAGTTGATATTTTCTTAGAAATCTAGGACTTAGATTCTAGCAGCACAAAATTGAAGAAATTCTTAGGGTTGAAGACTTATTCCTGAAAAAAATGCTTCAGAATCTAGTCTACATGTGCTTCTGACACTTATCGGATCCTCAACTTAGTTTTATTTTGAGAATTATCGGACATTCCTCTCACTTAAGGGAACTAACCTATCCCTGACTCTTCTGGACTTACAACCCGCCTTGAGAGGGATGCCAGCTAATGCCATCTAAGAGCATTTTAAATTTATGATGCCAAATTTTATGAATGAAAGATTGCGGGGATAATGTATTTTTAGGAAAAGAATCTATGAACCTAGACTCATTCCTTAATCCCTAAGATAATATAGGGTATGAAATCTATCTAACTAATGTATATTTTTATATTTTTATAAATTTTAACTCAAGATTTATTTTAGGCCATGGGTATGCATTTATGCCTAATGTCATGCAATTAAAAAAAGGTTATTGTCTGAATCAACAATGGAAGGTAGGCTTCCCCAAAAAGGTGGTCATCCTCACAGGACAGATGCCCCTTATGTGCAATGGGTGAAGTTGCCCAATTCAAGGAATACAAACAATATGATTTCATGATTTCAAACCTAATTATTTCTAATTAGTTTTATGTTATGCCTAAGGCTTTAGTTTATGAAGTTTTGAGTTGTATTTATTTTATGTTACATTTGGTTAAGTTTAACTGGGTAAAAATTTTAGTTTTCTTTTATGACACTAATCATCCAAGCATTCATTCACAGGAAAGCACAACGTAGAAAGAAACTAAGAAAAGGAGTTTGATTCTATTATGCACCCAAAATAAATCAAGCCAACTTAATCTAAGAAAAAGACCAATGTGGTCGGGTACCGCTGTACATCCTGGAAGATAGAAAAATGGGCAGCCGAGCTCTGCCCTTATATAGTCTGACCTAGAACTACAAGTCTAGATCTATGGGTCTTCTTTTCTGAAAAATCTTCTTCTTCAAGGATGTCCATCGATCTTAACTCTTTCAAATAGATGTTAGAAAATACAAAGATCTAACAACAATTATATTTTAAAAACATACGGGCTTAGCATTAGTTACTTGCCAAGCCCACCCGTTCTATGGGCTATACTTAAGGATTTTGATTTTGTTTGAATTTGGATTGGTTCTTCTCTTTTCATTTAATTCTTATTTTAGTTTCCAATTTGGTTTGATTTAATTATTTCATTTCATTTGATTTAATTTTATTTATTTAATTTAGTTTATTTTAATGATTTGGTGTTTTGACTTTAGTTTTTTTATTTATTTTAACCATAGGCATTTAAGTTAAGATTTGGATTAAGTTGTGTTGGTTATATTTGATTTGATTTAATTCATTTATTTTATTTGATTTAATTTGTTTCATTTAGTTTTGTTTGAATTAGTTCATTTGGTTTAGTTTAGGTTAACCTTAAGCACGGAGGTTATGGTTTGATTTTATTTGATTTGATTCATTAGAAAGGTAAGGATTCATTAAGTGTTTACAATAACATAATTAACTTAAGGTTTAATTACTCATAATATGATTTACTAATTTCATTAATCCTCAAGTATGCAATTGATTAAATTCTTTAGCTTAGGATGTTTGGAGAACCTTCCTAAGTATTTCTGATGTTTGATTGAAATTAGTTTAAGTTATTTCATGATTTAATGAATTAAGGAATTTTCTTACTTATTATTGATTAATATTGACTTAGAAATTTGGAAATTCAATAATTCCCAATCCGAAGATTAATTAGCCTAGAAATTTTTATGGAAAGTGGGGTTACATGCCAATTTTATGTTTCCAAAGTTTCATTTTGATTAGATTCATAATTCAGATGTAAATAAGGTTTTAATTAGTTCAATAAAACCTAAATTATGCCTACATTAATAAAATTAATTTATGGGTTTTATTTTTCTTTGATTCCTCTCTAAAAGATCTTTCCAAAGAGGGTTCATTCAATGTTCTCAGACATTTGGTTGATTTATTATGATTTAATTAAGTTCTAGTTAATTATTTGAATTATTTAATTCATTTAATTATTTAAGTAAGCCAATTTGTTATTTAGTGAGTTTAGATGAGATTTATTAATATTTTAATTTTTTATTAAGATTCATTAAGTTGATTTAAAGTTCTTTGATTCATTTTCATTAATTAATTTGTTTAAATTAAATTATTTAAATAAATTTGAAGTTTATAATTCAAAAATTCATTTTTCATGAAATACAATGATATAAATCATGAAATATTTTCAAAAAGTTGTGCTTTAACCACAATTTCATTTTCACAAAGTTTCAATCTGTTGGATTTGTGGTTTAAGAGTAATTAGGGTTTAATGGATTTCCATTAAACCTAAATTAAGGCTAAAATACCCAAGCAAAATTGGGGATTTTTATTTTTATGTATTCCTCTCATCAAGATGAATCCATAAAGCCCACATTTTCATTTTTCTAGTTTATACTTAATTTTTTATAAATTTTGGAAGTTTTGAGTAATTTTAGAAATTTTTTAAATTTAGAAAACCCTATTTTACTATTTAAACCAGTCAGTGTTGATGTGGCTGCTCTACCGCATTTTGCATGATGGTTGGTCTACGCATGATCCACATGGATCCCATGTTAAAAAGGCATCAGATGTGGGATTGATCTGGACTATCCGATCAAAGATCGGATGGTCCATGATCGATATGCGGATCCTAAAGGGATCAAATCGAGCAGTCTGCCTAGATCAGAGTTGTCCATTTCTTTTAGAAGGAATAGATGGTGGATATTGCATCTTCTTCTTGGACTGTGTAAATTGAGATCCATCCATTCAATTTACATGATTTTTGATGATCCAAGTAATGAAATCACACAATTTTGATTGCCAAATGATCATGGAAGGATTTTGTTTTAAAGTAAGTGGCTTGATCTCACTTGAGATCAAGTTTCCTTTGAAAAGGACAAAGGTTGAAGAGCTTGAATAAAAATGGGGGGGGGTGTTTATGGCATACCTGTCCGGCGATCTATAGGGGTGAGGTTGATTCGAAAAGCTTTGGAACTCTAAGAGAAGCTTGTGTGCTAAAGGAATTGAGCTATCTCCATGTGGATTGCTCCCTAGACCAAGCTTCCTAGCCTATATTTCAGTTTTGGGGGTTCTCTTGCTTATTAGCAGTGTATAGAATGGTTGAAGGTTTGTTTCTCCATCATTTTTGCTAGTGAAGGTGATGGAAGGTTGTTTCAGCTTGAGGTAAGGTCTAAGTGTGAATTACCTCCTTGTCTATGAGTCTCCTCTCTTTTTCTTCCTCTATTTGGTTAGCTAGCCTGATAGCAACCTTGGAAGTTTGCTTCTTTGCTCATTCCTTATCCTCCACCTATCTAAAGTGAAGAGGTGGAGAGGGAATGCTCTTAGGCAAATGGTACTTTACTTTTTATGCTTTTAACTTACCTTAGCTTCCTTTGATTTGGATTCATGTATGGAATGATTAGGAAGCCTGATTAAGGAAGAGATTCTTCCTTAATTAAGTCTAAGAATGTTTGATTAACATCCTAGATAGATTGGTTAAAGATAGGATTAAAAATTCTAGGAGTTAAAGCATTTGATTATTCTTTGTATTAGTTTGGTTCAAAATGTTGGAATTTATTTTAATTCTCTTTTATTTTAATTTTAATCATCTTGAATTGATGATTAATTCAATTTTGATTTGATTAATTTATTTAATTTTGAATTTATTTTAAATTTCATTTCATTTTAACCCATTTGGCCTAAATGGGTTATGTTATGTTCCAATTGAATTCAAGTGCCAAATTTGATTCAATTGGAATGGGTCTAGATTCTTTCAATCATTTTAATTTTATTTATTTGGATTTATTTGAGTTAATCCAAATTAAAAGTTTGGGTTGAGACCACCTAAGTCAACTAGGTTAGAATAAACCCAATGAAGATTCTCTAGGACACTAGGTGTAGTGTCCTAAGCACTGAATTAGGAGGTTCATATTTAAAATTAGGACATCCTAATTACTAATTTCAAATTGATGTAAACCTCATTCAAAAATGAGGTGAATAAATGGACCCCCAATATGTGTATTGGATGTCTTCTAGAGGGATTCCTTTTATTTTTTTAGCTACTTAGAAGGGTTCTTTGATGGCTTAATTCCTACTTAAATAATTAAATTAAGAAAAGGGGTCTTGTTGAATTAATTCTAAACTTATGTTATCCTTTTAACAGGATGGGGTCTTTGGTTACTTAATCCTATCCTTGTCTTTATGAAGGATGCTTATTATAGGAATTATTATTATTTTGTTAGCTATTAGGAATGGGCCTTCTATTGATTAAATCCAAATTAAATAGCTTAGGTGAGGAAAAAGGGGCCTTAGTAACTTAATCTAAAGCTTCAAGTTATAACTGATAGGAAAGGGGTCTTGGTGACTTAATCCTAACTTAAGTAGTCTATTTGACATAGAAAGAAGGAATAACATCATGAAGGGGTTGCTTCGAACCTATGGAAATACATCAGAAGGATATCATAAAGTGTTTACTCCTAACTTATAAAAAAAGGAATGGTGTCATGAAGGACTTACTCCAAACCTGTAAAAGATACATAAGAAGAGTGCCACAAAAGGCTTGCTCCCATCCTACATGGATACAAAAATTATATCCATAAGGTTTTTGAATAAATTTGCAAAGGTTTAAAAACATTACATAAAATTTATAGATAAAATTCAAATTTAAAAGAGATAATGTTTGGATCTAAATAAATTATAAACATAGAGATAAAGATGATTTTATTAATCATCATTTCTAAAATTAAAGTACAATTTATGCATAATATTTCTTTGAGTAATTTCCATTAATAGGTGCCATTGACTTGTCATCATTATAAGTTATCAATTGATAAGAACCTCTTTTACAGACTTTCTCCACAATAAAAGATTCTTCTCATCTTTGCTTAAATTTTATGCCTATCCTGCGATGAGCTAAAATTGGTCTTTTAAGAACTAAGACCAAGTTTCCTACTTTGAAAGTTCTAGGATGGACTAGTTTATCATGAGCTTGAACCATACAAGATTGGTAAAGTTTAAGGTCTTTGTTAGCTTTCAATTATTTTCCTTCAAGATTCTCATGTTATTCCAATCAAATTTTTTTATTTTGGTCTGCTATAATATTATTATTGACTGCTATCAATAAAGAAAGTAATTGTACTTCCAATAAAGGGATAGCTTCAATTTCAAAAATCAAAGCATATGGTGTAGATTTTGTTTGGTGTCTTATATGTGGTCTAATAAGCCCATAAGGCTTCCACCAACCATTCAGGCCATTAGCATTTATTTTCATCAAGTACTTTTTTTTTAGAATTTGTACTAAAGTTTTATTAAATGCTTCGGCCAATCCATTTTCCCTAGGGTAATAAATGGTGGAATTTCTCTAATCAATGATATGTCTAACCACAAAGTGATTTATTTTAGTGGACTTAAATGAAAGATCATTATTAGATATGATTCGGTGAGGAACACCAAAATGATATGTGATATTTTCTTGAAAGAACTTTAGTACATGATATGCTTTTACTTCTTTCAATAGAATCGCCTCAGCCCACTTTAAAAAGTAATCAGTTATGGCTAATATAAAATGATACCCTTTTGATGAATGAGGGTCAATAAGCCCTATAATGTCAAAGGGCAAAGAGACAAACATTAGGTATAGTATATTAAGAGGTTGATGTAGTACTACACCATATATTTGGCATTAATAGAAATGACGTGCAGTTTCCATGAAGTCATTTAACACTAAATGCAAATAATATTAAATTCTTTTTGTAGGGATAGAAATTTTATTTTTAGGTAATAAAATTCATCATTAATTTATAAACATATTTTCTCAGAAGATAAACATGTTATTCTATAATTGATTTGATTACCTAAGCAAGGGATCCTAAGGTTAATGGGTCTTCTTAATATTCAAGAGATTCTTTTCTTAAACTACATGAAAAAGTAGGACAAGATTTAGTTTATATTGGGATAGTAGTTCCCTATGAAGGCAAGCCTTTATAGTTAATTACATCTTAGGAATGATGATCTCTTAATCAGAATACTCTCAATTAAAGATAGGTTTTTATTTCTATGGATTTCAAAGTTGGTTCTAAAGTATGGTTAAATTGGAATTTCAAAAGCCAATGCTCCAAGGAGGAAGAGTTCTTTTTAGAAGTCAATTAGGATAAATTAGAAATGCCTATAGATACTGAGATGCCCAATAGGAATTTCAATTAGCCTACCATTGGGCTTTATATTTTTTAGATTAAATATTTTAGGATTTGATAGATATTTTTTTAAAAATCTAAGACTTATATTCTAGTAGCATAAGACTATAGAAATGTATAGGGCTAAAGAATAATTTGTAAAAGGATGCTTAACAACCTAAGTCTATAATTGCTTCTGACATAAGTCAAAGGCTCAACCTAGTTTAACTTTTGGGAATTATTAGCTCTTTCTCTTTACTATGAAAGGAAATATATCCCTGACTCTTCCAAGATTATCACTCTCTTGGAATGGCTGCCAGCTAACACCACCTAAGAGAATTTTTTGAATCCAAGATGTTAGTCTTATGTATGCAAGATGGTTGGGTTGTTACATTTTATGAAAGAATCTAGAAACCTAAACTCATAGGTATGATATAAACTTAACTAATGCATCATATTTTTAGCTCTTTTAAATATTTTGACTCATAATTCATTTAAGACTTTTGGGGTATGCAATTTATGCCTATACTGAGATCTATTTAGAAATGGTCGTGGGCCAAATCAAAATAAGAAGGCACACTTCCCCAAGAAGGTGGTCATTCTCAAAGGTTAGATGCCTCTTATGTGCAATGGGTGAAGCGCTTAATTCAAGAATTTCAAATAATATGCTTACATGATTTATAAAAGATAATTGGTTCAAATTACTTTTAAGTTTTTTTAGAGCTTTAATTAATGTGAGATTTTGGGTTTCTTTATTTTTATTTAAGTTATTTAAATTTATGTTGGGTAAAAAATTCAATTTTTCCTAGGAGGCTAACATTCAGGCATTTCATCACAGAAACATAGCACTAAAAGGAACCTAAAAAGTAGATTGATCTTATTGCGCACTCAAAATAAATCAAACTAATTTAAATTAAGAGAATAGGCCAGTACGATCGAGTACCACTGCACACTTTAGAAGAAAGAGAAAAAATGGGTAGTTGAGCAACACCCTTATACAACCTATCTTAGAACTAAAAGTCTAGATCTATAGAATTCTTTCTCCATGATTGTCTCCTTCTTGAGGGACCTCCACAGGCTTCACATGGGACCACCAGCTAGTAGGGTCAACTCCTACTATTCCTAGACCTCATAAATTCTATCCTAATTCTAAGCTCAAATTACATTTCAAATTTCAAAATAAATTTTTATCCCCTACAAAATAGACATTAAAAAATACAAATAGCATTCTAATAGTTATATTTACAAACATACGGCTTAACATTAGTTGCTTGCGAAGCCCACCTATCCTATTGGGCTATGCTTAGGGACTTAAGCATACATGTATGCAAATAAAAGTTATCTTCTATTTTTATTACACCAATCCCTTTTAGCACAAACCCCTTTAGAATATAGTATTTTTCTAAAAAAATTTGTTCTAGCATTTAGAGTAGAGGGAAAGTAAACCAAGCCATCTAGTATAAAATAGTACACCACCAAATAATAAAAATATTTCACATCACATAATATCACAGATCGACCTAATGTAAGTCTTGTTGACTTTATGAGCCCCATCTCATATGAGATTGATCTAGATGATAACAAACATATGTTCAAATGCTACTAATTAAGTTAAATTCAAGTGCGTAGAAAAAGTTTTCAACTTCAAGTTCTTCAGTCGATTCAGGATGCTAAAGCTATTAGACTTGAACTGGGTAAGAATTTTTCTAGGATTAAATATATTAAGTCAAATGAAAAGCTTAGTAAAATAAAATAAATCATTCAATCATTTCAAAATAATTTATTTTAGAATTATTTATAAATTCTACATTTTATATTTACAATTATTCTTCAAATTATTCATTCTTGATAATGTAAACTAAATGCATAAACCTTGTTCCAATAATTGTGCTCTCGTGCAAGTTAAATTAAGTTCACATTTCATTAATTTATTTTCATCCCTAGTCATGTTCATTATCCATATGTTCAATTCATTAATCTAAATTATCCAAAATTTATTCGATGTACTAATTTTCTCTTTCCTATTATCCTAGTTTTCTCTCGTATCCTATTTATCATCCTAAACCTTTTTGGCTGAATGTTTTCTTGATTATTCAAAAATTAAATTATGTGAGAGCCATTAAAATTATTTCCATAATTATTTAATTTTTTTCTAAATCAAAAAATTTATTAATTTTAATCTTTAATTTGAATTATTTTGAATTCAAATTAAATATTCTCATGCTTAATTGTGCAAATTTAAACCTAACTCTTTATGGAATTTTGTGGCTGACCATATGATATTTTAATTAAGATAACTTAAATTAATCTAAATTTATTTGAGTTAATTCAAACTCAATTAAAATAAGCCATGGAAATTGCTCTTTCTTTTTATAATTATTTACTTTTGGAAACCATCCATGTCTAGCCATACCCTTAATTCAATTCAAATTATTCACATGATGATTATCAATCTGAAATTTTCTAAAATATGATCCATCATCATTTAATTTAATTTGAGTGCATTAAAATAGATCTAATCTATTTTGGCAACTAACTTGGATTAAATTCATTAATTCTCTTGGATTTAATTTAATATGCTTTAGAATCATATCTTTCCCTCTTTCTGTCAATTAAGATTAATTGATTGAATATTTCATGATATTGCATTTAATCATAATTGAATCACATCATGAAAACCTCCTTGGCTAACCCCTTCACATGCTTAGCTAAATTAACTAAATTTTAAATTAACTTTTTTTACTTGCCTAATTAATTGGAGTCACGATATATATTTTAATTTTTTAAATTCACCTTCTCTTTTCTCTCTTGGCTGACCCTCACATCAATTAACTTTTTATTTACATTATAGATCATCTCATGTGATGAATTGAATCAATTTAATATTCCCTCCATGGTGCCTTGACCGATTTTTTCTTCATGATAAATTAAATTAAATTTGGTTGATTCAAATTAAATCACTTACCAAATAGTATTTCCTTCTTCCTTGCCTTGGACAAACTCTTCATCATACAATTTTAAATTCAATTTGATTGATTCAAATCAAACCATCTTTCCAAATAGAATTTTCCACCTATTTACCTTGGCCGTATTCTCCCTCATGTAAATTATTTTTTATTTTGATTGACATAAGTTAAATTAATTCCTAAAGTGTTTTCCCTCTGATTCCCATCACTTTGGCTTACCCTTCTTGACTCCTTATCTTGTATATAATGTTCTTAAAACTATGTTAATTTTTGTTGGACTATTCTCCTCACTTGGCTGAATTCTTGCAAAGTTTTTTAGAAATCTTTATTGGTGAATGAACTGTTAATCTCTTCATCATCTTCCTACTTACATGTGATTTCCTAGAATATTGTACAAAATAACTTACAGGATTGGTGGAAATCGATCTTGGCCAAGAGCTATTGAAGGTTCTTTATTTTATTTTTGTTGTTATTCTTGTGTGAGACCTTGATCTTTTTCTTGGCTTAAGATTCTTTGGTATTCAGTCAATTTTTTATGCTTAACTCATCTATTCATACACCTTTTCAAGTTGGTCAAAAGCTTTGTTTGTGTCTGCAAATTCTTCACTCTACTTTATTCTTACATATCCTTAAGTGAGATTAATTTTTTTGTTGATTGTTTCATATAAAATCCTTATGAGTAGCAAGTTTTTTTTTTTAAATTGTCTCATCTTTCCATAAGTAATAGTTTTTTTAAAAGAGATTCAATTAAGTTCATGTGTTTTAAGATTTTATTTTTTTATTTTATCTTCAGGAAAACTCAAAGTCTCTTTTGTAATAATTAATTGATTCAATTTTCAAATCTTTATTGTGCTACATTTCAAATCATGAATTAAATCAATTTGATTTCAAGTTATTATATTCACATCAAGTAGTTTAAAGATTTATTTACATCATATATGCATATATATATATATATATATATATATATATATATATATATATATATATATATATATATATATATATATATATATAATCATTTCTTTCAAATTTAAATATCAATTAATGTGAGCTACCTTTCTTACATTTGATTTCACTTTCCTTAATATTATTGTAGACTGTAGTTGGGCAATGGGCAATGAGAGCAAAATACTTTTAAATTGAGAGTTAGATACTTTCATATTCCTCTTTCTTATTTTCTTGTTGGGTTATCCTGGCCTGTTAAAGAACTACATTGTTGAGTTGCACTTGCTGGTTAAGTAAAGTATGATGTTGGATTGTACTTGCCTTTGAAGGAGAGTACGAAAGTTTTGTTGAAATATCAACTTTGATTTAGTGAATTCCTAGCATAGGTGACTAGGCATGAATGTAGGCCAAGTTTTGGGGTTTGGACAAACAATGTAAAAATCTCTGTGTTATCTTTCTTTATTTTTCTGCACTCTTTGTTTTTATATTGCTATTCATTGTTACTATATTTCATTAAAGCCTAATTACATTTTCTGAAACTATTTTTAAAACCCGATCTCCACCCTCCCCCCTCCTTTCTTGGGCGCTATAGCTGAATGACAAGTTTAAGGTTGGTGGCTTAATAATTTAGTGTGCAAAGGAGAGGTTTGAGTGGTATGACTACCAGGCCTTGTTTTAATTTGGATATGACTTTTGGTTGAAAATTTATTTAATTTACTTTTGGATGGCTTCAATTAAAATGATTTAGTGATTTATGATTTCATTTCCATTTTTAAGTTCATTTTATGTTAAAGTGAAATTTTAATTTAAAGTTTAAATAATAAAATAAATTCTACTTTGAGTGGAACACATTCTATTCAACATCATAAATCTTAATAGAATGAAATATTCACCCTAAGGTGAAGATTGATTCTAAGGGTCAAACTAAGATCATAAGTATCTTGCTTAACCTTTTTTAAATTCTTTTTAGTTATATTTGGTTTGATTAAAGTTTTAATTTTGTTTGGGAATTTAATTAAGATTAATTCTTTTCTATTTCTTTCGAAATGATTTGATTCATTTAATATTTTAATTAAATGTTCATTTTATTTCTTGTGTTTGAATTATTTAATTTATTTGATTTGGATTAATCTTATATATTTATTTCATCAATGTTTGTGCTTATGTTTGTTAATTATAAATTTGGGTAGTTAATCTAATTGATTTCATGTTATGATTTCATTCATTGAATTTATTAATATTTAAATTCATTAATTTTTATGTTTATTAATTTGAATGAATTGACCTAAATACATTTAGGTTGAAGTTTTAATTCATTTTAGTTTAAGTTTTAATTTAATTATTTTGGTTAGGATTTCATTAATTAATTCATTTCTTAAGGTGATCAATTCATAACCTCATAAACTTAGGCTATTTTGGGAACCAAACCAAACCTATGCCATTCCAAACTTCTAGCTTATTTAAGTTTAATTAATTCGGTTAATCACTTTCATTTGCATTTGGAATTATGTTATTTATTAACCCAAATAAATTTAAGGAGTTTTTATATTAATGAATTCCATATTTAGGCATAAATTTTAAAGGTTGATTTTTTTTAATTTCCAATTGATTAGTTGATTTATCATGAATTTAATGTATTATTAATTTTAAGGTTCTGAAGGCTCTCAAAAATATTAAAGTTAATGAATTATTAACTTTTGGGATAAACATATATATCCTAGTCCACAAAGTCAACCATGAAAGGAGTAATTTATTTCTTCAAAAATCTACAAGGTTCTAATAGTTATCATAAATAGAAACCTTCAGAGAAAAATAAAGAAGTATGTGAGCCAAGTCACCAACCTAACAAATTCCTACCCTAAAAAGGTGGAAATATTCAAAAATATAATGTCCATTTACATCAAGATTAAAAGTCTTCAGGAATTATAGTTGTTGAACACTGACAAAGAACACTTAGACACAATGACACTAAGTGGTCAGTTGTTAAAAGGTCCCAGCAACCACCACAAAAATTCAATGAACACCATGGTGTGACTTCTGAGATATATTCCTAGAGATCCACTACTAAAAGGTCTCGATCAATTTGGGTACCAAAAGAATCTCAAATCATCAATTACAAACTAACCCCACTAGATGATGAAGGAATAGAATCTCCTATCATTAATTGGAAGTGTTGATCTTACAAAAGTTAGCCAGTAGATGATGAGAAGGACAATCGACTCTTCTTAGAAGATGAAGATTTCCTTATGAATGAAGAGAAATTAATCCCACATCTCCAAAGTAATGAAGATATGGATCACATGAAGATCGAAGGATTTCATATGGTTGATATGCGTCTGTGAAACAAAGGCGTAGTACCTAAAAGCAAAATCAAGAAGAGCAACAGGAAAACCCAAGTCACCAAAAGCTTAGAAGTGAAGCTCAAGTAGAAGTGGAAGTGATTGATGAGTTAACATACATTGTAACTACGTTACAATAGCAGATGGGTTCCCAAAATCAAAGGAGATATTAAGAAATTTGCAAGCACAACAACTAACTCAGTGAGATGAGTGGGCTGATGAAAGAGCTATTTGGTTAGCTCAGCCTCATAACAACTACAACACAATAAATACATCCATGAAATTCTCCATAAATGAATAATCTGACAGTTGAAATGGGAGGCATACAAAATGTTGTGCCTAATGTACCAACAATTATAACACAAAGGTAGGAACCTCCAGAGAAGCTATAGTAAACACTTATCAAGAAGATGATGTTATCATAAATTCCAAATAAAAGATCTCATCAGTCAAAAGGTCAAAGCATTTATAGCTTCAGGAACTTCTAAACAATTAATTGAAAAATGTCGATTGTATCTAGCCGAATATGACCAAGTATGATACCCTAAAAGATACATTGTGCCAAAGTTTAATACCTTTTCAGACATGGAGAACTCGCAACCACACTTATTTCAATTTGAAGCATCGTGTAAAAATATCAGAGGAAATGATACCCTACTACTATTATAATTTATTAGTAGCTTTATACACACAACTTTCGAATGGTACGTTGAGTTACCTAATAACTCAGTAAAAATCGTTGTCGAACTAGAAACACTTTTCATCAAAAGATTTGTAGGAGCAATAAAGAAAGCAATAATTGAAGATCTCATCTTTGAAAAGAGAAGAAAAGATGTGAGTGTTACAAAATATATTACTAGATGGATAAATCTAAGCATGAGATGTGACCGAAAACTCACAGAAAAGCATGTAGTAGAACTCTTCATGGGGAACATTGATGATCAAATGGGTCCATATCTTGCTATGGCTACCATTAACACATTCCAAGAATTACTAGATTGTGTAGCCAAGTTTGAAAGATTACCTAAAGAAAAGGGCTTAATATAGGCTATAACAATAAAAAACACCTTTGGAAAAGGGAAACAACCAAAGTCTGGAGACTCAAAAAGAACGATGTGAATACAACATTCACATTCAAAAAGGAACGATGTGAATACAACATTCACATTCACATTCATATTTTTATTTATGTTTACTTTCTTTCTTAAAAAACATTATGTATTATTTATACACCATTTCTTAAAGAAAAAAAATATTTATTGTCATTTACCAAATTTGTGTCCACATGGTGATCTTGGTTTGCCAATTTTTTGATTGATTTATAAATCAACCACACCATATATTTAAGAAAGCTCATTTTTATCATTCTTTAAATTTATCTTTGTTAAAAAAAAAATACATTCTCATCCCCTTGAAAAAGCTGTAAGCACCCTTAGTCCCTTCAAAAATTAAGTTTTACACCCCTTAGTCTACTATAATATGTGATGTCTATGTACTATGATACATCTAGAATATAAATTCATTTCTTCCAAACCTTACATTTAATTAACATAAAATCATCATTATTAGATAAACAAATTACATTGAGATTTGCCCTTCTCCATCATTTTATGCCAAAGAAAACTAATCACTCATAAGCACTTTCTTAAACTCTAAAGCTAGTCATTATGTTCTGTAATAATTCACCTACCCAAAAATAATATGCCCTTAATCTATAATATAACAATTTATTAACTCTAACTTAATTTATAACCTCTCATATTTTAGGCTAGTTGTTAATTTGGCATTTTTTTCCCACTTTCACTATATTTGATAACCTATACATAATATTAAGGGGTTTTATTTTTCTTCATATTTTGGTTAGATCTTATGACCCCTTCCAATATTTAGTGTTTTACTATTGTATTTGATGTGATATTCCTCACCCAAAATATTTTCCAATTATCATCTTCCATAACATAATCCAAATCATTAAGTATTGCTTCATGGACTTTAGTATTTCATCCCATCATCTATAATAGGATGACATTTAAAGTTAATGACATAATGAAAAAGTGTAGTGAATTAGTGTGTAAGTATAACATTTTGACAAAAATATAAAAAATTTAATTTTTTTTATTTTGGAAATCAATTACTAGGACATATTTATGGATTTTAAAGTTTCTTAAATGATAAAAAATCAAGGCATAAATAATGAAAAAAAATTTAAAATGTTTATCTATGAAGTTCTTTTCGGCTAATTTATAATAGTTTTCAATAAAATGGCATAAATTTTAACTTACCTATAGATCCATGCAAGTCACCTAATCATCATCATTGACTAATAGATCTTCTAAATTAGAGTAATGTATACATAAAGAAGCGAATAGGACTTAGTGAGTCTAGCCATCAAAATAAACACATTTTCATTAAGGGTGCTCAAAAATCAAGAATAGGCATACTTTCCAAAAGGTATATTCGATAAAGAAAGATTAACTTATTCTCGTGAGCCATTTTATTAAAAGACTATAACTTTAAGGACAACACATGAATCAACTCGCTAGTTGCAGCTGCTAGTCAAAGGAATGAGGTGACTATTCTCTTCATCCCCATCCATACTCCCATACTAATTAGACAATGGGCTACTCTCTCCCATCAATCGATAGACCTATACTCTCTCACAACCATCAACATAGAAAAAAATTGCTTGTATTGAATTTACCATATATAAGCTTTCTATGTATGGTCACCTCTTGATATTATAAAAGGGGGACTTCTTTCATTTTGGGGGACCTTTTAGCTCTCACTCTAGACCACATTGTATACTCGTATTCTGAGCAATAGAGACTATTATTTCTTCTACACTTTCATACTTTTTTAGTCTCCCTACTAGCAAATATTTTGCCAAACTCTACTTTTCAAGTATCTTAAAAGGTTTTTTTCTCATCCACAAACAAATTTAGATTCAACATCCTTTTAAGTATGGTGAGCGTAGATGAGGGTTAGAACTAGAAGCTAATACGAAGTGAAATAGTACCTTCAATGTGACATCGCTTCATAGACATCGAGTAGAACATCTAGTAATTCATAATTCAATAGGATTTGAATGACATGGAGGATAGGATCACTCATTTTGTGTAAGAAACCATAAAAAAAAAATCACACCATGAAGAGCCCAAAATAAAAGAGAATGAAGGATCCACATGATCAGCTACACACTGAGCTAAGCAAGAAAGAAGACACCCATCTAAGGTCCCCAGCTCTCATCCTTAAAATATCATTGATTCTGAGGATGAATCTTATGAAATTAGTGTAAAAGATGGTGTGTCAAAGCAACAGTTGTAGCCAAACAATGCGCTCTCACCCTCCTCATAGGTTCAACATCCTACATATTGAGCCATACAAAGGTCGGATAGATCCCATGGACTAGATAGCCTACTTCAAGTTGACCACATAGCTATTGGACTTAAATGATGGAATGATGTGCTGGCAATTCTTCATAAATTTCAAAGAGTTAGACCTCTCATGGTTTTATTTACATTCCTTTAGCAGTCGTTACATTGTTCATTAACTTCAAAAGAATGTTCTCCATGCAATTTAACATCACTTAGAAGACATTAAATAGTTATCATGCTCTCTTGTAAATGAGGCAAAAACCTTATGAGTCCTTAAGAAAGTTCATTATGCACTTCTAATGAGAGATGGTGGAAGTTAAAGATCTGAAACTTATTGCAACTCAAGTAGAACTAGCTTAAGACTTGAAAGAAGGGCACTTCAAGTATTCCTTGGTGCTCCAACAACCTAAGACAATCTCAAAAATAATGGAACTAGTGAATAACTATATTAATATTAAAGATCATAATGATGTGGTCCAACTTGTATTGCTGGCAAAGATAAAAGACTCACTGAAGAGGTCTATAGATCAACTACCTAGGGAAGGGTATTAAAGGTGAAGAATAGATAAGAGAAGGCAACCAAGAATACCAGGGTGAGGTTTCAGAAATCAAACTACTCACTATCTAGGATCCATCTTTACAAAACTCACTCTAGTGACTCCTTTGACAGTATCAATGGTAGAGCTTGTAGAGGCGATCTAGAATTAAGATTATTTCAAATAACCACCACCCATAGAGATTGATGGAGTGTATGATTGGTCAAGGTATTATGCTTACCACTTTGACCATGGAAAAGACACTAAAGATTATCATCATTTGAAAAGTTTAGTGGGTGAGTTGATAAAAGTAAAAAAGCTCAAGGAGTTCATCTAGAGAAAAGATAAAAGAGGTCATCAAATATGGTAATGAGCCTTTACCCGCACATATTGTTCATTTTGTTGGAGTTATTCCATTTATCTTTTGGGGTGATGGTGAGTCCTCTAAGAGCACAAGCATAAAATGATTTTGATTTCGAGAATGAACTTAGCAGTTATGATGCAAACACACTCTACATTGTCATGCAAATGTGTATTTTAGATAGGGATAGACTCATTATAATGAATCCCTACAATGACATAGTTGTGATGACAACCTTGATCCCAAACTATCAAGTTGCAAGCATCTTGATTGACATGAGAGCTCGATCAATAATATTTTTAAATTAATCTTTTATAAACTGGGCTTAGCAAATTCCAAACCCGTACCCAATAGAAGACCATTATATGATTTATTAGGAGAGGGTAGAGAAATTAAGGAGATGACACTTTCCACCATACTTAATGGGGTGGCAAGATGGGATTCATGGCCATTTTTGACTTTATCATGGTAGAGGCTACCACTACTTATAATGTTATCTTCGATCCACCTCTACTCAACACATTCAAAGTGGTGGTATTGACATATAACATAGCTATCAAATTCCCCACTATAAGTGAAGAGATTACCTACAAAGGAAACCTCAACTAGTCCTATGTGTTCTACTTACAAGTCATTGGTGGGTGGAGTAGCAAAGATGAAGCACTGCAGCTACATATAGGGTAAATAAGAATTTTTGTCTTTGAGAAGATAAAATAAATTGTAGTCATGCAAAGCAATGGGTGAGCTATGAAGGTCAACTCATCTTTTTATCTCGAACATAAAGAATCCCTCATTTGAACTCTGATGGATAATATAGATATATATTCTCCTAAATAGATGTGAACATGCTAAGCATTAACTTCAACATTATTTGCTATCACTTGAATGTTTGCATGAATGCGAAACCCGTCAAGCAAAAAATGAGATAAATAGTATCAATACTCACTGAGCTTATCAAGGAGGAAGTCACTAAATTTCTTGAAGCTAATTTCATTAGAGAAGTTCAATACTGTTAATGTGTGTCCACAATAGTGATGATGCAAAAGTGGGTGGAAAATGAAGAATGCAAGACAACTTCATCAACTTAAATTCTACATGTCTAAAGGATGGATATTCTCTCTCATGAATAGTTACACTTGTTGACTTGGCAGTTGTATTCTTAGTTATAAGTTTCTTAGACACATTTTTGTCATATCATCAAATTCAGATGCACCCTATAGACATTGAAAAAACAACTATCATTACTATTGAAGGACTATGCTGCTACAGAGTTATATCTATCAAACTAAAATATGCAAGAATGACCTACCAAAGACTCGTGGATAGAGTATTCAAATAGAAGAAGGGAAGAAATATAAAAGTCTATATTGATGACCTACTAGTCAAAAGTAAGTCACCAATTCAACATATTTGAGACCTCGAGGAGACATTCTCTACTCTTAAAAGGTATAACATGCACTTTAACCTTATGAAAAGCATTTTTGGTATAGGAGCTAGAAAAATTTTGGGGTTTCTCATTACCCCTGAATACATAAAAGCCAATTTAGATAGGGTAAAAGATATAAGCAGGTTCATCTTAAGAGCATGGGAATGATGCTTGTAATATTTCAAGGTTCTTATAGAAGCAAATAAGTTCAAATAGACCCTAGAATGTGAAAATTCTTTTAATGATTTGAAGACTGTACTCACATCTCCTCCTTTATTATAGTGCCCAAAGGAGGGAGAAGTTCTTCTGCTATACTTATGAGTGGGAGAAGACTCAATCAACTCAATTCTAATCTAATAAAAAGGTGGGAATGTTTGCTTAGAATAAACACTGTGGAGGATGCGCTCTGCCATCTTCATGGGATGGGCAGGAGTATGTTTTTCATGAGGCAGATTGATATATATTCAACCAGATTTCTCTTAACATTTTGGTTAGGATTTATTTCAATCTAGGTTCTACTTCTTATGAACACAAGCTTCCATAATTAATTACCCCTCTTATCATAGTAAGAGAGCACTCTCGATTGAACTTGAAAAAAAACATATATATATATATATATATATATATATATATATATATATATATATATATATATATATATATATATATATATATATATATATATATATATATATATATATCTTATATGTAATTGGTGTCTTAGAGGTGTGTGTGGAATAAATGACTATCTTGTGAGAAATAGGAATGTAATCTCGATCAAGATCTCATGGTTCTGTCATCCTTGGATTACATTATTCCAACCTACCAATATTAGAGGGACATAATCATAATGTCTAGAGAATGTGATTACTAGCCATGGGTTAACTTGTTTCATGTATCTCGAACAGACTTAGAATTTTATTGTAAGTGGTATGAGATTCTTAATATGGTGAACAATTTATAAGGTGTTTGCATGGTGAATGGATAGATATTCACATTGTGAATGAATATAAGGTTGGCTTACGTCCCTTTGGAATGCCAAAATTAGGGTTGTCCATATGATGGACATATATGAATTTGTTGATGTGGCTAATGAATTATGGTATTGTTCATATAGTGAACAAATATATTTTCACACGGTAATATAGGGAGCTGGGCTTATATCCTTTTGGGATGCCATAGTTAGGGTTGTCCACATGGTGGATAAGTATGAATTTTTTTCACATGGCAAACAAATTAAGAGCTTCACATGACTAATAAATAACTATTCATATGGTGAATGAATAAGTTGTTGGGCTTACATCCTTTTTTTTTAACCCAAAAATTTAGGGATGTCTACATATTAGGTAGACATAGTGATTGTTTTCATGGAAAACAAATAAAATTTCAATTTTTCTTTAAATATAAAAATCATCATTTTAGGACCTAGAGCCTTGGCACTAAGATCCAACACCACATTGTTGCGATAGTGCCCAGTGCTTATGTAGATGAGCAGGAGGGCAGATGAGTTATAAGATCTAGCCACAATACAAGATGAGTTGGAGGCTCAAAGACCTCATTAGCATAGTGCTAACATTATTGGTCATTTGACCATTTGAATAGCATTTTAGCACCAACTTATAGTGTCACGACATTGGTCAAGATTTCTGAAAGACATGAATGATAGCCTCATTTTAATGAGCATCGCAATGTTGTGTCAGAGAGCTATGGCACTACACTTTTTTTGTTTGTCGATTATGAAGATTTATTATAATTAATTATATATTTTTGATTGCATAGTAATTGATGGGAAGAGCTGACCAGAGCCTCGACGCTGCATGTGGGTGTCGTGGCACTAGGGACATGCTCTACAACTTGAGTGGGCAGCGCCTCAGCACCAGGTTTGGGCATCATGACAGTGGGTACTGATTTATAAATAGAGGCCCAGCCTATTATGTATATTCATTCATTGATCCCTTTTCTTAAAATTTTCCTTTCTTTCCTAGCTCTTCAATTTTCTAATTTTCAATATTAATCATGCCTCTTAGAAGAGTTTTGGCAAGAAGAGGGCATCCAAGGATGTCAATTGTTTCATTAGCACCACTGCCAATAAGAGGTACTATCACGCTCTCCTCCACAAATACTTCATTCTAAAGGGGATTCTAGAATCCTAGTGGCAGTGTGGTGGGGATAATTATGAAGTGGAGGTAGCTCAAGCTGGCCTATGTCAACAATTTGTGCATCATCCTATTGGTGCGCGAATACTTCATAAATGCACAGGATAGCCTGGACATCATGAAATACATCTAAGAAAAGCTGGTAAGTTATGACAATATTGTTATAAATGTATATTACAATATTCCTAATATCGAGTATGATCAATATCTCTCCTACTACAATGATCATCCACATTTCAATGAGATCACTCGTTTTCTTTGTGGAGGAAATGAAAACTTGCAATGGAAATGATGGATGGAAAGGATTATTAACTTTCTTGTTGCTGATATGACAACCGCATCTCAGGCTTTGGCATTATTTCATTTTCTCCAATCTTATGCCCTCTAGTAACATTAGTGAGTTAACAAATTAATTTATCTCCCCCTCTCTCGGGAAAAATTTAAATACCCTTATTTAATATTATTTTTCATGTGTTCTTTTGTTTGAAATCAAATTAATTTGTTTTTAAATTTTTTTCCCTCTAATAGTTTCTCTCCTCCTCTCTTTGGCTTGGCCGAAATCCCCAAGTCCTTAACTCTATTTAAAGATATGTTATTATGACATTTAACAATCTTGTTTCTCTCTTCCTAGGTGAGACTTTGCAATTTGGTTTCTTGAATTTCAAGTGCAAAATGTCTCATCAAAGTATTTTGGTCGAGCATCATTTTGAAGCTTGCTTTGGATTGAAGTTGTAAAGATCTTCCCCTCTCTTCTCATCTTCAAAAAATTTTCAAGTGGAGATTATCTTTAACATTCTTCAGGCTTCTCTTGTGTGGTGAATGTAAAATTTAAGTCATAAATCTCATTGCATACACATAAAAGGACTTGAGTAAGACTTTTGGTTTCATTTCAAATACTTTGAATTTGTGAGTTCATTAGCTTTTCTTTGAATGAAATCTTCATGTATTTTAAAGTTCCTACTCTTACTTAGTCATTTTTTATTTATAAGTTAAGTAGTTTGAAAAGATTATTTTCAATTTTTTATTTTATACTTAGAGATTGATTTGATTTAAAATGTTTTATTCTATGCTAGTGATTTAAAAATTATTATTCATTTTTTTCATAAATATTTAAATTTATTTGTTAGATTTAAACAATAGATTAGATACCAAAGAACGTGAAAGATGTATGTATAACTTAGCCAACCAAAGAGATAGGAGAAGTAAAGATCTAGTTCAAGTGAGGTGTATTAAGGATGAAAATCAGAAAGTGCTTTTCTTAGAAAATGATATTGAAAATAGGTGGATGAGGCATTTTAATAAACTTTTCAATGAAGGATCTAATGATATGGTTGATATTAGCAACCTTAATACCCTAAGTAAAAATATAAAACTTTGTTTTTATCATCATATTAGTAAATATGAAGATAGAGAAGCTTTCAAAAAATGAAATGTGAAAAAATAGTAGGACCATATGATATTCCAATACAAGTGTAGAAATGTTTAGAAGATCAAGGAATTTATTGGCTTACAAATCTTTTTAATGTTATTTTAAAGACTAAAAAGATGACAGATGAGTGGAGAAAGAGTTTGTTGGTTCCTATATTTAAGAATAAAGGTGATGCACAAGAGTGTGTAAATTATAGAGGAATTAAGTTAATGTGTCATACATTAAAATTATGAGAGAGAGTAATTGAGCATAGGTTACGATGTGATACAAAAGTTTCATACAATCAACATGGTTTCATGCTAGGTAGATCTACTATGGATGCTATACATTTGTTAAGTGGTTTGATGGAGAAGTATAGAGAAAGTAAGGAGGATCTACATATGATATTTATTGATTTAGAGAAAGCTTATGATAAAGTTTCAAGAGATGTTCTTTGGAGAGCTCTAGAATAGAAAGGAGTTAATATTGGTTATATTCAAGTCATTATGTATACTAGAGTACTTTTTTTTGTCCAAACATAAGGAGGATTCATAAAATATTTTCCTATTTCAGTTGAATTACATCAAGGATTAGCTTTAAGCCCTTATCTTTTTGCTTTAGTTATCGATGTTCTTATGAGGAATTTATGGAAGATGTTTATTGATGTATGTTTTTTTACTAATGACATTCTTCTTGTTGATAAGAATAAAGAGGGAGTCCAAGAGAAACT
Organism: Cymbidium sinense; assembly: GCA_021442155.1. Taxonomy (NCBI): domain Eukaryota; kingdom Viridiplantae; phylum Streptophyta; class Magnoliopsida; order Asparagales; family Orchidaceae; genus Cymbidium; species Cymbidium sinense. The sequence continues at coordinate 76,098,727 of CM038227.1, forward strand.
TGAATTATGGAGGTCAACATTAGAGTCTAAAGGTTTTCATTTAAGTAGATCTAAAATTGAATATATGGAGAGTAATTTTAGTTGTAGAAGTTCTAGTGGTAGTGTTGTAACATTAGGTGAACAAGTCATTAAAAAGAGTGAGCGATTCAGATATTTAGGCTCTATTGTTGAAAATGATGGTGAAATAGGTGGCGATGTTATTAGTAAAATTCAAGTTGGATGGTTGAAGTGGAGGAATGCATCTGGCCTATTGTGTGATAGAAAAGTATCAGTTAAACTTAAGGGAAAATTTTATAATATGGTGGTTAGATCTACAATGATTTATGGTGTAGAATGTTGGTCAATAAAAGAGAAGCATAAGACTAAGTTAAGTGTTGCAGAGATGAGGATACTCAGGTGGATGAGTAGCTTTACTCTTAGAGATGAAATGCAAAATGAGTATGTTCAAGAAAAGTTTTGGAGTAGCTCTAGTGGCAGATAAGATTAAGGAGAGTTGTCTTAGATGGTTTTGCCAAATAAAGCGTCGACAGTCTGATGACCCAGTTAGGATAGTAGATGCATTAGATTTTCCATATGTTAAGAAAGGTAGAGGTATACCTAAAAATACTTGGTTAAGATGTATAAAAAATGACTTTAGTACACTTGAATTAAATGAGAATTTGACACATAATAGAGCACAATGGAGATGAAGGATTCATGTAGCCAACCCCACTTAGTGGGATAAAGGCTTGTTGTTGTTGTTGGTTAGATTTGAACAAAAAGTTTTAGTTACTTTATTGTCAAAATACTTTCTTGATCTCTTTTCATTCATTCTTTAAAAGATTTGAAAGAATTTCTTTTTTGATTGATTAAATTTGTTTTATGTTTATATGGCTTTCATATACTTTGAAATATTGAATATTATTTTGAAAAGTTATTCATTACATTGACTCAAATTCATTTAAGAATATAACTCAATATTGAGCTCTCTTACTTATTTATCTTAACATCATTTTGTTGGGATTTGAATGTAAAATTATTTTAAAATTTGAGAGTTAGATATTTTAAATTATATCAACTTTTCTTGTTCTTTTGAACATGTGATTATTGGGGTTGTACTTTCCCAATGTGAACAAGTATAGATTTTGGGTTGTACTTTCCTAATGTAGGGATGTACAAAAGATCGGGCATTGACATAAGCTAATTTTTGTGTTTGATTAAACCACATAAAAATCTCTATGCCTTCTGTCTTTTACTTTCTGCATTTTTATTTATTTGCTTGGGTACTTGCTTATTTGTTTAATATATTAAAATGGTTTTTGCAAATAATTTCTTATAAAGTTTAAAATTAAAATTTTAATTTAAAAGTTTCTTAAATACCCTATTCCCACCCCCCTCTTGGGTGACATAGCTCTTATTTCTTATTCTCAATTAATAATTATTTCAAATTGAACTAATTAAAATGGGTTTCTTAAAGGTCTTGAATTTGACTTTATTCATAAATCAGACAAAACCATCTTATGCACTTGAGAAGTAGGATTAGGATAGGTATAGTAACAAATTGAAAACAAAAATGATAGAATCAAAGGATTCCACTATATAAATAAATCTCTTATAAGAATGTTACGATAAACTAGAAATATATGATTCTTCATAACTTAGCCAAAAAGGCCTCTAAAATCTTAAAGGTTTCCCATTCTATAGGTACTACTAGAGGGCCATATAAGATGGTCGAGTAGGTAGACAAACAATTCAGTCATAATAAGAGAATTTATAGTGTTAGGTGTCTCTTTGATTTGGGTTGTCAGAATCAGCAAGATGATATGTCAGTCGTGTGTCTTAGGAGTGTCATTTCCCACTTGTGGGTTATTGTTGAGCATCAGTTGCCTGATTAGAATACTTCCACTTGCACATTCTCCATGCATGGGGTGAGTCTTCACTATGCGATTGATCATCGTATTAATTCCATTTTAACCATGACATCTTTTCTCCCACCTTATCTATAACACTCCTATGGGAATACATTTATCATAATAAAACATATATGTGAAAAGTTATCAATTTTATTACTCACCTCTTTTGGGTCAAGTTCTTTATATTGCTTTGCGATCGCAAGAAGTACTTTATTATTTTTATTGTGAGTTGCACAACTTAGAATTCTTGTAAGATTTTGTAATGATTTCTACATTAAATGTTTGATGTCACATTCACATTTTCAAGCTCTTATTACCACATCTATAAATTGTCACTCTATTTTAGCATGCCATAGGACCCTCAATTATTGTTGAATCACATATATTTATCCCATTACTCACTTCCATGTATAGGATGATGCTTCGATACCCTTTGCCCATGATCTTGAAGTCATCTAATTTCTTGACAAGCTTGAAGGTAAGGGGGCTGGTGGTAAGTCAGCCTCTACTAAGACCACCATAGAGAGGTCAACAAATGAGGTAGGGTCGATTATAGCTCCCAACAAATCCAAGAAGAGTACCACATGCTCTGCTTCTAGTGGAAGCCCAACCAAGAAGAGCAAGGCTGGCAAGTAGGCCAAAAAGTATGCCAAATTTTACTCTAGACTTGTCCGAGCTGATGAGTGCATCCATCAAATCAGGGCAAAGTGTTTTCTCAGTTGTGATGGAATTACTTCTTGATAATATTCCCAAGGCACAGCTACCTTACTCAATGATGACTATTGAAACATGATATGAACTTAAGAGGTCTATAAGTAGTTCTTGTTTAAGAGGAAAGATCTATTAGTGGTGAGGACAAAGTTTGTAGTAGTGAACGGTGAGCTTAAAATATTTGAAGCCAAACTCATAAAGCTTCATGAGGAAGTGAGTAGTAGGAAAAAAATAAGGAGCAAGTCATCTTGGAGATGACCCACCTTGCATAGTTGAAGGCAGAGTTAAATGTGGAGCTCTCTCATCACGCAAAGGAGTTTTATAAGAAGTAGACCAAGTTAACTATCTTCTTCAACTATCATGAGTCCAAGGGTTACAATAGGAAAAATTCAAAGAAGGCACCAACTACATCATCACCAAGTTAGTAAAACATGTCAAGTTGGATGGTAAATTTTAAAATTTTGATAATGTATTGTTGGTTAAAAATTCCTATACAAGTCACTTTCAAATATATGATGAGAAAAGAAAGACAAGACTATAGAAATTCATCTTTTTAGGATGCCACGCAGATCCATATATGTACTTATTCTGGTGATCGAGTACATCATCAAGGAAATAGTGTACTATCTCAAAAGATAGAAATTACTACCCTTTAATGGACCTAATCACCTCAATAAGGACTCCTAAGGATGATGGGTCTGCATATGTACTAGAGATTCTTCCCTTACTTTACTTGAAAAAGTAAAGCAGGGTTTATTTTAAACTGGGTTCATTAAGTTCCCTATAGGGGCAGGCCCCCCATAGTTAATTACATCTTAAGGAATGGAGATTCCTTGGAAAAACTCTTGATTAAGGTAAATGGTCGTTGTCTTTGAAGATTTCAATAAGGACTATCAATTGATTGGTTCATGTTTCAAGATCAAATGGGATTGATCAAAAGAGGGAGTTATTATCAAAGCCAAATGGAAGATAAGTAGGAGATACCAACGATGCTAGGAAACCTAGTGAGCATCTCAAACTATATTATAGTTGAGTTTTACATTTTTGAAATTGATTTAGTTTATTTAATTTTAATTTTTCATTATAAATTTAGGACTTATGATTCCTTAACACAAGATTAAAGAAATTCCTAAGAGGTGAGGAATTAAGCTTATGGCCCACAAAGAGGAGAAGCAATCTCAGAACCTAAATCTAGGGAGCTTTGGCGAGGGCTGAAAGCATAACCTAAACTTAAGGCAAAAATGGGTATTTGGTTTGCCTTCACAAGAAAGAACAAACAACCTAACAGCTTGAACTTACAACTGCCTAGGGGTGGCCTCCATCTAACTCCTTCTATAATTCTAAATACATGTAGGCAAGTCTTTATGCTTATGCTAGATAGCTAGACTATTATTTATTTAGAAAGAAAATAAGTACTTAAATTCACTCCCTAAAGAGACTAGATCTTGTAAAGGGCATACTTCAAATGACATAAATCTATTGCAATTCAAATTTCATCTTATTTTTAATTTTGGACAATTATTTTGACTCAGAATAATAGGACTCATATGACTAATGCATGAGAAAGAAGGTTATTGGCCAGAATCAGTGAGAATGGAAGAGGTGAGTTTCCACCATGGCTCTCAAAGGTTAAGCCAAGTTTCTCTAGCAAAGGTGGAAGCCCTCCAATCAAGAGTGAAATAAGATGTTGTTGTGCATGATATTATAAAAGAAATGCTCATCCAGCTAAGGGGTTGTTAATTCTTTTATCTTGATTTTAAATCTAAGCTTTAGGTGAGGTTATGAGTTCTTTATTTTTAATTTGAGATGTTAAGTTAGGTAAAAGATTTATTTTTCCCTAAAGAGCCTAATCTACATCCATGTCATACATAAAGTAAGGAAAAAATAGGAAAAGAATGCCACTTAATGCAAAAGCTAAATAAATCATCAATCAATTTATGAAGCTAATCATAAAAAGAATAAAAAGGCCGTTGTGGTCGGGCACCACCGTACAAAGATAAAAAAATATCAAATGTGGGTAGCTGAGCTCTACCCTTATACAACTCAAATTACAAATAAATTAAATTATAATTAAGCAAGGAATTCATTGTAATGGGGGTCTTAAGCTTTATTTATTCTTTCTTCTTTTCTTCTTTTGTTTCCTTATTTTGGATGGTTGGAAGGTGTATGCTCCAAGGCTTTACATGGTACATAAGATAGGATCTTATTACATAGGTTCATCCTAATCCCCATAACAATCATTATCAAAATCTTAATTGTACAAATTTACATGAAAAGGAAAGTGGAAATCTAACTAATACCTACAAAACAAAGGTTAGTTAAAATAAACCACACAAATCCCAAGCATGTATATTGGACTTATCACCCCACACATGGGTGACTAAGTCCACCTAGCCTATTGATTATGCTTAAGGGTATAAAGCACCTGCAAGCAAAGTCATTTATATTTTTATTTATGTTAGCTCCCCTTAAGCATAATCCCCTACAGAAAAGAATAGTTAGACTAAGAGAGTCCTACCATTCATTCTACGAGCATACATCCTAACATCCAGTCTAAAACATATATCACAAAACAAAATAAACATCAAACCATGCACCGACCTAACCTAAAGCTAGAAGTGGTGACTTAGGCTAATATGTGTGCTTTGAAGGTTTGTGTGGTATGTTTAGCTATGGTTTTTTAGGTTCAAATTTTCTGTGTGAAGAACATGTTCAACTTAGAGAGAGGTTTCATTTAAGTTGTTTAATTATTTTGGGTTGATTTTATTTCATGTTTTGATTTATTTTAAGTGGATCCTACAATTAATTACTAAGTTATGAAGAGAGGGAAAGAGAAGAGAACTTCTCTTTCCTTCCCTAACCTAAGTAATTTCTAAAGTAGATTCACATTTTAGTTTTGTTTAGGTGAATGTTTTGATTAAATCTATTAATTAATCCTAAGTTTGGATAAAATCTAAACAAACCTATTCAAAAGAAAGGCATTTTAAGATTAAGTAAAATGAGTCAAAATTCACATAACATGCATTACGTCATTTCTTTCTCAATATATTTAACATATATATATATGGATGGACCCTAAGAATATCTATACATACAAAATGAGAATATTTAACATACTTTATGATGCATGCTAAGTAATTCATTTAAGGAAATTTAGAAGTTGAATATGCATGATTTTCTTAAGTAGAAAGGGTTTCCTTATCCAAATTTTCACATACACATGAAAAGTAAGAAAGGCATAAGTGAGTACAGCCATTATTAACGAGGTGTACAAGACCTACTTAGGGCTACTTAAAGCCTCATAACCTCGGGTTGTCACTAATATACCACTTTCCTTAAATACAAACATGTGTATAAAAGAAATGAAATAGAAAAAGAATGCAAAAGTTGTATTAATGGATTCATTTTTATGCAATTTATGTATGTAAATATAGGTAACCCTCTTAAGTGATAGCATAGAGATGAATAGGATATGGAATTAGGTAAGTTTGGTTCTTTTCAAATGAACCATATATCTTACCAAATTCCTATTCAAAACTATACCAACATAAAAGAAAGGAAACCTATGCTAAGCATACCTTTATAATATTTTCACATGCAAGCTTATAATTAAAATATAAGTAGCATACTTTCAGATTTGTATTTGATTTATATGTTTTGAAAATAATTTGATTTAGTAGTGATAATAGCTCTCATATTTCTACTTTAGCCAACACATGCAAATTTGACATAAAGTAAACAATTTCATTTTAAATTGAATTTGAAAAATATGAATGCATGAAACCACATACAAATTTAACATGTTGGGAAAGATTCAAAGCAATGAAAGCATGTAAACAAGTTCACTTCACTTAAATCCTAAAGACATTCTTATAGAATAAGAAAGTTTAAAATAAATCAAAGTGAATTCAATGTGAATTTTATTTAGTTTGATGTTTGATCTAATTTTGAAAAGGTGAGTTGAGTTTCTTGTTCCTAACCCACTCCCACATCTGTTTGATATTATTATTTAATTTTTAAATAAATAGATCACCACCTTAGAATAATTAATGAAATAATTATGAGCCAATGAGATGACATAAAAACTCACAAGGAATTTATATTTGCAATGCACCTAATAAGAAAAGGCCTAATGCAATTTGGCTCATAATTAAAGTTAATTGCTAAGGGTTTAGCTTAAGTAATTTCAAAACACCCCACATTTATGAATTGGGTTTTGATTTTAATTGAACTTATTAAACACCAAGCATCTACCCAAAGTAGATTAATTAAGTTCTGAACTTTTAGAATTTTAGAAATTAATTAAGGGATATTAATGAATTAACCCTAATTAAGAGAGATTAAGAGAGAAAGGGGTTTAGGGAATAGCTTAAGGAAAATTCCCTAAAAGTATTCCCTAAACCTCCTATCAACTAGATTTGACCTTAATCAACCCTAATCATGGATAAAAACCACTAATCATATACCCTAATTATCCTTAATTACATAAAGAGGGTAATTAATAAATCTATATACAATTCTTCTAATCAAGAATTCAATAAATTCCAAGAAAATTAAGGGAGGTAGAAGTCATCCACTAAATCATACCCAAGAAGTTTGGGATTAATCAGAGGTTTAATTAAGAGGTAATTAGCAAAATGAAGTTCTCAATAAAACCCAAATTAAAAAAATTAATAATTCAAAACTCATTGAAATTAATTTTAAAATATTCTAGGTTTAATTATCTTTCCATAGATTTTATTTCATATTTTTTTGAATTTTTAGAGAGTTATGAATTTTAGAAGATCCTAGATTAATTAGCATTAATTAACATCCTAACTAATCTCTGTAGCACGCACGGCGCGGGTGGTGGTAGCACTTTACACGCGCATGTGAGGATTACCAAATGTCAAATCAAAATGGTGTGGCGCGGACACGGTTTGATCTCATGATCAAAGATTGGATGGCCGGATCTCGCAATTTTAAAATGGATAAAGATCTAAAATGTGAATTATCTCACGTCCATCCAAAAATGCGTGGATGGATGAGATCTCCTGTTCTTCCCCTTGATCAAGAGATTGTCCATGATCAAGGGAAGATCCGCTCTATTCAAAACCAAACTCAACCCACACCATCTAAAGCCAAAGAGCACATCCAACGGTGAAAATCCATGGATTTCTTTCACAAAGCTCCACACCACATTGAGTTTAATGGTTGAAAAATCATACCACGGAGGTGATCACCAGCTCGATCCCTTGGAAGCTTTGTCTGTTGAGACAAAGTTGTGTTGAAATGAGCTATTTAGGTGAATTGCTATGGACCAACCCCTAGCTCCTTGTTTTAATTCACCTCTCCTCCTTACTATGGGAACTCCAATGGAAGCTTGGGTGCACTGACTTAGCTCTATGAAGTATGCAGAAAAGTGGAAAATTGAGTATGGAGAAAGTTAGATTTTCTCCTCCCTATTTTCACTATTCAAAAATGAGAATGGGATATAAGAGCTTGGGAGCTCTCTAATCCCAAACTCAATCAATAAGGGAATTCATGATTGAATTGGGGAGTATATCTCCCCTTGAAGGATCGATGAATGCCATTGTGCCATTTTGATCCAATCATATTGGGGAGGCTATTTGATTAGAGTGTGCATGGTCGTTTGAGCCAAGTGGATTGCCAACCTCCCATGTGCTTGAATTTGAGTGGGAGAGGGAGTTTGAATTTTGCATTTTGACCCATGGTCGTTTGGTCTAGGGGCCAATTGGGCTAAAAACCCATTGGGTTGGGTGCACCACTCTTCATTAGGTCCCCTTGAGCTTTTAGGAAAGCCAAGTGGATATGAAGAGGGTATGACCAAATTACCCATGATTAAGCCAAAATTTGTTCTATGGGGTAGATGGTCATTTTGAATTTCTACTTTGGATATGTTGGTATGTGGAGAAACTAGGTTTGGCCAAGTTTCATGAGATTTGGAATTCATTTGATAGTTTGGCTCATGTTGACCCATTTAGGTCAAAATGGGTCAACTTGGGTTTGACCAATAGTCAAATTGGGAAACCAAGGTTGGGTCAAGTTCATATGACCATTTGAAATGTTTTTGGCTTTGGTTTGATTCAATTTGGTATAGTTTTGAATTTGGCTCATATTTTCATTTAGGTCAAATGGGTCAAGTTGACCTATTTGACCCATTTGACCTATTTGAGGTAGGTCAAGGGTAGGTTTAGGTTAGTCATATGGAGTGGATTGGTATCTTGTTTCCAATCAATTTATGTTCAAATTTGGCTCAACATGACCCCTTTAGTCATGTTGTCTAAGGTCAATTGGGCTAGTTAGGTCTAGTTGGCCAATTGAGGCTTTGGTCAAGTTCACAAGTGATTTGGAATGGACTTGACCCATTGGTTTCAATCAATTTGGCTTAGATCAAGTTTTGACACATTTTGACCCTTTAGGTCAAAATTGGGTCAACAAATCAAGTGGCCAATCTAGTTAGGCTCAAATGTTGGCTTGGTCAAGTTCAAACATAGGTCATGAGTGAACTTAGATCAATGGTTTCAATCAATTTGGCCTATGGTGGATATGTTAGGTTTCATTTTGGTTATGTTGATTTGGTCAACCCTTAGTTTGACTTGGTTTGACCCAATTTGATTGATTGATCATCCCATGATGATTGTTGATCATGATGAGAGGATATATGAGTTTGGTTCAATTTTGGTTAGGATTAAAATTTGGCTCATAAGGGTACTTTAGGTCACTTTGGGTCAAGTGAGCCTAAGTGGGTCAAATGGCTTGGTCAAAGCTTGATTTGAGTTGGTTGATCTTGTATATGGACTTATGATTGAAATATAAATTTTACATTTTGAAGTCAAATGGGTTTTGATCCATTTGACAATTTCATATTCAAAGGAGAATATGAAGGGATTTTGGTTTGATTTTGAACATTTGATTGTTTGATTGAAATTTGATTTATATATGAATCCATGATTTTGATTGAATGGAAGGAAAATCAAGAGTTTGGCTTGATTTGATTGATTTGGCTAAGTTCAAGATTTTGGCTTGATAGATTGGATTTGATTGAGTTTGATTTTGGAATTGTTTTGATTGTTTGAATTTATATTCATTTATATATGTGAATATAAATGAGAATATAAATGATCATGAGAAAATTTCAAGATTTGATTGAAATCATGATTTGGCTAAGTCCATTAAGAAGGATTTAAAGGACTTAGAAAATTTTGAGTTTGATTTGAATTTTGAATTTGGTTTGATTGATTTATATTTATATTTCATTTATATATGAATATAAATGAGATATAAAGATTATGAGAAAATCAAGGATTTGAATTTTAATGATGATTTAAAGATGTCCATTAATGGAAAATTAATTTAAGGAGATTTTAAATTGAATTTAATTTGGTTTGATTTGATTGATTTATATTTATATTTCATTTATATATGTGAATATAAATGAGAATATAAATGAGTTTTGAGAAAATCCCATGAGTTTGAATGGTTTGATCAAGTTTATAAGTCATTAATGGAAAATTAATGACTTAAAATTTTAATTGAAAATTTAATTTGATTTGATTTGATTGATTTATATTTATATTTCATTTATATATGTGAATATAATTTTGAGAAAATTGAGTTTGAAATGGTTTGATCAAGATTTAGGCTAAGTCCATTAATGGAAAATTAAAAACTTAAGAAAATTTCATGAATTGATTTTGAATTTTGAGTTTAGTTTGATTGATTTGAATTTATATTCATTTATATATGTGAATATAAATGAGAATATAAATGAATTATGAGAAAATCTCAAAGATTTGAATTGGTTTGATCATGATTTTGGTTAAGTCCTTAAGGGAAAGATTAAGGACTTAGGAAAATTAAACTTAGAATTTTGATGGATTTTGATCATGGGTTTCAATCATGATTTCAATCATGGAGTTGATTTGAGTTTGGAGAAAATCAAATAGAATTGATTTGGAGTTTGACTTGAAAGAAGGAAAGTGAGGAATGGTTTAAGCTAAGGGTAGGAAATTTTCCTAACACCCCTAAGGCATGACCTATTCCTATGGCTAACTCTTCTAAGTCTCTAGGGCTAGGTTGAGTGTCCACCTAATCACTAGATGTGTCTTAAGACTAAGAAACTTAAAGTCTAAAAGAAGTCCTATGTCTAAGATGGAGGGGTTGAGAGCTCATTCTAAAAATGAGGTCAACGAAGGGCACCCAATAGGTGTGGTGTGACTGACAAGAACACGCACATAGTGTTGACAAATGATCAACAACATCGAGAGATCACAAGCACTAAAAAAAAATCTATCCTTAACCCAAGGAAAGAAAGAATGAGCTTAGTGTGTGTGGCTCTACTTATGTCCAATACATAAGAGAGAGGGAAGAATCTACTAAGGGATAGAGTGTGAACCTTTCACTAGGGAAGCAAGTTCAAGTCATCCATAAGGGATGAAAGGTTTGATTTGATTCTCACTGAGGAGAAAAAGATTTGATTTCTTTCATTGGAGAAGAGGGTTGAATTTGTTTCAATTTTTATTAGGTTTAGATTTTTGAGATGAACCCTGTTGGTTTACAATAGATTGCACTAAGCAGGAGCCATGGAGGCTAAGACCTAACCCTAATTTACTAATCCAAAGGGGTAGTATACTAAACACGTAGTAAGACTAGCCAACCAAAGGGATGCCTTTTGGTATGCAATAGCAATACTAGGAAGAAAGTGTAGTAGACTTACATCCTCCAAAGTAAGGACCTTGTTGGGGTAATCTATTGGCAAGAAAATAGATTGAACCCAACCTAGTAACAATGAGTGAATGCCAGGGGACTTAGATCAACTCAAAGATAGTCAAGATATTTCATTTTTAATTTATTTATTATGATGGATCCCATGTTTGAAGTAATGGTAGGGCCATGAAGCCTAGACCAACTCACCAAAGGGAGTAGTCTCAAACCACTGGTAGACTATCCAACCAAAGGAAATGCCTTGGTATATACAATGGTCAAGTCTTAAGAAGAAAACATGAGGACTCACACCTTCTAGAAATAAGGAACCATTGGGGTGATCATCTTTGGGCAAAATCAACCTCTAGTGACTATTGAGTGAATGCCACCGGGGACTTAAATCAACTCAAGATAGTCAAAGATTAATTTTATTTTTAGATTTGTTTTGATGGATTTCATTGGTTTGTGATGGATCCGAGAAGGAGCTATAAGCCTAGACCTATCTCGATTTTGAAACAAAGGGAGTAGCTTCCCCGATGGGAGAACTATCCAACCAAAGGAGTGCCTTTCGTTTGCAATGATCAATTGAAGGAAGAAAGCTGGGACTCACATCTTCCACTAGAAAAGACCACGGGTGATTATTTGCTTTGGGCAACAAATCAACCCGACTAGGCTTGGTTTACGATAATCATGCTAGAAAGAATGCGTCATAATCTTATATCTTTCAAAGGGGAATGGCTGTCAGGGTAACCTGCTTGTGGTAAAATAAATTGAACTTGACCTAAGATCAAATATGGAGTGAGCACCGACTTGGGGATTTATCTCAACTCAAGTAGTCGCAATAAAGGGAGTTCTTTGACACGCCTAAAGATAGATGCCTGGAAAAGGGGCCCTTTGAGGTCTTGAATTCCTAATCCATAAGTGAATTAATTTTGTTTATTTTATTTGGTTTATTTTAGTTATTTGTGTTTTTTATAGTGGACCTTGTTAGTTTGTGAGGAATCAAACTGAGAAGGAGCTTATATCAGCTTAGACCTATCTCAAATTTATTGAACCAAGGGAGAATCTATGCATTTGTTGAACAAATTTTCCAACCATAGGGGTGGCTACTAGGAAAGGGGAATTGTCTAATCCAAAAGTAACTCGGGTAGTGTCTAAATGGGGTCACAAAGGACTCCAAAATAGAGTGCCTGTAGGGATGGGGCTACTAAGGGCTTAATCCAGAACCCTGAGAGAATGACATGGCTAGTCATATATCCAATAGGTATTCTGTCCAACTGGAGAAAGCATGGGACTCATATCCGCCAAGAGTGGTGTACTCACGTGTGAGTCTTCAGATAGCATAACATCAACCAAACTAAGGTGCTCATTGATTTATAATAATCAACATAGGAAGAAAGCTCAGGGGCTCACATCCTCTTATGGCCGATTGTTGGGATAGTCTCTTACCTCGGGTCTTTCGACTGGGGTATTCTTGAGTGAATGCTCGGGGACTTAGATCAACTCAAAAGTAGTCAAGAGAAAAGGAGCCTCTGGGGGACTTATCCTAAGCCTTAAACATATTTGACCTAGTTACAACATGATGGCTAGTTCAAGAAGAAAACACAAGGACTCACATCTTCTTAAATGAAGTAAATCATGAGATAGCTTACTGGGCAGTGAAGCCTACCATACTAACAAGGCACTTATTGATTTGCAATGGTCAAGTTAGGAAGAAAGCTCGGGGACTCACATCCTCCATTAAATGAGCACTGGGGTGACATACTAGGGAGGTAGCATGTAGACCTGACCTATAGCAGCTAAAGAGGGAGTGCCACAAGGAGCTTGCTCCCACATCAAAATAGTTTAAGATAAAAGATTTTGGTTTATTTTTGTGCATGTGTTAAAAGAAATAGGATGCCTCTAGGGGACTCTTTCACCTACTTTAAACACATTAGGGATTTTGATGAATTGGTACCATGTATGGAAAAAGGAATCCCACTAAGAAAGGATGCTGCTTGGGTTCTCTCACACCTAACTTAGTTATGCTAATCGAAATAGGATGCCTCTCAAGTTATCTTACACCTATTATAATAGCATCAGGAGATAGTGTTTGTATTGTGAAAGAGGGATTAGATGCCACTGGGGACTTTTACACCCACCTTAGACACGTCACAGTGGATTCGCAAGAAAAGCAAACAATGCTATGAAATAAAATGAAGATTTGATGAATGGAATCAGATTTTTGTTCTTTTATTAATTTTTATTTTCAAACATGTTTTGTTTCATGGGTAGTATTTCTTTAGATAGAGCCCATTAATTGGAATCCTCGGGTGTTTCCCTTTACAGTCAATAAGCTGATAAGATCCTCCTTGGTAGGCCTTCTATATGACATATGGGACTTCCCAAGTGAGTTCAAACTTGCCTCCCACCTTTCGATGGGGAACAACTAGTCTCCTTAGGACTAACACAAGTTCTCCTACTCGGAAAGACCTAGGGTGGATCAGCTTGTTGTGAGATTGAATCATTTTGGCCTGATACAACTCGAGGTTTTGGCACGCCCATAGGCGACTCCTCCAAACCTTCTCTTCTAATCACTTGCATTCTCCTCTGGATCTTGTTACCCAATGCTATCCTTATTCAAGGGAGTTTAACTTCTAAAGGATGAATGACTTTAGACCCATACACTAAGGAAAATGGGATAGAGTGAGTTAGAGTTTGGTATGTCATAGCTACAAAGCTTCAACCCATCATTCCACTTGTCGTTTTATTTGTCATCAAGAGTCTTTTTCAGTATCTGGATGAGAGTTTTGTTGAACTCTTCTACAAAGCCATTTGCTTTAGGGTAGTAGATGGTGGAGTATCTCCAATCTATACTATGTCTTCTGGCTAAGGTGTTGATTTTCATGCTTTTGAATGCAGTACCATTATCGAATATAATTCATTGAGGCACCCTGAACCTATATGCGATATAGTTCTTAAAAAATTGAAGCACATGCTGAGTTGTGACCTCTCTGAGTGGGATGGCTTCCGCCCACTTGGAAAAGTAGTCAGTGGCAGCTACGATGTATCGATTCCCCTTGAAAGAAGGACAATCGATCAGACCTACAATGTAGGTACCCCAACACTCAAATGGCCATGAGGCCAATGTAAGGTGTAGAATGTTGGGTGGCTGGTGGAGGAGCACACCATGTACCTGACATTGATGGCATCTCCTAGTTACATCCATGCAATCTATGATCATAGAAGGCCAGTAGTATCCAAGTCTTTTAATCTTCATCTTCATCTTTAGACTGCATTGACATGCTCCACATAGACCTGAGTGTACCTCAGTTATAATGCCATGGGCTTCGTATTTATCTAAATAGCATAACCACATTTGGTCAAAGGACCGGCGGTATAGGGTGCCAATAATAAGAGCATAGGAGAGAGGTCTCTATTTCACCTGATGGGCTTGTGACTTTTCTTGAGGTAGTTTGTCAGTGTTCAAGTAATCTATGAATAGTTGCCTCTACTCTAGCTCCTTGTCCATTTTGGAAATGGAAACCTCCCCTTCAAGGTAAAGTCTCTCGATTATTTTAGCATCAATAAGGGATTGGACTTGTCTATTTTGGACCCTTATTGAAATGGACTCATCGTCCGGACATGCCAACTCTTTGGTAAGTTTGGCCAAGGCATCTACTACTGCATTTGGTACTTGGGGAACCTTGTTGATGATGACTTCTAGAATCTGGGCCAACAACTTCATGGTATACTGGTAGTAATGACAAAGCTTGGGTTTGAGAACGGTAGATGTCTAGTTGATGACCAGAATCCCCAAAGATGTTGATGCTCTTGACACGATGGTGATGGCTAACTCAGACGTGTCAAAGCCTCATACTCAGCCTCATTATTGGTGTAGGGGTTGGAAAGGTAGTATGAGAATCTCATCACATCATAATTTAGAGTTAGAAGAACTATTCCTACCCCTACCTTTCCTGGGAGAATAGATTGTGGTGGTTCACCTTTAAGAAAAGCAGCAGCATCAAAATACATCTCCCATCGTTGGCTGCCTCCCCTAAGTTCATGATTTGTTCATCGGGGAGATCATCACTAAGCGTCGGGAGGAAAGTGTGTTGCTAAAAAAATCCTCTAGTGTCTATCATTTTACTACACGGAGAGGTACAAATATGTTATCAAACTACGAGAGGATCATGGACCAAAGAGACAAATGTCTAGAAAGCATTAGCCGTGTCATGAGATACTACAGAAGATTGGTTCAAGAGATCAAGTTCAACTTTTGAGAAAGCATATAATGTTGTAGCATTTGGGAAGCAAAGATTAAATCTAGGCAATGTTTCTTAATAGGTGGATAATTTGCTTCAGTAGGAATTAGATGATGGCTGAGGTAGTAGAGAGCGCTTTCCTTTCCTTCATCATTGGCTTGGGCCAATAGAGCACCGAGAGAGTCATCCAATGCATCAGTGTAAAGGATGAGTGGTCTTCCAGAAATAAGGGCTGCTAGAACTGGCAGCTTCACCAAATACTCTTTGATGTCTTCAAAGGCATGCTGACACGTATCATTCCACTTGAACTTGGCATTCTTTTTGATACATGCTGAAAATGGCTTGCATCTCCCTGATAGGTTTGAGATAAAGTTCCTTTGATACGCCAGCCATCCTTGGAAGGATCTAAGTTGAGTAAAACTCTTAAAAGGTGGAATTTCTAAGATAGCTTTAATCATTTTAGGATCTATTTCTATTCCCCAGTGTTGAACAAAAACCTAGGAATTTTCTGACTCGAAGACACTTGATTCATTTTAAGGTTATATTGTCTTAATCATTCAAAAACTACTCTCAAGTCAAAGAGGTGATCTTCCTTTTTTCTGCTCTTGACTACCCTCAACCTGATGATGGATGAGTTCATTGAAGATCTGAGACATGACCCGTTGGTATGTAGCACCAGCATTTTTAAGGTCGAAAGGTATGACCCTATAGCAAAAAATTCTGATCGAGGTAAGAAAAGTAGTGTTTCTTTCATCTTCAGGAGACATCTTGATTTATTTATAGCAAGATGATCCATCCATGAAAGAAAAGACTACATGAGATGAGGCGATGTCCACCATTAACTCTAGTATAAGAAGAGGAAACTCATCCTTAGGACATGCCTTATTTAAGTCCCTAAAATTGATGTATATGAAAATTTGGCCATTCTTCTTCTAAAGTGAGATGACACTAGCTAACTAGGTAAGATATTTTTCTTTCCTGATGAAACCAACATTGATCAGATTCTTGACTTCATAAATGACCTATTATTCAATTTCTAATCACATGCGTCTAGGTGCTTGCTTAATAGGGGTAACGTTAGGGTTTATTGCTAGCTTGTGGACTGCTACATCATGAGATAATCTGGGCATTTCTTCATAACTCCATGTGAAGCAGTTTTTAAACTCAATAAATAGCCTAACTAAGTCATTGATTTCTTCTTCATTCAGCAATGAACTAATGTATGTCGGGCATGGATTTTCTTCTATCCTAAGGTTGATTTCTTTAAGCTTATCGATTTTTGAATAAATTTTCTCTTGAAATTCTTGTGGTGCCTCTTTGACTTGGAGATCAATTGGATCATCTGAAGTTTCTAAACACACATTCTCATAAGAGTTGTAGATGCATGAGAAGAAACTATCAGATTCCAAATGGTTGGTAACAACTAGGCAATAATCTTCATCATCGACCGAACCCACTATACTGAGTCCTAGTCTTGCTCTTGATTGTGCTTCCCTCTTTGTATTGTTCTATAGCTTTTTGAAGTATTCTGACCTGTGCTTAGACCATGTGTGAGGAATAAACCTTTCTTTATAATATTTTAAACAAAAGGCAAGTAAAAGTTAAAAGGTAATTCCATTAATTCTTTAAAAGTATCCTCCTCAAGCCTTACATCAACTTCAGGGACTTAAGGATGATGATCCCAAAAAGAACTTCTACTTCTTGTCATTGGAAGACTTAGGTACTCCTATAAACTGGAACATGACCTCTGTTGGCTGAAAGCCAACTAGGGGGTCTCCCACCATTAGGTTGAGCCATCTTACCCACATGTCTATACGGTGGAATGAACTGTGGGTGGAATGTGACATGCTAATCTATTTCTTCTTAAATTCTTCTTTCTTGTTCACTTGGACTTCTATTTTTCTTTCCATTTTCTTTTATCTTTTCTTTTGCTTTTCTATTTGCATTTGAGTTTTTTCCAAGTTCATGAGAAAGGGTGCTTTGAGGAATATAGCAGTTCGCATCCTCATAAATCTCAACCTCTCTAACTCAAAGTGGCTTTTCATTTCCATGGACACAGCATTCAATTCCATCTTTTTTAAACTTGATGCACTAATGAAGGGAGGATGGAATAATCTTATTTTGATGTATCCGAGGCCTGCCAAGCAAAGTAGTGAATGAAGTATTCAAATCAATGATGTAGAACTTGGCGTTAGTCTTCCAGTCACCTATCTCTAATGGTAAATCTATATAACCTAAAGCATGCTCTTGAACATTGAATCCTCTCAACATCATCCTATCTCCTCAGATAGTAGAGAAGTCGATCTTCAAATAAGTAATAGTCTTTAGACTCATAATGTTCACTGATGCACTTTGCGAGTCTAAACCTATCCATGTCGACTGTGATGTAGAGGGGACAGTTGTGCTCCAAGTCCCCCAAAAGAAGGTCTTCACTTGTGAAGGTTATCCCTTGGGCATTTTTTGCATAATGTGCTTCTTTACCTATAGCGGTCAGCTGAGCTAAGCATATTTCAGGATCAAAGAGGGCCTTGATTAGTGATTCTCTCATTTCTTTGGATAAGACATGGGCATCATATATGCTTTGCTTAGAAGAAAACTTTCTTAGATGAGAAAGGATGTTGTAGTCCACCTTCAGCTGGTCTTCCACAAGCATATTCAAGGGTGGAGCATTCTATGAAAGGGCTTCTCGATCTTCAGTACTAATGACTTATTTCCCTCTATCTTGAGGTGTTGTCCTAGGAGGTAGAACCTTGCCACTATGATGGTTGACTTTGATGATTTCTTGCAGTAAGGTGGTGGAAAGTTCTACCTGCACTTCAGGCTCACCTATTGCTTCTCCTATGTGACCCTCAAAATTAGATGATTCCAAGTCAATCTCAAGTGATGAACCCTTAGTATTCAGAGTTGGAAAGTCCAACTCTGAATCAGAAAGAGGAAGATTAGAATTGTTATAGTTATTTATACTTGAAGAGTTATCATTAGGAATAGAAGAAGATAACCCATCAAAAGTGTCATAGATGTCATTCAAACAAGCTTTATTCTTCAATTTCTTGGAATTATTTGGAGGTACAAAGTAGAAGTCAAGTAAAGAGAGTGGAGTTAGAGATTTGATGCCCTTATCCATTGATACAAGAGTTCTACTAGTAGAAGAAATAGAAGAGCTAGCTAAAATGGAAGAAATCATTAGTGTGGAAGGTACAATTGGAGGTGGAGGTCGGACACTCGGGTCGTGTTTAAAGGCTATCGGTCACATGTCATGCTGCTGTTGTTGGGCTCCCACTTTTCTAAAGTTGGCATTGACAACTTTCAAACCTCTTTGGTTTTGGAGGTTTGAGTTGTCAAGAACCTACAAAGAAAGCTTCTTGATCTTCTGAATTATTATCTTAGAGATTTTTAATAAAGAAATGTCCTAACCTTCTTTAGTTATGGTAAGATCACATGTATCCCCAAGGATTACCCTAATAGAACTGGATGGTTGTTCCATAGGGTATTCTTTTGGGATAACTATGACACCGGCCTTGAAATTGTGTTCAAGCCAGTCCTTGAATGTGAAGCAATCCTCCAAAATGTGGCCTAGCATACGATAGTAAGGGTAAAAGTTTGGATCATGATTTTTGCCTACTTTCACTGGTCTCCAAGGCTTGGGTAACTAAAAATCAGGTTTCTTTAAGAGATTCTTAAAGATTTTCCTGATTACCTCCCTCTTAAAATAATAAGGTTTGTTTAACTTATCTAAAATAGTAGGTGGACCATAACTATCTGATGGAGGATATGCATGTCGCTGCTGCTATTGGTATGGCTGAGGCAGTGGTTGTGCTGGCCTTAGAGGCAATAGTGGAGGCGGATAGGGCTACCTGAATGGTGGCAAAGGAGGTGGAGGCTACTGAGGTTGTGGTCTCTCGGATTGATCTCTAGCTGGACACTTCCCCTTGTCAACTGCTACTACTTCCTTTGGCTTCTTCTCATAAACCTTTTATGGTTTTTGCGTAGGCAACTGATCTTGAAAAGGAAACTATTTGGCCTATTTTTGTAGATTAGTCATCTTGTTGATTAGCTTCTCAAATGTTTTGATAGTTCAGCCCTTAAGCATGAAGGTGACCGAGCCATGAATATTCTTCAAGAGAATCTCAATGGCATATTGTTTAGACAGCTATGATTCTCACTTCATACTCAGGTTACTCCATCAAAGAATATAATCAACAAGTGACTCACCGGATTATTGTTGTGTTACAACGAGATCACCTACAGTAACCCTTTACTGAGCCCCAGCAAATCTCTTGATGAAGAGTTGCTCTAACTTAGAAAATGTCTTTACTGAATCATTGGACAGTTCATCATACCAATCAAAAGTAATACTTGCTAGGCTACTAATGAAAAGGTGAAAGAGTAAAGCATCACCGGCACCTGTGTTGCAATAACTGACCCTGAAATGTGTTATGTTTTACCTTGGGTTTCCACTGCCATCAAAGCTTTTGAAGGAAGGAGGCATGAAACCCTTGGGATATTGGATATCATCAAATTCCTCTAGGTAAGGTCTACCCTTTAGAACTGATGATCCACCCCGGGCTTGAGCCAAAGCTTCCTTCACCTGCTATTCAACCATAGATTTTATGTCATTTTCGTGTATGGAGGTACTTTCCACTACCTTCCTATATAGGCTAGTGCTACCTTGCTCAATGGGAGGTAGAGTCTTGGTTGAGTCCAAGACATGGACTAACTCAGGTTGATTGATGTCCATTGTAGTAGGATGAACTAAAGGGGTTTGCTTCTAAAGCACTGACACTGCTAACAAGTCCTGTAATTGACCATCCCTATCAACGCTCATCCTTCCTCAACTGATGTCGAGTGTTTGCGTGTGTCTTGATCAACCACATCACCTTCCATGGCTTGTTGTTCCCTAAGAAGAGATCCTCTAGTGTCAACCATGCAAACTCCAGCTGAATACCCCATCAAGTCATCTTCATTAGGATCAAAGCTAACTTTCTCTTCATCGAACAAATCGTACTCTAACATTTCCTTCTTCACCATGAAATAATGTGAAACTATCTCATCTAAAGAACACTCCATCTGAGCAAGTACAGATAGTCTAGGCTGACAAGTGTGGTCACTATCATGCATTGAGAGGCACCAAAGCTCGCCTGTCACTGGAGAGTCAATACAGTGTGGACTATACTCACTAGATGAATGACACTCCTAACTGCTACTAGCTATGAAAGGGGTAGTAATCTTAGGATGCTCCACTACCAGCAGTGCTTGGACTCATCTCATCGGAATATTTGTTGTCACCACCCCACATCCATGTAGGGGAGTTAGTGAAGGGATGACCACAATGCTTTAGGTTCCCCACTCCTTCTGCACTACCACTAGGGCAGAAGGTCGAGCAGGAGAGCTCGACCCTACCATAATTGGTGGTGTAGAAGGGGTAGGATCCCTTGGTCATAGCTAGAACACCAATGGGGTGTGCTTCTCCCCAAATGCGGACTTAATGGCCTTAGATAGAATGGGAGATGCTGTAACCTGAACTAGTGATGGCAGACGAGGAGTAGAACGCTGGGGTGGAGACACCACCAACTATATGTGCACAGGACTACCCTTCTGTGGTGGCTAATCCTAGTGAGAAGGATACTATCAGTATAGTCAACGTGGGTAATGCGCCGAGCTAGAAAATCAATCAAAGTGAAAGCGGCCGACTAACAACCCTGTTGCTTGCTAGTAATGTATGGGCCGGAATCTACTTCCCCATGTTGGGATAATCAAGATCAGTGCACTGCATATGCTCTACTACACCTGGCGGATCGAGGGTGACATACGACCTCTTGCTCCTTCAAACTGTTGGTCAAAAATGTACAACTAGAGGAGGTGATGTCATTGTACTTCGTTCAGTTACGTATTGCTATCTATCGCAAGAGAGGATAGGCGGTTTCTATGTGGTGAAGTGAAAGTGGGAACTCATCGATCCTGAGCTTCTTTGCCATCCCTTTATCAGGTGTGGTACCACTTGATCATGTGGTTCTTTTTCCTACACTATGTATGGGTAAGATGGGAGGAGTGTGAGCTAGACTATACTCAAATGTAGGGGAGGCAAACCTTGAGACTAGGAGAGCCTTACCCTTAGAGGGTACAGATGGTAGGGTACTAGCCCTCATTGGCAACATGAGCAACTCACGGGGTGAGCTGTCAAGGTACTCGCATAGGCACTTATAGCGATGTTATGAATGTACCATAATTTCCTCTTTAGCGAGAGAGAATCGGAGGGTAAGTAAATCGATGACCGACGCCGTTCACCTTGGTCTCTTGTGAGTGAGTGCCTTCACAAGTAATCGTGGCTCCCTCAATACCCCACCAAAGTGAATCAAATGGGTATGATCCATACGAGAGAAGCCAGCCTGATCTAAAGCCAGATCCATACTATGGGGGAATGTAAAGACAAACTTCTGAGAACCAACCATTTCAACAACTATAATAGACTGAAACTAAACTACTACTGCACTGACTGTAAAGTTCTGCAATGAGAAATGAATTTGTATTAGATTTTTGTCTATATAGATTTTTTGAATTTGAAAATTTGAACCCACATCCAACAACTTGGAAGTGTTAAGTGGGGTTCAAATAGATTCGAGTGGATTGATAAAAAGAGGATTTGAATATGACTCCAACTTGAACAAATTTAGGTATGTTGAAATATAGATTCAAAATTTTTGATAAGGATGCTTCCATAAGTTCATGGTTTGTTCGAATTTTGAATTTTTGATTTGAGGACCCTTTCCTTTAACAAATTTGGGTATGTTAAACTAAGGGTCAAATCAATTTTGTTTTTTTATTATTTTGGAATTTCACTTAGAAAATTTAGGTATGCTAAGTGAAGTGTTTGACAAAGTGATTATTTCTTTTTTATGAATTTTCTTTTGATTTTGAAAAAATTTGGAATTCTTGCTTAGCAAATTTAGGTATGCTAAGTGAAGAACCCAAGTCTGTTTTGTTTGATAGAATTCTTAGCAAATTTAGGTATGCTAGGAAAATCCTAAGTGTTTCATTTTTGTTTTAATGTTTTGATTTTTTTAAAAGGTAGGGTCCTTAACAAAGTTAAGTATGTTAAGGAAATCCTAAGTGTTTCATCTATTTTGATTTGATTGAAAGTGAAGACTTTTCTTTAGCAAATTTGGTAGCTAAAGATGGAGTCCCACTTACTTTGGTGAAATAAAAATTTCATTTAGCAAATTTGGGTATGTTAAATGAAATTCCAAATGGTGTGTTCAAAATTTTGATTTCATTTTGCTTTTGAAAATGGAAACTTCTCCTTAGCAAATTTGGTATGCTAAGGATGGAATTTCTAAGATGTTCGAAGATTTTTTTTTTTGGCTTTGGAGACACTTAGTAAATTTGAGTATGTTAAGTGAAGTTTGAAATTGTGTTTGAACATTTTTTAGATTTTATATTTGGAGACCTCACAACACAAATTTGGGTATGTTAAATGAAGTTCCAAAAAGTTGTTTGAAAATTTTTGAGTTTGGGATTTGGAAACTCTACTTAACAATTTTGGGTATGCTAAGTGAAGTTCCAAATGTGTTTAGAAAATTTTGGATTTTGAATTTGGAGACTTCACTTAACAAATTTGGGTATGTTAAATGAAATTTCAAATGTGTTAGAAAATTTTGAATATGATTGTTGATTGTTTTGATTTTGGGTTTGGAAACATCACATAGCAAATTTGAGTATCTTAAGGATGAAGTTCCAAAATATGTTTCAAAAGTTTAAAATATAATTGTTGATTTTTAATTTTGGATTTGGAAACTTCACTTAGCAAATTTGATTATGCTAAATGAAGTTCCAAATGTATGTTTGAAATTTTTTCTTGGATTTTGAATTTGGATACTTCACTTAACAAATTTGGGTATGTTAAATGAAGTTCCAAATGTGTTTTGAAAATTTTGAAATATGATTGTTGATTTTTTGATTTTGGGTTTGGAAACTTCATTTAGCAAATGTGAGTATGCTAAGGATGAAGTTCCAAAATATGTTTGAATTTAAAATATGATTATTGATTTTTAATTTTGGATTTGGAAACCTCACTTAGCAAATTTGATTATGCTAAATGAAGTTCCAAATTTATGTTTGAAAAATTTTGTTCGATTTAAAATTTAGATACTTCACTTAACAAATTTGGGTATGTTAAATGAAGTTCTAAATGTGTTTGAACATTTTGAATTTTGGATTTGGAGACTTACCTTAACAAATTTGGGTATGTTAAATGAAGTTCTTATTGTGTTTTAAGAATTTTAAATTTTGAATTTGGAGACTTCACATAACAAATTTGGGTATGTTAAATGAAGTTCCAAATGTGTTTAGAAAATTTTTGGATTTGAATTTGGAGACTTGACTTAACAAATTTGAGTATGCTAAATGAAATTTAAAATGTGTTTGAAATTTTGGAAATATGATCGTTTAAGTTTTAATTTTTTGAAAGAGAGGACTTCCATTCAACAAATTTAGGTATGTAGAATGGAGATCAATCTTATTTTTGAAATATGAAATTTTTGTTTTGTGTGTGATTGTTGCTTTTTTGAAAGAGAGGAATTCCAACTTAAAACATATGTCATATATGTTCAAGTGGGATTTCCTAAATGATATTTATTTTTAGTTGGGAATGAAATCTACATTTAATAAATTTGAGTATATTAAATGAGGATGTTCATGTGTGCTTTCTGAAAAGTTTAATTTTGTTTGGAAATGAACTTTCTATTCAATAAGTGTGAGTGCATTAAATAGAAAGATTCATGTGTGCTTTTTAAAACTTTATGATTATGATTGTGATTTTTGAAAGGATGATTGTTCATTTTATTTTGAAAATGAAATCTTCTTCAAGTTGAATTGAAAGAAGATATTCATTTGGGCTTTTGGAAAATCTTCTTCAAGCATACCATTCATTCTACGAGCATACATCCTAACATCCAGTCTAAAAAATATATCACAAAATAAAACAAAACATCAAACTGTGCATCGGCCTAACCTAAAGCTAGAAGTGGTGACTTAGGCTAATGTGTGTGCTTTGAAGGCCTGTGTTGTATGCTTAGCTAAGGTTTTAGGTTCAAATTTTTTAAGTGTGAAGAACATGTTCAACTTAGAGGTGGGTTTCATTTAAGTTGTTTAATTATTTTGGATTTATTTTATTTTAAATTTTGGTTTATTTTAAGTGGATCCTAAAATTAAGTACTAAGTTATGAAGAGAGGGAAATAGAAGGAGACTTCTCTTTCCTTACATAACCTAAGTAATTTCTAAAGTAGATTCACATTTTAGTTTTGTTTAGGTGAATGTTTTGATTAATTCTTTTAATTAATCCTAAGTTTGGATAAACTCTGAACAAACCTATTCAAAAGAAAAGAATTTTAATATTAAGTAAAATGCGTCAAAATTTACATAACATGCATTACTTCATTTCTTTCCCAACATATTTAACATATATACATGGATGGACCTAAGAATATCTATACATACAAAATGAGAATATTTAACACACTTTATGATGTATGCTAAGTAATTCATTTAAGAAAATTTATAATTTTGCTATGCATGATTTTCATTAGTAAAAAAAGGTTTCCTTATCATAATTGTCATATACACACATGAAAATAAGAAAGGCATAAGTGAGTATAGCATCATTGTTAACAAGAGGTGTATGTTATAATACCTACTTAGGGCTACTTAAAGCCTCATAATCTCGGGGTTGTCCAGACTAATATAACACTTTCCTTAAATACAAACATGTGTATAAGAGAAATGAAATAGAAAAGGAAAATGCAAAAGATGTATTATTGGATTCTTTTTTGTTTATACAATTTATGTATGCAAATATAGGTAACCCATCTTAAGTGGTAGTATAGAGATGAATAGGATATGGAATTAGGTAAATGTTAGGACCTTTTCAAATGGACCATATATCTTACCAAATTCCTATTGAAAACTATACCAACATAAAAAAGAATGGAAATCTATGCTAAGCATACCTTTATAATCTTTCACATGCAAACTCATAATTAAAATATAAGTTGCATACTTTCGAATTTGTATTTGATTTATATGTTTTAAAAATAATTTGGATTTAGTAGTGATAATAGCCTCTCATATTTCTACTTTGGCCAACACATGCAATATTTGACATAAAGTAAACAATTTCATTTAAAATTGGAATTCAAAAAATATGAATGCATGAAACCAGATGACATACAAATTTAACATGTTGGGGAAAGATTCAAAGCAATGAAAGTATTTAGACAAGTTCACTTCACTTAAATTCTAAAGACATTCTTATAGAATAAGAAAGTTTAAAATAAATCAAAGTGAATTCAATGTGATTTTTATTTAGTTTGATGTTTGATCTAATTTTAAAAAGGTGAGTTGAGTTTGTTGTTCCTAACCCACTCCCACATCTATTTGATATTTTTATGTAATTTTTAAATAAATAGATCCATTTTTATGTATTAATTAGGTTAAAGTATAAATTAAGTAACTTAATTAACCCTTACCAACACCACCTTAGAATAATTAACGAAATAATTATGAGCCAATGAGATGACATAAAAACTCACAAGAAATTTATATTTGCAATGCACCTAATAAGAAAAAGGTCTAATGCAATTTATCTCATAATTAAAGGTTAATTAAGCTAACGGGTTTAGCTTAAGTAATTTCAAAACACCCTTTGACATATATGACTTGGGTTTTGATTTACTTAATTGAACTTGGGTTATTAAACACCTGAGTATCTACCCAAAGTAGATTAATTAAGTTCTGGAACTTTTTAGAATTTTTAAAAATTAATTAAGGGTATAATTAATGAATTAACCCATAATTAAGAAGAGATTAATGAGAGAAAAATAGAGTTTAGGGAATAGCTTAAGGAAAATACCCTAAAAGTATTCCCCAAACCTCCTATGAGTTTAGGGAATAACTTAAGGAAAATACCCTAAAAGTATTCCCCAAACCTCCTATGAGTTTAGGGAATAACTTAAGGAAAATACCCTAAAAGTATTCCCGAAACCTCCTATCTACTAGATCTGACCTTAATCAATCCTAATCATGGATAAAAACCACTAATCATATACCCTAATTATCCTTAATTACATAAAGAGGGTAATTAAGAAATCTACATGCAATTCTTCTAATCAAGCCTTCAATAAATTCTAAGAAAATTAGGGGAGGTAGAAGTCATCCCCTAAATCATACCCAAGAAGTCTGGGATTAATCAGAGGCTTAATTAAGAGGTAATTAGTAAAACAAAGTTTCTAATTAAACCCAAAATAAGAAAAAATTATAAATCAAAAATCATTAAAAGTTAACTTTAAAATATTCAAGGTTGAATTTTCTTTACATAGGATTTTAATTCATATTTTTTTGAATTTTATAGATAGAGTTATGAATTTTATAAGATCCCTAGATTAATTAGAATTTAATTAAACACCCTAACTAATCCTAGCACACGACCCGATGTGTGGTGGAGACAATTAGCATGCCTTACACGTGTCACACCATGAGGGATTCACTTTAATGTCAAATCCAAAATGGTGGCTGACGGCAAACACAGTTTGATCTCTGCATCTGATCAAAGATTGGATGGCCATAGATCTCCTCGTGATTTTAAAATGGATAAAAGAAATCTAAATGTTGGTAATTATCTTGGTCATCCATCCAAAATGCACGGATGGATGGTTGACATCTCCCATGTTCTTCCCCCTTGATCAACAGAGATTGTCCATGATCAAGGGGAAGATCCTAGCTCAATTGAGCTCGGATTCAAACCAAACTCAACCCACACCATCTAAAGCCAAAGAGCAGCACATCCAATGGTCAAAACTCCACGAGATTAAAATTTCTTTCATAAAACTCCACACCACATTGAGTTTAATGGTTGAAAAATCTCATACCACATTGGAGGTGATCACCGATGCTTGAGTCCCTTGGAGAAGCTTCGTCTTGTTGAGACGAAGCTGTGTTGGAAGAATGAGCTCTTGAGGTTACGTGAATTTCTTTATGGACCAACTCCCCTTGCTCGACTTTGTGGCTTTAATTCAATTTAACTCCTCCTTACTATGGGAGCTCTAATGGAAGCTTGGGTGCACTCGACTTAGCTCCCAGATGAAGTATGCAAAAGCAATTGGGTGAAAATTGAGTACGGAGAAAGTTAGCTCTTCGATTTTCCTCCCCTATTTTCACTATTCAAAAATAGAGGATAGGAACATGGCTAGAGCTCAAAGAAGCTAGGGATCACTCTCTAATAGCTCCATACTCTCCCTAGTACTCAATCAAATGTGGAATTCATCGATTTGAATTCAATTAGGGGGAGTATATCTCCTCCCTTGAAGGATTAGACGGCTGTAAGCCATTGTGTCATTTTGATCAAACTGATCATATTGGGGAGGCTATTTGAGATGTTAGGAGTGTGTGCATGGTCTGTTTGAGCCAAGGAGTGGATTTCCAACCTCCCATGTGCTTGAATTTGAGTGGGAGAGGGAGTTTTAATTTAGAGTTTTGACCCATGGGGTCGAGTTTGGTTTAGGGGACAATTGGGCTGACCCAAACCCATTGGGTTGGGTGCACCACTCTTCACTAAGTCCCCTTGAGCTTTTAGGAAAGCCTCAAGTTGATATGATGGTCAAAATTTGTTTTATGGCCTAGGGATAGGATGTTCATTTTGCTAATTTTCCACTTTGGATATGTAGGGTATGTGGTAAAACTAGGTTTGACCAAGTTTCATGAGATTTGGAATTCATTTGATAGGGTTGGCTCATGTTGACCCATTTAGGTCAAAATGGGTCAAGTTGACTAATAGGTCAAATTGGGTCAAACCAAGGTTTGGGTCAAGTTCATATGACCATTTGAAATATTTTGGTGGCTTTGGTTTGATTCAATTTGGATTAATTTTGAATTTGGCTCATATGACTTCATTTAGGTCAAATGGGTTAAGTTGACTTATTTGACCCATTTGACCTATTTGAGGTAGGTCAAGGGTAGGTTTGGGTTTGGATAGTCATATGGAGTGGATTGGTATCTTTGTTTCCAATCAATTTTGGTTATGTTCAAATTTGGCTCAACATGACCCCTTTAGACCGTGAATCATGAAGAAAAATCAAGAGTTTGACTTGATTTGAAATTGATTTGTCTAAGTTCAAGATTTTGGCTTGAAAAGCTTAGATTGGATTTTGAGTGGATTTGAGTTTGATTTTTGGAATTGATTTTGATTGTTTGAATTTATATTTCATTTATATATGTGAATATAAATGAGAATATAAATGGATCATGAGAAAATTTCAAGGATTTGACTTGGTTTAATCATGATTTGGGCTAAGTCCATTAAGAGGGATTTTAAAAGACTAAGGAAAATTTTGGAGTTTGGATTTGAATTTTTGAATTTGGTTTGATTTATATATATATATATATATATATATATATATATATATATATATATATATATATATATATATATATATATATATATATATATATATATATATAAGAATAAATGAGTTATGAGAAAATCCCATGAATTTGGATTGATTTGATGACGATTTTGGCTAAGTTCATTAATAGAAAATTAATGAAATATGGAGGCTTTAAATTGGGAATTTAATTTGGGGGTTTGATTTGATTGATTTATATTTATACTTCATTTATATATTTGAATATAAATGAGAATATAAATGAGTTTTGAGAAAATTCTATGAGTGTGAAATGGTTTGATAAAAGTTTAGGCTAAGTTCATTTATGGAAAATTAATCACTTCGGAAAAATTTGAATTGAGAATTTAATTTGATGGTTTGATTTGATTATTTTATATTTATCTTTCATTTACATATGTAAATATAAATGAGAATATAAATGAGTTTTGAGAAAATTCCATGAGTTTGAAATGGTTTGATCAAGATTTAGGCTAAGTCCATTTATGGAAAATTAAGGGATTTATGAGAATTTCTTGAATTGATTTTGAATTTTGAGTTTAGTTTGATTTTTTTGAATTTATAATTCATTTATATATGTGAATATAAATGAAATATAAATTAATTAAGAGAAAATCTCAAAGATTTGAATTAGTTTTGATCATAATTTTGGTTAAGTCCTTAAAGAAAGATTAAGGACTTAAGAAAATTTGAGCTAAGGAATTTTGATGGATTTTGATCATGAGTTTCAATCATAGATCTCAATCATGGATTTCAATCATATAGAGTTTATTTGAGTTTGGAGAAAATCAAATAGAATTGATTTGGAGTTTGACCTGAAAGAAGGAAAGTGGGGAATGGTTCAAGCTAAGGGCGAGAAATTTTCCTACCCCTAAGGCATGACCTATTCCTATGGCTAACTCTTCTAAGTCTCTAGGGCTAGGTTGAGTGTCCACCTAATCACTAGATGTGTCTTAAGACTAAGGAACTCTTAAAGTCTAAGAGGAATCCTATGTCTTAGATGGAGGGGTTGAGAGCTCATTCTGAAAATGAGATCAACATGTACTCACCCTTTTAAAATCAAACTCTAATGAAGGCTATGACAAAGGAAACACCAATTATTCCTTCTAACTTCTTTTATCTTTTTCATTTATATGAGTCTAAAGAGTGTATGCACATTAAAGTTTTAGTATACTTGCATACTTGCCTTTTAGTACATGTAATCTTTTTCTTAAAATGAAAGACTTTTACTTTTTATTTCTTTTTTCTTTATCAAGTATGCTTATTTTTTAAATGCACTCACGTGAATGGTAAATACTTGGAATGTGTAATACAATTCAGGAGAGTACCCATTTATACTCATATGTTAAAGTAAATTTCAACTATCACTTAGGCCAAGAGTGACACACCAACTTTTGTGCTTTTCACTTGGACCAAAAATAGTGCAATGAGTAACCTTGGATGATAGATAGCTTCCAAGTGTTTAGGAAGTATGCTATTGAGTAGACTTTTGCTTGCTGGAGCTAACAGTGGAGCACTAAGTTTGTTTCTTTATACTTGGTCTAAAAATGACACTATGAGTGGCTTGAGTCTATGCATAGCTCTCTAAGTGTTAACTCAGATCATCAATACTTGCCCAATGCCATTGACACAATGTTTTAGCTACATAAGAAATTAATTTGAACACCTTATTTGCTACATGAAAAGCTTTATTACTTTATAAATAGAAACTTATTGAAAAGTAGGATACATAAGCAACACTTATCTTAAGGATATAATTCTTTTAAATCTCTCACATTCCAAGTTCATGGTATATTTTGTCTTTAGTTAGATTGTAGTTGATATACGCCTTGGCTGACCTACCTCTTTATGATGTAGGGACCATCCCAGTTATGGGTGCCTTTACCTAATATGTTCTAGAAAGAGGTTGCATTTACATTTTGAAATATTAGGTTGTTAACTTTGAATTACTTGTCTTTAACTTGATAGTTATAATATTAGACAAGTCACTCTTTATCTCTTCTTGTCTAATTAACACTTTTATCATCATTTATTTTAATAGGTTAAGATTTGTTTTCATGGATTCATCATTTTCCCTCTCCAACGCATAGTTATCATTCCTTAACATATTTTCTTTCAAAACTCTTTGGCTATGAAGTTCATACTCGACCAACAATACAACCTTTGTCCTATGGGAAATGGCAAATGACATGTGATTGATTGGTTCATCATGAAAGCCTAGATTACTATGAGTAGGGCATCTACCCACTTTGTCTTTGTGTCTTCCACCTTTTCCTTCAGTAGGATTAAGATCCACATATACCTAGCCATTGTTATGAGGGTGATGTATTGAGGTATATTTTAGTTGAATCCCTTGTGACTCGTAGAAACCCTTTAGTCATTTGTCAATGAATTTTGGTGATATGATTGACATAGGTAGCCCATACATGCTTTTGATATTATTCTAAACTATGTTTTGAACTACATGGATAATTATTTTAGTGAGTGGCATCACATTATTCCACTTACTAAAGTAGTTGATTATCATGAGTATGAAATTCCTTTGTCTACTGGTGAGTAGTAGCAGGCTAATAAGATCCATCTTTAAACTAAATGGTTAAGGACTAATGATCAGCTATGAAGGTTGTGGTGGGTACTTTTGTAGAGGGGCGAACTTTCAACATTATTAGCATTTTTTGCAATTTCCCCTGCATGTTTCTTTAGTGTAACCCAGAAGTATTATTATCACACAATTCTGTAGGCTAGTTTTCTACCTCTAGAATGCCTCCCACACTCATCAGAATGCACTTTCTCAAGTTTCACTCTTTTCTCACATTCTTTCACACACCTCATATTAAGTGAAGTCATTGACCTCTTAAATATCTTGCCTCTAATTTGCAGGTATTCATAAGTTTTGATCATGAATCTTCTTAGATATTTGATTTATTCCCTAAGCTACCTAGTATGTAGGTACCTTTTGATAGGGTGGACCCAATTACACAAGATTTCATAATTTTCTTTCATATGAACGAGTTGATTATATTATTTTAGCACTTGATTAATTCTAAAATATTATAATTTTTAATTTCTTTTTTCGCCTTTAATAATTATTTTTATTATGAATCTTCCCTAAACTTATAGTCTGCATTTATTTGTTCCAGTAGATGATGTGAATTCGAGTAGATGACAACAGATAGGCACCAAGTTTTTAAGAGAACCTTTGTCTGGTGAGTAAGGATTCATACTCAGATTAGCTATTAATCACTTGAAAATCAAACCAAAAGAATTGAGTTATGGTGACTTATGCTGGACTATTTAGTATAGTGCCCACACCTATTCTTTGTACACATTAAAGTGCTATCTTCGTATAAGTGCTAAGGCTCTAGACTAGTTAAGATATCCTGCAGATTGCAAAAATCTACAAGGAAATCTTGGAGCACTTGTTCCATTATTGTCATCCTTTGTGAGTATAATATATCAAACTAAGTAAGTTCTATTAACCATTTCAGTAATTTCCCTATATATTCTAGGTTAACAAGTATATATTTGAGTAAGTTATTGATGACAACCTAAATTAAATATCCTTGAAAGTATGGCTAGAGTTGTCAAACAGATGTGATAAGCATGAGTGTGAGCTTTTCCATAATGGGATAATGTAACTCGGCACCCCACAATAATTTGCTCAGGCAATATTTATACAACTATCTCCCATTCTCCTCTCTAGATAGGATATAACTAATTAAGTTTTCTCTAACTCTTAAGTCCAATAATAAGATCTTGACATTTTTTGGTCTTTATAGTAATGAGAGTGACATGGGTATGCCCTTCAAGTCACTAAAGGCCTTCTCATACTCTATAGTCCACTCAAACATTTTTGTACTTCTAACCACTTTAAAGAATTGCAAGCATCACTCCTTAGCTTTATAGTCAAATTTTTTCAACTCTACAACTTGCTCAATTTTCCATTTAACATCCTTCATTCTCTTTGGACATGTCATATTGAGTATAGACTTAACCTTATCAGGGTTCACCTTTATGCCATCTACCGTGATTAATAATCTTAAGAATTTGCTTGATTCCATGGAAAATGTGAATTTCAAAGGATTAAGACAAAAATTATATTTCTTTAAAGTGGTGAATGTTTTCTTCAAGTCCTGAATGTGTTGCTTGAGTGACTTCCTCTTAACTTGGATGTCATGTATGTAGACGTCTACACTTCTTCCTTTCTAGTCTTTAAATACTCGGCTTAATGTCCTTTGATAGATTGCCCTAACATTTTTTTTTAACTTGGAAGGCATTACTATATAGTAGTAAAGCCCCTCTCTTATGATGAATGTCTTTTTTTTACATTCATAGGGCATATCTGTAATTGATGATATCTTAAGAAGGTATCCAAAAAGCTCACCACTGAGTAACTTGTTGTCGCGTCATTAAGTGCATTTATCCTAGGATGCGGTTACCCATCCTTAGGGTGTGCCAAGTTCAAGTTTGTGAAATCAAAACACATCTTCCACTTTCTACTAAACTTTTGCACCATCACCATATTTGACACCCACTCTGAGTATTAAACTTCTCTAATGAGGTTGACCTTTATTAGCTTGGTGAATTTCTCTTTGATGGTTCAATAAGTAGAGTAGTAGTTTTCCTCATCTTCTATTTAGCCCAAGCATCTTTATGAACATTAAGCCTATGGCAACAACATAGATTTCAATGTCTAACATTTTGGCTATGATCCAAGAGATCCATTAATGTCTGTTTAAATAGCTTGATTGAGGGTTCATTGTGTCTGATGCTAAAAGTGAAGCTAATTCATAGGACTTTCTTAATACTATGTGTGTCAACACCTTCTTAATTTCATCAATGCTCTCCACTATAATGCACATGACCTCTTGTTACAGCACTTCTTCCACACTATTAAAGCCACCCACTTCTTACAAGTAATAGACTCTAGACTGATTTAGGTTTCCCTTGATGGTCAACTCCTCTATGCTTACTAAAAATTTGACTATGACACGATTGGTGGACACCACAACCCTAAATGTGTTAAGTAGTGGTTACCAAAAATAACATTGTATGTGGCAGGTGCTTCTACAAAGATAAAGTTGGCCAAAGCCATAACATGCCTTTCATCTTCTCCCAATGTAATGAGAAGAGTGATTACTCCTTTGATTTGCTTTCCTTCTTCTAAGAAGCCATTCCTCCAATAGGGGTGAGTTTGGAACACGCTAGGCCCAATTTTTTGAAAAGAAGCTCAAAGATGTTATTAATTGAGCTCCCTCTATTGATTAACATGCTTTCAATTTGATAATTTACAATCAGTGTTGTCATGACAACTTCATCGTTATATGGATTACAAATAATAGAATGATCTTTCCTAAAGAAGCTTATAGGAACTATTAAAGTACTCAGTGCTTACGCTAGGACTATTGAGTTAACTTCTCCATATCACTATCTTTTAATTCTAACACACCTTGCATATTCTCCATCTTCTACGAATATGGTAGGCATAATTCCCATTAAATGAATTGCTTGGGTCATTACAAATTCATTACCCATCTCAATGAGTTCTTTCCCTTATCTCTTAGTGAACTTTTTGAGTTTTTTAGTATTGATTAGCTCATCCATTAAACGACTTAGATGGTTACACTTCTCGGTGTCATGGTTGTGGTCATAATGATAAGCATAATATCTAAAACAATCAATGGTTTTTCCTTCATTCAAAGGTGGTTGTCATCTAAATTGTTCTTTATTTTGAATAGTCTCCTCTAACTCGAACTTTGATACCCTCATGGGTGGCATCATTGGAGGTTGTATGTACTCAATGTGTTAATGATGAATAGGTTGATGTTTGAGTTATAACCAATGAACCGATGCTTTTTTGGGTGGACGAGCTTTCCCATATCCTTTTCTTTGCTCAAAACCAATCTCTATAGAGCTGCTCTAAGGGTGACTTCTTTAAGGGGTTTCCTCATGAGTTGTCATGGATCTCAAGATGACCTTATTATATTCTTTCATGTTAACATGGCTACTTGCATGTTCAAATAGTTCAAAAAGAGTTTTGTGCATATCTAAAAGGACCTACCTTGATTCCTTCAATGAGTGTGCCTCTGTGACCACAGACTTTAGGTCTTTAGTTGTCAGCATATCCCTTTAAGAAGGGGTGAAAAATCTCTTAAGTATTCATCTAGTTCTTGCCTTATTTATAGCAGAGCTTACAAGCTCTTAAATAGTTTTTGAGTGTTAACAAATTGAATTATGAACATCTTCTTCAACTTGGTGAAAAAGTTTATGATTTCAATCGATAATCACAAAAATAGCCCAAGGGTTGATTCTTTAAAGGTACTAATAAAGAGTGAGCACCGTATTTCATCATCAAAATCTAGTAGGCTATATGCTTAGTGAGATCAGTATGACCCTTATACGATTCCAAGTATGGAATATTAAACTGTATGGGGTGTGAGTTTCCATAGTCTTCTTATAGAACGTATTGTTTAGGTTATCTGCTCTTTTCAAGTATCATTTTCTTCACTTGCCTAGTAAGACTCATCTTTGACACTAAACATTCAAGATAACACATGAGGCAAATTTACAATATCTAGAAGTTAGTCCCCTTGACCATAGTTCTCAAAGTTGGTGAGATGATATGTCTATCGTGTGTCATGGGCATGGGTTTTCCTACACATGGGTGAGTTACTATGCATCAGTCACCTATTACAATACTTTCTCTTATGTGTTCTCCTTGCATGGTCTAACTCTTCAATTATTGAGCAAATCATGATACCCAGTCCATTTTGAGTAGGACATCTTTCCACCCGACTTGTCTATAACACTCTTATGGGTATATAATTTTGATATGTTGTTTATATAAAATTTGCTTCCATCTATAGATTATGAACCATATATTTATATAATCATAATAAATTAATATTTATTGTCTAACTTCTCATTAGAGGAAGTTCCTTTGAAGTAATTTCTAATTGGCTTCTTAGCAACAGACCATATTCACTACAAAGGAACCTTCAACTTAGATATCTCTTAGGCTTGTTGCTTGACCACTTTAATTAACCTCTTTAAACTATATTAAGCATGCTTGACTCACTTATCTAGTATATCAGTATCAGTAGTAAGCCATTGAAACAAAGTAATAAGAGAGAGGAATGATTGTCACACATTAGTAGCATCAACAATCTCTAAGGACAGTGATTGCTTAAGCTCATTTCTGGAAAGCATGACAACTTCATCCTCCTCTTTTAGGTTGTTATTATATTTTAGTACTTAATTATTATTTTTGTTCTTCTCTTTTTTACTTCCAAACCTAAAATAAAGGAAGGTAATGTATTAGTACTCTTAATGATGGATTTTTCTTTACTAGCATCTTAGACATCTTTCATGGGAACAAAAAATCCCATCATTATTATTATGAATTTAAACATGAGGGAAAAGAAAACTTTTATATAAGATAAATTCAAATTCATTTAGATCAATACATGATAACTTATGTATGTAATCTTGGTGCCATTTTATGTGACACTTTTTAAGGATTTATGCATCTTCTATGCCACTACATCTAGTATATTTTTTAAAAATATTTTCCTTGAATTTATTAACACACTTAAATTTTAAAGAAGTAAAAAAATTAAAGTAGGAAGTAAAAAAATATGTTAAAAAAGTTGTAGCTTTGTTTTAAGGTAGCATGTACCTTTCATAACATTTTAAGATGGGAGGAAATATATTCTTCAATTATTGTTCATTTATATTGCTTAACCCTAATTCTCTATATG
Organism: Cymbidium sinense; assembly: GCA_021442155.1. Classification (NCBI taxonomy): domain Eukaryota; kingdom Viridiplantae; phylum Streptophyta; class Magnoliopsida; order Asparagales; family Orchidaceae; genus Cymbidium; species Cymbidium sinense. The sequence goes on from CM038227.1 coordinate 76,135,489, forward strand.
AAATAAAATTATGTCCATATGAAAAGCATCCAAAGATTCAAAATAACTCTTGTTCTGAGGTTCCTTCCATTCTCTAAGGATTTATTCTCATTATCAAGAAGTTTTACTTGATGATTGTTTTCTAAACTTAACAATCCTTTATCAACCTTGAAAAAACAAACCTCAATTTTTGAGAACATCCAGTATATCTACACATTATATATTACTAAAATTCAGTGAGATAACTAGCATATCAATGATATCATTTAATGCCATCACCATAGCTTTCTGACCTAATCATACTCTATCACATAGTTTGTCCCACGAAACCATTATATGTAAAATTAAATCTAGGTTGTATGTTATAATTGGATTAACATTATTAATGATAATAATGACCCTCTAATATCTTACCTTAACCTACACATGTCAAATAAATATTATTAAAACACCATAATTCATAGATATTGATTTTAGCTTTAAATCTAATGTTATTATGGCACTTATTGCCATTAGGAATAACTTTCTATTTATAATAATCACTTGTAGGGCTTTATCTAAAGCATTATTTGACACCAAATAAGATATAAAATTTTGGGAAGCATAATTACAAAGGGATTTAAAAAATCATCCACTTTTTTAGCTCTTATAAATCTTTTTTTTATGAACACTCTCTCCATTTCTTTTTTTTTCATGTAACACATCAAGCACTTTAAAATAATTTATAATAATTAAAATCTCTATTGCAAGCTTTAGTTTAAAATATGTAGGTTAAAAAGATTTAACAAATTAAAAAACTATATTTTTTAATCTAGTCAATTTAACCTTTGCTTATTCAACTATATCATTTTCTACATTAAATAATTTTAATCAAAGTGACACTTTTTTTCATCTAAAAACACAATGAATTCATTTTCATTCGATATTGGGCAAGGCTACTTTTCATTATCAATAATTTGAAGAATAAAACTAAGTGGAGAAAGAGGTACAATTAAGTGACAACATAAGATGTAGGACTTTATGACCATATTAGAAGATCAACAATATAAAATAGATAAAGTGATGTTATAAGAATGGAAAATATCATAATCAAGGAGGGGAAATAAATGACATAGCTTGAGGGATTGGCAAATTGGAAGATTAGAAGTGGTGACCTTCTTAGTGTAGTAATGTCCTTCTTAATAAAAAGGTGACTTTGTTAAAGGAACTACATAAGAGTGGGTGTAAGAATTAGTGTTCAATATTTAGGGAAAAATGGTGAAATGGTGCATTAGTGCACATTTTTTGGGTTTTTTGTGATATCAATAATTCTTTTACAATTTCATTTTCACTACTTGCACATATTTTACTTATCCTACACATTTTTTACCACCAAATATTTATGAGTTTGTAACATAAATATGTCATTTTAAAAAATTTTGAGGACATGATTGAATTCAACATCCTCTTTGACGTGGTGAGCATTGGTTGACACTAAGGATTATAAGTTAGGAGTACAATGAAGTAGGTCCCTCAACACAAGACAACTAAGGTGCTATAGTGTATAAGATGTAATAGTTTGTCATACAATATGATTTGAAGGACACAGAAGATTGGATCACTCGTATAGTCTAGGAAGCTATGAAAAAAAATTAAAGAATGAGATTCTAAGAACTAATAAAAATAAAGAATCCTTAAGCTTAACAACTCAACAGACTCTCCAGCCTAGTTGAACGTTGTCAAAAATGTTTAGTATTGTTGACAACTCCTATCATGCGAGTGATGAAGAGGTTGCGAAGAGAGCGGTAAATGCTACTCCCATAAATTCTTTCTATAGAGAAATCATGGAGGTGCAACCAATATCAAAGATTAAAAGTTTGCACATGGAATCTTAGAAAGGTCAAACAAACATAGCATACCATATGACATACTTTGAATAACTACTTGAATGTTGGACATGGATGATGTGACTGTTGATCTTATTTTTTGATGAGGTTAATATTATTTTTAATCTTAATAATTCAGATTCTTAATCTTACATTTGAAGCTTCTTAATTAGATACTTAGGACACTACTCTTACTGACCAGATATATAAACAAATCAAACCCAATGCCCTATGGTGTAAGTCTAGATATTCTTAGTGAATCCTTCTAAGACTTGACCCAACCTAGTTAACTTAGGTGAACCCTATCAAATCCCAAAATTAGGTAGGAATCTAAAATAAATACATTTAAATTGAAATCTAAATTTAATTGAGCTTAGACTAAGGTAGTTGGGATGGTTGACCAAATTGTCTCATTTAAGCTCAAAAATCACCTAAGTCCAAGAAAATTTAAATAAAATTAAGATAAATTCATAACAAATCAATTAAAAATCATAGAATCAAAGAACAAACTTAAATGAACCTAAAAATAATTAGTAAGGTTCCAAATGGTTAAATAGGTCATTTGATTGAGAATTCACCTATGTGAGTCCTACCATGTCAAAAGGTAAACTCCTCAAATTCAAATAAATTAGATCATCTTAAAAGCTCGAAACCATCAAATGAACATGTTTGAACATAAATATAAAAATAAATAAATCTAATTTTAATAAGGATTTAATTGGGTTTACTTTACCGCCTAATCCAAATACACCCAAATTCACCTTATTAGCTTAAATTTAAATAAAATTAAAAATAATTTAAATAAATTATTTAGAAATCATAATTAAACAAAATTCAACCAATTAATAGGACAAATTTGATCAATTTGATCATTTAACCCACATAAACCCATGTTAAATCTAATTCAAATTAATTAAAATAAATTGATCTAAATCATTCCAAAAACTTAATTAAATATAATTGATGCTTAAAACCATTTCAATTCATGTCTAATTGATTATTTGACTCAAATCAAGTCACTTTAACCCATTTTTATAAAAATGTGTGTTAAAGTTAATTTTAACTAAAATTGTACTTAAAATAATTAAGAGTGGTTAAAGTTAATCACTCCTTAACATGATGGATCTCAATTACACATAATTGAATCAATTTCCAGCCCTAAAATGGCCAATTAAGCTAAATAACCCAATTTAGTTCATTTAAGTCAATGGAATCAAACTAAGCCAAATCATGACCAATTCATATGAAATATGAGTCCATTGATTCATGAATCATATGATAGGTAATTAAAAATGACTGAAACATAACACTAAATATAAATAATTTACTTGGTTGTAATTAAAACAACTTACAATAATCAAAATCTAAATGATATAACATAAATCATATAAACTTAAACCAAACTTAATAAGTTCAAACCTAATCTATAATGGACTTTACTTTAGCTTGGGCAACCAACCATGAAGCCAAAAGAAGTGATGAGGTAGAACCAATAGACAAAGATATGCCATAGAGGGAGAACCTAAAGCAAGAACATATGATGCCAAATAATGTTATCCCCTCCTCATCCCTTAATCCATTTGACTTAAGTGTAACCTTTAGTTCACTTAGGTCTTAACTTAGGCAAGAGGTAGCAATCAACTTGGCATATGTGATGATTGAGGTGGAGCTCATAGAGAGTAAGCATGGATGAACCATCCAATCTTTTTCAAAGCCTACACATGCTTTCTTCCTTATGTTCTTCATAAAAATTGAACTTATCTTTGACTTTTCCACCACCACTTATATTATGATAGAGTCCCAATTCCCATGGCGGGTGACCTCCCTTCAAAGCCAATGAAATGGCTCTTGACCATTTATAAAAAATTAGCAAAATAAGAAAATTAAGGGTTGTTGTTGATTCCATCACCTTCTTTAAGTAAAATTGAACACAAATGGACTATTTCTCACCTTTCAATCCTCAATCGTCCTCCACACCAAACTCTAGAGAGAAATAGTGGGTGTTGGTCTCCATGTTGAACCAAAGGGAGGCAACCCACAAATATTTTTCCAAAGCTTTGTCTATCCTTCTTATGCAATTTCAAAACTCAAGGGTGTGCCGAGACCCCACGTTAGAGAGGTATGGGCAAATCTAATCCCTCAATTTAGTTCTGCCTTTATGAAACAAACTTGATCTTTGGTGGATCAAACCACATGAATAGATTGCAAATCATCTTGTGATCATTTGCAGCAAAATAAAAAACATTTAGATCTGGTAGATCACCAAAAATTAATAATTAAACACTGACGATTCTCAATTTTTGGCAAAGCTTAGAAACATAATCATTTTCATCTGTTCCTTGTGTTAGAAATGGACAACCATGATTTAGTCACAAGATTTGATTTCATTCCCTATAGGAACTGTGAGATGAATCTAAGTTGTCTGATCTGACAGCCTTGATTCAAAGAGACATCCATGCCACTGTAATGCAGGATCCATGTAACTCTCGTATGGCCCAATCACGTGGTATCATATGTAAAGCCATGTTGTGTCAGGGCCCAATCAGCACTGACTAGTTTAAGTCAAGAAATCTTATTTTTTGGATTTAAAAAATATAAAAAAGTTCTATAAACTTCAAAAATTGATAGAAATTAAAGTACTAAATAAAAAAATGCAAACGATGGCTCAATGGATTTAGCTTAGTGAGAGCAATCCATTAAACCTAAAATCTGTAATTTTTGTTGGAAAATTTTGGGTTAATTTGAGTTTTAATTAAATCAAAGAAGCCTTAATTAAGGCTGAAATATTAACTTAATCAACTTGAAAATTTGGGAAACTAAAATTAAAGCTAAAATACACCTTAGATAAAATTTTGAGGATTTATGGATGAATGAATTAAAAGATAAAATTTTTTTAATCAAAACCTTGATTTAATGAGATTAATTAATAATAATTTCAACAAATTAAGAAAAATTATGAATTAACCTGAAACGTCATAATAAATATCAATGAACCTAAGAAACATATTAAAGCTCATTGTAATTCATTAATCCTCAAAAAACATAGTTAGGTAATTAAATGAATTAATTAGACCTTTGAAAAATCATAATAAATCAATCATAAATCCAAAAAGTCTAAATAAACCCTCATTGGATTCACCTTGTAGAGATGGATTAAAGAAAAAATAAAAGCCCCATTTAGTTCCTAATGTGTTAGGTTTAATTTAGGTTTAAAAAATCATCAAAACTTTAATTAACCCCAAAATATATCTCTGATCAAGATGAAACTTTAGGAAAATAAATTTAGCAATGAAACCCACTTGCCATAAAATGTTGAAAGTAAATCGACATCTAGATTAGAAGTTATTACATTTTTAAGCTTTAGGATAAATTAAGATAAATAGTAAATTTAGTAATAAATTAAAATTATGAAAATTTATATAATTAATTTAAAATGATTATAATAAGATTAGAGGATCTAAAATATAATTTGTTAGCCCTTTAAAATTAAGAAATTTAAATTATCACATATGTAGGGTTTAAGGAACAATTAAAGATAAAAAATAATTAAATTCTAAGTTCTTAAATTAATCCATGATAAATCAAATAACTAATTAAAAAATTATGATTAATCAAACATTGAATTCGTATTCAAAAATGATTCATTAACATTGAAATCATCTTAACTATAGTTAACGTTAAGTGAATAGTGATAATCATAATTAAATATAAATAGTTAATCAAAATCATCTAATCTAAATAACATAGAATCATAGGGAGGCCTAGTGATCTAGAACATCATGTGGATCCAAAAATTAGAGTTCAATATCCATTTACGAGATCTCAAGCTTAAGCCCTAGAAAATGCCCAAGAAAAGTCAAAAAAGAAGAAGTATTAGCACATTAGTCTGCTAAGGCCCATTTTATAATTTCATCTTTTTTTATTTATGTAATTTTTAATTTTCTTCTAGAAACTCCATATTTGAACTTTTGAATTTAAAAATTCAAACTATGTCATGTAAGGTGGTTGAATCCACATAAAATAATATCATGTGAAATGGGTGGATGTCATAAAATAATATGGCAACTTAATGCTTCACATTATTGTGGACACCCAGCTTTCCCTCCATATTTTCAATTCTTTTCTCCTAAAAGATGTTTGTAATGGCTATAAATAGCCCCCATGCTAGAATGAAAGGAGATCTTTTGGCAATTACAAATTATTTGAGTTGTTCTTATGGTTTGAGAGCTTGGTGGCCTAAACTTGGCAATCCTTAGTGGGAGCACTAGTTATCCAACATATCTTCTTTCCTTACCTCCAATACCCAAGTTCTCTCAATCTCACCAAAAGATAGAACACCCAACACCATCAAATTTGGTATCAATGCAAAGCCTAGAAGGAGCAAATTCAATCAAAAGTCTGCTTCAACAAAAGGAGCATCTCAAGTGATGGACTTATCTTCAAACTTGTGAGGTTTTTTGGACTTCTAAAGTTAATTTATTTTTATTTATATATTAATTTAAATACATATTCTTGGAATGATATATATTCTTTGCAAGTTTATGATGATAGAATAAAATTCCAATTAGTAAGCTTCATTATATAACCCCCCTCCCTACACACACACACACACACAGCCAAACAAAAAAACAAATTATGAGAACAACTTAGTGAGGTAGTGCTTCACCCTAAAAACAACCTAGCCATTAGTGCAAATCAAATTCTAATTGCTTGCTTTATTATCTTTATTGTTATTTTTGATCAATTTTAGAATTTTCTCTGATTAACTTATGATAAGTTGCTTTTCTTAAAAAAAAGAGGCTTGATAAATTTGAGCACCTTTTTCTTTGCATTAAAAAATAAAAATAAAAATTGCATGCATAATAATATAAGGGTGTTAAACTTGATGATTTTGGAAGCTAAATAGGACTCTATCAAAAGACCTAAACTGTCTAAGGAGAGCTTGGGAATTAAGTGATCTTGTACCCCCTCTTGACTTGGAAGTTATCTTTGCCTAAGATTTCACTTTCTTTACATAATTATATTACACTTATTTATTTTATTTCATTTTTTTTCTTTGATTCCATTTAATATATCTTTTTTTCTTTAAAAAAAATCTCATGGCACCAAAATCTATCTCTTAGGATCAAGTGAAAAATTTGTCTAGATTAGTTGATGACTTAGATCTTTTGATCCATGACAATGAATTAAAAACTCAATAAATATTTAAGAAAAGTAAGAATCAAATGCAAGAACTTAAAGAACAAATGCAAACTCTTATAACTTATCTACAAAATAATAGAGTACCAACTCCCCCTCCAATACTTACTCATGCTATGCCTGTAAGGATAGACAAAGAAGATTCATATCCAAACCATTAAGAAAACCAACCACTTAGAAGACCATCAATTGCTACAAATGATGGAAGGGGAGAAATTTATTTTAAGACTACAAAAGACTCTAATGATCCATCTCAAAGAGTTAAAGTAGAAGCCCTAACTTATGATGGTGAACATGAACCAAATAAATTTCTTGATTGGTTAGTTCAAATGGATGACTTCTTCGATTAGTATAAAGTAGATGATTATCATAGGGTTACTTTTACTAAAATAAAATTGATAGGATGTGCTAAAATTTATTGGAAAATACTTTAGCTAAAGAACAATGATTAGGAAGGACAAACTTCACTTAGATAGAAATGACAGAATTTTTAAGAGCTAAGTATTGTCATAGGCATCATAATAAGAAGCTATATAGTAAATTATTAACTTTGAGATAAGTAAATCATCTTGTAACTAAATACTTGAATACTTTTGAAGATCTAGTTTCTAGAACTAATTGTACTGATAATGATTGGCAATTGTCGAATATATTTGTTATTGGACTTAGGATTTACATTAGAAATGAAGTTGAATTAGTTGACCCACAATCATTAGAGGAAGCATTTCATTATGCCTTATTGGTTGAACAACAAAATAAATCTGATTCCATCTCTAAAAATAAAAGTCAAGTACCTTTCATTTCATCTTATATATCTATTATTAGACCCCTCCCATCAAAATGGCCTAACCCCTTTGCCTAAAACTTCAATTGAAGGGAGCTCCAAGAGCATATGTAATATGTTTTAATTGTCATAAAAAAGGTCATATGAAAAATTAATGTAGAGTTCAAATCGTATTTTTAGAAAAAGTTAAAACCCCAATAGATCATAATCTAGAAGAAATTTATGATGACACCCCATTATCTGATGGAGAATTGGAATTAATTGATGACCCTCAAGTTAATGTGATGAGATGTCTTACTATAAGTAAAAATGAGGAAGAAGATTAGAGGAGAAAGAACATTTTTAGCATGCATGTTTTGTGCAATGAAAAGAGGTGTAGGTTAGTTATAGAAGGAGGAAGTGCTATGAATGTCATTTCAACACACACCTTAACTCGAGCCAACCTAAAATCTGAACCTCACCCTGAACCATTTCATGTTAGCTGGGTAAATTATACATCTCATCCCATCACTAATCAATGTTTAATTTCAATTAAAATATAAAGCTATGAGGATCAAATTAGGTGTGATGTTCTCCCTATGGATGTTGCTCATATTCTCTTAGGATGACCTTGGCTGTATGATATGAATGTTATTCACTATGGTAAGAAAAATACTTATATTTTTAAACATAATAATAAGACTATTAAACTCCTACCAATAAAGTTAGTAGAAAAAACACCCTCCATAACACCACACAAAACAACTTCTGACTTGCAACCTAATCCTCTATTGAAGAAAAATGTTAAACTTCAATTAATTATCATAAAAAATCCTACTATTAGGGTTAATACTACCATTTCTAATTCTTCCTTTAAAACATCTATCTTCCTTCTTTGGCTCTAAAGATAAAGAAAATATCTTTTGGGGCCTTACAAAAAATTTTTTTGATCCATTTCTTCTTCACTTATTACATGTAAAAGAAGTCATACGAGACTCTAATGAGACTCACATGCCTATTATGGTCTCTTCCCTTCTTTCTGATTTCAAAGATATTGCATCTAATGAGCTTCCAGATGAGCTACCTCCTCTAAGAGACGTTCAATATGCTATTGAGTTCTTACCCGGTTCTCAACTTCCTAATCTTTCCTATTATAGGATGAACCCTATCAAGCATATTGAGATTAAAAGACAAGTTGAAGAATTATTAAAAAAGGCTTTATTCAAGAGAGTCTTAGCCCTTATGTAGTCCCAGCTTTATTAACTCCAAAGATAGATGGAACTTGACGAATGTGTGTTGATAGTCAGGCAATAAATAAAATTACTATCAAGTATATGTTTTCTATTCCCTGTTAAGATGATATGTTAGATTTAATCTAAAGAGCAAATTTTTTTTCAAAGAGTGATCTAAAAAATGGATATCATATAATTCAGATTAGATCAAGATATGAGTGGAAGATAGCTTTTAAGACCCAAAATGGACTTTATGAATGGCTTGCCGTGCCCTTTGGACTTTAAAATGCTCCTAGCACATTTATGAAGTAAATGATTACAATTTTTAAACCATATACAGGTAAAATTTTGGTGGTGTATTTTGATGATATTCTAATTTTTAGTCAAAGTGAAAATGAGCATCTACAACACCTACATAAAGTCTTTGAAATACTTAGACAAGAGAAATTATACATTAATTTTGAAAGGTTTTTCTTTTATAACCTGAGATAATCCTTTTAGGCTTTATTATATCCACTGCTAGAATTAAACCTGATCCTTCTAAAATGAAAGCAACCTTAGATTGGCCATCACTTAAAATATTTACTGATGCTTGAAGCTTCCATGGTTTAGCCACTTTTTATCAGAGATTTATCAAGAATTTTAGTACCATTTTTATTCCAATAACTGATGTACTAAAATTAGAAAAATTTAATTAGACTTCTAATACACAAAGGGCCTTAGAGAAAATTAATGTTCTTATCACTTCTGCACCAATCCTTAGGCTTCTTAAGTTTTCTAAAGCCTATAAAGTGACATGTGAGCTTCAGGAATTGGAATAGGTGAAATTTTTTAAGTCAAGAGAATTATCATATATCATTATTTAGTGAAAAGCTAAATGAAGCCAAACAATAATATTCCACTTATGATTGGGAATTTTATGTTGTAATTCAATCCTTAAGGCATTAGTGACATTATCTCTTACATAGAGAATTTATAATTAATTTTGATCATCATGCCCTAAAATTCATTAATACTCTACAAAAATTAAGTCATAGGCATGCAAAATTTGTTGAATTTTTACAAGACTATTCTTTTGTTATAAATCATAAGCCTAGAATTGAGAATAAACTTGTTGAAGCTTTATCTAGGGTAAACCTAATGATTGCATCTTTAGAATTGAGAATCCCAGGATTTGATAGAATTAAAGATGATTATATTGTGTGCCCTGACTTTCACGTAATTTATCTTGAATACCTAGATAAACTAAAAACTTTACGAGGAACATTCTTGATAATAAATGGATATATATAAAGGAAAATAACTATGCATTTCTCAATCTTCTCGTAAAGAATTTCTTATCACTAAGCTACATGCTCGAGGTGTAGTTGGTAATTTTATAAAGGATAAGACCATATCTTTATTAGAAAATAGATTTTACTAGCCTTCATTGAAACAAGATGTTCAAAAATTGGTGGCTCAATGCTTAATTTGCAAATAGGATAAAACTATCAAATAAAGGTCTAGCCAGTACACTGCCTTACCTGTTCCTTGTAAGCCTTAGGAAGATCTATCAATGGATTTTATTCTAGGATTACCTAGGATAGCAGGAAGACATGATAGCATTTTTGTTGTAGTGGATAGGTTCTCAAGAATGGCTCATTTTTTGCCTTGTTCAAAAATGAATGATGCTTATTATATAGCTAAATTATTTTTTAAGGAAATAGTGCACCTCCATTGTCTCCCTTTAACCATTATTTATGATAGAGATGTTAGATTTGTCTCATATTTTTGGAAAATATTATGGAAATTATTTGGTACCAAATTAAAATTTTTTTCTGCCTTTCACCCACAAACTGATGGACAAACTAAAGTAGTCAATCCTATCTTAGGAAATTTGCTTAGATGCTTGGTAAGTAAAAGTTTAGGAATTTGGGATTTATATTGACCAAACTCAGAATTTGCCTATAATAGTACTATTTCTAGAACTACAAAAAATCACCATTTGAGATCGTCTATGGTCAAAACCCATGATGACCAATAGATGTCGCAAACCTACCATCTGATGTATTTTTGGATGCAACATTCTCATTTACTAAGGATTTTCAAAGCCTCCATGAAAATAAGAAAAAAAAAATTACTATAAGTAATGAAAACTATGCTTCTGAGGCAAATCATAATCATTCAATGAAAGAATATGAAGAAGGTGATTATGTATTGATTGGATTTAGCCTGAGCATTATTAAACCACTAAATATAAGAAATTACATGCATGAGCTTATGCTCCATTTAAAATTTTTAAGAAAATTGAGATTAATGCTTATCACCTTTATTTATCAGCTACTCATTAATCCAGTTATTAATATTGAAGATATTCTATCGTATGAAAGAATTAGTGAACCTCCACTTGTTCAGTCTAACTCTTTGGCAATAGATATAGTATCGTACTTGTAGAAGTCCTCTTTCTTTGATGTTGACTATATTATCACCGAGGAAGCACCCACTAATCCAGCTTCTAAGCATCATTTTCTAGTTCATTGGAAGAATAAGCCACAGCTGAAGACCCATGGTTGACCTGTACTGAATTGGAGACTCTAGCCTCATAATTAGTAGCTCAAGGTCCATTTACAAGATCTCAAGCTAAAGCCCAAGCAAATTCAAGAAAGAAGAAGACTTAGCCATTAGCCTGTAAAGGCCCATTTTATGATTTCATCTTTTTTTATTTATGTAATTTTTAATTTTCTTCTAGAAACTCCATGTTTGAACTTTTGAATTTAAAAATTCAAAGCATGACTTGTGAGGTGGTTGAATCCACATATAATAATGTCATGTGAAATGGGTGGGTGGCATAAAATAATATGACAACTTAATGCTTCTCATTAATGTGGCCACCCACCTTTCCCTCCATGTTTTCAATTCTTTTCTTTTGAAAGATGTTTGTAATGACTATAAATAGCCCCCATGCTAGAATGAAAGGGGATCTTTTGGTAATTACAAATTATTTGAGTTGTTCTTGTGGTTTGAGAGTTTGGTGGCCAAACCTTAGCAATTCTTGGTGGGACCACTAGTTGTTCAACATATCTTCATTCCTTAACCTCCAATATTTAAGTTCTCTGAATCTCACCAACAGATAGAATGCCCACCTCCATCACCTAGCTTAGGATTGGAAACTAAGTGCTTCATTCCTCTATATTTCTTAGGCTAAGGTCAATAAATAAGTATTAATAAATAAAATCTCATTATAAAAACAATAATTAAATAGTAAACCCTTAGTCATAAAACATTCCTTAAATTAACTTAAAATACTTAAGTTTAATAAATACTCACATTAACAAAATATTATTAATCAAACTAATCAATCTAAAATATGTGAAATTGAAAATTCATTTTATCTAAAATCTTAATCACATTAAAGAAATATAAAGTTGAATATAAAATCTAAATCATGAAATGATATTTAATAACTATTCATTCTAAATAATATTAAAAAAACTAATCAATACAAAATTAAATAATTCATGGTGAGAAAAATTAAATTATGAAAATCAAACCAACTTCATAATCAACGAGATAAATAATTTCAATGAATTAAATGATTAAACATTTAATTGAGATATTATTATAAATTATAATAAAAATACAAATTCAAATACATTAATCAATCTAAATGAATTTTAACTGAAAAAGATAGAATCATTAAATTCAAACAACATTTAAAATCTATTAATCAACATAATCCATATAAAATTTAATAAAATTTTATAATGTGAAATCTAAAGGAAGGAAATTAGGCACTGATTAAATTGAATTTAACTAAATAAAAGCTCAATCAACATCGACATTTAAAAGTAGAAAGCTAAAATAACCTCAATAAACTTAAAGTTTTTAAAAATCTTAGCTAAATCAAATAAACATTAATAAAATCAAACTAAATTCTTGCCCTCAAATAAATTTAAAAAGGGTTAATTAAGATACTTAGGATCTTAGTTTGACCATTATAATGGATATTCATCTTAAGATGAAAATTCCATTATATTAGGATTATGGTATTGAATAGAAAGAGTTTTATTGAATGCAGAATTTATTTTATTATTCATTCTTTAAAATCTAAATTTAACTTTAATTTAAAAATAAACCTCAAACTAAAATAAAATTTGAAATCAATTAAATTACCTAAAGTATAAAGTTGAATATAAAGTTGAATATAAAATCTAAACCATGAAATGATATTTAATAACTATTCATTTCAGATAATACAAAGCATAAAGTTGAATATAAAATCTAAATCATGAAATGATATTTAATAACTATTGATTTCAAATAATAATAAAATAAACTAATCAATACAAAATTTAAATAAATTGAAGTGAGCAAAATTAAATTATGAAAATCAAATCAGCTTAATAATCATCCAGATAAATAATTTCAATGAATTAAATGATTTAACATTTAATTAAGTAGATTATTGTAAATTGTAATAAAATTACAAATTTAGATAAATTAATCAAATTAAATGAATTTTAAATTAAAAAGATAGAATCAATAAATTCAAACAACATTTAAAATCTATTAATCAACATAATCCATATAAAATTCAATACAATTTTATAATATGAAATCTAAAGGAAGGAAAATAAACACTGATTAAATTGAATTTAACTAAATTAAAGCTCAATCAACATCGACATTTAAAAGCTATAAAGCTAAAACAACCTCAATAAACTTAAAGTTTTTAAAAATCTTAACTAAATCAAAGAAACATTAATGAAATTAAACTAAATTCATTCCCTCAAATAAATTTCAAAAAGGTTAATTAAGATACTTAGGATCTTATTTTGAACATTATAATGGGTATTCATCTTAAGATGAAAAATCCATTATGTTAGGATTAGGGTATTGAACAGAATGAGTTCTACCAAATGCAAAATTTATTTTATTATTCATTCTTCAAAATCCAAATTTAAATTTAATATAAAAATAAACCTTAAACTAAAAAAATTGAAATCAATTAAATTACCTAAATTAAAATCACCCAATGGTAATTTGAACAAATCTTGAATTTCAAATCAAACTTGAACCTAAAAAAGGCTTAGAGTAGTCAAACCACAAATTTGATTATTAGGTTGTTGACCGTAGACTTAGGTTATGTCTATGATTTGTGATGATGTGGAATGATATTTTCTTATTTTGTGTGTAATATTTTAGACTAGATGGTTAGGAATTATTTGCTCACTATTCTAGATGTTAGAACATTCTTTTTAGGCTAACACTAATTTTTACAGGGTACTGTGCTTAAATGGGACAACTGTAATAAATATTAAATAAATTCTATTTGCTTGAAGGTATTATTTAAGACTCTAACAATAACCCAATAGGATAGGTAGAATTGGTAACCATTATTGCTAAGCCCGTATGTTCGAATTATAAACTACTAGTGTGTTATATGTTTTTCAGGGTTTAATATTTTATTTTTAAAATTTCAAAATATAATTTAAACTTAGAATTAGGCTAGGATCTATGAGGTTTAGGAACAGTAAGAGCTGACTTTGCCCATTGTTGGTCTCCTTTGGAGCCTAAGGAGGTCCCTATAGAAGGTGACGATCCTCGATGAAGACTCTCATAGATCAAGGCTTTAGTTCTAGCTCAGGTTGTATAAGGGCAAAGCTCGGCTACCCATTTATCTTTTCTTATGGGGTGTACAGTGATACCCAACCACATTGGTCAATTTTATTAATTTAATTTATGCTATGGGAAATAACTGCATGCTTTTCATAGGTTTTTTTATGATTGCAATGTTCTATAATAAAAATGCTTGGAAAGATTAGGCTTTTAGGAAGTATACATTTAATATCCCATTAAAATAATCAAACTCAAAATAAAATAAAAATTTATAACCTCAGCAAACATAAATTCCTAGGTTTAAATAACTAAAAGAAATTAAAAATAATTATACTTTGTCAACAATGCAAGTAGATTCTTCATAATTCTTGAATTGGGCACTTCACCCATTGCACATAAGGTGGCATATGACCTATGAGAATGACCACCCTTCATGTGGAAGTGTGCATTATAGTACTGATTTGGCCCATGACGCTTTTATAACTACATCTCATTATAAGCATGAAATTGCATACTTAAAGTATTAAATAAAATTATGAGTCAAAATATATAAAATATGAAAAATATTACATTAGTTAAGTGCTTAACATACCAATCATTATCTTAGGTTTAGGAAGTGAGTCTAGGTTCTTAGCTTTCTTTATTAAATATGATAATGTAACCATATTTCATAGTATAAGACTAGACTCATGATTTTAAAATACATAGATTATGTTAGCTAGCAACCCTTCTAAAAAAGAAATAAGTCCAAAAGAGTTAGGGACAACTACAAAGGGAGACTTAAATCTATTAAGGTTATGCAACCAATGGGTAGTCAGTGACTTTGACAAAGGGAAATAAGTTTTGCAATAAGAAGTCACATGTAATGGACTAGAGAATGTAAAAGAAATTAAAAAAATTCTTAATAATTGATGACATTAATTAAGTACTTAGGATTGACTTATCTTACATCATCATATATAGAAATGCCTTTCTTTTGGATCTTTAAGAAGATATAGATGTATTAGCCTATAATATTATTAAGATGTTAGGCTTTGAAAATATGTTGCTTTCCATAGGCATAACATAAAGAAGGATGCTGAGCTGATCAATCAAAAAATGTTGAAGACAATAATCCTACTCGATGAACTGATTAAAGAAGAAGCAAGTAACTTTTAGAAGCTAACTACATCAAGGAAGTCCATTAGCTAGAGGACATCTTTAATGTGATAATGGTGTAGTAGTCTAAAGATAATTTAAGAATGTGCATAGACTCCACTAACCTAAACTCAACTTATCTTGAGAATTGATACCCACTCCCACAGATAGTCTTAGTTATCAACTCAGGAGTGGGATACTCATTTATGAGCTTACTTGACACCTTTTCATGTTACCACCAAATTAGAATGCACTTACACCTGAATGACATGGAGAAGGTAGTCTTCATCAATAGAGAAGTGCATTACTACTATAATGTAATGCATTTTATTTTAAAGAGCATCGATGCCCCTTATCAGAGGATGGTGAATTGAGTATTCATAGAATAGAAAGGGTGGAATATGAAGATCTATGTAGGTGACATTTTGGTTAAAAGCAAATTGCTTGAGTAAAATATTATTGATTTGAAAAAGACCTTTGCAACACTAAAGAAGTATACCATGTGCCTTAATCTTTTAAAGTGTACATTTGGCATTAGGTCAAACAAGTTTTTTGGATTCTTAATCACCCTACATGAAAGAAATTAATCTAGATATGGTCAAATCTATAATCAACATGTCATCAACTAAAATGAGCATAGAAGTGCAATGACTCATTAGGCCACTCTACAAATTAAAATGGTTAATCTCTAAGGTGGGTGAATGTTACTCAACATTCTTCCAGATATTAAGAAGTGTAAATAAGTTTTAATAGACCCTAGAGAAAGAGAAAGAATTTAGTGATTTAAAAACTTTACTCAGCTCACTGTCTCTATTATAAAGCCCCAAGGAAGGTTATATCTTATTACTATACTTTGGAGTTGGAAGAGATGTAGTGAGTTCAGTTTTAATAAAAAAAGGGATAAACTAATGGCCAATATACTATGTTAGTAAATCCTTAGGAGGTGCTAAGTTGCACTATCTGATCATTGACTCATACTCACCTTCACTATATTAGCTTAGTCACATTAATCATACTTTTATCCTCACTCACTCCAAGTTGCATTGATTATCCACACAAATAACAACTCACAAAAAAAATTAGAGAGATTAAAATTGAGTGAGTTTTATATCTCATACTAACTTTAGATGGTAATCAATGTGCATGCACTCATTGACTTTGTTGTAGACATCAATGACCAACCGGATGTCATGGCAATTGTATATAGATGGACCTTTTAGTAAATAAAGAATGGGAACTAGCATTGTACTGAGATGTCCAACAAAAATCATGGTCTCCTAATTAATAAAATTCAAGACGTAATTGACCAATAATCAATTAGAGTATGAAGTACAAATCATTGGACTTATACTACATTAGGACTTGATTTGAATCACATCATGTGGTGAATTAAATTGTTGGAAATCATAAATTAAGAAATGAATCTTTATAAAAATACTTACATAGTAATAAAGTAAAGATAAAAAAAACTTGAATATTTTAAGATAGAGCAAGTCCCAAAGGATTGAAACCAGCATATTGATCTATTATCAAGATACAATGGACCTAGGATGCAACCCATCCTTCAACTTGCTAAACCTAGCATGGAGGAAAAATAGTCCATGTAGATTGTTTGAGAAAGCTTGCTTAGCTAGGTTGACCCTATCAAGAATTACTTGCAACTAAAAAGCTAGATGAAGGCAACAAAGACCATAGAAGATTCAAAAATCAACACAACCCAATATATTCTAATCAATGGTAAAATTATTTAAGAGGTTGGTCACTTCATCTGAGATGGTGTTCAAGAGAAAGTACTTAATGAGGTACATTTAGGAGAGTGTGGAAGACATTTCAAAGAAGGGCATTTGCCCATCATATCCTGCAACAAAAATATCTTTAGCCAGCTTTGAGAAAAGACTCCAAAGAATTTGCTATGACAGATAAGCAACTAAAAAGGTGCTCTTTTGTTGTTCCAAGTGCCATATCTTCTACATCCTACATAGGTCCTTTGCCTTTTATAGTTTGGGTGATACACCTACTAAGATCTTTTCTAGTTGCAAGTTGATAGAGAAGATTGATAATTATCATGATTAACTACTTCAACATATGAATCAATGTAAATCCATCTGACAATATAGCTAACTAGGTAGTTCAAAATTTAATTTGGACTGACATTACTTATAATTATGGACTAGTTATGTCAATTCTCATAGACAATGGATTTAAGTTCACTAATAAGTGATTAAAGAATTTTACAAGTCTTAAGAAATCTACGTAAAATGCACTTCAATGCATCTTTCCCAGACTAATGGTTAGGTAGAAGTAATAAATATAAAATAATACCTTAATAAAGTTTGAGATTTCATTAGAATTAGATGGTGATGAAGAGTAAGTCCAAGAATTTAAAGATGAACCTAAATTATCTATATGTGAGTGATTAGTGAATACTTTGACTCTAACTCCTTTATCTCAACATATGATTGTATAGTTAGAAGTTAAAGTTGCTGATAACCTCTTAAGAGAAGTTGGAAAGTAATCAAAATTTCATTTCGTACTTGAATCTTCAGGCTCAAAAGTAGATGTACAGCTTAAAGATTTATACACTAATGGAATAATAGAACTTCCTTTTGACTTGTATTCTGATTGTGTTAAAAATGCAACTAAACATGGAATAATCCCTCATGCTTGGTCTAAATGTACAACTCAACACATGGAAAGCTTATGGGAAACCAAATATAAAAAAGTAAAGTCTAAAGCTAGTGTAGGGTTTTGTACCATTGGACCAATAAATGGTGATGAATATTATTTAATGATAAGTAAGCATGTGGAATCTGATTAACTTTTTAAGAGTTCATCCAATTCAATGGAAGAATTTTATCTTGAAACATGAAGTATCCAAATGATTATTCAATCCAAAATATGCCCCTAGAACTTAAAGATAAAATTAAATCTACTATTGATGAATTAAGAGAAATCAACTTAGGAAGTGAGGAAGACCCATGACCAACTTTTATAAGTTCTCCAATAGGTACAAAAGATTCCTGTGAGTTGATTAATTTGCATTCTAAAAATAAAGACTACTTTGCATAAAATTATGATGAAATTCATTAGTTTAATTCTAGATGTTATAGTCCAAAAGTTAAAGATTAAATTAGATGTCATTCTAATAAAATATGCCCCTAGACACATGCATTTAGAAATTAAATCACAAGTGTTTACTAAAGTGAAGAATGTGATTGAAGCTTATTTTATTTGAGAAGAGATCTATAATTTTTGGTTGTCTAGTAAAGTACTAGTAAAGAAAAAGAATGATCAAATACACATATGAATAGATTTTACATACTTGAATAATTCTTGTCCCAAAGATGAGTTCCCATTATCGATACCGTAACTTATGGTGTATATGGCCTCATCATATGAAATTTTCTCATTTATGGATGAGTCATCTTAATATAACCAAATCAAAATGATCCTTGAAGATGAGAAACATACAATGTTCAAAACGCCAATCAGGATATTCTATTACACGGTCATGCCATGTAGTCTTAAAAATGTTAGGGATAGCTATCAAAGAGCAATGACATGGATCTCTAATGATTTAATTCATAATTAAATTGAATGATACATCGATGATCTAGTCATAAAAAGTGAAGTGATCATAAGATCATTTTCAAATAGTTGCACTATTCAAACCTAAACAAGAATCTTTTGATGTGTCTTTGGGGTAGCTTTAGAAAAAAAATTTAGAATTTTTAGGGAGACACCATAGAATAAAAATCAATCCTGAAAAAATTAAAGCCATTTTAGATATTTTTCTACCCATAAGACTTCTTTCCTACACAATATCTCATGAATCACTTGATTTATCTAGATATTTGGCAGGTTGGTCTATAACCTTATTATAATTTGAAATTACATTCATCCCTCTTCTTACTATAAACGGTCAAGTTGTGGTTGATTTCTTAGTGGCACACCTACTTTCTAAGAGTTCTCCTTTGAATTATGATTTCTCTTATGAACAAATTATGAGTTTTAAAATAGAAAATAATGCTAGTTGGGAGTTGTATTTTGATGGTGCATGCTTATCTCAAAAAGGTAAAGAATTCAATTCTTCCATCCTAAAGAAACTAAGGATTGGGTCAATTTTCATACCTCCATATAAAGAAATAATATGATATTCCTATTATTATCTGAGCCTTGTACAAATAATAAAGTTGACTACATAGCTCTTATAACTAGTTTAGAACTATCCATTCTTATGGAAATCATAAAAATTAAAATCTTTGGAGATTCCAAACTAATTATTAACCAAGTGTGGAGAATCTATAAAGTATTACATCTAAAACCTTTTAACTATCACCAATATACAATGAAATTACTTAAACAAATTCCTTTTGAAACTTTATATTGGATATCATGAAAAGATAATTTTATAGTTGATGCCTTGGTTAAGCTTACAAAGAAAATTGTTTGTCCAAAAAACGAATCAATATCTATAGAAGTTAGGAACCAATAGATTTTATCACTTATATATTTAGAATATATGAATAAAAAAATAAAGATTGATGAATTAGACACTCCTATTGAAGGTTAAGAGAAAATGACTTGAGATGGCCATTTGTTGACTATTTAAGTAAGGGGAGGCTCCAAAAACATAAATCATTAGCAAATCAAATTGAAAATGAGTTTTATCTTATTCATTGATCAATGGAGTGTTGTAACAAAGGTTATTTGATCAAATGTGGTTACATTATTTAAATATAAGTAAACCTACAACATTGTAATTATGGTACACTCTAGATTATATGGTGCTCACTAATCTGGGCCCAAAATGAAGTTAAAATTAAAAGACTTGAGTATTATTAGCATTTGATGATTAATGACATCTAGGAATTTGCACATTGTTCACATCAATTTCAAATACTTGGTGTAGTTTTATAATAACCTTCTAATATATTCCATCTAACAATCACCTCTTGGTTCTTTGAGGGTTATGGTATTAACATCACAGAGCATATTAATCCTCCATCATAAAAAAGATATCATTTTATATTGGATACAAGTGATTACTTTTCTAAATGGGTTGAAGTAATTCTATTAAGGAAAGTAAACCATATCATGTGTTTAATTTTTCTTAAGAAAATGTTGCATATCTATTCAATATTCCTCATCAAATTATATCTAATAATGGCCTAGCATCTAAGTCCACTAAAATAAATCATTTTGTGGATAGACATAACATTAATTAGAGAAATTCAACCATCTATCACCTTAGGGAAAATATATTTGTTAAACCATTTATTAAGTCCCTTATGCAAATTTTGAATAAAGTACATGATGATAATAAACGTCAATGACATGAGAAGTTTGTTGAAGGCTTTTGGGCCTATCGGACAACCAATAGGACACCAACTTAGTCTACTCCTTTTTCTTTGGTTTATGGAATTGAAGTTATTCTTCCATTAGAAGTACAACTATCTTCTTTGAGAATTATAGTCAATAATCACATTACAATAGATAAAAATCATAAACTTTAATTAGAAGAACTTAAAAACTTTGAAAAAAAAGCATCTGAGAGCTCAATAAGACCTTGAACTTTACCAATTATGTAAGGTTCAAGCTTATGATAAATTGTTCCATCCTAAAACCTTCTGAGTAGGGGACTTGGTCTTAGTTCTTAGAAGGCCAATTTTAACTCATCATAGAATAAGCAGTAAACTTGAACATGCATGAGAAGGACTAGTCATCATACAAAAAGTCTATAAAGGAGGTTCTTATCATTTATTAACTTGTAATAGTGAATGTATAATGTTACATATTAATGGTCATTTTCTTGAAAAATATTATGTATAAGATATACTCTAAATATGGAATAATCAATAAAGTTACATTTTCTACAAAAAAAACTTATCTTTGTGCAATTTGTTTGGTTCTTAATGTTAGTCTTTCACAAGACACATAAATTTACTTTAGTCTAAATTTCTATTTATGATGTTTCTTTTAAATAATGCGAGACTAAGAATGAATACTTTTTTTAAAATGCATATTTCTAATAATAATTTTCTAGTTAGGAATAAGTCCCCCTAAAAACATCTTTTCTTGAAAAATCTATGGATTAGGAGTTAAGCCACTTAAGGCCCCTTTCTTCATTCTAGCTATTTAGAATAGGAACTAAGACAATTCAAGGCCCTTTTCCAATAAATAAATCAACTAAGAGTATCCTAGTGG
The DNA here is from genome assembly GCA_021442155.1 of Cymbidium sinense. Lineage (NCBI taxonomy): Eukaryota > Viridiplantae > Streptophyta > Magnoliopsida > Asparagales > Orchidaceae > Cymbidium > Cymbidium sinense. The sequence continues at coordinate 76,157,469 of CM038227.1, forward strand.
TATCCTTTCTAGAAAAATTTAGGAATGGAACTATTCTGCTCCAAGGCCCCATTTCTATTGACTTTTTAGATTAGGAATTAAATCCATGGGACCCCTACTTATAATCTTGAGGATTAAAGAACTAAGCCACTGAAGGCACATTTTCTTTATTACTATTATTTTATGATTAATTAAATATTTAAGAAAAAATATGACTAAGCAATTACTCTTAAAATATCCAACACCAATTGAAACTTTTAATTCCATTGATTAACACTCTATTAGTATAGCATAATGAGGGTTTATTTATAATTTTAGAAGATTTTTATAATTAATTATGAATTTTTAAGCCCTATGTTGATTAACATATTATTTAATTAATAAAGCCATATTAATAATGATTTTGAGAATTAATTAGAAATAAATTCTTAATCATTTTTTTAGTTATCATTAAGTTTCCTTAACATATTTAGTCAACCAAAATATTTTTCATAATTTTCAATAATTTATTAAATTAATAAATCATCAAAATAAGCAACTAGGGTTAGAAAATATGCACTTCCTAATACTCTTTTTTAATTGACTTGAATTAAATATGGGAGGTATAGATCAACTCTTTAGACATTCACTAAAACTCTCAAATCATTTGGCTAATTAATTAAGGGTTAATTTCATTATTACTAAAACATTTAACCCTTAATTTGCCCATGATTACATAATAAAAATTGGAGTTTTATTTTTTCTTTATTCTCCTCTATCTAAGCTTTCCAACAAGCTCTAATTTGCATTTTTAGATATTTCTACTATTAGTTATAAATTTTATAGGTTATGGGCTTTTAAACTCATTTTTAAACTTGATTAATTATTTACATAATCAATTATTGATGTAGCCTCACTTTATGTAGGGTGTCATAGGATTGGTTATTTAAGCCATCTTATGTGATAGCTAATAAGGTAATGATAGACATAGTTTCATCACAATCTATTCGATCAAATATCAGACAACTCTAATTAATCTTGCATTTTAATAAGATCTAAATCGTAAATTTTAATGTGAATAATCATAGCTATTCATTCTAATCACATAGAATGAATACCCTGTAATTTAGAGAATGTTATTTGATCTTCAATGTCCAATGAGAGAACAGCAACATTTATCTTTTACCATTCATTATGAGTTAATTAGGCCTGGATTTTAAGGGGAATGAAAAATGAATAATGGAGAGAATGTTATGAATCCTTAAAGTTTGATCAAGATGAAATGCACATTCACTTCACAAAGGACCAACATTTCTATAACCATCTATGGTTTGAGAATCATACTTAACTGGAGCTTAAGATTGGTAGTAAAACTAATCGAGGTAGTTTTTCCTTGAAGAGGCAAAGCCTTATTGTTGAAGTCTTGGTTTGCCTCTTTACTAATCATTTTGTAGACAAAATAACATCTATACCTCACCAAAGTTTCATTTGGCTTTGACATCTTATGTTTGAATATATTAGTTCTTAATTCATTTTCACTCATGAGAATGAGGGGAAGGTGTGAAATGAGTCCATTTGAAGTTTGGAAGAGGTTTAGTGAGGGGTGACATTTGGCGCATTTGGGCTAAAGCAGAACTTGGTGTCACCAATGATGGTGTGCTCTAGAAAACTCAGGGACTCTCTACAGGATACAATGTGAAGTATGTGTGAAGTTTTGGTGTCTCGGGAGAGAGTATATTTGATTCCTCAAATGAACCACCCGAAGGAGATAGTTCAACCTTGGACAGTTGGCCAAGTAGTGGGTAAGGCTGGATTTGGTTCTTGACTGAAGACCTAGACCTGAACTAATGGCTTATGGAGTTTGGTGGCTAGAAGTGAAATGGACAATACATGGTCAGTGAACCAAGGGATATCCAAGGTGAAGGTGACTTCACCTTGGTTAATGGCTATATCAAATAGCCTTAAGTCTGAATTGGCTACCTAAAGAGATTAAGCATTCTACAGGTGCTATCTTGGCCAAATGAAGGGATTGGAGTTTACCATTTAAGGTTTTTATGTTATTTGGTTCACTTGGTTTTTGGTTGAACTAGGCTTTCTAATGGTTAGGTCCCTTTGGGTAGCTGTAGGCTAGTTTAAGGATTAGTTATACTAAATTTGGTTAAGGTTTGGGCTTGGTTTGGTTGGGTTTAGCTTCTTTGGACTCTTATAGGTCTATTTGGATTCAATAAGTTAGGTTGACAATTTGATAAAATTGGGTCCAAGATGCCACTATGTTTTGTTCAAATGATGCTTTAAAATAGATTAGTGAAATTAGTTTGGTCATATTTAGATTGGATTAAAATTTGGCTCATATAGGTTCATATGGGTCAAATGGATTGAGTTAGCCAATTATATCAAATTGTCTAAGTTAGGTGCAATTAAAGGTTAGGGAATTTTTAAATATCAATTTGCACTTGATTATGAGCTTTGGTTTGATCCAATTTTGATTCTATTGAGATTTGGCTTATATAGCTCATATAGGTCAAATGGGTCAAATGGTCCAACTTGGCCAATTTGGCTAAATTAGGTGCCCAATGGAGAGTTGAGAGATGTTTCATAATCAATAATTGGAAATAATTTTAAGCATTGATTTTTTTTTGAATTTGGGTTGGATTATGTTTTGGTTCAACTTGACCCTTTAGATTAAATTTTTCTAAGTGAGGTTAATTGGTTAAGTTGATCAAAATGGGTTCAATTGATCATTGAATGCAATGAATATTGATTATAGGTGATGGTTAGATTTATTGTAGATTTAGTTTAAGCTTAATTAGGTCTTGTATGGTCAAAATAGGGCATTGGGTTAATTTATGTCAATTGACCAAATTGAGTTCAATTGAAGGTTGAGTTATGTTTAAAATGTACTTGGAATGGTTTGGAATAATTGGCTTGGTTCAATTTTGGTCAAGAAATTGAAATTATGTTTTGGCCTTCAAGGGTCAAATTAAGCCAACTTGGGTTAAATTGAATCAATCAGCAAGTTGCTCTAGAAATTAACATAAAATATGTTTTGTTATTTTTTTAAGATGATTTTTAATTATTGGGTCAACCATACCTAAAATTACTTAGGTTTAATCAAAATTTAGTCCTATAGGTTCTGTTTGATCTAAGTTGGGTTAAATGGACCATGCAACCTATTGGTGATAATTGGGCTTTATTTTATTCTTAGATGATTGTGATTGATGTTAAAATTGATTTAAATTCAATTGAGTATGGTGTATGAAGACTTGGATTAATTAGACTTGGTAGGGTCCATTCATCCAATGGGCCTAATTCTAGGCTAAGTCTTAACCTTAGGTTGGGTTCTATGAGCTTCTAGGTGAGAATCAATTTCCACCTACTCACTAGGTGTGCCTTTCTAAGTGAAGAGAAACCTTAGTTACTAGATTGAATCCTAGGTCTAAGTGATGATATATATAAACCTCATTAAAAGTTAGGTCAATAATTCAATGATGATTATTTTCTCCATCTTTGGATTATGGATGGATGAATCCATCATCTCACTCACTAAAAGGGTTATAGTACTTTTCCTTAAAACTTTCATAACCATACTAAGAGCAAGGAAAAAGAATTCACAAAGGAAAAAAAAAAAAGAGAGCACGCCCAAGAAAAGAACCACTTGCCCAATTCAAAAAATCATTATAATAAAAGCATAGTTAATAATGAGAAAAATGTAAAAGTGGAATAAATTTTTGAAAATTTGGACATGGCATATTAAATATTTAATGCAAATTTCCCAAAAAATCATTTTCAAATCTTGTAGAAGTGCAAGTGTCACATATCACAACAAAGTAATAATGAGTATACTCATAACCAAGTAAACAACTTAATAAACTCAATATAAAAGTAGCTACTTGAATTGTAATATAAAAATAGGTGAGTAAAGATATTATTTTTATTCAATACAAGTTTTATTAAGTAATATGGGCCTATACACACCTGCCCTTACTCCTTACATTATTTCATATATCGCCTAACTACTGGATCCTTAAGCCACATAATTGCGAGAGCTCCTTTCTTGGACAAGTAGTCAACTGTGAAGCTAATGTCCATGATGAAATGGGTGGATTTGCTCAACTCATCATAATGCTAAAGATTGACCAAAGAGCATCCATGGCTATCAACCTCCTTTGCAGTTCATCAAGCACTTCTCTCAATTCCCTATCGTTATCTTCAACAAAAAAAACACGTTTCCCAACAATAAAATGACTTCAACAAAAGGATTAGATGACGAAGGATCTTCTATGATATCTCTTCCCACTATATGAAGGACTCATTCTTCTCAAACTAGCTACTCTTATGATGAGTAAATGAAGAATACCAACCAACATCTCATTTAAATTTACTAAAGAAATACTCATAGCTTTGATAGAAGAGAGATTAGATAACAAGAAATATTATCATGAACTATAGGGGAACTTCTATTAAAAAGCTACTTAAATGAGTCACTCTATTGAAGGAAAACCACTAATGGAGCAAATGCACTTTAGCTCCACTCTGAGGATGTCCCAACAACTCTCCTAGTAAGATGATAAAATTTCTTTCAAAAATTTCTTAGACTTAAAATGATAAAATTACTATGGAGAATATCCACCATTATAAACCAAACTCAGTAGACAACAACCTATTCTTGCTCTTTCGACCATCACAAGCATTAAATCTTCTAAAATCCACCAAAGACTCTAAAAGATATGTTTACATAGAAAACTAACCCTCTATCTTTATTTACATTCATGTAAACTACCTTCATCCTTTCTTAAAAGAGATATTTTAGTTTTTCCCAAGTTATCAAGATTTGGATTAGCTTTTTTATTCTTTTGTCACTAAATCACCCCAAAGAATTCATTTTCTTCCATTAAATCTAGATCATAAGTTAAAAATCTAAATAATTTATAAATAATACTTTTGCCATTTACACCACTTAAAGATTATTTTTTATGGTGATCTTTCAAATAACCATCTTTAGCCTAAGCTAAACATGCCATCTATTCCACTAAATCTATCTATATTCATCAACTCTCACTAAAAACTCTGAATGACTACTAAATATTAAACTAAAAACTAACAGACATTTTTATATATTAAACATAATAATAATTTCTTCAACACCTATCATATATGGTATCAGAGCAAAGTATAGAAAAAAATAACTTCAGTTTGAACTTTTTCTTCAACAAGAGTAGCAATTCATGTGGTCTTTAAGTTTTGAATTTTTTATGAAATTTTGATTTGATTTAAATCATTCTTTATAATATTTAAATTAATATTAGTAGCTTATGATAGATTTATATTGATTGGAAGCTTATGGTGATAGCATAAAAGTCTAATTAGTGAACCCCACCATCTAGCCTAACCTTTAATCCTTTGTCCAAACTTAAACTTAAATCCTTACTTCTCTTTAGAGATTATATTAGCAATGGCATTCTCCACTCTTAAAATAATCTTATCCATAGTGCAAATTAAATTTTAATTATTTACTTCTTTGGTCATGATTTTGGTTAATTTTAGAAGTTTATGTCAAATAATGTATGATAGCTTGCTTTCTTAAGAATGATAGGCTTGTACTTACAAAATCATGAATGAGAATATAAATGTGTTAATCTTGATGATTTTTTAGGCTAAATATACCTTTGTTAAAAAGGCAAAACTATCTAATGAAAACTTGGGATAGGTGTTATTTTACCAGCATCCTCACTTAGCAGTTGTCTTAACCTAAACTTTCACTTTGATTATGCATTAATATTATTAATTTTCTTTCTTTTCTTGTTAATTTTTACTTCTTTATCATATATTACTAAAAATATATATACATAGAACCTAAATCTATTTCTTAGGATCTTGTTGAAAATATAGCTTGATTAGTTGATGTCCTAGATCTTTAGATTCATGAAAATGAATTGATAACCTAATAAATATTAGAAGAAAGTAAGAATAAAATCCAAAAGCTAAAAAAAATGCAAGGTCTTATAACTCTTCTTAAAAATCTAAAAATATCAAACTCCTCTAATACTTGCACAAACAATACTTATATGAATAAACAATAAATATTCATACTTAAACTCTAGAGAAAACTAACCATTTAGAAGACCACGTACTTTTTAAAATGATGAAAGAGACAAAATTATTTCAAGACTATAGAAGACTTTGATGCTCCATCTTGAAGAGTTAAAGTTGAATCCCCAACATATGATGGTGTATGTTGGATCAAAGTTTGTTTGTGGAATGAAGCAAAACCTTCTTAGCTACCCACACAATAGAGTTAGGAGAAATAAGGTAGTATAAAAGAAAGTATAAGAATGATCAAAAATTTATTATTCTTGCAAAAAAGATTTATTTCTAGAGATAATCTGTAAAATGTATGAAAAGTGCTTAGACCCCCCCCCCCCCCCCAAAAGATAGAGGAGAAAAGATAGATCCCCCTAAGAAGCCTCATTTTATAAGGTAGAGGAGAGGATCATTACATATGTCACCTACACATAAAATAAATTTATTACAGGGGGAACTCACTAATATGACAAAAACACTTAGTGATGTGTCATGAGTTCTCTGGTTATAGTCTCTCGATCATCGAGATAAGTCTAATGCATACTTTGGATGCATGATCACTTGTATATATGCAAGTTTCCATGTCAGGAGTGATGAGCCAAACTTTGATTGAATAACTTAATTGATCTTTTATGTTGATTTGCCTATCAAGAGCAAGTCATCACTTATGTGGCTTCCATATCTCATCTTTGTTATTATACTTTCTTCTCTACGTGTCATACGTATGGTGAATCTTGGCCACAGAGTAGCATAGTTGCATGTGTTTGAACTTGATTTAATTGTTGCTTGTAGTGAGTGCTCACAAGACTTACTCATATATGTGGACATACATTTAACTCAGATTCTTTTACTCCTTGCACTCATGAAAAGGATAGAAAAATATAAAAGATAGTTAGATGCAAATATTTCTTAAATCATGGAAAATTGAAATTTTCTTGCCATTAATGTCACATCACCTCAACCTTCATTACATCTTCTAGCATCTTTCTAGAAAGCCTTTCTATAAAATAACCTTAGCCCTAGGGTACTTTGTCCTTTATTTTGGTTATCACCATATTGGTATTACACTTTATAAGCAAGCCTTCTTTCATGAGAGAGACATAAGTACTCATCATGGATTCTTAGAGGCCTTGCGGTGATATTTTTTTTCTTAACTTCAGGTTGGTCTTTGGAAGAAGATTAAGTATACTAAGAAAATAGTAAAAATTATGGCCATTTCTTTGGTTAATATAAGTAGTTCAACCACCCTTACCTGAGTTGATGTTGCATCTCTAACCATAAGTAGTGTCAAAGACTCATGAGACTAGGCGAGTAAACCACCTTTTTTTGATTGAGAGTGCATATGCCATGGTGGATCCTTTCTCTGCTCCACTTATGGACGTGATTGCAAGTGTTCAAGAGGAGGAGGATGATGCCCCCCTCATTCTCTGCAAGAAAGTCATCGTAAGTAGGCTGGCCAGAATCACCTCCACAAAAATGGTGATGGAAAAATGTCTCACTAAGGTAGGACATATTCATATTAAGTGAGCAGATTTTTATTGATATCATCTCAAAGTTTTTTTTTTTTTGTTATTGTAGCTTAGCATGATGAGCATTTAGCATTAGTGCATGGTGACGATGGGCACTTACCATCTCATCAGATCATTTCCCTTGACTTCCCAAGTAGTCCTAAAAAGATGATACACACCATAGATGAGTTGTTAGATCATTATCTGAATGTTTATTCATTATTGCAATGGCTTCCTTTTCTGAGGATCCTATCCTTGGTTGATCCTCTCATTAAAATCTTTTTATCTATGTTTGATGAATTTATTTCTTATCTTATAAGGGCTACCTTGACTTTTCTATATACTAACCCAGCAACACTAAGTCTTCCCACGGGAGAGGACCCTCTTCCTCATAGAGTGATAGTTATGATATCATTCTATCATTCATTATGGAAACTAGCTTCACTTTGGTGGACATTCAAGAAATGCTAGCAAGTTTTCTTTTTTCCACTCATCAAGACATGGGCAAGTCTGAGAGAAAAGATTCTTCTAACCCAAAAAGGTGAGATGTTGGAAATGAACCAAAGGTTCTTATTAACTCGGCTAAGTTCATCACCTTATAAGGGAGAGTCACACTATTTGATGAAGGTGCAAACTCAATCAGATAAGAGTCAAGTGAGTTTAGGATGATGTTGGAGGATGAGTCGTAGCGAGGTAAGCTATGGAGGTGGTGTCCCAAAGTAGTTCGGAAGCCATGAAAGTTGAATTAATCTTGCTTCAGTGGTTGATCAAGTCGAGTGGCTCTTCTTGATTTATCATAGGTGCTAACTTCATGTTTGATTATTTGTGTTAAAGGGGCACTCACTAAGGAATTGGAACTTGGACCCCATTATAAAGCAATTCAAGAAATTATACCAAGAGGGGTTAGTGAGTGAGTTGTAATTATTACTTTTTATTGTAATGGAAAAATGATCTATCTATGAAAGGAATTCTTCATACTCATCTTAATTCAATGTGTAATTTACATAAACATTATTTATGTTATTAGGTATCTTTAATTATTTTAGTAGTCATTTATACTGCTTAAGAATTTTCAAGATTTTGTAATAATTTCTCCATTTAATGTTTGAACTGATGTTCATGTTATCTAGCCTTATTACTATATCTATAAATTACCTTTTATCATGGGTGGTTGTACCTCTATTATATTCCCTTTCAAGTCTGAGTGTGCTTCTATTAAATGTGGGTAATTTTTTACTTTCCTTTTTCTTTTGATCTAAGTTGTTTATTTTTTTTACTATGGTGATAATAGCTCTGAATAAGGCAACAATCTTATTCATGCAAACTGAGGCTATAGAGACCTACAACAGTAAGTCATGTCATTCTTATTCCATTATTACTACCAAAGAAACTTGAAATTTTGTTTTGAGTATTCGATAAGGACAATCGATTCAGCACTAGGAGATCAGACAAGCTATATATTATCTTAAACCTTTTTAGGTGTGGGTTTCATCTTCCTCTTTCTTGCAAAAGAGTCAAGATCTTAAACTTCTACGGAGTGTTGCTACCTAGGTCATACAAAACTTAGTGATGAGTATCATCATCTTGTTCATTTAACTAAGTCAGGAGCATCTGGCATGGAGCTTGCCTCTATTTCACCATAATTTTTCTATGAAGGGTTAACATGATGGTACTGTATAATTTTTGATGGTCCTACTGAATATCTATGGTCTACTAAATAAAGTGAAAAAGTGACACTCGAAGCTCTGATTCATGAAGAGTTTGGCTGGGTGGTCAATGCCTACTATTATTATTCCCATTCTTATAAGTATGGTGATGGTTCCTGAGGCAAGTGTCTAAGTTAAGGAGGTCTTGGAGAATGTGATGGGTAGGATCCTTAATATTCATATCTTTTTTTATTTTGTCAAGATTCATTATTTATTTTATGGTAAGTACTTTTCATGTTGTCGATTTCATGATTGTTTTTTGCTCACATATTCTTATCACTATCCTCGGTTACTTATAGGAGATGATGCTTTTGTGTCCCTTTTACTCGATCTCTCAATTATTCAATTCCTACAGGATGGTGAGGGAGAAAAAGGTGGTTGTCAGTAGGCTTCTATTAAAGTAGCAGATGAGGTAGTGCTGAGTACAACTCCATAGATGTCCAAGAAAAGAAACATGAGTTCTACTCCTTATGGTCACCCAAAAAAGAAAAATGAGGCTATCAAGGACCCTGATAAAGAACATGTTGTTAGTAACTTTATTCCAAACTTCTTCTAGTCAATGAGTGAGTTATGAGGCAAATGATTTGTTTTTTTTTTATTTTTCTGGGTAGGGCTGGACTTTCTTTATGAAGATACTCCCAATGGACAACTGCCCTTCACTATAATGACCACTCAATATATCATGCAATAGTCGACCTATGAGGTCTGTAGAAATTTTTTCTTAATAAGAAGACTTATTTACAATATGGGTAGGACTTGCTACCATGAATGGTAAGCTGAAACCTCCTAAGGCCAAGTTCATGAAGCTTCCAGATGAGATGATACAGCAAGAGGAAGAGAAGAATCGGACAGTCCTAGAGCTGACTCATCTTGTTGAGGAAAAGAAGAAATTTGAAGAAGAGCTCTCTTGCTACACCTAGAAGCTTTAGAAGAAGTTGGTCGAGTTATCATGCATTCTTGATTCTTACAAGTACAGGAACTTAATGTAACAAAAATTCAAGGTGAGCACCAACTTCATTATTGCTAAATTTGTGAAGCATGGTTGGTTGGATGCCAAATTCTTGGATTTTTCCAATGTACATTCCCTATTGACTCCATGTGCCCCAATGCCTATGCAATTGATTTTGATGATAAAAAATTGGATGAAACTAATGATTTATTTTAACTATTTCGTGAAGTTCATCAGACTCAATTTGCTCAATCAAATTTGGAAAGTTTGATCAACTAGGATTAGAGGAATTTAGGAATCTTTCTAGATTTATAGTATAAAATAAATAAAATATTATTAACTTAAAAATAGTTTTTAAATCATTTTCTTATCATTTATTTTAATTTTTATATATTTTCCATATTTTCTTCACATCAAAATTTTCAATATTGCCTAAATTATCTATTTAGATAATTTGACTACATGCATGTGTTTAAGCCTTATCCATTACATCTTAAAGTGGTTGAGTTTATTTTATAGTTCAATAAAAATTTTCCATACTTCGATTAATCTTTACCCATTCTTTTAAAATGAGAATTAAATTAATCATTAAAGTATACAAATTATTCTTTCTATCCCACCTATCATTATTTTTCTCTCTTCTATTACATGGCTAAATTTTTTATGTATATGCTATAAGAAATTTTGTGGGGTTTATTTGATTTAATTACATGATCATTTTTCCTTATTTAAGGATTTCTAAATTTCAAATTTATTTGAATTTTGAATTTAAATATCTTTGAATTTTGAATAAGATTTTTCCTTAAACTATTTTCAGATGTATTTTATATGTTTATGCCATGTTTTGGCTAGTACCTAAAGTTATTTAATTGAAAATGTTTAATGAAATCTAAATTAATTTAAATTAGTTAATTTTGAATTAAATGCAATCCTACTTTATTACATTTTTCAATTGTTCGTTCTATATTTTTGGAAATTAGTTGGTTGGACCCTTTTAATTGATTTTAATTTATTTTAATCATGTTTTTATTTCAAAATTCTACTAAATTAATCTACCATGATTTTAATTGATTTATTACATTGGATAGAGATTGATTCCTTAAGAAAACCCCCATTGGTTGAAATCTTCATCAAATTATCTTAATTTATTATTTTTGAATTTATTTTCATGGTGTGCTTTATCTAATCCCATCTAATTGGTTAATTAATCTCTCGCATCCATTACATTAGATAATGATTGAACTCCTTAGGAAACCCCATGGTTGTTCCCTACTTTTATGCTTGTTGGATTTATTTATTTTAAAATTAATTCAAATCCTTTCTTTATTAAATGCAACCTTAATTAGAAAAAGCATTAATCTAATTACCTCCTCTTGCATGGACATCCACATTGGATTTGAAATTATTTGAATTCAAGCATTATTGCCTATGATTTATTATTCAAAATTAAAAACCATGCATAAATTATTTTCTCTCTTGAATTGATCTCTTCTTGAACGAACCTTGCATGGTTTAATTTATTATTGTGGTTGCTTAATTATGTTAAATGATCTCTCTCTCTCTCTCTCTCTCTCTCTCTCTCTCTCTCTCTCCATGCTTTGACTATCCAATCTTGCATTTGATTTGAGTTTATTTAAATTCAAATCAAGTTATTTGAATTTCAAATATTAATTTATTTTCTTACAAAAAATTCTCTCAATATTTCCCACTCATTTTCTCTTTCCTTGGCTGACCACTCCTTAAATCAAATCTTATTTAAGAAGGTGCTCTCATGATTTCACTTTTTCTTAATTCTCTACACCTTGGCCTATCCCTTTCAATTAATTTCTTATTTGGACTCTTGGATTCAAAGTGTCGAAGCTAATCTCTCTTCTTCACTTCTTTAACTACATTTTAAAAAGGAGTTCTTCTTCAACTTTTTCAAGCAACTTTCAAGCCTTGGAGAATTCTATATCATTTATTGCCTTTTATGTTTAACACATACAAATTATTTGTAAGGGTGTTTAATTCATTTTAATTTTTTTTACAATAGTTATTATTTATTTTATTTGATTGAAAAGAAATGTATGTTATGTTATTAAAGATTTATTTGAGTTTTTTTCATTGATATTCAAGCAATGTGAATCTTTCATCTTGTAATTATGTTTTACTTTATTAAAATGTTTTTTCTGACTATTTTGGAATAATTAATTTTTTTGTAAGAATTCAATTTTAAAATTATCTTATTTCATTTAATCAAAGCATTTTAATGATTGACTATTGCAATTGTGTTTCAAATTGTTTCATGTTAAGATCAACCTTTAAGGTTTTCATATTTTCTTAATTGATTCTAAGTTCTTATTTCATAAATTCATTGGTTTACTACTTTGTGCAAATGATCTTAAAGTCAAATTAATTTAAGTATTTTTAGAATAAATTATTTTCAAGATTATACTTTTTCAAATCATCAAAGTGAGAATATTTTTCAAAGACAAATTATTTCATGCTTGTTACATAAAGATCATAGCATTGCATATTATAATGTAAAAAGGAACAAATAAAAGATTTGAGCTCTCTTTTTTTTCTTATTATTATTATTGAGTTTGAGTATAAACTTATTTTAAAATTGAGAGATAGATATTCTCTTGTCATTTTCTTTTTATTGTTTCTTAAACTTGTTAAGGTTGTACTTGTCTGGTGTAGAAAAGTATAAAATATTTCTTCTAATGATATTTTAATTAGTGAATTCTAGTTAGGGTGACTAAGCATGGACTTATGCCAGTTTTTGGGTTTAGTCAATCCCCGTAAAAAATTTTTGTTCCATATTTATTTTCATTTTGAATTTAGCTTTTCTTGCTTGATTGTTTGTTTCCTTTTCCTCTTTCATAAGAAATAAATTTTTATTTGCAAATAAATTTTCTACAAATTTTAAAATTAAGTTTTAACTTGAAATTTTTTAAAATACCAAATTCATCCACCCCACACCCCGCTTCTTTTTTTTAGCAATAGGCTTTTACTAATTAGTATCGAGCCTCAACTCAAATTCATGGCTTTACATCCCTGAGTATATCTCTATGGCACGTGGATTTCTTAAAGGATCACTGCTTGAATGGCAATATTGACATAAGACTTATTTGGTTGATATGCAATGTTTAATTATTGAAAACATTACATTAGTACTTTTCTTCATGGTCAAGATTCTTATATATGGAACATTAACGTTAACATATCAACATCGCATACCCATAGTAGAGATAAATGATAAAGTTTTTGAAAAGTCTTTTGATGGTTGGACATTACATGAAAAAGTGTTGGTTAAGTTAAATGCAAAAGCATTTAGCTTTTTGTATTGTGCCTTCCTGATGATCACATGAAAATTTCAATGCCTAGTATTGCTAAAACATTTGAGATCAACTAATTATTTCTTATGTAAGCACAAATGATGTTAAGGATGCCCACATAAATAGACTTGTGTAGAATATGAATTATTTCTCATATTACCAAATTAAACCATTTCTAATATGTGTCATCAATTTATAAAAATAATCAATACATTGCATTCTCCTGGAAGAAATTACAGAATTTAAGATTTAGTTTACAAAATCTTGAGATGCCTTTCAAAATAATGGGATGGTAATGTTACTACAATAAGTGGACTTTACTTGATATCAACTTGATCAACTTCTTAGGTTTTTTCATAGTGCATGAATAGGTTTCATCATAAAGAAAATTAAATGATTCTTCTTAGAAGAAAGAAAAATGAAAAATCATTACTTTCATAAAATTGAGGAATATCCTAAAAAAAGTAAAGTTATGGAAAATCTAAGGTTTGTAAATTGGATACTAAAATGTTAAATGCAAGTGAAGGTATCATTTGTTATAATTGCAAAATGCCTCGACATGTAAGAGGTGACTGTCTAGAAATCATTATTGAAAATTCAAAGAAACAAGTGGAGGATGAAAAGAAGAAGAGCTAGAAAAATAAAAGGCCTAAAAAAAAGAAAAGAAAAGAGCACTATGGTCTATTTTAGAGTCGGTGGAGTCAACTGAAGCCACCTTAGAAGAAGATGCCAACATATTTTTATGGTGTACATAGGCACTTCAAATGAGGTATGTGAAGAAATTTTTTATGAAGATTTGATCATCATTTTAATAAGTTGGCTCATGAATTCAAAAAGAATAAAATATATATATAATTCCTCAAAAAAAGAAGAGAAAAAATTTAAAGTGAATGTTTTATCTTTAAAAGATGAATGCAATGAGCTAAGAACCAAAAATAATACTTAGTTGTTCAATCTTTCTTTGTAAAAAAATTAAAAATATAAAACACTTTATTACATACAACATTGAATACATGTTTTAGTTCACAGTCACATTCTTCATCTAGTTGAGGTAGACTTTTCTAATGCATCTAAATCATCTCAATTTTATGCTAATACAACTGTTTGGTATAATTTTTGCAGAAAAATATGTCGTATATTATTTGATTTCTATGCATATAGATCATAAACATTTCCAAGATCTAAATTCATTGGTAACCTAAAATAGTAATGAAAGAACACACACTTGATAGCATACATTGCATCATTTTTCTATAGGATGTTGACCCAAACATGTTTGGGTTCCATAGTTGACCCTTGATTTTCTTTTTGTAAAAATGTCTTCAATGCAAGAGCAAATAAGGCATGTAGTACTTTGATAGTGGATGCTTAAGGCATATGATAGGTGACAAAACAAAATTTACACATTTAGATTCTTTGAAGAAGGAATTGTAATTATTGTGATAATGCTAAATGTAAAATTTTTGGTATTGATTCTATTTCAAAAAATTATTTACTTCAGATAATGTGTTTCTTGTTGATGGCTTGAAGTGTAATTTGACTCTAATTGAATAATTATGTGATAATAATTAAATAAAAAAAGTATTTTGCTTATAGGTCATATACACAAAAATATTTACTTACTTGATTTTTAGAATTATTATTACACAAAATTGAATTTACTTTATTTTAAAAGCACTCATGATGATGTTTGGTTGTAGCAAAAAATGTTTTCATATTAACATGCATTCTTTAAATAAATTACAAATTTTGACTTAGTTGTTGACTTGCTTAAATTAAATTTCATTCTTATTACATTGATGCATGCATACATGGTAAGCACTAAAAATATACTCTTAAAAATAAAATTATTATTTCTACATCTATACCTTTAGAACTTTTGCATGTAAATTTGTTCGGACCCACTAGCACTGCTAACATAGGAGACAAACATTATGAATTTGCTATTGTTAATGATAATTCTATATTTGTTTAGGCTATATTTTTATGACAAAAGAATGATGCATTTAATGTCTTTAGAAAATTTGCAAAATATATTCGAAGAGAATAAGGTAATTTGATTAGTAGAATTTAGTTAGATCATGGAGGAGAATTTGAGAACAATTTGTTTAAGAATTTTTATAATAAATTTGTAATCAAACATAATTAATTTTCTCTTAAGACTCCCAAAAAGAATTGTGTTATAGCAAATAAAAATAAGATTTTGATTAAATTGAGTTGAGCTTTGTTAGATGAATATTCTTTGCCTAAATGTTTTTAGGTTGAACCTATTAATATAGCTTGTTAAATTATGAATCGAGTTTACTTAAGACCTATCTTAAATAAGTCTCTCTATCAGTTGTTCTTTAGAAAAAAAAATCCTATGGTTAGTTACTTTAATATTTTTGGTTGTATTTGCTTTATCTTGAACTATATAAAAGAATCTTTTGAAAAATTTGATAGTAAATTAAATGAAATTTTCTTAGGCTATTCTTTTCCTAGTAGATTTTAATAACATGAAGAAGGTTGTAGAATAATCAGTGCATGTAAATGCCACTATCTTGAATGTGTTAAGTAATGATTGTTAATCAATTTTTGAATTCCATGTCCAAATAAGAATTCACTAACATTAAAATCATCTTGAATCCATTTAATATTAAATAAGAAAATTGAATTGTAATGAAACATATAACAAATCAAACCATTAATACCTAGATTAAATTTAGGACCTAAGTAGTTCATTCTTGTAGATTTCTTAAGCTATGATCAATAATCAAGTGTTAATAAGCAAAGTCTCATTATAAGAAATTTAATTAAATAATAAAATCTTAAACATAAAATATTTCTTAAATCAACCTAAATAACAAATTGAACATCTAAAGATCCAAAATCATAAAATATAAATTAGATAAAGTATTTAAATAATAAAATTAAAAGATCTTTTAATCATGTTTGAATTCAAATTAAACTTTGAACCTTACTTTAAATCAACTAAGTTAACAAACTCAAAACACTTAAGTTTAAAAAACATTCACATTAACTAAATATAAATTGAATCATGTAAGAAACTAAAAATAATAAGACTTTGTGAATCATGTAAGTATATTATTCATAATTCTTTAATTGGGCGCTTCACCCATTGCACATAAAGGGCATCTAACCTATGAGGATGACCACCCTTTCTAGGTGAGTGTGCCATCTCATATTAATTTAGCCCATAACGTTTTTCTAACTACATATCATTATAGGCATAAAATTATAGGCGTAAGCTTCAAATGATTTTTTGAGTCAAAATACATAAAAAATAAAAATTATTGCATTAGTTAGGTGCATAACATACTAATCATTATCTTAAGGTTAGATAGCGAGATTAGGCTCTTAGCTTTCTTTTTGAAACAGAACAACCCATACATTTTGCACACATAAGAATGGAATCATGATTTAAAAATTGATTAGGTGGTGTTAGCTAGCAACCCTTTGAGGTGGGAAGTAAGTCCAGAAGAGTCAAAGATATGTTTATTTTCTCAGATGAGAAGAAACTAATAATTCTCAAATTCATTATACTAATTTAAGCCTCTAACTTATATTTGAAGTGCTTCTAGACTTAGGTCCTAAAGCATTTTATTAGAATAAGGCTTCAACTTCTAGGCATTTCTATAGTCATGTGCCATCAGAATCTAACTCCAAGATTTTTAATAAAATGCTAACTCAAAATCTTATTAAAATTAATTTCAAAAAAATGAAGCCCAACACTAGGATAGTCTAAAATGTTTGCTGGGCTTCCAAGTATCCAAGAGTATCTCCTACTTATTCTCAATTGGCTTTTAAAAAGAACTCATCCTCCTTGGAGCATTCCCTATTGAATTCTTAGATTAACAATCCTTTTAAAATAGGCTTTAAAATCCAAAGAGCTAAAAGTTATTTTCTTTAATCAAGAGCTTTCTTAGGAGAAATTCCATTCCTTCTAAGATGTAATTAACTATAGGGGCATTCCTTTATAGGTATCTTGGAACCTGATAATAAGTAAATCATATTTTATTTCACCATGTAGTTCACAGGAAGAATCTCTAGTATATCATAGACCCATCAGCCTTAGGAGTCCTTATTAAATAATCAAATCCATTATATAGTAGTATTTTTATCTTTTAAAATAATATATTTATCTCTTAATGATGTATTTTATTACCTAAATAAGTACCCCTGAGATCTGTGTGGTGTCACAAAGTTTCTCAACAATGTTGTTATATGTGTTGCTTATTACAAGGAGATCCGTTTTGAAAAGCTTATAGAACCTATTGAGGTATGTAATGCACATGCAATAACCATCGAGTTGACATCTCAAGATCATATCCACTTAATAATCGCTCTCTTCAAGGACCCTTCATCTCTTCCAAAGATGGTGGGTATGACTCCTGTGATATTGATTAGATGCTCTAGGGAGAGTTCATTACCTATTTTGGAAACTTCTTTACCTTACCTCCTAGTAAATTCCATGAGATTTTGTAGCCTTAATTTATTCATCAATTGAGCTCTTTAATTCTGTAATGACATTCTTTGATGTTGTGTCCCTAGTCACACTGATAGAACCAATATCTAGACTGATCACAGACTTTATCTACTTCATGGGTGGTTGCTACTTGAAGTAATTTTATTTTTAATGGCTTCCACTAATTTGGCCATTGATACTCTTAAGGGTGTCACCATTGCTAGTTGGAAGAACTCATCTGCTTGTAGATGAGTTAATTGATTTTTAAATTATTGCCTACACATAGGTGCTTCTTCTCTTCTCACGAGCTATCTTCTTTTTTTTATCTGGGCTTCATACACAAAACCTATCCCTAGATAATACTTTAGAGGTAACCTTCTCATCAAATCCTTCTCATGAGTTACTGTCATTTATTGGGTGAACTCATTATATTCTTCAGCATTCATGTGATTGTTTACAAATAAAAGTAATTCAACTAATGTCTTGGGTTGTTGAAGCCAAAGGATGTATCTGAGTGGGCCTTGCTTTAAACCTTAAGCACATGTGGCTTGTCCCACTATGCATTCTAGGTCTTTGACTTCTAACATTTCATTTTGGAAGCAAGTGCTAAACTTCTTTAGGGATTTACCAAGGTCTTACCTTATCTGCAAAAGAGCTTGAGAACTCTTTAATGTCTTCTACACACTAGCAAATTACATCATGAACATCCTTTTGAATTTTGCGAAAGAGGTTATCACAGATATGAATTGGCATGAG
This sequence comes from Cymbidium sinense, assembly GCA_021442155.1. NCBI lineage: Eukaryota > Viridiplantae > Streptophyta > Magnoliopsida > Asparagales > Orchidaceae > Cymbidium > Cymbidium sinense. The sequence goes on from CM038227.1 coordinate 76,176,212, forward strand.
AATCACCTAATCACTAATTTAAAAGTAGTGGAAGATGTGACACTTCATTGCATCATCTAGATCTATTATAGATATTATATATATGAAGTATGCAATATGATTATGGGGTATGTTCGATCTTTACTCTAACGATAGTGAATTTGTGTGGCGGCCGAGCTTCCATAATTTTCTTGGAGAAAGTATTGGTTGATTTCTTTTGTTCTTCCTATGTGTCTTCTTATTCAATAGCATTATTTTACCCATCATCCATTCTTGGGGTCTAGGATAATTCTCTCCATCGTTGGTGAGCTCGACCGGTAGTTAAGCCCAAAAAACCTTCATTTTCACTTACTCTAAATTCCTTGATTTTAGCTTTCTCTATGATCAATTGTATCAATTGCGTGATTTTATCTTCCATATTTTCCAAGTCTTATTGTGTGATGAACTTTTGGTCATTTAGTTCCATACTTAGTGATTTATTTCATGATGGATGGTCTACTTCACTTTACACTTGACTTTTAGTTCTTAGCCTAATCCATGCTTATTGCACCACAAAGGTTGTTAGATTCAAGTTTATTTATGAAATGAACCAAAAACTTCTCAGGTAAAAAGGAAATAAAGTTATGAGAAATAGGGCAATGAAAAATAAAATTAGTACAAGATATATCGAACCTTTTATTATTCCAAAAGAACTTGGTCAAAAATAGATTTATTTTTAAACATAATCTATTAGACATAAAGAAAGTCCTCATATCCCTTAAAAGAAAAAAAAATGAAAAGACGATATCCCCTCTAGAAGGATATCTTTTTATAAGGTCAATGAGGATCATTACATATGATATGTATTCATAAGGTAAGTGGATTATAAAGGGAACTTACTAATACAAGACAAACACCTAGTAGTGAGTTGTGAATCCTCGGGTTGGGGTTCTCTGGATTATCAAGATAAGCTATCCAATGCATGCTTTTGATGTTTGATCACCTATATGTGGGTGAGTTTTCATGTTAGAAGTGAGTTGCCAAAATTAAGTCACGTAACTTGGATGATGTTTTTAGTATATTCACCTATTAAGTGTGAGTCATCATTTAAGAGGCTAACTTTCATATCTCATCCTTATTATTTGACTTTCTTCTTTACTTGACATACATATGGTAAATCTTTGCCAGCAGATAGTGTACTTGCATTAGTTCGTTCTTATTTTGATTGTTGCATGCAGTGAGTGCACACTAGACTTCCTTGTATATTTTGATATATAGTGTACAAGACTACAATAAATTTGTTCAGATTAGCTAGTTCAAATGGATGAATTCTTTGATTGAAAGCAGATATGTTACTTTTGTTGAAGTGAAAACTAGAATATGTTAAAAATAAAATGGACAAATACATTAATTAAAAAAAGATATTTAGCTGGATTAACTTAACTTGGATAGAAATAAAAGAAATGTTAAGAGTAAAGTATTGTCCAAGGCATCTTGATAAGAAGTTGCACAGTCCATTATTGACTTTAAGACATGTTAACCTTCATATAATTAAATATTTAAATATATTTGAAGAACTTGTTCTTAAAACTAATTGTGCTAATAATTATTAATGATTGTCCAATTAATTTTCCATTAGGAATTGAATTGATATTAGGAATGTGGTTGATTGTTCATCCCTTAAAGCTTAGAAGAAGCCTTTCATTATACTTTATTGGTTAAACAACTAAAATAATATACTTTCTTTTCTAGAACTAAAGCTCAAGCCCTATCTACTTTAGACCAAAAGGCATACTGTTACGCTTATGAATACAATTGTCCTAATGATCTTGCCTAAAGCTCTTACTAAAGGGGAGTTTTAAGACTAATTAAGCTAATAATGATTATTAATTGGCCAATTAAATTGTCATTAGGCATAGATTTCATATTAATAATAAAGTTGATTGTTCAACCCTTAAATCTTAGAAGAAGCCTTTTATTGTCTTTATTGGTTGAATACTAAAGAAAATCTACTTTCTTTCATACAACTAAGGCTCAAGCACCATCCACTTCATACCTATGGCTCATTGTTAGGCTTACCCATACAATTAGCCCTACCAACTCACTTAGAGCTCCCATTAAAGGGAGCTCTAAACCTATTAAAGAATGAATTTTTTTTTAAATGTTATGAAAAGAATCACTTACAAAATTAATGTAAAGCCAAAATTTTATTTATAGATAAAATTAAAGACCCAATAGATGATAAGTTAGAAGAAGTCTATGATGATACACCTCTATTTTATCACAAATTAAACATACTTAATGATTCTATTCTTAGTGTGATGAAATGTCTTATTGTAATTAAAAAGGAAATGAAAGAACATCATGTTGAGCTCATTTTTGAATGAGGTTAACATTATTTATAAAAATAGTAATTCGTATACCTAATCCTAGATTAGGAGCCTCCTAATTATTCACTTAGGAAACTACAGCTAGTGACCTAATGCATCCTTGTTGGGTTTGATCTAAACTAATGGGATTAGGTGGACTAAACCAAAACTCAAACATAAAAAAAGAATTAAATCAAATAGATTCCACATGGAATTTGAATGCATTTGAGTTTAAAGCAAAGTGATTTAGGTGGTTAACCTAATTACCCTATTTGAGCTGAAAATTAATTCTTTTAAAAAAAAATAAGAAACATCAATTATAAATTCAAGTTAAAGAGTACAATCCATGTATGGAGGAAAAAGAAGTGAAGACCATTACAAAATTTTAATATATGGCAAGCAAAGTAGGCCACCATTGAGAGTTGTGAGGATTTGAGGTAAAGGTTATGTGATAAAATAGGTTGGTCCAAATGTGATCCCATCTTTTCCAAAAGGTTTGTTGAATGATTACCCTCCCTATAAGTGTGACTAATTTGGAATTTGCACTATTAAGTTAAGAGCATGATCTTCTTGAAAATGTAAGTAAGATACCATTAACATTGAGCTTTAGTATTGATGTAATTGCAGAGGATCAAAGAGTTAGTTTCAATCCAAATATTCTAGAAATGGAGGGAGGTTGCTATCTTTGTGTCCATAAGAATGGCCATGGCGTTCATGTGAAATGCATCAACTACATAGCAAGGGATGAAGAGTGAAAGTGTGCATTGCCCCTTGTGAATCCTAAAGCAACCTCCAATACCTGCAGGTTTGTTATCAAATGTGAAACCCCCCATCAATATTTATTTTAATGCAACCAGCCTCAGGCATGTTCCAATGTATTAAGGGAGGTAGCTTTCTTGGTTTCACCATATTTTGTGAGAGAATTTGGAAAAGGTTGGCACTCTTGAGTTTATTAATTAAATTCAAAGAAATCTAAATAAATCAAATCAATTAAAATAAAACTAAAGTCAAATGAAAGTCAAAGATAATCAACCCTTTGATATGGAGTTGACTTATGTGGGTCCCACCAGGGCAAAGGGAAACCCACCAAAAATTGACCAAAAGCAATTAATCTAAAGGCTCCAAATGTTAAAATAAACATGTTTAAATATGAATCAAATAAATATAAATCCAATAAAGTCTTAATTAGGCTAATTAGACCATTTGATCTAAATGGGCCTAAATAAACCATATTAAATTCAAAGTAAATTGAAATCAATTCCAATTAATTTTCCAAAATTATTTAGAAATTATTATTAAACACAATGCAACCAATCATTGGGTCTAATTTGACCAATTTGGTCATTCGACCCAAAAGAATCGAAGTTAACCTATAGAGCCCAGATTGGGTCAAATAAGTTAAAATTGAAATCAATTTTAAATAAAATAAAAATTAATCACTCTAAATCATCTCACAAATGTGATTGAACATGATTAGAGTCCAAACATTTGACTCAATTAAATTCAAATTAACCCATTTAAGTATAAATGGGTCAATTTGAAATTAATTCAAAATCAATTTAAAGCCCAAAGAAATCAATCAATCTAAAACTTCATAATCCTTCAATCAAGAATAATTAAAGTCCAATTTAAATTCCAAAATGACCAATTGATCTTAAAGATCCAATTTGATTCATTTTTAATCAAATGGATCAAACTATCTTAAGAATAAATTAAAATACAATTTAATGGGTCAATTAGCTTCTAAGCTTTCTCATAAGTAATTAAGCACAATTATAACTTAAATATAAATCAAATTATTAAATGAATTAACTAAAAATTAATCTAATAGAAAAAAAATCTAATGGATCAACCCAAGGAATTTAAATCAAAATTCAACTCAAACATGCTTGAGTCTTACTTATTTGGCTTGGTTTGGGCAGTCAAGCAGTAAACAAAAAGAAGCATATGAGGTGGAGAAGCGATGTAAGATGTCATGGAAGAGAGTAATATGCTATGGGAAGAGTGAGGTGGAACATTAAGACAAACTCTACCAAATCCAAAAGCACTCCCTTCATTATTCCTCCACTCCTCATCCTTAATGATTTGGAGTGTTTTTAATCAATTAACCACCACTTGGAGCTAACCTCCATGAGTATCCATCATCATAAAAATGATGAACTTTGCTTCCTCCATAGGATAAAAAATGTTATGGAGAACCTCTTGGCCAAAATCATGACTAAGGTAAGAAAAAAAAGGAGTAGGCTTCCTCCCCTTAAGGAATGCATCTAAACACACTCACATGAGAAGGAGGAACCAAATTAACCCCTTAACCAAGGTCCTCACAGCTAGTGGTCAAATTTTAGCCATATAAAGCTACATATATGGCTCTCATATGTGGAAAAAGGGGAAAGAAATCCCCCTTTCATGAATCTAATCCTCCCCACACACTCCCAAAATGTAGAGAGACTCCTCAAACCTCTTTCATGATCCTCTCAATCGCTAGGCTAGAGATTAGCCATGGTCGGAGCCAAAGAAGATCAAAGCTCTTGGCCATGTATGGAAATATGGAAAATAAACCTTCTTAAGCACAATTAACATTCTTGTCACATTCTAATGATAGAGGCAAGCTCTAATGAATCCTTCTCAAGGTCCATCACCACTAACAAGTTGGAAAATAATCAAACTCATTAGCAAGGTGGCAAGATTTGGTCTCTATAATGACCCACGGGGAGGCAAGATGTGACACTTCTCACATAGGTTTGCCATATTCCCACAGAAGTGTACAAACCATCCCCATCACTGAGGATCAATGTCAATGATGCATACTTGAAAATTAACCATCCTTGCATTTTAATTTGGTCCTTCGTAAAGTGAAGTCGATCTCCATTGAGATCAACCACAAGGATCACTTGCAAATAGATCCTTGATCAAATTGCAATCAAAATCACACTCTTTCACCACTCCAATCACCAACAATCAATGATAAAGAGCCAATGACTCTTGGTTATCTAGTGAGAGGATAGAGAAGAAATCTCTGACATCCATTCCTTCTCTTAAGAATGGACAATCAAGATCTTGTTGCATGATCTTATTTAAATCCACTATGGAAACACGGGTAAAATCTTATCTACCCGATCAAAGATCAGATGGTCATGATGAATCCCATAGTCCTCGCCACCATCTAAGCTCAATCTACATGGATCTATGTAGCTAAATCAGGCATTGCCACATGTAAAGTGGTGCGATGTCCGTGTCATGTGGCACTGACCATCTAAAATGGGAAATTCCTAATTTTTTTAGCTTAAATAAATGTTACAAAATAATAAAAAAATTCAAATAATTATAAAAAATAAAATACTCAACAAAAAAATGCAAACAAGGGCAATATGGATTCATCGCACCGAGAGGAATCCATTAAATGCAAATTCTCAATTAATTTTTGATTAATTTGAGTTTAAGCAAAAATAATCAAACTTAAATTAATCTCAAACAACTCATAAAATTAATTTAAAACTTTGGAGAAATGGAATTAGGGTTATAACACACCTTAGGGAAATTGTTCATGATTTATTGTGAAGTAAATTTAAAGATATGGAATTTCTAACTTTAAACCTTAATTTTGACAAAATAAATGAATAGTAAATTATAAAATCATGAAAATTTATGGAAATACTTTAAATCATCATAATAAACCATAATGAACTTAAATACTTCATTAACACTCTTTGAAATCTAATAAACCATAAAATGGCCAAATTTGATAATTAATTGATTTAATTAATCCAATTAGTTAATATGAACTTTGGAAAATCATAATAAATCAACCAAAACTCCAAAAATTTTAAATAAACTCTCAATGGATGAATCTTCCAAAAAGTAATTTATGAAAAATAAAATCCCTAATTAATTCTTTTTAATTTAGGCTTAATTTAGGTTTTATTGAAATAATTAAAATCTTAATTAATATTAAATTACATATCTATTTTTGTAAAGGCTGTGCTAAAAAGGATTATTGTAATGATAAATAAATAAATGCTATTTTCTTACAAATATGCTTAAGTTCTTAAGCATAACTTAATAGGATAGGTGGGCATGGCAAGCAACTAATGCTAAGCTTATATGTTTGCAAATATAACTATTGGAATTGCGTTTGTATTTCATAACATCTATTTCGCAGGGTTTAGGAATTTTATTTTTGGAATTTTAAATATAATTTGAGCTTATAATTAGTTAGGATCTATGGGTCTAAGAATAAGAAGAGCTAACACCACTAGTTAGTGATCCATTGTGAAGGCTATGGAGGTCCCTAGAGAAGGAGATTATCTTGAAGAAAGACACATAGATATATACTTTTAATTTTAGGTTAAGCTATATAATGGTAGAGCTCGACTGGCCATTTTTTTCTCTTTCTTTTGGGGTGTATAGCAATAGCTGGCCTCATTGGCCTATTTATTAATTTAAATTGGTGTGACTAATTTTGAGTGCGCAATAGAATCAACCTACTTTTCTAGGTTTCTTTATATATTGTCTTTCTGTGATGAAATGCTTGGACATTAGGCTCTTAAGGAAAATTTAATTTTGTACCCAACTTAAATTTAAATAACTTAAACAAAAATAAAGAAATTCATAACTTCATAGCTAAATTAAAGCTTTGCAAACAACTTAAAAATAATTAGAAATAACTAGCTTATGTGAACTATGCTAACATATTGTTCTAACATCTTGAATTGGTTGCTTCACCCATTGCACATAAGGGGCATCTTAACTTCGAGGATGGCCACCTTCTTGGTACCTTCTTATTCTGACTTGGCACACAACCATTTCTAACTGCATCTCATTATTAGCATAACTTGCAAACCACAAAAGTCTTAAATGAATTATGAGCCAAAAATTTTAAAAGCTGAAAATTGTTGTATTAGTTAGGTGCATATCATACCTTACATGATTTTAGGGATTACGGAGTGAGTTTAGGATCTTTGACTCTTTCCTAATGAAATAGCTCAACCATTTTGCATACATTAAACCAGCATCATGGATTTAAAATTTCACTTAGGTGGTGTAAGTTGGTAGCCCTTCCAAGTGGGTTATAAGTCTATGTGAGTCTAGGATAGGTTCCTTTTCTCACGGGAGAGAAAGAGTCAATAATTCCCAAAAGTTAAACTGGTTCGAGCTCCTAAATTATGTCAAAACTAATTATAGGCTTAGGTTCTAAAGCATCCTTCTAAGAATAAGTCTTCAACCTTAGGCATTTCTACAAGATTATGCTACAAAAATCTAGGTCCTAGATTTCTAATAAATTATCAATTCAAACCTTCACAAATTTTATCTCAATAAATATAAAGCATAATGGTAGGATAGTTAAAATTCCTACTTGGTATCCGAGTATCTATAAGAATTTCCTTCTTTATCCCAATTGTCCTTGAAAAGAACTCTCTCCCCTTTGAAGTTCCCTTCTGAAATTCTAATTTAACCATCCTTTAGAATGAGAATCTATAGAAGTGAGAGCTAATTTTTTTAACAAAGAGTATTCTTAAGAAGAGAACCACATTACTATGATGTAATTAACTATAAGTGCTTTACCTCATAGGGGGCCAATCCTCATGTAAAATAAACCTTGTTCAACTTTTTCTTATAGTTTAAGAAAAAAATCTCTAGAATATCAAAAAGACCCATTAGCCTTAGGAGTCCTTATTTAAGTGATTAAATCAATTATAGAATAAGATATTTATCTGTAATGATAATATGTTTATTCTTTAATGATGAATTTGATTACCTAAATAAGAAATTCTTAAATCTCTGTGGTGTCACAAATTTTCCCCACACATCTTTAGCATTTTTTTGGTGCAATAGAATGAGGTGTAAGTTCATTATAAAAGGTGAAAATACTTTGAATGTTATTTCACCTCCATAATTAATTACCCCTCCTACTGTAGTAAGAGAGCACTCTTCATTAAGGTTAGAAATAAACATATCTATCTAATATGCAATTAGTATCTTTGAGGTGTGTGTAGCATAAATGATTATTTTGTGAGAAATAAGATTATTATCTTCATCAAGATCCCATGGTTCCATTATCCTGGGATTACATTATTCCACCCTACTAATATTAGAGGGACATAGCCATAATGTTTAGAGAATCTGACTAGCTGTCATGGGTTACCTCATTTTAGGTATCACAAGTAGACTTATAATTTTAGTGTAAGTGGTGCAAGAGTGTTCACGTGATGAACATATTATAAGGTGTTTGCAAGACGAATGGACAGATGTTGACGTTCTGAAGAAATATACAGTTGGGCTTACATCAGATATAAATTTGTTTGCATGGTGACCAAATAGATGTTCACATGGTGAACAAATAGGAGGCTGGGCCTATATTTCTTTAGAATGCCAAAATTATTGTATTTGCATGGTGGAAGGATATGAATTTTTTTGCATGGTGAACGAATTATGGGGTGTTCGCATGGCATACAAATAGATGTTCACATGCTGAATGAATAAGAGGTTGAGTTGCATTCCTCTGGAATGACATATAGATTAGTTATCCAGATATTAGTTAGACATAGTTGTGTTTACATAGCAAATGAATAAAAATTTGAATTTTAGTAAAATACCTAAAATTATGATTTTAGGACCCAACTCTAGGATCCAGTGCCACGGTACTGTAATATTGGAGCCCATTGCTTATGTGGCATGACACGGGGGTAGATGAGTTGGAGGCTTAGTGCTTCAATGTTGCATATGCAGCACTGTGGCGCCACCATTATTGGTCATTTGACCATTTGAATATCATTATGGTGTCGCCTTGTAGAGCTGCATGCTAGTCAAGATTCTTGACTGACATACAATAGGTTTTAAAGGGAAATGACATCCTCATCACAATGAGCACCACGACACCAGGTCAGAACATTATGGCACTGTGCTCCTTTCACACACACTAGTTACAAAAATTTATTATAATTAATCCTAACCTTTTGATCGCACAGTAACAGACTGAATGGGCTGACCAGCACTTCAATGCTACATGGGGCACCATAGTGCTGAGGACATGTTCTACAACCCGAGAGGGTAGCACCTTAGCATCTAGTCTGGGCGCCGTAATGCTAGATCCTAATTTATAAATAGAGGACAAGGTTGTTAACAATTTTCATTCAATAATCACTTATCTTAAGGAATTCCTTTCTCTTCTAGCTCTTTTTGCTTTCTAATTTTCCCTATTAACCATGCCTCTTAGATGAGTACTAGACAAAAAAGGGAATCTAGCGATGTCAATCACTTCATCAGTGCTAATGGTATGATAGTCACTTCTATGGCTTCATACTATTTCATTTTTGCGAGGCTTAAGCCCTTTAGTAACATCAATGAGGTTACCAAGGGCAGGTCCATTTTAAATTTTACTTTTAAAGGGCTTCTCAATTAATATCGGGAAGGATATTTTTAAATTCTATTTATAATATACTGAAGGGGAGCACTATTGTCGAGTATGGCCACCATTCTCTTATTTATTGTTTGTGCGTGGCAGTGAGTGTGGTAGGGGGACCTGATATGGAGGTACTCCTCAAAAGGATCCTCTAACGAAGAGGGTGATTGTGGGGTTTAGGAATATATTTGAAGTGGGAGAGAGCTTATGCCCTCCCAGATCTAGATCTTGAACCCCCAAGTCTTTAGCTAAGCAAGTTTAAGAGATTAGTAGCTAGGTCTTAGACTTGCAAAAAAGGGTGGATAAGAGTAGTTATAGGAAAGAGATGCTCGAATGCAAATTTGGCCATCATATGGGTCAACAATAAAGACAGTTCTCCTACATGGCCCAGTTCAACACTGCACTGTTCAACATGTTTCAGAATTGCAATCTTACAGAACCTAGATAGGTCTCCTCCCCCACGATGCCTCAATATCAGTCCCGTGTGATTACATTGCTGCTATCTGGTATGGAGGAGGAGGAAGAACATGAAGAGGAGGGTGGTGATGAATACGACTACTAGCTTCCCCTCTCCCCCCACCCGTTTGTATTTTTTTTTCTTTTCTTCCTCTTTTTTTATTTTGTAATTATAATATTCAAATTTAGTAATATAATTTCTTCTTTTTAGAATTATGTGTTGTGCTTATGTATATTATCTCTATTGATGCTCTAGGATAAATAACATTTTTTAGCATATCTAAGTAAAAAAATTCATATCAAGGTACAGTGTCACGACATTTATATGCCAGCACCTTGACAATGGTGATAGAATGACGAACCTGAGAGGCAGGTGCTGTGACGCTATCCTATGACACTACAGTGCTATGGGACATTATTTTCTCCCCAGCAGAAAACTTTCTAAGTTCTTTTTCATATACAACAAAGAAACACAACACTCTGGTGTTGTCCTTATAGTGCAAAGATGCTATGGAATTTTATTTATTTTTTATCAAAAAATTTTAAGTCATATTTTGAGTTAGACCTAGGTGTGGTGCTTCAGTGATGATGCTATGGCACTGTAGCATTAAGGTGTTATTTTACTTATATTAGGACATGGCTATCGCGTGCTATGTAAGCTATGATGATATGCAAGTATGGTGCGATGTTATGGTGTTGTGGCACTATGGGATTTCATCATAGCGATGTGGTGCCAATTCTTGGGCACTATGACACCACTTTCATAGTATGAATATTGAGAGTATGGTGCCACAATGTCAATATCTACTACCTTAGCACTATAGGCTAAATTTTGAATTTAAAGTACAAATCTTTCAATTTTATTTAGAAATTTTGGCAGCATTTCACCTTAGTGGTGCTAGATTTCAAATTTGTAGAGTGCAGAGCACTCTTCTACCTTATTATGGCTCTAAGATCAATAAAGGGGAGAGTGTTTTTGTCTCGCTATAGAATAAAATTCAATGGCGGAGGTCTTCAAATCTCCAAGTTGGTCACACTAGATCAAAGATCAACAGTTGGGTTTTTTATTAAACTAGTAAAACATAACATAAATTCTTTACGTAAGGTAAGAAAGCTTCTAGTGAAGTGTTTGCACTAGTTCAGAGAGAGTGGAGTCAAGTGGGAAAAAGATTTTTTAGAGTGAACTGCTCACTCCTATTTATAGGAGTGTGTTGATAACCATTCCCTCTCAATAGCCAATGTAGCACCTCAACACTAAGATTATGGTACCATAATGTTGTACCATAATTTGACTGCTTGACTCGATAGTTGTTTCAACTAGAAGACTAGGGTAGCTCCCCCGCACTATTAATGTAGTGTCACGGCATTATAGCCAAAAATAAAAGAATTCTATTTTTTACTTTATTTCATTTCTTTTGATGTAAACAATATTTCCCCTCAACGATTGGATCATGTCATTAAAACATGATGCAATCATTAGCTTGATCTTCTATTAGTTGTAGCATACATATATAGAGACAATTAAGCAAAAGGGTTGAAACTTGTAACATGTTACTCCAATAATCTTCATGATTACACGATAATAGAAATAGTTGCATGAGAAAATGTTATCTACAATAGTTGGCTTAGATTTCTCTAATACAAATAGAAGCTGTATGAGCTCTATAGGCTATAGTAGCCTGCCTCTCTCATGTTTGGACACCTAAGTATCTACCTATGAGTAATCTTCTTCTATAGCTATCACAGCTTGTCGGACCATAGCTCTTCTTTCTAGAAAATATTGTTTCCTCTATTGTAGTTCTCTCAATTCAATAGAGATATTGAGGAGTTCATCAATGCTCTAGAAAGCTCTCTTTGGAAGAATATCAAGGCTTTAAGACTATGCATTATATTTTGGAAAATTAGGGAGACTTGATGCAAAATGGCATTAGTTGATATTTTCATAGAAGTAAGTGTATCTGACAAGAGCTCCTCATAGGTAGTGAGCAAAGAGAACAATCCAAATTCAATGTCTCTATAGAAGAATTCCCATAACTGTAATTCTTCTATTTAATGGCTTAGAGTAGCAGCGTAATCTCGCAAAGAATTTTATTTTATAGAGAAGTTGTACAAATCTGGAAAAACATCTAAGTCAACACTTAGAAGTAATTGACATAGGGCCACTATTATATGATATAAGAATTTTAAAGAACTACCATGCAAGAGAGTTGATGCCCTCGGTTAAGAAACAAAACATGAAATTTCCATGATAGATAATTACCTCTGAACTATATATTTGGACTAGATATAGGGTGACTTTTTGCACAAAAATCTAGATCTAAAGAGTCATCTTGAGTCGCAGTCACCATCACCCAAGTTGAATTTGATAAAAGTTGTTCAAAACTAGTAGCCATAGTGTCAGATTTCTCTGTATGTGCATTTTCTTTTATATATATATATATATATATATATATATATATATATATATATATATATATATATATATATATATATATATGATTAGTACTAGTAGGCTGGGTGTACACTGGAGAAACTATAGTAGTATCTATGTATCTATGGATAATGCAAGCATGACATCAACTCTCCTTATACTTTGCTAGTGGTTCAACTACTATTAGCAAGGTAGAAATGTGAATAGAGTTGTCTATATCTATAACCCATATATTAGAATCAATTTGTTGGGGACTATGGAGGTCCCTATCATCTTTCTCTTGAATAGATGAATTTTCACCTCATCATTTTCTACTACCTTTGGGTTATCTAATGTTCTTTTAGAAGCATTAGTCATATGTGATATAGGTTGGACTAGTTTAGTTTTTGCATTTTGGAGTTGTATATGCGAAAGTCTAGCTCCAAAAAAGAGGAAAACTATGGCGGATCTACTTTAACCATAAATGACTGACCCTTGTATGAGTCTCTAGTGGAGCTATATAGAAACTAGAATGAGTCCTCAGGCGAAGTGTGAATGTCCATGCTATAGAGGTTGCCACTAAATGACTACTACTAGTGGAAGTGCTTCAAAGGAATGAGTATATGATATATCAGTTATTGGTGATAACCCATATATATTTGTAGCTTGAGTAAACTTGAACTACCTAGACACTTTCTTGGGGTTGAAACCTTACAAGATTATAGATTCATGGTGGCAATAGCATAGCCAAGTGGGTCTCAATCTAAGGAGATATTCTGCGATGTGTCTATATCCTGATTTTGATAAAAGAAGGGGAGTGCCTCTATCAGTAAGAGAGTTTGTGAATTTCTACCCCATATTTTGAATAGACAGACTATAGAAGGATGGTCTATGGATAATCTAAAAATGATTTATCATGTGCACTAGGATGAATATAAAGGTCTTTATTTGATTCTTATCTATAGAGACTATAGCTCTGTTTAGTTGCATAATCATGGGGAAATTTTGGTCTTAGTGTCTTAGGATAACTGAAGGCTCCTGAAATATGAGAATGGATCCATCTAAGTAGATAATGCCAAGGGGCATCCACGTTATAATGCTACACTTACTTTGCCTAATCCATGATATAGGTAGGCTATTACTACAGGCATCAATGATATCCTTTCACCACGAGCTAGTAGGCTAGCCATTAATAAGGTAGAAGGATGAAATAGTCTATTGTATCATAGGAAAACAAAGTAGCATCACCAAGTGGCAATAAAAGCTACTATAAATAGCTTTTCGTCAATATTCTGTGCTAGTACATGGATCTTCAACATATGAAAATATGGTATGTGCATTCCTGAATGGAGGAAGCTTTCTAAACATGTATCTAGAATGATCATTTTTTCATGTCTACAACTTGTCCTCCATTCTTTCAAAACTCTTTGATAAAGGGCCAAGGCATGATGTAGTCTTGAAAAATATATGTAATTGCCTCATCTATATTGGCCATCTAGTTGGCCTTAAAAAAGTGCATGATCTGGCGAAATACATTCTTCATAAGGAGTTCCTATAATTGGTAGTCCTGTTATATCCTACATATCTACCATGGTGATTGTCAATTCATGTTGACCAATTTGTAGTTCTATCCTAATATTTTGTTATACTTTTGATCCATATGAATGAAAAGTGCCTATAATCAAATAGTGATGCATAGACTTCCCAATGTATACCAACTTTTCTAAAAACATCAACATACATTTGCAAATGATGTCGAGCCCAGTATACGTATCCATTTATAGTTGATAATGGACTGCCAAAAATTGATTTTGGGTCCAAATCTTCTACTTCATGATGAAATATACAACAACTTAGAAGCCTGGCTTTGTCTATAAGTGGAGCAATATCTTTGGTTGGTTTGGAGAACATTCTGATCGCCAAAGTTAGGGTTATCTGTGACTCATTCTAAAGAGACATCATGACTATATCTCAATTTTAAATGGGTTACCTACTCAATTAGGTCATAGATAGTTAGAGATTGTGAGTTAATTAGTGGTAGGCATGATGATCAAATAAATGAGTCTTCAAAAATATCTCTACCTCTTAACATATCTTAGTGCCATGATAAGTTATTCTATATTCTTCTGTACCACATTGATCATTGGCTTCAATAATAGCTCATATCTAATCTTCAGTAAGCTTAGTGGAAGGCATATTATCTGGTCTTTTCTAGATAAACATTGTAATAAACTTGTAATATATCTAAAATAGAGAAGCACATAGCTTTTAGGAGCTTTATAAATTAGCAGTAATATATGAATTTATACATGAATAAAGCTTGTGGCCATTTCCATTTTAGTCTTCAATGAAAATTTATATTTAAACTTCCTCATCTTGATTATATGAGAATCAAAATTTTGATTTAGATTCAACCTCCTTTTATATGATGGATTTGATCCAGCCCCTTTGGGCATCATATATCTTAATTTAACTTAGATTTGACCTTTTTGGGCATGGTGGATCTGATCCATCCCCTTTGGGCATATTGGATCTTACAACAACAACAACAACAATAACAATAAGCCTTTATCCCACTAAGTGGGGTCGGCTACATGAATCCTTCATCTCCATTGTGTCCTATTATGTGTCAAATTCTCATTTAGTTCAAGTATACTCAGGTCATTTTTTATACATCTTAACTAAGTCTTTTTAGGTCTACCTCCACCTTTCTTAGCATAAGTCAAATTTAATGCATCTACTCTCCTAACTAGGTCATCAGATAGCTGATGCTTTATGTGGCCAAACCACTAAGGTGACTCTCTCTAATCATATCTGCCACTGGAGCTACTCCAATTTTTCTCGAACATACTCATTCTACAATTTATCTCTAAGAGTAAAGCCACTCATCCACCTAAGCATCCTCATCTCTGTAACACTTAACTTAGTCTTATGCTTCTCTTTTTATTGGCCAACATTTTGCACCATAAGTCATTGCAGGTCTTACCACCATCTTATAAAATTTTCCCTTAAGTTTATGGGAAACTTTTCTATCACACAATAGGCCAGATGCATTCCTCCACTTCAACCATCCAACTTGAATTCTCATCATCCATCATCTAATAGAATATTCACTCACTCTTTTAATGACTTGTTCTCCTAATGTCACAACACTACTAGAACAACTAAAATTACACTCTATATAATCGGTTTTAGATCTACTTAAATGAAAACCTTTATACTCTAATGTTGACCTCCATAATTCAAGTTTCTCTTGGACTCCCTCTCTACTCTTATCAATAAGAAGAATGTCATCATCAAAAAGCATACACCAAGGTACATCTTCCTGTAAATGCCTAGTTAGAACATCCATAACTAAAGCAAAAAAAGATAAGGGCTTAAAGCTTATCCTTGATGTAATCCAACTAAAATAGGAATATATTTTATCAATCCTCCTTGTATTTGGACACAAGTAACAGCTCCAATATACATATCTTTAATGACTTGAATATAACCAATATTAACTCCTTTCTATTCTAGAACTCTCCAAAGAACATCTCTTGAAACTTTATCATAAGCTTTCTCTAAATCAATAAATATCATATGTAGATCCTCCTTACTTTCTCTATACTTCTCCATCAAACCTCTTAACAAATGTATAGCATCCATAGTAGATCTACCTAACATGAAACCAAACTGATTGTGAGAAAGTTTTGTATCACATCATAACCTATGCTCAATTACTCTCTCCCATAATTGTAATGTATGACACATTAACTTAATTCCTCTATAATTTGCACACTATTGTGCATCACCTTTATTCTTAAATATAAGAACCAACAAACTCTTTCTCCACTCATCTGACATCTTTGTAGTCTTTAAAATAACATTAAAAAAATTTGTAAGCTATGAAATTCCTTGATCTCCTAAACATTTCCACACTTCTATTGGAATATCATCAGGTCCTACTGTTTTTCCACATTTCATTTTCTTTAAAGCTTCTTTAACTTCAGATTTACTAATACGATGATAAAAGTAAAATTCTCTATTTTTGTTTAGGGAATTAAGGTGGCTAAAATCAATAGTACTTTCAGATCCTTCATTGAAAAGTTTATCAAAATACCTCATCCACCTATATTTAATATCCTTTTCTAAGAAAAGAACTTCATTATTTTCATCCTTACTACACCTCACTTGAACTAGGTCATTACCTCTCCTATTTCTTTGGTTGGCTAACTTATAAATACATCTTTCACCTTCTTTGGTACCTAATATATTGTATAAATCACTAAAAGCTAAATTATTTTCATCATATAGCTACAGGTTACTTTATATCTTTCCCAATTTTCTAAATTTTTACATCTAAACTAAGTTTTATAACAATGCTTCTTATTTCTTATCTTTTCTTGCACACTCTAACTCCACCACCAACTATTTTTATTAAAGGAAGCTTTTTCTTTTTATTCTCCAATCATATTTTAGCAACTTGCTTAATTTCACTTATTACTTTTTCCCACATAACATTAGCTTCCTTATGAACATCCCAAATTCTAAGCTCTTGTAGCTTGCTATTAAAAATATTTTTATTTATGTTCTTTAAGTGTCCTCATCTAATCCTATGATAATAATTTGATTTATTTTTCCTCTTACAATAATTCATCTTAAAATTGAAAACTAACAATCGATGTTGGGTACTTAAACTTTAACTTAGAATGACCTTACAATCTTTACAATCTAAATGATTTATTTTTCTTATCAGAAAATAATCAATCTGTGTTTTACCAGATTCATTTTTGTAAGTAATAATATGTTCATCTTTTTTCTTAAATAAAGTATTAGCAACTACCAAATCATAAGCTAAGGCAAAATTCAATATAGTCATACCTTCTTCATTAATCACTCCAAATCCATAACCACCATGAATACTTTTAAAATCTTCTACCACTCTACCAACATATCCATTTAAATCTCCTCCAATAAATACCTTTTTCTTCAAGATGTATCTTTTGTATTAATCCCTTTAATTCAATCCAAAAATTTTCTTCTGAGCTTACATCCAAACCTACTTGAGGAGCATAAACTCTTATAACATTGATAATCTTAGTATCAATAATAATCTTTAAATCTATAATTTTATCTCCATATCTATCAATATTTATAACATTATCCTTCAACCTTTTATCTATAATCACACCTACACCATTTCTAGTTCGACTTCTACTTGAATACCAAAGCTTAAAACCTAAACTATCAATCTCCTTGGCCTTCTCCCCAATCCATTTAGTTTCTTGAACACATAAAATATTTATCTTTCTATGAACCATAATATCTATTAATTCCATTAATTTACCTGTAAGAGTACCTATATTCTAAGATTCTAGCCTAATTTAAGTTTCATGGACTAACTTCCTTGCCTACATCCGTCCATAATGTGGGAACCCTTGCTTATTTAACACTGCACCCAGGTTGGTTGCAGCGGCTCTTGCATATTTTTCACTGTATTCAAGCCATACAATGCGTCGCTTCCAGGGGATGCCCTAGCATTAACATAATGATTTAAAGGATTCATGTCATGATTATTTTGACAAGTATTATGCTGTCTGTCGACTACCTATCGCAACCCTCCACTTTTCACATCCGGAATTAGGACCGGCAAAAGTAGTGTTGGCATATTGGATCTTAGTTTAAATTAAATTTGACTAGTTTGATTATAATGGAATCTAAATTATGGTTTTAAATCCAGCTCTTTTAGGCATGGTGGATCTCATCCAACCTCTTTGAGTATAATAGAATCTAAATTGAGGTTTTAGATCCATCCCCTTTTGGCATGATGGATCTTACTTTAGTTTGGCTTGATTGGATAGCATTTCCTTTTAATAAGAGATCTTGCATTACAATATATATAAAATTTCACGTATTAACAGAGGAATTTCTCATTAAAATGACAATATTTTATTTGTAGTTACACATAATATCTTTTGAGATATTGTCCACTTATATGGGGCATGGGCCTGATATTTTGTGTATCATTAAGCTGATAAGCTT
Organism: Cymbidium sinense; assembly: GCA_021442155.1. Lineage (NCBI taxonomy): Eukaryota > Viridiplantae > Streptophyta > Magnoliopsida > Asparagales > Orchidaceae > Cymbidium > Cymbidium sinense. The sequence continues at coordinate 76,194,828 of CM038227.1, forward strand.
CACCTTCGTATACTTTTTTAATGATATATGGTCACACCCAATTTGGATCAGAATTTCCACCAACTCGTTGATATGGAATGATGGTCCTTCTTTGTACCAATACTAGTTCACCTATTTTGAAGCTTCTTGGGTGAACCATATAGTCATGAGCTCCAGTCATTCATGCTCTATTTGTTTCTAGACTTCGTTGGGCTTATAGTCGCATTTCATCTAAGGCTTCAAACTCTATGTATTGTATTTGAATATTTGTTTTGTTGAAAGTTCACTTTGAATTGCTATATAGGATGTAAGTAATTCCACTTCAAGAGGAAGTATTGCTTCTACTCTAAAGACTAAAGGTTATGGTGTTTCATGTGTAGTAGTTTTATAACTGGTACAATATGCCTGCAATGCTTCTATTAATTTACCATTCCACTCTCTTTTATTTTTGGAAAGAATTTTTTTAAGTAGCTTAATTACCATTTTGTTAATTACCTCTGCCAAACCATTGGCTCTAAGATTATATATTTAAGAGTATCACTAATCTATTTTATATTTATAAATATAATGATTGACTTTAGCATTCTTAAAAGCAATACCATTGACCGATATAGTTCATCGAGGTATTCTGAATCTATAGACAATATGGTCTTGGAAGAACTTTACTACATCATCTTCTTTAACTTCTCTTAATGATATTATTTTTACCCATTTTGAGAAATAATTAGTAGCAACCAAAATGATGTGATGTCCTCTCAATGATGGAGGATCTATTAGACCTATTATATTCATTCTCCAACTTTCAAATGGCCATGATGCTATTGTTGGGTGTAAGATATTGAGTGGTCGATGTAGTGTATGCATGTATTTGACACTAATGACATCTTTTAGCATATTCAATGCACACTTGAACCATGCTAGCCCAGTAATGTCCCATTCATTTAATTTTGATTTTCATTTTATGGCTAGATTGGTATGGTCCACACAATCTTTCATGAACTTCAGCCATTACTATCATGGATTCATTTGGTCCCAGGCATCATAGCCAAATTTGGTCAAACACACTTCAATATATTGTGTCATTTATAAGAGTGTATTGTAATGCTCTTTTTGAGATTTGATGAGACTTTGTTTTATCTTTTTGTAGTCCACCACCTTTGAGATAGGTGATGAATTGTTCTCAGCAGTCATCTTCTTTTATCATGATCATGACCTCTTATCTCTCTTTAGCTTTAACGACTTATAGGAGGGTTGGCGCTAGTGCTAGCCTATTTTTGAATTGTTATTCTAATTTGATTTCCCAGAGGGATTGTAATTTCTTTAGCTAATTTAGCTAATGCATCAGCCTTGCCATTGTATCAACAGACACCCTTGTGATGGCTACTTTAAAGATTTATTTTAAAAGCTCCAAGACATGTTTATGGTAAAGAAAAACTAATTCTAGCATAATTATCTTAATGGTCCCAATTATTTGTTGGATTATAAGTTGGGAATCTCCATAAATACAAAGCTTCATAATTTTCATATTAATTACTAGCTCTAGGCCCACAATTAATGCTTCGTATTCAACCTCATTGTTAGTTCAAGGCTCAGTAAGATTATAGAAATATAGTAGCATACTTCCCTATGGTGTTATGAATATCAAGCCAATTTTGACTTGTACCGTAGGTAAGCTAGGCACTTTAGCTAATTTTAAAGATGATGCTCCATCAAAATAAAGCTCATATTCTGATAGTTGTTGAGCTTTTTCAACTTTAAAAATTTGTTCATCAGGTGACTCACCATTAAAAGGAGAGTCTCTTGGTAAGGGATGTGTGGATTGGAAATTAGCTAAGACTTTTCTTTTTAAAATCTTTTGCAGGACGCATGTTATATCAAATTGCAACAATAAGATAGTCCATTTAGCCAAGTAACCTATTAAGGTCAGCCTCATTATCAAAAAATTTATTGGGTAGACTATGGATATCAATGTTATCTTGTGAGATAACATATAATGATACAGGTATTGAGTAGCAAATATTAATGTTAAACACTAGTTTTCATTAAAAAAATATTTTATTTCAACTCCTATTAAACATCGACTTATATAATATAGAGCATTTTCTTTTCCTCCATTATTTTATGTTAGCAGAGCTCCTAGTGATTCTTCCAGGGTTGTCAAATTTAATATCAATGGTTTCCTCATAATTAGTGCTACCAAGATTAGGGGATGCAAAAAATATTGCTTTATGCTGTCAAATGCTTCTTGACAAACGACATCCCGTATAAAAGGTACATCATTTTTCATTAAACAAGTAAAAGGCTGGCATCTACTTGAAAGGTCAGAAATAAATCTTCTAATATAAGCTGGTTTGCCTTGTAGAGAGTGCAATTACTCCAATTTTTTAGATGGTGGCATTTCTATTATTGCTTTTATTTTAGAGGAATCAATTCAATCTATATGTAGCATAAAATAAAACATGGAAATTTTCCAAGGGTCACCCCAAAATCACACTTTAAAGGATTCATTCTAAAATTGAAACTTTGATGTTGTTGAATATGATCCTTAGATCACTTATATGCTTGTTTTGTGTTTTGCTTTTAACAACCAAATCATTGATATAACACTCTACGCACTAATGTTTGAGATCATCGAAGATGTAGGTCATCACTCTCTGGTAAGTGTCACCCATATTTTTCAATACAAATGGCATTACTTTATAATAATATATGTTGATTGGCATGTGGAAGGATGAACACTTATCATCTTCTAGAGCCATTTTAATTAATTATAGCTAGATGATCCATCCATGAAGGAGAACATATCATAGTTGGACATATTATCCACCATGAGTTCTATGATGGGTAATCAGAAATCATCTCTTGGGCATACTTTATTTAAGTCTCAAAAATCTATGCAGACATAGATCTGTCCATTTTTCTTTCTTACTGAGATAATATTAGGACTAAAAAGATGCCAAATGAGTGGAGAAAGAGTTAGTTGGTTCTTATATTTAAGAATAAAGGTGAATCACATGAGTGTGCAAATTATAGAGGAATTAAGTTAATGTGTCACACATTAAAATTATGGGAGAGAGTAATTGAACATACGTTACGATGTGATACAAAAGTTTCTCACAATCAGTTTGGTTTTATACCAGGTAGATCTACTATGGATTCTATACATTTGTTAAGCGGTTTGATGGAAAAGTATAGCGAAAGTAAAGAGGATCTGCATATGATATTTATTGATTTAGAGAAAGCTTATGATAAAGTTTCAAGAGATGTTCTTTGGAGAGTTCTAGAACAAAATGAAGTTAATATATGTTATATTCAAGTCATTAAGGATATGTATACTAGAGCTGTTACTTGTGTCCAAACACAAGGAGGATTCACAAAATATATTCCTATTTTCGTTGGATTACATCAAGGATCAGCTTTAAGCCCTTATCTTTTTTGCTTTGGTTATGGATGTTCTTACTAGACATTTACATGAAGATGTACCATGGTGTATGCTTTTCGCTGATGACATTCTTCTTGTTGATAAGACTAGAGAGGGAGTCTAAGAGAAAATTGAATTATGGTAGCCAACATTAGAGTCTAAAGGTTTTCATTTAAATAGATCTAAAATTGAATATATGGAGTGTAATTTTAGTTGTAAAAGTTCTAGTGGTAGTGTTGTGATATTAGGTGAACAAGTTATTAATAAGAGTGAGCAATTCAGATATTGAGGCTTTATTGTTCAAAATGATGGTGAAATAAATGGAGATGTTATTAGTACAATCCAAGTTGGATGGTTGAAGTGGAGGAATGCAACTGGGCTATTGTGTGATAGAAAAGTTCCACTTAAACTTAAAGAGAAATTTTATAAGATGGTGGCATGACGTGCAATGACTTATGGTGCAAAATGTTGGCCAATAAGAGTCAAGCATAAGACTAAGTTAAGTGTTACAGAGATGAGGATGCTCAGGTGGATGAGTGGCTTTCCTCATAGAGATAAAATACGAAATGAGTATGTTCAGGGAAACGTTGGAGTAGCTCCAATGGCAGATAAGATTAGAGAGAGTTGCCTTAGATGGTTTGGCCACATAAAGCGTCGGTCGTCCAATGACCCAGTTAGGAGAGTAGATGCATTAGATTTGCGTTATATTTAGAAAGGTAGAGGCAGACATAATAAAGACCTGGTTAAGATGTATAAAAATTGACCTTAGTATACTTGAATTAAATGAGAATTTGATACATAACAGGACACAATGGAGAAGAAGGATTCATGCCGCTAACCCCACTTAGTGGGATAAAGGCTTATTGTTGTTATTTTTGTTATTGTTGTTATTGTTGTTGTTGTTGTTGTTACAGGGATAATATTAGGAATCCAACCAGCTTATTTTTCTTCCTAGGTGAACCCTACTTCCATGAGTTTTTTAGTTTCAGAGATTACCTGTTCTTCAATTTCTAATCTTATTCAGCTTGATGCTCTCTTTACTGATATAGATTAGATTTAATAGCCATTCTATGTACATCTATATCAGGCAATAAACCTTGCATTTCACAATAATTCCATGTGGAGTTCTCTTTATATTCATAAAGTAGTGCTCTTAATTCTTCCAATCTTTTTGATGTGAGGTTAGCACTACCAAAAGTTGCTCTAAGATCTTCTTCAATACTTAGGTTAATTTCCTAAAGTTCATCAATTGTGGCTTAATTTCCTTCTTTGAATTCTTTTGTGGCTTCTTTTAGGTTGATTATTAATTCATCTTCATGCACATTTTCATTCCCCATTGAGGAACCCCTTTGTAGATTTATGATTTTGAATGGAATTATTTCCTTATTAGGCATGGCATAGTATGAACTCATTGAGGAATTTGATGATGGAATATATCCTAATCCCCATGTAGTGAATTTTATATATCTTATAGAACTCTGAGCTTTATCCCCTTATTAGAGCCTTTTGAACAATCATACTAGTGTGTTCAATTGTGATAGCTAAACATTATTTCTTACTAGCTTCTTTAGAGCTGATGAAAAGCATTGAGGAATGATGATTGAAACATCTTTTTCCTTAAAATCATTTTCTTCAAACTTTTTTTGTGTGGAATTTTTTATTGACTCTTCAACTTTATAGAAGATGATTCCATGATCTTTGTAACCCCTTCTAGGAGGAACATATAACATTTTTAATTATTCTAATTTTTTCTCTCCTTGGAGATGATAGAGATTTTATATGTGTTTTTGGTATTAACATTATTTTCATAGCCCTATCAAAGGCCTGAGACTCAAACAATCTTATTAGAGATATGCATGCTTTTTCTAATTATTTGGTCACACTGCTGCTACTAGCCTCTTCTTTCTTTTGACTAGTTGAGGCTCTCTTAGGTACCAATATCTTCATCATCTTCAATATCATTACCAATGTGGGGAATTACCTTGGGCTGTTTTAATTAATTAGTAATTTTACTTCTTTAATAACCACTCTTTAACATTAGTTTGATAGGTAAGGTTTCTTTTTTTGTACTTTAACCTTCTTAGGTATAAAATAATTATCATCATCATAGATCTTGATTTTATGTTTCAAGAATGGATTCATGTCTCTATCAATTCAATGATTTTCACCATTTGGTATATATTTTATGGATTGATGAAGAGTCGAGGGTACTTTCCATACTCATGAATCCATGGTCTACCCAGAAGTACCTCATATGCAACTTTGTCCTTGATTACATAAAATTTAACTTTTTTATATAATTCCTCAAAGCTTACTGGAAAGATAATAGATGCTAAGGTTTGCTAGCCTTGTTCATTGAAACTTTCTAAAAATATTATGCTCTTATCAAGGTATCAAGCATCTAAAGCTAATGCCCTAAGTGTCTTGGCTATCATGAAAATGACTAAAGCACCTAGGTTAATCAACACTCTCTTTATGCATGCAGAATTAATTTTAGCCTTAACATAGAGAGGTTGATTATGTTCAGTCATTTTGAATAGTAAGCATTTATCATTGAAAGTGAGAGCTACTAGCTTTTATAGGATAAGATCTTTTTTTCATCCTCTCTTCAGTGAAGAACGCTTCATATTACTTTGGGCTTCCAAGACTTTTATTAAGGTCTCTCGTATAACTTGGGATGGTATAATAGTATCATATATACTTAATAGAGAATGAAGTTTGTGTAAGTGTGCCAAAATGTTATAGTCTACTCTTATTTTGGTAGACTTTTGGGTTTAGTCGGGGGTGCAGGTAAGGAATCTTTTCTCCACTCTTTAATTGCACCTATATTACTTCTTTTGTCTAGATTTCCTCATCATAAGAAGTTTCTAAACTCTGTAACTCTTTGGGGTTTCTAGAATTTTCATGACTCTCAAAACTACTGCTTGATTCAAGTTGTAACTTCTTAAAACCTAGCTTTTTTTTTGTTCAATAAGCTTTTCTTTGGGTAAACATAGCTCTTCTTCATAATCAATTGAATTTGTAATCATGTTTATCATTCAACATGTTTTTCTCACATCATCTTCTTTGGTCACTTCTATGTCGAGCTACAAATGGTGCATTCTTCCATTCTTCCAACCTAACTGGTCTTTGAGGAGGTTGTTCATACTCCTCTAAATAACCTACCTTTTTTGCGTCTCATACTTTTGTTTCTAAGCTTTTTTTTTTCTTAACTTACAAGGCTTTGATGAAGAAGGATCATTATTTTTAATGTACTCCTTCATTTTGAACAAAAATTACCCTTTGATTAGGGAAGTATCCTTGGATCAATTTCAAGTTTTAGGGCATTCCTCCACCAAATGTTCTTTATTGTTAAAAGAATATTGATCATTCTTTTAGTCTTCTTTAAGATAAAAATTTCTCAGCCACTTTCATCTTTTGCTTATACTTGTGGAGTTTTATCTTTGTCTTTATTTATGCACTAAGCCTTGCTTGACTCGACTTTCTCATTCGATTGTTCCATAACAACACTTACCTTTTCCTTTTTATGATTTATTAAGACATTGTTTGGCAACATAAGTTCCCCATTGCGATATCTCTTCTCAACCCAATCTTTGAACATAAATTATCTTTAATCGAGTGACTTATAAGCCTATAAAAGGGATTATAATTGGGATCATAGACTTTGTCTACTTGATCTAGTTGGCATGGCTCTAGTAGTTGTAACCCTAACTTTAGGGCATGTTTTAAAATTTTAGCAATATATTCTCTCTTGAATGAGTATTGCTTAGCCATCTTCTCCTAGATGGTCAGTACTCTTTTCTTTTCCTTTGTCGGCATTGTGACTGGTCATGAAGTTGATGCTCCTCTATTCCCTTTTTTTATCTACTTTAAATGTGAATGTTGTATTCACATCATTCTTTTTTTACTCTTGCATCTTGGGCTACTTTCTTCTTTCTGCAGAGTTATTGCTATAGCCCAAATTAAGCCTTTTTTGTTTGGGAAATCTTTCAAACTTGGCTATACGATCTAATAATTCTTCAAATATATATATTGTCACCATGACAAGGTATGGGGCCATTTGATTGTAAATATTTCCCATAAAGAGTTCCACTGTATAGTTTTCTGTGAGCTGTTGATTACGTCTCATGCTTAGGTTTTTCCATCTAGTGATATATTTAGTGCCACTCTCATCCTTTCTCCTTTTCTCCAAGGTGAGATCTGAAATTATTACTTTCTTTATTGTGTCTATAAATATCTTGATGAAGAGTGCTTCTAGCTTAAAGACTGCTGATGAAATTATTACTTTCTACTTTTCTCCTTTTCTCCTTTATTATGTCTATAAATCTCCAAGGTAATTCAACATACCATTCGAAGGTCATATGAGCAAGACTGCTGATGAATTGACCTAGCAATAAAGTGTTAATTTTTCCAGTACTTTCACATGATGCTTTAAAATGGGCCAAGTGTTATGGCAAATTTTCTATGCCTGAGAAGGTATTGAACTTCGGTACTACATATCCGCTAGGATACTATACTTGATCATACTTAGTTGGATATGGTCACCCATTTCTTATCAATTTCTTGATATTTTCTAAGGCTATCACTGCTTTAACCATTTGGTTAATGAGATCTTCCACTTGAGACTTGCTGATAACATTATCTCACTGATGAAGGTTTGATATGTCTTCCACTGGAAGTTCTTGTCTTTGTGCTGCAACTACTAGTAAATTTGGTTGGGCATTTTGTACACCTTATTCTCCACTATTGGATTATTTATCTCTGGTGGATTCTTTGAAACTATCCACTATTATTCTATTGTTATAAGTTAAAGTTTATCAAATAAGTCTTTTATTAGCCTGCTCATTTCATTAAGGCAGTTGTTAAGCTGACTGATTTCTTGATCTTTCTTTTGGAGTTGGGAACCCATCCATTATTATAGCCTTGCTACAATATCTGTGAGTTATTTAATCACTTTCATTTCTACTTGAGCCTCGCCTTTAGGGTCTCGGTGACTTGAGTTTTCATGTTGATCCTCCTCGCTTTGTTGTTCAGACACTACACCTTGGTTTCTTAGGAGAGTATAAACCATATGAATGATCTCGACCTCCATGTGATCAGCCTCCTCATTATCTTTGAGATCTAAACTTTACAGATCCTCATTAGTTGGGAGATCTTCATCTACCTAAAAAAGTTGATTACAATGCCATTGTCCATTGGCAGGTTCTTTTCACATCGATGCTTTCTGTTGATGATAGGAGAGTCAGCTTCATCATTATCTGGGGGAACTGATTTATGTTGAACTCCTTCTTCTTTGACATCTTTCAAATCTTTGGCTATCTATATGAGTCGGGACCTCCTAGTAATGGATCTCTGAGAATGAGTCCCAGATGTCACACCCTGTTGCTAATCAATTGGGTTAAAAAGGTCTGGGTGATGTGGCTTTCTTCGATATTATTGTTGAGCTCTTCTGATAACTAACCACATATTTGTTTTTGATTATATGGCTTGTTGTTGGTGCTCACTGATCATACAATTTTTTGGTCTTAATTTTTTCTTAATATGGGAAAGATGATACCTCTTAATATTTCCACTCCTTTTGAAGTAGGAATTTGTTGGTTTGGTGACCAAGCTCACCAATTTCTTGATCCTCCTTTGACGACCTCTATTCTTGACAGTCTTCAAGACCTTGTATATTTGGGAAGAAATAGTTTCTCTTTGTCGGGGTTGATTCTAAGATAAGGAACTTGTATGCTTGTTCTAGATAAAAAAATTTATACCTACTTTGGGATTGTTTCTTTTAACCCATTTCAATAGGTTGAAGTTATTATCTGTAAGTATGTTAGCCTCTATTTATGGGTAAGATCGATGGTCAATTTGAATGGGTTGTTCGACAGCTCTAAGAGAGGCGTTGTATTTCCTTCAAGTTCTTCTATACATTTTAGTGCTCGAAGAAGATGCATCGTGATCATTTTTTTTATTTGAATCTAGGATAGTAGTTTGTATTAGGCTCTATTTCTCATATGTGATGTTAAGTAGTTTGATTATGATAGATTTCAATTTGGGCTTGGTAGTCATTTTATCCTTAGCATGCAGGGTTATCTTTGATAACCTATTAAAGATAGATATTCTTTTGGAGGTTGTGTCAAGCCTGGGTTTATTCAAGCTTGACTTATTTCTTTTAATTTACACCTTGGGTATGAATTCATTCATTAGTCCAGCTGGTACAAACTGGATATCCTTGAAGATTATTTTGAACTAAATAGTGGCTCCAACAAAATTGGTGATAATTATGGTTTGGGAGAATTTGACAATGTATCCCTCTCCTAATTGGACATTCATCATATTATTTGAGTTCACCATGGATGATTTCAAACCTGAGGGTAAATCTAAAGTCAGGTTCTATTATAATAGTTAAGGAATCTAAAGAATACCACTTGAGATACTCTTAGAACACATTCATCTTTCTAGTTATCCAACCATGGAAGGAGAGAGAAGTAACCCCCAACAAAGTCCCCATAATTTTGATTACTCTGAGAAAACACCTTTAAGGATATGCCACACCATCTTTATGGGATGGATAGAAGTATAATTTTTACAAGGCAGATTGGAATATATTCAACTAAATTTCCCCTGACGTTTAGGTTAGGGTTTATTTTTATATGGGCTCTACTTCCTATGGACGCAAGCCTACATATCGATCTAATATGCATTTATTTTCTTAGAGGTGTCTGTATAATAGATGACTATCTTATGCAAATAAGATTGTATTATCGATCAAGATCCTATGGATTCATCATCCCAGGATTACATTATTCTAACTGACCATCATCAAAGGGACAGTCATAATCTCTAAAGAAACTGATTAGTATCCATGGGTTATCTCGTATCAGGTATCTTGAGTAGACTTAGAATTTTAGTGTAAATGGTGTAAGAGTGTTCACGTGGTGAACATATTATAAGGTGTTTGAATGGCTAACAGGCAGATGTTCATATTGTGAACAAATATAAGGCTGGGCTCACATCTCTTTGGAAATCCAAAATTAGGTTTGTCCTACATTGTGGATGGATATGAATTTATTTGCATATCGAATGAATTATAGGGTGTTTACATAATGAATGAATAAATGTTCACATGGTGAATGAATAGGAGGTTGGGCTTACATCCCTTTGGAATGCCAAAATTAAGGTGTTTCCATGGTGGAAGGATATGAATTTGTTCATGTGGAAAATGAATTATGAGGTTTGCATGGTGAATGAATAAGAGGTTGGGCTTACATCATTTTAGAATGCCATATAGATGAGTTATCCACATATCAGGTAGACATAGTGGTGTTTGTGTAGCAAATGAATAAAAATTTAGATTTTATTAAAAATACTTAAAATTCTTATTTTAGGACCTAATGCCTAGGATCTAGTGCCATGGCACTATGATAGTAAATCCCATTACCTATGTGGCAAGACATAGTGGCAGATGAGCTCGAGGGTCAATGCCTCAGAGCTACGTATGGAGCAATACGACACCACAATTATAGGTCATTTGACCATTTGAACAGAGTTATGACATTACCTTGTAGCTCTATAATGTTGGTTAACAGTCTTAACAGACATACAACAGGTTGCAAGGAGAAATGAGAACCTCATTTTAATGAGAGCACAATGACAGGTCAGAGTGCTACAACGCTACATTTTTTCGTGCACATGGCTACAAAAACTTATTATAATTTATTATTTCTTTTACACAGCATAGTAACTGATGGGATAGACTAACCAACACCTTGGCACTGCATGTGGGTGCCATAGTGCTTAGGCCTCATTCTGCAACACCAGAGGAGAGTGCTCTAAAGTTAGGTTTGGGTATCGTGACCGTGCATCATTATTTATAAATAAAGGCCCAGGCTATTAAATATTTTCATTCAGCTATCTCTTTTCTTAAAAATTTTCTTTCTCTTCTGGCTCTTTCTAATTTCTAACTTTCATAATTAGTCATGCCTTTTAGAAGAGTAGTGAGTAAAAAGAGGGCATCCATCGATGCTAACCACTTTGTCAGTGTCAATGCCGAAAAGCGGTATTAGCACGCTCTCCTTCACAAGCACCAAATTCAAGAAAGGGGTTTCTAGAATTTTAGAGACAGAGTGGAGGGGATAATCATGGAGCAAATGTGACTTAAGTTGTCCTACGATAACAACTCATGCATCATCCTGATGGTGTGCTAATTCTTTGCAAATGCATAGATGGTCAAGACAATAAAGCATGTCATGGGAAAGCTGGTAGTTATGATAGTAGTGCTTTAAATGCATATTACGATCTCTTAAATATTGAGTATGATCAATATCTCTACTACTATAATGATCATCCTAATTTGGATGAAATCATTCTTTTTCTTTGTGGCAGAAATGAAAGTGTGCAATGAAAATGAAGGGTGGAAGGGATTATCAATTTTCCTACCATCGGTATGACAACCGCTTTTAAGGCATCATACTATTTCATTTTTTCCAGGCTTATGCCCTTTGGTAAGGTCAGTGAGGTTAACAAGGACAGGACTATTTTAAAATTTTCTATTCATAAAGGGTTATCGATCAATATTAGAAGATTATTTGTAATTTTATTTAAAATATGTCGAAGGGGAGCACTACTTTTGAGTATGACCTCCCTTCTCTTATTTATGGTTTTTATGTAGCGGCGGGTGCAATAGGAGGGCTTGAAGAGGAGGTACTCCTTTGAAGGCCCCTATAATGAAGAGAGTGATTGGGGGGGGGGGGGGGGGGTTTGGAATAGATTTGAAGTTGGAGAGAGTTAACATCCTCCCCAATTGAGATCCTATCCTAAACTCCCAAGTCCTTAATCGAGCAAGTTCAAAAGATTAGAAGCTAGGTCATGGACTTATGAAAAAGGGTAGATAAGTGTAGTTGTAGGCAGAAGATCTAGAACACAAATTTGACCATCATACGATTTAATTCTCCTATATGGCCCAGTTCAATATTTCACTGGTCAACATTTTTTAGAATTATGATATTACAGATCCTAGCCAGGTCTCCTTGCCTATTGTGCCCCAAAATCTCCCTTATGTGATTACTCTACTGCTATCAAGCACAGTAGAGGAGGAGGAATATGTAGTGGAGGGTAGCGAGATGTACGACTACTAGCTTTCCCCTTCTTCTTTTTTTATTTTCTAATTTAATATTCAAATTTAGCAATTAAATTTCCCTTTTTTTATAATTATGTGTTGCATTTGTGTATATTATCGCTATTGATGCTCCATGATAATTAATTTATTGTAACACTTATAAATCAAAAAGGTCATATTAGGGTACAACACCACAACGCTGATATGCCAGTGCTTCGATGCTGTAGATAGAATGAAGAACCCAAGAGGTGGGCACCACGACGCTATCCTGTAGTGATGCAACAATATGAAACATTAGTTTTCCCCAGTAAAATATTTTTGATGTTTTTTTCACATTAGGCAAGGTAACATAGCGCTATAGCACTATCCCTACAATGCCACTATAGAATTTTATTTTATTTTTATCAAAATGTTCTAATTCATATTCCTAGTGATACGTGGGTATGTCTCCATGGTGTTATGATGTTATTTTACATATATTAGGACCACAATGCTGATGTTATGGTGTCGTGACACTATGATATTTCATTAAAGCACTGAGTGCTAATCCTTGGGTGCTACGATGTCACTCTCATAATATGAATACCCAAGAGTACGGTGTTGTGATGATGATATCCAGTGCATCGATGCTATAGGTTAAATTTTGAATTTAAAGTATGAATCTTTTAAATTTTTGTAAAATTTTTGGCAGCAATTCTCCTTAGTAGGTCTAGATTTTAAAATCGTATAGTGTGGAGTACTCTTATCCCTTATTCGCATCTAAGATGAACAGAGGGGTGGGGTTTTTTCATCTCACACTGGAATAAAATTCAATGATGGAGAACTTCAAATCTCTAGGTTTTTCACACCAAATCAAAAATCAACGGTGAGATTTTTTTGTTAAACTATTAAAAAAGAAGATAAATTTTTTATCTGAAGTGTGAAATCTTGGAGTGAAGTATGAGCACTAGTTTAGAGAGAGCGAAGTCAACTGGGAAAAATATTTTTGGAGTGAATTGCTCACTCTTATTTATAGGAATGGGCTGATAACTATTCCTTCTCAATAGCCAGTGCAGCGCCTCGGCACCATGATTGTGGTGCATGGTGTTGTGTCTTAATTTGGCAGTTGTACCAGATAGTTAGGCATTTCCTTGGCACCAAGATATTATCAATAAGGTGCTATACTGTAATTTGACAGCTGGACTAAATAGTTGTTTATTCTAGAAGACTATGGCAGCACTTTAGCGCTATGAACATAGTGTCAGGATGCTATATCCATGTTGACCTCACTTTTGGAGTGAGGACTCATCCTCCTTTAGACTTGAAGTATTTTAAGCACTAAGATTCCCCTAGTCATAAGACACTTCTAGTGATTAAGGGAATAGTAAACCCAAGCCTAGGGATAAAGGGAGGCAATCCTTAAGCTTAGGATATGCCTTAAGATAAATAGGTTCTACCCATCCCATGGTCTAAACCATAACCCATGCTTATCCATTCATCCAAACCAACCTCAAGCTAACCAATCTCAAATTGAATTTGTTTCCTATCCAAGCTCCAAGCCAAATTAACTAAACCATTAACCCAAATAAACTATACAATCATCCCATGATCTTATGACTCAAGTTTATCCAATTGAAACCAATCTAATTGACTTTCACAAAGCATTCCAACCTTTCAATACTCTATTTCAAATCCTTCCAAGCATCACAATTAAACCAAACCAATCTAATCAACTCAGGTTAGCCCATTTGACCTAAAGGATACAAATGAGCCAAAGTCCAATTAAATCAAAATCAATTGTAATCAAAGCTATGAATCAACTCTAAATTCATCATTGAACTCTTCTCAACACCCAATTCAATCCAATCTAACTCAATATAGGTCCACTTGACCCAAAGTGACCTAAAGGACTAATTTGATCCAAACTTAAATCCAACCCAAATTGGATTAAATCAAGTCATCCAAAATCTTTGATAATGATCGTTGATCATCCTTGATTGTCCAATTGTAATCAACAGGGTCAAGCCAAACTAATTTGATCACTTGACCTAAGTTAACCCAATTAACCCAAATGGAACAAAATAAACCAAACTTCATCCCAACCTCAATCAATTACAGCCAATGATTCTTATCAACCATAACTAACCATTGAATATAACTCAACAACCAATTGAATCAAACCAAGCTAACTTGGGCTCTCGACCCAAGTTGACCCAATTTGACCAAATCTTATTCTAAATCAAATTGGTTGAAATAAATGCCTCTAATCAATCATGAATTGATTATTGAACATGATCCAACCTTCAATTGAACCCAATTTGATCAAACTAACCCAATTGGGCCATTTAGCCCAAATTGACCTAAAAGGGTCAAATTGAACCAAATCATTTCCAATTCTCACAGCAACACCTACAATCACTCTTAAATGATCAATTGAACCTAAATAAACCTTTCACCCTAGCCAATTTAGTCAAATTGACCAAATTGGTCAACTTAGCCCATTTGACCCATATGAACCCATATGGGCCAAATCCAAATCCACTTCAAATTAAACCAAACCAATTGAACCAAAATATTCAAAATGATCATTTGAGCATACCCAAATCATCAATTTGACCTAATTTGATAAATTGGTCAACCTAACCCAAGTGAACCCAATTTGACCCATATGGGTTAAATTGAGCCAAACCCATCCAAACTAAGTCCAAACTTAACCAAACTTGGCATGACCCATCCTTGGGTCTCCATGGGTTAGACCAAAATAATCTAACCCATGGTGGACTAGGTTTGGATCAAAACTCAATAGACTAACCCATCCAAATGAGATAAAATCCTTATTTGGATGGTCTCACTCACTCACCAACCCATGACAGCCCCCCTTAGCTCCGGTTGGATACTAGGACCACTGACCCACCTAGCCCAAGCCTGTTGGGTTTAGGCTTGGGTTAAGAGAGGGTGATTTCACCCATAGATCCCCATTAGAACAGTTGAGGGAGGAGATACACACCTTGCCAGCCATTGCAGCTGCCTTAATCCCTCAAGAGCCTCCACCTCAATCCCTCACTGACATATCCAGCCACCTACCCCAGTCAAATGACTACTAAAAGCCAATACCATCCTAGCTATCAAATTACTTGGGGAGGAGGTTATACTCCTCCCAATTAAATTCAAACCACACTAAGAGCATCCTTGAGTGATTGGGAGCATCCTTAGAGCTTTCCCCAATATTCTCGTGCTCCCTATCACCGGCAAGACCAAAATCATTGAACCTCACCTAAACTCCACCAAACAGGGCTATCAAGGGTGGGGGAGGAAACTCATGAGTCTAAATGAATCGATTAGATCATCGAAAGGAACTCTTAGACCAACTCTAGTGGCATTTGGCCCATAGAGCTATCGATTGGGAGGCAACTCATGAGCTTCTAAACAAGGCTTGGACTCTTCAAGACAAAGCTACCTCAGTCATTGGGCTACCGATCTTGAGCTCCAGCAATGTAAATTCTGGAAAAACCCTAGAAAATCCCTTCGGTGTTGGTGTTTTGTGAAAAGCTTTGATATTTCTTACGATTTCCACCGTAGGATCCCCTTAGATCTCCTCCCCACATATTTTAGAGTCAATCCCGATGTCCCACGAGCTACAATGAGCTTAGATCGAGTGACAAAAAGCAGACTGTGTCCATCTTTTGATGCTCGAGGGATGAAGGATCATCCACCATTCATTCCACGTGATTAGAACTAATGTCTATGATTTAATCCATTAAAAAATTTGATTTAATCAAATAGGAATCTCTGCAGTCTAATCCAAGATTAGATGGCGAGGATGAAACCGTGTCTGTCGCCGCTGACTCAACTGCCACAGGGGACGTTTTAAATAGCTTATCCCATGGCGCCACATAGAAACTATCGTCACATTAGCTTCTGTGTGGTGCGGATAGGTTAAGTGATTAATTAGGGAATTAAAATGTCATTAATTAGCCATAGCTTCAAAAATTTCTAACTAATTATAGAAAACTCCTAAAAATATGACTAAACCTATTTTGGAAAGGGTAAAGAGAGGAGAATTTATTAAAAATAAAATCTATAAGTTTTGATTAATGAACAATGCTTAATTATGGTTTGAATTTTTCTCTAATTACCTTAATTAAGCTTTAATTACTTGGCCAATTGATCTCAAGTTAGATGTGTTTGTTCTTTGGGAAGTCCTCTACCTACCATAATTTTCTTTGGATTTATTGACTAGGTAATTAGGAGAATTTGGAAGGTTAATCCTAATTATCCTCTTTAGTCAATTTAATAATTATTAAAATTGTTAAATAGTAAAAATTAAATTATTAATGATGGTTAAGCACTTTTAATAATGGAAATAATGAGGGAAAATGATTGAGGCCTCTTCCTTGGTCATTTACAAAAATATATTTCTATAAGAGGGCTAATTAAATTATGGTTTAATTACAGACTAATTAGAAAATTAATAATGAAATTAAATCAAATTGAAATGATAATTGTTCTTGATAATTTAAATTGAAATCATGGGGTCTTCTTTCTTTGTTTAATAGCATAATGACCCTTAAAGAAGTTATGGTTAACCATGAGTGTGGGGAAACTATATAAGTACTTAGTTAAATTTCTCCTTAATTTAATTAACACTTAAGCATGAGCCTAATTGCATTAGATCCTTTAGTAGCATTGAAAATTTAAATTACTCATTGGCATATCATTAGAAGCTCATGATTAAATGATTAATTAAATTAATAAGCATAAGAAAGGGAAATTAAATGGATTGCTTTATTATTTAAACTTAATCAATCAATAAATATCATTTAATTATTTTTCCTTAAAAACATTAAGTCACTAACATGGGATTAAGCAAAACAATAAATATTATTTCTCCTCTTTAAGTTTTGATAACTCAAATCTAAAATCAAACTTAGAAATAACTTTGGTTGATCTTATATAGTTTTAATTAATGTGATTGTCCTTACGAATTAATGTAGTTGAATGGATTATGTGGAAATCTATAATTATTCCTTTTCAATAATTATAAATTTTATATGTCATTTGATATCATCTACCCTATTTTTAAATAAAAAGAATCAAAGGAATAGAATTATATATGTATAAGTTACATGTGTTGAATTTATCCTATTTTATGTGTGGCAATTATCATTAACAAATTTCAAAATTATTTTCAAACTTATAAATTAATTATGAGGATTTAAATTGATGTTGGCTTTGAATATTACATGTGGTTTACATTTACTTATAGCCTAAACATGTTAAAGTATTTTTTTTTTATGATTTATGTGTATGTTTAGATGTATTGAATGTTAGTAAGTATTTAGTTTGAATATCCCAAAGTTATGAGGTTTTAAGTAGCCCAAAGGAGGCCTTTGATTACCTCACTTCCCTGATATAAACAATGGCACATACTTACTTAATTTCATTCACATGTTTACATACATTAGAATTTGGATAAATCTTTACTTTGCACGAGTAAACAGATTTGTTAGCATATAACCTTTTGCATGATTTTTAATCTCATGGTTACCTATAAATTCATATATATTTAAGATAACAAGTATATAGTCTGGACATCCTGGGAATATGAGGCTTTAAGTAGCCCCAAGGTGGTCTTAGATTACCTCACTTCCCTAGTTTAAACAATGGCACGTACTTGCTTAAATCTTTAATACATGTGTATGTGTACTTAACTAAAGAATGGAATCCCTATTTTCTACTAAAAATATATGCATTAATAATCATCCAAGTGCGCCAAAAATACATTGCATGTATAGGTGTGTTAAATTCAAAATCATATGCATGTTATTGATGATGGAAAGGAATGTAACATTATCCATGTGATAGTAATTCAATTTCATTAATCTTATGATGCCTTTCATGATTAAGTAGGATTCTTTAAGATTTATCCAAATATAGGATTAATATAAAAATGTTTAATAAATCATTCATGAAAAGAAACAAAACTATAATAACATGCTTTAGAAAATGACTTAGGATAAGGATGAAAGGGGTCAAACCTCTTTCTTCTCTTTATAACAATTAGATGTTAAGTAAATATCAAATGAAAAAAAAATATAAATTAAAATCCACTAATCCTCTTAATAACTTGAAATGAAACCACCCTCCATGTTTAAGTTAAATAATTCCAAACCTTAGAAATTTATAATTCTAAAGCCTAGTAAGACATACCACCCTAAGCTTATGCATACACATTAAAATATGTAGTCGCCACTTCTAGCTTTAAGCTAGGACGGTGTGTGTTATGATATTTTTATTTTATTTTATGATGTAATATTTTAGACTAGATGTTAGGATTATTTATATGTAGATTGGATGTTAGGCCATTGTTAGCCAAATGACATTTTATGCATGGGATTATGTTAAAGGGGTTACTGAGATAAAATAAATATAAATGCATTTGCTTGCAAAATTACTTATACCCCTTTGCGTAATCCACATTAGGATAAGTGGGCTTGTTTATCCATGTGCAGGGTGTTAAGTCTAAATTATGAAATATAATTGCTTGGATTTGTATGGTCGATTTAGCTAACATCTATTTTGCAGGTGTAGTCATATTTTATTTTCTATAAAAATGTAATTTTTGTAATAGGAATTAGGCTTAGTGCTATGGGGTTTAAAATGAGTAGTGTTTAGAAAGCAAAGTCTTGGGAAGCCTTATGAAGCCTTGGAGAAAAATCAAATCAAAGGAAAAGAAAGAAAGATAAAGAATGAACATTCCTAGAGCATTTATTCAATTATAATTATAATATTATTTTATAATCTGGGTTATATAAAGGTAGAGCTTGGCTACCCAATTTCTCTCTTTTCCAGGGTATATGGCAGTGCCCAGCCACACCGGCCTTTTATTATTTCATGATAATATATAAATATTTGATTGTTGTATTTATCTTGTGCAATAGAAATTGCATATTCTTTATAGGTTACTTAATCTTGATGATTGAATGTGTGGCTTAGATGCGGTACGCTCTTTAGGATAAAATTAATTTCTTACCTCCATTAATAATTCATAACTAAATTTTAAAACAACTCATAACCTCACTTTAATGTTTAGACTATAATCAAGATAATTAAAGTATTTAGAAACCCGTTAGTTGAATGATGTATGTTCAAATGCCATGCATATCATCTTGTTTCATTCTTGAATAAGGAGGGTCCCACTCTTGCACGATAGGGGAATTCTTGACCTGTGAGGGCATCCCTTGTAGTGGAGAACACCTCCTCTCACTAATTTAGCTAACAATTTAATTTCATCATGCATTTAGACATAATTATCCTAATCCTTTATCCGAATTAATGTGTCAAAAATGATATAAAATGTGTAACATTTTGCATTTAGTTTAAGTCATGTCTTTATATCATTCATGATCTAGTCTTTTAGGGAGTGAGTTTAAGTCTCTAGTCTCCTTTACAAATTAAATAATAGCTTAGCTATTTTACACATACATAAGACTAGCCTACATGGTTTTGAATCATGGGAGGTGTTAGCTAGAAGCCACTCCAAGTGATTATAAATCCAGAAGAGTTGGGATAGGTTTACCCTCTCTTGTTGAGGTAAACCAATATGTCCCATTTTTAGTTTAGATTTAGGTCATGCTTTTAGCTTATGCTAAAGCATCCTAGATTTAGGATCCAAGGTTCTTGTTTCCTTCAAGCTACTAGTAGAAGTCCTCACCTCTTAGGCATTTCCATAATCTTATCTTGATGGATTATAAGCCCTAGCTTTCTAATAAAGTTTCAACTCAAATAAAAAAAAACTCTCTCTTTCAACTACCTAAAGCCTCATCATAGGGTAGATTGGAGCACTTACTAGGCTTCCTACTATCATGAGTGCTCCCTACTTATCGTCTCTTGGAATCCAAAATAAGTTTTTCCAGATTGAACCTTCTCATTTGATTTCCAAAAATACCTAATCCTTTGATAGTCTAACTTTGAAGTCTTCAGAGATGATTGATTGATCACTTTAATCGAGAGTATTCTTAAGAAATTCTAATTTATTATGATGTAATGAACTATGGAAGCTTGCTTCCATAGGGAACTAAAGAACTTAACATAAAATAAATATTGCTTTACTTTTCTATGTAAAGTAGGGGAATAATCTCTCGTATATGTGAAGACCTATTTACCTTAGGAGTCCTTATTAAGAAGAGATTTGGTTTATTGGAGGGTGATTCTTTTATCTTTCAAGATAGTACATCATATCTTAATGTCGTACCCAATCATTTCAATAATTATCCCCTAAGATCTGCATGGTGTTGACAGGACTCCAAATTAAAACACAACATGCCAAAAATAAAAAATTCTATTTTTATTTATTTATTTATTTTTATTTAAATAATTGTGCTTGATGAAATTCAAGAATTCAAGCTTCAACAGAGGATGGTGAGGGGCATTCATTGGCCCTCCAAGTCATTCCTCTTATAGTCCAGTTAACTTCATAGACTTGCTTCACCTTTTCATAAGTGATTTTCTAGGTCATTTTTTGAGTTGAGAGGAATTCCACTTACCCTATTAGTGGATTCCCTTCCTAAAGGGTGGACACATAGAAAATCCTCTTATTGAAATTTCTCTCCAAATTTTTGATGAGTTCCTTTCTCTCCGACTAGCGGCAACCACAGCTTTATTGTGACTATACTAATGCTACACATGGATTTGGCGGAGAGTTCTCCTCATCTTAAGGCTACTATTGATGCTCCTATCACCACAACCACCTTCACTTCTACTAACATCAAGGAAATGATGGACAATTTTCCCTCTCTTGCTTAAAGAGATAGCAGAGAGTATGTGAAGGGAGAGTCTACTTAGTTATCGATGAACAATATGGAGGAAGAAGAATGAGTATTCATAGATTCCTTCAAAGTCATTACTCTATGAGGGAAGTCACTCTCTTAAAGGAAACTTTAGGCTCATCCTAGAAGGACATTGGGGAGATATAAGCATAAATAGAGCTAGAGTGAGAGTGATGATAGTCCTTGGAGGTAGAGTACCAATGCAACTTTGTGACCATGAGGATTAAGATAACATTACTTTAGAATTTGGTCAAGTTAGGAAGTACTTTCCTTCTCCTTTTTGATGTAAATTTCCTATTTTATTACATGTGAGAAAAATGTGGACTCACTGAGGACTAGAAATCAGACCCAATAATAAAATTGGTAATGGACCTTTTAAGTTCTTTATTATACCCTTTGAATCTTCAAATGGTCCTAGCACCTTTACAAGATTAATGAATTTTGTATGTAAACCTTATATAGATAATTTTTTTATATTGTATTTTAATGATGTTCTTATTTTTAGTTATAGTATAAGTAAATATCTACATCTTTATAAGTTATATTTGAATTTAAAAATATATTTATTTCTAAAAATTGAAGTAATTTTTTCTAAGATTCATTATGTATACTATTGGACTTAAATTTCACCCTTTAAACTTAAAGCAATCTTATAGTGCCCATCACATAAACATTTTACTGAGGTTAGAAGCTATCGTGGGTTAGCAACTTTTTATAAGAGCTCATCAAGGACTTCAATAATGTTGTAGTTCCAATGACTACAACAAAAACAAAAAGCCTTTATCTCACTACATAAGGTCGGCTACATGAATCCTTCTTCTCCATTGTGTCCTATTAAGTGTCAAATTCTCATTTAATTCTAATAAAATAAGATCTTTTCTATGCTATTTACCAAGTTAATAAATTTAAATCTAATACATTTACTCTTCTAATTAGGTCATCAGATAGTTGATGTTTTATGTGACCAGCCAGCAAAGGAGACTTTCTCAAATCTTATCTACCTTTGGAGCTACTCCAATCTTTCCACACACACACACACACACACACACACACACATATATATATATATATATATATATATATATATATATATATATATATATATATATATATATATATATATATATATATATATATATATATATATATATATATATATATATATATATATATATATATATATATATTCATTTTTCATTTTTATCTCTAAGTGTAAAACCAATCATCCCATTGAGCATCCTCATCTCTACAACACTTACCTTTATTTTATGCTTCTCTTTTAGTGCCGAACATTTTTCTCCATAAACCATTGCAGGTCTTACCACAGTCTTATGAAATTTTCTCTTAAGTCAAAGCAGTACTTTTTTATCATATAATAAGCTAGATATGTTCCACCATTTCAACCATCCAACTTGAATTCTACTAATATCTTCTCCACTTATTTCACCATCATTTTGAAGAATCAACCTTAGATATTTAAATGTTCACTCTTTCTAATCAGTTGATCACCCAATGTCACAACCCCATTATTAAATCTTTTACAACTAAAATAACACTCCATATTTTTGGTTTTATATCAACTTAAGCAAAAGCCTTTAAATTTTAAGGTTGGCCACCATAACTCAAGTTGCTCTTGAACTCCTTTTATAGGCTTATCAACAAGAAGAATATCATCATAAAAAAGAATATACCAAAGTACCTCCTCTTGTAAATATCGAGTAAGAACATCCATAACAAAAGCAATAATATATGGGCTTAATGTTAATCATTGATGTAATCCAACAGAAATTGAAAAATAAATGGCCAATCCTCCTTGTGTTTGAACATAAGTAATAGCTCCAGTATGCATAATCTTGATGATTTGAATATAAGAAATATGGACTTTTTTTCTTTTTTAGATTCTCCAAAGCACTTCTCGTATAAGTTTATCATATGGTTTCTCTAAATTAATAAATATTATATGTAGATTTTTCCTTCCTCTCTTTACATTTCTCTATCAACCTCTCAACATATGTATAACATCCATAATAGACCTACCCAACATGAAACAAAACTTATTTGAGAAACTTTTCCATGGTGTTCTAAACAATGTTCAATTACTTTCTCCCATAATTTTAATGTATGGCACATTAACTTAATTCCATACTAGCTACTTTATATCTTTCCAATTCTACAAGTTTTTAAATCTAAACTAATTTTATAACAACACTTCTTATTTTTTTATCTTCTTTTGCACATTTTGACTTCATCACCAACTTTTTTTTTATTAAAAGGAGCTTTTCCTTTCAATTCCCCAAGCACATTTTTTTGTAATTTGTTTAATCTCACTTGGTACATTTTCTCACATAACATTATCTTCCTTATGAACATCTCAAGTCCTAATATCTAATAGCTTACTATTAAATATATTTTTATTATTATTCTTAAGTATCCCTATCTAAACTAAAATAATATTTTTATTTTTATTTTCATTTTCTATCTTAAAATCCATAACTAGATGTTGATATTTCTTAAGCATTCACCCAAAATGATTACAATCTATACAATTTATCTTTATTATCAAAAAATAATTAATCTGCATTTTACTTAGTTCATTCTTATAATTGACAATATGTTAATCTCATTTTTTTAAAAAATATTTTTTTTGCAATTATAAAATCATAAGCTAAAGAAAAACCCAATATGTCCTACATTTTTCATTAGTTACTCTAAATCCATTGCCATCATGGATACTTTTTAAAATATTTTGTTATTATACCAATATGTCCATTTAAATCTCTTCCAATACATATTCCTTTAACTTTAATTCATTGGCTCTCTAACTTCTCACTTTTTAAGTATTTTACTTTGCCTTAGTAATTAGAATTAAAGAATTTTAAGTCAAGAAATTCATCTTATATAATTATTTAGTGATAAGCTAAATGGAGCTAATCAATAATAATCTACCTATAATAAGAAAATTCAAATCTTAAGATATTTGATACAATATTTATTGCATAGAGAGTTTATTCTTAACTATATTTATCATGTTATAAAATCAACAATACTCAATAACAATTGAATAATATGCATATCAAGTGATATAAACCAAAAATAAACCTACATATGCCTTATCGAGAGTGAACTTGATGGTAGTTTTTAATAATTTAAGATTTTTTACTTGATTGAATTAAGCATCATTGTCTTGTGTGCCTTGATTTTCACTTGATTTACCTTAAACACGTGGACTATCCCTTAAAATTATAATGAACATACTCAGTCATAAATTGATATTCATATCATGAAAAATAATTAAGTATTCTTAAATCTTATCTTAGAAAATTTTTAATTTTTGAATTGCATTTGGGAAGAATATCATGTCAGTTTTGTAATGATAAAGCTATATGTTTAATAGAGAAAAGATTTTCCTAGCCTTCACTAAATTGAGTTGCTCAAAAATATGTATCCCAATGCTTAACTTATAAAAGGCAAAAGCGACTAAACAAAGGTCAAGATAATACATTATGATAACACTTCTATTTAAGCCTTGGAAATATTTTTAAATGAATGAATTTTGTCTTAAGATTGCTTAGGATGACTTGAGGGCAGGATAGTGTGTTTCTAGTAATTGATTGATTCTCAAAAATGGCTCATCAACCTTGCTCTAAAATAAACGAAGCTTCTCACAGAATAAAACTATTCCTTAAGAAAATTGTTCGACTCTATGGTCTCCCTTCTACCATTATTTTAGATAAAGATATTAAGCTTGTAGCGTATATAGAAAATATAATAAAATTATTAGGTATTAAATTAAGGAACCTTTTACATTTTATCCCCAAATAGAAGGTCAAGCTGAAGTTGTCAATCATACTTTAGAAAATTTACTTATATGTTAGGTAGGCAAATGTTTAAGGAATTTTGATTTATATTTATCAACATCAAAAATTTTTTTATAATAGTATTATATCTTAAACAATAAATAAATCACCTTTTGTGGTAGCTTATATTCAAAACCTCTAAGACACCTAATTGATATAGCTAACATACTTACCCATGGAAGCTTTCTTGATGCATTCTTATTTTCCAAGGACTTTCAAAGCCTTTATGATGAGATAAGAAAATAATTTGCTATAATTAATTAAATTAGACCTTTTAGGCAAATCATAACACATGAATATATAGAAGGCAATTATAATTTGATTTGCATCCACCGTAAACATTGCCAAATCAGTAATATAAGAAACTACATACTTGATCTTATGGTCCTTTCAAATTTTAAAAAATTCAAATTAATGCTTATTATTTTAATTTGACTACCAATATATTATGAAATATCTAACTATTAAATTTAATTCTTTAATAAAAGATATTGGAATCTCTTATCATCACTTGTCTTCTTGAAAGTAGATTATATTATTATTGAGCAGGTTATATTTTTGGTTCACTAGATGAAAAGATCGCCAATAGAAGATACATGGCTGACTCTCACTATTGGACACTTACTCCTTAACTTGTAGAAGACTACTTAGAATTTAACTCTATAGAGCAAAGTTAAAAAAAGGCATAATATATTTGATATAAAATATCTTGTAGATCAAAAAAAGTAGAGCTCCAATTACAAGAGTCAAGCAAAAGCCCAAGTAAGGCCTATAATAAAAGCCAATTTAAAAGAAATGATTGAATTTTAAATTTTATTATTTAAATTATAGATCTAAATTTTATAAGTTGCAATTTTTAACTTTGATAATATGTACAAGCTATCCATTACTTAAAGAATAGAAGATAAAATGATTTAATGAAAGTGGTTGATACCTTCCTCTATTAATGTCCACCACCCCTTTACTCATCTAATTACCCTTTCTTTTTCTTGAATGATGGTCATTTTTATCCTTATAAATTGGACTAGTTTGTAGTAATATTTCTCAACTTTGGAATAAAAAAATTACATTAGAGAGTTTCTCTCTCTTTGTATTAGTGCTTGGTGGCTTAGCTTAGCCTTTACTTAGTTGGGTTGATCTTTTATCTTTTAAGTGCTCTCCAACCCCCTCTCAAAACTTTTCTCAATCTTTATTTCATCTACTCTTACACTCTAATTAACCTCTAAGCCAAACCACCCATTATCAAGTCTTTGAATCCACCCCAAAAGGTTTTTCAAGGTTTACAACCCAAACTAACTAGATAGCTACCTAATCATTTTTCACTATAACAATAGCTAAAATATCCCAAACTCCACCTAATGCTATGGAAAATAAATTCAAATCTTAAGCTAATACTCCACAGTCATTTTCTTTCATTTAGACTTCCTTAAGCCTTTTCTCAAAAGTGATATTTCAAATCAACACAAACTATCTCAATTGTTTTTGTCTTCTCTTTACTAAACCAATCCAAAGGCCTTATTTTTGTACCAATAAATCCATATTACAAACTAACATTTTAAGGTATTTCTAAATAGTAACTCTCAGCAATTACACCACTTAAAGAGTATTTTTAAGGTGATCTTTTAAATCTTTAATCTAACCTAAGTTTAAGTTAATCTTATCATCCCTTCTACTAAGTCTATTTGAACACATCACCTCTCCACTACAAACTATCAATCACTCCTCAAGATTTTAAACTATAATTTAATATCTATTTTTATTTATTAATCCTACGAAAAGATCTCCTATCGATAATAATTGTATATGTCTACTTTGAAAGCTTCATTCATGATCTGATGTACTGATCAAAACACATAATGCATCATAATCTTCCACGAAGCTAGTTTGGCTCATTGTTTCATAATGTATATCATTATAATATTTTAATATTTAGCATCGATGAAATGAGTGTATGGCATTTTTATGTTTTCTACACTAAAATGGTTCGGGATGATTATTACTAGAATCTTATATTTGAATTTTACTTTCATCAAATTTTTTTGTTTGATAATCACCTTTTAAAAAAGAATCTAACTCAACATTACTGAACATTCTAGCAAGTGCAAATATCAGCAATACCTTCTGATAAAGATGACAAAGTTTTGCTTTACTTTTTTTTTAAAATTTTTTTATTTGGGAACTATCTAATTTCGATACATAAATTCGACAGAATAACCATCTTCAATTATTGTAACACAAATCCTTCATCAATTATCGGTTCTTCACGTCATTAACATCCACAAAACTGCTTGACCTCATTCTTCTGTTAGTCCATATATTCTGCCAAAAACAGCAACTTATGCATAGAAATTATTATGCTTTAGTTATTTATAATGCTAATTCTTCTTTGTAATTATAAGAAGAGGCAGTGGTTATGACATAAATTAGTCTGCATGGCTATTGCGCGGCACGCGGTCTGTAACGCGCACGCGTGTCCGGCTGTAAGGGGACCCTATGGCTCACTATGAGCCAGCACTTGGCATTCACTCCAATGATCTGCTTAAGCTCACGCTAGTCCACTGGCCAAACCCCCATGTTCCCCACTCATTCTCTCTCTTTCTCTCTCTCTCTCTCTGTTCCTTTTCCCTTTCTCTTTCAAAAGTTTGACTCAGTCCCTTATCGCAGGTTCGTAACCGGAAAAGAGTTGCGATCGGTGGGAATGAAGATGGTAGGTAGTCGAATAATGTGAAAGCAACGGCCATGCGCAAGCTAAAAAATAGAAAAGTTAATACGTAAAAAAGCTAACACAAAAAAGCTATTAATATCTTCAAAAAACATTAGAGATTTGTTTATATCTTCAAAATTTTGGTGAAGTTGTCCAAGTGAGATTTTAAGCTTTTCTTTCAAAGCTTTGTGTTTAAGTCAGGTTCTTTGGGAAGGGATAGGGATGGCCAATAAAACATAAGATGAAAATAAAAGTAAACGTTTACTTTGTTATTTGTAAAATTCATTGTAAGGTAGATTCACGCATGAAATGAATAAAATTTTTTGTATTTGTTAATCAAATTTACTTAAATGATATTAAGTGTGAAATAAAATATTGCTACCTTTTTATGTATGAAATTTGTTGCAATGAATTAGCTAATAACGCAAGCCATAAAATAAATATATTGGGTCCAAGTGAATAGCAGAGGATTTTGGAAGAAAACAAATTTTGTTATATGATATATTAATCAATTTATTAATGTTAAAGCTATGTATTAGATTTAAATTTAACTATTAATGATTGGACCATAATTTGAATCTCATTGAACCTAAAGATAAGGAGCGAGGAAAAGAAGAATATAATGAGAACTTTGAGAAACTTATTAGATTTTCATAAAAATGATAAAGACAAAACTCTTTTCTCCCATTTTTATAATTAGATCAAAGATCAGCTAATTTTTTGAGCTTTCACAGTTATTTTGCTTTCATAATCACATATATAAGTTGGTTGTTGCAAACATTTTTTTCTATGACATTGTAGGGTAACATTAATGCACATGAAGCAAAGCAAAAAAAGTCAGCAAACAAGACTCAAAGTGAAGCATAGATGGTCAAGGATACTCAAGTGTAGTCAAGCTCATTGGGTCAAATTTATTCTTAATTAAATTCTTTTGTACATTTTCTTTAAGTGTAAGATATACTATGTAAAAGCTTTTTAATTGCTAAATAACCTATATGCATGAACTACTAAAAATAATTATACTATAATTGAACTATAAATTTCTTTAACTGTAAGTCATCTTCTCGAATAGCATGATCCACATTTTGTCGTATCAAGCAAATTTATGATATATGATCTTAAATATATCAATGTCATTCACAAGCATTGTGCTAATTAATTGGGAACATTATTTTCCATATTCGAATCACATGTTAAGACTAATGTAAGAACACCATATTCATAATTTGATTAAAATTTATGACTTGACACAACAGAGAAAATAGCTATTACTGGCAAAATTTTGGATGGAGCAATCTGTTAGAAATAACTAATGGAATTACCGATGGATATTAAGCCAAAAATATTATTAATGGAAATTGCCACAGAAAAAATGTCATCGTGCAAAGCACTTTTCTCCAATAGAATTTCTAGTGGAAATTTTGTTGGAAAATTTTTCAGTTAAAATTCAGCTGGAAACTATTAATAAAGCATAGCAACAAATCGAGTTGCCCGTTTCCCTTCTCCCTCCCTCTCAACTTCCTCACCTGCGACAGAAAATGGCAACCTAGAGCATGCAGATCTTCACAAAAATTCATTATTTTCTTCTGATTTTTCAATAGAATTGAAGGTAGGGGAAATTTTTAAAATAGGCACATTCTTAACCTTAATTAGCAATTTAGGCATCAAAAAATTATTTATATATTTAGTTATTTATATATTTATTTATATAATTTATTGGCTTTATATAATAAATAAATAAATATATAAATAACTAAATATTTTATAAATATATAAATAACTAAATATTTATAAAATTTAAATTTTTTTATTTATTTATTTAACTAATTATATATTTTAAATAAAGAAATATTTTTAAATAAATAAATAACTAATTAAATAAAAAAAATATATATATAAATAACTAATTATTTATTTATATATTTTAAATATTTTTAAATTATTTATATAACTTAAAAATATTTATATAATTTAAATATATAAATAACTAAATAAATTTATAAATATATATATTAATTTATTTATATAATTTATAAAATATTTATATAATTTATTTCTTTCTTTATTTATTTATTAAAAATTATTTATTTATATATTTTAAATATTTTTAAATTATATATTAACAAAATTAATAAAATTATTTATTTTAAATAATTAATTAATTAATAAAAAATTATTAAATAAATTTCTAAATTTATATATATAATTAAAATATTTTTAAATTATATATTTAATTATATATATATAATTAATTAATTAATAACTAAATATATAAATATTTAGTTATTAAATATTTTATAAAAAATATTTTAAATTATATATTTTAAATATTTTAAATAATTATATTAATTAAAAAATTAATAAAACCCCTCTCTCTCTCTCTCTCCCATACCGAAAGCAAAAAAATAAAAAAAAAATATGCTCTCTCTCTCTCTCTCTCTCCCCCCTATTGAAAGCAAAAAACAAAAAATAAAATAAAATCCGTCAAAAGCAGACAGAAGCCGACGGGCGTCAACCATCCGTCAGCAGACTAATTAGGCCTATTTTCATAAAAAAAAAATTTTGATGCCTAAATTGCTAATTAAGGTTAAGAATGTGCCTATTTTAAAAATTTCCCCTTGAAGGTAATCACTTCCTCTAGCTTGTATAGTTGTTTATTTGTGATTTCATTCATTTATTCTTGTGAAATATGAATTTGAAGTTTTTGAAAATATTGTCAATTAACTTAGATCTTGCTCAAATTTATTTGAAACTCATGAATCTCATACTAACTTTCATATTTTGAGTTAGATCTATGATTTTTTAGCTTAGGATTTATGTTTTTTTTGTTAAAATCTTAATTTGAGAATTTTTGGTGAGATATTTAACAATTAATTTTAACTATTTAATTGTTAATAATGTGTGTCACAATTTTTTCTTAAGGATTTTTTTTTTTCATTTAATTTGTGTGGAAGAAACTCTCATTATGATATGAAACTATTATATAGCCTAAATCAATGTTGTAACAATATGTGATAAAAATATTTAAAATCTCTTGGAGGTTAGGCGACATGATGTATGATATAATAGGACAATCAGTGGTGAAGTACACTCATTATGATTTGGCATCAATTTTGTAACTATTATAAGATTTTTTTTGGAAGATTTATAAACATATCACGTAATTTTAATGCCTTCATATATCTAATTCCTAAATTTGAATATTTATATATCACAATTTATATTACCAAATTCATAAGGAAAATATTATGCTTTATTTTGTTTGTGTTTCTTCATTAGTCTATCTTTTTCTCAATAAATTATATTATAATTTTATCAAAACAATATTAAAAAGCTTCATAAAAGCATTAGGATGGGCTGATCGGTGCACAATAATTTAGAATCTCAAATAGTTTAAAAACTATGGAACAATTATAGCTTATCATAGAAGGTTTGATCTTTGCATGATAGGCACTTGTAATATTAGTACATTATATTGAATATTTACAAACTACAAAATTAAACACTCAAGCACTTTTGTCATATTGAGTCTTGATTAGGTAGCCATTTTAATTATATAATTTATATAAAATATGAATTTATTTCTCATAGTTCTCATTTTATAGAACATATGGATATCCATAATGAATGATCATAAATGCACAATAGGTTACATCAAGGCAGAAATAGATTAACTAATGAATTCTTGGATGAATTTTACACTTTCAGCTGAATATTATTTTAGATAATATTATGAAGAAATGATCTTTGATATAAGAAGAGCCGAGTATGCAAGAGTAATGAAAGAGGAACCTCCAAACAAAGATGCTCAAAGTTCTATAACCTGCTAAATGCAACACAATAACCACTATGTGAAGGTGGTACTAACCACACTAAATTATTTATGGTTGTAAGATTCCTAAGCATCAAAATTGAATTGAATATATAATGTGAATGTTTTAACTAATTTGCAGAGCTGCTTAAATGAACTAATGCATAAGAGAAACTTAGTTTTAGAGGACTTACATAAAATAAAGAAATTAGTGTCAACTTATATTTGAGCTGAAAAAGATTAACTATTGTGTTAATGATTGTATGTTGTATTATAAGGACAATATAATAGATATTTAATACAAATTTTATGGAGCAACTAGATTCAAGTCAAATAGTAGAAAATAACATAAATAAAAAGATGTCTCATACAAGCAATTATTTTACTTGTCTCCTACTGTATGCATTTAGCTAAGCATATGAGGTAGCACCACCAAAGGGCTAGTTAATCAAATGGTTTGAGTCATCCCTGAAATAGAGAAGTGAGGAAGTATCTCAACCATACCTATCTTGAATTTGAAGTTGAGCCTCACAACGTAATACTTTGTTTATGTGTTGATGGTTTTAGATCAAACATTCAATCTACGTCGCTTTATTCATATTAGTTAATGATAGTTACACTTTACAATCTATCTCCAAAGATTTACAAGATCACACCTTTTATGTTCCTCACTCTAGTTGTACTGAGCCACATAACCTAGAAGAAAAAATAAATCTCTTCTTGAGCATTTTATTGATTACTTAAAATCATATGGGACAGTGGTGTACTTAAATATGATATCACTGTAAAGTAGAACTTCTAGATGAAGGAAAAATTTATGTAGATAATCAATAATTTTTCTACATATGGAATATTATTAGGATGGAGAACTATTGGAAAGTTGGTTTATATATACTAGATGGATTTATCAAAGGTGATTACTTAAGAAAATGGTAGAAAATTTCTTAATTTGATTTTCATAGTACATTCCTACCTACTGATCATCAATTCAATAGAAATAAGGCTAGATTCATAAAAAAAATAGTTGAAAGTCCAAGCCTCCACCAAGATTAAATGGAGATGACTTTTGGCAAATTATTTATTCAATTCCAATTATAATTGATTCCACGATGTTATCTAATAGTCATCTTTCATATTATGGTGTAAATCATAACTAGAAAAAATGTAGTATATTTTGAGATCTATCATAATGGAAGTCAAATTTGGTTAGGCATAGTTTTGATGTGATGCATATAGAAGTAATTTATATGATAATTTATTCAACATTTTGATCAATGTTAAGAGAAAAAGTAAAAAAAAATTGAAAGTTTGATTATACTTAAGAGAATATTACAACAAAAAAAGAGTTTGAGTTAAAGGAGACTATAGGTGAAAAACGTTTGAGGCTTAAAACCAAGAAGTCCTCATGTTAGACCAACAAAGCATGATTTGTGAGCTATTATAGTCACTAAATTTTACATAGTGGTATGGATCTAATTTGAGTTAATGCATTAATTTAAAGATAGAAAAAATGGTTGGAAAGAAGAGCCATGATTGTCATATTTTATATGATGCTTATTGCTAGATGCATTTATAGTCTTTGATTGAGCTTAGTCTATTCTTCAAAGAACTATGTTCAACTCAATTAAATGGTGATTCTTTAAAGCAACTCAAAGCCAACATTTTACTCATATTATGCAAGCTTGAGAGAATATTCCCACCTACTTCTTTTGACTCAATGGAGTACCTGTCAATATATTTATCATATGAAACTATAATTAGAGGTATAGTATAGTATTGTTGGATGCACCCTTAAAGAGGTATCTATATTAAATGACTAATAATATTAATTCACAAGCATTTTAGTCATATTAATTCCTAGAATTATGATAGATTTTTGAATAAACTCAAGAGAACTGTGAAGAATAAACCACACCCTGAAGACTTTATATGTGAAGCATATTTAGCTTAGGAGACTACAAATTTTTGCTCCAATTACTTTGAGCCACATGCACATAAAGATGACGTCTAAGGTATTGGAGCTTCATAAAATGTGCTCTCCATTTTCCAATATTCATTAAAAATATTAGGTTGAAGCACTTCAAGATATTTGAATGATAAAGAGCTCAAGGTTATGATCATCAATGTTTTAATCAATTATGACCAAGTTCAACATTTTCTAGAGTAAGTCTTTCAATCTAATGATATTTTATTTCTTATTGTGGCTAAAATATAATGTTTATCTAATCATGTTAATTTCAATATTTAGTTCAAGTTATTCATGAACTCTTTATAAGTAGATGACAGAAATATTATTAATAAAAGGTTTAAGATGAATTTTCTAAATGGTTTAGATTACATGTAAGTAATTATATTTATGATCTATATATATTTTAAAATTATTAGATACACATTCTTATACATCACCACTTGATAGATTCATGATTGAAGCAATGTAGTGAAGAATAAGGACCTTCATGACCTTGTTTATGGACTCATATGAGTTGTGAATACATTATGAATTTATGATATGAGTGATTGTAGATTTCATACTAGTTCATGGTCAGAAGGAAGAAAAACTATGACTTGCATTTTTGCATTAAAGGTGAAACACATTCAGATGATAAGGTAAATTTTATTGAGTTTTACAAGAAATTAAATAATTATAATATCTTTAATCAAATTCAAGAAATGTCTCTCTATTTAATTGTGAGTGGTTTAATCTTATTGCTCATAATGAAATAATGATATATAAGTCATATGGTATTAAGTAGGTAAAATTTAATAAATCATATGCTAAGTTTGATCTTTTTATTTATGCACATCAAGCCATGCAAGTGTATTACCTTAGATATTCTAAAAGATTAAAAAATAGATTTAGTAGTGGTAATTAAAATCAAGCCTAGGGCGAGAGTTGAAGTTAAAAATCCTACTGAAATTGCTCATCAAATAGAGGAAATGATATGTTATGAACTTCTAGGTGATGATGTTAAACCAGTAATAACCTTGGATGATGCTATATATGATTATGAGGAAGTTAGTCTAACAATAAGCACAACTAGAATGACGTGGATCAAGACATTATAAATTCTTTATTAGTGAAAACTACATAACATGTACATTGAAGGTAGAATATTTTCTCATTCTATTTATAAGTAGTAAAACTTTGCATTATATCATTTTTTCTTAATAAATAGGATATACTTATTTTTGTTTTTTATTTTAGTATATTGATGCACTATTTATTTTATATTTCCTATAGATGTTATATTTTTTTACTTTTTATAGCAATTATAATTATGCAAGCACATTGTTCTTTAATTTTAGTACCTTAGTTTTTTATCTTGATGATCTAAACATTTTCATTTTTCTTCATTATAGATGACATTAGGTGGTGGTGAGGATGTCTCTCATAGATCAATCAAAAACATCTTCAGAAAGAAAAAGAAGACTATTTCCTAGTATTAGTGTTTAGACTACCATTACTGTCACTAGCATCCATTTAGATTTTGCCTCCTCAGAGAACATTTTATTAGTTTAAGGCATACACAGGTCATAGGAGGCCTTGTTATCACTATTGACCTCAATTTTGGAGTGAGTTTTCAATATCCTCATTTAGACTTAAGAGTCTTGTATACACTAAGACTTCCTTAGTCATAAGACACTTCTAGCGAGTAGGTGAACACTTAGCCTAAACCTAGAGACTTAGAAGTGTTAATCATAGGATTAGGATTGGCCTAAGGACTTAGGAAAAATTCTCCTACCCTGTAGCCTAAACCCAAATCTAATTTAGATTCACCCTATCAAACCTACAATCAAACTCAATTTCAAATTCAAATCCAAATCCAAATTGAAATCCAAATTAAAATTCCAAGCCAAATGATTGAAGCCCTTGATCTAATCTTTCTTAAGCCTTGTGATTGGATCCCATGAATTTAGCTAAATTTCCATCTAATTCAATTCAAACATGATTGATTTCTTGATGAATCAATCATATCTTCAATCATCTTCACAAATATAATTAAAATCTACACTCAACTCATCAAAACTAAATCAAACTAAATCAAATCAAATCAAATCCCCTTCTAAGCCCTTTGGACCTACCTCCATAGACATAGCCAAATTTTCCCTCTAACCCCTTCAAAATCAATTAATTTTCTTATAAATTAATTGTACCTTCAATTATCTTCCCAAATATTAATCAAATCCACAATCAAATAGCCAAAACTAAATCCAAATCAAATCAAAACACAAATTTGAACCCTTTGAGCTAATCCCTTGGAGTCAAACAAATGACATCCAAATCAAGCCAAACTAAATGATTTTCTCATAAATCAGTTACACCTTCAACTATCTACCCAAATATAAATTTAATCTATAATCATCAAGCTAAACCAAAATCAACCCAATAAAACCCAACTTAGCCTATTTGACTTGAAATTTCTAAATGAACCAAAACTCATTTGAATCTAAACTAATTGCAATTGAATTTATATATTAATCTCAAATCTATATATAAACTCAACTAAATCGAACTTAACCCAAAATCAAGTCGACTAAACCTAATAGCTCACTTGACCCAAAGTGATCAATTTGACCTATTTACACCAAAATCCAATTCAATCTAAATCAAAGTGAATTAAGCCGATCCAAACTTCATAACATGATTATTGATCATTCTAGATTGATCAATTATCATAAATTGGGTCAAACCAAGTCAACCTAGCCTTTTGACCAAGTTAACCTTTTAACCCATATGAACCCAAACTAGCCAAATTACAATATAAGCCGAATCTATTAAAACCCATGATTTATATAAACCCAAAATCAATACTTGAACATGACTTGACCTTCAATTGAGCTAAATAAAACCCAATTGGCCTTATTGACCCAATTTGACCCAAATTGGCCTAATTGGTCAAAATGGGTCAAATCAAAATCCAATACAAATTGATTGTAACTAGTGGCTCAAGTTCATTCCAAATTAATTGTTGAACTTGATCAAAGCCTCAAGTGAGCCCAATTGATTCACTAGACCCAAATGACCTATTGAATCCAACTTGACCTAAAGGGTCAAACTAACCTAAAACCCAACCAAATCCAAATTGAAATCAACCAACGCTCATAACATATTCCAAATGATTAATCAAACCCAAACCAAGCCAAGTCTTAGCCAATTTGGTTAATTGGGTCAAATTGGTCAACTTGACTGTTTGACCCAATTGAATTCAAATGAAACAAAATCAAATCTAAACCAAATTAAACCAAACCAATGACACCAACACACTCCAAATGGTCATATGAACTTGACCCGATCCTTAGTTTGACCCAATTGACCAATTGGTCAACTTGACCCAACCTAACCAAATTTGATCTAAATAAGTCAAATTAAGTCAAATCAAACCAAATGAACTCTAAATCACTTGAAATTTGGGCTAATGCACTTTTGACTCATCTCAAATCTACCTAAATCATATCCAATGCCAAATGACTATTTTACCTATAGGTCAAGGATATCACATGAGATAAAACATCCATGTAAATGGTCATTCCTCTTCCTTGGCCACTTGACACTCATCCATTGCTCCACCTAGGCACCTAAGACACTGTTCACCTGACCGAAGGAGTGGTTGGGTCAGCCATGACACATGGGAAGGTGAAATAACCCCCCCCCCCCCCTTTCCATTAGCACTCTTGGAAAGCTCAAGGACTCCCACTACCCCCTTAGTAGCCACCTCTAGTCAACTTATGATGATTCCCTGCCCAATTCGAGCTCCCCTTGGTAGCCATTTGATCAAAATGGAAAAACCATCTTTGACCATCCGATCCAAGGAATGAGGGGGTATACCTCCCTTATTCTCACTTAAATTTGTTCACTTGCACTCGATTCAACCCTGATAGCCAGAGATGCATATCCTAGAGTGCTTTTCAAGCTTTCCAAGTGCTCCCATTTCTCCTCTTCTTAGTTTTATAGAAAATTGTAACAGGGGAGGCCACCTTCGAGTCCCATTTGCTCAAATTACCACCAAAGTGTAATTAACTTTGCACACACCTTCCTTGGAGCTAGATGAGCAAGAAGGAATCATTTCCCATCATGTCTGATCGTCAAAAGTGGGAGTTCGATCAAAGTCGATGACCTACGCCTAGTGCTTTGGCCTTCTAAGCAAACTACACCAAATCAAAGCTTGTGCCGCTAAACAGAGCCTCGTCTCTATTAGATGAAGCTTCCTCAATCATTAGAGCCATCAGCCATAAGCTCTAGTGAGGTATGTCATTGAAACTGACCTCTAGCTTAAAATGGTTTGGTCCATTGCAAAGAAAAGTTGCATGCCATGAGATTTTTAATGTCAGATCTTTTTGTTTTTCTCCCCTGATGATGTAGGATCAATTTGATCTTCAGATCGAGCGACAAACGATGGACAGTCTCCATTTCTCATAACTCAGAAAGAGATAAATTATGGACCATCCATTCCACATGATAAGAACGAATGGCCCTAGTGAAATCAAGCTAGATTAATCAGATTAATCCAATTAAGCCACGACTGTGATCGTGGCCATCAGATCTTAGATCAGATGGCACACAAGAAATATTATCCCCACATCGGATGAGTCAGCCAATGGATGTGATAACGAGAACCAATCCCATGGTGCCTTGTGGAAAGTGTGTCGCGTCAGTGCTCCATGTGGCATCGATGGGATTAAGGTTAATTAAAGCTAATTAAATGCATTTTAATCACTAAAACTTCATAAATTCACCACAAATTGTAGAAATATCAAAAAAATGCAAATAAATACTCATTTTAAATATATTTTAAAGGAGATTAATTTAAAACTAATTCTAATTGATTTTAAATAGTAATTAAGGCTTAATTTAGGTTTAATTAAAATCTTAATTAGCTTAATTACTCTTTAATTACACAAGTAATTAATTTTAAATTTTTTGAGGTTGATTAATGGGATGACCTTTGCCTCCCACAAATTTCTTGGGATTTATTATTTGGTTAGTTAGGAAAATTAGTTATCTTAGTCTTAATCACTTTCTTAATTAATTAAGTTATTAATCAACATTTTAAATAATAAGGAAACCATTAATTAACCTTTCCCATCGTTTTGGAACTATGAATGGCATAGGGAATGAGTTTGGAACATCTTTTCCAATCTTTTCCCTAAGTTAATTTCACTTGAATAGAAATTAATTAATTTATGATTAATTAATGGTTTAATTCATTAATATAATGGCTTAATTACACAAGTTGAAATAATAATCATTCCAGATCTCATCTAATTAAGTTTCTTGGGTAGACTCTTAGGTGTTCAATAACCTATGAAAATTTAAAAGAAATTATGGTTAGTTCACACGTGTGGGAAAACCATAAGTGTACTTAATTGAGTTCCTTAAACTTAATTAACTATTAATTGTGAGCCAATTGCATTAGGCACCTTTCATTTCTTAAGAGCATTGCTAATTTAAATTCCAAATGTATTTTCATATCATTTTAACTCATAATTATTTAGTTAATAAATTTAATGTTCCATATGTAAGAGTTAATTAATTGATTTAATCCATATCATAAGTTAATTAACTCATAAAATCAACTTAATTACTTTTCATTAAACCAAATTAATTTACAAACATGGGAATGGATTAAAATTTGCAAACTTTCTCTCATTTCTTTAAATCAAATCGAAATATAAACTTAAAATGATGATTAAAAAGCCATGGCTTTCTTTAAATGCTTCTATCTGAGATGATTGTCCTTAGGAATTAGTTTGATTGAATGAAACATGTGTTTTTTGTCTTATTGTTCCTTTCCAATCATAATAAATGATGTGTGTCATGTGATTTCATGCATTAATGTTTTCAAAATATTTAAATTTAAAGGTAATTTTCATATGTTAAGCTTGCATGCATTGATTTAAATTATTATATGTGTGGCTATTATCGCTATTAAATCAAAGTTATTTTCAAAAGTTTATAAGTCAACTATAATGTTTGGAGTGATAATAGTTATAAATGTCTATAAGCTTGCATGTGTCTATGGCTTAGAACATGTGATATGGAGTTTTCTTTCTTTAGTCTATATGGATTTATATAAGGTTTGAATGTTAACAAGTGTATAGACCATTCGAAAAGGACACAACATCTGTTTGAATTTATTCCTATGTATTTCTATGTTAGAATTTAGATAGAACTTTAGCTCACATGTATAAATAATTCAATTGAAAGAAATACAACTTTTGCATGATCTTCCATTCTTATAGTCATTTGTACATTCTTGTGTATTCAAGAATAGTGGGTATATCTAGTTTGGAAATTTTGGGAATGCGAGGCTTTAAGTATCCCCAAGGAGGTCTTTGCTTCATTCCTCGAGTTAAACAATAGAGAAGTATCTGCTTAAAACTTTAATACATTTTTATGTGCATTTAGCTAATGAATGAAAAATCTTCTTTTCAACTTTAGCTCACATGTCTAAATAATTTAATTGAAAGAAATACAACTTTTGCAAGATTTTTCATTATTGTAGTCATTTGTATTTTCATATGTACTCAAGAATAGTGGGTATATCTTGTTTGGACATTCTGGAGATGCGAAGCATTAAGTAGCCCAAGGAGGTCTTTGTGTCACTCCCTTGGTTTAACAATGTAAAGTATCTGCTTAAAAATTTTATACACTTGCATGTGCATTTAGCTAATTAATGAAAATCTCCTTTTCAACTTTAGCTGACATGTATAAATAATTCAATTGAAGGAAATACAACTTTCACATGATTTTTCATTCTTATAGTCATTTATACATTCATGTGTATTCAAGAATAGTGGAATATCTAATTTGGACATTTCAGGGAAGCGAGGCTTTAAGTAGCCCCAAGGAGGTCTTTACCTCACTCTCTTGGTTAACAATGACAAAGTACCTGCTTAAAAATTTTATACACTTGAATGTGTATTTAGCTAATGAGTGAAAACCCCATTTTCTACAAAATACACATTTGCATCTTTCATTTAAAGTGTGCTACAAGAAATATATTATGTGTGTAGGTATACTTAGGATTTAATATCATATGCATGTTAAATGTAAAGGAAAAGAATGATTGAACATATGTCATGTTTAAGTAATTAAATCAAATTAATTATAAGATGTCTTTCATATTTAATCGAATCATTTAAAGTGAACCTAAACTTAGGATTAATTTAAATGTGTAATAAGGTATTCACTAAAGGGAAATAAATTAATTTAACATGCTTTAGAAAGTGGCTTAAGGTAGGGATGAAAGTGGGAAATGCTCTTTTTTTTTCTTTTTATAACACTTAGTTTCTAAGTGTAATCAAGTGAAATGAAAGAAAACACAAATTAAAACTTCAAATTAATTAAGCCACTTGGTGAAATCAATTTTTCAAGTTCAATTAAGTTCTTCTACACTTAGAAAACTACAACTCTAATGCCTAGTAAGACATACCACACAAGCCTTAACACACATAGTAGAATTAAGTCACCACTTTTAACTTTATGTTAGGATAGTGCATGGTGTGATATATATTTTGTATTATCATGTATTATTTTAGACTGGATGTTAGGGTGTATATTTCATAGGTTGGATGTTAGGCTGTGATTATCCTAATCATATTTTATGTAGGAGATTATGCTTAAAGGGTTTAATTAAAAATAAATATAAATTCTCTCTTTGCAGGTTGCTTAAGCCCCTAAACATAATCCAAGTTCAGACAGGTGGGCTTGGTTACCCAAGTGTAGGGTGCTAAGTCCAAACTATGAATATAACTGTTTGGGAATGTATGTATGTTTAGCTAACACTTGTTTTGTTGTTGTAGTTAGATTTATTTTTCCTATTTTTAATGTAATTTTGCATTAGGAATTAGGATTAGTACTATGGGGGTTTAAGATGAGCATTGGCCAAAAGGCTTAGTCTTGGGGTGCCATGTGATGCCTTGAAGCCTACCAAATAAACGGAGAAAAGACATGAAGAATGAAGATTTGAAAACCTCCCATAGCATTTATTCATTTGTAAATTGTAATTATTCTTTTATTTTTTTTGGGTTATATAAGGGTAGAGCTCAGCTACCTATTTCTCTTTTTGGGTTGTATGGTGGTATCCGACCACACCAGCCTTTCATTCTTTTACGTTAGATCTATAAAATTGATTGATGTTTTGCTTAAATTGTGTAATAAAAATGGCATGCCTTCTTATAGTTTCTTTATGAATGATGATTTAATGTGTGGCATGGATCCAATTAGGCTATTAGGAAAAAATAAATATTTTACCTAACTACAACTCATAATTAAAGTTTTAAATAATTCATAACCTCACATAAAGCTTAGGTGTTAAATCAAATATAATTAAAAGATTTAGCAACCCCTTAGCTGAATATTATATGTTTAACATCATGCATTCATATTGTCTCACTCTTGTTAAGAGAGGGTTTCCATCCTTGCACAATAGAGGAATACTTAACTTTTGAGGGTTTCCTCTATAGTGGAAAACACATCTTTCTCTCTAATTTCGCTCATAATCTCATTTTAACATGTATTTAGGCATAAGAAATCCTATGGCATTTGTCAAAATGAAGAGTCAAAAAATTAAATAAAATTTCAAAATATTTGCATTAGACTAAGTCATTACTCATACCACTCATACTCTAGTCTCTTTAGGGAGTGAGTTTAAGAACTTTAGTCTCTTTCTAAATAATAACAACCTAACTATCTTACAAAATTATATGACTTACCTACATGGTTTTAAAGCATAGGAGGAGTTAGCTGCCTGCCACTCTAGGAAGTTTTAAATCCAGCAGTCAGATTGTTTACCCTCTCTTATGGAGAAAAACCATAAAATCATCTTCGCATAGACTTAAGTCTTACTTTGGCTTATGTCAAAGATCCTTAGATCTAGGTTCCAAGGTTGCTATTTCCTTCAAGTTACTAGCATAAATCCTCACCTCTTAGGCATTTCCACAACCTTGTGTTGTGGGATTATAAGTCCTAGCTTTCTTATAAAATGTCAACTTTAATAAAATCAATCTCTTCAATTTCAAACATATAAATCCCAATCATAGGATAGATTGGAATTCTTACTATACTTCCTAGTATCATGAGCATTCCCTACTCATCTCCTTTGGCTTCCAAAATAAGTCTCTCCATTTGATCTACCCCATTTGTTTTTCCAATACAACCAATCCTTTTATAGTCTAGCCTTAAAATCTTTGAAGACCTTAATTTTTTACTTTAATTGAGAGTATTATTAAAGGATTTCATCTATTAGGATGTAATTAACTATGGTGGCTTGCCTCCATAGGAAACTTAATGAACCCCACTTTAAATAAACCCTGCTTTTACTTTTTCATATAAATTAGGGGAAAAATCTCTGGTACATTCGAAGTCCCATCATGCCTTAAGAGTCTTTATTAGGTAATTAGGTCTACTATATGGTGGTGATTTCTATCTTTCGAGATAGTGCACCATTCCTTAATGTCATGCTCGATCACTTCAATAAGTACCCCCTAAGGTCTGTGTGGTGTCCCACATCTCAAAAATAATCACCACAATCACTATCCATTATAAGTGTTAAAATTGTAAAAATTTCATGTAATTATAATGCTTTTATTATATTTTTATATGATAATATGCATTTATTTTAAGTACATCCTTTGTTGTAATAGAAAAATTCTCAAAAAAAAATTGAAAAAAAGAAATTTAGGCCCACCATCTAGGTGCTACAAAAGCAGCATCATGGCATTGAAAGTTGACTAAATTGGGAAAATTTTATAGCAAAACTAGTGCATTGGTACTATATTAGTAGTGTCATAACGTTGGATTAGACTCATTTTAGGATAGTTTTATAACAAGCTCAGCATATAAGTGCTACATACGCAACACCACGGTGCTGTACTAGTATAAAAATATGAAGCAGAGGTAGAAAGCACAACACCATAACATCGAATCAATAGCACCAAATTAGTAGTGCCATAGTGCTACATCAATAGTGCCAGAACACTATAGCCTAACAAAATAGATTCTTAAAGGTTCAGTGATAGTTTTAAACAACTTTTGAGGCAATTATGATAGAAGCATCAAGGAAACCAATCAGGGCTATTTGTTGGCCATATATATATGATACATTTCTATTGGAAAAAGCATATTTTTCTAGACTTTTATTTTTTTATTTTATTTTTCATGGAAAGAAGATGAGTATGTGAGAGTGGGTGAGGGAGATCAAAATCAGGATATCAAGGAGAATGATTCATAACAAAAGGATAGAATTTTCTAGTGCACTCTTTCTTTTTTTTAATATTTTCTTATACTTTCTACACGTATTTATGCATCATGTTTGTGTTTTATTTTCTAAAATATTGATCTAAGTATGTAAACTTTCTGGATGTTTGTGTTGAATTAGACTATATTTTAGGGATTAATATAAGAAAATTATTTGGGCTTTTAATGAATATGGTGTTTTGTTTTTATCCATACTTCATATACTTGTGATCAGGCTAATTGCAAAGTTAAAAACAAGTGTGATCTAGAGATATTGATAGTGCCCAAGAAGATAATTATAAAAAAGAAAAATAAATGTACTAAATCATCATTAATGTGTTAAATAGTCTAGAAATACTAAATATCCAATAAACATATGATTATTTTTAGGATCCATAATTATTTAAAATGAAATATGGTTAATGCAACTAATTAAAATTTACTTGGCACTAGAGAGAAAATTAAGCAAAGTGATTAGTTTGGTTATACTTGTATAGACATCGAGGGTATAATATTTTTGCTCTTGGTTGACACTACAAGCTTAAAATTAATTCAGTACTTTGTTTAATATAATACATATTCGAAAAACTTCATAAATTTAGAGTACTACTTTTAAAATTAAGAAAAACACCTATATTTTCTTTATAAAAATTAGTTTTTTAATCTCGTAAAAAATAGTAGATTTTTTATTTTAATCAAGCATTTTATATTTTTTTTAGATAAAAATTAAGTTTTTAAAAAATAGTACTTAATTTAATATAAAATTTTGCTTTAACTCTCATCGAAATGATAATCTACTCATTCTATATTACTTGATTAGACACACACACTTACCTATAGGATAAATTATTCCAATCAAG
The DNA here is from genome assembly GCA_021442155.1 of Cymbidium sinense. Lineage (NCBI taxonomy): Eukaryota > Viridiplantae > Streptophyta > Magnoliopsida > Asparagales > Orchidaceae > Cymbidium > Cymbidium sinense. The sequence goes on from CM038227.1 coordinate 76,239,611, forward strand.
TTTTTGGCACCATTGTGAGGAATTGAAAGTAAAATAGTAATTTGTATTAAATTAATATAAGTCTTGTTGAACTATTTTTAATTCAACATTTTTGTTAAATGTACATATGTTATGTATTAAGTGTGAAATATATTTATACATGTTTAGCGTATTATTGTTTAAGTTTTGAACCAAAGCTATGATATCTAAACTTTGCATGTGTAGAGATAAAATTATAAAACTTTTTCCATTAAACTTAGAAATCAAATGACTTTGTATGAAAATTAGAAAAGAAAAGAGTCTAGTGATTTTAGTGTGGAAATGCTTAGTTATTTAAGCCAATAGATTCAATGATCCATTCTCATGAATATATAAACTAATTTGGAGAAATCATACTAACTTCTCATGGAAAAATAATAATTTAAACTTTATCAAACTAAGAATATACAAAATTGCAATAAAAAGTATTTTAATAATAATCAAAATTGTATACCTATAGTTCCATTAGATTATACTCCTTAAAATCAACTTAAAGAAAAGAAGCCTTTGCTTGAAGATTAATTGTTATAAATGGGAATCCAATTACAAAGTCAAATGACTTTTATTAAAAATTTAGAAATCCAACTAGAGAAATTAGCTAACAATGTTACAAATAAACTCCAAGATAGTTTATCTTATGAAATAGAAATTAATCCTAAATAAATGAATAAAGAGCAAGATAATGCGATAAAATTTAGAGGTAAGAAAGACCTAGAAGAGGTAAAAATTGATGAGGATAAACTAAAAGTTAAAATTAGGAGTTTAGAAGATGTTATTAAGAAATAAATAAAAGAAAAAATTAAAGTAGTGAGAAAAAGGAGGCTGAGAGAGAGAGAGAGGCCTTCAAGAAAATGAGAGAGTGACCACCATCACCTTTCCCTTAAAGGCTCCAAAAATATTTAGACAACAAATTTTACAAGCTTAAATAAGAATGTGTAATTGTGGAATTAGGGATATTACTGATTGAAATTTCATTAGAATAATTCTTAATTGAGGATGAGCAAGAGAATGATGATGATGCATTTCTTAGATCTGTCCATATGGAGGTTAAAGAAAAATGTGGGCTCTTTCATGTGTCTATTAGTACTCTTAAGTCAACTATATTTAAAGCACTAGATTTGGAGTTAAAATCATTTCTTAGTAATATAAAGTATGACTACATAAGTGAATCATCCTCTTTACTAACCATAATTTTAAAGAATTTATATGATGTTAAGAAAAATGAGTGGATGAAAATCTTTGGATTAGGAACTTGCTAACATTAGGCACTTGTCAGATTGGTTTATTTAAACATTAAAAGACATATGTTAGGCTAAGGACATTAAACTAAACACTTATTAAGAGGCAATCAATTTTTTTAAAGCCTTCTTTTTAAGTCTTGAAGGAATAATTATAATTTGAATGTATCAGGGATGACAAAAGTTGTTATCTTTTACTGATTTATGGTAAGTCTAATAAATCTCCATTAAGGAGAGTAAGGATTTGTGGTATTGGTTGGTAAGAAAAAATTGTTCTATCAAAGTGAGATCCCAATTTTGCTAACCTATTTGCTAGTTGATTACCTTCTCTCTGGATGTGGCTAATTTTGAATTGGAGTTGCCTCAGCAAAAGTTTGACCCTCATAAGAAGGTATGTAAGGAACCATGGAGAGTCATCACCATCGCCATTTATGATGCAAAGAGGTAAAAAATATGATTCAATCCATACATTCATGAATGGAAAAGAGACTTTAAAATTTAGGGTTGTAAGGCAAACTATAGTTTCAGCATGCAATGCATTCATTGCATAGCAAGGGAGAAAGAACATAAAGAGATAATGGCCCATGTAATTTATGAACATGCCTCCTATTCCAGTAGTTGTAGTATCATTTATAAAACTACCATCAATGTTAATTTTGATGCAATTGGGTTTTGGTTTAACCCATCAAATGGGAAGTGAGTTAATCAAGTAAAATGGTGATCTTTTGAGGGAGGTTCCATGAAAAGATCACCACTTTAATTTTGCCAATATAACTTTTGATATGGGCTATAATTTTTTTTTTTCCCACACATTGAACACCATGCTTGTTGGAGTTCCTAGCCATCCAAATAAACTATAGAACAATTAGAGAGATTATGAACATATGATAATTTTTTATTGCCAATTGTGGAGTTATAATTCCAAGCTTGCTCGGTAAGGATTCCTCATTTGGTTTAGGTTTTTGAAATAAGGAATCAATTTCTTTCCAAACTTGTTTGCTAATTGGGCATGTGATAAACATATGAGCTATTTACTCTTCTACATTTAGGTGGAAAATTTATGAGATTTTAAGACCTTAAGCTTCAAAATATCATCTGTAGGTAGTAGGTTGTGCTAGAGTCTCCAACATAAAAAAATCATGGACAGCTTGATTACGGCTTGCCAAAAGGAGGGACTCTATTCATGAGATCTGCTAGATGTGTGTATCAGTTTGGAGATTGTATTAGACACTATTGAGACTTTATTGTTACATTTTATAAGTAATTTAAACTTTTGATGAAAAGATAAATGGATGTTGTTGTTGATGGATTTTAGTATTTTTGCTAGCAGATACTTTTGAAGTTTGTAGTATTCTAATTGCCATCAACCCAAAAATTAAAAAACTAATGAATTATTTGAAATAAGTTATGTTGTGAGGTTTGACATTAAATCATCATAAAACTAGAGATCCATATTGAATTTAAGCTTACCTTGCTAAAGATTACAGAAGATTATGCTTTCAACCATATCTCTATGTTGCAATAGGCATTTCTATTAGTGAGAATATGTTGCTTTTGGATAGTGTAGTGGGATTTCCCTGATTTCATGTAAAAAGACAAGCAAATAAAAATCATTTGTCAAAGCAGAGTTTCATTTGATTGATTTAGATTGATTTAGTAAGGGATCTGAATCTTAAGTAGTCCTCATAATTAGGCTTACAAAGCTTTTCCATCTAACCAAATGTATGGAGTTGTTTTTTCTACTCCATAGAAATTAGATAAATATTCTCTCAATCTAAGTTTGTGTCTTGGTAGGCATAAGCATAGTCTGAACATTATAGAGGGGGATGGAGTTTATGATTCATTGCATGAGTGAAAGTCTTCTACCAGTTGAAAGAAATCTATTTTCCCATGAGCTAATTCTAGTTCAAGTATTGCTGAGGACACTGTTAAACTACTGAGTTTTCATCCTGCCTTTATTTATATTTACACCAATATACTTGAGAAGAAGGTGGGAATTAGTGAAGCCAGTGTAATGCTTAATTCATTTCCAATTAGTTTTGTAATACTTACCCATGATAAAGAAGAATTTTATCTTGTTAAAAATCATGCTAGGGATGGTTTCTAAGGTATTGAAGATGTATGTGATTCTTTTTATTAAGTTTTTGGATCCATTACAAAAGAGTAAAATATCACCAACAAAGGCCATGTGAGATATGTTAATCTTTTCTCTAGTTTTAAAATTGAGAGATCTATTAGAGTTGTAGTTAGCATCGAGCAATCCAGAAAGATAATCAAATGTAAGTGTAATTGGAGATGGAGAAAGAGGATCATCTAGCTTGATACCTCTATATACTTTGAAGAAGCTATGTGCTTCCTTACTGATGAAGATAGAATAATGGTTGTTGGATAGTATCCTCTTCACCAAGTTTCAAAATTCTTCTTGGAAACCCTGCAGCCTTTAGTGTTATCAGAATAAATTTTCCATTTAAAGTATCAAAAGCTTTCTTTATTTGTTGTTGGATTTGGAGATTCGTATGATGGTGGAATAGCTAAAGTATTTGTGCATGTCTGGTCCTATAAAATATGCTTGTGTTGCCAAGATTACATCTTTCTTATTTCACTACCATGAGTGTTGGCAGAAATGGATTGTATACCCATCAAGACCTGCAACTTTTGATCCATCAAAATAATTAATGTTTTTTTTTAATTTCTTCTTCCAATGGGCTATATGTGAAGTTATGTTGGTTTAGTTTAGCTTTACAATCATTGATCAGTTCCTCTTGAAAGGGTTCCAAATTTACTTCTTGCTGCTGAAATAATGATTTGAAATATTCAATGCCATTCTCTCTAATATCTTCCTAGTTGTATAACCAAGTGTGTAAAGATTTAATCTTTGTGATATCTTTGAATTCTCTTTTCTTTTTGATAAAAGCATAGTATAATTTTGTGTTCTTATCTCCTTCTTTTAGATTAAATATGCTAGCTTTGTATGATAAGAAGCATTCTCCCATGGAAATCAAATCGTTCAGCGCAACTTGGGCTTGTTGAAGATCATATTTAGCTTCCAGGGATGGTGCATTGATGTAAATGTTTTCAAGTAAGCAACCTTGTGTTCACTAGCCTCAACTTGTTGGTGAATATCACCATAAAATGTTCCAATTACAACTTTTTAGGCTAGTTGCCAATTTTATATGCAAGTTCTAAAGTCTAATCCAAGGATTAGATATGTTTATTTTCCATGCATCTTGGAGCAGTTGATGAAGAGGGTGTGCTTTGCCCACATATTCGAGAATCAAAATACTTTTTTGGAGGTTTTAGGGAGGAAATAAATAAATAAAAAGAGAGGAGCATCGTCAGAGCATGTTCTGTTCAAGTGATTGATTATAGCGAGATAATAATTGTTGAACCAATTTGCATTAGCCAAAATTTGATCAAGCCATTCATAGGTTCTTCCTCTATTCCAGTTGTATGGGGATCCACTAAATCGACCATCAATTAGATACACATCTTCAATATATTTAGCAAATCCCGTCATTACTATTTCATTAGGCTTTCTATCTTCTTTTTCCTCAGTTGAGTTTAAGATCATGTTAAAATCACTACCAACAAGTCAACTTTCTTGGCAATTAAGACTAATGGCATTGATTTTGGACCAGAGTTCGCTTCTTGATTCCCTAGAGAATAATCAATAAACAATGGTTGCTTGGAATTTAATATTGTTGGAGCTAATGTGGATGTGAATGAATTTGGGGTCATCAACAATGATGTTTATTTTAAAAGGACTTTTCCAAAAGCAAATAAATATGATTTTGTTGCTACAATTTTGAACCATGTTGAAGCCCCAAAATTTTCTTCTAACTTTATCTATGTTGTGGGGTTGAATGAGAGGTTCTAAGATTACAAAAGCATGAGGTTAGCAAAAATTGATTAGGCTTTTGAAACTATTAGAGACATTATGATTATGAATGCTTCTAATGTTCCAAATATAAAAATTAGTCATGTTTAGAGTACTTAGAGCCCATACATGCTCTAGTAGAAATCCTATCATCCCAAGTGGCTAAAATCCCAGCTATAGAAACTCTTCCAAAAGAGAAGGCTGAATTTTGGTTTATATTCTTTAGCTCTCATATACCTTTGTATTAGTTCCTTTAAGATTTTTGTATTTACCAATCATTCTCTATGTGTAGCATAGTTTGGCATAGATCCTCATTTTGAAGGAGGGTTTGTTAGAGAGTAAGTGATAAAACACAATCAGGTTATATGTGCTGGGAATGAATATTGGAAGTTCTTATATTAGTTGGATATTTGTCGGTTGCATTTTCATAATTTGAGGAAATCTAAAGTAAAGGTTCTTTTCTAAGTAGTCTTGTTAGTTGGTATGCAAAGGTTACTGAGTCTTCAATTTTAGCATCTATGGTCTCTTTATTTTGAATTAACTCAATTAGAGGTTTTGAATCTTCCATTATAGTAGGCATCCAAAGTTGTTTGGGATCTTTTGTGTGTTCCAGCCATATTTTGTTGCCAACCATCTCATTCCTACTAGGCAAACTAGACAGTTCAAGTGCAGTTATAGCATTATTCTAAGTGGTCTTGGTGTTCCTCCCTCTTAGTTCTAGATTAGCAATGAAGTAATTTTCAAGGTGATAACCAAGCATTCTACATTTGGGGTAATAATGTGGCCATTGTTCAATAATAACTTGCTACTGGTATCCATTAGTATGGGTTCCAATCTATATATTTTTTAGCCTGTGAGGTAGTTATATTCATTTCCATGAGTACTCTAATAGTAGAAGGTTTGGTAAAATTGAAGGTGGGAAGATTAAGTTTTTGGGGTTTGCCAAAGTTTGCAGCCAATGAGTAGAGGTTTTTCCTTGTTGAAGAGGTAAAGTTAAGGCTTGGAAACTTTATCCAAATGGGGACTATGGGATGTTCAGTGCTGTAATCAAAAGTAAGGGTCTATTTAAGTATTTTCATAGGCACATTGTTAATATGAAATAGCTTTTTGGAGAAAATCTTTGCATAGTCCTCTTCTCTACTAAGCCGAATAGCTATGTGCCCCCCATTGAGTAGCCCAACTTTCCAGTTATCAAGAAGCTTTAACTCATCTGAGTGTTTATAAAGTGTGTCCATTTTGAGGTGTTTGTAAGTAAACTTGAAAACTAAGGTGAACTTAAGTGACTATGACAACAAATTAGATTTAGATTCAATGAGGAATAGGGCTGGTATGCCATTTTTGTGGTTAAACTTCTTGATAATGCCATTATCACTAGCTTCTTAAAATTTATCATGATAAGATTGTGGGAAGATTAGTTTGATAGATGGATGATTTGGGTTGTTAGGCTGAAGTTTGTTGGAGATAGCACTAGCATAAGATGGTCAATCCATGGAGAGAAAACCAATAAAAGAGCCATCCATATATATGGAAAAGAGAAAAGTAGGTTGGCTGGTTGACTAGTGTCATGGTGCTAGTCAAAAAGGTCATTTAAAAGGCTGTTAGGTGGAAGGAGATATTTTACAAAAAAATATAAAAGTTCACCAATATCATGGTGCTATACCGTAGCGCTTAGGCACTCCCTCAATGCCTGATAGGATTTTTATATATAATTTATGATTATCAGTTACATCATAATTACTTGTTGATAGGATTACAAACCATCTTGCGTAGTTGACCAATGCCTAAGTGCTGCATGCATAACATAGTAGCACTATACCCCACAAATTAGGATGGAGAGGCTAGCACTTATGTGTTTCCAAAGCAGCACTATTTCATTTAGATCCCTATATAGCTAGACTTTTCATTCCAAAGCCCTATTCTTTAGATCCTCTTGTACTCTTTCTCCTTAGTATTTCTCCAATATAGAAAGCTTAAATACTAGTCAAGTATGTAAACAAGAACAAGAATAGACCATCCAAGAGTGACTCTGATCGCTTTATTAGCACTAAGGTGGAAGAGAGGTATTGATATTCTCTCATTCGCAAACATCTCATTTTAGAAAGGGGATTCCATAATTTGGGTGGGAGTGTGGAAATAATCATCAACGAGTGAGGCTAGGAACATTTTTCCTATTACAACAAAGAATGCATCATTTGTGTGGTACAAGAGTTCTTTGCCAATGCGAAAGAGCATTAGAATAACATAGTTTTTGTGAGAGAAAAATAGGTAAGCTTTGATAGTATTACAATTAATGCATATTATGAATTATAAATTATGCATATGATGAATATCTTTCCTATTATAATAGCCTTCAAGATATTGATGAAATTCTCAATTTTCTCATTGTTAGAATTGTTAATGTTTAATGGAAATGGCGGTAGGAAAAAATATCAATTTTTTTGCTGCCAGCATGACCACCAAGGTTAAAGTTTTGCATTACTTCATCTCTATCAAGTTGATGCCCACAAGTAATATCAGTGAGGTAACTTGGGATAGGGCCTTTTGGAATTATGTAATTTAAAAGGGATTTTCTATAGTTGTTAAAAAACAATTTATAATTTAATTTATAAAATGATTAAAAATAATAATGTAGTAGATTTTGGTCATCCCACTCGTATCAATGCTTTATGTCTTTTGGATGGTGCCAAGGGGGAGCTGGATGAGGTGATTTATATACAAAGGGCTCCCCTCACTAAAAGGAACACTAAAGGATTGTGATAAAAATGGAGGAAGGAGAAAGTTCACACACTCCTAAATATAGATCCTGATCCTCTAATTTTTTAAATGAGCAACTCCAATAATTACAGAAGAAGTATCAGATTTAATAAAAATGAAAGTAGTAGGTGATAGTAAGAGGTAGAAAAAAATATTATTATCATAAGGGTTAGCAGCAGTAGCAGTCCTCCTATATGGCTAAATTTAACTCAACAATCATTCACATATTTAGAAACTACAACTTTATTATTGAACCAAACCAAATTTTCTTTCTTGTAGAACTGCAATATGAACCCTATGTTAGGACCTAGTGAGAGCTAGAAGAAGAAGAGGAGGAGCATTACAAGGAAAGTTTTTTACTTATTATGAATTTTTTGAATTTTTTTACGTATTCATGTGTATTTTTATTTTTTATTACAATTTTAGAATTTTTGTATTTATATTGGTATTTATTTCAGTAATTTTAATATTGAATGTTTCTTTCTTATATGTGTTGTAATTAAATTTGATGTTTACATAAATGTTAGTGAGTAACCCCAAATTTAATTAATATACTTCTTAAAATTGATATATTTTCAATTTAAATTTTGAGGTTAGTTTGAAAAATAGTATAAATTATTTTAAGCTAAATTTAATTAAATAAAATTTTATCTAAAAAATAGCAAATTACATTTAAGGTTTTATTTTAAAATTTAATTTCTTCCAAACTATTAATAAACAAATATCTTAAAAAGAGCAAGTAATTTTTGTTAAGTTAAAAATTTTCCTTAAACACACACAACACATATTGGAGATTCTTAATGAATTATTAATAAAATAATTAGGAATGGTTGTAATGAAAATAATATAATTTAAACTATTACTAATTAAGACTTGTGAAAAATTATTAAGTAAATAAGATCATGTCGAATTGAGTAAATATTGCAACATATTTATATGGGTTTCAATCCATTTTGGAGTACTATATATATATATATATATATATATATATATATATATATATAGAAAGAAAAGAAAAGAAGAAAAACAAACTAGAACGTGTCACTTAAGGCTTAGTATCATGCTTGAACTTTAGAATTATAATAATCTAAACTAATTCAATGAAATTATGGGACATCAATTATCATAATTTTAATTGAGATAGTAAAAATTATACTTATTTCAATTATATGGAAATCTATTTATTAAAATTCAAGTCATTAATTTTCATAAGAATTAACCATGATAATATGCACAAAGGAAATGTAAGTTAAGAAAATATTAGTTAATAAAAAGAATTTTGAATATTATACTTTCGGATGATGAAATCATAGAATAAACCTTAAAATATAAATTCTATTTTAGTTATAAATTCATAATTAATTATTTTAGACTTCAACAAATTCTATATTATCAACTAACTCAAAGTGATATATATGAGAAAATGTATCAAATTACTAGAGGATAAGTAATAGTTTTTATTTAGGAGTTTTTGATAAGTGTTAAAATTATTTGAATTTAATGTAATTATAATGTAATTATCATATTTTCTTATATGTTAAAATATGTTTATTTTGAGTAAATTTTATGTTGTAATAAGATAATTCTCAAAAAAAAGTAATAAAAAGGAAAAAATTTGGGCCCAACACCAAGGCGCTATAAAAGTAGAACCGTAGTGTTGAAAGTGGTCTAAATTGGGTCAATTTTATAGCAATGATAGTGCCAAGCTGCTATATCAGCAGCGCCTAAGATCTATACCAACTACACCATGAAACTAGATCAAACTCATTTTAGGATAGTTTGTTTGCAAGCTCATCGCCTAATCACTCATAAGCAGCCTTGCGACACTATACTAGAAGAAAAATATGAAGCAAAGGCAACAAACACAGTGTCGTAGCATTGGATTAGGAGAGCTACATCAACAATGTCATAGTGCTATGACCCGACAAAATAGTTTATAATAGTCTATTAATGATTTTGAGTTGTTTTTGAGGCAGTTCTGGCAAGAGCATCATGGAAATTGACCATGCCTATTTCTTGGTTATATATACAGGTCATTTTCTAGACTTTTTTTTACTTGTTTTATTTTTCTTAACAATAGGGTGAGTATGTGAGAGTGTATTGATAACACTTTGAGAGTCACACTCCAACAACTGTGTGTTGTGTGTGTATTTCTATGTGTGTGGAGTGTGTGAGGGTGATCAAAATCAGAAGATCAAGGACAATGATAAAAAAAATGAAAGGAGAGAATTTCCTGGTGCACTCTTTCTTTTTACTCTTTCCATTTCTATTATTTTCTACTACTTTCTACACATATTTATGTATTTTTTTGCATTTTCCTTTGCAAAATATTAACTAAGTGCGTGAATTAATATTTTTGGATGTTTGTGTTGTATTAAACTATATTTTGTGGATTAATATAAGAAATTTGTTTGTGCTTTTAATGAATATGGTGTTTTTCTTTTATCCATGTTTCATTTACTTCTGATCTAACTAATTACCAAGTTAAAATCAAGTGTGATCTAGTGATATCATGGAGTACCAAAAGAATGATTAAGAAAAAGGCAAATAAATGTACTAAATAATCTTTTATATGATTGATAGTCAAGAAGTTGTAAATACCTAATAAACATATGATTATCTATGGGATTTAAAATCATTTAAAGAGAAATATGGGCAATGCACCCAATCAAAATTTACTTGACACTAGGCAGAAAATTAAATAAGTAGATTGGTTTAGTTATACTTGTCTAGACATAGAGGGTATATCTTTTTTTGCTCCTAGTTGACACTACAAGCTTAAAATTAATTCTAATACTTAGTTTAATATAATACATAATCTAAAAACTTGCATTAATTTAGAGTACTACTTTTAATATTAAAAAAATACACCCATATTTTTTACAAAAATATAAAAATAAATCTTTTTAATCTTGTACAAGATAGTAGATTTTCATTTTCATTAAGCACTTTATAGTTTATTTGATAAAATCAAGTATTAAACGATTAGTACTTAACTTAATATAAATTATATCAAATTTTACTCTAATACTCATGGGAATGATACTCTACTCATTATATATTATTGATTCAATGCATGCACTTGAGTATAGGGTAGAAGTATCAATCAGTTCACAACATCATTAGACTAACCCATTAATACCTATTGAGCATGGTGGAGTTGAGACACCCATTCTACACACATTAATTTAGCCAGAGGGGAACACCTAAGTTCTTTTGTATTACTTTTAGTTTTTAAATTTTTGTTATGCTAAATTTATGTTTGTTTTTCAAGTTCAATCCATAAGTAGGTGGAAAAATAAAAGATAGAATAAGGAGCAAATTTGATCCTCTTTATGTATCATGAAAAAAGGTGCCAATATAAGTGTGTGACATGTGGTTCAAAGAATTTGAGGTATTATCTTATATGTTTAGACTTATTTAATGCAACATATTATGCTCAAGTTTTACTAATTATTATTAATGTATTTTATGTAATAAAACCAATTTTGATGGCTATTAGAATACAACCAAAATATTAGAAAATAATTTTGAGTTAAGAGTCAAAATAGATTTTCATGATATATTCACATACACATGCAAGTTTGGATAAAAACACATTTGGAATGGGGAAGGAGTGCCTAAGATGTGTAGAGCATGGGCATCTCTTGAATATGTTCATAAAAGAGAGCAAGTTAAACGAAATTGAGCACCATATTGTATAGGCTTAAGTAGCCTTCTAGATACTGGTGGCTCAGTTCCTCACACTATGTATAAGAGAAGACTGGTAAGTCATTAAATACTTTTATTAATTAAATTTATATGTAATGTTTACTAACTCAACTACTGTGCTTATAGAAATAAAAACTTGGCAAAGACCTTACAAGTGCAGAATTAAATAATAAAACACATTCAAACTAGTGAACCAATATTAGGTTGATCTTAAGTCATAGACGACTTAAGTAAGCAAATTTTTTATGTTTGAATTACAATTTCATTAAAAATAAATTCTACCTAAATAACATCATACTTTATTTAAGATGATTACATGAGGTTGTAGGAGGTGTAGAGTAAAAGTTCTACAAGTGCAGGTAGTTTAGGTGGGTAGTCTGAGTAGTTAGAGTTTGATATTTAGAGAGGAGCTATTGGAGGAGAGAAAAAAAAGAAAAATATATGGCCAAGGTTTACATGGATTGGTTTATGATGCATGCCATTCTTTCTCTGAATTAAGTACTAATTCAATTGATGAGCTGGTTAAAAGCAAGTTGCTATAATGTCTGAGACATGGATGCTCGGATGGCTGCCAAGGAAGCAGAAAATGAGAAGATGTATTGAGGCAGATGTAAAGGAATATAGTCGATTGTTGAGGAGGAGGAGGAGGAGAGAGGGAGGGAGGGAGGATGATGATGAGGAGACTGATGAGAGTATATTTCTCTTTAAATTTTTAGATTTTTATTTGTATCATGATTTCTTTTATGTTTAACTTTAGTTATTAAACATTTATGTGTAATGTGAATGGTTTAAAACTTCTATAATGAAATTTTTATTTAGAACATATCTTTTTCAGTGGTATGAACTTATTGTAGACCTATTGTCATCATATTAGAGCTAGTTGTGAATCAATTCAATAGCTAGTTGTGAATCAGTTCAATAGCTTTTTTTCATCCCTAATTTTAATACAAACATCGAGTTACATTTCAATGAAAGGATATTTCCACAAGATAGTTTTCAATTGTTTTTAGATGGACACATTATGTCAGAAATCTTTTAGAGGAAATTCCATCAAAATTTTTGTATGACAAATTTTAATTAGAATCTCCTCGCCCCATCACTACCTCCCTTGGTGAATATTCCCATGTCTACGTTCACTGGTTCATCTAAAATTAATTTTGATATAGTTTTTATTGGAAATTAATCAAATTTGATTTCTAGTGGATTTTTAGATTGCCATAATGCATTTTCAACTAAGGCTTCACTTGTGGATGTATGTTCATTAGAAATTCATCAAAAACTATAATTTTTTTTGGACTTTTCTATTAATTATTGACTTTTTGATGTAGTGTAATTATATAGCTAGATTTACTATAAGCTTAATTCTTATAAATTATATCATCCAATAAGTTAGGTTTTAATATTTATGGAAATTTAAACAACCCAAATAATGATTATAATATTTCTTAAGCTTATAAATAACCTGGAAATGTACGTAACTAACATTAGGGATTTAATTTATATTGAATAAATTTCTTTCCATTACTAGTTATTCAATGTACTTAAAAGCTTCTAGACCTTCATTTGTAATTCTATGATTGAGTTTCAAGAGTGTAAATCTCATCATATTCATTATTCTTCTAAGAATTACCTATATTAGGAGTGGTTAGTATCTTGAAGAAAACATATTATGGCATGACATGAAGTGCTAAAAGTAGCTTGCATATTTGAAGTGGCACAGGTATCCAATGAAGAATAAACAGAACCTCTCAAATGTGCTTATAATAAGAAGAAAACTTTTGCTATATAGGCACCAATTATAAGAAGCCTAACATAAACATTTAATATTATTAACATTTTAATTGAATTATGGTTCATATATTTGAGAAAAATTACTATAAATTTTTATTTTAGATTCACAAAGTTTTAAAATTTACTTATGAAACCTTCTACCAAGATTTTCCATGCCAATTTTTATTTTTTGGTATTTTAATTTATCAATTATACTTTCTTTTCTAGGCTTCTATTCCATTTTCAAATGAAGTCATAATGATACTCCTCCTTAACTTTGATGATAATTTTATATTATTTAGGGCTTATGTTTTTTAATGATGGCTCAAATTTATATAATGGTCTTCAAAAGAATATTTGGTTGGTTGGTAGGACTTTAAAAGGTTGGTTGATAAGTATAGTTAATTGTTTCTATAGTAAGGAGAATGGCCTAAGATATATTACAATCCAAACTTGAGAGTTTTATTAAGTATAGAAATTTACTAGAGACGTTTATGGATTTAACTAAAGGTTGAATTGTGTAGCAAATCATTGGATCAAGAAACAAAAGAAAAAAAAATCTAACTATAATAGCTAAGGCTAAAGCTTAAGAATACAAAATAGGAGGCTCAATTATATGATCTCCATTAAGAGGCCAATAAAAAGCTTATAATTTAATATATTCAAATTTAATTAATTTACAAGTAATTTTATAGTTTCTTTATTAGTTAAGGATATATAGTGCTATTTTTTAATATAAAAATTATTGAAAATGAGTGGTTAAACTTTTCTTTGATTTTTTTCCTCAGCTCTTTTTCTTTTTTTTCTATCATTTTTATCCACCTTTTTATTTTAAAAGTTTTAACCCAAGACTCTTGCAATGCTTACAAAACTAAGATAAAATGCTTTATTAGTTTAAGTATTAGATGAAATATTTGAGGGATGAATAGCCATTCTCTTGGCTACATGCTTGGTGGCTCATGTTTTACCTTTTATTTAATGAGATAAATTAGTTAATTATTTTCAATATTTATTTGCTACTCTCTTCAACTTTTACCCTTATCTTTTTTACACCTCTTGCAAATCTATAATATTTTAAATGCGACCTATATACCCAAGGTACACATCTCACATGATGGATTTGTCCAAAGGAGGTAAGCCCGAATCATACACAATCTACCTACACACTTGCCATTCATCAACTTGCCAGCCATTCTTGGATAGCCCAATGACCACTCACCAACTTGACATATGATGGACTTGACTCTTGTTCCACATCATAGAACTAGAAACTTTCTCTACTAACTATCAAATTAACCACATGTTGACTTGAAAAATGTAAATAAGGACTGAGCAATATATTAGCTTCAAGCATCAATAATCTTGACCAAATCAATTTAATTAGGTTGGCCTTAGCATGTCTTAAAAAGAGTCCAAGTAAGAGGGTTATCATAGGTCTAACTGTAGCTAGCTTAGGATAGACTTTTTTAGTCTTTAAATTTAACCAATCCTTAGTGTATCTATGTATTTAATTTCAATAATCTATCAGTCTCATTATCTTAATGGCTAATGCAATTGATCATGAAACTTTGAAGATTGGATTAACCATTCTCAAAATTACTTTGAAATTTTGACTAACGGTTGGGAAAGAGGTGCCCATTTATCATTACCTTATGCAAAATCCTTAAAGTGGTAACTACCTTAATCAACCCAAATATCAATCTTAAAACATATTTTAGGAGTCCCTTAACTAGTAAGATGCATGACTATGTACCTAGTTGATCAATGATCATAAAGTCAGACCTTGATCAACTAAAGTCAACATTAATCTCAACATATACTTATACTTGATGAATCTTCTAATAATCATTCAAAATCATCCAAGGAGCATATTGAAGGAAAAAAGACATTATAAATATATTAATTGATTTAATTACATCCTAGTTGATCTGATTTACTCTTTTAACCCAAAATTGACCCAATTAAGTTAATTAGACCAAAAGGGCTATGAACATTAAATTAACTGGATCAGTTAAATCAATGCACTCTTTTTGATGTCTCATAAATTTTTAAGCTTTACTTGGGTAAATTATCCATGGGCGTAAGCCCTATTAGGAATAGAAATCATCTTATTCCATAAATGCCTACACTTAGCTAAAAAAATCAATTAGACCAACCTAACTTCAATATTTAATAAAACTTTGGGCTCTTACTAAGGATGCCCCAAAAATATTGTCTAGTTGAGCCCAATACAATTTGACCACATGAAGGGTCAATTTAATAAATTTGGTCAAAGTATCTAACTTAAATTAAATTGGTCATATCTCCTTTTAAGAATAAAATTTATTGACCAAGGTGGAAAAGTAGCACACTATTTTTGGATGGGAGCTAGTGGAGATTGTTAAGAAAAAAGTTTCTAGTTCACCCTATCTTATTTGGACTGAGACAAATAGATCAAATGAACCCATCATTGTGTTTTGGTCCAAATAGGTCAAACCAACCCATATGAGTAAATACCTCTCCAATTTACATAATTTTTTAATTGATCATTATTCTTTTCTTTAGATTGTTAATCAATAAGCTATGTTGGAAAATTAGGAATAATGAATTGGCATTACCTAACTGAAGGAGGATTATACCATGGACAATTGTACTAATCTTCATTAGCTAGCCAAAACTTATTTTAAGCCTCTTCTGAATAGCAATAACTATCTTCTAGCCTACTCAAGCTACAACATGACCAAAATTAGTAGCCAACCAAAGTTAATAAAGGTTAACCATGGTTAAGCTCAAGATGGTGGCTGCTTATATGAGGCCTTTCCTTATGGAAATTGAGAAATTTTGGCTCACTACCTAAGCTTCCACAAACTCAACAGAACCTTCCCCTACCATTTTCAGTAGTCTTGTCAAACTCGATCAAGCTTCGATAAAGCTCACTAAAGCTTGGTTGAGCAACTAACTTTAATTGAACCAAGCTAATTTCTTATAATTCTGTGTTTGTCGAGAGGTAATGAAGTTATTTCAATCAACTCCCATCCATCCCTAGTCTTCTTTAAGTAACTCCAATCACATTTCCTTTTTCTTAGTTTTAGGCTTGATCATCTAAGCTCCCTAGGTAATAACATTGCTCATGGAACCATGCATTCAACCCTTCTTTTATTTCTCTAGCCTTCTAGTGCATAACTTTGCTTGGGATGACCTAAAGAGTGAGAATTTCTCTGGGTTAGTCTTAGGCCACACTACCTTGAATCCAAACCATGTATAATTTTCTGGGCTATCAAGAGGTCATTGATGATCTCCCGATTATTGGATTTAATTTAAATTGAACCTAATGGTTCAATTCTTGGTTAAGCTTAGATCTATCTATCTATGAGTTATTTTTTATTTTTATAAAATAATAATGCATGGATTGACTTGAAACATTTAGGGTAGACACTCTTTGCACCCAAGGGTCTTTATGTTAAGAGGCTATGGCACCTAAGATGGGGTGAAGTAGGGAGAGGCCATGAATTGTGTGTGTAAAAGATTTTCAAATTAAAATTTAATTTTTAAAACTTTGTAGAAAATTTAGTTGTATAGTATATAAGATGATAGCTTATAAGTAAAGAACAAAGTAATCAACTAAATAAAATGCAAAAAAGTAATATAAACAAGAGGCACAAAAATTGTTTATGTGATTTGGCCTAAATCTAAAACCCAGTCAACATCCACACCTTATCACTGTGATTAAAAATTCACTAATCAAGTTAAAATTACAATGAATCTCTCGTACATTTCTACTTGGTAAATACAACCCTAATAATGTATTTTCCTACCCAAGGCAAGTACAATCTCAATAATATACTTTAGTACATAGGCAAGTACAACCCTAGAGAATTTAGGAAATAAGAAAAAGAAAAATACAAGTGAATATATATCTTTCAATTTTACAACAAAATTCGCATTCAAGCCCACTAAGCAATAACCAGATATATAAGAAAGATCCCAAAGCTTATTTTTTCTTTTTATGATAAAGCATGCAATGTTATAAACTTAATGTAAAGTGCTTGAAATAATTTATTTTTGAAAAATATTTGGACAAAGTGAAATGATAATTTATAAATATGAACTTGAAAAAAATATAAAGTGCTTAAAATAATTTATTTAAGTATTGGTACACCAAAGAAGGAGCTAAATTAGTGTGTTTTTTAAAAATTTTAAAATAAAGAAAAAATGAAAGAAAAAATACATCAATCTAATCAAAGAGAAAGAGTGGTAAATTAAAATAAAAAAGTAGTGCATAAGATTTATAATGGTTCAGTCAATTGCCTTATGTCTATTCTCCAAATCTTCCATTAAAATCCAGTCTCTCTCCTTTAACACATCATGTCATGGTGGAGAAGCCTCTCTCTTTCATGATTAATAGAGAAACCATACACTCAGTCCCTCAAAAGAAGTGAAATAAAAAATATCTCAAAGAAAAATAAAGTTTACATAAGTTCTCACACTAAAGAACTGAACCTCAAATTAAAAACATAAATCTCAAGGTAAGGTAAATAAAAATAAATTACCAACTGCAACCTTATTGATAATAATTCCTTTTTTTTTAACATGGAAGATAGAAATTTTATTGATCATTTACCAAAGTACAAAAGAGCATATAATGTTTTCATGTTGATAGTTCTAATGTGTGGTAATTTGATATTGTCACTATCTACAAGAAATTTTAGATGTCTATCCATGGAGTGAGAAATACAAAAGTTTTGTGTGGAAGATCCCCTCTTGGCTAGTAAATCTGCTAGATGGTTTCCCTCTCTAAATATATGAGAGATATGTATTTTGAGCTTCTTCATACCCTCCTTCAGTATTTTAGCTTCATTAGTTAAAAATCGATGTATGCTTCTTTAATTGCCATCTTTGAAAATATGGATTAGATGTTTAGAATCAGTTTCCAACTAGTATTCAACCATGGGATGGATAGAAGACAAAAGAGCATCTAATGTTTTCATGTTGATAGTTCTAATGTGTGGTAATTTTATATTGTCACTATCTACAAGAAATTTTAGATGTCTATCCATGGAGTGAGAAATACAAAAGTTATGTGTGGAAGATCCCCTCTTGGCTAGTAAATCTGCTAGATGGTTTCCCTCTCTAAATATATGAGAGATATGTATTTTACACTTCTTCATACCCTCCTTCAGTATTTTAGCTTCATTAATTAAAAACCAATGTATGTTTCTTTCATAGCCATCCTTGAAAATATGGATGAGATGTTTAGAATCAGTTTCCAACCAGTATTCAACCATGGGATGGATAGAAGCAATCTTGATATTATATATAAAAGAAGAAACTTTAGCTTGAAGTGGAGAGTATCCTTCCATTAGCATTGAGAATTCGAGGATTTGCTTTCCCTTGTGTTCCCTAAAAATTCCACCAATTTCAGGAAAACCCATTTTGCTATCAAAACTCTCATCTATGTTAATTTTTGTAATCCCTTTCTCTGGTTTTTGCCATTGTACTAGTTCCCACTTCTTTCTAATGCATTGATCATTCCCATCAAGAGTGGCCAAGTTCAGTATGCATCAAATTGATTGAGAGTTTTTGATAATCTCATTAATAATAGACTTCTACAAATAAGATTTTGCATTTTTGATAATTGATTATGCTGAAATTTTGTTGTCTTCATGCTTCACCTCATTTCTTACCATCCATATAAACCATATTATAGTCAATAAGGGTACCAAGGAGATGTAAATTTTCCATATATCTGAAATTTGAAAAATATAAAGTAGTATTTGAATATTTTTCGAGTTGCAGCTGTTATCCTAATTAAGAATTACACCAAATGCATCCTAGATTTCTTTGCTAAATCTGCAATGGATAAAACAAAGTGCTACACTCTCTTCATCATTCATGTAAAGTAAGTAAACTGAAGGTAACTTTAAACCTTTTAGTTTTATTGGGATCAAGAGTCTCCAACATAAAAATGATATGGAAAGTTTAATAGCAGCATTCTAGTCACATCACCCCATGGAAAGGTTCTTGCATTCACCCACCATTTGCTATATATCACTTTGGAAGAAGATGCCAATTGAGTTTTTCCTTTGATAGTCAATTGGGTGTTATTAATAGCAATTCCCTAGAAGAAAAGAGGGGAGGAAGATCTTCCCACCCTTCTCCTTTGCACTCTTTCTTAAGCCTCTTTGAAATTTCTAATGTTCAAAATCATTCAGTTTAGTCTCCATAAATGGAGTATTTATATGGAAGAGGCTGAATAAAAAATTATTAAATTTATTTATAAAAAGTCGATCCAATCATACTATGTGATCTACAATTAGACGATACGATCAATTAAATTTTCTAGGGTTAGATCCTTCGACAAGAAGATCATCTGTACTCCTCATATCATACAATTGTGGATCATATTTTATGAATAGTATAACTAAAAAAATCAGCTCTTTGTTTATTCATCTTGTTTGATCCCATTGCATAGTACGAATCAACTTAAGAAAAATATTGAAAATTTAAATCCCTCAAATTTAGAATTATAATCAGGTAATTAACAGATGAGGATCATACTGTATGATTAGGATCATCTTGTACGATTTGTCAATTTAGGCATGATCTATAATTTCCCAAGTTAACCTTAACAATTTTCATAATTAAATTAAATAAATTATATAGTACAAACATTATCATCCTATACAAATAGCTTAATTTAGCAAATTTTAATCATAATCGATGTGATTGACTCAGGTAGAAATTTGACAAAAATAAATAATTGAACAGTATGATTCAAATTTTCCTATATAATCAGTACAATTTTGGCAAAATTTTGATTTAGCCAACTTAGCAAAACGAAATCATCATACAATATAATACTGATCATACAATTCAATTTTCTTACAAATTTTAAATTTGGATAATTTAATTTTTATGTTCTTTCAAGTGTGTGTGCGCTTGGTTTTTATTCATCATTCACATTCCATAAAAAGAAATTATAAGTATTAGACATCACAATCAAAATGTTGAACTTGACTCAAATTTTCTAGCATTAATCGTTCATTATTTGTGATCTTCATGAATCCTTGATCAAGCATTTTGAAAATTTTCTATCGTTTATGCTCTTAAAGTGAATTTGGATTTTACTACTTGATTTTGGTTCTTGCATTAAAGATTTAACACAATTTCCTCACAATTGATAAGCAAAAGTATAATTTGTTCAACTAGAAATATTTCTGCTCATCAAATTTTAGAATATTAAGTAAAGGCTCATCATGCAAACAATCTCTCCCCATTTACTAATGGCAAATATTTATGTTTAATTTTTTAGTGTTTAGATAATAATAAAACAATTAATTAACTTTCTTTTAATTTATGCCTTGAAAAATATGCAACGATGTAGAATATGCAAAAGATCAAAAAATTGATGCAAAGATGCAAAGGTGCAAGAAATGTAAAAGGAAAACATGAATGGAACATTAAAATTTTTTCCATTTTGACACATGAAAAAGGATCGAAAAAACTGGGCAAGTTAAATAGTAGTGGCAATTTGTAAATTTGAGTTCAAGTAAATTTTTTTGAAATATTCTCAACATATATCCTTATAAAATAAATAATTTTAGAATGCTTAATGATGGAATGATATGTGTCATTAACTATTTTCTTAACTATCCTTTCAAATTTTTCACTTTTTTTTTCATAAACGAGAGATTTCATTAATCACTGTAGAGGTACAAGTAATACAAAAAAAGCTATATTACACAAATTTAGCTATGATGTAAGGTAATTCAATATTGTCAGTTGTGTCCATAGTCCTTCAAATGCAAAAAGATTGTGAGGTAACACCCCTTTTGGCCAACATATCAGTAGGTCGATTGCCTTCTCAACATATATGAGTAAGGTATATATATTCAAGTTCTTCAACAACTCCTTCAAGGCCTTGAGTTCATTGATGATGAACCAATATGTGTTATGATCTTTGTTTTCCAGTATCATTTGCAAAAGAGTCTTGGAATCTAATTTAATCTAGTACTCATTTAGTGGTTGGATGGAATATATCTTGAGTGCATAGAGGCAAGCTCATGCAGGGGAGAGAAGCCAACAAATGGCATAGAAAAATGGAGTGAGTGTTGTCTATCTTGCTCTCTGAAAATTTTATCAATTCTGTCCTTTCCTATCTTTGTATCAAAGCTCTCATCAATGTTAATTTTGGTAATACCATGGGTCGATTTATGCCATTTCACTATATCCCATTGTCTTTTAGTGTTATCAATAAAAGGTCTCATAATGTCTAAGCACTGCATTAGTCCAATGAAGTGTGAATTTGTAATTGCTCAATTGTAGAATGCCTTGTGTAGATAAGTTCTAGTATTTCTAATGATATTCTCCATTGTTATGGTACTTTCATTGGGCTTTATTTTATTTCTATCCATCCAAAGGAACCATGGGATAATCAATGGGGTGATCATAGAAGTGTTGATGTTCCAATTTTTCTTGAGTTGCCAACTTGCAATTAATTCAAATATAGACTCAGCTTTATAATTCATGTCAATTTGGAGGAGATCTGCAAAGGCTTTCTATATCCCTTTACTAAAATTGTAGTGTATAAAGTAATGTTGTATGCTCTCTTCCACCTTCCTACATAATAGACATATTGATGGTAGTCTTAAACCTTTGAGCTTGAGTTTATCATCCATTGGAATAAAACTATATAGAAGCCTCCAACAAAAGAAAAAAATTTAATGGTTTGATGGTTGAGTTCTATATCACCTTTCCCTATAGTAGTTTGCAGGATCCATCCCACCAATAACTAGAAATAGTTTTGGAAATGGATGAGGAATTGGTTTTACCTTTCATGATGAGCTTATCTTTTTTGGTAGCCTCTATTGGCATATTCAGATTCCCTTACATATATGTGTTGGAAGTTGTTCTTTCTATTTAGTTACATTCCAATGTGAGTCATTCTATAATTCCAAAACTTGTTAGGACTATTGGGGTCTTCCCTCCATCTTCAAATTGAAAAAAGCTAGTTTCCCTATCCAGCGATCATTCCAGAAGTCAATTTTCCCCTCTCTCATATCCCAAAAAAATAGATCGCATACCTTCTCTTTATGCTTCAACATGTATTTCCAAGTTGAGGTGTCCAAATTCCTTGGTTGAGTGACATTTGGGTGTGTATGTTTGCAATATTTCTAATGCATAAATTCAACCCATAGTGTATTCCTCTCTCAAAAACTAATCCACAATTTGATGGTATTGAATTTAATGTTATCTTCAAGTGTTTTGAATCCTAGACCACCACTGTAGGCTGATACACTCATTTTCCTCCAACTAGCCCAATGGATGGATTTTGGTTTAGGGCTCTAAATGATCCTATTTAACATCCTTTCAAATCTCCATTAAATGGTTTTAGGAATTAATTATACTTGGGTGTTGTATAGTGGAATTGAGTTGAGGAAACTTTTCACTAAAGTGATTCTTCCACCAAATGAGAGGAAAGAGTTCTCCCAAGTGTGTATTCTATTTTGTATTTTATCAAGGAGCTCATGGAAGGGGAGGATGTGAGCTTTCCTTTGTATAGTTTGATGGCAAGGTAGTTAAAAAGAAAGGAGAAATGTGTGAAGCTAGTCCTCTCTTTTATCCATTTAATCTTGTTTTTTGGGACCCCTATCCCTATCACAAAGAAACATATATTAGCATTTATGTCCATACCTAATAGTGATGTGAATTCGTTGAAGATTTCCATATGTGTATTAATGGATGTTTTGCTACTATTACAAAAACCAAAAGATCATCTACAAAGGCCAAGAATCTTTGTTGATCATCTTTGAGAGAAGGCCCAATGCTAAAATGAAAATAGATAGAGAAAGAAGGTCTCCCTACATAACACCCCCTGCTAGCTTTGAAGAATCCATGGGATTGTTCATTAAGAAGCATTTTGTAATCGTTATTTACAAAAAGTCTTTGAATGAGGATGCAAAAGTCATATGAAAATACTTTTTCTTTAAGAGATCTAAGGATGAAGCTCCAATGTATAGTGTCAAAGGCTTTTTTGAGGTTAATCTTCATGATCACTTAATGTCCTTAATGATCTCTTGGGCAAGAAGTATATTATTAATAATATTTTATTCTTTCATAGAGGTTGCTTGATTGGACGAGATGAGGGCATGGGGGAATTTTTTGATCTAATTTGCAATGATCTTACTGATAATTTTTTTAGTGATAGGAGTTAGACCTATAGGTCTAAATTTGTCCTAAGTGTGGACATCTCTTTCTTTTAGAATCTAAACAATAGTAGAGGGTGAGAAGAAATTATTGATATTCTAACTTTTGAAGAATCTTTGTATGTCACTGATGACTTCAAGTATCACAATATGTCATGCCTTCTACTTGAAATGGACAGAGAATTCATCTAGTCTAGCTACCTTGTAACCATCCATGGAGTTGAGTTCCATCATAATCTCTTCTTCTAAGGGAACTAAGATAAGCTCTTCATTGTTGATTAACTCTCTTTTAGTAAAAAAAGAATTGCTAGTTGAACTGGTGAGTTGTGTTGTTTGTGTGCGACTGATTACGTAAGTTTGAAAAATAATTCATACAATTCTCCATATACTGTCTTGGTTATGAATCCATCTCCCATCTTTGTATCTAAATTTTTTTTACCCATTTTCTTTCTCTTTTCCTCTTAATGCAAGTATAGAAGTATTTGGAGTTCCTATCCCCTTAGAGGAAGATGTTTGATGAAGCTTTTTGTCTAAGTAAGTCCTCTTATTTATCAATATATTATTTTTTGTCTAAGTAGCTTACAAGCTCACTGGTAATCTGATTATCTATTCTAATCATTTCATTCTCGATGTTGTTGATTTTTTTCTTTATGGTTTTGATCAAATTATGGATGTTGTTAGAAGTTTCTGTAGTCCATTTCAAATTATGATTTTCATCCAAGCATTCATTATGCATCTATTAAAGTCAGGATACAAAGTTCACATATTAAGGAATCAGAACTGTTGGTGGGTCGGCTAGGGGATATAGCTGAAACTCATTGTTGACCTCATTTTTTAATGAGCTTAATATCATTCTGAAATCAATAATTAGGATGTCCTAACCTTAAATAGGAATCTTCTAATTCGATGCTTAGGACACTATACTTAGTGACCTAGGACATCATCTTTGGGTTTGACCTAACTTGATTGGCTACGGTGGAATCAACCCAATCTTTCAATTTGGATTAAACCAAATTGAAATCAAATTAAAATAAATGAAAGATTCCAAGACCAAATTAAAGTCAAATCTAGTGAACTCACATAGGTTTGACTTAGGTGAGTCCCACCAAGTTAAAGTCAACCCACCAAGAATTTGACTAAATTAAATCTTTCCAAATGTTCCAAATGATAAAATAAATATGATGAATCACAAATCTAAAGAAATTCAAATTCATTTAGGTCTTAATTGGGTTAATTCGACTACTTAGTCTAAATGAACCCAAATGGGTCCTATTGGGTTCAAACATAATTAAAAGTGAATTAAACCCAATTTGAATATTCAAAATCATTTGGAAATGATAATTAAGCATAAGTCAACCCACCATTGAGTCTAATTTGGTCAAATTGGTAATTTGACCTAAAGGAAACCCAAGCTTAATCCATTAAGCCCACTTCGAGTCAAATGGGTTGAAATTTAAATCCAATTAATATTAAAGGAAATCAATCACTCCAAATCATCTCACATATGTGATCAAGTGGGTGATTGGGGTCCAAAACCAATCCAATTGAGTAAAAATAGTCATTTGAACCCAATTGAAACCAAATTTAACCCACTTAGTCTTAAATGGGTTGAAATGAAATGAAATCCAAAATTAATTCAAATTGAAACCAAACCAATCATCCAATGGACCATTAAGGATGACCTAAATCAAAATTTAAAATCAATTAATGGTGGTAAAAGCATTTGAAATTGAATCTAATTCCAATGCCGAGATTAATCACCAATTGGATTCAATTTGAAATGAAACTTATGGAACTTATTAAAATTTAATGGAGGTTGTCAAGTAACCTTAATTAAATATAAATTAAGCAAAAGTAATAAACAAATCCTACAAAAAATAGGGATTATAAGAAGAAAAATTATATTTTAATTTTCCTGACCCCTTACTACATTAAAATAAAATTCTATCTTATAATGGCATAAGAGATTATTGCCATCAATTGAAGGCCACCAAGCCATCAAGCCAAAGAGAAGTTTGCTTTCTCTTTTTCCAAGGGAAGAAGCCAAGTGCCAAGAAGAAGAAAGAAGAAGGAAGAAGAAGAAGAGAAGGGGCTCGGCCAAGGGAGGAAAGCAAGCCTAAGGCTATCCTCTCCTATCAATCCTCATCCAATCTTGCTCACAAGGCCAAGGGAGATTAAATCCATACCTTGGTCAACCTTGCCGCCGTTAGTGGCTAGATTTTGGCCACTAAGGAATAAAAAAGTGGCTCTCAGCCATCCATGGAAAGAGGGGAGGGAGAGCCTATTCCCTTCCCCTTTCCAAAATGTCCACCAAGGCAGGAGATGAAGGAGGAGACCCTTCCCCCGACCTCTCGCCATCGACACACCGATGAAAGGACAAAAACTGATCCTCTCTCATGGTAAAATCCAATTGAGTGGTTTTCTAATCAAATTGAAGGTTCTAATATGTTCTAGAGGTTGAGGCGACCTCAAATGAATCGCCACCCCAACCCTTCACCACCGGTGAGCCAAAAAATGGTCAAGACCATCGGAAAACCAAATTGGTGTTGGTCTAGGGATCAATCCATGGGGAGGCAAGCCGTCAAACTTCACCCACACCTTCATAAAGTCAAAATGAAGCTAATGGAGTCAATCTTATCACCGGTGATCATCAAAATCAAGGTACGCTCCCTCACCATCTCCCTATGCCATCGCTTTTGGTCCTTTTGGAAAGGAATTTGATCCTCAAGTTGATCAAACTGTATAGATGGGTCATAAATTGATCGCTGATCAATTTGCAATCAAAATGATTATGTAAATCGCCAGCCAACACTGGAGATTAAGCAAAAAAATAGACGATGTCCATCTCTTTTTGGAGAAATGAGGATTGAATCTTCATCGTTCAATCCTTCTATTAGGAATGGACGACATTGATTTAGATGAATGGATCGATTTAAACCCCTTAAGAAACAACATAATAGATCGGGACTATCCAATATTCGATCGAATGGTTGAGGATCATCAACATGGCCCACTCTCACCATGCCACATAGCGGAGATGCCATGGCGGCTCCCACATAAGCCCGTCATTAGAAAATGGCTAATTCCATTTAAAATTAATTAAAAGTCACATAAAATACAAAAATTCTTAGAAATATAAATACAAATCCAAAAAATGCAAACTTGGGCTTTATAGATTCATCTTAATGATAAGAATCCATTAAAACTAAAATCCTTAATTAATTTTGGGTATTTTAGCCTTAAGCTGGTTTTAATTGAAATAATTTAACCCTTAATTAATTTCAAACAATTAATCTAATTGAGATGAAATTTTGGTGAATTAAAATTGATGTTAAAACACACTTTAGGAAAACCTTTCATGAATTATTATAATGTAATTCATGAGAAATGAGATTTCAAATCCTTAACCTCAATTTTAATTAAATTAATTAATATAAAATGAATTGAACAACCTTAGATCAACTTAATGAACATTGAAACACTCATGAAACTCATTGTAACTTAGTAAATTACAAATTAGTTTAATTAAGAAATTAATTTAATTAAGTAATTAATTTAATTAAATAATTTAAATAATTAACTATAACTTAAATAAATAATAATAAATCAATTAAATATCTAAAAATTATGAATGAGCCCTCTTTGGAAATATCTTTCAGAGAGGAATCAATGAAAAATGAAATCCGTAAATGACCTTCATTAAATTAAGCTTAACTTGAGTTTTAATGAAATGATTAAAACCTTAATTACACCTTAATTATGAATCTAATCAATATAAAATTTTGGAAACATGAAATTAGCATTTAACCCCACTTTCCATAAAAAAGTTCAAACCAAATTGATCTTTGGATTGAGAA
This sequence comes from Cymbidium sinense, assembly GCA_021442155.1. Lineage (NCBI taxonomy): Eukaryota > Viridiplantae > Streptophyta > Magnoliopsida > Asparagales > Orchidaceae > Cymbidium > Cymbidium sinense. The sequence goes on from CM038227.1 coordinate 76,267,020, forward strand.
TTGATGATTTCCAAATTCCTAAGTCAATATGAATCAAATAATGAATAAAAAAATTCATTAATCCATTAAACAACTTGAACTAATCACAATCAAAAATCAAAAACTCTTAGGAAGGTTTTCCAACATCTTAAGTCAAAGAACTTACTCATTTCCATACTTACGGGTTAATGAAATTAATAAGTCATATTTATAATAATTTAACCTGAAGTTAATAAATTCATAATCAAAATCTTATGGAAACCTTAAATCTATAATAAAATTAACCTAAGAATGAATCCAAATCTTAACCTAAATGCCTTAGGTTAATATAAACCAAAATCAAATAACTCAAATACCAAGTCAAACTAAATTAAATGAAATAAGTGAAATACATTAAATGAAATGAACCAGTTCAAATAAAATCAAATGAAATTCAATCAAATCACATTAAAATCAAATGAAAATCAAATCAAATCTAAAATTCAAAGAAAAAAAATTATGCATCAATTATAATTCAAACAAACTAAATAAAATCAAAAAGATTAATTAAGATACTTAAAGATCTTGTTTAGACCTTTAGGATGGATCTTCATCTTAGGATGATGATTTCATTTTATCAGGAATTAGGATATTGAATATAATAGGGACATCCTTATGTAAATTTGAGCTTAGAATTAGGTTAGGATCTCTAGGGTCTAGAATTAGGAGCTGGCCCATCCAGGAGATGGTGCAGAGGTCCCTTATGGAGCCAAATGGATGTCCCTGAGGAAGAATATTATCCTAGAAAGAAGACCCATAGATCTATACTTGTAGTTCTAGGCTGGGCTATATAACGACAGAGCTCGGATACCCATTTGCCTTTTCTTTCAAACTGTACAGTGGTACCAAACCGCATTGGCCTATTTCTATAAATTTAAATTGGCTTGATTTAATTTGGGTGTGCAATAGAATCAACCTACTTTTTTAGGTTTCTTTCTATGTTGGGCCCTCTTATGTTTGAATGTCTAGATAATTAGGCTCATTGGAAAATTTAAATTTTATACCCAACTTAAATCTAAACAACTAAAATAAAACTAAAGAAAACTTGAAACCTCATATAAACTAAAGCCCTAGGAAATAACATAATATCAATAAGAAATAATTAGGTTTTGAAACCATAAAACCATGCTGTTCTAATCCTTGAATTGGGCAACTATTACACATAAAGGGTATCTGAGCTGTGAGGATGACCACCTTCTTGGGGAAGCCTACTTTCTATTATTGATTTAGCCCATAACCATTTCTAATTGCATGACATTGGACATAAAAATGCATACCCATTGCCTAAAAGAATTATCGAGTCAAAATTTATAAAAATTTGAAAAATGTACATTTGTTAGATGCATTTCATACCCTATATTATCTTAGGGAATAGGGAGTGAGTGTAGGTTCATAAATTCCTTTCTTAAAAGTGCAACAACCTAGCTATCTTACATTCATGAGACTTAGTGTCATGAATTTATAATGAGCTAAGGTGGTGTTAGCTGGTAGCCCTCTCCAAGCGGGTTATAAGTCCAAAAAAGTCATGGATAGGTTAATTTTTCTCAAGTGATGGGAATAGCCAATAATTTCTAAATGCAATTAGGTCGAGCATCTAACATGTGTCAAAAGCACTTGTAGACTAGGTTCTGAAGCATCCTTTTCAGGAATAAGTACACTAGGCATTTTCATAGTCTTCTACTGCTAGAATCTAAGTTCTAGACTTCTAAAAAAATGTTAACTAAAAATCTAAATTAAATACCAAAACTTAAAGCTCAATTACAGGATAGTTAAAATGCTTATTGGGCATCCTAGTATCAATATGCATTCTCTATTTTACCTTGTTTGGCCTTTAAAATATCTCTCTCCAATTTGAACCAGTCCCAATTGAAAATTCCAAAAATCAATCCTTTGAAAAACACCTTACAAATTTTTAGGTATAATAACTTATTTCTTTAATCGAGAGTATTCTTAGAAAGAGACCTTTCTTAATATATAATTAATTATAAAGGCTTTCTTCTATAAGGAACCATGAACCCAATTTAAAATAGACCATGTTCTACCTTCATGTAGTTTAGGGAGAAAATCTCTAGTACATGAAAGACTCATTAGCCTTAGGAGTCTTTTATTTAATGATCGAATCCATTAAAGGGAGACATGTTTATCTTCCAAGTTAATTTGTTCTTAATGATGGATTTGATCATCCAAATAAGAAATTCCTAAACTCTATGTGGTGTCACAAATTTTTCCCACAAGTGGTCAAAAGCAATCCTTGCATGGTACTATACCTCCAGTATGTAGAAATGTGAATGCGAAGTAGAATTTATGAGAATTTGGTCAAGTCTCTCATACACCTTGCCTCTCCTCTAGCTGAAAGGAGAGCCAATATAACCTACATCAAAGAGGTTGGCTTCTACAATATATTCAACAACTTGCTATCATATTTAGATCCCCACCAGCCAACCAAGGGCATGCAATGTTGATGCTGAATTTTAATGTCATTCCAAAGCTCCTTCCTGTGTTGTCTAGTGCAAGCAATATAGATGATAATGGCATAAGTGCTCACATTGATGTCTTAAATGTGGATATGAAGATATTGAGTGTTATCAAATAGAACTTGAACTTGGAATATAGATTTCTGAAAAAGTTAGATCTTATTGATAACATTTAAATGGATATTGAATTGAGAAATTCTTTTTCTAATTTTGGGTAGGTTATGGCTATTAACAAGAGTTTTCAGAATAGCAAATAAGTTTATGATGTCTCACGAAGCTTTTGAGTCTATTAGAGACATTGTCCTTATCAATACATCTAATATTCCAAATCATTATGTTTAGCATGATGGCGAAGGTTTACTCTTAGAGTGCAATTTGGAATACCCTTCACCAGTCAAAGAATCATCTAATCTTTTATTCTTCCCTACTAGTAAATTCCTTAGTTCTCTAATTCTTTTCTGATTATACCATTTGTGTTTGTAGGTTTTCCATTCATCCATAGTTGTGTTGAGTAAATCTTCATAGTGCTCCCCCTCTAATTGTTCTCCATGTGAGTGTGATGCATCTTCTTCCCTACTCGTTATGGCTTGGATTGTCAAAGGTTGCGACTTATTACTTATTTTAGGAAAATTAAGATGTAAATTATTTTGAGGTGCAAACTTTTAAAATTAGATTACTCATTGGTTTATTTTACTCATTTGTGTTGTTGTGGATTGAATGCATTAGATTGAATTTTTTCATCCACTTTGGATAGGGATTGTAGGAGCTATTATAGTGTTGTTTTCCTTGGTTCTTGCATCATTAGAGAGCTCCTCATTTTAATTGTTGTGCTGAGGCAATTGAGGATCTATTTCTTCAAGAATGTTGCTATTAAGTATTTTTGGAAATTCTACGATCTCCAAGTTTTCTTTTGAACTATTGCAAGGCATGTCTAAGTTAATGTTAGCAATGATGGGTCCATCCTCCCTATGTAGTAAGGCTATGGGGTATAGTAAATTTGCTTATAGTGCTGGTTGTTTTTTATTTTTCCATTATACTACCTCTCAATTTAGGGTGTGATATGAAGTATCTTTCAAGATTATGGCTAAACATTCTACATTTCTCACAATAAAGTGGTTTTGGTTCTATCTCCACCTTCTGGACATATCCATTTAATTGGGTACCAATCCAAATTTCATCATTGTAGCTAGCAGTTATATCCATTTCCACTATTATCATTGCAGTAAAGGGTCTTGTTAGATTAAATATAGTGGTGTCTAGTTTTAGGGGTGTACCAAAGATGGTCACAATTGAGTAGACAATTGAGTAGAGTACCTCTTTGTTAAAAGTTGTATACTTGGTCTAGTTCATATAGGTAACCTGGGGTGGTCAGGGGTGGGAGGTGAAACAGTGTAAAGTTGAAGGGTTTAGCAAGGTTCAGTAGGTTTTCCCTCTTTCTTGGTGGCCTTTTTCAGAAATCCAAAGCTAGAACCCTCTAAAAGCAAGTCATGATAGCTTTGAAAGAATAGTAAGATGTTAGAGTCAAAGCTAGCCTTAGCTGGGAGGGAACTCCCAACCATAACATTAGCGTAAGAATGGGGGGTTCCATAGCAATAGTGAAACAAAAAAAAACTAGGGAGGAGTGAAAGTTGTTACACAAAATTGAATTGAACAGTAATAAGTGAGAAGGAAGTGATGTACCCAAGAGCAATGACATCCTGCAACTTTTGCTAGGGTTAAGCTTGAGTCATTTTCAATTTTTTACTTATATGTGACATGTCCATTTATTAATACTTCATAATTTATGTAAACTACATCACTTAATTTAGTAGATTTTCTAGACACACTTGTCACAAAAAAACTAAATGTTGCTTAAATGCCATTTAAATGAATAAAGATGCTATTGCATGCTTCAAGTAGACTATTAACTCTTATGATGGGTCACTTAATGTCAACTGAGGCAAGTGCAAATTATTTCTATACTTATATATATTTGGGATCTTTTTTTTATACCTCCCCACTTTGGAGATTTTTTTTTTTGGCTTTTATCCAAATTTAAACATCCCAATGATGTAGAACACCATGTGGATAAAGAAATTAGAGCTCAAAGTCCATTTACTAGATCTCAAGTTAAAGCCTAATTACACTCAAGAAAGAAGAATGCTTAGCCCATTATCCTACTAAGGTCCATTTCATAATTTTGTCTTTTTTTAATTATAAAAATTTTAATTTCTTTTAAGAAATGCTAAGTTTTAAACTTTAAATTTAAAAATCAAAGCATGAAATGTGAGGTGGTTAAATCCACATAAAATAATAGCATGTGAAATGCGTGGATGATATAAATAATTAGGTAACTTAATGCTCACATTAATGCAGCCACTCACATTTCCCTCCATATTTTGAGTTATTTTTCTTTAATGACCATAAATAGCACCCACCCTCCCACCTATTCCCCGCCCCTCACCGCATCTCTTCTCTATAAAGGAGATCTTTTCAAAGATACAAATTATTTGAATTGTTCTTATGATTTGAGAGTTTGGTGACATAACCTGGATTTGCGGTAGTGTTAGTTATCCAACATATCTTTCTTTTCTCACCTCCACTATCGAAGGTATATTATTTTAATCTTTTTCATACTTCTTAACATCATCTCCAACCATCCACTAAGCCTTATAATCTCTTCCATAAACTTATACCTTCCTTCCACTCAATAATACCTCCACGACATTAATTACAACCTAGTCCTAGTCCAAAATAACCTCCTGAACCCATAATTCACAATCAACTACTCTAGATCATAAATACATATCCTAATATAAATCTCTACAAGTTTTTTTTTATCCATTTACCTCACTTAAATATCACTCATAAAAGCTATATTTTAAATACAACTAATTTAGCCCAAACTGGACTACTTTAGTTATTTCCACTATCATATTATCCTACACCATTCATTATGCCACAAAAACTCCATATTTATCTTTAGATATAAATCTAAAGATCCATGGCCATTTAATTCTCTCATTGTCACTAAAAAATGTACACTCACCACCCAACCTCAGGATTATTTTTGCTCAATTCATTCTGCAATTGATAATATTATGTACATCTGCACTACTATTTTGGTACAAAATACTTTGTTATAGAATGTAAAATAAATAGAGTAAAAAAATAGATGTGATTTACCCAAGTCAATTCATATTATAAGCAGATATGTGCATCATTATGAAAATGTTTGGATGTTTAGGCTAAGTTAATGATGCATACTTGATTGTAAAAATATTGGAGAATTTGAAGGAAAATGTCATAATAATTTTAAATGCATAGACAATAATTATATGCTAATAGAAAGTATAGTGGATCAAATGTTAACTAATGCAACTAGCATGATGTACATAACACATTACGTCAGATGCTAAAAAAAACTAGCACATGTTGTAGTACATAAGAATAGAACAAGAAAATCTAAAAACTAGAAAGGTCCTTATTCGATGGTCTTGGATAAAAGTAATGTTTGTAAAGCATCAAATTGAGCTTGAAACCAAGCTTGATCCTCTACATGATACTTATGGTACTTCATTTAGTGAGCTCCTAACTCCTTAAATGCCAAATGCTCAATCGATGCATTTGGGGGTAGCAGTAATGTGCTAAAGGCTCCCCCTATCAAGGTGCTTCCTCCTCCTCGGCCTCTACTACTTCCTGAGCTGGCAATCGCTTATACTGTAGAAAGTGTGAAAGGAATGATCTGTGAAGTAAGAAAGAATTTGGTTTGGATCCTTGACATAGAAAATGTTGTATTTGAGTTCAAGTAGATAAACAATCATCTGTCATAAACTGAAATTATATTTTTGTTTAGATTTTGGGTTACTAATGATGGTGAGGTTTTCAATATAATGAATCAGAAGATCTACCACATTAAACTATAATTAGCCTTTTCTGTCCTATATGCAAGTGCACATATTGAATCAATTAATTTAACATGAGTAGAGTAGTATTCTCATGAGGATTAGAGCAAAATTTGATATTAATATATATTAAGTTAAGTGTTAATCTTTTAAAACTTGATATTTTTCTAGCAAAATATAAATTCTTAATTAAAATGACTATCTACTATTTTTAATGATATTAAAAGACTAAATTTTATATTTTTTTATATTTTTTATAACAAATATAAGTGTTTTTCTTATATACCCTACATTTATGGAGTTTTCGAATTTTGCATTATTTTAAATTAAATAGTGAAATTAATTTTAAGCTTAAAGTATCAACCAAAAGTAAAAATTCTTTATGTCTAGACAAGTAAAACCAAACCAATCTCTTTACCTAGTTTTCTCCTTAGTTCCAAGTAAATTTTCATTGGCTGCATTACCCATATTTCCATTTAATTGATTGTGAATCCTAAAAATAATCATATATTTAATGGCTATTTGACAAACTATCTAGCAGATTAATGATTATTTAGTATATACATTTTCCTTTTTTTTTTTCCAAATTTTACTTTTAGGAATCCATCGATATCTCTACATCACACGTGATTTTAACATTGCAATAGGCTAAATCACAAGTAAATGAAGCACGGAGAAAAGAAAAAGACTATATACATTAGAAGCATAAATAAATTTTTTTTATATTTATCCACAGAAAAAGTTTAATACGACATAAACATTTAAAAAGTTCACATAAATTTAGAGCACATTATAGATTAGTGCTTCATCATAGTGATGAAGATGGAAATTACATTTAACATCATAAAATAAGATATAAGATAACTAGAGAAGAAATAAAAGAGCACACCAATTTTCTACTACATCCTTGTGGAAATATCTTGCATCCCCCTGAGAAAATCCTTGATTATTAGTCTCCTTGTCCACCTCTTACTTAAGAAAAATACTCTTTCATACTACCCTCATAGTACTCTCACAGTACTTGGAGTGTCACTCTTGGAGTGCTTCACAAAAACTCACACTCCTCACCTTCTAGCTGAAAAATCTAAGAAAAATAGTGAAGTAAAAAAGAAAATCAATTTCCTTTAAAAATATGCCCTATATATAGCCTAGAAACACCCCTGGTTAGTTTCTTTGATCCTCCTACCAAAATTTCCTCAAAATCATCATTAAACTATCATGAATTTATTTTGAAATGTTGTAGCACTACAACGCAGTTGATGTAGCACAATAGTGCACGAAATGGCGCTGTGATGCTATCGACCTGACGTTATTCTTATTTCCACCACTTCATAGTTGTTCTCTGATATAGCCATGTGGCACTACTTATGGAGTGATTAAGCATAGAGATTACTATAAAATTATCCCAAAATAAGTTTGATCTAGTGTCATGGTGCTACTAATATAACACATAGGCATACTGATATACCTTCTAAGCACCATCCTTGATGTAAAATTGCTCTAATTTAGGAAGTTTTCAATGTTGCAGTGCTGCTTTTGCGATGCCTAAGCATTGGGCCTAAATTTCTTATTTTTCATTTTTTTTAAAACTTTTTTTCTTACAACACAAAATATTCTTTCAATAAACACATTTAACATATAAAATATGGTAAAAACATTATGATTACATGAAATTTTTACAAATTTAATTCTATCAAATACCCCATACTCAAACTATTACTTATACTTAAATAATTTGGTACATTTATCTATATATTGCCTTTTTAAGTTAGCTGATAATTTTGATTTTTAGAAATCTAAAATAATTAAATACAAATTTTAACTAAAAGTATAACTTTTATTTTAATGTTTAATATTTCATTTCATCATTCCAAACTAAAATATCACAAATTCTTATCATTACCTAATATGCATATTATCATAGTTGATTCTTATGAAGATAAATGATGTAATTTTTAATAAATAATTATTGATATAATGGGTATAATCATAATTTTTACCTTCGTAATTGAAATTATGATAATTATTGTTTGATAATTTCATTGAATTGGTTTATATTCCAATAAATTTAAATTTTAGTCATGATACTCAGCCCCAAGTGACACCTTCTATTAGTTTTCTATTTTTTTTTCTTCTTATATATATATATATATATATATATATATATATATATATATATATATATATATATATATATATATATATATATATATATATATATATATATATATATATATGGCTTCATAACCCATGATAAATATGCTATAATCTTGGCTCAATTCTACATAATCTTATTTACTTCAGAATTTTTATAAGTTTCCATTAATAATAGTTTAAATTATGTCATTTTTTATTATATGTATTTCTGTCTATTTTAAGACTAGTTCATTAAATTTATTAAGAATCTCTTATGTGTGTTGTGTGTGCTCAAGAAAAATTTTAACTTAACAAAGAAATATTAGTTTTTTTATATATATTTGGTTATTATTAGTTGGACACCAATTCAATGATGAAATAAAACCTTAAATGTAAATTACTATTTTTTGAGTTGAAATTTTATTTAATTAATTTTAGCTTCCAATAATTTATAATATTTTTTAAACTAACCTCAAGTTTAGAATGCAAATGTGTTAATCTTAAGAAGTATAATAATTAAAGTTTAGGGTTACTAACTAACATTATGTAAATATCATATTTAAGTATAACACATGTGACCAATAAACATTTAACATTAATTTTTACAAGAACAAATAAAAATATAAATACACATACTTAAAAGAACTATAACAAATAAAAATACAAAATAATAAAAAAAAAACTTTTTAATAATCCTCCTTCACCTCCTCTTCTTCTTCTTCTTGTGGCTCTAGCTTGGTGTTGACATAGGGTTGGTACTATGGTACTACAAGAAAAGGAATTTGGTGTGGGCCAACATTGAAGTTGCATTTTTCAAACATGTGAATGAGTGTTGAGTTATACTTAGCCATATAAGACACCACTATTGATATTGACCCATATGATGATAAAATTTTCTTTCTAATGTCTATTATCGTCAGTTGCTTTCATTAATATTTTTTAGATTACAGACTTATCCTCAAATTTATTATAGGTTCTCATTTAAAGACTTAGAGTATCGAGATCTAGATTAAGAAGCGTGTAAGCTTTCTCCTACATTTTTTATCCCATTCCTTTTAGTTAGAGATGTCCTTTATATAAGAATCTCCTCATCCGATTCCCCCCAACACACCAACTAAAGGAAATAATGCATAAATAGGGAAGGGGTGACCAAAAACCTACTATACTACTACCCTTAATCATATTACAAATTTAATTATAAAATTTCTTTCCTACATCTATAGAAAAACTCTTTTAAATTGCATAATTCAAAACAACCATATCCTTAGTTACCTCAATAATATTATTGGTGGACATCAACTTGTAAGAAATCTAATAATGCAAAGCTTTATTCTTGGTGGTCATTTCAACACCAAGGAAATTGATAGTCTTTTTCTCTCACCATTAATATTGTACATTAGCATCTCTAATAGTGAGGAAACTAAAAATTTCATAAAAACCTAGATGACTATTATAATAGAAAATATATTCATCATATGCATAATTTTATAAAATATAATATGCATTAATGGTTATATTATCAAAACATACCATTTTTCCCTACAAAAATCTTGTTGTCCTAATGCTTCTTCGCATTGGCAAAGAACTCCCATGCCTCGGGGATGATGCGTGCATCGTTGTTGTAAGGAAAATGCTCCCTACTTTGCACATAATTTTCTCTACACTCACCTCCTAAATTATGGATTCATCTTTCTGAAATAAAATGTTTATGGATGAGAGCATGCTGATAACTCTCTTCTGCCTCGATGCTAATAAAATAATCAGAGTTGTTCATGCCTAGTGTTTTCTTATTCTTATTCACATACCTCATATGCATTTTAATTTTAGAGAGTGGATAAATGCTAAGGAGAAATAGTGTAAAAGGATCTAAAGATTAGGGCTTGCAATGAAAACATTTAGTTTCCTAGTGGTCATATTTATAAATAAGGTCAAGTGCTACTTTAGTAGTGCCCAGGTGTTAGCCTTCGATCTTACTCTGTGGGGCATATAACATCACATCGCTCTACATGTAGGCACTAGTCAACCAATTAAAGTGCTTCCTATTCTTGTCAGAAGGTACATTTATGGTCAAGTATTTATGTAGCACTTAGGCATTGGGGTATAATGCAGCATTGTTGGTATATATATATATATATATATATATATATATATATGCTTTTTTGTGTTAAATGTATCTTTCCAGCTACTTGTCTTTTGAACAATCTTTTAGACTAGTATTGTAGCACTAGTTTGGTAGTGCATTGGTCAATCAATCAACCAAGTTTTCATCATTTTCCCTATGGCGGTGGACCTATATATAATATTATTCTATTTATGGGCCTAATTATATGAGACTATTCTAGAAACTCAAAAGAAGGGAAACAACCTCCCAGCAATGAAATCTCCTTCTAATGGATTTTCAACTCCTACTCCTGTGCAATAAACACAAAACTTACTATATATATATATATATATATATATATATATATATATATATATATATATATATATATATATATATATATATATATATATATATTGCATGCTAGAAAACTAGTTGCGGTAGAGTAAAAGTTTATGCCTTAGCTTCTTTGGAAAGTCCAGCACACACACAGGTATTTAAAGAGCAAATAAGAAAACTCCAGAATTTTACGTGGAAAACCTTGAAAAGAGGGAAAAATCACGGGACCTAGCCAAGTAAAAAGCTTCCACTATGTATCTATTTCAGAGTACAAGATCTTCCCGATACCGAGATTATAGAATTGTATATGAGAAATGGGCAACAGTTGCTAGTAATAGACAATGTTGACGACGATGTTGACGATGATGTTGACGACGAAGTTGACGACAATGTTGACGCTGATGACCGACGATAGTGGTCGGTGATGATGACCGGCAACAATGGTCGACGACGGTGAGGATCGGCCGATGCCGATGGTGGCGGCGCGATGGCGAGGCAGACATTGTGCTTGGAGGATCTTTAGAGCTCTCTCCTCTCTCTTGCTTGCCCCCCTTCTCCTTCACTTGGCCTCCCATCATATGAGAAATGAGGGGCTATTTATAGATTGGAGGAGTGACGTCTCTATAAATACATGGAAAATCTGAATCACTCCTCTCCATCGGATGGCTCATGATGATTCCCTTGATCATATGATGTATTTTGTGTGAATGCTCAAACAAAGTCAGAATTGTAAGATCTTTGGCTTGTTGGAACCGGCTCATCGGGACGCTCGATTTGACTATAAACACTCCATATTTGAGAGCTTTTTAGAAATTTAACTGATGTCTCAAAGTTTTCAATGATATTTTGAGAGCTTGATCTCGACCAGTTTCAACTTCGGATCAGCTTGCTTTTAACATCAAGATTCGTGCTTCGACTACTAATATTTTAAGTGTCATATCAGTTGCCCCCTATTTTTGGATGACATTATCTCAATCGTCCAAAAATATTTGTCAAATACTTGAAAATAGCAAATTCTTCAATGAAATTTGAGTATACATTAACTACACATTTTGAGAGAACAGATCTTCATAGGAACACAAGATTATGACTACTAAGTCGATGCAGCGCAAATGCGTGTGTAGGCGCAGATAATCTGATTCGAGGTTATGAACCCATCCGGTGTGTGAATGGCTTCAGCATGCACCGGCGCATGGCGCGCACATCACCGGCCACGGCTCACCGCCGCACCGGGGCCACGGTTTGTGCCTCAGCGAACGAATCGGGCTGAACAGCGGATGCCGCGGGTCTGAATATTGATCGAGAACGATAGAGCGGACGGCGGTCGAGCGATGAGTCGAATGACGGCCGTCGCGGCCGCAGAGGGCAATGCATGGTCGAAGCGATTGAGGCCCACAATGACCGAACGCCTGAGCCTGCAGAACCCGCGGGTCTTTGGCCCAGCCACCGCGGCGGTGAGCGTCGGAGTGGTTGCGCCACGCGGTCGGCGAAGCGGTTATGCGCGCTACCACGTATGGGCGAAAAGGTCGGTGATTCCAGCCAGGTGGCGAAGCCGGGGTCGAGTGGTTGTAACCCGTGGCCGGCGGTTAACCACACACGCGGCGCTGAAGTTCGGTTTACGGACCGACGATCATACCCACAGCGAAGATGATGGGCACGCGAAGGTCAGTGGATCGAGCGGCGACCCATGGTCGGCACGCGCGGCCACAGACGCGGCACGCGGCGGTTCGGGGATACCACCGGGCCGAATGACGATTTTGATGGTTTCGCAATAGCTTTTGGGTGGTTTTTTACCCTTTTGCCCCTAGGAAGAGTCTATAAAAACCCCCCTAGGGCTAACGGAGAAGGCACACTTCTTCAATGCCCTAGTGCTTCTCTTCTTCTTGAGTGTGGTTCATTTGGAGTCGATCAAGGCCCGCGGTACTTACGTCGTTGTTCCAATTTTCCCTCGAAAGAGGTGTCAACTGGTCTTGGCGGACCGTACGGGTTCGGAGGTGATCAAGACCCATGGTACTTACATCATTATTCTAGTTTTCCCTCGAAAGAGGCATCAACCGGCCTTGGCGGACCGTCCAGGTTTGGAGGCGATCAAGACCCATGGTACATACATCGTTGTTCCCTCGAAGAAGCCGTGGCGAATTGTCCGGTTTGAGAGCCAAGACCCATGGTACTACGCCGTTGTTCCATTTCCTCGAAGAGGCCAACCGGCCTTGGCGGACCGTCCGAAGTTTGAGGCGATCAAGACCAGGTACTAGCCGTTGTTCTAATTTTCGAAAGAGAACCGCCTTGGCGGACCGTCCGGGTTTGGAGGCGATCAAGACCCACGGTACTTACATCATTATTCTGGTTTTCCCTCGAAAGAGGTGTCAACCGCGCGCATCGAAGAGGTGATCAAAACCCAGCACTTCACATCATTGTTCCCTCGAAGAGGCGTCAATCGACCGACCGTCCAGTTTGGAGGCGATCACGCACGATAATCGAGACGATGGTTGAGATGCGGACGATGGTGGCGACATTGGTCGGCCGACGGTGACGCGAGGGTGGTCGTAATAACCGCAACAATGGTGGTGACCGGCAGATTGTCGACGATGGGTTGGCAAACCGACAAAGGTATCGGCGGTGATCGCTGTGGTTGGCGCCAACGGGGTCAGAAAGAATCGCGGCGGTAATCGGTGCATTCGCGCTGGGTAGGCGGGGATGACCGGTGATGATGATGGTGATGGTCGGCCGACGGGTGGCAGACAACCGGCGGCAGAAGTCGGTGAGACTAACGCCGTGATGCGGAGTGATTAGTGATGATGGTGATTTTTGACCTATCCAAGGTTATCGAGTTTCGATGATGTTAACTATGGAAGAGGTTGAATTGAATCCGATTTTGACCTATCCGGGTTATTCGAGTGTGACTTCGACGCAACATGTATCCAAGAAAGAACGGAACCGAGGATTTTGACCTATCGAGGTTGTTTATTAGTGTGACTGACATTAACTGTGGAAGAGGTTGAATTGAATCCGAGGATTTTGACCTATCCGGGTTATTTGTCGAGTGTGACATGACGTTAACTGGAAGAAAGAAGTTGAATTGAATCCGAGGATTTTGACCTATCAGGTTGTTTGTCGAGTCTTTACCGATGATGTTAACTGTATAGAAGAGGTCAATTGAATCCGCTAAGGATTTTGACCTATCCGAGGTTGTTTGCCGAGAGTGACTCGGACTAACCCGTATGGAAGAGGTTGAATTGAATCGGCGAATTTTGAGCTATCCGAGGTTGTTTGTTGAGTGACTGACGCAACTGCATGGAAGAGGTTGAATTGAATCTGCTGAGGATTTTGATCCATCCGAGGTTGTTTGTCAGAGTGTTACCCGGTGACGTTAACCTGTATGGAAGAGGTCAAATTGAATCCACTGAGGATTTTTGACCTATCCGAGGTTGTTTGTCAGAGTGTTACCCAATGATGTTAACCTGTATGGAAGAGGTCGTGGGAAGTCCACTAAGGACCTTTTAACCTATCCTAGGTTGTTTGTCAGAGTGTTTGCTTGATGACGTTAACCTGTATGGAAGAGGTCAAATTAAAACATCCATTTGTGATTGTAGCCAAAGTTGCTCCTTAACCTTGGCCTTGTTTTTCCATGAGTATGATTGGAAAATCATAATTTGCAAAGCTATATCTCTTCTTAATGTTGAAATATCCTCCAACTTTGACTTGTTTCTTAGGATGGTAATCAATCAGATGCTTAACATGGGCGATATTCTAAGATTAAGAGTTGCCCCCCAATTTTTGACAAAATTTGAAGGAACAAAGTTTGATGAATCTTCATTCTTCGCTTACACTATTCAAAAGCTTGAAATGCTCCACCTCGATAGTGGTTTTGATCTTATTGGGAAACTTGGTCATCATACAAGATGAAATAATGGGAATCAATATCCCACAAATGGTGCCAAATTGTTGCGTGCTAGAAAACCAGTTGCGGTAGAGTAAAAGTTTACGCCTTAGCTTCTTTGGAAAGTCCAGCACACACAGGTATTTAAAGAGCAAATAAGAAAACTCTAGAATTTTTATGTGGAAAACCTCTAAAAGAGGGAAAAACCACGGGGCCTAGCCCAGTAAAAAGCTTCCACTATGTATCTGTTTCAGAGTACAAGATCTTCCCGATACTAGGATTACGAATCAGTATATGAGAAATGGGCAGCTAGTAATAATAGACAATGTTGATGATGATGTGACGGCGATGTTGATGATGTTGACGATCAATGTTGACGCCGATGACCGACGATAATGGTGGTAATGACCAAGAACAATGGTCGATGAGGCAAGGATGAAGGCATATGGCGGCGCACGGCGGCGATGACGCCGAGTGGCGACGATTGTACTTGGAGGATCTTTAGAGCTCTCTCTTCTCTCTGCTTGCCCCTTCTCCTTCACTTGGCCTCCCATCATGAGAGGAATGAGGGGCTATTTATAGATTGGAGGAGGCGTATGTAAATACATGCAAAATCTGAACCACCTCTCCATGGACGCTCATGATGATTCCCTTGATCATATGATGTATTTTGTGTATTTGAATGCTCAAATAAAGTCAGAATTGTAAGATCTTTGGCTTGTTGGAACCAACTCATCGAGACGCTCGATTTGACTATAAACACTCCATATTTGAGAGCTTTTTAGAAATTTAACTGATGTCTCAAAGTTTCCAATGATATTTTGAGAGCTTGATCTTGACCAGTTTCAACTTCGGATCATCTTGCTTTTAACATCAAGATTCGTGCTTCGACTACTAATATTTTAAGTGTCATATATATATATATATATATATATATATATATATATATATATATATATATATATATATTAGTCCTCCCACTAAGCACTTAGTTTAACATCTTTAGCATGATGTAAATTATATAATTTTTAAGGTTTTTGACTTAATTAATACACTCTTTAAATTAAGTGTAATTTCTTCCATAGTATGGATTAAGTCCTTGACCATTCACTCTAAAAATTTATATTCATCTTCAGATCTTGAATATCTACAGCAACATGAGCATAAACTTTAAAGCTAACAAAGGGCTTGACCATCTTGATCTTAGTTTTCTTAGAAATAATTTTAATTCTGAATTAAACAATAATACTTGTTGTCTAGGTTTAAACTATTTCTTAATGATCTTCCTATTGTGGCATTTTTTTTCATTTGTTCTTCATATAACTTTGAATTTTCATATGCGTCGAATCTTATTTCTTCCAACTCATTTTAATTTATGAGTAGCTTTTTTGCACTTGTTTTAATATCAAAATTTAAAAAAAAAATAACTCCAAAAATTCTTTGTGCTCCAACTCTAATGGTAAGTGACATGTCTTCCCAAATACTAATCTATAAGGAGACATTCTAATAGGGGTTTTATATGCTGTGTTGTAAGCCCATAATGCATCATCTAATTACAGAGACCAATCCTTTCCAGTAGGCCTTATAATTTTTTCTAAAATTCTCTTTATCTCTCTATTCAAAATTTCATCTTGGCCATTAGTTTGGGCATGATAGGCAATAGTTATTCTATGATGTATTCCATATTTTCTTCAAAATTACTTATTAATTATAGAAATGAGTATCTTTATCTCTAATAATGATATTAGGTATTCCAACTCTTATAAAAATTATTTTTATATAGAAATTTAATAATTATCTTAGAATCAATTTTTTTGTAGCTATTGCTTCTATCCATTTTGAAACATAATCAACACCTACTAAGATATATTCTTTCCTATATGAAGAAACAAATAGTCCCATAAAATCTATTCCCAACACATCAAAGATTTATAATATATTCATGTACGTCTCTAAATATGGTTGGCCAATAAAATCAACTTTGTAATATTTTTGGTACTGTTTTATTATTTCCAAAATATTTTCCATATTCAGAATAGTGACATGATCTTATAATTTGTAAAACTTTATTATCAAGTATCCATATTTTTATAATATAATGTGGATAGTTCTTATAGAGGTAAGGTTCATCCCAGAAATAGAATTTTGTATCACGTAAAAGTTTTCTCTTTGTGATTTTAATTGATTTTGTAAGGTATAATTTCACTTATTAGATAATTCACGATATGTGCATACCAAGGATAATCTTATGCTTAAATGCAATTAATTATTCATCTAAGAATTCTTTCTTAATATCTCCAGTAACTTTAAATTCTTCTTTTACTATTAATCTAGATAAGTGATCAGTTACTTGATTTTCATATCTTTTTCTATCTTTAACGCCTAGATGAAATTCTTGTAGTAATAATACCCATCTAATAAATATAGGTTTAGCTTCTTTCTTTGCAAATAGATTTTTAATTGTTGTATGATCAATACATACAATAATTTTTGTTTTAGCTTGATAGGATCTAAATTTATGAAAGGTAAATATAATAACTAGTTATTCTTTTTCACTTGTTGAATAGTTTAATTTATTTTTATTTAAAGTTTTACTAGTAAAATATATTATATAAAAAGTTATATTTTCTTTGTTCTATGACTACTCCTATTACAAAATCACTTGTGTCAAACATCAATTCAAAAGTAGGTTCCAATCAACTGTTATAATAACTGGAGTTGAACTTAATTTGATTTTTAATAAATCAAATGCTTCTTAACATTTCTTTGTAAAAATAAATTGCATATCCTTATCTATTATGTTGCATAGTGGTTTTCATATTTTTGAAAATTCTTTAATAAATCTCCTATAAAATCTAGCATGTCATAGAAAACTTTTAACTCTTTTAACATTAGTTGGTGGTGATAGTTTTTATATAATTTGCACTTTTTCCCTATCTACTTTTATTCTTCTTTTAAAAAAAAAATTATGACATAATACTATTCCTTATCTAACCATTTTTCTGAAATTTTATGACCTTGTATTATTCTTTCTCTAACCATAAAATGGCATTTCTCTTAAATAAGTATTAAGTTTTTCTCTTCATTTCTCCTAAGAATGATTTTTAAGTTTTTTAAGCAATGTTAAATACCAGACCAAATATAGGAAAATCAGCCATAAATATTGCAATGTAGTATTCAACTACATGAAAAATATATCCATCATACAAAGTTGAAAAGTAGCAGGTGCATTACATAAGCTAAGGGGCATTCTTCTAAAAGCAAAGGTACTATAAAGGAAAGTGAATATTAAATTTTTTCAGGATCTTTAAGTGTTATGGCAATTTGGTTATATCCAGAATATCCATCTAAAAAGTAATAATATGAATGGCCTGCTAACTTAAATAATATTTAATTAGTAAAATGTAAAGAAACATGATCTTTTCTAGTGGCTATGTTTAGCTTTCAATAATCAATTCAAATCCTTCAACCTGTGACTATTCTTGTATGAATGGTTTCATTATTTGCTTTAGTAACAATAATCATTTCTCTTTTCTTAGCCACATAATGGATTGGACTTACCCTTGTTCTATCAAATATAGGATATATAATTTCTACATCCACCACTTTAAAATTTTCATTTTTATTATTTCTTTCAATATAGGATTTAGTCTCTTTTAGCTTTCAATGAATGGTTTACTATTTTCTTCCATTAGAATTCCATACATATATATTGAACAACTAATTCCATTAATATTTTCTATATCCATCCAAATACTTTTACATATTAATTAAAATATTAATTAATGTATCATTTTAAATATTTTAAAATAATTATTGGTAATGTTGATTCTTTTCCTACGTAAACATATTTCAAATGATTTGGTAATCGTTTTAACTCTAGTTCTAGGGCTTCTATTATAGATGATTTAAGATTCTTTCTTTCTATAGACATTTGTAATTGTTCAAATATTTCTTTAAACTTATGGGTGTAACTCTAAGAAATTGAATGTCTTCATATTCTTTCATCATCATTTTACATTTTTGTTCTATAAAATCATTTATTATATAAGAATCTTAGGATATTTCTATTTTACTTCCACTTAACCCAATCTTATAACATTCTTTCTTTTTATCATCAAAAAATTTAATAGCATTAATCACATTAAATTTAAGATCTTGATCATTTACTATCATTATTAATTATCCTTTTTGAATATCTATCATCATTGTTCTAGAAGTTAAGAAAAGTCTCTCTAAAATGAGAGTTATTTTCTTATCTTCCTCTATCTAATATTATAAAATTTACAATAAATATAAATTTATCTGCCTTTACTAAAACAACTTCAATAATACCTTTAGGATAAGTCAAAAATGTATCTTTTAATTGTAGAGTTACACTTGTAGGTTGTACTTCTCTTAGTACTATTTTCTTAAAAATTGATAAAGGCATTAAATTTATGCTAGCTCCTAAATCACATAATTCTTTTCTAAAATAATTATTTCTTATGGTGCAAGGAATATTAAAACTCTCTAGATCTTTATTTTTAGATAATTTTCTTTAAATTATTGCACCACTCAGTAAAGGATACTATTTTATTTTCTCCTAAGTTTCCTCTCCAATATAGAATGTCTTTCATAACTTTAGAATATGAAGGCATTGTTCTAAAGCTTTAACGAATGGTATATTTATAGATAATTTTTTAAATACTTCTAAGAATTTTGGAAATTGATTATCCAAATTTTTTTTAAAGTCTTTAGGGAAATGGAGGTGCTGAACTTTCTATCAATTTTCTAAATGTTTCTTTCTAGTTACATTTTCTTTTCTTCAATTTCTTTATTTTCATTTTCTCTCCTTTCTTTTTTTACTTAAAATTTTATTTTCTTCATTTTTATCATTTAGTTCTAACTCTTCTAATTTACTTCCACTTCTTAATTCAAGTTCTTTACTTTATTCTTTGACTTTATCTTTAGAATTTGCTTTTATATTATTAGGTAAATTTCCTTGAGGTCTATTTATAAGGTTATTAGCCAATTGCCCTAATTGAGTTTCCAAATTTTTAATTGAAGCTCCTTGGCTATGTAATTGAGTTTCCATTTCTATCACTAATTTTTTAAAGTAGGTTTATTTTCTTTAGTTTGATTTTATGGTTGATATTTTAGTGGAATGATAGGTCCAGAGTTAGAGTTTTGATTGTTAAAATTCTTATTGTTCCAACTTCCCATATTTTCATTTTTATTAAAGTTTGCATTATTATTCTCGAAGAGTTTTTGGTGATTCTTCCAACATTAACTGAATGTATTTGAATAAGGATCATTTGATTTATTTGAGATATAGTTTTCCAATCCTTAGTTAGTTTGATCTCCCATTATACAAATTTCACCATTTTCTCCCACTTGATTGATATTGTCAATATTTTCATTACTTTCTAAACTATCTAATTTCTTAAATAGGAAAGCTACTTGAGCAGTCAACATTGTAGTCTTATCAATATTGTTAACACTAGCTAGTTTGTTATGATTTAATCTATCATATAACCATTGAAAACTATTAGTTGCCATTATATCTATTAAAGCATAAGCTTCCTCAAAATTTTTTTACATTAGGCTACCTCATGCTACTGCATCTATGATAGCCCATAGAGATCTTACTAAGCCATTATATAATGATTGAATGATATGCCAATCAAGTAATGAAAATTGATGATATTTCCTTAATAATTCTTTATACCTCTCTTAAGTCTCATATATAGATTCATTATCTAATTGTATAAATGATGTAATATCATTTATTAGCTTAGTAGTTTTAGATGGTGAAAAATAAATTGTTAGAAATTTTTGAGCTAATTCATTCTAAGCTGTTATATATCTTTGAGATAGTGAATTTAGCCACATTTCAGCCTTATCTCTAAGTGAAAATGTGAATAATTTTAAGCTAAGAGCATCATCACTTATCCCATTATATTTAAATGTTGCACAAATTTCAAAAAAACTAGTAATATACATATTAGGATCTTCAATTATAGATGATTTTAGTTCAAAATTATTGACATGAATAGTTGTTCTATGTGGATGTGGTCTCTGAGGTTTCCATGAACTTTCTACCCTCAGGACATTGTTCATTGCTAGTATTCCATTGCTTTGCTCTTGATAAACCTTCCTATGTCGGTGCTCTCACTTCCAACAACCCATCCTTTGACCCTAATGATCCCCCCATCAAACTCATTTTTCTATAATCCTATCATGATAAATTCATGGAAGGCAATGACTCTAGTTTCTTCAAGAGAGCTAGTAAAAAAAGGTAAACCTACCATTTTCATTACTGATACTGAAACTGCACAACTAGCAGAACCTCTCAAATTCACTTTGGTTAGCAAATTTACTTACAAGCATCCCAAGATGTATATAATCTATAAACACTTTGATGAGCTTTGACTCCTTGGAGATTGAAATGTTGGGCTTCTAGATGGTCGACACATAGCCATTAGACTCAGCAAAGAAGAAGACTATGAAAGGCTCTTCACAAAAAAATAACTCTATTACATTAACAATGTACCCATGAAAATCTTCAAATGGGCCCCATCATTTGATTACAGCATTGAGCCACCCATTGTCCCCATTTTGGATCAAACTTCCAAATTTGAAACTTTATCTCTTTAACAAATAGATTTTGTCATCCTTGGCAACTACTTTTAGAAAACCAATCAAACTTGATTTGCTCACCTTCAACTTTTCTAGGCTCTCAACTGCTCAGGTTTTAGTGGAAATGGGCATACCAACAACCTATACTAATGAGATTTGGATTGGAACTCCAACTAACGGCTACTAGTAGCAAGTTATAATAGAGCAAAAGCCACACTACTGTCCTGAATGTCGAATGTTTATCCACCTACTTGAAATTGGCTTCATTGCAAATCATGAATTAAGAAAATAGCACTCCAAGATTGATGGAAAATAAATTGAAATTGCTATTGAGCCAATACCCTCTCAAGGTCCAATATAATTAAAAAATAACATAACAATACCTGAATTGCTAATCCAATTGAGCCCAAGATGATAGAGATACAAGAAATTTCAAAGCTTGTTGCTCATATAATCAATAATCCAAAAAACATAGAAATGGAAGCACCTTCCAACCAAATAACAAGACAACTTGGGAAAGAACCTCTTATTCAATCATCTCCTGATCTCTTATAGGTAGATAATGTTAATCCTATTTTTACAAATGACTTTAATTTCAACTCCAGCAAACCCAACCAAATGATGTATTATCACTAGCTACTCGACATCTTGCCTCCTATTATGATGATTTAGCCCAAACTGTGCAAGACATTGAAGAGAAATGGAAAATTCAGATGTCCAAAAGAAACAAACACAATGGAATAATGTAACTTAGACACATAAATCCAACAACAGTAGCAATTATAGAAAGTGTCTCTTTAGTTAGTATACTTCCCAATTGGGATGATCAGATTACCACTAGAGCATCTAGATGCTCTAAGTACTCCAAACATGACTAATTTTATGATTTGGAACATTAGAGGTATTACTAATCCAAATTCCTCTAATAGACTCAATAATCTCATTCAATCTTACAACCTTTATGCTTTTTCAATATTGGAACCTTTAACTCAACCCAACAACATTAAGTGAGTCAAAAAGAAATTCAAAAATTTCAATTTACACCAAAACTACAACAACAAAATCCTATTCTTTTGGAACAGTCCCTTTCTGGCTGATCTTATCAGTGATGACCCTCAAGTCATCTACATCTACATTACTTGTTGCAATTATAGCTTCCAAGCAATCATTATTCATGCTTCATGCTCTAGGGTGGAAAAAAGGACCTATGGACTAAGATATATTCCATTAGCCTCAATTGCCAACACTAATAGCTTGTGGGTGGAGATTTCAACATGATTACAAATTCAAATGAAAAAAAAGATAGAAAACCCAATGGAACAAGAATAAATGAATTTTCAAATTACATTGGTAATGCACAATTAGTTAACCCTAGTTTAACAGGTTGCCCATACATATGGAATAGAGGCCAGGTCTTTGAAAGACTTGTATATCTTGCTAAATGCCACCTGGTTCAATAACTTTCATCATAAAATAGTTAGCCACTTGAACAGAACCTTCTCAGATCATGCTCCTCTCCTTCTATCAATGGATTTCATACCAAATCCAATAAATAAATAAAAATTAGATTTTGGAACATATGGACTAAACATGATCTCTTCATCAATTTCCTTTAAAATGTATAGACTTTTAGTATAACTGGCCTTTAGATTAGACTTTAGCATTTGTATAAGAACCTCACTACATGCCTCGAGAAATGGAAATGGGAGGGCTTTCATGACATTCACCAATATTTTAAAGCTAATGAACAAAAACTTGCTTTACTTGAAACTATGTACATCAATGATACATCCTTAGCAGCTAAAATGGACCTTATTAAAGCTCGAATGGACCTAAACAATCGAATCACTATGGAAGAAGATTTGTTATCTCAGAAAGAAGATATTACCAATTTAAAAGGAGATAGGAACACAAAATATTCCCCTACTTGTATACAGAAAAAAGGGAGAATAAAGCCATCATCAAAATCAAAGTTCAAGATAGATGGTTATATCAAAGAGAAGACATCATTGAGAGTGGAATAAACTTTTATAAATCAATTTTACAAGAGATAGATAGAGAGAGAGAGAGAGAGAGAGGTTAATCTAAATTTATTTCAAGAGGAACTGTTAAATCCTAGTCAAGTCATTGTAAAACACCTTGCTCTTGCTCAAATCCCAATGGAAGATGAAATCAAGAAGAATTTGGGCTCCCTTAGTGGTTCCAAAGCTATTGGGCCTAATGGTTTCACTGTACATTCTTACCAACACACATGGCATTAGATCAAAACTGATGTAATTATAGTTATACAACCTTTCTTCCTAGACAAGGAAATGCATTAATACTTCAACTCTACCACCAATACTCTAATACCCAAAATCAATAACAAATACACTTCAAACAATTTTAGACCCATAAGCCTCTCTTTTGCCATTAGAAAATTTGTTAGTAAAATCATCTCCAATCGGCTTCAACGACATCTTTCAAAACTCATCTACATAACCAAACTGCATTTGTCAAAGGAAGGAACATAACTGATAATCTATTACTTGCCAGGAACTGATGCAATCCTTGGACTTGAAATATAGAGGAGGGAATATGATTATCAAACTAGAGATGAAGAAAGCCTTTGATACACTTAATTGGAATTTTTTTTTAGCATCGATGAAAGAAAGAGGGTTTCAAGATGATTTTTGTGCCTTGACTAAGAGGCTTCTCTTGAACGCCCCATAAGTACTCAAGGAGAGAATGAAGAGGATGTCCTATTGATTCAGAGTAAGTAGGTTTTTGTGAACTGATTATCGAGAATTGCTACTATGATGGTGATTATAAAAGACTACCTAGCTGAGGTGAGACTCATTTTTTAACTTGTACTTTAGGTTCCTTTGTGTTTATAAGTTTTCTATTGGTAGGTCTCAGTTAAGTGTGACTAGTGTATAGACATTGTCTGAGGGCAATGAGGAGCATTCACCATTCCCACAAGTTATATCTATTGATAGTCTATGTAGTTTTGTAAATTGATTCATCCTATTATGATTGATTTGCTAAGTCATGATCCAAACATTGAGGAGTTCCATTTTCCTAAGTGATGGATCCCATTTCCATAAGTCTCACCTTTAGTGAATCCCATTAACAAAATTTTATATTTAGTTTTTTATATCACTTCTCATCATTCAGTGGTGATTCTAGCTTCACCCTTGGTCGACTTGGTAGTGTTGGGTATGATCTCAAGAGAGGGCTTACATCCACAAGAGACACCGACTGAGGCACCTACTCTATCTTTTGCTCTGGCAACCAACTTAACTTTTGTTGATATCAGAGAGATGTTGGTAGGATTTATTTCTTCGGCTCATTGGTATAGTGGCAATTCTACAAAGGGAAAGTCTTCCATTTTCTATGGGGTGATATAGAGAATGAACTATGGATACTTGCCAACTCATTATAGCTTGACATTCTGTGAGAGAAGGTCACTCTCTTAAAGAAGGCCCTCGACTCATCCAAATAAAAATAAGTGAGTCACGAACATAGGTGGAGCTATAGTTACTGACAACATAGTCCATGGAGGCAGAGTATCGATGCAATTTTCTAACTATAAAGGATGAGCTAGCCTACTATAGTGCTCGATCAAGTCATAGAGTACTTCTCTTCTTTCTTTTCTAGCATGAACTTCTTGTTTTATTACATATGCAAGAAGGGTGGGCTTAGAAAAGAATGGCACTAGGGCCCTATCATAAACTGCTCAAAAAATAATGTGTAGGGGTTATAACAAGTGCATGTTATGTCTTTATTCCTCCAACTTTGTAATAAAAAATACTACTTTTCTATTCTTGCCATTCTTATTTTGTTGAATCTACTTTATGATTTTAGTGGATATTATTAATGGTTTATCTTGAATTATGTTGCATGTGATATCCATGGGATTGAGTAATAATCTTTCTATTTAATGCTCAATCTAATATATGTGTTATTGCGCTTTACTTAACTCTTCTATAAATTCATTCTTATCATGAGCGGTTGAGCCCTTATTACACTTTTCTGCTTCAAGTGAGTAGAGCTCTTCTTCTATCAAGTAGAGTTCAGTTTTGTCTTAAGCAATCTTCCTCATGATGGCACTTCTAATATTAGTAGCTTTGTTATTCCACCAAGCTCATGTTAAAGAGGTACCAAACTTGGATAAGTCCTACATGACCTTTATCTTCTATTGCTACTACTATGGCAACCCCAACTTTACCATATGGGTAGTTGAGAAGAATGAGTGGTTCAAAATAACTCATGTGGAGGAATTGTGCATCCCCCTAGCACACTTCAAAAGTAGGTTCTAGATCATTCTTCCCTGTGAGTTGATCGACATCTTGAATCTACTAGTTGGTGCCAGCCTAAGTTCTCCCCAACTCAATGGTGAGCATCATAGCTTTCATCCACCACTTGCAAGAAGAGAATCTTCCATAGAGTATGAGCCTTTTCTAGTGATTTTTATTGTTGAAGGGCCACTAGGGTGAGACTATGCAATTTTTAGTGACTCTGCTAAAGATTCATAGCTTGGTGAACAAAGTGCAGTAGTGCCACTTGAAGCTCTTACTCATCAAGAGTTCATCACCATGGCTAGTGTTAACTCTTGTTCTTACCTTCTTAGCCAACAAGGCGCTGACCCTGAGGAAGCTAACTGCATAGGAGGAGGAGGTGTTGGAGATATTGAAGAGCTGGACCTTGAATACTTTAACTACCTTTATTTCAATAAGGTCACAAGTGTCCCATATGGTAAGTTCTTTTCTTAGCTTACTCATTATTTGATATGCATTTGGAAAACTCATTCTTTCTCATAGAATATGAATTCTCATCATTCCCCAAACTCAAACACAACATCTTCAAATTCCTCATGGAAGGTGAGTGCAGTCTAAGAAGAGGTTTGTGAGCTTGACTCCTCATGGTTATTAAAAAAGACTGAACCTAAGGAAGAAAAAGAATAAAGTGAGTTTGTAGAGGACAACTACATGCTGAAGTTACCTAAGACAACCAATAAAGCTTACAAGCTTGGAAAGAAAATCTACTCTCAAAAGTTCAATGAGCTTCTAGAGAAGATTCCCAATCCAATACTTCCCTATGCTATCATGACTACCCAAGCAATGGCTTGACAATTAATAAGGGAAGTTTGTAGTAATTATTTGTCAAGAGGAAGGAGGCCTATTCTATGAAGTCCTAATTAGAGACTATGGTAAAAGATCTTTTATCTTTGAAAGCCAATTATAGGGATCTTTTGGCAAAGGTGGCTTAGCAAGAGGAAGAGAAGAATAAGGAAACCCTAGAGCTTACTCACCTTGCTAAGTAGATCAAAGAGTTAGAGAAAGAGCTCTCTCATTGTTGGGTTTCTTAACTCTAATAAGTACCATAATCTACTTTAGAAAAAGTTAAGGCCAACACCAACTTTGTTATCACCAAATTGGTGAAGCAAGGCTAGTTGGATGCCAAGTTCTTGGAGTTCTTAAACATACTCACCCTATTGGACTCTGATGAAGATAATGATGACAGTAGCATGAGTTAATTTTTTTTTTGGAGACTATAAATAAAACAAGTATTATTTGCTTATTCTTTTATACAAACTTTATTGCATGAATGAAAATACAAATTCTCTTCCTTCTATTGAGCATAATTATACATTTTTCTCTTTTCCATCTAGTACGATTATAAATGTCTTTCTTTCTTTCTTCTATTAAGTGCTGTCATAAATGCTCTTATCTGAGCAATAATGAAGGCTGCTCTATATTAGAATTAAGAGCTTACTTATATCAATAATTTTATACCTTGTATTAGTACTCTATTTAGATTTGAGGGAAATATTGATCAGTAGCTTACCATCCATGGGTGGTCGCATAACTATTGCTAGTTAGTGAATTATTTATTATTAGTCACATGACTTAGAGAAAAAACATAAAGTTTTAGTTTTTAGTCTTGCAGGGTGATGGCCTTCTACTATAGTCACCAACTATATAAAGTGTTGGTCTCTTTTAAGTTTAATTGTTGACCTCATGGGGTGTCAATCTTCCACAATATTTGCCAAGTGCACGGAATGTTTCTCTTTTTTAATTTTAGTTGTTGACTTCATGGGTTATTTGTATTACACTATAACAACTAACCATATGGAATATTGGTCTTTTTTAATTAAGCAAGGTAGGGGATCCGATTTCATTACTCAGGTCAAAGATGGCGCACGAGGTCTCAGGTGAACTTGTGCTAAAAATAGTGCTCTGGGCAATTTCATTATATAAGGCACTCCCTGTGCTTTATTCTCTTATCTCTTAGGGATTGAATTTCCACTCAATTGATTAGTACATTCCATCACTCAAGATGAAGATGGCACATCAAGTTTTATGTGAACTTAGGCTAAAAATCCCATGTTGAGTGATTTCAAACTACAAGCCACTCCCGAGTATAGTTCTTTGGCATCCATCATTGTTTTGCATTTGACTTCAAGCCAAACACTTACTGGATCTTATTTTGGAAATTATAAAAGATTTTATCTTTGAAAATAGTAGAGTGCATAGGGATAATCAATAAGTACAAATTGGGAAACTTCCCATCAGAGATAGAATTTCACAAGTCCCTCATGCACCAAGTTATAAGTACATCTTCACCTAAATAAGAATATATTCAATAGGCACAGGGCTGACTTACTCATTGATTATGAATGTTCCATCTCAATTGTGAGTGAGTCTTCCTTGAGCATTTTGAAAAGTAGTGGCATCTACATTCTTCAAATATAGTTTGCCGCTCGTTAATTATCTTTCATTTACATGGCCATTATAGTATCTCATCACTTGCATCTTTGTTACTTCTTTCCTCAGTGATGCCTTGATCTTAAACTCTTCTAGCATTTTGAGTGTGTATTCCATGGTCTGAGAGTTCACTCTTTCCCACTCGCCATCATTTCCTCATAGTTATTTCCATAGTTAAGACTCTTTGGCTATGCAATTTATACTTGATCGGTAAAATGGCTTATGTTCTGTAGGACAGGGAAAAGGGTGAGTTCCCCATTACATTTATGGTAGTGGTTCTAAAGTCCTAGAGTATGGCGGGTAGTGTTTCTACCTGCTTAGCTTTGACACTATCCTCCTTCTTCTTGAGTAGGTTAAGGATCTTCTTTTTCACCACCTCTACTTGACTTTTACTTTACAAGTGATGTATTGAGTTGAACTTCAATTTAATCCCTTGAGACTCATAGAAGTCCCTCTAACCCCTTTTGGTGAACTATGGTATTTAATACATGATGACTTCCATGGAATGGTTGTACCTATAAATGATGTTAGTCCAAATGAGATTTTAACTACCTAAGATGTTATCTTGGAGAGTGGCTTCACTTTAGTCCACTTGCTGAGGTAGTCAATCATGATAAGGATGAATCATCTTTTCTCACTAGCTGCAGGCAAGGGGCCTATCAAGCTCATTCTCTAAATATAAAATGCACAAGGACTCATGATAGGTTATAGAGGGTGCAACAACTACTATTAAACTGTTATGAAAGTACACATTTTTTCAAGAAATCCTCTATGTCCTTTCCCAATGTAAGCTAGAAGTATCCTTATTGTAAAATTCTTTGGGTTAATGTCCTTCCACCCAAATGACTTCCACTTTTTCCATAATGTATCTCTTCAAATACTTTCTTTAACTCTGACTCTCTTATACATTTAAGGCTGTGTGAGGTTACCAACCTTTCGAAGAGCTAGTCCCAAATTTGCAAGTATCGATCTACTCTGATTTTGAATCTCCTTAAATTCTTAGCCATTTCTTCAATTTCTCTAGTTGACAAGCATTTCAATTCAACTTACATGAATTTTTTCTTTTATGTGCTTTGATGGGTAAGTTGTATGATTGATTTCTCCCTAAGGCCACTAGTCAGTGATAACAAATCGATAAGCTGGTTTTGCTTCTTAGGTATCTTCTCAATCTTGAAGTACTCCAATTGCCCGATCTTCGCTTTCACCTTTGCTAAGTATTTAGGAAACTACTCATCTCTTACTTTCTAATATACATTAACTTGTCTCACTACTAACTACGAGTCAAAATGGGCTACAACATGTGAGTCCTTGAGTCCTCTAACTAACCTCATTTTGGCAAGTAAATCCCCATATTCAGATTGATTATTTGTTACTTTAAATCCAAATCTGGCTAATTGTATGATGGTGACCACTTCTTGAAATTTTAACATAATGCCAACACCTATGGCTTACTCACTTGATGAATCATCAACATATTGTCTCCATAAGGGTTCCAAGTTTATTGAGATGTCATGTGAGCTACTAAAGTCAATAATAAAATTCCTTAATATTTGGGCTTTAAATACCATTCTGAATGAGTGGGATATGTCAAACTCATTTAATTCTATTAATAATTTTAGAAATCTCCTAGAATAATTAAGCTTAGTGTGTACAGATTTAAGGGGGTTATTAGTGATGACTTGGATTTAGTGTACTTAGAAGTATTGTCATAATTGTCAAACAAACATAATCAGTGTGAGTATGTGTTTCTCTGATTGTGGGTAGTTCAATTCGGTGCCTAATAAGGATTTACTAATATAGTAGATAAATCATTGCTTCTAACATTCTTCCCTAATGAGGATAGAATTGACTAAGTCTTCTCCCACTATTAAGTTTGACAACATGGTCTCTCTATCCATTGAGCTATGTAGTAGAGGCAGTGACACGAGTAGAGTCTTTAAGTCACAAAAAAGGTCATTCACATTCGAGGGTCCACTTAAATTTTATTTCTCACCTGAGGACGTTAAAGAATGGTGAATGACACTTCTTATCCTTAAAAATAAACTTATACAACATTACCACTTGCTTTAGAATATGTTGCACCTCTACCGCCATTCTTGGTGAAGCCATCTCGAGTATATCCTTTACTTTGTTGTGTTTCACCTTGATTCTTTCATGGATAATGAGGAATCCAAAAAAACTATACTAACCCTATACCAAAAATGCATTTCAAAGGGTTAAGCTGAATGTTGTATCATTTCATAGTGGCAAGTGTTTTCTTGATATCCTAGATATGATGAGTGGTAAATAAGTCATCGACATAAACTTCCAGATTCTTCTCCATCTATTCCTTGAATACTAGATCTACTAGCCTCTAAGAAGTCAACCCTAATTTCTTAGCCCAAAGGACATAACTCTATAGTAGTATAATCCTTCTTAGTAGTGAAATTAATCATCTCTGATTTAGTGGGGTGCATCAATATTTGATGATATCTGAAGTAGTCAGTAAGTGCATCTATACATGGTAAATTGTATCCATCTTTTGGGCATGCTGAGTTCTAATTGATGAAGCTAGCACACATTCTATACATTTCACTCAATTTTTGAACCATACTACATTTAACACCCACTATGGGTATTAGACTTCTCTAATAAAATTTTCTTCTAACAACTTGGAGACCTCTTCTTTAATGGGCTTAGTAAGTAAGGCAGTTGTATTCCTCATCTTCTACTTGATAGATTCTTGACCTCACTTTTAGAGTGAGGATTCGATCTTCCCATCATAAATCCAAAATTCTTCTAGACAGTAAGAGCTCCTTAGTCATTAAACACTCCTAGTGGTTAGGTGAACACTTAACCTAAACCTAGAGACTTAGGAGGATTAACCATAGGGTTTAGATCATGCCTTAGGGACTAGGGTGACCAACATATTCTATAGCCTAACCTATAACATGTGTCTACCTCCTTAGCCAAAACCAAACCTTCAATCAATCTATCAAACTTACAATCAAATCCAAACCAAGATCTAAATCAAATCAAATCCAAACCTAGGTCCTTTGGATCAATTTCATAAACTTAGCCAAAATCTCATCTAAATCAATCCAAGATCAATTGATTTTCTCATAATCAATTTATATCTTCAATCTCCTTCCAAAATATTAATCAAATCTACATCCAAATGATCAAAATTAAATCAAACTAAATAAAAACCTTTTCTAAGCCATATGAATCAACCCTCATGAGCTTAATTAATATACAATTCAAATCAATCCAAAATCAATTGATTTTCTCATGATCAATCATATCTTTAATCAGCTTCACAAATATAAATTAAATATGCTATTAAACAATCAAAACTAAATCAAACTAAATTAAAATCCAAACCTAAGCCACATGATCCAGCTCGATGGACTTAGCCAAATTCTCTCATTCCAAAACCCAAATTTAATTGATTTTATATAAATCAATCATTCCTTCAATTATCTCTCCAAATATAAATGGAATCTACAATCATCAATCCAAACCAAAATTAACCCAAGTAAAACCCAACTTAGCCCATTTGACTTGAAATATTCAAATGAACCCAAACCTATTTGAACCCAAACCAATTGCAATCGAATTTACATATCAATCCCAAATCCATAAATAAGCTCAATAACCTCAAATTCAACCCAAAATCAAGTCAACTAAACCCAAATGACCCACTTGACCCAAACTGGCCAATTTGACCTATTTGAACCAAAATCTGATTCAATCCAAATCAAAGTGAATTAAGCCAATCCAAACTTCATAACATGATTGTTGATCACCTTAGGTTGATCAATTATCATAAATTGGGTCAAACCAAATCAACTTGGTCCGCTGACTAAGTCAACCTTCCAAATCCATATGAACATAAACTAGCCAAATAGCAACGTAAACCAACTCTGAAACCAAAAGATTCATAGCAACTCCAAAACCAACATTTGAACATGACTTGACCTTCAATTGAGCCAAACTTAACCCAATTGGCCCTCTTGACCCAAGTTGACCCAATTTGACCTACATAGCTAAAATGGGTCAAATCAAAATCTGAACTAAATTGATTGGAACTAATGACTCAAGTTCATTTCAAATTGACTATTGAACTTGACCAAAGCCTCAATTGAGCCCAATTGACCCACTAAACCCAAATGACCTATAGAACATAACTTGACCTAAAGGATCAAACCAACATAAAACCAAATCAAATCCAAATTAAACTCAACCAAAGCCCACAACATATTCCAAATGATCAACCAAACCCAAACCAAGCCATGACCCAAGCCCATTTGATCAATTGGGTCAAATTGGTCAACTTGACACATTTGATCCAAATAAATTGAGATGAGCCAAAACCAAATATAAATCAGATTGAACCAAACCAATGACACAAATACATCCCAAATGATCATATGAACTTGACCCAACCCTTGGTTTGACCCAATCTGACCAATTGGTCAACATAACTCAATTTGACCCAATTTGACCTAAATGGGTCAAATTGAGCCAAATTGAACCAAATGAACTCCAAATGACATGAAATTTGGCCCAACCAACTTTTGACTCATTTCAAATTTTCCCAAATCAAATACAATGCCAAATCTCTATCCTACCCTTGGGATAGGGGTATCACATGATGCAAATCACCCATGTAAGTGGTCATTTCTATTCTTTGACCACTTGATACTCTCCCATTAGTCCACCTAGGCCCCTAAGGCATTGCCTAACCTCACCTCCCGCATTGGATAACTTGAAACACCAAGGATACCGAATACCCTTCTTGGTTGCCACCTCCACACCTTCACCCAACCAAACTGAGCCACCCCATCCACTTAAGGACACCCAAGACCCTCTGAGGTGGTCGAATGTTCACAAAGAACCAAACCAAGCCGAGCCATCTGATCTAAGGGAGGGGAGGGGGGTGGGGTGGGGGGAGTATACACCCCCTCATTCCCCTCAAACACACATGATTTCACTCCTCAAAGCCTTAGCTACCCAATGCGAGCTACCAAGAGTTTCCT
The DNA here is from genome assembly GCA_021442155.1 of Cymbidium sinense. Taxonomy (NCBI): domain Eukaryota; kingdom Viridiplantae; phylum Streptophyta; class Magnoliopsida; order Asparagales; family Orchidaceae; genus Cymbidium; species Cymbidium sinense. Next base: position 76,300,243 of record CM038227.1, read on the forward strand.
AAAGAGTTCCCAAACCTCCCCAAGTTCCCCACTCTTGATTTTCCTTCAAGACAAAGCAGGGAACTCCCCCATTGATTCCCATTTTATCAAGGCTCAACTAAAGTGCAATTAACTTTGCACACTCCATCTTTCGGGGTACTTGAGCAAGAAAAAATCACCTCTGGAGCCCTCTGACCATCAGACGATTGATTTCAATCAATGTCGACTAGCAATGCTTCAGGTATTGGTATTTCGAGCAAACCCCTCAAATTAGAGCTTGTGCTGATCAGTAGCACTTCATCTCCATAAGATGGAGCTTCCTCAATCAGATTTGCCATCGATATTGAGCTCCGATGATGTATGCCATTGAAACCAACCTTAGAGTAAAAATGTGTTGAAGCTTTTTGAACAAACTTTCAACTCGTGCGATCCTAGCCATTGGATCCCTTTGGATACTTTATATAAAGGTGTGGGATCTACTGGAATCGATCTAACCTTGGGTGAGCTCGGATCACACAAGCAATGGCCGACGGACGTCGTTTCCCCTTCACTCGCATGATGATAGATCACGCACCATCCGTTCCGTATGATCAGAATAGATGGTCATTATTAGATCCATTAGAATTATCCAATTTAATCCTTTAGCACCACAATTTTTAATCATGGCCATCCAATCCTAGATTGAACGGCGCATGAGAAAGTGCATCCACCGCCGCCATGCAAGCACTGGCTAGGATTACGTTTAAGTAACCAATCCCATGGCACCACGTGTGCACCATGTCAGCACGCCACGTGGAAAGCATACCGCATCAGCGCGCCACATGGGGCCTATGGGATTAAGGGTTAATTAGGCCTAATTAATGTGTTTTAATGGCTGGAACTTATAAAGCTCATAAATAATTATAAAAAATCAAAAATCTACAAATAAATGCTCACTTTGAAGGTATCTTAGAGAGAAATTTATTAAAAATATTCCTAATTATTTTTTAATAGTAATTAGAGCTTAATTAGGGGGAGAGCATACACCCCTCATTCCCCTCAAACACACATGATTTCACTCCTCAAAGCCCTAGCTACCCAAGGAAAGCTGCCAAGAGTTTCCTAGAGAGTTCCCAAACCTCCCCAAGTTCCCCACACTTGATTTTCCTTCAAGACAAAGCAGGGCACTCCCCCATTGATTCCCATTTTATCAAGGCTCAACTAAAGTGCAATTAACTTTATACACTCCATCTTTCGGGGTACTTGAGCAAGAAAAAATCACCTCTTGAGCCCTCTGACCATCAGAGACTGATTTCAATCAATGCTAACCAGGAATGCTTCAGGTATTGGTCTTTGGAGCTCCCCCCCCCCCCCCACCCTCAAATTGGAGCTCATGCGAAGCACTTCATCTCCATAAGATGGAGCTTCCTCAATCAGATTTGCCATCGATCTTGAGCTCCAGTGATGTATGCCATTGAAACCAACCTTAGAGTAAAAATGTGTTGAAGCTTTTTGAAGAAAACTTTCAACCCGTGCGATCCTAGCCATTGGATCCTTTTGGATACTTCATGCAAAGGTGTGGGATCTATTGGAATCGATCCAACCTTGGGTGAGCTCAAATCACACAAGCAATGGCTGACGGACTTCGTTTCCCCTTCACTCGCGTGATGATAGATCACGCACCATCCGTTCCACATGATCAGAACAGATGGTCATTATTAGATCTGTTTGAATTATCCAATTTAATCCTTTAGCACCATAACTTTTAATCATGGCCATCCAATCCTAGATTGAATGGTGCACGAGAAAGTGCATCCGCCGCCGCCATGCAAGCACTGACTAGGATTATGTTTAAGTAACCAATCCCATGCCACCACGTGAAAAGTGCACCATGTCAGCATGCCATGTGGAAAGCATACCGCATCAGCGCGCCATATGGGCCTATGGGATTAAGGGTTAATTAGGCCTAATTAATATGTTTTAATGGCAGGAACTTATAAACCTCATAAATAATTATAAAAAAATTAAAAATATGCAAATAAATGCTCACTTTGAAGGTATTTCAGAGAGAAATTTATTAAAAATATTCCTAATTATTTTTTAATAGTAAATAGAGCATAATTAGGATTTAATTAAAAATTAATTAGCTTAATTACTCCTTAATTAATTAATTAATTAACCCAAAGCTTTTTGAGATTATTTAAGGAGATGACCTCAACCTCCCCTAATTTTCTTGGAATTTATTGGTTAATTAATTAGAGAAATTAGTTAATTAATACTCAATTTCTTTAGGGTTAATTAATCACATGAACAGTGACTAATTAATTAATTGGGCTCATTAATCATTGTCTAACAGTGAGGGGACTTATGGAATAAGGTTGGGACCTCCTTTCTACTCTCCTTCTCTAAGTTCACTTGACTAATCAAACTAATTAAGGAATAATTAATTACTTAAAGTATTAAATCAAATCAAATTGAAATCATAATCACATTAAACTTAATTAATGAAATCTTGGGTAAATCTTTAGGTGTTGAATAACCTAAAGGTGTTTAATAAATTATGATTAGTCCACATGTGTGGGAAAATCATAAGAGTAATTAATTAAGTTTCTTAGCTTAATTAACCATTAATTATGAGACATTACATGAGGCCCCTTTCCTTTCTTAGGATCATTGCTAATTTTATTTTTGATGCATGTGCAGACCTTGTTGGCTCATAATTATTTGGGTAATTATGTTAAGGAAACATAGGAAAGGGTTAATTAATGTATTTAATGCATATTATAACTTAATTAACTCATAAAATCTACTTAGTTATATTACATTAAACCAAAATCAACTTAGTCATATAACTTAATCATATTTTATATGATTACCTCACTTCCCTGGTTAATAGTGACACGTAATTTGATTTCATTTACATGTATTCCTACATTAAGAATTTGGATAGTACTTTAATCCACATGCATCAGTGTTTCAATCAAATAAAAACACAATTTTTGCATGGTTTTCTTTTCTTCATTTATGTACACATCCATATGCATTTGAGAAAAGAAAGTGTTTAGTCTAAACATCCTGGGAACACGAGGCTTTAGTTATCCCTAAGGAAGTCATTTGATTACTTCACTTCTCTGGTTAATAATGGAAAGTACTTAAAAATGTCTCTTATACATGTGTGTGTGTATTTAATTATGGAATTAGAACCCTTCTCTTTTATCAAGGTTACATGCATTCTATGATTGTCTAAATGGTTAGCAGGTGTTACATATAAATTAATGCTCTCTTTCCAATGGTTCATGCATATAAATTTACATATGTTTGAATGCAAATCGGTATATAGTATGGACATCCTGGGAATACGAGGGTTTAATTAGTCCTAAGGAGGTCATTTGATTACCTCACTTTCCTCGTTAATAATGACATGTACCTATTTAATATCATCCTTATGTAGTTTTGTATAAGAATGTAGATAGAGCTTTAAACTAATATAATTAAATAATTCAATCACATAAAAGAATATAAACTTCAAAAATATATCTACATTCATCATATAAGTGTGCTAAAACATATTGTATGTATAGGTGCACTTAGAATTAAACCATATGCATGTTACATGTGGTGGAAAGAAATGATTTAGCATGTGTCATGTGGTAGTATTTCAATTAGATTAGTCTTAAGATGCTTTTCACATTGGATAGATATATTTAAAGTAAACTTAAACTTAGAATTAATTAAATCATTTAATAAGCCATTCACTAAAGAGAATTAAATCAAATTAATATACTTTAGAAAGTGGCTTAAGGTAGGGATGAAAGAGGGAAATCCTCTTTCTTCTCTTTATAACACTTAGATGCTAAGCATAATCATATGAAACAAAAGAAGACGCAAATTAAAATTTCATATGAATTAAATAACTTAAAGTGAAATTTCCTTTCATAGAAAATGCAACATTAATGCTTACTAAGATACACAACACAATCCTTAACACATTAGAATTAAGTCACCATTTCTAGCTCTATGTTAGAGTGGTGTATGATGTGATGCATGTTTTATTTTGTGATATACTATTTTAGAATAGATGTTCGGGTGTATGCTTTGTTAACTGGATGTTTGGCTGCTCTTAGCCTTATCATGTTTTCTATAGGGGATTATGCTTAAGGGGTGATTAGATTTAAATATGAATGCTCTTTTTGAAGGTTGCTTAAGTCCCCAAGCATAATTCAAGTTAGGGTAGCTAGGCTTGGTTAACCATGTGCAGGGTGCTAAGTACAAATCATAAATATGTTTAGTTAAACTCTTTTTGCATATGTAGTTAGATTTAATTTTCTTATTTCTAATGTAATTTTGCATTAGGAATTAGGATTAGTGCTATGGGGGTTTAGGATGAACATTAGCCAGAAAGCTTTGTCCTGGGGTGTCATGTGATGCCTTGAAACCTACCAAATCAAAGGAGTAAGGAGGAAAGAAATAAAGACATGAAGAATGAAGAATGAAGACCCCCTATAGCATTCATTTATTATAAATTATAATTATTTTTATAATTTTTGGTAGTGTTAGGGTATATCTAGGTTACCCATCTTTTCTTTTCGAGTTGTAAGGCGGTACCTAATCGCATCAGCCTCTTATTCTTTTGTGTTAGTTTTATAAAAAACTTTTGATGACTTGTTTAGTTTACACACTATAAATGGCACACTTTTCTTAGTTTGTTAAATGATTGATGCTTTAATGTGTGGCCTCGAAGCGATTAGGCTCTTACAAAAAAATTAATTTTTTTTACCATAATTAATCACTCATAACTAAATTTTAAACAATTCATAATCTCACTATAAAGCCTGAGCATTAAATAAGATAATTAAAAGATTAAGAAACCCTTAGCTGAATATTGTATGTATCACATTAGGAATTCATATTATTTTATTCTTAAAAATAGGGGATTTCTATCATGATAGGTGAATGCTTGACTTGTGAGGGCATCTCTTGTATTGGAAAAATCCCATTTCTCATTGATTTGGCCAATAAATTTATTTCATCATGCACATAGGCATCAAAATCCTAAAGCCTCTGTCAAAATGAGTGTCAAAATAATAATAAATTTTAAGAATATTTTGCAGTAGACTAAGTTATTACTCATACAACTCATGCTCTAGTCTCCTAGGGAGTGGGTTTAGGAATTTAGTGTCTTTTCTAAATAAATAACAACCCAACAATATTAAAATTTCACATGGCTAGACCACATGGATTTGAATCATAAGTGGAGTTAGCTAGCGGCCACTCTAGGTGATTATAAGCCCATAAGTCGGACAAGTTTACTCTCTCTTATGGAGATAACCTATTATGTCCAGCAATCGCTTAAATTTTGGTCATGCTTTAGCTCTTACTAAAGCTCCCTAGATTTAAGATCCAAGGTAGCTATTTCTTTTGGGCTATAAGCATAAATCCTCACCTCTTAGACATTTCTATAATATTAGGTTGTTCGATTATAAGCCTTAACAATCTAATAAAAATTCAACTCAAATAAATAAATCTATTCACTTTTAAATATATAAAGGGCAATCATAGGATAGATTACAATGCTCACTAGATTATCTAATATCATGAGTATTCCCTACTCATTTCCTTTAGCTTCCAAAATAAGTCTTTACATTTGATCTATCCCAATTAATTTTCCAAATACAATCAATCCTTTAATAGTCTTAACCTTGAAATCTTTGGAGATGATGATCGTCTACTTTAATTGAGAGTATTTTTAGAGAACTTCATTCCCTAAGATGTAATTAACTATAGAAGCTTGCCTCCATAGAGAACTTTAGAACCCAGTTTAATATAAACCCTACTTAATTCATCCACGTAAAGCAGAGAAAAAATCTCTAGTATATTTGAAGACCCATTATGCCTTAGGAGTCCTTATTAGTTGATTAGGTCCATTGAAGGGTGATTCTTCTATCTTTCAAGATAGTACATGATACCTCAATGTCATATCTGATCACTCCAATAAGTATCCCTTATGATCTACGTGGTGTCCCCCCCCCCCCCCATACATCCAAAATAAACTCCACGTAGGTTGAGCATGCTTGTGGACATTAAGGTAGTAAAAAATTACATTAATGTCGATACCCAACATCTTTACAGTGGTCTAAGTGAGTACATCAAAATTATCCAAGAGCATTTTAATGAGTTATTCTTTGTACTAGATGCAAAAGGATGTGTTGACCTTCAAAACTTGCTATGGATTCTACATAATGTGAATCTTTTCTATCTTGTTGAAAACCTCAATCTTGGTTAATGGCTATGGGAATGTTGACACTACTTCTCAGACTGTGTTGAGTAGAGGTCAACCAAAGATGACATTGTAGTCGCAAGTTTAGAGTTAGTCATCCTCAACCTATCAAACACAGACTTGAAGATCATATTAATTGAGCTCCTTGTGTTGATCAAAATAGTTCCAACTTTATAGTTAGTGCCTAGTGTAGTGATGAAGACTACATATTTGTATAAATTACAAGTGGGAAATTTGTCTTTCTTTGAGAAACTCACTATAATATGGTAGTAGATAGTTCTCCCAGTAGGGCAACTGATTTTACCTTTGAGACCATAATATTTTTAAGTTTACCTTCCTTGAAGATTCCCCATCACTTACAAAGATAGAGAGTACAACTCCAGCGATGTTGTTAATTTCAATGACTTCCTTAACCTTTCTTTTAGTGAAATCCTTAAGCTTCCCATCCTTGATGAGTTTTTAACTAGACTCTTTTAGTAGAGACATTCCTTGGAGTCATGCCTATGGTTGTGATGGTAAGCACAATACTTTGATTGATCATGAATTCCATTAGGTTTCATTGGTGGTGGTTGCTTAAAATATTCTTTATTCTAGATAGCCTCCACCAACTCGGCCATCAACACCATAAAAGTGGTGACCAAAAAGGGTGGCGGATAGTTAGCTCTATGATAACGAGTTGTAGGATTTCTAAAACCTCATCCCAGTATTTGTTTTTGAGGTTGCCTTACTTTTTTAGCCTTCATGCCCAAAACCTATCCCTAGGCAGTCATTCTGAAGGAGTCCTCCTTATCAAAAAAAATTTCCCAGGTTAGTGGCATTGGTTAGATAATTTCATTATACTCCTTCACATTCACATGGTTAATAACTAACTCCAATAGTTTGATGAGTTTTTTTATTTGTTGAAGCCCAACGGAGTCTCTAAAGGGCCCCACCCTCAAGCCTTGAATGATTGCAACATAAGCAATAATGGGTTTCAAATCTTTAATTTTTACCATCAACTATTGGAAATGTGTGATGAACTTCCTTAATGATTCATCGAGTTCCTACATCACTTGTAAAAGATCTTGGAAACTATTTAGTAGATTTTGAGCACTAGCAAATTATTTTGTGAACATTATCTTGAACTTAGTGAATGAAGTTATGATCCCCACTCAAAGGTTGACTTTTTAAAAGTGGTAAAAAAGAGATGACACTTCATCACATCATCCAAGTCTAGTAATGAAGTCATCGATTTAAAGTAGGATATGTGATCCACTAGATCTATTTGATCTTTGTACGATTCAAGATGTGGAATTTTGAATCTATGTGGGGGATAAGCTTTAGTAATCTTAGTAAATAAAGCATTGGTAAGTTTTGGTGGTTTCATCTACACATCTTCTTTTTCACTTGCATAGTAAGACTCATCATCTAAGTTGAGAATTTTAAATAATTCTCTTATCTCGGCATGCTCAGTGAGCCATCGACCCCATGGATAATTCATTATATCTGACCCTAAGTTCTTTATGGTGTAATTTCTCTATTGCTACCTGCAGGAGACTAGTGATCTAATATTTCATATCATTCAAGCCTTGTTGTGCGGAAAATTATGGAGCAAAGTCAAGTAATATAGTGTTGAGGGAATTGGCTTCAATTTGTATCGGACCTCTGGTTCATAGCTTCATCTTGCACCTAAAAAGATGTTGAATCCAAATTTATCTATGTATTACAAAAGAGATAGGGCTAGGTAATATAATATAAACAAGAAAAAAAAATAGTGGGAGAACAAATAAATTTAATTACCCTCTAAGCCTGAGTACAAAGACTTGGGGCATAAAGAAGAGAGCTAAAAGTTTTCCATGAGAAGGAATGCTCCCTTTTATATTTTTGAAAGAGGAATATTATATATGAAAAGTACCAATAAAGTTTGTTGAGTATAAGTAAGTGCTTGCTCTGACTTCAGGAAAGTATGGTTATGTTAGTCGTGGTCTGGATGGCTGGTCACGGGTAGCTTTCTATCCACATTGACCTACAAGTTGAGGTTGGGTCACCATACAATGACTATCCAAACTTTCCTTAGTAATTTTCTAGCTAAGGATGAGTCTGTTCATGCCTTAATTTTATGTTGTATGCTCAAAATTCTTTTTAACTCACCAAGCTTGGGGAAAATGAGTAGCTATTACCCTATAGACTTGGGTCCATTCTAGAATTACTTCACCAAGTGGTCCAGCCTAAATCATTGTGCTCATTTTGTATACATCTACATACAAAGTACTAACGTTATGTCCATATGCAAATAGCTACTCATTGGAAGTTCCTCTCTAATCTCTCCACTAAACTTAAATTCTTCTTCTCTTTCAAGCCTCGATAAATGACCTGCTACTTTATTTATATCCCTCTCATATCCTTAATCTCTAAATCAAACTTTTACAAAAAAAGAACTCATCTAATATATCTATGTTTAGCATATTTATCCTCTATAAGATACTTTATAGCTACATGATCCATATACACAATGACTTTAACGCCAGCTAGAGAAAACCTAAGATTGTCTAAGGTAGATACTATACCAAGGAATTCTCTATGAGTTTTTCTAGCATAGTAAATGACATGATAAATCATTTTCTTCCTTTACCCAAATGTTGTGATTATATAATAATCACTTACATCAGATATTAATTAAAATATATTATTCCAATTAGATGTCACAAAATTAGGTGCAAAAATAAGTTTACTTTTTAATAAATTGAATGCCTCTAAATAATTAAAAGTGAACTCAAATGGTGCATCTTTCTCTAATAGGTAACATATGGGCTTAGAATTCTTTTAAAAAGTATTTAAAGAACCTCTTATATAATCATATATGTCCATAAACACTCTTAGTTCCCATTATGTTAATTGGGGGTGGCATTTTTCTATGATTTGAATCTTAGCCTAAATCACTTCCATACCAAACCCAGATATCTTATGACCATGAAAAATCCCTTCTCCAACCATAAAGTCACACTTTTCCTTATTTAATATTAAATTTTCATTTCATATTTTTCTTGACCTCATTTTGGATGATGTTAACATTTATTCCGAAGACAATCTTGATAAATTCTAATCCTAAATTAGAAAGTCTCCTAACTGAGCACTTAGGTCATCACACTTAGTGATATATTGCACTATCCTTTGATTAATCTAACTTAATGGGTTTAGTTAAATTCAATCCAAAATTTCAACCTAAACATACACTACCCTAAATTCAAAATTGATTAAACCAAGACTAGAGTTTAATTAGGGAACTAAACCTAATTACCTTAATTAAGCTAATGACCATATAAACTTAAAGAAATTAAAGTTAAATCCAATCCAAAATTAAATGAAATTAGAAGCATAAAACCATGATATAAAATTAGATGAATCCAAATCCAAACCAAAGGTCAAAGATTGGTAAATCCTTTTACATAGGTTCAACTTATGTGGGTCCCACAAAATTAAAGGCCAACCCACCAAAATTTGACCAAATCAAATCAATCTAAATGGTCAAGATGATGATATGAACATATGTAAACATGAATTAAAAGAATATAAGTTCAATGTGGCCCTAATTAGGCTAATTAAGTCATTTTACCAAAATGGGCTTAAATAGGTCTTATTGGATTTAAACCAAAATTAAACTCAAATTAATTATTCAAAATTATTTGAATATGTTTATTGAACATAAACCAATCCCTCATTGGGTCTAATTTGGCCACTTTGTTCATTTTACTAAAATTAACCCAAACTTAACCCATTAAGCTCAACTTGGGTAAAATGGGTTCAAAATGAAATAAAATTGGAATTGTTTTATCCAATTTATTCAAAATTGCTTGGATTAACCTAATTAAAAATTAACATATTATAATTGACCCAAATAAACTATTTGACTTAATTAAAATCAATCCAAATCCAATTACATCAAAATGGATCAAACCTAAAGTTAGCACTCCATAAATAATTAAATCCTTGAAACCCTTTGATTAAAGAGTTCATTAATGATTAAATGGTCATAGTACAAGAATTAATCCAAGTTTAATCCATTATGTGAGGTAACTTATATCAAATTATTAAATAAATCAATAAATGGCACAATTCAAAAAGATCATAACCCAATCTTCAACTAATTCACTTAGGATGCCATTAAATCATTCTTAAACCTAATTAATGTTGATTTATAGCCAAGATGAAGTCACTTAAGCAACTTCAAATAAATGTAAAGCCAAGAAGATGTCATGGCAAGTCAAAGACGTGTAAAGCCAATTCCAACCCTATAACCTCATTGGCATTCCACCTCTTTAGCTTAGGTGGGTGTTGGATGGCTAGTAAGCCATGTAACTAATTCCAAGAGTTACAATCACACCAACAGACCAAAAGGAGAAGAAAACCATGCTTTAAAGGCTCAACTTCATTAGCATCTTCACCTAGAATTATTCCTAGTTGAAACCCATCTTCCCTGGATCCCCACACCATCGAGAGGCTGGAGAATGACAAAAGCTGATAGAATCCAAGCTCAGGTTAGTCTAAGAGGCAACTTAATTCCTTCAACACACAAGCTTCCTACACCGTTATGTAGTTATTGGAGTCAACACCACTGTTGGAGATCATTGGGACTGAGGTATGCCATTTACGACCTCCCTTAAGCTTTTGAGTTTGGTACTTTTTGAAGGAAATTTGATCTTATGTGAGATCAAACAGTTTATATCTATGTGAAACAACTTATAGCTTAATCAGATTCCTAACTTATGGTCAACCAAAAAAATGGTGACTATGAAGTCAAAGATGAATACTTCTAGAAAACTTGTAGAGAAAAGAAAATTCAAATACTTCAAAATTGACTAAGAACTAGTAGAAGAAGATTTGCTAGCTGACTTACCATCTAAAACTAGAGGGTTTATATACCAACTGACCCTTAACCTTCCTTTGCGAAAATATAGAAGAAGTTGATTCATTCAAAATAAAAAAATAATGCCTTGCCAAGCTAGGTTAACCTAATCAAGAAATTTTTAAAGAGTGGAGAGATAGAGGAGAATATCAAAAATCTCAAGAGGTTTAAGATCAAGGCCACCCAACGCATCTTAATTGGTAAAAAAATATTTTAGAGGTTAGTAACCTCTTTGAATTTAAGGGTGTTAGAGATAGTTAGTAGAAGGAACCTACTGAAGTACAGTCAGGAGAACATAGAAGTCATTTAGGAGGAAGAACACTGACTCATAACATTCTTCACCAATGGTACTTTCAGACACCTTTGAGAGGAAGTAGATGACATTTTGCTAAAATATGTGACTAGCTATAGAAATTCACACCTATGCAATTATAGATACCACAACCTTTATGGCTAATAACCTATCCTTGGTTTTTAGTTATCTCAAGAATAGATCTAGTAGTTATTTTACCACTCACTGCTGACTAACAGAGGTTCATACTAATCATGATCAACTACGACATCATGTGGATGAAAGACAATCCACTTGCTAGAATTATAGTGTGGATAATTCAAAATTTTATATGGATTGATGTTATTTGAAGGTATGGATTACCAATGTCAATCATCACAAACAATAACCCCCAACTTATTGATGATTAGAGTTTGAAAGAATTTTATGTGTTCTTTGGAATATACCTCAAATTTACTTATGTGCATCACTCCCAAATTAATGGACAAGTTAAAGCCCCAAACCTAAAAGTAAGAAAAATATTAATGGAGCCAAGACAAAGTAAGCTAATGCTCTACTTGTTGTGCTAAAAATACTTAGAAAAACACCACATAATATAATTTGATAGACATAAATCACTTTATTACATGGAGCACAAGCAAATGTACATGTCATATATGAACTACATAGTCAAAGGTTAACAATGACTATGAACCATACAAAAGAAATTGCTGAGTGGGAGAACACCAATATAGAAGTCATGGAGATGGTACTTGAATTTCTAAAAGAACTATGTACGTAAGGTTCTTTAAGAAAAGAGGAGACTAAGAGAAGAATGGCAAAGTTTTATAATAGTAGTATAAAGTGGAAACACTTTAGGATCAATAACTTAGTATTGAAGAAAATTGATGCTATAGCTTATTAGAGCAGACTAAGAAAGTTGAAGCTACATCATAAAAAAAAGAAACTAGACTTTGCATTTTTTAGCTACAAACTTTTTCAACAGTTGATCTACCAAGAACTTAGAATATAATGGATATGAAGAAATTTTATCCCTAAGAAAAGTATTATTTTGTATTTGTCCTCTTTTCATATTACAAGTTGTTCTTTTTTTCATGTCTAATATTTTTTTATTGTTAGAATATAGCATTACTCTCCATTTTTTTATGGTACTCACCTTAGAGATCTATGATAAATTTTAGCACTCTATTAGAGTACATGTGCACTAGCTGCAAGTTAATAATGTTTATAGAGCAAGCATACTAAATAAAGTTGAGTAAATGAAATAAAAAATTAAAGCAACGATCATTTAAATTAAGATGATTAAATTTTAAAGTGAAACATTTTTAACTCAGAGAGCTAACCAAATTTGGCTTGAGTAAGAATGTGAGAAGATTACTCACTACAAAAGACCTAAGGCCCTTAAAAGAAGGAATGTTCACACAAACTATAATCACTTAAATTTACTCATCTTAACTTATTAAAAAAATTCTTTAATCATTATGCAAGTGAATGCCTTCTATGCAACCAAGTGTGCATGAGTCAATAAGAATAATAGCTTTCATGCATTCAAATTTCCATGAGGTAGATGATGGAAGTCCTTTCAATGCACCCAAGTGTGCGTTAAGTGACTATAAATCAAAGCCTCCATTATACCTAAGTGTGTGTTAAATGACTACAAATCAAAGCCTTCATCACGATAAGGTGTCTGTTTGGAAACTACAAATCAAAAACTTCAATACCATAAATACATGTTAGGTGATTAGAAATCAAATCCTTCAATGAACCAAAGTGTGTTATAGGAAACTACAAAATAAAGCCTTCAATACCCACAAGTGTGTATTAAGCGAGGAATTACTTTTCCCTCAAGCATTTCTCTATAGGCTAACATATACAACTACTAAGTTAAATGAGTATGATATAATAAAGGTTCTTATTAAAGAGGGAGTCCAATTCCATAGCAATATGAGTTCATATGATAATAAAAGTAAATTATGGAAACATTCAATGTAAGGCGAGTAAAAGTATAAGAATTCATTTTTTATTTAGAAAAGTAATTACATTTGGTGAGTATAGATTACAAAATATGATAAATGTATAATTAATCTTTACTCACTTATAAGAACCTCATAAAACATTTATAAGGGAAAATTTAAATAGAGAATAAAAGCCTAGTTGCTACTTTCCTCATCACAATCCTTAGACTCAATCAAATTAAAGACATTATTAGAGTTAGAGAATTTGTAATCTAATTAATCATGGTCAACTAATTTTTGGATAGTAAACTTGGCACTAAAAAACATTGATTTTATCATATATTTATACTTTGTAGAATTAAAGTAATTAGTAAACACCTCTTCTTTTTCCTTCCACTTTGCCTCTTTTTGTTAAAAATCTTCATTCTGTTGAGTGAGGTCAATAACAAGTTATTTATTCTCTTCTGCTAGGTGAGTAAGCTCTATCGCCACTTGCTCCTCATCTTGGTGATGGACATGTGTTGTTAGCTTTAATATGCTTCCCTCAGTAGCCTGCTAGTCCTTCTGGGTTATTTAACGATGGTAAAACCTCTTGCAAAGCAACTTGCATGCCTGATCGAGCTCTCAATAGTAAATAACTCTTTTAGCATAGCCATATACTCTCAGCTAAGCACCAAGGATAACTATCACACTAATGTTGTGTGATCATGATATCATAGTGAAACAACTTTTGGGAACTAACTGAATAGAAGTATCTAACTCAATTGACATGATAGCTGAGCTAAGACTAAAAGACTCACTAGCTAGCTTCTTGGTACAAGTAGTATAATTCTCCACTAGCTTGATTGTCCAACTCATCAACATTTATCTTTGTATTATCTTGTTTATTCGTAGGAGGGACTTTAGGAACTCAAGTAGTAGAAGCCACACTTGATGTTGTGGAACTCAAACTAGCAATATTCAGCATATCCATAATCCTTTAAAAATAAGCTCCATTATAATTAGCTCATTCTCCTCTTCTAATACACCAAGGAAGTTTAGAACCCATTTGTCAATCAAGCAAGAAGTAGATACATTATTCCCTATAAGAATCAACATTTTAGGAAAACCATAAAAGAAATGGTGACAAGTAAACCCAAGGAATGATGAGTAATTATGATATATGAACTCAAGAATACTATTAGATTTAAGGAAAACTTGATATTATAGTTCTTCCTTTCTATTTCACCATAACCTCCTCCTCCTCCTCAAGAGTCATCTTCAGGATAACAAAGTTCTTGATAGTGAGCATAGCAAGCTTGGTTGGCACTGATTAGTTTATTGAGCGCTTAATGAAATAAACCTATATAGTATTCACTCACTTCATAAAAATTAGGATCTCCATCAACTAAACATACATGAGGAATTAGAGGCCAAACCTAAAGTGGTTAAAAGGAACACTAAGCACATCAATCTTTATAGTATTCACTCATCAGTCTTCATGAGCTAATCACACTTTGTAGTTCATGTTCTCATAGCAATAGTTAAGGAAAATTATATCAACAATTTTTAGGTTAAGAACATAAGACATTGTGTAATCAAATAAAAGAAAATTGATAGAATTATTTTTTGAATCTACAACACCATACTCATTGAAGAAAGAAAAAGTGATAGAAAATAAAGAAAGAACTCATACTAAGAATAAATTGAATTTTCAAAAACCAAAAATGATTATAGTAACACTTAACTTTCAAAATAGAGTATTTATAGATAATATAACTCATCAATAATTGTAAATATGTCATGTAAAGTATTTAACATAAAATCTTTCCAAATTTTGGCACAAAGAAACACAAAAAGACATCACAATACATACCACCATATTGGGCTAAAAGTAATGCATCATCCATAAAGATAAAACTATCAAACTCACCACAAAACTAATGTCATCTAACTCAGTAAAATAAGTAATGTTATTTAGACTTTGTCAAAAAGCATAATATAGAGAAAGAAGAGATAAGCGAATATAGTGAATAAACTTTTTTTTACAAATAGACCAGCCATTATGACATAATGAAAAGCTTACATAGTAAGATCACTTGCACTTGCTCTCACAATTATTTATTACAAATAAATTATTTTTTCTAAAATTGTCAGTATACTAAGTGGCCCTTTATTCACTAGGCAAATTTGCTACCTATCAGAACTTGAGAAACACAATAATTTTGTCATAGTGGTAGAGAATGACCAGCTTAGTGTGTAGCTTTCTCACTTACCTTTTCAATAAAGTGAACCCAGAGACTAATGTAGCGACCAAACTCAAATCCTACTTTTAAGGAAAGTTTCTCTTTTCTTCAAAGAATAAACTTCAACAAAAAGATTGACCAAAATGGCATTCTCTAGAATGCAAACTTTGACTTCCTTAAAAGGAAAATACTTGCCCATCTGTGACTCATGACTTACACTGCTAGCTTGAAATGGGAGGCTAGATAGTTGGAATAACACATGTTATCAAGTATTTTCTTAGCAAAGAAGGCTCCACACTTAAAAGCCAATGGGGAGAAACTATGCTCTGGGTCAGATAGCAAGAAGGATCAACCTAAAGATTCATTACAAGAGTAGTCTCCTCTTATGAAGTTATGATTGTATCATGAAAAATCAAGTTAATGGTTATAGTAAAAAAAAACTTCAAAAAGGTAGTTAGCCACAAGGATTATCCTTAGACATGGATGCAACTATGAGATTAACTAAATATATCTTTACTTGGAGGAGGACCTAGAAACTCACTAACAGCAAGATAAATGACTAGTCGATGGATAAACTTATCCCACTTAGAAAGACTTCAAATAACCCACCTTCATGAGTTGGCTATGTATGCTGCTCATCTTTGAGGACTCTTAAACACTCATCACATTAATTTGTAAGAATAAACAACATAGAATTTAATTTTTTTCTATATGACTTACATGATCACAGAGTAGAAATAAGGAATAAGTACCTTAATAAGACATTCATCCACGAACTTTTGCTTTGAAAGTGATCTTGCTATTCTGCTCACTGGCACTTTCCACCAATGTCAAACAAGAAGAGGCATATCCGATTCTTCTTTCTCAACCTCATGAAGAGAAACACTCAACTATATAGTGGATACAAAAGTAGTTGGAAAACAAGTTGCAAGCTTCACTTGAGGAGCCATTTCCATAGTAGTCACTATAGTAGTAGTAAAATCACTAGCCATAATTACTAGCATAGCATATCTATAATTAAAAAATTAGCAAGAAAGTTGAATTTACCTACTTTCAATAGTACATCATCCATAATTCCTTTAGGTTTGTTTACTAAGCTATTGATGATAAATATGATGCAGTGGGGTGTTTCACTTTCTTCCATCCCAATTTCTTAAATATTGAGGGTGACATCAAATTTATGCTAGCTCCAATATTATTAAGTGAATTTTCAAAGTGTTCATCTTCTATAGAAAAAGGATAATGAAGATATATTAAACTTTTATATTGGTTAATAGCTTCATATTTAGCATGGTAATTGTTGACCTCATGTTTGGATGAGGTTAACATTTCTTCCAAAGACAATCACTATGACTTCTAATCTTAAATTAGAAATCTCCTAACTAAGCACCTAGGTCATCACACTTAGTGATCTAGTGCACTCTCCTTGGATTAATATAACTTAATGGGTTTAGTTAGATTCAACCCAAATATTGAACCTAAACATACAACAATCTAAATTTAAAAATTGATTAAGCCTAAATTAGGGTTTAATTAGGGAACTATACCTATTTACCTTAATTAAGCTAATGACCATATAAACCTAAATAAATTAAAATTAAATCAAAACTAAACCTAAAAGAAATGAATTTAGAAGCATAAAATCATGACATAAAATTAAATAAATACAAATCCAAACCAAAGGTCAAAGATTGGTTAACCCTTTTACATAGGTTTGACTTATGTGGATCCCACCAAGGTAAAGGTCAACCCATCAAAATTTGACCAAATAAAATCATTCCAAATCATTAGGATGATGATATGAACATTTGTAAATATGAATTTAAAAGAATCTAAGTCCAATGTGGCCTTAATTAGGCTAATTAGGTCATTTGACCTAAATGAACCTAATCTAGTCTTATTAGGCTTAAACTAAAATAAATTGTTCAAAATCATTTCAAAATGATTATTGAACATAAATTAACCCATAATTTGGTCCAATTTGTCCAATTTGGTCATTTGACCCAAATGAACCCAAACATAACCCATTAAGCCTAATTTTGGTCAACTGGGTTCAAAATAAAATAAAATTGGAATTGTCTAAACCAATGCATTCCAAATTACTTAGATTGAACCAATTGAAAATTAAACACATTATAATTAAGTCAAATAAACCATTTGACTTAATTAAACTCAACCTAAATCCGAATACATCAAAATGGACTAAACATAAAGTAAGCACCCCATAAATTTTAAAATCTTTAAAACCCTTTGATTAACAAGTTCATTAATGATTAAATGGACACAATCCAAACATTGATCTAAGGCTAATCTATCAAGTAAGGAAACTTAAATTAAACAAATAAAAGAAATCATTAAATAACATAATTCAAAAAAATATTAACCCAATCATCAACTAATTCCCTTAGGATGTAACCAAACCATTCCCAAACCTAATTAATGTTGATTCCTAACTAACATTAACCCACTTAATTAAATTCAAATAAATCCAAAACCAAAGAAGATGCCATGGAAATTCCAAGTCATGAATGTCCAAATCCAAGCTTATAGCCTCATTCCCTACTCCACCTCTTTAGCTTAGGACAGATGTGGGAGGACTAGTAAGCCATGTTATTAGTTTCCAAGGATTACAATCACCCAGCCATCCAAGAGGAAAGGGAACCATGCTTAAGATGCTTGACTTCAATGGCATCTTCACTTAAAGCTATTCCCTAGTGGAACAAGACCATCCCATCACCTTCCTTACATCACATGAAGTTGAAACCCATCTTCTCCTAATCCCCTCATAGCTAGGAGGCTGGAGAATGACCAAAGCCAATGAAATCCAAGTAGAGGTTGGTCTAAGTGGTGATCCAGAGGGAGGCAACTCAATTCTTTTGGTACACAAGCTTCCCACACCATTTCACAACTATTAGAGTCAACCCCACTGCTAGAGCTCACTTGGATTGAGGTATGCCATTAACGACCTCCCTTAAGCTTTCGAGTTTAGTACTTTTAGAAGGGAATTTGATCTCAAGTGAGATAAAACCATTTACATTTCCATAGTTAAGTTAAAATATATAAATCATTATAATCAATAAATCAAACATGTAAAATAAAAATGAATCAAATTAAGAGAATAAAAGATAAATATTAATTCAAAAGAGAAAACCAAAATCATAATTAACTTAAAAGAGAAAACCAAATTAAATATAATAATAAATGGATTACACCTCAAGTTAAAATTAATTCAAACTAACTAACAACATTATTAATAAATAAATATAAAATAAAAGGAAATAAACTGAACTAAGTCGAACCCACTAAATTCATGTTAAATTAAAATACTTAGGATTTTAGTTAGACTTTTAGGTTTAATTTTTACCTTAGAATAAAGGTATCATCATATTAGTAAATGTACCTATAATGAAGACAAAAACCTTTATGTTAGGTCATTCTATGAATTTTAAAATAATAAAATGTACCTAAAATGTAGATGAAAAAAATCAATAAATTATTAAATCATTTGAATTGAAATCACTAAAAGGTAAATGAATAAATACTCAACCAAAAAGTGAAACCTAAAATCTTAGCAATGTCTTTCCACTCAAACCCTTTTTCTTCACATACTAGAATTATAAGTCATGGACTCCAGACTTAGGATAGGTCATTCTATGATTTTTTTGTAATTTTGTTTGATGTTGAGATGAGAATTTCTTTTATTGTTTTGTGGTGTACTATTTTAGATTGGATGGCTAAGACTAATTGTCATTAGTCTGGATGGTAGGACGTCATTTCTAGAATTAGTATTATCTTTTGCAAGGGCCTATGTTAAAAGGACCGCCATCATAAATATAAATTATAAAATTATTATTTACTTGCAGTTGTTGAATAGTCCCTTAACATATCCCATAGGACAAGTGGGCTTAGCAAGAAACTAATGTTAAACCCTTATGTTTATAAAATATAAATATTGTGTGTTGTTTATATTTTCTTAATATTTGTTTTGCAAGGCATAGAATTTATTTTTCAATTTAAAGATGTAAATTTGAGCTTAGAATTAGGTTAGGATCTATAGAGTCTAAGATTAGCAGGAGCTGACCCTACTAGGAGATGGTGTAGAGGTCCACTGTGATGCCCATTGAAGGCCCCTAAAGGAGATGATCCTAGAAAGAAGACCCATAGATCTAGAATTTTCTAGGCCAGGTTGTATAAAGGTAGAGCTTGGCTACCCATTTTCTTTTCTTCTAGGGTGTACAATGGTACCCGATCGTACTGGTTTGTTTTATAAATTTAAATTAGTTTAATTTATTTTAGGGTCACGATAGAATCAACCTACTTTTTTCAGTTTCTTTTTATGTTGTACTCTTCTATGATGAATGCTTGGATGTAGGCTCATAGAAAAAAAAATTAAACATTCTACCCAATTAAATTTAATCAATTTAAGCATAAAAATAATCTAAATTAAAACCTCATTTAAATTAAAGCCTTTGGGAACAACTTAAAATTAATTAAAAACCAATTAGCTCATGAAAAACATCCCATCATATTGCTTCAATTTTTGAATTGGGCAACTTCTCCTATTACACATAAGGGGCATCTGACCCATGATGATAACTGCATTCTTGGGGAAGCATGCCTTCTATTATTGATTTGGCCCATGACTTTATTCTATTGCATACCATGTAGGCATAAATTGCATACCTATGGCCTAAAGTGATCATCGAGTCAAAATGTTAAAAATCAAAAAAATGCACTAGTTAGTGCATTTTATATCCTACATTATCTTATGGATTAGGAAGTGAGTCTAGTATTCTTAGATTCCTTTCTTAAAAATGTAACAGCCCAGCCATCTTGCATTCATAAGACTTGGCATCAGCTGTTAGCTGACAGCCCCTTCAGGGGGGTTATAAGTCCAGAAGATTCAAAAATTGTTTGGTTCTCTCAGGTGAGAGAACAACTGATAATTCCCAAAATAAAACTAGGTTGAGCATCTAACATGTGTCAGAAGCACTTGTATATTAGGTTCTAAAGTGTCCTTCTTGGAGTAAGTCTTCAAACTGAGGCATTTCTACAGTCTTGTGCTGCTAGAATTTAAGTCCTAGAATTCTATGAAAATATAGACTCAAAATTTAAATTAAATTCTAAAATTCAAAGCCCAATTATAGGATAGTTGAAGTGTCTACTAGCATCCCAATATCAATAGGCATTTCTTACTTTATCTCATTTGGCATCCAAAAATAACTCTATCCACTTTGGACCAATCCCAATTGAATTTCCAAAAATCAATCCTTTGAAAACCAACTTAGAAATCTTTAGAAATAATGACTTATTTCTTTAATCAATAGTTTTCTTAGGAAGAGACTCTTCTTAAGATGTAATTAACAATAGAGGCTTACCTCTCTAGGAAACCATGAACCCATTTTAAAATAAACCCTATTCTTCTTTCCATGTAATTCAGGTAAAAAATCTCTATTACACGAAAGACCCGTTAGCCTTAGGAGTCTTTTATTAAATGATCAAATCCATTATAGAAAAACATATTTATCTTCTAAGATAATATGTTTACTCTTTAATTCTACGTTTGATCAACCAAATAAGAAATTTCTAAACTCTATGTTGTGTCAAATAAATTTTTTATCATCAGTAATGTATCGTTCAACTAAACTATTATTTTATGCTTATCTAGTTTTCTCTTTCTGGCCAAAATTTCCTTCATAAACTTTATATTATTAGTCATTTATTCTAAAGTATTAGCAAAATATAATTTAATAAGAAGTTTATTGAATACCTCTAAGAACTTTAAAATTGTTGGTCTAGATTTTTCTTTTAGAGTCCCTAAGGGTAAGAAAATGGTAGCATATATGGTGGAAAATTATCTAGAAATATCTTTAATTAGGTGGTGGCCTTTCTTTGTCCTCAATCTTCTTTTGTTGATACTATTTTCTCTTACATTAGGCCTCTCTATATCCATAGGTTCCCCAATTGAATTTAGGGTTTTGGGCCTCTTTTTTTAATAGTGTTTCTAACAATTTTCCTCTTCTCAATGAGATAGGGTTGACATGATTTTTAGGTTTCATCTCTATATTGATTAGGAGCTCTCCTAGCTCATGGGTAGATAGTTATTATGAAAGAAACCCAATCTAAAATTTATTGTTCTTGATTGTTGTCTCTTATCCACACAAGATGGCATGACATTTATATTGGTCTTAAATTGATGGGTGGTTATTATCAGCTATACGAAGAAATCCTTTAATGAGGGACCCTCTAATGTTTTTATACCTTAGGCTTAGCTATGGAGCAAAGCTCGGCTACTTGTTGCCTCTATTCTAATGGAAGCTTGGTGGTTGTTGGTAACCACCTAGCTATTACCCCACTAGAGTGTTCTTCTACAAAAAGTTGGCTCCTCCACCCAAGATCATATCCATTGGAGAAAAAATTGTTAGCTTACTAGTTCCTCACAAAGTTTACTTGATTTAAATAAGGCTATAGAAAGGAGTTATTTTTTTTTTCCATTTTCTGCTATTATGAAAATCTTCACATTGATCATAACAAAAGAGGGGTACATGCATCACAAGTGCTATGAGATTATGGAGTTACTTTACCAATAAAAAAACCTGCATGGGGAGATCTACAATTGAATCTTTCTCTTGCACTAGGCTTCTTCAATATAATCCTTTCACTTAGCAATAAGTAGTTGTTCATGGATATCTCTTATAGTTACTTATAGCTTTTAAGTTTTGCTCATAAAATTTCTGCTAAATGTGGCATCAATTATTGTTCTTACAACCCAATGAAGCCATTATAAAAGGTTTACACTTGCATCCATTTTGTAAGGCTATGGAGTAAGCATCACTTTAAGAGTTCCTTAAACCTCTCCCAATTATTGATGAGATATACTTTGATAGAAAAGTCTAAACTAGATCATCTCAATTCATGATGAATTAGCTAACAAATGAGTTAAGCTAGTTTTTGGCTAAGTCCCTTAGTTAAAAAAAGAATAACAATAATATGGTGGCATCGTATGATACTCCATTATTGTTGAAAGTATCATATATCACAATGAAATTTATAATATGCACATTCAGATGTTTAGTGGTAAGGTCCCATAATTGAAGCTCTAGATCATATGTAAGGTGGTAGACTTGACCTTGAAGTTGTTTGCCTATACACTTGGCCTGACAATAGCATCATTGATTTTATGTGTTGTAGGAAGTGTAGTTTCTGAGTGCTTTTGTCACCATGGACATGCTTTCATATCCTTTCAAGTTAGCCATTTGTCCTACCTCTATCAAGTTACTTTCTTTCTCTTCCTAAGTCTTCTTAGAAGAGTTCATTTGATTCCATATCTTTAATAAGTGGTGTTGCACCACTAGACTAGTGCTTACGTAATAGTCAAACTACAAAATAAAGTAATATATATATATATATATATATATATATATATATATATATATATATATATATATATATATATATATATATATATATATGTATATAAATAAACTAAAACAAAATTAGTAAATAAATGTAAAAAGTGGAATGTAATAAAAATCAATTTAGTTTAAATATTGGCATTGCGATCCCCATTGCACTATTAAATTTAATGCTACGTGTGATGAACCATATGTGCAAGAGTCCATGATCGCCTTAAGTAATAAAGAGCGATTGGAGTATCATCCCTTGAGGATTAGATATTGATTACTAAAATTGGTTGATTATTTATTATTTAGATGGTGAGATTGGGGTGTCAAGCCAAAAACTAAAATCTACTACTAAGTTTGCAAAGAAAGCTAACTGACTAACTTTAGTAAGAATTTATGTGGGTGATAATAATATGATTAAACATAGGGATTGTGCTTCCCAATCTTATGTTTTTATAGTTAAAACATTAATTTAATAATGAGTTAATTTTACTAAAGTTTGATCAAGATAGTTGTTACCTATCTCTAAAAAATTGAGATTATTATTATTTCTTATAGTACCTACCTACTCATAGTAATAAATTCAACACAAGAGAATCTATCAAAGCTCTTAGGATTGTAAAATGCTCTACATGACTTTATGGTAAATATATTCAACCTACAACCCATTGTAGTACTTTGCCTTTCTTGAGTCTATTTTTCACCTCTCAATTCTTATTAAACCACAAATTTATTGAAATATGCCCAATTAAATCAATAAGTGATAATGCTCATAACAAAATATGTGGTATTTAAGAGAAAATAAAACTTATATTGAGTTCACATCTTGTGTAACTTACTTTTTGATTTGATGATAAGAAACCTTATGTAGTATAGAGTATTGATTTATTAAGTTTTTTTATAAGTTTTCATTAACATTTATTTAACAAGTATATGCTTAAAATTATGATTATCATTATAAATTATTATGATTATCATTACAAATTTTGGATTTTAATATAACAAGTATATGCTTAAAATTGCTAATATTTATTTTTTAACATTATAGAAAAATTAACAATGTCACCAAGCTAGAGCAATCAAAATCAAAATTCTATAAACTTGATGAGTTTCAGATGTCATTAGGTTGTATTATGCATTTTTTTCACAAATGTGCTCATAATTAAAATAAATTTCAAACATATATTTACATTATTGAATTACATTTTTAACACTGAAAAAACTTTTGCATACATAAATTATTTTACACAAAATATAATGAATAATTTTTTGTGTTAAATTAATATTATGCAACATTTTTTAACTTAATCAATTGTATGTATTTCAATATTAATACTTAAATTATATTTAGTTAATCAAAATTATTGCATAAATTTATCACTTAAAATATTGATATATACATAATTATATATTCATGTTAAATTAGACCAATTATTCTTTTAATAAAAGTAAAATTACTAACAGTTTTTTTAGTAAATAAATGGTTATTTTATTTTGATTTTATTTCATGTTATTTGAATCTATTTGGCCATATATAAGGTATATATATATGTAAACCTTGTACGTTGCATAATTAGTTTCTATGTATCCAAACCTCTATATTTTTTTCATGATATAATTTTATATTTTAATAAATTTTTTTCTTCTTTGCCTCTTTTATTTGAATTAAAAATAAGCTTCTTAAATGCCTTAGCCATATAGACTGAATTGAATTACCATATTACATCTAAAATAGGAGGGCTCAATTATATATTAAATGGATTTGATATAATTTAATTTTTATTAAAACCTTTTTTTCTTGCCTTGGATATTCACCTCTTTGAGGATGTGCTAAAAAACTTTTTCTTAACCTAAACTCTAATTTTCTTGGTGACTACACAAGTGAGGTAATCCAAAATCGAGTCCTAATGTATATAGACAAAATTTTCACATTTCAACAATTTTTGTGTGGTATTTGATGTAAATTGATCACTTGCCTCTCTAAGATCTCTACTAATGAAAGTTATTTCAAATATAAGGAAGGTACGTTTCAAAGGATTGAGGTGCTCTTTTCATAAATTTTTAAACATTTTTTCAAGATCTATTATCTTCAAGTTTATATATATATATATATATATATATAGATATATATATATATACACAAAACTTATATTTATAATTATTTTCTATACCGTATCCAAATTCCTATATTTTTCTCTTAATATAATTCTATGTTTCACTGATTATTTTTATTTCTAATCTCCTCTATTTAATTTCAAAATAATCTTCTTAAATTCCTTGGTCATGTAAACTGAATTAAATTACTATATTACACCTAAAATTGGAGGGGTCAATAATATATTGAGGGTATTTGATCTAATTTTATTTTTATGAAAACCTTGTTACTTATTTCTTTCATTGGTTGTTTTCCTCTCTGAGAATTTGCTTAAACACTTTTTTAAGCTAAACCATGATTTTCTTAGTGGCTATACAAGATAAGTAATCCAAAACTGAGCCATAATTATTAGAGACAAAATTGTACATTTCAATAATTTTTGGGTGGTATTTGATGTAAACTTTTCACTTTACTCTATAAGATCTCCTCTCAAGAATGCTAATTCATGTAAGAAGAAGGAATGTTTCAAAGGATTGAGATGTTTCAAAGTATGATCTATTCACTTCAAGTTTTATTTTATTCTGGTGACTAAAATTTAGACAATTAATTTCTTTCTTTCACTTCTTTTTTTTAATCGATCATATTCTAATTAAAAATCTTATAATCACTTGATTTATTTTAGACCATATATCTCATTTTATATTTAATTAACTTTTTATGAATCTCATGATCTAAATTTTGATGAAATTAAAGCATGTTTGTCTCAAAACTAATTCAATTATTTCATAATTATGGTCTTACATTCCTTGTTAAATTAAGTTATTCTTGCACACTTCATTGGAGTTAAAAGTTTTACTTACTATAATCTTTGTGTTTGTAAGATTGTGATCATTTAATTTATATTCAAAATTTATTTAGAGTTATTCTTCAATGAAAACATAGTCATACAAATAATTATTGGTTGTTGAATTTTTTTTAATTATATGGAACTTTATATTCTCATTTAGAGCATATCAAATTGTTGTTTATATTTAATTTGTACTTGCAACATTCTGATTTTTTAATGGAAGCATTATTTAGAAAAATTATTCTTTTCAGATTGATTAAATAAATTTAATATTTGTTGAAATATTAGTTTCATGATAAAAAATATTGAAATTTAATTTACTTTAGTTGTTTTTTATATTATTTTAATTAATCATTGCATTTGACACTAGATTTTTGTTTTATTGGATTCATATATATTCTAGAATTAAACATGTGTTGTTGAAATAAATTAGTAGCTAGTGAAAACAAAATCTTTTTGTGGAGAAATCATTTTAAATTCATAAAATTTTTATATTAATTAAAATGAGTTCAAAATTATTTTTTGTTTCCTAAAATTTAAATTTAAGCATAAAGAATATCAAAATACACATTTAGAAAATATTTTAAAATTAAGTGATCACTCATATAAAAGCATATCTATTATAAGCATCAATTAGGAAAAACAAGTTAAACATTACATGCAAAATTTGGTGAGCTATCTATTCATCATAATTATTGCAAATGTATTTTGATTGTAAGGTTATCATTTGTGAGTTTTAAGATCACCATTTAATGGGTAGTTGCAATAATTTTAGTTCACACTTGTTAAAATTTTAAAATCAAAGCTATTAAGTTATAATAATTTATTAAATCCTCCCACACACACACACACACACACACACCCCTCATAGTTTCCACAATCAACTCAACACTCCAAATCATTTAAAAATTAAAAATTAACACAAAAGAAACATGGTCATAAGCCAACCACTAGGAGAGGAGATTAGTACATGAAGAAAGAAATAAAACATTAAAAGCATGTATAGGACATGATTATGATAAAAAGTAATAAATAAGAAATAAAAATCAAGGTGGTGATGTTGGGAATGTCTTCTTCATTGCCTATGCTCCTTTCTCTTGATATCATACTAATTACTTCACCTAGAACCATTAAGGATCCTCCAACTCTTAGACCATCCAAAAACTCGAGGAAAATAGATGAATATGAAAGAAGAAGTCCCTAAATATATTCACATAATTTTCTTAAATAGGGTTGCACTATATCTCCCTAAAAAAGTATATAGTTAATAAAAATTTAAGGGAATTCATAGTAGTTGCCAAGCCAATGCTTAGGTGCCAAGGTTGAGCACCTAAGCTCCATGATTTTTATTTACAACATTAATCAAATTAAGCTTATTGATGACATGAATTAGAGAACTCAAATTTCACTTAATTTAATTTTATTAACATATTAAGATATTCAAAAATGTATTATGATTAAGGAGATAAGGTCAAACCATATAATGATGTATTTTGATTGTCTTAAAAATGATGAAAATGCCTCTCTAAAAATTTATAAATAATATTCATTTTAAACATTAATAGAAAACATTTGGTTGAGCAAATTCTTGAGTTTGAAGAATTTTAGACCTCAATCTACTATTGATGTACAACATCATGTTGATTAAGAAATAAGAGGTCAATGTTTTTTTATTAGATCTCAAGCTAAAACCCAAGAAAATTTAAGAAAGAAGAATGTTTAGCCTATTAGCCTACCAAGGCCCACTTTATGATTCAATTTTAATTTTTAGTTTCTTTCCAGAAACATCAAGTTTGACATTTTTAATTTAAAATTTTAAAAGTATGACATGTGAGGTGATTGAATTCAAAGTAATAGCATGTGAAATGGGTGGATGCTTAAAACAATAAGGTATCTTATTGTTTCACATTAATGTGTCCACTTAACTTTCTCTCCATATTTTAAAGTTTTTTTTCTTTTGAAAGATTATTATAAAGGCTATAAATGGCCCTCAACCTCCTTTTTTTTTCTAGAATGAAAGGAGATCTTTTATCAATTACAAATTATTTGAGTTGTTCTTGTGGTTTGAGAGCCTTAGAGGCCAATCCTTAGCAATCCTTGATGAGCGCTAGTTATCTAATATATCTTCTTTTTTGTCACCTCCATTACCCAAGATAATATATTTTAATCTTTCTCGTAATTATTAACATTATTTACAACTATCCAATAATCTTTTTACTCTTTTCCATAAGCCAACATGATTATTTCACTTATTAATACCTCTACTTCACTAATCACAATATTGTCCTAGTCTTTACATCAAAATAACCTCCTAAATCCTATAATTCTCTATC
The DNA here is from genome assembly GCA_021442155.1 of Cymbidium sinense. Taxonomy (NCBI): domain Eukaryota; kingdom Viridiplantae; phylum Streptophyta; class Magnoliopsida; order Asparagales; family Orchidaceae; genus Cymbidium; species Cymbidium sinense. The sequence continues at coordinate 76,328,510 of CM038227.1, forward strand.
AATGACTCTAGATCATTAATACATATCTTAACCTAAAACTCAACAAATATTTTTAGCCATTTACTTTACTTAATGCTCATTCCTTAAAATTGTAATTTAATCAACCCAATCTACCCCAAACTAGAGTAGTTTAGTTATTCTCACTATCAAATTATCCTATACCCATCATTATCCCACCAAAACTCCAAAATATACCCTTAGATATTAATCTAAAGATCCATGACAATTTAATTCTTTCAATATCACCAGAAGAACACCAACCTCCATCAACTATCACTCAACATTCAGCATTAATCAACGTTGACACTTATCACCACCATTATCAAAAATCACTTGCAAACTAATATTAACATTCTTATTATCTAAAGCTCAATTTCATCACCACTAAACATCAATCATCAACTAACATTATGAAAATCATCTCTACAAGAAGAACTACATGTCAATCAACATTAATACCTATCTATCATCTACTAACATTTGATGCAAGCCATCTAGATTATTTGATCTCCTCTTTTTGAAGTTGAATGTTTGTTAGATTGCCTGACATTATTTTAAGATTATTATTCTTTGTTGATGATCATCCAATACTTGCTAAAGAATAATATTTGACATCCATTAGCCATCAGCATTGAATGTAAGGCTTCATAATTACCATGTCCTCATTATATAAAAAAAGATTGAGTTAGACTACCTAATGTCATTTAAGTTACTACACTTTTAAAATTCTTTAGCAATTACTACAAAATACATGTTAAATAATGTCTTCATTTATATGTCACCACCAATATCTAATATAAGCCATATGGTTTTCTAGTCTCCTATCTTATCAAAAGAATGACCAAATTTGTTTGTTTCATATTGCTAAACCTAAAAAATTTATTCTCATGCATCCTTCGATGTACTCCTTGTGAGAATTTTTATTTGGAACACCATGTAGATCTTTGGGGTTCTTATTTAGGTAATTAAATACATTATTAAGGGATAAATATATTATCTCAAAAGATAAACTTATTACCCTATAATAGATTTTATTACTTAATAAAGACTCCTAAGGCCAATCTCATTCATTACAGATAATTCAAAGGCTGTAAATTTGTGGCCAATAAACTGGACTTTAACCTATCAGACTAACCTTACTATCGAAATGACAAGATTGTATATTGGAAAAAACCTCTTGACCATATTATTAAAATTAATACTGATGGCTCTGTCTCTCATAATGGCTCTAGTTGTGGTGGCATTTTTAGAAACTCTAAGGGTATAGTACTATGTGCTTTTGCTTATCCCCTTATTTCCTGCACTATCCCATTTACTGAGCTTATGCCAGTCTACAAAGATCTTGAGATTTGCCTCCAAAATGGCTGGCTCAATATTTAGATTGAGGTGGATGCTCTTCTGCTGATTGATCTTTTGACTTCCACCAAAATGAGCGACGAATTGTACTACCTCCTCAAGCAAACTAGAGCTCTTCTTTCCCAACCCAATTTTAGCATCACTCATGTTTTGCATGAAGGAAATGGCCGACTACCTTGCCATGTGCTAGATCGATGGTGTCATCTTCTTTGATCAACTCACCTTACCCAAACACTTGTGTGGGCTAGTTAACTTGGACAATCGGGTTTCCTTATCTCTAACTTAATCTAACCTTTTGATGTATACCATTGGTCTTTAACTGCCTCTTTATTTTATGGCTTTCGCTTTTTTTTGTGTCTTTTGTGGATGTTTCACATGGATATTACTTACTGTCTTGATCTCTGTGCCATGATTTGGTGTTTTAATAGCTTCTCCTCTATTTGGAGGCTCTCTGCTCTTGGCATTTACACTGATAAAGGGCTACTGTTGAGCTATGTGCATACTAATACCCTACATTGGAATTTTGTTGAGCTATGTGTCAGCTGCTATTGGTTTTATAACACCACTCCTATTTGGGATTTTAATATCAATCCTGCTTTCATTCCTAATCCTAGGGGGCTTAATCATTGCTAGATGGAGATATTTATTTTGATGGGTTTAGCTCGCCATTAATTTTGCAACTTTGTTTCAAAGATATTACTGCATGGAGCATCTTAGTTACCTATGTTGTTTCTATGCATTGTATTAGTGTTCACTATGCTGGTTGCAATATTTATTTTGATGATTTACTATTAGGTTGTTGGATTTTAGCTGATAATGACTGGTGGCTGGCTTTTGACATGCTGCTTGTCTCCCTATTAGATCTTGTCGCTATCGATATTCTCTTTGACTCTAGCTTTGAGCTGATGTTTTCCTTTTATTTTTGGGAGTTATCTTTTATTTTATTTTTCTGCATGAAGAGGTTTTTTGGCCTTTGGTAAATCTCTTTTATTTCTCTTGTCTGGAGAGAATTTGTTTTTTGCTGGTTATTTTCTCTTGCTCCCTGGAGGAATGGGTTTTCTTGTTGCCTCTCTTTTTGGTTTTTACTTTGTTTCCCTCTCATTCCGGGCCTTGCTAGATTGTATTTCGATCTGGAAAGGTCTTGTTATTCCTCTCAATGCTAGTCATTGGTTTTTTTGGGACGTTTCCAGTTGTTTTTTGTGACTTATGGATGTTTTTTGATTCTCGATTCTCCAATTATTTGTGTTATTATCAGCTGGGCTATTTTTGATCAAACATGGTGTTGCTCTTTTCATCCTGGTTCTATTTTCCATAGTCAGAATTCTTCTCTTTTATTATGGGATTGATTTTATTCACTCTTTATTCTTAATGGCTTTTCCTATGGTCAACTTGTTGGTATCTCCCTTCTTAGTTGTTGGCTGAATTGGACCCTTGAGGCTACTGTCAATCTTACTATTTTTGGACTTGTTTCCCATACTCAGTAGGTTTGGAGTTACTTAATGGATTTTTATTCTGCCTTTGCTAAGGTTGTGGGTAAAAATTGTAACAATGTCTTCACAGTTGGTTTTGGAATTTTGAGTACCTTGCCCAGCACATTTTCTTTATTTTTCTTCCTGTCTTTGCTGTTAACATCTGGGTTGTTGTTGGTCTTCCCTGCTGCTGGTTTCCCTCTGTACGCCACGATGGGAACAAGCAAATCTTGAAGATCATTCTTCTGTTCTGCTTGAACTTAATCAATGGTTTTATCTTATATGCATAATTGGGTTATTGGCCATCCTCCTGGTTATTACTGTCATTATTGGCAGAATTGGATTAAAGTGTCTGCTACTAAGCAACCTGCTACTGAACTGTTTGCATTGAATGTCTCTTATTGGATTGGTTTGTGGTGGGGAGCTGTTCATTACCTATCCCTCCCTATCTGCTACATTCTGCTCATTCCTACTGATTTCTGTAACTGTACACAGCTGAGTTGGGGTTTTACTGACTTTCTTGCTTCTTGTAGCTTAATTACTTTTGTCCAAGGTTGGATAGCTGTTGAGCATCAAATGGTTGCAACCTTCCTTATTGCTGTTACTTTCCTGTTTGTGAAATCCCATGTCTACTTTAATATCTCTTTGCAGGAATGGAATTATATCATTACCTTCATTGTTGGATTTTGGTTTTTAGAGTATTTTGCTCAGCAAGTGCTCTTTGTTTTTTTTGTCTTATTTTGCTGCTAATATCTGGGCTGTTGTTGATCTTTCCTGCTGTTATTTTCCCTCTCTTGGCTATGATGAGAACATGCAGATCATGAGGAGTACTCTTCTGCTTTACCTGGTCTTAATCACTATTTTACCTTTTATAGATAGTTGGGTTATTGGTCACCCAACTAGTTATTACTGTTATTGCTTTTGGCAGAACTGGATTACTGTTTCTACTATTAAGCAACTTGTTACTGAACTTTTTGCTCTGATTATCTCTTACTGGAATTTTTTGTGGTGGGGAGAGCCTCCAAATAATAGAGAAGCTGCTCTCTACCTTATTTTTACTATCTGCTACTTTCTTTCCAACCCATCTGACTTTTGTAACTGTGGGCAATTGGGCTGGGGGTTTGCTGACTTTTTGGTTTCTTGCAGCTTACTTAATTCACCTGGATGGAAATGTGGTGTTGCATATTGGTTGTTTGTTGCTTATGGTCTTTGCAGCCAGCCTAAAAACCATTTTATTTCTTGCTTCTCTTATCTTTTGCCTAGCTTTGTTAGACTTATGCATATCACTGTTAAGATGATCTTAACTAATTCATATTCAAACCTTATCATGCTCTATCTAAATGGGTGGACTTTTAGTGAGCTTGCTGTGTAATGCTGAATATGATGAACAACTTGTATTGGTGCTGGGAATTCATTGACATGGTGTCTTATATCGGGTCCTTCAACCAGGATGGGAACCCCTTTCTCATTCTTACTTTGCTGGCTCTCTATCTACCTTGTATATGGTTTTGATTATATTTGCAGGTACTAAGGATATCAAGACCATCACCAAATGGATGCTATACAGGTGCTTTTCCTTTTTTTTTCTTGCAGGTTACTCCATTGTGTCCGAAATTCTCACATCCTGTAGAACATTGACCCTTATCCTTCATTTTCTGTTAATCAACTTGTATCTTTTGCTTGCTTTTTATTTTCTTTTGCTTTTGGATGCACTTAGGTAGGGGATTCACTCCCTAGGCTGATTGTAGCTCTTTGAGCAGTAGTTCTGGAGTTTATCCCCTTTAAGGACCTTGTAACCCTTTTTTTGTGGCAAAAAAATTCCCCTTATATGGGGTTTCCCAAAAAAAAAAGACTCCTAAGGTTGATAGGTCTTTAATGTACTTGATGTTTTTCCCCTAAACTACCTGAAGAAGTAGGACAGGGTTTATTTTGTTGCAAAGTTGGTAGTTCCCTATAAGGGCAAGCCTCTATAGTTAATTAAATCTTAGGAATGAAGGATCTCTTCTTAAGAATATTCTCAAATAAAGAAATAGAATTTTATTTCTATGGATTTTAATGATTGTCTTAAAAGGATGACAATTTAGAAATTCAATAGGGAACGCTCTCATAGGGGAAATAGTTCTTTTAAAGACCAATTCGGATTACATAGGAAATGTCAGTAGATATTGGGATGCCAAATAGGCATTCCAACTAACTTATCATTGAGCTTTACAATTTCAAGATTAAATTTAGTACAAATCTAGGACTTAGATTCTAGTAGCACAAGACTGCAAACATTCCTAGGGTTGAAGACTTATTCCTAAAATAATGCTTCATAACTTAAGTTTATAAGTGCTTCTAACTTAAGTCAGAGGCTCAACTTAATGCAACTTATGGGAATTGAGTGCTTAAGACCATCTAAGCAATTTTTAAATCCATGAGTTTAGTTTTCATGTTATAAAAGATTATTTGGCTTTTATATTTTGGGAATGAATTTAAGAACCTAACTAACTCCCTAATTCTAAAATTATCTTAGGTATGATATGCATCTAACTAATGCAAAAAAAAATTTCTTTACATATTTTTGAATCATAATTTATTTGAGGCCATGGGTATGCAATTTATGCTTACAATGATATACAGTTAGAAGTTGTCATGGGTCAAACCAAAAAGATAAAGCACACTTTCCCAAGAAGGGTGGGCATCCTCAGAGGTTAGATACCCCCTTATGTGCAATGAGTGAAGCACCCAATTCAATGAGAATGAATAATATGATATCATGTTTCTTAAAAGATAATTATTTCTAGTTGCTTTTAAGTTATACCTAATGATTGCTAAAAATAAACACCTTTAAGGAAATGCTCTGCCATCTTTATGGGATAGGCTGGGAGTACGTTTTTCCATAAGGCAAATTGATATATATTCAACCAGATTTCACTAACATTATGATAGGGTTTATTTAGTTTTGGGTTCTACTTCCTATGAGTGCAAGCCTCCATAGTTAATTACCGCTCTTATCATAGTAAGAGAGCACTCTCGATTAAGGTTGGAAACAAACATAACAAACATATCTATCTAAAATGCAATCAGTGTCTTAGAGTTGTGTGTGGCATAGATGACTGTCTTGTAGAAATTAGAAGTGTAATCCTTATCAAGATCTCATGATTCTATCATCCTGAGATTATGTTATTCTAATCTACCAACATAAGAGAAACATAGCTATAATATCTAGAGAAATTGATTAGTAGCGATGGGTTGCCTCATTTCAGGTATCTCGAGTAGACTTTAGAATTTTATTTTAAATGATGTAATACTGTTCACATGGTTAACATATTATAAGGTGGTAACATGGCAAACTGGCAGATGTTCACATGGTGAATGAATTTGAGGTTGGGCTTGCATCCCTTTGGAATGACAAATTTAGAGTTGTCCTACATGATGGATGGATATGAATTTTTTCATGTGGTGAATGAATTATCGTGTGTTCTCATGGCGAATGAATAGATGTTCACATGGTGAACGTATAGAAAGTTGGAACTTACATCCAAAATTAGGTTTGTCCATATGGTTGAACAGATACTAATTTGTTCACATGATGAACAATTTATGTGGTGACCATATGACAAATTAATAGATGTTCACATGATGAACGTACAAAAAGTTTGACATACATCCCTTTGGAATGTCAAAATTGGGGTGTTTGCATGGCAAGTGAATAGTTAAATTGGACTTACATTCTTTTGAATTGCCATATATATGAGTTATCCACATATTGAGTAAACATAGTTATCATTGCATAGAAAATGGATAAAATAAATAAATTTTATTAAAAGTATATAAAATTCTTCTCGTTTATTTTTTTTCTTTTTTCCTTCTCTCTTTTTTTATTTCGTAATTGTAATATTCAAATTTAGCAATTAAATTTCTCCTTTTAATAGAATTTTATGTTGTGCTTGTGTATTATTGTTGCTATTGATGCTCTAGGATAAAGAGGATAAAAATAAAAATTTTAACACTAATAAAAAAGTCATATCAGGGTATAGCGCCATGGTGCTAACATGCTAATGCCTTGGTGCTAAACATAAAATGAAGAACCTGAGAGGTGGGCACCATAGTGCTGTGGGATATTATTTCTTCCCTAGCAGAAAATTTGGTAAGCCTTTTATCATAAAAAGCAAAGCGACATAGTGTTGTGGCCTCATCCCCACAACACCGCAGTGCTGTAGGATTTTATTTCTTTTTTATCAAAATATTGTATGTCATATTCTAAGTGACACATGGGTATGGCGCCATGGTTAATGCTATGGTGCTATGGTTCTATGATCTTAGTTTACTTATATTAGGACATGGTGCCTTGGCACAGATGCTATGGCACCATGGCACTATGGGATTTCATTAAAGCACAGTGGCACTAATTCTTGGGAACTGAGGCACCGCTCTTATAATATGAATACCTGAGAGTACGGTAGCGATATTCAGTACCTCCATGCTGTAGGCCAAAATTTGAATTTAAAGTGTGAATCTTTCAATTTTTTTTAGAAATGTTAGCAGTGCTAGATTTTAAAATCGTATAGTACAGAGCACTCTTCTCCCTTATTTTAAATCAAAGATCATTGAAGGTGGGGGGGGGGTTCATCTCGTGTTGGATTAAATTTCAATGGTGGAGGTCTTCAAATCTCCAAGTTTTCCAAAACATATCAATGATCAACTGTGGGATTTTTATTAAACTAATAAGAAGGAACATAAATTCATTACCTAAAGTGAGAAAGCTTGGAGTGAAGTATGAGCACCAGTTTAGAGAAAGTGGAGTCAAGTGGGGAAATTATCTTTGGAGTGAACCACTCACTACAATTTATAGTAGTGATCTGACAACTATTCCATCTCAATAGTTGTTAATGTGAGTCAACACCATGATCGTGACATTGCAGTGTTGTATCATAATTTGACAGCTAAACTAGACAGTTAAGATGTGCCTCGATGCCAAGATCACGGTGTTGTACCATTATTAATAGCTAGATCAGGTGGTTATTTCTTCTAAAAGGCTACAACAGCACCTCGATGATATGAACTTAGGTTCGCATTACTATAGACAAAATAAAAAAATTTATTTTTATTTTATTAAATTTCTTTTGATGTAAACACCTAAGGCTTAAATTAACATGAGATTTTGAGTTTCTTTGTTTTTGTGTTTAAGTTATTTAGCTTAAGTTGGGTAGAAAAATTTAATTTTTCTAATAGCCTATCATTCTAGGCATTCCATCATAGAAATACAATCGCAGAATGAAACCTAAAAAAGCAAGATATTTCTATTGTGCATCCAAAATAAATCAAACCAAATTAATTAGCATAATAGGCCAATGCAATCGGGTACGACTATACACCTTATAGGAAAAAATAGGTAGCTGAGCTCTGCCCTCATACATCCTAGCCTAAAATAAAAAGTTTAATCTTTGGGGGTCTTCTTGTAGGATCTTCACCTTCTTTGGGAACCTCTCTGAGCTTCACAAGAAACCACTAAGACCACGCACTAGTAGCGTCAACTCCTATTACTCTTATATCCAATAGATCCTAACCTAATTCTAGGCTCAAATTACATTTAAAATTTTCAAAAGAATTCTTAAACCCTGCAAAACAAGCATTAGAAAATACATAGCACATCAAGAGTTATAATGCAAATATACAAGCTTAGTATTAGTTGCTTGCCAATCCCACCTATCTAATTACACTATGATTAAGGAATATATATATATATATATATATATATATATATATATATATATATATATATATATTATTGCAACAATCTCTTTTAGCAAAGCCCCCTGCAGAAAATAGTGATAATCTAAAAAGAACGTCCTATCATTCAAACTAACGAGCAAACAATACTAACTATCAAGTCTAAACATTACACCACAAAAAAAACATTTCACATCACATCATAGAATATCACAGAACATCAACCTAACCTAAGTCTAGGTTCAGTGACCTAATAATCTATCATGTGAAGAAATAAGCTTATATGGCATGACTTTACTAGGCATTTTAATTTCAGGTTTTAATTTGGTTTAATTTGATTTGAGATTTGATCTTTCACTTTTTATAATTTTTCTTGATAGGTACATGTCATTGTTAAACCAAAAGTTTGAAGTATGAAGACCTCCTTCGAACTAGTAGCCATGTGCCTCGGGTGTTTAGACTATATATCGTATGATAAATTTTAAAATAAAGATTATGTTATTCATTAACCCAAATGGATTTAAGGAATTAATTGAATTCCATATTTGGGTATGAAATTTAGAGGTTAATTAGTTTTGCAATTCAATTGATTAATTGATTCATTATGAATTTAATAAATTATTAACCTAAGGTTTGATTAAATTTTATGTTCTTAATTATTTCATTAAAACTTAAGTGTATAATTAATTAAATACATTGACATAAAAGGGATGGAAAATAGTCCACAAGTGTTCTAATGTTAATGAAAATGTTTTAAATTGATTTTACGAATTTTTATAATTTCTATATTTTTTGATTTATTATTTCATTTATATTTATCTAGAGATTAGAAATTTAACAAATTCAAATCAAGAGGTCATTTGACCTTAAAATGTTTATGGCAAGTGGGGTTCCTTATTAGTTTAAGTTCTCTAAAGTTTCACTTTAATCAAATGTGTAATTTAAGACTAATTAGGGGTTTTAATTATTTTATTAAATCTTAAATTAAGCCTAAATTAAATGAAGTTAATTAGGAGTTCTAATTTTCTTAAATTTTACCCTAGAAGATCAATCCATAGAGGTTTTATTTATATTATTTATAGTTTAGATTGATTTATTATAATTTTTTGAAGTGTAGATTAACTAATTGCATTAATTAACTAATTAACTCATTTTAGGGTTTATTATATTCCAGAGAGTTCTAATGATGTGTTTAGGTTCATTAGGTTTATTATAATGATTAAAGCTAGTTTATAATTTTCTATGATTTCTCTAATTTACTTTTAATTTATTTCACTAAATTAATAGTTTAAGATTTGAAATGTACATCTATTGATTCTCTTTCCAATAAATCATGAACAATTTATTCAAGGTAGGTTTTAACCTTAATTTCAATTCCCCAAAGTTTTAAATTAATTGGATTAATGGTTTGTATTTAACTTTAGTTTGATTATTTTTATTTTAACTTAAATTATCTCAAAAATACCTATTAAAAATTTGTGATATTTGGTTTAATGGATTCTGCACATTGAGATAAATCCATAGTGGCCTTATTTTTATTTTTTTAGTTGAGTATTTTATTTTTTATGAATTTTTAAAATTTTGGTGATTTTTCTATAATTTTTAAATCAAGATTTTCCTTCTTATGGTTCAGCCACATGGGATCCATGTGGATTCTATGTAATCTTGGTGGGCACACTGTTTGATCTGGGTCATCCAATCGAAGATCAAATAGCTCAGATTCATCTAGAGGTTTCCTATGGGATTTAAGTTAGAGATTTGACTAGATATCAGTAGTCCATTCTTAATAGAAGAAATGGATGGCAGAGATTCTATCTTTTCTATTAATCATGAAAACTGAGCATTGTCCATTAAATCAAAGTGATTTCTAGTAATCTAGCCAATGAAATCACTTAATTTTGATTACAAATCGATCAAGAACTCAAATAAAATGAATCAATATGGCCTGATCTCACTTGAGATCAAGTTCATTTTGAAATGGGCCATCACTTAATGCAAAAAGGGTTAGGTTCAAGGAATACCTCATCGACGATGATCTCTAATGGTGGGGATGATTCAAAAAGGTTTGTGGAGATGTGGCAAGCCTCTGGGTACAAGGAATTGACTTTCCTCCTCACGGATTGCTCTATAGGCCAAGCTTTATTTATTTTTTAGCAAGTATGGTTGATCTCCAGCTTATCGGTGGTGTGGGGATCTGAGGAAGGGTGTTAAGCTAATCTGATAATGAGGTAAACACTAATAAAGTAATGCTTAGACATAAGCCTTTCCAATTGCTTAATCTCTTTTTAAGGAGAAAGATTTAGTCAAACAATTGATGCCACATGACATTTAATGTGTCTCTTTGAACATTATTTGCTACATACAAAAGAGTGATGCCTAAAATCCATCAACCATTGATATCTAACATAAGCCTTCTTGTAGTTTGATCTTTCCTCTTAAAAGAAAAATGACTAAGAGATGTTGTCTAACGAGAGTCAACCTTTGACATTCCTTTTTATTATCATCTATTGACTATTAAAGTTTTACTCCTATTGTCTATCAGCCACTAACATCTAGTACAAATTATTCTAGTTGTCCAAGCAAACCATCCTATGTAGAGAACAACTAAATTACTCTATCTATTAACATTATTCATTAATCACCATTTTATGCACATAAATTAATAATAACATCAACATCTAATCAAGTATTCTCAATTATGTAATCTCCCTTTCTATAGAAAGAACAAATTAATTAGGCTTCTTGATTCTCATCCAATTTTTAATAATCCTTAATACTCACCCAGGACTAATAACTAACATCCATCAACCACTAAGGACTCATCTTCCTCATCACTTGATCACTAATAAAGCAAGCTTTCCATTATTTTCTAACAACTTAACCATCTCGAGGCTATCACTTTCATTATAAAAGATATCTTTTATATTCATGTTTACTAAATTTTATTCATTCCTTCCTAGATATATGAAAAAACATCATTTATAATATTTGTAATGAAAATATTTCAATTAGCTTTATTTTAAACTTTTATTGTTATAATGCTTCATAAAAAACTCTTATATTTAATATGTTGGTCTTAATCTTTTATATGTGACCAAAAATTTTTAAAAAGATAAAAATATCTCTATAGTTTTGTCAGTTATAGTTTGTATTAATGCTAATTCATGCATTGTTCAAGATTTAATCCAATATAGCCTAATATATACATGAACTTGACATGAGTATATAAATTTGAATGATCACATAAATCACAATGAAAGGTATAAATTAAAAAATAATAGTGGAACCATGATTAAAATAGTGGGGAGGTAAAAGCAAAATCATATTAAAATAATCAAAATTAGAAGTTTAGCTTCCAAAACTAACATAAATAGATAAATAAACAAAAAATGAAAAATATTTATAAATAATGATAATTGAAAAAACTTAAATAAAATTTTTAATCTTACTATTGTAGTAGGTCATTTTAATTAATGCCAATGAGTTATTCATTACATATAAATCATTAATTATTAGTTCTACCTCAAAACTCATTGAAATATCATTTTTAATATGTAATTAATAAACTTATAATAAATTATTTTTATATATTTAGCAATCTTTTCTTAATAACTTTTATTATTGAAAATACACATTCAATTATGTTATTCAAAATATGTAATGTTATGACTAACCGAATCATTTGATCAATTATATGATATATCATCTATTTTCTTATTTTTACCACTATTTCATATAAATCCAAAATTATGAACAGATTTTGAAATAGTTTATTTTTATCATATTAATTTTTTAAATATTCTAACCAAATGTTTATGCATAGCCTTTCTTGAATAGTGAAAACTTAAAAAAAAAACTTTATTTGTAAGAAAAAAACTAGTTTCAATTTTTTTAAAATTAGTATACACCTTGAAGATTCATGAAAAAATTATGAATCAATAGTTAAACAACATATTATTTAAACGTCATATTAAATTCTTATTATTATTTATCCAAAGTCACTATAAAAATATCAATTTCATAATGATGCCCAAATAAGATAAAGTTGTTTCTATGATGATGACATTTTTGACCTCGAAGTAAATAAGTATTCATTTTAATTAAAATATGTACATCTAATTTTTCATAAAATAACTACACTATGTTGAACAAAAAGTCAATATCTCACTATTTTAATCATTAAGGATACTTGAAATTGACATAATTGTCATTACATTCAAGATATCTTATCACTTTCTTTGTAATAGTTGCTCCCAAAAGATATTTGTAAATTCTAAAATATCCATCATAATATGGAACATGAAAATAAAGTGGAAAAAGATCTTCACATCTCAAGTTTATTAACTTCACTTTATCGATTTAATAAATTTCATTAGTATAACGTTAGATAAAAACATTGTTATTATTTTCCCTTATGTATTTTATAAATCACAATTTTTAAGTCTAGGGGTGGTGAAAATTTTGACATAATATATAATATTATGATATTTTCTTTAATTTACAGGTGGCAAGTGCTCCTCTCAACCACCCATTAGTTTTGAGAAGTTATTCCATGTGGCACCCAACTCATCTAGATTATTTGGTTCACACTTTGTATATAGTTGAGTACATAGCAATTGTCTACACAAATTATTGTATACTAGCCCATATACAAAGCTATTCAAACAATCCTGATACTACACATACTTAGTTTTTACACTAATCAAAATATATTAAGATTAGCTTTTTAAGCAAAGAGAGGTGACACTATTTTGGATTTAGAGGATGGCCATAAGGGACCATAAAAAATTATTATTTTCATTGGAAAATTTTAAAGTAAATCAAATTAGTCAGTGCAAGAGCCCTTAATTCGCCCAAAGTCCATGATGTTGTGTAGATTGCCATCAAATTTAGAAAAAACAATAATTATAATGCATAATAATTTGATCAATAATAATCATTAGATGATTGAAGTCAAAAACATATAATCTAGAATCTTCCTATTTTAGTCCTCTTATAAAGTCATCACTTAACATCAACATTTGAATGATCCAATGATCAATGTTATCGCTCACTTAGAAAAATAACCCATTCAAATTTTTTTGGGGATTTATGTGTATAACATCCTAAACATATGTTTTAACATATTTAACAACCTAAAGTTAAATATTACTTAAATACCACCATAAAACTCTGAATCCCCTAATTATACAATCCCCTACCACCATTTTAACCTTCTGTAACTCTGTTCTCACATTCACCCTTCGTATCCCTCTTGCTTGAAGTTTTAGCACTCTTGTCACATGTGTGTTTGCATCTAAAAAAGAAAGTTAAATGTCTTAGCCTACAACTCCATAGCGCTAAATTCATAGTGCCTAAGCACTACCATTTATCTCAAGCCATCTAAAAGCCCAAACTGCTCTCAATGATTGCCTAATCAAATAAGGCAGTGCCGCAACACTTAAATGATAGTGCCATGGTGTTATAACAATGTCTTTTTATTTTCAAAACCAAGAAAACCATCGTTCTCACCCCATGAGAAAATGGAGCGGGGGAGAACAGTTATGGGGTGGAAAATCGCATAGTTGATGGAGGAATCTATATTAATGGGGGAAAATTGCTCCCCCTTTCTTCTTGTTTTTATTTTATTTCCTCTCTCACTCTAATTCTAACCCCCCTTTAATGATCTTTCTCTTGATCATCTATGCTATTAACAGCACACTTCCTTCAACTACAAGAGCAATCTCAATGTGCAAGAAAGAAAATCAAGACTTACTCTTGTCAATTCCATGTTAACAAAGTTTTGAAAATTCTTTCTTTACACGATTTCTTCTAGAAAAAGAAATTTAACCAAATTTCTGCCATCGATCTTTGATTCAGTGAGTAATGGAAGAGTGCATCATCATTGATCTTAGATTCAGAGTAAAAATTATGCTCTCTAAAGACTTAAAAAATATCAGAATCTTAAAAGTTGAAGGTCTCCACCATTGAACTTGGTTCCGATGTGAAAACAAATATCCTCTCTCCATCGATATTAGATCAAGAATAGAGTGCTTAACATTAAAATATGTAAACATCTAGCATTGCTAAAGTGTTATGCTATCAAATTTTTATAATAAATATGTTAAAATCTTCAAGAATTTGGCTTAAAACAAGCATTTTTGTCCTGTAGCACTATGGCACCAAGGCATGGTACCGGGGAACTAAACTCTCAAGAAAGAAATCTTGAAAGATCTATCTAAAGAATCGAGGCATCAGATTTTTGGTGCCGCAGTGCCAAGCTCTCAGGTAAACATAGTCTCTCAGTGTCATGGTGCCCAACATCGGGCACTGTAGAACTAAGCTTTCGGGTCCTCTCTTATTCAAAGCCATAGTACTATACATTTAGCATTAAGGCCCCATATCTTCCACCATCAAACTTAGTTTCGATGTAAAATGAAACCTTCCCTACATTGATCTTAAATTCAAAACAAGGGAGAAGAGTGCTAATGTATTAAAGATGATTATAAAGATTATATTATAAGGCATCATGCCACCAAAAATTTTAAAATTTTCCAAAAAAAAAAAAAGCTATTAATGAAATAGCACCGCATTACAATCCTAAGGAAAATGAAACTTAGGCAGACAAGGCATTACCCCTATATTTTAAATCCTGGAGCATTTCAAATGACAAACAAAAAGATATATATATATATATATATATATATATATATATATATATATATATATATATATATATATATATATATATATATATGCATAAGTGCTTCTCAATAAGTTTATCTCACACCCTTAAAGTACTTATACACCTATCAATTATCCTGAACTAACTTTTGATCAGCGTTACGATGCTAAACCATCAGCGTCTAGGCGTTGTTCAAATAGTCAACATGGCCAATAATTGTAAAGCGACGACACTAACCATGTGGTGCCAAAGCGCGATACAGTAAATACCTAGGCGCCATATTCTCAACGTTGAGGAGCTTAGCATAAAATAAACTTAAATTACCTGCATGGGCCTTAGCATAATAATAATTTCCTAAGTCTACTACTTGAGGATGCTTTACGAGTTAATATTCTTAGCTAGGTTTTATGCCTGGATCTGGGTTAACAAAACATATTTATTCCTTGATGAGGGCCATGTTGATTAACAAATTCATTCAGAAGGGATATGTATAAATTGGATGAAATTCATCATAACTTAATGTAAACAATTATCCACCCAACCATCATTTATTTATCAATGATGATAAGCTAATAAAACCCTTGCTCACAAAAGAGCAAATGTCAAATTAAGTATATAACCTTGTTCATACTCAAATAATCTCATGCTAGTAAGAGCGTGGATAGTATACTATGTCTGTACTATTTTATCACTAAATGACACCACATGAAATGTAGATACGACCATAAGTAAAAAATCCTTTTGTTAACTAAGGTCAACTTAAAATTTTTACATTAGGGAAATACCACTCAGGTCTACAAGAACACCTTGGACAACATAAGCTGCTAACAAGGATTCGTTAGTCACGAACTAGTTCCCCTAGCTTAGTAAACTAGGGACCATGATAGCTCAAGATGATGAAACCATGGGATCTTGATGGCCATGTCATCATCTAGCCCCCACACACTCTGACAATATACACTTTAAGTTAGATAACAGTCATTTATGATATAGTATGCATCGTTAGACACTAATTCATATCAAAAGATATGTTTGTTGTCTAACCTTAATTGAGAGTGCTCTCTTACTATGGTAAGAGGGGTAATTAACTATAAAGGCTTGAATTCATATGAAGTCGAACCCATATCTAAATTAACTCTAATGTAATGTTATGGGAAATCTAGTTGAATATATACCAATCTGCCTTACAAAAAATATACTCCTACCCATCTCAATAAAGATGACAGAGAGCAAGCTTAAATGTGTTTTGTTTAGCGATCAATGTGATGTGCATTTCCTCTATATTTAAATGCACCCTATCATGGTTTCCTTTCTTGAAATACTTTACTTGTGATATAAGTCACTTGTAGAAGTCATGGTGATTTGCAATTTTTGTCCTAATGATTGGAGTAAATAATATGCTTGCTTTTGGATATAACAAATGCTCATAATGACATGGTGTCCTTATTCTATTGTGTTTGTGTGTGAGTGTGTGTGTTTTTTAATATGGGATTCACTAAAACCTCAAGTTAATATGACTCTACTTTGTGACATCAAAAGTAAAAGAAGCATCTAAAATCAATTTGAAGAAAGGATCTTCAAATTTAATCTTTATTATTAATCTTTAATTTTTTGGTATTATTTTTTTTTACAAATTTAATATTTATTATTACTAAACATTTGAAAACATCATTATCTTTGATCCAAAAAAGAATGCTCTCATGAGGAAAACGTTTGCCTTGACATTATATTCTAAGAATTTGTTTTGTATTGAATATTCTATATTTTTTGCATAGTTATATTATATGTATTGGAATAAATATAAAAGCTAAGAAAATTTTATTAGAAATAAAAATAAAAATAAAAATAATTTCATGTAAATTATTTTTTGGTTCATAATAGATTTTTTTTTTTTTGTATCATTTTTGAAATATCTCATATGAATATTAACTTTATCCATGCAATAATCATATGCAATAAGGGACGTATTTGTTGATGGAGATGATTGAGCATCTATTGATTACTTTAAATATGGAGGATTCTTGATTGTATTGAAGAACCATAATAGAAGAAGATATGATAGTGGTAAACAAAAAATAATTAGACTTGTGAAGGGGCTTATCAATTAATTCAATTAAAAGAGGAGATTGAAGGAATTTGTCCATGGTTATTAGAGAATGAACCTGAATTACACCATCATATTATTTAGTCTTCATTGAAGGAGTACAAGTTAATTGTAAGTGACCTCAACATTAGCGATGATTGAAATGTCTAATGGCTATATCATGATTATTGTTATAATACAAGATATTATAAGAAACTTATGACACCACATAGATTTTAGGAATTTCTTATTTAGGTAATCAAATATGTCATTAAGGGATCAACATATTATCTTGAAAGATAAACATGTTATCCTATAATGGATTTGATTACTTAAAATGGAAATCTAAAGCTAATGTTCCTTCAATATTCTAGAGGATTTTTTCTTGAACTACATAGAAAAGTAAAACATGATTTATTTTACATCAAGTTCATAGTTCCCTATAAGGGCAAGCCCCTATAGTTAATTACATCTTAAAAGGAAAAGAAATCCTCTTAAGAATACTCTCGACTAGAGAAATTGACTTTTATTTCTATGGATTTCAAAGCTTACCCTAAGTGAAGGGAAGCATAGAACCTAAACTCACTCCCTAACCTAAGATGATGTTTGGCATGTTATGCACCTAGCTAATATAACATATTTCATATTTTCTGTATTTTGCCTCATAATTTATTTTAAAGCTTAGGTATGCAATTCATGCATATAATGAGATACAATTAGAAAGCGAATGTAGGCCAAATCAAAATGACAAAGAACACTTCCCTGAGAAGGGTGGTAATCTTTAAAGGGTAGATGCCCCCTTATGTGCAATGGGTAAAGCACCCAACTCAAGAGAATTGAATAATATGATCTCATGATTTGCAATAGCTAGTTATTTTTAGTTGATTTTTAAGTTATGCCTATAACTTTAATTAAAGTAAGATTATGAGTTTTTTTATTTTTTATGTTTAAGTTATTAAATTTTAGTAGGGTAGAAACTTTAGTTTTCCTAGGATCATGACATTTCCATGCATTTCATCACAGAGCACATCATAGAAAAAAAACCTAAAAAATGCATACATTTCAATTGCGCACCCCACAAAAAATCAAGCTAAATTAAATTAATAAAATAGGATAATGCAGTTGGGTAACCTCAAAAGGATATAAAAATGTGCAACCAAGCTCTGCCCATATAAAATATTGCTTAGAAATAAAAGTTTTGATCTATGGGGGCCTTCATCAAGGATCATCACCTTCTTCAAGGACCTCCATAGGCTTCATAGAAGACCACTGACTAGTAAAGTCATCTCCTGCTATTCTTAAACCCCAAAGATCTTAACCTAATTCTAGGCTCAAATTACATTTTAAAATTTCAAAATAAATTTCTAGTCCATGCAAAACAAATATTAGAAAATACATTCAAAACACTAATAGTTTATATTTCAAACATACGTGATTAGCACTAGTGTTTGCCAAGACCAATTGTCCTATTAGGCTATGCTTAAGGACTTAAGAAACACCTGTAAGAAAATAACATTTATTTTTATTTTTATTATAGTATTCTCTTTAAGCATAAGCCCTTACAAAAAATATCATTAACCTAAAAGGAACGCCCTAACATTCAGACTAGCGTAAAAACAATCCTAATCAAATAGTCTAAAATATTATAGCACAAAATAAAAAAATATCATTTCACATCACAAAACATGACAACTCATTGGCCTAACCTAAATCTTAGGTAATTGACCTTGTAATCTAATGTGTCAGAGAGGGGCCTGCATGGTATGACAACACTAGGCCTTGTTTGAATTTGAATTTGGTTTAAGCTCAAAGTTTGTTTAATTTACCATTCGATGGTTTTAATTTAAATAATATAATTGACTTATGGTTTAATTTAATGATTAAGTTCATTTTTGTGTTAATATGGAATTTAAGTTTTAAATAATGAAGAATAAAATAAATTCTACTTTGGGAGGAACCCATTTTATCTAACATCTTAATCCTAGTAGAATAAAATGTTTATCTGAAGATAAAAAAAATCCATTTAAGAGTCAAACTAAGAATTTAAGTATCTTAATTAAACTTCTTTAAATTCATTTCAATAGTTTGTTTTGATTATTATTTAATCTTTATTTTAAGGTTAAAGTTTATATTATCCAATTAATTTTAAAAGTTGTTAAACCAAAAAGATTAATATTTTTATTTGACTTGATTAATATTTTTTAGTTTAATTTGTAATTTTTAATTGAAATTTAAAATTATTTTGTAAATTTTAGCTAAAAGTTTATACATTTAACATGATTATGCTTAGTTTAATATTCATTTTAATTTGATTTTGTTTCAAATAATTTTCTTTGCTTATGTTTTATACTGATTAATTTTGCTATTATTTACGATGGATATAATTTCATAACTTAGGTTTATGTTTGATCTTACATTTCTTTGATTTGATTAAGAAATAATTATTTATTTCCACGTGTTTTAGTTTAATCCATATTTTGTTTTGATTGAATTGATATTATTCAATTGTTTTATTAATACCAATGTTTATTAAGTTGAATGATCTAATTTAATTGATTTTGAATTAATTAAAATTTTTTATTAAGCTTAATTTAAAAACACTGATTTCATTATTCAAGTAGTTCATTATATTTAAGATTCATGATGTTGACTTCATGAGCCCCACCTCATTTGAGATTGATTTTTATGATAATAAACATATCTTAAATTGCTACTAATTAGCCTAAATTCAAGTTATGAAGGAAAGTTCTTCAAATTCAGATTTTTTAGTCAATTCAAAAAACTAAAGTTGTTGGACTTGAACTTGTTGAGAATTTTCTAGGAATTATAATATTATGGCAAATAAAGAGCTAAATAAAATAAAATAAATGATTTATTTATTTCAAAATATTTTTTTACATAATTTTAATCATATTTTCTACATATTAAAATTGCATTATTCTTTAATTATTTCTTAACTTATCCATTTTGGATAACATGAACTAAGTGCATAAGTTAAGTTTCATTTAATGTGCTTTCAAGCAAGATAAATTAAGTTCCTACTTTATTCAATCATTTCCTTGCTTAATCATATTTATTATTCATTTTTCTATTGCATGAGAATTAAATTATTCTTGAATTATACTAATTACCCTTTTCTATCTATATTATTCTATTTTTTTCTCTCCTATCATCCTTATCATCACAATAATATTTTGGTTAATAAATCATGTGATATTTATTCAAAATATTTCCATAAATAATTCCTTCATTGTTTAACTTTTAAAAATTCAATCATTTGAATTTTGAATTTAAATTTTTTTGAATTTATTTTGAATATTCATTGGCAATGCAAAATTGATTCTAATCATTTACAGAATAATTTGGTCGACCATAGCATGACTTATTTCTGCTAATTGAACTTTAATTAAATTATTTCAAGTTAATTCAAATTTGAATTCAGATGAACCTTTATTTAATAACCATTCATTTTTTCTTGTAATTTATTTTAGGAAAGTGTTTGGTTAGCCATGTTAAATCAATTAAAATTATTTTAAATTATATTTATTACTTCAAAAATATGAATTAATCATCTTGGATTTAAATTAATTAAATGCATTGATTTGAGATCATTCCAATTAAAGAATAAATTGTTGGCCAAAAATCCTATCGATTTTCTCATATTTATTTTATTCAAATTAATTCATGTTATTTTCATATTAAATCTTGCTCTAATTATTTAATCATAAATTCATCATATCATGCATTAACTTCTTACTTGTAATCTACCTTTGACTAACCATCTCATTTGAAAATTAAAATTTTAAATTAATTTCCATGTTAAGGTAAATTAAACTTGTTAAGTTCATTATTATTATTATTATTATTATTATTATTATTATTATTATTATTATTATTATTATTATTATTATTCACTCTTGACCAACCCACTTAACATTAAATATCATTCAATTTAAGTTTTCATTTAATATCTAATGTATTTGAATTTTAAAACATTGCCTTAATCAATATTCCCTCCTTGGATGACTTTCATTAATAGACCTTTAGGTTAATAAATTGTTATTTCTCTCTCTCTCTCTCTCTCTCTCTCTCTCTCTCTCTCTCTCTCTCTCCACCATATTTTCCTTGGCTAAAAATTATTTAACTTCAAATTTTGAATACTTTCCATGCTTGGATTTCCCTCTCATGCTTTGGCCGATCCAATCAAAATCTTTTATTACATTGATTTCAAAATTCAATCTATTACCAAATCTATCTTTCCTCCTCTTTCTTTCTTGGCTGAATTCCATTGGAATAAAATTAGTGGTTATTTTATTGTGATTATATAAATTAAATAAAATTATTTTTGAAATAATTTTCCCTCTAACTTGATCATGCTTGGCTAACCTATTAGCCCCTCTTTTTCTATTTAAGATAGCTTTTTCTTAAGGGAAAAGCTTCTTCACCAATTCTCTACTCTTGGACAACTCTTTGCTACATCTTACTCTTGGAGATTTTATGATTCAAGTGCTACAACAACTCCTTCTTCATTCTTCATCTTTCCTTGGCCAAAAATTTCAATTGAAGATAACATGGGAAAACTTAAAGGATTGGTGAAACACCCCTTAGCTGATAGCTCTAAAGATTCTTACATATCTTCTATGGTTCAAAACTCTTCATCTTACCTTGATTTCATCTTGGCCGATCCATATGATCATCATATTCATGAACAAAATTTAATTTTGATTGAAGATTTCATCTTGTCCGAAGTACTTGAATTAATTGGATAAGGATTTGGTTTTAAAATTCTATTCCTCTTCTCTTATTTTTATAAATCTTTATGTGGAAGACATTTTTTGTTTGATTTCAAGTTG
The DNA here is from genome assembly GCA_021442155.1 of Cymbidium sinense. Lineage (NCBI taxonomy): Eukaryota > Viridiplantae > Streptophyta > Magnoliopsida > Asparagales > Orchidaceae > Cymbidium > Cymbidium sinense. Next base: position 76,350,650 of record CM038227.1, read on the forward strand.
CATACAAGTGATTACCAAGCTAATATTACAAACTATTTTAGCACTTCCATACAATATAGTTTTTGTGAAAGAAATTTTAAGTGAACTTGTTTGATTGGATTTTTCATATTAGCATGCTTGTTACATAACATTAGATTATTCACATCATTTTCTTTAGTTTATACTTCACATATTAAAATTAATATTGGGTGGTACTTTATTCACTTCAAGTTGCTTTGATAGTAAGTTTTCACATTTTTTTTAAAACAAGTTATAGTTCCATTCTAGTTTGCATTCAACATTTCATGCAATCCTTTTAAATTGTATTTAACATTAAATAAGCAAAAAGTGAACTCTCTTATTCTTTCATTACTAGCCTTAATATTATTTTAGTTGGATTGTGAGTGTAAAATAATTCTAAATTGAGAGTTAGATATGTGAATCTATTCTCTTCTTTCTTCTTGTTCTTTCATGGGATTGTACTTATCTGTGTAAGAAAGTATGGTGTTGGGTTGTACTTTCCCGTGTAGAAAAGTACAATGTTAGGTTATACTTACTTATGAAGGAGAGTATGGGAGATTTGTTATAATCTCATTTTTATTTAGTGAATTCCAAGCTTGGGTTGCTAGGCATGGACGTAGGCTAATTTTTGGGATTTAACTGAACCATATAAAAATCTCTGAGTGTTGGGGTACAGATATAGTGGGAACAATTGACCCTCCATCTTCTAATGGTCATCACTTCATCCTAGTAGCAATAGATTACTTTTCCAAGTGGGCAGAGGAAATTCCTTTAAAGAAAATCAAGACTCATCATGTCCTTTAGTTCTTCAAGAGTCATATCCTCTATAGATTCAGCATACCTAGTCAGATTATATCTGACAATGACACCACTTTTAAGAGCATAAAGATCAATAGCTTTACGACGTGGCATGGCATAGATTAGAGGTACTCAACCATATACTATTCCTGAGCAAATGGGTTAGCAGAAGCCTTCAATAAGACTCTTATCCAAATCTTGAAGGAAACACTTGATGATAAGCAGACATTCATGCTTTGTCTTGCTATTTCGAATAAGATCAAGCAAAAATTCATGTTTTGTTCTTCACATGCCATTTTGAATAAGGTAAAGTAGACATTCATGCTTTGTTCTTCACCTATTTTTTCAAATAAGATTAGGCAAACATTCATGCTTTATTCTTCACTTTTGTTTCGAATAAGGTCAGACATGTGTTAAATAATTTATCTCTACTATTTTGAATATGGTCAGGTAGAGGTTATATTTTTTTTCCTCAACATTTATCCTATTGTTTTGAATAAGGTCAAGAAGATGTTTGGTTTATCTTTGTCTTATTATTTTGAATAAGGTCAGGTAGACATTCATGCTTTGTTCTTCACTTGATTTTTCAAATGATGGCAAGCATGTGTTGAACAATTTATCTCTACTATTTCAAATATAGTAAGGTAGAGATCAAATTTTTCCTCCGCATTCATCTTGCTATCTTAAATAAGGTTAGCAGATGTTTTCTTTATCTTTATCTTGCTATTTTGAATAAGGTCAGATAGAACATGTATTGTTCTTCACTTATTATTTTTAATAAGTCCAAGCATATCTTGAACAATCTATATCTATTATTTCAAATATAGTTAGGTAGAGATCAGATTCTTCTTCCTCATTAATCTTGTTATTTCAAATATCATTGTCTCGCTATTTTGAATAGAGTCAGGCAGACATTCGTGCTTTATTCTTCACTTATTATTTTAAATAAGGATAGACATGTGTTGAATAATCTATCTTTGCCATTTTAAACATGGTCAGGTAGAGATTAAATTCTTCCTTCACATTTATCTTGGTAGTTTGAATAAGGTCAGACAGATGTTTGCTTTATTTCCATCTTGTTATTTCAAAAAGGGTCAGGCAGACATTCATGTTTTGTTCTTCATTTGTTGTTTTGAATATGGTTAGACATATGTTTAATAATCTATTTCTACCATTGCTAAAGTGATTAGGTAGAGATGATATTCATCTACTATATTTACCTTAATGTTTTGAATAAGGTCATGTGGAGAGTAGATTGGGTCCATATTTGTTGAAGATCAAACCACGTGGCCACTTTTTAATATAATCCATCATGAACCAAACCAAATCAATATTTAGAGAATTTTTCATTAATTCTTCAAACCAAGTTAAGCCAAGTCAATCTTTAGGAACTTCTCCCTAGTTCATAAAATTAAATTAAATAAAAAAATTAATCTTTTGAGAGCTTCTCCTTAATTTCTCAAATCAAACTGAATCAAACTAATCTTTAGGGAGTCTCTCCCTTTTATCTTTACACATCCAAATAAATCTCCAATCAATCCTTAGGGTACTTTCCTCTAATCTCTTCAAATTCAAGCTTTGGAGAACTTGAGTTATGAGTTCTCAATGTCATAATTTGCTCCATACATCTTTGACACCTATTCAAAAATTTCTAATTCCTAAGAATATTAATTTTTTGTGAATTTATTTAGTAGCTTCTACTAAATTTACTTACCTTTTAGACATGTTTTAAACACCTTTTTTGCCATCTCATAGATCTAGTTGACTAGCTCGGTCAATGTCAATACATGTGGTGTGCCTTATCAGTTACACTATATCTACGAGTTCTTTTGTTGACTTCACTTTTGGTAAGGTTTTAAAAATCACCCTCTTAGACCTAGGATTTAATCTAGGCACTAAGGTTCTATTAAGCTCAAGTGAGGTCAATAATCACCATAATCTTAGTGAATTAGGATCTCTGACCTTAGATTAGGAGTTTCCTACTTAGACACATAGATATGGCAATTAGTGGCTAAGTGCACAACCTCAACTAAAGCAAAAAATTAAAATATTAAACTAAAATAAAATTTTAATTCAACTAAACCCAAATTAAGGTAATTAATTTTGATTAACTCAATTAAACCATTTAGGCTCAAAATTAGCTAAATTAAAGAAAATCTTATAAAAGCAAACCAAACTAAAGGCACGGAATCAATATATAAGTATAAATGAACCCCAAAGAAAATCCAATTCGGGTTCACAGTGGTCAATCAGGTCGTCTGACTTAAAGTTGACCCATGTGAGCCCACCAAGCTAAAAATCAAACTAATCAAAATTTTATCAATTTAATTCATCATAAATGCTTATATTTATCAAATTAATATAATACAACACTAAATAATTAATTCTTAATCTAGTGATGACTCAAATGGCCTAATTGGGTCACCTACTCTAAATGAACCTAAACTTATCCTACTGCACCTAATCTAAAAATAAATTGAAATTAATTTAAATTAAATATTCTAAAATACTTTAAATTTATATTTAAACATAATTTAAACTTTTCTTGGGTTTTATTTGACCAAATTGGTCATTTGACCTGAGTAAACCTCGATTTAACCCATTAAGCCCAAATTGGCCCAAAATAGGTCTAAATTAATTTTAAATCAAATTAATTTAAATTAATTACTCAAAATCATTTAAAGTACTCAATAAAATATAATTTTAGCCTAAACACACTTCAATTTGGGTCATATTGTTTATTTAACCCATGTAAACCCAATTTGACCCATTAAGCCCAATTTGGATGAAAAATGGGTCTAAATCAAAACTTAACTCAACACAAATTAAACCAAATCAATGCTTAAAATTATTCTTAGGTTGATTATTGAATATGACTCAACTTTTAATGGAACGCAATGTAGTAAATTTGGTTAATTGGTCATCTGACCTGAATTGACCTAAATTGACCTTTATGAGCATATCAAGCCAAAATAAAAATAAATTAGAATAAAATAAAAATAAATTAAAATTAAATCATTTTAATTATTATAAATCACTTTTAAAGCTTAATTAAACTCAATTTATCTCTTGTTTGGGTCTAATTTATCTAATTTGGTCAATTTGGCCCATGGACCCAAGTGAACCCAAATTGGCCTAATTTGACTTGTTTAGGTTAAAATGAGTTAATTTGGGCTTATGTTAAATTAACCTAATTAATAATAGGTATTAAAAATAAATAGTTTAATTTAATTTAAATTTAATCTTAAATTAATTGGGCAAACAAGACTCACTTGACTCAACTTATCTTAATTTGGGTTAAGATGAGTCAACTCAAATCTTAACCCAAAATGAGTCCATTCACCTCCCATATATCAAACCAAGTAAAATTTAAGCTTTATTAAAGAAAATAACATGTCAAACACAAGGAAATATAAAGAAAATACACATAGACATCTTCTTCCAACCAGAAGAAAACTTCTCTCCCCACCTCTTGTACTCTCTAAGTCTAAGAGCCACAATTTTTTAGCAACGTGAGGTGGTGCACAGCAGTTGAAGCATTCCAAGGGAGGGAAAAGAAGTGATCTGAGATCTTCTAGCATCCATCGAATGTGTGCTTAAGTGAGGTAACTTTTCTAAACTTTAAATCAACCATAGGTGTTTGTGTTTGGTGAAATTTTGCATGAATCAAGCATTTTTCCTTAGATCCCATTACACTTTCTTTCTTTCAACTCTCCAACACAAAATAAAGTGACTTCCTATTAAGATCGCCAGAAGATCACAAGATCCAGTGATGTTTGTAATAGATCCCATCAATCTATTTGGTCTACCTCTTATGAGGGAGACAACCTCCAAACCATCCAACATATTTTGATAGAATGGGCGGCTATGATTAGTTCTCATCTTTAATTTATTCTATTAGATTTGAACCAAAACTTCAAAAAATCATTAAAAAAAACTACTAAACTAAATAATTCAAATAAGGGCTCTATGGATTCATCTTTTTCAGAGGCATCCAATGAACCTAAGAACCCTAAATTTGGAAGTATATTTTAGGAGTAATTTTAGCTTTAGTAAAATCAATATTTTTTAAATTAGACTTAAAATGCTAAACAAATCAACTTAAAAAATATAAAAAAATCCCTTATTGTTCTTGCCTGACTATCACAAGAAAAATCACGTTAATTAGCTATCTAGTTTAGGAGTTATTAATTTTGAAAGCAATTGGCTATTTTAAATAAATAACTAATTAAATATTATAAAAATTATGAAAGTTCATCAAAATAATTTAAATCACTTTAATAAATATCAGAGATCTTAAAAAATTAATTATATATTTTGGATCACATTAAATTACAAAAGTAATTAAAATTGAGTTTAATTAAGCTTTAATTAATTTCTTTAATTACATAGAACTTTAAAAAAATTATAACTTATTGTAGAAAAATAAAGAAAATATAAATAAACCCTCTACGAAAATCTTATATATAGGAGAATACGAGAAAAATAAAATCTCTAGGTTTCATCCAACGAATGGTGCATAATTAAGGTTTGAAAGTTTAACTCATTATCTTAATTAAGCTCTAATTATTTTGTTAATTAACTTAAGCTTGGACATATTGAATATATGGGATGACCTCGACCTCCCATAATTTTCATGGGCCAATTTCTCATGTGGATTAAAAGAATCAAAATTTTAAACCCAAATTATCTCCCTTATGGAATTAAGTAATTATTAAGATTAAGAAAATTATGAAATTCATTCAAGGATGTTAATTAATCAATATAGTAGTAAGAATAATCAAAAATAATAATTAGGACAACTCTTTCTAATTATTTTTTTAATATTACCCTTAAGATGCTTAATTAATAAATTAAATGGTTAGTTGAAATTTAAATATGAAACCATCATAATTAACTCATTTAATAAAATTTTGCTTATGTGCTTCATAAGTTAAGTATAAGGATCTTTTATGAAATTATAATTCTTCATTGGTGTGGGGAATAATAAAATTAATTAGCTTAATCTTCTTAATACAATTATTTATTAAATATGAGCTTAATTACATTAGAATCTTTAGGACATTACATGTTTTATTTTTCAAAGCATATAATCATGATTTGTGAGCTCCAGCTTAATAATTAATCAAATTATGACATTTTTTGAGGGGCTGATTAAATGGATTATTAATGGGCCAAACTTAATTAATTCATAAAAGCTAAATTCTCTTTAAATTTATTAACAAACAAACATGGATATGGGTTGAACACTAACTATTATTTCTCCTCTTTAGTTTTCAATAACTTGAATATTAAAATTAAATATTAAAGAAACTTTGATCAGACTTAACATATATTTATCAAACTTGATTGTTCTTAGGTTTTATTTTAATTATAATTTGGGTTGTATAAGGGTAGAGCTCAGCAACCCCAATTTATTTTCTTTTCTAAGGTATACAATGATACCAAGCCACACCGGCCGTTTATTCTTTTATGAAAATTTAAATGTTTGATTGTTATGTTTAGATCTTGTAATAAAAATGCCATGCTTTTTATATATTTCTTAAAGTGTGTATGTTTTATGTGTGGCTTGTACATGGTAGGCTTTTTGGGATAAAATTAAATTTTTTATCCTCACTAAATAACTCATAACTAAATTCTAATGTAACTCACATCCTCACTCTAAAGCCTAGGTATATAAACAAGATAATAAAATATTTAGTAACTCTTTAGCTAAATGATTGTATGTTATAACAACATGCATCCCATATTGCTTCATTCTTGAATATAGAGGATTTCCAGTCTTGCACGATAAGGGACAAGCTTGGCCTTTGAGAGCAGTCCCTTGTAGTGGAGAACACCTCTTCTAGCTCATTTATCCCATAACTGAACTTCATCATGCATGTAGGCTTAATTTTCCTAAGCCTTGGTCTAAAATAAATGTGTTAAATTGATCTAAAAACTTGTAAATTTTTAGCATTAGACTAGGTCATGTTTTCATACTAAATATTATCTAGTCACTTATGGAGTGAGTTTAGGGTTCTAGCTTCCCCTAATTAAATAATAGCCTAACTAACTTGCATTTACATAAGGTTGGCCTACATGGTTTTAAAGCATCGAAGGTGTTAGATGGCAGTCACTCCAAGCAGTTGTAAGTCTATAATAGTCGGGATGTGTTCACTCTAACTTGTGGTGGTGAACCACTATATCTCATTCTCCCCAATTAGATTTTAGGTAGTGCTTCTAGAATGTGCTAAAGAATTTTAGACTTAAGTTATGAGGTAGTACATCTACTTTAATGTTGTACTCAATTACTTCAATAAGTATCCCCTAAGATCTGTGTGGTGTCCCTATGACTCCAAATTAAAACACCACAAAGTGCATCGCGATAACCTTCAGTTAAAGAAGTAAAAAAACTAACCCTTCCCATCAATTGCTTCCCAATAATGATAATAACCTATGGGGAGCATGGGGAATGGTTAGAGGTTTTAAAACCAACCAAGAATTGGGAATAGTTATCTTAAACCTCTATAAACATAGGGGCTTCTTTTTCTCTTTTCCACTACTCCCTCTCTTGCTCCCAATATCAACTATAAGCATTCTACAACATTCTCTCCTTTCCACATCGCATTTATAACCACTATATGAGGGTGTATTCTTCTCATACAAGACAAGATCAAAGTTTGTTGTCACTAAATCTAGGTAAAAGTCCTTGAAAAGGTTTCTTATGTAATTTCCCTCAAAAAGAAATTTATGAACTTTATTATTAAGCTTTTAAATCTTGGAGCATTCCACATAATAAAGATGAACACAAACCATAAAAAATAAAGACATCTTTATTAATACAAAAATTTATTATAATAAGTTTTTACAATAAATAAAAAAGAAGAAGAAAAATCTAAATAATAAAAAAGGGGTAGAACTAATAATCATATTCACTGCCATCCTCCTCCTCTTTTCTTCTTCCAAATTCAATGAGCTGTTAACATATAGTCGATAATGTAGCCTAACTTAGACATGCATGAAATTCATAATTCTCAAACATATAAATAAGTACTGAGTTAAACTCCACCATGTATAAAAACTATTGTTGTTGTTGACCCATATGGTTGTCAAATTTTATCCATAGTTCCTATTGCTACCTATTAGTTTCACCAATAATTTTCCTTAAATCTAAGACTTGTCATCTAATTTCTTAGAGTTTCTCATTTAAGGTCTTAAAGGATTTTGGTTTAAACTAAAGAGCATGTGAGCTTTCTCCCACCTCAGTCCCAAAACCAAATCCTTTAATTATTCTTTTACTAATGAGAGCCCTTTAAAGTAAGTCTTTTTCATCAGACTCCCCTTGCGCACCTATTGTAACACACAAAGAATAAATTAAAGAAGAATGACTATTGCCTACACTAGTACTACCTCTAAGCATATTACAAATAGAATTATAAATGGTGGTCAATTTTTCTCTGAAGTTTCTGCTACTGTTGGCTAATTTCACCAACCCATTTCCTTAAATCTAAGACTTATCTCCTAATTTCTTGAACTTGCTCATTTAGAATTTTTAAAGATTTGGGTATAAACTGAGAGGCCAATTAGCTTTCTCCCACCTAATTTCTTGAACCAAATCTTTCAATTGATCTTTTAGTCATGGGAGCCTTTTATAAAAGGACTTCTTTATCTGACTCACCTAATGCACCTGTTGTAACACACAAAGAATAAATAGCATAAGGGTGATTGTATCTTATGATAGTACTACCATGAAGTATATTATAAATAAAATTATAACTGGTCTTCCATACATCCATTAGTAAGCCCTGTTGAATTGCAAAATTTAAAATGGCCCTATCTCTAGTAACCTCACCGATATTGCTAGTTGGAATTAACTTCGTAGAAATGAAATAAATCCAAGCTTTGGCCTCAGCAGTGAGGCCAGTGGCAAAAAATTGATAATCTTATCTTCCCTCCTTTTCCACTCAACATTAAAATTTCTAATAGTGAAAAAATTAAGAATTTCATCAAAATCAAGATGATTATTATAATAGAAGAGAAATTAATTGTATGCTAGATCTTGTAAATTATAATATGCACTAATAGTACTATAATTAAAACTTATTAGTTTTCCATGGACTAAAACTCTATTATTCTAGTGCTCTTTCATGATGGCAAAGAGTTATCATACTATGAGAATAACACAGGAGTTATTATCATAGGTCAACTTCTCCTAGCCTCTTTTGTAGATAATCCTCTCTACACTCCCACCCAAATTAAAGAAACTTCTCCTTGGGATGAGATGTTTGTGTAGGAAAGCATGGTGGTATCTTTCCTCTACCTCAACACTAACAAATGTATTAGTGCCTTTGACAGCTGCCCTCTTCTTGCTCTTGCTGATGTATTTCATCAGCAAATTGGCTTTCCTAGAGTACAATGCAAACTAAGAACAAAAAGTCAAAGAGAACTCCAGAAAGGAACTAAAGCTTTAGAATGAAAAAATTCATAGCCTAGGGGTCATATTTATAGACTAGCCTTAGTGCCATAGTGATGCTTTATATGCATCGAGGCACTCTCATCTTGGTTCTTGAAACATGGGATTAGCTATGGTGCTGAGCATGCAACACTGAGGCGGTGGTCAGCATACCAGAACAGTCACCCTTGATAATTTTAAGATATGAATTTCTACTTTATAATACTACACAACTAATTACTCAATGCCAAGGTACCATTTTAATAGCGTCAAGGTGCTACCATGATAGCATTTAGGCCCTATATTTTCATCACTAAGGCCCTAACCCTCAGAACCCATAGAAACATCTTATAAATCTATATTCACCATGTGAATAATCTATATCTATATGGCCTTCCAAATGATGTAAGTTGAATCTATATGTTCGCTATGTGAACATTCTATATTTTGATATTCCAAAGGGATGTATGCGAACACCCTACATTTTTGCATTCCAAAGGGATGTAAGTCCAATCTATCCGTTCAATATTTGAATACCCTGCATTCTCGCATTCCAAGAGATGTAAGTCTAATTTATGTTCATCATGCAAACATTCTAATAGCATTCCAAAGAGCTGTAAGTCCAACCCATGTGTTCATCGTGTGAACCCCTTATGGATTTCCAATGGATGTAATCATCATGTGAACATCCCTATACTAAACCTCCAGTTTACTCAGGATATCTGAGATGAGGCAATGCATGGCTACTAATTAGACTCCCTAGTCATTATCGCTATAGCCCTCTAATGTTGGTAGACTAGAAAAATGTAGTCTCAGGATGATAAAACCATGGGATCTTGATTGAGACTACCCTTCTATTTTGTTTAGGCAGTCATCCGCACCACACTGCTAGACATCAATTTTATATCAATAACTAATATTTTTTCCACATTAATCAAGAACACTCTCTTACTATCATAAGAGGGGTAATAAACTATGAATATTTGCATTCATAGGAAGTATAACCCTGATCTAAATAAACCCTAACATAATGTTAAGAGAAATCTAATTTAATTTATCAATTAGCATCATGAAGAATATTCTACTACCCATATGAGTAAAGATGGTGGAGAGTTTCTGAAAGGATTTTTTTTCAAAGTGATCAGGCATGATTTTGAAGGGATCTATATAGTTTGATTGATCCTAAGGCTAGTTTAGTTTCACAAATGACCAACATCAAATTGAAAAGAGGTTGATTTAAGCCATACCTCATCAACGTGTGGTCTCAATGGTGGTTTTAGTTTTGAAAATGTTCAAGACAGTGAGATGAATCTTTTGAGAGAAGAATTGAGCATGGCCTCCCTCTAGATCAATGTCGAGATGGATGTCTACCATAGCTCACCAAAGTTTAGTGTTGGGAATGATCAAGGGAGCTTGGGGGGGAGGGGGAAGTTGTAGTTGTATTTTATTTCACTTAGGGAAGGTGTTGAAATTGAATGAAGATGAAAATTTGATCCCCTTTTGCATTTTCAAGCTTGGCCGAGAACTCCATTATTAGATTTCACTAGAGGTCACTGGCCATAGGGATTGAACTCTAATGATGAGGATAAAGGGGGTTAGAAGGTCAAAGCATCTTGTTGACCTCATTTTTGGATGAGGTTAATATCAATTCTAAAATCAATAATTTGGATGTAATAATCTTAAGTAGGAATCTACTAATTTAATGCTTAGGAGATAATACTTAGTGACCTAGTGCACCCTCCTTAGGTTTGATCTAACCAAATGAGCTTAGGTGGATTCAACCCAAATTCCAAACTTGTATTTAGTCAAATAAAATCCAAAATATCAAATTGAAATCAAATTAAAACAAAGAAAAAATCCAAAACCAAATCAAAGGGAAATCTAGTCAATCCATTTGGCATAAGTTTGACTTAGGTGGGTCCCACCAAGTCAAAGGTCAACCCACCAAGAATTTGACTAAATTCAATCATCATAACTATTTCAAATGATCAAATAACAAATCTAAAGAAATTCAAATTTACTTAGGCCTTAGTTGGGTTAATTAGACCACTTAGTCTAAATGAACCTAAATGGGGTCCTCTTGGTTCAAACCTAAATCAAATTAAAATTAATTCAATTTGATTACTCAAAATCATTTGGAAATGATAATTAAACAACATCCAACCCATCATTGGGTCTAATTTGATCAATTGGTCATTTGACCCAAATAAGCTTAACCCATTAAGCTCACTTTGGGTCAAATGGGTTCAAATTGAAATTCAATTGATATTAAATAAAATCAATCACTCAAAAGCATCCCAGACGTGTGAGTAAACATAATTGGAGTGTGAACATAATTTAATTGAGTTAAATTTGGTTATTTTACTCAACCAAATTCAACTTAACGCATTTAAGGAAAAATGGGTCAAATTGACTTGGAGTTGGGCTAAACTTTCATGTGACATGGGTTAAGTCAATTCATAATCATCCAATGGACAATCAAGGATGATCCAAATCAAAATTTAAAACTAATTAATGGTGGTTGAAGCATTTGAAATTTAAATTAAATTAAATGCTAAGGTCAATCACCAAATGGATTCAAATTGAAATGATATTTAAATTCATCCTTGCATGGATTAAAAGAGGTTTCCATATAATCTTAATTATATTAATGAAATCTAAATCAAGCCAAAATGATAAAATTATCTAATGGCAAAGAGGGATCATGTGAAGCAAAGTCTACTTTGATTTCCTTAATCCCTTATCCCCTTTGAATCCCATATCTTGGCTTCAAGACAAGAGATATGGCTATCATCAATTAAAGGCCACCAAAAAACAAAGAAAAGACCAAATGAAAATTGGCTTCCTCTAAGGGACAAACCAAGGACAAATCAAGGAAGAAGGGAAGGAGCATATGGCTCAGCCAATAAGAACAGGAAGAGGAATTTCCTTCCTCACTTCACAATTCTCATTAAAACTTGCTCAAAAGGCTATGGGGGAGTGAATCCACCACTTAGCTAGGCTTGTCACTGCCAATGGCTAGAATCCGACCACCTAAAAAACCATGAAGATGCCTCTCATTCAAGCATCAAAATAGGGGAGGGAGGGCCAATTCCTTCTCTCTTTTCATCCCAAATTTTTCACGATTGCAGGAGATAAAGAAATAGACCCTCTCCTTGACTCCTCACCATCGGTATGGCAGAAAATGAATGGAATCTGAGCCCTTTTAATGGTTAAATCCAAGGGAGAGGTTCTTTCATCAAATTGAAAGTTCCAACATGTTCTAGAGGTTGGAATGACCACAAATGAATCGTCACCTCATCTCCTCACCGTCGACAAGCCAGAGAATGACCAAAGTCACCAGATTTCTATCCGACCTTAGTATATGGAGCAATCCACTGGGAAGCAAGCTGCCAAATTGCATACACACCTTTATCACATTGAAACGAAGTTAATGGAGTCGATCCCACTATTGGTGTTTATCAGAATTGAGGTATGCTCCACCGCCATCTCCTTAAACCATCCGTTTTGGTACTTTTCAAAAAATTTGATTCCAACTGGATCAAATCACATGGATGGGTTGCAAAATGATCCTTGATCATTTTTAAATCAAAAATAAATAAAAAATCTCCAGCGATCAATAGAATTTTTGTGAAAATGACATACGGTGTCTATCTCTTGCAGGAGATCTACATGATCTAATCTCTGCCACCTGATCCAGCTATTTGGAACGGACGATCGTGATTTAGTTGGACAATCCAATTTTATCCTTTAATGACTCTGCAGATCAAATCGGGACTATCCTATATAATATCGGACGGTCAAGGATCGTCCTACATGGCACCACTTTTGACACGGATTCCATGCAAGATCCATGTGGCCACATCCCATCAAAAAAATATGTAGGCATGCCTTCCTAAAGTAAGTAAACCCTTATAAATTTAATTTAAAATTATTAAAAATTAAAAATTTATAGACAAATAAATATAAATTTAAAAATTGCAAACCTGGGCTCTAAGGGTTCATCTTGATGAGATAAATCCATTAAAATAAAAATTCACAAATTATTTTGGGTATTTAAGCCTTCATTTGACTTTGACTGAAATTAATTAAACTTTAATACAAACAAATGATTAAATTCAAATGAAACTTTGGGGTTCATCTTGATGAGAGAAATGCATTAAAATGAAAATTCACAAATTATTTTGGGCATTTAAGCCTTCATTTGACTTTCAATGAAATTAATTAAACTTTAATTAATCACAAACAAATGATTAAATTCAAATGAAACTTTGGGGAACTAAAATTCATGTTAAAACACACCTCAAGAAAAATTTTCTTGAATTATTGCAATCATAAAAAAATGAAATTTTAAATCCCAAACCTTAATATTAAATAAACAAATAAATATAAAATGGAATAAATCATGAAAATGAATTAAATTACCTTAAATTAACTTAATGAACAAAAAAAACACTAATGAAACTCATTGGAACTTCATAAATCTCAAAATTACTTAATTAATTAATTGATTAAATTAAATAATTCAAATAATTAATAAGAAAATAATTAAATCACAATAAATCAACCAAACGTCCAACAATTATTAATGAACCTCTTTGGAAACACCTTTGAGTGACGAATCAATGGAAAATGAAATCACTACATGATTTGCATCAAATTAAGCCTAATTTAAGTTTTAATGAAACAATTAAAACTTTAATTACACCATAATTATGAATTTAATCAATGTGAAACTTTGGAAACATTAAATTCTCATGGAACCCCACTCTCAATAAAAATTTCAAACCTAATTGAACTTTGGATTGGAAATAGTTGAATTTCCAAATTCCTAAGTCAATATGAATCTAATAATTAATAAAGAAAAATTCATGAATTAATAAAATCATGAAACTACTTGAAATAATTTAAGTCAACATCAGAAACACTTAGGATAGTTCTCCAACATTCTAAATCAAAGAACTTAATCTTTTCCATGCTTAACGGTTAATGAAATCAATAATGCATGTTAAGCTTAATTAAACCTTAAGCTAATAAAATAATAATTAAAATACTTAATTAAACCTTAAAGCCATAATCAATCTAACCTAAGAATTGGTCAAACATTAACCTAAGTGTCTTAGGTTAACATAAATTAAACCAAATAAATTTAATATAATTCAGCAAACCTAAGCATAACTTAAACCCAAAACATTAATGTAAACTAAATAAAACATTTCAAACAAAAATCAAATGGAACAAATTAAATCAAATTGAAAATTAAACCAAGAGAGAAAATCAAATTCTAAAGAAAAAATGAATCCAAAATCCAAATTGAATTCAAACCCAAATCATCTAAATGAAACTAAAAGGATTAATTTAGATACTTAAGAATTTTAGTTAAACCTTTGGAATGGATCTTTATCTTAGGATGAAGGTTTCATTCTACTATTGGTTAGGATGTTGAATAGAACAGATTCCACCGAAAAGTGGGATTCATTCTACTCTTTATTTTTAAAAATCTAAGCTTCACTTTAACCAAATAAAAGTGAAATAAAAATGAAAATAAATCATTAAATCATTTGAATTAAAACCATCCTAAGGTAAAATTCAAATAAATTCAAAATCCAAATTGAAACTTGAACTAAAGAGGCCTAGCAAAGTCTTGCTACACAAGCCTAGTTTCCTCATACAGTAGATCATTAGGCCAAGGAACCAAGACTTAGGTTAGGCTGTTCTATGATTCTTTATGTTTCCCTATGATATGATGTGCTTCACATGTCTTGGTGGTGTAGTGTTTTATGCTGCATGTTTAGGATTGTTTTCTTGTTAGACTGGATGATAGGACATTTTTTTTAGAACTAACATTATCTATGTAGAGGGTTATGCTAGAAAGGACTGCTATAATAAATAAAAATTAAAAATGTTATTTTCTTATATTTATGCTTAAGTCCTTAAGCATAGCCCATAGGATAGGTGCACTTGGAAAATAGCTAATGCTAAGCTTATATATTTGTGATATATAACTACTGCG
This sequence comes from Cymbidium sinense, assembly GCA_021442155.1. Classification (NCBI taxonomy): domain Eukaryota; kingdom Viridiplantae; phylum Streptophyta; class Magnoliopsida; order Asparagales; family Orchidaceae; genus Cymbidium; species Cymbidium sinense. The sequence continues at coordinate 76,365,895 of CM038227.1, forward strand.
TGATGTTTGTATTTTGCTGACATTTATTTTTTAGGACTTAAGAGTAATTTTGAAATCAAAATAAACATTTGATCTTAGAATTAGGTTAGGATGTATGGGAAGATTAATAGGAGCTAACCATACTAGGAGATGGTACAAAGGTCCCCTGTGAAGCCAAATGGATGTCTCTAAAGAAAGAAGTCATCTTGGAAAGAAGACCCATAGATCTAGACTTGCAGTTCAAGGCCGGACAGTCTAAGGGCAGAGCTTGACTACAACCATTTTCTCTTTCTTCTATTGTACAACGGTACTCAGGCGTAATGGCCTTTTTCTTAAATTAAATTGGCTTGATTTATTTTGGTTGTGCAATAGGATCAAACTAATTTTCTATGTTTCTTTCTATGTTGTACTTTTTGTGATTAAATGCCTGGATGATTAGGATCATAGGAAAAATTAAATTTTATACCTAACTTAAATCTAAATAACTAAAACTTAAATAAAATAAAATTTGAAATTTCACATAAACTAAAGCCTTAGGAATGACTTAAAAAAATTAATTAGAAATGATCAAGTTTTGAAACCATGAACTCATATTGCTATAATCCTTGAATTGGGAAACTTCTCCCATAGCACATAATGGGCATCTAACCTGTGAGGATGACCACCTTCTTTGAGAAGCCTACCTTATATTATTAATTTACCCCATAACCATTTCTAATTGCATGGCATTAGGCATAAATGCATTATGAAGACCTCAAATAAATCTTGAATCATAACACTAAAAAATTTGAAAAGGTTTCATTATTTAGATGCATTTCATACTCTACATTATCTTAGGAATTAGAGAGTGAATCTAAGTTCACAGATTCATTTCTTAAAAATACAACAGCCTAGCCATCTTGCATTCATAAGACTTGGCATCATGAATTTAAAATATGCTTAAGTGGCATTAGCTGGCAGCCTCTCTAAGCAGGTTGTAAGTTTATAAGAGTCAGAGATAGGTTAATTCACTTAAGTAAAAGGAATGGCTGATAATTCCCAAAATAAAATAAGGTCGATCATCTGAGATGTGTCAAAAGCACTTGTAGATCAGGTTCTGAAGCATCCTCCTAGGAGTAAGTTTTCAAACTTAGGCATTTCTGCAGTCTTATGATACTAGAATCTAAGTCCTAGATTTCTAATAAAATATCAACTCAAAGTCTAAATTGAATTCCAAAATTTAAAGCATAATTATAAGATAGTTGAAATACATACTAGGCATCCTGGCATCAATAAGCATTTTCTACTTCAACCCATTTGTATTCCAAAAATAACTCTCTCCAATTTGATCCAATCCAAATTGAAATCCCAAAAAAAATCATTCCTTTGAAAACCAACATAGAAATCATTAGAAATAACAACTTATTTTTTAATTGAGAGTATTCTTAAGAAGAAACCCTTCTTGAGATGTAATTAACTATTGGGGCTTGCCTCTATAGGGAACCATGAACCCAGTTTAAAATAAAACATGTTCTACCTTTCATGTAGTTCAGGGGAACAATCTTTGGTACACGAACTACCCATTAGCCTTTTGAGTCTTTTATTAAATGATCGAATCCATTATAGGAAAATATGATTATCTTCTGAGATAATATGTTTACTTCTTAATGATGCATCTAATCATTCAAATAAGAAATTTCTAAACTCTATATGGTGTCTTAAAATTTACTCATCACATTTATATGAATCCTTATAGTAGTTGTGAATGCACACATGGAAGGAATTTTGAAGGGATTGACTTGGTTTGGCCTCTTCCCCTACATGGCATATTCTTTTACCTTTGGACTGATTTGGAAACCTCTTAGACCATTTAACTTTGATTATTACTCACTTTGGATTCATTTTAGGATGAGTTTAAGTGAATCCAAATAGAATTAGTTTGAGTTTGAGCATAAATGCCTAAGCTTCATCCATTAGGATTTAACTTGATTTAGATTAGGTTAGGTGTGAGAAATTAGCATTAAATACTTCTAAATTACCTTTTGTATTAATGATTCACTACTTAAATCAAGCCTAAAGTGATTTATAAGTCATAAAAACTCATTTGAATTGGTTTAAGTGCAAATGCCTTACGTTAATTCATTTGGATATTTTTTTGGATTAGTATAATTTATTTCATTTGATTGATTGATTTTAGATTTAGATTTTAATTTTATTTGTTAAATTATTTATTATGTTTCTAGCTAATGAATTTTATTAGATTTGGGTTGGTTTTGATTTTGTTTCAACTTGACTCATTTTGACTTAAATGGGTTATGTTTAGTTTAATTGAGTCAAATGATCAACTTGACTTAATTAAGGCATGTTTAGACTCTAATCATATTTAATCATGCTCATTTAATGATTATTGGTCTTTAGAATGATTTAATTTTGTCAAATTTTGATGAATTGACTTTTGACTTGGTCGAGCCCACTTAGATCAATCTTAGGGCAAATGACATGATTGGCCATCTTTAACCTCATTTAGATTTATTTTTTGGTCAATTTATATTCATGCATTGATTTCAAACTTTTTATCTGATTTGATTTCAATTTATTTCATTTTATTTGAATTTATTTGGGTTTAGATAATTTTAAGCTTATGTAGGTTAATTGGGTTGATCACTCCAATTATCTTGGCCATAGTTTAATTAAATTTTAAATTTTAATTAAAATGTGTTTAATTTAATCATTTATTTAAATTTGAGTTTGGTTTGCATTCATATAATCTTATTGGGTTAGGTCAATTCCTAAAAGGGTCCACAAGGCCACCAAGTATAGTGTCCTAAGTGTCTAATCTAGAGGTTCCTAATACAAGATTAGGTGTCCTAATTACTAAGGTTAGAGCTGATGCTAACCTCATACAAAATGAGGTCAACATATATGAATAGAGATGATGTGGTCTCATAAGATGGAGGTGTAATAGGCAATCATCATATGATGGAGTGCTTTCTATAGCTTCATATGGAGATGATAAAACTATATTATTTGGTGCACATTTTGATAACTCATTATGTTTCAAACAAGCACTTTGAAATAAAGCCATTCTACAAAAATTTGGCATTAAGATAAAAGATAGTGATAAGAAATAAGTAATAATGATAAGCTCATATCGAGGTTGTCCATGGAGGATACAAGCTTCATTATATGCTAACAATCAAAATTTTTAAGTGAAGAAAGTGGATGGAACACATTCATGCCCCTAGTGTGAATAAAGCGGGAAATGAGCATGCCACATCTTTTTGGGTTGATAATTAAATACAAGATCTAGTAAAGGAGCAACCAAATATTACACAAAAATAAATAAACTGTTATTTGGACACAACCTATGAACTATCACTATCTTATATGAGACTATGGCATTCAATAGAGCAACCCCGAGATCTTATGTTTGGATTAGTAGACAAGAACTGCAAACAGGTTCTTACATTAAGAGTAGAGCTTCTTACTGAAAATTTAGGATCTCATATCAGATGTACTTATGATAATATTGATAATTCTTTTCAGAGATTTCATATTAGCTTTCAGGTCAACATTGAAGGGTTCTTGTGTGGCTCTCGACAATTAATAGGTCTTGGTACTTGTCACTTGAAGTCAAAATATTTGTGAGTGCCCTTGTTTGTAACTTCACTTAATGGTAATAGTGGACTATATACATTGGGATTTAGTGTGGTTGAAATAAAATCTAAGAGAACATGATAGGATTCTTAGATAACTTAATTAAGAGAATTATATTTGAAATATATGCATTAGCTTTAATATATGACATGGAGAGACATTGTGAGGCAATCAGACATGTCTTCCCTAAAATAGAGCATAAAGTATGTTTGTGACTCTTATAGAAGAACTTAAAGAAACACTTTCACTACAATGACAGCCAAAAAGTTTGAAGCTTGGTGTGGTAGGTTGCTAATGCTTACACAAGAATCATTTGAAGGCATTATGCTTTATGTATAACCTTTGAAGGTGTTATACCTTATAAACACAAGAGTCAAAATTGACTCTAAATCAGTCGGCCAGAATGATAAAATATTATTAATATTTGAGATCAAGAAGAATTTTTTCATCCCAAAGGGAAATTTCCCTATCGATAAGGGGAAAATTTATATTTCTTGCAAAGTAAAAAAATCTCCATCAAAGAGAAACTCCATCGAATCAAGGAGAGATAAACATAAATCTTGATCTATCATGTCTAAAATATCAGATATAAACCCAAAATTTAGATCCATCGTGTCCAAAAGGATTGGATCTAAGCAAAAATATAGATCCATCATGTCCAAAGGAACTGGATCTAAGCCAAAATTTAGATCTATCATTTCCAAAAGGACCAAATCTCAACCTAAAATTTAGATCCATCATATCCAAAGGGATCAAGTTCAAACCTAAAATTTAGATTCGTCATATCCAAAGGGACCAAATCTAAATCTAAACCTAGATCCATCATGTCCAAAAGAACTAGATCTAAACCTAAACTTTAGATTCATTATGCACAAAAGGACCAAATCTAAATTAAAATTTAGATCTGTCATGTTTAAAGGAACCAAATCTTAACCTAAAATATAGATTCATCATGTCCAAAGGGACAAGAGCTAAAATAAAATTTAAATTTATCATGTCCAAAGAAATTGAATCTAAATCTAAACCTAAATCCATCATGTCCAAAGGAACTAGATCTAAACCCAAACAAGATCTATCATGCCCAAAGGAGCTAGATCTAAACCTTAAACAAATCCATCGTGTCCAAAGGGACCAAATCTAAGTTTGGATACACTCAAATCATCAAAAAATGTCGAGTCTAAATATAAATCAAAATCCAACATGTTCAAATGAGATTGAATCTAAATGTAAATCTACCCTTCTTAAAGTTTAGAGATGATTGAAGCAAGCTCTCACAAGCATAGCTAGCTCATTTATAAATTCATATATTATTTCCTTTTTATGTTGTCTATAAAATTTATATGCTTCTATCTTTTAGATTTGTTATAATATTTATTTGAAAAAATCTCGATGATATGCCTCCTATTAAGCCCACTAAGGAGCATATATGGGCTAATATTGAAGCTTATGATCTGCATTGTTCAGCCAAATTATATGATCATTTATCATGGTATCAGGACATGTTAATAGGTAAAGACATTTTTGTGGACTCATTTGTTCGAGCATCTAGCATTTTACCCTTTGATGCACAACATCAATAAAGGTATGATATTTTGATTAGGTGATTAATTTAAACTAAGACATAGTTATGATATTTCTCTAGAGTGAGTTATAGATCACTTTAGCTTCAAGGAATAGGAAGTACTCTGTCTAGTTTCAGATAATTCTCCTTTTGTAGGTATGATCTAACTTTTAGGTTACCATATATTACATCATAAGGTAAAGGGGTGGGATCCAAATCAGCTATTAGTGGCTACATATATCAGGCAAGCCATCATTTGTAGATGCATGGTGATATTCTCAGGAGAGCTATTAGTGGCTACATATATCAGGAAAACCATAGTAGAGAATTGGTTTAGGGCCACTAAAACTCACTAGATTGGTCCACATGATATGATGGTTACTTTGGCGGATATGTAGGATATAGCAAGCCTCCCTAGCTTAAGCATTTCCTATAAAGAATGCATCCCTCCATATCAGGATCTCTTTTAGTGTTAGTTAGTTGGTCAACAGAAGAGAGGAGGTCATGTATATTCTTCTAGCCTTCATTATGCTCTAACTCACTACCATAGGTTATGTAAAGAGTGTAGATCAGGTCATAGAAGATGTGGTACTGTTACTCTTGATATATGGTCTGAGAGCGTCTTTCATCCAGCAGTATGCTTATCTCATTTTGCATGCCTAGATGACTCATTTAGTATTGGATTTCATTCATATGAAGGGTATTTCAACACCAGATTTGAGCCTGAAGGATGAGTCAGTTCGTGACATATTTTAGCATAAAGCATTGATGAAGAATTATCCTTAGCAGCATTCATTGCCATGTGGTCATGCTACTTTGTATTCTAAGGTCACAACAGACTCTTCCATCCTTTTACTCTCTTGATGGTTAGTTTGTTTGCTTGTAAAGAGAAGATTACACTAGCACCTACATCATTAGCCTACCTATATCATGGATTAGGTTGAGTGAGTGCCATGTAAAACTCTGGCCACTATTATGTGGAGGCTCCTTAGCATTGCGTACATATATTGATTTACACACATATTTCTAAAGCCTTCAACAATCCTGAGATACATCCTTACTTTAGAGAGCAACATTTTTTGCTGATTATACAACTGAGCAGAGCTACAATTACTTTATATAGAGATTAGATCTGAACATTCATATTTATGCCATCACACATAAAGGATCGCTTTAGATCTTTCATAGATAATCTCTTTATAGCTTACTTGATTAGACCTTGGGATAGAGATTCATAGATTCTATTATTAATAGAGGCACACCTTTATTATCATCAAAGTTAGGGCATATATGTATAGTATAATATCTCATTGGGTTGAGACTTGCTTGGCTTCTCTACCACTATCATGAATCTATGATTTTACAGGGATGCAATCTCAACAGAGTAGCTAGATAATATGGCTTTACTCAGGCTACACTTATATATGAACTATCACATATACTTGATATAAAAGATACTCATTCCTTAGGAATGTTTTCATTGTCCATTCATTTGGAGGTAGCTTTTCTACTTCTCCTTGGGATTGGTTCTTATTTCTATGTACTTCATAGGAGGCTAGTACGGGAATTAGTCACTTATGGTTGCTATGGATTTATCACACCTTTTCTTGCTTTTTGGAGTCGAGATTCTACATATATAGTCATAGACTCAAAAGAGCTAGACCAACACATCACTTATATTTTTTCTCAAGACATGACTCATGCTTCTAAGGAGTCATCAAATAGATGAGATAGTGGTAGAAAGAATCATCGAGAGCCTTCATCTATTCATATAGAGGCCAAAAGTGATACCTGAAGCCCTCTTCCATCTGACTATGATATAGGAGTAGTAGGAACATTCGATCGTATTCATGTTATATCTTCACCATTAGAGGTTGAACCATCAGCAGAGCAGATAGAGAGTGATGTCACTTTAGTATTATCAGTAGATGCCAATGGGACTTCCCCAATTTCTCTATCCTATTAGATGATGATGATGCATGCATGCTCCATGTATGGAAAACTAATTGTGAATCATTCTTATCAAGCTCAACTTGGGAGATAGAGAGTGTCGCCTAGGATGATTCCTTAGTAGAGCTTGACTCTTGTGCAGATAGCCACCCTACTTCTAATATGAGAGATATAGCTCAAAAGTGCTTATCTAATCTACAACTTTCATGCTTCATCCCCAGGATACTCTCTAGACCTTCACGTTGATCACATTATAGCACTTTAAATAGCTAATGTCATATAGTGATGGAACTACTTCACTTACTTCTTGGTGTTGACTTAGATGTTTTTATTGAACTTTCTAGCTTCTATATGGAAGTCAAATCTTTGTTAGGTTGTGTTGCTGCTTTAGGCCTTGAAGTAGGAGAGCTACAGCTTTGAGAGTCCCTATGCTGAGATATTGAGTTCACATTATTCTCATTATGTACTACTTAGCATGAGCTCCTATTAGACACATTCGTTGAGACAGAGAATTCACTCAACACTACTTCCCATCAAGACTCACTAGTCCATCTAGATCTCGAGCATAACCTCAAAGCCCTGAGATCATACTAAAGAGTACTCTCTAGAGCATAGAACAAGCTTCTAGATATATTTGCTGAATTGAGAGAGTTACAGCAGAGGAGGTAGTATTTATTAGAGAGAAGGTTTATGGTGAGAGGCTATCACAACTATAGAAGAAGATTACTTATAGATGGATGCTTAGGTGACTTAACTCAAGTATGTTCTCTCTCCATTAGTCCATGACCAGGAAGCAGCCTCTCAACATCTCCAATATGCATGAGAAAGATAGACTACTATGGCTTATCGAGCCCATACTACTTTTGTTTGTATTATAGACATTTAAACTAATCACCAGTGGCTAAAATTCCATTTAACAACAGTCTTTTATTATTACAAGATATATGAATTTTATGATTATTGACTTCTTGAATATTATACTTTGTCTTCTTTTTACCTTCTTGAATATGATAAGGAGAGCAACAAATGCATCATGTCTAATTAACATGGCACATTTATTAAGGGCAATTTATTTGCAGCCAAAATAATAAATAATAATGAAAAAAATGAACATCTCGACTCCATTATTGTGGCACCATAAGCCTGGTGCCTAGGTGCTGGCTCCATTGCCCCTAAATTTGAAGAATCCAAAAAATACTAACCACTCCTACCAACAGCCATTCTCATCAGTGATATTCACCCAAAGGGGAGAGTGGGAGCATTTAGAAGAGCAGGAATGATTATGTGAAGTGGTTTCTTATAAAAATGGGAGAGGGATTGACCCTACTACTTCTTCTACACTTTCAAGCCACACTTTTTTATATTTTTTTGTTATAGACTTTATTGCAAATTTATCTCTATTGCACGCTCTCATTCATGCACAAGGCAAGATTCTAGGTAAAAACTCCAAAATAAAAGTTTCTTTTCTATAATTCCTCGTTCCATAGAAAAACCATAGGGAATTTCACTATTGATCTTATATTTGAAGCAAAATAAAGATCCTCCCTCCATAAATCTTAAATTTGAAGTAAGGGAGAATAACATAATTTCATTAAATATTAAATTTTAGGCATTGCCAAAATAAAATGCTATTGAAATGAAGATAAATAGGGTTTTAATGCACTAAAAAAAATTAAGACTTCAAGACCTCCACCATCAAACTTGGTTCTCGTGTGAGATGAAAACCCTCTCTTCATTGATTTTGTATCTAGAATTGGGAAGAAAAGTGTAGTTTACAATTAATTATTTTGAAACCTACCATTGTTAAGTCATTATGCTGCAAAGATTTATGAAAATTATTAATTCGCATAAAAAAACCACTTTCGAATAGAGTCTTCCAACTTATGGCACCACAACACTAATACTCAATGCCATGGCACTGAGCACTTAAGATTTTGAACCCTAAGACTCCACTTTGCAACACTGTAGTGCTATTGTATGGTGCTGAGGTGATGTGATCAGCACCATAGTACTACTGTATGGTGTTGAGGCACTATGACTAACACCGTAGTGCTGAACTTTAATACCACAGTGTTGCCTTCTTCAGTTTGAAAGTCAAAAGTCTACATCATAGTGCCATAGTGCTCATCTAAAAGCATTAAGGCACTATAAAAACATTGTAGAGCTACTTTTCTAACGCCTAAGCTCTCCCTTCTTTGATTTTTAAGCCTAAGTTCGGCCATCTAGTACTGAGGCGCTTGATCCCAGCTCCATGGTGCTAACTTTTTGGTCTCTCATTTTCTCTAAGTTAAAAATTTTGTTCAATTAAATTTCTATTTTATAATAAATATCTAATAGGACAATAAAGCCTAGTGGTAGCCAATCAATATGTGAGATGAGAAATAAATAATAATAAATAAAATTTTATTACAAAAAAATACAATCGTCTTACATAAATGTGTCAAATAATATTATAATGGTATAAAAAAAGAGAAATACAAATACAAATTAAAAAAGTGGGAAAAGACTATTCTAATAGTCATAGTCATCATCCTCCTCCTCTTCATCTTCTAACTTTAGTGGGGTGCAAACATAATGGTGATGATGACGTGCTGTAGGAAAAGGAACTCTACTCTAGTCGGCATTGAATTTGCAAATTTCAAACATTTGAACAAGTGCAAAGTTGAGATTATTCATGTAAGAAAATTGTTGTTGCTGCTGACCCATAAGATAATCAAATTTCTTCACTAATTTATCTTATTATTGCCCACTTTCACCCACCATTTTTTCTTAAGTCTAATACTTCTCCTCCAAGTTTTTGGATTTTCTTGTTTAAAGTCTTGGAGGATTTAGATCTAGACTGAGGAACACGTGAGCTTTCTCCTACTTTCATTTTTGATCCAAAACCTTCAATCACTCTTTTAGTTAGGGGAGCCATTTACATAAGGACTTCTTCAATTAGGTCTTCTAATGCACCATCTTTAACACATAAAGAATATTTAAGAGAAGGGTGACCATACCCTAGGGTAATACTACGCTTAAGTAATTTATAAATTAAATTATAAATAATATTACCTACATATACCTTTTAAATAGCATAATTCAAAATAGCTCTATTCTTAGGTACCTTGCTGATATTATGAGTGGACATCAACTTGGACGAAATAAAATAATACCAAGCTTTAGCCTTGACTATTAGGCTGATGATAGAAAATTGATAATCTTTTTTTCTTTCCATTTTCATTGAGCATTTGCAATTATAACAATGAGAAAACTAAGGATTTCATCAAAATTGAAGTGATTATGATAGTAGAAAATATATTGATCATATGCAAAATTTTGCAAATTGTAATATGCATTAATGGAAGTACTATCAAAACATACCAATTTTCTTCATACATAAACTTTATCTTCCTGGTGATCCTTCACATTGGCAAAGAACCACGCACCATAGGGATGATGCAAGTTGTGTTGTCATAGGCAAGATGCTCTAAGTCTCGCTCATTGATGACCTTTTCCATACTCCCACCCAGATTATGAAAGCTTCTCTCTGGAATAAGGTGCTTGTTGATAAGGGTGTGCTGGTATCTCTCCTCCGCACATTAACAATTTTATTAACGTCACTTGAGGCACCCTCTTCTGGCCATTTTAGACAATTGTGAGTGACATATTTGCTACTTTAGAGTTGAGGAAATGCTAGAGAAAATTCTGAGAAAATAAAGTCTTTAGAATGAAAATTTTGGTAGCCTCGGGGTTCTATTTATAGGTTGGACCTAGTATCATGTCAGTGCAGAAGCAACGCCGAGATGTCGGCCTCTCATTTTTTTAAAATATGGGTCCAATGCCATGACACTCCACATGCAACACCTAGGCACTGGTCAGCTGGTCAAGATGATTAATATTCTAGTCAGAAAGATAATTCGAATATTTATTATCATTAATTTCGTAATCAACAGAATTTGAAAAAATGTGTTAGACAGTAATGGAGTTCCATTATGCTTTGATGTAGTATCATGATGTTGGTACAAAATTATGTCATTTTATACTAAATGCCCCTACAAGCTTGTCAACCCTTTGAATAGATTTTTAATTGGCACTATAGAGCCACTTTGGCAGCGCCTTAGTGTTGGTCAAATAGTCAACCTACTTTAATAGCATTGAAGCACTACGCTCTATAGTTTTGATACTTATGTTTTAGATGGATGAAGCTGAGGCACTAACTTGCTAATGTCGAAGAGTTGATCTTTAAGTGCCAACTTTCTAACACCATGGCACTGAACCCCTAGTATTGTGGCGCTTCTTCTACAATGTTGATGAGTTAACCCCTACAAAAAAAACAAATCAAACATCTTTCTGTTTGCCATGTGAACTTCTAAACATTATGGCATTCCTAAGGGATATAAGCCCAATCCATATGTTCAACATGTGAACTTTTAAACCCAATAGCATTCCCAAGGGATGTATACCCCATCTTTTTTTTCGGCATGCAAACTTCTAAACCCTATGGAATTCCCAAAGTATGTAAGTCCAATCTTTCAAATTTCTATGTGAACTTTCAAACAATAATGGTATTCTTAAATGATGTAAGCCCAATACGAATGTTCACCATGCAAACATGCAGACAATAATATCATTCCCTAGGGATGTAAGCCCAATCCCTATCTTCACCATATGAACTTTCAAACCCTATGGCATTCCTAGGGGATGTAAGCATAATTCATATGTTCGCCATGCGACTCCAAAATAATAACTTCATTCCCAAGAGATGTAAGTCAAATCTATATATTCTCCCTGTAAACTTTTAAACTCTATGACATTCCCAAGAGATGTAAGACTAATTTATATGTTTTCCATGTAAATTTCTAAACCTGATGGCATTCCTATCAGATGTAAGCCTAATCTATATGTTCACCATTCAAACTTCTAAACCCTTTAGCATCCTTAAAGGGATGTATGTCCAATCTTTTTGTTCACCATGTGAACACCTCTATATTTATGGCATTTCAAAGGGATGTAAGTCCATTCTATATGTTTTCCATAAAAAATTTTAAAATCTAACCAGTTGCCCAATATGTGTAAGCTAAGTCCTATTTTCACCTTGTGTTTGTAATGCAAGCACAATCTAAACCAACCTGCACCATAACACCTATACTAAAACTCCAATTTACTCGATATATTTAAGATGAGGCAACCTATGTTTGCTAATCAAACTCCCTGGGCATTACAGCTAAAAGCCCTTTGATGTTGGTAGATTGGAATAATGGCAGTCCTAAAATGATGAAACCATGGGAAATTAATCTGGACTACCCTCCTTATTTCTTTAAATAGTCATTCACATCACACCTCTAGACACCAATACATATTAGAGGCATATGTCTATTTTCAATCATAATTGAGAGTGCTTTCTTACTACGATAAGAGGGGTAATTAACTATGAATGCTTATGTTCATAAGAAGTAAAACCTAGATCTATATAAATCCTAACATAATGTTAGGCAGAAATCTGGTTGAATATATATTAATTCGCCTCATGATAAATGAGTTATCTGAATATCCAAAAAAGATGGCGGGGATATTTGTAAAAGGCATTTTTTCTAACCAATTAGATTTTGGTGACTCTGTTAGGGATTACTTCTCTCTCCAACTTTGGTTAGAAATTTAAAATTTATGTATCATTGTAAATTTGAATATTTCTTCACAAAACTTTAGATTCTTAAAAAATAGTAGAACCTAATTTTGAATTTATGGCTAGGTCCAAAAATTTTGATAGCAAACCTAATAAATATAATGACTGTCAAGTTGAGAGAGAAATCTATTATTAGATTCCCTCAAGCTATGATCAACATTGGTTCTACTAGAGCCACTCTCTAATTTGTGAAATTATATAAGGTCATTTAGTTTTTTTACCAACTAGACCTATGGCCAATCCCATCATTAAAGGCACCAAAATGCTAAAAGAATAAAAGAAGCTATTATACAAGAAAAAAATGACTGGATGTAATCATTCCCAATGAGCCCAAGCAGTTGAATACTAAGTCCTTACTTAATCAGAAAAAGAGTTCAACATCTAAAAGGGGTTTATTTTTGTTAGACTGTCAAAACTAGCTCCAACAATACTTGCTAAAGATAAAATGATCATTGAGCCTAAACTGAAATCTATCATTATAGACCCACTCAACAATCCATTGAAGGAGCCTATCATTCCATAAAGTACTACCTTTGCTCTAGGAAATAATAATCATGAAGCATCTTCCTTGGGTAACAAAATGTCCAATAGAGCTAGAAGAAAGTATAATGCTTCTCGCAGAGCTGCTGGGCTACTTGTACATTGTGAACAATAATATGAACTAGTGGTGGAAGCGAACATACCCAGCAATAATAATTTTAAGTTGTTCATATGGTCAAGATAAGTAGCACTGGAAGACATATAAGGGAGTCTTTCTAGGATAAATATGTGTAACTCATTTAACTTGATCAATCCAAGAAGGAGGAAACTATCGCTTCCAAAATCTGCAAAGTTTTCAAGGTTGTTTAAAATAGAAACCCTTAAAGAAGAATTAAAAAGTTGGTGAGTTAGGTTGCCAACCCATAAAAATCCTACTCTAAAGAAGGTAGGAATATTGAAAAATATCATGCTCACCTTGAGCAGAACTCAAGACCTAGAGGTATAATATTTGGTGAACACCGATAATGAACCTTTCAGTACAAAAGTATAAAATAGCCAATTATTGGAAGGTCCTGACAACCTTCATGAAAAGGGAATATCAATCTTCTCATCTTAATCCGTTTGATAAACACTAGGGTGTGACATCTAGGATGAGTTCCTTGAGATTCACCACTAGAAGGTCTTGATCAATTTAGGTACCTAAAATCCCAAGCCATTAAAAATGAAATAATCTAATATGAACAAGCTCAACCAAATGATGAAAAGGCTGAATCGCCCATCATCAATTGAAAGCATCGATCTAAAAATAGTTATCCAATGGTTGATGATGTAGATAATTAGCCCTTTTAGGAAGATGATGACTTTTTGATTGACGAAGAACAACAGCTCCTACTGTCCAAAACAATGATAATATTTATTGCATGGAAGTTTAGGTTAGTCGCATGGTTGATACATATTTATGAAATAATAATGTGATACCTAAACATCCAGATGAGGATAGCATCAAGAGGGCCCAGACAACCAAGTTCATGAAAGTAAAACTAGAATGGAGATTGAAAAAACTAAACTAACTAATGTTGTAACAAGGTCACAATGACAGATGGGTTCTCAACTCTAAAGAAGAGATCAAAAAATCAGCCAACTCAACAATCATCTCAATGAGATGAATGGGTTAATGAAAGAGTTGTTTAGTCAGCATAACTTAATAAGTACTACAACATGTCAAGCACCTCTAAGAAATCTTTAGGAGATGATCGACCCAACAGCTGAAGCTAAAGGCATGCACAATGTCTCACCCAACTTGCCAATAGCATCAACGCAAAGATAAGAACATCCAGGAGAAGTTTCACTAAGTGCTCACCAAGGGGTTGATATCATTACCAATTCCAAAGTAGAGGATCTTACTAGTCAAAATGTCAAAGTGGTCCCTGCTTCAGAGACTATGATACAATTAATTGGAAAAGGTCAACCATACCTAGTTGAATATGGCTAAGTACAGTATCCCAAAGGGTATACTATGTTGAAATCTAACACCTTTCTAGGAATAGAAAATCCATGATAGCACCTTATCTAGTTCAAAGATACTTGTGGGAACACTTGAGAAAATGATGTCTTACTACTTCGACAATTCATCAGCAATCTTACCAACATAGCCTTTGAATGATATGTTAAGTTACCCAATGACTCAATAAAAATCTTTCTCAAGTTAGAAATAGTCTTTATCAAGAGATTTATAAGATCAAACAAGAAAATAACAATTGTAGATCTCACCTTAGAAAAAGAAGAAAAGATGAGAGGGTCACAAAATATATCATAAGATAGAGAAATATGATCATGAAATATAACCAACAACACATAGAAAATCATGTGGTAGAACTTCTAATGGAAAACATTAATGATAAAATGGCTCCATAGTTAACCATGGTCATGATTAAAACATTCTAAGAATTTTTGGATCATGTAGCCAAGTTTGAGATGCTTCTAAAGTAAAAGGGCTTTAATACTACCTATAATAATAATTACTCTAGGAAATGAAAGCAACCTAAGCCATATGATTTGAAGAAAAATAATATGGATGCAACGTTCACATTTATAGTTGATAAAAAAAGGAAATGTAGGTGCAACAGCCTCAACAGAAGTGACAAAACTCATGGAGCATAAGAAAAAAGGTTCTACTTTCTATAAAAAAAGACTAAACAGTATTTATTCAAAAGAGAATGTTTTGCTAAAATCTTCAAGCATGCCCTAAAGTCAGGATTATAATTTCCACAACCACATCAACTTAACCTAGTAGACAAAGTCAATGATCCCAACTATTTTCCATTCCTAGACTTATAAGTCACCCAATCGAAGACCGTTTCATCTTCAAATACTAGGTAGACAGAAGTTATCAAAATGGGGTGCTCACCTTATCTGACATCATATTTGTGCATCCTAAAAAAGAGAAGGTGAAAGTTATCATAATACCCTCAAATCAAAATACAAAAGACAAAGAGGTCAACATCCTTCTAGCCATAGAACTCAGTGGAACCTAAAATAGATCTAATAATACTCTTGTCCAATATGAGGGTAATTTTTATATAATGTAAAGAAGCAGACAAAAATCAACCAGGCTTCATCATCAAACTTCATAAATCAAGGAAAAGTTGAAAATCTCAAAAACCAAAGTCCAAAACACAAAAGATGATTAACTATTTAGAGGAATATGAGCAACCTCCATGAATACTACATTTACAACTTTACACAAAAAATTCTAGAAAGAGGTTTCAAAAGAAACATGTAAAGTCATAAGCATACATAAAAATTCTAACTTTCAAACCCAAAAAGAGGCATGTTATGTGATTGGAACATAAACTGATTCTTAGGAAGAGCTATGCTTTCTCGAAGAAAAGCCTATTAAAAACAACGTTAAATCAGACTAAAAAAAGTTGTGTCCTAAAATAGACAACAGTTCTAAGAGTCTTGAAAGGTTTAAAAATTTTGAAGAAGTACAGAGCTCAAAAACTTCTTTTGATAAAGAATATTTCATAGAAGAAATAACTTAAATCCAATTAAGGAGTGGGAAGTGAGTGTCTCCACCACCAAAGAGGAAAGTCAGGGAAAAAAGATAAAGAAATTTAAATTATTGAAGATGGCTTACCCTCTCCACCAGTTAAACCATAAAAGACCACCAAAATAGGAGTGGACTATAATGTTCTAGCCTATTTATGTAAGCAACCAGCTTTATTAAGTATCTACAATGCTCTTATATTATCATAGAACATACAAGAAAAATGATTAAAGGCTTACAAAATCCAAAGTAATATGAAACTTTTTTCACAAAAGAGAGGATGAAACAATACTTAACCTTTCAAAGGTCAACAACTATCATATTTATTTATGATTACTTATCATTAGGGACAACCAAACATAATCGACCCCTTTATGTTACAGCTGAAAGAAATTCTAGCTACATAAAAGGAATATTGATTGATCTAGGTGCTTCAATCAATCTCTTAATAGCTAAAATGCTTCGAACATTAAATTTGGATGCTCGTTACCTGGATAAAAGTATTGTATTTCTACAAGGATTCAGTGAACAATTACAATAAACCCTGGGATCTCTTATTTTACCTATGCGCTTTGGAAAACTATATACAAAAGCTAAATTCTAACTGATTGAAGCTAGTGTGTCCTATAAAGCACTCCTTGGTAGGCTAGGGATTTATGAATATGGCATAGTGCCTTCAACTTTCCATCAATGTATGAAATAAATTCAAAATGATGAGGAGTGTCAAATTGATGGTGAAATGAATCCATTCTTGATACATGAAATTAAGATCTATGATGATGCTAAGTACTTTATTCTTAAGAAAATAGGTGAAATTAATATCCAAAAGCAAGAGGTTCCAGTGATTAGGATAATGCTGGAAGGTGATGATGCAAAAAGCCTTGATGTTTACATTATAGGTGGTACATCAGGTTAAATGACAAGTTTATGCCCATCTATTCTTGACAATAAG
Source organism: Cymbidium sinense (assembly GCA_021442155.1). Lineage (NCBI taxonomy): Eukaryota > Viridiplantae > Streptophyta > Magnoliopsida > Asparagales > Orchidaceae > Cymbidium > Cymbidium sinense. The sequence goes on from CM038227.1 coordinate 76,383,167, forward strand.
CCTAACATTTCACTATAATTCCATGCAAAATAGCCTCTGTATTCGCAGAGTAGTGCTTTTATTTTCTCTAATTTGTTTGATGTGGGGATAGAAATAACAGAAGTTGGCCTAGGTTCTTTTTCAGTGTTTAAGTAAATTTCCTAAAGTTCATTGACAATAGCTTGATTGCCCTCTTCAAACTCCTTTGGGGCCTCTTTAAGGACCATTATTAATTCATCTTGGGGTGTATTCAAATTTATATGTGGAACATCCCTTTGATCATTTGTAATTTCAAAAGAAACTTCTTCTATTTTTTGATACGGTATAACATGAACTTATTGAAGGAAATGTTGAAGTAATATATCCCAATCTCTATGGCAAACTTCCCATATCCTATGTGATTTTGGGTATTATGCCCTTAACATAGGATCTTAAATAATTGAGATTGAATATTTGATTGTATTACTTGAACGTTATTCTTAAACAACTTCTTTAGAGCTAATGAAAACTATTGAGGAATTATTATTGAAATGTCTTATTCAAAATTATCCTCTTCAAATAGTTCATGGGCAGGATTTGTGGCTCAGTCTTCTATTATATAAAAAAGAATCCCCCATTCATTATAGACTCCTTTAGAAGGGGCATAGAAAGTTTTAAATTATTATACTTTCTCTTTTCTTGAAGTTGTTAAGGCTTTTATATGTGTCATTGGCACTGTAGTTATTTTCATAGCCTTCTTGGAGATTTGAGATTCAGGTACTTGTATTAGCAAAATATGAGTTTTTTCTAATTATTTTGTTACATCGCTAGTACTAGATCCTTCTTTGTTTTGGCTAGCTGAGGCTTTCTTAGGTTGATTAAGTAGTAATTCTTCTTCATCATCGTTTATACCACTGCCAAGGTTCAAGATTACTTTAGGTTGTTTTGATTTTTTAGTGCTTTTTCTTTTTGAATCATTTCCTTTTAGCATTATCGTAATAGGTGAAGCCTCTTGCTTTGGACATTGACTTGTCTTACTTTCTTAGGGGTAATGTACTTAGTATTATCATAGTTCTTGATTCCATGTATCAAGAATGGATACATGTCATGATTAATTCTACACCACTCACCATTTTGAATTTAATTCATACATTGATGGAGGGTTGAAGGCACTATATCGTATTCATGAATCCATGGCCTACCAAAGAGTGCTTTATAAGAAACACTAGCTTCAATCACATGAAAGTTTGCTTTTGTATACAATTTTCTAAAAAGTATATGTTGAATAAGAGATCCCATGGTTTGTTGTCCTTATTCATTATATCCTTATAGGAATACAATATTTTTATCCAAGTAATGAGCATCCAAAGCTAATGTTCAGATTGTTTTAGTTGTTAAGAAATTGATTGAAGCACCCAGATCAATCAAGATTCCTTTTAAACATGTATAATTACTTTTAGTTGTAACATAAAGGGGTCAATTATGTTTGATTGCCCCTAATGTTAGGTCATCATTACTAAATGTGATGATTGCTAACCTATGAGAGGTTAAGTCTTCTTTCATCCTCACTTTAGCAAAAAAAGCTTCATAGTGTTCTAGATTTTGTAAAGCCTTAAACAATATTTATTGTATGTCCTTAGATAATATGAGAGCATCATAGATATTTAATAAAGTTAGTAGCTTAGTAAATGGGCTAGAATATTATAATTCACTCCCATTTTGGTGGCCTTTTGAGGTTTAGCTAGTGGCGGGGATAAGACATCTTCATTAATTTAAATTTCTTTATCGTTGTCCCTAAGTCTCCTATGTGGTGGTGGAGACATTCTCTTTCCACACCTTAATTTGATTTGAGTTACTTCTTATGTGAAATCTTCTTTATTTGAAGAAGTTTTTGAGCTCTATACTTCTTCAAAAATTTTGGAGCTTTCAGGACTCAAAATTGATGCCTAGTTTAATACACAGCTTCTTTAAGTTTGATCTAACCTTCATTTTGGCAGGCTTTTTTTTTTTGTTTTTTGGGAAAGCATAAATCTTCCTTTAGATTCAATTCCTATAATAATCATGTAACATTTCTATCTTTGGGTTTGAAAATTAAAATTTTCATGTATATGACTCGACACATTTTGTTTGAAACCTCCTCTTTAGGATTTTTTGTGTCAAGTAGTAAGTGGAGCATATATTCCTCCAACTTAATTGGTCTTCCTCAAGGATGCTCATAATCCTTCAAAGAGTCAATCATATTTTGTGTTTCGAATGTTGGTTTTCATGGTTTTCTCTTTTTCCTTAATCTATGAGATTTTAACAAAGAAGCCTAGTCTATTTTTCTCTACTTCTTTGCATTATATTAGGCAAGAGTATTCTAGGATCTATTTTAGATTCCATGGAGTTCTTCCATGTAATTTCTTCTATGGATAGAAGGATGTTGATCATTCTTTTAGTCTATTTTAAGATGAAGGTTTCCCAACCACCTTCTTCTTCTACTAATGGGGCTTTGCCTTTATTATTATTTACATCATGTGTTCCAACTAACTTGACTTCTTTATATTTTGTATTTTGATTTGGGGGTACTATGATAACATTCATCTTCTTTCTTTTAGGATGCACCTATACCATGTCAGATATGGTGAGCTTCTCATTTCGATAACTCCTTTCTCCTTAGTCTTTGAAGATGAAATAGTCTTCGATTGGGTGACTTATAAGTTTATGGAATAGACAATAGTTGGAATTGTTAACTTTGTCTACTTGGTTAGGTCGATGTGCTTCTTGAAATATCATTCCCAACTTTAGGGCATGCTTGAAGATTTTAGTACATTCTCTTCTGACTGGATACTGCTTAGTCATTTTTTTTCTTAGAGAGTATGACATTTTTCCTTATCCTTCGTGGGTTTGTTGCTTGTCATGAGGTCGTTATGCCTCCATTTTCTTTGTTATCAACTTTAAATGTGAACATTATATTCACTTTATTTTTTAAAATCATGTGGCTTAGGTTGCTTTCCTTTCTTGGAGAAATTATTATTATAGCAGGCCCTTTTGTTTGGGAATCCTCTTGAGCTTGGCTACATGATCCAACAATTCTTTGAATGTATTAATGTGGCCATGGCTAAGTATGGAGCCATCTGATTATCAATGTTTTCCATTAGAAGTTCTACTACATGCTTTTCTATAAGTTATTGGTCACATTTTATACTTATATTTCTCCATCTTGTGATATATTTAGTGACATCATCTTTTCTTCTCTTTTTAAGATAAATTTATAATTGTTACTTTCATGGTTGCTCTTACAAATCTCTTGATAAATAATATATCTAACTCGATAAAAGTATTTATTGGGAAACCCATCATACCATTCAAAAGTTGTGTTGGTAAGATTACTAACAAATTATTAAAGTAGTAAGGCATCATTTCCTTCTGTATTCCACATGTAGCTTTAAACTAGGTTAAGTGTTATCATAGATTTTCTATGCATGTGAAGGTGTTGAATTTCATCACAATATACCCTTTAGGATACTATACTTTGTCTTAGCATAACTTCTCCTTAAGGTTCTTGCAATTGCATTAAAGCTATTGGCAAGTTAGGTAAAGCATTATGTATGCCTCCAATTTTGACTATTGGATTGAGCATCTCTTGAGGATTCATGGAGGTGTTTGATGTGTTGTAGTTGTTATTAAATTAAACTAACAAAATATCACTTTCATTAGCCCATTCATCTCATTAAGATGATTATTTAGTTGACTAATTTCTTAATTTATTCTTTGGAGCAGAGAACCCATCTATCATTGTAACGTCATTACAATATCAGTTAGTTCTCCATTCAAGTTTCCTCTTCAGGTGTTTGGTGACTTAGGCCCTCCTGATGTTGTTCCTCATTATGTTGTTTAGGTACCATGTTCATATTTCATAAATGTGTATCAACCATGTGAACAACCTCAACTTCCATGCCATTAATATGTTCATTATTTTGGAAATCAAGATCTTGTTATTCTTCATCTATCAAAAAGTCATCATCTTCCCAGAGGGTTGATTATCCACATCATTATCCATTGGTCAACTATTTTTAGAAAGATGCATTGAATTGATGATGGGTGATTCAGCCTTTTCATCATCTAATTGAGGTTGCTCAGATTGATCTGTCTTATCTTTAAGACTTAGGATTCTTTAGGTACCCAAATTTCTCAATACCTTCTAGTGGTGGATCTTTGGGAACATATCATAGATATCATACTTTGATGTTCACCGAATGGATTAAAATAGAATAATTAATATTGCCTTTTTTATGAAGGTTGTTGGGACCTTCCAATGATTGGCCACTTAGTACCCTTGTACTAAAGAACTTGTTGTCAATGCTCACCAAATATTAGACCTCTAGGTATTGAGTTTTACTCAAGGCAAGCTTGATATCCATTGATATTTTTGTCTCTTTTAATTTAGGACTTTGCTAGGTTGGTGACTTGGCTCACAAATTTCTTAATTCTTCTTTGAATGTTTCAATTCTTCACAGTCTTCAGAACTTTGTAGATTTTGGAGGAGATAATTTCTTCTTCTTTAGTTGTTCTTGTGAGATAGGCTATAAGTGTTTATTCCAGTAAGACTTTCTTATAGTTCCTTCAGAGCTTTTTCTTTTAACACATCTAAGTAGCTTGAAATTATTATTGGTGGTTATGTTTGCTTTCATCGATGGTTCATACTATTTTTCAATTTGTACAAGTAATCCAACTGCTCTTTGAGAAACATTGTATTTTCTTCTTGCTCTCCTAGACATTTTAGTGCTCTAGAAAGAAGCTTTGTGATCATTATTGCCAAGAGCGAAGGCAGTACCTAGTGGAATGATAAGTTCCTCTTATGGATTGTTGAGTGGGTCAACAATGAAGATTCCAGTTGAGACTCATTGACCATTTTCTCTTTAGCAAGCATTATTGGAGCTGCTTTTGATAGTATATCAAAAACAGAACCCTTTTAGAGGTCGAACTCTTTCACTGATTGAGTAAGGCCTTAGTATTCAATTGTTTAGGCTCATTGGGGATGATTACATTCAATCGTTTTCTCTTGTATGGTAGCTTCTTATATTCTTTTGGCTTTTGGTGTGTTTGTGATGCTTGGACATAGGTCCATTATGACTTTATAAATTATCACAAACTAGAGTGACTCCAATAGTACTAGGGTTGATCATAGCTTAAGGGAATTTAACAATAGATCCCTTTCGCAACATGATAGTCATTAGATTTGTTAGGTTTGCCTTCAAAATTTCCATACCTAGTCATAGATTCAAAATTAGGTTTTACTATATTTCAGCCTAAACTTTTACAAAGAAATTTTTAAATCTATAATGACACCATATATTTTAATTTTTTTTCAACCAAAGATAGAGAAAGAAGTAATCCCCAATAGAGTCAATAGAAATCTAATCACTAAAAAAACACCTTTAAAAACTCTTTGTGCCATCTTTTTAGAAATATTTTGGGAGTTCATTCTTCATGAGGAAAATTGATATAAATTTAACCAAATTTCTTCTAACATTATGTTAAGGTTTATTTATATTTGGGTTCTACTTCCTATGAACACAAGCATTCATAGTTAATTACCCCTCTTACTATAGTAAGAGAACACTCTCGATTAAGGTTGAAAATAAGCATATCTCTTTGAGATAAATTTGTGTGTAGAGGTGTGATGTAGATTACTGTCTAAGGAAAAAAGAATGGTAGTCTTGATCAAAATCCTATGGTTCCATCAACCTGGGATTACACTATTCTAGTCTACCAACATCAGAAGGCTATTAGCTATAATGTCCAGAGAGTCTGATTAGCAACCATGGGTTGCCTCATTACAGATATCCTAAGTAGATTACAGTTCTAGTGTAAGTTTTAGGGTTGTGAGTGCTTATTAAAATATTTAAGTTAAACTTCATTTGTAAGTTTATCCAATAATTCAATGAAGTCTATGTTGTAGACATACATAGGGCTTATGTCCACTGGAATGCCAATAGGATTTATGTTTGCATGGAGAACATCAAGATTGGGCTTACATCCCTTTGGAATGCTTGTTAGACTTTTAGGTGTTCACATGATAAATAAACACATTGGACTTACATCCCTTTGGAATACCAGTTAGAATTTTAGGTGTTTGCATGGTGAACAAACAGATTGGACTTACATCCCTTTGGAATGTCGTTAGGGTTTATGTTCTCATGACGAACATACAGACTAGACTTATATCCCTTTGGAATGCTAGTTAGAATTTTAGGTATTCACATGACGAACAAATATATTGGACTTACATCCCTTTGGAATTCCATTATGGTTTGGAAGTTTGCATGACATCTATATGAATTGAGCTTACATCCCTTGGGAATGCCATAATGTTTAGAAGTTTGTATGAAGTACATATAGATTAGGCTTACATCTTTTGAGAATGTCATAGGGTTTAGAAGTTTTAATGGAGAACATAAATATGTTTGATTTTTCTTTTTTTTAGGGGTTAGTGCCTTAGCGTTGTAGAAGAAGCATCGTAATACTAATGGTTCAAGGCTATGGAGCTGGGAAGTTGGCACTTTGGTGCCTAAAGCTCAATGCTTCAATGCAGGTGAGCCAACTCCCCTACTTATCAAGCATATGTCTCAACTAGCTTAGAGGGGTAGCACCAAACACCTAGAGCGTCGGAGGAACCATACAAATTAATAAGTGTAGGTTGACTATTTGAGTCAAGGTACTATCAAATGTGGCATTACTTTCTAGCTAAGGAGCTTGAGGCTTGGACACATTTTAATGAAGAAATGATAGAACTTTAATTACAGTGGTGATCCACCAACTTCTAACATGCTTTTCAAATCTGCTCAATTACAAAATTTATGGTAATAAATAATCATAAATGATTTTTTGACAGGCACACTAATCATCTTGACCAACTGACCAGCACATAGACGCTGCATGTGTAGTGCCACATCGTTGATCCCATATTTTAGAAATTGAGAGGCCGGCACATTGGTGCTATAGAAACAACACTGTAATGTTGAGTCCAACCTATAAATAAAACCCCTAAGTTGCTAAAATTTTCATTCTAAAGCCTTTCTTCTCTCAGAAGATTTTGCAACCCTTTTTCTTTCTAGCTTTTGCTATGCTCTAGAATAACAAATATGCTTCTCAAGGTCATCTAAAAAGGAAAGAAAAGGGAGTCCTCAAGAGCATCTGATAAGTTTATCAATATGGATGTAGAGGAGAGATTCCAGTATGCCTTTATTAGCAAGAACCTCATTTTGCAGAGCAGCTTCCACAATCTAGGTGGCAGCATGGAGAGGGTTATCAATGAGCGAGGCTAGGATCATCTCATTTATGACAATGCCACATGGATCATTCTCGTGGTGTGGGAGTTCTTTGCTATTGTGGAGGATCACTAGAAAATCAAAGTTAATGTATCGAGGAAATGGGTACATTTTGATAGTACTACTCTTAATGCATATTATAATTTATAGAATTTTGTGTATGATCAATATATTTCCTACTACAAAAACCATCCTAATTTTGATAAAATCCTTAGTTTCCTGACTATTGGGATTAGATTCTGGAGGAAAGATTGTCAATTTCCTATGTCAGGACCCTTACTAAGAAAGATTTCTGACAAGTTGATTCCCACTTGTAATACTAGTGAGGTAACAAAGAATAAAGCTATTTTGAATTATGTCATTTAAAAAGGCTTTACTATAGATGTAAGAAAGATTATTTAAAATCAATTTGTTGTATGCTTAAGGGTATTACTACCTTAAGGTATGGTCACCCTTCTCTTATTTATTCTTTATGTTGGGCTGGTGCATTAAGGGACCTAGATAAAGAAGTCCTTATATAAAAGGCTCTCCTGAGTAAATGAAAAATTGAAAGATTTGGATTATTGATGGAACTAAGAGAAAGCTCACACGCTCCTCAATCCAAATCTAAATTCTCCATGACTTTAAAGTAGTAACTCCAAGAGATTGAAAGGGAAGTCTTGAAATTAAGAAAAAGGGTGGACAAAAGCAGTTGATGGCAGCAAAAACTAGAGAAGAAATTTGATTATCATATGGGTCAGCAGCGGTAGGAATTTTTTTACATAAATGAGTTCAACTCAACACTTATTTAAATGTTTGAAAATTGCAACTTTAATGCTAGCTAGAGTAGAGTTTCTTTCTTACAGTGCCTTATTATCACCTTTTTGTTAGCGCCCCATCGGAGCTAAAATAAGAGGTGGATAACTACGACTTCTAGGATAATCTTTTCCCTCTTTATTTTTTTATTTATATTTCTCTTCTTTTTAATACCATTATAATTTTATTTGGCACATTTTAGTAAAAAGATTTTATTTTTTATAAATAAAATTAATTTATTATTATTTGTTTGTTATCTCACATATTGATTGGTTATCCCTTATGCTTAATTGTGCTTTTAGATATTTAGTATAAGTTGAAAATTTTATTAAATAAAATTTGTAACTTAAAGAAAATCTGAAGTTTGCCTTAGGTGGAATGGGACTTAAGATTAAAATCAAAAAATGTAAAACAATTCTATTTAGAATCAATTTCTGGACACATTGGCCAAGTTGACATTGGCCTTTTATTCATGGGTGCTAACGCTTGCCAACAACACTTCTGCTTCATCTACAAACACTACAACCTTGAGAGGACATTTTGACTTTTGAACCCAAGAAAGCAGCGATGTGATGCCAAGATTCAGTGCCATGGCACTGGACATAGTACTTTGGCGTCTTTCAATAGCACTGTGAAGTGGAGCACCAAAGTTTAAAATTTTGAGAGCTTAGTATTGTAGCGTTGGGTATCAACCTAACGACATGATGCTACAAGTTGAAAGACTCTGTTCTAAAGTAATTTTCCTATGTGATTTGAAGATTTTCACAAATATTGACAACATAAAAACTTAGCAATTCCAAGTTTCAAAATGTTCTAGTGCAAAATATACTCTTCTCCCTTATTCTGAATCCAAGATCAACGGAGAGAGGGTTTTCATCTCATGTTAGAATCAAGTTCGATAGCAAAGGTCTTGTAGGTTTGAATTTATATTTTAGTGAATTAAAACTCGATTTAATCTTGATTTTGACATCATTTGTTTTATCCTAAATACATAAAATGTGATTGCATTGCATTCTTCTCTTGGGACCCAATATCAATGGAGGGAGGATTTCATTTCACACTGGATCCAAGATCAACGGTGAGATTCTTCAAGATTTTCCTATGGATTGAGGATTCATGTAAAAGAAGCTTTTCATTTAGAGTCTTTCTTGAAATCTTACCTTGTGCTAGAAGGAGAGCGTGTAGCATAGAGGAACTTGTAGTGGAGTCTGCAGTACAGAGAGGGAAGAGAGTGTGGCCAATAAGGGAAGAAGAAGAAGCCCTACCCTTCTCCCCTTTTTTATAGGAAACTACTACTCATAATTGTTCCCGCTCTCCCCTTTGGGCGGCTATCATTGATGAGGATGGTTGTTGGTAGGGGTGGTTAGTATTTTCTAGATTCTTTAAATTTAGGAGGTGGAAGCTAAGCGCCTTTACTTCTTAGACGGCTTTAGAGTTGATAATTCATTTTTCTAGTTTTACTTATATATATATATATATATATATATATATATATATATATATATATATATATATATATATATATATATATATATATATATACATATATATATATATATATATATATATATATATCTCATATATATATATATATATATATATATATATATATATATTCAGTTACAAATAAGTATATGTGCATACCAATGCATGAAATACCATCAAGAAGGTAGAGTTAATTTGAAAAAGAAGGATATGCTTGTTCTAAAACTATAGACTTTGTGTTTGAGGCTCCTAATTCTAGTTAAAAAGTTGAAAGTTATTTTCAGTTGAATTGAATTTTTGTATAGTTTTACTCTAAGAAGTTTAGATTTATATAATGTTTCTCTTATAATTTCCACAATAAATTTATCTTAGACATAGAATTATGGTTTATAAGAAGCACATACTGAATGCTTGTCATTGTTCAATTGATCAAAAATCCTAAAATGATTAATAGATTTCTTTAATGGAGGGAAGTTCCTTTGTTCTGGTCTTTAAAGAAATGGTCATCAAGCTTATATAACAAAGAAAGAAGATAAATCTGCTACAAAGTTGAGATTAAATGAAAGTTTAGAACTTACTTTTTATGTATAGGATATGGCATGCCTGACATAAAATGTCAATCAAATTATTTCTTTCGTGTTAAATCCAGATTCCAAATTGGATTTTAAATTAAAGTTTTTTCACCTTAGGGTTGCTATCAAAATAGACAAAAATTTTCTCTTCACTTGACAAAATTATGTTTTTAAAATTAAAAATTCATCCCTTTATAAATTTATACTTTAGTGAATGCGCTAAACTTATATAGTTTTAGCACCTATAACTCCATAATCTATCAAACAAAGTAGTAGTTAATATGAACATATGAATAATCAAAATTTTGATTTGCATAATAATACTTTATGAGGGAATATACAGAAAGAGCTTACACTAGCTTCTTAAACAAACTTGTTAAGAGAATCACTTTATAACATAACTTCATACCATAATAAATTCTCTTGCTATTAATCAAAAGCATCAATACATGGAGCAAAATAAACATCACTTAGGACCACTTTAAAATTACATTCTAAGAAATATAAGTTTTACATATTCAATGCAAAATTACAATAGTCTACCAAATAATACATCTAAGGGATTTCTAAAGGATCATTTACATGAAAAGTACACTACCTGTACAACAAAAAATCTTGCAAAAAATTTTCTAGTATAGGAAGAGTAGCTTGAAATTCTTTTGAGCCATTTCGTTGTGGGCTTACAACTGACACAATATCTCCTTCATCAACATGTTAATTTTGTGCAACCAATTGATCAAGGTACAATCATCTTGTGTTTGATTTTGTGGGCATCTATAAAATCTTCATCCATAATTTAGTGCTTTGTGAGAAGCATATAATATACACTATAAATTGCATCTGTAATAGACCCGGTGGGGCACGACATGAACTCATTTTGATAATATAATACCTACATATTATGAACGCAACAAGAAAAATAAATTTAGTCAAATCACATAAATATAATATAAACAAATGAGCATGAAAGTTTTACTAGCAAAGAGATAACAAATTTGATGGTCATAATTTCATACCATCGAAGAATAATTCAAATGAAAAATAACATATACTTAAAATAATTCCCTTACAAATGCTTTATGATTAAGTAAAAGATGTTTGTTGAAGCCTAGCATATTATGAAAGTGCTGAGAATTGAGATGTGAGTTTGAGATAGTAAGGAACAAGCAAAGTTTGGATTGTCAATAATCCAATTTGGAATAAATAAAACTATTATTCGAGATTGTATGATGATCATTTTACATGAAATAGAATCAAGCATAACCATAGACAGACTTATTCTGAGCTATTCCCAACTCTTCTTTTTTTGACCTGTGCTTGACACAAATCATATATGTATGTATGATGAACCCTGATCCCAAATGACAATAAAAACAAAAGAAGGAGAAGGAAGGGATTGGCTAAAATTTCACAAGTATGGAGAAATTATAAAAGCAGAGAATAAATTACAACCTCAAAGCAAGGAATAAAGAAATAAAAATAGAAAATTATTACAAAACAAGTTAACAATTTTTTAGAGACAAAAGCAGGCGATGGGATAGGATAGAACAATAAAAGCTCCTAAAGCAGATGAAAATACAGGCCGGATCTGATTTAAGCCAATAGACTACAAACATCAAATAGCCATCAACAATATTGGGTTAGACAAAGCGGATACTTAGCAGAATGTGAGTTATGAGTCACAGGAAGATGGTACACGAACATCGTGAAGACATGGGATGAGGCTGCAAATGGATGAGGTTCCAGAAACTCCTGTCTCCTCTCCTTTCTTCCTCTTCACTCTTCCTCTCCTCCTCAATTTCCCCGCGATTGGACTGGGAAGCACACCCAGAGTGGGAAGGTCATCTCTCCGGATCTGATGGCTCTTCCTCTCGGAGCTCTCTCAGGGAACCATAAACTTCTCGAATGGCCAAATGGGTCAATCTCTCCACAAGCGAGGAAGCTCGAGGGAATCCTCATCGGGCAGCCGAGATCGGTCGACGTAATCATCCGCGATGACCATTGTCCTTCCCTTCATCAAGCTTGCTCCCCTACGCACACGCTCATCCACTTTCAAGCGCGATCAAGAACCGGTCGAATAACATATCTGGATCTGAAATCTGACACATCAAAAGCTCGGCTCCAGATAAACACATTTTCGATCAGGTGGTCAACGGACAAGTTACAAACACGCGCGCGTCCGTCGAGCATCGCGGATCCCGGTTATTTGGCAGCGGTTCCGATACTGGGTGGTCAACTCCTTGAGTCTCAAGCTCACATGGACCCAAGTGACCTGAGAGATCAGTCTCATTCTCAGGACTCAATTACGAGAATTGGTGGATTCGTGTTTCAAATAAGATTTCAAATCCCATTTAAAGTTTGATTTGAGATGATCATAGCTATTGTTTTCAATTCATAATTAATTTGAGCTAAAGTTTGATCTATTTTATTTTATTGATCTCCAATGTTGAGTCAAATTAGCAACCTCAAGAAAATCACCTATAATGCTAGAGGGGATCTTTCCCTCAAATCAAATTGCAGATCTAGCGTAATTAAAGTTTGATTTGGGACGACCATGGCTATTAGTTTCAATTCATGATTAATTTGAGCAAAAGTTTGGTCTGATTTATTTTATTGATCTCTAATGTTGAGTCAAATTAGCAACCTCAGGAAAATCACATATAATGTCAGAGGGGATCTTGCCATTACTAAACATTCATGTTGCTTAGTGACCAACAAAATGCTTCTCGTAATGTGGGTAGTTGCATTTAGCTATTGACAAGATTGAATTGTTGTTTCTAGATCATTTGTGTTTATATGACTGGTAGCTACTGTGGCCCTAGAGGTCCTTTTGCCGTCTTTAGAGCATGAAGTGGATCCAAGAAAACTACAAAGCACAACATATTAATGATAGCTGCTATCTTGCAGCTTATTATTACCATATCCAACTCTTATTAATCTTCATGGAGCTAATGAAGCATGAAGGCAATAGAAAGCTATAACAAAAGCATTATAGAGACGTACAGAGTGAAGGAGAAGAAAACTATTGAAATACATTTCTTGTAGATCCCATTGTACACCACCAAAGAGATAGCAAACATCAAAGTTCTTGCAATTATCAATGACATATTCATCAAATAAACAAAAAAAATAAAAACCGTAAACACCAGTAAAGATACATAAGAAACACTTTGAAAATTTGGACTTGAAAGAGAAAATTCTACTTGTAGATTATTACTCAATTCTCAAAGCCAAAATCTGACATCCACATTAACAATTACCATAAACAACAACTACGCATAGAAAGAAAGCAAGCAGAGCCACAAAGTCACTGCTTATGTATCTGAGGCATGCCTGAGAGAGAAGGCAGTGTGGAAGAATTTGAATAGTCAAACTAAGAGCTTAATAAAGGCTGGCAAAACAACTGAGAATAGATCAAACTTATTACATGGCAGAAGAAAATCAAGAAACAAGAAGAAAGAAATAGGAGCATTATGTGGAATAACCACCAACCGTCAGGAGAGCAGAGGCTCGATAAAAAACTGGCTCGACCAAAGATATCGATTCAGTTCATATAGAACTTTAGCGTGTAAAGGAAAGCATAGGGATGTAGAAGAATAGATGTATAAGCAGAATGAGAGGGAGGATGAAAATTCTTATCAAGAAATCTCTTTACTTTTAGCTCCTTCCTTCTTCTTCTTCCCAGTGGTTCCCGGTTGATCCTCTCTGGAGCTCTCTCCTCAGAAATCCACTCCCTCGGTTCCTCTTTTTTGTTTTCTCTCTGGAGCAATTGGCTCGAGCGAGTGGTCAGACAAAACTGTGAAATATCGGGGTTAGTTCCCTCAAACCATTCATCCAGCGATCAAGATCTCTCTCACTTTCCGGTAGCGGTTGGGGTGGTGACGGTCCAGGAGACATCCTCACATCAGCAGCTTTTGTAATCCACTAAGAAAGAGAAAGAGCGCAGGTAAGCCGTCAAAACACACATCCAAGGGGATCGAACAATCCAGCGGTTCAAGCTCAGTGGCTTCAATCAGTTGATCAAATCCAGGTTAAAAGCGCCATCCGCGATCAGTCTCACGATCGACTGGGTTAGCAATCAACTTCAGGCGGGTTCCAATGACAGCGAGTTAACTCCTTTGCATTAAACCTCAAGCTAGCGGATGGACTCAAACCGAGGAAATCAGCAAAAGCGAGATCTGGTGATGATATTAGCTCAATCCTCAGCAGACGGATCAAATTACAGAAAAACATACCATATCATTTGGTGCTCTCATTGACTACTTCACCACTCAGAAAATATGGCAGATGGCACAAGATACACATCCAAAACCCTAGATGAATGTGTTAATTAACAAAAGCGAAAGGCAAATGACCTCGGATCCTTTATTAACAAATATCAAAAAGATTGGTACTGGCCAATTTGGAAAAACAACCTGAAATCAGGTATGTGATGCATCCTTGAATCCTATTCTCCAAATAGATCACATACACACACACCCATGTCAACACCTCTTAAAATAGATATGCCAGATTTAATGGAGATACACCTGAGGATGACTCTTTAAAGAGCGGTTTTTTTGATATAACTCCAGAGGATCGGATAATTTCCTTTATAGAGTTTGCTCTAGATCATATATATGCATCTTAATAAAGCACTACACTCATGGACGGTGCATTTGAACAACTTATTGATTTGGCCCCATCCTCATGCGAAGATTTAAAGGGTGAACTTACTAATTATAATCTACGTACATCAATTTTATAATAAGTTTGAGGAATTGGCAAATCAGATATCAGGTATTCCACCTGAATTCTTACAGAGCTGTTTTGAATCTGGTTTAAGACAAGATATAAAAAGAAAAGTAAAGCATTTAGCTTAATTCACTGACAAGCCTTCCAGGTTAATACCGATGGAGGGACTGCTGATGATGTACATTGCCATGAGAAACTACCAAGATCAACCTCAAAGACTAAAACAACCTCGATTCATAGCATTATCGCCTCACTGCACACCAATCAACAAAGCAATCAAAGTAAGCGACCTTTAGCAATTTAGAGGGGCACCTACAAAATGAAGAAAGAAGAAGAAAGATTAGGGTTTAATTGTGAGGAAAAATATCCACAAAGGGCATATATGTCAAGCAAGTTATTTGCCTTCATAATAATCAATGAGGACCAAATTATCAACTACAAGATACTCAAAGCGAAAATCAGTGGATACCGAGAAAGCGGTAGCTTCAACTATTATCGAGTTCAATCCAGTTGACATAGAGATTGTATATATGACATTGTGCTTGGATACCAATTATGGTATTTAGCAAGATTTTATGTCGGATAGAACCCAATAAGATAGTCCATAGTAATGGTGGTGACCTTTCTGACCTCAATTAAGAGGACAAATGAAATAGTGTCACATAATCCAGCCACACATACAAAGGAGCTTTTTTATTTTGAGATAGGTTAGACGGACCCATATAAACCGAGGAAGCTCAAGCAACATGAAACAAATGAAATAACATATGTATAGAGAGAGCTTCAATCCAAGGCTACTGTCTGGACAAGCTTTTACACTACAAGTAAAATTACCAACTTCAGGTTCAAAAGATGGGCGGTAATCAAGCTTGTTAAAAGTTTTAGATCCGTAAAAAAATCTTGTGGAGATCCACAAATTAAAAGAAATATCAAGGCAAAGGATTTCTAATACGAAGCTTACGGGATATCAAGTAAAGAAATATAGAAAGCAGAATTACAAGGAATACAGAAACTACATGATTAGAATAATAAACCATTGTACAAGCAGACAGAGAAATCCAGGGAGAAATACTATCAAATGATGCTCAGAAGGTAGAATTGACCAAACATAAAAGTGCAAGTCATATTGGTGACCTTGAGGCAAAGGTCGATGTGAGGAGGAGTAATGTTATGACTCCAATTCCTCCAAAGCCAAAATCTGACGTCTTGATTAACAATTACCATAAACAACAACTCATAGAAAAGAAAGCAAACGATACCAAGTCACCGCTTATGTATATAGGCATGCCAAAGTTACAACAGAGAAGAAAAAACCCGAGCGATGGGAAGACTATTCAAAGATAAGTCAACAAAAGCTGAGCTTAATAAACAATATACAACAGAGAATAGATCAAACTTATTACAACAGCCTACAACAAGAAAATCAAGAAAACAAGAAGAAATAGGAACGGCTCATTCGAATAATAACCACCCAGGAGAATGAGCTCGATAAAGATAGATGGCAAACTCAACCAAAGATAACGTAAATCATACAATATACTGAGAACTTCCCAACGTGTAAAAGGAAAGCATAGGATCTAGGCTATAGAAGAAAATAGAATGTATAAATAGAGATCAGAGGAGAATGAGAGGGGAATGAAAATTCTTATCAAGAAATCTCTTTCTGCCTAAGCTCCTTCCTTCTTCTTCTTCCCCAAAGTAGTTCCACGGTTGATCCTCACTGGAAGCTCTCTCCTCCGGCGAAATCACCGGCGAACTCCCTCTGGTTCCTCTTTTCCCCCTGTTTTCTCTCTGGAGCAATTCGACGGCTCGAACAGTCGAAACAAACTGAAACATACAAGGTATCAGGTTAGTTCCCTCAAACCATTCATCCAACGATCAAGATCTCCTCACTCAGCCGCGGTTAGGACGATCAGACGGTCCAGAGACATCCTCTGCATCCGCTTCCTCCTTAGACAACACCTGTAATCCACTAAGAAAAGAATGAAGGTAAGCGGGTCAAAACACACATCAAGGGCGACGATCGAACCAATCCAACGGTTCAAGAAAGCTCAATCCGGTGATCAAATCCAATCAAGTTAAAAGCGCCATCCAATGATCCGATCTCTCGACTCGGTTAGCAACTCCTGAGTTCCGCAGCAGTTAACTCCATTAAGCCTCAAGCTTCAGACCGGACTCAAACTGGGAAATCAAACCCAAACAACAGTGGCTCCAGGCGTAATATTAAGCTCAATCAAATTGGATCAAATTACGAAAAACATGTGATTCTGCAATAGTGTTCCTAAGGTTGGGCAAAAAAAAAACACTTTAGGCAAACTTGCAAAAATTAGATAATGGAGAAAGTTGTACCTATAGATCTCACAAGTATCCTTGTGATCGAAGAGAAGAGTGATGTTATATAGTGGGGAGGTAAAAGCTTTCCAAGGGCTGTTGCGAGAATCGAGTTAAGCGGAATACGGGGACGGAGTTACGGGCGGTGAACTGTAGCAACAGAGAAATATATCTAAAGGATTTGAAGTTTCATGATGGGTTTTAAGTAATATTTAATTTTGAGATATTAAATATAAAAATATATGTTCTGGATGCTTTTGAAAATCTCCCATTTTTCTATTTTTACAAAAAAAAAAAAGGTCGACAAATTGCGTTGCCCTTGCATATCCCATAAGCAATGGTACGTCGCTTGCATTATTCAACTTCCTCATGGCCCCATTTTAATCTCGCGCCCTCCGGTTCATTGAACTTGGACGCTTTTACGATCTTCCCGTCCTCTATAAAGTCTGTAGAACCAGATCCCCAATTCAATAGAAATAGAGAGAGGTATGGCTCCCGCAATCGGAATTGCTATCCCCGATCCGATGTCCGGGAAGCTGGGTTTAGGGTTCCAGTCTACGATTACGGAAGTGGAGGAGCTCCGGCGGAGAAATTTGGAGCTGGAGAGAGAAGTGAGGGAGAGGCAAGAGAGAGAGGAGGAGATGAGACGGGAGTTGGATAGGACGAAGGGGCGGTTGATGGCAGTGGAGGAAGCAGAAGAGAGGCTCTGTGCACAGCTTGGAGAGCTCGAAGCGGAGGCGATCGAGCAGGCGAGAGAGTACAATCGTCGGATTAAGGAGCTTTCCGATCGCCTTGAGGAGGCGCGGAGATGGATTGAAGCTGCTGGAGGGATGATCCTCGCCGCTGATGGATCGAGGTAGAGAAGGAATCTAGTTCGGGAAAGAGATGGGACATTTTATGATTGTTTACTTTTTCTAGGAAGGTAGCTTTTGGAATGATTGTGGAAGTGGATGTTGTGAAGCCGTGCGGATGAAGGTGAAAAGGGCGGTTACTGGAGTTGATGGTAATTTTTGTTTTTGTATAAGGAAGTGTTTTGTATAATAAGATTAATAAATTGTTAGCCAATGGAACCATTAACTTTGGAACTTTACTGGTGTTTTTATTGCAGGATTCAAGTCAAATTTCGTCAAAAAAATTTTTGGGAAAATTTATTTTATTGTTATCCTAAATCTTTATCTCAGCGTTTGGATTTCAGGGTTGTTTGGATTCAATAAATCTTTGAGGGTTAAATTTTGAAAATTATTTGAAATGATTGTTATTAAATTTAAAGTGAATTTTGATACAATATTTAATCATTTATTTAAGAATTTAGTAATTTATACTAGAATACTGTGGTATTTGTGTAAAACTTCCTATATATATTTATAATATTTTAATATATTAATTTAACTTTTATTAAATTAAATTAGATTAATTAAATCATAATAATTATATATAATATCATAATTATGCTGATTAACAATTTTTATTCAGTCAAATTAAATCTGTAGTAATGCTAAATTTACTCAATTTCCTTTTATTTATCTAATATTTATTATTAAGGTATTTGAAGCACATATTCTTTTTTTTGTTAAATATTAAGATTTTTTATTTTTTAATTGGCATATCTAAAGTTAAGTTGCTTGATTGAATGGTAATAATTTTAATTAATAAATTTTATGTCAATTTTAATTAATAAATTTATGTTAATTTTAATTAGACTAATTAAATCATAATCAATATAAAATAACATCCTAATTACTAATTATTTAGTCATTTATAAAGAAAATTAAATATAAAAATTTTATTTAATTAAATTAACTTGTAAATAAATTTTCTCTAATAATGATAGGATTTAAATTAAGTTTTTTCATTTATGTGAAAATTAATGTGAAAATATGCTCTACTCTTTTTGGTTCTTCTATACAAACTAACATAAAATAAAAAAGGAAGAAAGATTTTGATTCGCCGCATCACCGATGTCATGAGTTTGAATCGTGCTTTATGATTTTGGATTTAGATTGATTGTGTCTGTGAGGTCATGAGAATGAGATGAAGATAGCCTATATGATGATGGTTGAATGTCGTATATTGTACTATTGGGGGGATGTTTAGTGCATCGTCTTATGACATGAAGATAGCCTATATGATGATGGTTGAATGATAGCACAAGGTGTCATATATTGTGCTATTGGGGGAATGTTTAGTGCATCATTTGATGAGGAAGTTTCATGCCTCCAAGAAGTTCACCAGAAAGCATCTCCTACTCTCCCTTAATTAAAGATGACACCATGTTCCCTCAAAACTCTCAACTAAAAAGCATAGCTAATGGGAACTCATTGGGCGAAGTCATACATGGAAACTTAATTGAGATGTGGTTTAGATTGGGAAATATGAAACATATTTAAGTTAAATTCATCTAATCTCCATTCAATAAATTTGAAAATTAAAATAAAACATGTAAGATTCGATTGGATTTAATTCTACTTTTTATTAACTAGTATGATTTAAGTTAAATTTTCCATAATTTTTTTTTAAAATCTACCCCAAAGAATCCTATCAATAGTTGGATTTTCATGATTTAAGGGATTTAACTTTCTTTAATCACAACTTTTTTCACAAACTTTTCTTCTCTTTCACACATCAATGTTAAGTTTTTACCTTTCTTAGTAACAAACCAATACATTTTTATAAAGTCTAACCAATAGTTTTTTTATCACATCACAGGCCTAATACATTCGTCCATTTTAACAATCCAACTTAAATTTTACTAATGGCATCTCCATCTTTTTCACCATCACTTTAAGCAATAAGCTATAGATATTTAAAACATTCACTCTTTTTAATGAATTGATCATCCATTGTCATAGCCCTACCACTAGATTTACTACTACTAGAATAACACTCTTGGCTTTAGATCTACTCAAATGAAAGCCTTTGGACTCTAAGATTGACCACAATAATTCATGGTTTTCTTCTCTCTAGTTTTATCAACAAGAAGAGTCTCATCATCGAAAGGCATACACTAATGTACCTCCTTATATAAATGTCTAGTTAGAACATTCATAACTAAGGCAAGAAAATATGGGATTAAAACCTATACTTGATGTAATCAAGCTAGAATAGACATAATCAGGCAATTTTTCTTATGTTTGAACATAACTAACCACTCCACTAAAGATGTCCTTAATGACTTGAATAAATGTAATATTAACTATTTTCTCTTCTAGAACTCTTTGAAGCACTTCTCTTGGCACATTATCATATGTTTTCTCTAGATCAACAGATGTGATATATATATATATATATATATATATATATATATATATATATATATATATATATATATATATATATATATATATATTCTCCTTTCTTTATGCTTCTCCATCAATTCTCCCAACAAATGTATTACATCCATAGAAAATCTACTTGACACAAATCCAAACTAGTTTTGAGAACTCTCTCCCATAATTTTAGTGTATAGTACATTAGTTTAATTCCTTTATAAATTTCACACTTAATTTTTAATATATAGTACATTAGCACATTAATGATGGTCGATTTCCCCTCTCTTACTCACAGAGATAGTAGCGAGTCAATAAAGGGCGAGTCTACTTGGTGATTGGGGAATAATATAAAGGAAGAAAAGTGAGTATTCACAGACTCCTCTGAGGTCGCCACTCTACTACGAGAGGTCGTGCTCCTAAGAGAAGCCCTAGACTCATCTCAACTAGACATAGGCAAGCAGCGATCATAGTTGAAGCAAGAGTCGCAGCAGTGGTAGTCCTTGGAGGTGGAGTACTAGCACATGGGCTGAGATGCCATTACTGTAGAACTCGATCAAGTCACATAGTACTTCTCTTTCTTTGTGGAACAAACTTTTTATTTGAGTTATATGAAAGAAAGGTGGACTCACTAAGGATTGGCGCACAGACATGTAATAAAATTGCTAAAAAAAATGATTTATTTGAGTTATAGAAACTATGTTGTACTTATTTCCCTCAAATAAAGATAGTAAATATTTTATATTTTTTTCTACTCATAAGTATTGTTTGATTTTTGACTATTATTGTGTTAATTATTATTTTTGTAGCTTCTATTGCTTGATATATTCATGGGATTCAGGTAATTATTCCATCACTTAATGTTTGATGTGAAATCCATGTTACTACATTTTTCTTATCATATTTATAAATTCTTTCTAACTAGAGTAGTTGAGACTTTATTGCTCTTTTGAGATGCATGAGTAGAACCTCTTTGCTAGTAGATATTGTTGACCTTATTTCTTATGAGGTTGACATCATTCCAATCTTAGTAATTAGGATCTCTAATCCCAAAATTGTGAGCTTCCTAATTAAACATTTAGGGCACTACACTTAGTGGCCAGGTGTATCTTCAAGCTAAAAATCAAATAATAAATTGAATCAAACTAAAATTTGAAATCGAAGCTAAATTTGGAATCAAATTTAAGTCAATACCCTAAAATAAAAGACTGAGTCATCTTAGTGAATCCTTTTAAGAACCGACTTACCCTAATTGTATTAGGTGAACTTAATCAAACCCAAATCTAATGAAATTAATATATATATATATATATATATATATATATATATATATATATATATATATATATATATATATCAAACATCTTTGAATTAAAATATGAATTTAATTAAGCATATATTGAAGTAGTTGGGATGGTTGGCCCAATTAACTAATTTAAGCTCAAAATCACCTTAGTCTAAGAAGAATCAAATAAAATCAAAACAAATCAAAATTAAATCATATAGACAACATATAATAAATGCACACATAGAAATGAACTAAAAAAATAAAATAAATTCATATGAGGTTCAAAGTTATCAACTAGATCATTTGACTAAGAGTAAACCTATGCGGACCTCACCAAGTTAAAGATCAATCAATCAAAATATAACCAAATTGATTCATTCCAAAGTATCAAAATCATGAAATAAATATTTTTAAACATAAATCTAAACAAATCTTAATCTAATGAAGACTCAAATGAGTCAATTAGGTCACTTAGTTCTAGTGAACCCAAATGAACCTTATTGAGCTCATAGCCAAATTAAATTAAAATTTATTCAAATAAAATATTAAAAATTACTTGAAAATTATAAATGAGTATAATTCAATAATTATTTGAGTTTAATCTCATTAATTTGATCATTTTACCCAACTTGATTTGACTCATTAATAATAATTTGGGTCAAAATTAGTCAAAATTAAAATTAACATAAAATTAAATGAATTTATTTATCAAAATCATTAAAAATGGTCAATTTAATATAATTGAATCCAAATATAAATCCTAAAATAGTGAAAGAAGCTCAATTTGTCCCATCTAAGTCAAAAGGGTCAAACCTAGCTTAAACCACATTAAACTCAAATCAAAATGGATCAATTGATCAATAAATCCTTCAATGAACAATCAATAATTACTATAACCTAAATCTAAGGATCAAAAATTAGGGGAAACATGATCAAACCAACTTAATACAATCTCAACCCAATGTAAACACTCAACCCTAATCCAAACCAAATGAGCTTAACTTAACAACTTAGCTCATCATGGCTTGATTTGGTCAGCCAACTAGCAACTCTAACAAGATGAGGTGGCCATGTGGGATGATGTGGAGGACATGGAGAGGAGAAGAAATTAAAATTCTTGATATGAAACCAAATAATCCCATCTCCTCTCCATCCATCAAACCCCATCTTTGACCTTCCCACTGCCTTCCCTATCATGATGGGATTCCAATTCCCATGGCTAGTGACCTCCCCATGAAACCTATGAAATGGCTCTCAGCCAAGTATAAAGAGAAGGAGGGAAGCAAAATTGAGGACTTTTGCACACTATAACACCTTCCTTAAGTTGAATCGAGCCTGAATGAACCTTCCCCTTCTTCCCTAACCTCTCTAATCACTCTCCACAACAAACTCTGGTGAGCAGTAGTGTGTGTTGGTCTCCCCATCGATCGTAAGGGAGGCAAGTAGTTATTTCTCTCCCTGAGCTTTGGCTAAGTCCCTTGAACATTTTCAAAATGAAAGGAAGCCTTGAGACCTGACAGTGACTAGGTACCTTCAAACACGACCTTTACATCTATTTAATTTGGTCATTTGTGAAATAAGCTTGATCTCTAGTGAGATTAAATAATATATGTTGGTTGTAAATTGATCCTTTATCATTTTACAATTAAAATTTTGCATTTTTATAGTGTAAATCATTGAATTTTAGTTCCTAAATACAGACAATTTTCAGCCTTCGCTCGAGTTTTAAGATAGAATCATCATCATTCGTTCCTTCAATTTTGAATGAACAGCCGTGATTTAGAAGAACGATTAGATTTAAACTCTTGTAGAAATCGCAATATGATTTTAGGAGATCGAATAGCCTTGATTTAAAGTTTCATCCCTCTCACACTAAAGGTTGGATCCACGTGGATCCAGTTGACCCAATCATGTAGCGCCATATGTAAAGTGCTACGTCGGCGCTAACTACGTTAAGTGAGAAAATTAGATTTTCTAGATTTAAGGAAATACTAAAAAATATAAATTTAAAAATTCTTAAAAAATAAAATACTCAATCAAAAAAATGCAATTAAGGACTCTATGGATTCATTTTAGTGAGAAGAATCAATTAAACTTAAAATCTCTATTTTTTATCGAGTATTTTTAGGTTAATTTGAATTTAATTAGAAATAATTAAACTTAAATTAAATCTAAATTAATAATCTGATCACTTTGAAACTTTAGGAAATTGAAATTAACATTAAAATATACCTTAGATAAAAATTTGGAAAATTTTTTATGATTAAATTGAAGGATATAAAATTTCAATCTCTAAACCTTAATTTAATGAAATAAATTAATAATAATGCAAAGAAAATAAGAAAAATTGTAAAATCAATCGAAGACATCATAAAACCTCAACTTGACTTAAAATATATCTTTGATATAACTTTAGAAATAAAAGTTACAAGGAACTATACTTACTAAATAAATTTCAAACTAAAATGATTTTTGGATGAGAAGTTATTGAATTTTCAAGTTCTGGTCTATTTAAACTAAATAATAAATAAGCAAACTACAAAAATTATAAAAATTCACAAAATAAACTTAAGTCACTTTCAATGACATTAGAGGATCAAGGAAAAATTTCTCAACCTTCTAAAGTTAAGAAATTTTAAATAATAACATATTTATCATTTAAAAAAATTAATTAAAGGCATGAAATTAATTAAACTCTAAGTTCTTAAATTAATAAATCAATAATAAATAAAATAACTAATTAAAATTATGATTAATTAAACTACCAGTTTCATATTCAAATAAGAATTCATTAAATTTGAAATCATCCCAATTCACTTAATATTAAGTAAATAGTTAAAATTATAATAAAACATAAATAATTGATCAAAGTGTCCAATCTAAATAATTTAGAAGCCTAATATGATTTAGATTAGGTTTGGTACCTTAAGCATTTCATTTGTTTTGATTGCTTAGGCTTAGATCAATGATCGGATAAAAATGAGCAAAACTTAATCATAAGAAGCTCAATTAAGTAATAAACCTTTAAATACAAAATTCCCCTTAAATCAACATAAGCACATGAATTGAACAATTAAATCTAATAAGCTTAAAAAAGACCTAAAATTATGAAATTTAAAGAACATATATAACCAAAAAAATCAAAATAAACTATGTAACAACTCTTTAAATCAAATTTAATGACATAATAAGTTTAGTCATATGAACCTTAAATTGAAATTAATCTTGAACCATAACTTAATCAAACAAACTAAATAAATGAAATTAATGTATTTAAATTGAAATAGGTAAGCATAAAGTTAACTATAAACTCCAAATAATTAATCATATTAAAATTGCAATAAATTTTAATAAACATCAAAATAAGTTAATAAACATAAACTTAAATAAATAATCAAATCTAATAAATTTAATAAATTATTAACTTGTTAATTAAGGCTTAAAAACAAAAATCCAATTATAATGAAACTATAAGCTAATCAAATTCAAGTAACATTGTAAATAGCTTAAATTTGATCAAATTAAATAAAAATAAAAAGCCATTATAATAATAATGAAATCAATTCAATCAAAGTAAATTATATCAATTAATAAAACCTAATGAGTTAACAAAACTTTAAAACCTAAAAGGAATTAATTTTAAAGAAATAAGATTAAAAAAATGCATAAAGCTAAAATAATTTCAACAAAATTAATATTGACTAAATTAAACAAATATTTATCAAATTAAACTCAATTCAATCAATTCATTTAAATAAAATTAAAAAGGTTAATTAAGATAAGTATGTTCTTAGTTAAACCCTTAGAATGAATTTTCACCTCATAGTAAAAATTTTATTCAACTATGATGAGTATGTTGAATAGAATGGGTTCTCCCTCAAATGAAATTTATTTTACTTTTTATTCTTTAAAACTTAAATTTAAAATTGAAATAAAATTCAAAACCAATTAAATCATCTAAATTGAAGCCAACCAATGGTAAAATTGAGCTCTAAATTTGAATTAAAACTTGAAACTAAAAAGGCCCAGTCTGGTCATATCACACAAGCCCCCTCTTTTCTTACACTAGATTTCTAGATCACTAACCTTAGACTTAAATTAGGCTGATGATCTATGATGATTTATGATGTGATATAATATTTTTCTTATTTTATGGTGTACTATTTTGGACTGCATATCTAAGAAATGTTTGCTCACAAGTCCAGATGTTAGGGTATTCATTTAGGTTAATATTATTTTCTACATGGGGTTATGCTTAATGTGACTACTATCATAAAATGATATAAATATTATTTACTTGTAGGTGTTGCTTAAGTCCTTAAGCATAGCCTAATAGGATAGGTGGGCTTAGTATTCATTGGTACTAAGCCTGTATGTTTGAAATATAAACTACTAGTGTGCTGTATGTTCTTCCTGGAATCTATTTTGTAGGGTTTAGGATTTTATTTTTCAAATTTAAAAATATAATTTGAGCCTAGAATTAGGTTAAGTTCTATGAAGTCTAGGAATAATAGGAGTTGAATTTACTTACTCGTGGTCCCCTGTGGAGGTCCTTGAAGAAAGTGATGAACCTCAGACTCCCCATAGATCAAGAGTTTAGTTCTAGGTCAGGATATACAAGGGCAGAGCTCGACTACTCTTTTTTTTTTCTTCTAGGGTGTACAACAGTACCTGACCGTATTAGCCTATTCTATTTAATTAATTTTGATGTAACTTATTTTAGGGTGCATAATAGAACTACAAAATTTTCCTATGTTTTTTCTATGATTTTTGTATTTTGTGATAAAATCAAGATAAATTAGGCTCTTAAGAAAACTAATTTTTTCTACCCCATTTAATTTAAATAACTCTAACATAAATAAATAATTCATAACCTCAATATAATTAAATTCTTAGGGATGATAAATTAAAAGCAACTAAAAATAATTAGGCTTTATGAACCATGTTTTCATACTGATTGAATTGGGTGCTTCACCCATTGCACATAAGAGGGGCATTTGACCTGTGAGGATGACGACTTTCCCTAGGGAAGTGTGCTTTCTATTATTGATTTGGATTATGACTATTTTCAAACTACATCTCATCTTAGACATGAATTTCAATACCAAAAATCTTAAATAATATTACGAATAAAAAATACTATAGAAATAAAAATTATTACATTAGTTAAGTGCATAATGTACTAGTCATATTTATAGGGTTATGGAGTGAGCTTAGGTTCTTAGCTTCTTTTCTTAAGTATAATAGCTCAGCCACCTTGCATTCATAAGATTCAACTTATGAATTTAAAATCATTTAGTTGGTGTTAGCAAGAAATCCTTTCAGGAGGGAAATAAGTCTAGAAGAGTCTAGGATGGGTTTATTTTCTCATGTGAGAAAGAGAACCAATAATTCCTAAAGATTAAGCTAGGTCGAGCCTCTAGCTTATGTTAAAATCACTTTTAGACTTAGGTTCTAAAGCATCTTATTGAAATAAGTCTTCAACTCTTAGGTGTTTCTACAATCTTATACTGTTAAAATCTAAGTCCTAGATTCCTAATAAAATATTAACTCAAAATCTTAATAATTTTAATTTCAATAATATAAATCTCAATAATAAGATAGTTGAAGTACTTACTAGACTTCCTAATATTTTAAAATATTTACTACTTATTCTTGATTGGCTTCTCAAAGAATTATTCCTCTTTGAAGCATTTTCTTTTGAAATTTTGAATTAACAATCCTTTTAATATAAGATTTGAAATCCATATATAGGTAAAAGTTAATTTCTTTAATTGAGAGTTTTCTTATGAAAGTATTTTTTTCCATTATGTAAAATAGTATTTATTTCACCATATAGTTTTAGGAAAGAATTTCTAGAACATCGTAAACCCATCTATTTTAGGAATATTTTATTAAATAATCAAATCTGATATAGAAAATATGCCATCCTTCAAAACTTATTTGATTTGTGGTGTCTAAAATTTGTGTGGTGTCATAAAATTTTTCTAAAATTACCCAATCTTTTTACCCATATCTAATAGTGGCTTTCTTTCCATTGGGTACCTCTCCATTTCATTCTTGGTAGAGCTTACTCAACATCTATGAAACAAATTATATAACCTCCCATCTATTTGTTTAAATACTATTTTATTAAAATCCTGGCCATAATAAAGACGGCTAAGAATCTCTTGAGGAGGTCAAAAGAATTTTGACTTCATTATCTTAATCAAGTTTTGTTATAACTTATATAATTTTCTTGCTTAAGACAATAAAATGATTGGACAACACATTTTTGCTACTACTTCTGGGATCAACTTCTCTATTGATAGTGACAAATTACCTGATGTCTTAATTATAAATTTGGAGTTGGCTTTTAAACCTGAATATCACTACTGAAGGAGTGACCCTAGCTACTGTTAGTAATGAATCCATTAAGGGCAAAAAAAGCATCTTAAAATTTTCTAAGGTATCACATAGCACTCTTACTATTAGTAGGGAGGTAGTTATGGAAACTACTGAGAGAGCTCAGGTAGGTTTTTGTATTGAAGAAAGCCAAATTGCCTACTAAGAAGACACATGCTCCCTCTTATCCTACCACTTTTGAGATAGGTTCTACTTTGGAGCCTCCCCTGATGACTAAAAATTAGAAGAAAAGTAGGAATGGGAGTCTTAGGAGATAACCCCTTAAGGAAAGAAAGTAGAGTGAGCTCTTATAAATTGAATAAGCTAGGGGAGAGAGTGATATACCATTCATACTTCTTCTCTTTTGGGAGAAAGTAGGCTTCATCATCTTTTTGCAACCCAGGAAGAGGAAGATGTAGATAGAATAGTTTGTTCTCCACCTCTCCCCTTGATATATGAAAACAAGAAGAGTTTCAAGTAGTTTGAATAAAGAAACTTGTGATAGATTGTAATTGGTCTTTCATAGAACTTCTGGGTTCTCTACTTACACCAAGGAGAAGCTACTCAAGGTCATGAAGGGAAAGCTTTCAAGGATCTTAAGAAAGAGACTTTAGGAGAAGCTATGACTACCCAAAATAAAGGAAAAATAAAGGTAGTCTTCATAGAAGAAGACCTTATCAACCCATGTCTGTATTGATCAGTATCATCATCTAGCAAGGTCTTTAACATGGCATAGAAATGAGCCAACTGATACATATAGAGATAGGTACATTCATAGAAAAGAGACTAGGAAATTTTATGCACTCACTTCCCTTACTAGCATCATAATCAAAGAGATTGATAGTTGTTAGGTCTCTTAGAGAAAGGCCTTGATCACCTTTGTTTAAGTCCTAAATTGAGGCCCTATCATCATCTCATAACTCTAGAGGAAGGATGGAGCCTCTTAATTCATACCCTAATAATAGAGAAATTTTGGATGATAGACACCTTAGTTTGGGAGCCATTCCTACCAAAGATGGAGTTCCTATTACTCAACAAAGACCTAAAGAAGAGACATCAGAACCCAAGCCCATGGATGTAGAAACAAATTAAGAACTTGAAGTAGTTCTTGACAATAATGGTGAACCAATTCATCTAACTCAAGAAGAAATGGAGAACATTATGAAAGAGATTGAAGAAAAAGAAAAAAATAAATCAAATCCAAGAAGTTTTAATTTAGATCAAGATAACCTTTTAGATGAAGATTCAAAGCTACCTATAGCCCATATCTTCATGAGAGCATCTAAAAAGGAGTAAGCAGAAACTCAAGATGTTAATAGAGAGGGTCATGTACGTGATACAACTCAAAAATTAATCATTCAATTATAAAATGAGGACCAAATCTTAAGAATAAAAAAGAAAATGGAGGAGATGATGGCTATAATGCTATCACTCCATAATCAGATTCTAACTATTTTATAGCCTTATTCATTAGAAGAACAAGAATACTCCCATCCCATAGATGATAAGAAGTTTGGTTTAGGTAATCTCCATCAGGAACATAAAGCAATATATGATGTATCACCTAAAATTGAGTTGAAATATTTACTAGAATAGCAAGTGAAAGAGTCTTTGCATGGTCCTAAGGTATGCCATTAATTCCAAAGGGTAGACCCTACCCTAAAAAATATGATTTTGTACTTTATTCAAAGGAATTTATACCCCCTACTTTAAAAGTATCAGACAATATTAAACAACATTTAACACAATACTAGGAAAGTTATTATAATGCTAGAGGAAGAGATGCATTATTATTTAGGTAATGTGCTTGTAGTTTAATTAGGGTTGGCTTTGATTGGTATGCAAAATTGCTAGATAGTTCAATTCATACATTCACTGAACTTGAAACTCAGCATCACATTATAGTAGGCGACTTAGTAATCAAAAATAAAAGCTTAGTGAACTTCTAGTGAATTATATTCTAAGATGGAGGATTCTTAGACTTATGTGTGAACCCCAGCTACAAGAATAACATCCTGTGGAATTCATTCTTAATGATATCCATGATCTTATTGACTTTTTACTAAAAGGCTTACTATTAAGACCTTTGAAAAATTATTAAGTAAAACTTCTAGCCTTTAGGAGGAATCCCCTAATAAGTCATTCCTAAAATAGCAATCCACCATATAACCTTCTAAACCTAGGAAAGTGTTGGAAAAGAGAGCTGACACTGTGTCTACAATGGACAAGGGAAATACTCCAATCCAAGTCTAGATAGAGCAACCTCCACCTCAAAGGCCACAACAACAGATTTTAGTACCACCCAGGAAACACCTTGCAATCCCTCTTAGTGAAAGAATAAATCAAACTTATTCTTTCAAGAGAGAGGTTATAATGAAGATATTTAAGAATTTGAAGAAAAATCCAAATTTCAAGCTCTTTGATCCAAAGAAGCCAGAAGAATTCATTAAGGTTAATGACCCAAATTCTTATCCATATCATCGAATGTTAGGCCATACCATTAAAGATTGCTTCACTTTTAAAGATTGGCTTAAAATGAATTTCAAAAGAGGGTTGGTGATTATTCCTAAGGAATACCTTGTGGACTTTAGCAGGGGTCTAAAAATGTGATTATAGGTGAAACTTCTCCACCTCTTCTTTAAAAGATACTTCTATTTTAGATGATTGGGATATAGATTTATCATACACATCTAAATATTATTTGATAAAAAATTTTAAAAATTTTATGCAAGACCATTTGAAGACCCAGAAGATGATCATCTAGGTTGATCAATCAGTGTTACAAGAAATTCCTACTTAACCCCTTTCAACACTACTAGATGTCCAAATGTCTGAAGAGAGTGGTAAGAGAGGAATAACTATTATATCAAATAAAGTATGGTATAATAAGGATGAAGAGGATGTCCTTACTTATTTTTATCTTTTTGTGCATATTTCAAAAATCTAAATAAAATGTCTACTACAAAAGATATTTTTTATGCTATTACTGTGTTTGATGATTGTGATATGAATGAATTAGAAAAAAAATAAAGAAGATCATTCTCATAATGAATGCAATATGTTCTATGAATTAGAATCAAAAAATGATATTTTATAGGAGAATTGCAGGGAGATCTTGTTAACATAGAATAGAGTTCCCAAATTCTGACTAATTTTTAGAAACATATAATAATGATGAGGGACAGATTGACATGACCCCTACTTCTGATTTAGGAGATTTTACTAAAGTTAATCTCTATAGTAGGAAGGTCCTACAACCTCGCCTACCTCCCTCTAAGGACAAAGGCAAACAAATGATTGATTAATGTCCTTAACCATAATAAAATGATCCAGTAGTTGAACTAGCTGCAATAACTTCCTAAGGTCAACTACAATATCTTAGCTCATCTTTGGAAGCTACCTACTAGGTTAAGCATTTATGATGCCCTTGTTATGTCCAAGGAAATTAGAGAATCATTACTTCTGGCATTACTTTAGCTAGAGATATGCTTGACATAGTTAGCAACAATTTCCACTAATGAGGCTTGTCATTTTAGAAAATTATTTGGAGTGACTTTCTATAATGAAGATTTACTTTTGGGGATTTCTAATCTTAATTGGCCCCATTACAAATTGTCTAAATTTACAGATTTTCTAAAGTTCTTGTTGATCCTGATGCCTTAGCCAATATCTTGAACTTCAAGACATTATAATTTTTGAAGATTGACATATAGAGGCTTAGTTCTGACAAAATGTTATTAAGTGGGTTTAATGAAATAGAGGAAAATGTTTTTGGTTCAATCACTCAGTTATTAGAAGTAGATGGGTTGAAAATCAAAGAAAAATTTCATATTATCAATTCAGAGATATATTTCAATGCTCTTTTAGGCAGGCTATGAATACATGATTATAAAATGGTTCCTTCATCATTCCACTTGTGTATTAAATACACAAGCAATGGAGTGGAATATACTATGAAAGGAGATATACAATCATTTTTTGTTCATGAAATCAAGCTCTATGAAGATGTTATTTATTATATTCCTAAAAGGTAGATGGTTGATTCTATGATATTTAGCATTATTAACTCATCAAAGAAAATAAAAGAAGATATCAGAATAAATGAAATAGAAGAAAAGAATGAAAAGGAAGGAAAATAAAAAGAAGGAAAAAAAACCTCCTATAATTCAATTTGATTTAGAATCTAATTTTTTTGAAGATTCAAATCAAAATGATGGTATAATGAAGTTTAAATCATCATTAGAATTAGATAGTGATGAAGAGCATAGTCAAACATCTAAAGATGAACTTAAATTATCTACTTTTGAGATGTTAAAAAGGTATGTGGACACTTTGACTTTGACTCTTTTGTCTCAACATAAAATTACACAATTAAAAGTTAAAGTTGCTCTTAACCTTTCAAGAGAGATTGAGAAGTTAGCAAAATATTATTTTATACCTGAATCTTCAAGCTCAGAAGTAGATGCAAAGCTTGAAGACTTATCTTATAATGAAGTAATAGAACTTCTTTTTGACTAGTAGTTGACTGTATTAAAAATGTAGTTAAAAATCATTTAATCCATCATGCTTGTCCCAAAAGTATAGTCCAATGCATGGAAAGCTGATGGGATACTAAATATAAAATTAAAATCCAAGTCTAGCATTGGGTTTGGTACTATTGGATCGTTAAATGATGATGACATTTAATGATAAGTAAGCATATGGAGTCTGATCAACTTTTTAAGACTTCATCCAATTATTTAGAAGAATTCTATCTTAAATTATTAGATAATCCAAATGATTACTCAATTCAAGATGCACCCCCAGAACTCAAAGAACAAATAAACTCCATTGTTGATGAATTGAAAGAAATCAACTTAGGAACTGAGGAAGAATAATGGCTAACTTCTTTAAGTTCACTATTGGGTCTAAAATATTCTTATGAGTTGATTCATAGACTTTCTAAATACAAAGATTGCTTTGCTTGGAATTATGATGAAATGATAGGTTTGTTTCAAGACGTGCAGTCCATAAGTTAGAAATTAAACCAAATGCAATTTCAGTAAAGTAAGCCCTTAGATGCATATGTTTAGAAATTGAACAACAAGTAATTACTGAGGTAAAGAAATTAATTGAAGCTAATTTTATCAAATAAGAGAGGTATCCTTCTTGATTAGCAAGTATTATATCAATAAAGAAAAAGAATGATCAAATACACAAATGAATAAATGTTAGAGACTTGAATAAGGCTTGCCACAAAGATGAGTTATTACTACTGATACCAGAACTTATTGTGGATATAGTCTCTTCACATAAAATTATCTCCTTTATGGATTGGTCATCTAGATACAAATAGATAAAAATGGCCTTCAAAGGTGAGAAACATATGCCATTTAGAACCATAATTGAGATATTATGTTACATGATCATACCATTTGATCTCAAAAATAATGGGGCTACTTATCAAAGGGCAATAACTAGAATCTTTGATAATTTGATTCATAACCTAGTTGAGTGTTGCATCAATGATCTAGTCATCAAAAGTAAAGAAAGAGAGAGTCATCTCTATGAGTTTCGAATTATTTTCGAAAGGATGTGCCATTATGACCTAAAAATGAATCATTTGAAGTGTGCCTTGGAGTAACATTAAAAAAATTTAAGGTATGTAGTGAAGCATCGTGGAATAGAAACCAAGTTGAAAAAATGTTAAAGCCATTATAGAAATATTGCCACCTAGAAGTCTTATACAATTCAGATCATTCCAAGGTAAGGTTGCATATCTTAGAAGATTTATATCAAACCTATATGGAAAATTCCAACCATTCACAACATTAACAAAGAAGGATTCTAAATTTATTTGGGATGAAAAATGTCAAAATGCATTTGAGTTTTAATATAATAGTTAATGAATTCTCTTATTTTGGTTGCCCCAATCCTAGAGAAGTCATTAATTTTATACATTACAACCTTAAATGAATCTCTTAGAGCTCTATTAGCTCAAATTGGTGAGGAGGGAAAAGAAAATTCCTTTTTATTATCTAAGTCATAAACTTACCCTAGTATAAATGAATTATCCATCCATTGAAAGGCATTATTAAGCTTTGGTTTTGCTGCCCAGAAATTAAAGAATTATATGTTTTCACATTAAGTAAATTTGATTTCAAGAGTAAATCCTTTGCAATATCTCATGACATGCTCGATGTTGTATGGACTTCTAGCCCTTTGGGATATTATATTATTATAATTTTAAATTATGTTTATCTTTGTTCGTGTTGTAAAAGGTCAAGTTGTAACTGATTTCTTAGTAGTGCATCCTCTCCCTAAGGATTCCACTTTCAATGATGATCTCTCTAATGAGTAGATCATGAATTTAAAGGAAGAAAATAATGCCACATGGGAACTATATTTTGATGGTGGAACATCCTCTTGAAAAGGTAAAGAATTCAATTCTTCCAACCCAGGGAAGGTAGCGATTGGATTACTCTTCATAACTGTAGGTAAAAGAATGAATCAATATTTTAACCATTTATTTGAGCCATGTATAAATAATGATGTTGAATATTAAGCTCTTATAAATGGTTTGAAGTTAGCCATACTTCAAGATATTAAAAAGATTAAAATCTTTGGATGTTCCAAACTGGTTATTAACCAAGTGGGCAGAATCTATAAATTAATGTATCCAAAACTTTTTAACTATTATCAACATATAATGATGTAACTTGAACAAATTCTTTTTGTGACTTTGTATAGAATATCAAGTAAAGATAATTCAATAGATAAAACTTTAGCAAAGCTTGCAAAAGAAATTGTGAGCCAAAAAATGGAATTAATCTATAGAAGTTTAGAACCATCAAAACTTATCTATTTTATGTTAAGGCTATGCGATCCAATAAGGATTGGGATGGTGGGGAATTAGGTTTTAAAAATTAATTTCAGAAATCTTAATGTTAACCTTTTGTATAAAACTTAAATCCATAATGATAAAGCTTTATATAAATAAAACAACAATAAACAACATTATAGAAAAGTAAAGTATAGTAAAATAAAGAAATAAAACATAAAGATTTTTATGTGGTTCGTCCAAACCACAAAACTAACCTATGTCCAGACTTAGCCACCAGGCTAGGAATTCACTATATCAAAATTAATATTACACCAAATCTCCTGTACTCTCCTTTAGAGGCAAGTACAACCCAACACCATACGTTCCTTAATAGGCAACTACAACAAAACACCATACTTTCCTTAATGGGCAAGTACATCCCAACCACATACTTTTCTTAACGGGCAAGTACAACCTAACAAGAGAACAAGAAAGAAGAACATGAAAGTATCTAACTCTTAATTTTAAAATAATTTTGCTCTCAAAACCAAATTATAATAATATTAAGGCAATTGAAATTAAATGGAAGAAATATAGCTCACTTTAATTGATATTTAAATATGTAAGCAATGATTAAACTTGAAGTATATAAATGATGCAAATGAAACTTTAAGCAATTTGATGTGAATGTAATACTTTGAAATCAAATTGATTTAATTTTAATAATTTGAAATGTAGCATAATAAGGATTGAAAAGCTAGATCAATTACTTTAACAGAAAAGACTTTGAGTTTTCAAAAGATCAAATCTAAAATGAAATCTTAAATCACATGAACTCAATTTGAAAACTCTTTTCAAAAAGGAATATCACCTGTGCAAAGAATGAAACTATTTAATAGAAAATAAAACTTGGAACTTATAAGTGATCTTTATGAACTAATTTTCATAACATAAGTTTCACTTGAGCATATGTTAAAATAAAGAGAAGAGTTTGCAAACACAAAACTTTAATCAAAACCAAACAAAGCTTTCAACCAACTTGAGAAATTGTATGAATAGATGTGTAAAAACAAATCAATTTGACAAAATACCAAAGAGTCTTAGCGTAAGCAAGAAATCAAGGTCTTGACAAAAGGAGCAATGAAGTAAATTAAAAGAACATCAATAGCTTTCAGTCAAGAGGACTTTCCACAAATCCACCAACTTTTTTTATGCAATTTCAAGCCAATCACTTGTAGGTTGGAAGATGGAAGAATGATGAAGAAATTAGTACTTGATTCAACAAGAAAAGATCTCCAAGAGTTTTTGCAAGAATTCAACCAGGAGAGGGTTTTTTTAGGAGAGATATTTCCAAGAGAGATTAACATAGTCTAAGAAACACTATTTTTTAGACAAGGAGTCATGAGGGTTGGCCAAGAGAAGGAAAAATAGATGGGAAACTCGTTCGATATTAATTTAAACATAAACTAATCAAAATAAAAATAAATGTCATGAGATAAAAAAATCAA
Source organism: Cymbidium sinense (assembly GCA_021442155.1). Lineage (NCBI taxonomy): Eukaryota > Viridiplantae > Streptophyta > Magnoliopsida > Asparagales > Orchidaceae > Cymbidium > Cymbidium sinense. The sequence goes on from CM038227.1 coordinate 76,419,603, forward strand.
CCAAAGGAAAATATGAGAAAATTTAATATTGAACGTTGGTTTAATTGAAAAATCAATTTTAAATTTTAAATGCATGAGAGGGTTGTAGCCAAGGAAAGAAACATGGAAAATATACTTGGTAGGTGATCTAAATTGAATTCAAATCTATTTACTTTTGCAAGAAAAAATCAGCCAAGGCATTATGGAGGGAAAAATAATTTGGAAATGGATTTAAATTGAATCAATTCATCATATGACTTGATCTCTAATGTAATTAGGAAGTATTTACTTATGTGGGTTGGCCAAGAGAGATAAAGGAGAGAAGAATTTGAATTAATAGCAAACATGCCATGACACAATTAATTATCTAAGTAATAAAAGAAATAATTTAACTTTTGATTAATTAAATTAAGCAAGATATATGGTCAGCCAAAATGAAGTTTCCATGATGGGATTCAATTAGTATTAAATTGAATATCATTGAATATTCAATAAATTTATCTAGATTGAATGAATGAAGGAAAGAGATAACATACAAACTTTATTTAATAAAAACTAAGGAATATTCAAAAATTCAGCCAAGTTTGTTTCCTAAAATAGATTAAATTTAATTTAATGCACTCAATTCAAATTAAATGATGATGAATCAGATCTTAGTAGAATTCAAATTAATATTCATCATGAGATTAATTTGAATACAATTAAGGGTATTGTTGGCCATAGGTAGTTTTCAAAAAAAAAAAATTATATAAAAGGAAAGAAGATTATTTCATGCCTTATTTTAATTGAATTAGAATTAACACAAATAAATTAAAATTAGTTTAATTAGTGTATCATAATATCAGCCATAAATATTCCATAAAAAGCTAAGTTCAAATTTGCACATGTAATCAAGAGAATATTTAATTTGAAATCAAAACAATTCAAATTAAAGATTCAAATAGATAAATTTTTAATTTAGAACAATATGGGATAATTATGGAAACAATTTGAATAATTCTCACATAATTTATTTAAAAAATAATCATGATAAAATTTTACTAAAATGGTTTAGGATAAAAATAGGATATGAGAGAGAAAACTAGGATAATAGGAGAGAGAAAATTAATATAAAGAATAATTTCATGATATTTGGATTTTTTGCATGTAATAAATGGATAATGAATATATTTTAGCATGAAAATATTTTAATAAGCTGTGAACTTAATTTGACATACGTGGAAGCATAATAAATGTACTATGGTTTATGCATTTAGTTCACATTATCCAAAAATGAATAGTTTCAAAGAATAATTGTAAATATGAAATATAATATTTATGAATAATTTAAAATAGGCTATTTTAAAATGAATGTATAATATATTTATTTTTGTGAGCATTTCATTTTCCTTAATATAGTTATTCCTAGAAAAATTCCCACCAAGTCCATGTCCAAAAGCTTTAGCATTCTGATATAACTTAAGAACTAGGTGCTGAAGAATTTTTTCTCGCACACTTGAATTTAACTTGATTAGTAGCATAAAAAAATATATTTGTCATTAATAGAAATCTAAATTAAGAATGACATTCATAATAATTAATGAGAATAATTTATCTTACAAAGAATTATTAGTTCTTATTACACAGGGGTTATTATAATCAAATCAAATGGTGAGATACATAAGATGTATAGTCAACATTATAAATTTAGATTATATGAATAGAAAAATAGAAATGGAAAGGATATCCACTCTTACTAATGGTCAAGAAGAATTTGAGTGGAGATAGCCATTCATTAACTACTTAAGTGAGGGGAGGTTCTCAGCAGATAAGTCACTGGAAAATCAAATAAAATAACATGCTGTGTCGATTCTTTATTGTTGATGTGTTATATTGTCGACTATTTGATCAAATGTGGCTGAGCTATTTAGATAAATAAAAACCCCATAAGATTATGACTGAAGTACATTCTAGATTGTGTGGAGCTCACCAATTCGGGCCTAAAATGGAATTTAAAATTAAAAGACTTAAGTATTATTGTCCTTCAATTATTGATGATTACATGGAAACTATGTGTTGTTGTTGTTGACCTCATTTTTGGATGAGGTTAACATCATTTCTAAAACTAGAAATTAATACACCTAATCCTAGATTAGGAGCCTCTTGAATTAAGCACTTAGATCTTTATGCTTAGTGACTTAGTGAATTCTCTAATGGTTTGACCCAACCTAATGGGATTAGGTGGATCCAAACCCAACCAAAATCTAACAAATAATTGACCTAAACACACTTCAATTGAAAATTAAATCTAATTGAACTTAGGCTAAGGTAATTTGGGATGGCTAACCTAACTACTCTACTTAAGCTCAAAATCACTTGAACCTAAAGAAATTTATATAAAATCAAAATAAATTCCAATTATATCAAATCAAAAGCATAAAATTTATTACATGAATATGAATGGAGTCAAATCCAAATGAAAGTCAACCATTGAACATAGGGTTGAGTATGCGGGTCCCATTAAGTTAAAGGTCAACCCACTATAATTTGACCAAATTGAATCATTCTAAAGGCTTAAAATCATTAAATAAACATGTTTAAACAATAATTAAATAAATCTAAATCTAATAAGGCCTTAAATGAGCTAATTAGATCATTTGATCTAAAGAGGCCTTAATGGACCTTATTGGATTCAAACTCAAACTAAACTAGAATTAATTTAAGCTAATTACCCAAAATGATTTGGGAATCATCTTGGAACACAATGTGACCAATTATAGGGTTTAATTTGAGCAGTTTGATTATTTGACCCAACCAAACCCATGTTGATTCAATAAATCCAACATGGGTTTGGGTTTAAATTCAAAATTCACTTCAAATGAAATAAAATTTATTAATCCAAATCATCTTAAATACTTGAATAAATGTAATCAAAGCCCAAATTTAAATGCAATCTATCAAATGGAATAATACAAGTTAAACCTAAGGAAAATAAATGCTTAAGTGGACTAACCTAAGGTATTTGTCCCTAAACTCAATTAAAATGAGTTTATTGGACTCATAAATCTTCTTAAATATGATTTGAGCAATTAATTATCAATTTAAACTAATAGATACTAAGTATTGATCACACTTAGCTGAATCCAAATCAAATCAAACCCAAATAAACCTAATGTGGGTATTTGAATTCAAAACCAAACTAATCATATTGAAATGCATCCAAACTCAACTTAAGATGAGTTTAGAATAGTTAGCAGCCAAAATTAAAGGAATTAAGAGGGTCTAAATACACCTGAAAAGGGGAATATACCCTAGAGAAAGAGAAAGAAGCATGGAGACAAACCTCTTCCCCAATCGACTTGCTTACATCCATTCCCCATCCTAGCTGTCTTGAACTGACCCCCATCAACTGATGACCCCTTAGTGCTAGCCACCAAGGATGCAATCACCTAGGTTGGCAATAGTTGACTTCCCATTCCTTAAAGTTCTCGACCATCCATGGCAAAAGGGGAGAGAGCTTATCAGAATCCAATTTGAACGTTTCATCACCTTCCTCAAGTGAAACAAAGAAGAGTGCGCCCTTCCCCTGGTCTCCATGCTCCCAACAAGTCAGAGTTCATCCAAACTTGCTGAAAAATGAGTGAAGCTTGGCCTATAGATTGATCCATGGGGAGGCAATCCAATTCCTTGCACCACATCCTTATAAAGCTTTTCAAATTATCCCCACTACTAGAGATTGTCACCGACGAGCTATGGATTTAAATTTGACCCTTTAATCATTCAATTTTTGGTCATTTTCAAAATGAAATTAATCTCAAGTGAGATGAAGCCGCATGGGTGTGTTCTAAATGCATTCTTAATGAACTTGCAAATGAAATCAAATGAGTATGCTACCTAGATCATCAAAAATCACTTAACATTAATGGACGGTGCTCGATTCTCATCATCTATAAAGAAGATGCAATCTACACCATTTATTCCTTATGTTAGAAATGGATGGCTAAGATCTAGTTAGACATCTGACTAAATCCTATATAGGATCCGCAAGTGCAATCATGAGCATCTAAACTTTAATCAGGCGGTCATAAATCATCCTACATGGCTGCTAATTTTTGAGCTAGATCCGGCTGGATCCAACTAGTCCAATGGCACCGCAACATGTGGCAAACAGTGTTGCATCAGCACCACGTGGTGCCGGTCATTTAAAATAACAAAATCTTGGTTTTCTGGATTAATAAATGAGAAAAAGGTGCATAGAACTTCAAAGAATCATAAAAAAAATAAAATATTCAACTAAAAAATATGCAAATAAGGGCTTCATGGATTTATCTTAGTGAGGAGGATCCATTTAACCTAAAATCCCAATTTTTTATTAGATAATTTTGGGTTAATTTGAGTTTAAATAAAAATAATCAATCTTAAAATAAACATAAATTATTAATCCAACAAATTTAAACTTTGGGGAATTGAAGTTATAGTTAAAACCTACTTTAGATAAAATTTTCATGATTTACTAGCAAGTAAATCTTAAAATACAAATTTTCAAGCCATATGCCTTAATTTAAGGAAATAAATTAATATTAAATTAAAAAATTCATGGAAAATTATAAAACAAATTTGAACAATTATAATAAATCTTATTGAATCCAAACACATATTAAGACTTACTAAGCCCCATAATCCCCAAAATGACCTAATTTGTTAATTAATTGAATTAATTGATCTAATTAATTAATCTAAACTTTACAAAATCATAATAAATCAACCAAATTTTTAAAAATGTTAAATAAACTCTCTATGGATTCATCTTTCAGAGAGGAATTCAAGAAAAGTAAAACCCCTAATTAATTATTTTTAATTTAAGCTTAATTTAAATTTTATTGAGATAATTAAATCGTTAATTAGCCCTAAATTATACATGTGATCTAGATGAGACATTAAGGAACTTAAATTGGATAGAAACCTCACATGCCATAAAAATTTTAAGGTTAAATGTCCTCTATGGATTCATCTTTAGAGAGGAATTCAAGAAAAGTAAAACCCCTAATTAATTGTTTTTAATTTAAGCTTAATTTAAGTTTTTTTGAAATACTTAAAACTTTAATTAGTGATAAATTATACAGCTGATTAAGATGAAACATTAAGGAACTTAAATTGGATGGAAACCTCACTTTCCATAAAACTTTTAAGGTCAAATGACCTTTAGATTTGAAGTTGTTGAATTTCAAATCTCTAGGTCAATATAATTAAAATAATAAATCAAAAAATTATATAAATTATAAAAAATTATAAAATTAATTTAAAACATTATTATTAACATTAGAATAGTTAAAGAAAAATTTTCAACTCTCAAAAGACTTGGAATTTTATTAATCATACACTTCATTTGGTTTAATGAAATAATTAAGAATATAAAAATCTAATCAAACTTTAGGTTAATAATTTATTAAATTCACAATGAATCAATTAATAAATAGAAATGAAAAATTACTTAATCTCTGAATTTCATACCTAAATATAAAATTCATTAAATCCTTTGAATTCATTTGGGTTAATAAACAACATAATCCTAAATATAAGTAAAACGAATTGATTAAATTAATCAAATAACTTAAAATAGCTTAGATTTAAGTTGGAAGCCCTAAAGTAGTTCATCTCTTAGGCTTCTTAAGTTATGGTTAGGAAAGAAAACTCTATCTTAATAAATTGAACCAAGTAATGAAACTTTAATATATAATGTTGCATTAAACTTAATTTAAATAAGAAATTTACATACATAAGATAATGAATTCTTTAAATGATAAAATCAAAGCTTCCCAAAGATTGATTGAAACTAACTTAATTAACTTATCTAAATTCATATACATAAACATTCATGAAATGAATGAATGAAATCATCACTTGAAATTAATTAAGTTAACTTATTTAAATTCACCAACATAACAATACTGAAATGAATAAATGAAATTGATTAAAAAATCTAAACGATTTGTTAAGATAATATAAATGAATAAATCATGAAATTGAAATATAATATATCATTTAAATGATGAAATCAAAACCAAATATGAATTAAGATATTAACTTGAATAAGTTAGTTCATTCAAGCTAATAAACAAGCATAAACATAAACATAGACATTAATGAAATAAATAAATAAGATCAATCAAAATCAAAGAAACAAATAATTAAAGCAAAAAAGATCAAATTGACATTTAATCAAATCAAAAGAAACATAAAATCAAATATGAAGCTAAGTTATAAAAAATAAATATAAATTAAATGACATCAAATATAAATGAATCAAATCAAATCAAATTTAACATGAAAACCAAGATCAAACTAAATCATGGTAATATAGACTCTAAATTAAGATTTAAAGAAACATTTTGAATCTTAACTAAAGATCACATATCAAACCAAAAAAAACATTAATTCAAGCAATAAACGTGAAATAGAAATAAAATCCCCAAATGCAATTAACATAAGACTCCAACTTTAAGAGAAAAAGGTGAAACATATATGAATATCTCATTTTACTAGGATTTAGGAATGTTGAATAGAATAGGTTCCATCCAAAGTGGAATTTATTTTATTCTTCATTCTTGAAAACTTAAATTCCACTTCAACATAAAAGGGAGTTAAAAATAAAAATAAAATCAAAAATAAATTAAATCATTTAAATTGAAACCACCCAAATGAAAATATAAATACATTTTAAAAATAAAAGTAATCAAAAGATGAAAATAAAATTTTTCATAATTAGCAAATGTATGGTATATAGTCTAGATACCCTAGGTCGTAGGGCTACTGGTCCGAAGGAGGTTTTGATACCTCAAACTTTTGGCTTAACAATGATGCGTACCTATGAAATGAAATTATGAAATATGAAAATTTTAAATAAAATTAAACCAAACTTTGAAAAACAAATTAAAACTTGAACCTAAAATGCCTAGTAAAATCATACCATCAAGCTCATTTTTCTTCAAACACTAGATTATTAGGTCGTTGAGCCTAGACTTAGGTTATGTCAATGTTCTATGATATTCTATGATGTGATGTGAAATATTTTTTATATTTTGTTATGTACTATTTTAGACTGTATGGCTAGGATTGTTTGCCCATTAGTCTAGATGTTAGGATGTTCTTTTTAGCCTAATACTATTTTTTGCAGGGGGTAGTGCTAAAAGGGATTATTGTAATAAAAAATATATATAAATGTTGTTTGCTTATAAGTATGCTTAAGTCCATAAGCATAGCCTAATAGGACAGGTAAGCTTGGCATGCAACTAATGCTAAGCCCACATGCTTATAAATATAACTACTAGAGTGTTGTTTGTCTTTCTTGATGTCTATTTTGTGGGGTTTAGGAATTTATTTTTGGAATATAAATGTAATTTCAACTTAGAATTAGGTTATGATCTATAGGGTCTAAGAATAGCAGGAGCTAGCCCTACTAGTGTATAGCCTCACTTGTCCCCTGTGAAGTCCACGGAGGTTCATGAAGAAGGTGACGATCCTAGAAGAGGAACCCCACATATCAAACTTTTAGTTCTAGGTTGGGTCATATAATGGTAGAGCTTGACTATCAATTTTTCTCTTTCTCCCAAGGTGTACAGCAGTACCTAGTTGCATTGGTCTATTTTAATTAAATTAGTTTGATTTATTTTGGGGGTGCATTAGAAATAACTTGCTTTTCTAGTTTCTTTCAATGGTCTATTTTTGTGATGAATTGCTTGGACCATTAGACTCTTAAGAAAACTAAATTTTCTACATAATCTAAATTTAAACAACTTGAATGCAAAATTAAACAAACTCAAAACTTCATGTTAATTAAATCCCTTGGAACAACTTAAAAATAACTAGAAATAATTAGCTTTTGCAAATTATGATAGCATATTTTTCGTACTTATTGAATTGGGCACTTCATCGATTGCAAATAATGAGCATAACCTTTGAGGATGACCACCCTTTTTGGGGAAGTGTACATTCTCTTTTTATTTGGCTTGTAATCGCTTCTAACTGCATATCATTATAGGAATAAATTGCATACTTAAGACCTTAAATGAATTATGAGTAGAAACATTAAAAATAGAATTTTTTTTGCATTAGTTAGGTGCATATCATACCTTACATGATCTTAGGGTTATGGAGTGAGTTTAGGTTCATAAATGCATTCCTAAAATATAACAACCTACTGATCTTACATTTCATGAAGACTTAATTCATGTATTTAAAAGTGCTTTGATGGTTTTAGTTGGCAGCCCTTCCAAGTGGGTGATAAGTCTAGAAGAGTCAAGGATATGTTTATTTTCTTAAGTAAGAGAAATAACAGATAATTCTTAAAAGTTGAACTAGGTCAAGCTTCTGACTTATGTCAAAAGCACTTGTAGACTTAGGTTCTAAATCATCCTTCTAAGAATAGGACTTTAAACCTAGGCATGTTTGTAGTTTTATACTACTAGAATCTAAGTCTCAAATTTATAATAAAATGTCAATTCAAATTCAACTAAATTCAATTTCAAAATTATAAATCCCAATGGTAGGTTAGTTGAAATGCATACTGGGCATCCTAGTATCTATAGGAATTTCTTACTTAATTCCAATTGGTCTCCAAAAGAACTCTTTTCCTTTGAGAGTGTTCCCTATTGAATTTCTATATTAATCATATTTTTAAGACAAGCTTTGAAATCCATAGAAATAAAAATCCATTTGGTTAATCGAGAGTATTCCTAGAAAGAGATCCTTCATTCCTAAGATGTAATTAATAATAGGGGCTTGCCTTTATAAAACTACAAACTTTTTAATAAAATAAATCATGTTCTACTTCTCCATGTCATTTAGGAAAAAATATCTAGTACATCGAAGACCCATCAGCCTTAAGAGTCTTTATTAAATAATTGAATTCATTATAGGGTTATATATTGATCTTTGAAGATAATATATTTATCTCATAATGATGTATTTGATTACATAAATAAATATCCCCAATATCTGTGTGGCATCCAAAAATAACAAAATTCTAGCAGTTGTCATCAATCGCAAGTACATGATATTATTTTACATTAGCCACCTAATATATTACATCTAATGATTGCCCTTCGAGAGTTGGGGTATTGACATCATAGGGCATATTCATCCTCCATCAAAAGGGCATCATTTCATATTGACTACAACTAACTAGTTTTCTAAATAAGTTTAGGTAATTCCATTAAGAGAAGTTAAAGTGTGCCATTTACTTAAACTTTCTTACGAAAATATTATATACTAATTTGGTGTTCCTCATCAAATTATATCTAGTAATGGCCCAGCATTTAAATCTACTAAAATGAATCATTTTATGGTTAATCATCGCATTGATTGGAGATATTCAACCATCTATTACCCTAGGGCAAATGGACTTGCCAAAACTTTTAACAAAATGCTCATACAAATTTTGAAGAAAGTTCTTGATGAGAATAAATGTCAATGGCATGAAAAATTAGTTAAAGCCTAATGGGTCTATCGAACCACATATACGACACTAACTCAAAGTACACATTTCGCTTTGATTTATGGAACTAAAACTATTCTTCCATTGGAAGTATGACTTCCATCTCTAAGGATTGTAGCCAATAATCATATTATAATAGGTTAAAATAATAAACTTCTACTAAAAGAACTTGAAAGTGTTGAGGAAAATGCCTGAGAGCTCAACATGATCGTGAACTTTACCAATCCCATATGGTTCAAGCTCATAATAAATTGGTCCATCCTAGAGATTTCTAAGTAAGGGACTTGGTCTTGGTTCTTAGATGACTAATTTTAACTCATCAAAGGATAAGAAGTAAATATGAATCAACATGTGAAGGACCATTCATTGTGGAAAAAGTTCCATGAAGGAGGTTCTTATCAGTTGATAACTTATAAAGGTGAATGCCTAATCTTACTTATTATGGATGTTACTTTAAAAATTTTTATGTATAAATTGTATCCAAATTCTAAAATAATGAATAAAGATATGTGTTTTATTAAATTTTCATATTTTATAATCTGTTTGGGTTTAAATATTGATCTTTTACAAAACATATGAATTCACCTAGATTAAATTTCTATTTATGATATTTCTCTTCATAGTTATAAATAAAATTAAAAAAATTATGTCTTATATAATAGTAAATCCAACTAGTTAAGAATAAAGGATATTTCTCTGTATATGTATAATTATGGTGTCTTTTCTAGCAGACTTTTTTTAGGAAAGGATTCAGGTCACAAAGACCCCTTTCCTCATAAGATAGAAGTAAGTCCCTTCTTAATACTTATTAAGTTAGAAGTAAGTCCCATAGTAGACATCCTTTCTAGAAAACAAGGATAGGTTTAATTCACCAAGACCCCTTCCTGTTAAATAGACGATATATATTAGGATAAAATCCTCAAGACCCCTTCCTACTAGTCAAAATTTGAGGTTTGAAGATTCAAGTCACAAAGACATTTCCTCATTTTATCTATTTAAGTTTGAATTAAGCCATTGAAGACCCCTTCTTAATAGCTAATATGATAGGAGTAAGTCCCATTTTAGGAATTTATTTTAAAAAATAAGGATAGGATTATGTCATCAAGACCCTGTCCTATTAAATAGACCATCTATGTTTGGATTAAACCATTAAGGCTCCTTTTAATTAGTGAAAAATTAGAAGATTAAGGATTCAAGTCAAGAAAGATGCCTTCCCTCATTATAGCTGCTTACATTAGAATAAAACCATTGACACTCCCTTATTAATTGCTAACAAAATAAGAGCAAGTCCTTAGTATACATTCTTTTTAGAAAATAAGGATACGAGCAATTTACCAAGACCCCTTGTTGTTAAAAAGACTATATATGTTAGGAAAATCCATGTGACCCCTTTCTACTAGTCAATGTTAAGAGGCTTAGGCACACAAGATGGTTGGGGATGGAATTGAGTTTTTAAAAATTAACTTTAGAAAACTTATAATTTTAATAATAAAGTTGTAGAGAAATAAAATAACAATCAACAACACTATAAAAAAAGTGAAGTGTAGAAAATAAAGAAAGAAAACATAAAGATTTTTACATTGTTTGACCAAATCCCAAAAGCGACCACATCCATCCACCCAAGTAGAAATTCACTAAGTCAAAATGTGATTACAATAAATCTCCCATACTCTCCTTCACAAGAAAGTACAACCCAACACCATACTTTCCTCAATGGGCAAGTACAACCCAAGAACATACTTTCCTTAATGGGCAAGCACAACCCAACAACATACTTTCCTTAATGGTCAGGTACATCCCAATACTAAAAAAATTAGAAATAAGGATCAAACTCTCAATTTTAAAATATTTTTTCTCTCACAACCCAAGTACAACAATATTAAGGCAAGTGAATTCAAAGGAATGAAAAGATAGCTCACTTTAATTGATATTTAAATTTGAATGATAATTAAACTTGAAATATATATATATATATATATATATATATATATATATATATATATATATATATATATATATATATATATATATATATATATATATATATATATATATATATATATATATATATATATATATATATATATACACACACATATGATGTAAATGAATATTTAAAATATTTAATGTTAATATGATATCTTCAATCAAGGTGATTTAATTTTTGATTTTAAATAAAGCACAATAATGGTTTGAAACTTGAATCAATCACTTGTTAGAAAGAGACTTAGAGTTTTCCAAAAGAGCAAATGAAAGTGAAATTTAAATCACATAAACTCAATTGAAATCTTTGTTTAATGCCAATTTTATTAGTAACATTTATTTTAGAGGCTATAAATTTGTGGCTAAAACAGGTATCACTTGGACCCTTATAAATGTGTTAAGATTATCCATTAGGGCAGGCGGGGCGGGGGGGGGGGGTGGAATTGAGTTTTTAAAAATTAACTTTAGAAAAATTATAATTTTAATAATAAAGTTGTAGAGAAATAAAATAACAATCAACAACACTATAAAAAAAGTGAAGTGTAGAAAATAAAGAAACAGAACATAAAGATTTTTACATTGTTTGACCAAATCCCAAAAACTGACCTACATCCACCCCCATAGCAACCCAAGCTAGAAATTCACTAAGTCAAAATGTGATTACAATAAATCTCCCATACTCTCCTTCACAAGAAAGTACATACTTTCCTCTCCTCAAGGCAAAGAACATACTTTTTCCAAACAACCCAACAACATACTTTCCTTAATGGTCAGGAACATCCCAACAATAAAAAAATTAGAAATAAGGATCAAACTCTCAATTTTAAAATAATTTTTCTCTCACAACCCAAGTACAACAATATTAAGGCAAGTGAATTCAAAGGAATGAAAGATAGCTCACTTTAATTGATATTTAAATTTGAACAATAATTAAACTTGAAATATATATATATATATATATATATATATATATATATATATATATATATATATATATATATATATATATATATATATATATATATATATATATATATATATATATATATGTTGTGATGTAAATGAATTTTAAACATTTGATGTTAATATGATATCTTCAATCAAGGTGATTTAATTTTTGATTTTAAATAAAGCACAATAATGGTTTGAAACTTGAATCGATCACTTGTTAGAAAGAGACTTAGAGTTTTCCAAAAGAGCAAATGAAAGTGAAATCTTAAATCACATAAACTCAATTAAAATCTCTTTTTAAGGAAAATATTATTTATGCAAAATATGAGATGATTTAGAAGTAATAAAACTTGTTACTCACAAGTATTTTATATGAAATAATCACAAAGATAATAATCTTTCTTTAGAACTTGTAGGAATAATGAAGAGAAAACAACTTGCAATAATACACTTTAATTCATCAACCACAAAGCTTTCAAATAACTTGAGAAGGTATAGAAATACATAAGTAAAGCACAAAATAATTTGACCAAATGTGTAAGAAACTCATGCCAAGAAGGAGAACAAGGTCACTTAGCATGTAAAATCATAAACTAGAATGCAAGCATCTTATTAAGCTTTTAGTCACAAGGAAATCCACTAATCCTCCAAGTTTTTTTATGAAATCCTCAAGGAAATCACTTATAGGTTGGACGATGGAAAAAGGATGAAGAAATTAGCATTGATTCACCAAGAAGAGATCTCCAAAGGTTTTGCAAAAATTTGGCCAAGAGAGAGTTTTTCTAAAAGAGATTTTTCCAAGAGGGTTTAACCTAGTCTTCAGAACATTATTTATAAGACAAGGGGTCATGAGGTTAGTCCAAGAAAAGGACAAATTGGAGGGAAACACATTTGGAATTAATTTATAGATAAACCAATCAAAATAAAAATAAATTACATGAGATAAAAAAAATTGGCCAAAGAGAAATAGGAGGGAATTTAATATGGAAGGTTGATTTAATTAAAAATCAATATGAAATTAAAATTTTATAAGAGGGATTTTAGCCAAGGCAAGGAAGAGGGAAATATTAATAGTAAGTGATTCAATTTAAATCAATTAAATTAAATTAATCTAGCATGATGAAGAAAATTGACAAAAAGGGGATATGGAGGAAAAATTAAATTGGAAGAATATTTAAATTGAATCAATTCATCATATGACCTGATTTCTAATGAAATTAAGAAGTTAATACTTATGTGGTTGGCCAAGAGAGAGAGAGAGAGAGAGAGAGAGAGAGAGAGAGAGGATATTAGAGTTTAAATTATTACCAAACAAGTCATGACACAATTAATTATCTAATTGAAAAGGGAATGATTCAAATTTTGATTAATTTAAATTAAGCATGTTATATGGTCAACCAAAAAGTAAGTTTCCATGATGGGATTCAATTAGTATTTAATACAACATCATGGAATATTCAATCAATTCATCTTGATTGAATAAAGGAAGGAAAGAGATAGCATACAAGCTTTATTTAATAAAATCCAAGCAATATTCAAAAATTTGGCCAAGCTACTTTCCTAAAATAGATTTGATTTATTTTAATATGCATAATTCAAATTAAATTATGATGGGTCAGATCTTAGGAGAGTTTAAATCTATTTTCAGTAAGAGATTAATTTTAATTCGAATAAAAATATAGTTGGCCAAAGGAGATTTCCAAAAATAGAATATATATAAAAGGAAAGAAGACAATTCCCTCGCTTATTTTAATTGAAAATAAATTAACTAAATAAATTCAAATTAATTTTAATTAAATCAACTAGATTAGCATATGACTGGCCACATAACATTCCATAAAGAGGAGAGCTCAAATTTGGATATGTAATCAAAGGAATATTCAATTTGAATTCATAAATAATTCAAATTAAATATTCAAATAAATAATTTTTTTTATTTTAGAAAAATATGAGATAATTATGGAAATAATTTAACTAACTCTCACACAATTTATTTAGCAAATAATAATGAAAAAAAATTCGGCCAAAAAGGTTTAGGATGACAGATAGGATAGGAGAGAAGACTAGGACAATGGGAGAGAAAAATAATACCTTGAATAATGTTTGGTTAATTTAGATTCATGCATTGAATAAATGGATAATGAACACGCTTAAGCATGAGAATAATTTAATAAAATGTGAACTTAATTTAAGTTGCATGGAAGCACAATAAATGTAACAAAGTTTATGTAATTTGTTCACATTACCCAAAATGAATAATTTGAGGAATAATCATATATATGAAATGTAGAATTTATGAATAATTCTCAAATAAATTATTTTGAAATGAATGAATGATTTATTTTATTTCTTAGAGATTTTCATTTGCCTTAATATAGTTAATCCTAGAAAAATTTCCACCCAGTTCATGTCCAATAGCTTTAGCATCTTGAATTGACTGAAGAATGTCGAGTTAACAATTTTCATGCACACGTGGATTTAACTTGATTAGTAGCATCATATATATATATATATATATATATATATATATATATATATATATATATATATATATATATATATATATATATATATATATATATATATATCTAGATTAAGAATGACATTCATAATGATTAATGTAAATAATTTATCATGCAAAGAGATAATAAGTTCTTATTACACAAAGTTTGTTATCATTAAATCAAATGGTGAGATACACAGGATTTAAGTCATCAAAGGCCCCTTTCTTCATCCTAGCCATTTGAGTTTAAGATAAAGCCATCCAGGCCCCTTTCCAAAAGCTAGACAAACTACTTTGGAGTAAGTATCCATAGTGCATCTTTTCTATGAAAGAAAATTTTAAGGTCTACCTATATATCCTTTCCTTAGGTAGGTTAGCCATTAAAAATTAATAGAAACCAACTTCTATTATAGTTAAGATATGAATAAAGCCTTCAAAGGCATCTTTTCTTGTTATCAAACGTATGTTAGGATTAAATTCTTTAGTGAGTCTTTTCCTAACAACAACTCTATTTTTCATAGAAGCTAGTGAATCTAGATGTTTCCAAGAATAAGTCTATCGAAATAAAAGAAACAAAGCTAGTTCATGCCTATCTTTCAAAATCAAATTCAAAAAAAAAAAAATTCGAATCAAAACTAAATTTAAAATTTTAATGGTCATCCCCTTACAAGCATTGTTGCTTGTAGTCTTCATAGGATAGATTGGTTAGTTCGGTCAATGCTAATATGTGTGGTGTAGCCTATAGGTTGGTTAGTCCACCATACATATTAGAGGACAATTTTTAACCTCATTTTTATGAGATTGACATCATTCCAATCTTAGTAATTAGGATCTCTATTCATAGAATTAGAAGCTTCCTAATTAAACATTTAAGACACTATGCTTAGTGCCTAGCTGCATATCTAAGCCAAAAATCAAATAATAAATTGAATCAAACCAAAATTTGCATTTAATGCTAAATCTGGAATTAAATCAAGCTTAATACCCTAAAATGAAAGCTTGAGTCATCTTAGTGAATCCTTTTAGGACTCGACCTAACCCAGTTAGATTAGGTGAACTCAATCAAACCCAAATAAAAAAAAATTAATAGAAAACTAAATCAAATATATTTGAATTAAAATTTGAATTCACTTAAGCCTATATTGAAGTAGTTGGGATGGTTGACCTAATTAACCCATTTAAACTCAAAATCACCTAAGTTCAAGAAGAATCAAATAAAATCAAAATAAAAGTAAATAAAGAGCACAGAATCAATGCACTCATATAAATGAACAAAAAAGATTTTAATTCAAGTCAGGTTCATAGTGGTTAACAAGGTCATTTGACCTAAAGTTTACCCATGTGGGCCCCACCAAGTTAAAGATCAATCAATCAAAATTAAACCTAATTGAGTCATTTTAAAGGCTCAAAATCATAAAATAAATATGTTTAAACTAAAATCTAAACAAATCTAAATCTGATGAAGACTCAAATGGGTAAATTGGGTCACTTAGATTAGGTGAACCAAAATGAACTCTATTGAGCTCAAATCCAAATTGAATTAAAATTAATTTAAGTTAAATATTAAATTCACTTGAAAATCATAAATGAGCATAATTTAGTTATTATTTGGTTTTAATATAATCAATTTGATCATTTAATGCAAGTGAACCCAATTGATCCATTAAGCTTAATTTGGGTGAAAATTAATTAAAATTAAAATTAACATCAAATTAAATGAAATTGATTGATTATAATCACTAAAAATGGTCAATTAAACACAACCAAATCTGAATATAAATCCTAAAATAGCTAAAGAAGCTAAGAAACTCAATTTGACACATTTAAGTCAAAAGAGTCAAACCTAACTTAAGCCACATCAAACTCAAATAAGCATGGATCAATTGATCAATAAATTCTTTAATAAAAAATCAATAATGATTGTAACCAAAATCTAAAGCTCATCAATTAAGAGAAACATAATGAAACAAATCCAATTGAGCCTGATGTAAGCACTCAACCCTCTAAACCAAATTAACTTAGCCAAACATCTTAGCACATCATGGCTTGACTTGGTTAGCCAAGTAGCAACCCTAAAGAGATGAGCTAGCCATGATGGATGATATGGAAGACATGGAGATGTAAAAAAATTAAAATCCATGCATATTAAACCAAATAATCTCATCTCCTCCTCATCCATTAACCTATTTAGATCAATCTATAACTCACTTGACTTATGTAAGAGGCAATTATGGGGAAAATTTATGACTCCACATAAATTTTAGGAATTTTTTTTTAGATAATCAAATTCATCATTAAAAGAATAAACATATTATCTTGAAAGATAAACATGTTAGCTTATAAAGGATTTAACTATTTAACTAAGGACTCTTAAGGTTAATGAGTCTTTCATGTTCTAGATATTCTTTCTTTAAACTACATGGGTTAGTAGTACAAGATTTATTTTATACTAGAATCATAGTTTCATATAGGGGCAAGCCTCTATAGTTAATTACATCTTAAAAATGAAGTATATCTTCCTAAAAGTGCATTAGCTTAAAGAAATAGGCATTTATTTCTATGGGTTTCAAAGCTAGTTTCAAAGAAATGATTAAATTAGAATTTCAAAAGGGAACACTCCAAAGGGGAAGAGTTCTTTTGGAGGCCAAGCTGGATAATGTGGAAAATGCTTATCGATAATGGAATTCCAATAGCCATTTCAACTAAACTATCATTGGGCTTTATAATTTTGAGATTTAAATTTTATTAGAAATCTAGGACTTAGATTTTGGCAGCACAAGATTACAGAAATGCCTAGGGTTGAAGATTATTCAAAGAAGGATGCTTAGAATTTAAGTCTATAAGTTCTTCTGACATAAGTTAGAGGCTCGACCTAGTTCAAATTTTAAGAATTATTGGTTCTTTCCCTCACTTGAGGAAATTAACCTATCCCTGATTCTTCTAGACTTATCACCCACTTGGAAGGGCTGCTACCTAACACCACCTAAGCAAATTTTAAATTCATGATTCTAGTCTTTATGCTATTCAAGATGGTTTGGCTATTATTTTTAGGAAAGAAACTAAGAGCCTATACTCACACCCTAATCCCTATGATCATGTCAGGTATGATATGTTTCTAATTAATTCAACAATTTTTGTATTTTAAATGTTTTGACTCATGATACATTTTAGGTTTTGGGGAATGCATTTTATTCCTACAATGATATGTATTTAGAAACGGTTATGGACCAAATCATAAAGAGAAGACACACTTCCCAAGGAAGGGTGATCATTCTTAAAGGCAAGATGCCTCTTTATGTGCAATGAGAGAAGCATCCAATCCAAAGAGAACGAACAATATGCTATCATATTTTGCAAAAAAATAATTATTTTTTGTTGCTTTTAAGTTATACTTAGGGTTTTAATTTATATGAGGTTATGAATTTCTTTATTTATGCTAACCTCACTTTTAGAGTGAGGTTAACCATCCTTCATTCCACCTAGAACTCATCTAGGCACTAAGACACCCTGAGAGATGAGACAGTTTTAGTTGTTAGGTGAACACTAAAATAAGACTTATAGAGTCAAACCTTATGGTTAAACTTCAGCCTAGAATGAGTAGGATCCATCTACCCTAAACCCAATTCAACCATAGACTAAACTAATCTTATGAAACCTAAAACAAATATCCACAAAGTTAACCTCAACCAACACAAACGTGCCCATGGCTCCATTTAGCCCATTAAGGCTTAATTTGGTGGAATGATCAAGTTGACTCAACCTTACCCATTTGGGCTTAAGAGAGCTAAACCAAAAATTGATTTAATCCATCTACAATTAAACTTATCTAAAAACATTTGAACCTTAATTGGACTTGATTGAACCTTGGATGCAAGCTAACTAAACTCATTTGATCCTTAGCCCAAGTCGACTCATTTGAGCACTATAAGACTCAAAATCTGATCCAACTTGATTCATGCCAAACACATTCAACCCAAAAACTCATGATCAGCCTAATTACTTACTTAAATATCCTAGTCCACTCTAACCAATCCAATATCATCAATTAACCTAATTAGCCCATGCTGACCCATTTGACCTAAAAGGTTCAAATTAGCCAAAATCCAATCTATCTTACCAAATTTGGTTGCAATCAAAGTCATCAATCAACTCTAAATTCACCATTGAACATGTTTCAACCTTCACAACCCCACAATTGAACTCCATTAAGCCAATTGGCTCACTTTACCCAATTTGGCCTAAATGCCCAAATTGAGTCAAACTTCAATCCAACTCAAATGTGATCAAACCAATCCATCCAAACTCTTCTAAAATATTTAATATTCATCATTGATCATCCACTTGCAATCAATTGAGCCTAAATAAGTTAATTTGATTAATTAATCCAAGTTGACCCAATTTGACCTAAATGATAAAATTGGACCAAATCTCATCCCACCTTATATTGATTGCAACCAATGGCTATAACCAATCACCAATTGATTATTTTACTCTCACCAATCTTTAATGGAATGCAAATTGATCAAATCAATCCAACTAACCCATTTGACCCAATTTGACCTAAAGGGGTCAAATTGAACTAAAACTCATCCTAATCCAAATCAGTCCCAACCTAAGCTTTTAATTAATCCCAAAAGATCAATCAATGATAGACCAACCCTTCATTCAATTCAATTTGACGAATTTGACTAAATTGGTCAACTTCACCTTTTTGGCCTAAATGAATCCATATGAATCAAACACAAATCCACTCCAAATTGAGTCAAACCAATTGCACCAATGCATTCCAAATGTCTAATTGAACATAACCCAAATATCGTCTTGATACAATTTGGACAATTGGTCATTCTAACCCAATTTAACCCAAATTGATCTATCTAGGTCAAATTAAGCCAAAGCCAACCAAACTATGTCTAAATCCAACCAAACTTGGCATGATTCATCCTTAAGTTCCAATTAACCAACTCAAGTAAATCCAACCTACAGTGAAACTATTTTAGTTCAAACCAATTGAACTAAGAGTTCCAAATAAGAGAAAAATCCAAAATAGGAAAATCCAATCCCCACCCTTTGGCTTAGGCAGCCACCTTAGCATGTGTCAAGCTCCCCCATGCTAATTAGATCTGACCCAAAGTTATTGAGATCAGCCATTGACCAAGGTGAGGTACCTCTCACCTTGCCTAACCCTTAGTTCCAAGGGACTTGTCCCTCTCACCAGTGGCCACCAAACTCTCACAGCCACTAAGGGACCTCCACCTCAGCAGTCATGTGTCATGTCTGGCCACCCCCACTAGCTAGTTAACTGCCATGACCTAAACTAACCTACTTGGTTGGTTTACATGGGGAGGAGGCTACATGCTTCCTACCCCATCAAAAATGATGACACACCTTTACTAAAGCATTCTGAGCAGTCCCCAAGCTTCCTTGGAGCCCCACATGCACCCCATCATATGTGAGACATATTCCACGGCCTAACCAAGCCACCATTCCATCCAACCTCACAAACTCCACCAAATCATAATTAACTCTTTCCACACCTTCCTCTCACTCTTACGAACTAAAATAATTCAATTTTTGATCGATTCGGACATTGGAAGACATTCCAAGACCAACTCTGATGAGATTTTCCATGATTCTTAGTATGGAGAACAATCTACGGGGAGGTAACTCACAATATTTTCAATAGAACTTCATCTCTCTAAGATGAAGCAATCTCAATCAATAAGCTACCATTCTTTAGCTCCATTGAAGAAATTTTAAGTCAAACAGTTTTTGCCTTTAGGGGTTGGTCCTCTTTGAATAAAATTTTCATTTCACGTGAATTTCACCATAAAATCCTCTTAGAATTATCCTATAATCATTTTGCATTCAAATTCACCATCTAATGAGCATGGATGATTTCAAGTTGAGTGGTTAAAGGCAAACAGTGTCTTCCTTTCATCGTGGGAAGATGATAGATCATTGGTCGTCTATTCCACATGATTAGAACTGATGGTTGTGATTAAATGAGCTAGATTTTCTCAATTATCCCATTAAATTTGTTGGATTACTCTCCGCCATTTGATCCATGATCAGATGGTTGAGATGAAAGTTTGTCTAGCGCTGCTAAGGTGGCAGCTACATTAGATGGTTTAAAAAACCAATCCTGTGGTACCATGTGGAAAGCGCTGTCACGTCAGCCACCATGCAACACTAACTGTATATGGATTAATTATGATAAAAAAGTGATATAATTAACAAAAACTTTAAAAGTTTATTAGTAATTATATAAAAAAATATAAATAAACCCATTTTGAAAAGCTTAAATAGAGTAGAATCTACAAAAAAATAAAATCCCTTAATCTTGCCTAGTGAATAGTATTTAATTAAGCTTTGAAGTTTTAATTGATTACCTTAATTAAGCCTTATTTATTTGGATAATTAGCATGAGATTTTGTATGATTATTCCTTAGAATGACCTCTGCCTCTCATAATTTTCTTGGGTCAATTTACCAAGTTGATTAATAGAGCTTATTTTTCAAATCCCAGTCACCTATTTTAAGCATGTAATAAATATTAAAATTAAAAAATTGTAAAATTAATTAGGGATGTTTAATTAACTATCAAAGTAGTAAGGGTGGCCAAAGAAAGTAATTGTGACTTTTGATCCAATTTATTCTTTCAAAGTCACCCCTAATGGTATTTAATGAATGAATTAAATAGTTTAGTTAAATTAAAGAATAAATAACCTTTGTAATTAATTTAGTGAATCAAAATTTTTTAAGTAAACCTCCTTATGTATTTAGCTAACCTAATTATCTCTTAATGAAATCAAAATTCTCCATTGGTGTGGAGAATTTTGAAAGTAATTAATTAATTTGATTTTCTTTTTAATTTAATTAATCATTAGTCATGGGCCTAATTGCATTAGAACTTTAGGTCATTACTAATTGTATCTTCCATAATTTTATCATAATTTTTAAGCCCTTGATTAATAGTTAATTAAATTAAAAGGGTTCTTTGAGAGGGAATTTGAATGGTTACATAACGGAATGTAATTTAATTAAATCATAAGAATCACTTAGGGTTCTTTTAAACTGCTTAATGAACAAAGAGGGGTAAAGATAATCCAAATCACTTAACATTTTTCTTAGGTTTAAATAACTCAAAATTTCATACTTAAATCTAATCAATTTGATGAGGTGTAGATATTCATATGGGTGTACTATGTCATTAAGAATTAATGAATCCAAAGGTTATGTTTAGTGAAGTTTCAATTGCATTCATCTTGTATGTGTTCATGCATTCATGTCTTTGAAATGACATAAAGAAGTTGCATCAATTATATGCATTTGAATTAAGTAGAGTGTCTATTATCACTAATAAAAACTCAAAGCTATTTTTCTTAAGCAATAAAAGAACTATATGAAAAAGTTATATTAATTGCATGCATTTGAACTAAAAGTGTTGATGAAATGAAAAATCATAACTCATAAATGTGTACAAGACATCTTAAAAGATCTAAAGGTCTTTAATTACCTCACATCCTTGGTTCAACAATAGCATGTAGCTTGTGATTTATGATGAGTTATGTGATAGTGATAAATCAATGTCATTATTTAAATGTAAAGTAATTTTTTCAAGATTCATTTTTATGTTCTTACATGTGCATGTATTTGAATTAGAGAGAATATAGTCTAGACATACCGGGAACACGAGACTTTTAGTTGTCTTATGGGGGTCTTTGATTACCTCACTTCCTTGGATCAACAATGACACGTACTTGTAATTATTTATTGTGTACATACATACATGTGTTATCATAAACTTGAATGAATAAATAAAAAAGGGGAAAAGGCCATCCCTTTCAAAATGTAATTTATGCATCATGTAATCCCAACCCATGCTATTCAACTAATGATCTAATTAATATTTACTCATGCATGCAATGATTGTGATATGCTTATTTAGGATTCATGCATGTATTAAAAGCAATGGCATTCGTTTATTAGACTAACCTTAGATTTATTAATCTTAGGTTGACTTGTATCTTTCAAAATGAAATTCCTAAGCTAAGTCTAAATATGAAAGAAATCACCAAGTCTAAAAGCTAAGAATCCTACCTTTTAGATCAAACCTAAGGGTAGGGATGAGAGGAAGTTTCTCATTCCTCTTTTTTATATATAATTTTATAATTCCTATTCAATACAATGAAATAAAATTTGCATCTAAAACTCAACCTAAGACAATAATCTTGTAAAGGATAAGCATCCTTAAAGGGTAATTTGAAGATCCAATACTAGAAAATTTTAAAATCTAATGCCAGCAAAGACATAATTCACTAAGCCTTACACGAAGTTTAGAATGATAGGCCATAGACTCTAGTCTTAAGTTAGGATGATGTTTGTTGCAGTGGTGTAATGTTTTATTTTATGATGCAATGTTTTGGACTAGATATTAGGATTATTTGTGTGTAGTTTAAATGTTAGAATGACATTAGACTAATGATACTTTTCGTATGGGATCATACTTAAGGGAGCACTGAAATAATAATAAAACTATAAATGTTTCTTGCTTGCAGGTATTATTAAGTCTTTAAGCATGATCTAATAGGACAGGTGGGCTTGGTTACCCAAGGTAGGGTGCTAAGTTCAAATATGTCGAATATAACTATTGGTTTGAATGTGTGTTATACTAATCTCTATTTTATAGGTGTAGTTAGATTTAATTTTTCATAAAAATATAATTTTTATAATAGGATTAGGATTAGAGTTATGGGATTTAGGATGAGTAGTGGCTAGAAGGCATAGACAAGGGAGGCCCTGTGAAGCCTAAAGTTTTCAAATCCAATAAGAAAACATGAAGAAGAATTGAAGACCCATATAACTTTTCCTTTTATTATAATTTTAATTATAATTTGGGTTGTATAAGGGTAGAGCTCAGCTACCTAAGTTTTTTTTCTTTTCAGGAGTGTACAGTGGAACACACCCGCATCAATCTCTTATTCTTTTACAAAATTTATTATTTGATTGTTGTGTTTATTTTGATTATGCAATAGGAATGGTATGATTTTCATATGTTTTTTTAGGTTTGATTATTTGATGTGTAGCCTGGATGTGGTAGGCTCTTTAGGAAAAAAATATTTTTCTACCCTAATTTAATAACTTCAATTAAAAGTTAATCAAGTCATCACCTCACCATAAAGCTTAGGATGTTAATCAAGAAAATAAATGATTTAGCAACCCCTAAACTGTATGATTGTTGTTACAATATCATGCATGCATATTATTTTGTTCTTATAAATAGGGGATCTCCACTCTTACATGATTGGGGGCACACTTGATGGTGAGGGAAATACCTTGTAGTGGAGAATACCCCATCTATCAGATTTAACCTACAATATACTTTTATCTTGAATTTAGGCATAAACCCTCTCAAGCTTGAGTCTAAATGATGAGTCAAAAGTGAAATAAAAATATGTAAACTTTATTACATTATCATAGGTCATAATTTGCGCACCAATCATGATCTGGTCTCTCAAGGAGTGAGTTTAGGATTTTAAACTTTTTTTTTTAAATTAACAATAGCCTAACTATCTTGCATTGACATATGATTGGCCCACATAGTTTTAAATCATAGGAGGTGTTAGCTATCAGCCACTCCATGTAGTTATAAGTCTACAAGACTTGGGATCTGTCTACTCTCCCTAGTGGAAGTGAACCAAAATATCTTATTCCCATAAGTAAAATTAGGTTGAGCTCTTAGTTTGTGCTAGAACACTCTAGATATAGGTTCAAAGGGTTCTTATTTCTTTTTTCTATGAGTATAAGTCCTCACCTCTTAGGCATTTCCATAATCTTGTGTTAGTATTCTAATTAAATATAAACTCAAATAAATAATTTTCTCATTTTCAAACAGATAAAGCTTCACTGTAGGGTAGATTGATACACATACTAGACTTCCTAGTATTATGTGTGCTTCCTACTTATTCTCCTTTTGAATCTACTAAGAAATCTTCCTATTTAAGCTCCTCCTAACTCCTTTTCAAAATAACGAAGTCTTTGATTATCTATCTTTGAAATCTTTGGATACATTAGTTGACTACTTTAATAGAGAGTGTTCTTAGAAAATTCTCATTTCCTAGGATGTAATTAATTATGAAAGCTTGCTTGCATAGGAAACTAAAGAACCTGGCATAAAATAAACCCTACTTTACCTATCCATGTAAAGTAAAGGAAAGATCTCTGGTTTATATGTAGACCTATCTATTTTAGGTGTCCTTATGAGGTGGTTGAGTCCATTATAGAATAGTATTTCTATCTTTTGAGATAGTATACCATTCGTTAGATGTCGTACTTAATCATTTCAATAAGTACCCCCCCCCCAAGATTTGTGTGGTGTCCCTACAAATCTAAACTAAAAAACCACATATTTTTCTAGCGATTTTGTTGGGGATAGTTTCTCTCTTCATCTTTAGTAATCAACTAATGTCCTTAAATATCTGTAGTGGACTTATAATTTCATATAAATCCCAAGACTACCCTTCATTCTGTTGGATTCTTTGCCCATTTCATCCTTGGGAAAGTGTTTCCAATATCTCCTTGGTTCTAAAACCTCTCTCTAGTAGGTTTTAGAACCCTTATTGGATCCCCCAATAGTGAAGCTAAAAGAAGATCATACATAAATAAATCATGCAATCTTAGAACTAACAAATTAGTGAACCTATTATCCTTTTCAAAATTAAAAAATTCAAGTTTACATTAAATTACAAATTCACTCATACTCACATCATTTGTGGAGTTCAATGCAAGAATCTCTCTCCTAAAATAAAACCTCTCCAAATCATGACCTACCTAGCATAACTAAAATTATTGGGTAAGAGTTCTAACTTAAATTAAATCAAATAAGAAAGTAAAAATCAAGTCTACTAACCCATTTTCACTTTTTCAAACAAAAATACAACCCTAGTCCTTCTACCTTATAGCAACAATTACACCATGTCTTCTAAAAAGCTCATTTTCTCTTTCACATAGGGTGTGAATTTGTCCATGGAGCAGGCCATACTCACCTCTGCACTTATCATCAAGTTTAGTATAAGCTTTGAGTACTTGAAGATCACTTGTGATGTCCTTGCCCTCAACACAGTCAGTAGAGAGGAGGTGGCTGATAAGAAGACACTTTATAGTTTGACTTATGGTCTAATATTAAGTTCCCCTCTTTGAAAAGGAAGGTCGTAGTGGTTTTCCTACCATGATTCCTAGTTTTGCCCACCACTAGAGTAGTTAAGACTAGCACCACCTTTTTGGTAACCTCGGCCTCCAAGGGGAAGCAAGTTATTGCTTCGGAGGTTGTCCCATCCATAATAAAAGTCGGTGGTAGCTCCCACCATATCCCATTGACCAAGACTCAGGGTCACAATAAGAATAAAAAAATTAATATATACCATGTTCGCATGGATAAGGAAGTCGAGTTAGTCTCCCATGTAGCTGAGGAGGGTTCCCCCTATAAAATGGTAGTAGGTTTCACCCTCTTTCAATTGCAAAGAGAAAGGAGGATGAAGAAGGATAGCAACATCACCCCCATGACCCTTTGAGTATGAAACACTAGATGATAGAGGAGGAGACCCAGTGTTGGTTTAAGGTCCATGACCAAGCAACTAGAGAGAGCCCACCACCGATCTAAGTCTGCCATTATCTATGATTTGAGACAAGTCATCCCTAGAAGCTTTAGGGATCAGATCCATAGAGAGAGGGCCACAGAGACCAAGGTAGCAGCCTAAGTGGGAAAGAGAGATAGAAGGAGATTCGCTAAGTAGTTGGTGGCCTTAGCTTTGGTAGATCACCCCTGGTCGGTGGTAGAGTCAATCATTCTTATAGCATAGTTTTCAGTAGTTCTAATTAGAGGAGGAGGCCCTTGATGGATGTACAGCTGGTGCCACCACCATCACACTATTCCACCTGCTATTCACCAACACCCATCCATGTCACACCTTCTAAAGTCCCCACCGAATACCAAGAAAACCTGCACCCCTTATGATTTGATTGTAGCCCAAGGGCCATACTTCATCCTCTCACAATAATGATGTGAGGTCGAGTTCTCCTATTTAGCCTTCCACATCATCCATGGAGAAGAACGAGTGGTGTTCTAATAGTGCTTCCATTGCTATATCAACCTAGTATGGTGAGGAGAAAGTTTAGGAGGAGGAGAGGGTTGAAGAGAAGGTCCCCATTCTAGTTGAGTCAATTGTGGTCAGTACATCCATAGCCCAGGATATTTAGTAGACCCCTCCTTTATCACATGGTAAAGGATCATCTCCCAATATATGTCCTCATAGATCCCAAGAATATAGATGGATATTCTTTTAAGGAGATCTTACTCGAATATAAGGCCACCATTAAAGACATGGAGAGGGTGGAAAGTGATGAAGAGAAGGTTGACTTTGACATGGAGGAAGATAACCTTTTAGATGAACTAGTAGAGGTGCACATGGTAGAGACTAGAACCTCTTCTCATAAAGAGAAACATCATAACACTAAAGCTTATGGAGTTACAATTGAGGAAGGTGATGCATCGAACTCAACCCAGCTATTGTTGCATCAGTTGAAGTAAAAGGATGAATAGATAGATCACATGGAAATAAGAATGGAGGAGCTTATGTTAGTTGTCTTAGCTCTCCAAAGTTAAATACTAGTAGCCCAGACTGTCCCTATGTATACTGATAGACATGAGTTAGCAAAAACTATGGACTGATAGAAAAATACCACTCCATTAGAGGAAGACACTGACATACTTCATAGGAAGGGTATAGATAACATATTACTATTTAGGAGAGGGACATCAAACTTGTGGTATAATCAAGCGAATGAGGTGTTGGCATAATCCCAAGGGGTCTCATCTACCCAAAGGAATTTGATATAGTCTAATACCCCAAGGGTTTTGTGCAACCATCCTTCAAAGTATATGATGGCAGTGGGAACCCTAAAAAACACATTGCATGCTTTAGAATTAGTTGCTACAATACAGGTGGCAGTGATTCTTTACTCTTCTAGCAATTCTTTAGTAGCCTTTTTGGAGTTGCTTTTGATTTAATGTCAAACTACCCAATGGTCTATAAAATCTTTTGCAGAGTTAGAATAGCTTTTCATCAAGAGATTTTTAAATGCTCAACAAAGGGTAATTGTAAGAGACCTCATTGTAGAGAAATAAAAGCTAAATGAGTCCCTTGTTGAATATATTCTCAGGTGGAAAAACTTAAGTATGAAATGTGAACTAGAACTCCAAGTGCAACATGCCAGTGAAATTCTTCTGAAGAATATTCATGGCCTGGTTACTTTCATGCTTAAGGGATTTACAATTAAAATATTTGAGAAGCTAATTAGTAAGATAGCTAACCTACATGAGGAAGCCAAATAGTTACCCTTCACAGTCCAATCATACAAGCCAAAGCCCTAGAAGATATTTGAAAAAAAGCCAAGAGTTGTGATAGCAGTGGGTAAGGGAAAGCAACCCATGAGAGTATACCTCGACAGGCCTAGAGTTCAGCAAACTCCACTTCCACTTCCTTTTCCACCTATCCGACCACCACAACATCATCCATATAAATGCTACCAATACCCACCACCAGGTAGCTACTTTCACCAACTCTTATAAATAAGTTAAATAAATTGTACTCATTCATTAGGGAAGTAGTCAGAAAAATTTTCAAGAACCTTATTAAAAAGCTTGATTTTTAGCTACCTGAACCTAGAAAGCCTGAGGATGTAGGAAGAAGTGATGATCTTAACTTCTACCTTTACCACCATTTATTAGGTCATATCTTATAGGATTGTTTTACTTTCAAAGACTAGCTTGAACATAATTACAAGTTAGGAGTCATTGTGATACCCAAAGAATACTTAGTGGTGCAACTTTCAAGCTCTATTAAAGTAATCTCTAGGGAATCACTAGATACTCTCAATATTAATGAAGGTTTGAATATCTCCCTATCTTGTACCTCTAAAAAAAGTATCTTTAAATAAAAAAGTTTCTCTACAAGTGCCTGAGTCAGCTCAAACCTCCATCACCTTAGAAGGTCTTCTAGTTATGAAGGACAACTCAGAGAGGGTAGGAGCTTAGTCTTAGTAGCAGCAGCCACCACATGCCTAGGATAGTTCCTTAGCACAACCACCATCTAAGTTCAACATTTCTACCTCCACCACCATAACTACCACTTCTACCAGCTCTCTTACCACCTCAAGGTGCATTGTATTAGTGGATGAGGGCACCAAACCACTCATTTTATTTACTTTACTTGGTTTATATTTTGTACCTCCAAATTCAAAGAATTAAATGAATAAGAAATATTTAACTTGCATTAAGTCTCTCTTTGATGATCTTAGTGGTTTTATTTCTATAAAAAGCTCTCCAAGTCATAATAATAATTTTAAATCTGATCACTTGGTTTCTGATTCAAAATAGGATTTTCCTTTTCTGAATCTCCAAGGTTCTCTACTTGAGATAGACATAGAGTTGTCAGACTCTAAAGATCTATTAGGAGAAGCTATAAGCATGCTCAATGTGCAAGAAGAATTTGCTACAAACCATCCAGCTGAAGAAATAATTGAAGGCAATCTTTATAGTTGCAAAGTTCTACCTCCTAGGGTAGCACCTAGTTTCAGTGAGTAGATAACCCATCCACAAGATGCTCCATCTAGATATACTTGAGGAGGACCAACCTAAGATTGACTACAACATTAAAGTGCACCTTAGAATGTTGCCAACTAAGCTAAGCATATATGATGTCATTATTTTGTCCAAAGAAATGAGGGAATCATTAATCAAAGCACTGCTTGATCCTGAGATATATTTAGCTCAGTTGGCCACTACTAATCCAACTGAAGAAGAGGCATGCTTTTAAAAAGAAGTCCTAGGAGTCACTTTCTCGGACAAACACCAATTACTTAGGACTATAGAACATAACTATCCTCTATACGTTATAGTGGATGTTAGTAAGTTCAGACTATCTAGTGTGCTTGTCGACTTGGGTGCATTAATCAATATTATGAGCCTAAGAACCCTTATCTTTTTAAGGATTAACATCACTAAGCTTCAAGCTAAAGAGATGATGTTGAAAGGATTCAATAAACAAGGTGAGAGGGCATTAAGTTCCATCACACTACCATTGGATATAGATGATTGGAAGACTAAGGCCAAGTTCCATATAATAGATTCAGATACATCTTTCAATGCTTTACTAGACTAATGTTGGATTCATAAAAATAATATGGTAGCATTTTCACTCCATCAAAGCATCAAGTTCAAAAGGGATGGCATAGAGTATTATGTCAGGGGAGATTTGAAGCCATTCTCTGTACATGAGGTCAAGATCTATGAAGATGTGGCCTACTATCATCCCAAAAAATAAGACATCTATTCTTGTGAACAAAATCAAAATCAACAAGAAAAGGAAGAAAAAATAGAAAAGAAAATTAAAAAAAAGGAAAAGAAAAGAAAAGAGGGCAAGAAGAAGATTTTAGTAAAGCAATAGAGCCTAAGATTGCTTTTCATCCATTGTTCATTACTCATTTTGAACAAGTAGGTGTGATTTTCTAACCTCCCCAAGATGAGGGAGAGGCAAGTTCAAAGGAGGCGCCGAAGGGGGAAGGCCTCCATACCTACCACCCACCAAGAAGATTATTCCAGCATCAAAAAGTACACATGCTATATACATAGACTTAGAGTCAATTTTAGAGGTTGAGTGTTATGTAATGAGCACACCAGCTGCCTGTCTGTTCTAGCATTGGGGGTGACACTTGAGCTAAGCAATGTATAAGCATATCTAAATCTACATTACATGAAACTATATGACAACATGTGAGCACCTTAGCTCTCTTCCTCTTAGAATGTTATGGGTTTGGTAGTTTAAAATGCTTTGAAGTTACATACAAGAGCTATAACTTAAAGATTTACCCAAGAGAAGCACCCTCAAGCTCAGAAGCTGATGTAGAGCTTAAGGATAATTCATTTAAGGAGTTAATAGAATTACATTTTGATTGGTACTTACATTTAGGATAATTCATTTAAGGATAATTCATTTAAGGAGTTAATAGAATTACATTTAAGGATAATTCATTTAAGGAGTTAATAGGATAATTCATTTAGGATAATTCATTTAAGGATAATTCATTTAAGGAGTTAAGGATAAAATGCTTTGAAGTAAAGAATGTTTAATTTCATGTGCATGGTCTAAACATAAGTCAGAGTACTTTGAAAAGCTATGGTACAATAAATAAAAGAACTCTCAATCAAGATCAAGACTAGGCTTTGATACAGTTGGTTCAGTAAATGATGATGAGTACTTCCTGGTAGTCACCAATCATTTGGAGTGTAATAAGATCTTTTTTGGTGGCACTAACTCATATGAGGAGGTGTGTTTAAAAACTTCAGATGATCCAAATGACTTCCAAATTAAGGATACAGCCAAGAGCTAGAGGAAGAAATTAAGTTAACTATTGATGATCAAATAAAGATCAACTTGGGCATTGAAGATAATTCTCACCCAACATATGTTAGTTCCTTATTGAATGAATCTAAAACCAATAACTTGGTTAGACTCCTTTCAAAATTTGAGGATTACATTGGATGAAGCTATGAAAAAATGCCTAGGTTAGCTTTTAAAGTTGCAATTCATAAGCTAGCAATCCAGCTTGATGTTATCCCTATCAAGCAAGCTCCTTTACGTATGCTGTTAGATATCGAGAAATAAGTCATTTTAGAAGTTAGGAAACTAATTGATGTTGGTTTTGTTAGGGAAGAAAAATACCCCACTCGGTTAGCTAGCGTCATTCCAGTCTTGAAGAAGGATGGCCAAATCTATATATGTGTCAATTTTAGAAATCTTAATAAGGCATGTCATAAAAATGAATTCTCATTGCCTATACTAGAGTTGATGGTGGGCATTGCCTTATCTCATGTGGTCTTCTCATTTATGGATGGCTCATATGGTTACAACCAAATTAAGATAGCCCTCAAACATGAAAAGAATATTACATTTGGAACCTCGATCATAATTTACTTGTATAAGGTCATGCCTTTCAACCTTGAAAGTGCTGGAGCCACTTATTAATAGTCCATGACTCGAATCTTTGGTGAACTCTTCCTTCACCAAGTTGAATGTAATGTCGATGATCTCATAGTCAAAAGTAAAGAAAAGAAAGACCACCAATTTGACTTGAGAGTAGGTTTTGAGCAGTTAAGATAATATAACCTTAAGATGAACCCTCTAAAGTGTGTATTTTGGGGTAACATTAGTGAAGTTTCTTTGATTTATTATGCTTCACCATAGGATTGAATCAACCTCGAAAAGGTCAAGATGATATTAGAAATGCCACCCCATAAAATTCTAACTCAACTCAGATCATTCCAAGGGAGGTTGGAGTATATAAGAAGCTTCATATCCAACCTATCTAGTAGAAGTCAACCATTCTCAACATTGATCAAGAAAGATGCCAAATTCAAGAAGGATGATAAGTGCTAGCAAGCATTTGAGAGCATTACATAATATCTCATGATGCCACCAATTTTAGCTTCCCCTATTCTAAGCAAAGCCTTCATACTATATACTACTGCATTAGATGATTCCCATGGCTCTTTATTGGCTTAAGCTAATGATGAAAGAAAAAAAATGCACTCAACAATTTAAGTCATCATCTAATCCCTATACAGGTAAATTATTCACCCATTGAGAAGCATTACCTACCTTTAATCTTTACCACCTACAAAGTTATTACATTATATGCTCTCTCATAAAGTGAACTTAATTTCTAGAGTCAATCCACTAGAATACCTCATGACATATCCAACGCTATCTAGATGGTTAGCATGATGGTCGATGATATTATCATAGTTTGATATTAATGTCCTCCCCCTTCGTTCCATAAAAGGATAAGCACTCATGAGTTTCCTAGTGGAACACCCTCTCCCTGCTGAATCCCCCCTAAATGATGACCTCCCAAATGAACAAATCATGAGTTTAGGAAATACAAGCGGGTGTAGCTAGGAAATGTATTTTGATGGTACAGCTTTCTCTCAAATAGAATAGGAACCATAATCTACACTCTCAAGCAAAGCGAGGGTAGGAATAGTTCTCTTATCACTAGACTGAGGCATGATGATGTTCATATATCATTTATTTGAACCTTACACTAACAATGAAGTTGAATATGAAGCCCTGATTATTGGTTTGGAGTTATCTATCTCCTTGGGCATTCAAAGCATCAAAATATTTGGGGATTCATAATTAGTGGTTAACAAAATTCTCGAACACAAACTCCATCACTACCCAAAATACACCACAGAGTTATTGGTTCAGACCTTAGAGGTTACCATCTATAGGAGAGAATTTCATAGTCGATGCCTTAGCTAAGCTCATTGAAGAATTACCATGTCATAGCTGATTTCTTAGCTAAGCTCGCTAAAGAAGTGTCATGTCTAGAAGATGAGTTCATATTAATAGAGGTTTGTAATCGCCAGGTCCTTTCGCCTATTGATACTGAACTCATCAACAAGCATACTGTTGAATGGGAGATTATCATTGCCAAAAAGGATAAAGAATTAGATTGGAGGCAAACTTTTATTAACTATATAAACAAAGGCAAACTACCTCACAAGAAATCTCAAGCCCATCAAGTTAAACATAGGGTGCTCTCTTATGCCCTTATTGATGACACTTTGTATCATGGTCCTTTGATCATATGTGATTACATTATTTAGGAAAACATGAACTTGTCAATCTGGACCCAAGATGAAAGCCAAAATTATAAGACTTGGATACTATTGGCTAATAATGATTACCGATTGCATGAATGTGGCCAAGTGTTGCCATGAGTGTCAAATACATGGAGTGGTTCTACATCAACTAACTAAAATTCTACACCCGATTGTAGCTTCATGGCCAATTAAGTGTTGGGGCACCAATATAGGGGGGTCTAATTGATCCTCCTTAATCCAAAGTTCATTGCTTCATATTAGGAGCAACAAACTACTTTTCTAAATAGGCAGAAGCAATCCCATTAAGGGAAATCAAGGCTCACCATGTCCTTCAGTTCTTCTGGAACCATATCATATATAGGTTAATGGTACCTCATTGAATCATATCTAAAAATGGTACTGTATTCAAGAGTATAATGATCAATAACTTTGCCAAAAGAGACAATATAGACTAGAGGTACTCTACCATTTACTTGCATCAGCCAAACGGGTCAGCAGAAGCTTTTAACAAAACTCTCATTCAGATCTTGAAGAGATTGGTCGGCGACAACAAGTGATAGTGGGACGAGAAATTAGTTGAAGCCTTGTGATCTTATCGTATTACATATAGAACTCTAACACAGTCTACTCCCTTTTTCTTTATGTATGGGTCTGAAGCTGTTCTCCCTTTGGAAGTTCAACTCCCATCACTAAGGATAGTTGTGAGCAGCAAAATCACAATAGAGCTAAATTTAATTACAAACGGTTATGGGGCAAATCATAAAGAGAAGACACACTTTCCAAGGAAGGGTCATTATCCTTCAAGGCTAGATTCCTCCTTATGTGTAATGAGAGAAGCATCCAATTCAAAGAGTATGAATAATATTCTATCATGTTTCACAAAAGCTAATTAGTTTTGGTTGCTTTTAAGTTATACTTAGGGATTTAATTTATATGAGGTTATGAATTTCTTTATTTATGCTAACCTCCAATTTAGAGTGAGATTAACCATACTTCATTAGACCTAAAACTCATCTAGGCACTAAGGCACCCTTAGGGATAAAACATTTTTAGCTGTTAGGTGAACACTAAACGAAGACTTAGAAGACTTATAGAGTCCAACCTTATGGTTAGACTTTGGCCTAGGATGAGTAGGATCCATCTACCCTAAACCTAATTTGACCATTGACTAAACTAATCTTTTGAAACCAAAAATAAATATCCACAAACTTAACCTCAACCAACATTAATATGCCCATGGTTCAATTTGACCCATTAGGGCTTAATTTGGTCGAACGATCAAGTTGACTCAACTTAGCCCATTTGGACTTAAGAGAGCTAAACCAAAAATTGATTCAATCCAACTACAATTAAACTCATCTAAAATCATTTGAATCTTAATTGAACCTGATTGAACCTTGGTTGCAAGCTAACTAAATCCAATTGATCCTTAGCGTAAGTCGACTCAATTAAACCCTACAAGACCTAAAATATGATCCAACTTGATTCAAGCTAAACTCATTCAACCCAAAACCTCATGATAACCCTAATTACTTACTTAAATATTCTAGTCCACTCTAACCCACCTAATTTCATGAATTGACCTAATTAGCCTAAGTTGGCCCATTTGACCTAAAAGGTTCAAATGAGCCAAATTATAATCTAACCCAAATTGGTTGCAATCAAAGTTATCAATCAACTCCAAATTCATAATTGAACATGTTTCAACCTTAACACTCCTACAATTGAACTCCATTGAGCTAATTAGCACAATTTGGCCTAAATGACCAAATTCAATAAAACTTCAATTCAATTCAAATGTGATCAAACCAATCCATCCAACCTCTTCTAAAATGATTCGTATTCATCATTGATCATTAAATTGCAGTCAATTGACCCTAAGTAAGTCAATTTGATCAATTAACCTAAGTTGACCCAATTTGACCTAAATTATAAAATTAGACCAAATCTCATTCTACATCAAATTGATTGCAACCAATGGCTATAGCCCATCACCAATTGACTATTGAACTCTCACCAATCCTCAATTGAAGCTAATTTGATTAAATCAATCTAATTGACCCATTTGACCCAATTTGACCTAAAGGTGAAATTGATCTAAAACCCTTTCTAATCCAAATCAATCCCAACTGAAACCTTCAATCAAACCCAAATGATAAATTAAACATAAACCAACCCTTAATTCAACCCAATTTGACTAATTTGACCAAATTGGTCAACTTGACCCATTTGGCCTAAATGAACCCATATGAACCAAACCAAATCCACTCCAAATTGAGTCAAAATAATTACACCAATGCATTCCAAATGGCCATTTGAACATAACCCAAGTGCTCTCTTGACCCAATTTGATCAATTGGCCAACCTAACTAATTTGAATCCAAATTGACCAATATATGTCAAATATAGCCAAACCCAACCAAACTTGGCATGATTCATCCTTAAGTCCCCATTGACCAGCCTAAGTGAACCCAACCCAAGGTGAACCCAATTCAACCCAAACTAAATGAACCCAAGGGTTCCAAATAAGACAAAATCTAAAATAGGAAGGTTCAACCCCTCCCTTTGGCTTAGGCATCCATCTTTGCATGCCTTGAGCTCCCCCATGCTAACTTGACCTAACCTAAAGCTATTGGGCTCAGCCTCAACCAAGGTGAGGTCCCTCTCACCTTGCTCGACCTTTGGTTCAGCTTAGGGGACTTGTCCCTCTCACCACTGAGCACCAAACTCTCATAGCCACTAGGGGACCTCCACCTCACTAGTCCCATGCCATTTTCAGTCACCCTAACTAGCTGGCCAACTACCATGACTTAAACCAACTTGTTTAGTTGGTCCACATAGGGAGAAGAATATGCACCTCCTCCCCCATCAAAAATGATTACACAGCTTAACCATAACATTCTAAACAATCCATAAGCTTCCATAGAGCTCCCCATGCACCCCATCATTGGCGAGACCAACTCCACAGCCAAATTGAGCCACCATTTTATCCAACTTCACCCAAACTCCATCAAATCCTAATTACCTCTTCTAACACCTTTGTCCCACTCAGAAGAACCATAATGAATCAATTCTCAATCAATTCAGACTAGAAGGAATCTCAAGATCAACTCCAATGAGCTACACCTTGACGCTTAATATAGAGAACAATCGATTGGGAGGAAACTCACGGTCTTCTTAACAGGGCTTCATCTCTTTAAGACAAAGCTACCTCAATTAGCAGACCATCGATCTTTAGTTCTAGTAAGGTATGTTTCTGGAAAACTGTAGTTTGGCCATTAGGTATTGGTTCTTTTTGAAAAAAATTTGTATTTCACATGAATTCATCCATAGGATCCTTTTAAAACCATCCCCTGATCATTGTAGAGTCAAATGCACCATCAAATGAGCTCCAAAAAGCATGGATTAAGTGGTGAAAGGTGAACGGTCTCTGTCTTCCATTGCAAGAAGATGATGGATCAACGACCGTCTATTCTACATGATTAAATTGGACGACTGTGATTAATCGTGCTAGATTTCCTCAAAATTTTCTATTA
Source organism: Cymbidium sinense (assembly GCA_021442155.1). Taxonomy (NCBI): domain Eukaryota; kingdom Viridiplantae; phylum Streptophyta; class Magnoliopsida; order Asparagales; family Orchidaceae; genus Cymbidium; species Cymbidium sinense. Next base: position 76,456,753 of record CM038227.1, read on the forward strand.
AAATTGTGGGATTAGTCTAAGCCGGATGAATTGAAAGGCTGACATGAAATCTCATCCATCACCGCTGAGTCAATAGCCACATCGGATGGTTTAAATAACTAATCCTATAGCACGATGTGGAAAGTGCTATCATGTCAGCTACTGTGTTGTGCTAACTATGTAAATGGATTAAGTAGGGTTAAAAATGTGATTTAATTAACAAAAACTTCAAAAACTTATAACTAATTATAGAAAATTAAGAAAAATATATAAGTAAACCCATTTTAAAAATCTTAAATAAAGTAGAATATAAGAAAAATAAAATCCCTTAATCTTGCATAGTGAGCATTATTTTATTAAGCTTTAAAGTTTTAATTAATTACTTTAATTAAGCTTTAATTACTTGGATAGTTGGCCTAAGAGTTTTTCTAATTATTCTTTGGGATGACCTCTACCTCCCATAATTTTCTTGGGTCAATTTGCCAAGTCGATTAAGAGAGCTTATCTTTCAAATCCTAATCACCTATTTTAAGCATGTAATAATTATTAAAAATTTTAAAAAACTATGAAATTCATTTGGGATGTTTATTTAACTATAAAAATAGTAAAAGTGGCCAAAGAAAAATAATTGGGACTTCTAATCCTATTTATTATTCCAAAGTCGCCTCAAAGGGTATTTAATGAATTAATTAAATAGTTTAGTTAAATTAGGGAATAAATGACCTTTATAATTAATTTAGTGGATCAAAATTCTTAATTAAACCTCTTTATGTGGTTAGCTAACATAAGGACCCCCTTAATGAAATCAAGATTCTCCATTAGTGTGGAGATTTTTGAAAGTAATTAATTAATTTAATTTTCTTCTTATTTTAATTAATCATTAATCATGGGCCTAATTGCATTAGAACTTTATGTCATTGCTAATTTTATCTTCCATCAATTCATCATAATTTTTAGGCCCTTGATTAATAGTTAATTGAATTGATAAGCATCTTTGGTAGGGCATTTGAATGGTTAAATAATGGAATGGAATTTAATTAAATCATAAAAATCACTTAGGGTTACTTTAAACTTCTTAATGAACAAACATGGGTAAGGGTAATCCAAAACCCTAAACATTTTCATTAGGTTTAAATAACTTAAAATCTCAAACTTAAATGTAATCAATTTGATGAGGTGTAGGATATTCATATGTGTGTACTATGTCATTAGGAATTAATGAATCTAAAGGTGATGTTTAGTGAAGTTTCATTTACTTTACTTAGTGCATTCATCTTGTATGTGTTCATGCATTCCTGTCTTTGAAATCATATAAAGAAATTATATCAATTGTACGTATTTGAATTAAGTATAGTGGCTATTATCTCTAATAAATCTCAAAGTTATTTTCTTTAAGTAATAAAAGAACTATATAAAAATGTTGTATTAATTGCATGCATTTGAACTAAAAAGTGTGGCTATTATCACTATTAAATTTCAAATTATTCTATATATAAATTAATATGAGTTGGAAAGTTTATTTTGATCCTTCGCATGTATGAATTATAACTCATAAAGGTATATACTTTGGACATCCCAACTAACATATGGATTAGAAATTTAACAACTCCTAATCTAATGGTCATTTATCCCTGAAATTTTTATGGCAAGTAAGGTTCTTTTCCAATTTAAGTTCCAAAAAAATTCACTCTAATTAGATATATAATTTAAGTTTAATTAAGGTTTTAATTATTTTAATAAAACCTAAATTAAGCCTAAATTAAAGTGAACTAATTGGGTGTTTTAATTTTCTAGAATTCTACTATATAAGATGTATCCATAGAGGGTTTGTTATAATTTAATAAATTACTTAATTAAGTTATTTTGGGAAATATAAAATTTTAGTGAATTTTAATGATAAATTTAAATTCATTAGAGCATATTATGATGCTATAAGTTGATTTCATGATTTTTCAGCATTCAATTAATTTATTATTAATTTATTTCAATAAATTAATGATTTATGATTGAAATTTGCATAATTATAGATTTAATGTCCAATAAATCATGAAAAATTTATCTAAGTTGGGTTTTAACCTCAATTCTCTTTCCTCAAAGGTTGAAAGCAACTAATTTGATGGTTTAGTTTAATTTGAGTTTAATTATTTTCATTCAAACCCAAATTAATCCAAAATTACCCAATAAAATTTGGGAATTTTGGATTTAATAGATTTCTCTCACTGAGAGGAATCCATAGAGCCATTATTTAGATTTTTTAGTTAGATATTTTATTTTCTATGATTTTTGTAAGTTATGGTGATTTTTTAGTAATTTTTGAAATCAAAAATTAAATTTTATCGCTTTAAATGATTAGTGCTAGATGGCGATGTTTGCCACATAGCACAGTGCCATTGGGCCAGTTAGATCCTTGTAGATCCAGCTCAAAAAGCGGTGGCCACGCATGATTGGTTCCGACCGTCCAATCAAATATCGGACAATCAGGATTTACCCCGCAATTCCTATAGGATTTAAATTGGATTTTCTGACCAAACCAAAACTATCCATTCCTAATAGAAGGAATAGACGACATAGATTATATCTTCTTTAATTACAATGAAAGTCGAATGCAACCCATCTAATCAAAGTGATTTTTGGTGATCTAGTCAATGAAATCACTAAATTGGAATGCATCTATATGGTTTTTCTCACCAATTGCAAATCCATCAAAGACTCAAATGGAATGCATCTATATGGTTTGATCTCACTTGAGATCATGTTCATTTTAAAATAGACCAAAATTGAACGTATGAAAGGCTAGTTTCAAAGTGTACCTTGTTGGTGGCTATCTCAACCTATGGGGATGATTTGAAAAGCTTCATGAGGGTGTGGCGAACCTCTAGGAAGAAGGAATTGAATTTCCTCTCTATTGACTGCCTTACGGATCAAGTTTCATCCATTTTTGGGTGACTTTGGTCGAACTCCAGCTTGCAGGTGATGTGGGGATTAGCGAAAGGGTGTGCTCTCCTTCATTTTACTCTAGGAATGTGTTGGAAGGTTCAAAATTACTTGAAAAAGGCACTCTCTTCATTTTCATTCTTGCTTGAGATCTATATAGGGAGGAGATTAACTATGGCAAGCCGAGGTGATTGCCACCCTTCGAATTAGTTGAATGGAGATAAACCAAGATAAATAGGACGAGGAGTGGAGGTGAGGGAATGGATTAGCTAAGGTGTTTTGTCTCCAAGCTTCCTTCTCTTTCTCCATGGTATATTTTTTGTTTGGATAAACTTGAGCTTATTTACTTTACTTACTCTTTGCTACTAATCATCCTAAACTCATCTAAGGATGAGTCTAGATATGTTCCAAGGTGTTTAATCCATATTGGAGTTCAAATGGCTTGAATTATATCACTTAAGCATCTCTTTCTTTTGGGTTGATCTAGCTTGTTCCATTTGACGGATTGAATTTAGATTTAAGTTTCAATTGCCTTTGTTTAACCATTTAAGGTATTCTTAATTGATTAATTATATTGAATTTGGAATTAAAATTTATTTCTTTAAAGATGAAGCCATTTTTGATTAAGTTGGGCTTAATTTATTTCAATTAGTTCATTTGATACTTTTAAAGTGTAATTAGATTTCAATTATAATTAGTTAAGCATGTGAGGTCATTTAATTCAATTGGTTTCATTGTATTTAAAGTTAATTTTGAAATTTAACTCATTTTAGTCCAAATTAGGGATAATAGATTTACTTTGATTTATTTTAATAAATGACCAAATGGGTCAAATAACTTCTCATAATTAATTGGTTTGTGTTCCATTATGATTTTCAAATGATTTTAGATAATTAATTTGGGTTAACTTCAATTTAATTTAAGTTTGAGTTCATTAAGGTCTATTTAGATCCATTTAGATCAAATGGTATAATTAGCCTAATTAAGGCTTTATTAGATCTAATTTTTTTTAAATCATGTTTAAACATGTTTATTTAAGGATTTTAGGCTTTTGGAATGATTGAATTTGGTCAAATTTTAGTGGGTTGACCTTTGACTTGGTGGGACCCACATAAGTCAACCATATGGTTGACTTTTATTTGAAAAACATTTGGATTTGACTCCATTCATATTCATGAAGTAAATTTTATGCTTTTAGTTTGATATGATTTGAATTTATTTTGATTTTATGAGAATTTCTTTGGGTTCAAGTGATTTTGAGCTTAAGTAGGGTAGTTGGGTTAGCCATCCCATTACCATAGCTTAAGTTCAATTAGATTTAATTTTCAATTGTAGTATGTTCAAATTAATATTTATTTAGATTTGTGTTGGGTTTGGATCACCCAAATGCCATTAGGTTGGGTCAAGCCTTAGGAGAATCCACTAGGTCACTAAGCAAAGTGACTTAAGTGCTTAAATCTAGAGGCTCATAATCTAGGATTAGGTGTCCTAATTCATAGTTTTAGAGATGATATTAACCTCATCCAAAAATGAGGTTAATAATAGCAACAACCAAAAGGCCATGTGATGATTTAAGTGGCAAAGTGGAGGAGGGTGATGAGGTAAAGCTCATGGAGAACAAGCATGGCCAATCCACCTCATCACCTCGTTGCTCCAATCTATTCAAACCCCATCTTTGGCCTTCCCACTGCCTTCTCCATCATGATGGGATTCTAATTCCCATGGCCAAGACCTCTCCACGAAACCAATGAAATGGCTCTCGGCCAAGTATAAAGATAAAGAGAAAAGCTAAATTGAGGACTTCTACAGTCTTGCACCTACCTCAAGTTGAATCGAGCCTAAATGAATGTTTCCTCTCCTCCCTAACCTCTCCGATCACTCTACAAACCAAACTCTAGTGAGCGATGGCATGTGTTAGTCTCCATAATGACTTAGAGGGAGGCAATTTATGATTTCTCTCCCCAAGCTTTATCTAGGTCCCTTGAACATTTTTGAAATAAAAGGAAGCACTGAGATTTGACACTAGTGAGGTACCTTCAAACCTAACCTTTACTTCAAGTTAGTTTAGTCATTTATGAAATAAGTTGCTAGTGAGATTAAAGAGTATATATTGGCCAAGATGGAATACACTTAGCACTTAACCTTATTTATGCATACATTGATTGAATATTTTAATCAAGAAGATAATTAAGTAGGATGAAGAGTTAAACACCTTGGTAAATTGATAAACCTTTGTAAGCTTTCCACCAATCCTTCAAATTTCCCAAGCAAACTTCAACACAATATTTTCGGCCAAGGGAAGAGAAGGAATCATGAAAGAGCTGTAGCACTTGAATCGAAAGAATCTCTAAGAGAACTGTATGGAAAGTGATTAGCCAAGAGTGGAGAAGGCTTAAGAACTTGTAACCCTAAGTCTATGTTAGTTTAAATAGAAAAGGAAGGCTAACGAGGTTGGCCAAGCTTGATGGAGTTGGAGAAAAAATATTTAGGAAATAATTGATTTTGATTACATAATCAAATCAAATAAGTAAGAATTTTATTCTTGATGAATTTCTACCATGAAAGAAAGAGGAGGAAAGATTAATTAGGTAGTAATTTGAATTTTGAATCCAATGTAATAATGACAATAGATTGGGTTAGTCATGGCAAGAGGGGGAATTCCATGCATGAAAAGTATTCAAATTTTGAATTAAGGATTTCAATCAAATAATGAGAAATCCTATGAAGAGGATTTCTTCTAAAGATAAAATTAAGTGAGAGAGAGAGATATATGATAGAATATAATTAATCATACTAATCAAATGAAACTTAATTAACATAAATAAAATTTTGTCCAAATATGATAAGGAAATGGAATTAATTTTAATTTGCTTAGAAAATAATATCCAAAGCAAGGTGATCAGCCAAGCTAGAATCCAAATAAGAATTCAATTTTAATTTTATGCATGATAGGATGAATCCATTTGAGCAAGATTTAAAAGACAATAATATGAATTAATCCAAATAAACTAAATGCAGAAAATCAATTTGATTTTTGGCCAACAATAAATTCCTTAATTATAATGATCTCAAATCAATGCAATCAACTAAATTATATCCAAGATGATAAATTAAGATGCTTTTTAAGTAATGAATATAATTTAAAATAGTTTAAATTGATTTACTATGGTCAGCCAAAATACTTTCTTAAAAAAAATTAATTATAAAGGGAAAGGTTATTAAAGCAAGGTTGATTTGAATTTAATTTTGAATTAACTTAAATTAATTCAATTAAACTTAAATTAGCTGAAATAATTAGAATAGGGTTGGTCAAATCATACCATAAATGGCTAAGTCCAATTTGCATTGATTGTCAATGAATATTCAATTTAAATTCAAATGAATGACTTTTTAAAGTTTAAAAATTTGTGGAAATTACTATGGAAATGATTTGAATAAATCTCACATGATTTATTAGTTAAATACATTTGGAAAATTTTTCCAAAACATTATTTGGATGATAATAGTGATAAGATAGAAAATAAAAGATTAGAGAGAGAAAAGGATAATTGGAATAATTCTAGAATAATTTTATTATCATGTAAGAAATAAATGTATAATAAATATGATTAAGCATGGAAATGATTTAACGAAGTATAAATTAATTTATCTTATTTGAAAGCACATTAAATGATACTTAACTCATGCACTTAGTTTATGTTATCCAAAATGGATAATTCAATGCAATTTTAATATGTAGAAAATATGGGTAAATTTAAGAAAACTATCTTGGAATAAATAAACATTATTTTTTATTTTATTGATCTCTTTATTTATCTTAGTATTGTAATTCATAGAGAATTCCCAACCAATTCAAGTCTAACATCTTTAACTTTTCTAACTGACTGAAGAATCTAGATTTGAATAATTTTCCTACATCACCTAAATTAAACTAATTAGTATCATTTGAGCATATGCTTGTTATCATCAAAACCAATCTCAGATAAGATGGGGCTCATGAAGTCAACAGTTGATGCATGGATAACTCCGCCCTTGACTTAGAATATTTTATGAGAATCTTCCCTAGATAGTTGCATTGATATAGTAAGATGGTGTACACTCATTAGATTGGTACTCACTTAATGATATTTGAATAACTAGATATATTGCTTAGAACATTTTGGGCCATCAATTAATAGAAATAACCTCTTTGGGTGGCCATGTATACTCATTAAATTGATACTTGTTCATTGATGCTCGAATAACTCTGCCTATGAGTTAGAATACTTAGAGTCATTGATTACATGAGAGAGTCTTTCATATATAGTCACATTATAGTCGTTAGTTTAGTATGTCGCTTTAAGTAGGTACTCAGTTATTATTGTATGAGTAATTTAGTCTATAACTTAGAATGTTTTAAGCCATTAATCAAATGAGAGTGCCTTTCATGCATAGTTGCATAGTGCTTTAGTCACTTTTTTAGAGAATTGACCTTGACTTTCCTATTAAGAGAAATTGTCATTTTTTAGTCGTCAACCTTAGTAGGTATCGGTCTTACTTTGTAGTTGCCAACCATATAAACTGTTGGTCTTTTGAGTTGCCAACTAGGCAAGTTGATCTTTTTAAGTTTAGTTGTCAACCTCATAGAGTGTTGATCTTACACTATAGTAGCCAACCACATAGAGTGTTGGTCATTTGAGTTTCCAACTAGAAAAGCTGGCCTTCTGAGTTTAGTTGTCAACCTCATGAGGTGTTTGTCTTACACTATAATGACCAATTGTATGGAGTGTTGGTCTTTCAAGTTTCCAACTAAGAGAGTTAGTCTTTAAGTTTATTTATTGATCTCAAGAGATGGTGATCTTACACTATAGCTCTTGTAGAGTTGGTTTAACTTAGGGATAGCTCATTCAACCCTAATTTTCTCTGGTTATGAGTGGTGGACCAATTATTCAGATCTCATAACTAGGCTTTCACGACTCACCAAGTGGAACCTTTTCTTGGGACAAAAATGGTACATCAAGTATCTTGAGTCATCACATAGCTTTTTGAGTGGTCTCATATCAAAGGTTTGCTTTGCTTATATCAAGGCACTAGTGATGAGTTATAAAGGTTGTGATGGGTGCTACTTCAGTGCTGCAATTTTTTGGCACTATATACATCTCTTCATGAACGCTTGAATTTTTTTTTTAAAAGTGGGCTAGGAATACCCTTGCCACAAAATTCTATGAGCAAGTGTCCTTCCTCCTAAGTGGCTACCAAACTCACCATAATGTATGTCCTTAAGGCCCTTCTTTTGTTTAGCATCTTTCACATATTTGAGATTAAGTGAGGTCACCAACCTCAAAAATAACTTGCCTCCTATCAATAGGTATTAGGTTTCCATGATTTTGAACCTCCTGAAATCTTTAGTCATTTCTTTAATTTTGATGGTCTGTAAGTTTTTTTGAAGAGATCGACCTAGCTTGGTGAGTATTCAAGATTGACTTATATTAGCTCTTCTTCTTCAATACTAGGCTACGTGAGTTGAATGACCACATGCTCCTCGAGTCCAATAGCTCAGTATAATAGGTCAGTGAGTTGATTCTCTTCTTTTTGGATTTGCTCAATCCTAAAATATTCTAGTTGCCAAATCTTTGATTTGACTTTAAGCAAGTATTTTATTATGGACTGACCTCACACTTTGTGATCTTTGTTTACTTGTCTTACCAAAAGTTATGAGTCTGAGTAAGCTACCACATATGCAGCTCGAAGCCCCCTAACAAATGTTAGTCTAGCAAGTAAATCTTTGTATTCATCATGAATGGTTGTCACTTTGAAATATAATTTAATTGATTATGTTATTGTGATCCATGCTAAACTTTTCAACAATATACTTTTGCCTATAGTTGGCTTGTTGGTAAAGCTATTGACATATAGTTGTCATAAAAGCTTCAGATTGACAATAATATATTGTGAGCCTTCTTATTTGAAACCATTTAGCCACATACACTAAAATGGTATGTGGAGCTGAGTGAGTATGACATATCATACTCTCCTCAAACTAGGATCAAAGTCCAAGCACTCATAAATTTTCTCATTGATTTTAATAGCTCATAGAATGTTCTCGTGAACTTGGAGCCCTTGTGGTGAATTTAAGTTGATGGCTCTTCTAGCGAGCCAACTATGGACGTAGTCATAATGCTGAAAAGTTCAACAAGTATCACAATAACAAAATCAATTAAATTCAGCTTCAAGGTGATACCCACTCAAGTTGAATACATAGCTTTATTCATTGGACTAAGATTTGCTAGGGGTCTTGGGTCCCTGCATGTGACACCTTATTTTGACTCATAACTTATGGTTAGAAAAGTAAATGGAGTGTATGAAGTCAAGGGTGACTCTAGGATAAATACTTGCTTGAAGTAAAATTAGAGATTAGGAAATTAAAATATTTAGGATGAACAAATCCCCAAGAAAGAAAACCAACTCACTGACTTGTTATCTTGAGCTAGTGGACTTGGGCAGCATGAGGTTATTCAACTCGCCCTACTGAGTATTGAAGAAGTAGAGCTAATACAAGTTGATCATGAATGCTCACCAAACTAGGTTGCATTAAAAATTACTTGCAGACTAACAAAACTGATGAAATGTCCAAGGATTTGTAGAGGTTCAAAATCAAGGTAGCTTAATATCTATGAATAAAAGGTAAATTATTCCAAATGGTAGTGGCCTCACCCAATCTTAGAAGTGTGAAAGTGGTAGAATATGAGGTCTTTGAGAAAATACATTCTAGCTAGTGTGGTAGCCACTCAGATGGAAGGATATCACCCATATAATTTTGAGGCTAGGGTATTTCTAACCCACACTTTGAAATGATGTTGAAGAGTTCTTGAAGAGATGTATATAGTGCCAGAAATTTACAGTACTCTACCACCAACTGTCGTAATCATTGCAACCCATCACTAGTCTTTGGCCATTCATTGTTTGGGGGATGGACCTAATACGCCTATTGTTGGTTCCTAGTGGATAAAGAATGTTTATCTTAGTCATGATTGACTATTTCAATAAGTATATCAAAGCAAAGCCACTCTCAAAAATCATTTCTCAAGTAATAAAAAATCTTATTTGGACTGATATTATTTGTAGGCATGGGATTACCATTGGCGATCATCACTAATAATGGCCTAAATTAGCTGAGAAAAGCCTAAAGGAGTTCCATGAGTCTCAAGAAATTAAGCTAAAATTTACTTCAGTGCATCACGTGTAGAGTAATGTGCAAGTGGATTTGCTAATAAGAAGATCCTCAACTTGCTCAAAAAAAAGGTGCCAAAGCTTAATTGGCAGACACACTACCCATAGTACTTTAGGCAATCAGAATGACTTCCATTAATGCAGCATGATACTCACCATTCACATTATCGGATGGCACAAAATCTGTCCTACCAATTGAGTATGAAGGTAAGAGTCAACGATTCCTAACAATGAAAATATGGGAGATGGAGATGGCGAGTGGGTTCAAGCAAACTTAGAAGCTTTGGAAGACACACTTGACATGCTAAAAGAACTTATAATTAAGGCATAACTAAGATAAGATGAAATAAAAACTTGAATAGCCAAGTATTACAATCATTATGTGAACGAAAAGCATTTCAAAAGTGGTGACCTAATGTTAAGGAAAGTAAAACCTATTGCTTGATAGAATATTATAGGAGAACTCATTCATAATTAGGATGGACCTTTCATAATCAAAGGGTAAGTTAGTCCCAAGACATATTGAATACAATCTCATTCTAGCAAAGATATACCAAGAACATGGAATGATAGAGTATAAAAAAGTTTTATCACTAAAGAAAAGTTTTTTTTTTAATTTTAACTCGCCTTACTAATTTTGAGTATTGTATCTTCCTATTTTTTATAAGAAATTTTTATATTTTGCCCTTTAAATAAGTTAACTCACAAGATAACAATAGCTAGTAAAGGATCATTCTCGAATCCAAAAAGGTGATATTTATATTTGGGGAGCTATGTGTTGACTCACGCTATGAAATGCACCATTTTTGGCCCAATGAATGATCTCACTCAATGAGCAGCAAAAGCTTGAGTAGCAAATCCAAATACTTAGCACACCACTTTTAGCCTGAGAAATACTGATTTTATGCAAAACAAACTCTTGATGTGAGAACACTTGGGGAGCCACATCATGACTCAGGATACTTGATATGTCTTTTTAAGCACAAGGAAAGGTCTCAATTGGCGAACATCAAAAGCCTAAGTAGGACATTTGAAAACTTAGTGTGACACTCTTGGCCTGAGAAAATTGGAGTCAAATAAGCTACCCCCAAGTTGCACTGACTCTATAAGATCCATAGTGTAAAACCGACACTTCATAATATCGATAACAAAACTTAAAAGACCAACTCTCCTAGTTGGTAACTCAAAAGACCAACACACTATGCGATTGGAGATTATAATTGTAGGACTAGCACACCATGAGATCAACAACTAAACTCAAAAAAGCCAACTCTCTTAGTTGGCAACTCAAAGGACCAATACTTCATGCAGTGGTGACTATAGTGTAAGATCAACACCCCATGAGGTCAGCAACTTAACTTAAAAAAGCTAACTCTCCTAGCTATCAACTCAAAAGATCAACACTCTGTGTAGTTAGCAACTATAGAGTAAGACCAATATGTAGTGATGTTGATGAATAAGAAATGACCAATTCTCTCTAAAAGGGTGACTAATGCACATTGCAACTATGTATGGAAGACACTCTCATTTGATTAGTGACTTGAAATATTCTAAGTCACAAACATAATTATTTAAATGATAATGAGTGACTACCTAGTTAAAGAGATATATCAAACTTTCTATTCTAACATGACTATGTATGGATGGTTCTCTCATGTGATCAGTGACTCCAAATGTTCTAAGTAATAAGTGGAGTTATTCACACAACAATGAATAAGTAAAAATCTATCAAGTATACATAAACTCATTATACTAACATGACAATCCAAGGAAGATCTTTTGATTAATTGATAGCCAAAAAAATTATAGGTCATAAGTTATTCAAATATCCATAAGCCAATGTCATCCAATGCTACACTAAAGTGGCTATCCAAGGAAGATTCTCTCAAAATGTTCATAGTCATACGAAGAGTTATCCATGCATCAATTATGGAAAAAATTTATAACATCGCATAGAGTTTAGGAATTTTTTATTTTGATGATCAAATGTCTTATTAAGGAGTAAACATATTATCTCAAAAGATAGACAAGTTATCCTATAATGGATTAAATCATTTAATAAAAGACTACTAAGGATAATGGGTTTTTCATGTACTAGAGAGTTTTCCCCTAAACTTCATACAAAGTAGAGTAGGGTTTATTTTAAAACTAGGTTCATGGTTCCCTATAAGGGAAAGCCCCTATAGTTAATTACATCTTAGGAAGAAGGGTCTATTCCTAAGAATACTCTCGATTTAAGAAATAAGTTCTTAATTTTATGGATTTCTATGCTAGTTTTCAAAGGAATGATATTTGGAATTTCAATTGGGAATGATCCAAAGTAGAAATAGTTCTTTTTTGGAAGCCAAACGAGATGAAGTAGGAAATTTCTATTGATACTAGGATGCCTAGTAGGCATTTCACCTATCTTATCATTAAACTTTAAATTTTGGATTTTAATTTAGATTTTGATTTGATATTTTCTTAGAAGTCTAGGGCTTAGATTCTAGCAGCACAAGAATGCATAAATGCTTAGGGTTGAAGATTTACTTCAAAGAGGATACTTTAGAACCTAAGTCTATTTGTGTTTTTGACACAAGTCAGATGCTCGACCAAATTTTATTTTGGAAATTATCATCTATTCCTCTCACTTAAGGGAGAAAACCTATCCATGAATCTTTTAGACTTACAACCAACCTGGAAGGGCAGCCAACTAACACCACCTAAGCATATTTAAAATCCATGATGCTAAGTCTCATGTATGCAAGATGGCTAGGCCATTACTTTTTAGGAAAGGAATCTATAAACCTAGACTCACTTCCTATTCCTTAAGGTTATATAGGGTATGATATGCACTAACTAATGCATATTTTTTAGATTTTAAATATTTTGACTCATGATTCCCTTTAGATTTTAAGGCATACATTTTTATTTCTAAATGCCATGCAATTAGAAATATTTATGGGCCAAATCAACAAGAAAATGGTAGACTTCCCTAAGAAGGTAGTCATCCTCACAGGTCAGATGTCATGCGATAGGTGAAGTGCCCAAATCAAGAGTTGAGAGCAATATGATTGCATGATTTTAGAGAGGTAATTATTTGTAATTGATTTTTAGGTTTTGCCTAAGGATTTGACTTATATGAAGTTTCAAGTTTTCTTTATTTTTATTTCAGTTAATTAGATTTAAGTTGGATAGAAAATTTAGCTTTTCTAATGAGCATATGTCTAGGAATTCATCACAGAAAGCACAACACAGAAAGAAACCTATAAAAGTAGGTTGATTTTATTCTGCACCCAAAGTAAATAAAACTAATTTAATTTAAAGAAAGGCTAATGTGGCTAGGAACCACAGTACACCCTAGAGGAAAGAATAAATGGATAGCCGAGCTTTGCTTTTATATAGCCCAGCCTAGAACTACAAGTTTAGATCTATGGCTCTTCTTTTGAGGATTGTCTCCTTCTTCAAGGACCTCCATTAAGCCTTATAGAGGACATCTACACCCATCTGTTGGTAGGGTCAACTCCTGCTAATCTTATAGCTCATAGATCCTAACCTAATTCTAAGCTCAAATTTAGATTTTAAATTTAAAAATAAATCCTAAGGCCTACAAAATAGATGTCAGAAAAATACAAATAGCAAATAATAGTTATATTTCACAAACATATGAGCCAAGCCCACCTATTCTATTGGGTTTTGCTTAAGGACTTAAGTACACCTGCAAAAAGACAATAATTTTAATTTATTTATGGTGACAGACCTTTCAAGCATAACCCTCTTTAGAAGACAATGCTAGTTCTAAAAGGTGTCCTATCATGTAGTCTAATGGGCAAACAATCGAAGCTATGCAGTCTAATACACCACAAAGACATGAAAAGCACATCACATCATAATATAAAGTATCATAGAAAATTATAGAATGACCTAACCTAAGTCTAGGGTCTGTGACCTAATGATCTAGTGTTTGAAGGGAATAGGCTTATATGGCAAGAATTTGCTAAGCCTTTTTAGTTCAAGTTTCAATTTGGAGTTTTGAGTTTATTTTATTTACCTTTGGATGTTTTAATTTAAATGATTTAATTATTTTTTTTCATTTTTATGCTCACTTTTATTTTGTTAAAGTGAAGTTTAGGTTTTCAAGAATGGAGAGTAGAATAAATTTCACTTTTGGGTGGAACCCATTCTATTCAACATCTTAACCCCTAGTGGAATGAAACCTTCATCTTAAGATGAAGATTAATTCAAAGGCCTAATTAAGATCTTTAATTATCTTAATTAATCTTTTAGATTAATTTTGATAATTTGGGTTTGAATTTAGTTTGGATTTTGGATTAATGTTTCGATTCTTTTAAAATTTAATTCTTCATTTCATATCTTTGACTTAATTTAATTTTCATTCTTAGTTTAGTTTATTTTTAATTTGATTTGATTTATTTCATTTTATTTTATTTTTGAATTGGTTTAACATTTGCTTTCATTAATGGTTTAGTTTGAATTATGCTTATGTTTATTAAATTCATGTTCATTTAATTGGGTTTGAATTATGTTAACCTAAGGCACTTAGGTTAATATTTTAATCCATTCTTAGGTTACATTGATTATGGACTAGAATTGTATAGATTTATTTCATTATGAAGTCATTAGTCTTAATGCTTAATTAATCTTAACATTCATTATTAATTTCATTAACCCTTAAGTATGAAAGTGATCAAGTTCTTTGATTTAGAATATTGTAAGAGTTATTCTTAAATGTTTTGGTGTTAATGAGGATTATCTCAAGTTACTTTATGAATTTCATGATTTATGAATTTTTTATTTTATTATTTGATTTATATGGACCTAGAAATTTGGAAATTTGACATTGAATTTTTTATGAAATGTGGGGTTTAATGCCAATTTCATATTTCCAAAGTTTCCTTTTGATCAGATGCATAATTAGGGTGTAATTAAAGTTTTAATTATTTTATTAAAACCTAAATTAAGCCTAATTTAATAAGTATTATTTAGGGATTTTATTTTTTCTTGATTCCTTTCTAAAAGATGCTTCCATAAAGGGTTCATTCATAATTTTTAGAGTTTTGGTTGATTTATTGTGATTTTCCTAATTTCTTGTTAATTATTTGAATTAATTAATTCAATTATTTACCAAATTAAGTTATTTTGTGATCTATTAAGTTTTTGTGGGTTCATTGGTGTATTCAAGTTCACTAAGGTTTATTATATTAATTTAAAGTGATTTGGTCAATTTTCATGATTTATTTTATTAAACTTTAAGTTTAAAATTTGAAATTTGATATCTCTTGAATTACATAGCAATAATTCATGATAATGTTTCCTAAGGTGTATTTTAACCTCAATTTCAATTCTCGTAAGTTCATTTCAATTATATTAATAGTTTGGGATTAATTTAAGTTTAATTATTTTATTGAAAGTCAATTTTAACCAAATTAACTTAATCACAGATTTTGGGTTTAATCTATTCTACTCATTTAGAAGAATCCATAGAGTCCTCATTTACATTTTTTTGAATTTATATTTGATTTTTTGTGATATTTTGAAATTTCATGCATTTTTGATGATTTTTTAATTTTTTAAAATTGGAATTACCATTTTATAATAGCAGCACTGATGTGATGCTAATGTTGCACTTGTGCCATGTGGAACGGCGCCACTAGGCCCCGCTGAATCCATGTGGCGGCCACGTTGAAAGCAGAGCTACACGAGATGGATCTCGATTGTCAGATCAAAGATCGGATGGTCTCATTTTGTTATGCAATTTTCTTAAGGTGTTTAATCAAATCATGTGGCAAAATCTTGGTCGTCCATTCTAATTAGAAGGAATGAGGGTGAAGATCACTCCCCATTCATCTCCAGTGTTAGACAAACACAGTTCATCAAATTTGATGGATTTTTGGCTATCTAAGGCTAATTTCAACAACATTTTGATTGTAAAATTATCAAGGATCAATTTGCAATCAATCTATACTATTTGATCCTCATGGGGATCATATTCTCTTCAAAAATGACCAAAATTGAATGCTATATTGGTCAATTATGAGGCATACCTCAACTCCGATGATCTTTGGAGGTGGGATTGACTTGAATGCCTCTGCCTTGATGGGATGACACTGTGGACGTGATTTGGTGGCTTGCCTCCTTGCTAAATTCCATGCAGGCCAATGTGCGACCATTTTTCGTCAGGTTTGACCATTCTTCGGTTGGTCGACAGTAGCAAGCCTCAGTAAGGATTCGATTGAGGTTACCTCAACCTCTAGAACATGTTGGAAAGTTCAATTTGAAGTAAAACACTCTCCATAGCATTTTTCCATTAGAAGCCTAATTGTAGACCCCCCCCCCACCCGATTTGGCCAAACTCTAGCTTGCCAATGGCGAGGGGTCAGGGGAATTGTCTCTTTCTTCTTCTCCTCACTTTGTGAATGTTTTGGGATGAAAATAAAAAGAAAAAGACTCTCTCTCCTCTCTTTTCATACATGGCTGAGAGCCATGTAATCAATCTTCTAGGTGTCCTTATTTAAGCCATCGACAATAGGAGGGTCGGCCATATGGTTGATTTTGTATCTTTTGGCCTTGTGAGCATGTTTGGATAAAAGATTTGAGGGGATGAAGTCAGTTCCTCCCCTTTCCTCCCTTAGCCTAGAGCTAGATCTCCCTTGTCCCTTCTTACTCTTCTTCATGGAGGAGACCAAGTTTGCTTTTTCTTGAGGGTTGGCCGTTTGATTCAAAACCTTAGAACCATCCTCTAAGAGGTGATCAAAGGAGGCTTTGGTTAAAATCCAAAAGATTTGGATGAAGGAAAGAGGAAGAATCCCCCAAACATCTTTACTTGGTCAAAACATCAACTCATCTCCCCTTTGAATTAACTTATGGCATTTGGCAACACCACCACAGGCCTTAGGCTAATGTAGGGCTTCCCAAATCAAACTCAATGTGAGTTTGAGGTTGAATCCAAATCCATTTGAATTAGATTGGACATTTGAAACCAATTCAAGCATTTGGATTCAAAGTGTTTTGATTTTGATTTAATTCATTTAATGTTGAGTTCAATCATCTTTAATTGATGATTAATTAAGTTTTGATTTAAATAATTCATTTAGGTTTTTAATGAATTAATTTTGGATTTCATTTCATTTTAAAGCATTTAGGCTTAAATGGGTTAAACTAGATTTAAATTGGGTGCAAATGACCTATTGACTCAATTGAATTTTGTTTAGAGTCCAATCATGTCTAATCACATGTGCAAGATGATTTGGAGTGGTTAATTTCATGTGATTTCATTTTTATTTCAATTTGAACCCATTTTACCGAAATTGCACTTAATGGGTTAAGCTTGGGTTCATTTGGGTCAAATGAACAATTTGACCAAATTAGACCCAACGATGGGTTGGATTATGTTTGATTATTATTTCTAAATAATTTTGAGGAATCAAATTGAGTAGATTTTAATTTGATTTGGGTTTGAGCCCAATAGAACCCATTTAGGTTCATTTAGACCAAGTGGTCTAATTAGCCTTGGTAAGTTCCAGGTAAATTTATTTTTTTTCAGATTCATGATTAAACATGTTTATTTTATCATTTTGAGCATTTGGAATGGTTTTATTTGGTCAAATTTTGGTGGGTTGGCCTATGACTTGGTGGGACCTACTTAAGTAAAACCATGTCAAAAGGGTTGACCATTTTTGCCTTGATTTAGTTTTGGATTCATTCATTTTGATTTAATTTGAATTCACTTTGATTTATTTGGATTTGTTTTGATTTAATTCAAATTTGGAACTTGGGTTGAGTCTACCTAAGCACATTAGGTTAGATCAAACCCAAGGAAGATGTACTTGGTCACTAAATGTAGTGTCCTAAGCACATAATTAGGAAGCTCCTAATCTAAGATTAGGTATCTTAATTATTAGTTTTAGAAGTGATGTTAACCTCATCAAAAAATGAGTTCAACATCAATAAGAAAGTACTAATCCAATAAGCATACACCATCTCACCATACCAACACAACTACACAATAAGGTTCTTTCTATTAATCAATGGTTCAAAGTATTATAAGTTATGAATGAGGTTATTTGTACATCGACTACTGAGTATTAGCTCAATGATAAAACATTCATTAAACAATACTCAATAAGAAAATAAATTCACTCACTACCCAGGTAAGTATACTCGATTAAAATACAGTTTGTATTCAATCATGATTTTCATTTTATACAAAATCTTTGCAAAAAAGTGAGTAAGATACATGCATTCTATTTGCCAAAACAAATTATTTTTTTGCAAAGAAATGAAGGAAGAAAAGATATGTCAACTAAAACTACCTTATTATGGTTATCATCAAAGTCTGAGAGTGTAAGTACATTGGAGAAGTCCAAAAGCTTCACATCCAAATGGCTATGTTTCACTAATTTGGTGATTATAAAGTGGGCATCATCTTTGAACTTCTCTAGTAAAATCTCTTGGTATTTATCAAAATTAAGAAACCCAACAAACTTCTTCTAAAGCTTCTAAATATGATGAGAGAGTTCCTCCTCTAATTCTATTTTAGCCTCCATAAGGTGAGTGAGCTCCAAAGTAGCTCTCTCCTTATCCTTTTCTTAGCAAACAGTCTCAGCTTCAAGGTCTTTATGCTTAGCTTAAAGAGATGCCATCTTCTTCTTTATGCTCACTAGCTGAGACTTATTACAACATGCCTCATTTCTCTTCTAAAAAAATTTATGGCATACTTCCCATGTCGATAGCCACGCCATTACCTGAGCAGAAATAATAGCATTGGGCAAGCGACCATTATAATGGTCACTCAAAAGATTGTTGAGATCCACAAAAAAGATGGAGGAGGAGAGTTTATTGGCTACAATGGTAGGCTTTGGAAAGTTTAGAGTGTAGTTATTCTCCAAGCCTTCACCTAACTCTTCTTCCACCTAAAACTCGCCACTTTGTTGGTGACTATAAGGAGTTAAGCTCGTGGCTCATTTTTTTTGATATTTTGGGAGTTGTACTCAGCTCTGCTTCATTGACAGCCTTAATAGGTGCCACACTCAGCTCCCCTTCCTATTCTTCCTCCTCATAAACCTCGAGAGAGGCTAGAACAACACCACTAGAAACTCACTCGCCTATTTCAAGTTCGCCATCCTCAAGGAATTAGAGCACGCCAGACCTAAGCTTGAGGGTTTTGAAGTCACCTCACCTGTGAGTACATACAAAAGGACTAATCATAAGATAACTCATAAAAGTAAAGGAGATAGTGAATATATAAAAGAAACCTCACCAAAGAGGGCATCAATCTTCCTAAAGTAAATCTAAAAGTAGATATTCAAGGTGTGACCCTATAGTCTCACCATAACCTCTTCCTCCTATGCACTTGGCTAACTAAGCTTGTTTTCCTTACTTGTTAGATATGGAAGAGGGATAGTCGACACCGGTCATTATAACATGATGTTCATAAAAAGAAGTTACAAGCTACACTTTTGTACTTTATTCTATAGAATGTGAATTTTTAGCAAGGTTGCTAAAAATTGCATGGTCCATCTTGGTGACCTTTCACCATGAAGGCTCTTTGAAGGAGGTCTATGGTCCATGTGATGTCCTATTCTAACAAGAACAAGATGAAGATGGACATAATTGCCACTAAGTTGAGATGGCTTTGGGTAGGCACCACTCAAAAAAAATTCAAGAATATCTACCCACTCACAAGAAAGGGGAGGATGCTCACTCTTCTTAGCCACTAGTATGGTGAAGTTAGAGTTTACATTACAATAGTCATTGAATATAGAGGTCATAGTAGAAGAGTCAAACTGTGGGACCTCTTTGATCTATGCTTGATAAAAAGCTGAGGTAGCCTTCCTCAACAAAGCCATAATCACTTGAAGCTAAAAGGAGATAGAATTTACTCAAAAAGGGGGTTCTACTCGCTCATTTTAGAAGAGCAATAAAATCTCAATTACTCCATGTTAGAAGAATTTATAGAAGTAGTAACATGGAAGTCATATCAGGCATTAAGTGAAGAAATAATTATCAAAATCTTGTGAATATCTCAAGCAAAAAATTATTAATGCACAATAGTAGTAAAAAAATCAAATAGTATTTGCAAGTAGAAAAAATATTAAATCTTTACTATCTTTAGTCATGGGAAAGTAGTACAACACATTGGGTATAATCTTAATACATCATTTTTCAACAATTTTATTATAAGGTTTGAGTGTCAGTTCTCAGCGAGTCCACCCACTTGGAATATATAATCAAATAAGAAGTTTACACTATAAAAGAGAATGGAACTACTCTATGACTTGATCAAGATCCATAACAATGCTATCTCAGCCCTCATGATTGCAAAGTTGCACTAATACTCCACCTCTAAGGGCTATCATTACTATGACTCTGGCTCCAACTATGATCGTAAGTTCCTGATGTCCCACTAGGATGAGTCTAAGGCTTCTCTCATGAGGGAAACCTCCCATAATAAATTGGAAACCTCAGAGAAGTTTGTGAATACTCATCGTTCTTACTTTGTGTAGTCCTTTATCCACCAAGTAGACTCACCCTTCATTGACTCATTGCTATCTCTACGAGTAGGAGAGGGAAAACCCACCATCAGTTCTCTAGTGTTAGCAGAGTTGAAGCTGGCTAACACAACAGTAGCATCGGTAGTCACTCCCAACTGACGTTTACTCTTCGCCAACTCCACATGCAGTGCCACCAATTCAATCTAGGCAAACCTAGAGTCAGTGTTAGTCAGTGAGAAAGAAATTCATTAAAAACACAAAAAGAAATTTCAATAAGGGGTTTATTGTACGTCTAACCCTTAGGAAAGGAAGCCATCTATCGAGTAAGTGGAATTCCTCTTTAGTTGAAAAGTGGTTTAGTAAATAACTCATGGATAGGTTAAGTAACTCAATGAAGTTGCATGGACTATTAGAGGAAATAGCTTAGAGGGTTGGCAAGTGCCCTTCACCATCTTCAATTGAGATATAGGAGTGTAATCCTAATCAAAATCTCATGATTTCATCATCCCAGGATTACATTATTCTAGCCTACCGACATCAAAGGGATATAACTGTAATGTCCATAGAATCATATTAGCAGCCATGGGTTACCTCATTTCATGTATCTCGAGTAGAATTAGAATTATAATTGTAAGTGGTACAAGAGTGTTCATGTAGTGAATATATTATAAGGCATTCAAGTGGGATAGATGTTCAGATGGTCAACGAATATAAAGCTGGGCTAATATCCCTTTGGAATGCCAACTTGAGGTTATCCACATAGTGGACATATGGAGAGTTATTTGCATGATGAACAAATTATGTGTGTTCGTCTGACAAATGAACAGATGTTCACATGGTGATCACACAAAAAGTTAGACCTTACATTCTAAATTAGGTTTGTCCACAAGATGGATAGATATGGATTTGTTCATATGGAAAATAAATTGTGTGGAGTCCATGTGATGAATGATAGATGTTCACATGGTGAACGTACAGAAGGTTGGGATTATATTCTATTTTTGGAATGCCAAAATTAGGGCTTTTCCATAGCAAATGACTAGTAAAACTAGACTTACATCCTTTTGGATTACCATATAGATGAGTTAATTACATATTGTGTAGACATAGTGGTATTCACATAGAAAATGGATAAAAAATTAAATTTATTAGAAGTACATAAAATTTTCATTTTAAGTCGTTGCTGTTATAGTGGAGCCCATTGCTTATGTGGAATGATATGGGGGCAGATGAGCTGGAGGCTCAACACCTCGGTGCTACGTATATAGCACCATGATGCTAATATTATTGGTTTTTTAATCATTTGAACAATGTTGTGGAACCGCCTTGTAGAACCACAGTGCTAGTAAAGATTCCTGACAAGCATGCAGTGGGTTTTAAGGGAAAATGACAACCTCATTTTAATGAGCACTGGGGCATCAAGTTAGAGCACTATGGCATTGTGCCTCTTTTCATGCTAGTTAGTTATGAAATTTATTATAATTAAATCTTTCTTTTTGACCACACAGTAATCGATATGATGGGCTGATTAGGGTTTTGGAACTGGATGTAGGCGTCGTGGCATTGAGGTAGTGTTATGCAATCTGAGAGGGTAGCACCTTGGTATCGGGTCTGGGAGTTACGGTGCTGGAGCCTGATTTAGAAATAGAGGATAAGGCTGTTAAAAATTTTCATTAAACTATCCCATCTCCTAAGAATTTCCTTTCTCTTATAGGCTTTTTTTTCTAAATTTTAATATTAATCATGCCTCTTAGAAGAGTAGTGGGCAAGAAGAGGGCATCCAGTGATGCCAACTGCTTCATTAGTGTTGATGCCGAGAATCAATATTAGCACACTCCCCTTCATAAGCACATGATTCCAAAAAGGAGATCCTAGAGTTCTTGCAGCAGCATGGAGGGGATAATCATAGAGCAAATGTGGCTTAAGGTAGCTGACGATAATAACTCATGCATTGTCTTGGTGCTATGTGAATTATTTGCAAACACATAGGACTGCCAGGACAATAAAGCATACTTCTGGTGAAAGCTGGTAAGTTAAGACAGTGGTGTTATAAAAACATATTATGATCTTCCTAATATTGATTATGATCAATATCTCTCCCACTATAATGACCATCTTGATTTCGATGAGATCATTCTTTTTCTTTCTGGCAAAAATGAAAGTGTTCAATGGAAATGATAGGAGGAAAGGATTATCAACTTTCTTGTAGTCGATATGACTACGACTTCTAAGGCATAGCACTATTTCATTTCTATTAGACTTATGCCCTCTGGTATCATCAGTGAGGTTACTAAATATTTGGATATTTTAAATTTTGCTATTCAAAAGGGGCTCTTGATCGATATTGGGAAGGTTATTTTTATTTTATTTGTAATATGTTGAAGGAGAACACTACTGTCAGGTACAACCAACCTTCTCTTATTTATGATTTATGCATCATAATGGGGGGGGGGGGGGGTTTAATGAGGAGGTACTCCTTTATAAGGTGCTCTTATGAAGAGGGTTATTGGGCATTCAAGAATACATTTGAAGTGGGAGAGAGTTCACATCCTCCCTGATCAAGATTCCAAATTTATAAGTCCTTGGCTGAGCAAGTTCAAGAGATTGACAACCAAGTCAGAAACTTACGAAAGAGGGTGAATAAGAGTATTCATAGGAAAAATATGATGGAACATAAAATTGACCATCATGACCCAATTTAACATTTATGTTAGAGTTTATTTTGATATGGGTTCTACTTCCTATAGACGCACACCTCCATAGTTAATTACCCCTCTTACCATAATAAGAGAGCAGTCTTGATTAAGGTTGGAAATAAAGATATATGTCTTATATGTAATTGGTGTCTTTGAGATATAGTGTGGTTCAAATGACCGTCTAAAAGGAAATATGAGTGTAATCTTGATCAAAATCTCATGATTTCATCATCACAAGATTACATTATCTCAGCCTACCAACATTAGAAAGACATAGCCATAATGTCCAGAGAATCTGATTAGTAGCCATGGGTTGCATCATTTCAGGCATCTCAAGTAGACTTAAAATTATAAGTGTTGGTGGAAGAGTGTCCATGTAGTGAATAGATTATAAGGCATTCAAGTGGCGAATGGAAAGATGTTCATATGGTGAACGAATATAAAGCTAGGCTTATATCCCTCCAGAATGTGGTGGACATATGTAGAAATGTTCACATGATGAACAAATTATGTGTGTCCATGCGATGAATGAACAGATGTTCACATGGTGAACATACAAGAAGTTGGACCTTACATTCCAAAATTAATTTTGTCCACATTATGGATAGATATGTATTTGTTCACATGGAAAACAAATTGTGTGGTGTCCATGCGATGAATAAACAGAGGCTCACATGGTGAATGTATAAAAGGTTAGGCTTACATTCTAATTTTGGAATGCCAAAATTAGGGTGTTTACATAGCAAACAAATAGTAAAATTAGATTACATTCTTTTGGATTGTCGTATAGATGAGTTATTCACACATTGGGTAGACATAGTGGTGTTTACATAGCAAATGGATAAAAAAAATTAAATTTATTAAAAGTACATAAAATTCTCATTTTAGGAGCTAGTGCCTCAGTGCTAAGATTTAGTGCCATGACTCTATGATAGTGGAGCCCATTGTTTATGTGGCATGACACAGGGGGCAGATGAGTTGGAGGCTCAGTGCCTTGGTGCTATGTATATAGCACTGCAACACCAATAATATTGATCCTTTGACCATTTGAAAAGTGCTACAGTTCCACCTTGTTGTACCACAACATTGGTCAAGATTCCTGACAAGCATGCAACAAGTTTTAAGGGGAAATGTCATCCTTATTTTAATGAGAGTTGCAGTGCCAAGTCAGAGCACTAAAGCACTGTGCTCATTTTGTGCTCATCAATTACAAAAATTATTAACAATAACTAATGAGATGGGCTAACCAGCACCTCGGCCCTACATGTGGATACCGTGGTGCTAAGGCCATGTTCTCCAACTTAAGGGCATTGCACCTCGGAGTCGAGTCTGAGTGCCATAGCATTGGGGCCTGATTTATAAACAGAGGTTATGACTGTTAAGTATTTTCATTCAACAATCCCTTCTCCTAAGGGTTTCCTTTCTCTTCTAGCTCTTTTTGCTTTCTAAATTCCAATATTAATCATGCCTCTTAGAAGAGTAGTTGGAAAAAAAGAGGGCATCCAACAATGTCAATCGCCTTATCAATGCTGACGTTGAGGAGCGGTATCAACACACTCTTCTTCATAAGCACCTAATTCTAAAAAGGGATTTCCAGATTTTTGATGGCAGCATGGAGGGGATAATCATCAAGTGAAGGTGGCCCAAGCTAGCTTACGACAACAACTCGTGCATCATCCTGGTGGGGCATGAATTCTTTGTAAATGCATGGGATGGTCACAATAGTAAAGCGTACGTCCAGGGGAAGCTAGTAAGTTATGATAGTAGTTCTTTAATCACATATTACAATCTTCATAATATTGAGTATGATCACTATCTCTCCTTCTATAATGACCATTCCAATTTTGATGAGATCATTTCTTTTTTTTTGGTAGAAATGAAAGCGTGCAATAGAAATAATAGGAGGAAAGGATTATCAACTTTCATGCTACTAGTATGAAAGTCATTTCTAAGAATTGGAGCCATTTTATTTTTGCTAGGTCTATGCCCTCTGGTAATATCAATGAGGCTACCAAGGATAGGGCTATGTTAATTTATTTTAATCAAAAGGGTTCTCGATCAATGTTAAGAAGGTTAATTTTAATTATATTAGTAATATGTTGAAGGGGAGCACTAATGTTAGGTACAACCTCCCTCTTCTTATTTATGATTTTTGTTGTGGCGAATACCAAAAGGGTGCCAAATAAGAAGGTACTTCATCATAAGGCCCATTTAATGAAGAGGAAGATTAAAGAATAGATTTGAAGTGGAGAGAGTTCATGTCCTTCATGATCTAGATCTTGAACTCCTAAGTCCCTGGCCAAGTAAGTTTGTGAGATTGGAAGCCAAGTCATGAAATTGTGAAAGAGGGTGGATAAGAGTAGTCGTAGGCAGGAGATGATGAAACATAAATTTTACCATCTAATTGGTCAACAATAGATGCAGTTCTCTTACATGGCCCAGTTCAACACTGCACTGGTCAACATATTTTAGAATTACAATCTTGCAGATCTTAACCAGGTCACCTTCCCTATGGTGCCTCAATATCAGCCTTGTGTGTTTACCCTAGTGGTATCAGTCATGGAGGAGGATGAAGAACAAGAAGAGGATGGTGGTAACGAGTACGACTACTAGTATCACCACCAACCCCACCCCCCCAACTTTTGTATTTTTCCCTTCTTTTTATTTTTTTTATTTTTTTATTATAATATTCAAGTTTAGCAATAAGATTTTCCTCTTTTTATAATTATGTGTTGTTCTTGTGTATTATTATCATTATTGATCCTCCATGACAAAAATAATAAAAAATAAGAATTTTAACACTTATAAAAAATCATATTAAGATACAGTGTCATAGCACTGATGTGTCAGGGCCTCAACGTTGATATGCCAATGCATCGATGCTAGAGATAAAATGAAGAACTAAAGAGGCAGGTGCCATGACGCCGTCCTACGGTGTCATGGTATTGTGGGATATTATTTCCTCTCTAGTAGAAAATTTTCCAAGTCCTTTTTGACAAACACAAAGGTGACATAGCGATATCTCTACAACACCACGTCATTATGGGATTTTATTTCTTTTTTATCAAAAAATGTTTTATGTCATATTATAAGTGAGACATAGGTATGGAATCATGTCACTATGATGTTATTTTACTTATATTAGGACATGGTACCACGACACTAAAGCTATGGCATCATAGTGCCATGGGATTTCAATAAAGTGTTATGGTACTAATTCTTTGGTGTTGTGCCACCACTTTTATAATATGAATACGGAGAGCATAGCATCAGAACGTCGATATTCAACACCTCAGCATTATAGGCTAAAATTTAAATTTAAACTATGGATCTTTTAATCTTCTTTTAGAAAATTTGGCATCATTTCATCTTAGTAGTGGTAGATTTTAAAATTGCATAATGTGTTGCACTCTTCTCCCTTATTTTGGATCAAAGATCAATAGAGGGAAGGGAGTTTTCATATCACATTGGAATAAAATTCAATGGCAGAGGTCTTCAAATCTCTAGGTTTTCCACAATGGATTAAAGATCAATAGTGGGATTTTTATTAAATTAGAAATAAAAAACATAAATTCTTTACCTGAAGGGAGAAATCTTGGAGTGAAGAGCAATTACCAGTTCAGAGAGAGTAGAGTCAAGTGGGAAAAAAAAATCTTTGGAGTGAACTACTCACTCCTATTTATAGTACTGGGTTGATAACTATTTCTTTCCAATAACCAATGTAATGCCTCGACACTAAGATGGAAGCACCGTGGCACTGTATCATAAATTAAAAGTTGAACTAGACAATTGTTTCTTCTTCAAGGCTAGGGCAATGCCTTGGTGCCAAGATCATAGTGCTATATTGTAATTCGACAGTGAGACAGACAATTGTTTCTTCTATACAGCCAAGGCAGCACCTCGGCGCTATAGCCAAAAATAAAAATTTTATTTATAATTTCTTTTTTTAATTCATTTCTTTTGATATAAATAATCATCAAACATTGGCTTAGATTTAGAGAAAGGACCTCATTATGGGCCAAATTCATGCACCACAAGGATTATAGTAAACTACCCCTATACTTGTCAAGACTAAACTAGCAGATTCCTTAACCTAGAAAAATATGGTTATACATATAGAAGAAGCTGAAGAACTCATCTTTAGGATGTAGGAAAGAGTGGCATTAACTTTTACAATGATCATTGGTTTGATGAGGAGGCAATCTATAATTTCAAAGGTGAAGAAAGACTTCAACAATCTGAAAAAGTCTTAGATTACTAGATATATGGAACATGGAATATGGCTAAATGGCTTCCAATCGACATTTGCAATAAGATCAGTTTATTACATATTGAGATTGAAAAAATGATATAATCATTACAAAAAGGAAGAACAAGTCCATTATAACCTCCAAAATCATTTACAACAATTAGTGGAAGGAAGCTGAGCAAATTCCATAGGGTATGGCAATATTGAACACAATTTTGAAACCCTTTATATCATTTTTTTACTAGAGAATACTTCATAGTCTTATTCCAATAGATGACATATTAAAACTCAAGGGACTTAGAATCCCATCTATTTATTGCCTGTGTCATGGAGAAGAGGAAAGTAAATAACATACTTTCATACACCACAACTTCAACACAAAGATATGGATGGATTTTGCTAGTTTATTTAAAATTAATATGAATTATCAAGCTAGCACAATTATGGAGCTTATAGTGAGCTGGTACTATCCCACAAGTTAGTGGAAACCAAATGTTACCCTTACTATCCCACCACATATACTTTGGTTTATTTGGAATGTCAATAAATAGAAGAAGCATAATGATAGGAACATAAAATTATTTGGGGTCATCAATTGAATTAGAATGTATATAGCTATAGCATCCATAATTGGAATCATCAAGAACTTATACTTCATGGCTACAAAGCGTAACATGGAAGTGTGTGGTGTTTATTTTTTGATTCATTTGTTTGGTGCGGGGGACACCGAGCAGATCTGAGGGTGTACTTATTAAGGTGATTAGGTACGATATTGATGGATAGTGTACTATCTCTAAAGATAGAAGTCACTACCCCATAATAAACCTAATCACCTAATAAGGACTCCTAAGGCATGATGGGTCTTCAAATATACCAGAGATTTTTCTTCTACTTTACATGGATGAATAAAGTAGGGTTTATTTAAACTGAATTCTAAAGTTCCCTATTGGGGCAAGCCCCTATAGTTAATTATATCTTACAAAAAATGAATCCCTTAAGAATACTCTCAATTAAAGTAGTCAATTATTATCTCAAAAGAACTCAAAGATAGGACTATCAATAAATTAGTTGTGTTTTAGAAAATCAAGTGGGATGGATCAAAAAGGAAAAGTTATTATTAGAACCAAAGGAGATGAGTAGGGAGTGCTCATGATACTAGGAAGCCTAGTGAGCATTCCAATCTATCATATGGTTGGGCTTTATATATTTAAAGTTGAGGAGATTTATTAATTTGAGTTGAAATTTTATTAGAAATCTATGGCTTATAATTCCACAATACAAGATTATGGAAATACGTAAGATGTGAGGATTTATGCTTGTAGCCCCAAAGTAAAATAGTAACCTCGGATCTTAAATTTAAGGAGCTATAGCAAGGGCCAAAGCACAACCTAAATCTAAGGCAAAATGGGTATATGGTTTACCTCAATAAAAGAGAGTAAACCACCTGACTGCTAGACTTATTATCACTTGGAGTGACAGCCAGCTAACTCCTTCTATCCTTTAAATCCATGTAGGAAAGTCAAATGCTTTTCAAGATCATTGGGTTATTATTATTCAAAAAAGAAACTAAGTCCTTAAACCCACTCCCTAAGAGACTAGAGCATGACGGGTATGAATAATGACTTTAATCTAATACAAATTTTTATCAAATTTCATTTAATATGGGACTTTTTATTTTGACATAGGCTATGAGATTTTGTATGCCTAAATGCATAAGAAGTTGATTATGAGCCAAATCAAAAGGGAAAGAAGTGTTTTTACATTATAGGCTCTCAAAGGTTAAGCCCTTACTACCTAGCAAAGATGGAAGCCCTCTATTAACAAGAGTGAAATAAGATGATTATGCATGATATCAAACATACAACATCCAGCTAAGGGGTTGCTAAATATTTTATTATCTTGATTTAATGCCTAGGCTTTTATATCAGGTTATGAGTTGTTTTAGAGGTTTAATTATGAGTTATTAGTTTGAGTAGAAAGATTATTTTTTATTCTAGGATCCTAATCGCATCCAGGCCATACAACAATCACCAATCATAAATAAACTATGAAAATGCATATTTTTTTAATGCACAAGCTAAACAAATCATCAATAATTTTATAAAACTATCACAAAAGAATAAAAGGCTGATGCGGTTGGGTACCATCGTACAACCCAAAAATAAATGTGGGTAGTCGAGCTCTACCCTTATACAACTCAGATTACATGAAAATAATTACAATTACAAATGATGAATGTTATGGGGGTCTTCATTCTTCATTCTCCATTCTTCATCTCTTCACCTTTCATTTCTTCATTTTATTCGCTCCCTTTCTTTATTCCTTTTGGATTGATTTGAATGTGTTTGCTCCAAAGGCATCACATGGTACATAAGACTTGGTCTTATAACCAATGCTCATCCTAATCCTCGTTGACATTTATCTTAGTCCTAATGCAAAATTATATTAAAAGAAGGAAAGTAAATCTAGCTATACCTGTGAAATAAATGTTAGTTAAACACACCATACAACCCAAGCAGTTATATTAATAATTTTGGCTTAGCACCCCACACATGGGTAATCAAGCCACCTATATTAACTTTGGTTATCCTTATAGACTAAGCAACCTGCATAATAAAAAGTATATATATTTTCATTACAACGACCCCTTAAGCACAACCTACGTGTAGAATGCATAATTAGGCTAATCTTAGCCTAACATTCAAACTACGCAGATGCACCCTAACATCCAATCTACAACAATACATCACAAAATAAGCATACATCAAACCAAACACCGCCCTAACATAAACTTCAAAGTGGTGACTTAGTATAATGTGTGTGCATTAAAGCTTGTGTGCTATGTCCTAACTAGGCTTTAGAGTTATAATTTGCTAAGTGTGAGGGATTTAATTTATAAAGGGTTGATTTCTCTTTAAGTGATTTAATTGATTTGAAGATTTTACTTAGTATTTTCTTTTATTTCATATGGTCTACACTTAACAACTAAGTGTTATAAAGAGAAAAAAGAGAGGGAATCCCTACCTTAAGTCACTTCTAAAGCCAGTTAACTAATCAATTTCCTTTAGCAAATGGCTTATTATATGTTTTAATCAATCCTAAGTTTAAGTTCACTCTAAATGACCTTATTCAATAAGAAAAACATCTTAAGATTAATTAAAATGAGTTACTATCACATAACACATGTTTATTTATTTCTTTCAATCATGTATATCATGCATATGATTAAATCCTAAGCATACCTATACATATAATGTATGTCTTAGCACACTTAAATGATGAATGCAAAGAAATGTGTTTGGAATTTAAATATTTCATTTGATAGAATTATGAATGCATGCCTTTTTAATAAAAAAGAGGGATTTTTCATCAATTAGCAAGGTACACATTCACAAGTATAAAAGTTTTAAGTGAGTATGATGCCATTGTTCTACACCAGAGGCGTAAGGTACAAGGCCTACTTAGGGCTACATAAAGCCTCGTAGCCTCGGGGTGTCTAGACTACTATACCACTTTTCTTAGATACATATAGATGTATAAACAACTACATGGTTAGAGAAACCCATGCAAAAGTTGCATTTGATTTATTTAATTATGATTCTTATTCATTGGTCACATCATATACATATGTATAAGAGTTTTAAGTGAGTATGACATCATTATTTTACACCAGGGGTGTAAGGTACAAGACCTACTTAGGGCTACTTAAAGCCTCGCAGCCCAGGGATGTTTAGACTAATATACCACTTTTCTCAGATACATGTGAATATACAAAAAGAACCAAATAAATGAGAAGTCATGCAAGAAGTCATATTTCATTTGATTATATGATTTACATATGTTATATGAAATTCTTCCTAAGTCTTAGCATGGAGATGTATAGAAGTAGATTTAGACAAATATTGTCATCTTTTCAAATGAACTATACATTTATAAATCCCATGGAAATCCATATAAGATAAGAAAAGAGAGCGTCATATTGCATATCTTATATTATCAACACTTGCAGACTTATAGATACTTGTAATTAACATCATTCCATCTATTATAATTGATTTATGGGCTTTTAAAAATAATTTTTGATTTAATAGTAATAATAGCCACACCTATTTTTAATTTAAATCCCCACATGCAATTTGACATAAAAGAAATCATTTCATTTAGTTAATTTTAAAAGAAATGAATGCATGATTACATATGGTAAGCAACATTTAACATGACTGGAAATAGATAAAGAAACATAAGAACATGATCTCATTCATTCCAATTAATTACTAAGGACATCATATTAAATAAGGCTACTTAAAATAAACCAAAGTTCTTAAATGACATTATCAGTTTTGAGTTTGATTTTATTTAGGAAATGAAAGAGGTTTGATGATCCTAATCCCATTCCCCATGTTTGAGTTAATTTGGTTTAATGAAGAAGTAATTAAGTTGATTTTATGATTTAATTATGTTAGGGTATGAATTAAGCCAAATAATTAACCCTTACCTACATCACCTTAAGTTAATTAACTAATTAATAATTAGCTAATATGATATGTAACAACATGAAAAGTAAATTTGTAATGCTTCTAAGAAATGAAAGGGGCCTAATGCAATTAGCACATGATTAATAGTTGATTAGGATTAAGGGATCTCACTTAACTACATTTATGGGTTTCTCACACATGTGAGCTAACCATAATTGCATTATCTCCCACAATGGGTTACTGAACACCCAAAGAGCTACCTAAGATTAGTTAGAGGTTGCTTAGGTATGAAGTGAATTTTAGATTGTGTTAATCAAGTTTGTTAATTAATTGATTGAATTCTTTGATTATATTTTGATTATAATGATGAAATTAACTTACAGAAATAGATCAAGGACAAGCCTCAATCCTTAACCCCTAAGTCACTTCAAACACTCAATTAGATTCTAAATTTTTTTATTTTGGAGAATATTTGATTAATTGAGTAATTAGATACATCATTAATCATTAACTAATTAAATTCTAAAGAGTGAAGGAAACTTAGAAAATTAATGAGGAAAAGTATCCCAAACACATTCCTTAAGCTCCAGCACTATTCAATAGAGGTAGTTAGGCTTAAATAATTAATTAAACTACTATTCATTTATTAATTAACACTAATCAAATTAGAAATGTGATTAAGGTTTAATCAATTGATTTTCCAAATTAAACAAAGAATAAAATTCTAGAAAAATAGGGGAGATAGAGGTCATCCCCCTAAACATCTACAAAAAGTTGGAGATCAATTGGGTGATTAATTAAGGAATAATTAAGCTAATTATGTTTCTAATTAAACCTTAATTAATCCGAAATTATTATTTAAAATCAACTAATAATAATTTTTCTGAATTTTACTCTGAAATATCTTTGAAATGAGCCTAAGTTTATATTTTTTTGGATTTTTCTAGAATTAGTTATGAATTTATGAAGTTTCAGGATTAAAAATAAATTAATTAAGACTATTTAAAGCTTTAATCCTATCGGGCTACGTGGCGGCTGACGCAACATGCTAACATAGCGTGCTTTCCATGTGGCACGATAGGATTAGCTATTTAATTTGTTACATCCAAAGGGTGACTCAGATGGCAGTGCATGTGGTAACTCCATAGACTGTTCGATCTAAGATCGGATGACCATGATTAAACCCGCGAATCTGAAGGAAAATGAACATTTATATGCATGATCAAATCAGGACCGTCTATTTTGATCATGCAAAATGGACGGTCCATGATTTATCTCCTTTTGAGCTATGAATGATGGCTACCATCCATTAATCATCACTCGATCTGAGCTCACCCGAGCTCGGATGGAGATGAAATCAATCCCACACCTTCAGGGAAGAAAAATAAAGCAATCCAATGGTGGAAATCTCATGGCATAACCCTTTCTTTCATAAAAACCAAGTTATTTTCTTTTAAGGAATAGTTTTAATGGTATACCCCATGTGATTGATGCTTCCAACGATCGAGGAAGCTTCGTTTGGTAGAAAAGAAGCCCTGTTGAGCCTCACAAGCTTTGATTTGGTGTAGTTTGCTTGGAAGACCAATGCACGAGGTGTATGTGATTGATCTTGATCAAAATCCTACTTTCGATGGTCGAGGGTGATGGAAAATGATTCGTTGTTCCTCATTTAGCTCCAAGCAAGGTGTGTACAAAGTTAATTGCACTTTGGTGGAGGTTTGATCAAATGGAAATTGATGGTGCCCTCCCCTATTTCGGTTTCACATAAAACTGAGATTAGGGATTTTTGGGAGCTCGGGAAGCCTTGAAAATTGCAATGGAATTTCTCTCCTTGGCTGCTATGGTTGAATCAAGTGTGAGTGTCTGAGTGTGTGTGAGAATGATGGGGTTAAACTCCCCTCATTCCTTGGATAGGAAGGTAATGGTTGTTTTGGCTTTTGGGATCAATGGCTAGGAAGGGGAGCTTGATTTGGGCAGAGAATCATGTTAGCTAGGTTCATTTGAGTGAAGCCTCCACATGATTCATGGCCGATCCAACCACCTTTGGGTCAGGTTAGCCATGGTCCTAGGTGCCTAAGTGGACCTATGAATGGGTGCCAAGTGTCTAAGGAGAGAAAATGACCTAATTTGCATGTGTCATATCTCATGGGATGCCCTAAACCCAAGGGGAAAATGGTCATTTGGCTATGGGTTTGACTTGGATAGATTTGAAATGAGTCAAAAGTGTGTTAGCCTAAATTTTAAGTGGTTTAGAGTTTATTTGATTTGATTTGGCTTGATTTGACTTATTTAAGTAAAATTAGGTTAGGTTGGGTCAAGTTGGCCAATTGGTTAAATTTGGTCAAACCAAGGGTTAGGTCAAGTTCACATGACCAGTTGGAGTGTATTGGTTTCATTGGCTTGATTTAATTTACTTTCGATTTGATTATGGCTAATTTGGGTTCATATAGGTTAAATGGGTCAAGTTGACCAATTTGACCAAGTTCACCAATTTGACCAATTTGACCAAACTGGGATGGGTTAGGTATTGAGTCAAGTTTGATTGGTTAATTAAAAATTATTGTAGGATTTGGTTCAGTTTAATTTGGATTTAATTTGTATTTTGGCTAATTTGACCCTTTAGCTCAATTTGGGCTAGTTGGGTCAAGTTGACCAATTGGTCAACTTGGGCTCAACTATGGCTTTGGTCAAGCACAATAAGAGATTATAAGTGGGTTTGAATTAATAGTTTTAATCAATTTAGCATATGGTGAATTTTAACTAGTTTGGGTTTTGTTTGGGCTAAATGTTGACTGGTCAAAGGCTTGGTTTGACTTGGTTTAACCCTAGGGTGATTGTTTGTTATGTTGTGAGGTTTGTATGGGTTTAGTTCAATCCAATTTGGGTTTTGTTAGAACTTGGCTCAAATAAGTTCCTTTAGGCCACTTTGGGTCCAGGGAGCCTAAATGAGTAAATTGGCTTGATCATTATTTGATTCAAGTTTAGTTGAACTCACATATGAGCGTAGGATTAAAATAGAAATCCAATTAGAAGTGGTTTGGAGCCAAATGGTTCGTGGTTCATATGATAATTTCAAGTCAAAAGGGATAAATTGGGTTTGATTTGGGTTAGCTTGGATTTGATTTGATAATATTGTTTTATGTTTATATTTAGGTCAATGATTGTACGAATGATTGAATCATGAAGAAATTCATGAGTTTTGAATTAGTTTGGGTATCATTTAGCCAAGTTCAAGAATTTGGCTAAAAGGGCTAAAATTGGGAATTCAATTTGATTTAGGTTTCAATCATTTGATAGTTAGATTTGCTTTATGATTTGGAATCTGATTGGAAATTGAATTTGATAATTGACAAAATCAATTGGATTGGGGTTGATTTGAATTTGGTTAAGGCTAAGGCCATAAGATAAAATCAATGGCCTTAGGAAGGGATTTGGAGTTTGAATTTAACCATGGATTTCTAGCATTTGATAGTTGGATTTGATTTTGGAATTTTGATTTGAATTTGAGATTTGATTTTGTAGAAGGAAATAAGGATTTGGTTTGGGCTATAGGGTAGGCAAGTCTTTCTAAATCTCTAAGGTATAACCTATCCCTATGGCTAACTCTTCTAAGTCTCTAGGGTTAGGTTAAGTGTTCACCTAATTACTAGAAGTGTCTTAAGACTAAGGAACTCTTAGTGTCTATAAGAGTCCTATATTTTTGATAAGAAAGTTGAGTGCTCACTCTAAAAGTGACGTCAAGAAAGGGTACACAATAAGTGTGCTGT
This sequence comes from Cymbidium sinense, assembly GCA_021442155.1. NCBI lineage: Eukaryota > Viridiplantae > Streptophyta > Magnoliopsida > Asparagales > Orchidaceae > Cymbidium > Cymbidium sinense. The sequence continues at coordinate 76,492,555 of CM038227.1, forward strand.
GACTAACAAGGAACACCGCACATATTGGTGTTAACTAAGATGATTAATAACGTTCAAAGGATTGCAAACACTAACAGAAATGATCTATCCCTAAACCAAAGATGTAGAAGGAATCAAGATCTTAGTGAAATGCAACTCCACTCATCCCAAGGGCATAAGGGAGGAAGAAGGGATCCACTGAGGGATCAAGCATGTGAACCTCCCACTAGGGAAGCAGGTTTAGGTTATCCACTTAGGATAAGGGGTTTGAGTTGGATGCAAGATATGATTTGGGTAGAGTATCCACTTGGGATTAGAATGTATAACCCACCAGGGATAGATGCATGAACCTTCTACTAGAGAAGTAGGCTTAGGTTATACACTAGGGATAAGGATGTGATTAGATTTCTTTTGAGGGTGCACTTGTTGGGGAATGCAAGTTTGGACTGGATTTAATTGAGTCCACTGGGGAGGTTGGGATGATTGATGCCTCACTAAGGAGAAGTTGGTTGGTTGTTTATTTTAAGTTTAAATTTTGGGTTGGACCCTATCAGTTTGAAAGGGACTGCATTAAGAAAGGGCAATGTTGGTCTTAGCCTATCTCAGATTTATCAATCCAAAGGGGTAGTCCACCAGCCACATGGTAGAACTATCTGACCTAAGGGGTTGCCTTTCGGTGTACAATGGCTAAGCTTAAGGAGAATGCATAGCAAACTTACATCTCCAAAAGCAAGGGACAACTGCTGGGGTGATCTATTGGATGCAACAAATCAAACCCGACCTAGGGAGACTACTGAATGAATGCCATTGGGGGACTTATATTAGCTCAAAAGTAGTCAAGATAATGTCATTTGATTGAACTGCATTTTTTCAATTTCTTTTATTTTAATTTGATGGATCCCATTGGTGTGCAATGGATCCACTAAGATGGAGCTAATATCATCCTAGACCTGTCTTAGATTTACAAATCTAATGTGATAGTCTACCAGTCGCGGGGTAGATTTAACCAACCTAGGGGGTGCCTTTTGCAATGCAATGATCAAGTTAGGAAGAAAGCACAGGGACTCACATCCTCCTACACAAATAACCACTGGGGCAATCGCGGTAAATAAATCAAACCGTAACTAAGGGTATATTGAGAGAGGGACTTATCTCAACTCAAAGTAGTTAGGCAATTCCTATAGGGTGTTTTGCTGATACTACCCTAAAGATAGGATGTCTGCTTAGGAAAAGGGCCACCAGGGGCTTGAATTCCTAATCCATAAGAGAAAATATATTTTGTATATTTTATGTTATCATGGACCCTGTTCATTTGCAAAGGACCACACTGAGAAGGAGCTCATATCAGCCTAACCTCAAACTTATTGGACCAAGGAAGAATCTGCACATTCACAAGACAAATTCTCCAACCATAGGGGTGGCTACTAGGAAAGGGGAACTGTCTAATCCAAGAGTAACTCGGGTAGTGTCTAAATGGGGTTGCTAAAGATGTTATCCAAATAGAGTGCCCACAGGGGAGGTGTTGTTGGGGACATTATCCAAAACTCTATAAAAGAAAGCCTATAGGTATTCAGTCATCAACTCAAGAAGAAAAAGATGGGACTCACATCTGCCAAGAGTGGTGTACCCACCAGGTGGGTCGCCATCCGCATGGCCATAACCAACAAACCTAAGGTGCTCATCAATTTGTGATAATCTGTCTAAAAACAAGGCGTGTAGGCTTCCATCTCTCTAAAGTGTAATTGATCATTGGGATAGTCTGTCTTCAGTAAGAGGAACAATCTGACCTAGGGTGACTACTAAGCGAGGAGTTCTATGTAAGGTCTAAACCCAAACTTAAAGTAGTCAAGAGGAAAGGAGCCACTTGGGAACTTACCCTAAACATCAAATATACTCGACCTAGTCACTGCATGATGGATAGTTTAAGAAGAAAGTGTGTAGGCTTACATTCTCTTAAACAAAGTTAGCATGGGGTAGCTTACTGGCTAAGCAGTAAGACTTACCAAATTGATAAGACGCTCATTGGTTCGCAGTGGTCAAGTCAAGAAGAGAGCGCAGGACTCACATCTGCCAGATGAGTGACCATTGGGGTGACACACTAACAAAGTAGCATATCAGCCTGACCTAGAGCGGCTAATGAGTGAGTGCCACGGGGCTTGCTCCAACATCAAATAGCTCGAGATAAAAGATATGTGTTCGCTTGTGTTATGAAAGAGGGAATAGGATGCCGCTTGGGTTCTCTTACACCTACCTAAACATGTAGAAGAATAGATGAAATGGTGTCGCAGGGGCAATTGTGACTCCACCAAGAAAAGATGTCGCTCGAGTTCTCTTACACCTAACTTAGTTGTACTAGTCAAAATAGGATGTCTCTTGGGTTCTCTTACACCTAACCCAGTAGCACTGGAGGATCATTTGTATTTTGTGTTTGTGTTGTGGAGGGATAGGATGCCGCTTGGGTTCTCTTACACTTACCCTAAACGTGTCATGGCAGATTCACAAGCGAAAGATATTTCTAACACATAAGAGATGGAATTTGATATGAAAATAAGTTTATTGATGATTATTTTCAAACAAGATTTATGGATAGTATTTCTTTAAGTAGAGCCCATTGATTGGAAGCATTGGGCACTCTCCCTTATAATTTATAAGCTGATAAGATACTCCTTGGTAGGCATTCTCTATGCCACAAAGGCCTTCCCTAGTGGGTTTAAAGTTGCCTCCCATCTTCCGATGGGAAACAATTGGTATCCTTAGAACTAAAATAAGATCTCCTACTTGAAAAGCTCTAGGATGGACCAACTTGTTATGAGCTTGAATCATTTTGGCTTTGTACAACTCAAGGTTCTGGCATATCCGAAGGTGTCTCTAGTCCAAACCTTTGAGCTCTTCCAACCGTAGCTTGGCATTCTACTCTGTAGTGAATTTACTACCCACGATTATATTAATGATGGGAGGTAGACTTTTAATGGTAGAACGGCTTCAGACCCATACATTAAGGATAACGGGGTAGATTGAGTTGAAGTTCTATATATGGTGCGGTAAGCCCACAAGTCTTCAACTAACTGTTCATGCCACTGTCACTTGTTGTCATCGAGTGTCTTCTTTAATATTTGGATGAGAGTCTTGTTTATGTTTCTGTTATACTGTTTGCCCTCGAGTAGTAGATGGTAGAGTATCTCCAATCTATGTTGTGTCTCCAGGCAAAGCTATTAATTTTAGTGGTCTTGAATGCAATACCATTGTCATATATAATTCATCGAGGCACCCCAAACCTATATACGATATTGTTCCTGAAAAATTGGAGCACATGCTGAGTTGTGACCTCTTTAAGTGGGATTGCGTCCACTCACTAGAAAAAGTAATCGGTGGCAACTAGAATGAACCGGTGACCCTTGGAAGAAAGAGGATCGAATAGACCCACTATGTCGGTACCCTAACACTGAAATGTCCACAAGGCCAATCTAGGATGTAGAATGTTGGGTGGTTAGTGTAAGATCACACCGTGCACCTAACATTGGTGGCATCTCCTATCCACGTCTGTACAGTCTGTAATAACTGAAGGCCAGTAGTATCCTAGTCTTTTGATCTTCTCTTTCATCTTCGGACTGAATTGATGTGCTCCACATAATTTTAAGTGTTCCTTGTTCATGATCCTACGGGCTTCGTGTTTGTACAGATAATGTATCCATATATGATTGGAAGATCACTCGTACAAGGTGCTGCCTATGAGAGCATATGGAAGGGCTCTCTACTTCACCTGGTGTGCTAGTGATTTCTCTTGAGGTAGTTTACCTATATTTAGATAATCCATGAATGGTTGCCTTTAATATGACTCCTCATCTTTTTTGGCAATGGCAACCTCCCCTTCAAGAGAGAATCAATCAATGAGTTCAGCATCAACAAGGGATAAAACTTGTCTATTTTGGACCTTTATTAGAATTGACTCATCTTCTAGACATGCTAGCACCTTGGCAAGCTTGGCTAATACATCTACTACTACATTATTCCTCGTGGAATCTAGTAGATGGTAACCTCTAAGATTTGGGCCAATAACTCCATTATATTCTTATGGTAATGATGGAGCTTAGGCTTTAGAACCTTATAGGACCCAACGATTTGGTTGATGAGGAGTTGAGAATCCTCGAAGATGTTGATGCTCTAGATGTATAGTGTAATGACTAACTCTAGACTAGTAGTTAGAGCCTCATATTCGGCTTCATTGTTGGTGCATGGATTGTATAGATGATATGAGAATCTCATCATATCGTAGTCCAGAGTTAGGAGAACTATTCCTATCCCTATCTTCCCTAGGAGAGTAGATCGTTGTTCTTCTCATTTTTGAAAGGAAGCCACACCATCAAAATACATCTCCCAATGGCAAATGCTAATGTCCCTTAAGTTCATGATTTGTTCATCAGGGAGGTCATCACTAAGCGGGGAATTAGTAGGAAGTGGGCGTGCTGCTAAGAAATCCTCTAGTGTCTATCCTTTCACAGCACAGAGGGGTACAAATGTGATATCGAATTATGATAAAATTATGGACCAATGTGCCAACCATCTGGATAGCATCAATCATGTCATGAGATATTATAGTAGATTGATCTTAGAGATCATATTCACCTTATGAGAAAGCATATAGTGTCATAGCTTTTGGGATGCAAAGATTAATACTAGGCATTCCTTCTCAATAGGTGGGTAGTTTTCCTTAGCAGGGATTAGACAATGACTGAGGTAGTAGAGTGCATTTTCTTTCCCTTCGTCATTAGTTTGAGTCAACAAAGTGCCAAGGGAGTAATCTAATGCAGTGATGTAGAGGATCAATAGCTTGCCCGGGATAAGGGCTACTAGAACTAGAGGTGTCATTAGGTAGTGGTTGATATCTTCGAAGGCATGCTGGCACTTGTCATCCCACTTAAACTTGGCATCCCTTTTGACAAGTGTTGAGAATAGTTAGCATCTTCTTGATAGGTTGGAAATGAAGCATCTTAGATATGCTAGCCACCCTTGGAATGATCTGAGTTGAGTTAGACTTTTAGGGGGTGGCATTTCTAAGATAGTCTTGATCTTCTCTAAATCAATCTCTATTCCTCGGTGTTAGACAACAAACCCAAGAAATTTCCTTGAAGCTACTCCAAATGCACACTTCAGGGGATTCATTTTAAGGTTAAATTATCTTAATCATTCAAAAACCACTCTCAAGTCAAAGAGATGGTCTTCCTTTTCTTTGTTTTTGACTACTAGGTCATCAACATAGCATTCAACTTGATGATGAATGAGTTCATTGAAGATCCGAGTAATGGCCTGCTGATATGTAGCATTGGCATTTTTAAGGCTGAAAGGCATGACCTTATAACAACAGATTCTGGTTGGGGTTCAAAAAGTAGTGTTTCATTCATCCTCGAGGGACATCTTGATTTGGTTATAGCCAGATGACCCATCCATGAAGGAGAAGACTGCATGGAATGAGGCAATGTCCACCATTAACTCTGGTATAGGAAGCAAAAATTTATCCTTAAGACATGCCTCATTTTGATCCCTAGAATCAATGCATATGCAAAATTGGCCATTATTTTTCTTAACTTGGATGACACTGGCTAACCAAGTAGGATATTTTTCTTCCCTGATAAAGCTAACATCGATTAGTTTCTTGACTTCAGAAGTGACCTACTATTCAATGTCTAACTACACACATCCAGGAGCTTGCTTGATAGGGTTAGCATTAGGTTTTATTGAGGACTGTTATGTCAGGAGATAAACTGGACATTTCTTCATAACTCCATGTGAAACATTCATTAAACTCAGCTAATAGCCTAACTAAGTCATTGGTTTCTTCTTCATTCAACAAGAAACTGATGTATGTTAGATGTGGATTGTCTTCAGTTCCCAAGTTGAATTCTTTGAGCTCATCGATGGTTGATCTATTCTCCTCTTCAAACTCTGGTGGTGCATCTCTGACTTCAAGCTCATTTAGGTCATATGAAGTTTCTAAATATACCTCCTCATAAGATTTAGCATGATTCGAGAAGTACCTATCAGACCCCAAATGAGTGGTGATGACTAGGCAATGGTTATCATCATCATCTGGATCCACTATGTCGAATCCTAATCTTGGACTTGATTGACAATATCTTCTTTAGTTGTCCTATAACCTTTCAAAGTAATCTTACCTGTGTTTAGACTAAGTATGCTGGATTAATCATTTCTTTGCTAAGTTAAGAACACAGGGTGAATACCAATCAAAAGGCAATTGTATTAAATCTTTATATGAATCATCCCCAAGTTCTACATTGGCTTCTTGACATGAGGGTGATGCTTCCAACAAAAATAACTTTAGCTTGACATCTGTAGATGACTTGGGGGCCTCCTCAATTGCTAAACCTTAAACTTTCTTGGAAGAAAGGAGGTTAGAGCTAAGGTTCCCAACTTTTGTCTTACTGTTCTACATAATAGTGATTCATATACAATCATACTTTGCTTGGAGGCCTGGTCTTCATCACTGTTTGGCTCGAATGTCACCTCCAAAGGGACCCGCTGAGAGGGGTTGGTCAGCATGCTAACCATATGAGACTCATCCTCCGGATACTCTATGGAACATCTCTGTGATCTAGCTTTGCCTCTCTACCCAGTAAATGAGTCATCCTACCCATGTGTTCAAAAGGAGGAACAAACTATGGGCGGAATCCAATATCTGGCTCTACTTCTTCCTCAATTTCTGATTCTCACTCACTTGTATTTTCATTTCTTTTCCTTTTTTCTTTTCTTTTACTTTTACTTTTTCTTTTTTCCTTTTTCTTTTGTTTCTTTTATTTTGTTTTTGAACATTCACCAAGTTCATGAGAATAGACTTTTTGATTCGGAGGAAGATAGTAGGTTGCATCCTCATATATCTCAACCTCTTTTACTGAGAATGGCTTCAAGTCTCCTTTGACATAATGCTCAATTCCACCTCTTTAGAATTTGATGCATTGATGTAAAGAGGATGGAACCATGTTATTTCTATGTATCCAAGGCCTCCTGAGCAAAGTAGTGAAAGTTGTATCCAAATTAATTATGTAGAACTTAGCCTCTATCTTTTAGTCATCTATCTCTAATGGAAACACTATAGAGCCTAAAGCCCTCTCACCTTGATCATTGAATCATCTTAATGTCACCTAGTCTACTTGGAGTTCAGAGATGCCAATCCTCAAGTAGGCAAGGGTCTTTAGACTCATAATGTTCACTGATGCACCTAGATCAATTAACACCCTAGAGAGTCTGAATCTGCCAATGTCCATTGTGATGTAGAGGGGATGGTTATGCTCGGTTGTCCCCAATAGAAGGTCTTCATCTGTGAATGTAACTCCACAGTCTTCTGTTGAATAACATGCCTCCTCTCCAATAGCGGTCAGCTGAGCTAAGCATATTTCTTGATCTAGAAGAGCTTTGATCAATGACTCCCTCATCTCTTTGCAAGGGAGTCATATATGCTTAGTTTAGTTGGAAACTTTCTTAGGTGAGCGAGAAAATTGTAGTCAACTCTGGGCTGGTCCTCCACAAGCATATCCATAGGTGGAACATCCTGTAGAGGGGCTATCTATTTTCTTGGACCAATGATTTGCTTACCCTTATCCTAAGGTGCTACCCTAGGAGGCAGAACTTTACCACTATGGAGGTTGATTTTAGTGACTTCATGAGATTATTTAATAGAAAGTTCTACCTGCTTATCAGGTTCACCTACAACTTCTCCTATGGGATCATCGAAGTTAGATACCTCCAAATTAATCTCAATGAGCAAACCTGAATGATTCAAGAATGGAAAATCCATTTCTAAATCAGAAGAAGAGGTGTGATCGAGACTAGAGTTATTATTAATTAGACTTGGAGAGTTATCAAAAGTAATAAGCTCAGGAAGATCATCATAAGTGACACAAATGTAATCGAAATCTGCTTGCTTCATTGATTTCTTAGATTTGGATGAAGGTACAAAATAAAAATCAGGTAAAGTAAGCAGAGTGAGGGATTTGGCACCCCCTCTGCTGATACAATATGGTTGCTAAAAGAAGAGTTGGTTGGAGGAACCGTAGTTGCAACTGTGGGAGGAGTGCTGGACTCGGTCAGTGGTTGTGCTATTATGCTATCTCGGGCAAGTGGAGGTTATCGCTGCTACTGCTGGGTTTCTTCCTCCTTCAAGTTTTCCTTAGTAACTTGCAAACCTTCCTAAGAGTTTGTGGTTTGAGCTACTTCAAGTACCTGGAAGGGTAACATTTTAATCTTAGAAATGATTTTCTTGGAGGTTCAGGATAGGGAGATATCGTAATATTCCTCTATCTTAAGAACATCACGTGTATCCCCAAGGATTACCCTAACAGAACTAGAAGGTTGTTCTAGCAGGTATTCCTTAGGGATGACAATGGCACCCAACTTATAGCTACGCTCAAGCCAGTCCTTAAAGGCAAAGCAATCTTCTAAGACATGTCCTAGCATGCAGTGGTAGGAGCAATTATTTGGATCATGACTCTTGCCCACTTCCTCCGACCTCATAGGCTCTGGTACCTAGAAATTAGACTTCTTTAAGGGATTATTAAAGATCTTCCTAACTACCTCCCTCTTGAATGAGTAAGGTTTATTCAATTTATTGATAAGAGTAGGTTAATGATAGCTACCTGGTGGCGGGTAGGAATACTGTTGATGATGATGCTGATGATGATACTGCTAAGGATACTATAGAGAAGGTGGCAGTGGAGGCCGCTATGGCAACTACGATAGCAGGTATGATGTCCAAGGTGGTGGCAAAGGTGGTGGTAGAGGACATTGCTAAGCTTGAGGCCTGTCTGACTGAACCCTAGTTGGCTACTTCCCCTTATCAACTACCGTGTCTGCCCCTGGCTTCTTCTCAAATGAATTATGAAGTTTGGGCTTGGCTGACTGGTCATGGAAAGGAAACTATCTAGCTTCCTCTTACTAGCCACCTTGTTGATTAGCTTCTCGAAGGTTTTGATTGTAAATCCCTTAAGCATGAAAGTGACTGATCCATGGATATTCATTAAGTGAATCTCAATGGCATGCTGTTCAGACATCTGTGGTTCACATTTCACACTCAAAATATTCCACCTGAGAATATAATCAACAAGGGACTCATTTGGATTTTGCTTGATCATAATGAGGTCGCCTAGAGTAACCCTTTGTTGAGCTCTAGCAAACCTCTTGATGAAGAGGTGCTCCAACTAAGCAAATGTCTTTACCAAACTATCGGACAATTCAGCATACCAATCAAACATAACATGCACTAGATTGCTAATGAACAATTTGAAAGGAAGAACGTTGCTACCTCCGGCATTGCAACAATTGGCCCTGAAGTGTGCAATGTGCTGGCGAGGGTTCCCACTACTATCAAGGATTTTGAAATGAGGTATAAAACCTTTAGGATATTGGACAATATCAAGTTCCTCTTGGTAGGGTCTACCCTTTGGAATGGATGAGCCACCTCGGGCTTGCGCCAATGCATCCATCACATGTTGTTCCACAATGTATTTAATGTCTTTCTCATGCATGGAGGTGCTGTCCACCACCTTCCTATGCAAGCTACCACTGTCTTGATCTACTGGAGAAGTGCTCTTGGGCTGATCTAAGACATATGCTAAATCAAGATGATCTATCTTTATCGATATATGTTGTGGGACTGAGGCTTGATTTTGAAGTGCGTAGAGGGCTGCTAACAAGTCTTCCATTCTCTTTTCCATCTGGCTGATATGATCATCCTTCTATTTAAGCTACTGACGGAGGTGTTGGGTTAAGTGGATGGTGTCATATTCTTTAACTACAACACCTTCCTGACTATGTTTATCTCTATGGAGGGAGCTCCTATTATCGACCATGTGGACCTTGACTGAATCCTCAATAAGACCATCCTCAGAAGGATTAAAGGCTACCCTTATTTTTTGAATTTATGCGATCACTATCTTAGAGTTTCCTCTTTTAGGTATAGTATTGTGCTAAAATGTCATCTAAGGAGCAGTCTAACTATGTCAGTACAAACACATGTTGCTAACCAATAGAGAGATTGTGCTCACTGATGGAGATATATCTAACACTACCTACCAATGGAGTGCTAGCTCTATGAGGGTCATGCTCACTGGAAGGGATATGCTCATGACTGCTCATCGGTGGAGTGGTGTCCCTAGGGAGATCAACTACCATGAAAACTATAAAACTGTCCCCTTCCCCTTCTGTAACTACCACTGCCACTAGCTTTGATGGTGGTGGTGGTGGTGCGACTATGATGCTGTGAGGTCACCACTCCTACCAAACCACAGCTGAGGTAGAGGGTTGAGCAAGGGAGCTCAATCTCACTTCAATAGGTGGGATGGAGGGAGTGGGATCCCTGGGATGTAGCTGGAACACCTGAGGGGAAGGTCTCTCCCTGGATGGAGGCTTCTGAATCTTAGTAGGAGTGGTGGATACTGTGAGTTGTATAAGTGGTGGTGGATGATGAGGGGAGCAGTATGAAGGTAACATCAATTATCCCTCAATAGGAGATCTCTGCCTGTGATGGGTAGCACTGGTAAAAACAATCCTATATGAATGATCAGGCTTGACCAGAGGACGATCAAAAAAATCCATCAGAGCGGAGGCTACAAATTGCTTGGCATTCCTCCATCTCTCTCTATTTCTTGCCTGAATAGATGCTCAAGCCTCCATGGCTCTCTCTTCTTATGGATCTGACCCCTAACACTCCTAAGGATCAATGATCGCAAATCAAACAAGGTACTGGACTCCAAGCATCTGTATGCTCTAATAACCTGACGTAGGATAGTCCTACACCTGACATAGGGATTCCTATGCTCCCTATCCAGTGTCTCTTAGTATGCTGATGGTGGAGGAGAAACAACAATCCTTTAGTAATCTTCCTCTCCATCCAAGATCGAGAGGGGGTGGACTTATTACTGGTCAGAAGTGGAGAGACCTCTTGGGGAGAACCCTCCTCGGCTACATGGGATGCAATCTTAATCTCTCTGACTGCTCGTTCGTGTTCCCACTTAATCTTTCAATTTTTATTACGGTGCTGAATACGAGTGAGCAAGGTAGAGCGAGAACTAGTACCTACCTCAAAAGTGGAGGAGACTATCTTAGAGGCTAAGATAGCCTTCCTCTTCTGGGTGACCAGCGAGGAGGTGGTAACTCTTGCTGGAGCAATGGTAAGGACAGCTAGATGGGTAGGTGCTAAAACTAACATAGAATAGGGCATGGGAACCACTACGACCTTCCTCCTTCCTCAATGGAGTGGGTACTCAAAATACATGTCAATGCGATGACCCTTTGCCCACCCACTAACTCATCCATTGATGGTGAGGGTCATCCCTCTCAAATACATGCTCCCTGAATCTCGATTGAAGAAAACTATGGGTGAAGTTGATCTTGGGAGGTCGCTCCCAAGACCAAATCCTTCCTGAAGGGGAAAATATAAATGAACTGCGGAAGCCATGTACCGACCGAAAAGCCAACCAGACCACACCTACAATGTATCTCTGCATGTGTTGAAATGTAATTTAAGTCAGATTTTTGCTTTAATATTCATCCCAAGGGAGTAATATAGATTTGAAATTTTGAACCCACACTTAATAATTCAAATATGTTAAGTGAAGATCATTGGATGGATTTTGATATTAAGGAGAGTCTTTTCCATTTGATTTTCATTTTAGAATTCATATACAAGCAATTTAAGTAGGTTGGGTGGGGTTCATAAATTTGAGGAAGGATTTTCTTGGAAATATTTATATTTTATGTATCTTGTTTAAAAATATTGATGATTTGAAAGAACCTCTACTTGGCAAATTTGAGTATGCTAAGAAGAGGTTGTGATTGTGTGCTCGAAATTTTTTTATGAAATACCTTTTGCTTGTGATGAGTGTAATGTTGATTTGAAAATGGGGCTTCTTACTTGACAGATTTGATATGTCAAGTAGAAGTCACATGTGTTTGATTTATGTTTCAAAATGAGACTTTCACTTAACAAATTTGGTATGTTAAATGGAATCCAAATGTGATTGATATATGTTTTATTTTTATTTTGAAAATGGGACTCTCACTTAACAAATTTGGTATGTTAAGTAAAATTCCAAATATGGTGTGATTTAGATTTTGCTTTTCTTTGAAAATGGGACTCTCACTTAACAAATTTGGTATGTTAAGTGGAAGCCCAAGTGTGATGTGATTTAAAAAAATAGATTCTTACGTAACAAATTTGGTATGTTAAGTAGGAATCAAATGTGTATTGAAAATGAGAATCTCACTTAACAAATCTGGCATGTTAAGCGAAAGTAAAATGTGATTGATATATATTCTGAAAATGGGACTCCCACTTAACAAATTTGGTATGTTAAGTGGAAGTCAAATGTGACTTGGAAATGAGACCCTCGCTTAACAAATTTGGTGTGTTAAAGCGGGGAATCAAATATGTCATGAAAATGAGATTCTCAATTAACAAATTTGATATGTTAAGTGAAATAAAATATTACTTATGAAAATGAGACTCTCACTTAGCAATTTTTATATGTTAAGTGAAAGTCAAATGTATCATGGAAATGAGATTCTCACTTAACAATTTTAATATGTTAAGCGAGAATCAAATGCATATGAAAGTGAGATTCTTACTTAACAATTTTGATATGTTAAGTGTAATCAAAATGACATGAAAAAAATAAGATTCTCTCTTAACAAATCTGATATGTTAAGTGGGAATCAAATGTGACATGAAAATAAGATTCTCACTTAACAACCTTGACATGTTGAGTGGGAATCTAATGCAAATGAAAATAAGAGCCTCACTTAACAACTTTGATATGTTTAAGTGGAAATCAAATGTATTTGATGTGCTCTTCTTCTCTTTTTTTTGGAAAGAGAGGGGACTTCTTTGTTTTCCAAATGTCGCATGTCAAATAAGATTCCAAAAGAGAGGTGAATGTTTTTTAACAAATCTTAAGTATGTTAGATAGATTTCAATGATATGTTTTGATGCCATGTATGTGATTTCTTGATTTTTGAAAAGAGAGAAACTTCCACTCTAGCATATGTGAAATATGTTGAGTGGAGTTTCAATTTTATGTTATGATTTGAAAATAGAATCTTCATTCAATAAATTTGAGTATGTTGAATGAAGGTGACTATTTTCCAAAAAAAAGTGCTTCTGGAAAGTGTCATTTTGTAAAAGAGTTTATTTTCTTAAATTTATGATGAACCTTGCCTCACCAAGCTAGTGGTAAGGAGGTCCTAGATTTTTATTATCTCTCCCTTCATTGATAAAATTTGTTTTTTACCTATTATAGAACCCAATAGGAGTTTCATGACCTACACGGAGTGAGATCCTAAAACCTAAAGGATGTTGGCTAACTTTGCTTAAGAATTAAATAAGATAAGTTCCAATGGAAGGAAAGATAATCAGACTCACATAAAATGCAAGTCCACTATCGATGCTTGGAGACAATAATCATCTACTAGAGATGGAGAGAGGAACCAATCCTCAATGGAGTCACCAACAAAATCTATGGTGTTTATTTTCAGATTTATTTGTATGGGGGGGGGGACCACATAGATCTGAGGGTGTATTTATCGAGGTGATCGAGTATGACATTGAGGGATAGTGTACAATCTACAAAGATAAAAGTCACTACCCTACAATGGATCTAATCACCTAATAAGGACTTCTAAGGCATGATGGGTCTTCGAATATACTAGAGATTTTTCCCCTACATTACATGAATGATTAAAGTAGGGTTTATTTAAACTAGGTTCTAAAGTTTCCTATGGGGGCAAACCCCCATAGTTAATTACATCTTCAGAAAAATGAATCCCTTAAAAATACTCTCGATTAAAGTAGGCAATTGTTGTCTCCAAAGAATTCAAAAATTGGACTGTCAATAAATTGGTTATGTTTTAGAAAATCAAGTGGGATGGATTGAAAAGGATGAGTTATTATCTGAATAAAGGGAAATGAGTAGGGAGTGCTCATGATACTGGAAGCCTAGTGAGCACTCCAATCTATCCTATGCTTGGGCTTTATATATTTGAAGTTTAGGAGATTTATTTATTTGAGTTGAAATTTCTTTAGAAATCTAGAACTTATAATTTGCACAATATTATGGAAATACATAAGATGTGAGGATTTATGCTTGTAGCCCCAAAGGGAAATAGCAACCTCGGATCCTAAATCTAGGGAGCTCTAGCAAGGGCCAAAGCACGACCTAAATCTAAGGTGAAAGTGGGTATATGGTTTACCTCCACAAGAGAGAGTAAACCACCCAACTGTTGGACTTGTAACCACTTGGAGTGGTAGCTAGCTAACTCCTTCTATGCTTTAAATCCATGTAGGAAAGTCATATGCTTTTGCAAGATAACTGGGTTGTTATTATTTAATAAAGAAATGAAGTCCTTAAACCCACTCCCTAAGAGACTAGAGTATGAGGGGTATGAATAATGACTTAAATCTAATGAAATTCTTTATCAAATTTTATTTAATTTGGGACTCTTTATTTTGACACAGGCTATGAGGTTCTGTATTCCTAAATGCATGAGAACTTGATTATGGGCCAAATCAAAAGGGAAAGAGGTGTTCTTCCATTATAGGCTCTTAAAGGTTAAGCCCTTACTATTTGGCAAAGATGGAACTCCTCTATTGACAAGAGTGAAATAAAATGATTATGCATGGTATTAAACATATAACATCTAGCTAAGGGGTTGCTAAATATTTTATTATCATGATTTAATGTCTTGGCTTTTATATGAGGTTATGGGTTATTTTAGAGGTTTAGTTATGATTTGTTAGTTTGGGTAGAAAGATTAATTTTTATCCTAGGAGCCTAATCGCATCCATGTCATACAATAATCACCAATCATAAATAAACTATGAAAATGCATGGTTTTTTTAATGCACAAGTTAATCAAATAATCAAACAATTTTATAAAATTTTCACAAAAGAATAAAAGGTTGATACAGTCGGGTAGCATCATATAACCCAAAAACAAATGTGGGTATCTGAGCTCTACCCTTATACAACCTGGATTATAAGAGAATAATTATAATTACAAATGATGAATGTTATGGGGCTCTTCATTCAACCCAAACCAAGCCAAACTAATCTCTATTAGCACTTCTAAAATGATTGATGATAATATTCAAATATCCAACTGAAACCATGTGAGTCAATTTGGCTAGTTGACCCACTTAACCCTACTTGACCGAATTTGACCTAAAAGGTCAAATTTGACCAAAACTTGATCTAACTCAAATTGGACCTAAACTAAAATTATTATTTGTAATACTCCAATCACCAATTGATTATTTAATTAAAACTTATAATTAGTTATAAATTTATTATTGAAAACTCCTCAATAGCCAATTTGATCAACATAGCTAAACTGGCCAACTTAGCCTAAATTAACTTAGAAGGATATATTGAACTATAACCTAATCCAAATCAAATTAAGCCACGTTAAAGCCTACAATAAACTCCAAAATAATAATTGAACATAACCCAACCTCCAATAGCATCCAATTTGTGCAATTTGATCAAATTGGTCAACTTGACCCATTTTGCCCATATGAACCCATATGAGCCAAATTCAAATTTACTGAAAATTGAATCAAACTAATTACACCAATGTGTTCGAAATCATCATTTGAATATGACCTAATAACCCAATGGGCCTAATTTATTTTTTTGGATAACTTGACCCAATTGAACCAAAGTTGACCTATATGACTCCATAGTAGCCAAACCCAACCAAATTAAGTCCAAACCTAACCAAACTTGGCATGACTCATCCTCAAATGTCCCTTGACATGCCCTGATAAATCCAACCCAAGGTGAATCCAATTTAGCCTAAACCAAGAGAACCAATGATTCCAAATAAGATAAAATCCCAAAATAAGAAGGTTTATCCCTTTGGCTAAGGCAACCACCTTAACATGATTTGAGCTCTCCCCTACTAACCAAGTTAGCCAAAGGCTATTTGTTCAACCATTTACCAAGTAAGGGTCACCCTCACAATGGTTGGCTCTTGGTTTAGCCATAATGGCTTGTCTCCTTAACCACTACCCACCAAATTTGATTAGCCACTCCTAGGAGTCCACCTCATAAATCTAAAGCCAAAATCAACCTTGCCCACTACTTGGCTAGCTACCATGGCCTAAACTAATCCAAATGGGTGGTCTGCATGGGGAGGGAGGTATAAACCATCCCAAACCTGTGAACTTAGTACACACCTTCACAGGCCTCCTATAACTAGTCCTCATGCTTCTTGGAGCTCCTCGTGTACTTCATCATTGATGAGACCAACTCTCCATTCAACTTGAGTGTCTCTAATACCCATCTACACCAAAAATTCACCAAAGCCATATTAGCTTCTCTCACACCTTCCCCACATCCTCATGAGCAACAACAAATTGAGATTTGCTTGCTTCGAACAATGGAGCATCAACTTTGATCAAACTCTGGTGTGTAGCAGTGGGGCTTAGTATTAGGAGTGAATGGTAAGGAGGCAACTTCTGGCTTCAATAGTAGGGCATTTCCCATTCAAGGTGTAGCTACCTTAGTCTATTTCATCACCAATCTTGAGCTCTAATGAGGTATACTCTTCAAATCATAAAAACCATAGGGAGGTTGTTCCTTTATTTTGCAATTATATGTCTCGCATAGATCTAACCGTAAGAAACCTTTGTATTTTCATTTCTAATCCTAATAGAGTTAAATTCATAGTGATTTGAGCATTAGTGAGCTCAAATCAAGTACTAATGGTAGCTTCTCTCACTAGAGGTTAAGGATGCATCAAGCGCCATCCATTTTGCATGAATAGAATGGTCAGTCATGATTAAATTATTTATATTTATCTAATTTTACTCCTTTAAATTATGAGATTAATCTCAGCCATTTGATATTTAATCAGATGGCTCTGGATGAAATCATGTGTGCTAGTGTTTAGTCAGTTGAGACTCAAGATGAGTTAAGTGATTAGTCCCATAGTGTTATGTATAAATCATGGGTGTGTTAGCGTTGACCATGCATTTCCTTTAAAATTGATCTTAGATGATTTTAGATGATTTTTAATCAGCTAAAATTTTAAAAAAGCATAACTAATTATAGAAATTTTTTTAAATATATAAGTAAATACTCACTAGAAAGCTTAAATAGAGGATAAGATATGAAAAATAAAAGCTCTAATCTATGTTCATTAATTTAGGAATAATTAGGGTTTAATGAATTAGTATTTTTAAAATTAACTCTTAATTACTTCTCTAATTGACTTGAAATTTCCAGGGGACATTCTTCATGATGGCCCTCACCTCTGATAATTATTTCAAGTCAATTTGACTAGCCAATTAATGGTTATATTTTTTCAAGTATAGATCATGAAATACCCTAATTATTTAATTTAAAAAAACTATAAAATAAATAATTTGGTCCTTATTATTAAGAATCCATGATTAAATGTTTACCTCCACATACGTGCCATAAGTCGAGTCAAGCCCACAAGTCTAATTCGACTGACTTCAGAAGCGACAGTGCACAAATTGGGGATCAAAATGCCCTGAACGTCATTGAAAATGATTGAAATGACCTATGATCAATGAACAAACTTCATCATTGCATTCAAAACATTGAAATTGATCAAAATATAAATATTGCAAAATCTAATGATCAATCGATTAAGCGCTCATGCTATCAATGTGTCGACACACATATTAGAGTCTGGAAGCTGCGATGATATTTGAATGACCTCCATTCATGAAATTGAACAAACCGTTAGCTTCAGAATATCAAAAACTATCAAATGAGACTATTCACAGTTAATTCGGATGAGTCTGTGCAAATGTCAAATAATTAGCAGTGGCAACACACAAATGGAGGCTGAAATGTACTGGACGTCTCTAAAAATGGTCGAAATGACCTCTGCTTGACAAACAGACTTCATCAGTGCATTCAAAATATTGAAATTGGTCAGGATATAAATATTGCACAACTTAATGATCAATTGATCAAGCGCTTGAGTCATCAACATGCTTGCACGCATATCAAAGTCAGGAGGCACCGATGTAAGTTAAATAACCTTTGTTCACAAAATTGATCATATAATTAGCTTCAAAATATTGAAATCTATCAAATGAGACTATCTACGATAAATTCTAACAAGTCTACGCAAATGTCGAATGATTTGAAGTAATAACGCACAAATCAAGGCTGAAATGCACAAGATGTCACCAAAATAAACTCAAATGACCTCCTATCGATGAACAAATTATTTCATCGCATTCAAAATGTTGAAATTATTCAGGATATAAATATTATACATTTGATGATCAACCAATAAAGCACTCGAGTCGTTAATGCACTTGCACACATATTGATGTCCAATGGTGCGGACGAGGATCAAAAGACCTCCATTTGTGAAATTGATGCACCATTGGCTTTGAAATGCCAAAATCTATCAAGTAAGACTATTCACACTCAATTCGGACGATTTTGCATAAAAATCGGGCGGTCGAAAGTGATGACACGCATTTTGAGCTAAAATGGACTCAATTTGATGCTGACTCGAACTAAATGGCCTTCGATCATGAAACGGACTCTGCCATTGCGTTCAGAATAACAGAATTACCTTAAATTGATATATATATTAACTATATGAATTTATCGACATGAAATAAAAATAAAAATTGTTTAAATCAATTTAAAATTTATTTAAAAATCCTTAAATTATCCTCCATGCTTAACCGTTCCCCATCCCCCCCCCCCCCCCACCCATTTTGTTTTTCAATTTTTCTAATAAGAAAAAAGAAGGAAAAGAATGGTTTCTCTCTCCCTCCCATTTTCCAGTAGTTCCATTTCTCTCCTCCCTCCCATTCTTTCCCACATTCTGCCCCTTCTTGCATTCCCTCTCTTATTGGAAAAGCTCGACACAAGTAAAATCCGTGATTCTCCCATGAATTTCAACTATTCGTTGTGCATCCTGCATTCCACACCGGCCAAACTATCAATTTTTGAAAGAATAGAACACTCATTTAAAATCTAAGTAAAATTTGGGGGAGGCTACTATTAAACACAAACTTTGGGGAGGCTAATATTAAATTCACAAACTTTAATTATAACTCTCAATGGCTTAAATTAAAAAGATAAAGTGAGTTCTCTTTTCTTACAAATTCTTCAAAATTAAATAAGCTTTAATTAGAATTTGGGAGGAGGGGGGATTAATACAAAACTCATAACAAACTTGCAATAAACTTACAGTTTAAGGATGAATCCAAATTGAGTTAAATAACTCTTATATGAATATGGAGGTGATTACTATGCTATCTAATAAGCATAAGTAGGGCTAAAGCAATAAACACTGAAATTGGCATAACTTATCAAAAGTGATGTAGATTGAACATAATCAAATTGGGAGAATTACAAAAACTCAACAAGTAAACTAAGTGCAAGTAATATTTTAAACTATAATATAAATCAAAATATCTTCTTCGCCATCGAATTTGTAACTCTTTGTATAAGTAGACAGAAGACAATATTAAATCTAATTCTACAAAAATCATAGAGCTTTCCTTTAATCAAAAAATAAGGAATGTCATTCTAATTATGATTTTCAAAACCAATGAAATCACTAATTAAGTGAAATTAGCTAAGCTATAAACACCTGCATGTGCTCGGACATAGAGATTTCAAGTGCAAATTTTAATGTCTGAAAAAGTTGTGCAGGCTAAATTGGAATCAATTGAATATTAATTTGAAATTTTTAATAAGATATCAGATCAATTCAAAATGTCTTCTACGTCACCGGATTTGTAACACATCATACAAAAGAATATAAGGCATTAGTTACGGCATTCTTAGATATATCTGCATGGGCCCTGACACTATGCTGAATGCTTAAATTCAAGTGTCTGAGGATGCTGCACGGGTTGTTTCCCAGTTTAGTCTTAAGATTGGGTCCAAGTTAACAAAACCTAAAAACTTATAATAAGAGTTTCAAATTAGTGAAATATCTGAGAAACTAGTTCTGTCGGGTGATAGTAGATCTAATCCTCTATTAGCAGCTAAACAGAGTTGACAGGATCTGAAGCTCTTAAATATATTCTAATTAATCAATTTTTAAGTAGCAATCTGATACTGCTTAAATGAAATTCTATCATTAAAAACTTAAATCAAAACTCAATCTATTCACCTTCCACAACCGATTGTCGGGGGTGACAAACTAAGAAAACTCTAGCTCATAAAAGAGCTAATGTCAAATCAAGTATTTCGCTATATTCACTCTCAATCAATCTCATGCCAGTAAAGACGTGGCCCATGTCCTCTGACTATGTGGCTTGTCCAAGGCTCCACAGATGAAGCAGTTACAACCAGAGTCTGTTGATCAGGTGGTTTGGCCAATCTGACTCCATTATATTATGATCATGACCGTAGCTCATATGCTCCCCAATGGCTCTGCCCTTTGAGTTGTGAATCATAGGGTATAATTGATAGGGCAAACAACCCTCTGTCAGCTAAGGTAGACTTAAGTTTGTCTCCTTAGACAAACACCACCCCAGATTTACAAGGATTGTTTGGACGACGTAACCCATGTGTTGTTAATGAGGATCCTTTTATCAGGTTGGGCCGACTACCTCCTCTAACTAAGTAGATTAGGGACCACGACTGCCCGGGATGACGATACCATGGGATCTTGATCAGGCACGTCATCATTCCCCCAACCATCCAGTTTAAGCTAAAATGATGAATTTCATATCTTAAATTCTAAAACTCTACATGCTACTGCTATACTCCATACATTAAGCAATCTAATGAATAGCCTTAATCGAATGTTCTATCTCACTTATTAAGAGGGATAATTAACTATAGGGGCTTGTGCCTATAGAAAACCTGGAACCAAATCTAAAGTTCTCACCAAATAAGGATGAAATATCTAGGTAGTGTCTTATCTACTATTCCATCTGCCTTCTAAAAATTACACCGACACTTTAAATCATACTCTCTTCAATAAATTCAAAAAATTTCTGAGAGATCAATGGCAAATTTTTGGAGCCCACATTAACATTAGTGGCCTCCTAGAAAAAAAATTATAAATCTCTAATGATAATTATTTTGAGAAATCCCACTTTATGGACCTTAATTAATTGATCTAAAATAAAATAATTTAAAATTATTTATGTAAAACCTTAAAATTCATGAATCAGCCTTTCATAAGTTCATTTAGGTGATAATTAGTGAATGAATTTAAAATCTTCAATTGGTTTGGAATATTTGAGTGTAATTATCTAATTATCAAAATCTTAATTAGTGTTATTAATCACTTTTATAAGCTAAAATGACTTAGGACTTTAGCTATTTATTTTTACTATTTTTATGCATGTTTAGAAATTTTCTCATAATTTTTGGGCTTGTAGATTATGATTACTTAATTTTTAAGGTCTCTTGGCTATTAAATGGATTAAATAAATATGAACTTTAATTAATTTATAAAAATCATTATCTCACTTCCCAAATATAATTGATAATTAGAGGTTGTGTGAGGGAAGGTTTCATCACTTAATCAACCCTCATTAGGTCTAATTAAGCATAATTAATATGTACTGACTAAGTAATGTTGATTAAGCTTAAATGACATTATTTTCATGTAATAAAAATCTTAGGGCTTAATAGCCTAACTGGGTTACTTAATGATATTTATTTGATACCCTCAACTTATTAATATGCAGTTAACTCACAATTACATTCACAAATTAAAGCACTCATGCTTATAAATGAATTTAAATTTTCTAAGTGTATGATGTATAAATGATATGATCTCCATTAAGCTAAGAAATAATACTCTTATTATCTAAGTAAAATTTAGAGGTAATCAAAATAAGTGAAACCCCCTATACATAAACATTCCTTAAAGGTATATAGCTTGAACACTTGGGTGCATAAAGCTACTGGTCCGAAGGATGTCTTAGATAGCTCACCTTTATAGTTTAACAATGACACATACCAAAATGTGGTGTAAAAAATACATGTGAAATTATAAATATTTTTTTGACTTTATAACACAAAGATTTTAAAAATTTTATTTCATCAATACTTATGCATATATTAAAATGTTCATTATTTAAAAAATAAAAAAATAAATTATTAAGATGAAAAGATAGATACATTATTATTTTTAAATAAATTTTTAAAATAATAAATACATAATTATTTAAAAATAAACTATTAAAGTCATACAATAAATACTTAGTTATAAAAAAGTAAGATAAAAAAGTAAATTATGAAATAAACAAATAATTATTCATGGATGAGTAATTAGAGTGATAAAATAGATACATAATTATTTTGAAATAGAATACTAAAGTAATAAAATAAATACATAATTATTTTAAAATGAGATAGCAAAACAAAATAAAATTGATATTTTAAACAAAATGAATAATTAATGTAATAAACGGTAGGAGGATATCATTCGTCACCTCTTATTCTTATTAGCCACGAAGCATCTTTCATGTGATTATAATTCAATTTAAGTTCAATTTGAACTTAAGGATTAATAAAAGTCTTAATGCTTCATCAAGAAGGACTAAATAATCATGAAATACATCTTTAAGTTTAAACTTAGTTAAGGTATTGAAAAGGAATAAGTTTTATTTTAACTAAGGCTAATGAATTTCCATGCTCTTTAAAACACTAAGTCTAATTCAAATAAAATTGAATGTGTAAAATTAAAATTCTATTTCTTAAATCGCTAAATACTTGAATCAAAACTACCCTTTTGGTTAATCACTTGAAGTTGTCATTAATACTTAATTCGAACAATAAAGTCTACCTTTGCCTCACTACACTAGCCATTGCATACACATTATATTGATAGATCACTGATCTTAGACTTAGGTTAGTTCAGTGCTTTGTTATGATATATTGATATTTTTTTATGATATAATCTTTTAGACTAAACATTAGAATTATTTGTGCATTAATCTAGATGTTAAGAAGTTATTTATTAGACTAATGATATTTTTGTATGAGGCTATGCTTAATTAAGGGGTCCACTATACTAATAAAATTAAATTAAATGATTTTACTTGCAAGTGTTGCTTGCTCCTTTAAGTATAGCCCATTAGGACAGGTGGGCTTAGCATCCATTGGTGCTAAGTCTAATTGTGTGATATATACAAATGCTTAGTATGTATGTATGTTATAGCTAACCTTTGTTATGCTTGTTTAGTTGTGATTTCTTTTTTTGAAAATTTAAATGTAATTTTGTAATAGAATAGACTTAGAGTCATGGGGTTTAGGATGAGAAGAAGCTAGAAGGCATACACTTGGGTGGTCTTATGATGCCTAAAGGATCCATGATTTGGAATACAAGTGAAGATGAAAACCCTCATGGCTTGCTTTAATTTCAATTATGTAATTATAATCCAAGCCATATAAGGGTTGAGCTTGGTAACCCAAATTTTTTTATTTTTTTGGGGTGTATAATGGAACCTAGCCATACTGGCCATTCATTATTATTTTAATCTAATTGATTGATTGATATATACTTTGATTGCATAATATAACTCCATGCTTTTTCTTAGGATTCTAAAAGTGTGATGTTTTGATGTATGCTTGGATTTTGGTAGGCTCTTTAGGATTTAAATTTTCCACTCCAACTTAACAATGAAATTAATAATTTACACAACTCATAACCTCATCCTAAAAACCTACATATTAATCAACTAAATAAACTAAAAAAATATTAAGTTTGTAATGAATGTGGTTAACACCATGCATTCAAATTACTCTCCATCCTTAAATATATGAGATCTTCACTATTTGTATGATAAGGGCAATGTGGGATTGTTGATAGCAACCCTTTGAGTGAAGAACACCATTCTCATTGATTTAGCTTATAACCTTATTTCATTATGCATATAGACATAAAATGCCCCCCCCCCCCCCCCCCCCCCCCCAAACCCGAAGTTAAATTGATGAGTCAAATAGATAAAATATGTAATATTATTGCATTAATCTAGGACATACTTTCATATCAATCATGATTTAGGCTCTTAAAGAGTGAGTTTAGGCTCATAGGTTTATATTCCTAATAAATGACAACCTAACTATCTTGTATTCATATGATTTTAACACATAAGAGGTGTTAGCTCGAAGCTAATCTAGGTGGTTATAAGTCCAAAAGAGTTAGGATAAGTTCACTCTCTCTAGTGAAGTGAATTAACCCATCCTATTTTTTTTAGTAGAATTAAGTTGATCTCTTAGCTTGTGCTAGAGTACTTTAGACATTGGTTTAGAGGTATCTTATTTTTATTTTGCTATAGGTGTAAATCCTCACCTCTTAGGCACTTTCATAATCTTGTGTTATTCGAATATAAGTCTTAGGTTTCTAATAAAATGTTAACTTAAATAATCATAATTCTCTACTTCAAAATTATAAAGGCTCGCTATAGGATAGATTGAAGTGCAAACTAGATTTCCTAGTACTATGAGCACTTCTTACTTACTCTCCTTCAAATTCAGTTAAGAACTCTTCTTTTAAGCTCTCCAACTTAACTTCCAAATTACCAATTCTTTGATATCAAACTTTAGAATCCATTGAGATATTAATAATCACTTTAATTGAGAGTTTTCTTAAGAGATTAATATCCCCTAAAATGTAATTAACTATAGCAGTTTGTTTCTATAGGGAACTTAAGAGCTTAGCTTAAAATAAACCCTACTTTACTCCACCCATATAAAGTAAGAGAAAAATCTCTAGTACTGTAGACTCATCATCCTTAAGAGTCCTTATTAGGTGATTGAGTCTATCATAGGGTGATTTCTCTACCATTTAAGGTAGTATATCATTCTTTGATGTTTTACTTGATCATTTTAATAAGCATCCCCTATGATCTTTATGGTGTCCCTCATCAAATATTTAAACACCACTTTCTAAAAACACTTGGGTAGAGAAGTATCAACACATATGGCTGTGAATTATCTGAGAATAGTTTTGATTTTGGTTACCCTACATTTTCTTTTCTCTACCATTATTATGCCTTGACCGCCACTTCATTAGGCCTCTCCAAGCTTATTCCTTCCTTTACATATATCTTATTTTGGATGGGCTTCTCTTGGACATAACTTCTTTTTCTTATATCTTCTGAGGGATGGGCATATCTTGATCCTCAGGATCCTCTAGCTACCTTCTACTTCTTAGTGACACAAGCTTGATGTGCTCTTGGGTTGCATGGTAGCATTCCTTGCTAATGGCTAAAGAATTGTTAAGAATTATGCCTAATTTGAAACTTGAAGTTTTTGAAAGTTGTCTCCTATTTTTTGAATTGAGGCATCATGCCTTTGGATTGTGGCCTCAATAGTGGCCAAAAACCATGTAGATAGTAGTCACCTGCACTAAAGCTTCCTTCAATAATGGTCTTATTATCTTTTATTAATGTGGGCTTGGCTATGATATGAAGCCTAGTGTCTAGTATACACCATGTTGATGAAAGCTTTGTGGTTGTTAGTAACCACCTAGTTACTGACTTGCTTGTTTATTCATCCATGAAAATTTTGGATTGCTCTTCCACCTATGATATAAGTCTAAAAATAAAGATTATTAGCTTGTTAGTTCCTTAGAAAGTTTATTTGCTCTATACATGGTTGCGTGAGTGGTTTTGGTGTGACAAGTAGTGCTATTATGACCCCCTCCTTATTAATCATAGTGGAAAATGTGGCTCAGTGGAATAGATGTTATAAAAGAATTGAGTTGTTTTGCTAAAAAAGTAACATTAGTAATGCGAGTTATAATAGAATCTATCTCTTATATTGGTTCCATGCACTTTTTTAGTGTGAGGCATTCTATTAGTATTGGCAGTTATTTCCATCTTCTCTAAAAAGTTATAAGATACGTCCTAAGTTTCACTCATTAAAGTGATGCCGAATGTGGCATCGATCAATATCTTTGTTGGCCTAGTCATGGTTTATTGTAGAATGTTTAAACTTGCATCCACTTGGGCAAATCATGGTTTAAGAATTTTCTCAAGAGCTCTTTTAACCACTCCCATGCATTATATTATGTCTAGCTCTCTATCTATGTGAACTTATAAAATTTCTATCCTCATTCTTATTATCCTGGTAAGAAGGAAGTCTTTGGACAAAGACTTTTATGTAAGCTCATCCCAATTTGTGATGTAGTGAATTGAGCCAACTTTTGTTCATATCACTTAACAAAAGATGGGAACAACCTCAAAAAGATAGAATCATTAGAAACTCCATTATACTTGAAGGCATCATATATCTCCAAGAAGTTCGTAATATGAGCATTAGCTTCTTTAGTTTTAGGGACTTCAAATTGTGAGCATTGAATCATTTGATGTGTAGAAAGCTTGATATAAATATTGTTAGCATACACTGATGGTTTAATTGGGCTAAAGGATAATATGCATAATGGGAAGTATGTAGTCTTTTAATTCCTTCACCCCTATAGCCATACCTTCTTTGTTTCCATGGTCAACTAATGCTTTTACTCAGTTGGGCTTGCTGGTTTCCTTTCCCTGAGTCTTCTAACCAAAGTTATTTCAATTTCTAGATTCTTAAGAAGTAATGCTTCACCTCGACACCTCTATATACACATTGATCGATTTTCATTGAGTAGACAAAATAAAAAGAAACTAATAAAAGTGTGCAAGGAAAATAAAAAAAATCTAAACTACCATAAATCAACTTGGCATCAATATTGGTGATGTAATCTCCCATAATGGAATCAGACACATGATATACTATCAGATAAACTGTACATGCAAGAGTGCACAATTGCATCAAGTAATAAAGTATGATTAGAGTATCATTCCCATGTGAATTGAACACTAAGTTCTGAAATAAGGTTGGTTATCTATTATTTGGATGGTAGAAATGCAGTGCCAAGACAAAATCTACCAATTACTCCTAATTAATTAGAAGACTAAAAATTAAAAAGTGAAAGAATAATGGAGAGTGATCTTAATATAAATATGCATAAAGATTGGGTTTTACCAGTGTTGACTTATGGAGGTAAGATTTTAACAAAGGAAGAGTTTTATTGTGGGTTGTTGCTACCTTTCTCTTGAAAGCTTATGGTCTTCATTTTTGTCAGATAACTAACCTACCTCAATGTGATAAATTAAATGCCATAAAAATCTACTAAGGGTCTTAAGATCTAAAAAAGGACTATATGGCTTATCTCTAACATACGTCCCCATCAATGTGGTATTTTGTCCATGATGAGTTTATTTTTCATTATTAATTTTTAAATGGACCATCTAATCTATTGAAAATAATGGCTAGTTAATTAAATAGTTGATAAATCTTAGAACAAAAGTTAGTTACTTGCAACCTCTAGAAATAGGAGTTTAGTTCATGGTAAAAGAAAAATAACATAAAAAAATCCATAGATAAACATGTTTACAAAAACAAAAAGGGTTAATAAAAGATAAAACTCTAGTAGGGATTTTCAAGAATGTCTTCTTGTTTAATTTATGTTCTTCCTCTTGAGAATACCATGAGAACCAATTCAAAAAGCTTGAAGAATACTCCATAAAACTCTAATAAATGATTGGAGAATTTCATTAATTTATCTATATGATTTGATTAAATATGGTTGCACAAAATCTCCCCAAAAATCATATTTTTAATGAAACATTAAACCAAATTAAAGAAGTCACTAGGAAATGCCTAGGCACCATGGTTGGTTGTCTAGATATTATGCTCATTGTTTTCCATTGTCTAAAATTTCTAAGTCTAACCCCTAGATGCCAAGACTAGGTTGCTAGGTTTTGAGTTAATTTCTTTAAACTGGACCTGGAATCTAGATTAAGCACTAGGTGTTAGCCTATCTATCTTGAACTACACTTTGGTTATGAGTTTAATGCCTAGAAGCCTACTTCTCTGTGTTGTTCCTAATTTAGATAAAGATTCATTGCCTAACATGTCATAGTATATTCAAATTCATAGCATATGGCGAACCAAATAAATAGAGATTATGAAGTGATAGATGAGCTTTTATAGAAATACTTGCACAAAGTAAAGGTAAAGATTGGGAAACTTGAATATTTCATGATAGAGAAAATATCAATAAATAAGAACCAACTCTCTGATCTACTTCCAATAGTGAATGAGCTCAAAGAGCAGCTTATTCTTGAACTCACCTAACCTAGCATAGAAAATGGTAGTCCATTTAGATTATAAGTGAAAGCTCACCTAGAAGGGTTGAGCCCAATAAGAAGTATGTACAAACTAAGGAGTTAGAGGAAGGCATTAAGAATTTAAAAGATTAAAAAACAAAGCCACCCAATACAGTTTGATTAGTGGTAAGTTGATTTGTATGTTGATCACCTTATTAAATTTAACATGTGTTTACAAAGGCAGTTAGAAGAAAGTTTTTAGAGAAGAACAATTAAAATAATGTGCATGCCACATTAAAGGAAGGACACTCACCCTTAGAATCCATTGATGAGAGTATTTTTAAATACCATTGTGAAATTATGCTGAAGATTTTGCTAGGAGAAGTGTGCAATGTCAAAAGTTTGCTCCTATGCAATAACAATCACCACAGTCACTGCTCCCTACATAAGCCCTTAGACTTTGAACCATGTGGGATGAACTTGATAGACCATCTAAAAATTGGTAGTGAATAGAAAAAATTCATTCTCATTATGATTGATTGCTTTAGCAAGTGGATGGAGAAAAAAGCACTCACCAAAATAACCACCCAAGTAGTTCAAAACTAAATTTGGACTAACATAATCTACAGGTATGTGTTGTGTTTGTTAATCATTATAGATAATTGCACTTAGTGCACCAACAAATAACTAACGGAGTTCATCAAATCCTAAAATTTTACCTTAAGTTCACTTCAGTGCATCACTCAAAAATTAATGGCTAGGTAGAGTGGTCAATAGGAAGATCTCTAACTTATTGAAGAAAAATGTTGAAGGTGTAAAGGTAAAATGGGTTAATGCCCTACCTGCCATTCTTTGAGCACTCAAGGCGATACCATCATTTGTGATTGGAAAACTCTATTAGCCTTGTCACATGGCATATAAACAATTTTTAAAGCTAATCATGAATTAAATTTTCAACTGTCAAGGTTGATCAAGACACTAGAGGAGATTGAATGCAAAATTCATGGAGACCATACTTAATTTACTAGAGGAGTTATGCATCTCTAAGCATCACTTAAAAAAGAGGAGACAAAAAGGTAATTTTTTTAGTAATACAATATCAACATCAAATAAAATACTTTTGTCATGATGATTTCTCACTAAGTAAAGAAAATACAACTACTTGATATAATGTACTTGCAAAATCATCCACTTATGATGGGCCCTACATCATTAAAAAGTAAGTGATGTACCTCTAACTTTGTGTGTGATAGATCTAAAAAAATTCTAACCTTAAAAGAATTTATAATATAATATTTATTGTTTTTTTCATTCAATTATTATTTATGAAGGAATCCTTTATTCAAGTGTATCAAGTTTGATTTTGATATTCTTAAAATAAATATAAAACTCTACTAAAAAAGTTTTCTATTTTCATTTGCCTAAAAGATGTTCATATTCATGTGCATGTTATTTGCAAAATTTACTTTCCTATATGAGCATTTGTCTAAAAACATAAACTAATACTTAAATCAAACTTCTCAAATCATTCAAGGTAACATAAGTTTCAAAAGTCTTAAGGCTACACTCCATGAGCAACGTATTAGCTCATGTGTACAACTTAACCTACAAACCACATTTGCTTAAATAACCATGTGACCTATGTCTTGGAAAGCTATTCCTTGGCTTAAATCACTCAGCTAGCTATATTAGGCCCAAGCCATTTGGTGAACTATATTAGGCCAAGTTATTCTGTGAGCTACTTTCAATTTGACTTTAAGTGGAGTTAGGAAGCTGTGTGATGAGTTAGGAGACTCGGAGAGCTACATTTGGCCCATGTAAAATGCTTCATTTGGTGAGAAACTTTTTGCTTGCACATAAAGGCTAACTAAATAGGCTACTTAACATTTCGAGCACATGACCCAACTCCGTGAGCTACACTTAGATTGAATGATCAATGCTTAAAATTAGTGAGCTACACTTGGCATGAGTTAATAGTTATCAACTATGCAAACTAATTAGTTTAAAAGTAATAAAAATACTCAAGAGAGATATGACCCTATTGAGGAAAGTCAATAATTGTAAATCACTTTTATCTACCAATCTTAAATAAGTTAGCACAATGTTTTAGAGCAACTTTAACACTATAAAGAATTTATCTAAATATGACTAGAAGAAATACCTTAAAATACCTAATGGTATATATGTTGAATAAAGATAAATTGACACTTGGTCATGTGCTTGATGACTTTGACACTTAGAACCTTAAGAGCAATACTCTATGGTTGGAAACTACAAATTAAGGCCTACACTCCATGTGGTTGGCGACTACAAAACTAATGCAAACACTCCATGTAGTTGGAGTCTAAGAAACTAATGCCAACATTCCATGTGATTGGTGACTACAAAAGTAAGACCAATAATCTATGTGGTTGGTGACTACAAACTAATAACCCATAATATGTGCTTGGAAACTCAAAAAGTGATCATACTTGCTAATTAAGGTGACTATTTGAAGCATTTAACCAAACATTAGTAAATATGGTTTAAGTGTGGTGAGTATATTTATTATAAGCAAATAATAAAATGATTACATTTGTATAGAGTAAATGACATTTATAAACATCCTATTTTAAGATGAGTAAAAGAAAAGTCTTTATTTCATTTAAAAAGTTTAAGTATAAAAAGAAAGTGATGAGTAGAAGAAATAAATTTGCAATTATTCTTCTTCTCAGTTGTAGGTATAAGAAAAAAGAAAAATTATAAAAAAAAAAATTTAAAACCTCGATAGTGCTTCTCTCCTCATTTCATTCCATGAAGTTTAATTTTGCTAAGGCAACTGCAATTTTACAAACAAGAAATTTGGGGTCTAATTAACCATGCTCGACAATCTTTTGTATAGTAAGATTGTCTCCTTCCCTCAATTTCTTCATTAATAAGTATTTGTACTAGTTAGAATTGAGAAAGCCAATCAACTTAGCGGCCTTTTTTGAAAATTCCTCATTATAACAAAAACATTTAGCCACCAACTACTTATTCAACTCTCAAAGAGTTGTGTTAGCTCTAACATTGCTCAATGCTTTTCTTCTTCTTAACATTGCACTTCATCTTTAAGAAGATATGTTGAAAGAGTGTTGTATTCAATTGAAAACCTTTTTACCATAGGTATATGATGAACGTCATAATGTTTGCTATAAAATTTGGCAAGAATTAGGTGAATACCAAAATGTATAAATTCAAAATCTTCCCTAACTTGGCATAAAGGGGAAAGTGGAGGTTATACTAAAAGTAATCAAATGAGATGCATTGCTTGTTGTTTTTCACTCACATGTCACTTTAAGCAACTCACACTGAATAGTTAGAATTATTGTGGTAGTACCATGGAAGATGATATTCACCATCATGAGGTCAAGAGTAGATGACTCATTCATTGTGCTCCTTAAGAAATTGACAGAATGCTTCGTTAGAGCTGCCATGACCATATTTAAAAAAGGTGAAAGGAACGCATAAAGAAAAAATAGGGAAGCTAACATAAGAGATCAATCACTCACCTGAAATGAAATCTATATAATAAAAACATCACCTAACTTGAAGGAAGGTATTTATAGGTGGGGTGTAAAAATTTACAAAAATGCAATTACCATATCAAGTACTTAATAAAAAAAATCTAGAAATCATTACTAAAGCTTATAAAGAGCTCAATCTCAACCATCACACATAATAACAAATTAATGATAACCTTACTAGCCATTGAGGTAAAAAATCTAACTCAACATAAAGGTAATACAATTTTCACTAAACAAATATGATAAGTGAGTAAAGCAAAAAACATTTCTCATTCAATGGATATTTTTATTTCATGAAAGGGAATACATGTGATTAATCTTACCCCATTATATTTATTTTTTAAAATTACCTAACTACTAGATCAACAAGCCACTTGACAGCAATTGCTCCATTAATTGATGCAAAATTGAACATGAAGTTAGCACTCATGATGAAGTGAGAAGATCGGGTCATTTTGTTGTGATGACAGAAAGGGGTTAGCTCAAGTTTCAATACCACCAGCCTTTTTTACATCTCAATCCCCACTCCTCTTACTGAGTTCATGCCTTCATTGATAAGAACTACTCTTTCTTATAAAGAGATGAACTCGATACAAAGATTACAAACAAGATATAATTTTAATCGGCACCAAGTTTCTTGAGTCATCATGCAGCTCCTCAAATACAAGTTT
Organism: Cymbidium sinense; assembly: GCA_021442155.1. NCBI lineage: Eukaryota > Viridiplantae > Streptophyta > Magnoliopsida > Asparagales > Orchidaceae > Cymbidium > Cymbidium sinense. The sequence continues at coordinate 76,524,891 of CM038227.1, forward strand.
CACCTTTTAGCACTATAGTATGCTCCTCTAGTAGCTATCATTATCTTTAGAGTTAAGATGTTTAAGGAGCAAGATATAAAATTTTCTTATTGAAAATAAAATGATACATGATACTTGGAATCAGTAAGGCGAGTAAAAATTAGAGGAACTTTCCTTTAAAAATAAAATTTTTTAGATCTATGGCATTCCATGTTTTTGGTATGTCCTCTATTAGTGGCAATGGAGAGGTCTTTGTAGTATTTGGAGTCACAATGGAATGAGTGACCAAATTTGGCAGAGTGGTATGCTAGCCTTGCCAACCTTTATCAAAGCAAACTATGGCATCAGCTAACTCTCAAACTTGAGCAATTCATTGCGCTAACTATCATCTAGGCTGGAAATGCTCTAATACAACTGTATCATAACTTCATTACTGACTTTAAAACAAAAATCAATCTCCTTAAACTTGCACATTTTGTTGTAGTAGTTTCTTGGCAATATGCTAAAAAATAGTCTGCTATCAGCTTTCTTGAAGGGAAGGGATTATTGAAAAATTGCGTGCTATAAAAGATATGAGAATAGAAGAGCCTATTTTGTATGTTAAGATGCAAATAGATGCTTTTAATCTTGAAAAAGGAAACCAAAAGGAGTGCAAGAAACTTTTAGAAGAGGGGAAGGCCACACTAGAAAGCATGATTGATATTGATCCCTCAGTGCAAGCTAGCTTTTATTGGATTTCATCTCAGTACCATAAGTGTTGCTAAAAGTTTGCTGAATTTTACAAAAGCGTGCTTCTTTACTTGGCATACATCGAAGTGGATTCCCTTTCAAAAACATTTAAGCTAGATTTGGCATTTGATCTATTCCTCTTAGCTTTATTGGGAGACAACATCTACAACTTTGGAAATTGTTAGCTCATCTTGTTATCAAAAGTCTTATAGGGACCAAAGCTAAGTGGATTTACCACATATTGCAAGCATTCAACAGTGGCAATTTAGGTCACTATTAAGAACTTTATGGTGTTCATAACACTGCATTGAATGCACGGATAGCACTTATGGCCAATGAAAAGAAGCTTTTGGAGGAAATAAATATCTTATGTTTGATGGAAATCATCTTTAGTCGACCCTTTAAAGATTGCACAATTCCATTAAGCATAAATGTTGATCAAACTAAAATTTCTATAGAAGCTATGGAATATCTTCTCAAGAAGAGTTTATATGTTCATCTTATTGAAGGAATAATTGATCAAGTTTAAAGTAGAGTGCATGTCTCATGGGTGCAACCTAAAGTTCTAGAAATTCCATAGATAAAATACTATGTTATCCTCTTGATTGATGGCTCGACAAGGTGAGAGTAGCTTTATTGTCCGTGGAAGCTGAGACCCCTAATCTCATAGCTTCATGAGAACTTGTCAAATGTGATGATGATGTATTTTGATCAGCATCTCTTCTTGTGACAATCCATGGTCCAAAGGAGAGTAAAATGGAAGGGAATGTTGATGTAGGCTCTCATGCTTTCAGGACCTTTCCCTTCTACATAGAACACATTTTTTTCTCTTACCTCAAGATTAGTTTAAATAAAAAGAAACCTTTTGTATCCTTGATTAAAATTCAACAAGAACATGTTTAAACTAGAAATATATGAATATAGATGCAGGATAATCAGACTCTCCTACTTTTGGTTTGGTTTAATTGCTATTTTAGTTAAGATTTTTTTTCTTCATTTGCGATCCAAAAGTGGTAACTACCTTTGCATTATTTGACATGCTAAGTACTATGGAAAGAAGGTGTTATTTATATATTTTTAGCTTTTATCAGTTCATAAAAAATGTTTTTGGTATGCTTTTTCCAGAATGAGATTGTAGTTGGTATATGTTGGGGCCAACTTATTCTTTGATTATGAAAGGTCCATCCCAACAGTGGACTAGTTTGTCTAGAAAATTCTTTTGAGGAGTGGCATCTACTTTACTTAACATTAGTTACCACTTTTGAAATGCTTTTTCTTCACATAACAATTATAGTACTTGGTCATTCACCATTTTGTTTCCTCTTGTCTTACTGATTCCTTAATTCTAAATTCTTCAAGAATATTAAGTGTGTCTTCCATAGCCTCCGAGTTTGCTTGATTCCACTCGACATCTCTATCTCCTATTTTTTCCAATATTAGGACTCTTTTACTCTTGATTTTGTACTCGAATTTCTTCTATTCCTTATATATCCTTGAATTTTCTTGACTCCACTCGCATGCCAAGTGTTTCTTAATTGTCTTCCTATCATTCTATTTTTTATTTATTCCTTATATATCCTCAAATTTTTGTATGCACCCTATCTTATTTCTTTTAATTCATTCAAATCTGTGACTCACTTTTCTGGACTTATTTTCATATAAGAATTTAATTTCTTAATTGCACAAAATGCTTTGTGCCTTAACTCCAATTATAAGTGATAAGTCTTCCTAAATACTAGTCTATATAGAGATATTCTAATAGGTGATTTTGTATGCACTCATGTAAGGACATAATGCATCATCTAATTTCAATGACCAATCCTTTCTAGAAAACCCTATAGTTTCTTTTTTCTAAAATCATCTTTATCTCCCTATTTGAAATTTAAGCTTTGCCACTAGTTTGGGAATGATAGGCAATAACTATTCTAAGTTGTACGCAATATTTTCTTCAAAATTATTTCACATATTTATTATTGAAATGATAGGCAATAGCTATTCTAAGGTGTTTCAAATCTTGTAAAAATATTTTTATTTAGAAATTTAATTATTGCCTTAGAATCATTTTTTGGTGTAGCTATTGCTTCTATCAATTTGAAAATAAAATCAATACCTACAAAAATATATTCATTCCTATATGCAGAAACAAATGGTCCCATAAAATATATTCCCCACACATCAAATATTTTTACATCTAAAATATAATTTAAGGGCATTTCTTGATGCTTAGAGATATTTTTTATTCTTTGGTATTTATCATAATTTTTGACATATACATGTACATCTCTAAATAATGTTGGCCAATAAAGTCTACTTCATAATATTTTATTAATTATTTTATTACCTCCAAAATATCCTTTATATTTAGATCGTGACATGATCTTATAATTTCTAAAATTTCATTATTAGGTATGCATCTTCTTAGAATCTTATATAGACACTTCTTATAGAGATAAGGTTCATCCCAAAAATATAATTTTATATCATGTAAACATTTTACCTACTAGATAATTCAAAATATTTGCATACCATGGAATAACCTTATGTTTAAATGCAAATAATTTTTCATCTGGGAATTATTCCTTAATATCTCTGCTAGCTCTCAATTCATTCTTAGTTGTTAATCTAGATATGTGATGAGATACTTGATTTTTTTGAACCCTTTTTATCTTTAATTTCTAGATCAAACTCTTGCAGCAATGATACCCACCTAATTAATCTAGGTTTAGCTTCTTTCTTTTCTAATAGATAATTAATTGATGCATGATCAATATATACTATATCTTTTATTCCAACTAGATAAGACCTAAATTTATCATAGCTACAACAACAGCTAGTAATTCTTTTTTAGTTGTTGAATAGTTTAATTAAATTTTATTTAAAGTTTTAGTAGCATAGTATATTACATGAAAATTGTTGTTTTTTTGTTTTAATCCTAGGAATGCCCTTATTACAAAATCACTTGTGTCACCCATCAATTCTAAAGGAAGGTTCTAATAAGTGTTATAATAATTGGAGATGAACTTAATTTAACTTTTAATAGATCAAAAGCTTATTCGCATTCCTTAGTAAAAATAAAGGGCATAAATTGCACAATAGTTTTTATATTTTTGAAAGGTCTTTGATAATTGTCTTATAAAATTTAGCAAATCCTAGAAAACATATAACTCCTTTAACATTAATTGGTAGTTGAATTTTTTTTTTTATAATTTGTACTTTTACCCTATCCACTTAGATTCTTTTTTTTTTGAAATTTTATGACATGCTAATATTCCTTCTCTAACCACAAAATGGCATTTTTCTAGGTTTTTCTTTTCACATCTTCTAGGAATAATTTCTAAGCTTTCTAAGTAATGCTCAAATGTCAAACCAAAAACAAAAAAATCATCCACAAATACTTTAATGCAATTTTCAATTAAATCAAAAATAATAGCCATTACATAACATTGAAAAGTAGTAAGTGCATTACATAAGCCAAAAGGCATTCTTCTAAAAGTGAAGGAACCATAAGAACAAGTGCATGTTATTTTCTTTTGATCCTCAAGTGCTATGGAAATTTAATTATATCTAGAATACTCATTTAAAAAAATAAAAATACAAATGGTTTGATAACTTATCTAACATTTGATCAATGAAAGAAAAAAAAATTGGATTTTTTTCTAGTGGATTTGTTTAGCTTCCTATAATCAATACAAATTCTCCATCTTGTGACTATTCTAGTATGAATGATTTCATTATTTGCATTAGTAACAATAGTCATTTCTCCTTTCTTAGGAATACAATGAATGGGACTTACCCATGTACTATAGAATTTAGGATATATAATTCTTGCATCCAACCACTTTAAGATTTCTTGTTTCAGTATTTCTTCTATGATAGAATTTAGTCTTTTTTGGCTTTCTATGAATGGTTTACTATTTTCTTCCATTAGAATTTTATGCATACATATTGAAGGATGAATTCTTTTATTATCGACTATTGTCCATCCAAATGCTTTTGCATGTCTATTAAGAACTTCAATTAATTTATCATCTTTCTAAATTTGTTGAAATGGTTGTTGGTAATGTTGATTCTTTCTCTAGGTAAGCATATTTCAAATGATGTGCTAATGGTTTTAACTCTAGTTCTAGGACTTCTATTATATGTGGTTTAAGATTCTTTCTTTTTATTGACATTTCTAATGGTTCAAATTTTTCCTTAAACTAATTGAGTGTAACTCTAAGGAATTGAATATCTTCATGTTCTTCCATCATCATTTTTTATTTTTGTTCTATAAAATCATTTATGATCTAAAAATCTAATTCTTCTTCTATTATACTTTCACTTAACCCAATCCTATAACATTCTTCATTTTCTATCATAAAAAATTAATAAAGCTAAATAAATTAAACCTAACTTCATGATCATTTACTCTCATTGTTAATTCTCCTTTTTAAACATTTATCATTATTCTTCCAGTAGCTATGAAAGATCTTCCTAAAATGAGTGGTATTTCCATATCTTCCTCCATATCTAATATTATAAAATTTATTGGGGATATAAATTTATCTGTCTTAACTAAAACATCCTCAATAATACCCTTAGGATAAGTCCAAGATTTATCAACTAATTGTAGAGTCACACTTGTAAGTTGTATTTCTCCTAGTCATAGTTTCTTGAAAATTGATAAAAGAATTAAATTTATACTAGCTCTTAAATCACATAATGTTATTCCAAAATATGTATTCCTTATAGTGTAAGAAATAGTAAAACTCCTTGGATCTTTATGTTTTTTAGGCAACTTTTTTTTTAAATTATTGCACTACATTCTTCAGTAAGGGATGTTATTTTATTTTCTCTTAATTTTCTTTTTTTATATAAAATTTCTTTCATAAATTTAGCATATGAAGGCATTTATTCTAAAGCTTTAATGAGTGGTACATTTTTGGATAATTTCTTAAATACATTTAAAAATTTAGAAAATTAATTATTCACATTTTATTTTTTGAAGTCTTTGGGGAAATGGAGGTGGTGGTCTTTTTATCATTTTTCCAAATACTTTTCTTTCAATTTTCTTATTCTTTTCTTCAGTTTCTTTATTTTAATTTTCTTTCTTTTCTTTTTTCTTTACTTAATATTTATTTTCCTCATTTTTATCATTTAGTTGTAATTTGTTTAATTTCCTTCCACTTCTTAATTCAATTGCTTTACATTGATCTTGACCTTTATCTTTAGGATTTACTTCCATGTTTTTAGGTAATTTTTTTAGGTCTATTTTAGAAGGTTATCAATCATATGCCCTAATTAAAATTTTAAATTTCTAACTGAAGCTCCTTAGCTTTGTAATTGTGTTCCTATTTGTATCTCTAATTCTTCTGAAGTAGGTTTATTTTCCTTAGTTGATTTTGTCGATGATATCCTTGTGGAATGATAAGTCTAAAGTTAAAGTTTTGATGGTTATAATTCCTATTATTTTCACTTCTAATATTTCTATTTTTATTAGGGTTTGCATTAATATTCCAGGAAAAGTTTTGATGATTCTCTAACCTTGATTGAATGTATTTGAATAAGAATCATTTGGTTTATTTAAGATATAGTTAAGCATTTTCTATCCTTGATTGGTTTGATCTTCTAATTCATATATTTCTCTATTTTCTCCCCCTTGATTCATATTACTAATATTTTGATTATTTTCTAAACTGTCTAATTTGTTAGATAAGAAAGCTACTTGAGAGGTCAACATTATAATAATATCATTATATTTAACACTAGTTACTTTCTTAGGATTTAATCTATCCAACGACCATTGAAAATTATTAATTACCATTTTTACTATTAAAGCATAAGCTTTCCTCATAAGGTTTTCACATTAAGCTATCTCCTACTGCTACATCTATAATAGTCATTAGAGATCCTATTAATCCATTATAAAATGATTAAGTGATAAGCTAATTAGGTAATGAATGATGAGGATATTTTCTTAATAATTCTTTATAGCTCTCTCAATCCTTATATAGATTTATTATTTAATTGTATAAATGATGTAATATTATTTATCACCTTTGTAGTTTTAGATAGTGGAAAATATTTTGTTAGAAAATTTTGAGCTAGTTCATTCCAAGTTATTATAGATCCTTAAGGTAGTTAAAATAGTCACATTTTAGCCCTATCTTTAAGTGAGTAATAGAATAAATTTAATCTAATAGCATCATCACTTACCCTATTGTATTTAAATATTGCATAAATTTTTAAGAAATTAACAATATGCATATTAGAATTTTCAATAGGTAAACCCCGAAACTGAGAATTTTGCACCATTTAAATTATGGATGATTTTAGTTCAAAATTATTTGCTTGAATAGTTGGTCTAGCAATACTTTGATGTATTCCATTTACAATCAGTGTGGGAAAACCTTAAGAGGTCTGGATGACTCTCTCACTGGTTGATTGCTCATTACTAGTTTTCTCACTTGATCTCTTTTTTCTTTTCTAATTTCCTACAAAGTTGTTAGATTTATATATTCAATGACGCTATTTCTATAGTATCATCTCATTGCATGCAACATTTAAAAATCATAATTTTGGTTCAAAACTAAAACAACAATACACTAAACACATACAAGGATTGTATATAAAAGATGTTTCACACTTAATACCTAACATAAATACACATATCAAAGATTTTGAATTAAAAATAGCCTAGCAATACTAATATTAATTTAATACAAATTACTATTTTACTTCCAATTCTGGGCAATGGTGCCAAAACCTTGATTGGTATTTTTTATCCTATATGCTAGTGCATGTGTTGAATCAAGTAATATAGAATGAGTCAAGTATCATTCCCATGAGGATTAGATATAAATTCTATATTAATTTTATATTAAGTTAAGTATTAATCTTTTAAAAGTTAATTTTTATCCAACAAAATATGAATTACTTAAGTAAATGTCTATCTGCTATTTTGGAAAATTTTAAAAGCAATATTTTTTATATTTTTTATTGAAAATATACTTGTTTTTATTAATTTTAAATGTAGTACTATAAATTTATGAAGTTTTTCAAATTATGTATTATATTAAACTAAGTAGTGAAATTAATTTTAAGCTTGTAGTGTCAACTAAGAGCAAAAATATTATACCATTTTTGTCTAAACAAGTATAACTAAACCAATCCCTTTACCCACTTTTTTGTCTAGTGTCAAGTAACTTTTGATTGATTGCATTACCCATATTTCCCTTTAAATTATTGCAAATCTTAAAAGTAATCACATGTTTAATGGTAATTTAGCACTTATGGACTTACTATCTAGGACATTAATGATTATTTAGTAAATATGTTTGTATTTTTCTTAATTATTTTTCTAGGACTCTGTCGATATCTCTAGATCATACTATATTTCAACATTGCAATTGGCCAGAAAATAAGTAAATGAAGTATGGAGAAAACTAAAACCATATTCATTAGAAGTACACACAATTTTCTTATATTAATCTACAAATAAAGTTTAATACAACACAAACATCCAAAAAGTTCACATAAATTCAGAGCACTTTATAGGTTAGTGCTTCATAGTAGACAAAAAGAAGAAAACCTCATTTAACATTTTAAAACAACACATAGGATAATCAAGGAAAAAAATGAAAGAGCACACCAAGCAAGTCTTCTAAATCCACCCTTTGCGATCCTCTACTACTTCATCATGGAAATATCAAGCATCCCCCGCTAAAAATTTTTTATTGTTGATCTCCTTCACCATCAATTTCTTAAGGGAAAAAAAAAATACTCTTTTGAACCACCCTCACAACCCTCTCACAACATTGGACTATCACTCTCCAAGTTCTTCATTAAAACTCTCTCTCACACACACACACTCACCCTCCTGCTAAGAGGAGGGCATTGATCTTTACCCTCAAGAATACTTAACACACTCATTCTAACATCCTCAATAAGAGGTAAGGAAGTTGACTCCATAACTTCTTTCTCCCTGAGACTCACCTTGACAACATTAGAGGTACTCTGTATGATCTAGAAGTCTACATTCTCTTAGCAAGTATAGATTTTATTACTATTGGTGAGTCTACTAAGATTGAGCAACTTTTCTTATCATGAGACTTTATGGTGACTTCACATTCAAGCCCATCCTTCATCTTCTAAAAATCTAGTCAGAGCTCAGTAGTGTTAATATCACCAAGAGATTTTTTATAAGTTATATTCAACACTCGATAAATCCACAAAAAAGAAAGGTTAGAAATTAAAGAGACACTTGTCAAGATCACTACAATGCAGTAACAAGCAATAACTTGCTCTACAATGCATAGTCCTCTTTATGTCACTATTGAATGCAAAATATATCAAAAAAAGAGGTCATGATAATGATGATGTGACATAAATATCCAAACAAATTCTTAGTCAAAATTCCTAAAAATGACATTAATGGTTACTTTTTTAAATTTCATTCTTCTATCATTTTTATGGGTCATTTTTACAAGAAGCAAATAAATCAAGGAGCTAAAATATATCTTTCATATGTTCACAAAATCCTAAAAGGCTGATTGGTATAAAGAACACTTAGTGATAAATACTAGTGCATTAGCAAAAATTCATTTGTCTGCTAGTCATGAGAACTTGCTTTGTGAAGGAGATCATAGGAGAAGAGCTCACTTGCTTGACATATAAAGATACTAATCTCTTTACGGGTGAGTATGAGAAGGAACCTTGCTCAGCTAGACAAGCGATGTTGAACTTCTTAACTTGTACATGTGACTTCATCATCAAGCTTGCCACTTGGTATACAATACTCTCCCAAACTTTAAAAATACACATGAATATCCTTATATTATGTACTTCCTTTTGTAACTACCCATGGATATTATGAAAAGTTGGAGCTTAGAGAGGTGGGGGACTTTTTTAGCCTTTTTACTATTCATGAGAGGGAGACATTTGATTCTAGTACTCTAACACTCTACATGTACTAATTCTAGCATAATAAAATTTATTATATTTCTATAATTTATTATTTATTTAGTCTTACCCTACTTTTAACGTGTCTAAGTAAGATTTTACATTACTCCACAAATAATTTTGAATTCAACAAATATGATAAATTAGTTAGAACCACCAACTCTCAAGTATAAGATTCAAGTGTTCAAGTGGGACATGAAGATAGATATGGTCTAGATAGGTAATAAATATTTTAAATTTCTACAGTATAGAGGAGTACTAAAAGAAACTATCTATTCAAATAATAATAATAATAATAATAATATAATCAATTATAGTTGTATACTTGAAACCCATAATGTTTAATCATAAGATATGACTAAACTATAGAATGAATTTATCAAACTGGTATAGCTTACCAAGTAAGAATTTGACTTAAAGTGGAATTGGTCTAACATAAATTGAATTTGGTCCAATAGATAACTAAGTTGATTAAAAAGAGTTAACATGGTCATAAGAGTATGATAATGCTATGTCTTTGGACAAAAGCACTATATATTTGATTAACTCATGAAATTTTATCAATTAAATCGGCATAACTAGTGGAATAAAAGGAATCACTGGCTAATAAAAATAGACTAGTATAAATGACTCTTAAAAAAGAAATTGAATTGATATTAGAAATGCTATAAAAATATTATATTAGGCTATGGAATTAACTCAAGCAGAATAACCAAAATGCTTGATTTGATGGTGTAAATTACCAAAATAATTTAAGTAGCCAAACCCCTTAAATGTTGTGTAATGTGATCCTTGTATGTATGCTCCACTGCCAACCCCCACCCAAGTTGACCTACATCTCAACAAAACCAACTTATATGCATAGATATTAGTGTAGATGAAATTGATTGATGTAACCAATTCCATAACCAAGAGTGAAGTCGAAAGAAAACATAATCAAGTTTAGAAATATAGTGCTAGTAAATTATATGTATGTTTATAACATAATGCATGAATATGCCTAAGAAAATGTATACATACATAATGCTCTACTATTTTTGCTACAAATAATCCTTAACCCGTTAACTTGAAATCAAATTTATGAGTGATAAAAATAAATATGGTATTTCTACAACTTAAGATTATATGATTATTTCAAAATAGTATTTATTATTATTACTTTATTTTTCTTTAATGTACATTATATACCCAAATATAAAGAAAATTTATGTAATTCCATATAAAATTTTGATTACATGTATCAAATAAATTTTATTAAACTAAATCATGTTATTATGCCAATTTATAATTTTACATAATATCATTCAAATGTGAGCCCTACTAAGGGCAAAATGATAATTCAATATCATTGGTGTTCCCCTTTATTTGAATTTTCTTAAAAATGTCCTTGATGTTAAAAAAATTAAGATAAAATTTATAAAAACTTACTCAATCACCAAGAATTTAATAAAAATTGTTTAAACAATTTTAAATATTATTTAATAATTTTAAAATTTAAATTTAGCTATATTTACTTTCATAAATTTGTTTAAGTAACTTAAGTACATTAGAAAATCATAAAATGTTTGGTAACAACTTGTGTTCGTGTCATAAATATTCTACTTTTTTATGAATTTTAGATTTTATTAAATAATTTTATAAAATTTAAAATAACTATTCTCTATTTTAAATTAATCTAATACATAAAAATTATAAATTATAAAATTGTTTATAAAAATAGGAATTTACATTAAAAACATCCCTTAAAATTTTAAAAGCTTTTGTAATTATGGTTTAATTTTTATTATTTTTAAAAATGGGAACTACCTTAGAAATTCTTTACCTTCCATTATATTATTTAAATTTCCCAAATTTTGTGGATAACTCTTGATGCTAGTCAAGATCTCCCTAAGAATATGATAATTTTTAAATCTCCTTAATACTTTATTTAATTAAAACATTTTAAAAAAAAATTAATTTATTTGAATATTCATGTTTTGACATTTTTCCTAGATTCCTTATATCAAATAATACTTATGATAAAAGTGTTAACCCAATTTGATTAATGGATTATGTATAAAAAGAAAATTCCTAAAAATATTTGTTGGGTTAAGCCAACGTACGGTCCAGCTTTATCTAAACTATTGGATTTTATCTAAATCATATCCAATAATCATTATATCATCTTCTTCTTCTCATTAGGCTATGTTATTAAATTAAGGTTAGACTCTGGTTGATGCAACCTAAGCCTAACTTGTTTAAATTTCTCTCTCTAAAAGCTTTACCATGTAAAATCCTTTATTGTGAAGCTTTAGGAAGGAGTGAGTAGTGAAATTCTTGGTTAGACAAGTCATGTTGTAAAAGATCAAAGCCCATGAAGAAGATAGGGAGGGTTTATTGGTGTTAGCTTAGAGATGCCAACATTATGAAGTAGATAAATTAGAAAGCTCCTAGAGCTGGAATGCAAGTGACCCTCCACCAAAAATAAGTTTGGACTTAATGGAGTAATGGCTTAATCAAGATTTTATCACCTTCAATCTAAACTTAGTGATTGAGCTACTTCTATTGGTTAGGAAGACTTGAGAATGGTTGGAAGAGCTTCTCTAAGTAGAAGACCAATTGCATATCCTCTACCTTCTATTAGGAGGTCACCCCTATATAATGCTACTAAACTTGAGTTTATTTATAGGAACCATGGTTAAGCTTGAGTTATCTTGTAGTTTAATGCTAGGTGGTGCCATTAAGAATACTGTAGGAACTTGAGGAGAAATGGATATGGTTTATAATATTTGGAATGGCTGAAAAATAATATAACAAATGTTGCTTCATTAACCTCCATTAAATGATCTCAATGTCATGTTATCCTCTATATTATCCTACGAAATGAGACAAAAAAAACTTTTAATTTTTGTGGGTAATAATAAGTTTTTGGTAATTTTGAAAAATCAAATGGGTTAGGGCGACATGGTTTTCCTTAATTGATCCACATGGTTTATGGGTTGATTTAATCCATTAAAAGTAATTAAATCCATTTAAGTTGAACTAGAAAAATATTCCTAAGACCCATTCCTACAATCATTTCTAAAATTTTGAAGTGATTTATCAATTTGATGAACTTAATTCCATCATGAATATGGATATTCTCATTTTGGCCCAAATGGGCCTATTGACCCATTTGAAAAATGGGCCACCTTGAGAGGTTAAATCTATATGAGTTGAACTAAGAATTTGTTAATGAAATCTTTGTATACAACCACTCTTAATAATTTGAATAAACATCATGATTAGAATTATTTAATCAACCATTAAGGATAAGTATTTTTGTTAATGGGTGAAAATAATTTATATAGTAATAGTGATGGGGCTAAGTGTTAATTGACCCAAAATATTTTTGAATAATATTTAGGTCATCTAGAAGAGCCCACATATCTAATTGGTCTAATAAATTTAACGGTTAAGGCCAAGTCAATTATATTGGCCTAATTAGGTCAATTAGGTTGACTTGGATAAAGTTGACTCTATTGATAGATCTTATGTCCTCAGTAGTATATTTTTATCACATTTACACACTCCTTATCTAATTTAGAGTAATCAATGGGAATTCTATTGAATTTGGATTCAATCTAAGCCTAGGGATTGACTTTGATTGAACAAAATATGATTTCTCCATCTCCATAGTCAAATTAGATTGTATCTAAGGAATTATGGTGGTTATTTAATTCATAGTAATACTAGAAACATCCCAAGCTTGAATACATAAAGTGAATGACCAACTATTTGAGTGGGGTGGTCACCTAGGCCAGGAACTAAATTGGATAAAAGGAAATATACCTTTGACTTAACCTTGGATCAAATCTCTAAGATTAATTTTGAGGATGTTCATGTCAATCCTTAGTCTCTCATGATCTATTATATAAATAATTGAACAAAGTGATGGAGTGATTACTTTAAATCCAACTTTTATATCCATTAGGGCATTTTTTAAATGAACCAAGGTTACCCAAGGGCTTAATATTATCAAACGTATGATATAGAAAAGATTTGCAAGTGCCCCTCCTGCATGTGTTCCCCTAATGGTTTACTAGAGCTAACCTAATGGGTTTGACTAGGTTGAGGCTTGTAGTGTTCAACGAGGATATAAAGTTAGGTATTATTGATATTTTTTTATGCCAACATAAAGGGTCTTTATCTAACTATTAATCTTATAAGATATATAAAATCAAATTTTTAATTTTTTATGCTAAAATTTTAAAGATAACAAAAATATAATTCACTCATAATTTTTTTGATTTGCTAAAATTTCATTCACTATTAAGATTTTTCAAAACAAATGATTAATTTTTTCATAAACTTATATGCACATATGAAATAAATCAAATCATCTAAATAATAAGCTAAGGTGTGATACTGAATTTCTTGGATTCACAAAAGCTTGACCGCCAGCACAACTTTTCTCACCGCAAGAAATCAGTAATATATAATTTCTCAAGACAAATGTTAACGAATGAAGAATAAGTACACCAGGGGGGCCCACCATCTTTAGCTCGGTTGGTAAGGGCGAGAACGGCTGAGAACTCTCCAGGCTGTGTTCGATTCCTCTTCAGAGTGGGATGTATCCCGAAAGGGGGAGAAGAAATGGGGGCAAGCACTTGTGGGTTTAGGATTGCTAGGTCATCCAAGTATTAGTCATGCCCAAAGTCACATGTCACATAGTGGGTGGAATCAGGAGTGAAAACCTCGATATCAAAAAAAAAAAAAAAAAAAAAAAAAGTACGCCAGGATATGGAATCAAACAGACACCTAAATGGATAATCTAATTAAATGGTATATTGATGACATGAAGTTGAAAAGTCTACGATGCAAGAAAAAAAAAAGACATTTGGAGTGATCTCTTCAATTTACTATGAATTAAATGACAAAGAAAACATCAACTTGCTTGTATATATCTCCGGACAAATTTAAATCCTGTGCTTTAAGAGAAAAGTTGCGGAAATTTTTTTGAAAAAAAAACAGTTGAGATAAATTTCTGGCATAAAACTAAATGAGTTCAGAACAAGAGATATTCATGCATATTTCATAACAAAAATAACTATTCTGATTTGTGAATAAAATGAATTTAAAGTAGAGCTAATAAAACTAGAAGTAAGGAACGCTTAAAAAATTAATCACTGCATCGGTTTTCTCAAGACAATTAAAAGGCATAACAACAGCCGCCTTAGATCTAGTATTCGAATACTCTTCAATAATCATAATTCTTTGAATGAGTAAAGTAATTAATTTCAGACATTCAATTTATTTTGAATTGTTGGAGTTATTTTATAAAAATTAGAGCGATTATTAATCCCAATTATTTAATGTGATTTGAATAATTAAGATTTATCACTTCAACTTCTGGTGGAACCGAATCTTTCCATCCTATTCTATTCTATTTGCCTTTTCGAATGAGTTTCTTTCATTTTAGGAGAACAACTTCCATAGAGGGAAGGTTTTACTTTCGTAATTTGTGGTCTTAATTTGAATAATGGTCTCAGCCGACTCAAAACATAACAAACGCTAAGAAATAATAGATGATGATATGACAAATTTATTTTAAAATAAATATGATATAAAATTTATTTATTTATTTTTGAATTTCATTCATGTCATAAATTAAAATATTAATTATAATATATTTCTGTCAAATTTTAATTAAATATTTGACTAAATTCAATTAAATAAAAATTAATTTGTTTTTTTTTTAACCTGATAACGATTCGACCGTGTGACTATCAACAAAACCATATATTCTGCTTCTGTGACGACATCGTGATCGTTTAACTGTCTTCATTATATTGTGGATGGCAGCTGTAATTTTTATATTAATTAAATTAAAATAATATGTAGCGTAGCCATAAATCCTTGATATGAGATTTGTTAAATTACTAAATATTATTTAAATCATTTATATCCTCCATTGGACCCTTCTTCTGCTGAATAACTAAACATACGTAGAAATTAAATGAAATATATTTCTAGTGAGCGAATGAGAGGGAGGCGGCTAGGATTTTCCAAAGGTAAGCTCTCTTGCTCAAGGTTTTCAGCGGATTGGCAATATCATCTCTCTTCTTTTCCAATTCGCATCTTCTTTACTTCCCTTCTTTGAGCTGACCTCCGGCTTCTGCCGGGGGTCAGTCCTCTGCCCATTGGTGTTCATGGCTTTAGCTGACGAAACATTCAACAAAACCTTTCCTCCATTATCATCTTCCCCGAGTGCTTCATCCTCTTCGGGCAAGAAGCCGAGTGACTCAATTACTTCTGGAAAATGGAAGGAGCTCCTTATCGCACAGAATGATAAAAGCAAATCTATAGCCCTAACGTATATCCCACCAGACACTTCCGAGGTATGCTTCTCTGAGGATGATCTGTCTGACGGCCAAAAAGAATGGAATTTGTCATTGGTTGGGCACGCGCTAGGTAAAAGACCATACTATGGATCGTTACTGGCCGCGGTCAAGAAACGTTGGAAATTTAAAGGGAATATGGACCTGTTGACGCTGGAAGGGGATTTCTTCCTATTCAAATTTTCCTGTTTGGAAGACTATAATCTTGTTTGGGATCATGGTCCGTGCTTTCTCAATGGTCGTCCCTTCATTTTTCAACAATGGACATGGAACTTCCGACCCTCCAAGGAGCACATCACCGAACTCCCTCTTTGGATCAAATTACCTAATTTCCCGCTTTGTTGCTGGAATGAGAAAGGCTTTTCGAAGGTAGCAAGTCACATTGGGGTCCCATTAGCAGTGGATAACTTAACTGCTACAAAGGCTCGGATCATGTTCGCAAGAATCTGTGTGCAGGTAACAACCTCTTCCAATCTTCCGGATAGAATTCCAATCAACCTAAATGGGATGAAATTCGATCAGGAAATAGTATATGATTGGAAACCACAATTTGTACAAAATGTCATTCATTTTCACATGAAGAGAAGAAATGCCCATTAATGCAAGTAACAAAGATTAACCCAAGAGGAATAAACACAGTTCATCAACCTGACAGAGGGATCTCACGAGAAAGAACGCAACCAAATCATTTAGAAATTTCCTCACATTATGCCCCATTGGCCATGAGTACTGAACAGGAGAATGAAGAAGCTTCTGTAAAGGAAATTCCACAGGTCCTGAAGACGGCAGACCTGAATCAGTCACCTCTTCCCTCTGAAGGATCGGAGGAGCAGGTGATAACAAATTTATCAGTCGAGGTGACTTATGATCAAGTGCCTCTCACTGATTTCAATAGTGATATAACGGCAATAGGGATGACTACTAGATCTGCTGCATCGTCTCCTAGCCGTGTCGACTTACTGAAACAAAAAGGGAAACAAACCACTGATACTGGAAATACGGTTATGGGTGAGGAAAACTCAAAGCACACATCAAATACGATTCCCTCATCTAATAAAGGTAAACAAAAAAAGGGCAAAAAGCCCTTAATTTCATCCTCTCAATGATCTATCCGGTAATGAGTTGTTGGAACGTGCGTGGGTTGCTGCTGAGGGCAGAACCCGTGATTGTATGCGGCTCATTAAGGAGTATAACATTGACTTATTGTGTCTCTTAGAGACTAAGATCAATTCAGATGTTGATCTAAATCCCTTTAATCTGAAGAAGTATAATCTCTTTCCAAATGAAGTTTGCTGTTCTAACTTCGATCAAGCTCCGGGTGGACGCATTTGGCTAAAGTGGAGTTCGAATTGCTTGACTTTTACTCTTCATTCAAAATCTCCCCAATTCATCCATGGTCAAATTACTTCGGTTAGTGGTATCAATTTCCTTCTGACTTGCGTTTATGCAGATAATGATGCAATTAAGCGTATGGAGTTATGGAACTCCTCATGCTCGCTCAAAATTACACACCATGGATTGTGCGACTTTTAATTGTTGTCTTTCCAGCTCAGAGAAAACAGGAGGTAACCCGGTATCTCTCAATAACTCTCTTGATTTTAGGGAATGCATAAATGATAGTGAGCTGCTGGAGCTTCCGAGTGTGGGGTTATTCTTCACCTGGTCCAATCAGCAAGTATCTAAGCCAATCCTTTCTAAGTTGGATAGGGTTCTTTGTAACTCCCAATGGCTTGAGGTGTTTCCCGGCACATTTTACAAAATTCCTTCATCCCTCTCTTCTGATCATTCTCCGATTATTACCTTCGAACACCATCCTCCTCCCTTCTCCCACAGATTTATGTTTAAAAACCACTGGTCCCTTTCTTCTGATTTTCTGGAAGTTTCTAAAGTTGCTTGGGACGACTATGTAGCTGGTGACCCTCTGTTTGTATTCTCAAAGAAATTATCGCAGGTTAAGAAAGCGTTTAAAGCTAGAAAATGGGATCTGGGCTCTCTTCTAGCTCAAATTAACCAAACTAAATTAGATCAAGCTACGACCTTTGCTTATCTTGAGCAAGATCCTAGTAACCTTTACTATATGCAGCTTGCTAAGGATATAAATTCTAGATATTTGAGTCTAGTTCGAAAGGAGAGTATGTGGGTTAAACAACGGGCTAAGGCGCACTGGATGACTTATTCTGAGGATGATTTGAAATTTCTTTATAACTCTATCGAGAAAGGAAAATGCTAATCTAATTCGTGAACTTCACACAGAGAATGGGCAGATTTCCAATCCTACATTGATGGCTGAGGAATTATGTAAGTTTTATCACTCTCTATTTAATTGCAACTCAAACAATCTTATATTATTTTCGGAAATTCCAGTGGGAAACACTGTTTCTTCAAGTCAGTCCTTTGAGTTACAGGAAGATGTTAGTGACATGGAAATTATATCTGCTCTCAAGAGCATTGGAGAGAATAAATCTCCAGGTCCTGATGGTTTTAACTCCAGTTTTTTTGATTACTTGGGATGTGACCGGGAAACAATTTCTTAGAGCGGCACACTATTTCTTCAAATTTGCAAAACTTCCAAAATGCTTCAAACATACACTTATTTCTCTTATTCCAAAAGTCAAGCATTCTTGTAAAATCTCTGATTACAGGCCAATTTCACTTTGTAATATCTTCTATAAAGTGCTAGCAAAAATCCTTGCTAACAGAATGAAAAAAGTACTTCCATCTCTCATCAATCTGGCTCAATCTGCCTTTATTAAGGGTAGAGATATTGCTGATAATCTAGCTATGGCTAATGAAATTACGAAGGAGTATTCTGAAAAAAATCAGCAAGGAAAGTTTATTGCAAAAATCGATCTCAGGAAAGCTTTTGATTCTATTAATAGAAGATCACTCATTCATAGATTACTGACAAAGGGATTTCCAATGCGCTTTGTCAAGTGGATCGAGGCCTGTATAATGGAAGTCCCCTTCTCTGTCATCCTAAACGGTGAAATTAAAGGATGGTTCTCATCTTCCTCGGGTCTGAGGCAAGGTTGCCCTCTCTCTCCTTTTTTATTTACTATTGCGATTGATACTTTTTCATGTTTGCTGGATAGAGAAGTAAACCTTAGACGCTATAACCCTTTTTCGGTGGGTTCTTGCAATGTGTCTCATCTTCTGTTTGCTGATGACCTGTTGTCTATGGGGGTTGATGATAGCAACACCATTTCTTCATTAAAAGGCTGCCTTGAGACTATTAAAGCTTACATGGGATTGGGAATAAACAATGATAAATCTGTCATATGTTTTTCCAAGGAGTCTAATATGAGGGGAGATCTATGCTTAATATTAAAATTGGCACATTTCCTCGAACTACCTTGGTCTTCCATTGACAACCGTCCAACAAGAGTCATTCACTTCAATAACCTCTTTGATAAACTACATTCTTGGATGGCTGGCTGGAAGAGTAAATTCCTATCTCTGGGTGGGAGATATCAACTTATTAGATCCTCTGTAAATGGTCTTCTTACATACTGGTTCAGATTTTTAGCTGTTCCTAAAATCATAATTAAGAAAATTAACTCTCTTACTTCTAATTTTTTCTTCCATAATGGAGGTAATAAGAGACTTCATACCATATCATGGTCACGGACTACTCTTCCTAGGAACCTTGGAGGAACGGGTCTTCAATCTGCAGCTGATCTGCTTTCGTTTAATAGGCTTAAATCTGTATGGAAAATAATTAAAAACGAGACTCTTTTTGCTAAGTGGTGTGAGCAGAAATATGGTTCTATTTGGGATTTATCTTCTCGTAAAGTCTCTTCTTTGTGGAAAGAATTAAGGTCCCTTTGCCATAAATATAAAGATAATCTCAAATATAATATTGGTGATGGCAAACGGTTTTCTCTTTTCAAGGATCCTTGGTGTGATAAAGCATGTTTATTTCATCTGGAAGGTGGTCAGTTTTCTGATTTGTTGGGCTTTCCTCCTGATGCCAGGGTCAGTTCACTGATATCCGAAGGGAAGTGGGTTCTTCCCTGGAGCTCTTATCCTGGTCTCTCTCTTCTATTCGAACATATTAATCTTATTCCTATAAATGGAGGGCCGGATTGGATCTCTTGGGGAGAATTCAAACACCCAACTAATGCTATGCTGAAAAAGGTATTGTTTGCTGATCATGTTCAAGTAAATTGGTTTAAAGATATATGGTTTAAGGGCAATGCTTTAAATTATTCTTTGTATTGTTGGATGGCTTATATCAGTTGTCTAAAAACATCGGATGTGTTGGCTGGTAGGGGTATTGGATCTATTCTGGAATGCTCTTTTTGTAAGGAAAGAAACGAATCTCATAATCACCTTTTCTTTGAATGTTTATATTCAATGAATCTGATTAGGACTTTTCTACCAAATGGTTGGTTCTTCCTTATGAATGCTTCTCTTCATCAAATCCTAGGATACATTGATAATTCAGCTCATAAAATGATTAGGAAGCTTCATTTTCTAATAACAGCTACCTTGGTTTATGTCATTTGGAAAGAACGGAATAGTAGGCTATTTTCATCTACTGTTGCTAATTATCATGAGATTAAGTCACAAATCCGTTTTCGGGTTGGATATAAAGTGTCTCGGTGAAAAATTAAAGAAAATTGGCCTCAAAATGTGAAACATCAGCTTCGTTGGTGGTGCATGGAAGATGCTTCTTAGCTACTCCCCCCCTTTTTTTTTCTCCCCCCCCCCTTTTATCTCCCCCCGTTTCTTTCCCCCCCTGTTTTTTTATTTAAGAGTGGTTTGCTGGACAATGATGACTATTTTGGTTCTTCTGGTGATCTTTCCTGGGCTGGAGAATCCAGTCTGGGAGGCCTTCCTTTGCAACCTGACTTCTAGGAACAGATGGAATTATCATTGGATGGCAATCGAAGGAAGCCATTGGTTCTCCATCGTGCTTGTCGCTTATATCCTCCGAGAAATTGATCCTCCGTAATTTTTTTTTGAGTCCGAGTCCATGTTTATCAATTTTCAGTTCTTCTTATATCATTCTGTTTTTGTTAATCCATGGAGCTAATGCTCTGCGGGTTATTTCTGTTTTTATTTCAATTAGACTTTTGCTATTTTATTTACAGATTGTAATTTTTTGTAACCTCTTTTACACTTTGGAATGAATTGGGCTAATGCCCTCAACTTTTTTCCAAAAAAAACTAAACATACGTTAAAAGTTTTCTCTAAAAAAAAATAAACATACGTTAAAAGATAAGTCAGCATTTGAAATTAAAATATAGTTAGCATGTACATTTTGACAGTGGACAGTTGAGGTGACAACTGATGGTAAATAGTGATTATGATGCTCAATAATGATCGGTGATAAATAATAGTGATAAGGAGCTGATATTGTCAATTATTTAAAAATTTAAAAAATATTTTATGTGTTTATAAAAATATTTAAATTTATTTTAAAATATAAAAAATATAATACATATATAAAATAAATATATTTATAAAAGTAATATATAAAATTGATCTAAGATAAATTTTAAAATATTCTCTGTAATGATTTAATTTTTTTAACATAAAATATTTTAAATTTTTTATGTTCGAAGTGTTACATATGAGTGATGAGAAATTGAATGGGAATTAATGATTAATAGGTAAAAAATTTTCAGCCTTAATTTTTTTTTACCAATACAAATTAAAACATTTCCATATACGCACTTTTATCTAAGCTTTTTTTTATTTTAAAATTTTTTTAAAGTGTGGCCATATGCTGGTCACGAAAGTAGGGCTATCAAAAAAGCTCGTTGTTCATGAAGCTCGTATTCGGCTCATTAAATATCTCGTGTTCAGCTCGTTCGTTAACTAAGCAAGCCGAATATAAACAAACATTTCAAGTTCGATTTATAAATGAGTCGAACATAAACAATCCTTTGTTTGATCATATTCGGCTCGATTTAACTCGAAAAAATTATTATATTATATTATATTATATTTTATATATATATATATATATATATATTATAGCTGCAAGCATGACTTAGTGATTAAATCTTTGTTATGCAAAAGATTGACCCAGGTTTAAATCCACCATCTCATAGATTTTTCGGATTATTATATTTCGAGCTGAAACGAGCCATTTCATCATAATTCGAATGAAACACCTAACAGCGAAATTTCGAGCTATTAATTATGTTTTAACAAGAACAAAGAAATTTTCAAACAAGCTGAAGTTCGCTCAAGCTCGGGTCATTTATACCCCTACATGAAAGAGTGGATGAGTAATAGACATGTCATAATTTTTATTTAATTCATGATTTATTTAAATTAATTTTTTTAAAAAAATTTATATATCATATTTTTAATTATTTTAATTTTTATATTTATAATAAATAAAAATACTAAAACACTTTTAGATATTTTACATATTTTAGAAAGTAATTATTGAATCACAATTTGTTCATAGAGTGAAGCAATATCTAAGAAATAGAATTAACAAAGTAGCAGGAAATAAAAGAATTATAAAAATATTTCAAATTTTATTATTTGAAAAATATTTCAATATAAAACCTTTTTTAGAGACAACTAAAAAGTGAAGTCTCTTAGGCTGGACAAGAAAAAGAGAAACAAAAAAGATTTCACTCTTTAAAAGAGCCCTCTTTATAAGGTCGGGGGTCATTATATATGATAAGCACACGTAAGATAAGTAGAATTCAGAGATGACTCACATAGTGTGAGACAAACACTACCAATGAGTGGTGAGTTCTTTGGTTAGGTATCTTTGAGTCATCGAAATAAGCCATCCAATGTATATTCTAGATGCATGATCATTATGTGGGCCAGTTTGCACCTCAAAAGAGAGTTGTCATCTATGTGGTCTGCTTCCATACTTCATTTTTGTTGATAGATTCTCTTCTCGATTTTCCATAAGTGCGATGAGTCTTCGCTAGCAAGTGCACACTTGCACTCATTTTGATAGTTACTTGTGGTGAATTATCACCTGATTTGTTCACTTATTTGGGTATACATTTAGCTCACCAATTGTGCTCCTTACTGAGGTGACTTGCGAAAAGGGTAGAGAAATGAAAAGGTTATTTAGCTTTAAATATTTAGTAAATTTTTGAAAAGGGATATTTTCTCATCATTAATGTCAAATCACTTTTGACTTGGTTCTTTATTTTTGCATCGCCCTGACAATCTAAGATATAAAAAGAACCTTAGCCCTAAGGGCTATTCCATATCTTGCTTGTTGTTAGAATGGTGTTCCCCAATTTTTGATGAGTTTTCTTTTGTGAGAGAAACTTAATTGCTTATCATGGACTTTAAGAGACCTCACCATGATATTGATTCTTTAGAATTCTATGTAGGACTTCAAAAGAAGATGAAGAGACTTAGAGATTGGTTGAAGTCATGGTTGTTTCTCAAATCTAGATGACTAATTCGACTACCTTTGCATGAGTAGATGTTGCTGCTCTAGCCATGAGCAAAACTAAAGATTCATGGGTGGAGGATAATATGCATCTTCTTTAGGTGGAGAATGTGCATGCTATTGTGGAATAATCTTCAATCTCACTCATAGAGGTGATAGTGAGTGTTCAAGAGGATGAAGATGTCACCCCCTCATTCTACATTGAAAAGTTTTGGTAGGCATGTCAACATAACCACTTTAACAGAAATTATTATGGAGGAATGTCTCACCAAATTAGGATTCATTCTTATTAGACGTTTGAGTGTTTCTTAACATCATCTCTAAGTTTTTTGTTATTAAAGGATTGCGTGATGAGTGTTCATGCATTGGTGGATGGTGTTGATGGTACTGGGTCCTCTGATCATTTATCTCAGCTCTCCAAGTTGTCATGAAAAGGTAATTCACTACATAATGAGTGAACATCTAGATCATTATCCAAGTAACGAGGAAGTTCCTTTGCTCATACAATGTCTTTCTTTCTTGATATCTAGCCCTTAGTTGGTCGCCTCATTGGAATCTCTTTTCTTTTTATTTAATGAATTTATTTCTTATTATGGGGTGGCTCTTCCACTCACTGAATGGGTGGCACAGAGTCCATCCTTAGAATAAGGGCCACTTCCTTTGGGAATGACAATTGTGACACTCACCTTGTTATCTACCGGGGTGACCAACTTCTCTTGGTGGACATTCTAGAGATGATGACAAGTTTTCTTCCATCCACTCACCGATATGGTGGCAAGTCTGAGCAAAATGGGTCCTCTCACCCAAAGTAAGGAGATGTAGAAATGGAACCCCAAACACTTATTGACCTAAGCAAGTTCATTGCTTTGTAGAGGAAAGTTGCTCTTTTGGAGAAGAGCATGATTTCATCAAGGTAAGAGTCGAGAGAGCTTCAAATGAGGTTAGAAGCTAAGTCGCATTAGAGGCATGTTGTGGAAGTTGATTAATAAATAAGTTTAATGACCATAAAAGCTGAGGTGGCCTTGCTCCAATGCAAGATTAAGTCGAATAGGTCTTCTCTCTTTATAACAGGCGTCAACTTTATGTTTTATTATTTATTTGATAAGGGGGCACTTGTCGAGGTATGACACTTAAACCCCATCATAAAATAATTTATAAGATAATGTAAAGAGGGGTCAGCAAATGTGTTGTACTATTACAATTTATCACAGTAAAAAGAAAATCATAATTGTTCAAAGAATTCTTTTTACTCATTTTAATTCATCGACTTTTTTTATACCTATTGCTGGTGTGAGTAGATATCTTTTAGCAATTTTTCATTATGACATGTTTCTTAATTTAATTTTTGATATGACATTCATGTTAACAAGCTCTACTAACCACATCTATAAATTCTCTTTTACTGTAGTGGTTGGTTCATTATTACTTCTCTTTTTAACTTTGAGTGGGTGCTTTTCCTTTGTGCAAGTAGTATTTTTTCATTTCTCCCTTTGACTCACCTATTTTTGAGGTATGGTAATGGTAGCTCTAAAGATGGTGGAGATTTCATGCAATCTGATTCCAAAGAGGTGTCCAATCTGTAGCTATTAGTAGTGTCATTCGCCTTCAGTGACTACTATCAAAGCAATCAGATTTTTGGTCTAAGTGGTAGATCAAGACGAGTGACTTAGTTCCACCAGGTCAAATGAGTTATGCACACAATTGGACCACTTCTAGTTCGGATTTCACCTTCCTCTTTCCAGTGAATGGGTAGAGATTTTAAATTTTTTTGGAGTAGTGCCCACTCAAGACTTGCCTAACATGGTGGAAAAAATAACCACATTCTTTTTGTACATGTGGGAAGAGCATTTGGCATGGATCTTGCCTCTCTTTCACCATATCTTCTCAATGATTTAAAATGAGTCTGTTCAATTCTCAATAGTTCTATTGAGGATCCATGGCCTAGAAAACAATGTAAGAAAATGTCAGTCGAAGCTCTGCTTTGTCAACTCAACAAGGTGGACAGTGTAGACCATTCCCCATCTTTTTCTAGCAAACATGATGATGGTTCCTGAAGTGAGCACAAAAGTGATGGAGGACTTGAATGTGGTTATGGCTTGGACATTGAACATTCATCACTATCTTCATTTCAACAAGGTCCATGACCTCTTCTATGGTAGGTATATTATGGTTTCCACATATTTCACACCAATTGTTGACTTGCATTTTTTTCATCTTTATACTCATATATTTATAGGGGAAGATGCTTTTGTGCCTCATCCACATGATCCCTTAATCATGCGATTCCTTAAGTAGGGTGAGGGTGAGGAAGGTGGTGGAGAGTCGACTTCTGCCAGAGCTGAAGATGAATCTACATAAAAGAAGTGAGCTCTACCCTATTAGATAGCCTGAAGAAGAGAAGCGAAGCTGAAAAAGAGTTGGAGGAAGCTTATGATGTTGAACAGTGAGGTCTTTGAGCTTGTGCAAAAGAATTTTTTTGAAGGATTAGACTCGCTTCTCAAAGACACTCCCCATGTTTGACGACCCTTCACTATGATGACCGCTTAAGCTATCACATGGTAGTCAGCTTGGGAAATAAGCAGGAAGTTTTTCCTTAAGAAGAAGGACTTATTTATAGTGAGGGCAGGACTTACAATCATGAAGGGTTTGGAAGAAGAACCAACTCACTGCATTGAGGAGTTCCAGCAGAAGGAGGAAGAGTTCTTTGGTTTCCTTGATTCTGACAAGTACAAGGACTTGTGCAACAAAATTTAAAATGGGCTCTAACTTTATCATTACCAAATTAGTGAATATGATCAGTTGGATGCCAAGTTATTAGATTTTTTAATGTACTCACCCTTTTAGAATCATACTCTAATGAGGGCAATGATTGGTTGGCAAGTTTCTTCTTATTTTGTAAAAATTTCCTTAGTGTGAGTGAAGGAAAAGGAATGTACATTATACTTGCATCCTTATAATTCAAATTAGAAATAAAATAAAAGTATTTTTAAATTTCTATTTTTTAAGTATTTTTTTGTGTGAACATTTGCTCAAATGATGGCATTTCATACATGCTTTCTCAATATTTCTCTATGACGTGGGTGAGAATTATCCACTCTTTTTTCTTGTCTAACTTGTCACTATGTAAAATATGTTTTTCAATATTTAAAGCATATTAGTGCCAACTATGGAGTGGTAGGTTCTTATTTTTGATTGTTGATCTTGAGATGTGTTTAGTAAGTACTTCTAATCATCAAATTGGGAGCATTGATCTCTTTAGTCATCAACTATAAAGAGTTAGTATTTTTTGTCACCAACTATGGAGGGTTGGTCCTTCTTCTGCCAACTACGGAGAGTTGGTGTTTTTATTTGCCAACTATGGAGAGTTGGTCTTTTAAATTGCCAATCATTGAGAGTTAGTCTTTTTGCTCTCCAACTACAGAGAGTTGATCTTTTAGTTGCCAACCATGGCAAGGTAGTCTTTTGAATCACCAATTATGGAGGGTTGGTCTTTTTTAGTTGTCAACTATGGTGAGTTGGTCTTTTAGCTATCAATCATGGTGAGTTGGTCATTCTAATTGCCAATTATAGAGAGTTGGTTTTATAGCTGCTAACTATGGAGCGTTGGCTTTTTAATGTCCAACCATAAAGAGTTGGTCTTTCTAATTTACAACCACAAAGAGTTGGTCTTTTTAGTCTCCAACTATAGTGAGTTGGTCTCTTTAGTTTCCAACCATGGTGAGTGGCCCTTTTGGCCGCAACTATGGAGAGTTGGTCTTTTTAGTTGCCAACCATGGTGAATAAGTCTTTTTAGCTCAATGATAGTGAGTTGGTCTTTTTAGTCACCAATTTTGGAGAGTTGGTCTTTTTGTTCCATAAAATCATTTAGGCTCATTCATAATTTTACCTCAACATTGCTTACACGACTTTGGCATTTTCTTAAACACACCCCCACAACCATTTTTGAGCTTGTCAAGTACTGACTTTTTTACTTGGGCCAGAAATGGCACATTAAACTCCATGAGTCTCCACATAGTTCCTTGAGTGTTTATACTTATTAAGAGTTTTCTAGTTCTCCTTAGTGTTCTTAGGCCAAGAATGGCACATAAAGCTCACTTTCTCTACGTGGGTTTTTTAATAACTTGCTAGATGGACCAATTACTTAGGCCGAAAATGGCACTATAAGCATCCTAAGTCATCACATAGCTCCAAGAGTATTTATGTTATACTTATCAAACATTCTTGATACACTTTTAAGTAATGAAGTGTGTAAAAGGTGCCAATTTATTGGGTTAACTAGGAAACTTTATTTTCTTATAATCATGCCTTAATAATAAAAATTAAAATAAAAAAGATATAGTTCATCTAAGGGGTAGAATTTTTTAAGATCATTGGCATTCCAAGTTTGAGGCACATCCTACCCTTCATGAGTCTGTAACTGGTATTCTCCTAGGCCAATCTATTTTTTTATGATGTTAAGGCTATCCCATTTATAGGCGAGTTTTAATATTACACCATGTCAAGCAACTACATCTACTTTTTGTAGAACTAAGTCTTTAGGTTTGAAGTGTTTCGCTTTGCATGGCAATTATACTGTCTGCCTATTCTCCTTCTTATCTTTTTCTATCACATTGATACTTTGATCCTTCATTCTTTTAGTATATCAAGTGTATCTTCTATGACCTCAGAATTCTCCCACTAGCCAGTTATTTCACCTAGCCTTTTGGTCGCTAAGACTTTTTGGTTGTGAAGTTCATACCCGATTGGCAACATTGCTTTCATCCTATGTGAGTGCAAATGACATTTGTCCAATTGTTATGGTTGGAGTCATTCTGAGAGCCTATAGTATGGCAGATAAATCATCCATCCATTTTTCCTTAGCACTCTCTACTTTCTTTTTTAGTAAGTTGAGGATTTTCTTATTCATGGCTTCTATTTGATTATTGCTTTGATAATGTTGCACCGAAGTGAACATTCTTTGTATTTTTTTCGGACTCACAAAACTCTCTTAACGCTCTATTAGTGAACAATGGTCTATAATCTATACATGGGCAGTCCATACCTATAAATACCTACAAATGATGTCAATCAAAATTAATTTTCAAACTACCTAGGAAGTTATCTTAGAGAGTGATTTTACTTCAATTCATTTGCTGAAATAGACAATCATGAAAAGAATATTTTTATTTGTCCATTGGTTATTGGATGAGGACTAATTAGATCCACCTTCGAAATTGCAAAGAGTCAAGGGATCAAAAATGGATGTAAAAGTTACAACGATTGTTGCTACAATGGAGCAAATTTTGGCACTACATTTTTCCTTAGTATGGACCAGAAGTATCCTTAACTCAAGATCTTATAAGAGAAAGTTCTTCCACCACAATGACTACTACAGTCATTGGAGTGTATTTTTTTCAAGAACCTTCTATTATTCCTTTTCTCATTCACATCTCATATTAAGCGTGGTTGCTGACCGCTGAAATAGTTCACCTCCGATCAACAAATATTGAGCAATTTTGATCTTAAATCTTCTCTGATTCTTGGTCCCCAGTTCAATTTCTCTAGTTTACAAGTATATTTTCATATAATTAATCTAGCTTGACAAATCCTTATATTTATTTGACTGAATTCTTCTTCCTAAGTGTCTGATTGAGCAAATTGAATAAAAGGGTGCTCCCCAAGTTCACTTGCAATGGACAATAAACCAACAACTTGGGTTTTCTCCATGGGTATATGTTCAATCTTAAAGTACTCTAATCACCTAATCCCTACTTTTATCTTGAGAAAAATACCTCTATAATGACTTATCTCTAACTACATAATCTCTATTAACTTGCCATACTTGAGTTCTAGTTTAAGTAAACTATGATAAATAAAACTTTAAGTCCTTGTGTGAATCTCAGTCCAATGAGTAGAGCTTCTTATTCATATTGGTTGTTTGTTAATTTAAAATCAAACTTGACTAACTGTGTTATGGTAATGTATATTTGACTTTTTAATATAATGTTGGCACCCATTCCTTTTTTACTAGATGACCCATCTACATATAATTACCATAGCGATTATGGGGTATTTGGGACATTGTGTGAATTGCAGAACTCAATGAGAAAATTGATGAGTACTTATGCTTTAGTTTCCATTCAGGGAAAGTATGATATATATAGCTTGCTTAATTATACTGTCCATTTTAGTTACCTTTATGAATGATCTAGCTTAATGAGTATGGATCTAAGTGGATTGTTTATAATGACTTAGATTGAGTGTGTTCGGAAGTACGTTTGGAGTCATTATGCTAAAATATTGAGTGCGAGCATGGGTTTTTCCATGATGCGATAATGCATTTTGGCACCTCATAGAGATTTACTGATAAAGTAGATGGGCCATTAGTTCCTGCTTTCTTATACATTAAGAATAGAATTGACTAAGCCTTTTGCATCCCCTAAGTACAACAGCAATGTTTCTCCTTTCTTCAGACTTTAATGTTGAAGAGGTCATGCATGTAGATTTTTAAGGTCGCAGAAAGCCTTAACACAATATCCACTCAAATCTTTTTGCTCCTCTATGTAGTTTAAAGAATGGTGAGCAACATTCTCCAGCCTTAATGATGACCTAATTTAATCAGGTGATTCTCCTCATGTGTCATTGAACTTCTTTTGCCATCCTTGGCCCACCCATGATAACTATCACCAACACTTCATAAATAATTAAGAATAGTTTATTTTTTATATCAATTAAGTTTTTTTTAAAAATAAAATAAATATAAATTAAAAATATAAAATAACCCACATGGTAGGTAAATATATTTTAAATTGATTTTTTTCAGTTCACCTTTTGATCAAGCAAACAGATTATTCCTTAAAAGATAATTTAGTTGATTTTAATGATTCATATCTAGTATTGAATGATGCAAGTTAAAGACAATGATGCAGCATTGATTTAGTATATCCTTTATCTTTTTTCCAAGAAATAGTTATATACTTGGGTAGTACCTAACACATTTGGCTAGATACATGAGATTATTCTAGATAAGTCAAGCTTGATAACCATGACTATTAGATGCAAATCTATCTCTGCACAGAAGTAAAATATTAGGAGTCCCCAAGAAAGTAGGGTTAATGAAGAGAGGAATAGTAGGTAGTGGAAAGAATGAGGGGAAAATCTAGTTTTACTATCTCTTAAGTAGTCTTAATACACTATGGGAGACCTCCTTTGTTCTAGAGTGAAAGAGGGAACAAATCTTGGGAGGAGGAAATATTTGGTTAAAAGTCCCTTTAATGTTGAAGAGGTCATGCATGCAGATTTTTAAGCTCGCAGAAAGCCTTAACACAATATCCACTCAAATCTTTTTTCTCCTCTATGTAGTTTAAAGAATGGTGAGCAACATTCTCCGGCCTTAGAGATGAGCTAATTTAATTAGATGATTCTCCTCATGTGTCATTGAACTTCTTTTTCCATCCTTGGCCCACCCATGATAACTATCACCAGCACTTTATAAATAATTAAGAATAGTTTATTTTTATATCAATTAAGTTTTTATTAAAAAAATAAAATCAATAGAAATTAAAAATATAAAATAACCCACATGGTAGGTAAATATATTTTAAATTGATTTTTTTCACTTCACCTTTTGATCAAGCAAATGGATTATTCCTTAAAAGATAATTTAGTTGATTTTAATGATTATTATCTAGTATTGAATGATGCAAGTTAAGGACAATGATGCATCAATGATTTAGTATATCATTTATATTTTTTTCCAAGAAATAGTTGTATACTTGGGTAGTACCTAGCACATTTGGCTAGATACATGAGATTATTCTAGATAAGCCAAGCTTGCCAACCATGACTATTAGATCCAAATCTGTCTCTACATAGAAGTAAAACATCAGGAGTCCCCAAGAAAGTAGGGTTAATGAAGAGAGGAATAGTAGGCAGTGGAAAGAATGAGGGGAAGATCTAGTTTTATTATCTCTTAAGTAGTCTTAATACACTATGGGAGAACGCCCTTGTTCTAGAGTGAAAGAGGGAACAAAGCTTGGGAGGAGGATATCTTCCATCCTTTTATAATGTTTGGAGGGAGGGGTATTATAAGAGACAAGTACAAATAATGCTAGTTGAGTACAAAAAAGGGCCTGAACCTAATGTGAGTGTTCATTGGCAAGTGATGATCCTCACTGTGAGTGTTTTATAGCCTGATTTAGGTGTGGATGCTCTTCCCACTTTATGGTGGTGGTAGACTTAAGTCACCCTGACATGGTCATTGTTCCTTGAATACTTACCGCAATGCATATGTGTCCATGTGGAAACTTTAGCAATGTTCTACTTACTACTTTTACATTTAGCTCCTTGATTCTTTTGCTCATTTATAGAGGAAACCCATAAAAAGGATAGAAAATATAACGTTAATTAGCTCATAATAAATGTTGAAAAGAGAATAAAATCTTTCATTAAATGTTACATCACCTTTTGACTAGGTTCAGTATTTTGTTGGCTCCATAAGCTAAAAAGGACCACCGGCCTTGAAAAAATTTTATAAGTGCATTTGTTCGCAACTAGAGATATGCTTCATTTTATTAGCAAGTTAAGCAGAGTCGCATACTCTCCAGGGAATCTAAGGGACCTAGTGGTGATATTGACTCTTCAAAACTATGGGTAGGCCTTTGAAAAATGCAAAATAAGTCCAATATCCTAGTTGAAGTCACCACTGTTCATGCATTGGAGTTGCGTTTCTCTAATTCCCTTGCCCCTAGAACCATGGTCATTCTTGCCAAGGGTAGTGCTACAAAGTCTTCAATTGAGGTGAGTATTTGTGAGAGTGTGTAGGAGTAGGAGGCCATCAATCCCTTTGTTCACCACAAGAAGGCAATGGTGAGTAGGTGGGTGGTTACCACCATTATAACCACCATCATAGATGAGAGTTCTAATAAGGTAGAATTAATTATGTTTTGCTTTTAAGTTTTATGATTGAATTTTAGCTAATTATGGCAAGTGTGTAGAAGGCAATGGAGGCCAATAGTAGGTGCTTGGTGGCTCCTCAAATTATTCCCCTGTGTAGTCCAGGTAATTCCATAAAGATTATTTATATTACTATGGATGATCTGCTAGGTCATCATCTGAGTGAAGAGATAGACTATTTGTTTGAATAGTGTCTCTCTTATTTGAGGATTCTACCCCTAGTCAATTGTCTTATTAAAATCCCCTTGCCTATTTTTAATGAGTTTATTTTTTGTCATTCAGGGGTGACTCAAAACTCACTACAGTTAATGTGGCATTACAGAGTTTTGACATGATCTAAACTTCACAAGGGGCACCAGGCGAGATGTCCGCCTTATCTACTAGAGCTACAATCAACTTCAAATCTGCTAACATCTAAGAGATGTTGACAAGTTTTCAACTACACAATGGTGAGTTTGAGAGGAATGAATCTTCTCCCTCAAAGGAGGAAAATTTGGAGAAGTGGTAAGGGCTTACAGACTTGATCGAGCTTACCAACTTGCAAAAAAAAGTAACCATTTTGGAGAAGGACCTCAAGTCATCAATGTGGGAGTTAGGTAAGCTCAAGTCTATATTAGAGGTAGAGTTATAGTGAAGGCTTGCTGTTGAGGTCGAGTTGCTGAAAGACTTAACAATCATGAGGGTCAAATTGATTTATCTCCAACATTTGACAAAGTCAATTAGATCTTCTCACTTCATCACTGGTGTAAACTTTATGTTTGACTATATGTGGGATAAGGGAAAGCTTGTCGAGTAGTAGCACTTGGAATAGTTCAAAAAATAATAGCAGGGTCATAATGAGTGCATTTGTAATTTTTTAATTTTCTAAAATAAATAAATCAATATTTAAGGTAGAGTATATTTCGTACTTGTCTTTTTTATCTCCAGTGTTATTTTGTTATTGATAATTATGAGTAAAAATTTATTAATTTCTTTTGTCTTCATATGCACCATTTAAGATTTTCATGGAATTTTGTAATAATTTTTTCATTAAATGTTAAAAGTGTTGCCCGTGTTATTGAGACTAATTTACTGTGCTAATTAATGCAGTTTCATTGTGGGTAGTTAAAACTTATTGCAATACTTTGTAGAGCAAGTGACTTCTTTGTTTGAGTCAGTAATATATATATTTCTCATTCATTTGAAGTGAGTAACCTCAATGGCAGTTCTAAACAAGGCGACAATCATTCATTTATGCTATCCAAGATAAAGGAGCTCCATAACATTAATCTTAGGAAAATGACCTTCATCTTCCATATTCATTGTGAGAGTCACCCTTATTACTCAATTCGGGTGGTTGACTACGATGAAAGGAACTACTCCACCAGTTTAGAAGAGTTTTGCATCCTGCTCAACCACTTTTGACTCAACTTCAGGCTTTCTGTATCACGTGAGTGGGTAGACATCCTCAAGTACTATGAGGTCATACCCGCCAAGATCTTACCCAACTCTATGTCAAGTGTTTTTTTGATGAAGCTCAGGGAGGAGTCACTACCATGGTGCTTGGCTCTTTCTTTCCACATCTTCATGGTGAAAGGACACATTAATAGGACTATTCAACTCTTAAGAGTCTTGTTGAGAATTCATGGTCTATCCAACAAAGTCAATAAGTGGTAATCAAATCTCA
The DNA here is from genome assembly GCA_021442155.1 of Cymbidium sinense. Lineage (NCBI taxonomy): Eukaryota > Viridiplantae > Streptophyta > Magnoliopsida > Asparagales > Orchidaceae > Cymbidium > Cymbidium sinense. The sequence goes on from CM038227.1 coordinate 76,558,888, forward strand.
TATTCATCAAGAGCTCATCACCTTGGCCTATGCCAATCATTCTTACCCCCTTCCTAGAGAGTAAAGAAACCATCCCAAAGATAAATATTCTAATGGAGGAGGTGCTGAAAAAGTGAATGATAGTAATTTGAATATTAGTTATTTCATTTTCTATAATTAAGTTACTAGTATCCTCTATGAGACCTCATGCTTTCTTCCTAACTTGATCGTTATAAACTAATGGGTTCCTTATTAGTTCAGTTTATCTTATTGCATGGCCAATAAGCTACCCCGATGGTTAGATTTGCTTAAGAAGATGTGAGTCCTCGAGCTTTCTTTTTGAACTAGCCACAATGCACTGACTAGGTCTGAATCTATACATTTAAGGAGTAGGGTAAGATCCCCAGTGGTTTCTCTTCCTCTTGTGTACTTCAAGCTCAGGTTCAATCCTTCTTTGTGACCCCCCACTTGGTAGTCTCTCTAGGTTGGATAGTATCTATCTAGCCGATGATAAACTATCCCAATGATCAGTTATGCTTAGGAGGATGTGAGACCTTGATGCTTTCTTCCTTGATTGATTATTGTAAATCAACGGGCACATTAGGTTGGCTGGTGTTTGCTTTACTGATAGCAGCCCACCTGATGGATAACACCACTCAAGTAGATGTGAGTCCTCATGCTTTCTCTCTAAGTCGATCGTCGTATACCTATAGGCTTTATATTTCATGGATTAGGATAGGTCCCCTAGAGGCACCGTCCATGCGGGCATTCTATTTGGATTATGACTTCATGAACCCATCTATACATGATCCAGGTTAATATCAAATTGGATAGTTCTCCTTTCCTGGTAGCCACCCCTATGTTTAGAAGCTCTATACTGAGGATGTATAGACTTTCCGTTAGGCTAGTAAATCTAAGGTAGGCCAAAGCCCAGGTGGCTCCTTCTTAGTGTGGCCCATCACAAACAAACAAGATTCACACTAAACAAATAAAACAACAACTCTTGTGGATTAGGATACACACCTCTTCCCAAGAAGGCATCCTATCTTTTTGGGCAGTGTCAGCAAAACTCCCTATAGGAATCGCCTTGACTATCCATCTCGAGATAAGACCGCAAGAGTTCTCACTTGGTAGTCTCCCTAGGTAGGGTTTGACTCACTGTACAATCAATGGGTCACCTCGATGACTGATTCTACTTTGGAAGATGTGAGTCTTTGAGCTTTCTTCCTAGTTTAGGCATCATAAACTGATGGGCTACCCTTAGGTTGGACAGTCTATACTATACGGCTAGTAGATTACCCCTTTAAGTCAGTAATTCTAAAGTAAGTCCATGTTTTTGTGACCCTTCTTTAGTATGATTCATTTCATACTAACATGGTCCATATTAACGTAGCAATCAACCATAAGTCCAAGCTAACACAAATCACTAAAATTAAATAAAATTAATCAACATAACTAAGTTAAATCAATCATAAATTCAATCAAATCTCATCAATTCCTAACAAACCACCATTCATCCCCTTAGCATAAATCAATCTATAATCTAACCAAATTCATGTGTAATCCTCACTGGATCATTCTTTATAACCTTGAAGCAAAACCAAATCATGTAGAAATTAAATGCAAATAAAACTTCTCCTATGCCCTTGGCATGAAACAAAATGAACTAAACTGCATTGGGATCCTAGTTCCATTTACCCCTCCACTTAGGCATGGATGGCCTTTATTATTGTTCATGATCTTCAAGAATTCTTCCTGATCATCTCAGTCAAGGCCAACACGTGTAGTGTACCTACCCAATTACACCATACCTACTAGGGGTCCTTATGTGGACCTCACTTTTTGACTAAGAATTAACCTTTCTCATCTTAGACTTAGGAACCTTATAGACACTTGGATTTCCTTAGTGTTAAAACACTTCTAATGATTAAGGGAAAACTAAACCTAAGCTTAGAGACTTAGAGAACATAACCTTAAGCCAAAATTTTGCCTTAGGACAACTAAGTTCTACCTATCTTATCGCCTAAACTAAAACTCATGCCTATCCACTCATCCAAGCTTAAGCTCATGTAAATGAAACATAACCAACTTTAAACCTATTCAATTAATCTTAATTGAATTTGGTTTTCAAATCCAAGCTCAAAACCAAATTAACTTGGACCTTAACCCAAGTTAGCACATTTGACCTAAAAAGTTCAAGTGAGCCAAAACTTAATTGAGCCAAAATCAATTATGATCAAAGCCACTAATACACTCTGAATCAATCATTGAACCCCTCTCAACACTTAATTGACATCCACTTAACCCAATTCAACCTAATCAACCCAATTGGTTCACTTGACTCAATGAGACTTAAACGACCAATTTTATTCAAACTCTAATTCAACCCAAATTAGATTAAATCAGCTCACCCAATCCTTTCATAATGATTGTTGATCATATTTGATTACCTAATTGCAATCAATTGGGTCAAGTCAAGCCAATTTGACCAATTAACCCAAGTTGACCGAACTGACCTAAAGGAAAAAATTGGGCCAAATCTCATTTCAATCCAAAATTATTGCAACCAATACCTCTGATCAATCATAAATTGATTATTGAACCCTGCAATCATCAATTGAAGCCAATTCGACTAAGCCAACCCAATTGACCTGCTTAGTCCAAATTAATCTAAAAGATCCAATTAAACCAAATCATCCCCTAATTCAAATAAATTTAAACCAATACCTACAATCATTCTCAAATGATCAATTGAACATAAACCTATCCCATGCCCAAGCCAATTTGACTAATTTAGTCAAATTGATTAACATGACCCAATTAACCTAAATTAAACCATATGAGCCAAATTCAAATCCACCCTAAATTGACTCAAACCAATTGCACCAAAGCATTCCAAATGACCAATTCAACTCACCCAAATCATTGGTTTGACCCAATTTGATCAAATTAGTCAAGTTAACCCAATTGAACCCATTTGACCCATATGGGTCAAATTGAGCCAAACCTAACCAAACTAAGCCCAAGCCCAACCAAACATGGCATGACTTATCCTTGGGTCACCATGGGCCAGCCCAAGTTGGCCCAACCTATGGTGAACCTGATTTGGGTCAAACCCATTGAACCAAGCCCTCTAAATGGGACAAAATTCCCATTTGGATGGGTTCTCCAACTCCGCACCCCATGGCGACCACCTTTGGCTTTTCTTGGACAAGAGGACCACTGACCCAACCTAACGCAAGGTTGTTGGGTTCTGCCTTTGGCCATGAGAGGTGAGTTCACCCATGAAAATCCATTGGTCCACCTAAGGAAGGTTGTACACCCCATGCTGCACTTACACACTAGCCTCTCACCCTCCCATCTCAAGAGTCCTCACCTCCTCACCACCACCACCTACTGCTAGATGGCTACCAAAGACTAAACTAATCTCAGCCCTTGGTTTAGTTGGGGAGGAGAGTATACTCCTCCCCATGGATTCAAACTCAACACACACCTTCCTCAGAGCAGTCCACATAGTTTATACCCTTTCTCGAGCTCTTTGTGTGCTCCACCTCTGGTGAGACCAGTCCTCGATTGCACCTAACACTCCATCCATCCAAGCTTTTAAAATATCCACCAAATCTAAATTAACTCTTCCCACACCTTCACCTCACTCTAGAGATTCAAAACAAATCATTTCCCAAGCAATTCTAATATTAGAAGATGTCCCTAGACCAACTCTGATGAGCTTTGTGATGGCATTTGGTCCACAAAGCAATCAATGGGGAGGCAACTCATGATCTTCTCAATACGGCCTTATCTCTTCAAGATGAACTTACCTCAATCAACAGACTGCCAGTCTATAGCTCCGGTGAGATAAAAATCTAGCAACCATAGTTTTTCCCTAAGTGTCGGTGTTTTTTGAAGTGAACTATGATTTCATGCAATTTCCACCTTGATCATTTAGTAGGATCCTCTTAGATTTCTTTCTTGATCAATTTGGAATTGATTTCACCATCAGATGACATCTAGTAAGCTCAAATTGAGTGGCAGAAGGAGGACAATGTATGTATTCTAGCACTCGTGGGATAACGAATCATCAGTCGTCCATTCCGCATGATTAGAATGGACGACCATGATTAATTGCACTACAAATCATGATTTGATCCCTTTAAAATTATGGGATTAATTTTGATTTTCTGATCTTAGATCAGACGGCCGGGATGAAATCAAGTACGCCACCACTGAGTCTGCTGCCACATCAGACGATTTAAATAACCAATACCATGGTTCTACAAGGAAAGTGCTTCCACATTAGTGTCCGCATGGCACCGACAGTTTAAAAGGATAACTAGGCACTAAAAATATAATTAAGTGGCCAAAACTTCAAAAAATCATAACAAATTGTAGAAAAATCTAAAAACCAATACAAATTAACCCATTTTGGAAATGTTAGACAGAGGAGAATTTAAAAATAAAATAAAATCCATAATTTATGTCTAGTGAATAGTTCTTAATTCAAATTTAAAGCTTAGGCTAATTACTTTATTGAAGGCTTAATTACTTGGCTAATAAAATGCAAATTTTGTGGGATGATTCTATGGGATGTCCTCTACCTCCTATAATTTTCTTTGAATTATTAGTCATGTAATTTAAAGAATTTAGAATTTTAATACAAATTACTCTCATTAATTAATTTAATATTTATTAAAAATTTTATAAAGTGAAAATTAAAATAATTCATGATAATTAATCACAATGAATAGTGAGAATAATGAAGAGAAATAATTAGGTCATCTTTCCTAATTATTTTTTTAAAGGAAGGGTTAATTAACACATGTAATAATTAGGAATTAATTAGAAAAATTAATGATAAGATAGAAATCAAACTAAATTAGTGATTGGTTCAGATAATTCAAATATAATTCAATAGTTTCTCTCTATGTGTTTAATAACATAAAGTTGTTAAAGAAATTATGGTTGACTCATTGGTATAGGGAAAATCATAAGAGTGCTTAAATTAGGTTCTTTCCATCATTAATCCAATTAACTCTCAACCATGAGCCTAATTGCATTAGATCCCTTTAGGTTCATTACAAATTTTACTTTCCTAAAATCATATCATTGAAGGCTCAAGATCAAGTTGTTAATTAAATTAAAGAAGCTTAGGGTAGGGTAATTAAATTAATGTGTTTCATGACTTGAACCTAATCAATCCATAAAACCTACTTAATTAATTCTTTTGAACATATTAAATCACCAATATGGGATGGGGTAAATACTAAGTATTATTTCGCTTCATTAGGTCTTAATGATTCAAGCACAAAAATCAAATTTCATAAAAATCTTGGTTAGTCTTAAGGAATATTTATTTAGCTTGGTTGTCTTTAGGACTTAATGTAATTGAGCATGTTATCTGGCAATATTTAATTACTTCTTTTTAAGCATCATAAATGTGCATGTCATTTGTGTCATATATTCATGTTTTCAAAAAAGAATAAAAAGAACATGAATACATCTAAGTTGCATGTGTTGGATAAATATTATTATAAGGTGTGGCTATTTTCATTAATAAATCCTAAATTATTTTCAAAACTATAAGCTAATGATATAAATTTAAAATTAATGTTGGTTATAAATGTCCAAAGAAATTGGCATTTATCCATAACTTAAACATGGTAAAGGATCATTTTACTTTCATGATTCTTATGTATATTTACATATGTTTTGGAGTTAGCAAGTATATAGTCTGGACATCACGAAAACACGAGGCTTTAAGTAGCCCCGAGGAGGTCTTAGATAATCTCACTTCCCTAGTTTAACACTGGCACGCACTTGGTTAATTTCATTGAAGTGTATGCATGTGTTAGAATTTGGGATAGAACTATGCTTTACATGAATAAAGGATTTGATCTTACATAAAAATTTGCGTGATTTTCATTCCTATTCTTGTGTATATTTTTACATGTATTTATTTTAGCTAATATATACTATGGACATCCTAGAAATATGAGGCTTTAAGTAGCTCCAAGGAGGTCTTAGATAATATCACTTCCCTGGTTTAATAATGGCACACACTTTCTTAAATCTCTAATAAATTTGTATATATGCTTAACTAAGAGATGAAATCTTTCTTTTCTTCTAAGATACATGCTTTAATGATCATTGAAGTGTGCCAAAATGCATATATATATATATATATATATATATATATATATATATATATATATATATATATATATATATATATATATATATATATATATATATATATATGTGTGTGTGTGTGTGTGTGTGTGTGTGTGTGTGTGTGTGTGTGTGTGTGTGTGTGTGTGTATTAAATCAAATACCATGAATAATAAAAATGAAGAAATGTGTAGGCTATTGATGATGGAAAGAAGTGGTGGAATGTTATCCATATAATGGTGATTCAATTTTATTAATCCTGAGATGCTTTCATGTTTGAATATGATCTCTTAAGACTAACCCAAACTTAGGTTTAATAAAAAATAATATTTAATAAACATTTCACTAAAGAAAACTAAGTTATAATAATTTACCCTTAGAAAATAACTTAGGATAGGGAATAAGGGGGTCAACCTCCCCTTTCTAGTCTTCATAATAATTAGATAATCAAGTAGGCATCAAATGAAATAGAAAAATGTAAATTAAAATTAATCAATTCATTCAAAGATTTGAAGAAGAACCTCCCCTGATATTTAACTTAAACATCCAAAACTTTAGATAATTATACTTCTAAAGCCTAACTAAGTTATACAACACTAAACCTTAGGACACATATTAGAATACTAAGTCACCAATTTTGGCCTTTAGGTTAGGCCGGTGTATGTTGTGGTGTTATGTTTTATTTTATGATGTAATATTTTAGACTAGATGTTTGGATTATTTATGCGTAGACTAGATGTTAGGTCATTAATAGTCTAATGATATTTTTTGTAGGGGATTATGCTAAAGGGGCTGTTGTAATAATAAGTAAATATAAATGTTCTTATTTGCAGGTTGCTTATGCCCCTAAACATAATCTAGTTAGGATAGGTAGGCTTGGTTACCCAAGTTGCAGGGTGCTAATCCCAAACATGTGAAGTATAATTGCTTGGCTCATATGTTTGTTTGGCTAACATCTATTTTGCAGGTGTAGTTAGATTTCATTTTTTTTCATAAATATGTAATTTTTACAATAGGAATTAGGATTAGTGCAATGGGGTTCAGGATGAGTTGTGGCTAGAAGACAAAGACCTAGGAGGCCCTACAAAGCCTAGAGCAAAACCAATCCAAATGATAGAAAGGAAAGAAAGAAAGATAAGAGATTGAAGACCCCCATGGGATTTATTTCATTTGTAATATTTTATTGTAATCCAGATTATATAAGGGTAGAGCTCGGCTACCCCATTTCTTTCATTTTTGAGGTGTACGGTGATACCTAGCCGCATCGGCCTCTTATTCTTTTATGAAATTTATATGTTTGATTATTGTGTTTAAATTGTATAATAAAAATGACATGCTTTTCATAGGTTCCTTAAAGTGTAATGATTTGATGTCTAGCCTGGATGTGGTAGGCTCTTTAGAATAAAATTAAATTTTATATCCTCACTAAATTACTCATAACTAAATTTTGATACAGTTCACAACCTTACCCTAAATCTTAGATTGATAATAAAGATAAATAAAAGATTTAGTATTCCCTTAGCTAGATGTTGTATCTTATCACACCATGCATATCATCTTGTATCATTCTAGAATAGGGAGGGGCTCCATTCTTGCATGATAAGGGATATGCTTGGCCTTTGAGGGTAGTGAAGAACTCCTCCTCCTGCTAATCTAGCCCACAACTTTATTTTATCATACATATAGGCATAATTGTCCCAAGCCTTAGTCCAAAATGAATGTGTCAAAATGTTATAAGAGATAGTAAATTTTTTGCATTAGTCTTCATGTTGTTATACCAATCATGATCTAGTCTCTTAGAGAGTGAGTTTAGGACTATAGCTTCCTTCCTAATTGAATAATAGCCTAGGTATCTTGCATCTACATAAGACCGGCCTACATGATTTTAAAGCATAAGAGATGTTAGCTTGCAGCCACTCCAGATGATTATAAGCCTAAAAGAGTCGGGATGGGTCTTTCCTCTCTTGTGGAGGTAAACCATTATATCCCATTTCATTGATTAGACTTAGGTCATGCTTTAGCTTGCGCTAAAGCATTTTAGATTCAAGTTTCGAGGCTACTTATTTATTTCAGGCTACGATTGCAAGACTTCACCTCTTAGGCATTTCCATAATCTTATGTTGATGGACTTTAAGCCCTAGCATTCTAATAAGATTCTATCTTAAACAAAAAGTAAATTCTCTCTTTCAAATATGTAAAGCCTCATAATAGGGTAGACTGGAGCACTCACTAGGCTTCCTAATATCATGGGTGCTCCCTACTTATTCTCCTTCAGAATATGTAAATAAGTCTTCCTATTTGAACTCTCCCATTTAATTTTCATAAATACATAATCCTTTGATATTCTAGCTTTGAAATCTTTTGAGATACTTATTGATTACTTTAATCAGGAGTGTTTTTAGAAAATCTCTTTTTACTAAGATGTAATTAACTATGGAAGCTTGCTTCCATAGGGAACTAAAGAGCCCAGCATAAAATAAACCCTACTTGACTTCTTCATGTAAAGTAGGGGAAAGATCTCTGGTATATACATAGACCCATCTATCTTTGAAGTCCTTATTAAGTGATTAGGTCTATTGAAGGGTGATGTTTCCATCCTTTGAGATGATACATCATAGCTTAATGTAGCACTTGGTCACTTCAATAAGTACCCCTTAAGATCTGCATAGTGTCACTATGGCTCCAAATTAAAATACCACATCATCCAAATATGAATTCCTAAAATATATGTGGTGTCACAAATTTTTCCCATAGTTGTCACATGTCTCCCTAAGATCTCTCTCAATCTCTCTAAAGATATGACCCTTCATGATCCTAACTAACTCTTTTTTATTGTAGGAAGAGGGCTTAGGGGTTCTGTGAAGGATTTGCTACAATATACCATGAGTTTCTTTATTCACCAATCTAAAGTTCTTTCTACTTTCATAAAAAAGGGGTGAGGTGGAGAACTCACAAATCTAGATACATCCTCCTCTCTATGGGCTACAAAAAGTGGGTGGAATTTACTACCTCATAGGAATGGGGAAGTATCCAAAAGGGTATACCCCTCCCTCACCTTAGCTTATTCAATCTCTATCATTTCAATCTATTTTCTCTCCTGAAGGGTTTACCATCTAAGCCTTCTACCCTTTTTTTGACTTTTAATCATCAGTGAAGGCTTAGAAGTGGAATGTATTTCAAAAGTACTAGAAATAGGGAATCAAGTATCTGTATAATAAGCTATTTTACCTTCTTTAATGCAGAATCTATTTGGGTAACCCTAGGGGCCTCCATGTCCATCACCCTGCTAGTGGCAAGAGTAATGTGTGGCAATCTCGAAAACTCTAAGACATAATTCTTATCTATAAAAGTTAGATCACTAATATAAGTAAGAGTCAGCGGTAATATTTAAATCTTGAAAACTACTTGATAATAGAAACATCAAGTAATCTACTACTATCCATAGAAAAGAAAATCCCAGATGCAGCAATGAAAATAAGTTGTCCAACCATTTTTTGTTTTTAAAATAAGAAAATTGGTTTAAATTATAATGAGTTTTTTTAACATAATATATTTAAAAAAATAAATTTTGACCTATTAGAAAAATTCAGCCATTTTTATGGCTAAAGTTTATTTAAAAAGAACTTTATTTTTGAAAATGTATGAGTTATTGATTCCTCTTATTTTATTTCAACAAATATGGAAGTTTGATACTCCATTTAGTGGAAGTTGAGTATACTTTGCCTTGAATGAAATGGAGAGATACCCAACAAAGTGAAAGGCAATCTTTACCCATGAAAAGCACAAGTACATTACTTATGTATAGAGATAAAAATCTATTTCTAAAGACGGAGAGAGGAGCTGTCCCCAGTGAATTCACCAAAAGTCTCTGTTGGGAGTTTTTATTTGGAACACCAGGTAGATCTTGGGGGTACTTATTTAGGTAATCAAATACATCATTATGGGATAAATATAGTATCTTGAAATATAAGTATATTACCCTATAATGGATTCAATTATATAATAAGAACTCCTAAGGTTGATGGGTCTTCGACATACCAGAGATTCTTCGCATGAACTACATGGAAGGTTAGAACAGTGTTTAATTTATTGTAGGGTTCGTAGTCTCCTATAAGGGCAAGCCCCTATAGTTAATTACATCTTAGGAATGAATGATCTTTTTCTAAGATTACTCTCAAATAGAAAATAGACTTTTATTTCTATGGATTTCAAAGCTTTTATTAAAAGGATAGTTAATTTTGAAATTCAGAACACTTCAAAAGGAGGGGAAGTGTTTTGCTAGAGGCTAATAGGGAATAAGTAGGAAATGCTTTTAAATACTAAGAAACCTAATAACTTTTTAACTATCCTATTATTGGGCTGTATAAATTTGAGATTGAATTAATTATGATTTGAATTGATATTTTTTAAACAAATTTAGTACTCATATTCAAGTAGCACAAGACTATGGAACTACCTAATGGTGGAACACTTATTCCAGTAGGATGCTTCAGACCCTAAGTCTACAGATGCCTTTAACATAAGTCAGAGGCTTGACCTAATGCAAATTTTTTTTAGAATTATATGTTCTTTTCTTGCCAAAGGAAAAAATGAACGAATCCTTGATTTTTGGACTTATAACCCTCCTTGAAGGGTTGCTAGGTAACACCACCTATGTAATTTTAAAAATCATAAGTTTGTTCTTATGTATGCAAGATTACTAGGATAATGCATTTAAGAAGGATGCTAAGAGCCTAACTCACTCCCTAATCCTAAGATAATGTTTGGCATGTTATGCACCTAACTAATGCAATAAATTTCTTCTTTTGTGTATTTTAACTCATGATTTATTTTAAAACTAGGGGTATGCAGTTCATTCCTATAATGATATGCAGTTAGAAGTGGTTGTCGGCCAAATCACAAAGAGAAGGTACACTTCTCCCGAGAATGGTGATCATCCTCACAAGCTAGATGCCCACTTATGTGCAATGGGTTAAGCGCCCAATTCAATAGAAATGAATAATATGCTATCATGTTTCACAAAAGCTAAATATTTCAAGTTACTTTTAAGTTGTACCTAGAGATTTTATTAAAGAAAGATTATGAATTTCTCTATTTTATGTTTCAGTTGTTTAAGTTTAATGGGGTAGAAATTTTAATTTTTCTTAGAAGCATAACGTTCTAGGCATTTTATCACAAAAACATACACAAAAAAACCTAAAAAACTAGACAATTTTTATTGCACACTAAAATAAATCAAGCACAAATAATAAATAAAACAAGCCAGTGTGGTTGGGTGCCGCTATATACCCTAGAAGAAACTATAAATTGGCAATGGATCTCAGACATTATATAGCCAGACCAATAACTATATGTTTAATCTATGGGGTTCTTCTTCCAAAATTTCCACCTTCTTTAGATACCCTCACGGGCTTCACAGGAGAATACCAATTGGTAAAGTCAGCTCCTACTTTCCTAGACCCCAAAGATCCTAACCTTATTCAAGGCTTAAGTTAAATTTTAAATTTCAAAATAAATTTTTAATCCCTACAAAATAAATGTTAGGAAATACACACAACACACTAGTTGTCTATATTTTGAACATACATGCTTATCATTAATTACTTGGCAAGCTAGTAAGTCCTGTTGGGCTATGTTTAAGTACTTAAGCATCACATGCAAGCAAATAACATTTATTATATAGTTTTATTACAACTGTCCCTTTAAGCGCAACCCTTGTAGAAAATAGTGTTAGCTTAAAAAAATGCCCTATCATCTTGACTAGCTAGCAAACAATCATTACCCTAAAAAGTATCACTTTACAAAATATCACAAATCATCAACCTAACTTAAGTCTAAGGCCCGTGACCTAACAATCTAATGTGTGAGGAAGGGGTTTGTGTGGTATGGCTTTACTAGGCCTTTCATGTTCAACTTTTGGTTTAATTTAAAATTTAATCTTTTACTTTTCATAATTTTGCTTCATATGTATATGCCATTGTTAAACTAGAATTTTGAGGTATAAAGACCTCTTTAAACTAGTAGCACTGTGACTTCAAGTATCCAAACTATATACCATATGATTCTCAATTATAAAAAAATTTGTTTTTATTTTATTCTTACAATTTATTCAATATTCCATTGATTTGTTTCAATTTAAGTGATTCAATTGATTCATGAGTTTATTTCTTTTTTTAGCTTGACATTTTTATTAAGATTGAAATTTAGGTTTTAAAGAATGAAGAGTAAATTAAATTCTACTTTAGGCAGAACCCATTCTATTCAATTATCTTAAATCTTAATATAATGAAAATTGCATCCATTCTAAGGGTCAAACTAAGATCCTAAACATCTTAATTAATCTCTTTTAAATTTATTTGAATAATTTATTTTAAGTTGGGTTTTTTTGAATCTAGATTGATGTTTAAGTGATTTGATTAGGATTTCAATTCTTGATTAGTTTTTAGTTATCATCTTATGTTTATTGAAAGTTGTTTAAAGATTCTTTATACTTTTCATTTTAGTTTTATTGATTAATACATCTTCACTTAACTAATTAAGAATTTATTATTTGATTGATTGACTTAATTTCTCTTTCAAGGTTTAGAGTATTGTAATCTTATAAAGATTTGAATATTTCTTTTTAATTTTATTTCTTTTGCTTTGAGTAATATTTCCTTAGTTTGATTTATTGAAATTTAAAATGTTTCTTTAAATATTAGTTCAAAATTTATGTTATCATGATTAAGTTTAATCTAAATTTTATTTTAGTTTGATTTTCTTTCACATAAATTGTTTCATTTATATTTTATATTATTTTCATCATCTAACTTTATATTTAATCTCAGGTTTCTTTTGATTTGATTAAATGTTCATTTGATATTATATATTTTAATTACTTTATTTATTTGATTTAAATTGATCTCATTTATTCATTTGGTTAATATTTATGTTTATGAATTTGGATGAGTTAACTTAATTAATTAATCTTTAAGATGTTTGGATTTCATCTCTTAAAAAGTTTATTCTATTTTAATTTCATAATTTATGAGAATTTATTAACATATGCATTTTTAATTCATTAATTAGATTAATTTTAATGAAATATTATATATGTTGAAGCTTTATTATTTAATTTAACCTAATAAGATGAAATTGGCTTATCAATCATAACCTAGGAAACCTAAGAAATGAGCTACTTTGTGTATCCAACCTAAATCTAAGTCATTTTAATTTTTGAAGTTGCATAAATTTACTTAGGTTGATTAATCATTATTATCTTTTTATATTTGAACTTTTGTTATACATTAATATTAAATGGATTAATGAGTTTGTTATCTGGGTATTAAATATAGAAGTTAATTAAGTTTGATTTTCAGTTAAATAATTATCTATCATAGTCTTATTAATTTCATAATTCAAGATTTAGTTATTTTCTTATATTCTTAATTATCCCATAAGCTTTAAGTATGTAATTAATTGAATTCTTTAACTTTAGAGAGTTAAAAAAACTTTCTTAATTATTATGATATTGATGAGATGTTTTAAATTGGTTTCATAAAATTTCTTAATTTTATTATGATGTTGATGAGATGTTTTAAATTGGTTTCATAAAATTTCTTAATTTCTATATTTTTTTGATTTATTATTTCATTTAAATTATCCTAGAGATTGAAAATTCTATAACTCCTTATTGAGAGAACATTTGGCTTTGGAATTTTTATGGCAAGTAGGGATCCTTGCTAATTTAAATTTCCTAAATTTTCATCTTAATGAGATGTGCAATTTAATCAATAAAACTTAAATTAAGCATAAATTTGATATAATTATTAGGGATTTTAATTTTCTTAAATTTTCCTCTTCAAGATGAATCCATAGAGGGTTCAAATATGTTTTTTAGAGCTTTGGTTAATTATTATGATTTTCTAAAGGTATCTATTAACTTGATTAATTAATTAGATTAATTAATTATATTAATTACCTAACTAGGTCATGTTGGGGTTTATTAAGTTCTAGAGAGTTCTAATGGGGTTTTTGGGTTAATTAAGGTTCATTATAATGATTCAAGTTGATTTTATATTTTTTCCATAATTTTTCTGATTCATTATTAATTTAATTTATTAAATTAAAGCTTTACGATTGTAAATTTTATATCTATGGATTTAATTTCCAATAAATCCTAAGAAATATATCTAAAGTGTGTTTTAACCTTAATTTCAATTCCCCAAAGATTGAAATTGATTGGATTATTGGTTTGAGTTTAATTTGGGTTTGATTATTTTTAATTATACCCAAATTAACTCAAAAATAACCAAGAAAAATTATAGTTTTAGGGTTTATTGGATTTTTCTCTTTGAGATGAATCCATAAAGGCTTTATTTGCTTTGTTTTTTTATGTATTTTATTTTTTATGATTTTTTGAACTTTTTAAAGCTTTATATAATTTTAAAATCTAGAAAATCAAAATTGTCATTTTAAAATGGTTAGTGCCATGTGGCGTTGACGTGGTGCCGCTTTACACATTGCACCACATGATTCATCCATGCGGGATCCATGTGGATCCCACGTTATTTAATGGGACATGCAAGATTTGTTTTGACCATCTGATCTAAAGATCGAATAGTCATGATTTCAACAGTTCTTATATAAGTTTTAATCAAATTATCTGGCTAGATCTTAATTGTCTATCCCTAATAGAAGAAATAGATAATAGATTTTATGTCTTCCCCATCAACAGTGAAAGCCAAGCAATGCCCATTGAATCAACACAATTTTTGGCAATCTAAATGGCAATAATGTACAATTTTTATTGCAAAAAAATTGCAGATCGATTTGCAATCAATCTATATGGTTTGATCTCACTAGATCAATTTCATTTTAAAAGGTACCAAACTAAAGTTAAAGGTTGTCTAAATCAGTTCATACCTCATGGGCGTTGATCTTCGATAGTGGGGAAGTTTCTTATACCTTCGCCTCGATACAATGAAGCTTTTGGAGATGATCTTATAGAATGCCTCCCTCTGGATAAACATGGAGATGAGGCACCTTCTCCTTTCCAGTGGGTTTGGTTGAACTTTGGCTTGCCAGTGGTGTGAGAATTGGGGAAGAAGTTGATTCTTCTTTTTTTCACTTGAGGAATGTGTGAGTAATGTCAAAAAGGCTAGATAAGGTCTCTCTCCTTCTCTTCTTTTGTGACTGAGAGCTTTATCCCCATGGATAAAGTGAGTTAGATTTGCCATGGTGATTACTACCATTGGAGGTTAGCTCTAAGGGATGATAAACTGAATGAGAACAATCCAAATCAGTTTCAATGAGTGGAGGAGGAATGGAGGAAGTATCTTATGTTTTGGTTTCATGAGTGGAATTTAAAATTTTCTTCTTCCCATGCTCCACATCACCTTCCATGGAAACTCTTTGCCTAATGACAACACCTCAATACCTATTTGGTCTACTAATTAATTGGTCAAATCAAATTATGGTGAGCTTAAAAGGTTTAGCTAAGTTCATCGCTCATTTGGTTTGAATTTAATGGTTGCATTTGTTTGATGTCAAATTAGTTTAAGTGGTTTTGATTCTCTTTATTTTGATTAATTATTTTTGGATTTCAATTACTAATGATTGTCTAATGAATTTTGGAAGTGATTGATTCATATTAAAGGAGGATTTGGTTATGGCTTTAGGATAGGTTTGGCTGTTTTGACTTGAATGGGTTAAATTAGGTTTAACTAGATCAAATGGCCAATTTGACTTAATTAAAATTTATTTATCTTCCAATTTTGTTTAATCAAATGTTTGAGATGATTTAGATCAACTACTTTTATTTCATTTAAGTTTAATTTTGAATTTAAACCTTCATTCACCCAAATAGGGCTTAACGGGTTAACATGGGTTCAATTGGGTTAAATGACCAAATTAACCAAATTAATCCTAAAAATTGATTGAAATATGTTTAATTATAATTTTTAAATGATTTAAGATATATAATTTAAATTAATTTGGATTTAATTTAAGTTTAAGATTCATAAGGTCTATTTAGGCTCCTTTAGATTCAATGATGTAATTAATCTAACTAAAGCCTTATTTGATTTAGATTTATTTAGATTCATATTTAAACAAGTTCATTTGATGATTTTAATCTTTTTGGATGACTTAATTTGGTAAAATTTTGGGGGTTAACCTTTCACTTAGTGGGACCCACATAAGTCAACTCTATGTCCAATGATTGACCATCTTTGATCTTCATTTGAATTTAGTTTTACATCCATTTATGTTAAATTAATGACTTTATTCTTTTCATTTGATTTAATTTTATTTGAATTTCTTTGGTTTTAAGAGGTTTTAAGCTTAAGTAGGTTAATTAGGTTAACGACCTTAATTACCTTGGTCTAAGCTCAACTAAATATAGATTTTGATTGAGATGCATTTACTTTTTTTCATTTGTTTAAATTCAAGTTTGGCTTAGGTTCTTTAATTTAATTGGGTTAGGTCAAATCCTAGAAGGATTCACTATGTCACCAAGTATATTATCCTAAGTGCATAATCAGGAGGCTCCTAATTTAGGATTAAGTGTCCTAATTATGAGTTTAGAGTTGATGTTAATCTCATCCAAAAGTGAGGTCAACATGAAGCTATAAGACTACCCATTCAACTAGGTGACATGTTAGAGTAAGCTTAGTTCTCAAGAATTTAAGAGGATGGGCTTTGGATTTCAAAGTTATCTTATGTGATAACATGTAATGATGCAATTTATGAGTGACAAATATCAATGCTAAATATTGCTTTTCAATATGAGAGTATCTTATTTCAGCTCCTATTAAATTTTTACTTATGTAGTAGATGGCATTCTCCTTCTCTTCTCATTATTTTGAGCTAACAAAACACCAAGTGATTCCTCTAGGGCTATTGTATATAATATCAATGGTCTTCCTATTATTGGTCCCACTAAAATTGGGGGATGTAATCGATATTATTTTAGGCTATTGAATGTTTCTTAAAAAGCATCATCCCATATAAAAGGTGTATTCTTTTTCAATAATTGAGCAAAAGGTTGACTTCTCTCTAATTGATTAGAAATGAACTTCTTGATATAAGCCAACTTGCCTTATAGTGAACATAGCTGTTTGAAAGTCTTAGGCAATGGAATCTATATTATTGCTTTGATTTTAGAGGGATCAATTTTAATTCCTCTATGACACACAATAAAGTCTTGAAATTTCTTATAACTCAGAACAAAAGCACCATTTAAAATATTCATTTTTAATTTTATACTTTGAATTCTATTGAATATTAGCTCTTAAATCAATAATGTGCTCGCTTTAAGCTTTTCTTATGACAACCAAATTATTAATGTAGCATTCTACATACTTATGTATAAGATCATTAAAGATGCAGGTCATTGCCTTTTGGTATGTAGCACCGACATTTTTTAAATCAAATGGCATCACTTTGTAGCAATAAATGCTAATCGGTGTATGGATGGATGTGTGTTTTTCATCCTCAGGAGCCACTTTACTTTGCTTGTAGCTTGATGAACCATCCATGAAAGATAACATATATTATTTTAATGTATTATCTACCATGAGTTTTGCATTGGGTAAGAGAAAGTCATTATTTGGGCATGCTTTATTTAAATCTGAAGTTGATGCAAACATACATTTGCCCATTTTTCTTTTTTACTAAGATGATATTGATCTAGTTAGCATATTTTTCTTCTTGGATGAATCATGCTTCAATAAGCCTTTTGATTTTGGTGATTACTTTCTCCTCAATTTCTAATTGCATTCACCTTCATGTTTTCTTTACATGTGGTACATTAAGTTTAATGGTAAGTTTATGCATAACTACATCTGGAAATAAGTTTGACATCTCACTAAAATTCCATGCAAAGTAGTCTCTATACTCATAGAGTAGTGCTTTTATTTCCTCCATTTTTTTTTTGATGTGAGGTTAGCACTAACAAAGGTTGGCTTAGGTTCTTCTTTAGTGCCCAGATTAATTTATTGAAGTTCATCAATAATAGCTTGATTTCCTTCTTTAAATTCTTTAAGGACTTTCTTAAGATCAATTATCAATTCAACTTTAGGTGTATTCTCAATTTCATGTAGATCAACCTTTTATTCATTTGTAGCTTCAAAAGAAACTTGCTCTTTTTTTGGATATAAGATAGTATGAGCTTGTTGAAGGAAATGCCGAAGCAGTATAACCTAATCCCTATGTGGTGAACTTTCATATTCTATGCAATTTTGAGTATTATCCCCTCGTTAGAGCCTCTTAAATAATCATGCTTGAATATTTGATTGTATTTTGCTTAATATTGTCCTTAACTAGGGTAGATGAGAAGTATTGAAAAAAATATTATTGAAATGTTTTCTTTCTTAAAATCATCCTTTCCAAATAGTTCTTGGGCAGGATTTACAGCTCGCTCTTCTATTTTGTAGAAAAGGATCCCCATTTTATTATAATCTCTTCTAGAAGGGACATAGAAAAGTTTCAATTATAATATTTCTACTTTTTTGAAGAAGGATTTTATATGTGCCGTTGGAACTGTAGTTATTTTCTTAGCCTTGTTGCATATTTAAGATATGAGCACTCATATTAGAGAAACATGGGTTTTCTCTAATTATTTCATTACATCAGTAACACTCGATCCTTCTTTCTTTTGGGTGGTTAAGGCTTTCTTAGGTTAATAAAGTAGTAATTCTTTATCATCATCTTCTGTATAATTGCCAAGATGGGGGATTACTTTAAGTTATTTTCACTCATTAGTAATTTTTCTTTTTGAATCATCACATTTCAACATTTTCTTAATAGGTGGAGCCTCTTTTTTTGGGCATTAACTTCTCCTACTTTCTTTGGAATAAAGTACTTGACATTATTATAGATCTTAATTTTATGTATCAAGAATATATTCATGTCACCATCAATTCAACACTCCTCATGATTTTAAATGTATTTCATACATTGATGGAGAGTTGAAGGTATTCTTGAATCAACGGCCTACCAAGGAGTACTTTGTATGAAACACTAGCTTCAATCACAAGGAATTTAACTTTTGTATAAATTTTCCCAAACGTATGGGTAGAACAAAAGATCCTAAGGTTTGTTGTCCTTATTCACAAATCTTTGTAGGAATACTACACTTTTTTCTAGATAGTGAGCATCAAAAGCTAATATTCTGTGTGTCTTAGCTATTAAGAGAGTGACCAAAGCACTCAAGTCAATCAATATTTTTTATAAAAGTAGAATTGCTTTTTGTTGTGACATAAAAGGGTTGATTATGATTGATTGTCCTTAACAATAAGTCATCATCACAGAATGTGATGGTTACTGACCTTTGAGAGGTTAAGTTTTCTTTCATCCTCTCTTCAGTAAAGAATGCTTTATATTATTCTATATTTTGTAAAGCTTTAATTAATGTTTTTCAAATGTTTTTAGATAATATGGGAGCATCATTGATACTTAATAAAGTTGGTAGCTTGCATAAATGAGTTAGAACATTATAGTCCACTCCCATTTTGGTTGCCTTTTGAGGTTTAGCTGATGGTGAGGGTAAGACATCTTCATTAATTTAAATTTCTTTTCCTTTCTCCTTAGCATTCCTCTATGGTGGTGGATACATTCGCTTTCCACTATTTAATTGAATTTGAGTTACCTCTTCTATAAAATATTTATAATCAAAAGAAGTTTTTGAGTTCTATACTTCTTCATAATTTTTGGATAATGTATCTCTCTTTGAGTTTGAAAATTAGAATTTTCACATATGCTTATGACTTGACACAATTTTTTTGAAACCTCTTCACTAAGATTTTTTGTGCCAAGTTGTAAGTGGAACATATATTCCTCCAACTTAATTAGTATTCATGGAGATTGCTCAAACTCCTCTAAAGAGTCGATCATCTTTTATGTCAGATTTTGGTTTTCAAAGTTTTTTCCTTTTTTTTGATTTATAAAATTTTGATGAAGAAGTTGGATGACTTTTATTTGCTTCTTTGTATTAGACAAAAATTGCCCCCTATTGAGTAGGTGTACTCTTGGATCTATTTCAAGTTCCATAAAGTTTTTCCACCTAAATCCTTTTATGGTTAGAAGGATGTTGATTATTCTTTCAGTCTTCTTTGAGATGAAGGTCTCCCAACCACCTTCTTCTTTTGCCATTGGGGTTTGGGCTTTATTATTATTATTTATTTAATGTGTTTCGATTAGCTTGACATATTTGTCTCTTATATTTTGATTCAGGGATACTATGCTAACATTCACCTTCTCCTTTTTAGGATGCATCAATATGCTGATAGAATTCTTTTTTTATAACTCCATTCTATCCCATCTTTTAAGATGAAATAGTCTTAAATTGGGTGGCTTATAAGTCTGTGGAATGCATAATAGTTCAGATCATTGACTTTGTATACTTAGTCAAGTCAATGTGGTTCTGTCAATTACAATTCCAACTTTAAGGCATGCTTGAAAATTTTAGTAGTACATTCTCTTTTAATTGAATATTTTTTGGTCATTTTCTCTTAGAGGTAGGACCTTTTTTCTTATCCTCTATGGGATTTGCCACTTATCATGAGGTCGTTGCACCTCCATTTCCTTTTTTATCAACTGTAAATGTGATTATTGTATTCACATCATTTTTTTAAATCATATGGCTTAGGTTATTTTCTATTCTTAGAGGAATTATTATTATTATAGCTAGTGTTAAGGTCTTTTTGTTTAGGCAGCCTCTCAAATTTGGTTGCACGATCCAATAATTCTTGAAATGCAGTAATTATGGCCATGGATAGATACAGAGCTATTTGATCATCAATATTTTCAATTTGGAGTTAAATTGTATATTTTTCTGAGTTATTAGTCACATTTCATGCTCATATTTCTCCATCTTATGATATATTTAGTGACACTCTCATCTTTTTTTAAAGGTGAAATCTGTAATTATTACTTTCTTGGTTGGTCTTGTAAAGCTCTTTGACAAAGAGTGTTTCTAACTCAACAAAGGTTTTTACCAAGTTATTCGGTAACTGAACATACCCTTCAAAAGCTGTATTGGTAAGATTACTGACAATTTGTCAAAGCAGTAAGACATCATTTTCTCTTGTATTCTCATAAGTAGCTTTGAACTGGGCTAGATGTTATCATGGACTTTCTATGTCTAGAAAGGTGTTGAATTTTGACATACCTTGAAGATACTATACTTGATCATATTTAGCGATATATGATCAACCTTTTCCAAATAATTATTTATTGGTTTCTAAAGTAATAACCGCTTTAACCTTTTGAGTGATAAGAACATCCACCTAAGATTTTGTAATGACATCAATCTCTTAGTGAGTGCTTAACAAAACTTCTCTTGGAGATTCTTACCATTACGTTAGAGCTGTTGGCAAGTTGGGTAAAATATTCTACAAGTTGGGTAGTATATTCCACATGCCTCTAGTTTTGGCTGTTGGATTGAGCATCTCCTGAGGATTTTTGGGCGTGATTACTCTATGCAATTGTGATTAAATTAATCTATTCAAACAGCTCTTCATTAGCCCATTCATCTCTTTGAGATGATTGTTGAGATGACTAATTTCTTGATCTCTTCTTTGGAATTAAGATCCCATTTGTCATTGTAACCTTATTATAGCATCAATTAGTGCTTCAGTTTCTTCAATCTCCATTCGAGTTTCACCTTTAAGAATTTGGTGACATGGGCCCTCCTGATGGTGTTCCTCATTTTATTGTTCAAGTGCTACGTTCCAATTTTGCAAATGTTTTTTTAACCATGCAAACAAGTTTGACTTCCATGCATTCTATATTTTCATTATCTTCATTATCGTGGACATGAAGAGCTTGTTGCTCTTCATCAATCAAAAAGTCATTATCTTTCTAGAAGGGCTGATTATCTACATCATCAACCATTGGTTGACTATTTTTAGATTTGTGTGTTCCAATTGATGATGGGACATTCAACCTTTTCATTATCCAATTGAGCTTGCTCATAATAGATTATTTCATCCTTAATTACTTGGATTCTTCAAGTACCTAAATTGATCGGGACCTACTAATGGTGAATCTTTGAGAACATATCTTAGATGTCACATCCTGGTGTTCATCAAATGTAGAAAACTGGGATGGTTTATATTTCTTTTTTTATGAAGGTTGTCGAGACCTTCAATCAACTAGCCACTTAGTAGCTTTGTACTAAAAAGCTAGTTGTCAGTGCTGATCAAATATTAGACCTCTAGGTATATGGTTTTGCTTAAGGCAGGCTTGATATCCTCTGATATTTTTGTCTCTTTTAGAGTGGGACTTTACAGGGTTGGTGACCTATCTCACTAATTTCTTAATTCTTCTTTGAAGGTTTCTATTCTTGATATACTTTAGAACTTTGTAGATTTTGGAAGACATAGTTTCCTCATTTTTGGTCACTCTTATGAGATGTATTGCATATGTTTATTCCAGAAATAATTCTTTATAGCTCCTTGAGAGTTACTTCTCTTAACCCATATGAGAAGCTCAAAATTGTTATTGGTGAGTATGCTCACTTCCACTAGTGGTTTGTAGTGTTTTTTTAGTATTTACAGGTAGTCCAATAACTCTACAAGAAGTGTTATACTTTCTTCCAGCTCTCTTGGACATTTTAGTGCTCGAGGAAGATGCTTTGTGATCATGATTGCCTGGAGAAAAGGTAGTACCCTTTGAAATGGTGAACTTTTTTGATGGATTTTTGAGTGGATCAATAATGATAGACTTAAGTTTAGCCTTAATAACAATCCTCTCTTTGGCATACACTGTTGGAGTTTCCTTTGATAGTATATTGAAAATAGTACCCCTTTTAGAGTTTGAGTTCTTTCTCTGATTGAGTAAGGCCATAGCATTCAGCTACCTGGGCACATTAAGAATGATTACATTTGGTCTTTTTTCCCTTGTATGGTTGCATCTTATATGCTTTTAGAATTTTAATGTCATCATTGATAGGATTTATTATAGGTTCAGCCAGTATAAACTATACAACCTTAAAAATTGTCCTAAACTAGAGAGTGGCTCCAAAAAAAACTAGCATTGATTACAGCTTGAGGGAATCTAACCTTAGATCCCTCTCCCAACTTGATAATCATTAGATTTATTAGGCTTGCTATCAAAACTTTTGCACTTGATTGTAGATTCCAAATTAAGTTCTATTATATTTTGGGAACCTAAACTTTTGTTAAGAAATTTTTAAATTTATAGTGACACCATATATTTTAATTTTTCTAACCAAAGATGGAGAGAGAAGTAATCCCTAATAGAGTCACTTAAAATTTGATCACTTAGAATAAATACCTTTAAAGCTATCTGAACCATCTTTTTAGAATGTTTGGGGAGTTCATTCTTCATGAGGCAGATTGATTTATGTTCAACGAGATTTTCTCCAATATTAAGTTAAGGTTTATTTACATCTGGGCTCTACTTCCTATGAATGCAAGAATTCATAGTTAATTAACCCTCTTACTATAATAAGAGAGCACTCACAAATAAGGTTGAAAATTTACATATCTCTTTAATATTAATTAGTCTAGATGTGTTTTGTGAACAATTATTTAAGAGAGAAAAGAGCTTAGTCTCGATCAAGATCCCATGGTTGCATCATCTTGGGACTACATTATTTCAATTTAGGGCTATTATCCATAATGTCTATGAAGTTTGATTAGCAACCATGGATTGCCTCACTCAGATATCCTGAGTAGATTAGAAGTGTTGTGTAGGTGTTATGGTGCAAGCCAGTTTAGATTGTGCTTACATTACAAGCACATAGTAGACTTACATTTATTAAAATGATGTTAGATTATAGAGAAGTTTGCATGGTAATCATAGGACTAGAAGTACATCTATTAAAAATACAATTAGATTTTATAAGTTCACATGGTGAACAAATAGAATGGACTTATATCCTTTTAGAATTCCAATTAGATTTAAATGTTTACATTACAAACAAAATTTTTTTACATACATCCTTTTGGGAATACCATTATTATAGGAGTGCAGATGTTCACATGGTGAACATTTAAATTGGGCTTATATCCCTTAGGAATGCTTGTATTATAGGGGTGTTCATGTGGCAAATAGAAAGGTGTTTAATTGATTTATATTATTTTCTTATTCTTTTCTTATCCCTAGGGAATAATGCTTTGATGCTACAAAAGTAGTGGCATAGCGTTAGGGGTTCAACGCTATGGTGATGGGAAGTTGGCACTACTATGCCTAGAGCTCTCCATCTCAGCACAGGCAAGTCAGCCCTTTAGCACCAACAGGCAAAAATATAGGTCTCAAAATAGGAAGGCAACACTTCATCACTATAAATCTAGAACTAGAGGTGGCATACAGAATAATAAAAAGTAGGTTGATTGTTTAACCACTGCTAGGGTGCTGTCAAACTGGTGTCGCAGTGCTAGTTAAAAATCTGTTCAAAGAGCTAATCGATAGAAAAATGCATTTAATAAAAAAGGGCAAAACTATTGACCAACACTGTGATGCTCCATCAATGTATGACGTGCTTTTAAAATGTGGTCAACTACAAAATTAATGGTAATAGATATTCATACATTATATTTTTGACCGACATAGTAACCATCTTCGCTAGCTAACTAGTGCTTACACACTAAATGAGGAGTGCCATGTTATTGGTACCATTTTTCAAAAACTAAGAGGCCAGCGCTTCAGTGTTGCGAAAGCAACGTTGGGTACAACCTATAAATAGAACCGCTAGGCTAACAAAAGTTTCATTATAAAGCCTTTGTTTTTTAAAGAGCTCTTGCATCTTAGCTTTTCCTCCACTCTAGAATATCAAACATGCCACTCAAAATCATTTAAAAGTGTAAAAAATGGGCATCCTTGAGAAATTCTAGTAGATTTATCAATATGGATGCAAAGATGAGATACCAGCATACCTTCATCAACAAGCATCACATTCTAGATAGGAGCTTCCACAATCCGAGTGGGAACATAGAGAGGGTTATTAATGAACAAGGCTAGGAGCATCTCTCTTATGATAATGCCACCTGTGTTCTTCCCATAGTGTAGGAGTTCTACATCAACAAGAAGGATCATCTAGACAACTAAGTTTTCATACGGTGAAAATGAGTATGCTTCAATGGTACTTCTATTAATGCATATTATAATTTATAAAATTTTATATATGATCATTATCTTTTCTACTACAATGATCACATAAATTTTGATAAAATATGTAGTTTTATCACTATTAGATTTTCAAATGTGCAGAGAAAATGGTGGGAGAAAATATTATCATTTTTTTATCGCTGGCCTAATAGCCAAAGATAAAGCTTGGCATTATTTTTTTTCTATCAAGTTGATGCCCACTAGTAATATCAGTGAGATAACTAAGGATAGAGCTATTTTGAATTAAGCCATTCAAGAGGGCTTTACTATATATTTAGAAAAGAATATTTATAATTTAATTTGTACTATGCTTAAGGGTAGTACTACCCTGTTGTGGTCACCCTTCTATTATTTATTCTTTATGTGTTGCGGTTGGTGGGTCAAGGGACCTGGATGAAGAAGTCCTAATAGAAAGGGTGCACACTAAAAGAATGATTAAAGGGTTTGAATCAAAATTTGAAGTAGGAGAAAGCTCACACATTTCTTAGTCCAGATCCAAATCCTCCAAGACATTAACTAAGCAACTCTAAGATATTGGAGGAGAAGTCTCGGATTTAAGAAAAAAGGTGGGCGAAAGTAGCCGGTGGCAACTAGAGAAGAATTTTGATTATCATATGAGTGAACAACAACAACAATTTTTCTACATGAATAAGTTCAATTCAACACTCACTCTAATGTTTGAAAATTGTAACTTTAATGCGGGCCTAAGTTGAGTTCCTTTTCCCACAACGCCTTTTTATCACCCCTACATTCACAGTTCACTATAGTCAAACGAAGAAGAGGAGGAGGCTAAATATGACTTCTAGAATAGTCTTTTTCTCTCTTTCTGTTATATATGTACTTGTATTTCTCCTTTTTATACCTTTATAATTCTATTTGATGCATTTTTGTAAAAAAAATTTATTTTTTACAATAAAAATTTTATTTGTATCATTTGTTGACTGGTTGGCTATCCCTTGAAGTTAATTGTATCAAATATAAGTTATAAATTTAACTTAATAAAATTTCTAACTTAAAGAAACTTAGACTAAAAAGTCGACGCCTTGGTGTTAGAAAGTCAAAACCTTGGCATTATAATAATAGAAATTTGGCATTGGGTATCCATCACCTCAACACTAGATAGTAGAACTTGAGCTTAAAATCATAGATGATAGTGCCTATGAGCTAGCAAAGTAGTGCTATAGCACTGTTAGAGCGCCTCAGGGCTTCCAGCATAGCATTATGGTGCTACAAGTGGACACACTGGTCTTATACCCTAAGAAGATAGCATTGTGGCACCATAATTTAGTTCCACAATGTTGGTCAGGGCGCTTTGGTGCCATACATCAGCATAGCAGCACTGCAAAGTGGACATTTTGACTTTTGAACTTAAGAAGGTAGCACTGTAGCTCTAAGATTTAGCACTAGAGTGTAGGTCATAATGCATTAGCATCATACAACAGTACTGCAATGCAGCAAAGTGAAGCGTCAAGGTTCAAAATCTTGAGAGCTCAACACTATGGCACTATAGGTTGAAAGACACTATGATTTAATGGTTTCTACAAAAATTGGCAGCATCAATGCTAAGTTTTAAAATATTTTTGTGCAAAATGCACTCTTCTCCTTTGTTCTAGATACATGATCGATGGAGGGAGGGTTTTCGTCTCATGTTATAGCCATGTTCAATGGTGGAGATCTTGAAATTTTGAATTTGTATTTTAATGAATTAAAGCCTACTTTAATTTTTATTTCAGTAGCATTTTATCTTGGCAATGCCTAAAATTATTTATGTAATGTGATCACATTCTTCCCCCTTGCTTTGAATCCAAGATCGATGAAGGGAGAATCTTCATTTCACACTAGATTTAAGATCAATGGTGGATTTCTTCAAGATCTTTAGAGCAAGGAATCCTATAAAAGAACATTTCATTTAGATTCTTACCTGGAATATTGCCTTGCACAAGAAGGAGAGCACGTAGTGGTTTCCACAACAATGAGAGGGAAGAGAGTGGCTAGAAAGGGAAGAAGAAGAAGAAGAAAAAAAAGGGTGCTCCCTTTCCTTCTTATAGAGTCCAAACAATTATCCTTGTGGGATGGATGGCTACTTGTAGGAGTGATTTTTTTTTTTGGATTCCTTAAATTTAGGGGTAGTGGAGCCAGCACCCAGGTGCTAGGTTTGTGGTGTTGGAGTCAGATACCTCATTGTTTTCATTATAATTTTTATTAATATTATAATTTTTTGTTGCAAACAGCTATACTTCCTGATTATTACATGAAAATTTCTATGCTTAACACTGCTAAAGATATTTATGAAAAATTAATTACTACTTATGAAGGCTCTAATAAAATTGAGGATGTCCACATAAATAGACTAGTGCTTGAATATGAATTATTCTACATGTTACCCAATGAAATCATTTTCGATATGTATACTAGTTTATGAAAGTAATCAATACATTATATTATATTGAATGAAAATAGAAAAATTAAGATTTGGCAACTATCATAAGTGAAGCAAAAGACTTAACCTCATATCCAATTAATCAACTTCTTGGCTCTTTGATAGCACATGAATAAGTTTTAGCACAAAAAGAGTTAAATGATGACTCCCAAAAGAAGGACAAAGGGAAAACCATTGCTATACAGTTGGAAGATGAAATTGAACAACATGAACTCAAGTTTTGAGGTTGATAGCGTTGAAATAGCCATGCTCTCAAAGAAAAAAAAAAGGAAATTTGCTTAGAAAAAACTCAATTGAACGGAAAATCTAAATTCTTAAATTTCATACTTAATGCAGGAGAAGGAATTATTTGTTATAATTGGAAATAACCTAGACATATAAAAATATATTTTCAAGAAATTACTAATAATAGCTGAAAGAAAGAAAAAGAAGCAAAAAAAAGGAAAAGAACTAGAAAAATAAGAGGCCTAAAAATATGAGAGTGTTATGGGCAAATTTAGACTCGGAGTAGTTAAGACATAAAATGAAGAAGTTAACATATGCCTTATGGTGAACATAGACAATTTAAATGAGGTATGTGAAGAAACTTTCTATGAGGAGTTAGCTGATGCTTTTGATGTGTTAGCAAATGAATACAAAAAAATAATAAAAAATATAAAGATTTAAAAAAAAAAAGAAAAAAAATTAAAATTACATGCTTTATCTCTAAAATATGAATGCAGTGAGCTATGAACTAAAAGTAGTACTCTAGATGATCAATCTTTGCTTGTAGAAATTTTAAAAATAGAAAACACTTTATTACATGCATGATTGAATATATGTTAAGTTCACATTCACATGCTTCATCTAGTAGAGCTAGATCTTCTAATGCACCAAAATCATCTAAATATTAACCTTATGCTAATACAAATATTTGATGTAATTTTTGCAATAAAATAGTTGTATATCATTTGATTTCCATGGACATAGATCACAAGCATTTCCAAGATCTAATTTCATTTGTCTACCTAAAATTCGAAATTAAACAACACACACTACACATCATACATTGTATCATTTTTTATAAAATGTGGACCCAAACTCATTTGGGTTCTAAAAGTTGACTTTTAAATTATTTTTTTTATTTGTAAGAATAGCTTCAAAGCAAGATCGAAGAAACCATGTAGTGTTTTGAGAGCAAATGTTCAAGGCATATGATAAGTGATAAAACTAAATTTACTTATTTAGAACCGTGTGAAGAAGAATGTGTTATTTATGGTGATAATGTAAAGGTAAAATTATCGATCTTGGTTCTACTTTCAAAAACTCAATTACTTTAGATAAAGTGTTTATAGTTGATGGCTTGAAGCATAATCTGATTTGAATTATCTAATTACGTGATAAAGTATTTCTAGTTGAATTTCATGCTTCTTTTTGTGTAATTAAAAATAAAGAAAATATTTTGCTTGTAGGTCATAGACAAAAGAATATTTATTTCATTGACATTGAAATTTCATGTGATATCAATATAAATTTACTTTGTTTCAAAAGCACTCATGATGATGTTTGATTGTGGCATTAAAGGTTATGACATATTAACTTACATTCTTTAAATAAGTTTACAAAACTTTATTTAGTTGATGGATTTTCTAAAAATTAAATTTTAATATAATTATGTTTGTGAGGCTTGCATACATGGTAAACATTCGAAACATTGATTTAAAAATAAAAATATTGTTTCTACTTCTAGAACTTTAGAACTTTTAAATATCAATTTATTTAGACCTGTTAGCACTTCTAGCTTAGGATACAAATTTTATGGCTATTTATTATTGATTACTTTTCTAGATTTACTTGGTTTGTGTTTATAGGACATAAAATGACACATTTGATTTCTTAAAAAATTTATGAAATATATTCAAAGAGATAGAGGTTATTTGATTAATATAATTTAAGAAGATCATAGAGGTGAATTCAAGAGAAAATTATTTGATAATTTTTGTGGTGAATTTGGATTAAAACATTTTTTTTTCTCTTGAAACTCCCCAACATAATGGTAATGTAGAAAAAAAAAAACAAATATGATTTTTATTGAATGAGTAGAGCTATGTTAGATAACTATTCTTTATCTAAATATTTTTGGGCTAAGGTTGTTAATACTACTTATTATGTTATGAATAGATTTTACTTAATACTTATTTTGAATAAAATCTCCAATTAGTTGTTCTTTGGAAAGAAACCTAAGGTTAGTCACTTCCATATTTTTGGATGTAAGTATTTTATCTTCAATAATGGAAAGAATATTTTAGAGATTTGATAGTAAATTAGATGATGGAATCTTCTTGTGCTTTTCCTTGTCTGGTAGATCTTATAGAATTTTTAAAAAGAGGAAGATGATTGTAGAAGAATCAATGTATGCCATTTTTGATGAAATTGGTATTGATCCTATTAGCGAAGATTTAGTTGATGATGAGGTAGATGACTTTAAGAAAATAATTTTAGAAGAAAAATTTGATGATTCTTTGCCTAAAGAGTAAATATTTGATAAGATTCATCCAAAATACTTTAATATAGGAGATCCATCATTATTGGAGTGTAGCTATGGAAGAGGAATTGAATCAGCTTATTAGAAATGATGTTTGAAAATTAGTCCATAAAATCCAAGATTAAAATGTTATTGGAACTAAATGGGTTTTAGAAATAATTTAGCTGACTTAGGTTGCATTATGAGAAATAAGGCTAGGTTAGTTGCACAAGGGTACAGACAAGGTATGGGGATATATTTTGAGGAATCCCTTACATAGATAGCAAGACTAGAAGTTATTAAGCTTGATGTAGCACATCAAAAAAGGGAAGAACCTATCACTAAGACTAAGCAAAAAATGAACTTAGGAAAACTTTAGTAGATTTTATATGTGGATTTATATTTCATGTGTTGCATTATGTAGTAATAGGTATATATAATCATGTGTAAGTGTTATATTAGAATTGTGTTTGAAAACATATGAGTTTATGTATTTAATTTCATAGGTGTGGGTTTGGCACCTCGATGTTGTTCTTTGTAGATTTTAGTGTGTGGGAACCGAGAAGTTGGTGCTTTGGCACTAAGTTTGCGGCACCTTGATGCTGGACTATGGCACCGCGACATTGGTTTGTAGCACCACAACACTACGAAATGACAGTTCTAAATTTTTTAGTTTTTTGGTGGTTTTCTTTCTAAGGGATGCATCCCTTGGAGTATTGTACCTATTTAAACTCTATTTTTGACTTAATGAAAAACTTTTGACTTTGTTGTATGAAATTTGAACTCTTGGTTGGAGCATGGTGGCTGGTCGTCCAAGGGATTCAGTGATCTTTCATTATAGTCTCCTTCTAATTTGAACTCTTGGTTAGAACAACTTCAGACTTCTTCCACTTTGATAAGTGGAAGAATATTGGAGCATCTCTTTTTTTATCCATCCATTGCTGTCTTCACCATCATCAATTTTTTGTATCAAAGCCTAAGATTTAGAGTCATGGAGAATGTGTTTATAGATAATCCATATCAAATCCAAGCAAGGTTAGTTATATACTTTGAATTTTGTGTAATTTCTTTTATAGAATTAAGAAATTCACTTGGGAATGCTTACTTAAATATATATAGTAGGAAATTCTTTGATTGTTTGTGTTACTATTAACTAGTTGTCTCCACTTTTAATTCTTATCCTTTATCTACTTAACCTAACTTTGAGCCATCCTATTTAAGTGACAACTTGAGTAATGGAGAGTTCATTAAATCACCTAATCTAGATACAAACCCTACATAAAAATCAATATCATATAATAAAATATTTTATGTTTATTTTTAAGCATGATTAATGTTTTCTAATATCCACATGCTCCTTTGTGTTAATTGAAGGTTAGTAACTTTAAATTTTGTTCATCTCATTTTGTGTGTTAAGTTTAGTTCACCTTTTTGCATATTTGAAATCATTATTTGGAGTTTCATATTGCATCATTGGTGTTTACATCATGCCACTGAAATTCGTTAGTTTGGACCAATTAGATGACTTAACTAGCCTTTACTAGAAGAGTAAATGTGATTTTCATGAGAAGTTAAGTGAAATTCACTAGGTTAGAAGACCTACTAATGAAGCTCACTGGTCAAATTCAAACTTTGAGTACTAAGCTTCAAACCCACCAACTATGCACTATCTAGATGACTTAGAGCCCATAGGTGGGGAAAATATTGAACTTCCTAGAGATAAGTACCCTGCGAGAAGGCCAAACCTAAGAAACCCACTTAGAAAAGACCATCTTAAGATCCTTGACACATAACAAGAACAAAAAAAAAAAAAGTTAAAGTAGAAGCCCCAACATTTGATTGTGTTCATGATATCGATAAATTTTTAGATTGGTTAGCCCAAATGGATGACTTCTTTAATTAGTATCATATGTATGATTACCAATGAACAATATTTGTTAAAATGAAATTGGTAAACCATGTGATGATCTATTAAAATTGGTGGACTCAACCCAAATTTCATATTTGGATAAACTCAAATCAAATCCAAATAATTCAAATTGAAATTAAATTAAAACAAAGGAACAAATCTAAACCTAAATCAAAGTCCAATCTAGTCAACCCATTTGGCATAGGTTTGACTTAGGTGGGTCCCACCAAATCAACGGTCAACCCACCAAAATTTGACCAAATTAAATCATTACAAATGTTCCAAATGATCAAATAAACTTGTTTGCTCACAAATCTAAAGAAATTTAAATTCATTAGGCCTTAATTGGGTTCATTATACCACTTAATCTAAATAACTCTAAATGGGTCCTATTGGGTTCAAACCAAAATCAAATTGAAATCAATTCAATTTGATTACTTGAAATCACTTGGAAATGATAATTAAATATAATCCAAACCATCATTGGGTCTAATCTGATCAAATTGGTCATTTGACCCCAATGGAATCCAAGCTTAGCCCATTTAGCCCACTTTGGGTCAAATGGGTTCAAATTGAAATCCAATTGAAATTAAATGAAATAATCACTCCAAATCATCTCAGACATGTGATTAAGCATGATTGGAGCTCAAACGTAATACAATTGAGTCATATTGGTCATTTGAACCCAATTGGAATCAAACTTAACCCATTTAGGTTTGAATGGGTTGAAATGAACTGAAATTCAAAAATAATTCAAATCTAAATGAATTAATTAAACTAAAACTCAATCAATCATCAATTGAAAATGATTAAACTAAAAATTATAGGAATTGAATCGAAACCAAATACTTTGAATCCAAATCCTTGGATTGGATTCAAAGTTCCAATCTAATCGAAATAAATTTCAACTTGACTTCAAGCTCATATGGAGTTTAAGTTGGGCAGCCACATATTAGCCTAAAGGCTTTAATAGTGATGTCAAAAGCAAGAGGAAAATGAAACCAAAGAAGAGGAGTGGAATTCTTTGACCAAGGGAAGATTCCTACATTTTTCATCATGAAAATCACTTTGATTTTATCCAAGTAGCCTTCGGCCTTTGACCACCACTTGGTATAATAGTTCCAAGAAAAGAGAATGGAGAAGATCAGCCCTCAAGCCAAAAGGCATTTGGCTTCCTTCAAGGAGCCAAGGAGAAGCTAAGGAAGAAGAGAGAAGAGCCAAGGCACTCAGCCAAGGTAGAAAAGAAGAGGAGATGTCTTCCTCCCTTTCAAATTCTCATCCAAACATGTTCACAAGGCCAAGGGGAATTGAATCCACCCCTTGGCCAACCTTACCACTGCTGGTGGCCAAAATCTCGCCACATAGAAAACTAAAGAAGTAGCTTTGGGCCAAGTATGAAAAGAGGAGAGGGAGGGCCAATTCCCTCCTGTTTTTCATCTCAAATTGTTCACCAAGGCAAGAAATGAAGAAATAGACCCTTCCCATATCTCCTTTCAATCGGCAAGCCCGTAAACAAATGGAATTCGATGAAATTCAAACTACTTTAATGGTGAAATGCAAGGGAGACTCTCCCACAACAAATTGAACATTCCAACACATTCTGGAGGTCGAGGTGACATCAAAGAAATTGCCACCCCATCCCCTCACTATTGACGAGGAAAAAAATGACCAAGGCCAATGAAAAATTAATTCAAGGTTAATCTAGGGAGCAATCAACATAAAGACAAGTCAGCAAATTGCATACACGCCTTTGTCACATTCAAATGAAGTTAATGGAGTCAATCCCACCACCGATGATCACCAAAGTTGAGGTATGCTCCACCATCATACCTTTAATTCTTCAGTTTTGGCACTTTTTGAAAGAAAATTGAATCCCAAGTGGATAAAACTGCATGGATGGGTTGCAAATCGATCACTGATCATTTTGCAATTAAAATACCTTTAAAATTTTTTCAACAATAGCTAAAATTTTAATGAAAATGACAGATAGTGTCTGTCTCTCACTAGAGGTTTGCAAGATATAATCTTAGCCGTCCAATCCTTTTACTTGGAATGAACACCATGATTTATTTGAACGATTAGATTTTACCCCTTAAGGAAATCATAGAACAAATCAGAATCGTTTGATCTTCGATCAGACGATCGACATTCATCCCGCATGGCACCACTTTTGACGCGGATGCCATGTGGCCCACTCCTGTCGTGCCGTGTGGTGACGACACCACGCAAGCAGCCACGTCAACCCGTGGTTCTAAAATGTGAAATTCCCTTTTAATTAATCAAAAATCACAAAATAGTAAAAAAATCATAGAAATTAAAGTACAAATCTAAAATATGCAAACTTGGGCTTTATGGATTCATCTTGATGAGCGAAATCTATTAAAATTAAAATCCCCAATTAATTTTAGGTATTTTAGCCATAATTTGACTTTGAATGAAATCAATTAAACCTTAATTAATCATAAATCATTAATTAAATTCAAATAGAACCTTGAGGAACTAAAATTGATGTTAAAGCACACCATAGGAAAAATTTTCATGAATTATTGAAATATAATTCTTGAGAAATGAAATTTCAAATACTAAACCTCGATTTTAATAAAATAAATTAAAATAAAATGAAATAACTCATGAAAATTAATTAAATAACCTTAAATGAACTTTACAAAACTTCATGAACCTAAAAACACCAATGAAACTCATTGGAACTTAATAAATCAAAAAATTACTTAATTACGTAATTAATTGAATTAAATATTTCAAGTAATAAGCTAGAAATTAATTAAATGATAATAAATTGACCAAATGTCCAAAAGTTATGAATGAACCCTGTTTGGAAACATATTTCAGAGAGGAATCAACTAAAAATGAAATCTTTAGATGATATTCATTAAATTAGCCCTAATTTAGGTTTTAGTGAAATAATTAAAACCTTAATTATGCCCTAATTATGAATATAATCAAGGTGAAACTTTGGAAACATAAAATTACCATGGAACCCCACTTTCCATAAAATGTTTAAACCCAATTGAACTGTGGATTGGGAATTATTCAATCTCCAAATTCCTAAGTCAATATGAATCGAATAATTAATAATAGAAAATTCATTAATTCAAAAAATCATGAAGTGACTTGAAAAAATATACATCAACACGAGAAGTACTTAGGATAGTTCTGCAAACATCTTAAGTAAAAGAACTTAACCATTTATATACTTAAGGGTTAATAAAATCAATAAGCAATATTAAGACTAATTAAACTCTAAGTTAATGAAATCATAATCAAGCAACCCAATGAAACCTTAATACACAACCAATCTAACCTAATAATTGATTAAACATTGACCTAGGTGTCTTAGGTTAATATGAATCAAACTAAATGAATGAAGATAAATTCAAGAAACCTAAACATAACTCAAATCAAAACCAATTCAAACTAAATCAAACAAACCAAATCAAATCAATTCGAATGAAACAAATCAAATTAAATGAAATAATTTAAACCAAACCAAACCAAATTAAAAACTAAACCATGAAAGAAAATCAATCCAATTAAAAGAAATGAATAACTAAATTCCAAAGAAAATAATTAATCAAAAATCCAAACTGAATTCAAACCCAAATCATCTAAATGAAACTAAAAGGATTAATTAAGATACTTAAGGATCTTAGTTAGATATTTGGGATGGATTTTCATCTTAGGATAAAGGTTTCATTCCACAAAGGGTTACAATTTTAAATAGAATAGATTCCACCCAAAAGTGGGATCCATTCTACTCCTTATTCTTGAAAACCTAAACTTCACTTTAACCAAATAGAAGTGAAATGAAGATAAAAAAATTATTAAATCATTTGAATTGAAACCATCTGAAGGTAAAATTTAAAACAAACTTAAAACTCCAAATTAAAACTTGAACTAAAGAGGCCTAGCAAAGTCTTGCAACACAAGCTTATTTTCTTCACAAACTAGATTGTTAGGTCATAGACCTTAGACTTAGGTTAGGACATTTTTTGATTCTTTATGATTCCCTATGATGTTCTTCACATGTCTTTGTGGTGTACTATTTTAGACTACATGTTTAGGATTATTTGCCCATTAGACTCGATGGTAGGATGTTATTTCTAGATCTAACATTATCTTCTATAGGAGGCTATGCTAGAAAGGCCTGCTATCATAAATAAG
Source organism: Cymbidium sinense (assembly GCA_021442155.1). NCBI lineage: Eukaryota > Viridiplantae > Streptophyta > Magnoliopsida > Asparagales > Orchidaceae > Cymbidium > Cymbidium sinense. The sequence goes on from CM038227.1 coordinate 76,595,182, forward strand.
ATTTTAAAATGTTGTTTCTTGTAGGTATGCTTAAGTCCTTAAGCATAGCCCATAAGATAGGTGAGCTTGGCAAGAAAATAATGCTAAGTCTGTATGTTTATGAAATATAAATGATGTGTGCTATTTGTATTTTGCTTACATTTATTTTGTAGGGCTTAAGAATTAATTTTGAATTCAAAATGTAAATTTAAGCTTATAATTAGGTTAGGATCTATGAGGTCTAGGATAAGTAGGAGGTGACCCTACTATAAGATAGGTGTAGTTGTCCCCGATGAAGCCTAATGGATCTCCCTGAAGAAGTTGATGATCCTGGAAAGAAGACCCAAAGATCTAGACTTGTAGTTTTAAGCTGGGTTGTATAAGGGCAGAGCTCGACTACCTGTTTACTCTTTTTCTTGGGGTGTACAGCAATACCAGGCCATATTGGAATTTTTCTTAAATTAAATTGGCTTGATTTATTTTGGGTGCATAACAAATCAACCTACTTTTCTAGGTTTCTTTCTATGTTGTGCTTTTCTGTGATGAATGATGTAGGCTTATAGGAAAAACTAAATAATCTACCCAATTAAATTTAATCAAGTCAAACATAAATAATGCAATTCAAAACATAATATAAATTAATGACCTAGGAAATAACTTAAAGTTCATTATAAATAAATTAGCTCTTAAAAATCATGCAATCATATTGGCTCAATCTTTGAATTCAGAAACTTCTCCCGTTACACATATGAGGCATCTAACCTGTGAGGATGATCACCTTTTTGGGGAAGCTTGCCTTCTATTATTGATTTGTCCCATGACTTTCTTCTAATTGCATACCATGTAGGCATAAAATACATACCCATGGCCTTTAAATAAATCTTGAGTCAAAATGAATAAAAATATAAAAAATTTGTATTAGTTAGATGCATTTCATACCCTATATGATTCTAGGGATTAGGGAGTGAGCCTAAGATTCTTAAATTGATTTCTTAAAAATGTAACAACCCAACCATCTTATATTCATAAAACTTAGCATCATGAATTTAAATGTGCTAGGCGGTGTTAGCTGGTAGCCCCTTTAAATGGGTTATAAGTCTGGAAGAGTCAAGGATAGGTTTGTTCTCTCAAGTGAGAGGAATGATTAATAATTCCCAAAATTAAACTAGGTTAAGCATCTGACATGTGTAAGAAGCACTTGTAGACTTAGTCTCTGAAGCATCCTTCTTGGAGTAAATCTTTTACCCTTGGCATTTCTACAATCTTATGTTGCTAGAATCTAAGTCCTAGATTTCTAAGAAAATATCAACTCAAAATTTAAATATTTAAATTTAAAAGAAAATGATCGGCCCCCAAATACTTTCCTAAAATGGGTTAAATTAAAAAAGGAATTATTATGAAAAAGAGGGCTGATATGAATTTAAATTCAAAATAACTTATAAAAATTAATTAGGCTCTAAATAATCATAATAAGTTTCATGCTTGGGCCGTTCAAATGTTCCATAAATAATTTGATTTGATTTAGCAAATATATGTCATGAATAAAGAAGTTTTAATTCAAAACATAATTCAAAATAATTCAAATTCAAAAATTTAAATAAATGAATTTTTAAAATACTAAAAATGAGGGAATATTTTATGGAAATGTTTTGAATGTAATTCATACATTTTAATACACAAAATGCATTAAAAAAATTTGGTCAAAATAATGTTAAGATGAAGATGATAATAGGAAAGAGATGAAAAAAATAATAGGTGAGAGAATAAAAGAAAAAGGATAAGTTTAGGATAGTTCAATTTTCATGCAAAAAAATATGAATAAATATTATGAATAGCATGGAAACGATTGAATAAATTTTAAACATAATTTCTCTTTCTTGAACACACATCGAATGAAACTTATTTTATGCATTTGGTTAATACCATCCAAATTGGATTTCTTAATTAATAATTGCAATATTAAGATATAAAAAATATAAATAAATTTAGATTGATAAATTTAAAAATGAACTAATCATTTATCTTATCTTAGTGAGCTTTTCATTTGCTTTAATGTAGTAATTCCTAGAAAAGTTTCACCCAGTTCATGTCAAATAGCTTTAGACAATTGGTACGAAGAACGAGAATTTAAGAATTTTCTTAGACACTTGATTTTAACTTGAGTAGTAGCATTTAAACATGTATTTTATCATCAAAATGAATCTCATATGGGGCTCATGAAGTCAACAAAAAAAAGATTCCACCTATCAAACTAATGTTGAATGGTGATAATTCAAAGGATAAAAGTACTAATGAATCATACCAACCCAACTAATATGATACTGGGCTAAGGATGACAAAGATGAGTTTGTACCTTACCTAAGAAAGCCTCAACTAACAAAAGGATGAAAAGAAGCTAGTTCGAAAGTGGCAAAATAATTAAAAGAAACTCACATTTCCTGATAAGGTCAACCCTAAGTCTCCAATAAGGGTGTAAAAATAATTACAATGCTGAAGGCACACATAAAAGCCTAAACAGCTTCAAGAAATGAGAAAATAAAATAGCTAAAACTTTCATGTCTCCCAAAATATGTTGGAATATGTGGGATATTTTCAACATTAGAAAGCATGTTAAATTCATAGTGCCAGCTGAAGAAAAAATAGAGAAGACTGTTTCACAAATATTGACACCTCGTGTGTCAACAAACTTGAGCAGCTCAGGTATCGTTATTCTCATTAGCATGACCAGGACAGGCTTCCTTCATGGTATTTCACGTCCTCACAAGATGAAAGCTGTCAATACGGGAAAGACACTCTACTATGGTCAACATAGCTCATACAACCTTTGTTTGCAGGGCATAAAGAAGAAATCCAAGTTCATGGAAATTTTGTAGTAACAAAACACGTTTATGTCATTCATATACTGATCAATGAAAGTGAATTGGTCATCGAGATTTTTTTCAAAAGAATTATATGTTTTATCATATCATTATATTATTACATATAATGGCATAAAAAATAAATAATAGGGTTTAACTGAATGGTCATCACTGTCTAATAGCAACGTTACGAAATTACATGCTGTGCCTGTCATTAAGGGAAAGCCGTTTGTTCAAACCGTGATCTAACAGATGCACAAATGATGAAGAATTGAAATTACGCAAAAGGCGAAGATACGAAATTGAAAGCGCGATCATCCTAGCCTAGCATCATGACACTCATCATATCGTATTGATAAAATATGCCGGAAAGGGCAGTCTATTGCAGTCTTAAAAAATTTGTCATAGAAGCTCATAGGATCCACCCCTAGATGGTGTGCCTACACTTGTTAAATGAAATATGTCAATGGAGTTGTGATACTGCCGATTGGTGGTTACTAGATTTCAATTCTTTTAAATTAAAGACATTCTCTACCATGGCTCACAACTTAGCAATAGTAATTTGCAGGGAGACTGAAGAGTGGTGTAAGTAGGTGGGGGTCATTCATAGCAGTGATCACGAAAATAAATCGGCCTAGAGGGAAAACATTTATGACAGATTAACATAGATTGCTCATTTTAGGGAATTTATTATTTGATGATACCCATAATGCATCATTAAGGCATAAACATACTTATCCCATGTCTAATGGACGGATCATTATCAATATCATAAGACCCTAAGACTATCATGGGTCTTTAATATACAAAATAGTTTCACAACTGCCATGGAAGCGGCAGAGTAGTTTACTTTAAATTGGGTTCATGGTTTCTTAAATACCACCCTAATTTGGCACGCACACAACGCCTATAAGATATACCATTACATCATATCAGGACATATCGGACGGTACCTCTTCCAACAACGGACCATACTCTGGCTAGTCTTAGATAATAATGTTTATTTTAATGGATCGTCAGTCTACGCTAGTTTCCAAAGGAAAGCTGATATGTACTTCAAGCAGCAATTTTAATTGCTGAAATATCCATAACGGGGTAGAAAGACTTATTTTTTTGAGTCCAATTAGGATTCAAGTAAGAAATTCTATTGATACTAGACGTCGCCAAGGCATTTCAACTATTATATCATCGTCGCTTTAAATTTTGGAATTTAACAAAATTTGAGTTAATATTTTTTAAAAATCGCAAAACTGTGATTCTAAAATGTAAGACCATCGGAAATGCCTAGGGTCCGTCGAAGACTTATTCCAGTAAGAGATACTTTAGAATCTGCCTAAGTCTATGCGTTCTACATATGTCGAGGTTCTAATTCTGCCTCTTACTCTTTTGGAAATTATCGATCATTCCTTCTATTTGAGGGAATAAGTCTCTATCCCCACTCTTCCGGGTCTTATATAACCCACTTGGATAGTGTTTCTAGCTAACACACATAAGTGCATTTCTGTGAAATAATGATGCCAAGTCTTATGTTTGCAAGATGACTAAGCTATTGTCTTTAGAATAGAATCTAAAGACCTAGACTCACCCATAATCCCTCAGGATTACAGTTTTGCAAGGTATTTGCACCAGGGTAATGTACATTTTTCCCCAATCCTCAGTAAATGTTTTGGACTCATGATTCCCTTTAAAGCTTTGGGGTATGGTATTTTATGCCTCAATGCCATGCAATTAGAAGTCATCATGGGCCAAATCAATAAGAGAAGGAAGACTTCTCCCTAAGAAATGGGTCATCTTCAGTCGATGTCTCTTATGTGTAATGAGTGAAGTGCCCAATTCACGGGGTTAGAATAATAAGTTAGTATGATTCATAAAAGCTAATTATTTCTAATTTATTTTAAGTTTTTCCTATGTCTTTAATTTATGTGAAGTTGTAAGTTTTTTTACTTTTATGTTTGAGTTTATTAGATTTAAATTGGGTGAAAAATTTAGTTTTCTTAAGAGCCTAATAGTCCAATAATGAGAAAATAATATAGAAAAAGAAACCTAGAAAAGCATATTTATTTTTACCTTACACACCCAAAATAAATCAAGCCAATTTTAAATTAAAGAATAGGCCAATGCGGTTGAGTACCACCATACATCCCGAAAGAAAGAGAAAACAGATAGAAAAGGTCCGCCTTATATAGGCTAGCCTAATACTAAAGTTTAGATATATGGATCATCTTTCCAGGATCATCTTCTTCTTTAGGGACCTCCAATAGGACATTTCCATTCTGCTGGGAAGGGCACCTCGCTAATCCGCACTCTGGCCAACCCATTCTGCCAAAATTTACATTTCAAATTCAAAAATAAATCCTAAGTTGTACATAAATAGATGTCGTGAAAATACAAATAATACATAACTATTAAAGTTTACAAACATATGGGCTTAGCATTAGCCAGCCAAACCCACCTATCGTATTATCTGCTGCTAAGGGACTATTCATTCATAACACCGTAAGCAAACAATAATTAATTATAATTTATTTTTATAGCGAGTCACTTTTATATAGCCACCTACGAAGATAATGCTAATTTAAAAATAACATCCTACCAACCGAATAATGTCAATCAATCCTAGCCATCTAGTACAAGTACACAATAAAAGGCATTTCACATTACATCATCACAACAGTCAATGCATCATTGCACGTGAATGACCAAACCTATTCCGCGATGTGCGTGGTGTTTTTTGCGGCAAGGCATAGGCCTTTTTAATTTCAAATTTCAATTTAGGTTACCGCTTTTTTTTGATTTTATACTTTTAGTTTTTTATAATTTAGCTTCAATATCATTGTTATACTAGAGATTCGGTATCAAAGCCTCCTTAGGACGTTATAATCTTAGGTCTAGACTATATATATATTGCTAATCATCAAAATTATTATTTATTTTTTAACTTTTAATTTTAAAATTGATTTAATTTACCACGCAGTTTCAATTTAAGTGATTTAATGATTTGCAATTTTATTTTCTTTTTAGGTGCATTTCATGGGTGAGCTTAAGTTTTCTAATGAAGAATATTGAGAAGTTCCATTTTGGATGGAATCCACTCCAACATAAAGCGTAATACTTGATTTGGCATTGACTCCTTTGTGAGCTAGAGTTTTCTTTTATCATCCTCATAAATAGTTATGGAAGGTGGATTGGTTTGTTTGATTTAAGTTTTTAATGATAGAATTTATTTAAGTAGTGACAATTACTACTGAATTTGAGATTTGAAAATTGATTAATAAGAGTTTAGATCCCATCACCAACTTGGTTTAGGCTAACAGAGGATTAGATCTACTATCACCTGATAGAATCAATTTCTCTGATATTTCACTGATTTGAAACTCTTATTATAGGTTTTAGATTTTGTTAAGCCGCATTTCTAAGACTAAATCGAAGCAACCCGCCAATTATCCGCAACTTTAATTTAAGCATCAAGCAGTTAAGGCCTGCCTGTGCAAAAGTTTATTTGAGACTTTATGTAGTGTTTATTTATTAATTATAATATTAATTTCAGATTTTTATTTAATTCCAACTTAAGTCATGCCTTTTCGCCATTAAAATTTGCACTTGAAATTCTATATGCGTACATACGTGCAGCTATACTTATTATCTTTTATCTAATGAAATCATTGATTTTGAAAATCATAGTTATGATAAAATTCCTTAATTTTTGATGAAAGGAAGTCCTATGCATTTTGTAGAATTGGATTTAAGACGCTTTACAGGCCAAGAATTGCTAGACTGACAAACGAATGCATTTTGATTTAGATTCCAAAGATAGTTTAATTTGTTATTTTAAAGAAGGTTTATCCCTCATAGTAGCTTTCATTTTCCCCTCTTTTTTTATTTTACTTTTGTGTTTGTTGTATGTCATTTTACTTTTCCCCCCTTTTTGTTTGATGCTTTTATCTTAAAATTAGCTGCAAGTTTTTCTATTTAGCATTCTTAAGTCATTTCATTTCACTTTCCCCTTTTTCTAAGTCAAAATATTTGACACACAGCCTTTTGTAGGTTGGTACATTCGGGGTATTTTGGCTTACTATGCCTCATCTTAAGATGAAGATTAATTTTAGAGGTCTAAGTAAGATCCTAAGTATCTTAATTAATTCCTCTTAGATTCATTTAGATGATTTGATTTGAATTAAGTTTATAATTTTAATTCTTTTGAAATTTGATTCTTCTTTTAATTTTATTTTGATTTGATTTATTTTTATTTCTTTTCGTTAATGTTCATATTTGATATTTATATTTGTTTAATGTGTGTTCATTATGTAAACCAAACAATTTAAGTTAATGTGTTTCACCTTGTTTTCCATTTTGTTCAAAAGTATTGTTATTTTTTAGTTAAGGCTAAATCTTTACATTAGATTTTGTTTAACCTTATGTTTTATCTTTCATCTTTATGTTTCATTAAGTTATATTCATTTTATTTATTTATTTTGTTCATTTAATTTTAGAATGATTTGGTTTACTTATTATATTAGGATGTATTTATCTTGTTTACTTTCCAATTTAATTTCATTTGTTCATTTTGTTGATGTTTATTAACTTAAATAAACTTACATTCAATCTTAAGTTTAATATTATTCAATTTACTATGTTTTAAATTTATAATCTATTTATATAACTTGTATCATCTTGAATTAACTATTCAAATTTTATTATTATTTTATTTTCCTTATTTCAATTCATTTATTCCATTAATTTTTATAATACAAATTAATGAACTTAGATTAAGATAGTCGATTCCAAGTTATGATTTCATATAGTATGGAATAGTTCAATTCATTTCGATTAACTTAAAATTAATGATAATTATGTTATTTCAAAAAAAAAAAAAAATCTTATCATTTGTGCAATGTGACTAACCTTATTAAACATGATCTAAGATGTTTAAGGAAGGGTTGTTATTATTATAATGTGAACTAAACTTACCTTAGATTACTTTAACTCTTATGCTATTTTAAGTTCAATTAAACTTAATCTTATTAAGTTTGTTCATATTTACATTTATAGCCATTTTATTCTTTAATCTAAATGACTTTAATGTATTCATATGTTGATGAATTATAAAGTTTAGAGGTTAATGAATTTTTATTTTTTAGTTTATTAGTGGGTTTATCATGGTTTAATTGATTATTAATTTTGAAATGTAATTAACTTCCATTTTATCAATTATTTTTTAATGTTTAACTTAAGTTTAATTAAGTTCCTTTACTTTCATATTGCTTGGACATTTTTATTTAAGTGTTCTAAAATTAATTATGGTGTTTTAAGTTTATATCATATATTTTATTTTTTGATTTATTATTTTCTTTAAATTGACCTAGTGATTTTGAAATTCAAGAATTCCTAAGCCGTAGGTTTTTTACAGAAGAGGTCGCCTTGCCTCCCTAAAGTATCACTTTGATCAAAATTGTAATTTGGGATTAAGTAAGGTTTAAATTAGTTTATTAAAACTTAAATTAAGCTTAATTAAATGAATATTATTTAGACATTTAGTTTTTCTCTGTAATGCATCCAAGGAGGATTTACATATAATTTGTTAAGTTCGTTGATTTATTATGATTTATTTATTTAATTAATTGAATTCAATTTTAAATGACAAATTAGGTCATTTTATGATTAATTAGGTTTTAAGTGGGTTTTAATGATGTATTTATTTAAGTTTATGATGTTTTGGATTATTTCCATATTTTTTCTAATTTATTTGATTCATATTTAATATATTTTTATTAAAATAAAGATTTAAAATTAAAAATTTTATTTATTTAGAATTATTATTCAATAAATTATAAAAAAATCAACTAATGTGTATCATAATTCTAATTCAATTCCTCAAAGTTTTAAATTATTTTTGATCACTTAAAGTTTGAAATACCAAACAAAAATACCCAAAATTAATTGAAGATTTTAACTTTAATGGATTCCTCTCATCAAGAGGAGTCCATAGAGTGCTCATTTATATTTTGGATTTATATTTTTTTTCTATCATTTTTTAAATTTAGAAAATCAATTTTCTTTTAACTCATGCGATCCATGGAATCTTAGCGTCAGCGTATTCATCACATTTACATGTGGATTTGCATTAAATGGTGGCACGTGGATTCTTATGGGTCATGCAAGATCGATGACTTTGAAAGGAATCACTTAAGGGATTTAATCAAATGATCCACCCAAATCTCAACCATCCATTCCTAATAGAAGAAACATTTTCTAAAGATGAACGCGTCGAAATTCATCAGGAGTGAGCAATGATCAACCATTGGATTTTTTTTAACTTTCAATGAATGAAATATGAGGGACTATATGAGCCGAGTCAAGATCTCATTTCAAAACGCAAAAAGTTAGACGCTTAATGGATTCTCCTCTTGGGTTGATTTCACTTCAATGTGCTTAATAAGGAATTAACTTCTGAGTGTTAGTTTTACCTTCTTTTGCCAGAGTGATGATGCGAGTGAACAGTTAAAGGATCTACGGCGGGAGGTGCATGTCAATTTGTTTTAACTAGAGGCTGGCCTTATTCATTTCAGCCCATTTAAATGCTAGTCGATGTTGGCCTGGCAATACTATTTATGGTAGACAACCATATATGTGGAGTTAAAGATTAGAAAGTTTCATTACTTTGCTTCGTCATGTCACACTTACTTCTAATTATTAGCTTTCTTGTTCTCATCTCTTTCAACTCAAAGTGCATTATTTATTTATCGGTTTGGTTCGCTTTCTGTGTTCATTTTGTTAATATTGGATTACAAATGAATGTTTTAACAAATTTTCTTTTCTCTTTGCTTGGTTTCACTTTAGTGCAAATATTTGATTTTTATTCTTAATCAAGAATTACATGATTGTTTATGACATTTCCCCAAGTCATGGAATTATTTTTCTTTAAATGGGTTCTAAATCATCAAATTCAAATGAAATATCAAGATTGTTATCTGATAACGATTGATTTCCTTTAAGTTTAAATTACTCTAGTTTAGGCTCAAATAGATAAATAAACAAATAACAAATTGGAAATCAACCATCATCATTTGATTTCAACTTGAATATCATTTCCAAATGATTTTCAAATTTCGAGTTTGTTTAGGTTCATTGATAGGTCAATTTATATTTTAAGTCATGAATAAATCATAATCCAATAAGGTTTTAATTAAAGAACATCAATGGATCTAAATACCTTTATGGACCATATTGATTTAAATATCAACCTAAATTAATTGTCCAAAATTATTTGGAAATGATATTCAAACATAAATCAACCCATCATTTGGTCAATTTGACCAATTTGGTTATTTGACCCAAATGAACCCAAACTTAACCAATTAAGCCCAATTTGAGCCAAATGGCTCAAAATTTAAATTAACTTCAAACTAACTGAAATCAATCATTCCAAATCATCTCACACATGTGCTTAAACATGCTTGGAGTCCAAACATAATCTAATTGGGTCAAAACTAGCCATTTGACTTAATCAAATTTAACTTAACCCATTTAAGGTAAAATGGGTCAAGTTGACTTGGAATTAAATTAAATCCTCATGTGGCATGGGTTAATTGGATTCTTAATTAACTAATAAAAAATCAATAATGTTTTAAACTAAAATCTAAACCAATCAATGAAAAGAAATTTGATTAAAGCATTCAAAATTTAATTGAATCCAATGGCATAATTAACCACCAAATGAACACAAGCTTGAACCAAACCCATTCAAGTCCACCTAAACTCATCCAAATGCACCCTAACATGGGTTAAGAGAGATTGATAACAAGCTTAGGAAACTAAACCAATCCTAGCTAAAATCCAAAATGATGGAGTATGACATGGCAAGCAAAGAGAGTATGAAGTCAAATCCAACTTCCATAATCCCTCATCCTCTTTGCTTTCCCACCTCATCGACTCTAGACATCTATTAAATAGTCGATGACCCTTAGAGCTAGCCTCCAAGGGTAGCATTTAAGCATGGAAACCAAGAAGAAAGAAAATGGAATAAAAGGCTCTTAGCCTCTAATGACAAAAGGATATAGAGAGCATCTTGAGTCAAATTGACTATTTGATTACCTTTCCCACCTCATACGAAGTAGATCACATCCTTTGCCTAATTCACTCACCATCGGGAGGTCAAAAAATCACCAAAGCTGACTAGAAAGAGGCAGAGCTTGGTCTATAGGGCAATCCATGAGGACAGGATCCAATTCCTCTTTCCCTTAGCCTTGTCGCACCATTCTGAAGCTATTGGAATCAACCCCACCACTGGAGATTGCTGAAATTAAGGTACGCCATTAAAGCCACCTCTTTAGCTTTTAGTTTTGCAGTTTTTTGAAATGAGTTTGATCTCAAGGCTGATCAAATCATATGAATCCCTCATATTTCATTCATTGAAAGTTTTGGAATTAAAATCAAGCAATTTCAATGGTTGGATCATTGAAAATCACCTCGAATCGATGGACAGCTTTCGACGTTCATCTTTATTGAAGGAGAGATAATCTCCATCATTTGTTTCTTCTATTAGGAATGGATGGTTGAGATTTAGGTGGATCATTTGATTAAATCCCTTAAAGTGATTCCTTACTGATCAAAGTCATCAGATCTTCGAACAGATGACCCATAAGAATCTCACACGTGCCACCATTTAATGCAAATCCACATGTATCCTATGTGATCGAATACCGCGGCACCAGGTAAGATTCACATGGATCCGACATGGTTAAAAAGAAAATTCAGGATTTTCTAAATTTAAAAAATGATAGAAAATAAAATATAAATCCAAAAATATAAATGAGCACTCTATGGACTCCTCTTGATGAGAGGAATCCATTAAAGTTAAAATCTTCAATTAATTTTGGGTATTTTTACATTAATTTTTGTTTGAACGAAAATTTTCAAACCTAAATTAATCCTAAAAATTGATCAAAATAATTTAAAACTTTGAGGAATTGAATTAGAATTATGATACACATTAGTTGATTTTTTTATAATTTATTGAATAATAATTCTAAATAAATAAAATTTTTAATTTTAAATCTTTATTTTAATAAAAATATATTAAATATGAATCAAATAAATTAGAAAAAATATGGAAATAATCCAAAACATCATAACACACCCCAATGAACTTAAATACATCATTAAAACCCACTTAAACCTAATTAATCATAAAATGACCTAATTTGTCATTTAATTGAATTAATTAATTCAATTAATTAACTTAAACTTAAATAAATCATAATAAATCAACCAGAACTTAACAAATTATATGTAAATCCTCCTTGGATGCATCTTCTAGAGGGGATCAAAGAAAAACTAAATGTCTAAATAATATTCATTTAATTAAGCTTAATTTAAGTTTTAATAAACTAATTTAAACCTTACTTAATCCCAAATTACAATTTTGATCAAAGTGATACTTTAGGGAAGTTAAATTGGCAAGCAGCCCCTCTTGCCATAAAAATTTCATACCCAAAACCTCTGGCTTAGGAATTCTTGAATTTCAAAATCACTAGGTCAATTTAAAGAAAATAATAAATCAAAAAATTACAAAAATTATAAAATATATGATATAAACTTAAAACACCATAATTAATTTTAGAACACTTAAATAAAAATGTCCAAGCAATATGAAAGTAAAGGAACTTAATTAAACTTAAGTTAAACATTAAAAATAATTGATAAAATGGAAGTTAATTACATTTCAAAATTAATAATCAATTAAACCATGATAAACCCACTAATAAACTAAAAAATAAAATTCATTAACCTCTAAACTTTATAATTCATCAACATATGAATACATTAAAGTCATTTAGATTAAAGAATAAAATGGCTATAAATGTAAATATGAACAAACTTAATAAGATTAAGTTTAATTGAACTTAAAATAGCATAAGAGTTAAAGTAATCTAAGGTAAGTTTAGTTCACATTATAATAATAACAACCCTTCCTTAAACATCTTAGATCATGTTTAATAAGGTTAGTCACATTGCACAAAATGATAAGATTTTTTTTTTTTTGAAATAACATAATTATCATTAATTTTAAGTTAATCGAAATGAATTGAACTATTCCATACTATATGAAATCATAACTTGGAATCGACTATCTTAATCTAAGTTCATTAATTTGTATTATAAAAATTAATGGAATAAATGAATTGAAATAAGGAAAATAAAATAATAATAAAATTTGAATAGTTAATTCAAGATGATACAAGTTATATAAATAGATTATAAATTTAAAACATAGTAAATTGAATAATATTAAACTTAAGATTGAATGTAAGTTTATTTAAGTTAATAAACATCAACAAAATGAACAAATGAAATTAAATTGGAAAGTAAACAAGATAAATACATCCTAATATAATAAGTAAACCAAATCATTCTAAAATTAAATGAACAAAATAAATAAATAAAATGAATATAACTTAATGAAACATAAAGATGAAAGATAAAACATAAGGTTAAACAAAATCTAATGTAAAGATTTAGCCTTAACTAAAAAATAACAATACTTTTGAACAAAATGGAAAACAGTGAAACACATTAACTTAAATATGTTTGGTTTACATAATGAACACACATTAAACAAATATAAATATCAAATATGAACATTAACGAAAGAAATAAAAATAAATCAAATCAAAATAAAATTAAAAGAAGAATCAAATTTCAAAAGAATTAAAATTATAAACTTAATTCAAATCAAATCATCTAAATGAATCTAAGAGGAATTAATTAAGATACTTAGGATCTTACTTAGACCTCTAAAATTAATCTTCATCTTAAGATGAGGGCGCACCGAGTAAGCCAAAATACCCCCGATGTAGCCCCCTACACGAAGATGACACCAGGAGGCTGCCAAAATTGTGTCAAATATTTTGACTTAGAAAAAGGGGAAAGTGAAATGAAATGACTTAAGAATGCTAAATAGAAAAACTTGCAGCTAATTTTAAGATAAAAGCATCAAACAAAAAGGGGGGAAAAGTAAAATGACATACAACAAACACAAAAGTAAAATAAAAAAAGAGGGGGAAAATGAAAGCTACTATGAGGGATAAACCTTCTTTTAAAATAACAAATTAAACTATCTTTTGGAATCTAAATCAAAATGCATTCTTTGTCATCAGATCTGCAACTCTTTGTACAAGCAGACAGAAGGCGATACTAAATCCAATTCTACAAAATGCATAGGACTTCCTTTCATCAAAAATTAAGGAATTTTATCATAACTATGATTTTCAAAATCAATGATTTCATTAATTAGATAAAATTAGCTATGCTATAAGTACCTGCATGTGCACGAATATAGAGATTTCAAGTGCAAATTTTAATGACTGAAAAGGCTGTGCAGGCTAAGTTGGAATTAAATAAAAATCTGAAATTAATATTATAATTAATAAATAAACACTACATAAAGTCTCAAATAAACCTGCATGGGCCCCGACACTGCGCTGAGTGCTTAAATTAAAGTGTCTGAGGATGTTGCGCGGGTTGCTTCTCGATTTAGTCTTAGAACTGGGTCTGGCTTAACAAAATCTAAAAACCTATAATAAGAGTTTCAAATCAGTGAAATATCAGAGAAATTGATTCTATGAGGTGATAGTAGATCTAATCCTCTGTTAGCAGCTAAACCAAGTTGATAGGATCTAAAACTCTTAAACATACTCAAATTAATCAATTTTTCAAATCAAATTAAGTAGTAATCTGAAACTACTTAAATAGAATTCTATCATTAAAAACTTAAATCAAACACAATCTATCCACCTTCCATAACTATTTATCGGGAGTGATAAATTAAGAAAACTCTAGCTCACAAAGGAGTCAATGCCAAATCAAGTATTCTGCTATGTTCAGTAGATTGAGTTCCATCCAAAATGGAACTTATTATATTCTTCATTCTAGAAAACTTAAGCTCACCTTAACATGAAATGCACCTAAAAAGAAAATAAAATTGCAAATCATTAAATCACTTAAATTGAAACTACCCGTGGTAAATTAAATCAATTTTAAAATTAAAAAAGTTAAAAGAATAAAAATAATAATTTTGATGATTAGCAATATATGGTATATAGTCTAGACACCTAAGATTATAGGGCTACTGGTCTGAAGGAGGCTTTGATACCTCGAATCTCTAGTATAACAATGATAGTACCTATGAAGCTAAATTATAAAAACTAAAAAGTATAAAAATCAAATTAAAGTAAAAACTGGTAACCTAAATTGAAATTTGAAATTAAAAAAGGCCTATTAATGCCTTGCCGCAAAAACTCCCATTCTTCACACACTAGATCATTACATCACAGACCCTAGACTTAGGTTTGGTCATTCTGTGATATTCTATGATGTTGTGATGATGTAATGTGAAATGCCTTTTTTATTGTGTACTATTTTAGACTAGATGGCTAGGATTGATTGACATTATTCTGGTTAGTAGGATGTTATTTTTAAATTAGCATTATCTTCTGTAGGTGGCTATATAAAAAGTGACTGCTATAAAAATAAATTATAAAATTATTGTTTGCTTACAGGTTATGAATAGTCCCTTAGCATAGCATAATACGATAGGTGGGTTTGGCTAGCAGCTAATGCTAAGCCCATATGTTTGTAAACTTTAATAGTTATGTATTATTTGTATTTTCCTGATATCTATTTTGTACAACTTAGGATTTATTTTTGAATTTGAAATGTAAATTTTAGCTTAGAATTAGGTTAGGATCTATGAGGTCTAGGATTAGCAGGAGTTGGCCCTTCCAACAGATGGGTGTAATGTCCCCTGTGAAATCCAATGGAGGTCCCTAAAGAAGAAGATGATCCTGGAAAGATGATCCATATAATTAGTATGGATGTATATACTCAACCGCATTGGCCTATTCTTTAATTTAAAATTGGCTTGATTTATTTTGGGTGTGTAATAGAATAAATATGCTTTTCTAGGTTTCTTTCTATATTATTTTTCTATTATGTATACGTGGACTATTAGGCTCTTAAGAAAACTAAATTTTTCACCCAATTTAAATCTAATAAACTCAAACATAAAAGTAAAAAAACTTACAACTTCACATAAATTAAAGACATAGGAAAAACTTAAAATAAATTAGAAATAATTAGCTTTTATGAATCATACTAACTTATTATTCTAACTCCGTGAATTGGGCACTTCACTCATTACACATAAGAGACATCTGACCTATGAAGATGACCCATTTCTTAGGGAAGTCTTCCTTCTCTTATTGATTTGGCCCATGATGACTTCTAATTGCATGGCATTTAGGCATAAAATGCATACCCCAAAGCTTTAAAGGAATCATGAGTCAAAACATTTACAAGTTGGAAAATGTACATTACCTAGTGCAAATCATACCCAAAATAATCCTAGGGATTATGGAGTGAGTCTAGGTCTTTAGATTCTTTCCTAAAAGACAATAGCTTAGTCATCTTGCAAACATAAGACTTGGCATCATTGATTTAAAATGCACTTATGTGTGTTAGCTAGAAACCTATCCAAGTGGGTTATAAGACCAGAAGAGTCAGGGATAGGCTTATTCCCTCAAATGAAAGGAATGACTGATAATTTCCAAAAGTAGAACTAGGTCGAGCCTCTGACATATGTAAGAAGCACTTATAGACTTAGGTTCTAAAGTATCTTACTGGAATAAGTCTTCAACCCTAGGCATTTCCGTAGTCTTCTGTTGCTAGAATCTAAGTTTTGATTTTTAAAAAAATATTAACTCAAATTTTAAATTAAATTCCAAAATTTAAAGCGCAATGATATAATAGTTGAAATGCCTTCTGGCATCCTAGTATCAACAGGAATTTCTTACTTAATCCTAATTGGACTCAAAAAATAAGTCTTTCTACTTTGGATATTTCCTAATTAAAATTTCAGCATATCATTTCCTTTGGAAACTAACTTAGAAATCCATTAAAAAATAGCTTATTTCTTTAACTAAGAGTATTCTTTGGAAGAGGTCCTCCATTCCTAAGATGTAATTAATTATAAAAGCTTTCCTTTATAAGAAACCATGAACCCAATTTAAAGTAAACCCTACTCTACTTCCCATGTAGTTCAGGGGAAACTATTTTGTATATTAAAGACCCATTAGTCTTAGGAGTCTTTTATTAAATGATCAAATCCATTATAGGATAATATGTTTATGCCTTAATGATGCATTTGATCATCCAAATAAAAAATTCCTAAAATCAATCTATGTGGTGTCATAAATGTTTTCCCTCAGAGGCGATTTATTTTGTCGTGTAACTATTCACACACACACACACACACACCACTCTTCAGTCCTCCCTAAGGAAATTACTATTACTAGGGTGGAGATGGTGGAATTCTTAATTTAAAAAAATTGAGAATTAGTGATAACACATCGACGCTGGTATCACAACTCCGTGACACTATTTCATTTAATTGGGCAACCATCAGGGGTGGTTTGAGCTTCTAGATTTTTTAAGGCTACAATAATGCCTAGGCACTACGATTGTAGTGTCATGATGCCCTAGGCTAGGATGTGTAATTTTTATCTTTTTTCATTCAATTCTTCATCATTTTTTCTTTAGATGCGAACAAACTTTCCCCTTAATGAATGTGTCATGTTGATTAGACATGATGCATTCATTATTTTTTCTTATTTATTTTTTATGATTATATATAATAATATAATGATATGACAAAACATATAATCTTTTAAAAAAATCTCTAATCACTTTCATTGATCATATATATGAATGACATAAAGTGTTTGCTACTACAAAAATTTTAACTTGGATTTCTCTAATACAAACAAAGGTTGTATGAGCTATGTAGGCCATAGTAGAGTGTCTTTCCCTTACCTCATAAAAATACTGAAGGGAAGCTTCCTAGTCATGTGCTAATGAGAAAAGAAGCTGCTCAAGTTTGGACACCTGAGTGTCTATTTGTGAGCAGTCCTCTTCTATGACTATGATAACATGTCTAACCATAGATATCCTTTCCAACATATTTTATCTCTAATAGATACCATTGATGAGTTTTCTAGTTTCAGTGATCACTTGCTTTCCAATTTCTAATTGCATTCACTTGGTGCATGCTTTATTGGTTGTGCATCTTGTTTAATGGCAAGTTTATTTAAAACCACATCATGTGATAGGCCTAGCATTTCACTGTAATTTCATGTGAAGCAATCATTATATTCATAGAGTAGTGCTTTAAGTTCCTCCAATCTTTTTTATGTGAGTTTAGTACTAACAAAGGTTGGCCTAGGCTCTTCTTTTACCTAGGTTAATTTCTTAGAGTTCAACAATAATGGCTTGATTTCCTTCCTCAAATTCTTTTGGGGACTTTTTGAGGTCAATGATTAATTCTTCTTCAAGTATATTCGTATTGCAAACATTCTTTTGTTCCTCTGGAGTTTCCATAGGGATTTTTCTTCTTTATCTACTGTGGTATAGCATGAACTCATTGAAAGAGATACTTATGCAATATATCTTAACCCCCATGTGGTAAACTTTTCATATCCTATGGGAGTTTGAGTATTATCTCCTTATCAGAACCTCTTAAACAACTAAGCTTGAATGCTTGATTATATAGGCAGAATGTTATTTTTAACCAATTTCTTTAGAGCTGGTGAGAAGTATTCAGGAATCATTATTGAAATATCTTCTTCCTCAAAATATTTTTCTTCCAACAACATTAGCGTGGGATTTAAGGTCTCTCTGGTGTTGTTGATGAGAATCCCATATTCGTTATAGCTTTTTTTAGGAGGAACATAGAAAGTTTTAGCTATTTTATTTTCTCATTTCTTGAAGCTGTTTAGGCTTTTATGTGTGCCTTCAGCATTGTAATTATTTTTACACCCTTATTGGAGACTTAGGGTTCAGGTACCCTTATCAGAGAAATGTGAGTTTCTTTTAATTATTTTGCCACTTTACTGGAACTAGCTTCTTTTATCCTTTTGTTAGTTGAGGCTTTCTTAGGTTGGTAAGGTACAAACTCATCTTTGTCATCCTTAGTATCACTGCCAAAGTATCATATTAGTTGGGTTGGTATGATTCATTAGTACTTTTATCCTTTGAATTATCACCATTCAACATTAGTTTGATAGGTGGAGACCCTTATTTTTGTTGACTTCATGAGCCCCACCTCATATGAGATTCATTTTGATGATAAAAATACATGTTTAAATGCTACTACTCAAGTTAAAATCAAGTGTCTAAGAAAATTCTTAAATTCTCAGTTCTTCAGCCAATTCAGAATGCTAAAGCTATTTGACATGAACTGGGTGAAACTTTTTCTAGGAATTACTACATTAAAGCAAATGAAAAGCTCACTAAGATAAGATAAATGATTAGTTCATTTTTAAATTTATCAATCTAAATTTATTTATATTTTTATATCTTAATATTGCAATTATTAATTAAGAAATCCAATTTGGATGGTATTAACCAAATGCATAAAATAAGTTTCATTCGATGTGTGTTCAAGAAAGAGAAATTATGTTTAAAATTTATTCAATCGTTTCCATGCTATTCATAATATTTATTCATATTTTTTTTGCATGAAAATTGAACTATCCTAAACTTATCCTTTTCTTTTATTCTCTCACCTATTATTTTTTTCATCTCTTTCCTATTATCATCTTCATCTTAACATTATTTTGACCAAATTTTTTAATGCATTTTGTGTATTAAAATGTGTGAATTACATTCAAAACATTTCCATAAAATATTCCCTCATTTTTAGTATTTTAAAATTCATTTATTTAAATTTTTGAATTTGAATTATTTTGAATTATGTTTTGAATTAAAACTTCTTTATTCATGACATATACTTGCTAAATCAAATCAAATTATTTATGGAACATTTTGAACGGCCCAAGCATGACTTATTATGATTATTTAGAGCCTAATTAATTTTTTATAAGTTATTTTGAATTTAAATTCATATCAGCCCTCTTTTTCATAATAATTCCTTTTTTAATTTAACCCATTTTAGGAAAGTATTTGGGGGCCGATCATTTTCTTTTAAATTTAAATAAACTTATTTATTATTTAAATATTCAATAAGTATATAATATAATCAGCCTTGATCTTAATTGATTCATACATTAATTTAAGAATTTCCTAATTATGTTAGGATGGTTTTATTTTATAATATAATGTTTTAGATTGGATGTTAGGATTGTTTGTGTGTTGACTAGATGTTAGGTCATTAATAGCCTAATGATGTCTTCTGTAGGGGATTGTGCTAATGGGGATATTGTAATAGTAAGTAAATATAAATATTATTACTTGTAGGTGCTTCTTATGCCCTTAAGCTTAATTCAATTAGGACAGGTGGGCTTGGCTACCTAAGTGTAAGGTGTTAAGTCTAAATATGTGAAATATAATTGCTTGGATTGTATGCTTATTTAGCTAACATCTATTTATAGGTGTAGTTAGATTTTAATTTTTTTTATAAATATATAGTTTTTGTAATAGGATTAGGATTAGTGTTATGGGGTTTAAGATGAGCAGTGGCTAGAGGCAAAGACTTGGGAGGCCCTATGAAGCCTGAGCAAATTAATCCAAAAGAAGGAAAGAAGGACAAAAGATTGAAGACCCTCATAACATTTATTTTTAATTGTAATATCCAATTATAATCCAGGTTGTATAAGGGTAGAGCTCGCTTCTCAATTTCTTTTCCTTTCTAGGGTGTACGGCGGTACCCAACCACACCGGCCTCTTATTCTTTTACAAAATTTATATGTTTGATTGTTATGATTAGATTGTGCAATAAAAATGACATGCTCTCCATAGGTTTCTTAAAGTGTGATGATTTGATGTATGGCTTGGATGCGATAGGCTCTTTAGGATAAAATTAAATTTTCTACCCTCACTAAAAAAACTCATAACTAAATTTTAGTACAACTAATAACCACATTTTAACTCCTAGGCTCTTAATCAAGATAAATAAAATATTTAGAAACCACATTAGCTGAATGTTGTATGTTATCACACCATGCATTTTATATTGTGTCACTCTTGAATAGGGAGGGTCTCCACTCTTACATGATAGGGGAAATGCTTGACCTTTGAGGGAAATCCCTTATAGTGGAGAATACCTCCTCTAACTAATTTATCCCATGACTTAATTTCATCATGCATATAGGTATAATTATCCCAAGCCTTGGTTCAAAATGAATGTGTAAAATGGTTTATAAAGTTGTAAATTTTCACATTAGTCTAAGTCATGTTTTCATACTAATCATGTTCTAGTCTCTTAGGGAGTGAGTTTAGGATTCTAGCTCCTTTACTAATTAAATAATAGCCTAGCTATCTTGCATCTACATAAGACTAGCCTACATAGTTTTAAAGCATAGGAGGTGTTAGCTTGTGGTCACTCCAGACGATTGTAAGTCCAGAAGAGTCAGGACATGTCTATTCTCTCTTATCATGGTAAACCATCATGTCCCATTTTCTCGATTAGACTTAAGTCATGCTTCTAACTTGTGCCAAAGCATTTTTGATTTAAGTTCTACAGCTATTTATTTCTTTCAAGCCATGAGCATAAGTCCTCACCTCTTAGGCATTTTCACAATCTTGTGTTATTGAACTATAAACTCTATCATTCTAATAAAATTCCAATTTAAATAGAAAAAGATTTTCCCTTTTTAAATTGTAAAGCCTTATTATAGGGTAGATTGAAGCACTCACTAGGCTTCCTAGTATCACGAGTGCCTCCTACGCATTCTCCTTTAGAATTAGTATAAGTCTTTCTACTTGAATGTTACCATTTGATTTCCAAAAACACCCTACTCATTTGATAGTCTATCTTTAAAATCTTTAGAGATACTTATTGACTACTTTAATCAAAATTATTCTTGAAAAATTCCTATTTATAAGATTAATTAACTATGGAAGCTTGTTTCCATAGGGAACTAAAGAACTTGGCATAAAATAAATCCTACTTTACTTCTTCATGTAAAGTAGGGGAAAGAAATCTAGTACATATGTAGACCCATCTACCTTATGAGTCCTTATTAGGTGATTAGATCCATTATGAGGTGATATTTCTATCTTCTCTGATAGTACATCATACTTTAATGTTGCACCCAAACACTTCAATAACTATCCCCTGAGATCTGTGTAGTGTCCCTAGGGCTCCAAATTAAAACACTACAGTCTAAATGAGGGTTATCTCCAAGTCACTCCTTAGAATTGGCCAATTAGCTCAAATAGTTGATTTTCCAAAATTTTAGTGGACATATGGAGATGAATTATAAGGTGATTCAGATTAAACCTGATTAGCATTTATAAAAACTACCTTCTACAAGGACAGAAGACACACATTTAATTCATTAATCGACCCTTGCCTAAGGTCAATAAGACATTCTATTGGGATGATTTTTCTTATATCTATCCTATTTACAATTTTCTTTTGTGTTGACTATTTTTTAGATTGCAATTCAAGTTTCAATCATAGCGATAAGGGAAAATAGGTAAGACTATGCCCACTTCCTTTGAATTAGATTTTCTCAGGATTTTAAAGGAACTCCTTCATTTCAATATACATCCTTAGGTGATTTTTACCCTAAAATGTATTAAAATAAAGAGGAATCAATTTAAGACCCTATCCTATTTTTTTTAAGCTTTAATACAAAGCAAAAGTAAAAAAAAAATCAAGAATAGATTTAACTTTAAGATTTACATATAAATATATATTTTTTGAATTTGAAATGATTTTCAAAAGTTTTTTGCCATAATGGAATGATATTAAATCTATCTTGACCAAACTCAGGCTAACAAAAATGACTTTATTTTTATTTCATTTTTTATTTTTATTTTAAAAGAGTTAGTTCTAGGACCCATTCATTTAACTGTGGCAAACAAAGAGTTCTAGAACCTCAGTTCAAGATGTTGGATGAGCTCAACCAAGAATGAAATGGAGATGCATCCTACAAAAAGAAAGAAAATCTTGACCTGTGAGTGGCACAAGTACACTATTGATATATAGAAATAACAGCTTATTTCTAAAGATGGAGAGAGGAACCATTCCCCAATGAAATTGCCAGAAAATATCTTTATGTGGAAAATGTATGACACCACATATAGCTTAGGAATTTCTTATTTGGATGATCAAATGTATTTTTAAGAAGGAAACATATTATCCTATAATGGGTCTTTCATGTACCATAGAGTTTTCCCCTGAAATACATGAGAAGTAGAATTGGGTTTATTTTTAATTGGGTTCATGGTTTCTTATAAGGGTAAGCCCTTATAGTTAATTACATCTCAAAAATAAGGGTCTCTTCATAATAATACACTCAATTAAAGAAATAATATATTATTTCTATGAATTTCAATTAGGAATGATTCAAAGTGGAAAAAGTTCTTTTAGGAGCCCAATCAGGATGAAGTAGGAAATGCCTATTGATATCAGGATGGGCTTTGAATTTTAGAATTTAGTTTAGATTATAATTTGACATTTTCATAGAAATTTATGGGTTAGATTCTACAAGCACAAGGCTATAGCAATGCTTAGGGTTGAAGACTTACTCCAAGGAGGATGCTTTAGAGCCTAAGTCTATAATTGCTTCTAACATAAGTCAGATGCTCTACCTAGTTTTATTTCTAGGAATTATCAGTCATTCCTCTCACTTGATGGAACAAACCTATTTTTAACACTTAAGGACTTATAACCCACCTCAAAAAGCTACCAGTTAACACCACCTAAGCACATTTTAAATAGATAATGCTAAGTCTTATATATGCAAGATGGCTAGGTTTTTCTCTTTTAGGAAAGAGTCTAAGAACCCTAGACTCACTCCCTAATCCCTAAGATCATGTAGGACATGAATTTTACCTAACTAATGTACATTTTTTTAGATTTTTAGATATTTTGATTCAAGATTCTTTTAAGGTATTATGTATGCATTTTTATGTTTAAATCTCATGCCATTAGAAAGGTTATGGGCCAAATTAATAAAAAAAAAGTCAAACTTCCCTAAGAAGGCTATCATCCTCATAGGTCAGATGCCTCTTTTGTGTAATAAGTAAAGTGCCCAATTTAAGAATTGATAGCAATATGATTTCATGATCTTCAAGAGCTAATTATTTTTAGTTGATTTTAAGTTATTCATAGGGCATTAATTTATGCAAGGTTTCAAGCTTTCTTTACTTTTTGTTTTAATTGATTAAATTAATTGGGTAGAAAATTTAATTTTCTCTATAAACTTACGTCTAGGTAGTCATCACAGAAAGCATAACATAGAAAGAAACATAGAAAAATAGTTTGATTTTATTGTGCACCCAAAATAAATCAAGCAAATTTTAATTAACAAAAGGCCAATTGGATGGGTAACACTATACACCTCAAAAGAAAGAGCAAATGGGCAGTCGAGCTCTGCCCTTATACAGCTCAGCCTAGAACTATAGTTTAGATCTATAGGTCTTCTTTGTAAAAATCATTTCCTTCTTCCAGGACCTCCATTGGGCTTCACAAGGGACCACTGCAACCATCTGCTAGTAGGATTAGCTCTTGCTACTCCTAAACCCCATAGATCTTAACCTAATTCTAAGCTCAAATTTATATTTTAGTTTCAAAAATAAATCCTAAGCTTTGCAAAACAAATGTTAGGAAAATACAAACAACACACACCAATTATATTTTACAAGCATACAGGCATAGCATTACTTTTTTGCTAAGCCCACATGTCCTAATGGGCTATGCTTAAGACCTTAAGCATTCCTACATCTAAATAATATTTTTAATTTATTTATGATAGTAGTCCTTTTTAGCATAACCTCCTACAGAAGATAATGTTAGTTCTAAAAAGAACATGCTACCATTCAGTCTAATTAAGAAACAATCCTAGACATGTTGTCCAAAATAGTACACAACAAAGACATCAAAAGGACATCATATCACAACACAGATCATTGAGAATCATAGAACAACATAACCTAAGTCTAGGGTCCGTGACCTAATGACCTAGTGTATAAAAGAAATAGGCTTGTGTGTCAAGGCTTTGCTAGGCCTTTTTAGTTCAAGTTTCAATTTAAATTTTAAAGATTGTTTGATTTACCTTTGGATGGTTTCAATTCAAATGATTTAATGATTTTGAATTTTTTGTATTTAAATTTTTGAAATTCAATTTCATGTTAAAGTGAAGTTTAGGTTTTCAAGATTAGAAAATAAAATAAATTCTAATTTTGGGTGGAACCCATTCTATTCAACAACCTAAATCCTAATAGAATGGAACCTTCATCTTAAGATGATGATTCATCCCAAAGGCCTAACTAAGATCCTGAAGTATCTTAATTAATCATTTTAGATTCATATAAGATTTGGGTTTTGATTTTAGTTTGGATTAAAGTTTCAATGATGTCCTTAGAATGTAATTCATCATTTCATTCCTTTGATTTGATTAAATATTTTTTTTAATTTATTTTTTATTTGATTTGATTTGCTTCATTTGATTTGAATTAGTTTAACATTTGTTTCATTAGTGTTTTGTTAGAATTATATTTATGTTTGTTGAATTCATATTCATTTGGTTTGATTTATGTGAACTTAAGACACTTAGGTTAATGTATTTTTCCCATTCTTAATTTACTTTGATTATGGATTAAGATTGTATTGATTTGTTTGATTATGAGTTCATTAGTCTTATGGTTTAACTAATCTTAATATTCAGTATTTTCATTAAGCCTTAAGGATGTTAGAGAACTATCCTAAATGTTCTCGTGCTAATGAAGATTATTTCAAGTTACTATATGAATTTTATGATTTATGAATTTTTCTAATTTATTATTTGATTTATATTGACCTAAATATTTTAAAATTCAAAAATTCCCAATCGATAGGTCATTTGGGTTTGAAATTTTTAAGGGAAGTGAGGTTCAATGCCAATTCCATATTTTCAAAATTTCATTTTAATCAGATTCATAATTAGGGTATAATTAAGATTTTAATTATTCTATTAAAACCTAAATTAAGGACAAATTAATGAAGATTATTTTCGATTTTATTTTTCTTAAATTCCTCAATAAAAGAAGCTTCCATAGAGGGTTAATTCATAATTTTTGGACTTTTGGTTGTTTATTCTGATTTTCCTAAGTTCTGATTAATTATTTCAATTAATTAATTCAATTGATTACCAAATTAGGCTATTTTGTGGTTTATTAAGTTTTATTGGGTTTCATTTGTGTATTTAAGTTCATTTAGGTTTATTATGTTGATTTAAATTGATTTGATCAATTTTCGTGATTTATTTTCTTTAATTTTAATTTTTTAACTAAATTTGAAGTTTAGAATTTGGAATTTGATATTTATTGAGTTACTTAGCAATAAATCATGAAATTTTTTCTTAAAGTGCATTTTAACGTCAATTTCAGTCCCCCAAAGTTTTATTTTAATTGGATTAATGCTTTGTTAATAATTTTAGTTTACTTAATTTCATTTAAAACTAAATTAAGCTAAAATTATCCAAAATTATTTGGGGATTTTGAGTTTAGTGAATTATACTCATCGAGATGAATTTATAAAGTCCTTATTTACATTATTTATTTATATATTTATTTTTTATGCTTTTTTAAAGTTTTAATTTTTTTTTGATGATTTGTTAATCATTTAAAATACGAAAAACCCATTATAAATGGTGGCGCTGATGTGGTGCCGATGTGGCACCATTGTAACATAAAGCGGTGCCACTAGGCCACACGGAATCCACATGGAGGCCATGTCAAAAACAACGCCACATTGGATGGATCTCGACTATTCAATCAAAGATTGGACGGTCCCGATTCATTCTACAATTTCTTATCGGGATAAAATTAGATTGTGCGACTAAATCTTGGTCATCCATTCCAAATAGATGGAACGGACGATGGAGATCATTCCACGAGCATCTTCGATGAGGGATAGACACTGTCCATCAAATGATCAAGGATCTGAGTCCAATTTCAGCTGATTTTGATTGCAAAATGATCAAGGATCAATTTGCAATTGATTTATATGGTTTGATCCACATGGGGATCAAATTTGTTTCAAAAATGACTAAAACTGTTGCTATAGAGGTCGGTTGTGAGGCATACCTCAACTCTAGTGGCCTCTAGTGATAGGATCAACTCGAACATGTTCACCTTGATGGGATGAAGCCATGGATGTTATTTTGTGGCTTGCCACCTACTAGATGCCTTGGAGACCAACGTGTGACCATTTTCAGTCAAGTTTGACTATTCTCTGACTCGCCGATGGTGATGAGCCTCGATGAGGATTCAATTAAGGTTGCCTTAACCTCTAGAATGTGTTGGAATGTTCAATTTTAGGGAAACACTCCCCTTCACATTTTGTCCTTGGAGGCTAAGAGATAGCTGCCATATTTGTCCAAACTCTGGCTTGTTGATGGTGAGAGGTCGAGGGAATGCTCCAATTCTCCTTCTCTTCATCTTGTGGATGATTTGGGGGTGAAATGAGGGGATAAAATTGGTTCTCTCCTTTCTTTTTGTACATGGCCAAGAGCCATGTATTCAACCTATAGGTGGCTAAATTTCTACCACAGGTAGTAAGAGGGTCAGCCAGAGGGTGGATTTTGTCTCTCTTATTCTTATGAGTATGTTTAGATAAGAAATTTGATGGTAGGAAGTCAATTCCTCTCCTTTCCTTCATTGGCAGAGATCTTAGCTTTCATGGAATTCCTCTTTGCTCTTATTTGCTATCCCTCTTGGAAGAAGCCAAATTTTCTTTTGCTTGAGGACTAGCTTCTTGATTCTAATCCTTAGAATCATCCTCTAAGTGGTTGTCAAAGTTTACTTGGATAAAATCCAAGTGATTTTGGATGAAGGGAGGAGGAAGAATCACAAAGCATCTTTACTTGGTCAAAACCTCAACTCATCTCCCATTGACTTCACTTATGCCTTTTGGCATTACCACTACAACCCTTAGGCTAGTGTGTGGCTAACCAAATCAAACCCAATGTGAGTTTGAGGCTAAATCTAAATCCATTTGAATTGGAATGGACATTTGAACCCAATTCAAGCATTTGGATTCAAAGTGTTTTGATTTTATTTATTTTGATTTAATTAATTTATTTTGGATGTTTAATTGATGATTTATTAATTATTGATTTAATTAATTTTGGATTTCATTTCACCTCAGCCCATTTATACTTAAATTGGTTAAGCTTGATTTCAATTGGGTTCAAACGACCCATTTGACTTAATTAAACTTAGTTTGGATTCCAATCATGCTTGATCACATGCGTGAGATGATTTAGAGTGATTAATTTTATTTGATTTCAAATTTATTTCAATTTGAACCTAAATTGGGGTTAATTGGTTAAGCTTGGGTTCATTTGGGTCAAATGACCAATTTGACCAAATTGGACCTAATGATGGGTTGTACTATATTCGATTATCATTTTTAAATAATTTTGAACAATCAAATTGAGTTAATTTTAGTTTGATTTGGGTTTGAACCCAATAAAACCCATTTTGGTTCATTTAGACTAAGTGGTCTAATTAACCTGAGTAAGGCCTAAATAAATTTATATTTCTTTAGATTCATGATTAAACATGTTTATTTTATCATTTAGATCATTTTTAATGATTTCATTAGATAAAATTTTGGTGGGTTGACCTTAATTTGGTGGGACCCACATAAGTCAAACTTATGCTAAAAGGGTTGACTAGATTTGTCTTTGATTTGGATTTGGATTCAATCATTTGATTTGATTTGATTTGATTAGATTTGTTTTGATTTAATTCAAGTTTTGAATTATGGTGGAATCTACCTAAACCCATTAGGTTAGATCAAACATAAAGAAGATGCACTCGGTCAATAGGTGTAATCTCATAAGCACTTAATTAGGAGGTTCCTGATCTATGATTAGGTGTTCAAATTATTAGTTTAGGAATGGTATTAACCTATATCAAAAATGAGGTCAATGGATCTCTTTTTAAGAATACTCTTAACTAAAAAAATAAGTTATTATTTCTATGGATTTTTAAGCTAGTTTCCAAAGGAAATGATATATTGGAATTTCAATTGGGAATGCTACAAAGTAAAAAAGACTTATTTATGGAAGCCAATCTGGATAAAGTAGCAAATGCCTCTTGATATTGGGATGCCCAATAGGCATTTTAATTATCCTATCATTGGGCTTTAAATTTTGGGATTTAATTTTAAATTTTAAGTTAATATTTTATTAAAAATCTAAAGCTTAGGTTCTAAGAACACAGGATTGCAAAATTGCTGAGGGTTGAAGACTTACTATAGGAGGATGCTTCAAAACCTAAATATATAAGTGCTTCTGACACAAGCCAAATGCTCGACTTAGTTCCATATTTTTGGGAATTATCGGTTATTCGTCTCACTTGAGGGAACAGACTTATCCCTAACTGTTTTGGACTTATAACCCACATAGAAGGGCTACAACTAACACCACCTAAGTTCATTTTAAATCCAAGATGCTAAGTCTCATGTATGCAAGATGGTTGTGCAATTGCATTTTAGAAAATAATCTAAGAACCTAGACTCACTCCCTAATCCCTAAGATCATGTAGTGTATGAAATGCACTTAACTAATGCATATTTTTTAGATTTTAAATGTTTTGATTCATAATTCATTTAAGGCTTTGGGGTATGAATTTTATTCCTAAATGCCATCCAATTTGAAGTGGTTCGGGGAAAAATCACTAAGAAAAGGTAGTCTTCTCCAAGAAGCCAATCATCCTCAAAGGTCAGATGCCCCTTATGTGCAATTGGTGAAGTGCCTAATTCAACAGTTTAGAAAAATATGCTAGTATGATTCACAAGAGTTAGTTATTTCTAGTTTATTTTATGTTTTTTTGAAATCTTTAATTTATATGAAGTTATGAGTTTCTTTATTTTTGTGTTTGAGTTGATTAGATTTAAATTGGATAGAAAATTTAGTTTTCCTACGAGCCTAATCATCTTGGCATTCAACATAAATAGTATAGCACAGAAAGAAACCTAGAAAAGTAGGTTGAATCTATTACATACCCAAAGTAAATAAAGCTAACTTAAATTAAAGAAAGACCAATATGGTTGCGTACTGCTGTACACCTTGGAAGAAAGAGAAACTTGGTAGCCGAGCTCTGCCTCGACCTAGAACTACAAGTTTAGATTTATAGTTCTTCTTTTCAGGATTGTCTTCTTCTTTAGGGACCATCATTAGGCTTCATAGGGGACCTCTACACCAATTTGTTCGTAAGGTTAGTTCCTGTTAATCCAAGACCCCATAGATCATAACCTAATTCTAAGCTCAAATTTACATTTCAATTTTAAAAATAAATCCTAAGCTTTGTAAAATAGATGTCAGGAAAATACAAACATCACACATTAGTTATATTTCACAAACATATGGGCTTAGCATTAGCTATTTGGCAAGCCCACCTATCCTATTGGGCTATGCTAAAGGTCTATTCAGATCATGTAGGAAAATAACATTTATTTATTTATTTATGATGGTGGCCCATTTTAGTGCAGCCCCCTATAGAAAATAATGTTAATTCTAAAATTAGTGTCCTACCATCC
The DNA here is from genome assembly GCA_021442155.1 of Cymbidium sinense. Taxonomy (NCBI): domain Eukaryota; kingdom Viridiplantae; phylum Streptophyta; class Magnoliopsida; order Asparagales; family Orchidaceae; genus Cymbidium; species Cymbidium sinense. The sequence goes on from CM038227.1 coordinate 76,625,572, forward strand.
AGACTAACGGCAATCAATCCTAGATATCTAGTTTAGAATAGTACACCATAAAATAATAAAAAGAAGTTTCACATCAAATCATTATAATATCAGAGAATATCACAAAATGACCTAATATAAGTCTAGGGACCATGACCTAATGATCTAGTGTGTGAAGAATGAGGGTTTGTGAAGCAAGACATTATTAGGCCTATTCAATTTCAAGCTTCAATTTGGGTTTCCAATTTTTTAATTTAACTTGATTTTTAGACCTTTTAATTTTCATACTTTAGCTTCATAGGTAGTGTCATTGTTATACCAGAGATTTGAGGTATCAAGACCTCCTTTGGACCATTAGCCCTATGATCTTGAGTGTCCAGACTATATACCATATGTACCTAATTATGAAAATTATTATTTTTATTCTTTTAACTTCCTTTAGTTTTAAAATTGGTTTAATTTACCATGGGTGATTTTAATTTAAGTGATTTAAATATTTACAATTTCATTTTCATTTTAGGTGCATTTCATGTTATGGTGAGATTAAGTTTTCAAGAATGAAGAATACAAAAAGTTTCATTTTAGGTGAAACCCTTTGTATTCAACTTGTTAAATCTTAATAGAATAAGGCCTCCATCCTAAGATGAAGATTCATTTTAGAGATTGAACTAAGATGCTAAGTATCTTAATTAATTCTTCTTAGATTCATTTCGATGATTTGACTTAAATTAAGTTTGTAATTTTAATTCTTTTGAAATTTGATTCTCTTTTTAATTTTATTTTGATTTGATTTATTATTATTATTATTTTATTAATGTTCATATTTTATATTTATTTTTGTTTAATGTGTGTTCATTATGTCAACCAAACATGTTTAAGTTAATGTGTTTCTCGCTTTTCCATTTTGTTCATTAGTATTGTTATGTTTCAGTTTAGGGTAAACGTTTATGTTTGATTTTATTTTACCTTACATTTTATCTATCATCTTTATGTATCATTAAATTATATTCATTTCATTCGTTTATTTTTCTTTATTTAATTTTAGGATGATTTAGTTTACTTATTACATTTGGATGTATTCATCATATTTATTTTTCAAGTTAATTTCATTTGTTGATGTTTATTAACTTAAGTAAACTTACATTCAATCTTAAGTTTAATATTATTCAATTTATTATGTTTCAATTTTATAACCCATTTATATAATATGTATCATGTTTAATTAATTATTCAAAATTTATTATTATTTGGTCTCTCTTTTTTCAATTCATTTATTACATGAATTTTTCTAATGCTTAAAACTGAACTTAAATTAAGATAGTTGACTCCAAGTTATGTATCATGGAATGGTTCAATTCATTTCAATTATCCTAAAGGGAATGATAATTATGTTATTTTTAAAAAAATTCTTTTTATCATTCGGTACAATGTGATTACCCTTATTCACCATGACTTAAGAAGTTTAAGGAAGGGTTGTTATTTTTTGTTATGTGAATTAAACTTACTCTAGGTTTAACTTTTATGTCATTTAAAGTTTAATTAAACTTAATCTTTCAGATTTACATTTGTAGTCATTTTATTCCTTAATCTACATGACCTTAATGTATTCATATGTTGATAGATTATAAAGTTTAGGGGTTACTAAGCTGTATATTTCAGTTTATTAGTATGTTTATCATGGTTTAATTGATTATTAAGTTTAGAGTATAATTAAATTCCACATTTTCAATTATTCTTAATCTTTAACTTATGCTTATTAAATTCCTTTACTTTTAGAATGCTTAAAAATTTTATTTAAGTGTTCTGATGTCAATTATGATGTTTTAAGTTTATATTATGGATTTATAATTGTTATTATTTTTTGATTTATTATTTCCTTTAAATTGACCTAGAGACTTGGAGATTCAAGAATTTATAATCTAGAGGTCAATTGAGTAGGAAATTTTTATGGAAAGTGGGGTTCCTTGCCAATTTGATTTTCCTAAAATTTCACTTTGATCAAATGAGTAATTTGGGATTAAATAATATTTTAATTATTTCACTAAAACCTAAATTAAGCCAAATTTAATGAAGATTATTTATGAGTTTGTATTTATTTATCCTAGTTTCTCTCTAGTAGATGCCTCAAAAGAGAATTTATTTATTATTTTTGGAGTTCTGGTTGATTTATTATGATTTTCCAAAGTTTTGATTATTTAATTGAATCAATTAATTTTATTCAATGCCAAATTAGGTCATTTTATGATTAATTAGGTTTCAGTGGCCTTCGATGATGCATTTAATTTCATTAGCATGTATTATGATATTTTGAATCATTTCCATATTTTTCCAAATTTATTTGAGCTATATTTAATTTAGTTTGATTAAAATAATGGTTTAGAATTGAAATTTTCATATATCTAGAATTATTATTCAATAAATTATGAAACAATTCACCTAATGTGTATCGTATCACCAATTGTGATTTACCAAAATTTCAAATCATTTTGACCAATGGTTTTAAATTAATTTAGGTTTAAAAATTTTCATTTAAACCCAAATTAATGCAAAATACCTGAAATTAATTGTAGATTTTAATTTTAATAGATTCTTCTCATCAAGAAGAGTTCATAGAGCCCTCATATACAGTTTTTATTTATATTTTATTTTCTATGATTTTTTTAAATTGTTTGGAAATTTTCTTTAATTTTTTATTCAGAAACCCTGAATTTTCTCTTTAACTGCGTCGGATCCACGTGAATCTGATGTGGTGTCACTTTACACACAGTGTCACAGTATTCATCCACTTGGGATCCACGTGGATCCCATGTCAAAATGGCGGTGCACGTGGGATTCTTATGGACCATCTTATCAAAGATCATACGACACTGATCAATTTGTAATTTCCTTAAGGGATTTAATCAAATGATCCACCTAAATCTCAACTGTCCATTCCTAATAGAAGGAACGGATAGTGGAGATTATCTCTCCTTTGATGGAGATGATCGACGAGAGCCGTCCACTAATTTGAAGTGATTTTGATGATCCGACCATTGCAATTGCTTGAATTTGATTCCAAAACCATCAATGAATGAAATAGGAGGGATCTATATGATTTGACTAACTTAAGATCAAATTTATTTTGAAAAGCCCCAAAATTGAAAGCTTAAGGAGTGGCTTTAATGGCATACCTCAATTTTGATGATCTCCAATGGTATGGTTGACTCTAATAGATTTGGAATGGTGTGTCGAGTCTCTAAGAAGAAATAATTGGATTCTCTCCTCATGGATTGCCCTATAGACCAATCTTGGCATCTTTCCCATCAACTTAGGTCATTCTTTGGCCTTTTGGTGGTGAAGGAATCGAGGGAGCATTGGGATCAACTTCTTATGAGGTGCGTAAGGTAATGTAATAGCCAATTTCATTTAAGATACTCTTTATCTCCTTTTTCCAATAGAGGCTGAGAGCCTCTTAGGTATTTTTTATTTTCCTTGGTTCTCCATGATTAATTTCTATCCTTGGAGGCTAGCTCCAAGGATCATCAGGGTTTTAACAGCTGTCTAGAGGTGATGAAATATGAAAGCAAAGAGGTTGAAGGGGTTGGAGAATTTGGATTTGACTTCATACTCTCTTTGCTTGCCATGACATATTCCATCCTTTTAAATTTTAGTTTTGATTGGTCTAGTTACCTAAGCTTGTTGTCAATCTCTCTTAACCCATCTTAGGATAGGTCTGGACGAGTTTAGGTGGATTTTAATGGGTTTGGTTGAAGCTTGGGTTCATTTGGTGGTTAATTATGCCATTAGATTCAATTTAACTTCAAATGATTTAATCACACTTATTTCATTGATTGACTTTAGATTTGAATTTAAATCATCATTGATTATATGTTGGACTATTAAAAATTCAATTAACCCAAGCCACATGAGGATTTATTTCAATTTCAAGTCAACTTGATCCATTTTACCTTAAATGGTTTAAGTTGAATTGGTTGAGTCAAATGACCAATTTTGACTCAAATAGATTATGTTTGGACTCCAAGTATGTTTAATTACATGCATGAAATGATTTGGAGTGATTGATTTCAATTAGTTTGAAGTTAATTTTAATTTTGACCCATTTGTCTCACATCGGGCTAAATGGGTTAACTTTGGGTTCATTTGGATCAAATGAGCAAATTGGTCAAATTGGACCTAATGATGGGTTGACATATGTTTGATTATCATTTCCAAATTATTTTTACCAATTAATTTGGCTTTCTTTTGGTTTGATTTGGATTTGAATCCCATATGGTCCATTTAGGCCTATTTAAGTCAAATGACATATTTACCCTAATTAAGACCTTATTAGATTAATATTCTCTTAAATTCATGTTTAAACATGAATATATTATCATTTAGACAATTTTGAATGATTTTTTTTTACAAATTTTTGGTGGGTTGACTTTGACTTGGTGGGACCCACCTACGTCAAACCTTTGTTAAAAGGGTTGACCACTATTGGAATTTGATTTCGATTTAGATTTACTTATGCTTTTAATCTAATTTTATTGTTTTATTTTATTTTTATTTGCATTTTTTAGTTTGGTTTGAGTTTCTTTAAGTTTTAATTAGCTTTAAGGGATGAATAGGATGATTAGATTAATTACCTTATTCACTTTAATTTAAATTCAAGTGTCTTTAGTCAAATTTTTTATGATTGGATTTTAATTTGGTCTAGGTCTATCAAAACCTATTGAGTTAGATTAGATCCTAGAAAGTTGCATTAGATCACTAAGTGAAGTGTTCTAAGTATCTAATTAAGAGATTCCTAATCTAGGATTAGATAACCTAATTACTAGTTTTGGAAGTAATGTTAACCTCATCCAAAATGAGGTAAACACTGTCATCTTTTTCATCGATCATAATTTTATTGTTGATCATAAGGTTGTTGCACCTCCATTTCCCTTTTTGTCAACTTTGAATTTGAATGTTGTATTAACATCATTTTTCTTTACATTGTGTGATTTTGATTGCTTTCCTTTTCCTAAGTGATTATAATTATAATTGTTGGTAAGGCCATCTACTTGGGTAACCTCTCAAATTTTAGTACATGATCCAATAGTTATTGAAACATGTTAATTGTAGCCATGGCTAGATATGGAGCCATTTGATCTTCGATATTCACCATGAGGAGTTCTACTACATACTTTTTTGTGAGCTGCTAGTCACATTTGATACTTAAATTTCTCCATCTAGTGATGTATTTTGTAATACTCTCATCTTTCTTTCCCTTTTCCAAGTTGAGATCTACTATTGTTATTTTTTTAGTTGCTCCTATAAATCTCTTAACGAAGAGTGTTTCCAACTCGCTGAAAGTTTTTACTGATTCGTTGGGTAACTTAGCATACCATTCAAAGGTCGTGTTGGTAAGACTACTAACAAATTGCTATAGCAGCAATGCATCATTTCTTTTAGTATTTTCACACGTGGCTTTGAATGGGTGAGATGCTACCTAGGATTTTCTATGACTAAAAAAATATTGAACTTTGACACAACATACCCATGAGTATACTATACTTGATCATATTCAACTAGGTATGGTCGACCTTTTTTGACTAGCTATTCAGTTGCTTCTGAAGTGATGCCTGCTTTGACTTTATGGCTGATGAGATCTTCTACTTAAGATTTAGTGATAGAATCAACCTCTTGATAAGTATTTGGTGTAGCTTCTCTTAAGATTTGTTACCTTTATGTTGAAGTTGTCAAGTTGGACGTAGCATTTTGTATATCCCAAATTTTAGTTGTTGGATTGATTATCTCTAGAAGATTTCTTAGTGGTATTTGTTGTGTTAGAGTTGCTATAAGATTTAGTTAACCAAATAGCACTTTCATCAGCTTGCTCATTTCATTAAATTGGTTGCTGATCTAATTGATTTCTTTGTCTCTTTGTTGGAGCTAAGGACACATTTTTAATTGTAAACTTATTACAACATCGACTAGTTCTTTAGTTACCTTGACCTCTACTTAAGTTCCACCTTTGAGTTGTTGATGATTTGGATTCATCTGATGTTCCCCTTCATTCTATTATTTGGGCACCACATTTTTATTTTGTAAACATGTGTCGAACATACGAATCACTTTAATTTTCATATGATCGATATCCTCATTATTTTAGAGGTTTGGGATTGATTGCTCTTAATTGGTTGGGATATCTTCATCTTCCTAGAAGAGTCAATTATCTTCCTCATCACCTGCTATCTAACTCCTTTCAGACTAGCATTTCAAATTGATGATAGAAGATTCCATTTCTTCATCATCTGGTGGAGTTGGCTTATGTTGAGTTGTCTCATCGTTGATGGTTTGGGATTCTTTTAGAATCCAAATCGATTGGGACCATCCAGTAGTAGATCTCTCAGAACAAATCCTAGATGTCACACCCTAGTGTTCATCAAATAAATGATATCTTCTTTTTATAGGGGAATGTTAGGACCTTCCAACAACTGGCCGCTTAGTGTATTTATATCTTAGGGCTCGTTGCTGGTTTTCACTGACGATAGTGCTCGTAGACTGTAAGTATTGCTACAAAAGAGCAGTGTATTTTTGAATATTCCCTTTTATTAAAATTGAAAGATTGATTTTTTTTTTTTTTTATTCAATTTTTTCAAATTCAGCCTACATAGCATATTCATACATTACAATTGTATTCTAAATCCTTAAGCTCATGCACCTGTAGGAAATACAAATTTACATTTATGTTAATTTTTGTAGCATCCTCAGACACTAAACCTAGGCAACTGTTACTGTGGCAGAGACAATATGGGTAATTTAGATCCCTTTTTGTTAAGCACCTTAACACCAAAAATATGTTTATTACTGTAGCACCTCGGCATTTGAAACAACACCTATGTGCTTGATAGCACTATGTCGCAGCAAAATTGGGGCCTTGGCATTAAGTGATTAGTACTATATATTTTTAGGGTAGGTATTCATGTTGACCAACTGACTAGTGCCTAGGCGCTAATCATATGGCATTGCGGCACCAGTCAAAGGTCAATTTAGGTAAGTTGGTGAAAGTATAGGTGTTATAAATGAAAAAGAAAACTTTTTGACCAGTGCTGCAGTGCTACATCAATGTCTGACACATTTTCTATTATGACATTAATGATAATGAATACTCTTTTTGACTGACACAATATTCAACCTGACCAACTGCTAGTGCTTTAACACTGCATGTGAGTACTGCAATGCCGGTTCCCTATTTTAAAACCCAAGAGCCTAGTCCCTTCATGCCCAGATGTGGCACCGTATCACTATGCTTGTTTAGAGCTTTCTCTCTCTCTCTCTCTCTCTCTCATTCTCTTAGCTTTCTTCCCATATTAAGAAAGTAATCAAGCTACTGAAGAGACTCATTAACAAGATGAGGGAGAGTTCAAGTGAGGCTAATAAGTTCATTAACACAAAGACTGACGAGAGGTATCAGCACACCCTCACCCATAAGCATCTCATCTTAGAAAGGTGCTTCTGCAACTTGGGTGGGAGAGTAGAATGGGTGATCAATGAATACGGTTGGTCTAAGATGGCCTACGAGAGCAACTCTTGAGTCATTCCCGTGGTGCAAAAGTTCTTCACTAATGAAAATGAGCCCTTGAACAATAAAGTTTTCATTTGGGGGAAACTGGTAAGTTTTAATAGTGCTACCATAAATGAATACTATGAATTTCCAAACGTAGCTTATGATCAATATTTTTCCTATTATAATGAGCACCCAGATTTTGTTGAAATTCTTGGTTTTCTCACTGGTAAGAATTCCAATATCTAGTTGAAATAATGGGAGAAAAGAATTGTTAACTTTCTTACCATCATCCTAATAGTAGAATCTAAGGCTTAGCACTATTTCATTTTTTACAAGCTAATGCCCATTAGTAATTCAATGACATAACCAAGGATAGGGCCATTTTGAAGTTTGAAATTCAAAAGGGCTTACAATTAATATAGGAGAGATAATTTATAATTCTATTTATAATATACTTCGGGACAACACTACTGTAGAGTATGGTCATCGTTTTCTTATTTATGGTTTGTTCACTACAGCGTGTCCATTAAGGGAGCTTGATGAAGAAGTTCATATTCAAAATGACCCTCTAATAAAAAGTCTTATTGAGAGGTTTAGTTCTAGGTATGAAGTAGGGGAGAGCTTACGTGCCCCATGACCTCAACCCTCATCCACTAAACCCTTGAATGAGCAAATCTCGGATTCAAGGAGAGAGGTGGGTGAGAGTAGCCACAGGAAATGGACTTTAGAAAAAAGTTTGATTATCACATGTTCCATTAACAAAAGTAGTTTTCTTATATACCCAGTACAATACAACACCTATCCATATGTTTGAAAATTATTATTTTAGGGCTCCAAGTCAGACATCTTTTCCTGCTATGACTCCATATCCTCTTTATGTAGCTACCTCACTATTACAAGGCACAGAGGAGGAGGAGGAGGATTATGACTACTAGTTCCCCCATTTTTTATATTTTTTTCTTTTTTTTTGTAATTATTTATTAGAATAGATTTTTCTTTTAATAAAGATAGATTTTCTTTATTTCTATTCTCTTGTGTTTGTCACTGTGTAATGTTCCAGGATTTAATTTTTTTTTAAGAATACAAGTTTTCTACTCAATATCTAGGCTTAGCACCTCAGCACCCGTAAACTTGAGCTTTGGTGTTGTTAAGCTGAAAATGATTAATTCAGAAACCTAAGAGCTCAATGCATCAACACTATATTTATAGTTCCATGGTGATGGGGGGTATAATTTAAATTACACTGTGAATACCTTAATATTATTATTTTAGTGTGAAAACACAGCACCTCGGCACTGGGGTACTAGCATCATGATGCTATGAGATGCCCACATAAGCTTAAATTTCTTGAGGACTTAGTGCCTCAGTGTTATGCTTGTAGCACTATGGTGCTATGGGTATGCTTTGGATTATGCTATAAATTCCATAATATTATCACTTGGGTTCAATTTTGAGAACATAGTGCTTTGACATTGGGATACTAGACCCATGGTGCTATAAGATACCTGCCTAAGCTTAATTTTTTTGGAACAAAACTCCTTGGCACTGGACTTACAGTGCTACGACACTGCTTTACTGTTATCTAATATTCAAAATTTTTGTGATGTAATGCTTTAGGAGAGCTGGTTTTCACAATTTTCTTAATGCATTACTATTCTTCTCCCTTATTCCAGATCCAAAATCTATACAGGGAGGGTTTCATTTTAAATCAGAACCAAGTTCAACGGCGGAGGATATAGCACCTCAATGCTAAAAGGATGCAATATGGCACCACAATAGAGATGAAGGAAGCCAAAAACATACCACGATGGCATTGAATGATAGTGCTTCAAAGCTAATAAAATTTTACTAGGCCTGAGAGCTTAGCACCTAGGCGACCAATTTCTAGCACCTTGGAGCTATAGATAGAATGTTCAATATTCTCATTGCTGAGAACTTGGTACCTCGATGCTGAGACTTGGTGCCTCAGCGCTGCGGGATGGAATGCTCATGTTGAACCAAATTCTTGAATATTTTAATGGGGTTTTTCATGAAAATTTGGTGGCATAACGCTTTGGCAGTGCTAGAATTTCACATTTTTAGTGTGAATGAACTCTTCTTCCTTATTCCAAATCTAAGATCGATGGATGGAAGGTGTTCTACTCTTGCCAAAAATAAGTTCAACAATGAGGATTTTCAACATTTAAGATTTTAGAATTTCTAAGTCTTAGGGAGCATTCTTTTTTACTTTGGATCTAAGATCGATGGAGAAGTGCTCTTTTTTTTTCTCACTAGATCCAAGATCAATAGTGGAAATTTAATTAAACTTAATTTTTAGAAGAAAATTACATAAAAGAAATATTAATCTAGAAATTTTTTACCTAGAATAAACTAAAGATTGCTTTTACAATAGTGGAAAACATAGATCACCACGAACAAAAATGGAGTAAGAAGACTAGAGAGAGTGAATGAAAGAAAAGAGTGAAGCATTAAGGGGGGCTACTCTCTCCCTTTTATAGGTAATTCCCTCCAAGTCGGGGGTTTTTTGTTGCTATAACTGTTCCCCCCACTCCCTTAGGTAGTTATTTTTTACTAGGGCAGGTACGGTGGCTTTCTTGATTTTAAAAAACTAAGGATTTGTAACAGCACCAAGGTGCTAGTATTATAACATCACGGTGTTGTTCCATTTAATTGGGCAACCATTAGGGATGGTTTGAGCTTCTAGATTCTTTAAGGTGACAATAGTGCCTATGCGCTGCGATTGCAGTGCCACAACACCTTAGGGAACTATGTGTATAATTTTGTTATTTTTATTCAATTTTTTATCATTTTTAGACCAAATAATAACCATTCTAAAATGAACCCCAATGAGATAACTTCTAAAATTTCAAAAGAGATAGGTTGCTTTAAATAAGAAGGGTCATATGCAAAAGCAATGTAGGACAAAAATCATGTTCCTAGATGAATTGGAAGATTTGGAAGAAGAACGGGATATTGAAGAGATACATGATGAAACACCCTTATCTGATGAAGAAGTAGATCCAAATATAGATAATCCAATATCTGTTATGAGGTGTATGATTGTTTCTAGAGAAGAAGAAAATTAGAGAAGGAGAAATATTTTGTTGACATATATTCTATGTAAGGAGAAAAGGTGTAAGCTAATAATAGATGGAGCTAGTGCTATTAATGTCATATCAATCCATGCTATCACTAAAGCCAATATTACAACATAACCTCAATTAGAATCATTTCAATTTAGTTGGGTAAATCACATATCCCTACTTATCACTAACAGATGTTTTGTTCCAAATAAAATAGGTAACTATAATGATTAAATTTGGAGTGATGTTCTTCCAATGGAAATAACTCACATCTTATTAGGAATGCCTTGGCTTTATGACTTGAATGTGATCCATTATGGGAGAGAAAACCACTTATATATTCAAGAATAATAAAAAAAATTTCAAGTTATTCCATATAAAACTTACTGAAAAGAGGTCAATTACACTCCCTGATCGAATTCTTCTCGCAACTCCTCACAAACCCAATTCTGAACTTCAACCCAAACTCAATCAAAGGAGGAATGCAAAACTCTTGTTAATAGTGATATCACCATATAATAATAGAGAAGATACTTCTAATATGCATCTTAATATATGTGAATCTTCTATAATCCAAATTACAATCTTAGGGTTTAGACACTTAATTAGAGAGTTCAATGCTAACATACATGTTGTAGTCTTTGATCTATTATCTGTATTCACTGATTTAATTTTTGATGACTTACCTAATGAGCTACCACCACTAAAGGATTTACAACATGCCATAGATTTTATTCCTAGTTCTCAAATAACTAATTTAACGCATTATAAAATTAATCCAATAGAGCATGCAAAGTTAAAATGATAAGTAGATGAACTTCTAAAGAAGGGTTTAATACAAGAGATTCATAGTCCTTATGCTATATCTGCTTTTTTAACTCCTAAGAAAGATGGAACTTAGAAGATGTGTATTGATAATAGAGTAATAAAGAAGATCATCATAAAATATAGGTTTCCTTTACCTAGATTGGATGACATGTTAGATCTTATTTTAGGTTCATCTTTACTCTCTAAAATGGATTTCAGAAGTAAATACCACCAGAGAAGGTTAATACCTAGTGATGAATAGAAGACAATGTTCAAAACTCTCGATGGTCTTTATGAATGTTTAGTCATGGAATTTGGTCTTTCAAATGTTCTTAGCACATTCATGAGACTAATGAATATTGTTCAAAAAATTTTTATTGGTCAATTCCTTATAGTCAATTTTGATGATATTATCTATAGCCCACATGACAAGTCACATTTACATCATTTAAAAATGGTCTTAGAGAACTTAAGTTTAGCAAAATTATATGTAGGCCTTAAAGAACGTCATTCCTATCAATAAGAAGGCGTTTTCTTAGGATTCATTTTATCTGCTGATGGACTAATGGCTAACCCATCGAAAATCAAATCTATTTTGGAGTGGCCAACTCCAAATCTTATATGGATGTTAGAAGTTTCCATTGATTATAAACTTTCTATAGGGGGTTTATAATAAACTTTAGTATTATTGAAGAGCCTATCATGGACATTTTAAAGAAAGATAAATTTATATGGACCATAGAAGCTGAAAGAGCCATGAAATGAATTAAAACTCTTATGACCTCCTCTCTTATCTTAATACTTACTAACTTTAATAAAGTGTATGAAGTAACTTGTGATGCATAAAGTATTTGAAAAGGTAGAATGCTAAGTCAATAAAACCATCTCATATCTTTCTTCAGTGAGAAATTAATTGACATAAAATAGAAATATTATATTTATGATCAAGAGATTTATGTGATTATTCAAACTCTTAAGCATTGGAGGTATTATCTATTACATAAAGAGTTTCTTCTTAATATTGATAATCTAGCTTTAAACTTTATTAACTTAGAAAAGAATATAAATCATAGAGGCTCTAAGGGAGTTGAATATCTTCAAGACTTTTCCTTTGTGCGTAAACTCGAGATAGAAAATAAAGTAGTAGATGCTCTATTTAGAGGATCTTTAATGATTTCATCCTTTGAATTTCAAATTTTGAGATTTACAACTTTAAAGGAACATTATAAAATTTGTCTTAATTTTCACTTGATATACTTAGAACATGAATCTAAGCCCTTATCTTTTGATAGCTCCTTTGTTATCCCAGATGGATATCTTTACAAAGGTAATAAAATATGTATTCATAAAACACCTCTTAGAGGATACCTTATCTTTAGTATATCAAGACATTTTGGTATATTAAAGACCTAAACATCAGTTGAGCAAAGGTTCTATTATCCATCCCTAAGAAAGATGTTGAGCATATATTAGCCCAATGTTACACTTATCGTCAAGCTAAAATTATCAAATAAAAGATGGTGTATTTTACACATCATTACCTATTATTTATATACCTTAGGAAGACCAATCTATAGATTTCACATTATGTTTACCTAGAACCCCTTACGGGCATAACTATTTCTTCATCATAGTAGATCTATTTTCTAAGATGGAATGTTATATACCAAGTTGAAAATTAAATAATGCATCTCACATAACAATTTTATTCATTAGAGAAATTGTCAGGTTGCATGAAGTCTTGTCAATTATAGTTTTTGATAAAGTCATTAAATTTTTATTCTATTTTTGAAAAACTTTATAAAAACTAATAGGAACATAATTAAAATTCTCCTATGCATTTCATTCACTAAAAGATGGATAGACAGAAGTAGTCAATAGGACATTAAGACATCTACTAAGGTGTTTAGTTGAAATAAAGTAGGAAACTTTGACTTAACATTACCTACATTTGAATTTACATATAGTAGTTCCATTTCTAAGACTACCCATAAATCACCTGTCAAGATAGCTTATGGCTAAATTACTTATTATCCTAGCTAATACACCTACTCATATATTTATTTGAATGATCATATACATTTGTATGTGATTTTCATAGCCTTCATGAATATAAAGAAATAATTAGAAATGTAAAATGCTAAGTATGCTAAACAAAAGAATAGAGATAAAAATTTTAAGGAATATGAGGTATGTGATTATATATTGGTTTGTATCTATCCTAAGAGATTTCCTTCTACCAAATAAAAAAAAGTTACAAGTGAGAGCAAGTGGGTTGTTCAAAATTATTAAAAACATGATACTAATGCTTATGTTCTTGAATTTCCCCCTCACATGTTTGTTAGCTTTATTTTCAATATGGAAGATCTAATATCTTTAAATGAGTTACCTAACCTTTAAATATGTAGAATGATGATTTTATAGGAGGAGATAGTAGTTATTTGCAGGTACTTATTCAACAAATATTCATTGAGGTGGAGAACATCATAGTAGAGGCACCGATAGAAGATAGTGCCAATAAAAAATTCTTAGTTAGGTGGAAAGACAAACCACCAAGTGTGAATACATTGATGACTTTAAAAGAACTACAAAGCTTCACCCCTGAACTTCTTGAAGATTTTCAAGAACCTAACTCTTTAGAGAAGAGTTCTTTGAGGCTTGAAGGAGTTGATGTGTACATCAAAGGAGGAAATGACCTTTCATAATGTCACAAGCCAAAGCAAGAACTTAAGAAAATTTTTAATAGACTTTATATGTAGATTTATGTTTTTTGTGTTGCATTATGTAGGAATGGGTATATTTAGTCATGTTTAAGTATTGTATTAGAGTTGTTGTTGAAAACATGTGAATTTATATATTTTATTTCCTAGTTGTGGGTCTAGCACCTCGGCATTGCACTTTTTAGATTTTAGTGTGTGGGAACCAAGAATATTGCACCTTGGAACTAGGTATATGGTACCTCAATTCTAGATTATGGCACTGTGGCTTTAGTTCATGGTGCCACGATGCTGCAAAATGATAGTTCTAACTTTTTTTAAATTTTTTGGTGATTTTCACCTCAAGGGATGCATCTCTTGGAGTATTGTACCTATTTAAACTTTTGACCAAATTAACTTTTGAATTTGTGTGTGAAATTTGAGTGAAAACACTCTTGGTTGGAACTTGGTGGTCAGTCATCCAACAGATTCGATGATTCTTAACTATAATTCTACTTTGGTGAGTAGAAAACTATGGACTTCTTTTAGGTTGGTGAGTGGAAGAGTATTAGAGCATATATTTCCATATATTGTGGTCTTTTCTCATCATCTAAGTTTCTTCTTGCTTATACTTATTATAGATGTTTTAAACTCTTTCAAATGGAAGTGAAAGTGCATTATTCAATGGGCTTATTAGCCAATATGTATTTGTAGAGAAACCTCCTAGTTTTGAGAGCCTAGATTTCCTAATCACATATTTAAATTAAAGAAAGCTTTAAATGGTTTTAAACAAGCTCCTCGAACTTGGTATGATAGGTTGAGTAGTTTTCTTATTAACCATGGGATTAGAAAGGGTAGAGTAGATAACACTTTATTGCTCAAGAATATCGGTGTTGACTTATCATTGTGCAAATTTATGTGATGATACCTTATTTAGAAGTACAAATGATATTTTATGACATTAGTTCTCATCTTTGATGTCTAAGGAATTTGAAATCAGTATGATAGGAGTACTTAACTTTTCTTAAGTCTTCAAGTAAGAGTACAAGAAAATGACACTTTTATTTGTCAAATTAAGTACACAAATGATTTTATTGAAAGGTTTGACATGAGAAAATTTAAATCTAGCAAAACGCCTATGTGGTTCTTCACTAAACAAGGCATACATGAATCAAATAAATCTCTTTACTATAAGCTTTATTAAAAGTATGATAGGTTCATTTATATACCTTGCTGCTAATAGGTCTGACATTATGTTTGTTTTTTATTTGTTTGCTCAATTTTAGGTTTCTTTCTAAGAATCTCATTTAACAGCAGTCAAGTGTATATTTCATTATTTGACAGACACTTATATATTATGTTTTTGGTATCCTAAAAATTTTTATCATGTGATTTGGTTTCATATTCTAATGCTAATTTTGTAGAATATAAAATAGAAAGAAAAAGATATCAAGCACATGTCAATTTTTAAGATTCTCACTTATGTCTTCATTCTTTATGAAATATAATTTTGTTTCTCTTTCAACCCTGAAGCTGAATACATAGCTATTGAAAGTTGAGTTACTCAGTTGAAATAATAATTATAAGACATTGGCACTATGCTAGAACACATTCCTGTTAGATGTGACAACAATACTATTTTTTATTTAGGAAAAATTCTTATTCGACACTCATAGACAAAGCATATTGAGGTTAAATACCACTTTATTAGATAAAATGTATGTAAGGATGTAAATTTTGAATTTACTAGTACTAATTTATAAATTAGTGATATTTTTACAAAAACTTTACCCAAATGCTCTTGTACTTTGAGATGTATGTTTGGCATGGTAAATCCATTTGTTTAGTTATATGAGTTTTTAGTATATTCTCATATATGTTTACTTTCTTGATATTCCCATAAGGCGATAAATATTTATATTGCTCATTTTCAATTTTGTTACACATCCATAGATAGAGGGGATGAAGCTACATGTTTACATTACTAGTTTATTTTCTTACATGTTATATTATTACATACTTATTTCACATATTCTCACATGTTTCATTTTTTATACTTGTTTTACTTTTTTTATTTATTATTTAAACATATTTATATTTAAAGGTTGATGTAAGGTCATTTTGCACCTTCATCCCTATACATTACTAACATAGGTTTTTCATCATCAAGAAGGGGGAGATTGTTGACTCCATGAGCCCCATTGCCTATGCAAATTGATTTTGATCATGCTAAATATATGATTATATAAAACTAATGATTTATTTTTTGTGTTTCATGAAGCTCCTTAGACTTAGCTTGCTCAGTAAAATTTGGAAAGTCAAGATCAGCATGGAATAAGGAAGTTTAGGATACTTCCTAGGTTTTACAATATAAGACAAATAATAGCTCAATAATATTAACATAATGGCTAAAATATTCTCATATCATTTATTTTGATTTTTGTATATTTTTGCATATTTTATTAACATCAATGTTTTCAATATTCTTAAAATTATCCTTTTTGGATAATTCAACTACTTGCATAAGTTTAAGCCTTATCCATTATATCTTAATGAAAATTTAATTTATTTTATACATCATTAACTTATTTTGATTACATTATTTTTTTCAATTTAATTTATTTTATATATCATTTATTTTGATTACATTATTTTTTCAATTTATTTTAGCATGTTAATTAATTTATTCTTATGTTATTCAAATTATTTTTTTTTTCTCTCACTATTATCCTTATTTTGTCTCTCCTATCAATGATTATCTTTGATGTTTATTTTTGGCTGACTTTATGATGTTATTAGCATGATAAATTTCATGGGGTTTGTTTAATATAATGCCATATTATTTTCTTCAGTTTATGTTATTTTGGATTTCAAAATTATTTAAGTTTAAAATGGGGTTTTAATTCAAATTATTTCTTAATTTACTCTATCCCATTTTCGCAAGATTTGGCCAACTCATATAAATTTTAATTAAATGATTTAAATTTACATGAATTAATTTAACTTAATTTAAATAAAAGATAAAGTGGTCATTGAATTAATTACACATTCCTAAATTAATTCCCATTTCAATCCAAATTCACCAAGGCTCAAGTTTAACATTGATGGCTTATTCAATCCAAATGGATTCTTAGTTGGATCTAGAAGAATTTTTAGAGGACTAGAATGGGAAGGTTGTATGCACATTTCAAAATCAATGCAAGCTAGTGAACTTACTTTACTCTAATGATAATGGCCTCCTTTTTTCTTTTAAGATTTCAAAAGCCTTCCCTAATAATCCAACTTGGTTTTAGACTAGCGCACTAAATTTGGTAAACATCCTTTTCAAAGAAAGGGTACCTTTACGGAAGCTAGTATATATATTGACTAGCTTATGATAAATCAACAAACATAGGGAGATTGCTATCTCTCACATATTTAAGGAAGGAAATTGTACAACCAATCTCCTTGCAAGACATGCGTTCCACTTATATCCCTTTTTATGTAAATGATAATATCAATTTTCTTTTTTTGGTGATAACCTTAACTTACCCTGCATCAGGGGAAGTTTTTGTAATATCTCTTTTTATCTATGAAATTTGAATTTCTATAAAAAAATTAAAACATGACTAAAAAATGTGTCAAATATAGCCTTTAAAATCACATATGGTCTTCATGAATGGTTATTCATGCCATTTGGACTATCTAACACCCCGAGTATATTCATGGAGTTGATGAACATAATTATAAATTGTACTCACTCTTCAAGTTTATTTTAAAGAATAAGCATGATCCAATAATAAGATCTAATGTGGTGTCCATTCTAGGAATTAAAAATCAATTTTATATAGTGATATTTTTCTCTAATGAACTATTTATACAAATTCTTCATGTATCATCTATCTTTGGAGTCAATGTAAGAACTATAAAAGGACTTGCACTTTCTTAAATGAAGCCTTTTGTTAGTAGCTCATCAACATGCCTTATAATTTCAACATGTTTGGTAGGTTCATTTTATAATAAGGTAATTTTCGAAAATAAGAACCTTTTTTAAAATTAATAGCATGTTGAATGTTTCTCTTGAAATAAATCCATCTAATTAGTCCTTATGGTACAAGTCACTAAAGTAAAATAACATAAGAGTGGCTATATGATGTAAATGATACTTAACTGAATTAGGTATGGTGTCTTTTACATGGATCAAGTTAAATGATGTGGGTCAAAAAAACCCTTCAACATGGTGTTGAATCCTACCTTTTTTTTCTTGAAGTTTATAGGTGATTCAATAAAAGGAACATAACTTTTTATAAGTAAGTCCAAACCTACATGGTGGTAGGAATTAATATTAAATAAATTTTATTTTTATTATTCTTTTGATTAGGCTTAGCTTGAATTTTAGAAATAGTTTTGTGTGGAAGAAAACTATTGGCTTTATAATGAATAATTTTACATTATTATCATTATGTCTGAAAACATATGTGTTCACCCAACCATAGTGAATCATATATGTATGTATGTATGTGGGGTGTGTGTGTTGGTGGAAAGATTCACCTTGGCATGTATTTATTAATTTTTATGGGTCTTCTCCCCTTATTCTCTAATTACTATTAAATGATTAGTAATTACTATCGATGAAGAAGGCTAGTGACATTGGCAAATTTTTAAGAGATTTCTATGACATCAAATTGGAACCATCTTAGAAAAGTTAAAAGGAACTAGATCATTTAGTGATAAGGTAATGTCTACAATAATATTTAAGGTTCATCTTTTATTAGAGGATGAGAGACCCAACATCTCGTTCCCCTAATATAAATTGTGCCTCTTTCAAAGGTGCTTTCAAATAAGATTAGAATTTTTGCTCTCCCCTACCATTAATAAACTTTTCCTTCAACTTCTTACTCTCCTAGCTCATCTAGCCCCCAACTCCTACTCCATTGTTTAAAGTGTACAAAAGATTTTCAGAGTCAATGAGATAGTGTGGAGAGTCCCATAATGTTTTCATTTCATTCTTCCTCAAGTTTGAGTGCCATTTTTCTTATTCATGCTTGTCAGACAATGTTTAGTACTAAGGGTTTCCCAACCTCATATTAAGGATGGAAGACTAGGCACATCTTAGTGAAGCATGAGAAGTCAGTGATCCCCAAAGTCCTAGAATAAGGATCAGTGGAAGCCTTTAGCATGAGTGCCACTTCTGAGGTGGTGGATGATTTGATAATAGCGTAGAGAGACATCCCAGCCATATTGATCTTCAGTAAACCATGGCTTATGAGGTAACAGCTCAAAGGAGAGATGAAAGCTCCACTTAAACTAAGGATAAAGAGAATGTATGGGCTTATTAACAAAGTCCTTGAGAAGCATAAGAAGGATGCCTTGTTGGTTCCACCATAGAAGCTTTAGCTATTGAAAAGACTAAGAAAAAAAATTGAAGCTTGCTAATAGGATTATGAGATGTTTTTGCTAAAAAAAGGTTAAAATTATCTCATTAATTTTGGTTAGAAACATTTTTTAGTTGAACCCAACCCAAGTTTACCAAGCCAATTGGGTTAAACAAACCCATTAATGGGTTTAAGTCGAAATAGGTCAACACATCCCATATGAGTAACAACTTTTCTAATTCTCTTTTAATTTTCAATATTTATTAATCCATGCAATATCTTTTTACTTGAGGTATTTAAGCTTGTGATTACATGGCCAATTATCGAGAATGAGGTGGTCTAACCCTTTGCTTCTCTTAAACTTCTTTAATTATGAACTAACCATATGAGATGCCACCTAGCTAAAGAAAATGGCCAACTTAAGTTTAACTATGATCAATCTTGGTTAAGCCCAGGTTGGTGGTTGCCAATATAATGCTTTTTCCACCTCCCATTTAAAAATATAAATCACATTCACTTCCTCCATGAGGATTACAAAACCATTTCCAACCATCTAACTAGCCTAATTAGCCCAAAGGCCATTATTTTGATGAGGCTGGTGGATCTTAGTCTAACTGCCACCCTAGGGCAATTCAATGCTCATTAAAATTATATGTTTAACATAAGCTTAAGAAGCTTTATCGATCACTCTCTTGTTAATGACATGCTTTTTCAATTAACCTAGACCACCTCTTCTTCCCCAAGTTTTGGAGTTGATTGCCCCACCTCTTTAGCCTTTGACATTGTTAGACAAGTCACACATTTGATTTTTTGGACCTCCCTCAAGCTTCCAATTATGCCATCATTCTAAAAATGGCTTGAGGAGTAGGAATTTCATAGGGTAGGCTTAGGTTTTATAAACACAAAAACTACCAAATTCTCCCAACATGGATTGATTGACTAAAATATGATCTCCAAATTATTGAATATATTTTAAATATAATTTAGTAATCTAAATTGAGCTAGATTGGTAGTTAGTTCAACCCTTGCAATTTTAAGTTAATTTCTTTTTATTTTTGCACTAAGAAATCTAGTGAGCCAATTGACTTAAAATATTTAGTATAATGTAATCATGCACGTACATTTTATAAAAAAATTTTCAAAACATAATTGTAAAGAATATTTTTAATTATTCAAATTTATTTTTTAAAATTTATTTTAACCTTCTATATTACTTGGTGATCTTAAAAAATTCTCAAATTTTGTGTGAACATTCTAATTGATATTAGAAATAACTTAGTTTGAGGTAAACACAATCTATGCCATTGTAAATAAGATATGATTTTCAAGGTCAATAATCACTATATAAAGTTAATTAATAGTCAAATATAATTATTAAAATTATAAATGTTAATAGAATGATTAAAACACTAGATTTATGAAAATATTTATAATTTTCTAAATTAATTTGAGACTTTAATCTAATATAAATAAATCATACAATTTAATAATCTAAAGATAATTACTAAAATCCTATGAAATCCTCTATTTGGTCCAATCTATTTCAAAAAAAATATAGCTATTTGTCATCAAATTTAAAATTTCCATAAGCTCAAAAGAATTTATAAGGAAATAATTACTAATTTTTAAAAGAAATTAATTCCAAAAATAAAAATAATTTGGAATTTTAAATTGTTGATCAATAATAAGTTTTAAAATACATTTTTAACATCACCCTATTGAGAACTATCCTATGTTCCCATTTGTTAGACGTCACCTTAAAAGAAATTATTCTAAACTTTCATTTCTGGGGAACATACCCCTAGTGAGGCCTACAGTCAAACATTACCCTTGAAAATAGTACTAATACAAAAAGTCATTAATCCTAAAATAAATCCATTTTAAGTTAAGTATCAAATGCTACATAGGGAAAAAGTATTAGAACACTTACATGATGTCATTCCATAAGCATGCATGTATACTTTCAACATTATAGGATTGTCATTTATTACATTCACCACCATTATAGCTTTCTATTTTGATTTATCTGATTTCAACATTATTTTCCTACATGAAATTGATATATCAATTATTTTTATTTAAACTTTTATCTAGCACATGGATTGACCACCACAATTTTGAAAGTCAATATATTAGGGAAAATGTAACTTAAGATCACCATATACATGTTGGATTCTTATTATTCTTTGAATTACCCAATAGTTGATGTCAATAACATCGTTGCTTATTGATTCTTCCTTCTTGACTTATTCAAAGAATTGGCTACATGTTGTTTGATAAGTTCCTTGATACTAGCCACCCATTAGCTAGGTGCTTATTTATCTGAGGTCAGTCCTTAGATTAATCATCTTGATATCATATCAATCATACTTGCTTGATTAAGAAATCTTCTTAGGTTGATCATACATAATGATTTATCCCACACCTAATATAGTTGTATTCCTATAACTATTCTCAACACATCATTTGAGCATGGTCATCCATTGGATCAAGTACAATTTGAAATTTTCTAATACCACTATTGGTTGATTTTCAATCATAAAAGTCATACAAACATGATTAAGTCATTATATAGTCTGGTCATCCACTATGACATGACACCATAGGGTACTAAGTATACACTTACAGTGCTCTTGTTCCTTCTAATAATATATTACTTTGCACTTGTCAAGGATTTATTCTTTTTTTACTATTTATGCCTTTCCTAAGCATTGGATTCCTATTCATTAATTGAAAATCTTATCTATTTTTGTCAAATTAATTCATATGCATATGATGGTATCAACACTTTAGGTTAAAGTATGTTATAATAGTACCAAGACATAACTTAGACTATGGTTAATTCATAATAATTATTATTAGTTGAAAGTTCATTTAATGATTAAAGTTTCTTAACCATAATCATATCACATATCTCATATGACTATCTCCCTAAGAAACTCTCTATTTTCTTGCCTTATCCAAGGCCAAGAGACCAACTATACACAATGCAAATAATGGTTACTAACAATGTACTTTGAAGATAGGCTGTGTTGACAACCTTCTTAAGCTAAACTACTATGGGATTGACAACTTTGAATGATGGATCCATGAGATCCAAGCTAAAAAACAAATACTACCTTTTTCTTTATCCCTACCCCTACTAATTTAAGCCCATCATAGTCTTGTTGAGTCCTTGATTATTTATTGGCCATTGTCATATAGACACTACAAACATTGAGTTGTCAACTTTCTTAGTTACTGTGATTCACACTTTACTTCACAAATTGAAACTTCTTTTATAGTTTGTTCTATTATAACAATTATTGTTAAACTATGAACTCCACCTTAGAAAACCCACAAAAACAAATTAAGACATACTTTCGCTTATCAAGAGTTTATCATAGAAGTGTCTATGAGTATAATAAACTATAGTAGATACATCTTTGTGGGAGAATGGTAACGCACAATTCATTTATTTTTATTGTTAGCATTTTGAGGTACCTATGAATGGAGACCTTCGCAAGTTTTAATCGAGAGTGGCTTGAATCTTCTTCTTAGCTTCCTTCATGAAGTATTTCATTTGTAGAATATATTATAATTTTAATTTAATTACACCCCTAACAAACCTCTACTTTTGATTAGATCAATTCTGTCTTTCCATATTTGAATGCATGTTAGAAATTTGGTTTATTTCCACACTCAATCTTTCAACTTCTAGCATTTTGACTTGGTAATCAAAGCTCTAAATAATTACCTTAAGTTACCCAATCAAAATATAAGTGGCCCTTCTTGATTCTCAACTCTTATTGAACTACAGAAGGCGCATTTGCTTCTTCCGACTAAGGTTATTATTTCATTTGATAGTTTCATGTAACTTGCTTCAACTTGTCACATATGGTGACTAAAATGTGTTCTTATGCTACTGAACTTAATGAGGAAAGCACTATAGATGTAGACACTAAAGTGGAGGGGATTTTTGTTTTCATGCTAATTTATTTTG
The DNA here is from genome assembly GCA_021442155.1 of Cymbidium sinense. NCBI lineage: Eukaryota > Viridiplantae > Streptophyta > Magnoliopsida > Asparagales > Orchidaceae > Cymbidium > Cymbidium sinense. Next base: position 76,649,007 of record CM038227.1, read on the forward strand.
AGAGCTTCAAATTTGTTGGTGTTGAACACAATCTATCATTTATTAAGCATCATTTTGGAAGACAAAGCAAACCTACTATCTACCTCAATGAAAAAGAGATTTTCACATTGACTGCTCCCTTCAAATTCACTCTCATTGGAAAATATGCTGCAAAGAGGATTTCTTTAGCATATGCAAGAACCTTCTTTAACGAGCTAAATCTTTGTGGCAATTGGATTGTTGGTTTTCTAGACCAAAGACATTTCATTATTAAACTATCTAATGAAGCAAACTATGCACTTATCATTACTAAGAACATTTATTACATTAAAGACCTACCCTTACACAATATGAAATGGACCGATGATTTTAATCCTAAGGTAGAATCTCTGATCCTTCCAATATGAATTTAGCCGCTAGAATTAAAGGTTCATTACTTCAAAAAACAACTTTATTTTGTGGTGGCCATCAACATGAGACCTCTCAGAATGGATCTACCTACTATCAAGCTATCTAGCTCATTAGTGGCCAGGGTACTTATCAAATTTGATGTCACTTATAGATTTCAAAAATAAATCTAGATTGGAACTCAAAGAAATGATTACTAGCAAAAGATGGTGCTTCAAAGTCTATGTTTAGTATTTCACACACTATAAAAGATTTAACCATATATTGGAAGAGTGCTTGGTCTTGCATTCAAACAAGGGGAATAAAAATTTAGATATACCACTCCGGATAGATACTCAACATAAGGGATGGGATTAATAAGCATAATTAACAACAAGCTCTAGGGAACTCTGTTGGGTAGAATGAAGTTCCAACCAATCAAATCACCTAACAACACTTACCTAATCCACTTAATTCTCTAACCAGAGACACATCCATGGGAGAATCTAGTCTCAATGAGACACCAAATTACACAACAGAGGCTACAAAAGAGAGAAATCACTAATATAAATAATAATGTTGTTGTAGTCTCCAAATATATCATATATTCTTCAAGAATCACTTGACAAGAAATGAAAGGCAAGCGGGGGCTTACTTGATCAAATTTATGACAACACCATTGGGAAAGGAGAACACACACACCATAGCATACACATAAACAATGAACTATTAAGAAACTTGAAAGTTGAATCAAATAGAGATAGACCCAAGTCAGAAGAAGCAAGGGCATAATGGAAGTCAAGGGGTTGCTTAAGGATTATCCCAATAATCTCACTAAATCTAATAGTGCAAACAATCTATCAGACTTTGATATCAGACCTCAAACCACCAAACCTTCTGATGTTTAATTTTCTACTATGGATTATGAGGGGAATTGTAAAACCCTAATCAAAACAAGATTTAATAAACTAGTCAGACTGCATAATCTGGGTGTCATTGGAATCTTGGAGCCAATGACTCTCAATCCATAATCCCAAAGAATTATCATCACTCACATATACAAAGAAGGAATCTTCTAGCTAAATGAGGTGAGTTATTGCAAACCACCTCTACCTCTTTTAGTATTAATGATAATATTAAACTCTTAGGGTTTGGAGACAATCTCAACTTACCCTTTTTAAGGTGGGAAATCATGTGACTGCCTTTCATCAATAAAATATAGCCTTTTTTGAAAACAATATTTTTTTTTTAAAAAGTTACCCTATCAAAATAAGAAAATGCTTTAGTTCTCTTATAGTTGAACTAGAACTTAAATTTTAATTATTATTAAACAAATATTTTTTTTATATTTTAAAATGATTAATTATTCTTACAAAGATGATTGACTACTAAGAATGTCATAATTGAATCATCTACAAGGGGAAAGAATGTCCTACCCCAAAATACTTTTCATGCTAGAATGAGTACTTACAAGTTAAGTAATCTTAACTAGCAAACCAAATTTACTATTAGTGACCCATACATCAGCTACTTTGTACCCTCTTCAAAGAAAGAAAAGTAGGACATGAAGCAAACCCCCTCATATAGTTTTAACTTCAGCAACCAAAAAGAGACATTTCCATAATATTCCATTAAATATTAAACTTAAGTATTTCATCGATTCTTAGATAAATCATCAATGTTCTCTCATTTTTCTTTTGAAAGTGCATAGAAAAATACTTTATTTCATCCCAATATTACTTTAGCTCAACATCAATTCTTCAAAATTTTACTTTAGAATAAAGAAAAAATTTGATACTATTTTGATATCCAAATTTCACAAATTGGTTAGAAGCTATAGCTATAAATGATCTTTTGGATGACGCAAATCCTTGTATTACATGTTCAGTTATTCTTGTCACCTAGATACCTTCAGATTCTTTATTAAAAAATTCTAGGAAATTTTTAATTCTATGATTGGTAAGCTAATAATTGTTGAGTAGCAATTGATTGTTCATATCACTTTTGCTAGTCAAAAACCAGTTCAATATTCTTTTATTATCCATAATGAAATAAGCACTATGTTAATGATTCTATAAACTTTTCTAGGTCTCCAAAATGATCTCCAAATTGAGCTCTAATGAACTCTATTGTTAATCTCGAACTACCCATTTCTAATGAAGAGAAGAAAGTATTAACTTATTTTCGTTATTATTATTTATTTGCTTTATCTAAGTAATCAATGAAAGAATTAGATAAAGAGAAAAATCTTATGATTTTCCAAAAACATTCTCAAATGATGCTCAAAGAAAATACATATGGGAAATCACCTTTGAAAAATTGGATCATGAAGATAACACTAAAAAACCCTCCTAATATTCTATCTTCAAAAGATCAATATGCATTTCTTTCCATTGATATAGCTATAAAAAATCTAGATGAGTGGGATGATCTTTGTGAGAAGACTACCCTAAAAGATAATGACATGTTTCTTATGGTGCATGTCATAGTAACAAGACCACCTCCTTATAAATGAAAAACTTCCTACAAACATCTTTTTGAAAACATAAAGGAAGATAATAAAGGAAAAGAAAATTAAGAATAACAGTAATCTTATCCTAAAGAAGAACAATGTATTTTGGTGGTCCTATAACATGATAAGTAAAGGATTACTAATCTAAAAGTTATAAGAATAATTTGAAAAATGGTTACTACTATAGCTACTCTCAGCTCATAAGTTGAGAATCAACCATCTCCTATTCCACCTACTCCAAAGGTGTCACAAAACAACACTAGTTTTGCACCTCAACCTATTCTAGTACTGATGTAGCACATCAAAGGAGAAAAGGACTTGTCACTAGGTCCCAAATCAAAGCTCAAATTCATAAGGGCTTTAATAGATTTTATGCATTGTGAATTTCTATTTCATACATTATATTATGTGGTAATGAGTGTATTTAATTATGTGTATGTGTTGTATTAAAGATGTGGTTGAAAATAAGTGAGTTTATGTGTTCTTTTCTTAAATGTGGCCAAGCATTGTGGTGCTGCCTTTATGGCACCTCGGCACTACACTTTGCATATTTTACTATTCAGAGACTGAGAAGCTGGCTCTTTAGCACTAGGACATGGCACCTTGATGTAGGACTATAGAGCTACAGAGCTGAATAATGGCACCATTGTGCTGTGAAATGATAGTTTAGACTTGTTTTCAATTTTTTAGTAGTTTTCTCTCTAAGGGACACATTCCTTGGAGTACTGTAACTATTTAATCTCTATTTTTGATTGAATGAAAGACTCAAATTCATAAAATGAACATGTTTAAACATGAATCAAATGAATCTCAACCCAAAAATGCCATAATTGGGATAATTAAATTATTTGATCTAAATAAACCTAAATGAACCTTATTAAGATCAAAATTCAAATTAACTTAAAATTAATCTAAATTATATATCCAAAATTATTTAAAAATCATAATTAAGTATAATCCAACCAGTCATTAGGTTTAATGTGACCAATTTGTTCATTTGACCTAAATAAGTCCAACTTAACCTATTAAGCCTAATTTGGGTTAAATTGGTCAAAATTGAAAGCAAGTTCAAAACAAATAAAATTAATCACTCCAAATCATTTCACACATATGATCAAACATGAATGGAGTCTAAACATACCTTAATTGAGTCAAATTGGTTCATTTGATTCAATTGAACTCAACTTAACCCATTTAGGTCAAAATGGGTCAAGTTAAAATAAAATTAAAATAAATTTAAAACCCAAGGAAATCAACCAATTTATAACACCATAAATCATCAAATATGCACAACGAAACCTAAATTTAAATTTTGAAAGACCATTTGAGCTAGGAGATCCAATTTGACCAATTTAGGTCAAAAGGATTAAATCTAGCTCAAATCAAATCAAACCTTCATGTGATATTGGATTAATCGATCCATAAATCATTTAATGAACAATAATTAATGGTTATAATCCAAGGCTAAAGGCAATAAAACTAATCCAAATCAATTTAGCTAAAGTTAAACCCAAATGACATGAATCCAAACATTTAAACAAAATCTAATCCAAATAGACTTAACCCAACCCTTAGTCCACCTTAGATGGTTGTACTTGAGGAGGCAAGTATCCATTTGAAGGAAGCCATGTGAGGTAGAATCATAAGAGATGAGATGTAGCCATGACAAGGGAGAGAAAAATCCATGCAAAAAAGTCAAATTCTACTTCCTCTCTTCCATTCCTCATCTACCTCTTCACTTTGACTAATTTGGGCACATCCCAATCAGTTAACCACCCCCATTTATGAATAATCCCAAGGGTTTCAAAACCCCATTAGAGGCCATCTTTGACCTGTCTTCCATGAGAGACTCTCATGGCCAAAGGAGAAAAGATATGAAAGAGACTTCCTCTCTTGATGTTATACATCCCAATACACTCACAAGGGGAGAAGAGACCAAATGAGCTATCGCACCAGTGGTCAGATTCTGGCCACCCTAAATTCTTTATATGTGGATCTTGGCCATATATGGAAAGAGAGGAAGATGACTTCTTCTTATGAATCCAACCATGCCAATATGCTCCTGAAGGAGATAGCAGAAGAATCAAGATTTCCTCGATCCTCTCGTCGCTAGCAAGCATTAAATAAGACAAAGTCAGTGACCAAGCTCTTGACCAAACTTGGAAAGTTGGCAAATGAACTCCTCAAGCCCAATTGACTCTCCTTACATGTTTTATGGGTAGAGATGAACTCAAACGAGCTCTTCCTCAAGACTCCCGCCGAGTTTGACCAATGTTGACAATAAGGTGGCAAGGTTTGGTCTCTATGATGATCCATGGGGAGGCAAGAAATGAAACTTCTCCTAAAGCCTCACCACATCTCCATGAAGGTGTATGAACTATCGCTACTACTACCGGAGATCAACGCTGATGAGGTATGGGTTCAAACCAACCACTTTTGCATTTAGTTATGGTCCTTTTTGAAATGAACTTGATCTCAAGTGATATCAAGCCATATAAATTCATTCTAAATGCTCTCTTAATAAATTTACAAATGAAATAAAATGATTTTGCCACCTACATTTCCAGAAATCACTTAAATTTAATAGACATCGCTCTAATCTCACTATCAATATGGAAGATGCAATATCCTCTATCCATTCTTTATGTTAGGAGTAAACGACTGAGATCTAGTTAGACATCTGATTAAATCTTATATAGCAACCATGGGTGAAATCATGATCGTCAGATCGAAGATTGGACAGTCGTAAACTGTCCTGTGTTCAATCGGACGATCATAAATTATCCCACATGGCTGACACTTTTTGAGTTGGATCCACAATGATCCAGCTGCCCAATAGTGTCACGCAGCATGATAAATAGTGTTGCATCAGTGGCACGTTGTGCCAACAACAACAACAAGCCTTAATCCCACTAAGTGGAGTTGGCTACATGAATCCTACATCTCCATTGCATCCTATTATGTGTCAAATTCTCATTTAATTCAAGTATACTAAGGTCATTTTTTATACATCTTAACCAAGACTTTTTAGGTATACCTCTACCTTTCTTAACAAAAGGAAAATCTAATGCATCTACTCTCCTAACTGGGTCATCGGATGGTCGACTCTTTATATGGCCAAACTATTTAAGGCGACTCTCTCTAATCTTATCTACCACTGGAGCTACTCCAACTTTTTCCCAAACATACTCATTTCACATTTTATCTCTAAGAGTAAAGCCACTCATCCAATTGAGCATCCTCATCTCTGAAACACTTAATTTTGTCTTATGCCTCTCTTTTATTAGCCAACATTCTGCACCATAAATCATTGCAGGCCATACCTCAATCTTACAAAAATTTTCCCTTAAGTTTAAGAAGTACTTTTCTATCACACAATAGGCTAGATGCATTCCTCCACTTCAGCCATCCAACTTGAATTATACTAATAACATCTCCATCTATTTTACCATCATTTTAAATAATATAGCCTAGATATCTGAATCGCTCACTCTTTTTAATGACTTGTTCACATAATGTCACAACACTATCACTAGAACTTCTACAACTATAATTACACTCCATATATTCAATTTTAGATCTACTTAAATGAAAACCTTTAGACTCTAAGGTTGACCTCCATAATTCAAGTTTCTCTTGGACTCCCTCTCTAGTCTTATCAACAAGAAGGATGTCATCAACAAAAAGCATACACCAAGGTACATCTTCTTTTAAATGCCTACTAAGAACAACCATAACTAAAGGAAAAAAGATAAGGGCTTAAAGCTAGTCCTTGATGTAATCCAACTAAAATAGAAAAATATTTTGTCAATCCTCAAAACAAAACTCCTCGATTTTCTGAATTTTAAAATTACAGAAAATCCTAAATATTTTAAAAATTCATAAAAAAATAAATTTCTTAGCCAAAAAAATGCAAATAAGGTATCTATGGATTCATCTTAGTGAGGAGAATCCATTAAATCTAAAATCCCCAATGTTTATTGGGTATTTTTGGGTTAATTTAAGTTTAAATAAAAATAATGAAACTCAAATTAAACTCAAACCATTAATCCAATTAGTTTAAAACTTTGGGGAATTGAAATTAAAGTTAAAACCTACCTTAGACAATTTTTTCATGATTTATTGGTAAGTGAGTCAGCGGATATGTAAATTTCAACACTAAATTATTAATTAATGAAATAAATTAATAGTAAATTAGAAAAATATTGGAAAATTATAAAATTAATATGAATCATCATAATAAACTTTAATAAACCTAAATATATCATTAAAAATTACTAAAATCCCATAATCCCTAAAATGATCTAATTTCTTAATTAGTTAAATTAATTAAATGAGTTAATTAATCTTGACTTAAAAAAATCATCATAAATTAAACAAATTTTTAAAAATTTTAAATCAACACTCATTAAATGCATCTTCTATAGTGGAATTTAAGAAAATTAAAACCCCTAAATAATCTCTTTTAATTTAGACATAATTTAAGTTTTAATGAAAGAATTAAAATCCTAATTAATCTTAAATTACTCATTTAATTAAAGTGAAATTTTAGGGAATTTAAATTGGCAAGGAATCCCACTTTCCATGAAAATTTTAATGTCAAATGCCCTATGGATTAAAAGTTATTGAATTTCCAATCCTTCGGTCAATTAAAGTGAAATAATAAATCAAAAAAGTACAAAAATAATAAAAATTCATAAAATCAATATATAACATTATTATTAACATCCAAACACTTAAGGAAAATTTGCCAACCCTCTTAAGTTAAATATTTTGATTAATTTTATACTTAGGGTTATGAAATGAAAGAAAATAACAATCAAAACTTAAATTATTAATTTGATAAATTCCTAATAAATTAATTAATTAATTAAAATTAAAAACTTTAAAACTAAGCTTGAATTACAATATCAATTTAAATGATTAAGTGGATTCATTTAAGGTGATGAAAACAAACACTAATAAACATAAACATTAATGACATAAATCAATTTAAATTCAAATAAATCAAGTAATTAAAATTTAAAATAATCAAGATTTTCTAATCAAGTTAATTCACCCAAATTCATAAAAATTAATGAAATGAATAAGTAAGATCAAATCAAATGAGCATCCAATCAAATTAAAAAAACATAAGATCAAATATAAAGCTGTTATAAAAAATAATATAAACTAAATAACATCAAATATAAATGAATCAAATTAAATTTAAAATGAAACCAAAATCAAACTAAATAATGGTAATATGGACTTAAATTAAGATTTAAAGAAGTATGTTGAAGCTTAACTAAAGATTATAATTCAAATCAAAGAAACATTAATTAAAGAAAGAGATGTGAAATAGAAATGAAATCTCCAAATCTTGTTAACATAAAACTCTAACCTTAAGAGAAAAAGTAAAACATAAATCAAACTCAAATAAAATTAAACCTCTTGAGTGAATTCAAAAAAAAGCTAATTAAGATACATAGGATATTAGCTTGACCTACTAGAATGGATGAAAGTCCATTCTATTAAGGTTTAGGATGTTGAATAGAATAGGTTCCACCTAAAGTGGGATTTATTTCTTTCTTCATTCTTTAAAAACTAAATCTCAACTTTAACATAAAAGTAAAGTTAAAAATGGAAATATAATCATAAATTAACCAAGTTACTTAAATTGAAACTAACCAATGGAAAATTAAACAAATGCTAAAAATTAAATAAAAACTTTAACCTAAAATGCCTAGTAAAGTCATGTCACACAAGCCAATTTTTCTTCACACACCAGATTATTAGGCTACCGACCCTAAACATAGGTAAAGTAGATGTTCTGTGATATTATGTAAAGTGATGTAAAATATTTTTTTATTTTATGGTGTCTTATTTTAAACTGGATGGTTAGGATTGTTTGCCCGCTACTTTAGATGGTAGGACGTTCTTTTTAGCCAAACACTATTTTTTGTAGGGGGCTGTGCTAAAAAGGACTGCTATAATAAAAAATATATAAATGATTTTTTCTTGTAAGTATTTTTAAGTCCTTAAGAATAGCCTTAAATGAATTGAGAGTCAAAACATAAAAATTAAAATTTGTTGCATTAGTAAGGTGTATATCATACCTAACATGATCTTAGGGTTAAGGAGTGAGTTTTGGCTTATAGATTCATTCCTAAAATATAACCAATTGACCATCTTGTATAACATAAAGAATAAACTCATGGATTTAAAATCACTTAGGTTATGTTAGCTGGCAACCTTTCCAAGCGAGGGATAAGTCTAGAAGAGTCAAGATAGGTTTTTTTTCTTAATTGAGAGAAAGAGCCAATAATATATGTTGACTTCATGAGGCCCATCTCATATGAGATTGATTTTGATGATAACAAGCACATTTTCAAATGCTACTAATCAAGTTAAATTCAAGTGTGCAAGAAAAATTCTTCATCTCCTGATTCTCTAGTTATATCAAATTGCTAAAGCCTTTGGACATGGACTGGGTGAGAATTTTTCTAGGAATTTCTATATTAAGGAAAATGAAAAGCTCACTAAGACAAAAAAAAAATTCATTCAATTTTAATTTCATAATTCTAAAATATTTATAATTTTTTATATTTTAATATTATAATTATTCATTAAGTTATCCATTCTGGATAATATGAACTAAATGCATGAAATAAGTTCCATTAAATGTGTGTTAAAGCAAGATTAATTATGCTTAAACTTTATTAAATCATTTACATGCCATTCATAATTTTTATTCATATTTTTTAGTGCATGAAAATTGAATTATACTAAAATTATCCTTTTTTTCTCTTATTCTCTCTTATATTATTCTTTCTTCTCCCCTTTCTTTTTCATCTTAACATTGTTTTGGCCGAATTTTTTAATACAACTTGTGTAATAAAATATATGAATTTCATTCAAAACATTTCCATATAATATTCCCTCATTTTTTATATTTTAAAAATTCATTTATTTGAATTTTTGGATGTGATTTATTTTGAATGCAAACTTTTTAATTCATGGCATATACTTGCTAAATCAAATCAAATTTTTTATAGAATATGTTGAACTTCCCAAGCATGAATAATTACGATTATTAACAGCATAATTAATCTATTACAACTTATTTTAAATTTAAATTCAAATCATCCCCCTTTTTAAAAATAATTTCTTTATTTTCTTAATTTGATCTATTTTAGAAAAGTTTTAGGGGGCCGGCCACTTTTCTTTGAATTTAATAAATTTATATATTATTTAAACAATAAATTATTATATAATACAATTAGCCTTTATCTAAATTGATTCATGCATCAAAATGAGGATTTTATATTTTAGGAAACTCCTTTGGCCGAATTCATTAAATGGATTTTCAATGGATTTATTTTATTCAAATTTTCTCCATCATATCTAAACCCTCTTGGCCGAATTTCCTATGGGATCTCCACTATATTTATCCATGAATTACATAGAAAACATTCCATATTGGATTAAAAATTTAGTAAAGGAGCCTATTGAAGATCTCCATGGCCGATCTTTATTCCTTTGAATTTGAAATTCAAATTGATGTCTAATCAATTTCCCTCTCATTGGATCAATTTTTGGCTAACCCTATATTCCTCCCTCATTTATTTAAGAGTCTTATTTCAACTTAATAAGATTCCAAAAATCAAAAATTATCTCTTGCTCTCTAGCTCATCCTCTCCACCTTGGTTGATGATTGCAAAAGCAAATATTTGGATATTTTTGGTGATTCAAGTGCAAGAATTCCTCATCATTCTTCTCTTTCCATTGGACATTTTGTTGGCTTGAAGAATGATTGGGAAAAGTGAAGGTTTGGGGTATTTCCTCCCTTGGCTAAAAGCATCATAGCATTGGTCTTTAATTTTTAAGGTACCAAGTGCCTATACTTCTTTTGTTTCTTCTTCACTTTGAAGTTTACAAGGTTATTTAAATTATCTTGTATTCATTCACTTCATAGCCTTTAGCTCTTTTTTGGCCAACAACAAACATAAGAAGATCAATTTGTTTTATACTTAACTACTTGATAATCCTATGATTTCTTCTTTGGCCTAAAGCTAACATAAGGAGATCAATTCATTTTATGCTTAATCATTAAGTAATCCTTTTTTTTTCTTGTTTGGCTGAAGTCCTTTTCAAAGGTTTTTAATTTCCTAGTGCTTAATCATTTGTATACTTGTTTATCTCTTTGGCTTAAAGGTTCTTATAGGTTGTTTAAATTTGATTATGCTTAACATCTTATTTCATTTAATCTTTTATTTGGCCGAGCACTCCACCTCTTACATAAATTATTTTGTTCTTGTTGATTGCTTGTCTTTAATTGGTTTAAGTATAAGTTATGTGATAGCTTTCTTGTGGTATAATTCAAATTAATATTCAAGTGATTATTTAGTTATTCCAATTACAAATACATTTATCATTTGAATTAAAGTTAGCTTATGTGAAAAAGAATTCAAAGTAAAGTTTTTGTGATTGCATTTTAGTTTGCATTTCAAAGTCATTCAAGAAAATCATTTCAAACTTTTAAAGATCATTAAAGCAACATTAAGTTACTTAATTGCATTAAATATTTGATTGAAGATCTTATTTTAATTTAATTTAAAGTTAAAGTGAGCTCTTTTTTTCATTAATATTCAATTTCCTTAATATTAGTATAGATTGGGTTGTGAGTGCAAAAATTTTTTAAAATTGAGAGTTAGGCTTGTATCTTTCTCTTTGCCTTGTCTTGATTTCTTGCTGGGTTGTACTTTCCCATTAAGGAAAGTATGTGTTGGGTCTTTCTTGCCCATTAAAGAGAGTGAATGTTGGGTTATACTTGCCAGTGAAGAAAAGTATGGGAAATTTGGTTTAATCTCAACTTTGGTTTAGTGAAATCCTAGCCTAAGTGGTTAAGCATGGATGTAGGCCAGTTTTTGGGGTTTAGCCAAACCACGTAAAATATCTTCGTGTTCTCTTTATTTTTTTTTTGCACTTTACTTTTCTTTTATTATTTTTCTACTATTTCATTTCACTAAAGCTTTATTATTAAATATTTAAGTCTTCTACAAAATATTAAATTAAACTTAATTCACGCCCCCCAGCCCTCTTGAATATAGTAACAATTTCCAACGTTGAGCTAGGTCGAGCCTTTGATTTATGTCAAAAGAACTTGTAGATTCAGGTTCTGAAGCACTCTTCTAGGAATAAGTTATCAAACCTAACTATTTCTACTATCTTGTGCTGCTAGAATCTAAGCCCTAAATTTTTAATAAAATGTCAGTTTAAACTCTACTAAATCTAATCTCAAAATTGCAATGCCTAAGGTAGGTTAGTTGAAATGCCTACTAAGCATCCAAGTATCTATATGCATTTAATACTTAATCCTAACTGATCTTTAAAAGAACTATTTCCCCTTTGAGAGCATTCCCTATTAGATTTCTAAATTATCATCCATCTAAAACCAACTTTGAAATCCATACAAATAAAAATCTATTTATTTAATTGAGAGTACTCTTAGGAAGAGATCCTTCATTCCCAAGATGTGTTTAACTATAGGGGCTTGCACTTATAAGAACTGCAAACCCTACAACAAAATAAATTCTGATCTACTTCTCCATGTAGTTCAAGGGAAAAATATCTAGTTCATCAAAGACTCATCAACCATAGGAGTCCTTATTAAGTAAGTAAATCCATTATAGGGTAATTTATTTATCTATCTAGAAAATTTATTTATCCCTTAATGATGTATTTGATTACCAAAATAATTACCCCCAAAATCTATGTGGTGTTCCAAAATAAAAATTTCAATATTGAAATTTAAATCCAACTACGCTTAAACTAAGGTAATTGAGGTGGTTAACCCCAATTAACCTACATAAGCTCAAAACCTCTGAAACTCAAGGAAATTCAAATAAAATAAAAAATTGAAATTAAATCAAGTTAAAAGTATAAAGTTATTAAATTAATAAAAATGGATTTAAAACAAAATTCAAATAAAAATAAAAAATGGTCAACCATTTGACAAAGAGTTAACTTTATGGGGGTCCTACTAGGTCAAAGTTCAACCCACCAAAATTTGACCAAGGGAACAAATGAACTTGTCTAAACATTAATTTGAATAAATCTAAATCCAATAAGGTTTTAATTGGGTTAATTAGATCACTTGATCTAAATAGGCCTAAATAGACTTCGTATAACCTAAACTAAAATTAAGTTAAAATCAACTCCAATTAAATATCCAAAATCATTCAAAAATCTTCATTAAACATAATTCAACCAATTATGAGGTTTAATTAATCAATTTGGTCATTTGACCCAATTGACCCCTGTTAACTTATTAAGCCTAATTTGGGTTAAAGTTGGTTTAAATTCAAATTTAACTTCAAATGAAATAAAAAAATAATTAATTTAAATCATTCCAATGACTTAAATAAATATAACAAAAGCCTAAACCTAGATGCAATCCATTAAATAGAATAAATCAAACTAAACCAAAGGGAACAAATGCTTAACAAAACTAACCTAAGGTGTTTGTCCCTAAACCTAATTCAAATGAGTTTGTTTGACTCATGAATAATTTTAAATTTGATTTTGATAACTAATTGCTAATCTAAATGAATGAGTAATAAACATTGTTCATGTTCAGCTAATCCAAATCAAACTAAACTCAAATGGATTGAATGTGAACATTTTAGCTTAAACCTATACTAATCACATTACAATACACCTAAAATCTTTCTAAGATGAGTCTAAATGGATTGAAAACCAAAATTAAGAGTATTCAAAGGTTTCAAATCATTACAAAAGTAAGGGAATATGACACAAACGGTGAGGTGGAACATGAAGACAAATTCACTCTAATCTAAAACACTTCCTCCATTTTCTCCTCCACTCCTCATCCTAGCTGATTAGGATTGACCCCAATTAGTTAATCCATATTTGAACTCCCCATAAGATAGCACTCAACTAAATAAGAAGAGAAGAGGGGAGGCCTTCTCTAGCAATTCTAACACTACTTACACATTAACCAAGTGAAGCGAAGAAGAACCAACCCCTTCCCCGATTCCCATGCCCGACAAGTTGGATTTCAACCAAATCCATTGGTGAAGAGAAAGAGATTGGTATCCAGAGAAATTAGTGAGGAGGCAATTCAAATTTTTTTCCTTAGAGACTTTCCACATCCCTACGAAGGTGTTCAAAGCATCCCCATCATCGAGGAGCAATGCGGATGAGGTATGCCCCAAAACTGACCCCTTTTTTAATTCAATTTGGTTTTTTATGAAAAATCTTTGATCTCAAGTGAGATCAAACCATATAAATATATTTTAGGTGAGCCGTTAATAGATTTGAAATCAAAATTGAGTTATTCCATTGACTAGATAACCAGAAATTGCATTTATTCAACAGATAACACTCAGTCTCCACCATTGATGGAGGAGACTTAATCTCAACCATTCATTCCCTCTATTAGGAATAGATAGCCGAATGGCTTGACTAGTTTTGAATTTAATATAGTTTTGGATTTATTCCTTTATTTTTAATTTGATTTCATTTTGATTTATCTATATTTTATTTGATTTAATCCAAATTTAAAAATTAGGTCAAGTCTACCTAAGCTCATTAGGTTAGATCAAACCCAAGGAGGGTGAACTAGGTCACTAACTATAGTTTCCTAAGCATTAAATTAGCTTATTCCTATTTAACATGAGGACATTCTAATTATTGATTTTAGAATGATATTAACCTCATCCAAAAATGAGGTCAACAATGATCTTCGATGCTTTGTTATGCAATGCTTTTCTTGTTTTATTGAGCATTATTTCAGACTAGATGGCTAGGATTGTTTGCCACTTAGTCTAGATGTTAGGGCACTTTTTAGACTAATACTATTTTCTATAGGGGAATATGCTAAAATGGACCACTATAATAAAAATATATATAAATATTATTTGTGTGCAGGTATGCTAAAGTCCCTAATCATAGTTTAATAGGATAGGTGAGCTTGGCAAGCAATTAATGCTAATGTCGTATGTTTAAAATATAAACTGCCGGTGTGTTTTGTGTATTTCCTAACATCTATTTTATAGAGTTTAAGATTTCATTTCTTAAATTTTAAAATGTAATTTAAACCTAGAATTAGGTTAAGATCTACATAGTCTAATAATAGCATGAGCTAACTTTACCTAGATTTATAATTTCATTTCTATCATCTTCTTAATGCTCAGTTACCACATGATGTTATAACCACTCCAACAATGGTGTTGTAGTTAACATGGAAGTCTGCCAAAACTTTTTTGAGAAGAGGATAGATGCCTAAGATAATAAGTCCAATTTGGTATTATAAAAATAATCTAACATCTCTTGAAGCTAAGCATAAGGACCTACAGACCTAAGCTACTTTCAAAGAAGAGGAGAAGGAGAGAGCGACTTTAGAGCTTACTCACCTTGTGGAGGTGAAAAGAGAATTGAAGAAGAAACTCATTTGTTGTACTGAGTAGTTTTAAAAGAAAGAAGCTAAGTTCACTACGTTTCTTAATTCTAATTAGTCCCATGAGCTTTTGTACTTGAAGTTCAAAAATGGTGCCACTTTAATATTGCCATATTGGTGAAACATGGCCATTTGGATATCAAGTTTTTGGACTTCTCTAATGTACTTGCACTACCGGACTCCCGATGATGATGACAAATAGAGTAGAATGAGTTGATATATTTTTACATCCTTCATTCTTTGTATTATTATTATAAATTTTGGCAAGTATAATTCTTGTATTTTACTCATTAGTTATAAAAAATATTTATGAAATAAAATCATGATTGAATACAAGTGTATTTTTAATAGCGACTAAATTTATTTCATTATTGTGTATTATGGAATGAATGCTTTGTCATAGAGCTAATTATCACTAGTTAATGCTCGACTAACTCCATTCTTAATTTAGAATATTTTGAATCATTGATAAATAGAAATAACCTACCTGGGTAGTCATGTTAGTATAGCGTACGAGTGGATACTCATTGGAATGGTACTTGGTTGTTGATGCATGGGTAACTCTGCCCATGACTTAGAATATTTTGAGAGAATCTTCTATAGAAAGTAACTTTAGTATAGCAAACTAGTGTACACTTGTTGGATTGGTACTTGCTTATTGATGAATGGATAACTCCACCCATGCTTAAAATATTTTGAGAGAATCTTCTCTAAATAGTCTCTTTAGCTTAGCAAGTCTATATATACTCATAGGGATGATATTTTCTTATTCATATTTAAATAACTTATCTAATGAATTAGAATATTTTGATCCACCAATTACTAGAATGAACCTCCCTAGGTGGTCACATTAGCATCTTGAGTTTATATATACTCAGTAGATTAATATTCATTTAATGATGCATGAATAATTCCACCTATAACTCTTTGAGTAATTACTTGCTTGTTGTACAAATAATTATGCCCATGACTTAAATTAGTTTATGTCACTAATCAAATGATAGTGACTTCCATTTATAGTCGCATTGTACATTCATCGCCCTTTTAGAGAGTTAACCATGAATTTCCAATTAGGGGAATTGGTCTTTACATAGTCACTGATCTCACGAGGTGTTGGTTAGACACTATAGCTGCCAACTTCATGAAGGGTTGATCTTTTGAGTTACCAACTAAGAGAGTATATCTTTTTGAGTTTAGTTGCCAACCTCATGGATTGTTGGACTTATACTATAGTCTTCAACTATATATAGTATTCATCTTTTGAGTTACCAACTTGAAGAGTTGGTCTTTTTGAGTTTAGTTGTCAACCTCACTAGGTGTCAGTCTTGCATAATAGTTGTCATCCACATAAAATGTTGGTCTTTTTAGTTGCCAAGTAGGAGAGTTGGTCTTTTTGAGTTTAGTTGACAACTTCACAAGATGTCGATATTACACTATAGTTACCAAACACATGAAGTGTTGGTCTTTTGAGATACTAACTAGAAAAGTTGGTCTTTCTGAGTTTAGTTATTGATCTCATGGCTTGTTGGTCTTAAATTGTAGTTGCCAACTGCACAACATGGTGGTCTTTTTAGTTACCAACTATGAGAGTTAGTTTTTTTAAGTTTAGTTGTCAAACTCACAGAGTGTTGGTCTTACACTATAATAACCAATTGCATGGAGTGGCCATCTTTTTAGTTGCAAACTAAGAGTGTTAATCTTTTTGAGTTTTGTTAAGGGGTGTTAGTTTAACACTATAGATCTTGTTGATTTAGTTCAACTCGAGGATAGCTTATCTGACTCTAGTTTCTTAGGCCAAGAGTTGCACACCAAGTCTCAGATATCATACTCAAGATTTCACTACTCATGAACTGGAACCATTCCTTTGGCCACAAATGACACACCGAGTATCTTGAATCATCACACAGCTCATCGAGTACAGGTTTCACCTTTTAATGTTTGAGAATGCTCCTTTAGAATCATTATTCTGTGAGTTAACTTATTTAAGATGTGAAATATAAAACTTTATTATTGAAAATAGGAAGATACCTAATACTTGAAACTAGTAAAGTGAGTACAAATTAAAGAAACTTTCTTTAAGAAAAAAGCTTCTTCAGATCTCTAACATTCCAAGTTCTTGGGTATGTCTTTCCTAGAATAAGATTTTAGTCAGTATGTCATCACTAGAATGAGAATATATGTTTAGCATTCTAACTTGCCCTTTGAATATGAAAGGTTTATCTTAATTTTGTAAGTTTACCTAGAATGTTTTGTCCAGTAGTGGCATCTACTTTCTTCAGCACAAGGTCATCACTTTTGAAATGCTTCTCCTTCACATAATAATTGTAGTGCATGCATGGCCATTTTTTTTGTTTTCCCTTGTCTTAGTGATGCCTCAATTTTGATTTCTTTAAGCATGCCAAGCATGTTTTCCATAGCCTCCAAGTTTTCTTGACTCCACTTGCCATTCCACCAATAGGACTCCTCAAATTTTAACTTTATAGTTGAATGGTTGGATGGCTTCTATACCATGGGATAATCTATTGGGTGAGTATCCTATTGCATTTGTTGGAGTTGTTGTAGAAAGTGTCTCTATCCATTTAGTTTTGGCACCTTTGACTTTTTTCTTGAGCAAACTAAGGATTATCTTATTAATAGCTTCCACTTCTCTGTTACTTTGCTAGTGATGCAATGATGTGAATTTTAGCTTAATTTCTTAAGACTTGCAGAACTCCTTTAGGCCTCTCTTGGTGAATTGGGGCTCATTATCAGTGATGATCGCCAATGGAAACCCATACTTGCAAATAATGTCATTCCACATAAAGTATATTATTACTTGATAAGTGAGATTTGTGAGTCTACTTGCTAAAATAGTCGATCAAGACTAATACAAACTTGCTTTATCCACAAGTGACCAGTAATGGACCTATCAGGTTGATTCCCCAAATACAAAAAGACTAAGGATTGGTGATAGGTTTCAAAGGTTATGACGATTGTTATTAAAGTGCTACAAATTTCTCACACCATATACATCTCCTCATAAACTCTTCCCCATCCTTTTTGAGCTTGGGCTAGAAATACCATTACATTAAGATTTTGTGGGTAAGTGTCCTTCCACCTGAGTGGTTACCAAACTTGCTAGAATGTATCTCCTTAAGGACCTTCTTTTTTTAGCCTCTTTCACACATAAAAGGTTAAGGAAGGTGACTAACCTTTAAAACTACTCATCTCCTATCAATAGGTATTAGGCTACCCTGATTTTGAACCTCCTCAAATTGTTAACCTTTCTTCAATTTCTCTAGTCTGTATGTAATTCTTATTAAAGTTGACCCAGCTTGTCAAGTGTTCATGATCAACATACATTAACTCTCCTTCTTTCATGCTTGCCTGGGTGAGTTGAATGATCACATGCTCCTTCAGTCTACTACCTCAAGACAATAAATTAGGGAGTTAGTTTTCCTCTCTAAAGATTTGCTCGATCTTAACATATTCTAGTTGCCTAGCCTTTGCTTGTACCTTAAGTAAGTATTTTATCAAAAATTGATCTCAAATTTGTATTCTCCATTTACTTGTCTTACCATAAGTTGAGAGTTTGAATAGTTTAATTATGTTATTGTGATTTTTGTTGGTCTTTTTAGCATTATGCTTGCACCCATAATCTGTTCACCAGAAAAAGCATTAATATATAGTCACCATTAGGGTTCTTGATTGACAATAATCTCTTATGAGCCACTAGGGTCAACAAGGAAATCTATGAGTGCTTGGGCCTTAATCATCGTTTGAGGTGAGTATGATATGTCAAACTCACTCAACTCTACAGAAAATTTTATTAATCTTCTTGAGTGGTTTGACATAGTGAGTACTGATTTAAGTGAGTTATTCATGACAACTTGTATGGAGTGTAGCTAGAAGTAAGGTTATAGTCGCCCAGCTGAGGTGATTAGTGCAAGTGTGAGCTTCTCTATGAGTAGGTAGTTTAAGTTGAAGACTTACAAAGATTTGCTAACATAGTAAATGGATCATTATTTCCCACTTTTTTCTTTGATTAGGACTGAGCTAATCGAGTCTTTTTCCACTCCCAAGTACATTAATAAGACTTGTCCCTCATTTGACCACTTTAATAAAGGAGGTGGAGTCTTTAAGACATTAAAGGATTTTTTACATATTGAAGCCCATTCAAAATTCTTCATTCCTCTAAGAACCTTGAAAAATAGTAAGCATTGTTTCCCTCTTTTTGAGATGAACCTATTCAATCCTGCTACTCACCTAGTAAATTGTTGCATTTCTTTCACATTTTTAGGTGAGGGTATGCCAAGTATAACTCTCACTTTATCTGGGTTCGCCTTTATTCCTTCTGTGGTTATGAGAATATGTAAATACTTCTATGCTCCTACACCAAAAATGCATTTTAGAGAATTAAGGTACATATTGTACCTTCTAAATATGGTTAATGTCTTTTTGAGGTCTTAGATATACTACATTATCAACTTTCTTTTGACTACCAGGTTGTCCACATAGACTTCCACATTTTTCTCATTCTACTCTTTAAATACTCAGTATATTAGTCTTTCATTGGTAGAACCTACATTTTTTAGATCAAAGGGAATAACTTTGCAGTAGTATAATCCTTTAGCAATAATGAAAGTCTTTTTCTCAGAGCCTGCAAGATGTATTTGAATTTGATGGTATCTTAAAATGCATTTAGAAAACTCATCATTGGGAATCCAGCCACTAAGTCCATAAGCTCATCTATTTTTAGAAGATGATATCAATCCTTCAAACATGTAGAGCTTAGATTGATGTAGTCAACACACATTTGCCACCCAGCTCCTACACCATCACCACATTGGAAACCCATTTATAGTATTGAACATTTCTATTGAAGTTAACCTCTAGTAGCTTGGGGACC
Organism: Cymbidium sinense; assembly: GCA_021442155.1. Lineage (NCBI taxonomy): Eukaryota > Viridiplantae > Streptophyta > Magnoliopsida > Asparagales > Orchidaceae > Cymbidium > Cymbidium sinense. The sequence continues at coordinate 76,669,236 of CM038227.1, forward strand.
TCTCCCTTAATAGGCTCAGCAAGTATAACTATTATTTTTCATATTTTTTACTTGACAGGTTGTCCAATTGTGTGAACATTCAAGTGATGGCAGGTAATTTTAATGTCTATACCTTACATCTCCACTACTATCCAAATGAATACATCAAAATTATCCAGGAGAGTTTGGATAAAGGTTTCTTTATGCTCAGCCTAAAAGCCAAGCTAAAATTTAATACTCACCTATTGCCTTGCATAGTTGAAATTTCTTTTATCTCCTCAAGGTCTTTGATTCTTATCCATACTATATCCAGCTACAGTACTTCATCTTCTTTAGTTAACCAGCCAACAACATGTATGAAATTAGTTGAAGTTACCTATGATAGAAATCTCAAGTCCTCTAGCGAGGAATTTGATAGGTACATGATATATCGACATCATTAGTTTCAATTTATTGAGTAAAGGCCATCAAAAGATAATATTGTGAATAGTAAGGGCTTCTACTATAATGAAGTTATTCATGGATGCCCCAGGTGATAATGAGAGCAATCATCCCTTCAATTTCTCTTCACTCTCTTGAGAAATTATATAATGGCCCTCTCATGGGTGCGAGCTTAGAATTTGCTAAACCTAATTTATCAAAGATTGATTTAAAAATAATATTTATAGGGCTCCTCATGTCAATAAAAATGCTTCCTACCTATTAGTTGGTGATCAAGGTCATCATCACAACTACGTCCTTATAGAGATTCACAATGGCGAGTTTATCCCCTTATAAAAAACTCATTGACACAATCATGGTAGATGGTACCTATATCATGATGGCTGAGTTTACTTCTCTGAATCTATACCTTTTCATAATTTCCTATTTGAAAGATTTTTGGTCTCTGTTAAACATATAAGGCATGACTCTAGCGATATAAATAGTGTACACAGGAACAAGTTCATTGCTAGCTTCGACAGCTTCTTTGTCATTCCTCCTGATGAACTCCTAGAGCTTCCTTGCCTTTATTGACTCATCCACTAAGCTCTTCAAATGGTGACACTCCTTAATGTCATGGTTGTGATAATCATGATAAGTCTAATACTTTAATCAATTGTGCACTCCATCAAACTTCATTGGGGGTGGGCATTTAAAATAATCATTATTTTAAATTTCCTCTACTAACTCATCCATTATCACCCTGAGAGGAGTTACTGGAGTAGGTTGTGCATAATCAGCTCCTGGATAATGAGTAGATAGATTTTTAAAACCTCGCTTGGGTACTTTGATTGCCTTCTCTTATCCATTCTCCACCTTTGATACCCATCCCTAAGTAGTCGCTCTAAAGGCCCATTCAATGAGTTTGTAGTCCTTGCCAATGATACTGGTTGGACTACTACATTGTATTCCTCAATATTAACATGATTATTCACCATCTCTAGTAACTCAACAAGCGTCTTATGTTGTTAGAGCCTTTAGGCATACCTAAAATGCCCCTCCTTCAAAGCTTTAGTGAGTGCTGCTTCAATGACTAGGGTTTTAGATCTTTGACTTCAAGCATCTATTACTGGAAGTGAGTAATGAACTTTTAAAACTACTTGGACTATCCAAACAGATAATCTTAGGAAACATTGGGTGCCTGCTATCACGCTCCATCACATCTTTCACACTTGCCACTATTAATCAGGTACTGTGAAAATTTGAAAGAAAAATATTTTAATCTTACCTAGATAGGACTCTCTTCTATGATGGTAGGAATGATAGATGTAACCATCAGCCTCCTCACCACCACCTTGTTATGTTAAATAAGGGGGGTGATAGTCCCCTCCTTTAGTATGCTCTTTACCCACATAAGAAAAACACCAGCATATCCAGCGAATCCGTGACACTGCCCTTAGCTAGAGTAGCTGTGATTTTAAGGGCAAGGGTATTAAAAGAGCTCATCATCACATGAATAGAGGTGACCTCCATTGGCTTCTTGTATTTATTTTTCAATTTTCTCTGGAGGCTACCCATAATTATAAGAAATTAATATCACCATGTTATTAAAATTTTATTTGGAACACCACACAAATCTTGGGGTTCTCATTCATGTAATCAAATGCATCATTAAGAGATAAATATATTATCTCAAAATATAAACATATTACTTTATAATATATTTTATTACTTAATAAGGACTCCTAAGATTGATGGGTCTTCAATTTACCATATATTCTTCCTTTGAACTACATGGAGAGGAAGAACATGGTTTATTTTATTGTAGGGTTCACAGTTTGCTATAAGGGCAAGCCCCTATAGTTAATTACATCTTAGGAATGAATGATCTCTTTTTAATAATATTATCAATTAAAGAAATAGACTTCTATTTATATTAATTTAAAAGCTTGCCTTAAAATAATGGTTACTTTGGAAATTCAATAGGGAACACTTCAAAGGGGGGAAAGTTCTTTTCAAAAGCTAATCCATAATAAGTAAGAACTGCTTTTAGATACTAGGAAGCCCAATAAGCATTTCAACTATCCTATTATTGGGTTTACAAATTTAAGATTGAATTTATTATGATTTTAATTATTATTTTATTAGAAATCTAGGACTTAGATTTTAGTAGCACAAGACTATATAAATGCCTCATGATTGAAGACTTATTTTAGAAGGATGCATCAAACCCTAAGTCTATAAAGACTTCTGACATAAGTTAGTGGCTCAAACTAGTGTAAATTGTTTGAGAATTGTTAGTTCTTTTATTGCCAGAGAAAGAAATTAACTTATCCCTAACTCTTTTGGACTTATAACCCATGTGGAAAGGTTGTTACCTAACACCACCTAAGCAATTTTTAAAATGATGAATCTATTCTTATTTATTCAAGATGGCTAGGCTATTATATTAAAGAAAGAAGCTAATAGCTTAACTCACTCTTTAACCCTAAGATAATATTTGGCATATTTTGCACCTAACAAATGCAACATATTTCTTAATTTATGTATTTTGACTTATGATTCATTTTAAGGCTTTGGGTACGCAGTTCAAGCCTATAATGATATACAATTAGAAGTGGTCATGGGTCAATCAAAAAGTGAAGGCACACTTCCCTTAAGAAAGGTGGTCATCCTCACAAGTTAAATGTACCTTACATGTAATGGGTGAAGCACCCAATTCAAAAGGAATGAACAATATGCTATTATCTTTCACAAAAGATAATTATTTCTAGTTACATTTAAGTTATACCTATGGCTTTTAATTAATGTGTGATTTTTATTTTCTTTATTATATGTTTGACATGTTTAAGTTTCATGGGGTAGAAAATTTATTCTCTTAGAGCCCAACATTTAGGCATTTCATCATAGAAACACACCATAGAAAGAAACCAAGAAAAAGCTGGAAATCTCTATTACACACCTAAAATAAATCACACTAAATTAATTAATAGAATAGGCTAATGTGGCTGAGTACCCCTGCACATCCCGAAATAAAGAGAAATAGGTAGCCGAGCTCTGCCCTAATACAGCCTGGCCTTGAACTAAAAGTTTGATCTAGGGAGACTTCTTCCAAGATCGTCACCTTCTTTAGGGACCTCCACGAGCTTTATAGGGGAACACCAACTAGTAAAGTTAGCTCCTGCCTAGACCCCATAGATCCTAACCTACTTCTAGGCTTAAATTACATTTTGAAATTTTAAAATAAATTTCTAATCCCTACAAATTAAATGTTAGGAAATACATACAACATACCAACAGTTTATATTTCAAACAGATGGACTTCACATTAGTTGCTTGCCGAGCCCACCTATATATATATATATATATATATATATTATAGTGGTCTCTTTTAGCACAACCCATTATAAAAAATAGTATTAATCTAAAAGAGTGCCCTAACATCCAAGCTATCATGCAAATAATCCTAGCCATCTAGTCTAAAATATTACACCATAAAATAAGAAAAGCATCACATCACATAACAACACAAATCATCAGCTTAACCTAAGTTAGAGGTCGGTGACCTAATAATCTAGTGTGTGAGAAAGGGGTTTGTGTGGTATGACTTTACTATGCCTTTAAAATTCAAGTGTTAGTTCAACTTAAAATTTAATATTTTACTTTTCATAATTTTTCTTCATAGGTATGTGTTATTATTAAACTAGAAGTTCAAGGTATATTTTGACTAAACACCTTGCGCATCTCTCCATTTGATTTGATGATAACAAACCTTATGTAATAAGAACTAATTAACTATTTGCATGAATAAATTATTCACATTAATCATTATGGATGACATTTTTAATTTAGATTTATACTGATGATATATATATATATATATATATATATATATATATATATATATATAAGAAAATGAAAATCTCAATAAAATAAAATAAATTATTCATTCATTTCAAAATAATTTATTCGAGAATTATTCATAAATTCTACATTTCATATTTATAATTATTCTTCGAATTATTCATTTTGGATAATGTGGACTAAATGCATAAACTTTGTTACAATTCTTGTGCTTCCATGCAACTTAAATTAAGTTCACATTTCATTAAATTATTCTCATGCTTAGGCATGTTTGTTATCCATTAATTCAATCCATGAATCTAAATTAACCAAATATTGTTCAAGGTATTATTTTTCTCTCTCCTATTGTCCTAGTCTTTTCTCTCCTATCCTATCTCTCATCCTAAAAATTTTTGGCCGAATTTTTTAATGATTATTTGATAAATAAATTGTGTTAGTGTTATTCAAATTGTTTCCATGATTATCCCATATTTTTTCTAAATTAAAAAAACTCATTTATTTGAATTTTTAATTTGAATTAATTTTGAATTAAAATTGAATATTCCTTTGATTACATAGGCAAATTTGAACTCTCCTCTTTATGGAATGTTACATGGCTAATCATTTGCTTATCTAGTCGATTTAATTTGAATTAATTTGCGTTAATTTAAATTCAAATAAAATAAGCGATGGAATTATCTTCTTTCCTTTTATATAAATTCTATTTTTGGAAACCTCATTTGGCCAACTATATCTTTATTGAAATTCAAATTAATCTCTCAATGAAAATTGATTTAAACTCTCCTAAAATCTTATCCATCATCATTTAATTCAAATTAAGAACATTAAAATAAATCAAATCTATTTTAGCAAAGTAGCTTGGCCGAATTTTTGAATATTCCTTGAACTTTATTAAATAAAGCTTGTATGTTATCTCTTTCCTTCCTTCATTCAATCAAGATGAACTGATTGAATATTCCTAGATATTGAATTAAATACAAATTGAATCCAATCATGGAAACTTCCTTTTAGGCCAACCATATATCATTCTTAATTTAAATTAATCAAAATTTGAACTATTCCCTTTTTCACTTAGACTATTAATTATGTCATGACTTGTTTGGTAATAATTCAAACTCTTCTCTCCTCTCTCTCTCTCTCACTCTCTCTCTCTCTCTCTCTCTCTCTCTATACTACCCACATAATCATTAACTTCTTAATTACATTAGAAATCAGGTCATATGATAAATTGATTCAATTTAAATGTCTTTCCAAATTAATTTTCCCTCCATATCCCTTTTTTGTCAATTTTCTTTATCATGCTAAATTACCGTAATTTAATTGATTTAAATTGAATCACTTACTAATTAAACTTTCTCTTTTCCTATCCTTGTTCGAAATCCCTCTTATATAATTTAATTTTATTTTTATTTTTAATTAAACCAACCTTCCATATTAAATTCCCTCTTATTTCTCTTTGGCCGATTTTTTATCTCATGCCATTTATTTTTATTTTTATTTTTATATTTAAATTAATTCCAAATTAGTTTCCATACTATTTTTTATTCTCTTGGACGAACCTCATGACCCCTTGTCATATAAATAATGTTCCATAGACTAGGTTAACTTCTCTTGGAAAAATCTCTCTTAGAAAAACTCTCTATTGGCCGATTTTTTGCAAAATATTTAGAGATCTCTTCTGGTTAATCAAGTGCTGATTTCTTCATCCTTTTTCCTTCCTCCAACCTACAAGAAATTGGCTAGAGGATTGTACAAAAGAACTTGGAGGATTAGTGGATTTTCTTGTGGACGAAAGCTGAACAAGGTGCTTTCATTCTAGTTTGTGATTTTACATGCTAAGTCACCATGTTCTCCTTCTTGGCTTGAGTTTCTTATGCATTTGGTCAATTTATTTTGTGCTTAAATTATCTAATTAAGTTGGCCAAAATCTTTATGGTCTATGAATTAAAGTGTATTATTACAAGTTGTTTTCTCTTCATTATTCCTACATGTTCTAAAGAGAGATTATTATCTTTGTGATTACATCATATAAAATACTTGTGAGTAACAAGTATTATTACTTCTAAATCATCTCATCTTTTGTATAAATAATAATTTCTTTAAAAAGAGATTTTATTTGAGTTTATGTGATTTAAGATTTTTTTTATTTGATCTTTTGAAAAACTCTAAGTCTCTTTCTAACAAGTGATTGATTCAAGTTTCAAATCATTATTGTGCTATATTTCAAACCATAAATTAAATCACCTTGATTTCAAGTTATCATATTCACATCAAATATTTTAAAGATTCATTTACATCATATATATATATATATTAATTATTTCCTTTGATTTAAATATCAATTAAAGTAAGCTATCTTTCTTTCCTTTGAGTTCACATGCCTTAATATTATTGCAATTGGGTTGTGAGAGCAAAATACTTTTTAAATTTGGGAGTTAGATCCTTCTTTCTCCTTTTACTATTTTCTTGTTGGGTTGTACTTGCTCATTAAGAAAAGTGCATTATTGGGTTGTACTTGCCCGTTAAGGAATGTATGTTTTTGGGTTGTACTTGCGTGTTAAGAAAAGTATGGTGTTGGGTTGTACTTTCCCATGAAGGAGAGTATAGGAGATTTTTTGTAATCTCTTTTGACTTAGTGTAGTGAATTCCTAGCTTGGGTTGCTAAGCATAGACGTAGGCCGGTGTTTGGGGTTTGGCTGAACCACATAAAAATCTATGTGTTCTCTTTCTTTATTTTTTTTGCACTCTACTTTTCTATACTATTGTTGATTGTTGTTTAATTTCTCTAAAGCTTTATCATTAAAGATTTAAGTTTTATACAAAAGCTTAAAATTAAGTTTTCTAAAATTATTTTCTAAAACCCCAATTCACCCCTCCTCTTGGGTGCCATAACCTCTTAACAATTTGTATCAGAGCCTTGGCTCAATTTGTGGCTTAACATCCCTAAGTTTATCATTATGATACTTCAAATGGTTTCTTGTTATTTTGATGATAGATTTATTATGCGTTTATTTTTGATAAAACTAATTTTGATATATGGAAAGTAAGATTCTTATGGTTTTTAAGAAGTATTGATTCCAGAATGTAGTATATCTGTTTAAATGGTAGCTTATCTTCTATTTTAGAAAGTTATTTGATTATTTTAAATAAAAAGATAATTTTATACTTTTATAAGATATCTCTTTCTGAAGAGCTTTCTTATTTATTATCTTTTAAATATGGAAAAGATATACTTAATGCTTTCACTTTGCTATATAGTTGTGATTATGAGATAGGTGAGAAGAATTCCTTACAGGATAAGAATATTCTTATTGAAAATTTCATAAAATTCAATTCAACACCCCAAGTGCATGCCTTTGGTTCTATAAAAAAGAAGAAGTGAAATAAGAAAAACAAAGGAAAGAAGAATAAAGAAGATGTTAATCGAAGTCTTATAGTGCTTATAGAAAAAGAAGAAAAAGAGCTTCCAACTACATCCATCAAGTCAGCCACCCAAAGTTTCAATTCTCAAACTAATTTTGAGGATAACCCTGAGGTAAACAATTTATCTTATGAAGAGTTATCCAATATTTTTGATGAATTAGTGGATGTTTATAATAAATTGAAAAAGAAATGCATTTACACTAAAAGAAAATCTATAAGTTTTAAAGTAAATCTTGATACTTTGATGAAAGAAAATGAGTCATGTTTAATAGATGCTCAAAAATCTCATTATATGATTTGTTTTCTTGAAATGAAGTATCTTCATTAAGCACCAATGTTAAAGATTTGCTAAGTAATTTATCTAGTACTTCTACATCCTGTTGTCATGATGAGCTTATTTTCAAAATAAATTTTTTAGAAGATGAAAACAAAGTATTAAAAAAAGAATTATTATCTAGAAATAAAGTTGAACATGATTTACATATTGAGATTGAAAATTTAAAAGTTTAGAATACTAATAATATAAACAAATTAAATTACATATCTTTATCTTCTATAAGTTTAAGTTGCTCACATGCTTTACATTCAAATCCACCCATGTCTTGCAAGCAATATTCATGTTATTCACATGCTTTAAATAATTGTACATCTCACAAGCATGTTAGTTCATTCTCTAAAATTAAACCTAGAAGTTATAATTCATTTATGCATGCTTTTCCCAATGCTTTAACAATGAATGTTTTTATTTATCATGACTTGTATTCAAAATTTAAAATTCTTTAAAATTCATGATAAGTAAATTCAAAATACACCTTGTATACATTTTAAAAATCATAAACTTGTTTAGTTTTTCATTTTGGAGATCAATTAATCTATATAATTAACATTAGCATAACTTTTTACTTGATTTGATCTCAATTACTCCCTTTAATAATTTTTGATTATTAGTGTATTGATTACATATGTTTTGTGATCCATAGCTTAATATGCTTAATTTGAAACTCACTATTTTTTTTATCATTCATGTTTATTAATTTTCCTTAATTGTTATTAAAAAAGGGATATGATTAATAAATTAGCTTGTATGCATTAATTTGGAATAAATATAACATTAGACTTATGAATTATTTTACATGATTAGATATTCTCTTGTAATATCTATTTTTATTATTCATGTAAGTCTATACTTCTTAACCTTTTTGCTTCTATTAACATCTGATACAATAACATTTGATTTGATGATAAGATAAATTTGGTTGGTATCTTAAGTTATCATTTTTTAAGATATTGTTCATTGTGAATGGAGTAGATGTGGAATATCAAATTGCTTCAAATATTGCTAAAATTTTATATTAGAGACACGTTTGTATCATTCATATGTTCAATTATATATTTTCATCACACATGATATTTGTCTCAATTTACATGTTTATTCAAGTCAGTTTCATATAAAATAATTATATAATATATTATATTAAATAAAATGAGAATATTAAGCATGTTAATTTTTAATTATTTTTATTTTTATCATCACATGCTAAATTTAATTGTGTACTTAATTAAAGGTGAAAATTTTATTGATATTACCAACTTTTATTTTATTGTGAACATTTTGATGATGTCAAAATGGGGAGAAATATTGATGTTGGTGTACATCATAAGTGATGTTGATTAGACTTTTAATTTCTCACATAAGCATTTAGTGAGAGAGAGAAACATTTTTTATCATTATAATTACCCTTCACACCAACATCAATTTTTCATCATCAAATATGGGGATATTGTTGACTAAACACCATGCATATCTCACCATTTGATCTGATGATAATAAACCTGGTGTAATATGAACTAATTATCTCTCTGCATGAAAAATTATTCACTTTAATCATTATGAATGTCATTCTTAACTTAGATTTATATTGATATATATATATATATATATATATATATATATATATATATATATATATATATATATATATATATATATGATGCTACTAATCAAGTTAAATCCAAGTGTGCAAGAAAATTCTTTAACTCCACGTTATTCAATCAATTCAGGTTGCTAAAGCTATTGAACATGAATTGGGTGGAAATGTTTTTTTAGAATTCACTATATTAAGGCAAAATAGAAGCTCACTAATATAAAATAATCCATTCATTCATTTCAAAATAATTTATTTGAGAATTACTCATAAATTCTACATTTAATATTTACAATTATTCGTCAAATTATTCATTTTGGATAATGTGAACTAAATGCATACTGTTACATTTATTGTGCTTCCATGCAACTTAAATTAAGTTCACATTTCATTAATTATTCTCATGCTTAGGCATGTTCATTATCCATTTATTCAATGCATGAATCTAAATAAACATAATTAAAGGTATTATTTTTCTCTCTTCTATTATCCTAGTCTTCTCTATCCTATCCTATCTCTCATCCTAAACCTTTTTGGCCAAATGTTTTTCATGATTATTTACTAAATAAATTGTGTGAGATTTATTCAAATTATTTCCATAATTATCCCTTTTCTAAATTAAAAAACTCATTTATTTGAATCTTTAATTTGAATTATTTTTGAATTCAAATTGAATATTCCTTTGATTACATAAAACAATTTGAACTCTCCTCTTTATAGAATGTTATGTGGCTGATCATATGCGAATATAGTTTATTTAATTTGATATAATTTTAATTTATTTAATTTAATTTAAATTCAAATTAAATAAGCCATGGAATTATCTTCTTTCCTTGTATATAAATTCTATTTTTGGAAACCTCCTTGGACAACTATATCTTTATTCAAATTCAAATTAATCTCCTAATGAAAATTGATTTAAACTCTCCTAAGATCTTATCCATCATCATTTAATTTAAATTAAGTACATTAAGGTAAATCTAATCTATTTTAGGAAAGTAGCTTGGCCGAATTTTTGAATATTCCTTGGATTTTATTAAATAAAGCTAGTATGAACTGATTGAATATTCCATGATATTGCATTAAATACTAATTGAATCCCAACATGGAAGCTTCCTTTTCAGCTGACCATATATCATGTTTAATTTAAATCAATCAAAATTTGAACTATTTCTTTTTTCACTTGGACAATTAATTGTGTCATGACTTGTTTAATAATAATTCAAATTCTCCTCTCCTATCTCTATCTTGACCGACCCACATAAGCATTAACATCTTAATTAAATTAGAAATTAGGTCATATGATGAATTGATTCAATTTAAATCTCTTTCCAAATTATTTTTCCCTCCATATCCCTTTGTTGTCAATTTTCTTCATCATGCTAAATTATTTTTATTTAATTGATTCAAATTGAAACACTAATTAAACTTTCCCTCTTCTTTTCCTTGAACAAAATCTCTCTTATATAATTTGAATTTCAAATTGATTTTTAATTAAACCAACCTTCCATATTAAATTCCCTCATATTTCTCTTTGGCTAATTTTTTATCTCATACCTTTTTTTTATTGGTTTATGTTTACATTAATTCCAAATGAGTTTGTCTCTTATTTTTCCATCTCTTGGCCGAACCTCATGACCCCTTGTCCTATAAATAATGTTCCTTAGACTAGGTTAACTTTTCTTGGAAAACTCTCTCTTGGCCGAATTTTTGCAAAATCTTTAGAGATCTTTTCTTGGTGAATCAAGTGCTAATTTCTTCATCTTTTTTCCCTCATCCAACCTACAAGTGATTGGCTATAGGATTGCAAAAATAACTTGAAGGATTAGGGGATTTCCTTGCGGCTGAAAGCATAACAAAGTGCTTTCATTCTAGTTTGTGATTTTACATGCTAAGTGACCTTGTTCTCCTTCTTGGCTTGAGTTTCTTTTGCATTTGTTCAATTTCTTTTGTGCTTAACTTATCCATTCAAGTTCACCAAAAGCTTTGTGGTTGATGAATTAAAGTGTATTATTGCATGTTATTTTTTCTTCATTATTTCTACATGTTCTATAGAGAAATTATTATCTTTGTGATTACTTCATATAAAATACTTGAGAGTAACAAATTTTATTACTTCTAAATCATCTCAATTTTGTATAAATAATAATTTCTTTAAAAAGACATTTCATTTGATTTTATGTGATTTAAGATTTAATTTTCTTTTGATCTTTAGAAAAACTCTAAATCTCTTTTTAACAAGTGCTTGATTCAAGCTTCAAATCATTATTGTGCTATATTTTAATCCATAAATTAAATCACTCTGATTTCAAGTTATCATATTCACATCAATTATTTTAAAGATTCATTTTCATCATATATATATATATATATATATATATATATATATATATATATATATATATATATATATATATATATATATATATATATATATATATATATATATATATATATATATATATATCAAGTTTAATTATTGCCTTCAAATTTAAATATCAATTAAAGTGAGCTATATTTCTTTCCTATGAATTCACTTGCCTTATTATTATTGTAGTTGGGTTGTGACAGAAAAATACTTTTGAAATTGAGAGTTAGATCCTACTTTCTCCTTTTCTTATCTTCTTGTTGGGTCGTACTTGCCCATTAAGGAAAGTACATTATTGGGTTATACTTGCTCATTAAGGAAAGTACGTTCTTGGCTTGTACTTACCCTTTAAGGAAAGTATGATTTTGGGTTGTACTTTCTCATGAAGGAGAGTACATGAGATCTAGTGTAATATCATTTTTGACATAGTAAATTGTTTTCTTGGGTTGTTAAGTGTGGATGTAGGCCAGTTTTTGGGGCTTGACCGAACCACGTAAAAATCTTTGTGTTCTCTTTTCTTTAGTTTTATGCACTTTAATTTTCTATATTGTTGTAGATTATTATTTCATTTTTCTAAAACTTTATAATTAAATATTTAAGTTTATACAAAAGTTTAAAATTATGTTTTTCAAAATTATATTTTAAAGACCAAATTCACCTCCCCCACCCTCACAACCACACACACACACACACACCCTCTTGGGTGCCATAGCCTCTTAACAGTATTAAAACCTCCTTTGGATTAGTAGCTCTACGTCGTTGGGTGTCTAGACTATATACCATATGATCACTAATTATAAAAAAAATTATTTTCATTTTTTATTTTAATTTATTTAATTTTTCATTCAGTGGTTTCAATTTAAGTGATTCAATTGATTTATGTGTTAAAGTTGAAATTTAGGTTTTAAAGCATGAAAGGTAAAATAAATTCTGGTTTGGGCAAAACATATTCTATTCAATCATCCAAAATCCTAATATAAATAATTTTCATCCATTCTAGGTCAAACTAAGATCCTAAGCATTTTATTTAGCCTCTTTTGTATTGATTTAAATGGCTTATTTTGAATTGGGTTTGATGTGATTAATGTTTTAATTTTCCTTTTAAGATTTAAAGTTTATGTAATCTAATCTTATTAAGATTTTGAAGACATCATTCTTATCTCACTTCTTTTATTTTGATTATTGTTTCTATAGTTTGATTTATTATCTTTAATTAAAAGCTAAAATGTTTCTTAAAAGTCTATATTATCATAATTCTATTTAATTTTTATTTTTAATTTGATTTGATATTAGATGACTTGATTAATTTATATTTTATGTTATTTAATTTTTATGTTTGTTTAAGATATATATATGTAGTTTCATAATTTAAACTTATATTTAATCTTTTTTATTCAAGGTCTTTAAATTAAGATTTAGGATGATTCTTTAAACCTTAACTAAGATTTTAAAAATATATTATGATTGAAATTTATATTTACTTTTAAGTTATTTTTTTCAAGTAATTGGATTTACTTAATTTATGCCATTTATTTTATAAATGATGTGTACAATTTTATAACTTAGGTTTCTTGATTAAATATTCATCTTATTCTTTTGTTTCATGAATGTTTATGTTTCAAAATGTTTTTTTTTTCATGAAAAGCATATATATATCATTAAACAATGAAGCTTACATCATTCAACGTTTTCCCCTAATGAAGGTTTAATCAAGCATGTCTCCTAAGATAAGAGGTTTAAGGTTAGATAGAGTGTAAAAAGAGATAGATGTGGTTTGCAAAGAGGCACCAATCCTGGCAAGGTGAACATCCAGCCTATTCCCCTCTCTATAGATATGAGAGAGCTTAATTTCCTTGAGTGATTAAGTGTCGTATGGATACAATTTGATAAGCCATTGATTCCATTAATAATGTTGAGGAGGCAGTTGGAGTTAGTTTCAATCCAAACAAGATTAGGGAATTCTTGAGAAATCTTGAGAGCAAAGAACAAACCATGTACTTCAACAAATAGAGAGTTAATGGAAATGCAAGGCTTGTGGGTAGTGCAAATGACAGAACCTTCCTAATCTTTAATAATGCCACTAGATCCTACTATGTTGGAAGAAGAATTGCAACAGCAATAAATATTAACTTTAAGCCAAGGAGGTATTGGTTTAATCTAGAAAATAATAATACAATACAGTATAATTCTACCATGGGTTTAATTTTAGTAGGTTTCTACTACAACTTCTTGTAATAGATAGCCTATTGGATGTGGTTGAGTATTTGTTGGGCTATGCCATTAGGGGATCTTGCTTATTGTTGTGTTTGGTTTCATTTCTATCTAGCCATATGTATTAATTTGTTATTATGGGAATGAGGTTTGAATGCATTTGGAGACATTTTAGCTTGTTTGAGTTGACTCATGAAATGAGTTGAATGAAATTTCTGGGATGTTGGACCATATCATATATACAAAAGTGTGATTGAAGCTTAGTCCAAATAATAATTTCTTTTTGACAATGAAGGAATAGATGTTTTGAAGTTTTCTTCTAATTATAGAATTGGCATTTAGAGGATAGGTGTATTCCTCTTAATTTAAGACATTCATCAGTGGCCAAGGCATTGCTAAAAATTCTCCTAAAGAGAAAGGAAATGGTTTGCCTACAGTGGGGGTGCCATAATAACCATCCCCATGAATTAGGACTGAAATTGGTGGTTTCTTTGTAAAGTTTGCTTGTGATGTATTGACCTCCTTGTAGTTTGAATAAAGCCATATCATTGGCAGTTGAATTAATAAGAATGTGGGCAATTTCCTCAACCATGCTCTTAGAGATAAATTGAAGTAGCTCACTATGATTCCACTTAATAGAGCCTTCAATGGTTAGGAAAAAACCTTTAACTTATTTTTTTGGAGGTTAGCTTCTTCTATTGATGCCTAATGGCTCATCTTGAAACCAAACGTCATTTCAAATGTCAACATGCACATCTTCTATCTTCCATCTAATGAAGGGTTTAGTACTAGATCTGATCTGTAATGAACTTTTCCAGAGAGGCGGGTGGGGGAGTCAGATGGTTTGTGTTGAGTCAACATGGGATGGACTTTATGGCAACATTTTGTTAACATGAACTTGGCCCAGAAGTTGTGTTTTGCCTTTGCTTTATCTAGATCTTCATATAATTGCAACTAATGATGTTTTCAATGACTTGAATCCAAGACCACCATGGTCTTTAAGCTGACAAACTCTTCTCTATGTTGTCAAATGGTAGACACTCCTATTGCCCCTCCAAAGGAATGTATTCAAGATGGATTAAATTCTCTTTTGAATGCTCATAATCATTTGCATAGTTTATAAATTGTGTAGAGGTATGACACTCGAGATGTTTTGGATTAAAGTGAGTCTGCCTCCATAAGATAGCAAATGATTATACCATGATAGTAGCATGTTTTGTAGCTTAGTTATTATTTCATTGAAGTAAATCTTTATAGTTCTTTTAGTATAGTTGGTGTTACTCAGATAATTGATAGGAAACTATCTAGCTCTAAGTCCCAAAAAAACTTGTATCCATTTAGCTTGGCAGTTATTGAGTTTACTAATTAAGTAGATGAAAGATTTGTCCTTGTTGATCTTCATACCAGTTGATACTTCAAACATCTTGAAAGAATGTTGGATCTTCTTGATAGATGCCTTAGTTCCATTGCAAAAAATAAGGACATCATCAGTAAAAGTTGTGGGAGATAGGGATTCCACCCTTTGTAGGATATTTTATGGTTGGGTGGTTACAAATCATGCTATTTAGTATCCTAGATAGGTAATCCATTGCAATGATGAATATGGTTGGTGAAAGAAGGTCATCTTGCTTTAATCCTATAGTAGATTTGAAGTAGCCTACGTGAACTCCATTGACTAAAATAGAGTAATAGTTATTAGTGATAGTTTTCATGAAGATATTGATGGACTTAGCTGTAAATGCTATGTCATGTAGCGCCTATTGGATGAAATCCAATTAGATGGTATCAAATGCTTTATGTATATCAAGCTTGATTGATAAATTAAGGCCTTTATATTTGCTGTTGAAGTCCCTTAGCATTTCTTGGGTGAATAAGACATTATCATTAATGTATCTGCCTTTGATGAAGGCACTCTGATTGGGGGAAATGAGGCTAGGGAGAGTTTGATGTAGTTTGAGGCAAATAATTTTGCTTATGATTTACTAATAGTGCTGGTGAGACTTATAGGTCTGAACTTATCACAAGAAGTAAGAGAGTTTTGTTTGTGGATAGGAATGATAGTAAGGGAAAAAACTAATTTTTACACATAAGTGTTGGTGAAGAACTCCTGGATGGCCTGGATAACTTCCTTCTTAATGACAAACTAAGAAGCTTGGTAGAATCCATCATTAAATCCATCAAGACTTGGAGTTTTGTCAATGCAGAATGAGAATACAACTTGTTTTATTCCCTCTTCACCTGGAATAGTTCTTATTTTGATAGGTCTCATTGGGGGAAACAAATCTGCTTGAATTCTGTAGGAGATTAGCATATCAGGAGCCAATAACCACATATAATATTCATCACAATCAGCTTGAATCTCATATAGTTTTGAAAGCCATCTATTATTAGAGTTTTTGAACTTAGAAATGGTTATTCACTCCTTTATTTTCCTGAGTATAAAGATTTTAGAATTCCTTTTCCCTTTAAAGAAACACTTACTAGTAAATTTCTAGGCCCATAGAAGCTCCTCCATTTCAGTTTTTGCTCAAGATTCTCCAATAATTTATTAAGTGCTTCATTAATTTACTCATTGAAATTTGAAATGACTTGGTCTTCTAGCAACTTAACCATTTCACCGGCTTGACTAAATTGAGTATGCAGGCTAAGGAATGATTCTCTATTCCATCTCTTAAGTTTAGTGGCAATCAGTTTATGGAGCTTTAAGAGCTTGATCCATCCTCAAATGACTTCATTAGATTTCCAACACCTTTGGATGAGGGGAATAAAATCTGGATGGAGTTTCCACATGTTATAAAACCTGAAGAAAGGTATTTAGATTGTTGATAATTTGATATGTGGATAAGTAAAGGGGAGTGATCAGAGATGGCCCTTGAAAAGTGAGTGTTGTGAGTCTCTTGCATTTGCATTTTCCATGAGACATTAAGGAGTATCATGTCCAACCATTATTGTGTTCTACCTCTTCTCCAAGTGAATTATTGCCAATGTACTCTGCATCAATTAAGTTGGTTTGAGGAATGTATTCCACAAATTCCTTCATTAGAAAGGGGTTGGGAGGCCTTCTTCCACTCTTTTCATCAATTGAGGCTAGCATTTTGAGGTCCCCACCAACAAACCAAGGTTATGAGAGAGTGTTTCCAATCTGAATTAAGCAGTTCCAAAGATCTCTTCTTCCATTGTTGGAGCATGCAACATATACTATTGTGGCAAAGACTAAAGTGTTTATAAAAGTCACATTGGTATGGATAAATTGTGAATGATCAATGAAGATGTCAACTTGAAATGGTGTCTTCTACATCAGCCAAATTTTACTGCTAGAGTTACAATAAAAACCTTGTATATCAAACCTTCTTTAAATTTTAGTTGGTTTGGGATTGGATATCATGGATTCAAGTTGTCCAATGAAGCCTAACTTATGCTTAGTAATGTGGTAGTGAAACCTTACTTTGGATTGGAGCTCAACAATGTCCTAACATTATATATTAGGAAATTCATGGGGGAGGTTTGGGTTGGTTCTTACTATGAAGAATTAGCAGAGAGTCTACACAATTTGATTGTGCAATTTTTGTAGAAAGATCCTTGAGCAGTCCTTTAAGCTCCCTCACACCTTTTATTCTTTATATTTGAATCTAGCCTTTATTGGTCTTTGATTCTAATTGCTGCAACATTAGCAAATATACTTTTGGAGGGTTATGGAGTGCATTATTTTCATTAGCTTCTATCAAATTCACACCTTTCATCATTTGTCTGCCGAGTCTAGGGGAGGTGATGGTATCTTAAGAGTTTTTAGTTAGAGTAATCTGGATAAGTTTCTACCTTTATTGAGTGATATTATGTATCTTATTAAGTGTGGTGTTCCCCATTTAATTTAGATCTGTGCTAGGATAGAGCTGCTATTGTGTTATTTGGTGGATCTCATTAAGGGTGGATTCATCTAAGATGGTTGTTCCAGATTTGGAAGGGAGTGGTTGATTTTCAAGTTGTATAGTTTGAAAAAAAATGGTTATTGTTGATGTGCAATCTGGTGAGATTTGGGTAATGTGTTGGTGTTTTTGTCTTGTCCTGGGTATAAGTGTGAGACATAGGTAGAGGTTGTTGTTATAAATCTTGGTTGGTATTATCAAGGAGTGGCGATTTTGATAGGCAGTCCTCTGGGGAGTGGTTGAATTTCTTGCAATGGGTATAATACTTAGGTAGACTTCTAAAAGGATATTTTGTCAATATACTAACTTTTGTGTGCATTTCCAAACAACATCATTGAATTGTGATGTAACATCAAACTTAATGAGGACTCGAGCCATTGAAGGTCTAGAAAGATTAGGTGTTGGGATGTCTAGCCTCTAAGGTCTCCCATTAACATCTGTTATAGAGAATAAGAGTTACTTGTTGAAGAAGTATACTTTAAGGCCAAGTAGTTGAATCCACACTAGGGAAATAGGAGATTCAGCTTCAACATTTAAATTAGTAGTCCATTTCAGGATCCTTAGACGCAAGTCATTAATGTAATAGACCCACTTGAAAAAAACTCAAGCATAGTCAGCCTTACTGCACAACTTGATTAGAAAGAGTCTATGGTCGAGTAGATCTACATTCAAGCTATGTTTTTTTAATGTTTATTTTTATTAGTCTGATGAATTAACTTAGTTTACTTAAGTTGTTCTTAAATTCAAACTTGATTTAGAAGTTTTAATTACATTATTTAAGTGATCCTTTTTGTTTCTATTTTGTAACTTAAGATAATTCATCAACTTGTTAAAGTTTTCTTATTTAATTGAATCCCTTAAAATGAAGTTTTACCTATCAACTTCAACCTAAGAAACTTAGGAAATTAACTACTTTAGCAACCAAACATAGGCAAGGTCTTTCCAAATTTTTAGGTTATTTAGGTTTAACTAATTTGATTAATCATTTTCATTTTATTTGGAAATATATTATTCATTAACTTATATATAAATTTAATTTTCACATTAATGAATCCCATATTTGGGTATGAACTTTAGAGGTTAATTAACTTTGATCTTCAATTAAATAATTGGTTTAATATCATTTCATTAATTTTATAATTCTAAGTTTAGTTAATTCATATATCTTTCACTATTCCATAAGCCTTAAATCTATAATTAATTGAATTCCTTAACTTCATAAGGTTAAGAAATTTATTTATGTGTTTTGATGTTAATGAAAGTGATTTAGATTGATTTTATAAATTTTAAAAATTTCTATAATATTTTTACTTACAAATTTATTTAAATTGACTTACAGATTGGAAATCCAACAACTTTTAATCTAGAGATCAGTTAGCCTTGAAATTTTATGGCAAGTGAGGTTACTTGCTAATTTAAGTTCCCTAAATTTTTATCTTAATCAAATGGATAATTTATGACTAATCAATATTTATATTAATATCAATAAAACTTAAATTAAGCTTAAATTAGATATAATTAATTAGGGGTTTTAATTTTCTTAAATACCCCACTAGAAGATGAATCCATAGATAGTTTATTTATATTTTTTTGCAGTTTTGGTTAATTTATTATGATTTTTTAAATTTTAGATCACTTAATTAAATTAATTAATTCAATTAATTACCTAATTATTTTAGTTTAGGGTTTATTAAGTTCCTTAGAGTTCTAATGTGTTTTTAGGTTCATTAATGTTCATTACAATGATATTAGTTGATTTTATATTTTCCCATAATTTTCCTAATTTATTAGTAATTTATTTCATTAAATTAAAAGTTTTTTATTGAAAATTTCTTATCCATGGATTCAATTTTCAATAAATCCTGAAAAATTATTCTAAGTTGTGTTTTAACATTAATTTCAATTCCCCAAAGTTTCAAATTGCTTGGATTAATGGTTTATGTTTAATTTTGGTTTAATTATTTTAATTAAACTTAAATTAACTCAAAATTACCTTTAAAAAATTTGGGATTTTTGGTTTATTGGAATCTTCTTCTTAAGATGAATCCATAGAGCCCTTATTTGTATTTTTTTGGTTGAGTATTATTTTTTCTATGATTTTTAAAAATTATAGACATTATTTTGGATTTTTTAAAATCAAGAAAAACTCTATTTTCTTGTTTAATCCAGTCACCACCATGTGGCGTTAATGAGGTTTCGCTTCACATGTGGCAGCATGAGATTGGGTTAGCTAGATCCACACTGATGTATATCAAATGACAGTGGGGACATGAGATTCATCACGACTGTCTGATCTAAACAATTTCTTTCGTGATTTCTTATATAAGTTTTAATCCATTCATGTGGCAAAATCTCATTCATCTATTCCCAATAAAAGGAACAAATGGTGGAGATTTTATCTCCCCCATCAACCGTAGAAGTCGAGTGCTATTTGTGAAATCCTCATGATTTCTAGCGATCTAGTCGATGGAATCGCTTGATTTTTATTGCAAAGTTATCAAGGCTTTATTTGAAATGCATCTATATGGCATGATCTCACTTGAGATCAACTTCCCATCATAAAGGACAAAACTGAAATGCAAGGTTTGTTGGCTTTAAGGCATACCTCACTGGCATTGATCCTCGATGGTGGAGATGCTTTGAGTAGCTTCGTGGGTATGTGGTGAGCCTCTGGGTGTAAGGAATTAGATTGCCTCTTCACTGTTTGCTCTATAGGCCAAGCTCCTTCTATTTGTTGGTGGCTTTGGTTGACATCTAGCTTTCCAACAGCATGGAAATCAGGGAAAGGGTGGTTTATTCTTCATTTTACTTTGGGAAGGTGTGTGAATGCTCAAAATACCAAGAGAGGATCTCTCTTCTCTCCTTCTACATGTGGTTGAGAGCTTCTTTATGGGGAGTTCAAATTAGAAATGACCATGGTGATTGCCACCCTTGGAGGCTAGCTCCAAGAGGTGGTTAACTAATTGGGTCAATTCAAATTAACTAGGATGAGGAGTGGAGAAGGAATGGAGGAAGTGTCTTGGATTGGAGAGGATTTGCCTTCATGTTCCACATCATTTTTCCATGGCATATTTCTTTCCTTTTGGATTGACTTGAGACCTTTAAGTTCTCTCAAATTTAGCTGCCAATCAATTTAGACTCATCTTAGAATAAGTTTGCAGGTATTATAATATAATTAGTGCAAGTTTTATAATCAAATGTTCACATTTGTTCATTTGGGTTTAGTTCAATTTGGCTTAAGCAAACTATGATCAATATTTATTATTAATTTTTTTGTATTAATAATTAGATTTCTAAATCAAATTTAAGATGATTCATTTGCTAAATAAATCCATTTAAAATAGATTTTGGCACAAATACTTTAGGTTAGTTCACTTACGTATATGTTCCCTTTGATTTAGCTTGCTTTGTTCCATTTGGTTGATTGGAACTAGGTTTAGGCCTTAAGTTTGTTTAGCCAAGTATTTGAGATGATTTGTATTAATTAATTTCATTTTATTTGAGATTAAATTTGAATTCAAACTCACTTTGACCCTAATTGGGTTTAATTAGGTCAAATGATCAAATTGATCAAATTAAACTCTATAATTGGTTAAATTATGTTAAAAATTATTTCCAAATGATTTTGGACATTTAATTTGGATTGATTTTAATTTAAACATTATTAGATTTAAATTTTATTAGATTCATGTTAAAACATGTTTATTCATGATTATTTGATGATTTTGAACCTTTAGAATGATTTCATCTAGTCAAATTTTAGTGGGTTGACCTTTGACTTGGTCGAACCAACATAAGTCAACTTTATGTCCTATGGTTGACCATCTTTGACCTTCAATTAGATTTCATAATTCTTTTATTTGATTTAATTTTAATTTATTTTGATTTTATTTAAATTTCTTTAGATTTAGTTTATTTTGAGCTTAAGTTGGACAATTGGATTAGCCACCTCGATTATCTTAGCCTAAGCTCAATTGTATTTAGATTTCAATTGGACTATATTTGATCCAATTATTTGTTTAGATTTGAATTTAATTTCAGTCTGCCCAATCATATTAGGTTAGGTTAAACCTTAGAAGAATTCATTTGGTCACTAAGTATAGTGTCCTAAGTGTCTAACCAGGAGGCTCCTAAACTAGGATTAGGTTTCCTAATTACTAATTTAGAGATGATATTAACCTTATCCAAAAGTGAGGTCAACAAATAGACTCTTAATATGTGTGGTGGACTAACAAGTGTATACAACACATATTGATATTGTCTTAATTAGTCAACAGATCTATAAGCACAAGCTTGAAAGGGTTTGAATTTGATTTTGAATTTTAAGATTTAGATTTAATTTTGGTTTTAATTTCAAATTTTATTTTGAATTTGATTGTGAAAGATAGGCATAAACATGCATGAATTTGTTTTAATTTAGAATAATTTATTCTTAGAGATTTAGATTCGCTACTTTCCAAGAAGAATAGAAATGTCATTAGGAAAAAATGCAATAAATAATCTAATCCTAACATAATCATGGTAGTCAGATAAAATGCCTTTCAAGGGCCTTGTTTTCATGCTGGCTATTATAGATTTTCAATGGCTAACTAAGAAAGATGGCACTAAGACTCGCATCTTTCTAAGTAAAATTAGCCAAAAAGTAGTTTAAATGACTATAAATTTTAAAAAAGAGATCTACTTATACATCCTAAGGTTTCCTTTTTCTAGAAAGGCTGCCACTATGGATACTTACTCCTAAATAGAAGTAATAGTTGGAGAGGATGCAAATATAGGTACTTACTCATATCCAAACTATATGAATTTTAACCAAAGAAATATGCATCTTAAGGATTTACTCTTATCTTCGTTAGCTATTATGAAAGGGTCTTTAAGGACTTGATTCCAACCTAAATAGTTGATTTTGAAGAAAAGGGGTCTTCAATGACTTAATTCATAAACCTCAAAAAATTGACTAATAAGTAGGAGTCACATAGTCTTAATTCTTAACCTAAGTAGGCTAGTCGATTTCCACTCCTTAATTTTTTTTTAATTTTTTTCTTTAAGGTAGAAAAGGGGTTTTCAATGAATTTATATCCTAATCTAGTAAAATCTAGCTTAATAGAAATGGGCTTTTAATGACTTGGTTCCAACTTGAATAGTCTGAAAAGGAAAGGGATCATAATGACTTAATCCTATCCTAATTTCCCTTTAAAGATGCCTGCTAAGGGGCTTACTTCTATCTAATTATGTATTAAGAAGGGGCCTTCAATGACTTTTTTTTAGTAGCTATAATAAGGAAAAGGGCTTTAATGACTTAATCCTAAACCTCAAATTTTTAACAAGTAAGAAAGGGGTCTTGATGACTTAATCCTAACCATGTAGTCTATTTGACAAGAATGGCTCTTCAATGACTTAAACCTACCCTTATGTTTTAGAAAAAAGGCCTACTAAGGGACTTACTTCTATTTGGTTAGCTATTAGGATGGGACCTTTATAGGCTTAATTCCAACTTAAATAGCTAAAAGAAAAAAAAGGGGTCTTAATTACTTAATCCTATCCTTAAATTTTGACTAATAAGAAAATGGTCTTAGTGACTTATTTCTAACCTAAATAGTCTATTTCATAAGAAAGGGGTCTTAATGACTTAATCCTATCATGTGAATAGTAGGAATGGTGCCACCAATGCCTTTTCAAAACCTATGGAATTCATAGGAAGCGAGCTAGAAATGGGCTTGCTTCCATCCTATATGAATGCAGAGATCATGATAAAAAGGATTTAATAAATTTTTAAAAGTTTAACAGACATTATACAAAATACATAGATAAAATATGAATTTAAAATGAATAATATTTGGTTCTGAATAGGTTTCAAAAACAAAGATATTTTATTTGATCATTATATTTAAACTAAAGTACATTTTATACATAATATTTCTTTAAGTAACATCCATTAATAGGCGGCATTGGACATTCACCATTACTAGTTATCCGCTGATAGGAACCTCCTTTGTAGGCTTTCTTCATAATGAATGGTCCTTCCCATGTTGGCTCAAATTTTTTCCTATCCTGTGATGAGCTAAAATTATCCTTTTAAGAACCATGACTAAGTCTCCTACATAGAAAGTTCTAAGACAGGCCAATTTATCATGAACTTGAACCATACACAGTTTGTATAGTTCAAGGTCTTGTTGAGCTTTAAGATGTTTTGCTTCAAGACTTACAAGTTCTTCCAATCAAACTTTATGATTTTGATCTACTGTAATGTCATTATTAACTACTACCCTTAAAGAAGATAGTTGTACTTCCAATGGAAGAATAGCTTTAGTTTCATAATCCAAAGCATACCATGTAAATTGAGTTGGTGTTTTATATGTGGTCTGATAAGCCTATAAGGCTTCAACTAACTTTTCATACTACTGGCATTTATTTTCATCAAGTACTTCTTTCAGAATTCATACTAGAGTTTTATTGAATGTTTGGCCAATCCATTTTCTGTAGGGTAATAGATGATTGAG
This sequence comes from Cymbidium sinense, assembly GCA_021442155.1. Lineage (NCBI taxonomy): Eukaryota > Viridiplantae > Streptophyta > Magnoliopsida > Asparagales > Orchidaceae > Cymbidium > Cymbidium sinense. Next base: position 76,693,846 of record CM038227.1, read on the forward strand.
TATCTCTAATTAAGTTTATGTCTATCCATAAACTGATTTAATTTAGTGGGCTTAGATGGACCAATATCAAATATGATTCAATGAGGAATGACAAAATAATATACAATATTATCTTGAAAGAATTTAAGTACATAATATGCTTTCATTTCTTTCATTAGAACTATTTTAGCCCACTTAGAAAAGTAATCAGTTGTGGCTAATATAAAATGATTCCCACTTAATAAAAGAGGATCAATAGGCCCAATGATGTCGGTACCCCAACTTTAAAGGGTTAAGAGGCAATTGTTGGGTGTATTACATTAGAAGGATGATGTAGTAGCACACCATTTATTTAGCATTGATGACAATGATGTGTAGTTTCCATATAGTGATTTAACATTGAAGGTCAATAATATCAAAGTCATTTAATTTTCAATTTTATTTTAAGTCCAAATTAGTGAGCACCATAAAATCCCGAATGTATCTCAGTCATAATCTTATGGGCTTCTTGTATATTAAAACATTGCAGCCATATTTGATCAAATGATCTAAGATACAACACATTATAATTAATGCATAAGACAAGGCACATTTCTTAATTTGATTTGCTATTGACTTGTCTTCAGGGAGCCTCTCCTCACTTAAATAGTCAATGAATGGCTACCTCTAGTTGCAGTCTTCTTGACCTTTAGTAAGGGTGGCTACCCTTTGCATTTCTATTTTTTATTCATGTAATCTAAAGCTATAAGGGATAGAATTTGTTGATTTTAAACTTCTATAGATATAGATTCTTTTTCATGGCATATAATTTCTTTGACAAGCCAAAGCATCTGCTATGGAATTATCTTTGTGTGATATTCTATATAGAGTCACAAAAGGGATCTTTTCAAGTAATTTCATCATATGTAGGTAATAATTGAAAATTTTTGGGAGCATAACCTTATAGATTCTACTCACTCGACTAATAACTAGCTAAGAATCCCCATTGATTTTTATATTTTTAATACCCATAAAGATTGCTAACTCTAGCCTAGTTATAAGAGCTATGTATTTAGCTTCATTATTTGTGCAAAGCTTAGATAAATGATAGGAATAACATATTCCTTTGTCTAGGCTTATAAAACTAAATCCAATCATTGCCTTCCCTAGGAAAGAAGAATTGAATTCTTTATTTTTCTTTGATGATGTTGCACCATCAAAGTATGACTGCCAGGTGGCATTAGTTTCATCCTTTAAAGTCAAGATCTATTCATCCAAAAGATTATCATTTAAAGGAGAACCTTCAGGTAAAGGATGTTCTACTAAAATGTCAACTACAACTTGACTTTTTATAGCACGTATAGGAATGAATGTGATCGTAGTTTGCAATAAAAATCATAGACCAACATGCTAAACGTCCATACAACGTTTGGCTGGTCATAAGATATTGTGAAGGATTCACTGTTTAAATAAAATTTATTTTATGTGAAAGCATATAATGTCATAGGTTTTTAGTAGAAAAACTAAAGCTAAATAATGCTTCTCAATAGATGGATAATTAATTTATGCTGGAATGAGTTTGCAGCTTAGATAGTAAATGGCATTTTCTTTCTCTTTTTCATTAACTTAAGGTAATAGTGCTCCAAGTGATTCATCTAAAGCTGTAGTATAAAAAATCAATGGCTTCACTAGGATTAGAGCAACCAAGAAAAGAGGATTCATCAAATACTATTTTAAACTTTTAAATGTGCATTGGTATTTTTCATCCCAAATAAATTTAGAATCTCCCTTTGTCAATGTTGTAAATGGTAGGCATATTCTGGATAACTTTGATATAAAGTTTTTTAAATATGTTAGCCTTCCCCAGAATGATCTTAACTTTGTGAGACTTTTAGGTGATGTCAATTATATGTTAGCTTTTATCTTTTCAAGATAAATTCCTATTCCACGATTCCTCACTATAAATCCCAAAAATTTTCTCAAAGTTACTACAAAAGCACACTTCAAGAGATTCATTTTTAAGCGCAATCATTCAAAAATAATCCATAAATCATATAAATTATTTTTTCCTTACTTTTAATGACTAAATCATCAATATTGCATTCAACTTGATTATGAATTAAATCATTAAATATTCTATTCATTACTCTTTGATAAGTAACCCCGATATTTTTGAGACCTAATGGCATGACCATGTAATAGAATATCTCAATAGTAGTTCTAAACACTATAAACATTTCATCCTCTTAGGCCTACTTTATTTTGTTGTATCTAGATGATCCATCCATGAATGATAAGATTTCATGCGAGGAGGCTATGCCCACCTTCAATTCTTGTATTGGAAATGGGAATTCATCTTTGGGACAAGCCTTATTCAAGTCTCTAAAATCTATGCAAATGCATATTTGACCATTCTTTTTCTTTACTAGAATAATACTTGTTAACCAAGAGGGGTACTATTCTTCTCATACAAAATTAGCCTCAATTAATTTTTTAACTTCAATAATTACTCGTTGCTCAATTTCTAGATGCTTACGTCTAGGAGCTTGTTTACTAGAATTGCATCAAATTTAATCTCTTGTTTGTGAATTGTAACATCCAAAGATGAACTTAGCATTTCAACATAATTCTACACAAAGCAATCTTTATATTCATAAAGTAAGTTAATCAACTCATTAGAATCTTTTGGACCCATAAGTGAACTAATAAAAGTTAGCATTGGGTCTTCTTGAGTTCTTAGGCTGATTTCCTTTAATTTATCAATGGTAGATTTTATTTCTTCTTTAAATTTTGGTGGCACGTTATGAATTAAGCAATCATTTGGATTATTCAATGTTTAAAATAGAATCTCTTTAAAGCATCAAATATATTTGCAAAGAGTTGATCAAATTCCATATGATTTTTTATCATTAAATAATGTTCATTATTATCCAAAAATTCAATTGTACCAAACCCATTACTAGCTTTGGATTTCAAAATTTTATTTTAGTATTTCACATGGTTTCAATGTATTGAGCCATATCTTTAGGCCAAATATTAAGAATCAAACCATCTGAGGAAGTTGCTACTAATTGAGCTAGACATATCTCTAAGTTGAATAATGCCTGGACTAATAATTCTCTCATTTCTTTAGATAGAACAAAGGTGTCATAAATGCTAAGTCTAGAAGGAAGTATTCTAAGATGGCTAAAATGTTGTTTTCAATCTTGGGAATAGGTGGCTCAATTACTGGATCTTTCCCTTTCTATGGAGGTTCAAAACATTGGTCAACAATTTATTTGCCTTTGTCTTTAGGTGGTAGGTGAGGCTTCCCACTATAGAGATTAACTTCACTGATATCTCTTAAATTAGACATAGAGGTCATGTCAACCTATCCCACATCACTAATGTCTTTTTCTAAAGACTGATCAGAATCTGAAAGTTATACTTCTACATTCACAAGAGTGCCTTACAAATCAATCATAAAACTCTCACTCTCTAATCTTAATTTGCAAAGTACATCACATTTAGTAATGAGAAGTTTTTTTTATTTTGTTTTTTTCTTTTTCATTCACAACATGATTACTAGAAATAGTAAGAATGTAAGGAATTCCTTTAGAGGCAAGCTTTATTCATATTTTCAAAATGAGTACATAAAGATATAAGAGTATAAAGCCTAGCTTTTTCATTCTTTTATGATACAAAATTTCCTTAGATACAATAGGTATTCCTCTGTCACCACTCTCTCCAGACATCCAGAGATCAGATAATATTGAATGGGGTTGAGTAGGAATTAATTTTTGTGATGTTGGTGGATCAATATGGATGATTTTGTTTTGAGTCTTCATGTGATCCTACATGAAATTTTTAAATTTTTTTATCAAATATTTTTTTAGAAGAATGGGATAAAGTAATATCCCATTCATTTGAAGGAGAAGAACTAGAAGAGGTGGAAGATTCACCTATGATTACCTTAATGGAACCTTGTCCAAAGTTCACCAAGTATTCCTTGTGAATTATCACCAAACCCTTCTTATAGTTTCTTTTTAGCCAATCCTTAAAAGTGAAGCAGTCTTCAACGGTATGACATAGCATTTGATGATATGGGCAATAATCTAGGTCACTCACTTTGTCAGATTCTTCTGGTCTTTTTACATCATGTAGCTTGAAATCTAGCTTCTTTCTTAAATTTTTAAAAATATTGCTCACTACCTATATTTTGAAAGAATAAGTCTAGCATTTTCTTTCACTAAAAGGAATATTGGAAGTTTTCTTGGGTGGTGGTGATAACTGCTATTGTGATGACCTATATTATGGTGGCCACTCTGCTTGGACTTGAATTGGGGCCTTTCCTTTGTCCACTGTAGAGACATTACTTTCCCTCTTTTCCAATACTTTCCTAGATTTTATTATTTATGTAGTAGATTGATCTCTAAGGAATGACATCCTAAAGCTTCTTCTTATAAGCTAGAAGCTTTACTTAATAGTTTTTCAAAAAATTTAAAAGTAAAAACTTTCAATAAGAAGCCAATAGGGTCATAGATATTTCAATGGAGTATTTCTACAGCTTGTTGCTCTTATAGCTAAAGCTTGCACTTGAGACTGATAATCCTCCATATCATGAAATAATCAATAAGGGAATCACCTAGCTTTTGTTTTTCAATGAAAAGTCACCTATAGTGATGTGGTGCCATTGTGTGCTAGTAAATTATTTTTCAAACATGTTTTTAAGTTTAGTGAAAGTGTGCTCTAAACCACTTAGTATCTCTACATACAAATAAAAGGAAACCCTAGTCCAAAACAATAGGGCATCACTCCCTCTGGCATTGCTGCAACTTGCCCAAAAATTTGCTAAATGAAGGATTAACTATCCCATTAAAAGCTTTGGAAGATGGAGGCATAAATCCCTTTATATATGGTAAAGAATCATATTCCTCAAGGTAGGATCTACCCTTTGGAATAAAACTTTTACCACATAATTAAGCCAAAGCTTCCTTCACCTATTATTCCACTAGAGACTTCAAGTCAATTTTGGGAGATATATCATCTGTTGGTTTAGGTTCTTGCTGATACTCTCCTAAACTAAACTTTGTCTCATATAGGGGATGGGACTCTTTTAGTCTTTATAAAGAATGTGGTTGAGAAGAGATTGGAAATAGAATTTGGAGTGTTTGCATAGTGACAAACATCTCCTCCATCTTCTTTTCCATCCTCAAAATCTGATCATCCTTCTTCTATAATTGAAGGATTAACTATTGAGTAAGATCAAGTACAGGATCCACATGTGTTTCTTCTTGTTCTTTTCTAGATGCCCTTTTATCTACCATAAAAACATGTGCTATGGGAAGCGTAGGGTCATCATCCAACAAGTTATCTTGATCTAAATCAAAGTGATCTTGGACCTTATTATTGTCCTCATGTTCAGATGAGGTTAATATCATTTTGAAATCAATAATTATGATGTCCTAATCTTAAATAGAAATCTCTTAATTAAATGCTTAGGACACTATACTTAGTTACCTAGTGCACCCTCCTTGGGTTTTATCTAACCTAATGATCATAGGTAGACTAGACCTAATTTTTAAATTTAGATTAAATCAAATCAAATATAAATAAATTAAAATAAAGGAACAAATTCAAAATAAATCAAACTCAAATCTAGTCAATCCATTTGGGCATAGGTTTGACTTTAGGTGGGTCCCACCAAGTCAAAGGTCAACCCACCAAGAATTTGACCAAATTAAATCATTCCAAATGATTAATAAACATGTTTAATCATGAATCTAAAGAAATTTAAATTATTTTTATGCCTTAACTAGGCTAATTAGACTACTTAGTCTAAATGAACCTAAAAGGGACCTATTAGGTTCAAACCCAAATCAAATTGAAATCAATTCAATTTGATTGCTTAAAATCATTTGGAAATGATAATTAAATACAATCCAAACCATCATTGGGTCTAATTTGGTCACATTGGTCATTTAATCCAAATGAAACCCAAGCTTAACCCATTAAGCCCACTTTGGATTAAATGGGTTCAAATTGAAGTCCAATTGAAATTAAATGAAATCAATCACTCCAAATCATTTCACTCATATAATTAAACATAATTGGAGTGTGAACATAATTTAATTGAGTTAGATTTGGTCATTTGACTCAACCAAATTAAACTTAACCCATTTAAGGCATAATGAGTCAAGTTGACTTGGAGTTGGGCTAAACCTCCATGTGACATGGGTTCAGTCAATTCTTAATCATCTAATGGAAAATCAAGGATGATCCAAATCAAAATTTAAAACTAATTAATGTTGGCTAAAGCATTTGAAACTTAAATTAAATCTAATGCTAATGTTAAACACCAAATGGATTCAAATTGAAAGGAAACCTATGAAACTTATTTAAATTCATTTTTGCATGTATTAAAAGAGATTTCCAAGTAATCTTAATTAAATTAATCAAATCTAAATCAAGCCAAAATGATAAAATTATTCAATGGCAAAGAGGGATCATGTGAAGCAAAGTCCACTTTGATTTCCTTAATCCCTTATCCCCTTTAAATCCCATATCTTGGCTTCAAGATAGAAGATATGGCTTCTAATCGATTAAAGGCCACCAAGAAACAAAACAAAAATTGGCTTCCTCTAGGGAGAAATCAAGGAGAAGCCAAGGAAGAAGAAAAATACCAAAGAAAGAGGATAGCTCAGCCAAGGAAAAAAATGGGGTAATTGCCTTCCCCCCTTCCATTCCATGATCCAAACTTTCTCACTAGGCCAACGATGATTGAATCCACCCCTTGGCTAGCCTTGCCACCACTGGTGGTGGGAATCCGGCCACCTAGAAGGCTAAAGAAGAAGCTCTCAGTCAACCATGGAAAAATGGGAGGGAAGGCCAATTCCCTCCCTCTTTTCATCCCAAATTATTCAATAATGCCAATGCAAAATCGATTCAAGGTTGATCTATGAAGCAATCCACGGGGAGGGAAGTCACCAAATTGCATACACCCCTTCATTAGATAAAGACAAGGCTTGATCTATGATACTAGTCTCTTATAGTGGATTACATCATGTAGTCCACTTTGATTTATATGATTCTTGCAAATATCAGTAGCATACTAACATAGTAATGCTAGTTTTCAAAGTACTTTACTATTAAAAGCACGATTCTCTCTTATTCCAAATCCAAGATCAATGGATGGAGATTTTTTTTTCATCTCATGCTAGAACCAAGTTCAACGATAAAAGTCTTGCACTTTTAAATCTTAATTTCAATAACATTTTATTTTTATAATGCCTAAAATTTTATTTTTAATACAATCGCATTCTTCTCTCTTGCTCCAAATCTAAGATCAATGGAGGAAAGATCTTCATTTTGCATCAGATCCAAGATAAATTTCTTCAAGATTCTTCCTGTAAAGGGAGCAATCATATAAATAAATTATACCATTTTACCTAAAATCTTGTCTTGTTCAAGAAGAATAGCATGCAGTGGAGGGGAACTCGTAGTAGAGCCCAAAACATTGAGAGAGGGAAGGACAGTTCCTAGAAAGGCAAGAAGAAGAAGAAGATGGACATCAACCCACCTCTTTTTATAGTGGTTGGATCTCAACCGTTTGCACTGTCCGACCAACTACTCCATCTCTACAAACTGCTCCCACTCCCCCGTTGGATGGTTATTGCTTAGGGGATGGCTATTGGTGGGAGTGGTTGGTGGGCGACTATATGGTTTCTCAGAAGAGCATAGAACAATTAAAGGGATGATTACTCTCCCATCACTAGGTGAGAAGAAATGTAATGTACATTGAAAGTTGAAGTGCAAAATTGTTGATGTAATTATATATCCAAAGTAGCAGGTAGGCCCAAGCGAGCCTATATGTCAAGATAAGTGTACTTGCATAAAGGTCACTTGATGACCTAAAAAAATAAACTTGCTAGAAAGAGTGACCAACAAGAGAAGATTAACCTGATCTAGTGAGTCAAAAGACTTAGACAATACTAACTCAATGGAAAAACATAATCCAACTCACCAGCATTTGGAAACTACATAGAAGAACATTGTGATCAATGTCCGACCTCATTTGCATACTTGCTAAACAACATGCTACTCACCCTAATCAGCTAATGGACCTATGCTAACTCATTACCATCAGCTTAAGCGAGAACTTGTTTATACCATATTTACTTTATATGAAATTTTTATGTTTGGTCACCACTTGATATTATAAAATGGAGATTTCTTTCTTACTGGGGGACTTTTTAGCTCTTAGTACAATCCTATATTCTATACTCGCATTTTGAGCATTTTGAGTGTTATAGATTATATTTTTTTCCTGTAATTTTCCTACATTTATGTCTTCTTATCAGTAATCTTTCTATTGAACTCTATTTCCTACATATCTCAAAAGGTTCTTCCTCCATCAATGGACAAATTTAGATTCAACATCCTTTTAGGTGTGGTGAGCATGGATGAGGATAAGAACACAAAGCCAGATATAAAATGAAGCAGGAAAATCAATATGATATCTCTCGACAAACATTGAGTAGAACACCCAATAATTTGCAACTCAGAAGGATTTACATGATATGGAGAACAGAATCACCCTTTTGGTGTAGACGTCCATCAGAAAACCATGCCACAAAGAGGCCAAACCAAAGGATAATGAAGGATCCATGGGATTAACTACTTGTTGAGATCAATAAGAAAAAAATCACCCATCTAGGGTACCCGGTTCCCATCCACCCAAATTATCAAATTCTTAGGATGAATCTTACAACATTAGTGAAGAAGAGAGTTTGTCAAAGAAGCACTCGCAGCCCACTCACTTGTTCTCTATGAACATTGTAGAAGCTCGCCCATCTCATAGGTTAAAGATTCTGCATCATGAATCTTGCAAAGGTTGGATAGATTGCACCAACCATATAGCTTATTTTGAGTCGACCACATCACTGTTGGACATGGATGATGTTATGAAGTGCCAGCTTTTCTTCACCAAGTTGACCTCATTTTTAGATGAGGTTAACATGACTTCCAAAACTAATAATTAGGATACCTAATCATATATTAGGAATCTCCTAATTAGCTACTTAGGCCACTTCACTTAGTGGCCTAATGCACCTTTCTAGGATTCAATCTAATACAACAAGATTGAATAGACCTAGGTCAAATACAAATACAACTAAAGGAATTAAAACCTAAATATACTTGGATTTAAATCAAAGTGAATAGAGTACTTAATCTAACTATCATATATAACCTTAAAGCCATTTAAACTTAAAGAAACTCAAACCAAACTAAAATAAATGCAAATCAAAATAAAATAAAATCATTAAATCAAATTAAAAACATGAATAAATCCAAATCCCCAATAAAGATTAAAAAGTGGTCAACCCTTTTAACATAGGCTTAACTTATGGGGGTCCCACTATGTCAAAGGTCAACCTACTAAAATTTGACCAATAAAATCATTCCAAATGGTATAAATGATAATATATTCATGTTTAAACATGAAGTTATAAAAATATAAATCCAATAAGGCCTTAATTAGGCTAAATAGGTCATTTGACCTAAATGGGCCTAAATGGACCCTATTGGATTCAAACTCAAATCAAACTAAAATCAACCCCAATTATTTATCTAACATCATTTAGAAATGACTATTAAACACAAATCAACTCATCATTGAGCCTAATTTGACTAATTTGGTCATTTGACCCAAATGAACTCAAAACTAACCCATTAAGTCTAAATGGGCCAAATTGAGTTATGAACCCCATGTAAATGGAATTGATTGATCTAATAAATCCTAAATTGCTTAGATTATAATAATTGAAAAGAAAATGCATTATAATTGATCCAACCATATCATTTGACTTAATTTAATTAAACTTAACCCACAGAAACCATGATGGGCTAAATATGGAATAAACCCATGACTAATTGTAAATTCCATGAAATATACTAATTAAAATCATCATAAAAGGTTAAATTGATGTAACTAAAATATTAATATAATGCTAATCCACAAAATGGACTAAGCTTAGGCTAACTTACATCAAAATTCCCTAAATAGCATAATTAAACCCAAACTTGAACCAAACCCTTTCAAATCCACCCAAACACATCCAAGCCTATCCTAAAATAGGTTAAAGGGGATTGACAGCAAGTTTAGCAAACTAAATTAATTCCAACTAAAATCCAAAATGATACAGTACACCATGGAAAGTAAGGAGAGAATGATGCCAAATCCAACTTTTCTAATCCCTCATCCTCTTTACCTATCTATCTCAACACCTCTAGACAGGTGTTAAGCCACTAATTATCCTCGTAGCTAGCCTCCAAAGATAGCAATCATCCCTGTGGACCCAGAGAAAGGACAAAACCATAAGAGGCTCTTGACCTTTAATGGCAAGTCAAGAGAAAGTGGTCCTTAGGAGAGATTAAGCATTCCACAACCTTTCTTGAGAAAAATGAAGTCGAGCGCACCTATACCCCGATCCCCTCACTATCGGGAAACTAGAGAATGACTAAGCTCACTAGAATCCATCTATTCATTGGTCTAGAGGTTGATCCATGAGGAGGAAACCCAATTGCTTCTTCCCAAATCTTCATGGCACCATTCTAAAGCTATTTGAATCAACCTTGACACTGTAATTCACTAGAAGTAAGGTACGCCATTGAAGCCACCCTCCAAGCTTTCAATTTTGGTTCTTTTTTATGTGAATTTTGTCTCAAGGGAGATCAAACCATATAGATCCTTTCATTTTAGTTCACTAATCATTTTGGAAGTGAAATTGAGCGATTTCAATGGTTAAATCACCAAAAATAATATTGGTTTGACAAATAGCTCTCAACTCTCATCATCTCAAAATGAGGTAGGGCCTCCACCATTTGTTCCATTTATTAGGAATAGACGACTAAGATTTAGTTGGACCGAATGATTTAATCCCTATAGAAAATCCATGAAATGATCTATGCCATCTGATCATAGATGGGATGGCCTGAACCAAAACTGAGTCTGCCACCATTTCAATGCGAGATTCACGTGGATCCTGCATGGATAAATGCCACGGTGCCATGTTGGATCCAAGTTGATCTAACATAATTAAAGATAAAAAAATTAGCATTTTTGAACTAAAAAATTATAAAAAATACTTACAACTTCAAAAAATTATAATGAATTAAATATTAAGCCAAAAAATGCAAATAATGACTCTATGGATTTTTCGTAGTGAGAGAAATCCATTTAAACCAAAAGCCTCAAATTTTGTGGTATTTTTGCATTACTTTTGGTTTGAATGAAAATAATCAAACCTAAATTTATTGGTGCTAAGTTACACATTAGGGGAATATTTCATAATTTATTGAAGAATAAATGTAAATATATAAAAATTTCAATCCTAAACTAAAATTTTAATAAAAATAAATTAAAAATGAGTCAAATAAATTAGGATAAGCATGAAAATAATCTAAAAAATCATAACAAATCCTAATGAACATAAAAAACTATTAAAACTCACTAAAACTTAATAATACACAAAATTCCCTAATTTAGAAATTAATTGAATTAATTAATTTAAATCATCAATCTGAACTTAGAAAAATCATAGTAAATCAACCAAGATTTCAAAAATTATGAATAAACTCTCTATGGAAACATCTTCTAGGGAGGAATCTAGGAAAAATAAAACCTTTGAGTTTCTCTAAATCAAGCTTAATTTAGGTTTCATAATGAAATAATTAAAACATTAATTACACCATAATCATGCATCTCATTAAAATAAAACTTTAAAAAGTCAACTTGGGAAGGAACCCCGCTTGCCATAAAACTTTCAAGGCTAATTGACCTCTGGATTGGAAGTTATTGAATTTTCAATCTCTAAGTTGATTTACATGAAATAATAAATTAAAAATTTTAAAAACTATAAAGATTTCATAAATTTATTTGAAACATCTACATCAACACCAGAATACTTAAGGACAATTTTTCAACACTATAAGTCAAAGAATTTAATCAGTTACAAACTTGGGGTTTAATGGAAATCATTAAAAATGCAAAACCTAATTAAACTCCAAAGTTAATAATCAATTAAATCATAATAAGCCTACTAGTAAATTGAAATATAAGGCTCATTAACCTTTGAACTTTATAACTTATCAACATTAAGGCCATTTAGATTAAGGAATAAAGTGACTATAAATGTAAATGTAGACAAACTTAATGAAATTAAGTTTGAACAATCCTTAAATGATATAAGAGTTAAAGGAACCTAAGGTAAGTTTAATACACATAAAAATAACCCTTTTTTTAGACTTCTTAGATCATAGTTAGTAATCATAATCACATTATACCAAATTATAAAAAATAATCTTTTTAAATAAAATTATCATTTCTCTTAAGGTAGTTAAAAAAATTGAATCATCCATAACATATGAAATCATAACTTAAAATCAAATATTTTAATGTAAGTTCATTAGTAAACATTAGGAGGGTTAATGGAAAAAACAAATCGAAATAAGAGAGGTCAAAATTATATAAATCAAAACATAATGAATTAAATGATATCCAAATTAAGATTCAATGTTAAGTTTACCCAAGTTAATGAAAATAAATATTGATAAGATAAATGAATGAAATTAACTTGAATTGAATAAATGAATAAAATTATTACAACCAAATGTAATAAGTAAATCCAATTATCCTAAATTAAATGAAACAAAAGAAAGAAATAGACTAAATATAATTTAATTCCTAATGAAATTTAGTGATGAAAGATGAAATGTAAGGATAACTAAAATTAAAAATAAAGGTTTAACCTAAACTAAAGTTTAATAACATTAATGAATAAAATATAAAAAGAACGAAGAACATTAATTTAAATGAACACGCATTACATTAAAAAAATAAATATCAATTGAATATAAACATTTTATAAGAAATGAATACTAAATCAAATAAAAAAGATTAAAAGAATAATAAAATTTTGAAAGAATAATAATTAAAATTATAATTTAATTTAAATCAAATCATCTAAATAAATTAAAAAAAAGATTAATTACGATACTTAGGATCTTAGTTAGACCTTTGGAATCAATCATCATTTTAGGTTGAAGATTTCATTCTATTAGGACTTAGGAAGCTCAATAGATGAGTTCCACCCAAAATGGAACTTATTATATTCTTCATTCTTAAAATTTTAATTTCACCTTAACATAAAATGCACCTAAAATAAAAATACAATTGAAAATCATTAAATCATATAAACTGAAACTACCCATGGTAAATTAAACCAATTTGAAAGCCAAAAGAAGTTTAAATAAAAAAATTATAATTTTTATAATTATCAACATATGGTATATAGTCTAGACATCGGAGGTCGTTGGGCTACTAGTCTGAAAGAGATCTTAATACCTTGGATATTTGGTATAACAATGACAAGTACCTATGATGTGAAGTTATAAAAACTAAGAAGTATAGTAAAAATCAAATTAAATCAAAAATTGGAAATTTAAATTAAAACATGAACTAAAAAGGCCTAGTAATGTCTTACCAAACAACCCCTTTTTTTTAACTCACCAGATTATTATGTCACGGGCCCTAGATTTAGGCTAGGATGATCTGTGATGTGAAATGCCTTTTTATTATTTTGTTGTGTACTATTTTAGACTAGATGGCTAAGATCGATTATCATTAGTCTAGATGGTCAGACTTAATTTTTATAATTAACATTATCTTTTACAGCGGTGTTGTGCAATAAAGGACAGCTATAAAACAAATTATAAAATTGTTATTTGCTTGCAGGTGTCTAATAGTTCCTCAGGATAGCCCAATAGGATAGGTGGGCTTAGCAAGTAGCCAATGCTAAGCCAGTATGTTTGTAAAATATAAATGTTATGTGCTTTTTGTATTTTTCTAACATTTGTTTTATAGGCTTAGGATTTATTTCTGAATTTGGAATGTACATTTAAGCTTATAATTAGGATAAGATCTATGGGGTTTAGAATTAGCAGAAGCAGACTCTACCAGGAAAATGGTACAAAGGTCTCCTGTGAAGCCCAATGGAGGTCTTTGAAGAAGGAGACGGTACTGGAGAGAAGACCCATAAGTCTAAACTTTAGTTGTAGGCTGAGCTATTTTAGGGTAGAGCTCGACTGCCCATTTCCTCTTTCTTCTGAGGTGTATAGCAGTACCCAACCCCATTGGCCTATTCTTTAATTTAAATTAGCTTTATTTATTTTGGTTGCACAATAAATCAATGTACTCTTTTAAGTTTCTTTCTATGTTGTATTTTTTTATGATGGATGCTTGGATGATTAGGCTCTTAGAAAAACTAATTTTTTATCTAACTTAAACTTAAACAACTTAAACAAAAAATAAAAAAACTCAAAATTTCACATTAACTAAAGCCCTAGGAAAAACATAAAAGTAACAAGAAATAATTAGCTTTTGTGAACCATGCTAACATATTGCTCTAACTTCATGAATAGAGCACTTCACCTATTGCACATAAGCGGCATCTGACCTATGAGGATTACCACATTCTTGGGGAAGTTTGCCTACTCTTCTTGATTTGGCCCATGACTATTTTTAATTGCATGGCATTTAGGCATAAAATGCATACCCTAAAACCTTAAACGAATCATGAGTCAAAACATTTAAAAGCTAAAAAATGTGCATTATATTAGTGATTATCATACCCTACATGAGCTTAAGGATTAAGGAGTGAGTCTAAGTTCTTATATTCTATCCTAAATTGCAACAACCTAGCCATCTTACATACATGAGACTTGGCATCATCAATTTAAAATGCACTTAGGTGGTGTTAGTTGGTAGCTCTTCTATGCGAGTTATAAGTCTAGAAGAGTCAGGGATAAGTTATTCTCTCAAATAAGAGGAATGATTAATGATTTCCAAAAGTGAAATTAGGTCGAGCCTCTAATTTGTTTCTAAAGCACATATTGACTTAGGTTATAAAGTATCCTCCTCAATGTAAATATTCAACCCTAGGCATTTCTATAGTCTTATGCTACTAGAATATAAGTCTTAGATTTCTAATTAAATATCTACTCAAAATTTTAGTTAAATTCCAAAATTTAAATCCCAGTGATAGGATAGTTGAAAAGTCTAATGGGCATCCCAATATCAACAAGCATTTCTTACTTAATCTCGATTGACTTTCAAAAATAAGACTTTTTCCACTTTGTAGCTTTCCCAATAAAATTTCAAATTATCATTTCCTTTGGAAACTAGTTTAGAAATACATAGAAATAATAGCTTATTTTTTTTAATCAAGAGTACTCTTAGGAAGAAATCTTTTATTACTAAGATGTAATTAACTATAAAGCCTTGCCTTTATAGAGAACCATACACTCAGTTTAAAATAAACCCTGCTTTACTTCCCATATTGTACTTCGTTCAGTTACGTATTGCTATTAATACTAAGTGCGCTCCGAAGATTTCATTAAATGATTAAATCCATTATAAGATAATATGTTTATCTTCCTAGATAATATGTTTACTCTTTAATGATGCATTTAATCATCCAAATAAGAAATTCCTAAAATCTAATTAGTGTTATAAATTTTTCCCACGCATCACTTTCAATGAGTCAGCCTTTAGGTGGTTCTTGCACCTTTCTTTAGGAGTCATTACATCATTTTCCAACATCAAGAGGATGTTTACCATGTAGTTTTCCAACACTTAGAAGCCATTGAAGAGTTCTAAGCCCTCCAGCAAATGATATAAAGGCTAATAAGTCCTTGATGAAGTTCATCACTCATTTCTAGTGAGAGATATTAGACATCAAAGATCTGTAGCCCATAATCACTCAAGCAGCACTCGCTTAGGGTTTAAAGGTGGGGCTCTCTTGCTATTCCTTGGGGATCCAAAAAACTAAAACACTCACTTAACTAATCAAGCTGGTGAACAATCATGTCAATGTTGAAGAGTATAACGAAGTGGTCCCACTAATATCGCTAGTCAGAATAAAAGACTTGATAAAGAGGCCTTAAAAATGAATATCCGAAAGATATTGAAGGTAGAGAATAGATAAAAGGAGACAACCATAAGTACCAAAGTGAGGTTTCAGAAACTTAGATACTCACATTCTATGAGCCAACTATACATAGCCTGCTCTAGGAACTCCTCTAAGAGTGTCCATGGGAGAGCTTATGGAAGCAATCCAGAATAAATATTATTTCAAGTGACCACCACCAATGAAAGTTGATAAAGTGTGTATTGATCAAGGTATTGTGCTTATCTTGCGATCAAATCCACAACATTGAAGAGTGTCACCACTTAAAGAGTCTAGTGGATGAGTTGATAAAAGTAAGAAAGCTAAAGTAGTTCAACAAGAGGAAAGATAAAGAGGTTGCCAAAGCTGATAATGAACTCATACCCACAGATATTACACACATTGTTAGAGTCATACCCATATCTTTAGGTGCGATGGTGAGTCCTCTATGAATCCGAGTATGATGAGACTACATTCTGGAGAAGAAAACTTAGTAGTCATGATGAGAGCACCCACTACTACTATCGTGTTGGTAAGCTTTACAGAAAGGATATACCCGTATTAGAAATCTCTACAATGATGTAGTTATGGTGATAGCCTTGATCAAATACTATTAGATTGGGAGCATTTTGATTAACATGAGAAGCTAAATCAATATCAATTTTAAATCAGTCTTAGATAAATTGGGCCTAGCGAACTCTAAACTCGCACCTATTGGAGGGCCACAATATTGTTTCTCAAAAGAGCATAGAGGAACTAAGGAGTTAATTACTCTTCTCATCACATGGGAAGAAGTGAAGTAATTGTATACCCAAAGTTTAAGGGCAAAATTGATGATGTAATTTTATACCCAAAGTAGTAGGTAGGCCTAAGTAAGCCTACATGTTAAGATAAGTGTATTCACATAAAGGGTACTCAGCAGCCTAAAATAAATATACTCGCTAGAAGGAGCAACCAATAAGAGAAGATAAATCTAACCTAGTGATCCAAAGCACATAGAGAACGCTAACTCAAAGGAAAAAACATAATCTAACTCACTAGCATCTGGAAACTACATAGAACAACATTACGATCACTCTCTGGCCTCACTTGCATACTTGCTAGACAACATGCTACTCACCCCAATCAGCTAATGGACCTATGCTAACTCACTACCATCAGCTTAGGTGAGAACTTGTTTATACCATATTTACTTTATATGATATTTCTATGTTTGGTCACCACTTGATATTATAAAATGGGGATTTCTTTCTTACAGGGGGACTTTTTAGCTAATGGATTATACTAGCTAATGGATTATACTAGCTCACAGCTATTAGCTTAGGCGAGAACTTATTTGTACTAAATTTGCCTTATATGATATTTTTATATATGGTCACCACTTGATATTATAAAAGGGGACTTGTTTCTTACAAAGGTACCTTTTGGCTCTTACTCTAGACTCCTTTATTCTATACTCGCATTTTGAGCATTATGAGTATTAAAGACTATATTTTCTCTTACACTTTTCCTACTTCAATGTCTTCCTCATAGAAATCTTTCTACCGAACTTTGTTTCTCAGGTATCTCAGAAGGTTCTTCCTCCATCCACAGAAAAATTATGATTTAACATCCTTTTAAGTGTGGATGATGGTGATAACTAGAAGCCAGATACAAAATAAAGGACCATCAATATGATATCGCTCAACTAACATAGAGTAGAACATCCAACAATTTATAACTCAGCAGGATTCATGTGATATGGAGGATAGAATTACCTGCCTAGTGTAGGCATCCATAAAAAAACCACACCATGAAGAGCCCAAACCAAAAGATAATGAAGGATCCATGGGGTTAGCTACTTGCTAAGCTCAGTAAGAAAGAAGACACCTGTCTAGGGTGCCCAATTACCATTCACCTAAATTCTCAAATTTTGAGGATGAATTGTACGACACTAGTGAAGAAGAGGGTGTGTCAAAGAAGCACCTGTAGCTCACCAACACTTTCTTCGTGAACATTGTAGAAGCTCGCCCACCTCAAAAGTTCAAGATCTTGCATCTTGAATCGTACAATGTTCGGATAAATCCCACCAACCATATAACCTACTTCAAGTCATCTACATCGCTATTTGACTTAGATGATATAATGAAGTGTCAGCTCTTTTCACCAATTTGAAGGAGTCAACTGTCAAATGGTTCTTGTACCTTTCTTTAGGAGTCATTACATCATTTGGAAACTTTAAGAGGATGTTCACCAAATAATTTTTTAATGCTTAGAAGATATTGAAGAGTTCTTAAGCTCTCTTGCATATGAGATAAGGGCCTGGTAAGTCCCTGAGGAAGTTCATCACTCATTTCTAGTGAGAGATATTGGAAGTCAAAGATCTAGAGCCTCCAGTCACTCAAGCAGCACTCACTAAGGGTTTAAAGGAGAGGCCCTCTAGGTATGCCTTGGGGCTCCAATAAACTAAGACACTCATCAAACTACTAAATTTGGTGAATAATCATGTTAATGCTAAAAATTATAATGAAGTGGTCCAACCAGTACCGCTGGCCAAAATTAAAGTCTTACTAAAGAAGGCTTGGAAATGACTATCCGAAAGATATTAAAGACAGAGAACAGATAAAAGGAAGTGTCCAAAAGTACCAAAGTGAGGTTTCAACAACCCAGCTACCCATTATATAGGAGCCAACAATGTGCAATTTGCTCTAGCAACTCCTCTGAGAGTGCCAATGGCAGAGCTTGTAGAAGTGATCAAAAATAAATATTATTTCAAGTGACCACCACCCATGAAAATTGATGGAGTGTGTATCAATCAAGGTATTGTGCTTATCATTGCTATCAAAGTCACATTGTCGAGTCTTCTAAGAAGCCGAGTATGATGAGACTGCATTTTAGAGGAGAAAACTCAACAACCGTGATGTGAGTACCCTCTACTACTATCGTGTCAGTAAGCTTTTCAAAAAAGGATAGACCCTCTATTAGAAATCCCTATAATACATAGTTGTGATGACAACCTTGATCGTAAACTCTGATATGGAGCATTTTGATTGATATGAGAAGCTCGATCGATATCATTTTTTAATCAGTCTTAGATAAACTAGGCCTAGCAAACTCCAAACTCGCACCCATTAGAGGGCCACTATATGGTTTCTCAAGAGAGCATAGAGAAATTAAGGGGATGATTACTCTTCCCATCATATTGGGAGAAGTGATGTAATGGTATACCTAAAGTTAAAGGTAAAAATTGATGTTGTAATTATATAGTCAAAGTAGCGTGTTAGCCAAAGTGAGCCCATATGTCAAGATAATTATTCTAGCATAAAAAGTACTCAATGACCCAAAATAAAT
The DNA here is from genome assembly GCA_021442155.1 of Cymbidium sinense. Taxonomy (NCBI): domain Eukaryota; kingdom Viridiplantae; phylum Streptophyta; class Magnoliopsida; order Asparagales; family Orchidaceae; genus Cymbidium; species Cymbidium sinense. The sequence goes on from CM038227.1 coordinate 76,713,120, forward strand.
ATACTCACTAGAAGGAGCAGCCAACAAGAGAAGATAGATCTAACCTAGTGTGCCAAAGGACTTAGAGAATACTAACTCAATGGCAAAGCATAATCCAACTCACTAGCATCTAGAAACTACATAGAAGAACAATGTTATCACTCTCCGACCTCACTTGCATAGTTTGACCTCATTTTGGATGAATTAATATCATTTCTAAAACTAGTAATTAGGATACTTAATCCTACATTAGGATCCCCATAATTAGGCACTTAGGACACTACACTTTGTGACATAGTGCATCATTCTAGGATTTGGCCTAACCCAATGGGATTGGATGGAATTAACCCAAAACTCAAACATAAACAAATAATTGAATCAAACGCATGCCATTTGGAACATTCCATTTGGAATATGAATCCATTTGGGTTTAAAGTAAGATGATTAGAGTGGTTAACTAATTATCCTACTTAAGCTCAAAATCTCCTAAACTTAAAGAAATTTAAATGAAATTAAAACTGGGATAAAATCAAATAAAATGCATTAGAGTCAATTCAAGAATCAAAATGAATCTAAAACTAAAGCCAAATGAAAGTCAAAGATGGTCATTCAATATAGGGTTGACTTATGTGGGTCCCACCAAGTCAAAGGTCAACCCACCATAATTTGACCAAATTAAATCATTCTAAAGGCTCCAAATTATAAAATGAACATGTTTAATTATGAATCAAATAAATAAAAACTAATAAGGTCTCAAATGGGTTAATTAAGCCACTTGGTCTAAATAAGCCTAAATGAACCTTATTAAAATCCGAATCCAAATTAAATTAAAATTAACTCAAATTGATTATCCAAAATCATTTGAAAATCATAATTAAATATAATCCATATAATCATTAGGTCTAATTTGACTAGTTTGGTCATTAGATCCAAATGAACTCAACTTAACCCAATAAACCCAATTTGGGTTCAAATGGATTAAAATTGAAATCAATTCTAATCAAATGAAATTAATCAGTCCAAGTCATCTCCACATGTGATTAAACATTAGTAGAGTCCAAATATAATTTAATTGAGCCAAATTGGTCATTTGACTCAATTGAACTCAACTTAACCCATTTAAGCCTAAATGGGTAAAATTGAAATAAAATTAAAATCAATTTAAAATCCAAAGAAATCAATCAAATTAAAATATCATAAAGCATAAAATAAACATACTTAAACCTAAATTTAAATCTTAAAAGGCCATTTCAGCTAAGGGATTCAATTTAACCAATTTAAGTTAAAAAGGTCAAACCTAGCTCAAGTAACATTAAACCCTCACATGGCATGGACTAATTGAACTCCAAGTTATCTATAGGATAATTAACAATGATTGAAACTCAAATTAAAGGTCAATTAACCTAAAGAGAGATACTCAAGACCACTTAAATCATTGTGGCATCAAACAAAGTGCAATCACTAAACCCAAACCAACATGAACTTAGGCTAATTCAAAGACACCGTCAACCTAGCTAGGAGTGAATATATTTAGTCCAAATAAAGTACAAATAGCCATAAAGTTATAAAGGTAAGGGATGAGGTGGAACCATGAGAGAAAAAGGTTTGGAACCCACACAAAATAAATCCCACTTACTCTTCTCCATACCTCATCCACTTCCTTACATTAGCTACTTTGGACTCTCTCTCCAATCAGTTAACCAACCTTTGGAGCTAGCCTCCATGGGTGGCAATCAAAGGAGCCAACCATAGTTGACTTCTCTCTCATGAAAAAAATTCAATAGATGCCATAAGGTAGCTCACGACCAAGGCAAGAAAAGGAGGAAGATCTTCCTGCCATCAAGGAATGTATCCGAACACACTCACAATGGAAGGATGAACTTAACCAACCCCTTGGTCGACCCTTTAAACACCACAGGACAAATTTTAGCCACCTAAAGATTTGGACATACTGATCTTGGCCATATATAGAAAAGGGGGAAAATAAATTCCCTTTTCATTAATATAATCCTCCCCACACACTCCGTATATGTCAAGAAACTCCTTAAACCCTTTTCTCGAGCCTCTTAGTGCTAGCAAGTTGGAGATTGGCCATGGCCGGCCACAAAGAAGAGCAAAGCTCTCGACAAAGTATAGCAATATGGCAAAGAGATAAATTGACATTCCTTACACGTTCTAGGGATAGATTCAAGCTCAAACAAATCCTTTTCGAGGTCCAACATTATCGGCAATCTAGAAAACCATTAAACTCGATAGTAAGGTGGCATGCTTTGGTCTCCACAATGATCCACAGGGAGGTAAGACATGAAATTTCTCCTAGAGGCTCACCACATCCCCACGAAGGTGTGCGAACCATCGCCGCTATCAAAGATCAATCTCGATGAGGTATGCTTTAAAATTGACCTCCAAAACATTTTGGTTTGGTCATTTGTGAAGTCAACTTGATCTCAAGTGAGATCAAACCATCTAGATAGGTTGAAAATTGACTCTTTATCAATTTGAAATCAAAATTAAAATAAATTACGGTCTAGATAGCCATAATTTACCCCTGAAGTGTGAATGATTTGCACTTCTTTCCATTGATAACAGGGGAGAAATCTCCTTTTTCTATTCCTTCTGTTAAGAACAGATGATTTATATCTAGTTACATGGTCTGATTTAAATCTCCAAGGAAACATGGGTGAAATCTTGACCATCTGATCAAAGATTAGACAGTAGTGATGAATCCTACTTCCCCGCTGCAATCTGATCTGGATCAGCATGGATCCATCAGGGCGAATCGGGTGTCTCCACGTGTAACACAGAGCCACATCAGTGCTATGATAAAATGGGAAAATCCCAATTTTTTTACTTAAATAAATGTTCAAATTTAGGAAAATTCAAAAAATCATAAAAAATAAAATACACACCCAAAAAATATAAATAAGGACACAGTGGATTCATCTCAATGAGAGGACTCCATTAAACTTTTAAAAAAAATCAAACCCAAACTAACCTCAAACCACTCATCCAATTGATTTCAAATTTTGGGAAATGAAATTAGGGTTAAAACACATCTTAGGGAAATTTTTCATGATTTATTTTAAAGTAAATCTGAAAATATGGAATTGCCAACTCTAAACCCTAATTTTGACAAAATAAAATAATAATAAATTATAGAATTATGAAAAATTATGAAAATAATTTAAACCATCATAATAAACCCTAATGAACCTAAACAGTTAATTGAAACTATTTGAAATCCAATAAAACATAAAATGGCTTAATTTGATAATTTACTAAATTAATTAATCTAAATAATTAATCTGAACTTAAGAAAATCATAATAAATCAATCAAAACTCTAAAGATTTTAAATAAACCTTCTATGAAAAATAAAACCCCTAATTTAAGCTTAATTTAAGTTTTATTAAAATAATTAAAACCATAATTAACCTTAAATGATACATCTGATTAGGATGAAACTTTAGGAAGCTTAAACTAGCAAGGAGCTCAACTTTCCATAGAAATTTTAATTCTAATTGACCTTTGGATATGAAGTTATTGAATTTCCAATCCTTAGGTCAATATAACTGAAATAATAAATCAAAAATCATGAAAATTATGAAAATTCATAAAATCGACCAAAAACATTTTCATTAAATTAAAGCACTTGAAGAAAATATTCTAAAATTCTGAAGTCAAGCAATTTAGTTTATCATAAACTTAGGGCTTAATGAAATAAAGAAAATAAAAGTTAAACCTTAAGTTAATAACTTATTAAACTTATGATAAATCAATTAAAATCAAAACTAATTAACCCCTAAATTTCATATTCAGATATGGAATTCATTAACATCAAAATTCCTTAAATCCATCTAGGCTAACGAATAACATAATTCCAAATGTAAATGAAAGTGATTAACCAAATCAATTAAACATAAACAACTTAGAGATTTGAAATGGCCTACGTTAGGTTTAGTGCCCAAAATAGCCTAAGTCTCCTAGGTTATGAATTGATAAACAAAATTTCATCTAAAGATATTAAATTAATTAATGAAATCTTAACTCGTAATTGTTGACCACATTTTTAGAATGAGCTCTCAACCCCTCCATCTTAGACATAGGACTCCTGTTAGACTTTAAGAGTTCCTTAGTCTTAAAACACATCTAGTGATTTGGTGGACACTCAAACTAGCCCTAGAAGACTTAGAAGAGTTAGCCATAGGAATAGATCATGCCTCAGGGGTGTTAGGAAAATTTCCTACCCATAGCTTAAACCATTCCTCACTTTCCTTCTTTCAAGTCAAACTCCAAATCAATTCTATTTGATTTTCTCCGAACTCAAATCAATTCCATGATTGACATCTATGATTAAAACCCATGATCAAAATCCAATGAAATTCTTAAGTCAAAATTTTTCCTAAGTCCTTAATCTTCTCTTAAAGACTTAACCAAAATCAAATCTAAACCAAATCAAATCTCTGAGATCTTCTCATAATTCATTTATATTCTCATTAATATTCATATATATAAATGAAATATAAATTCAAATCCAACAAATCAAGCTCAAAATTCCAAATTTAAAATTCATAAAATTTTCCTTAAGTCCTTAATTTTCTATTAATAGACTTAGTCTCATCATGATCTAAATCAACTCAAATCCTTAGAATTTTCTCAAAACTCAATTATAATCTCATTTATATTCATATATATAAATTAAATATAAATATAAATCAATCAAATCAAATACAAATATTAAATTCCCAATTTAAAATTTTTCATAAGTCCTTAATTTTCCATTAATTGACTTAGCCAAAATCTTGATCAAACTATTTCAAACTCAAGGGATTCTCTTAAAACTCATTTATATTCTCATTTATATTCACATATATAAATAAAATATAAATATAAAATAATCAAATCAAATCCACAAATTAAATTTCTAATTTAAAATCTCCTTAAGTCATTTTATATTCACATATATAAATGAAATATAAATATAAAACAATCAAATCAAATCCAAGAATTAAATTCCCAATTTAAAATCTCCTTAAGTCATTAATTTTGTATTAATGAACTTAGCCTAAATCATCATCAAATCAATTCAAATTCATGGGATTTTCTCATAACTCATTTATATTCTCATTTATATTCACATATATAAATGAAATATAAATACAATCAATCAAACCAAATTCAAAAATTCAAATCCCTACTCCAAATTTTCTTAAGTCCCTTAAATCCTTCTTAATGGACTTAGCCTAATTTATGATTAAACCCCTTCAAATCCTTGAAATTTTCTCATGATCAATTTATATTCACATATATAAATGAAATATAAATATCAATCAATCAAACCAAATTCAAAAATTCAAATCCCTACTCCAAATTTTCTTAAGTCCCTTAAATCCTTCTTAATGGACTTAGCCTAATTTATGATTAAACCCCTTCAAATCCTTGAAATTTTCTCATGATCAATTTATATTCATATTTATATTCACATATATAAATGAAATATAAATTCAAACAATCAAAACCAATTCCAAAAATCAAACTCAAACCAACTCAAAATCCAACCTAAGTCTTTCAAGTCAAAATCTTGAACTTAGCCAAATCAATTTGAAATCAAGCCAAACTCTTGATTTTCTCTCATGGTTCAATCAACCCTACAATCATGAGCTCATATATAAATACAAACTTCAATCACTTAACCAAATTCCAATTCAAAAATCAAACCCCAAATCCATTCATATTCTTCCTTTGAATATGAAATTGTCAAATGGATCAAAACCCATTTGACTTCAAACCACTTGTAAATGAATTGATATTTCAATCATAAGTCCATATACAAGATCAATCAAGCTCAAATTAAGCTTTGACTAAGCCATTTGACTCACTTAGGCTCACGTGACCCAAAGTGACCTAAAGTACCCTTTATGAGCAAAATTCTAATCATAACCAAATTGGATTGTACCAAACTCATCTATCCCTCTCATCATGATCAAAAATCATCATGGGATGATCAATCAACCAAATTGGATCAAACCAAGTCAACAGTTAACCCAAAATGAAACCTAACATAGCCAAATTCTACCATAGGCCAAATTGTTTGAAACTATTAATCTAAGTTCACTCATGACTTATGTTTGAACTTGACCAAGCCAACATTTAAGCCTAACCTAGCTCACCACTAGTTGACCCATTTTGACCTAAAGGGTCAAAATGTGTCAAAACTTGATCTAAGCCAAATTGATTGAAACCAATGGGTTAAGGCCATTCCAAATCACTTGTTAAACTTGACCAAAATCTCAATTGGCCAACTAGACCTAACCTAGCCCAATTGACCTTAGACCCAACATGACCTAAAGGAGACATGTTGAGCCAAATTTGATCTTAAGAAAAATTGACTGGAAACAAAGATACCAATCCACTCCATATGACTAACCAAACCTAAACCAACCCTTCAGTAACCTCGAATAGGTCAAATGGCTTAAATAGGTCAACTTGACCCATTTGACCTAAATGAAGTCTTATGATCCAAATCCAAAACTAATCCAAATTGAATCAAACCAAAGCCACGAAAACATTTTAAATGGTCATATGAACTTGACCTAACCCTTGGTTTGACCAAATTTGACCAATTGGTCAACTTCACCCAAGTCAACCCATTTTGACCTAAATGACTCAACATGAGCCAAACCCTATCAAATGAATTCAAAATCTCATGAAACTTGGCCAAACCTAGTTTCTCCGCATACTTAACATGTCCAAATTGAAAAATCAACAAAATGACCATTCTACACCTAGGCCATAGAACAAATTTTGGCTAAATCCATGGGTAATTTTGTCATACCCTCTTCACATTCACTTAAGGCTTTCCTAAAAGCTCAAGGGGACCTAGGGGAGAGTGGTTCACCAAACCCAATGGGTTTGGGTCAGCCCAATTGGTCCCTAGGCCAAACCCGACCCTATGGGTCAAAATGCAAAATTCAAACTCCCTCTCAAACTCAAATTCAAGCACATGGGAGAATGGAAATCCACTCCTTGGCTCAAACTACCCATGTGCGCACTCTTAACTGATCAAATAACCCACCCAATATGCTCAATTGGATCATAATGGCAAGTGCATTGCCGGTCATCCGATCCTTCAAGGGCGACATATACTCCCCCTAATTCAATTCAATTCTCACTTCCCCTCTATCAATTGAAGCTAAGGTACTCAGAGCAAGCATCAGAGAGTATTCCCAAGCTTCTTAGAGAGGATTTCAAAACTCCATTTCTCGATTTTCAGAGCTTAAAAACATGGGAGGTTTACTGAATTGTCAACTTCTTCCACACCACAATCCACTGTAATTCCTTTTGCATGCACTCTTAGGTGACCAAGTCGAACTCACCTAAGTTCTTTACCAAGCTCTAAAGGCAAGGGGGGATTGAATTGTATCAAAGCCGAGCTCAATCTAAGGAGGAGCTGATCCATAGGAAGATCCACTCAACCTCAAGTGCTCAAAACTTCAGCAAGGCTTCGACTCAACCAGATGATGCTTCTCTAAGGGAATCGAGCACTAGTGATCACCTCCAATGAGGTCTGGGATTTTTTGACCATTAAACTCAATGTGGTGTGGAGCTTTGTGAAAGAAATTTTCACCCCATCAATTTTTTACCGTTGGATTTACTGCTCTTTAGCTTTAGATGGTGTGGGTTGAGTTTGATTTGAATCCATGCTATATCAAGCTTAGATCTTCCCCTTAATCATGGATGATCTTTATTGATCAAGGGGAAGAACTTGGGAGATCTCAGCCGTCCATCCATGCATTTTAGATGGACGGCTGAGATAATTCCCCACATTTAGATATCTTTTTATCTTTTTTGTGGAGATCCGTCAACTTGATCGACTTGTGGATATCAACGCGCCCGCCACGCCATCTAGGATTTCACTATTTAAGTAACCCCTCACGCATGTAACATGTAAATCGACCGGTCAGCCATGCCGCCGAGCTAGGGGATTAGTTAAATGCTTAATTAATTCCTAATTAACTTAAGGATCTTCTAAAATTCATAACTCTTTCTAGAAAATTCAGAAAAATGTGAAATAAAATCTTATAGAAAGATAATTATACCTAGAATATTTTAAAATTAATTTCAATGGGTTTTGAATTATGTTTTTCTCTTAATTTGGGTTTTATTAGAAAGTTTATTTTGCTAATTAATTTTTAATTAAGCTTATGATTAATCCCAAATTTCTTCGATATGTTTTAGGGGATGACTTCTTCCTTTTAATTTTTTTGGGATTTATTGAAGGCCTGATTAGAAGAATTGCATATGAATTTCCTAATTACCCACCTTATGTAATTAAGGATAATTAAGATGTAATTAGTGGTTTAACCCATGATTAGGGTTGATTAAGGTCAGATCCAGTAAGTAAGAGGTTTATGGACTAATTTTGGGGAATTTCCCCTAAGCTATTCTCTAAAGCCCATTTTCTCTCCTTAATCTCCTCTTAATTAAGGGTTAATTCATTAATTATTCCCTTAATTAACTTCTAAAAATTCTAAAAAGTTTCATAACTTAATTAATCTACTTTGGGTATATGCTTAAGTGTTTAATAGCCTAAGTTCAATTAAGAAAATCAAACCCCAATTCATAAGTATGAAACGGTGTCTTGAAATTACTTAAGCTAAACCCCTTAGCTTAATTAACTTTTAATTATGAGCCAAATTGCATTAGGCCTCTTTCTTATTAGGTGCATTGCAAATTTAAATTTCTTATGGGTTTTATGTCATCTCATTGGCTCATAAGTACTTAGTTAATTCTTCTAAGGTGGTGTAGGTAAGGTTTAATTAAGTTATTTAATTCATACCTTAACCTAACTAATGCATAAAAATGGATCTAATTATCTAAAAATTAAACAAAAATATCAAACACATGTGGGAAGGGGTTAGGAATTATAAACTCATCTCACCTTTTCAAAATTAAATTAATCTCCAAACTAAACAAAAATCACTTTGAATTCACTTTGATTTATTTTAAACTTTCTTATTCCATAAGAATGTCTTTAAGATTTAAGTGAAGTGAATTTTATTTACATGCTTTCATTACTTTGAATCTTTCCCCGACATGTTAAATTATGTCATGTGATTGCATTCATATTTTTCAAATTCAAAAATGAAATTGTTTACTTTATGTCAAATTTGCATGTGTTGGCTAAAGTAGAAATATGAGTGGTTGTTATCACTACTAAATCCAAATTATTTTCAAAACATATAAATCAAATACCAAATCTGAAAGTGTGCTACTTATGTTTTAATTATAAGCTTGCATGTGAAAGAATATGAAGGTATGCTTAGCATAAGTTTCCTTTCTTCCGTATGGTGGTATAGTTTTGAATAAAAATTTGGTGAAGTGTATGGTTCATTTGAAAAGAACGTAACACTCACCTAATACCATATCCTATTCATCTCTATGCTACCACTTAAGAAGGGTAACCTATACTTTCATACATAAATTGCATAAAATAAAATGAATCCATTATACAACTTTTGCATTCTCTTTTTCCATTTCATTTCTTTTATACACAAGTTTGTATTTAAGGAAAGTGGTATATTAGTCTAGACAACCCTCGAGATTGTGAGGCTTTAAGTAGCCCTAAGTAGGTCTTGTACCTTACACCTCTGTTTAATAATGGCATCGTACTTACTTATGCCTTTCTTACTTTAATGTGTGTATATGAAAATTTGGATAAGGAATCCCCTTTATACTTAAGAAAAATCATGCATATTCAACTTATAAATTTCCTTAAATGGATTACTTAGCATGCATCATAAAGTGTGTCTAATACTCTCATTTGTATGTATAGATATGCTTAGGGTCCATCCATATGCATGTTATATATGTTGGGAAAGAAATGAAGTATGTGTGTTATGTGAATTTTGATTCATTTTATTTAATCTTAAAATGCCTTTTCTTTTTGAATAGGTTTGTTTAGAGTTTATCTAATCTTTGGATTAATTAAAGATTTAATCAAAACATTCACCAAATGAAACTAAAATGTGAACCTACTTTAGATATTCCTTAGGTTAGGAAGGAAAGAGAAGTTCTCTTCTCTTTCGCTCTCTTCATAACTTAGTAATTAATTGTAGGATCCACTTAAACCAAATCAAAACATGAAATAAAATCAACTCAAAACAACTAAAAATTGAAATGACACCCTCCTCTAAGTTGAACATGATCTTCACACTTCAAAAATTTAAACCTAAATTCATAGCTAAGCATACCACGCAAGCCTTCAAAGCACACACATTAGCCTAAGTCACCACTTCTAGCCTTAAGTTAAGTCGGTGCATGGTTTGATATTTATTTTGTTTTGTGATATATGTTTTTGACTGGATGTAAGGGTGTATGCTCGTAGAATGAATGGTAGGATGCTCTTAGTCTAACTATTCTTTTCTACAGGGGATTATGCTTAAGGGGCGTTGTTATAAATAAAAAATATAAATGCTTTTGCTTACAGGTGCTTTATACCCCTAAGCATAATTCAATAGGCCATGTGGACTTAGTCTCCCATGTGTAGGGTGATAAGTCCAATATACATGCTTGGGATTTGTGTGGATTATTTTAGCTAACCTTTGTTTTGCAAGTGTTAGTTAGATTTCCACTTTTCCTTTTCATGTAAATTTATGCAATTAGGATTTTGGAATAATTATTTTAGGGATTAGGATGAGCATTGGTCATAAGATCCTATCTTATGTACCATGTGAAGCTTAGGAGTATCCACCATCTAACCATCCAAAAGAAGGAACCAAAGAAGAAAAGAAGAAAAGGAGAAGAAAAGAAGAAAAGAAGAAAGAAGAAATAAAGCTTGAAGACCCCCATAATAATGAATTCTTTGCTTAATTATAATTTAATTTATTTATAATGCAGGTTGTTTAAGGGTAGAGCTTTGCAACCCATATTTGATATTTTTAGGTTTGTGCGTTGGTGCCTGACCATAACAGCCTTTTATTCTTTTTGCGATTAGCTTTATAAATTGGTTGATGATTTGTTTAGCTTTTGCATTTTGTGGCATGTTTTTCTAAGTTTCTTTCTTGCTTTATGTATGGCTTGGATGTGGATTAGGCTCTTTAGGGAAAAATAAATCCTTTACCCAACCTAACAACTCAAAATAAAATTAAACAACTCACAATCTCACCTAAAGCTTAGGTTTAAAATCAAGAAAGAATTAGCAACCCTTATCTTGGATGAGCATTTCTTTTGTAATATCATGCACAAATGCATCTTATTTCACTCTTGATTTGAGGGCTTCCACCTTTCCCAGAGAAACTTGGCTTAATCTTAGAGAGCTATAGTGGAAACTCACCTCCTCCCTTCTCGCTAATTTTGGCCAATAACTTTATTTCTCATGCATTAGTCATATAAATCCTATTAGCCTGAGTCAAAATAATTATCCAAAATGAAAATAAAATAAAATTTGAATTGCATTAGATTTAGGTCATTTGAAGTATGTCCCTTTACATGATCTAGTCTCTTTAGGGAGTGAGTTTAAGTACTTAGTCTCTTTCTAAATAAATAACAAACTAGGTATCTTGCATAAGCATAAAGACTTTCCTACATGTATTTAAAATTGTATGAGGAGTTAGTTAGCAGCCACCCCCAGGCGATTGTAAGTCCAAGCTATCGAGTGCTTTGTCCTCTCTTGTGGAGGCAAACTAATTACACATCTTCACCTTAGATTTAGGTGGTGCTTTCGGTCCTCACCGAAGCTCCCTAGATTTAGGTTCTGAGATTGCTTCTCCCCTTTGTGGGTCATAAGCAATATTCCTCACATGTTAGGCATTTCCTTAATCTTGTGTTAAGGAATCTTAAGTCCTAAATTTTTAATGAAAAGTACAACCCAAACAAATTAAATCAATTTCAAAAATATAAAGTCCAATTATAGGGTAGTTTGAGATGCTCGCTAGGTTTCCTAGCATCGTGGGCATCTCCTACTTATCTCCCATTTTAGCTTCGATAATAACTCCCTCTTTTGATCAATCCCATTTGATCTTTCAAAAATAAACCAATCAATTGATAGTCCTTCTTATTGAAATCTTCAAAGACAATGATCATTTACCTTAATCGAGAGTTTTTCTAAGAAATCCTCATTCCTTAGGATGTAATAAACTATGTGGGCTTGCCCTGTAGGGAACTTATGAACCCAATTTAAAATAAATCTTGCTTTACTTTTCCATGTAAAGTAGGGGAAGAATCACTGGTACATATGTAGACCCATCATCCTTAGGAGTCCTAATTGAGGTGATTAGGTCCATTAAAGGGTAGTGACTTCTATCTTTTGAGATAGTACACTATTTCCTTGATGATGTACTCAATTACATGAATAAGTACATCTATAGATCTACACGACATCCTAAAAAGATGAATTTATATAGGTCTTGTCCTCTTTCATTTCTCACCAATAGATTTGAAAGGCAATTCCCCTCCCTATTCAAATTTTTCTCCATAGATTTTCTGGCGACTCCACTAGGGATGGTTCCTCTGTCCATCTTTGGGAAATAATCATTATCTTTGAGTATAGATAGTGGGTTTGTACTTTGGCATGAATCCAATACTATCCTTGTTTTTGTTATCACTTAGCTAATTTCATTCTTAACTTGAGTTAACCAACATCTTTAAGTTTTAGGATCGCATTCCTTGTTGGTCTTAAAACCCCCTCTAGGTTCTCCAATGGGTAAAATGAAAAGATCTAATTAAAGAGAAAACATCTTAAAAACTTCCTCCTTATCATTTTTATGATAAGGAAAGGTTCATCCTAAAATAATAAATCTTTCATAAAGAACTTTGCTTTTCTAAAGAACCTTTTCAAAAATGCACTTAATAAAATATTTTCACAAAATTTTGTCTCCCTCATTTAACAATTCCCATAATTCTTACATGTAGGGATTCTCAAAAATAAAATTAATAACATTTTTCAAAAGCACAAATGAACATCTTATTTCAATTCACTTTGATGAAGATTTCATTTTCAAAATAAAATGAACAATCATCTTTTCCAAAAATCACAATCAAAATCATAAAATTTTTAAAAGCACACAAGAATTTCTTTATTCAATACACACACTTATTGAATAGAAAGTTTATTTGTAAACAAAATTAAAATTTTCAAAATGCACACATGAATTTCTCTATTCAATACACTCACACTTATTGAATAGAAAGTTCATTTGTAAACAAAATAAAAGTTTTCAATAAGCACACAAGAACACCTTCATTTATTATACTCAAATTTATTAAATGAAGATTTCATTCTAAACTAAAAATAATATATCTTTTAGGAAATATCATTTGAATATATCTCACATATGTTTTAAATTGGAATTCCTCTTATTCAAAAAGTAACAATCACACACAAAAACTTTACATTTCAAAAATAAGATTGATCTCTATTTTTCATACTTAAATTTGTTGAATGGAAGTCCTCTTTTCAAAAATTAAAACTTTAACAATCATACTTCAAAAATTTTCAGAACACATTTGGAACTCCATTTAGCATAATCAAATTTGCTAAGTGAAGTTTCCAAATCCAAAAATCCAAAATCAACAATCATATTTTAAAATTTTCTAAAACACATTTTGGAACTTCATTTAACGTACCCAAATTTGTTAAGTAAAGCCTCCAAATTCAAAAATCCAAAACATTTTTAAACACATTTTGTAACTTCATTTAGCATAATCAAATTTTCTAAGTGAAGTTTCCAAATCCAAAATAAAAATCAACAATCATATTACAAAAATTTTCAAACACATTTGAAACTTCATTTAACATACCCAAATTTGTTAACTGAAGTTCCCAAATCAAAAATAAATAAAAAAATCAATAATCATATTTCAAAAAAATTTTAAAGATATTTGAAACTTCATTTAGCATAATAAAATTTTCTAAGTGAAGTTTCCAAATCCAAAATCAAAATCAACAATCATATTTCAAAATTTTCACACACATTTGTAATTCCATTTAACTTTGTTAAGTGAAATCTCCAAATCCAAAACTGAAAATTTTCAAACACATTTGGAACTTCATTTAACATACCCAAATTTGTTAAGTGAACTCTCCAAACCCAAAATTCAAAAAAAAAAATTTCAAAACACATTTGGAACCTCACTTAACATACCCAAACTTGTTAAGTGGAGTCTCCAAATCCCAAAATCAAAATTTTTCAAACAACTTTTTGGAACTTCATTTAACATACCCAAATTTGTTAAGTGAAGTCTCCAAATTCAAAATCCAACAAAAATTGTTCAAACATACATTTGGAACTCCATTTAGCATAATCAAATTTGCTAAGTGAAGTTTCCAAATCCAAAATCAAACATTTTTCTCAAACAACTTTTTGGAACTTCGTTTAGCATACCCAAATTTGCTAAGTGAAGTTTCCAAAGTCAAAACTAAAAATTCTCAAACACCTTTTGGAAATACTTCCCTTTGCATACCAAATTTTCTAAGGAAAAGTTTCCATTTTCAAAACTAAAATAAATCAAAAATTTTAAACACATAATTTGGAATTTCATTTAGCATACCCAAATTTGCTAAATGAGATTTTCATTTCACAAAACCAAGTGGAACTTCATCTTTAGCATACCAAATTTGCTAAAAGTTAAGTCTCCACTTTCAAAAACACATCAACAAAATGAAACACTTAGGTTTCCCTTAGCATACCAAATTTGCTAAGGATCCTACCCTTATCAAAAATCAAACCATTCCAAAAAAATGAAACACTTAGGATTTTCTTAGCATACCTAAATTTGCTAAAAATCCTATTTTCAAAAAAAAATTAAACAAAATACACTTGGATTCTTCACTTAGCATACCTAAATTTGCTAAGTAAGAATTCCAAATTTTTCAAAATCAAAACAAAATTCACAAAAAAGAAACAATCTTTCTCAAACACTTTGCTTACCATACCTAAATTTGTTAAGTAAAATTCCAAAATGATCAAACAAAAACAAAATCATTTGACCCTTACTTTAACATACCCAAATTTGTCAAAGGAAGGGGTCCTGAAATCAAAAAAAAATATATTCAAATTTAAAACAACAATGAACCTATTGAAGCATCCTTGTCAAAAATTTTGAATCCATATTTCAACATACCTAAATCTATTGGAGTTGGATTCATATTCAAATTCATTTTTCAATCAATCTTCTCAAATCCATTTGAACCCACTTAGCACTTCAAAGTTGTTAGATGTTGGATCAAATTTTTAAATTTAAAATTCAAAAATCTATGGAGATAAAAATCTAATACAAGTTCATTTCTCATTGCAAATTCTTTACAGTCAGTGCAGTACAGTTCAATTTCAGTCTATTACAATCAATGAAATGACTGAGTCTCAGAAATTTGTCTTCTCCTTCCCCCACGGTATGGATCTAGCTTTAGATTGGGCTGACTTCCCTCGTCTAGACCATACCCACCTAATTCACTTTGGCCGGGGATTTGAGGGAGCCAGGATCATTTGTGAGGGCACTCCCCTCACCATAGTCAGCGGACCAAGGTGACCTGGCAGAAGCCAGTCATCCGGATAGACTTACCTTCTGATCCTGATGTCTCCTCACTGAAGAGGAAAGTTGTGCACTCCGCACTTCAATTATTACGCAGAAGAGCAATACCACCCGGTTTGTAGCTCATCCCAGAGTTACTCATGTTGCCCTAGTGAGGGCTAGTTCATCAAGAGAGGGGCCGTGAGGCCCATATAGCCCACATTACTAGTAGAGAGTGACGGAGGTTCAGCCGTCAGTCGGCCACTTCTACTTTGATTGATTTTCTAGCTCAGCGCGCTACCCGTGTCGACCATACTAATAGTATTCTTCTCACTGGGACCATCCACCACAGGAGGGTAGTTCCTGTGCACATAGAGTTGGTGGTGTCTCCACCCCACTACTCTACCCCCTGTTTTCCATCGCCAATACTAGTTATAGCATCTCCCATTCCATCTAAGGCCATGAAGGCTGCATTCAGGGAAAAATGTACCCCATTGGTGATCTGGCTACAGCCAAGGGATCCTACCCCTTGTACACCACCCATTGTGGTAGGGTCGAGCTCTCCTGCTCGACCTTCTACCCCAATGGTGATGCTAAAGGAGTGGCGACCCCAAAGCATCATGGTCATCCCTTCACCAACTCTGCCTATACAGTCGAATGTGGAGATGATGATAGTTATTATAGATATTCTAGATGACAGTCAAATTTACCAAGTGGTAGGAATATCCTAGGATTGTTACCTCTTATATAGTGTCAAGAGTGTCATTCATCTAGTGAGTACGTCCCGGATTAACTCTCTAGGAGTGAGGTGGCCTCTCAATGCACAATAGTGATCACACCAGTCATCTTAAATTGTTTGTACCTGTTGAGTTGGATCATTCCTTAGATAAGATAGTTGCACACTATTTCATGAAGAAGAAGGAGATCTTGGGGTATGTCTTGTACGATGAAGAAAGAGCCAGCTTCGATCCCAATGAAGATGACTTGATGGGGGATTCAGCTGGAATATACATGGTTGATACTAGAGGATCTCTTCTTAGGGAACAACAAGCTATGGAAGGTGATGAGGTTAATTTGAAAGACATCATAGAATTAGCCCAACACCTCCGACATCAGTTGAGGAAAAAGGACAAGCAGATTGATAGGATGGCACGCTAAGGTGACTTATTAGCGGAAGGTGGTTTGAAATAAGCCCCTTTAGATCATCCTACTACGATGTCATCCCGAGTTAGTGCATGTCTTGGACCCAGCCGAGACTCTACCTCCCATTAAGCAAGGTAGTACTAGCCTGTATACTAAGGTAGTGGAAAGTACCTCCATACAAGGAAAAGATTAAAATCCATGGTTGAGCAACAGGTGAAGGAAGCTTTGGATCAAGCCTGGGGAGGATCATCGGTTCTAAAGAGTAGACCCTACCCAGAGGAATTTGATGTTATCCAATATCCCAAATGTTTCATGCCTCCTTCCTTCAAGAGCTTTGATGGCAGTGAAAACCCAAGGTAGCTTATAGCACATTATAGGGCCAATTGTTACAACGCAGGTGGCAGCGATGCTCTACTCTTTCGCCTTTTCATTAGTAGCCTAGAGAGTATTACTTTTGATTGGTATGATGAAATGCCTAATGGTTCAGTAAAGACATTTTCTAAGTTAGAGCAACTCTTTGTTAAGAGGTTTACTGGAGCTCATCAAAGGGTTATTGTATGTGATCTCGTTGTACCACAACAGTACCCCGGTGAGTCCCTTGTTGATTATATTCTCTGATGGAATAAGCTGAGTATGAAGTGTGAACTGCAGCTATTTGAACAGCATGTCATTGAAATTCTCTTGAAGAATATCCATGGCCCGATCTCCATCATGCTTAAGGGCTTCACCATCAAGACATTCGAGAAGCTAATCAACAAGGTGGCTAGTCTACAAGCAGAGGCAAAATAGTTTCCTTTTCAAGATCAGTTGCCTAAGTAGAAGCTGTAAAAGGTCAATGAGAAGAAACTTGGAGCAATAACAGTGGTTGACAAGGGGTAGTAGCCAGCTAGAGATCAGTCTGAGAGACCACAACCTCAGCAGCCTCCAACTCCTTTGCCACCACTGAGGCAACCCTAATGGCCTCCACCACAGCCTCCACGGCCAGCATAGCCACCGCAGCCTCCACGGCCAACAAAGCCACCGCCTTAGCCATACCACCACCACCAGCGGCATGCATACCCGCCGCCGGGTAGCTATGGTCCACCTACTCTTTTAGATAAGTTAAACAAACCTTATTATTTTAAGAGGGAGGTAATTAAGAAAATATTTAAGACTCTCTTAAAGAAACCTGTTAAGCTACCCAAGCCTAGGAGACCGAAGGAAGTAGGAAAAAGTCAAGATCCAAACTTTTGCCCTTACCACCGAATGCTAGGCCACATTTTAGAGGATTGCCTCACATTCAAGGACCAGCTTGAACACAGCTTCAAGATCGGTGATGTAGTTATCCCAAAGGAATACCTTATGGAACAACCTTCCAGTTCCATCATGGTAATCCTTGGGGATACATGTGATCCTACCAAAACCAAAGAAGGTTGGGACATTTCTTTGTCCAAAATCTCTAATAAAATAATTCAAAAGATTAAGAAACTTTCCTTGCAAGTGCTTAAGTCAGCTCAAACCTCCAACACCAAGGAAGGTTTGCAAGTTGCCAGTGCTAACTCTCGAAAAGTGAGAGCTCAGCAGTAGTAGTAGTAACAATAGCATGTGTCTGCCCAGGATTACCCTTTAGCTCAACCACTAACCATGTCCAGCCTCCAGCCTCTAGTTACAGCTTCCACACCGGTGACTTCTTCCATTTCAGCTAGCTCTTCTATTTCTTCTACTAGTAGAACTCTTGTATCAGCGGATAAGAGCATTAAATCTCTTACTCCACTTACTTTATTTGACTTCTACTTTGTACCTCCAAATAATTCCAAGAAATTGAAGAATAAAGCTAGTTTGAATTACATCTGTCTCACTTCTGATGGGTTATTTTCTTTTATTCCTAACAATAACTCTTCAAGTATAAATAACTATAACAATTCTCATCTTCCTCTTTATGAGTCAAAGTTAGACTTTCCATCTCTAAATAATATGGGTTCACCTCTTGAGATAGACTTGGAATCATTCGATTCTAAGGGTCCCATAGGAGAAGCTGTAGGTGAGCCTGATGTGCAGGTAGAACCTTCCATTACCCTACCACATGAGATCACCAAAGTCAATCTCCATAGTGGCAAGGTTCTACCTCCTAGGGCAGCACCTCAAGATAGAGGAAAATAAGTCATTGGTATTGAAGATTGAGAAGCCTTTTCACAGGATACTCCACCCTTGGATATGCTTGTGGAAGACCAGTCGAAGGTGGACTACAACATCCTTTCTCATCTAAGAAAGTTTCCATCTAAGCTAAGCATATATGATGCCCTTATCTTATACAAAGAGATGAGGGAATCACTAATCAAGGCCCTCTTTGATCTTGAAATATGCTTAGCTCTGCTGACCACTATAGGTGAGGAAGCATATTATGCAAAAGAAGCCCAAGGAATCACCTTCACAGATGAAGAACTTCTTCTGGGGGACTTGGAGCACAACCTCCCCTACATCACAAATAACATGGAGTTCGACTCACCGGGTTCTCATCAGTGCATGAACATTATGAGTCTAAAGACCCTTGCCTATTTCAAGGTTGACATCTCTACACTCTGAAGAGATAGGATAATGCTGAGAGGATTCAATGATCAAGGTGAGCGGGCTTTAGGTTCTATAGTGTTTCCGTTGGAGATCGATGATTGGAAGATTGAAGCCAAATTCTACATCATTAATTTGAATACTCTGTTCACTACTTTTCTTGGTAGGCCATGGATACATCAGAACAAGATCATTCCATCCTCCCTTCATCAGTACATCAAGTTCAAAAAAGATGGAATTGAGTACCGTATCAATGGGGATGAAAAGCCATTTTCAGTTAGAAAGGTTGAGATTTATGAGGATGTGACCTACTATCCTCCTCAAAATACCCTTTCTCAGGAACTTGGACAAAATTCAAATGCAAATACAAAAGAAAAAAGAAAATGAAGAAAAGGAAAAGATAAAAAAAAATTAAATGAAAAATAAAACCAAGTACACAAGAAAGGGGAATTGAAAAAGAAATAGATCTGCATATCACATTCCACCCTCAGTTCATTCCATCATATGGACATGTGAGTAGGATGGCTCAACCTCCAACAGGCAGAGGTAGAGGCAGAAATAGAGGTAGTTTTAGAGGAGGGAGACCCCTTAGTTAGCCTTCAGCCAATAGAGGTCGTGTTCCAGTTCATAGGAGTACCCCTACTATTCACATAGACTTGGAATCTAGCTCAGAGGATGAGTCTGATGTGATTAGTATACTAGCCAACCCCTCTTAGCGGATTCCATTGGAGGTGACTTTTTATCTAGACCGAGACGAAGACCGGGCCTCTAAGCAAAGCAAAATATTTGAATATGGTTTCTGTGAAACTATTAGGTGGTAGTTGGGAACCTTAGCTCTTACCTCACTTACATCTCAGAAAGTTGAAGGTTTAGTAGTTAAGGAAGTCCCTAAGTCTTCCAATGACATGAAGCGTAAGAAGTTCTTTTTATCCTCCCTCCCGAATGATGTAGAGCTTGAGAAAGATACTTTTAAAGAATTAATGGAAGTACCTTTTGACTTTTACTTGCCTTGTGTTCAAAATATTATACAGAAAGGTTTAGTTCATCACACATGGTCTAAGCATAGGTCAGAATACTTCGATAAGCTATGGAACAATACAGATAAGGAAGCATAATCAAGAGTAAGACTAGGATTTGGTACAGTGGGTCCGATCAATGATGAAGATTATTGCCTAGTTGTTACCAACCATTTGGAATCTGATAGTTTCTTTTCACACATCCCAAACTCTTATGAGAATGTGTGTTTAGAAACTTTAGATGATCCAAATGATCTCCAAGTCAAAGAGACACCACTAAAATTTGAAGAATAAATTCATTTAACAATCGACAAGCTTAAGGAAATCAACCTTAGGATTGAAGAAAACCCACGCCCGTCATATATCAGTTCGTTGCTGAATGAAGAAGAAACGAATGACTTAGTTAGGCTATTGACTGAGTTTAAAGACTGCTTCACATGGAGTTATAAAGAAATGCCCAGATTATCTCCTGACGTAGCAGTCCACAAGCTAGAAATAGATCCTAATGATACCCCTATTAAGCAAGCTCCTAGACGCATGCGATTATAAATTGAATAACAGGTCATTTCTAAAGTCAAGAAACTGATCGATGATGGTTTCATCAGGAAGAAAAATATCCTACCTGGTTAGCTAGTGTCATCCCAGTTAAGAAGAAGAATGGCCAAATTTGCATATGCATCGATTTTAGAGACTTAAATAAGGCATGTGCTAAGGATGAGTTTCCTCTTCATATACCAAAGTTAATGGTGGACATCGCCTCATCTCATGCAATTTTCTCTTTCATGGATGGGTCATCTAGCTATAACCAAATCAAGATGTCTCTTGAAGATGAAAGAAACACTACATTTTGAACCTCGATCAGAATCTTCTATTATAGGGTCATGCCTTTCAGCCTTAAAAATGCTAGTGTAACATACCAACAAGCCATGACTCAAATCTTCAATGAACTCATCCATCATCAAGTTGAGTGTTACATTGATGATCTAGTAGTCAAGAGCAGAGAAATGGAAGACCATATCTTTGACTTGAGAGTATTTTTCAAATGGTTAAGACAATATAACCTCAAAATTAATCTCCTGAAGTGTGCATTTAGAGTCACTTCAGGGAAATTTCTTAGTTTTGTTGTTCGGCATAGGGAAATAGAAATAGATCCTAAAAAAATTAAAGATATCTTAGAAATGCCTCCTAAAAGTTTAACTCAACTCAGATCCTTTCAAGTACGACTAGCGTATCTAAGAACCTTTATCTCAAACCTATCAGGGAGATGCAAACCATTCTCAGCACTTGTTAAAAAAGTTTCCAAGTTCAAGTGAGATGACAAGTGTCAGCATGTCATCGAAGACATCAAGCCCTTATCCAGGGCAGGCCACTCATCTTCTACATTGCTGCATTGGACAACTCTATCGGTGCTCTATTCGCCCAAGCCAATGATGAAGAGAAGGAGAGAGCTCTCTACTACCTCAACCATCGACTAATTCTTGTTGAAGTGAACTATCCACCTATTGAGAAATATTGCCTAGCTTTGATCTTTGCATCTCAGAAGCTACGACACTACATGCTTTCTCATATGGTGAACTTGATCTCTAGAATCAATCCACTGTAGTATCTCATGACATGGCCAATGCTTTTCGGATGTTTGGCTCTTTGGTCCTTGATCCACTCATACTTTGATATCACATTCGTACCTCTCCATGTGATAAAAGGACAGGCACTAGCAAATTTCTTAGCAGCACACCCACTTCTTGTTGATTCTCTGCTTAGTAATGATCTCCCTGATGAACAAATCATGAATTAGGGGAGGCTAGCAACCATTGATGGGAGATGTATTTTGATGGTGCTACTTCATTTCTTAAAAGTGAAGCTCCATGATCTATTCTCCCAAGAAAGATAGGGGTGTGAATAGTTCTTTTAACTCCAAATTGCAATGTGATTAGATTCTCATACTTTCTCTCCAACCCCTGCACCAACAATGAAGTTGAGTATGTGGCTTTGAGTGCTGGTCTAGAGTTAGCCATCACTATCAGTATTAAGAGCAACAACATCTTTGGGGATTCTCAGTTGATCATCAACTAGATTGTTGGGTCCTACCAGGTCCTCAAGCCCAAGCTTCATCATTACTATGAGAGTACCATGAAACTATTGTCCCAGATTCTTGAAGTCACCATCTATAATGTTCTATGAGTAGAGAACGCAGTAGCAGATTCCTTGGACAAACTTGCCAAAGAGTTGGCATGTCTAAAAGATGAGTTCATTTCAATAAGGGGCCAAAATAGACAAGTCTTATCCCTTATTGATGCTGAACTCATTGAAATACTTTCTCTTGAAGGGGAGGTTGTCATTGCCAAAATGATCAAGGAGTTGGATTGGAGGAAACCGTTCATAGATTACTTGAACAATGACAAACTACCTCAAGAAAAGTCCCAAGCCCATCAAGTGAAATAAAGAGCTCTCTCCTATGCTCTTGTTGATGGCACCCTATATCGCTAGTCCTTTAACCAAATGTGGTTACGTTGTTTAAACAAACATGAAGCCCATGACATTGTAATTGAAGTACATTCAGGTCTATGTGGAGCTCATCAATTCGGTCCGAAGATGAAGATAAAGATCTAGCGACTTGGATACTACTGGCCTTCTATGATTACAGATTGCATGGATGTAGCTAGGAGATGTCATCAGTGTTAGGTGCATGGTGTGGTCCTCCACCAACCACCCAACATTCTACACCCTACATTGGCTTCATGGCTATTTGAGTGTTGGGGTACCAACATTGTAGGTCTGATCGATCCTTCTTCTTCCAAGGGGCATCGATTCATCTTACCTGCCACCGACTACTTTTCCAAGTAGGTGGAAGCCATCCCACTCAGAAAGGTCACAGCTCACCATGTGCTTCAATTTTTCAGGAACCATATTGTATATAGGTTTGGGGTGCCTCAATGAATTATATCTGATAATGATACTGCATTCAAAAGCACAAAGATCAATAGCTTTGCCAGAAGATATGGTATAGATTAGAGATACTCCACCATCTACTACCATAGAGCTAATGGCTTAGTGGAAGCATTCAATAAAACTCTCATCCAGATATTGAAGAAGACTCTTGATGATAATAAATGATAGTGGAACGAGTAGTTGGTTGAAGCCTAGTGGGCCTATCGCACCATATATTGAACTCCAACTCAGTCTACCCTATTTTCTTAGTGTATGGGTCCAAAACTGTTCCTCCTTTAGAAGTTCAACTCCCATCACTAAGGATAGCACTGGGTAACAAGATCACTATAGAGAAAAATGCAAAGTTTTGGTAAGAAGAGCTCAAAGGTTTAGAGGAGTTTCTCCTACAAGCGTGCCAAAATCTCAAGTTGTACAAGGCCAAAATGATTCAAGCTCACAACAAGTTGGGCTGCCCTAAGTCTTTCTGAGTAGGAGAACTTGTGTTAGTCCTAAGGAGACCAATTGTCAAAGATGGGAGGCAATTTGAACCCACTTGGGAAGGCCCCTATGTCATAGAGAAGGCCTACCAAGAAGGATCTTATCAGCTTATTGATTGTAAAGTGGAACACCCGATGCTTCCGATTAATGGGCTCTATCTAAAGAAATATTACCCAAAAAATAAATAATGTTTGAAAATAATCATTAATAAAAAAGAACAAAAATCTACTTCCGTTCATCAAATCTTCTCTTCATTTAAAGTGTTGTTTCTTGTCTTACGAATCCACCGTGGCATGTTTAGGGTAGGTATAAGGGTCCCCCAGTGGCATCCTATCCCTCTTTCACAACACAAACACAATCTCCCGATGCTATTAAAATAAATGTAAGAGAACCCAAGAGGCATCCTATTTCAATTTGCATAACTAAGATAGGTGTAAGAGAACCCAAGCAACATCTTTTCTTAGTGGGAATTCTTGTTGCCATCTGTGGCATCATTCCATAATTTCCAGTGTGTTTTAAGGTAGGTGTAAGAGTCCTCGAGAGGCATCCTATTCCTTTTGACACATGCATAATAAACCTAAATCTTTTATCTCGAGCTATTTGATGTAGGAGCAAGCCCCCTGTGACACTCACTCATTAGCTGCCCTAGGTTAGGTCTACATGCTACCTAGCTAGTATGTCACCGTAGCGATCATTTGTTGGAGGATGTGACTCCCCGCACTTTCTTCCTAACTTGACCATTCCAAACCAATGAGCGCCTTGTTAGTATGGTAGTCTTCACTACCCAGCTAGTAAGCTACCTCATGTTGACATTGCTTAAGAAGATGTGAGTCCCTGTGCTTTCTTCATGAGCTAGGCATCATGTTCTGACTAGGTTGAGTATATTTGTGGTTTAGGATAAATCCCTCAGAGGCTCCTTTCTTCTTGACTACTTTTGATCTGATCTAAGTCTCCCAGTGGCATTCACTCAGTACTTGCCTTAGGTCAGATAGCAACTATCGAGCCAAAGATAGACTATCCCAGTCATACATAGGAGGATGTGAGTGAGAGCTTTTCTTCTGAGGCAGTTGTTGCAAATCGATGGACACATTAGGTTGGTTGATGTTCACTATGCTGACAGCGACTCACCTAGTGAGTACACCACTCTTGACAGATATGAGTCCCCGTGCTTTCTCCTAAGTTGGACACTGAATACATTTTGGATATATGACTAGCCATGTCATCTTCTCTAGGGTGTTGGATTAAGCCCTTAGCGGCCCATCCTTTGTGGGCACTCTATTTGGATCAGGTCCTTTGTGACCCCATTTAGACACTACTTGGGTTACTTTTGGATTGGACAGTTCCCCTTTCTTAGTAGCCACCACTGTGGTTGGAGAATTTGTTCAACGGATGCGCAAATTCTCCTTTGATTCAGTAAATCTGAGATAGGTCTAGGATGATATAAGCTCCTTCTTAGTTTGATCCCTCATAAACTAACAGGGTCCATGATAAAATAAACAAACAAACAAAATTATTTTGCTTGTGGATTAGAAATTCAAACCCCCGAAGGTCCTCTTTTCCCAAGAAGGTATCTTATCTTTAGGGCAATGTCGTGAGAACTCCCATAGAATTGCACGAGTGAGATAAATCCCTGGTTCTCACTCTGTAGTCACCCTTAGGTCAAGTTCAACCTATTTTTCAATAAGCAGGTTACTTCGGTAGTCATTCCGCTTTGAAAGATATAAGACCATGATGCATTCTTTCTAGCATGATTGTCGCAAATCGACGGGCAGCCTCAGGTCAGGTTCAACTAGTTGCCCAAAGCAATCGATCACCCCAGTGGTCTTTTCTAGTGGAAGATGTGAGTCCCCAAGCTTTCTTCCCTTCAATTGATCATTTCAAATCGAAAGGCGCTCCTTTGATCAGATAGTTCTCGCATTTGCCATAAAGTTACTCTCTTTCATTCAGTAAATCTGAGATAGGTCTAGACTTCTATAAGATCCTTCTCAATATGATCCATGTCAAACCAACAGAATCCATCAAAATTAAATAAATCCAAAAATGAAAATTAATCCTTGACTATTCTTGAGCTGATATAAGTCCCCCAGTGGCATTCACTCAATAGTCAGGCCTAGGTCAGGTTTGATTTATTGCCCAAAGCAACTAGTCACCCCAATGGTTTCTTGTTTCTAGAAGATGTGAGTCCCCATGCTTTTCTCTTAAGAGTTAACCATTGTATACCAAAAGGCATTTCCCCTTTGTTGGATAGTCCTACCTCATGGTGGGTAATTGATAAATCTAAGTTAAGTCTAGGCTTCCATAGCCCCTGCTTAGTTCAATTCATCACAAACCTATGGGATCCATCATAATCAAAACAAATAAATTTGAAAAATGAAATCAGTCTTGACTATCCTTGAGCTGATCTAAGTCCCCCAACGGCATTCACTTAATAGTCAGCCTTAGGTTGGATGCAATCTGTTGCCTTGCTAATAGATTACCCCATCAACTAGTCTCTACTTTGGAGGATGTAAGTCTACTATACTTTCTTCCTAGTATAGCTGTTGTATACCGAAAGGCAACCCTTTGATTGGTTAGTCCTACTATGTGCTTAGTAGACTACCCCTTTGGATTGGTAAATCTGAGTTAGGTTTTAGCCTCCATGGCTCCAACTTAGTGCAACCCATCATAAACCAACAAGGTTTATCAAAAAATTCAAACCTAACAAAATTGAAACAAATTCAACCCTCTTCCCCAGTGGAACAAAAAAAATCTTTTTCTCCTCAATGAGAATCAAATCAAACCTCTCATCCCCTTATGGATGACTTGAACCTACTTCCCAAGTGGAAGGTTTACACTCTATCCCTTAGTGGATTTTTTCCCTCTCTCTTGTGTCTTGAACATAAGTAGAGCCACATTGCACTAAGGTCTGGATTTTTTCTATGCCTTGGGTTAAGGATAGATTGTTTCTGTTAGTGCTTGTGATCTCTCGATGTTGTTGATCATTTTGGTCAACACCAATACGTGTGGTGTTCCTTGTCAGCCACAGCACACCTATTGGGCACCCTTTGTTGACCTCATTTTAGAATGAGCTCTCAACCCCTCCATCTTAGACATAGGACTCCTCTTAGACATTAAGAGTTTCTTAGTTTTAAGACACATCTAGTGATTAGGTGGACACTCAACCTAGCTCTAGAAGACTTAGAAGAGTTCACCATAGGAATAAGTAATGCCTTAAGGGTGTTAGGAAAATTTCCTACCCTTAGCTTAAACCATTCCTCACTTTCCTTCTTTCAAGTCAAACTCCAAATCAATTCTATTTGATTTTCTCCAAACTCAAATCAATTCCATGATTGAAATTCATGAATGAAATCTATGATTGACACCCATGAAGAAAATCCAATGGAATTCCTAAGTTTAAATTTTGCCTTAGTCCTTAATCTTCTCTTAAGGACTTAACCAAAATCAAATCTTTGAAATCTTCTCATAATTCATTTATATTCCCATTTATATTCACACATATAAATGAAATATAATTTCAAACCCATCAAATCAAGCTCAAAATTTCAAATTTCAAATTCATAAAATTTTCCTTAAGTCCTTAATTTTCTATTAATGGACTTAGCCTCATCATGATCTAAATCAACTCAAATTGTTGGGATTTTTTTCAAAACTCATTTATATTCTCATTTAAATTCACATAAATAAATGAAATATAAAAATAAATCAATCAAATCAAATGCAAAAATTAAATTCCCAATTTAAAATTTATCATAAGTCCTTAACTTTCCATTAATGCACTTAGCCAAAATCTTGATTAAACTATTTCAAACTCATCGAATTTTCTCAAAACTCATTTATATTCTCATTTATATTTGCATATATAAATGAATTTTAAATATAAAACAATCAAATCAAATCCAAGAATTAAATTCCCAATTTAAAATCTCCTTAAGTCATTAATTTTCTATTAATGAACTTAGCCTAAATCATCATCAAATCAATTCAAATTCATGGGATTTTCTCAAAACTCATTTATATTCTCATGTATATTCACATATACAAATAAAATATAAATATAAATCAATCAAACCAAATTCAAAAATCCAAATCCCTACTCCATATTTTCTTAAGTCCCTTGAATCCTTCTTAATGGACTTAGCCTAAATCATGATTAAACCCCTTTAAATCCTTGAAATTTTCTCATGATCAATTTACATTAACAATTATATTCACATATATAAATGAAATATTAATTCAAAAAATCAAAACCAATTCTAAAAATCAAAATCAAACCAACTCAAAATCCAACCTAAGCCTTTCAAGTCAAAATCTTGAACTTAGCCACATTAATTTCAAATCAAGCCAAACTCTTGATTTTCTCTCATGGTTCAATCAACCCTACAATCATGAGCTCATATATAAATACAAACTTCAATCACTTAACCAAAATCCAATTCAAAAATCAAACCCCAAATCCATTCATATTCTTCCTTTGAATATGAAATTATCAAATGGATCAAAACACATTTGACTTCAAACCACTTGTAAATGGATTTATATTTCAATCATAAGTCCATATACAAGATCAATCAAGCTCAAATCAAGCTTTGACTAAGCCATTTGACCCACTTAGTCTTACTTGGCCCAAAGTGACCTAAAGTACTCTTTATGAGCCAAATTCTAATCCTAATCAAATTGGATTGAACCAAACTCATCTATCCCTGTCATCATGATCAACAATCATCATGGGATGATCAATCAACCAAATTGGGTCAAACCAAGTCAAACATAAGGGTTGACCAAGTCAACACTTAACCCAAAATAAAACCTAACATAGCCAGATTCTACCATAGGACAAATTGATTGAAACCATTAATCTAAGTTCACTCATGACTTATGTTTGAACTTGATTAGGCCAACATTTGAGCCTAACCTAGCCCAATTGGCCACTTGACCCAAGTTGACCCATTTTGACCTAAAGGGTCAAAATGTGTAAAAACTTGATCTAAGCCAAATTAATTGAAACCAATGGGACAAGTCCATTCCAAATCACTTATGGAACTTGACCAAAGCCTCAATTGGCCAACTAAACCTAACCTTGCCCAATTGACCTTAGACCCAACATGACCTAAAGGGGTCATGTTGAGCCAAATTTGAACTTAACAAAGATACAAATCCACTCCATATGACTAGCCAAACCTAAACCTACCCTTCACCTACCTCAAATAGGTCAAATGGGTCAAATAGGTCAACTTGACCCATTTGACCTAAATGAAGTCATATGAGCCAAATCCAAAACTAATCCAAATAGAATCAAACCAAAGCCACCAAAATATTTTAAATGGTCATATGAACTTGACCCAACCCTTGGTTTGATCAAATTTGACCAATTGGTCAACTTGACCCAATTTGACCCATTTTGACCTAAATGGGTCAACATGAGCCAAGCCCTATCAAATGAATTCCAAATCTCATGAAACTTGGCCAAACCTTGTTTCTCCACATACCCAACATGTCCAATTTGAAAAATCAGCAAAATGACCATTCTACCCCTATTCCATAGAACATGTTTTGGCTTAATCCATTGGTAATTTGGTCATACCATCTTCACATTCACTTGAGGCTTTCCTAAAAGCTCAAGGGGACCTAGGGGAGAGTGGTGCACCCAACCCAATTAGTCCCTACACTGAACCCGACCCTATGGGTCAAAATACAAAATTCAAACTTCCTCTCAAACTCAAATTCAAGCACATGGGAGGTTGGCAATCCACTCCTTGGCTCAAATTGACCATGTGCACACTCTTAACTGATCAAACAACCCACCAATATGCTCAATTGGATCAAAATGGGAAGTGCATTGTCAACCATCTGATCCTTCAAGGGGGAGATATACTCCCCCTAATTCAATTCAATTCAATTCTCACTTCTCCTCTATCGATTGAAGCTAAGAAACTCAGAGCAAGCATCAGAGAGTATTCCCAAGCTTCTTAGAGAGGATTTGAAAACTCCATTTCTCAATTTTTAGAGCTTAAAAATAGGGGAGGTTCACTGAATTGTCAACTTCTTCCACACCACAATCCACTGCAATTCCTTTTGCATGCACTCTTAGGTGACCAAGTCGAGCTCACCTAAGTTCTTTCCCGAGCTCTAAAGGCAAGGGGGGTTTGAATTGGATTAAAGCTGAGCTCAAGCTAAGGAGGAGGTGACCCACATGAAGATCCACTCAACCTCAAGTGCTCAAAACCTTAGCAAGGCTTCATCTCAACCAGATGAAGCTTCTCCAAGGGAATCAAGTGCCGGTGATCACCTCCGGCGAGGTATGGGATTTTTTGACCATTAAACTCAATGTGGTGTGGAGCTTTGTAAAAGAAATTTTCACCCTATGGATTTTTTACGGTTGGATTTGCCGCCCTTTAGATTGAGATGGTGTGGATTAAGTTTGATTTGAATCCATGTTAGATCAAGCTTGGATCTTCCCCTTGATCATGGATGGTCTCTATTGATCAAGGGGAAGAACTTGACAGATCTCAACCATCCATCCGTGCATTTTAGATGGATGGCTGAGATAATTCCCCATGTTTAGAAATCCTTTTATCCATTTGAAAATGTGGGGGGATCTTTGGTTGTTCGATCTTTGATCGAACGGTAGGGAACAAACCGCTTGTGCCGCCAGCTGCCATCCGTGATTTGACTACTTAAGTAACCCCCTCATGGCTCGACACGTGTAAAAAATGCTGAGCGCTGCCGCCACGCGTCACACTGTGAGCCAGGGTATTAGTTAAATGCTTAATTAATTCCTAATTAACTTAAGGATCTTCTAAAATTCATAACTCTTTCTAGAAAATTCAAAAAAATGTGAAATAAAATCCTATGAAAAGATAATTAAACTTAGAATATTTTAAAATTAATTTCAATGGGTTTTAAATTATGCTTTTGTCTAAATTTGAGTTTTATTGGAAAGTTTATTTAACTAATTACTATTTAATTAAGCCTTTGATTAATCCAAAATTTTTTTGGTATATTTTAGGGGATGACTTCTGCCTCCCCTAAGTTTCTTGGGATTTATTGAAGGCTTGATTAGAATAATTGCATATGAATTTCTTAATTACCCTCCTTATTCAATTAAGGATAATTATGGTGTAATTAGTAGTTTTATCCCATGATTAGGGTTGATTAAGGTCAAATCCTATAAGTAGGAGGTTTATGGATTATTTTTGGGGAATTTCCCCTAAGCTATTCCCTAAACCCCCTTTTGTCTCCTTAATCTCCTCTTAATTAAGGGTTAATTCATTAATTATCCCCTTAATTAACTTCTAAAAATTCTTAAAAAAATTCCATAACTTAATTAATCTACTTTGGGTAGATGCTTAGGTGTTTAATAGCCTAATTTCAATTAAGGAAATTAAAACCCAATTCATAAGTATGAAAGGGTGTCTTGAAATTACTTAAGCTAAACCCCTTAGCTTAATTAACTTTTAATTGTGAGCCAAATTGCATTAGGCCTCTTTCTTATTAGGTGCATTCCAAATTTAAATTCCCTGTGGGTTTTATGTCATCTCATTGGCTCATAATTATTTAATTAATTCTTCTAAGGTTGTGTAGGTAAGGTTTAATTAAGTTATTTAATTAATACCTTAACCTAACTAATGCATAAAAATGGATCTAATTATCTAAAAATTAAACAAAAATATCAAACACATGTGAGAAGGGATTAGGAGAGCAAACTCATCTCACCATTTCAAAATTAAATCAAACTCCAAACTAAACAAAAATCACTTTGAATTCACTTTGATTTATTTTAAACTTTCTTATTCCATAAGAATGTCTTTAGGATTTAAGAGAAGTGAATTTTATTTACATTCTTTCATTACTTTGAATCTTTCCCCAACATGTTAAATTGGTATGTCATGTGATTTCATGCATTCATATTTTTCAAATTCCAATTTTAAACTAAAATTATTTACTTTATGTTAAATTTGCATGTGTCAGCTTAAGTAAAAATATGAGTGGTTATTATTGCTAATAAATCCAAATTATTTTCAAAACATATAAATCAAATACCAAATCTAAAAGTGTGTTACTTATGTTTTAATTATAAGCTTGCATGTGAAAGAATATGAAGGTATGCTTAGCATAGGTTTCCTTTCTTCCTTATGTTGGTATAGTTTTGAATAGGAATTTGGTGAGGTGGTATTGTTCATTTGAAAAGAACCTAATACCCCCTAATTCCATATCCTATTGATCTCTATGCAACCACTTAAGAAGGGTTACCTATACTTGCATACATAAATTATATAAAATAAAATGAATCCATTAAACAACTTTTGCATTCTCTTTTTTAACTTCATTTTTTTAACACATGTTTGTATTTAAGGAAAGTGGTATATTAGTCTAGACAAGCCTAAGGTTACGAGGCTTTAAGTAGCCCTAACTAGGTCTTGTACCTTACACCTCTGGTTAACAATGGTGTTGTACTCATTTATGCCTTTTTTTACTTTCATGTGTGTATGTGAAAATTTAGATAAGGAAACCCCTTTCTACGTAAGAAAAATCATGCATATTCAACTTCTGAATTTTCCTAAATGGATTACTTAGCATGTATCATAAAGTTTGTCTAATACTCTCATTTGTATGTATAGATATGCTTACGGTCCATCCATATGCATGTTATATATGTTGGGAAAGAAATGAAGTAATATGTGTTATGTGAATTTTGATTCATTTTATTTAATCTTAAAATACCTTTCATTTTGAATGGGTTTGTTTAGAGTTTATCTAAACTTAGGATTAATTAAAAAATTTAATCAAAACATTTGCCTAACTGAAACTAAAATGTGAACCTACTTTAGAAATTACTTAGGTTGGGGAAGGAAAGAGAAGTTCTCCTCTCTTTCCCTCTCTTTATAACTTAGTAATTAATTGTAGGATACACTTAAACTAAATCAAAACATGAAATAAAATCAACCCAAAATAACTAAATAACTTAAATGAAACCATCCTCAAAGTTGAACATGTTCTTCACACTTAAAAAATTTAAACCTAAAGCCATAGCTAAGCATACCACATAAGCCTTCAAAGCATACACATTAGCCTAAGTCACCACTTCTAGCCTTAGGTTAGGTCGGTGCATGGTTTGATGTTTGTTTTGTTTTGTGATATATGTTTTAGACTAGATGTTAGGGTGTATGCTCATAGAATGAATGGTAAGACGCTCTTAATCTAACTATTCTTTTTAATAGGGGATTATGCTTAAGGTCTGCTATCATAAATAAAAATATAAATGATTTTTTTTGCAGGTGCTTTGTACCCCTAAGCATAACTCAATAAGCCAGGTGAACTTAGTCACCCATGTGTGGGGTGATAAGTCTAATATACATGCTCAGGATTTGTGAGGTTTGTTTTAGCTAACCTTTATTTTGTAAGTGTTAGTTAGATTTCCACTTTTCCTTTTCATATAAATTTATGCAATTAGAATTTTAAAATAATTGTTCTGGGGATTAGAATGAGCATTGGTCATAAGATCCTATCTTATGTATCATGTCAAGCCTTGGAGTATCTACCATCCAACCATCCAAAAGAAGGAACCAAGAAGAAAAGAAGAAAAGAAGAATAAAGAAAAGAAGAAAGAAGAAATAAAGCTTGACAACCCCCATAATAATGAATTCCTTGCTTAATTAAAATTTAATTCATTTATAATCTGGGTTGTATAATGGTAGAGCTTGGCTACCCATATTTGATATTTTCGGGTTTATGTGGTGGAGCCCGACCATAACGGCCTATTATTCTTTTTCGATTAGCTTTATAAATTGGTTGATGATTTGTTTAGCTTTTGCATTAAATGGCATGCTTTTCCTAGTTTCTTTCTTGCTTTATGTATGTCTTGGATGTGGATTAGGCTATTTGGGAAAAAATAAATCTTTTACACAACTTAGCAACTCAAAATAAAATTAAACAACTCACATTCTCACCTAAAGCTTAGGTTCAAAATCAAGATAAAAGAATTAGCAACCCCTTAGCTGGATGAGCATTTCGTTTATAATATCATGCATTAATCATCTTACTTCACTCTTGATTGGAGGGCTTTCACCTTTTCCAGAGAAACTTGGCTTGACCTTTGAGAGCCATGGTGGAAACTCACCTCCTTCCATCTCGCTGATTTTGGCCAATAACTCTATTTCTCATGCATTAGTCATATGAATCCTATTAGCTTGAGTCAAAATAATTATCCAAAAATAAAAATAAAATGAAATTTGAATCGCATTAGATTTAGGTCATTTGAAGCATGCCTCTTTACATGATCTAGTCTCTTTAGGGAGTGAGTTTAAGGACTAAGTCTCTTTCTAAATAAATAACAGCTTAGCTATCTTGCATTAGAATAAAGACTTGGCTACATATATTTAAAATTGTAGGAGCAGTTAGTTGGCGGCCACCCCCAGGTGGTTGTAAGTCCAAGCTATCGGGTGGTTTGTCCTCTCTTGTGGAGGCAAACTAATTACCATCTTTGCCTTATATTTAGGTGGTGCTTCCAGCCTTTGCCAAAGCTCCCTAGATTTAGGTTTTGAGGTTGCTTCTCCCCTTTATGGACTATAAGCATAATTCCTCACCTCTTAGGCATTTCCTTAATCTTGTGTTAAGGAATCTTAAGTCTTAAATTTCTAATGAAAAATTCAACTCAAATAAACTAAATCAATTTCAAAAATATGAAGCCCAATTATAGGGTAGTTTGAGATGCTTGCTAGGTTTCCTAGCATCGTGGGCATCTCTTACTTATCTCCCATTTTGGCTTCTATAATAACTCCCTCTTTTGATCAATCCCATTTGATCTTTCAAAAATAAACCAATCGATTGATAGTCCTTCCTATTAAAATCTTCAAAGACAACGATCATTTATCTTAATCAAGAGTTTTCCTAAGGAATCCCCATTTTTTTGGATGTAATTAACTATGGAGGCTTGCCCCTACAGGAAACTTAACGAATCGAGTTTAAAATAAATCCTACTTTACTTTTTCATGTAAAGTAAGGGAAGAATCTCTGGTACATATGCAGACCCATCTTTCTTACGAGTCTTTATTTAGGTGATTAAGTCTATTAAAGGGTAGTTACTTCTATCTTTTGAGATAGCACACTATTTCCTTGATGACGTACTCAATCACCTAAATAAGTACATCTGTAGATCTGCGTGGCATCCTAAAAAGATAAATTTCTATAGGTCTAGTCCTCTTTCATTTATCACCAATAAATTTGAAAGATGACTCCCCTACCTATCAAATTTTTTCTCCACAATAACAAAATCAAAACTTAAACTAAAAAATAAATAAAATCATTTCAAGGAAGTAAACATTAAATTAATGAATGAAATTAATGCAACTAAAATCAAACAAATTAAAAAATTCAAACACATGAAATTAAATGAACATTTAGTCAAAATAAAAAGAAAACTAAAATAATGAACGAATCAAATTATTTGGAAATAAATCAAATCAAGAAATATTAAATCAATTTAAAAGAAATGAAAAGAAGAATAAATCTTAATTAAATTCCAAAATAAAATCAAAACTTTTAATAAATTAAATTTAACTTAAAATAATTCAAAATAGGTTAATTAAGACATTTAAGATCTTGAGGTTGACTTCCTTAGAATGAATCTTCACCTTAGGGTGAAAACTTCATTCTATTAGGATTTAAGATGTTGAATAGAATGGGTTCCTCCCAAAGTGGAACTTATTTTATTCTTCATTCTTCAAAACTTAAGTTTCCCTTCAACACAAAATGAATAAAAAATTAAAACAAAATTGCAAATTAAGTAAATCATTTAAATTGAAACTAACCAATGGTAAATTAAACAAACCTTGAAACATGAAAACTCAAATCTAAAATGCCTAATAAATTCATACCACATGAGCCCATTTTTCTTCACACACTAGATTATTAGGTCACCGACCATAGACTTAGGTTAATTCAATGTTCTATAATACTCTATGTTGTGATGTGAAAAACTTTTCTTATTTTATAGTGTACTATTTTAGACTAGATGGCTAAGATTATTTGCTCCCTAATCTGGATGCTAGGATGTTCTTTTTAGACTAACACTATTTTATGTAAGGGATTGTGCTAAAAAGGAGTGTTGTAATATAAAAGATAAATAAATATTATTTTCTTGTAGGTATGCTTGAGTCCTCAAGCATAGCCTAATAGGATAGGTGGGCTTGGCATACAACTAATGCTAAGTCTGTATGTTTGTAATATAATTGTTGGAATATTATTTGTATTTCCTAACATCTATTTAATTGGGATTAAGAATTTATTTTAGAATTTTAAATATAATTTGAGCTTAGAATTAAGTTAGGATTTATGGGGTCTAGGAATAGAAGGAGTTGATCGTAATTGTTGGTGGTCCTTAGTAAAGCCTATGGAGGTCCCTAAAAAAAGAGATGATCTTAGAGAAAGAACCTCATAGATCTAGACTTTTAGTTCTAGGCTAGGCTATACAAGGATAATGCTCAGTTGCCCATTTTTCTCTTTCTCTTAGGGTGTACAGCAGTACCTAGCCGCACTGGCCTATTCTCTTAAATTAAATTTGGTGTGATTTATTTTGGGTGCTCAATAAAAATTGCCTTCTTTTCTAAGTTTCTTTCTGTGTTGTGTTTGTATGATGAAATTCCTAAATGTTAAGCTCCTATGAAAAATTAAATTTTCTACCCAATCTAAATAACTTAAACAAAAGAAAAATTGTAATTCAAACCTTCATACATAAATTAAAGCCCTAAGAAAAACTTAAAAGTAACTAGAAATAATTAGCTTTGGCGAATCATGCTAGTATACTGTTCTAAATTCTTGAATTGGCGCTTCACCCATTACACATAAGGGGCATCTAACCTTTGAGGATGACCACCCTCTTAGGGAAGTTTGCCATCATATTTTGATTTGACCCATGACGGCTTTTAACTATATCTCATTGTAGGTGTAAATTACATATCCCAAAATCCTTAAATAAATTGTTAGTCAAAATATTTAAAAGCTAAAATTTTTTGCATTAGTTAGGTGTATATCATACCTAACATGATCTTAAAGATTAGGTAGTGAGTTTAAGTTCCTAGATTCTTTCATAAAATGCAACATCCTAGCCATCTTGCATAACATAAAGACCAGCATCAAATTTAAAAATTCACTTAAGTGGTGTTAGTTGTTAGCTATTTTAAGTGGGTTATAAGTCCAAAAAAGTCAAGGATAGGTTTTTTTCTCAAGTAAAAGAATAAGCCAATAATTCCTAAAGTTAAATTAGGTTGAGCCTCTAACTTGTGTCAAAAGCAATTATAAACTTAGGTTCTAAAGCATCCTTTTAAGAATAAGTGTTCAACCTTATGCATTTCTATAGTCTTACCTATTAAAATATAAGCCCTAGATTTCTAATAAAATATCAATTAAAATCTTAACAAATTATATACCAAAAATATAAAGCTCAATAGTAAGATAATTGAAATGCCTACTAAGCATCCTAGTATATATAGGCATTTCCTACTTTATCTCAATTGGTCTTGAAAAGAACTCTTTCCCCTTTGAAGTGTTCCCATTTGAAATTTCAATTTAAACATCCTTTGGAACTAGCTTTGAAATCTATAGGAATAAGAGCATATTTCTTTAATCAGGAGTATAGTTAGGAAGAGATCCTCATTCCTAAGATGTAATCAACTATAAAAGCATGCCTCTATAGGGAACTATGTTCTCACTATAAAATAAACATTATTCTACTTTTTCATGTAGTTCAAGGGAAGAATCTCTAGAATATTAAGAAGACCCATAGGCTTAGGAGTCCTTATTTTTATGCTCAACTCCATTATAAGATAATATGTTTATCTTTTGAGATAATATGTTGATTCTTTAATGATGAATTTGATTACCTAAATAAGAGATTTCTAAAATATATGTGGCATCACAAAGTTTTCCCACACATACTTACTGAACAACTTACTACTCACCCCCATCAGCCAATGGATCTGTACTAACTCTCCGCCATCAATTTTTGTGAGAACTTACTTGTACTAAATTTATCTTAAATGATCTTTCTATGTGGGATTATCAGTTGATATTATGAAAAGGGGACTTCTTTCTTATGGATGACCTTTTGGCTCTTACTACGGACCTATATTATATACTCGCATTTTGACATTTTAAGTAATAAAGATTATATTTTCTCATACACTTTTTCTACTTCCATGTCTTCTTATTAGAAATCTTTCTATCAAACTTTATTTCTGAGGTATCTCAGAAGATTCTTCCTCTATCCATGGACAATTTTGGATTCAACATCCTTTTAAGTGTGGTGAGCGTGGATAAGGATGAGAACCATAAGCTAGATACAAAATGAAGTAGGACCATCATGTGATATTGCTTGATAAACATGGAGTAGAACATCCAATAATTTGCAACTTAGTAGGATTTATGTGATATGGATGATAGAATCACTTGCCTGGTGAAGGGGTCCATTAGAAAACTACACCATGAAGAGCCTAAACCAAAAGAGAATAAAGGATCCATGGGATTAGCTACTTGCTAAGCTTAGTAAGAAAGAAGACACCCATCTAGGGTATCCAATTCCCATCCACCTAATTTCTCAAATTTTGAAGATGAATCCTATGATACTAGTGAAGAAGAGGGTGTGTCAAAGAAGCACCTGCAACCCACAAACACTTTCTCTATGAACATTATAGAACCTCATCCACCTCATAAGTTCAAGATCCTACATCTTTAATCTTACAAAGGTCAGATAGACCCACCAACCATATAGCCTATTTTGAGTCAACCACATCACTACTGAACTTTGATGATGTAATAAACTATTGGCTCTTCTTCACACCTTTCAAAGAGTCAGCCCTCAGGTGGCTCTTGCACCTTCCTTTAAGAGTCATTACATTATTTTTCAACTTCAAGAGGATGTTCACCACATAATTTTCCATTGTATAGAAGCCATTGAAGAGTTCTCAAGCTCTCTTGTAGATGAGATAAGAGCTTAGAAAGTCCCTAAGAAAGTTATCACTAGTTTCCAATGAGAGATATTTAAAGTCAAAGATCTGAAACCCATAGTCCATCAAGTAGCACTCATTCAGGGTTTAAAGGAGGGGCCCTCCATGTATGCCTTGAGGCTCTAACAATCTAAGACACTCACCAAACTACTAGAGCTTATTAACAATCATGTCAATGCTAAAGAGTATAATGAACTGGTCCAATCAATATCCCTAACCAGAATAAAAGTCTTACTAAAGAGGCATTAAAATGACTATTTAAAGGATATTGAAGGCTAAGAATAAATAAAAGGAGGTGACCAAAAGTACCAAAGTGAGGTTTTAGAAACCTGGCTACTCGCTGTCTAAGAGCTGACTATATGCAACATACTCTAGCAACTCTTCTAAGAGCATCCATGGCAGAGCTTATGGAAGCAATCCAGAATAAAGATTAATTCAAGAGACCACCACCCATAAATGTTGATGCAGTGTGTATCAATCAAGGTATTGTGTAGACCACCATGATCAAAGCCATGACACTGAAGAGTTCAACAACTTGAAGTGTATAGTGGATGAGTTAATAAAGTAGGAAAGCTAAAAGAGTGCATCAAGAAGAAAGAAAGAGGTTTCCAAAGTTGATAATGAACTTGTACCCATGTATATTGCTCATATTATTGGAGTCTTACCCACTATCTTTGGGAGTGATGGCGAGTCCTCTAAGAAGCTGAGTATGATGAGACTACATTCTAAAGAAGAAAACTCAGCAACAATGATGTGAGAACCCTCTATTACAATCATGTCGGTAAGCTTTTCAGAAAGGGATAGACTTGCTATTAGAAATCACTATAATGTCATAGTTGTGGTGATAGCCTTGATTATAAACTATTAGATAAGGTGCATTTTGATTGACATGAGAAGCTTGATAAATATCATTTTTAAATATGTCTTAGATAAACTGGGCCTAACAAACTCTAAACTCACACTCAATGGAGGGCCACTCTATGGTTTCGCAAGAGAGGGTAAAGAAACTAAGGGGATGATTACTCTAGATACTCAAGATAACTCCCACTAATGCTACTAGACACTCACCTTTTACATTATCACATTGCATAAAAGACATCTTACCATTCGAGTATGAAGTCCAAAGTCAAAAAGTCTTAATAATGGAAAGAATGGGAGATGAAGATGGTGAGTGGATATGAGCAAGGCTATGGAAGACACTCGATATGCTCAAAGAACTCAAAATCGAAGAATCATTAAGATAAGAAGAAACAAAAAGGTGGATGGACAAGTATTACAATTGCAATGTTAAAGAGAAGCATTTCAAGAGTGGTAATCTCATACTCAAGAAAGTAGATGTCGTTGCTTGACAGAATGTTCTAGGAAAACTCGCCCAAAGTTAATATGGATCATTCATAATTAATGATTAAGTCAATCCCAACGCATGTTGACCACAATTCCACTCTGGTGAGGACATACCAAAGACATGGAATGTTAGAAATTGAAGAATTTTTATACTTAAAAGAAAAATTCCTATCATTTGTACTACTTTTATTACTTTTAAATATCATGTATCTTCTTTTTTTCAATATCAAAGTTTTATACATTTTGCTCCATAAATGAGTTAATTAGCATGATAATGATAGTTTTTAAAGGAGCTTACTCGAACATTGAAAGGTGAGACTTATACTTGAGGAGCTGTGTGATGACTCAGTATACTCGGTGCACCATTTTTGGCTTAATGAAATGTCCCACTCAGTTAGCAGTGAAAGCTAGAGTAGGAGATCCGAGTACATGGTGCACCACTACTAGCCTGAGAAAAATTAACATCAAGCAAAGCAAACCCTTAATACTTGGGGAGCTATGTCATGACAGAGGATGATCAGCGCACCATTTTTGTCCCAAGAGAAAGTCCTACTTGATGAACAGTGAAAGCCTAAGTAGGAGACCCAAATAGTTGGCGTGCAATTCTTTGCCTGAGAAGACTAGTCTAACAATCTATCCTCAAAACTTGGTCTAAGACTGACACCCCGTGAGGTCAAAAACTAAACTAAAAAAGACCAACACTCCATGCAGTTGATAACTATAGTGTAAAATTGACACCTCATAAGGTCAGTAACTAAACTAAAAAAGATCAACACTCTGTGCGGCCAATGTCTACAATTTTAGACTGACACCTCGTGAGGTCAGAAACTAAACTAAAAAAAACCAACACATATAGTTGGCAACTATAGTGTAAGATTGACAACCCTTGAGGTTCATAACTAAACTAGAAAAGACCAACACTTTATATGTTTGGTGACTACAATGTAAGATTGACACCTCATGAGGTCGACAACTAAACTCAAAAGACCAGCTCTCCTAATTCACAAATAAAAAGACCAACACTCCATGCAATTGGCAACTATCATGCAAGATTGACACCCTATAAGGTCGATGACTAAGAAAAGACCAATTCTACTAATTGGCAAGTCAAAGCTAACCATTAAAAAGGGTGACTAATGCAGAATGTGATTGCATAAAGCATCTTAATTCAGTCAGAATTGTTCATGCATTAACAAATGAGTACCATTCTAATGAGTGTACATAAACTCACGATACTAAAGCAACCAATCAAGGAAGTGCTTTCTATTGGCTAATGGAGCATAATATTTCAAGTCATGGGTCAATTCATTTAAAAAAGTGAGTATACATAGATTAGCTATGATTATCTTAAATAGTTGATATTATAATGATAGTTTCCAATATAGCAATGAGCTTGAAAAGCTAAATTGATCACCTAGAGAAGTTTTTATGAATCAATGATATAAATATTCCAAGTTATAAACAAAGCTATTCACATAATGACCAATGAGCATCAGCTCATTCATTCAAAAATGCTCAGCAAAAAATAAATTTAGTCGCTATTTAGATAAGTATACTCAAACAAAAAAGCACTTTTGATTTTTATGTCATATACATATTTTTATAGTTATGTGAGAAAGATAAAGGCATCCTACTCATCAAAAAAAAATTATTACCAAAAAATAAAGTAGGAAAGGATGTGTTAGCTCGAACTACTCTCATTGTCATCATTTGAGTCTATGAGTGCATGCACATTTGAGGATCCAAGAACTTAGCATCCAAATGACCATGCCTCAATAATTTGGCAATAATACAGTTGGTGTCATCCATGAACTTCTATTGCAAGATCCTTTGGCACTTATTAGAATCGAGAAACATAGTGAACTCGACTTCTCTCTTTTGAAACTCTTCAATCCAACAGAAGGGTTATTCTTCCAATTCTCTCTTCGCCTCCACAAGGAGATTAAGCTCTATAGTTTCCCTCGCCATTTCCTCTTCTTGGAGAACCACCTTAGCCAGAAGGTTCTTGTGCTTGGTTTTGAGATTTGTCAATTTTCTATTTATTTTCTCCAACTAGGATCTAATTGCAAAGCCTCCTTCCTCTTTTCAAGAAACTTGTGGCATAGCTCCCAAGTCAACTGTCACATTATCACCTGAGAAGTAATGACAACATGTGATAGTGAGCATTCAAAAGGTCACACAAATTCTTATCAAGTTCCCATGAGAAGATGGATGAGCCCAACACAGAGGCTTCATGGATAGGATCGCACAAATTTGTAGTGAAGTTGTTCTAGTAGGCCTTCCTCCTCTTCCTCCTTGGTAGATTCACTGTTCTATTGGCCACTATGAGAAGTCAAGCTCATTGCTCACTTTTTGGACTTCTTGGGAGCTATACTTAGCTTCCCCTTCTCATCCTCCTCACCGACCTCGAGAGAGGTCGATTCCTCATCATCAGGCACTCATTCATCAATCTCGCACTTGCCTTTATTAAAGAATTAGAGCACTTCATGGCAATGTTCAGGGGCAGAGTTGCCTCTTTTATGGGTAAACAAGAAAAGAAAAAAATTAGAAGAACAAATCACCAAGAAAATAAAAAGTCCTGCAAGTAGAAAGAAAAAAGAATTTATCGAGGACAATGGTAACCCTGCCTAAGTGAAGGTAAAGATAAACATTCAAGTTGTGACCCTATAGCCTCTCCATTGCCTCCTCCTCCAGTACACTCAGCTTGCCAAGCTTGGTGGCCTTGCTTGGCTAGTGATGAAGAGGGATGGTCAACATTGGCCATTATGTCTCACTCTTCACTAACAAAATCTATGAGTGCCACTTCTGCACCTTATTCTGGAGACAATGAATAGTCACTAAAAATTGATGGAAGAGAATTAGGCTCCATCAAATGCTTTCTTCTCGCAAGCACAAGATGAAAGCTATGATGCTCACCACTGAGTTGGAAAAGACTTAGGAGAGTACCACTCCGTAGAAGTCTAGGATGTCTATCCACTCATGTGGAAGGGGAAGTCAGAACCCTTTCCTAAAATGGGAAAGTGGAATGCACAGCTTATGTATCCTCACCAAGTTGAGATGCTTAGTCCTCTTGGCTCCTCGCACGATGAAATTTGGATAGGCACCATAGTATCCATAAAATATGAAAGTCAATATGGAGGAATCCAGCTTGGTAACTTCTTTGACCTGGGCTTGGTAGAAAGATGGAGCAACATTCTTAAGCAAAGTCATACTTGCTTATGGTGAAAAGGTGATCGAGATCTACTCAAAATGAAGTTCTACTTGCACAACTCAAGGAGAGCAACAAACTCCCAACTACTTTGGACAAGAAGAATTTATAGACATGGTAAGAAAGATGTGATAACAAAAACATCAAATCATGTATTAAGTGAAGGAAAGATTACCCAGATCCTACAAATATCTCAAGTGA
The DNA here is from genome assembly GCA_021442155.1 of Cymbidium sinense. Classification (NCBI taxonomy): domain Eukaryota; kingdom Viridiplantae; phylum Streptophyta; class Magnoliopsida; order Asparagales; family Orchidaceae; genus Cymbidium; species Cymbidium sinense. The sequence goes on from CM038227.1 coordinate 76,756,489, forward strand.
TAGGTGCTATAGGGAAGCAATTAATATGCGACAATAAAAAATCAAATAATACTCACAAATAAAAAATACAAAAATATGTGTTTTTATTTATGAATAAAAAGTACAACACACTTCCAAGTGTCAGTCCTCAGTGAGTCCACCTTTCTCGCACATATAATAAAACATAAACTTTGAATTAAAAAAGAGAATGGAAGTATTTTGTGAATTGATCAAGTTATAAAGTGATGATATTTCAGCTCTCATGATAGCAAAGTTATGCTGGTACTCCACTTTCAAGAACTGCCATTACTGGAACCCTAGCTCCAATTATGCTTGCAGCTCACCTATATCCTGCTGGAATAAGTCTAAGGCCTCCCTCAATAGGAAGACCTCCCTTCATAGTGTTTCAATCTTGGAGGAGTTCGTGAATACTCACTGCTCTTCCTCCAGGTTATTCTCTAATGGATGAGTAAACTCACCCTTTATATACTTATCGCTATCTCTATGAGTAGGATAAAGAAAACTAACCATTATTTTGCTGATGTTACTGAAGTGAAACTAGTCATAGCAATAAAAGTATCGATAGTTGACTGGGCTTGAGGCAAAATCTCTACAAAATCCACCTATGGCACTGATAAAGTTAGCGATAAAGTCAAAGTCACAGTTAGTCGACTAGAAAGAAATTCATAGAAAATTGAGAGAAGAATTTAATAAGTGGATTTGCTATGGGTTTGACACTTAGGAAGGAAAGCCACATATCAAGTGGAATTCCTCTCTACTCAAGAAATGGCCTAGCAAATCATCCATGGAAAGGTGAAGTAGCTCTATGAAGTTACTTGGACAATTAGAGAAAATGACCTGAAGGGATGGGCCCTCACCATCCTCTACTGAAGCTTGAACACTAGATACGCTCAGCTACAACCAAAGAAGAAAGTGAGAAGCTCAAATAAAAAAAAAACTTGTAGCTTATGATAAATGGTAAATCTCACCTCAGGGAGACATTCCTTTATAGCCATCGTCATGATGGTCGACTCAACCATTTGGCTCACTATCATCTTCCTACACTGAATTAAAGGCAAATCTCCCCCTACTTTCTCTTCTTCAGGAACAATCATAAGTCACACACTTCTTAAATATACAGCTGCTCAATTCTCCTCGTGAGTCGAAGGAAGTAGTTGAATTGATGGTTATCATAGTTGGAGTAGCTAAAATGCTCATTATAGCTATAAGAGTGGCAGTATCCTCTTTCAACTTCTTTGCTTTTTTAGACAACTCAAGTAATCCTATATGTCAAGACAAGTGTACTCACATAATGGGTACTCGATAACCCAAAATAAGTATACTCATCGAAAGAAGCAACTAATAAAAGAAGATAGATCTAACTCAGCGAGTCAAAAGATATGGAGAATACTAACCCAATGGCAAAGCATAATCCAACTCAATGGTATCTGGTGGCTACATAGAAGAGTAGTGTGATCACTCTTTGACCTCACTTGCATACTCACTGGACAATGAGCTACACATCCTCATCAGCCAATGGACCTATACTCAATCACCACCATCAACTTAGGCAGGAACTTATTTTTACTAAATTTACCTTCTATGACTTGTCAATGTTTGTTCACCCTTTGATATTATAAAAGTGGGACTTCTCTCTTATCATGGGACTATTTAGCTCTTACTCCGAAATCCTATATTATATACTCATATTTGGAGCATTCTAAGAAATAAACATTATATTTTCTCTTACACTTTTTCTACTTTCCTATCTTCTTATTAGTAATCTTTTTGTTTAATTTTATTTCTTAGGTATCTCAGAAGGTTCCTCCTCCATCCATGGATAAATTTGGATTCAATAATAATGAACTTGGAAAAATAAATGCCTCCTTTATGGAAATGAGAAGGATAGTTGCTGAAATGACTTCCCAATTGATTATAGTACAAGGCACTTGGAAGAAACTCACTCTAGCCAGTTCATTGTAGGAAGCAAATTTGTAATGTAACAAATCTTTTAATGAGATAAGATTAAAGCTAAAGAATTCAATTATCTTTATTTGATGTTCTTTCAGCATTTGTAGCTTGCTGAGTTGCCAAGTGGTCGAGTAAATTTATAACTTGGAATATAAAACAACAACAACAACAACAACAACAACACCATCATCATCATCATCATCATCATCATCAACAATAATAATAATAATTTATTTTTACTTTTTTACTTTTTTTTGTTCATCATTATTATCAAAGATTTAATGTAATATCTTTTATGCTGAAATGCCATTATATGTTTTATTATTCTACTTCTTCGTGGCTCTACATTTTTCTACAAATTTCAACCCTTAGGCTTCTTTCTTCACTTTCTTCTTGGCTTTCCAAATTATGGTTCTCTCAGAGTTGCCCAGCAAACCTTAGTGAACATTTTTGTTTTCTCCTTCCACCTACTCATACTTCTTTAGAGATCCATAGCTACTTTCTATGATAGCAACCAAGTTTTAATCAATAACTCCTTCACAGAATAGTCAATGATGACCAATGATGAATTGGATCTTTTTCAATGAAAATTCATCTACAGAAATTCCATGAAACTTCAGGTATCGAGATAAGATGAGAGACTAAAGTCTCATTGTGGCACTGAGCATTATTGTTATCGGGGTTAGTTTCTCTTAGGGTTAAGGTTTCCACTATGTTCCATGCAAATGGATATCTTCAACTTCTATGAGATTATCCCAAGGCAAATAATGCCAAAATCCTTTGCAAGTACGATGTCTCTTACTTTGTACATGAGGCATCATAACTACTTTGGTTCATGTTCTTCATTAACAATGGAGTCAAGATTGTTGGCTTGAAAATCAAGATCCATGGGTGGAATCACTTATTATGCTTCTCCAAATGTAAGATGTTGTGGCCCAGTCTGATTAGGGTACAACCATTCCTTAAGGATATGGCTAGCCTTCAACCTCTCACTCCCAAGGAGAAGAAGGCCTTTGACTCCTTCAATAAGATAGGTCTAAGAGTGAAGCTAGTGCTCGATTACTAGTTTATCAAGAAGGAGTTGGCCCATAAATGAATCCATTCTCACCTACATGTTGCTTAGCTGAGTTCCCAAAGTACTAATCTAAGTATTTTTTTTAATTTATGTAGCTGGGATTGAGGACCTGTAAATAAAGGTAATAATGGTGGGAAAGACACTAGAGTCTAGAAGATCTATCCTTGAAATATATGTAATCTAGCTTTTCTTTTACTCCAAAATGTCAAAAGGTTCTTTCTTTGTATTATTATGCTCCACCCTTCTTGCCTCACAAAAAAAAAGCTAGAGGCAAACATTCTATAAGGTATTTTTCCTCAAAGGTGAGTTTGTAGTGTCTTCTGGTAAGATATAGTGAGCGAGATCATAAAATAGAGGAGTTAATAAATCATGTCACAAGGATTAAGAAAATTCTCTCTTTTTGGGAGACCTCTTCACTCTATAAGTATTATGTGTTTCTTTGGTCATGACTTATGTATTTTATTTTCTTGTAGTTTACTTAATTTGCTATATCGAATAAAATTTAAGAGGGCAACCTTCAAGAAGATCATTCTCAATAAGGTAAATTTTTCAGCCTCATTATCAATTACTAGTGCTAATATGTTTCTTCAAATGAAGGAAGATACAAAAATAATGAGAATACAAAAGTTAAACCTTGGTCTTCTAAGAGGCATGCTCAACATGTAGTGCCCACTAAGGATAGTTAGTTATTAGATCTCTCAAGAGTTCCAATCCTCAAGTGAAAAAATAAAAGTTGTAGAAGCTAGCAAGGCCTCCTTACCCCATGAAGCTCAAGTCGCTCTAGAGGGTGCATCCACTATGGATGCTCCTAATGTCGAGGTTATGTTGCCTCATAATAAGAAAGTTTATATGTATGATAAAGAGAAAGGTTTTGGAATGGTTGACTTCAACTTGGATTGGTAAGACTTTGACATCACCTTGACTTTGTGTCCCTACAAGCTTCATCATGTCTTCTACTCTTGATCCTAAAAGGGAACCTCGATAATATTGTACTCAAAGACCTGCATAAATTGCTCTTGCAAAGCCAAGCCATGGCTTGCAAAATGCTTACTATGTCATGACTTCATATAAGAGATTTGTCAAGGAGAATTGTATTTTATTGAAGACCATTGAAAATAATAAAAATAAAATTATAAATTAAGGCAAGACAAACTCTAGCATGGAGAGAAGATTTAGCTGTAGAAGTGAATCATTAAAAAGATCTAACATTTGTTTATTAATTTAAAGGTAAAAGTAACTACTAATCCTGTCGAGAGAAACAACCTCAAGGATAATCTAAAGAAGTGTCGAAAATAGATAAAGGCTGAAGACCACCATCTTAATGAATATAACCATGTACAAGGCTTGTCATGAGAGGATTGAATCTTCAAAACAAAAAACATTCGTTTAATGGATGAGTTGTAGAAATCAATCAAGATGGCATCTTCCCTGAAGACTCCAAAAACATTTCATGCCGAGCTTATTAAAAATCAAGTCTATAAAGACTTTCTCAAAGAAAAGTTTAAGGAAGGTATTGAGTTTTATTTAAAGAATCTCATCATAAAGAATAAGCTCATTTTACTTAGCTATAGCACCCAAGAGGGGGGCTGAATTGGGTTTAAAAATAAATTTTAGAAAATTTAATTTTATCTTCAGTAGAAGTTGTAGATATTTAATAATAATGCTTTAGTAAATGAAGCAATAGAAAATTGCAATTACATAAAAGTAAAGTGCTAAAAAAATAAAGAAAGAGAACATATAAATTTTTATGTGGTTTAGCCAAACCCCAAAAACTAGCCTACGTCCACGCCTAGTCACCCAGGCTAGGAATTCACTAAACTATAGTTAAGATTATAAAAAATCTCTCATACTCTCCTTCATGAAAAAGTACAATCCAACACGTACTTTCCTTAATAGGCAAGCACAACTCAACACATACTTTCCTTAATGAGCAAGTACAACCCAACAAGAAATCAAGGCAAATCAAAGACAAAGATACATGTCTAACTCTCAACTTTAAAATTTTTTTTCACTTACAACCCAACCTATACTATTATTAAGGTAATTGAATATTAATGAAAAAGAGAGCTCACTTTAATTTTAAATGAAATTAAAACATCTTTTCAATCAAATATTTAATGTAATTAAGTAACTTAATGTTGCTTGAATGATCTTTAAGAGGATTGAAATGATTTTCTTGAATGACTTTGAAATGAAAACTAAAATGCAATCACGAAGAACTATACTTTGAATTCTTTTACACATAAACTAACTTTCATTCAAATGCTAAATGTATTTGCAATTTGAATAACTAAACAATCACTTGAATAAGGATTTGAATTGTATCACATGAAAGCTATCACATAATATATGCATAAACCAATAGAATATAAGTAATCAATAAGCACAAAATAATTTATGCAAGATGTGATGTGGTTGGCCAAATGGAAAAAAGAGAGGTAATAAGATTTTAATCATAATCAAATTTAAGCAACCTATATGAAACTTTAAGCCAAATAGATAAATAATGGATATTCAAATGATTAATTATTTAAGAAATTAATGACTTCAAAAAGACTTCAAAAAAAAAAAAGAAACACAAGGAATATTCACTAATTAAGCACAAAATAAATTTATTTCCTCATGTTAGCTTTAGGCCAAACAAGAAATCAAAAGATTATCAAGAAGGTAAAGTCCACACAATTTGACCTTATTATCCGTATTCTTGGCCAAACAAAATCTAAAGATTGTGTTAAGAATAAACACAAGAAAATTTACATAACCTTGTAAACTTCAAAGCCAAGAAGAAATAAAAGAAGTTTAAGAACTTAGCACCTTAGAAAACAAACACCAAAGAGATAATGTTTTTGATCATGGGTGGAATCACACCAAACCTTTACTTTTCTTAATCAATCTTCAAGCCAAATAAATTTCCAAGAAATGGGAAGAACGATGAGGAATGCGTGCACTTGCATCACCAAAAATCTCTAATAAATGATCTTGCAAGGATCAACCAAGCGCGAGCAAGAGAGCAAGAGAGCAAGAAAAAGTTTTTAACTTTTTAGAACCTTTTTTTAAGTTGAAACAAGGCTCTTAAATAGATGAGGGAGGAGTCTAGGGTCAGCCAAAAATTGATCCAATGAGAGAGAAATTGATTTGGCATCAATTTGAATTTCAAAATCAAAGGAGAGGGGATCGGCCAAAGATATCTTCCATAGGCTCCTTTACAAATTTGTTTAAACCCAATATGGAATGTATGTTATGTGATTCAAAGCCAAGTAAGGAGGAAATCTCATAGAAATTTCGGCCAAGGGAGTTTAGATATGAAGGAGGGATTTTTGAATAAAATAAACCCATTAGAATCTACTTCAAAGAATTCGGCCAAAGAGGTTCCCTAAAATAGGAAATTCTTAAAATAATGCATGGATTAATTTTAAATCAAAACTAATTATATTCAATACTTACTAAATGATTAAATAACATATCAATTTAATAAATTTAAAGCATAGTGTCCAGGCTTCCTTAAACTTTCCTAAAATAAGTCAAATTGTTAAAAAGGAAAGGAATTATTTTAAAAAAGAGAGTTAGTTTGAATTTAAATTTAATATAACTTGTAATAAATAAATTAAGCTCTAAATAATCATAATTATTCATGCTTGGGACTTTCAACATATTCCATAAAAATTTGATTCTATTTAGCTAGTACATGTTATGCTCAACGGAGTTTGAATTAAAGAATAATTCAAAACTAATTCAAATTTTAAAATTCAAATAATGAATTTTAAAATATACAAAATGAGTGAAAATGATATGAAAATGTTTTTAATGAAATTAACACAATTTATCACACAAAATGCATTAAAAAATTTGGCCAAAATGATGATAAGATGAAAATGATAATAAGAGAGAGGAGAAAGAATAAATATGAGAGAATAGGAGGAAAAAGGATAATTTTGAAATAATTCAATTTTCATGCACTAAAGATTATGAATAAAAATTATGAATGACATGGAAATGATTTAATGAAGTTTAAACATAATTTATTTTGCTTTAACACACATTTAATGGAACTTATATCATGCATTTAGTTCATAATATCCAAAATGGATAACTTAATGAATAATTGTAATATTAAGATATAGAAAAACATAAATAATTTTAGAATGATGAATCTAAAAATGAATGAATCATTTTATTTTAATTTAGTGAGATTTCCATTTGCCTTAATATAGTAATTCCTAGAAAAATTCTCACTCAATCCATGTCCAGTAGCTTTTGCAATTTGATATAACTGAAGAACCAGGAGCTGAAGAATTTTTCTTGCACACCTGTATTTAACTTGAGTAGTAGAATTTGCACATGTGTTTGTTATCATCAAAATCAATCTCATATGAGATGGGGCTCAAGAATCAATAGCTCCCCTCAATATAAAGCAAATATGAAGCACACAAGGACATGATGGAGGAGTTGAGTTCTTTGGATGGGGATGAAGATGTGTCAATCATTTTTGATTATTTTATACTTGTAAAAATTCTTATTATGATCCTTTCTGAAATAGAATAACCAACACCTTTCAATTTTTGTAAGGACTTTTTCTTATTGTTTATGTAAGATTTGAACTTTTATAAAATCAAAATCTTTTATGTATCTTTGAGTGTGAACTTTGCTGTCGAATGTTTTTTTTTTTTTGGCTTCGATGAATATGTGTGATGGAAAATTGTAATCCTTTTTAAATTTAACTTTGATAATTTTCTTAGTAAGTTAGCTAGCCTCATGCAAATTTCATTTATATGAATCTTTTGGTTCAAGTATTACACTATCCTTGCCTCTGAAGTTGAAGATGAATTCACATAATTTGAAATAATTTTGAATAATTCTATATTATATTTCTTAAAATTTTGTTGTGGAATAGTTCCAATACTCTAAATTTAATTTTAATTCTTCTGTGGATAGATGATATGATCTCTAATATTTAAATTTGAATGATTCCTAACTCTATTGGATCATGAAGATAAATATCTTTAATTAGAAGATTAAATAAATATTTCTTTATAGAAGCTTTATGATATACTCTTAAAATGCATTAATATGATTATTAAATGTCTATTTTTATTAATTAATCTTTAATGTAAGTTAGATTTAATGACTTCACTAAGTGTTGATTGCTCTTCTCCTGTTGGTCTTTAACTATCCTTTAGGATTTCTTCTGAGGTCTTTTGAGCTACACCTTCAAAATTCTTGGGTGCCTCCACTGTTCCTCCAGGGTGTCTTAATAGCTTATTTTATTTTTTTATGAATTATAAAGAGAAAAGTTTAATGCTTTAATCAAAATATTCTAATATATTTTAACTTCATTAATATGTTTAAGATGCATTCAAGGGGTGAACTCATCTTGGTGAGTTCTCTGAGTGTTGCAGCTTTAAAAGATTATATGAATTAATTAATTTTTTGGAATACAATTTTTTCAAGTTATTGCTAATCCAAGTTCTTAGAACTTCCTTTTTGGTATGAGCAATTAGCATGTGGGCACCAACTCTAATTTTCTCCTTGATGATATAAGGCCTTGTCGTAGTTGGCTCCAACTTGATAAGGGACATGTTTCAAGATGCTAGATCCATTTTCTTTAATATTAAGTTGTTAGCTTGGAACAACATCTCTCTAACATTAGTATTGTAATATTTGGCAACCCTTCTTTTAACTTCTTATTGCTTCATTGATGATTGAATTCTTAGCTTTTCTTAGTATGTAAAGGATGGTCTACATTCCTTCATCATTATCATTTTCCACTCTTTGATGCAACAATAACTCTCTGGATATGCAATTTATACTCTATTGGCAACATTACTTCTACTTCATGAGATAAAAAGAAATGACATATGCCAAGTGGCAATAAATGGAGTAATCTTGAGTGCCAATAGTACTAGTGGATGTACTTCAGCCTATTTACTTTTTTCTCCTTCAACTTTTTTTCTGAGAAGATTGAGAATAAGCTTGTTCGCTACTTTGACTTAACCATTAATCTGTGAATGATGGACTAAAGAAAATTTAATAAATAAAAAATCCTTAACTTTAGCAAAATATATCACCTTCTAGTTGGTGAACTACATGCTATTATCCATAATAATCATCATAGGTAGTCTATACTTGCAAATGATACCTATCTAGATGAAGTTACAAACAACTTCAATAGTGATCTTCGCAAAAGTTTTAGTTTTTATCCATTTTAAGGAGTAGTCAATCATTACTAAAATATATTTTCTTTGAACTTTTGAAGGTGCAAAAGGACAAAGGAGATCCATGCCCCAAATTGTAAAAGTTCAATGGCTAATTATAAGTCACAACATGTATGATAATCGTAGTGGCATTGAAGTAACTTTTGGAGTGGCTCGCATCTTCTTGAGAAATCTTCTACATCTTTTAGGTGTCTATAAATTCAATTTACTAATGTTCTCCCTCCAACTATCACATTCACCAAACCTCCTTCAAGTTATCAAAAACTCCATCTTCTTTAACATAGTGAATATATAGTACTGATCTTTGAAACAATTCACCTTCAATAAGCAGGTATTGTGTCACTTTGATTTTGAATTTCCTCATGTCTATGAAGCCAAAGGATATATCACTAGTCTTTAGATATACAATGAAATGATTCAATAAACTAGGCCTTATTTCAAAATTAATCTCCACAACTTCTGGCTCTTCAAATATTGGGTGATTTAATTTTAGTATTGGTTTCCCCCTATCATAATTATTGAGTTTGGACAACAAGTCAGTAAATTAATTCATATGCTCAATTTTAAAGTATTCAAATTTCTATCTTTACTTTAAGCAAGAATTTTTGCATGATTTTCTCCATGGCCTCATAACAACCTTTTACTTGATTCACCACTACTGAAGAATTTTACTTGATAAGTAGATGCTTTAAATTAATTTCTTGTGCAAAGTGCAAGTTAGCAACCAAAGCTTCATATTCAATTTGTTGGTGATACTAAAGCATATTTGTGCTAAATGATATAGTTAGATATTGATTGAACTATGGAGCATCATCATATTGCCAACACCTGAGCACCTGGTGTTCCATCAATAGATAAAGTCCACAGAACTCCCTTTGAGATACTTGCTTCTTAAAGGTTACTAGATTTTGAGAAATCAACATGAAAGTTAAAAAGTGCCTGCACTTTAATCGTAGTTCTTATCATGTATGATATATTGAACTCACTGAGTTCAATAGCCAACTTGAGAAGTCTTCTCGAATGATCAAGTTTGGAGAGAACTATCTTCAATGGGTGGTTAGTTATGACATGTATTGAGTGTGATTGAAAATATGGTTGTAGCCTTCTAATTGAAATAACCAGAGCTAGAGCTAACTTCTCCATGATTGGTACCTAGGTTTTACTCCCCTCAAGATTTGGCCAATATAATAGATTAGAAATTATTTCCTGTTATTTTCCCAAATAAGAACAGAACTAATGACTTATCTCCTAACTCCCAGGTACATGAATAAATTTTCACCTATCTTTGGACTTTATAAAAGCAATGTAGATGATAAAAACTTCTTCAATTATATGAATGCCTGCTCACACTCCTTAAACTAGACAAAATAATTGGAGTTTCTCAACACCTTGAAGAAAGTAGAGCATTTGTTCTTAGATTTTGAAGTAAATCTACTCAAACTAGCAATTCAACCTATAAACACCTGTACTCCCTTACTGTTTCTAGGAGATGACATATTGATAATCATTTTCACATTCTTGGGTTGACTTTGATGTCTTCTAGAGCAAGTAGGTAATCAAGAAACTTTCCCAACTTAGCTCCAAAAGTACATTTAAGTGAGTTTAGCTTTATGTTATATGTCTTTAATGTATTGAATGTTTCCTTCAAATCTTTAATAAGCTCTTTCAATGACCCACTTTACATCAACAAATCATCGATATACACCTCAATATTTCTTCATTTCTAATTAGAAATAATTACATCCATTAAGTGATGATATGTCGCACTTGAATTCTTAAGACCAAAAGGCTTTACATCATAACAATAACATCATTCCAAGTATTAAATGCTGTCTTCTAGCTATAAGCTAGCTACATCTTGCTATTGTGCTCATATCATAGTAGCCAACTATAGAGTTGACTAGAACATCAATGCTTAGTAGCAGGTAACTATCTTTAGGGCATCTTAAGTTGAAGTTTGAAAAATTAGCACACATTCTCCAATTTCTATTTAACTTCACTACCAAGACAATATTAGTGAGCCATTCAAAATACTAGACTTCTCTAATAAATCTAGCACCAAGGAGTTTTTGGGCCTCCTAGCAAATTGGCTCAACAAGTGTTATCGCCATAGGACTCATCTTCTACTTAAATGGCCTTGCCCTTGCATCGATATTTAAATAATAACAGGGACATCTATATCCTTTCCTAGTATCTTGGTAGACTAGGTAAATGCATCCCTATAGTCTTTGAGAATAAAGATCAACTCATCTCTCAGTTTAGATCAAAGGAAGAGCTTATTCACAAAATTCTGCCTTAGCAGTTTTTTCATGGCTCTTATTATTTTCAAGCCACTCCTATTAGGCACCTCCAATTGCAAGACTTCCTTCTATACGCTATTGACAATCGTCAAATAGAAAGTCTTAGATTGAACTAAATCTCCTTAAGTAATAACAACCTCTCCACTCTAGGAACTTGACAAAGACATGATAAGTAGATATGATTGACCCAAACATATTAGACATAATTTTCAATCAATGAGGTGATCATAATAGCATCATTGTATGGGTTTCCCTTGGCAGTCAAATATTTTTTAGTAAAAATAATTAGTGATTGGTTAGCTAAGCTAACCTCTCCTGACTTAAGTCGCTTAAGGTGAGGCTAGCGAGATTCTTCTATTCCATCTACTCCTAGTATTGCGGTTACCACCCCTACAATGTGTATAGCCAGTGTTGGCACATAGGCTCATTATTAACTTCTTCAACAGGTGCCTTCTCCAGCCCCCACATAAATTTCTATAAAACAATGAATTCTTTCAACTTCATGGCCTTAATAAGATCTTAAAAGTCTTAACATACTAACACTTCTCAATGTTTTGGCCATCATCATTGTGATATGTGTAATACTTCTTGGGATTCCCTAAGGGAGTGTCAACTCTCTATGATGTAGGCCTCTTAAAATATTATTTATTTTAGACTATCTCCATAATCTTGGACATCAAGACTCTCATCTGAGTCATAACTTGTTGTAATGGATGATATAGAGGCGATGACCTCCTCTCTACTTCTTTATCTACTTCCGATATCTCACAATAATAGTGAACAATGGAACTTTTCAGAGATGCATCAGGCCCTTGGCAATGGAACTAATATTAATGAAATTCCATATCCATATATATATATATATATATATATATATATATATATATATATATATATATTTGATAAAATTCTTCAAAAAAATTTCTCTGAATTTGTTATAGTTTTTATTCTCGCATCAAAGGAATACTTATGAAATTTAATTTCTAGTGTAAATTGTAATAATTGAGGTTTACAATTAGGAAGTTCCAGAAATACGTTAAATTAAAAAATGTTTAAATAACAACATTAATCTGGCGAACTTAATATGGCGTCGTTACCGCATCTAATCACTCCCTCCAATTAAAACTAAAACGCATCTCAAGCAACTGCTAAAAAACCTTAAGAATTCCAACTTTTGTCGCATTGTCCTCCATCTCTTTGCCGCCTCCTCTTCCATCGTCTCTTATTCTTCTTTAGTTAACATGCTTGATCTCTTCCAAGCTCCCATGCCAATAACGCCAGTGGAGAAGTTCGTAATGGAGAAGAGTGAAAGAAATACTTATATGATGAAGGCCGGCACTGAGCTTCGATTTGATGGGCGTTATTACGATGATCTTCTTATAAGCAGCGGAGATACTTCATTCAACAACACCTCGGAGGTTAGTAGCAATACTGTAGAAGCAAAAAGAGGCAAGAGCAGTGGCTGCTCATTGGCGGCTTCTTCAGTCCTGACCAGTCCCACTTCGGTGAAAGGGCAATGGACTCCGGAGGAAGACAAGTAATTATTTTTCTTACTGCCTGAAACATTTTTCCTACTCGCAAACTTACGTATATAAATAAATGTGTTCGAAGTATGTACATATCGATCTATACATTTATCTATAGATTTTATTTATTCGGAGATTATTGCAGTTTGTTGCAGAAACTAGTGAAAAAGCATGGGGTCAGAAAGTGGTCGCGGATTGCGAAGAAGCTGGTTGGGAGGATTGGTAAGCAGTGTAGAGATAGATGGCTTAATCACCTGAGGCCTGGCATCAAGGTGAATTTTCTTTGATCCTCTAATTGTTTATCTGCTCCAGCTTGATTCTCTTTAATTTCTTATTTAAAAATTACTTCAATATTCAAGCATTGGGCTAATATATATACACACACACACACTAACATTAACATAATTCGTTAAAATTTTAAGTGAATATATTTCTTTATCAATACGAAATCTTTACCAAGTTTGTGATCGGTATGTATTATATAAAAATGTTTTTTTACTAAAATTGCTATTCTGTTCAATTTTTATTGAGATTTATAATTTAATTTTAATTTGAGTCCCATTGCCAATTAATTGGTTTTATTAAAATGTTCTATTATGTAACCAACAGAAGGAAATATGGACTGAAGAGGAAGAGATTTCATTGATCAGAGCGCACAAGGAGGTCGGCAACCGTTGGACAAAGATAGCCAAGAAAATCCCTGGTAGAAGTGAAAACTCTATTAAAAACCACTGGAATGGCACCAAGAGAAGGTTGAGCAAAAATAGAGAAGGTCTAATTAGAATGATATCGGAAGGCAAAACTTCTCTCCTTGAAGAATACATCATCAAAACCACCACAACCAACAACTCCACAGCCTCAAAACAGCAAATTATTACCACAAGTCAAACAGAAGCATCAAATCTAAATTTCTTGAATTGTGGACATTATTTCGGTGTGTGCGTGGCATCTGAATTCGAAGGTAGTGGACGTTTTAGTAATGGAAGTAATGCTGACTTTTGTTCCGAGTTACGTCTCTCATATCACATGGGGGGGTGTAGCATCTGAATTCGAAGGATTTCTTGGAGAGAATTTTGAGGATTTTATGGGAGATGTATGGATTTAGATGCAAGAAAGATGTGGATTTAATAGGGATGATTTTATCATGTTTTTCTCAATAGTATTCATACAATTATTTTGGGAGAAGCGCTAGTGACGGAACAATGTTGCTCTAGATATCACTTAAACTTAGTAGAGAAGATATCTATGAAAATTTGAAATAATTGTATGGAATAATTCAAGTGAAGGTCATATTTGTTTTATTTGAGATGATTCTATCGGTGATTTTATATTTGATTGATATTAATACGAAATTCACTGTGGCTGTCATTCACATAATGGTGGAACGAGAGGGTGGCCTGAGGGAGGGGAGGAATATTTATTATATTTTAAATTTAATTATCATGCATATTAATATTTAAATAAAATAAGATGATATTATTTGTTTAAGAATATGAAATTATTTTATGAAAAATGAGATATAGATATTTTAGATATGAATGTTTTTTATTATGGAGTTTTAGGATGTTTATGTCATAAAAAGAATATTATTATAATAAAATATTTTTACAAAGTTAATATTTTAATAGTCATACATACTTTAAAAAATAAGTAACATATAAAGACTAAGTTGCATAATTATTAATTCTTAATTTAACATTAGATTCCTAAGATAAAAATTGATCATTCAAATTGGATGATTTTTATTAACTTGAAACTAAATTTTATCCTGAAGACTTCACAAATATAGAAGTTGTAAAATATAGAAGTTGATCAAATATAGGAGCTTTTTAGAAGTGAAACTCATTAAAAATCAAATTTTTTTAAAAATTTCATAAATTTTAATTAATGTAAAATATAAACGAAGACAAAAAATAGATCATAAATTATCTTATTGATCAATTGATTAAATTGATTATGACGTTACATATTTTTACTACAATAACTAAATGAATATTTTATATAATAAAGATTATCGTAGCAAAATTTTTGAATAAAATGAAAGATAATTTTCTTATGAACTCATTAACAACATATATTAAGACGGATTTCAAATGTATTATATAAAATTATTGATTGATGAATTTGATAAAAAAAAGAAATGTCAAACATAATTTAAAATATCAAATCATAATGACTAGATGTAAATTTTTTGAATTTATAAATTATTTTTAATTATTTTATATTTAATCTTTATATATTTTAATTTATTTTGATTTTAAAAAATAAATTTTAATTTTAATTTATTTTCATTATTTTTTATTTTATCATCTCTCCCTTTTAATTTTTAGTTCCATCACTGATGACACCGGACTAATCAGTAGTTTTGTGTGGTCTTCTAACTTTATATATAATTTGTTTCTTTGTTCAGATTTCTCTATATAAAAGAGTTGATTTTTAGTTTTGTTCTGTTTTCGACGGAGACGTCGTGAATAAAATAACAGGACATTTTATTGTTTCTATTCATGCCACATTCAAGAATGGCTTCAATAGTGTTCAGTCAAAAAAGATTTTCGTTATTTCCTTCGATTGTTTTGATTTTCCCGATTCAATTGCTCTTGCGACATGTCACCAGAAAGACTCCGTGACTGTCAGATGAAGTTATGGGTCCTCACAACTTCCTTAAACCACGACAACAAGTACATATTTTAACTCAGCAAATTGCTGTCCTTCACCATCAACCCCAGCACCATGGCCTTCACTAGTTCAGATTCTAACTCTAGTACAACAATCCCTTTGCTCTTCATCTCCAGCAAGGCCATTGTGATATTAGATGTTGGGACTCCAGAGGTTCAGTATTGGTATTCCCGATTTATTGGAGAAAATATTATATGATGTATCCGGACTTCAATAAAACTTGAACACGTAAGTTTAAATAATTTTTTATATTGTTTTAATAAAATTTAAATATAACTTAGCCACATGTCACATTATAGTTGGAGTCGGATGCAAAACTAAGTCCGAACTCCGTATATAATATTTTCTCGATTTATTGGGGGCTGCAGGGCGATGAGTTTCTTGATTGGATTAATGTGACGATAGAAATCCTCGAATTCAAAGAAATCCCTTAACATTGGCGGATTCCTCTCATCGCAGCTCAGCTTCACCAGGGCACGACAAATAATTGCAGTTCAGGTTTGTTCTGGCAAATCATAATTTATTTCGACAGATGAATCTGCCTTCTTACCTTATAATTATGAGCATGTTTTGCCTCAGCACTTCCAAAACTTGCGGCAAGGCTTGTGCTCCGTTGATGAGTATGCTTCTTATTTTTGTCATTTCCTCATTACATGGGAATCTCCAATTCAACTCGTGTCTCATTATATTGGCGATCTACAACTGGAGTTCCAAGACCTCCTTAACTCAGATGGAGCACCAACTTTCTCACCACACCAATTCTAATTCCAAAGTGCTTTCCGGTCCAATACAGACCATTTTCTATGCAAATCAAATCTCTCGCACCTATGCTTTCCAAAGCTGTGCATCTTTGGCCATGTCGACCCATCCTTTTGCAGATCAAAATGTTTTAACTGTGACGAATTGGGTCATCTTTTTGTTAACCGACCACAACCCAAACCCCTTGGGTTGGTAGACACATATTGATCTTAATGCACAACCATCTTTCAATGCGAACAATGCCGAGCCCATGGAGGATAGTGTGGAGGGTGATGTTGGTCTATTATATCACATCTTATTTGATATTTTTATTATTATGAAAATTTTAATAATTAGAACTTTCCCAAAATTTTCTAGAGTTTTCCAATTAATGCACTAGTTCCTATGATTTTTGAATAATAAAAATATGCATTCAAAAGTTCCCAACATGAAATCTAGTGTTCATTAAGCCATGGAGTTTTTATCTAAGTTTAATCATGATTCAACTAAACTATCTCAAGAGTCTAAAAATTTTAAACAATTATTTGTTATTTATACCATTGAACATAATAAATAAATGACTTTTTAAGAAAATAGAAATTGTTATTAAAATGTGATGCACTCATATTTATTAGATTCTTTATATTCAAATATATATCTAGGAAAATTTTCATTGGATTTGTTCTATTGGTTGCTTCATAGCAAAATTTAAAACAAAATTCCTAAGTATTAGGAATATGATTAATGCTAGCTATCTGATTCATTCTAAATAAAACTAATGGTGCTAATTTCATCTATTAGCTTTATAAGCATCATATTTAATCCTATTATTTTTTATAATAATAAATATATGCTTCAATGTTTTAATAGATATGTTAAGGTTTTCAGATTTATTAATTCTTAAAATGTATAAGATTGTTATTTACATAACCTATGAATCATATAATATATTTTTGATGTAATTACAAGTATGGCAAACTGCAAGATAAATTAACATAGATAATTTAGAGCTCAAGATAAAATATTTTAGGTTATATGCATTTAGAAGTGTCTTAGAGGTCCATAAGAGTTTATTGACATGCTTTAATTTGCTCATAATTTAACAAACTTATAAATTTATTTTTTATATTATTAGTTTTTGATAATGAGCTTAAATTTTATATAAATAAATCATCATAAACTAATTAATATTCAAGTTCATAATTTTAGAAAATTTAATATGCTTCATACATAGCATATAAATAGATGAAATAATAAATGATAATTAATTATTATTATTATTATTATTATTATTATGATAACTAATTATGATTATGATTATGATTATCAGCCACTGGTTTAGGGGTGTAAAAAAAAGGTAATTAATTGTGATTATTAAGTATAACTAGCTTATATATTTAAAAGTTAATTTAATATAATTAAAATTTTTAATGATAACTAACTAACTAACTAACATATGTATGATTATATCTAAATTATATCATAATTTCAATATTACTTATTATATTTAAAAATTGATAAAAATACATGACAATTAGTACTTTTGCAAAACTCATATTATAATCAAAGAATTTTGATATAATTTTGCTTCTAATAGATTCTTTTGAATTTTTTTTTCTTTAATTTGATTGGTTACATAATATGCTTTTGATTAAAATTAAATTTACTCTAATTTTACAAACATTAGCAATTTTTAATATTTAATGTAAGCTAGTCGTTGTGACTAAAATATGAGCCATTTATGGTTGCTTTTGACTTGCCGATGGGACTAGCCATTTTCTAGCTATTTAAATATAATATTTATTTAATATAAATAAATTTTTTATTGAATATTACATTATTATTTGATAAAAATAATATTTAAATAATATATTTTTTAAAATTAGTTAACATTACCTTCTAGCAAATAAATAGCCCTCATCTTCATTAAGTGGTTGCTCTTCAAATTCAAATTCACTAGCAAACTTAAAAGAAAATTCATTAGATTTTTTTTTCATGTGCTCTCCAAATATTGCAAGATCAAATCTTTAATTTGGATAAGCAACCTTTTTCAAGCTATTTAAGTTTGTTTTCTTAACCTAAATCTCTTTTAGTTGTTCATACTTTTTCACCATTTATTTGTACTTTAAAATCTTTACTTTTGGTGGATTAGTATTTGAATATCATGGATTAAGTTTTTCACAAAAAAGTTTCTCTATTCATTTGAATCTAATCATATTTGTGAAAAGCTTTTGTGATGATTTGTAGGATTTATTTTATCTTGTTAAAAAATTTTATCTTCCTATAAATATTTTTTGATTTTTTAAAATTTTTTTTCATTACTTTTTGTTGAAAGATTATTTATATTTAGATCTATTTTAGAAGTGTATGTTAATTTTTTAAATTTAATTTATTTTTCTTAAAATATTTTTAAATTTTCTATATTTACCATTTTAATAAAAACTTGCTTAGTTTTTTTAGATCTATCCTATAGTAATTGTATTTATGTATTTTGTGATCGTTCAAATTAATTTAAAGCATCATTTTGATTTAAATAAAATTTATTTTTGTTAGAATTGTAGGTTATTTATTAGATTTATTGTATGTCAAGTTTCTTTATCAAAATATAGTTTATAAAAGTTTAAATTATTTGATTTTGCACTTGCCATTTTATTCCAACTAATATTTTTTGTTTAAATAATTTTTATCTTGCTGAAATTTAATAAAACTTGCTATTTTTATTGTTTCATAAATAATAAAAATTGATTTTGAGTGGAAAGTAAATCTTTCTTACAATGTTATATACACACTTGTTATAATTTATCTTGAAGTAAAATTATTCTTTACTAAAATTTATTTTATTATGCAATAGATTATTATAAGTTTATTTTAGAATTATTTTAATATTAGTCTATACATTGCACTAAGATAAACATTTTAGTTGGATCATTTTTAAAATATTTATTTTGTTATCTCTTATCAAATTTTTAAGTGAACACTCCATCTTATCAATTTGTTTGAAATTTTATTATAAGTTGTAAAGTGATTATTTCTAAGTTGTGAGATCATTTTTGATTTGGATATCTTGATAAATTTGTGGAAAATATATTGTATCAAAATTTATTATTTTGTATTTTTTTATGAATTAAATTTTTTTTATTAGGGTTGTACTCACCTCTTTGTAGAAGAGTATGTATTTATTGTAGAGGTTGTACTTGCCCCAATATGCAAATATAATTTGTAAACTACTTTATATTTAGTGGATTTCTAACTAAGGTGGCTAGGCATGGACGAAGGTTGTTTTGGGATTTGGCTAAATCACATAAAAATTATGTGTATGTTGTCTCTCTTTATTTTATTGCACTTTACTTTTATTGCATTGTGAATTATAAAAGTTAAGATTTTTATCTCTATTAAATTAAATATATATTTTCTATTAAAAATCAAAAGTTAAACTTTAACTTTTAAATTTTTAAAACACCTAATATCCCGAGTGTGTGCTAATGAACCAGGATAACTGGGTTGCTTAGGTTGACCTGACCCAAGATCTTCCCAAAACTATTTTGCCTTATATAAGGCAATGAACACAAATTCTTTCATTAAAGCCTTTAGGGATAATCAAAGGTAGTTTTGGTTAGATGTTCCATGACTTGAATTACATTATAGATTAAGGATATGGCTAATTGCATCTATTAATTTTGATTTCTCATGTTCACTATAGTGAGCTAGGTAAAATTTTGTCAATGTTTGAGCTAAAGTGATTTGGAGATAATTGGAGATGGGCCCAGACATGATTTAAGCTCTAATGATAATTAGAGCTAACTTAAATATGGCTTTAAATGGGTTAAGCTAACTCTAAAGAACTATCAAATGCTTAAAGAAGGGATCGAGATTGAACATAATAGAATTTTCAAACCCATTTACCCATTTACATAATTGGACATACCTTGACCTAATATATTACTAAACCATTACATCATCTGATGAAAACAAATGTGGAGGCCAAGTGAAGGGCCTTGATTTTTTTAATGTGTACAAATTAACAAACTTAATATTGTCTTTAGTTTGAAAAAAAATCTAATCACCCTTGGGTTTATAAATAATCCTATGCAAACCTTAATCAAATGACTTAATTATGGGTAAATTCAATGTTATGATAAGCTTAGAGATTTAAGTAGATTTTAAAAGCAATTAGGTTAGTCTAATGGGACATTAAATAGGTTTGAAACTAATTGAACCTCGTTTGGTTCAAATGGGTCAATGGGATCAATTTGGCCAAATGTGGCTAAACTTATAAATGGGATGAGCAAAGTTTATGATTTGTTAAGTCCTAACTTCTTAAAGAAGGCATAAGTTTTATGAGTTAAGCCAATTTGAGTAAAAAAATAGGTCAACCCCATTTAAATTCATATAGATTCCAAATGGGTCAAGTTCCATGGATATGCTTACTGTTAATGTTGATTAAGGTTTGGTTAACTCATAATCATATTAACCAAGATCCATGTCTAATTAATTAAACCAATTTAGTGCTTTAAGTCAATTTGGTCTATTTGATTTGGTTCAATTAATCAAAGTTAGGTTAAAAGATTCAGTAAATCAAGTTAATGGGAAAATTGGGCTTATAAGGATATAATCTACCTATAAACATCCTATTTTGATCCTAGGATCTAAATAGGTTAGTCAATTTGAAGATAAAAGAATGATTGGTCCAATTTAGTTCATTAATATAATTATTATTGTATAACAATTAATATATATATATATATATATATATATATATATATATATATATATATATATATATATATATATATATATATATATATATATATATATATATATATATATATATATATATATATATATATATGTATGTATGTATGTATGTATGTATGTATGTATGTGTGTATGTATGTTTGTGTTTACTTGTATGTGTGTATGTTACATGTTTTATTTAAACATTATTTAAAGTTATCGAATCAAAATCAAAATTATTTGCCAAAATTTTGTGAATCCTATCTATAATCACACAACACCATTATTGTAATACCACATGAGACCATGCCTATTTTTTTTATTAAAAAAAATGTAGAAATTCACACTTTATCCAATGCCTCTCATGTTCTCGATCTCTCTATCACGGGTATGTTTATTCCTCTTTTTATCTCTTTCTATGATAATAGATCTATACAATTTTTATTAAATGTTATCTTACTTTTTCTTGAATTTCTCACATACTCCCATAAGCATAATCATTTTTATTAAATCTTAGTAATTTATTAATCATTATTTTGTAAGACTTTATGTGCGAAAGGTTATTATTTGCTAGGATATGTTGATTCACCCTGTCTTATGATCTAACATGCCTTAAAATATAAATTATTCTATTAAGATAATGATCATTTATGAATCATAATCCACTTTGTATTTGTTCAGTTAATCAAATTAGAATATAAGCATAGCTTTTTTATCTGAAGTATCTAGTGGAAGTATTTGATAGTGAAGTTATCCTTGAGAGATAGATTATGTTTGGGTGATTAAAAAACCACACTCTTTTTAATTTTGTTTTTAAATTTAACATTTAAAAATATAAATTTTATTAGTTTTTTATAAAAGTTTAGATAAGAATATTTAATCTTATCTCATTGACCTCTTTTCCATATGTTTTTATGAAATCTCATATATAAAATAACACTTTCATTTTATTAATCTTTTTTATTATAACTATCATTTTGGTACTCATAGTGGATAAGCTTTGTTAGACTTATGGTGACTTATTCGATAACCGATCCAGCTAATTATTTCTCCACATTAAGATGATGAGAGTTGACATTCATGTTCACCCTTAATATCTTTTTTTTTCCATGCAAAGACTTTATGTTTCTCATAGAGGGTCAATACTAAGTTTTTCGATTATCATTTTTTATGTAAGATGTTGATTTTAAGAGTCTACTTTGGTTCTTACTCAAAGATTATGGCCTTTTTAATAATCATTAATCTCTTAAGGTTTCCTCTTTAAACTTTAACTTGTAAGAGTTATTCTTTCAAGTAATAAGCTCTTGATGCTATTGATTACATCAGATTTTTCTGGATGATAGCTAAACTATAGACATTAATCAAGAAATAAAAAACTAAATTCATCCTCTTAAATGAACTTTTATATATGATATTAATATAACTCCTAATATTAATTAAAATTCTAATAATTTAGTGTTTGGACAACAAGGTTGTAATGACTACAACATAATTATAAGGATTATCATTTAGTAGCCTATCTACCTAAAAAGAAGTTCTGAGGATGACTTCAGTGATGAGAGCTCTAGATGTCATTGTTGAGTTCATCACTCCAAATTAAAGTCACTTAAATCCCAGCTAGCATTAAGCTTCAGCTTGGGCTCCTTCAAAAATAGTTAGAACAAACTCGTAATATTACTTGGCTGTGGTAGTTCAAAAATATTATGTAGCTCCTACATAAACTTTTTTCCCATCCTTCTTCTCAACTATTTTAAAATCAATTTTATCAACTCTTTGGCTTTGATAAGCTACTTAAACAAGTTTTTAATGTTATATAGTCTTTCATGTTGTTGCTATGGTCATTAGAAAAGGCACAATATTTAAAAGGATTACTAACATAGTGATCAACACTTATTAGCTTAGGCTACTGAAAGTAGTTTTTATTTTGCATGTATTTAACTACTTAAGATATGATTACCCTCAACCAAGTGATGGATAGGTATTGGCAAAGTAGAGGATACTTTTCCCTCATTTTTTTAGAAATTCATACCATCGTATTTTTCTCCATCAAGGCAATAATATTGATGTTGGGATATTGGTAATAAGGTTGCTATTATAAATGGTGAAAATGAGGTCTCTCAATCAATCTCAAATTTCTTGGGCAACTTGATTTCGTTTTAGAAAATCAGTAAAAGTTCTTTAAGGAGGGAAATTTTACAACTTAAACTAGAATAATTGATAATGGTAGCACATTGTTATTTTATTTAGTTCACCTTATATATATATATATATATATATATATATATATATATATATAATATTTTATTATTCGGCCGAGTCGTGGTGCCTAAAACAACCGATAGTCTTTGTGTTTTTGAATAGATTACCCTATCCTTCTAGAAGGATAATTGCTTAGAGACAGGTGTCAAAATTATGGTACAATACCGCAACAAAATTATGGTAATGCTCAGAGACAGCTATTAAAATTAGGATAACTGCACCGACTATTGAGAGGGAATAGTTATAAAGAACATTGCTATAAATAGTAGTATCTAGTCCACTACTTCCCTTCCCTTTTTCTCTCTCCAACTACTCTTACTCCCACTACACTCCAACACTACACTCACACTCCTGCAATTTTCTTTTGTTCTGAGACCCTATGTTCACTTCCGGTAAAATATTTACACCATTTTACCTTTAAAAAAACACGTTCAATCATATTCCATTATTGATCTTGGATTCAGCAAGGAAAATTACATTGTATATTTGAAGACCTCCACCATTGAACTTTATTCTAGTGTGAGATGAAAGCCCCTCCCCTCCATTGATATTAGATCTAGAATAAGGGAGAAGAGTGTTTTACACTATAATTTTAGAATTTAGTACTACTGAGGTGAAATGCTACCAAAATTTTTAAAACTTGTTCTAAAATCTCACAAGAAACTCAACTTCTAACTTATAACACCTCGACGTCGAATGTCAGTGCTATGCCCTTGGGTATGCCTATTATAATAAGCAGTGTCACGACACCCAGGCACAAGCACCGCGACGCCTACCCAAATCACCCTAGCGCCACAGTGTCATGGTATTTGCGTCATGGCGCCATGCTCACTTGGCACAAGAAATATGACTTAGAATATTTTTTGATAAAATCCCTAGCATTGTAGTGCTATATCTCCCTAGCACAAGTAAAGAGGACTTAGAAAATGTTTTTCTAAGGGGAAAAAATTCACCCCAGCACCACAATGCCAAGCTCTCGAATATTTCATTCTATTCATAGCACTGAAGCGCTGTCACTAAAATTTAATTTTTATGAATATGTTTAACTTTTTTAAAGTTTTAAAGCAATAAATCAATAATGATAATCACATACAAGCATATAACACAAAAAAATAAAAATATCTCTTCAGAGAACATTACAAATTATAAATTACAAAAAAAGGAGAAAAGTACAAAATGGAGGAAACTAATAATCATACTCGTCACCCTCCTCTTCCTCTTCTTCTTCCTCTTCCGTGCCTGATACCAATGAGGTAATTACACAATGCTGATACTAAGTCACCATAAGGAATGAGGCCTAGCTCAGATCTGCAAGATTGTAATTCTAAAACATGTTGATCATTGTAGTGTTGAACTGGGCCATGTAAAAGAATTGCATTTTCTATTGACCCATATGATGGTAAAACTTGCGCTATAGAATCTGCTGCCTACAACTACTCTAGTCCACCCTTTTTCTCAAGTCCATGACCTGAATGCAAATTTCTTGGAGTTACTCGACCAGAAATTTAGAAGATTGGGGTCGACGTTGTGGGGCACGTGAGCCTTCCCCTACTTCAAATATCGACCCAAATCCCCTAATTATCCTCTTTGTTAGAGAAGCATTCTAAATGAGTATTTCTTCATCAGGCCCCCTACTGCTCTTACCACGATACAACCATAAATCAAAGAAGGGTGACCATATTCGACAGTAGTACTCCCCTTCAACATATTATAAACAAAATTATAATATATTTCCAGATATCAATCGTAAATCCCCTCTGAATAGAAAAATTCAAAATAGCCCTATCTTTGGTAACCTTGCTAATGTTACTAGTTGGCGTAAGCATGGTAGAAATGAAATAATGTCAAGCTTTAGATTCAACAGTAAGACTTGCGATAGAAAAGTTGATAATTCTTTCCTCCCATCATTTCCATTTCTCATTTGCATTTTCTCCAGAAAGAAAATGGAGAATCTCATCAAAATCAGGATGATCATTATAATAAACAAGATATTTATCATAATCAATATCTTGGATATTGTAATATGTGTTAATTGCACAACTATCATAACTTACTAGTTTCCCACATACATATGCTTTATTGTCTTGGTTCTCTCGTGCATTCATGAAGAACTTGTGCACCATCGAGATAACACACGAGTTTTTATCATAGGCTAGGTTGGCCCAGTCTCGTCTCACAATCACCCTTTAACACTACTGTCGGGATTTTGGAAGTTCCTCTCCGGGAACAAGTGCTTGTGGACGAGAGTGTGTTGATACTGCTCTTTAGCATTGGCATTGATTAATCTATTAGCATCACTAAAGGTCCTCTTTATACTCACCATCCTTTTCAGAGACATGATGAATATGTTAACTGGAGAGAAGAGTAAAGCTAAGAGAAAGAGAAAGAAAAAGAAAATTCATAAGGAGAGAGACCATTGAATGAAAATCCTCAATAATCATGGTCTTATTTATAAATCTGGCTCAATGTCATGATGTCCAAACATTGTGCCAAAGGGCTGGCCTCTAAGGTTACAAAACATGACATTAGCATCGCGGTGCCCACATGTAGCACTGAGGTGCTGGTGCACCTATCCCATCAGCTTCTGTACGACTAAAAGGATAAATTTAATTCTAATAAATTTTGTAACTAACACGTATGAAAAGCATTGCAGTGCCACAATACCCTTTTAAATGAGGTTATTGCTTCCCCGTTAATAGTTGTACATATGCCAAAAATCTTGACCAGCATCATGATGCTACAAGGCGACGCTACGACGCTATTCAAACAGTCAAACAGACCAATAATGCTAGCATTTTTGTGCTACCCATGTAGTACTGAGGTACTAAGTCTCACAGCTCACATGTACACCTAGACTACCACCTAAGCAGTGGCACCTAGGAGCCGTATTCCAATGTCGAGGTGCTGCCCCCTTAAATATAATAATAATGAAAAAAAGAGGGACTTCAACCCAAATTTTAGCATTCCAAAGGGATGTAAGCCTAGCTTTCTAATTGTTCACCATGTGTACATATGTTTGTTCACCATGTGAACTCATTATAATTGGTTCACAACGTAAACAAATTCACATACATGCACCATGTGGTCAAATTTGCAATTTCAAAGGGATGTAAGCCTAGCCTTCTATTCGTTCACCATTTGAACATTTGTCCATTCACAATGCAAACACCCCATAACCCATTCGCCACACGAATAAATTTATATTGGCCCAGCATGTGGACATCCCTAATTTTGTCATTCCAAAAGGATGTAAGTGTGAGTCACCATAGCACCCAAGATGGGGGGGGAGGGGGCAGGGGCAGGGCTGGGTGAATTGGGCGATATTAAAAATTTTAAAAGTTAAATCTTAAATTTTAAATTTTAGTAAAAAATTAATATTTGATTTTATAATGATGACATACAATTCTTAATGTAGCAAAAATAAAAGTATAATAAAGTAAACAGAGACAATAAGTACACAATTTTTATGCGGTTCAGCCAAACCCTAAAATTGACCTACGTCCACGCCTAGCCACCCCTGGCTAGGAATTCACTAAATACAAAATAGTTTATAAATAGTACTCTTGTATAACGGGGCGATTACAACCCCTACAATAATATGTGCTCTCCTACAAAGGGAGGAGTACAACCCAAATATAAATTTTATAGCATGAAAAGATAATTATAAAATAATAAATTTTGATAAAATTCTCTCACAAATATACCAAGCTATTCAATTCAAAAATTGATCTCACAACTTTTAAATAATCACTCTATAACTTATTAATTTGGCAAGATAGAATGCTCACTTAATTTTGATAAAATAATATTAAATAAATATCTTAAAATGATCTTATAAAGATGTTTATGTTATTACAATTTGTAGATTAGTATAAAATTGATTTCAAAATAAATTCCTAATAGTATATTACATAATAAATTAAATTTAAGCAAGGAATAATTTTAAGTTTAAGAGAAACTATAACTAGTATGTGTATAATAGTGTAAGAAAGATTAACTTTCTACTAAAATTCTTTTTTCTTAATTATTAAACAATGAAAATAGCAAGTTTTACTAAATTTCAGCAAGATAAAATTTTTAAAATAAAGGATATTAGTTGAAATAAAATGGTAACTGACAAATAAAATAATTTAATTTTTTATAAAATTTTATTTTGATAAAGAAACTTGATTTATAATAGATCTAGCATATACTCTAAAATTTCAGCAATAATTTATTTTATTTTAACCAAAATAAATATTTTAGTTAATTCAACTAATCATAAAATGCTTAAATAAAATTATTATATGATAGATTTAAGTAAACTAGTAAAATTTTAATTAAAAAGAGAGATCTAGCAAATATGAAAATAATTTCAGCACAATAGCTTGATTTGAAATACTTAGAATATACTTCTAAAATATATCTATGAATAAATGATCTTTCAAATAAGACTGATGAAAAAATATTTTATGAAACCAAAAGAAATTTGTAGGAAGATAAAAATTTCAGCAAGTTGAAATAAATCTTACAAACTATCACAAGAGTTTTTCACAAAAAAAAAAAAATGATTGAAGGAACTTTAATGTGAAAAACTTAGACTTTGATGTCCAAAGACTAATCCACCAAAAAGTCTAAATTGAAAAATATAAATATATGTTAAAAATAGTATGAACAACTAAAAAAGAGATTAAGATCAAGAAAATAAACTCAAGTAATTTGAGAAAGCTTACTTAGTTGAAGATGTTGAAGCTTCCAAACTAAGGATTTGATCTTACAATATTTAGAGAACACTTGGAAGGAAAATCCAGAAAATTTTCTCTTAGATTTGCTGGTGAGATTTTGAATTTGAATGAAGAATACTTTTATGAAGAGAATGAGGGCTATTTATAAGCAAGAAGGTTATTCTGAGTTATTTCAAAAAATATATTATTCTAATATCATTATATCATATAATAATTTAATATTTAATAGAAATACTATTTATAGTAAATAAATATTAAATTCAAATAGCCAAAATTTAGCTATTCACATGGGCAAGTCAAAAATAATCAAATAAGGCTCTTAATATATTAAAAACATGTGCAATGCATTCATTATTAATATCAAATAATGTTTGAAAAGTCATAATAAATTTAATTTTAATCAAACATGAGTCATGTAACATATCAAATTAAAGGAACAAATCCAAAGAATCAGTTGGAGATGAAATCAGATATAAATTCTTTGATTATAAAATGACTTTGGCTAAAATATAAAATTCCACATACTTTTGTTAATTTTGAAATATAACTTTTAAATATTATGATATAATTTATATATAATCATACATATGTTAGTTATCATATAACCTTAAAATCAAATTAAAATATTTAATTATATATAAACTAAGTACACTTAATAGCCATAATTTATAATCATTTATTATTTTTACAATTCAAATGCTATGTATGAAACATATAATTGAATGCTAATTAGATAGAGATTTATATAAATTAACCTCATTATCATTATTTAAAATAAATAAAAATAATATGTTAAGTTATGAGTAAATTGATTCATGCCAATGAACTCATATGAATTTCTACGATAATTATAAATGCATATAACCTAAAATATTGTATCTTGAGCTTCACATTATCCATTTTGATCTATCTTACATTATTCTATTCTTACAATTTTCTCAAACATATTATGAGATGTATTGGATATGTAATTAGCAATTAATATATCTGAAATACATAAAACATACATTAAAAATCCAAGCATTCATTTATTATCATCAAAATTGATCGAATTGAACATGAGGCTCATTAAGCCAACTGTAAGCCTAACCTCTTATTTGTTCACCATGTGAACATCTTCTCATTCTCCATGTGAACACTTTATAATATGTTCACCACATGATCACTCTTACACCACTAATACCAAAATTCTATGTCTATATGAGATAGCTAAAATGAGGCAACCCATGATTACTAATCAGATTATCTTGACATTACAATAATGTCCCTCAAATGTTGGTAGGCAAGAATAAAATAATTCTGGAATGATAGAATCATGGGATCTTGGTCGGGATTACACTCCTATTTCCCTTTAGATTGTCATCTGAACCACACTATACCTTTGAGACACCAATGCATATCAGATAGATATATCTATTTCCAACTTTAATCGAGAGTGCTCTCTTGCTGCAGTAAGAGGGGTAATTAACTATAGAGGCTTGCATCTATAAAAAGTCAAATCCAAATATAAATAAACCTTAACGTGATATTAGGAAAAATTTGGTTGAATATATGTCAATCTACCTAATGAAAAAACATACTGCCACCCATCTCACTAAAGATGGCAGAGCACATCCACAAAGGTATTTTTTTTAATGATCAAATTTTCGGTGACTCCATCGGGGATTGCTTATCTCTCCATCTATGGCAGGAAAATTAAAATAACTGGTGTCTTAGGAATATCACAAGTTGTAGTTTTTAGATTCTTTGATTATAGTATAACATGGCTTTAGATTTACCCTCAGGGTCAAAATCATCTATGGAGTACTCAACCAATATGATGACCATCAGATTGAAGGAGGAATCCACTATTAGATTCCCCAAGCTATAATTAACATCAATTCTACTAGAGCCACTATCCAATTTAGAATAATCTTTGAGGTTGTCCAGTTTCTACTGGTTTGAGTGGTGAATGAATTTATAGCTAAAGTATACAATAAAGGAAATAGTTCAATCCAAAAGGAGCCCAAACCTGACACAACCTCAAAGAGAATATCTATCTTTGATAAGTTATCAAAGATTGCCTAGCCCAAATTAAATCTATCATAGTCAGCCCACTTAGCATCGCATCTAAAGAACAAAGCCCAACACAAATTACTATTGGAGCTTTGAGTACTAAGATGTCCAAAAGAGCTCGAAGGAAATACAATGGCTCCCATAAAGCTGCCAAACTACCTATTCATACTGAGTAGCAATCTTACCCACAAGTAGAAGCCAACATACTTACAGGTAATAACTTTGGCCTATTGAAATGGGTAAAAAAATAACTCTGAAGAAGTCATAAAGAAATCTTTCTCGGACAAATCTACATGTCCCATGTCTCAGAATTAGTCATGATAAAGAGAAACTATTTCTTCCTAAACTTAGAAGGTCTTAAAGACTGTCAAGAATAGAGGTCTTCAAAAAAAAGATCTAGAATTCCAACTTCAAAAGGAGTGGGAATATTAAAAAGTATCATCTTGCCCATCTTGAGAATAAATCAAGATAAAAAAAATTGATGATCGGTGAGCACCAATAATAAGCCATCAAATCCAAAACAAATAGATGACCAGTTATTGGAAAGTTTCGATAATAATATAAAAGATAACCATATCACTCAGGCCGGTTTAATCCAATCGATGAGCACTAGGGTATTACATCTAAGACTCATTCTCAAAGATCTATCACTAGGAGGTCCCAACTAATATGGAGGGCCAAAGGATCAAAAGATTTCAAAGGTGAGAGAGCTTAGCATGGATGAGCTCTCCTAGATAATGAAGAAGCTGACTCTCCTTTCATCAAATGGAAGCGTCTATCTAAAATGAACTAGCCAATGGACGATGACATTGATGATCAACTTTTTTAGGATAATGCAGATCTCCTAATCAATAAAGAACTGTAAAGTTTAGATCTTCAGAATAATGAAGATGCTAATCACATGGAGGTCAAGATCGTTTGTATGGTTGACACTCACCTATGAAATAAATGTGTAGTGTTTGAACAGTAAAGCGAAGAAGATTAATAGAGAAATTCAGGTCACCGAGAGCCTAAAGGTGAGGCTTAAGTAGAAGGGGAAGTGACTAAAGAACTAATGGATATTGTAAGAAGGCTACAACAACAGATGGGTTCCCAACTTCAAAGGAGAGACCAAGAAATCAATCAACATAACAACCACCTTAATGTAATGAGTAGGCTGATGAAGAACGTATTTGGTCTGCTTACCCTTATATCAATAGCAACGCAGTAGATATCTCCAAAGAATCCACCAGAGATATGTAATTTAGTAGTGGAGAATGAAGGTGTATAAAATGCTCCGCACAATTTACTAGTAGCTGCTATGGGAAGAATTTATGACACCACATAGAGTTTAGAAATTTTTTATCTGGATAATCAAATGTGTTATTAAGTGTTAAACATATTATCTCAAAAGATAAACATGTTGTCATATAACAGATTTGACCATTTAATAAAAGACTTCTAAGGTTGATGGATCTTTCATTTACCAAAGAGTTTTCTCTTAAACTACATGAGAAGTAGAATAAGGTTTATTGTCAATTAGGTTCATAGTTACTTATAAGGGCAAGCACCAATAGTTAATCATATCTCATGAAGAATAGTCTCTCCCTAAGAATACTCTCGATTAAAGAAATAAGTTATTATTTTTATGGATTTCTAAGCTATTTTTCAAAGGAATGATATTTAGAATTTTAATTTGAAATAATTCAAAGTGGAAAGAGTTCTTTTACGAGGCCAAGTGGGATGAAGTAGGAAATGCTAATTGATACTGGATGTCTAGTAGGAATTTCAACTATCCTATCATTAGGATTTAAATTTTAAATTTTAATTTTAATTTTAAACTATCATTTTCATAAAATGTCTAGGGCTTAGATTCTAGCAGCACAAGACTATAGAAATACATAAGGTTAAAAACTTACTGCAAAAAGGATGCTTCATAACCTAAGTCTATAAGTGCTTCTAACACAATTCAGATACTCGACCTAATTTTATTTTAGGAATTATTGGATTTTCCTCTCAGTTGAGGGAATAAACTTGTCCATGACTCTTCTGGACTTACAACCCACCTAAAAGGGATGCAAGCTCAGGCCACCTAAGCGCATTTTAAATCCATGACACTAAGTCTCATGTATGCAAAGAGATATAAGAATCTTAGACTCAGTCCTTAATTCCTAAGATCATGTAAAGTATGAAATATGCTAACTAATGTACATTTTTTAGCTTTTAAAAGTTTTGACTCTTGATTCATTTAAGATATTAAGTATGTATTTTTATGCCTAAATGCCATGTAATTAAAATTAGTTATGGGTCAAATCAATAAAAGAAAGCCTAACTCCCCCAAGAAGATGGTCATCCTCACAAGTTAGATGTCCCTTATGTGGAATGGATGAAGTTCCCAATTCAAAGTTAAAAGTAATCTGATTGCATGATTTTAGAGAGTTAATTATTTCTAATTGATTTTAGGTTATCCCTAGAGATTTAATTTTTATGAGATTTCAAGTTTTTTTTTGTGTTTGTGTTATTTAGATTTGTATTGGACATAAAATTTCATTTTTCTTATGAGCCTATGTCCATGCTTTCATCACATAAATCATAAAATAGAAAAAAAACCTGGAAAAGCAGGTTGATTCTATTACGCACCCAAGATAAATCAAGTCAATTTAATTAAAAGAAAGGATGATGCGGCCAAGTACCACTATACATCCTAGAAGAAAGAGCAAACGGGCATCTGAGCTCTGCCCTTATGCAACTCGACCTATAAATACAAGTTTAGATCTATGGGTCTTCTTTCTAGGATCGTCTCCTTCTTTAGGGACCTCCATTGGGCTTCAAAGGGTACCTCTACACCCATCTTCTTATAGGGATAGCTCTTGTTAATCCTAAACTTCATAGATCCTAACCTAATTCTAAGCTCAAATTTACATTTTAAATTCAAAAATTAATCATAAGCCCTGTAAAACAAATATCAAGAAAATACATACAGCAAATAACAGTTATATTTTAAAAACATACGGGCTTAGCATTAGTTTCTTGCCAAGCCCACCTATCCTATTAGGCTATGCTAAGTGACTATTCAGCGCCTACAAGCAAACAACATTTATGGATTTATTTATGATGGTAGTCCTTTTTAGCATAGCACCCTTGTAAAAGATAATGTTAATTCTAAAAGTAACGTCCTACCATCCAGACTAACATAAATCAATCCTAGTTATCCAATCTATAACTGCACTCCCCAAAATATAAAAAAGGTAATCCATGTTACAACATCACATAATAATATATAAAATCATAGAATAACCTAGCATAAGTCTAGGTTTTGTGACCTAAT
Source organism: Cymbidium sinense (assembly GCA_021442155.1). Classification (NCBI taxonomy): domain Eukaryota; kingdom Viridiplantae; phylum Streptophyta; class Magnoliopsida; order Asparagales; family Orchidaceae; genus Cymbidium; species Cymbidium sinense. The sequence goes on from CM038227.1 coordinate 76,790,045, forward strand.
GATCTAGTGTCTAAAGAATAGGAGTTTGTGTGTCAAGGCTTTGCTAAGCCTTCTTTTTAATTCAAGTTTCAATTTGAATTTTGAAGTTTATTTATTTTTACCTTTGGGTGGTTTTAATTCAAATGATTTCATGATTTACAATTTCATTTCCATTTTATTTACATTTTATGTTAAAGTAAGATTAGGTTTTCAAGAATGAAGAATACATTAGGTTCCACTTTGGGTGGAACCCTTTCTATTCAACATTCTAAGTCCTAATAGGATAAAGTCTTCATCATGAAATTCTAACTAAGATCCTTAAGTAACTTAATAAATCCTTTTGAGTTCATTTAGATGATTTAGATTTGAATTAAGTTTGTAATTTTCAATCTTTTAAAATTTAATTCTTCTTTTAATTCCTTTTGCTTTTATTTACTTTTATTTTTTTATTAATGTTCATATTTAATATTTATTTTTGTTTAATTCATATTCATTATATTAACACAATATTTTTAAATTAATATATTTTTTACTCTTTCATTTTGTTCAATAGTTTTGTTAAGTTTAATTTAGGGTAAATCATTTTGTTAGCTTTCACTTAACTTAATGTTTCATTATTTATATTTTTATGTTTCATTTAAATTATTTTCATTTTATTTATTTATTTAATTTTGGAATTCTTTTAGTTTACTTATTACATTTAGGTGTATGTATCTTATTCATTTATTCAATTCAAGTTAATTTCATTTATTTCATTTTTAGTGATGTTTATTAACTTATGTAAATTTACTTTCAATTTTAAGTTTCAATTTATATTTTTCAATTTTATAACCCATTTGCATCATTTTTAATTTATTGTTTGATCTATCTCATTTCAATTCATTTATTAATTTTCCTAATGCTTATTAATGAAATTATGTTAAGATGGTTAATTCCAAGTTATTTATTCATACATTATAGAATGGTTTAATTTATTTTAATTAATTTTAAAGAGAGTGATGATTATGTTATTCGAAAAGATCTTTTTATCACTTAGCATAATGTAATTTCCATTTTTCATTATGACCTAAGAAGTTTAAATAAGAGTCTTATTCATGTGCATTAAACTTGTCCTATGATGCTTTAGTTGTTTATGACATTTCAAGTTCAATTCAACTTACCCTAAAGTTCAATTATACTTAATCTTTCATACTTGCATTTTCCCCACTTTATTCCATAATCTAAATGGCTTTAATGTATTTATACGTTGATGGATTATAAAGTTTAGAGATTAAGGAACTTTGTTTGTCAATTTATTAGTGGGTTTATTATGATTTAATTGGTTATTACTCTTTGGAATATAATTGAATTCCATATTTTCACTTATCCATAACACTTAACTTACTTTCAATTTGCTTTGGAATTTTTATTTTAAGTGTTCAGATGTTAATTATGATGTTTTAAGTTTGTATTATGGGTTTTGTAATTTTTGTCATCTTTCTGATTTATTATTTTCTTTAAATTGACTTAGAGATTTGGAAATTCAAGAATTCCCAATCTAGAGGTCAATTGGCTTTGAAATTTTTATGGCAACTAGGGTTCCCTGCTAATTTAATTTTCCTAAAATTTCATCATAATCAGATGTACATTTTTGATTAATTAAAATTTTAATTATCTCATTGAAACCAAAATTAAGCCTGTTAGTGAAGATCATTTAGGGGTTTTACTTTTTCCTTGGTTCCCCTCTCAAATATGCATCCAATGAGAGTTTATTCATAATTTTTAGAGTTGTGATTTATTTATTATGATTTATTTAAGTTTAGGTTGATTGATTGAATTAATTAATTTAATTAAAAGTCAATTAAGTGATTTTATGATTCATTAAGTTTTAGTAGGTTTCAATGATCTATTTATGCTCATTGGGATGTGTATTAAGTTGATTTGATAAATTTTCATAATTCATTTTATTTAATATAAGTTTATTTCATAAAAATTAGGGTTTAAAGTTTGAAATTTCAAATATTAAGATTTATTCTTTAATAAATTATGAAAAATTTACCTAATGTGTATCTTAACATCAATTTTAAATCCCCAAAATTTTAAACCATTTTGATCAATAGTTTGGGATTAATTTAGGTTCCAAATTTTCATTCAAACCAAATTAAGGCCAAAATATCTTACATAATTTGGGAATTTTAATTTTAATGGTTTTCTCTCATCAAGAGGGATCTATAGAGCCCAAGTTTATAATTTTTGGATTTATATTTAATTTTCCATAATTTTAAATTTTTTTCCAATTTAACTTAATTTTTTTTAATTTGAAAAACCAAAATTTTTCAGTTTAAATGAGTCGGATCCACATGGATCCGACGTGGTGCCGCTTTCCATGCGATGTCGTGGCATTCATCCACATGTTGCCATGGCATTCATCCACGTGGGATCCATGTGGATCCCACATCAAAATAATGACGCATGTTGGTTAATTCCAGTCAATCTGATCAAAGTTTGAACAGCTCAAATGGATTCACAATTTTCCTTAAGGGTTTTAATCAAAAGATCCAACTAGATCTTAGTCAATTGTTCCTTTTATTAAGAAATAGATGATAGAGATTTCATCTCCTATGATGATGGAAGAACCCAAGAGCTGTTGACATTTCAAGATGATTTTTGACGATCCAACCATTCAAATCTCTCAATTTCAATTCCAAAATCATCTTTGAATGAAATCAAGTGGATTCATATGAAAGCTATAGAGGTGGAGTTTATGACATACCTCAATTTTGGTGATCTCCGATGGTGGGATTGACTTGAACACCTTTAGAATGATGTGACAAAGCTGTGTGAGGAATGAATTTGATTGCCTTCTCAAGGATTGGCTCCTGGACCAAGTCATTGATGGTTACCAATGACATTGGTCATTTTTTATCTTTCTGGTGGTGAGGGGATTGGGGCTAGGTTGCGATCGTCTTCATTTTAAGTAGGGAAGGTAATAAAAATGTCAATTTGTCTTCAGAGTGTGTCTATTAAATTTTTCCATTATAGGTTGAGCCTCTTATCCTTCCTTTCCCTTCCTTTGGTCAACCACAACTAATTGAGGTCCTTGGAGGTTACCTCCAAGGGTTCTCAATTGTTTAACAGCTATCCAAAGATTCAAGGAGGTAGAATGCTAAGGGGATGCGAGATTGGGAAAATTGGAATTGACTTTATGCAATCCCTCTATGCCATGGTATATTTCATCATTTTGGCTTAACTTAAACTTAATTACTTTGCTTAAGATTGGCTAGCAATCTCTCTTAGCCAATGCTAAGATGAATTTAGAAAGGTTTGCATAGGTTTAGTTTTAAATTGAATACATTTGGTGATTAATCTTAGCATTAGATTTAATTTAGGTTTCAAATTCTTTAATCATTATTAATTGGTTTTAGATTTTGTTTAACTCATCCTTTATTGTCCATTGAATTATTAGTAATTGACTTAACCCATGTCAAATGAGGGTTTAGTCCAATTCCAAGTCAACTTGATGCATTTTTCCTTAAATGGGTTAAGTTGGATTTGGTTGAGTCAAATGGCCAATTTTAACTTAATTAAGTTATGTTCACACACCAATTATGTTTAATCACATGTGTGAGATTATTTGGAGTGATTAGTTTCAAATTTATTTCAATTTGGACCCATTTACTCAAATCGAGCTTAATGGGTTAAGTTTGGGTTCATTTGGGTCAAATGGACAAATTGGCCAACTTGGATCCAATGATGGGTTGGTTTATGTTCAATAATCAATTTCAAATGATTTTGGACAATTGATTTGGGTTTATTTGAGTTTGATTTTGGTTTGAACCTGATAAGACCCTTATAGGGCCATTTAGGTCAAATGACCTAATTAGCTTAATTAAGGCCATATTTAACTTGTATTATTTTAATTTATGTTTAATATGTTCATATCATTATCAAAACCATTTAGAATGTTTTTACTTTAACAAATTTTTGTGGGTTGACCTTTAACTTGGCGGGACCCACATAAGTCAAACCTATGTTTGAAAGGTTGACCATTTTGACCTTAATTTGGGTTTAATTTTATTTTATTTTATTGATCTACTTTTTTTAGTTTATTTAGATTTATTTTGGTATAATTTCAATTCTTTGGGTTTATGTAATTTTCTAGCTTAATTAGGGTTATTAGGTTTAATTTCCTAAATTAAATTAATTTAAGCTTAATTAGATTTAGGTTTTAATTGGTATGTGTTTGATTTGAAAGTTCACTTTTGTTTGCGGTTTGGGTTGAGTTCACCTAAACCCATTAGGTTGTACTAAACCTAAGAAGGAATGCACTAGGTTAGCAAGTATAGTGCCCTATGTGCATAACTAGGAGATTCCTAATCTAGGATTATGTATCCTAATTACCAATTTTGGAAGAAATGTTAACCTTATCCAAAAATATGGTCAATAAATAAACCACCAATATGTGTAGTGGACTATCTAGAGTACACTGCACATATTGGTGTTGATCGAACTAGTCAACAATACATGCATAAGCTTGAAGGAGTTTCTAATTTTAGATTTGAGTTCAGATTTGTGTTTTGGTTTGATTGTTAAAGATAGGAAAAAATATGCCTAAATTTATTTTAATTTGAGATGATTTATTCCTAGAGATTCAAGTTATCTAAATTCTAAGAAGAATAAATATGTCATTAAGAGTCGATATAAAGAAAGACTTAATCTAAACATAGTTATGGTAGCTAGAGAAGATGTCTTCAAGAAACTTTCCTTGACTGTCACAGACTTGAATCCTATAGGTTTTTAATGGCTAAACTAAGAAGAAACCCCATGGACATATATCTTCTTACCTAAACTAGTCAAGGGGATAATTTTAATGACTAACCAGGCTAAGGAAGGGATCTATAAGTAGATCTTGAAAATTTCTTCTTTTCGGAAAGATGCCTACTAAGGGACTTAATATCACCTAGTTAACTATTAAGAAGAAGTATTCAATCTCTTTATGTCTTCTTGAATAGTTATAATGAGGAAGAGGGATCTTATTGACTTATTCATAAACCTCAGGATTTTGGCATTTAGGAAAGGGGTCTTCATGACTTATTCTTAAGCTAGGTAACCTATAGGGATGGGGTCTTCAGTGACTTATTCCATTCTTAGATTTCTTTCATTTGAAACTATAATATGGGTTGTAATGACTTAATGAAATTTAGCTAACATGAAGGGGCTTTCAATGGCTTAATTCTACCATGAATAGCTTAAATCAGGGAAATGAGCCCTAGTGATTAATCCTATTCCTCAATTTTTTGACTAATAGAGTAGGGGTCTTAGTAACTTTATCCTAATCTTGATAGTCTATATGATAAAGAAAGGGGTCTTAATGACTTTATCCTATCTTTATCATTTGACAATATGCCTTATATGGGGCTTACACCTACGCGATTAGCTATTAAGATGGGGACTTCATGTCCAATCCTCAATATTTTTGGTTAATCAAAGAGGGGTCTTCATGGCTTATTCCTAATTTAAATAGCCAATTTGATAGGGTAGGTGTCTTCAATGAGTTATTCCTAACCAATGAATAATGGATATGGTTTCCTGAAAGGCTTATTCTAAACCTATAGAAGACATGAGGAGGATGTCATGTAAGGCTTTATTCTAGCTCAAGGTTAGTGTAGGAAAAGTGCCCTAAAGAGGCTTACTCCTATCCTAAGGAGATTGCATTTAAGAAGACTATATAATATTTTAACAACCATTGCATAGAAAGAAATAACGTCAATTGAAAAAGTAGTAAAGAGAAATATAATTTTTATTGATAATTATTCTTTTAAAATAAAGTACAAATTACATATAGTTTTTCTTTAAGTAATTTCCATTGATTAGCAACATTGGACGTTCACCATTACAAGTAATCAACTGATAAGAACCTCTTTTATAGACTTTTCCCACTACGAATGGTCCTTTCCAAGTTCAATCAAATTTATTATCGATTCTACGATGAGCTAAGATTGGCCATTAAAGAACCAAGGCCAAGTATCTTACTAGAAAAGTTCTAGGATGGACCAACTTATCATGTGCTTGAATCATACATGCTTGGTACAGTTCAAGGTTTTAGTGTGCTTTCAAGCATCTTCCTTCAAGGCTTTCAAGTTCTTCCAATCAAATTTTATGATTTTAATAATTTGTAATATTATTATTATCTATTATTCTTAATGAAGATAGTTGTACTTCTAATAAAAGAATGGCTTCAGTTCCATAAACCAAAGCATATAGTGTAGATTGAGTTTATGTTATGTATGAGGTCTGGTAAGCCCATAAAGCTTCAACCAACTTTTCATGCCATTGGGGTTTGCTTTCATCGAGTACTTTTTTTAAAAATCTGTACTAAAGTTTTGTTGAATATTTCAGCCAATCCATTTTCCTTGGGATAATAGATGGTCAAATATCTCCATTCTATTTTTTGTCTAGCCACAAAATAATTTAATTTTGTGGACATGAATGACGAACCATTAAATGATTCAACAAAGAACAATAAATCAATATATAATATTTTCCTGAAAGAATTTTAATACATGATATGATTTTACGTCTTTCATTAGCATCACTTCAGCACATTTAGAAAAATAATCTTTTGCTGCTAATATAAAATGATGCCCTTTTGATGAAGGAGGATCAACTGCCCCTATGATGTTAGTATCCCTAACTCTCAAAGGGCCAAGAGGCAATCATAGGGTGCAATACATTAAGAGACTGATGTAAGACTTCACCATGTATCTAGCGTTGATGGTAAGAACGTACAATTTCCATGTAGTCATTTAACATCTTTGTCAAATATAATCCAAGTCTTTTGAATTTCAATTTCATTTTGGGTCCGGATTGATGAGCACCACACAATCCAAAATGTACCATGGTCACAATCTTAGAGGATTCTTGCTTATCTAAACAACATAGGCACATTTACTGAATGACCTACAGTATAATACATCATTAATTAATGCATAAGATAAGGAAGCCTCCCCTTACTTAGGTTGTCAATGAATGGCTACCTCTAATCCAATTCTTCTTGACCTTTGGTAAAAGTGGCTATCCTTTGCATTTCTACTTTTCTTTTCATGTAATCAAAATCTATGGAAGATAAAACTTATTGATTTTGAATCTCTATAAAAAATAGATTTTTTTTAGGCATATGATTTCATTGGCAAGCATAGCCAAAGCATCTGTTACAGAATTATCTCTATGAGATATTCTATTCATAGTTGCATATGAAATTTTCTTTGGTAGTTTCATCGTGTATCCATAATAACTAAAGAGCTTTGGATGTAAAACTTTATAGATTCTACTCACCTAGTTTATAACCAATTGAGAGTCTACAAAGATCTTTATATAGTTTTATATCCATAAGGACTGGTAGCTCTAATCTAGTGATAAGAGCCTCATATTCTGCTTCATTATTTGTGCAAGGCTCAACTTGATGATAAGAATATTGCATCATTCTTTTATCTGAGGTTATAAAAATTAATCAAATCCATGCCTTCCCTTTGAAAAATGAATTTAATTGTTTATTTTTCTTTGATGATGCTGCACCATCAAAATACAACTCTCAAATGGAATTAGGTTCACCTTCTAATGTCATTATTTGCTCATCTAGAAGATCATAATTTAAAGGGGAACTCTCAGGTATGGGATATGCTACTAAGAAATCAATTACGACTTCTCCTTTTATAGCACGAAGAGGAATGTAATGATCTCAAATTGTAATAGAATCATCGACCAATCTGCTAGGCATCCAAACAACATTGGGCGGGTCATAAGATATTGTAATATACTCATTCTTGAGATTAAATTAACTCTATAAGCAAGCATATAATGTTTTAGTTTCTAAGTGGCAAAGATTAAGGCTAAATAATGGTTCTCAATAGGTGGATAATTCATTTTTACCAGGATGAATCTACGGCTTAGGTAGTAAAGAAAAATTATTTTCCATATTCATTTACTTGAGCTAATAAAACTGCAAGTGATTCAACTAAAGCCGCAGTGTATATAATCAATTGCTTTCCTAGAATTAGAGTAACTAAAATAAGAGGATTCATCAAGTATTGTTTCAGGATTTCAAATGCATTTTATCATTTTTCATCCCAAATGAATTTAGAATCCTTCTTTATTAATGCTACGAATGGTTGACATCTTCCTTATAAGTTCAATATGAATCTCCTTAATATGCAACTCTTCCTTAGAATGATCTTAATTGTATAAGACTTCTAGGTGGCATCACTACAAACCCTAAGAATTTTCCTAAAGTTACACTGAAAGCACACTCCAGGTTATAGCAATGCAATCATTCAAAAATGTTTTGTAAATCATATAAATGATTTTCTTTTAATTTTATTTCGATGACTAAATCTTTGATATAACCCTCAACTTAATTGTGAATCAAGTCATCAAATAATCTAGTCATGGCTCTCTGATATGTAACCGTGGAATTTTTAAGATCAAATGGCATGACCGTGTAATAGAATATCCCTATCAGAGTTATGAAAACCATATGTTTTTTATCTTCTAGAGACATCTTAATCTGGTTATACCCAAATGATCCATCCATTAATGAAATGATCTCATGCGAAGAGGCTATGTCCACCATAAATTTTGGTATTGGCAAGAGGAACACATCTTTAGGACAAGCTTTATTTAAGTCTTTAAGGTCAATGCAAATGCATATTTGACCATTCATTTTCTTTATGAGGACTATGTTGGCTAGCCAATCAGGGTACTATTCTTCTCACACAAAGCCAACTTCAATTAGTTTCTTAGCCTTAACAGTCACTTGCTATTCAATTTTGAGCCATATTTTCCTAGAAGTTTGCTTTACTGGAATTACATCAGGTTTATTCACTAATTTGTGCACAATAACTTTCGTAGATAAACCTACCATTTCATCATAGCACCGAGCAAAGCAATTTTTATATTCAAGAAGTAAAGTGATTAACTTTTTAGAATCTTTTGGACTTAGCAAAGTACTAATAAAAGTTATATTTGGGTCTTCAGTAGTTCCTAGGTTAACCTCCTTTAACTCATCAATAATAGACTTGATTTCTTCTTCAAACTTAGGAGGAGCATTTTGAAGTAATGCAATCATCAAATTCATTTATTATTTTAAGGCATAATTCCTCTAAAGGGTTAGATAGAATTTCAAATATATGATCTGATTCCATATGATTGCTTATCATCAAATGATGTTCTACATCATCTAGTAGTCCAACAATACCAAACCCAATGTCGACTTTGGAATTTGGATTTTTATGTTTAGTATTCCGCAAACTTTCTATGCATTGCGATGTATCTCTAGGCTAAGTATTTGCAATTAACCCATGTTTCACAGTGTTTTTAACACACTCGAAGTACCAGTCAAAAGGAAGTTCTATTATTTCATTTGATAGTGGATCTTCAAGGTTTACATCTACTTCTGAGCTTGAAGGTTTGGGTACAATGTAAAATTTTGATAACTTCCCCACTTCTCCTGACCAGTTAGGGGAAACTTTGACTTCTAATTGAGATACTTTATTTTGAACAAAGGGTGTTAAATTCAAAGTGTCCACATATTTCTTTATATTTTTAAATATGGAGATCCCATGTACCTTTAACGCCCTGATTTGTTCTTCTTCACTGTCTGGTTCTAGTGTAATCTCAAATTTTATCGAGGCATCTTTTTTTTTTTGGAATCCTCAATAAAGATAGATTCCAAATCAATCTGTATTATTGGGTTCTTTTTCTTTTTTGTTTTTCCTCCTTAGACATATAATAAGTCATGTCTTCATAAAGTTTAATTTCATGAACATAGAATGGTTATATATCTCCTTTTATAGTAGTGTATTCTACTCTGTCCCTAGTGGACCTAATACATTGTGGAGTGAAGATGGAACCATTCTATACTCATGAATCCAAGGTCTGTCTAAGAGGGCATTGAAAGATGTCTCTAAGTCTATGATGTGGAATTTAGCTTCAATTTTCAATCCTTTTATTTCTAATAATAGAGTGATTGAACTTAAAGCTTTCTCTCGAGTTTCATTGAAACCTCTCAGTAGTGTTTTGTCTGAATTGTGTCTTTAGGTATCTACTTTTAGGAATGATAATGTTTTAGAGTTTGTCATATTAACTGATGCATCAGGGTCTACCAGAAATCTTGACAACTTGATGTTTTCTATTTTAACAGAAATGTAAAGGGGATGGTTATGATCAGTATTCCCCAATAGAGAAAGTAACTCTAGGGATCTCTTTGAAGTTGCAAGCCTCATCTAAGGAAGTTGCTGCTAGCTGGGTCAAACATATCTCTGGTTCAAGTAATGCCTATACCAATGACTTATCTTTTCTTTCGAGATAACATAAGCTTCGTAAATGATCAACATAACAAAAAGTTTCTTGAGATGGCCTAAAATGTTGTAGTCAACCTTGGGAGCATTTAATTCGACTATTGCTTCTTTTGGAAAAGGTTCTACATTTGAACTTTGATCCATAATTTGCTTCCTTTTGCCTTTAGGAGAAGGCAAGCAAGGTGGTAAAACTCTTCCTCTATGGAGATTGACTTCAGTAATATCTTCAAGGGTTGTGTCAACCTGATCCTTATCATTAATATCCTTCTCTAGATATTGATCATAACCTAATAATTCTATCTCTATGCTAAAATAATTGCCTTGTAAGTCTTCCATATAACTATCAATATCTGATCCTAGTTCATAAAACACATCATGAGAATTTTCTTTTTTATCTTTTTTTTTTAATATTTTCATAAATGGAAAAAATGTAAGAAACACCTTTGGAGACAGACTTTTTATTTATATTTTTTGAAATGAGTACAAAATGATAAAAGAATGTAAAGCTGAGCCTTTCCATCTTTATCATATAGAACTCTATCATATGCAACATGTGTCCCTACCTCACCACTCTCTCTAGTCATCAATGAAGCTGAAGATGCTGAATCTGGTAGAGGTGGAACTTGTTCTCTAGCCTCCAATGGATCAATCTGGATGATCTTCCTCTAGGTATTCATTGAATAATGTATGGAATTTTAAAATTTTTTATGAAATAATTTTTAGAAGAATAGGATAAATCTATATCTTATTCATCTGAAGAAAGAGTATTGGAAAAATTAGTGTCACCTGTGTTAACCTTAATGGACCCTTGTCTAAGGTCCACAAGGTATTCCTTTGGTATGATCACCAGGCCCTTATTGTAAATTTTTTCAAGGCAGCCTTTAAATGTGAAGCAATCTTTAATAGTTGCCCTAACATCTAGTGGTATGGATAGTAGTTAGGGTCATTTACATTTCTAACTTCCTCTGGACTTTTTGGGTCATGCAGTTTAAAATCTGGCATCTTTTTTAAATTTTTGAAGATCTTCCGCACCACCTCTTTTTGGAAAGAATATGTGTGGTTCATTCTTTCAAAAAAGGGCAGGTTGAAACCTTCTTAGGGGAAGATGATTTGTACTACAGTGGTGGCCTAAAGAATAACGGTCGCTCCGACTGTATTTGAATCGGAGCCTTTCCCCTGTCCACTACAAAGACATTGCATGCTTTCTTTTCTAAAAGCTTCCTAAGTTCTCACTATTCTATAGAAGAGTGATCTTTATGAAATTCATTCTAAGGGCTTCTTCCATCATGCTAGAGGCTTTATTTAGGAATTTTTCAAAAGTTTTAATCGTAAAGACTTTCAACAAGAAGGCGACGGGACCGTGGATGTTTTTGAGGAGAATCTCAAAAGCATGCTATTCTTGTAGTTGGGGCTCACATGTGAGACTATAAATTCCCCATCTCAAGATATAATTCACTAAAGACTCACCAAGCTTTTGTTTTCTACCACTAGGTCACTTACGTTGATGTGGTGTTGAGTTCTAGTGAAACTTTTTATTAACATGTCTTCTAGTTCAATGAAAGTATGCACTAAACCATTAGGCAGATATGTATACCAATTGAAAGTAACTCCATTCAACCTACTAAAAAACTATCTAAATAATAAAACATCTCTTCCGCTAGTATTACAATAGCTTACGCAGAAGTGTGCTAAATGTTTGTCTGAGATTTCTAGTCCCGCCAAATACTTTGAAGGTGGGAGGCATAAAATATATAGGATAGGGAATGGAATCATATTCCTTAGGGTAGGGTCTACCATTTGGAACTAAGGTTGTGCCTCATGATTGTTTTAGGGCTTCTCTAACCTATTGTTCCACAAATGACTTTAGTTCAGTTACAGAGGGTATATCATCTATAGGATTTTATTCTTGACTATACTCCTCTAAACCAAAACCTCAAATCATCAATGGGACATGCTAATTTGGGTTGTTCAATGTGATGAGGATGTGAAGAGGAGGGGGTCATGCTCTGAAGTGATTGCATAGTAAGAATCATTTCCTTCATCCTCTTCTCCAATAAAGCAATCTGATCATCTTTCTTTTATAATTGAAGGATCAATTGCTAAGTGGGATCCATTACAAGATTTTATTTTGATTCATTCTATTCTTTCTTTGATGATTTAGTATCTTCCATGTAGATATAAGCTATAGGCAGTCCTAAATCATCATCTAATAGATCATCGTACTCTAGATCATAATATTCTAGCATTCTTTTTCTTTTCTCATTTTCTTCTTCCTCTTTTATAATGATTTCTATTTCTTCTTTTGATAGATGAAATGGTGTGCCACTATTATTGAGAATGATATCAGACTCATCACTTATATCCTCGATCTTATTTCAAACTCTTTACCTTTTGTGACCCCATGGGCAGTAGGGACATCCTCAAAGGTGGCTCCCAAACCAAGGTGTCACTCATCAGTAATCTCTCTAATGTAAAGAGACGGATGAAGAGAATTAATTTCCTTACTAAAAACATAAGATGATGACATCCCTTTAGCTTGAGGCCTAGATGAAGATGATGGAGGCCTATCTAGAATAGACCTAATTGTAAGTACTATGTCTAAAGATGATGGTGGTGAAAGCATTCTAGGCTCAGGGGCTAGTGGAACCTTCCTAACATAAACTTTCTTGTTTCCTTTTCTAAGAAGGATTCTATCTCTCCCTTGACTAACTAACTAATCTCTATTCCAAGTCAATGATTTTCCAGGGTGATGATATTGCTCTGGTATAATAGGCACATGATAAAAAGACTTTCTTCTAATAGAAATGGTCGCCTTTCCCTTCTCTTTGTAATGGGAAGTGATGGGTCTTCTTAAGATTTCTTTTTCTAGACTTTTTGATGCATGATCCTTCATATCCCTAAATAACTCCTCTTTAGTGTAAGAGGAGGGTCTAGGGATCCTATGGAGGATTTGATGGCTTACTATGTTTCTCTTTATTCAACATTTTTAAACTTTTTCTTTCTTCATTAATGAAAGGGAAAGGTGGAGAACTCACAATCCTGGATACATCTTCCTCTCCCTTGGTTGCAGAATGATGGTGATATTTGCTTCCACCTAAGAGAGGGGAAGTATCATAGAGGGTATAGTCATCCCTCACCCTAGCCAGTTCTATGTCAAGCCTTTCTTTCTTATTTTTTTCCCTGAGGGCTATCCTTCTAAGTATTTTACCCCTAATTTTTTTTTTTTACTTTTAAACATCTTAGAGGGCTTAGAAGTGGAATATACCTTAAAGGTACTAGAAAGGAAAAGAGCAGGCAATGCCTCTAGAGAGGGTAGGTTAACTTTATTTTGAGCAGGGCCCATCTAAACCTGCTTACTAACCTGGGAAATAACTTTTCTGCCTTCAGCAGGGATAGAAGGAGACATTCTAGAGAACTCCAAAATGGGATGTTTATTTTTAATAGCCGCTTCAACAACAATAGCTAGTGTCACTCCATTTATAGTGATTTTTAAGTTTTTAAAGCTTGCTCCAAACTTAAAGACAAAGCCATCATCAAGGTTGCTATTATCCCTGGAGAAGCCAATCCCAGAGGTAGCAGCAAAAATTAATTTTCCAACTATTGTATGTTTATAAAAATAAATAAATTTTAAATGAAGATTAATGAACAATAACCAATATGGGGTAAAAAAAGGTTTTAGACCCATTATGAAATTTTAGCTAATTTTGTTCACCATATGAACACTTTTACACCACTTATGCCAAAATTAGAAGTCTACTCGAGATACTTGAAATGAGGCAACCCATGGCTGCTAATCAGATTCTCTAGACATTATAGCTATGTCCCTCAGATGTTGGTAGGCTGGAATAACGTAATCCCAAGATGACAAAACCATGGGATCTTGATCATGATTACACTTTATTTCCTTTTTGGTGGTCATCTGAACCACACTATACCTTTGAGAAACTAATGCATGTTAGATAAATATGAATGTTTCCAGCCTTAATCAAGAGTGCTCTCTTACTATGGTAAGAGGGTAATTAACTATGGAGGCTTGTATCTGTAGGAAGTAGAACCCATATCTAAATAAACCATACTGTGATGTTTGGAGAAAACTGGTTGAATATATGTCAATCTACCTCATAAAAAAGCATATAATCACCAATCTACCAAAGATGGTGGAGCGCATCCTTAAAGGTATTTTTTCTTAGTGATTAGATTTCTAGTGACTCTACTTGGGATTTCTTCTCTTTCCATCGCTGGTTGGAAAACTAAAATAATCGGTGTCCTATGAATATCTTGGATTGTATTCCTTAAATTCCTTAATTTTAATAGAACCTAACTCTAGATTTACCCTCAGGCTCAAAATCATCTATGGCGAACTCAACCAATATAATGACCGTCAGATTAGGGGAGGGATCCACTATTAGATTCCCCTAAGCTATAAATAACACTAGTTCTATTGGAGCCACTATCTAGTTCGAAATAACCTCTAAGGTTGTCTTGTTTCTGTTGGGTGGGCCATTGAATGAATTTATACCTAAGGTAGACAACAAAGGAAATAGGTCAATCCTGAATGAGCCCAAGCCTGACACAACCTCAAAGAGAATATCTCTCTTTGATAGGTTATCAAAGACAACCCCGCATGCTAAAGATAAAATGATTGTCAAGCCCAAATTAAAATCTATCATAGTCAACCCACTTAGCATCGCTTTCAAGGAATAGAGCCCATCACAAACTACTATCCAAGCTCCGAGTGTCAAAAATGACCATGAAGCATCTTCTTCGGGTACTAAGATGTCCAAAAGAACTTAAAGGAAATACAATATCTTCTATAGAGCTGTCAAACTACCTATTCATTCTGAGCAGGAATCTTAGCCATAAGTACAAGTCAACATACTTACAGGTAATAACTTTTACCTATTGAAATGGATAAAAAAACAACTCTGAAAAAGTCATAAAGAAATCTTTCTAGGACAAATCTATAATTCCCATATCTCAGAATCAGTCACGACAAAGAGAAACTATTTCTTCCCAAATTTACAAGATCCTAAAGACTATCAAGAATAGAGGAAGTCAAAAAAAGGATCAAGAAGTTGGTAAGCTAGGTCACCAAACTAACAAATGCCAACTTCAAAAGGAGTGGAAATATGAAAAAGTATCATCTTACCCATCTTGAGCAGAAATCAAGATAAAAAAATTGATTATTGGTGAGCACCAATAATAAGCCATCCAATCCAAAACAAACAAACAACCAGTTATTGGAAAGTTTTGACAATAATATCAAAGAAAACCATATCACCCAAGCCATTATAACCCAGTCGGTTAGCACTAGGGTATGACATCTAGGACTCATTATCAAAGATCCATCACTGGGACATCCCGACTGATATGGAGGGCCAAAGGATTGAAAGATTTCAAAGATGATAGAGCTAAGCATGGATCAGCTCCCCTAGATAATTAAGAAGTTGGCCCTCCTATGATCAGCTGAACACGTCTATCTGAAAAGGATTGGCCAATGGACGATGACATGGATGATCAACTTTTTTGGGAAGATGAAGATCTCCCAACCAATGAAGAACTGTAAAGTTTAGATCTTTAAAATAAAGAAGATGTCGATCACATGGAGGTCGAGGTCATTCATATGGTTGACATTCACCTATGAAATAAATGTGTAGTGTTCATACATCAAAGTGAGGTAGATCAATAAGAAAACTTAAGACACCGAGAGCCTAGAGGTGAGGCTTAAGTAGAATTAAAAGTAACTAAAGAACTCATGGATATTGTAGCAAGTCTGCTACAATAGATGGATTCCCAACTCCAAAGGAGAGACTAAGTAATCAATCATTTGAACAACTACCTTATTGAAATCAGTAGGAAGATGAAGAACTTATTTGGATAGCTTAATCTTATAGCAACAATGACATAGTAGATACCTCCAAATAATCCACTATAGATAAGTAATCTAGCAAAGAATGAAGGTGTATAAAATGCACCACACAATTTACCATCAGTTATTATGGGAAAAGTTTATGATACCACATAGAGTTTATGAATTTCTTTTTTGGATGATCAAATGCATTATTAAGAATTAAACATATTATCTCAGAAAATAAATATGTTATTCTATAATGGATTCGATCATTTAATAAAAGACTCCTAAGCCTAATGGATCTTTTATGTACCAAAGAGTTTTTTGCTGAATTATATGTGAAGTAGAACTGGGTTTATTTTCAACTAGGTTCATGGTTCCCTATAAGGGCAAGCCCCAATACTTAATAGCATCTCAAAAGAAGGGTCTCTTCCTAAGAATACTCTCGATTAAAAAAATAAGTTATTATTTCTATGGATTTCGAAGCTTGTTTTCAAAGGAATGATATTTAAAATTTTAATTGGAAATGATCCAAAGTGAAAAGAGTTCTTTTAAAATGCTAAGCAAAATAAAGTAAAATATTTTTGTTGATACTTGGATGCCAAATATGCATTTCAACTATCCTATCATTAGGGTTTAAATTTTGGAATTTAATTTAAATTTAGAGTTGACATTTTCATAGAAATCTAGGGCTTAGATTCTAGAAACACAATACTATGGAAATGCATAGGGTTGAAGACTTACTCCAAGGAGGATGTTTTAGAATATAAGTCTATAAGTGCTTCTGACATAATTCAGTTGTTCAACCTAATTTAATTTTAAGAATGATCGATCATTCCTATCACTTGAGAGAATAAACTTATCTCTGACTTTTTGGTCTTATAATCAGTCTAGAAGGTCTCTTAACTAACACCACCTAAGTGCATTTTAAATCCATGATGCTAAGTCTCACGTATGCAAGATGGCTAGGCTAATATCTTTTAGGAAAGGGATCTAAGAATCCTTAACCTACTTCCTAATCATTAGGATCATGTACTAACTAATGAACATTTTTTAGCTTTTAAAAGTTTTGACTCATGATTCATTTAAGGTATTGGGTGTGAATTTTTATTCTTGAATGCCATATAATTTGAATTAGTTATGGGCCAAATCAATAAGAGAAAGGCATACTTCCCCAAGAAAGAGGTCATCCTCTTAGGCCAGATGCCCCTTATGTGCAATGGGTGAAGTGCCCTATTCAAAAGTTGAAAGTAATATGATTGGATGATTTTAGAAAGCTAATTATTTCTAATTTATTTTAGGTTATCTCCAGGGCTTTAATTTATATGAGATTTCAAGTTTCTTTATTTTTATGTTTGAGTTATTTAGATTTAAATTAGCTAGAAAAATTAATTTTCTTTATGAACCAACGTCCAGGCATTCATCACAGAAAGCACAACACAGAAAGAAACCTAGAAAAGAAAGTTGATTATGTTATGCTCACAAAATAAATCAAGCCATTTTAATTTAAAGAAAGGCTGATGTGGCCAAATATTATTGTACATACTAGAAGAAAGAGCAAATGGGTAGTTGAGATCTGTCTTTATATAGCTTGACCTAGAACTACAAGTTTAGATCTATGGGTCTTCTTTCCAGGATCATCTCCATCTTTAGGGACCTCCATTGGGCTTCATAGGGGACCTCTACACCCAAATTTTAAGCTCAAGGTTAAATTTTAAATTAAAAAATAAATCTTAATCCTCATAAGATAAATGTCAGGAAAATACAAACATCACACAACAATTATATTTTACAAGGCTTAGCATTTGTATCTTGCCAAGCCCACCTGTCCTATTGGGCTATGCTAAAGAACTATTCAACACCTATAAGCAAACAACATTTATGGGATTATTTATGAAGGTAGACCATTTTAGCACAACCCCCTATAGAAGATAATGTTAATTCTAAAAATAATGCCCTAACACCCAAACTAACGTCAATCAATATTGGCAATCCAGTCTACAATAAAACACCCAAAAAATAATAAAATGGCATTCCATATCACAACTTCATAGAATTATATAGAAAATTACAACATGACCTAACCTAAGTCTAGGGTGTGTGTCCTAATGATTTAGTGTGTGAAGAATCGGGGTTTGCGTGGCAAGGCTTTGCTAGGCCTTCTTTTTAATTCAAGTTCCAATTTGAATTTTGAAGTTTGTTTATTTTACATTTGGGTAGTTTCCATTCAAATGATTTAATGATTTGCAATTTCATTTCCATTTTAGGTACATTTTATGTTTAAGTGAGATTAGGTTTTCAATAATGAAGAATACAATAGGTTCCAATTTGGGTGGAACCCATTCTATTCAACATCATAAGTCCTAATAGGATAAAGTCTTCATCCTAAGATAAACATTCATTCTAAAAGTCTAACTAAGATTATTAAGTATCTTAATTAATCTTTTTGGGTTCATTTAGATGATTTTGATTTGAATTAAGTTTGTGAATTTTATTCTTTTAATATTTTATTCTCTTTTAATTCCTTTTACTTTTATTTAGTTTCATTCTTTTCATTAATGTTCATATTTAATATTTATTTTTATTTAACTTGTATTAATTATATTAACTAGATATTTTTAAGTTAATATATTTTTCACTCTTTCATTTTGTTCATTAGTTTTTTTATGTTTAATTTAGGGTAAATCTTTATGCTCGCTTTCATTTAACTTAATGTTTCATCTTTTATATTTTTATGTTTCATATAAATTAATTTTGTTTCAATTTTTTATTTTATTTTGTAATGCATTTAGTTTACTTATTACATTTAAGTGTATGTATCTTATTCATTTATTCAATTTGAGTTAATTTCATTTATTCATTTTCAGTGACGTTTATTAACTTAAGAAAATTTACATTCAATTTTAAGTTTCAATTTATTATGTTTCAAATTTATAACCCATTTGCATCATTTTTTAATTTATTGTTTGATATTTCTTATTTCAATTCATTTGTTAATTTTACTAATGCTTATTAATGAAATTAGGTTAAGATGGTTATTTCAAAGTTATATATTCATACATTATAGAGCGATTTAATTCATTTTAATTAATTTTAAAGAGAGTGGTGATTATGTTATTTGAAAAGAACTTTTTATCACTTAGCATAATGTAATTTCCCTTATTCATTATGTCCTAAGAAGTTTAAAGAAGAGTTATTTTCATTTGTATTAAACTTGGCCTATGTTACTTTAGCTCTTTATGTCATTTCTTGTTCAATTCAACTTACCCTAAAGTTCAATTATACTTAATCTTTCATGCTTACATTTGTGCCACTTTATTCCTTAATCTAAATGGCTCTAATGTATTTATGTGTTGATGGCTTATAAAGTTCAAAGATTAATGAACTTTATATGTCAATTTATTAATGGGTTTATTAAGATTTAATTTTTTATTAGTCTTTGGAATATAATTAAATTCCATTTTCTTTACTTATCCATAACCTTTAACTTAAGATTCATTAAGTTCATTTGCTTTTAGTTTACTTGGGTATTTTTATTTAAGTGTTCTAATGTCAATTACGATGTTTTAAGTTTGTATTATAGGTTTTGTAATTTTTGTATTTATTTATTTATTATTTTCTTTAAATTGACCTAGAGACTTGGAATTCAAGAATTCTCAATCTATAGGTTAATTGGGTTTGAAATTTTTATGGCAAGTGGGGTTCCTTGCCAATTTAATTTTTCTAAAAATTTAACCTTAATCATATGTATAGTTTGGGATTAATTAATATTTTAATTATTTCATTGAAACCTAAATTATGCGTCCAAAGAGGGTTTAATTTTCCTGATTCCCTCTAGAATATGCATCCAAAGAGGGTTTATTCATAATTTTTGGGTTTCTAGTTGATTTACTATGATTTATTTAAATTTAGGCTGATTAATTAAATTAATCAATTCAATTAAAGGCTAAATTAAGTGATTTTATGATTCACTTAGTTTTAGTGGGTTTCAAATGTTCATTGGGATCTATTATGAGGTTTTAAGTTGATTTGATCATTTTTCATAATTTATTTTATTTAATATTAATTTATTTTAAGAAAATTAGGGTTTAAAGTTTGAAATTTCAAGTATTAAGATTTATTATTCAATAAATTATGAAAAAAAATTCTAATGTGTATCATAACATCAATTTTAACTGCCAAAGTTTCAAATCATTTTGATCAATGGTTTGGGATTAATTTAGGTTTGAAATTTTTCATTCAAAACCAAATTAAGGCCAAAATATCCCACATAATTTGTGGATTTTAATTTTAATGGATTCCTCTCATCAAGAGGGATCCATAGAGCCCAAGTTTATAATTTTTGAATTTATTTAATATTCTGTGATTTTTAAATTTTTTTTGGCAATTTTCATTACTTTTTTAATTTGAAAAACCTGAATTTTCAGTTTAAACACGTCATATTCACATGGATCTGATGTTGCGCTGCTTTCTGCGTGGCGTTGTTGCATTCATCCACACATGATCCACGTGGATCTCACATCAAAATGATGATGCACGTGGTTCAGGATCGTTCGATCAAAGATCAGATAACTCTAATCGATCCATGATTTTTCTTAAGGGTTTTAATCAAATGATCAAGCTAGATCTTAGCCAACCCTTTGTTATAAAAGAAATGAATGGTGAAGATTTTATCTCTTACATCAAAGACGAAAGCTAAGCTGCCATTTCAAGATGATTTTTTGGAGGAAGGAATTGGATTCCCTCCTCATGGATTTGCTCTTAGACTATGTCACAGACAGTTTCTGGTGATGTCTGTAATTTTCTATTTTCTTGATGGCAAGGGGATCGGAGCAAGGTCGCAATCATCTTCATTTTAGGTGGGGAAGGTAAAAAAAATGTCAGTTTGGCCTGAGAGTGTGTTTATTAGATTTTTCAATTTGAGGCTAAGCCACCTATCCTTCCTTTCTCTTCCTTCGGTCAGCCACAGCTAACTGAGGTCCTTGGAGGCTAGCTCCAAGGGTCCTAGCTCTTTAATAGTTGTCCAAAGCTTTAAGGAGGTGGAATGCTAAGGGAATGAAGGATTGGGTAAATTGGATTTGGCTTCATGCAATTTCCCTTTTCCATGGTATATTTCATCATTCTGGCTTGACTTAGACTTAATTTTTTTGCTTAAGATTGGCTAGAAATCTTTTTAAACCCATGCTAGGATGAATTTAGATCGGTTTGCATAGGTTTTGTTTCAATTTGAATCCATTTGGTGATTAATCTTAGCATTAGATTTATTTTTGGTTTCAAATTCTTTAATCATTATTAATTGGTTTTATATTTTATTTAAATCATTCTTCATTGTCCATTGGATGATTAGAATTTGACATAACCCATGCCACATGAGGGTTTAATCCAATTCCAAGTCAACTTGACCCATTTTTCCTTAAATGGGATAAGTTTGATTTAGTTAGGTCAAATGGCCAAATTTAACTCAATTAAGTTATGTTAACACTCCAATTATGTTTAATCACATGTGTAAGATGATTTAAAGTGATTAATTTCAATTTTATTTTAATTTGGACCTATTTAACCCAAATTTGGCTTAATGTGAAGTTTGGGTTCGTTTGGGTTAAATGATCAAATTGGCCAAATTGGTCCCAATGATGGGATGGTTTATGTCACTTATCATTTTCAAATAATTTTGGATAATTTCTTTGGGTTGATTTGATTTTGATTTGGGTTTGAACCTAATAAGACCCATTTAGGTTAAATGACTTAATTAGCCTAATTAAGACCATATTGGACTTGTATTCTTCTAAATTCATGTTTAAATATGTTAATATCTTCATCAAAACCATTTGTAATAATTTTATTTGGTTAAATTTTAGTGGGTTGACCGTTAACTTGGTGGGACTCACATAAGTCAAACCTATGTTTGAAAGGTTGACCATTTTAACTTTGATTTTGGTTGAATTTTTTTTCTAATTAATCTGGTTTTGTTTTAGTTTATTTGAATTTATTTTAGCTAAATTTGTATTCTTTGGGTTTATATTATTTTCAAGCTTAATGAGGTTATTAGGTTTGATTTCCTAAATTAACTTAACTTAGGCTTAATTGAATTTAGGTTCTAATTGTTATGTGTTTGATTTGAAAGTTCACTTTTGTTTGAGGTTTGGGTTGAGTTCTCCTAAACCCATTAGGTTGAACTAAACCCAAGAAGGAATGCAGTAGGTTAGCAAGTATAGTGCCCTATGTGCATAACTAGGAGATTCCTAATCTAGGATTATGTTTCCTAATTACTTATTTTAGAAGAAATATTAACCTCATCCAAAAATGAGGTCAACAACTACAGCACAGTGACAAGAACTTCCAATTATAGCCATACCGAACCCTCATTAGAAATGTGTTGTTATCACCAAATCCCAAGAAGAAGATCTCATTAGCCAAAAAGTTAAAGCAGTGATAGCCTCAAAAACTGTTAAGCAACTAGTAGAAAAATGACAACCATATCTAGTTGTGTATGATCAAGTGCAATATCCTAAGGGATACGAAGTGGCAAAGTTCAATATGTTCTAAGGCACAAAAACTTTTCAACAATATTTAGCTCAATTTAGAGCATCATGCAAACATACTAGTGGAAATGACAATTTGTTGCTATGCTAATTTATCAACAGTCTCACCCATATGGCCTTCAAATGGTATGTTGAGTTGCCTAATGATTCAGTAAAAATATCCGCTAAGCTAGAGGCTCTCTTCATCAAAATACTTGTAGGTGTAACAAAAAAATAATAATTGCAGATCTCACCTTGGAAAAAGGGAGAAATGATGAAAGTGTCACTAAATATATCACTAGAAGGAGGAACCCATGCATGAGATGTGATCAGTAGCTCATAGAAATGCATGCAGTGGAACTCCTCTTAGGAAATATTGATGATTAAATGGCCCCATACCTTGCCATTGCTACAATCAATACATTCCAAGAATTATTAGACTGTGTAGCTAAGTTTGAAATGTTGACAAAATAAAAAGGGATTAATTTGGCCTATAATAATAACTCCATGGGAAGAGGAAAGTAGCCTAAGCTACAAGAGTCCAAAATGAACTATGTGAATACAACATTCACATTTATAGTAGACAAAAGGGAAATAGTGGAGCATCAACTTAGCAACTAGTCATAAAGCCAACAGAGGAACAAAAAAAAGAGTACCAACCCTCCAAGAAAAGATGGCTAAGCAGTACTCATTTAAGAGAGAATGTGTTGCTAAGATTTTTAAACATGCCCAAAGTTAAAATTATAGCTTCCAGAGCTGCATCGACTAAATCAAGTAGACAAGTTTGATGATCCCAACTATAGTCCCTTTCAAAGGCTTATAAGTCACACGATTGAGGGTTGTTTTATTTTCAAAGACTAGGTTGTGAAAAGCTATCACAATGAAGAACTTACCTTGTCATATAGTGTCCTAGTAAATCATGAAAAAAAAAAAAAGATAAGTGTTGTTATGGCATAGCCAAATCCTAATCCACAAAATGAGAAGGCATAGTTAATCAAAAGTCAAGACACAGATAAAGACAAGAAAAAACTCCACAAGTACAAGTAGAAGAGGGAGGTGGATGGAAAACTTTAATCTCAAAGAATACTAAAAGAATGATGAATATTGTTTAGCTATAGAGATCATTCAGTGGAGGAATTCCCTAGAACCTGAAATCAATCCTAGGATACTTCTAAATAGGGGGCAATGTTTATACAAAATAAACGAACAGATGAAAAATAATAAGCCTTCTGTGCTAAAGCCTTGTAAGTCAAGAAAAAATTAGAAAGCTAAAAAATGAAAAAATTGAGACACAAAAAATGATAAATTTTCTAGAGGAGTACGAACAACTTCCTCAAAGACCAGTTAGGTTGGAGAAATATATGCACCATTTATAACTCCACATAAAAGAGCCTGAAGAAGAAGTTGTAAGAGAAACATGTCAAATGATAAATTTGGTTATAACTTCAACTAATTTAGAGGAAGAGTTATGCTTTTGCAAAGAAAATCCTATCAAACAAAAAATAAGCCATCCACTAAGAGACTACGCCCTAAATCAAATAGTTAGTTTGAGAGTCATGAAGACTCTAGGAACTCCAAAGAGTTGCAGAGCTTAGAAACTTTTTTTGATGATAAAATCTAGGCAGAAGAAGTAATACATGTGTAATTAAGGAGTGGAAAGAAGATTCCTCCACCTCGACAATAGAAATCCAAGAAAATAGACAAAGAAATTCAAATTAATGAGGATGCCTTACTCTACCATCGGTTAAACCCCAAAAGTCTACCAAAATAGGAGTATACTATAACATTCTGGCACACTTACGCAAGCTTCTTGTTCTATTAAGTATATATGATGCTCTCATGCAATCCCATGATATAAGAGAGACCTTAATAAAAGCCTTGCAATGTCCATAACAATATGAAGCATTCTTCACTGAAGAGAGGATGAAAGAAGATCTTACCTTTCAAAATCTTGTAAATATCACCTTCAATGATAATGACTTGCAACTCAGTACAACTAAACACAATCAACCTCTCCATGTTATGGATGAAATTAATTCTACATGCATAAGGAGAGTGTTCATTGATCAAGGTGCTTCAGTCAATCTTCAACATCAAAAATACTTAGGGCACTAGTTTTGGATGCTCAATACCTCGATAAAAGCATGGTATTTTTACAAGGCTTCAATGAACAAGGGCAACAAACCTTAGGATCCATTGTCCTACCCATACACTTTAGGTGACTATATATAGAAGCTAAATTATATGTAATCGAGGCCAAAGTTACATATAAGGCACTCCTTGGTAGGCCATGGATTCATGACTATGGTATAGTACCATCAACTCTTCATCAATGCATGAAATATATCCAAAATGGTGAAGAGCATCGAATTGATGGGGACATGAATCCATTCTTGATACACAAAATTATGATCTACAATGAAGCCAAATACATTATCCTTAAGAAGGTAGAAGAGGTAAACGCCCAAAAGAAAGAAACTCCACCTATCAAACTAATGTTAAAGAGTGGCGACTCAAAAAGTAAAACTATTAGCAAATCAAGACTATTAACCTCATTTTTGGATGAGGTTAATTTGAACTCTAAAATTAGTAATTAGGATGTCCTAATTTCAAATAGTAATCTTCTAATTCAATGCTTAGAATACTATACCTAGTGACCTAAGGAATCATCTTTGGGTTTGAGCTAACCTAATTGGCTTAGGTGGAATCAATCCAATCTTCCAATTTCGATTAAACCAAATCAAATCCAAATAAATCAAAATGAAATCAAATAAAAAAAATAAAAAATCTAAAGTCAAATCTAGCCAACTTATTTGGCTTAGGTTTGACTTAGATGGGTCCCACCTAGTCAAAGGTCAACCCACCAAAAGAATTATACCAAACTAAATCATTTCAAATATCTCAAATGATCAAATAAATATAATTAATCATAAATCTACAGAAATTCAAATTCATTTAGGCCTTAATTGGGTTAATTAGACCACTTAGTCTAAAATAACCCCAAATGGTTCCTACTAGAAACCCAAATCAAATAGAAATTAATTTAATTTGATCATTCAAAATCATTTGGAAATGATAATCAAACATAATCCAACCCACCATTGGGTCTCATTTGACCCAAATGAAACCCAAGCTTAACCCATTAAGCCCACTTTGGGTCAAATGGGTTCAAATTGAAATCTAATTAAAATTATGTGAAATCAACCACTCCAAATCATCTCATGCATGTGATCAAGCATGATTGGAGTCCAAACCCAATCTAATTGAGTCAAATTGGTCATTTAAACTTGATTGGAACCAGATTTAACCCATTTAGGCCAAATGGGTTGAAATGAAATGAAATTCAAAATGAATTCAAAAATTAAATGAATTAATTAAATTAAAGTTCAATTGATCATCAATTGAAGTTGATTGAATTCAAATTTACAAAAATTAAATTAAAACCCAAACACTTTGAATCTAAATATTTAGTTTGGATTCAATTTTTCCAATTCAAGTTAAATTAGATTCACTCTTAACCTCAAAATTCATTTGAGCTTAAGTTACGTAGCCACAGATTAGTCTAAGGACTTTGGTGGTGATGCAATAAATCACAAAAATAAAAAGAATGGAATTAAAAAGAAGAAAATTTTATAATCCATGAAAGAGAGGACAAATAGCATTTTCCACTCTTTCATATGCATCATCCCATCTCTTGTCCAAGAGAGATGAGATGGTTGTCTTCAAGTGAAGGCCACCAAGCAAGCAAAAAGGATTTTGTCTTTCTCCTCCAAAAAGAAAAGAAGAGAAGAAAAAAGAAGAAAAAAGAAGAAAAAGAAGAACAAAAAAAGGGGATAGACTAAGAGAAAAAGAAGAAAAAATCCATCCACCCTCCTATGTGAGCATCCAAACATGTTCACAAGGCCAAAGGGGATTGAATCCACTCCTTGACTGGCCTTGTCGCTACCGATGGCTGGATTTTGACCACCAAAAATTCCATAAAAGGGAGAGCTCACGACCAAAGAGGGAGACAAGCATTGAATGATCCTCAAACCAAATAGACTCTCCCATCACCTTCACCATCACAAACGAAGAAGAAACAAACTCTCCCCCACTTCCCTCACCACCGGGAAGCCAAAGAATGATCAACACTGTTGGGATTCAAACGAGCTTGTTCTAGGGAGAAATCCTGAGGGAGAGGATCCAATTCCTTTGGCACGCAAGCTCCTCGTGTCATTTCATAGCTAGTGGAGTTGACCTTGCCACCATAGATCACCAAAAAGGAGGTATTCCATTAACGCCCCCTCCAACCTTTCGGTATTGAAGCTTTGTGATGCAAGTTTGATCTCAAGTGAGATCAAACCATTTAGATTAGTTAGATTGCATTCACTAATGATATTCCAATTGAAAACTTGAGGTTTCAATGGTTGGATCACCGGAAATCAAGTGAAATTGATGGATAGCTCTCAGTCCTCACCGTCGATGAATAAGATGTAATCTTCACAGTCCATTCCTTTTAAAAGGAAGGGATGGCTATGATCTAGGTAGACAGATTCATTTAATCCCCTTATGGAACCATGGGATTGATCCGGATGGCCTAAGATCATCCCGTGTGGCAAAGCTTTTAATGTGGATTCCATACGGGATCTCGCATGGCCAATACACGTCGTGCCATGTGGTGACGGTGCCACGGTGGAGCCACTTCAGCCCGTCGCCTTAAAATTGCTAAATCTCTTGCTTAATTAATTAAAAAGTTATTAAGAATCACAAAAAATTTCAAAATTCATAGAAAAATAAATATAAATCCATAAATGCAAACTTGGGCTCTATGGATTCATCTTGATCAGAGGAATCTATTAAAGTTAAAATACCCAATTAATTTCGGGTATTTTAGCCCTAATTTTAGATTTAATTAAAATCCGTTAAACCTTAATTAATCTCAAACCATTAATCTAATTTAAGTGAAACTTTGGGGAATTAAAATTGATGTTAAAACACACTTTAGAAAAAATATTTCATGAATTATTACAAAGTAATTGATGAGAAATAAAATTTCAAATGTTAACCATCCATTTTAAATAAATTAATTAATATTAAATGAATTAATTAAGGAAAATGAATCAAATAACCTTAAATCAACTAAATTAACCTTACTGAACATTTAAATATCGACAAAACTCATTTAAACTTAATAAATCATAAAATTAGTTAATCAAATAATTAAATGAATTAAATAATTCAAATAACTAAACATAAATTAATTAAATCATAATAAATCACCCAAATGTCCAAAAAATATGAATAAACATTCTTTGGATGTGTATTTCAGATGGATTTCAAGGAAAAATAAAACCTTTAAATCATTCTCATTAAATTAAGTTTAATTTGGATTTTAATAAAATAATTAAAACTTTAATTACACCTTAAGTATGAATATGTTTAAACTGAAACTTTAGGGAAATTAAATAGGCAAGGAACCCACTTGCCATAAAAATTTTAAATTCATTTAACCTCTAGATTGGGAGTAGTTTAATTTCCAAGCCTCGAGGTCAATTTAAAAGAAAATAATAAATCAAAAAATTTATAGAAATTATAAAATTTATAATACAACGTTAAAATATTATGGTCAATATCAAAACGTTTAAATAAAAAATATAAGTCAACTAAAATAATGGAATACAAATAAATTTAAGTTAAAAATCATAATTAAAAGAAATATAAAACTTAAATCTTATTTTATTATGATTAATCCTTAAATTTTAATAATTTTATAAATATAAATATAAAAAGACTATTGATTTCTGAAATATAAAAAAAATCAGTATATAAATACTTTTGTATCATTTGCATAAAGAAATAGAATGATATAAATCTAAACATAAAAAAGAGGAGTATATAAACATATAAAAGGAAATGTGAACATAAAATAAAACTGGTTGAATTAGAACCATAAACTAGAGCGAATTGAAATTTTAAAATTTCAAAATAGCAAAACATATTTTAATCAATCCAATCATAGATTTACCTTAATAAAAATCATTAATAGGAATAAGTTATAAAAGTGGAATGCAATAAATTGAATAATCTCAAATACAATAAATCAAATATAACTTTATTTAGGATAATGAATAGTACTGAAAACAAACAAATGAAGTTAATTTAAAAAAAATTTCACATTAACTTAACTTGATTAAAATAAATACCTACATTTAAATTTTATCCTAAATCAAATATAGTAAAGTTAATGAACAAATATAAATATTAAATCAAGCATAAATGCAATACAACTAAAATGCACCATAATCAACTAAGTAAATATGTCAAACTAAAGGAATAAGTGATTAATATCAGTATCACAACCTTAAACCAAGGAAATTAAAAGAAACTCAAATTATAGTAATAAACAAATTGACTTAAAGGAAAATATAAATTAAATCATAATAAGGAAGTAAATAACTTAATCCATACCAAAATCATCAAAATACCTAAATAAAGAAACATAAAAACAAAATGAAATAAACTAAATCAAATCAAATCCTCAAAATTCAAGTTCAAATCAAAATATCTAGATATTAGTTAGATCTTTAGGATGAATCTTTACCTTAGAATTAAGATATCATCCTATTAGAATTTAGGGTATTGAATGGAATGGGCTTTATTTAAAATAAAACCTATTTATTTAAAATATAACATATTTAATTCTTCAATTTTAAAAACCTAATTTAAATTTTAAACATAATAAAATGTACCTAAGATATATAAATTATTAAATAATTTGAATTGAAATCATCTAAAGGTAAATAAACCAACATTCAAAACTAAAATTAAATCATAAAGCCTAGCAAAGCCTTGCTATAGAAACTCTTTTCTTCACACACTAGAATTATAGGTCATGGATTCTAGAATTAGGTTAGGATGTTCTATGATATTCTATGATTTCATGTGATTATGCAATGAGAATTATTTTTATTTTTTGTGATGTACTACTTTAAACTAGATGGCAAGGATTGATTGTCGATAGTTTGATTGGTAGGACATTATTTTTAAAACTAGTATTGTCTTCTCCAGGGGACTATATTAAAGGGACTGGTGTCATAAATAAAAATTATAGAATTGTTATTTGCTTGCAGGTGTTCAAAAGTACCTTAACATAGTCTATAGGACAGGTGGGCTTGGCAACCAGCTAATTCTAAGCTCGTATGTTTGTCAAATATAACTATTTTGTGGTGTTTGTATTTTCTTAACATTTATTTTTCAGGGCTTAGGATTCCTTTTTGAATTTTAAAATGTAAATTTGAGCCTAGAATTAGGTTAGTATCTACGAGGTCTAGGATTAGTAGAAGCTGAACCAACCAGGAGATGGTGTATAGGTCCTCTGTGAAGCTCGATGGAGGTTCTTGAAGAAGGAGACGATCCTGGAAAGAAGACCCATAGATCTAGGCTTGTAGTTCTACATCGAGTCAGAGGCGACAGCTCAGCCAATTTTCTTTTCTTCCGTGGTGTAGTAGAAGACTGCCACATTGGCCTTTTCTTGAATTAAATTGGCTTGATTTATTTTGGCTTCATAGTAGAATCAACCTGCTTTTCTATGTTTCTTTCTATGTCGTGCTTCTCTATGATGAATGCATGGACATAGGCTCATAAAAAAAACTAAAGTTTCTACCCAATTAAATTTAATAATTTCAAACATAAAAATAAATGCAATTTAAAATTGAATATAAATAAAGCCATAAGAAATAATTTAAAATCAATTAAAAACAAATTAGCTCTTGCAAATCATGAAATCATATTTCTCCAATCCTTGAATTGGGCAACTTCTCTCGTTGCGCATAAGGGGCATCTAACCTATGAGGATAACCACCATCTTGGAGAAGCTTGCTTTCTATTATTGATTTGGCCCATAACCATTTCTAATTGGATAGCATTAGACATAAAAATGCATACCCATGGCCTAAAATGATTGTTGAGTCAATATTTATAAAATTTGAAAATGTGCATTAGTTAGATGCATTTCATACCCTACATGATCTAGGGATTAGGGAGTGAGTCTAGGTTAATAGATTCTTTTCTTAAAAATGCAACAGCACTATCATCCTACATTCATGAGACTTATCATCATGAATTTAAAATGTGCTTAGGTGGTGTTAGCTGGCATCCCTCTCCAGGTGGGTTGTAAGTCCATAGGAGTTAGGAATAGATTAATTCCATCAAGTAAGATGAATGGTCAATAATTCTTGAAAATAGAACTAGGTTGAGCATCTGATATGTGTCAAAAGCACCTGTAGACTAGGTTCTGAAGCATCCTTTTCAGAAATAAGTCTTCAACCCTAGGCATTTCTGTAGTCTTGTGCTACTAGAATCTAAGTCCTAGACTTCTAAGAAAATTTCAACATAAAATCTGAATTAAATTTCAAAACTTAAAGCCCAATTACAGGATAGTTGAAATGTCTACTGGGCTTCCTAGTATCAATTGGCATTTCCTACTTCATCCTAATTGCCTTTTGAAAAGAACTCTCTCCAATTTGAACCAATCCCAATTAAAATTCCAAAAATCAATCCTTTAAAAACCAACTTTGAAATCTTAAGAAATAATAACTCATTTCTTTAATCAAGAATATTCTTCAGAAGAGACCCTTCTTAAGATGCAATTAACTATAGGGGCTTTCCTCTATAGGGGACCATGAACCCAACTTAAAAATTAAACTCTGTTCAACCTTCCATGTAGTTTAGGGGAAAAATCTCTGGAACACAAAAGACCCATTAGCCTTAGGAGTCTTTTATTAAATGATCAAATTCATTATAGGATAACATGTTTATCTTTAGAGATAATATGTTTATTTCTTAATGATGCATTTGATCATCTAAATAAAGAAATTCCTAAACTCTATGTGGTGCCATAAATTTTCTCCACAATGATAAACCTAGATAATTCCCTATCTTGATAGTGATACTGAAGAGGGTGAAGAAGAATTAGTACCAAGGAGGGCCTCAACTAGTCAAAAGAAAGAAGAGGTTGGTACTAGTGGCATGACCAAATAATTAAAGAAAACACGCATTTCTCTAATAAGAATGTTTGAGTCTTATGTTTTTGATAAGGCTATGAAAATAACATTAATACCAAAAGCCCATATAAAAGCCTTATCAACTCCAAGGAGAGAAGAAATAAAATAATTAAAAACATTATATATCTCTTCTAAAAGGGGTTACAAGGATCGTGGAATCCTCTTCTATAAAGTTGAAGAGTAAATCACAAATTCCACATGAGAACTATTTGAAGTAGATGATTTTGAGGAAGATGATGTTTCAATAATCATTCCTTAATACTTCTCAATGGCTCTAAAGAGGCTAATTAGAAATAATATCCAACTATTATAATCGAATGAATAAGCTCAATTATTCAAAAGGCTCTAGTAAGGGGATAATGTTCAGAGTTTCATAAGATATGGAAAATTCACTACATGGGGATTATGGGGATTAGTATACATTCCTTCATCAAATTCTTCTACAAGCTCAGGTTATACCTTATTCAATAAAGAAGTAATCCCTTTTGAAACCATGAATCTATAAAAGGGTACCTCATAAAGGAACAAAAATGTGCTTCAAGATGAATTAATAATTATCCTCAAAGAAGCCTTGAAAGAATTCAAAGAAGGCAATCAAGCCACTATCAATGAACTTCAGAAAGTAACCTAGGTACCGAAGAAGAGCCTATGCCAACTTTTGTCAGTGCTAACATTAGAAAGATTGGAAGAATTAAAAGCATTATTTTATGAATATAAAGACTACTTCACATGGAATTATAGTGAAATGCCAGGTTTATCACCAGAAATAATTGTACATAAACAAGATATTAAATTTGATGTACATCTAGTAAAGCAAGTATTAAGGAGAATGCTCATTAGAAATTTTGAAAGTAATCAATTGAGACTTAAAAGAAAAAGATGATTTTGAGAGTGGAGAATACATCCAACTATAATATGTTCTCCTTCATGGATGGATCATTGGGCTATAATCAAATTAAAATGGCTCTAAAGAATGAGAAGCATACATCCTTTCATGCACCAACCGACATATATTACTATAAAATAATGTAAATTGGCTTAAAAAATATGGGTGCCACTTACCAAAGGCACATCTTCAATGATCTCATACATAAGTATGTAAAGTGTTATGTCAATGATTTGGTCATTAAAAGAAAAATACAAAGTGAGCATATAAGTGATCTAAGGATCGTATTTGATAAGATTCAAAGTTTTAATCTAAAAATGAATCCTCTAAAATGCACTTTTGGTGTGACCTCTGGAAGATTTATAAGCTTTATTATATGCCATAGAGGAATTAAAAGTGATCCCTCTAAAATGAAAGCAATAATGGAAATTCCACCACCTAAGACTTTGAAAAAATTGCATTCCCTAAAAGGCAGACTGACTTATATTTGAATATTTATTTCTAATCTCTTGGGTAGATGCCAACCTTTTGCTCGATTAATGAACAAACATGCATCCTTTATATAGGATGATGCTTGTTAAGAAGCATTTGATAGCATAAAGAAATATTTATTGCATCCCCTAATATTTGAAGCACCAATTACAAGAAAACCATTAATATTATATATGACATCCCTAAAGAATCATTAGGAGCTCTACTAGCATTAAATGATGAAGAAGGAAAAGATAACTCCCTATATTATATAAGTCAACATTTGATAGGAGCTAAAATAAAGTGTTGTCATATTGAAAGGTAATGTTTAGCATTAATATTTGCTACTCAGAAACTACACCACTATATGTTATCTCACAAGATAACATTAATATCCAAAGTTGACCCAATCAAGTTTTTGATGATGAAGCCTTCCATAGCAGGTTACTTGGCTAAATGGACTATCTTGTTGTTGCAATTTAATATAACATATGTCCCATAAAAGGCCATAAAAGGGCAAGCCTTGTCTAATTTTTTAGCCACTCATCCCGTATCAGCAAACTCTCCACTTAATGATGAGTTACTTGATGAACAGATTTTTGAAGTTGAAAAAGCTCAGTAACCATTAAGATGGGAGCTTTATTTTGATGGAGCTTCATCCATAAAATTAGCTAAATTGCCCAGCTTACCTACAATACAAGTTGAAATTGTCCTATATTCATAACACCTCAAAGGGGTATACTATAATATTCTTATAGTCATACTAAGGCTAGGACTAACAATGAGGCTGAATATGAACCATTAATCGCAAGCTTAGAACTAAAAATTAATATGGATATTAAGATGTTTCATATCTATGAAGATTCCCAACTTATAATCTGACAAATAATTGAGACTTTTAAGATAAATATGCCAGAATTAGTACTTTACCATAAACATGCCTTGGAGCTTTTAAAAAAAATTCTTGAAGTAACCATCACAAGGGTGTTGCATCAAGGAAATGGTAATGCCGATGCATTAGCTAAATTAGCTAAAGAAATGATAGGCCCTCAAAGAAAATCTAATTATAATAATAGTCTAAAATAGGATAGCACTAATGACAACCCTCTTGTAAGCCTTTAAAACTAAAGAAAGTCAAGAAGTTGTGACCATAATAACTGAAGACGATTGACGAGAACCATTCATCACTTATCTCAAAAGTGGGGGGAAAACCAAAAGATAAATCAAAGGCTCTTTTAATTTCACAAAGAATGTTATGTTACACTCTTATAAATGACACATTATATTGGTGTGCGTTTGACCAAATGTGGTTATGATGCCTTAGGCCAGATGAAGCCATGATAGTAATGGCTAAAGTTCATGAAGAATTGTGTAAAGCACGCCGATATAGCCCCAAAATAAAAATTAAAGTTAAATGAATAGGATATTATTGACCTATCATGGTTCAAGATTGCTTTAAATATGCTAAAGATGTCATCAAAATCAAATACATGTAGGCACATTACAATAGCCACCCAATATTCTACACCCAACAATAGCATCATGGCCATTCGAAAGCTAGGAAACTGATATAATAGGTCAAATAAATCCTCCATCATAGAGAACATCGCTTTATTCTAACTACTATTGACTATTTCTTAAAATGAGCAGAAGCAATTCTATTAAGAGAAGTTAAAGAAAATGATGTAGTAAAGTTCTTCCGGTACCATATTATCTATAGATTAGAAGTACCTCGAAGGATTATATCAAATAGTGGCACTACCTTCCAGAATATCAAAATTTATCATTTTATTAGAAAGTATAAGATAGATTGGTAATATTCCTCAATATACAATTCTAAAGCCAATGGTTTGACCAAGGCATTTAATAAAATGCTAATTAAGCTGCTTAAAAAAATTCTTTCCAAATTAAAAAAGAGTGGCATGATAAACTAATAAAAGAATTATGGGAATATCGTACCACTTATAAAACTACTACACAAGAAACACCATACTCTTTAGTCTTCGGAGCAGAAATAATACTTCTCCTCGAAATAGAATTACCTTCACTCTACATTGCAGTTCAAAATGAACTTTCAATGAACGAAAATGTTCAAATATGATATAAAGAGCTTAAAGGCTTAAATGAAATATGATTACAAGCTCAGCAAAATCTAGAATCATATAGAGTAAGAATGACCCAAGCTCATGATCGTATTGTCCACCCATGAAGCTTCAAAATAGGTCAACTAGTATTGGTAAGAAGAAGGCTCATAATTCCACATCAACGAGTTGGTAAAATTTTTGATCCAAATTGGGAAGTGTAATATATCATCAAAACAAAGAATATGAAGGTGGGGCTTATCAGCTCATCGATGCAAAAGGAATCAAGCTCATATTATGCATAACTATGAAGGAAATATTCTCATTTTAATGAGAAATTTCCCTATTAACAGGGGGAAATTTTATATATCTTGCAAAGAAAGATCCCCTATCAAAAGGAAATATTATTTAATCAAGCAAATTTAAACTAAGATCCATCATACCCAAAGGGTATAGATCAGATCCACTATGCCCAAAGGGGCAAGATTCAAAACCTAAATTTAGATTCCATCGAACCCTAAAGGGATTAGATCTAAATTAAACTAAGATTTATCATGCCTAAAGGGGCTGAATCATATCCACCATGCCCAAAGAGACCGGATCCAAAACCTAAATTTAGATTCCATCATACCCAAAGGAGTTAAATCTACATTAAATTGAGATCCATCATACCTAAAAGGGATTGGATCTAAATTAAACTAAGATCCACCATATCTAATGAGGTTGGATCTAGACCTAAAATTATATTTCAATATAACCAAGAGGAGTGAGTTTAAATATAAACTTGAATAAAAAACTAAATTGAAAAGGCCCACAGGAATAGCTCATGAATAAATTTATATATTGTTTTTGATTTATAAAAATCCTAAAAGTTGCATGCTTCTATGTTTTAGATATACTACAGGTTCACTACATTATTTATCTGAAAAAAAACCAAAAGATATGCCTTCCACTGAGCCTATTGAAGAGCAAATATAAGTTATTATTGAAGCTCATGATTCACTTGGTACAACCGGGATACAGGACAGGCTATCTTGGAACTAAAATATGTTAAGAGCAAATATTAGACTTAGAAGTCATCTTAGACACTAGAACCTCCTTAGTCATAGGACACTTCAAGTGATTAGGTGAACACTAAACCTAAGCCTAGAGATTTAGGAAGGTTTACCATAGGTTAAAGCTATACCTTAGGACAAAGGGGACCTACATATCATATGGCCTAAACCAAACCTATGCCTACCCAATCATGCAAAACCAAATCGCAAATCAACACAACCAAACCCAATTGTATCCCATATCATATCCATGCTCCGAGCCCAATTAACCCTAAACCAAAACCAATCCTACCAACCTTCCTATGGATCAAACCTAATCTTATTCAATTAAAACTAATTCAATTGCTTTTCACCAAAGCACTCCAACTATTCAAATCTCTATTTCAAATCCTTCCAAAGCCTATAATCAAACCAATTTGATCGAACCATTTCAATCAACCTAACCTAGCCCATTTGAACCAAAAATGTTCAAATAAGCCAAAATCCAATTAAATCTAAATAAGTTACAACCAAAACCATCAATCAATCTTAAATCAATTCTTAAACTCAATTCAACCCAATTTAACTCAAATTGACCCATTTGGTTCACTTGATCCAAAGTGACCTAAAGGACTCATTTGATCCAAACTCCAATCTAACCTAAATTAGATTGAACCAACCCATTCAATACCTTCTACAATGATTGTTGATCACCCTTAATTGTCCAATTGCAATCAATTGGGTCAAACCAAGCTAATTTGATCACTTGACCCAAGTTGACCAAATTAGCTCATATGATCCAAATGGAACCAAACTTCATTCCAAACTCAATTGATTGAAACCATTGCTTACAATCAATCATAAACTGAGTATTGAATATGATTTGATCACCAATTGAATCTAATCAAGACAAGTTAGGCTCTTGACCTAAGTTGACCTAATTTGACCTAAATGACCAAATTAGGCCAAATTTCAACCTGTTGATTCAAACCAATGACTCAAATACATCATAAATTAATTATTGAACATGATCCAAGCCTTAATTGAATCAAATTTGATCAATTGAACCTAATTGGCCCATTTAGCCCAAATTAACAAAAAGGGTTCAATTAAACCAAATCATTTCCAAATCCAAATTAATTGAAATCAACAAGTATAATCATCTTCAAATCATCAATTGAATCTAAGCCAACCCCTAACCCAAGCTAATTTAGTCAATTTGACCAAATTGATCAACTTATC
The DNA here is from genome assembly GCA_021442155.1 of Cymbidium sinense. Lineage (NCBI taxonomy): Eukaryota > Viridiplantae > Streptophyta > Magnoliopsida > Asparagales > Orchidaceae > Cymbidium > Cymbidium sinense. The sequence continues at coordinate 76,827,485 of CM038227.1, forward strand.
CCATTTTACTCATATTAACCCATATGAGTCAAATTCAAAACTACTTCGAATCAAATCAAACCAATTGAACCTAAACATCTCAAATCATCATTTGAACATGACCCAACCCTTAGTTTGACCCAATTTGACCAATTGGTCAACCTAGCCCTATTGAACCCAAGTTAACCTACAAGGGTCATATTGAGCAAAACCAACTCAAACCTAACCAAACTTGGCATGACCCATCTTTGGTCACCATGGGTCTGCCCAAATCAAATGAAACCCACCTTGAACACAAATTAGCCCAAAATACATTAGATTAACCCCTCTAAATGGAACAAAATCTCCCATTTGGATGGTCAAACCCAGTATTATCCCCTTGGAAGCCACCCTAAGATCAAATAGGACATGAGGACCATTGGCTAACCAAACCCAAAGCTAATTGGGTCAGCCATGAGCTAAGTGGAGGTGAGCTAACTCAAACCACCCCATTTGAACACTTGGAATAGGTGGTACACTCCACCTCAGCACCTCCTTGTTGTCCCTGACCACCTATACCGTCCGGACACTTGCTAAAAGTTGAACCCATCCAATCTGTTAGATCGATCAGGGAGGATAGTATACTCCTCCCCCCCCCCCCTTCTCATTTCAATCGACAAAGAGCTTCAGTGAGTGCCTCCTTAGAGCCTTCTCGAGTTCCCCTAAGCATCCCATCACCGTCGAGACCAAACTCGAGTGAAACAGAGCATCTTCTTCATCCAACTCTGCTTAAACTCTATCAAATCCAAATTAACTTCACCCACACCTTCCTCAAGCTCTGATGATCCAAAATAAATCAATTCCCAATCAATTTGAGCACTGGAGACCACTCCTAGACTAACTCCAGTGACATTATCGATGGCATTAAGCCCATAGAGCCACTGGTAGGGAGGCAACTCACGAGCTTCATAATAGGACTTCATCTTTTCAAGAAGAAGCTGCCTTAGTCATTGGACCACCAATCTTGAGCTCCGGCGAGGTAAATTTTAAAAAACCATAGAAAAGTCCCTAGGTGTTGGTTTTTTGTGAAATAAATCATGAATTTATGTGTTTCCCACTGTAGGATCTCCCTAGATCTATCCCTTAAATATTTTGGAGTCGATCCTAAGGCCTCACGAGCTTCAGTGAGCTTGAATCAAGTGAAGGAGGGTGGACGGTGTCCATCTTCCATCGCTCAAGGGATGAAGGATCATCCGTCGTTCATTCTGTAGGATTGAAATGGGCAGCCATGATTAATTCAATTTTATCCCTTAAGAACCACATGATTAATCCTCACCATCCAATCTGAAATTAGATGGTGAGGATAAAAGCACGTCCCATATCACATCGGATCGTTTAAGTGGCCAATCCTGCGGTGCCATGTGGAAAGCCCCGCTTGGTGCTGACAAGATTAAGAATTAATAAAGGTTAAAAATGCAATTAATTACCCATAACTTGAAAAATTCATAACTAATTGTACAAAAATTTTAAAGATATTGGTAAACCTATTTTGGAAAGGGTAAATAGAGGGTACTTTAATAAAAATAATTTCATTAAGTTTTAAACAGTGAATAGAGTTTAATTAGGGTTCAAAATTTTCCTTAATTAGCATAATGAGGCCATAATTACTTGGCTAATAAGTCTCAAATTAAATGTGTTGATTCTATGGGATGTCCTCCACCTCCCATAAGTTTCTTGAGATTTATTGGCTAGGTAATTAAGGGGATTTGAAATTCAAGCCCTAATCACCCTCATTAAGGGATTTAATAATTATTTAAAATTTTAAATAGTGAAAATTAAATAATTAAGCTTTATTAATCACTGATTAATAGTAAGATGAATAGGGAAAGTGATTAGGAGCTCTTTCTTAATTATTTTCCCAAATCCATTTCATTAAGGAGAGTAATTAATTCAAAATTTAATTAAAGGTTTATTAAGCAATTTAAATGGTCAAATTAAATTAATTCAAAATGATAACTACTTCAAATAATTAACATTCAATTTGTGGGTTCCTCTTTATGTGTTCAAGAGCATAATGACCCTTAAGGATATTATGATTAACCCATGGGTGTGGGAGAAAAATAAGAGTACTTAGTTATTTCCTTAATCTAATTAACACTTAAGCATGAGCCTATTGCATTAGGTCTTTTAGGAGCATTGTAATTTTATTTTTTTTTTTAATTGGCATATCATTTGAGGCTCTTGAATATGTGGTTAATTAAATTAAAGAAGCATGGGAAAGAGTAATTAAATGAATTGGTTAATGAATCAAACTTAGCTAACTCATAAAATTCACTTAATTACTTCTCTTTAAACACATTAAATAATCAACATGGGATGAGGTAAAAATAGAAAATGAATTCCTTATCTTTGAGTTTATTAAATCAAATCCAAAAATCAAACTTAATATGAAGCCTTTGTTTTTCTTAAATGATTTTATTTAATAAGATTATCCTTAGAAATTATTGTGATTGAATGTTTTATTACTCTTTTTCAATCATTATAAATGTGTATGAGATGTGATATCATGTATTAATGTTTCCAAAAGTAAAAGAATCAATGGAATTTATTTATGTGTAAGTTGCATGTGTTGGATTAAATCCTATTATATGGGTGGCTATTATCAAAAATAGATATCAAAAGCTATTTTCAAAGTTATAAACTGATAATGAAGATTTACAGTTGTAATTAGATATAAATATTCTATATGATTTGCATGTGCTTATACCTTAAACATGTTAAAGGGTTATTTTATCTTTATGTTCATGTATAAGTTTTCATATGTTTGAATGATAATGAGTATATAGTATGGACTCCAGGGAATACAAGGCTTTATGTAGCCCCGCGGAGGTCATTGATTATCTCACTTCCCTGGTTAATGAAGGCATGTACTTATTTGATTTCATGCTTATGTGTACTTGTACTAGAATTTGGATAGAACTTTACTTTACATGTGTAAATGATTCACTAAAATAAAAATATTTTGCATAGTCTTCATTTCTTTGGTTGTGAATTCATTTATATGTATTTAAGAATAGCAAGTCTGTAGTTTAGACATCCTAGGAATATGAGGCTTTAAGAAGCCCCACAAAGTTCATTTATTAACTCACCTCTCTAGTTTAAACAACCACACATATTTGCTTAAAACTTTTATACATGTGTGTGGTACTGATCTACGGAATAAAAAATCCTCTTTTCTATCAAAATGTACACATTCATGATCATTTAAGTGTGCTAAAAAATATTGCATGTATAGATATGTTAGGTCTTATATCATATACATGATTATTGATGATGAAAAGGAATGGTATAACACTATCCATATGATGGCAATTCGATTACATTAGCCTTAAGATGCTTTCATATTGGATAAGATTCTTTAAAATTAACCCAAACTTATGAATAACAAAAATATTTAATAAAACATTCACTAAAGGAAATCAAGTAATAATAACATGCCTTTAGAAAATAACTTAATGTAGGGATGCAAGAGGTTAAGTCTCTTTCTTCTCTTTATAATGTTTAGATCCTAAGTAAATATTAAATGAAATAAAATTAAATTAAAATTTACAAATTCTCAAAATAACTTAAAATGAAACCACCCTAAATGTTTAACTTAAATAATTCCCAAATTTTAGATAATCATAGTTCAAAAGCCTAAGACATACCACACTAAGCCTAAACACACACATTAGAATTCTAAGTCACTACTTCTAGCTTTAGATTAGGACAGTGTATTTAATGATGTTGTGTTTTATTTTATGACATAATGTTATAGATTTGATGTTAGGATTTTGGAGCATAGATGGGATGTTAGACCCTTCTTAGCCAAATGTTATTCTATAGGGAATTATGCTAATGGGGCTGCTAAAATAAATATGAATGCTTCTACTTGCAGTTTGCTTAGCCCATTAGCATATTCCAAGATTAGGACAGGTGGGCTTAGTTACCCACATGTCCAAATTATAAAATATAACTACTTGGGAATCTATGTTTGTTTAGCTAACATCTATTTTGGAGGTGTTCTTTTCCATAAAAAATGTAATTTTGAATAGAGATTACAATTAGTGCTATGGGGTTTAGGATGAGCAGTGGCTATAAGGTATAGTCTTGGGAGGCCTTATTAAGCCTTGGAGCATAGATAATTCAAGAAGAGAAGAAATAAGGAAAAAAGGAAAAGCAAGGAATGAAGACCCCCATAGCATCTAATTTAATTCTAAGTTTCAATATTCTTTTGTAATCTGGGTTGTATAAGAGTAGAGGTCGGTTACTCAAACTTTCTATTTTCTAGGGTGTACAGCGCTTCCCGGCTGCATCAGCCTTTTATTCTTTTATGAAATCTATACATGATTATTGTGTCTTTAGATTGTACAATGGAATAGCATCTTTTTCATAGTTTCTTAAACTTGATGTTTGAATGTGTGGCCTGGATGCGGTAGGCTCTTAAGAAAAATATTACATTTTTTACACAATTAATAACTCATAACTAAAATTTAAATTAACTTTCAATCTCATCTAAAGCCTAAGATATAATCAAGATAACTAAAATATTTAGAAACCCCTTAGTTGAATGTTTAATGTCTAACATCATGCATATCATCTTATTACACTCATGTAATGAGGGTCTCCATTCTTGCACTTTAAGGAACGCTTGAACCATGAGAGCACACCCTCATGATGAAGATCTCCCTCTCTCTCTCATTGATTTGCCCAATAATTCTATTTCATCATGCAATTAGGCATAAAATATCCTAAGCCTTTGCCCAAAATATTGTGTCAAAAATAGTATAAAATTTGTAAGATATTTGCATATTATACTAAGTCATGTACTCATGCCAATCATAATCTAGTCTCTTAGGGAGTGAGTTTAGAATTTTAATCTCTTTCAAATTAAATAACAAGCCTAGCTATCTTACAATTACATTAGACTAGCCTACATGGTTTTGAATCATAAATGTTAACTGGTGGCCACTCCAGACGATTATAAGCCTAGAAGAGTCAGACGATTTATCTTCTCTTCTAGAGGTAAATATTTATATCCCCTTTTTCATATTGATTTAGCTCATGCTTCTAACTTATGCTCAAGCTCCTTAGATTTAGGATCCGAGGTTGCTTGTGTCCCAAGGGCTACGAACATAAATCCTCAGTTCTTAGGCATTCCATAATCTTGTGTTGATGGAATATAAGCTCTAACATTCTAATAAAATTTTAACTCAAATGAAAATAAAACTTCTCCTTCAAACACATAAAGCCTCACCAAAGGATAGATTGGAGTGCTCACTAAGCTTCCTAGTATTATGAGTACTCTCTACTTATCTTCCTTTGGATTCCAAAAATAAGTTTTACCCAATTGAACATTCCCACTTGGTTTTCATAAATATCCAATACTTTAATAGTCTAGCCTTGAAATCTTTGGAGATAATTGATTGACTTCTTTTATCAAGAGTATTCTTAGAAAATCCAACTTCCAATGATGTAATTAACTTTGGAGGCTTGCCTCCATAGGGAACTAAAGAACCAGGCATAAAATAAACCCTGCTTTACCTTTTCCATGTAAAGAAGGGGAAAGATCTCTAGTATATACGAAGACCCATCTATCTTAGAAGTCCTTATTATGTGATTAAGTCCATTATAGGGTGTTGTTTTTCTTTGTGTTTTGAGATAGTACACCATACCTCAATGTAATACCCAATTACTTCAATAAGTACCCCCATAATATCTATGTGGTCTCCACCTAGAATCTGAAATAAAATACCATAGTATGGCATATATTGAATAGTCTACACTTCACTCTTTGAATATAGCCATCTTCATTTCACATGGGTTAGAAGTATAGCAGAATTCTAGGATAGGGCCACCAATACTTGCTATATTGGTCTACATGAGATGACAATAACTATGAAAAACATGCAAGATATAGTAGGACATTTAGTTGTAGGGACTCCTTATGAAGAATGCATCTTACTAGAGCTTTTTCAATGCCAATCAGATGACCAACAAAGGAGAGGTTGTTACATATATTCTTCAAGACTGCATTGTACCTTAACGCATTATCAAAGACTATCCAAAGAATAGAGGACATGCTACAGACATTGGAATATGATCACTCTAAATACATGATTAGAAAACTTCCATTTGATAATGGATTCCATACATCTAATAATACCAAATTTGAATTGAAACGATTAGTCAATCCTCACTAGATATTAGCATGTGATATTGATGATTATGGGCAAAATTTATGACACCACATCAAATTTAAGACTTTTTTATTTAGATGATCAAATGCATCATTAATGTGTAAACATGTTATCTTGAAAGAAAAATATGTTATCCTATAATAAATTTGATCATTTAATAAAAGAGTCCAAAGGCTAATGAGTGTTTAGTATGCTAGAGTATTTTCCCATTAACTATACTAGAAGTAGAGCAAGGTTTATTTTAAATTGGTTTTATGGTTCCCTATAATGGCAAGCCCTCATAGTTAATTACATCTTAGGAATGAAGGATCTCATCCTAAGAATACTCATGATTAAAGAAATAAGCTATTATTTCTATTAATTTCTAAGCTGGTTTTAAAAGGAAATGATAATTTGGAATTTCAATTGGGAACATTGCAAAGTGGAAAGACTTATTTTTGAAAGTCAATCAAGATTAAGTAAGAAATGTCTATTGATATTGGGATGCTTAGTGGACATTTCAACTATCCTATTATTAGGCTTTAAATTTTAAAATTTAAACATAATTTTAAGTTAACACTTTATTAGAAATCTAGGACTTAGGTTCTAGCAAAATAAGATTATAAAATTGCCTAAGGTTGAAGACTTAACCTAATATGATGCTTCAGAACCTAAGTCTATAAGTGCCTTATGACATAAATCAGATGTGTGACCTAATTTCACTTTTGAGAATTATTCTCTCTTTCTCTTACTTGAGAAAGGAAACATATCCCTGACTCTTCTGGACTTGTAATCTACTTGGAAGGGCTGCCAACTATCACCACCTAAGTGCATTTTAAGTCCATGATGTCAAGTATCATGTATGCGAGATAACTAGGTTATTGTAGTTTAGGAAAGAATCTAAAGACCTAGACTCACTCACTAATCTCTAAGATAAAGTAGGGTAGGATATGCATTTAACTAATGGACATTTTTCAAATTTTAAATATTTTGACTCATGATTCATTTAAGATCTTGGGCTAAGCATTTTATGCCTAAATGACATGCAATTAGAAGTGGTCATGGACCAAATTAAGAAGAGAAGCCAGACTTCTCTAAGAAGGTGGTCATCCTCAAAAGTCAGATTCCCCTTATATATAATGGGTGAAGTGACTAATTCATGGAATTAGAAAAATATGTTAGCATTGTTCACAAAAGCTACTTGTTTCTTGTTGATTTTAAGTTATTTTTAGGGCTTTAGTTAATGCAAAGTTTTGAGTTTTTTAATTTTTGTTTTTTTTGTTTAAGTTTAAGTTGGGTAAAAATTTTAGTTTTCCTAAGAACCTAACGTCCAGGCATCCATCACAGAAAACATATCAAAGAAAGAAACCTAGAAAAGTAGGCTTATTCCATTGCACACCCATAATAAATCAAACCAATTTAACTGCTTCCCAAGCCCACCTATCCAATTAGGCTATGCTTAGAGACTTAAGCATACCTATAAGAACATAGCATTTATAATTTTTTTTATGATAGCAGTCCCGTTTAGCATAGCCCCTTATACAAGGTAGCATTAGTTCAAAAAAAAAAGAATGTTCTACCATTCAATCTAATGGGAAAAAAACCCTAAACATGCAGCCTGAAATAGCAAACTATAAAATAAGAAAAATATCACCTCACATCACAACTTGACCTAACCTAGCTCTAGGGTCTATGACCTAATAATCTAGTGTGTGAAGGAATTGTCTTCTGTAGCAAGATATTGCTAGGCCTTTTTAGATTCAATTTTCAATTCAAGTTTTAAAGTTTTTTTTATTTACCTTTTGATGGTTTCAATTCAAAGGATTCAACTATTTATGATTCTTGTTATTATTTTTAAATTCATTTTTATGAATTCTAAGTTTTCAAGAATGAAGTGTAAAATAGATTCCAATTTGGGTGGAACCTATTCTATTCAATATCCTAAATCTTAATAGAATAAAGCCTTTACCCTAAGATGAAGATTCATTCTAAAGGTCTAACTAAGATCCTAAGTATCTTAATTAACCTCCTTTGGATTCATTTAAATGATTAGGTTTATGTTTAGTTCAATGAATGTTTTGATTTTATTTATTTTAAACTCTTCTTTCCATTTGTTTCTTTGATTTATTATTTAATTGATCATATCTTGACTTAGTTTATTTCTTTAAGATATATTTCTTCAATCAAATTCAATTAAAGTTTATTCATGTTTTTATAATTTGATATAAATTAGTTTAATATTTGTGTCATTAGTGTTCTTGTCCATTTAATATGTGTTTATTGAATTTGAATTATATTAACCTAATACATTTAGGTTAATGTTTTAATCCAATGTCAATTTGCATTGATTATATGTTAAGATTTAATCAATTGATTTATCATGAATCTAATAATTTATTAACTTTAAGGTTTAATTAAATTTCACATTTTTAATGATTTCCATTAAAATCTAAGTTTGTAATTGATTAAATTCATTGACTTAGAGTGTTCGAAAGTTATCCTTAAGTGTTCTGATGTTGATGAAGATGTTTCAAATAAATTTATAAAATTTTAATTATTTCTAAAACTTTTAATTTATTATTTTATGTAAATTAACCTAGAGATTGGAAATTCAATAACTTCTAATTTAGAGGTCAATTATCCTTGAACTATTTATGGCAAGTGGGGTTTATTACCAAATTGATTTTCCTAAAATTTCATTTTAATTACATTCATGACTAGGGTTTAATTAATATTTTAATTATTTCATTAAAACATTAATTAAACTTAATTTAGAAGGAATTATATAAGTGTTTTATTTTTTTTAGATTCCTCTCTAAAATATGCATCCATAGAGACTTTATTTGGAATTTTTTATAATTTTGGTTGATTTGTTGTGATTTTCCTAAGTTCAACTTCATTAATTGCAATAATTAATTCAGTTAAAGGTTAAATTAAGTTATTTAATGATTTATTGTATTTTAGTGAGTTTTAATGATGTGTTTAAATTAATTAGGGTTTGTTATTATGATTTAAGATGATTTCATTATTTTCCATGATTTCCTTAGTTAATATTAATTTATTTCATTAAAATTAGTGTTTGAGATTGAAAATTCCATATCGTTTGATTTACTTTGCAATAAATCATGAAAAATTTTCCTAAGGTCTATTTTAACCCTAAGTTTAGTTCCCCAAAGTTTCACATTGATTGAATTCATAGTTTGTGATTAAGTTATGTTTGATTATTTTTATTTAAAGTCAAATTAATCTAAAATTACCCAAAATTAATTGGGAATTTTGGGTTTAATGGATTCTACTCACCGAGATGAATCCATATAGACTTTGTTTGCCATTTTTTATTTTTCATTTATTTTTTAATGATTTTTTAATTTTTAAGTATTTTTTAATAATTTTTAATAAAGAAAAATTGGGATTTCTCATTTTAACGAGCAGCGCCAACATGGTGTCACATGGCGTGGTGCCATTGGGCCACATGGGTCCTACATCAAAAGTGGTGTGGGCCGTGAAATGATCTCCGACCATTCAATTATAGATCAGACGGTTGCAATCTCTCCTGCATTTTCTATATGAGATTAAATAAGATCGTCCAGTTAGATCTGACTGTCCATTCCTAACAAAAGGAACAGGTGACAGAGATCATTCCCATGTTCTCGCTAGAGAGAAATAGATGTCGTCCATTGAATCTGGTGGATTAATGGTGATCTAAGGAGAATTTCATTGTTATTTAGATTGTTAAATGATTAAGGATTGATTTTCAATCAATCCATATGGTTTGATCTCCTAGGAGATCAAATTCTCTTCATAAAGAACCAAACAAAATTGCTAAAGGGGTCAGTTTAGGTTCATACCTTGTCGATGGCAATCCCCAACAATCACTATGCTTGAAGAACCTTTGCCTTGATGTGTCGACGCTATGGGAGAAGTTTTTTTGTCTTGCCTCCATGTCAAACATCATGAATACCAATACTTGGCTGTTTATCGTTGTCTTTGATCATTTTTCAGCTCGCCATCAGTGACGAACCTCGGGGAGGGTTTGATTGAATTCGCCTTGACCCATAGAATGGTAGGGAAGGACAATTGGACTTGAGAAGCCCTCTATTTCCATTTTCCATGGATGGCCGAGGGTTTTGCTCCCTTTTTTCACCAGCCATAGTGATTCTCCAGCCTATCGCCATTGAAAGGATTAAGGGAGGCTTATAATCTCCTTCTCTTCACCTTAGGAGTGTATTGGAATGATCTGTTTCATGACGGGAAGCTCCTTTCCCCTCTTTCCATATAAGGCTGAAGCCATATGTAGAGGGCTTTAGGTGGCTAGAATTTGGTCACTGGCGGTGAGAGGCTCAGCCAAATGGGTGGTTTGGTCCCTGTTGACTTTGGGAGTGAATTGGAATGAAGTTCTTGAGGGAGGAAGAGTGAATTTCTTCAGGGAGGAAGTCTCTTCCTCCCCTTTCTCTCATTGGCCATGAGCCATCCTCCATGGAATGCCTCATCTTGCTTTCCATGGTGATAGCCACCTTATCCCATTGATCAATCTTTTTGAGGCTATCAACTAATTGGAAGGAATCCCATTTAGTTGAGATGAAGAGGTAGATATATGAGGTATGGAAGAGGGGAAGTGGAATTTGAATTCTTTTCATGAGTTTGATTCCTTCTCCTTTCACATGGTTTCCACATCATCCTTTATGATTGCTCTTTACATAGCTTTCTTCAAATGGTTAATCTCTTACCCAAGTCAAATCATCTAAAGTTGACCTAGCATTGAGTTGATCATTTAGAATGGATTTTAATTTCAATGTTTAATTTCAAATTGATTTGAATTTACTTTGATCAAATTGATTTGAATTTATTTATTTATTTGATTGGTTGTAGGTTTGGGTTTAAATCATCATTTATTATCAATTAGATAATTGAGAATTCAATTAACTTATACCACATGAGAGTTTATACGAACTTTAAGTCAACTTGACCCATTTTAATTTAAATGGGTTAAGTTAAATTTGGTTAAGTCAAATGACCCATCTAATTAGCCCAAATGAGGCCTAAATAAATTTAAATTTCTTTAGATTTATGATTATATATATTTATTCTATCATTTAATCATTTGAAATGATTTTATTTGATCAAATTTTGGTTGGTTGACCTTTGACTTGGTGGGACCCACCTAAAGTCAAACCCATGGAAAATGGGTTGACTAGATTTGTCTTTAATTTGGATTTAAGTTTTTTATTTTATTTGATCTGAATTTGTTTTTCTTTTTTTGGATTTTTTTTGATTTAATTTGAATTCCTTGGATTTATGCGATTTTAGCTTAAATAAGGTAATTAAGTTTAATTCCCTAAATTAAACCTTAATCTAAGCCTAATTAAATTCAAATTTCAAGTGGTGTATATTTTGATTTAATTTATGTTTTGGGTTTGGGTTGATTCTACCTAAACCTATTATGTTAGATCAAACCCAAGGAGGATGCAATAGGTCACTAAGTGTCTAATTAGGAGGCATCTATTTTGGATTAGATGTCCTAATTACTAATTTTAATAATGTGTGATGTTTATTTCGGATGGGGTGGACACCACGCAAATTATAGCAGGTACTTATTGAAGTGATTAGGTATGACATTGAGGTATGATATACTATCTCGAAAGATAAAGGCATCACCCTACAATGAACCTAATCACCCAATAAGGACTCCTAAGGCATGATGGGTCTTCGAATATACTAGAAATTTTTTCCCTACTTTACATGGATGAATAAAGCAAGGTTTATATTAAGTCCGATTCTTAAGCTCCCAATAATGTGAGACATACAACATATAGCTAAGGGGTTGCTAAATCTTTTAATTATCTTGATTATAGTCTAGGCTTTATGGTGAGGTTATGAGTTATTTAAAACTTTAATTATGAGTGATTAGTTGGATAGAAGATTTATTTTATCCTAAGAGCCTACCGTATCCAGGCCACACATTAACACATCAAACATAAAGAAACTCTGAAAAAGATGCAGTCCTAATGCACAATATAAATAAATCATCAATCAATTTTATAAACTATCGTAAAAGAATAACAGGCAGGTGAGATCAGGTGCCACTATACAACCCAAAAAAGAAAAGATGGGTAGCCAAGCTATACCCTTATACACCTAATATATGAAAAAATAATTATAATTAGAAATGAATACATGCTATGGGAGTCTTAATTCTTCATTTCATCATTTCCTCATATCCTCTATCTCTTTCATTTTCATTTAATTTGGCCTCAAAGGCATCATAGGGCCTCTCAGGACTAAGCCTTCTAACAACTACTTATCCTAATCCCCCATAATATTAATCCTAATTCTTATTACAAAATAATATTGATATAAGAAAAAGTAAATCTAACTACACCTGCAAAAAAAGAGGTTAGCCAAACATACATACAATCCCAAGCAGTTATGTATATAATTTGGACTTAGAAACCTGCACATGGGCAACCAAGTCCACCTATCTTAACTTGGATTATGCTTAGATTTAAGCAACCTACAAATAGAGCATTTATATTTATTTTTAAGCATCCCCTTAAGCATAATCTCCTACATAAAATATGATTAGGCTAAGAGCAATCTAACATCTAGTATATAAAGCATACACCCTACCATCCAGTCTAAAATATTGTATAATAAAACAAAACATATATCACATCATACATTGTCCTAACATAGAGCTAAAAGTAGTGACTTAATTTTATTATGTGTGTTAAGGCTTTGTGTGGTATGTCTTAACTAAGATAAGAGTTATACTTTTCTAAGTTTGGAAATTGTTAGAGTTAACATAATGGTGGGTTTCATTTGAAATTGTTTAATTAATTTGTGAATATTAATTTGTATTTTTTTTATTTCATGCAATTTACACTTAGGAACTAAGTGTTATAAAGAGAAGGAAAAGGAATACCGTCTTTCATCCCTACCTTAAGCCACTTTCTAAAGCATATTAATTTGATTTAGTTCTCTTTAATGAATGGCTTACTAAATGATTTTTGATTAATCGTAAGTTTAGGCTAACTTTAAACAACCTTATCCAATATGAAAAGCTTCTTAAGATTAATCTAATTGAATTACTATCACATGAAGTATACTACTTCATTCATTTCCATCATATGTAACATGCATATGATTTAATACTTCACATATCTATACATGCAATATATTTTAGCATACGTAAATAATGATGAATGTGTATGTTTGGAATTTATATTTCATTTGATTGAATTATTTATTATATTTAAATTAAAGCTCTATCTAAATTATTACATAAAAATACATACGAATAAAATCAAATAAGTACATGTCATTGTTAACCAGGAAAGTGAGGTAATTAAATGACCTCCTTGGGGCTACTTAAAGCCTCATATTCCTAAGATGTCCAGACAATATACTTATTAACATTCAAGCTTATGTAAATTTCAATATAAATCATAATAAAGAGAACATTATATTTACATATAATATAATTCGATGACTTAGATGATTTTCGGATGCAAGTATGATTTAATAATAAAAGGGGATTGTCATCTTTTAATTAAGCACACATACAAATCTATAAAAGATGTAAGCAAGTACGTGTCATTGTTAACTAAGGAAGTGAGGTAATCAAATGACCTCCTTGGGGCTACTTAAAGCCTCATATTTCAAGGATGTCTAGACTAAACACTTGCTATCTAAAATACAAATGAATGTATACACAACTATATAGATGAAAACTATGCAAAGATTATATTTTCTTTAGTTGAATTATTTAGGCGTATGAATTAAAGCTCTATCCAAATTCTAATACCAAAATACATATGGATGAAACTAAAGGAGTATGTTTCATTGTTAAACTAGAGAAGTGAGGTAATCAAATGACCTCCTTGGGGCCACTTAAAGCCTCATATTCCCGAGATGTCCATACTATATACCCATTATTGTTCAAACTTATGTAAATCTAGATATGAATCATATGAAAGAGAGCTTCCTTTAACATGCTTAAATTATAAACACATGTGAATCTTATATTTATTCATAACTATTATCAGTCCACATGTTATTATCAATTTATATAATTTTAAAAAATATATATATTTGGATTTAATAGTGATGCCACACATGTATTAAATTAAATCAACACATGCAAGCTTACATAAAGAAAATTTATTTGATTTATTTAGATTTGAAAACATGAATGAATGATGTCAAATGATATACAATATTTAAAGTTGTTGGAAAGGAATAACTAAGTACAAGCATATGGTTTATTCAACTAAATTAATTTGCAAGGATAATCACATCAAATAAACTCATTTAAAGAAAACCAAAGTTCATTATCAATTTATGGTTTAAGATTTTGATCTATTTCGAGGAGGAGAACTTATCATTTGCTGGTTAAATCACATTCCCATATTAGTAATTTGATTTTGTTTAAGAAAAGTTAATTAAGTGGATTTTTTGAATTAATTAAGTTAGATTCTTAGTTAAATCAATTAATCAGCCTTACCTATGTTTCTTTGATTTGATTAATCACTTAATTATGAACCCCAAATGACATAAAATGTGAGAAAATAAAATTACAATGCTCCTAAAAGTACCTAATGCAAATGGCTAATAATTAAGGGTTAATTAAATTAATGAACCTAATTTAGTACTTTTATGATTTTTCCACACTTATGGACTAATTATAATTTCCTTAAGGGTCTTTATGTTGTTAAACACATAAAGAGTAACCCTTAATTCCATTGTTCATTATCTAATGTGATCACAATTTTAATTTATTAATTAAGCCATTTAATTAACTAATGAACCCTTAATTAATCTTTATATTAATTAACTTTCTTTTAAAATGAAGTGGACTTAGGAAAAGAAGTGAGGAAAGAGGTCCTAACCCCACTCCCATTGTCCATTCATAGTTTAACATTGATTAGTGAGTTTAATTAAATAATTTGTTACTGTTTAGGGTGATAATTACCCATTAAGTTGATTAAGAGAGTAATTAGGGCTTAAATGATCAATTCCCCTAATTAACTAAAAAATAAATCTCAAGAAAATTATGATAGGTAGAGTTCATCCCATTAGACTAACACACAAAGTTTGGGATTAATTACTTAAGTAATTTGGGCTTAATTTAGCTAATTGAGTTTTTATTTAAGCCTTAATTAAGCCTTAATCATCGTTCAAAATTTATTGAAATTAATTTTACTTAAATCTCCTATTTTTTGCCTTTAAAATGATTATTTATTTATATTTTTTTAGATTTTTTTACAATTTGTTATGAGTTTTCAAATATTAGCCATTAAATCAGGTTAATTAAGCCTAATTCTGTCAACGCCATGCAAACCACTGATGTGGCGCACTTTCAACTTGGCTATGTGAGATTGGTTATTTAAATGTGTCTGAGTTAACGCTGACATGGCTGGTGGTGGACACAATTTTGTCCCCACCGTCCAATCCAAGATCGGATGGCGGAGATTGAACCTACAGTTCTTAAGGGATAAAATGGATCAGATCTTACAAATCATGATCATCCATTTTGATCACATAAAATGGATGGTACATGATATATCATCCCCAGAGTGATGAGAGACGGACATTGTCCACCTTCCTTCGCTTGATCCGAGCTCACTCGAGCTCGGATGACCACAAAAATGATCCCACACCTTCATAAGGAATATTTGAAGGGATCAAATGGTCAATATCGCATGACATACAACTTTCCTTTGAAAAGGCCCAAACAATTTACCAAAAGCTTGATTTAATGGAAATTACTTCGCTAGAGCTCAAGATCGGCGGTGCAACTCTTGAGGAAGGTTCGCTTGAATGAGGTTAAGCCCTATTGAGCATCATGCATGATGGTTCCTTATCATTGGCTCTATGGACCATGAACTGATGATTTACAGAGGGACGTTGATCAAAATGGCACCTCTGGTGGTCATGGAGCTGGGGGAAGTTTCATTCTCTCTCGACGGAGGTAGGGAAAGGTGTGGGTGAAATTAATTTGAGTTTGGTTGAGATTTAAGGGAGTTGGATCAAAGAATGCCTTGCTCTATTTTTGATCAAAGGAATCTGAAGTTGGGATGGAACAGGAAGGCTTGGAGGCTTGGGAAAATGCTCAAGGAGTTCATTTTGGTGTGCTCGAGCGCACTAAGGATATAATTATGTGATTTAAGTCAAAATAAGTGAGGTATCCCCCCTCCCTTGGATCGAATCATTCAGATTCAATCTATGAATTCAGCCAGTCAGCCACCATAGGAGATTTGGAAAGGTCAAGGTCAAGTTGAGCTGGCTCAGTTTGGTTGGCCAAGAAGCTTGGTTGGTGGCTCAAGGTAGCCTCTCTCTTCTTTGGATCCAATGTATTTGGCTAATGTGGGAAGATGAGTTAACTCACCTCCCTTTGGTCCATGGTCGGCTTAGCCTACTTGAATCAGGCTATGCGGGTAGGTTAGGTCCTATTTTGGGCATTGGATGGCTACAAAGTTAAAAGAAGGGGAAGTTGACTTGGAAAAATTGGGTGTAATCCCACATGAAGAGCTTTAATCAATGGATAATGACTTGGATTGGGTTAAATTTGGATTGGGCTACTTTAAGGCTGACCCAAGATGAATCTTGAATGGATTGGGTTAGAATTCATTGGGTTTAGGCTTGATTCAAGTGTGTTTGGCTCAATTTGACCTATCTAGGTCAAATTGGGCTAGGTTGGGTTATGTTGATCAATTGGTCAAGTTAGGTCAAACCAAGGGTTGAGTCATATTCAAATGAGTATTTGGAGTATTTTAGTTCATTTAGTTTAAGTCAATTTGGCTTGGACTTGATTTTGGCTAATTTGAATTTATGTAGGTTAAATGGGTTAAGTTGACCAATTTGACCCAATTTGGCCAAATTGGCTTGGGTTAATGGTTGATTTAGGTTTGATTGATCAATTGAAGATGATTGTATACTTCAATTTCAATTAATTTGGATTTGGTTTTGATTTAGGCTAATTTGACCCTTTAGATAAATTTAGGCTAAGTGGGTCAATTGGGTTTAATTGGTCAAATTAGGTCTAATTGAAGCTTTGTTCATGTTCATCAATCAATTTATAATGAACTTGAGCCATTGGTTATAATCTATTTGGATTAGATCTTGATTTGACCCAATTTAGTCTTTTAGGTTAAATTGGATCCACCTGGGTCAAAAGGCTAAATGGGTTAGTTTTGGCTCAATTGGTGGTCAAGTCATGTTCAAATATTGATCTTAGGTTGGTGTGAATCATATGTTTTAATCAGTTTGGCTTAGGTTGAGATTTGGCTAGTTTGGTTCATGTAGGTTAAGGGGATTGACTTTATCAAATGACCAAGTTGACTTGGTTTGACCCAATTGATGATAATTGATCAATCAAAGATGATTGACGATTATCATAAGAGGCTTTGGTAGGTTTGGATCAATCCAAATCATGTAGGATTAGAATTTGGTTCAAATTGGTCAAATTGGTCACATTGGGTCAAGTGGACCAATTAGGCTTAGTTGAATCGATTTTGGGTTGAATTGAGTTTAGTTGAATTTAAATATAGATTTAGGATTGATTTTGGGATGAATTGAGTTTAGCTTAATTTATATTTTGGTTCATTTGAATATCTCAAGTCAAATGGGATAGATTAGGTTTGATTGAATTGATTTTAACTTTGGTGTTATGATTGTAGATTTCATTTATATTTAGGATGATGATTGAAGAAATAATTGATTCATGAGAAAATCAATTGAGTTTGATTTGGATTGAAGGAAGTTTTGGCTAAGTCCATAGATTTAAATCATAGGGCTTAGGTTTGGATTTGATTTGATTCGATTTGGTTCAGGTCATTTGAAATTGATTGTATATTTGGCATGGGTTGATTAAAGAGTTGAATTTACTTTGAGAAAATCACTTGAGTTTGGTTCGGCTTGAAGGCAATTTTGGTTAATTCCATGGGATCGAATCATATGGCTTAGGATAGGTTTGATTTGGTTTGAAATTGATTGTATATTTGGCATCGGTTGATTGAAGAGTTGAATTGACTTTGAGAAAATCAATTGAGTTTAGTTTGGCTTGGAGGAAATTTTGGTTAAGTTCATGGGATCAATTCATATGGCTTAGGCTAGGTCTAATTTCGTTTTGTTTTAGGTCATGTTGATGTAGATTTCATTTATATTTGACAAGATGATTGAAGAAATAATTGATCAATGACAAAACCAATTGAAATTGATTTTAATTAAAGGGGTTTTGGCTAAGTCCATAGGATCAAATCATGGGTTTAAGCTAGGTTTGATCGAATTGATATTTGGTTTAGTTGATTTGAATTTAAGTTATGGATTTTATTTAGATTGGGTTTTGGTTTAGCTTAGGAAGGTAAGTATGAATTTGGTTAGGCTATAGGCTAGGTAAATTTTCCTAATCCTATGATTCACCCTTCTAAGTCACTAGGCTTAGGTTAGGTGTTCACCTAATTGCCAAAAGCGTTTTATGACTATGAAGAATCTAGTGTCTAGAAGACTCCTAAAGTTAAGGAGAGGAGATTGATCCTCACTCCAAAAGTAAGGTCAACATGATGTTAACCTCATCCAAAAATGAGGTCAATAATGTTTAGCTATCTTTAGTAGATTTCATTGCCACTTGGCTATGCTATTTTGTATTCCTAGGCACAATAAACTATTTTGACATTCTACCTTATTGATGGATGGCCTACTCTCTCATGGTGAAAGGATATCATTGACACCCATAACATTGGCCTACTATTGGAATGAGTAGGTGCCATAGGGATTCATTTATATGCTTTATGGATTCAACATTATCACATGGATTTTTTTTGAGCCTTCACTTATCCTGAGACACCATCATATTTCAAAGAGCAAATTTTCCTTGTGATTATGCAACTGAACATAGCTATAGTCTTTATAGATAGAAATCAGATATGAACCTTCATGTTCACCCTAGTGCGCATGATAGATCACTTTCAGATCATCCAAAGATCATTCTTCTATTGTCTTTCTATTCAAAGTATGGGGTAGAAATTTATAAATTATCTCATTGATAGAGGCACCCCGTTGCTATTATCAAAAATTTGATATAAAAACATTATAGAATATCTTATTGGGCTGAGACCCATTTGGCTATGCTATCATCATCATGATCTGTAATCCTAGGAGGTTATAACCCTAATAGAGTTTCTAGATAGTTTGAATTTACTCAGGATACACTTATATATGGGCTACCACTGATAATGGATATAATAGATACCCATTCCTTGGGAGCACTTTCACTAGCAGTTCGTTTAGCACTAGCCTCTATAGCATGGACCTTCATAATTCACCTAGGGACCCATTCTAGTTTTTATATAGCTCCACAAGAGTCTTATATAAGAGTTATTCATTTATAGTTAATGTGGATCCGCCACACCTTCTCTTCCTTCTCAAAGCTAGGCTTTCACATATACAACCATAAAATTTAAAAACAAGACTGGTCCAACCTATACCACATATGACTAATACTTCTAAAAGAGTATTAGATTACCCAAAAAGTTGTAGGAAATGATGACATCAAAATTCAACTACCAAATAGAAAGATGATAGGGACCTCTATAGCCCCCCACTAGTTGATTCTAATATATAAGTTGTAGACATAGACAACTCTATTCATATCACTGCCTAACCAATAGTAACTAACTTGCCAATAGTAACTGAACAACAATCAGAGTAGAAGGAAAGTGATGTCATGCTGGTATTATCCATAGATACTACTATGATTTCTCCCATGTTCGTTCAACCTATTAGTATTGATCATATATATATTAGAGAAAATACACATACAAAGTCTGGCACTATGGCAGTTTCAAGCCACTTTTATTATTTTCTACTTGGGTGATGGTGAGTGTGACCCAAGATGACACTTCATATCTACATTCTTGTGCAAAAAGTCACCATATCTCTTGTCTGAAACATATAATTCAAAGGAAGCTATCTTACCAAGAAATTTCATGTTTTATTTTCAGAATATGCCCCAGTGCTTCAACTCCCTTGCATAGTAGACCTTCAAAAAGCATATATCATATAATAACAACCCTAAGTCAACTGCTTCTAAGTGTCGACTTAGAAGTTTTGCCTGGTCTATTTAGTTTTTGTGTGGAGGCAAATTCTTTGCTAGATTGCACTATCGCTCTAGGTCTTAAAATAGGAAGATTATAGCTATGGGAATCCCTCTGTAGAGATGTTGAATTTGAACTGTTCTCTTTTTGCACTACTGATGAGGAGGTCTTGTTAGATACAATACTACTATAGAAATATCAGCCAATGCTATTTCACATCAAGTCTTCCTAATTCACCAAGATCTATAGCACAATCTCAAAGCCTTGAGATCCTTTCAAAGGGAGCTTTCTAGAGCACAGATGGAACTCATCGATATCTCTATTGAATTGAGAGAATTACAGTAGAAAAGATAATATTTGCTAGAAAGGAGAGCTATGATAAAACAAGCTATCACAGCCATAGAAGAAGATTACTCATAGGTAGATGCTCAAGTGTCCAAAATTGAGCAAACACAACTACCCTTTAACATCTCCATGAGGCACAAGAGAGACAAGATACTATGGTTTATAGAGCTCATACAACTTCTGTTTGCATTAGAGAAATCCAAGCCAACAATTGTAGCCAAACTTTGCTCATATAAACTACCTCTTTATTATTATAAAAAGTGAACATTATTGGAGTAATACATTAGAGGCTTCAATTCCTTTTATAATTATATATATATGTGTGTGCTAATACTAATAGATAAGTAAAGAAATGAATGTATCAAGTCTTAATAACATGACACATTCATTGGGGGGTAATTTTGTTCACCTAAAACATATATAAAATCATATATTTTGTTCTTCTAGCCACAGCACCGCAGTGATGTGTTCAAGGCATCACGATGTTGCCCTACCCTTCTAGAAGGATAACTTCTCAAAGATAGCTCTCAAAATTATGGTACAATTCCATGGCATTATGATCTTGGCATTGAAGTGCTACACTAGCTATTAAGAGGGAATAATTATAGTGAACACTATTATAAATAGTGGTGATAAGGCCACTACTTCCCTTCTCATTTTCTCTCTTCGATCACTCTTACTCTCGCTACACTCACACTCCCAGTAATCTTCTTTTGTTCTGAGACCCTCTGTTCACTTCAGGTAAAATATTTATACCATTTCACTTTAAAATGTATATTAAATCATAATCCTACTGTTGATCTTAGATCTAGTGAGAAAAAATATTATATATTTGAAAACCTCTACCGTTGAACTTTGTTCTAATGCAAGATGCCCCTCCCCTCCATTGATCTTAGATCCAGAAAAATGGAGAAGAGTGTTATGCACTATGATTTTAAAATCTAGCACTACTAAGGTAAAATGCTACCAAAAAACTTTTAAAAATTTTCTAAAATCTCATAACTAACTCCTAACTCATAGCGCCTTGACACTGAATGGAGACACCACAATGTTATGCTCTTAGGTATACCTATTATAATGGGCAATGTCATGGAGCCCAGGCAACAGCTTTGTGTTACCCTACCCAAATCACCCTATTGTCACATCACCATGGCCTCCTCTCCACAATGCCATGCTCACTTGGCGCCAAAAATATGACTTAAGATATTTCTTGATAAAATCTCCTTGCGTCGTAGTACCAAAAGACCAACACCTCCATGTTATATCTCCCTAGCACAAGTAAAATAGGACTTAGAAAATTTTTCTATTAAGGGGAAAAAATTCACCCCAGCATCATAATGCCACAAGGTTTATGCCATAGCGCCAAGCTCAAAGGTTTCTTATTCTTCTCACAGGTTCGGTTCATAGTTTTGTCACTCAAATTTCATTTTTATGAATATGCTTGAATTTTTTTTTAAAAATCCTAGAGCAGTAAACCAACAATGCTAATCATGCATATAACACAAAAATAATAAAGAAGGGGAATTTTATTTCATCAAAGAAAAATATAAATTACAAATTATGAAAAAAGGGGAAAAGTATAAAATGGGGAAAAATAATAATCATACTTATCACCCTCCTCTTCATCATCCTCTATGTCGGATACCTATGGGGCAATTACACAAAGTTTATATTGAGGTGTCGTAGGGAAGGAGACCTCGTTCAGATCTGCAAGATTGTAATTCTGGAATATGTTGACCAATGTGTGGAATTGGGTTATATAAGAGAATTGCATCTACTATTGACCCATATGATGGTCAAACTTGTACTCCAGAATCTCCTGGCTATGACTACTCCATTCTACCATTTTTCTCAAGTCTATGACCTGACTAGAAATTCTTGGACTTGCTCTGCTAAGGACTTGAAAGATTGAGATTGAGGTCATGGGGCACGTTCCCCACCTTAAATCTCAGCCCAAATCCCCCAATTACCTTCTTTATTAAAGGCACCTTCTAAATGTGTATTTCTTCATAAGACCCCCCTACGACTTTTGCCGCAACACATAAACCATAAATCAAAAAAGGGTGACCATACCCATCAATAGTACTCCCCTTTAACATATTACAAATATAATTATAAATAACTTTCTTGATATCGATCATAAATCCCCTCTGAATAGAAAAATTAAAAATAGCCTATCTTTGGTAACCTCACTAATGTTACTAATAGACATAAGCTTGGTAGAAATGAAATAATGCCAAGCTTTAGATTCAGTATTGAGACTGGCAACAAAAAAGTTGATAATTCTTTCCTCCCATCATTTTCATTTCACATTTGCATTTTTGCTCAAAAAAATTGGAGAATCTCATCAAAATCAGGATGATCATTTATAATAAGCAAGATATTGATAATATGTATTAATAGCACTTCTATCAAAACTTACTAGTTTCTCCTATACATGTGCTTTATTGTCCTAGCTCTCTTATACATTTATGAAGAACTCGAGCACCATTAGGAGAACACACGAGCTGTTACCACAGGCTAGTTTGGCCTAGCCTCATCTCAAGATCACCTTTTCAACACTATCGCTAGAATTCTAAAAGCTCCCCTTTGGGATCAAGTATTTGTGGATGAGAGTGTGTAGATACCGCTCTTTGGCATCGACATCGATGAATCTATTGGCATCATTAGATGCCCTCTTTCTACTCACCACCCTTCTGAGAGGCAAAATGAATCTGTTAACTACAGATAAGAATAGAGCTAAGAGAGAGAGAGAGAATAAGGAAAAATCTATAAGGAGAGAGACTGTTGAATGAAAATCTTTTAAAACCTTGGGTTCTATTTATAAATCACACCCAATGCCACGACGCCAAAACATGGCATCAAGCTGCAAGCCTCTCGGGTTGCAGAACACGGCATCAGTGCCATGATGCCCACATGCAATGCCGAGGTGCTAGTTTGCCTATCCCATCATTTACTATGCAGTTAAAAAGATAAATTTAATTATAATAAATTTCATAACTACTGCGTTTGAAAAGCATTGGAGTGCGCACTGCTCTAACCTAGTACTGTGGCACCCATTAAAATGAAGCTGTCATTTCCCCTTTAATCACTGTACTGAATTAAATCGAAGGCACCAAAACATTTCAAATGGTCATATGAACTTGACCCAACCCTTGGTTTGACCCAATTTGACCAGTTGGTCAACTTGACCCAAGTTGACTTATTTTGACTTAAATGGGTCAACATGAGCCAAACCATATCAAATGAACTCTAAATACAATGAAATTAGGCCGAACCTATTTTCTCCACATACCCAACATATTCAAATTCAAAAATTTGCCAAATGACCATTCTACCCCTAGGCCATAGAACAAAATTTGGTCTAATCCATGGGTAATTTGGTGAAGCCCTCTTCACATCAACTTCATACCTTGCTAATAGGTCAAGTGAGCCCTATGGAGGGTGGTACACCCAACCCAATGGGTTTGGGTTAGCCCAAATGGACCCAAGGCCAAAACCAACCCACTAGCTCAAATTGGCCAATTTGAAAACCTCCCTCCACTTGATTTGAAGCACATGGGAGGTTACCAATCCATTCTTTGGCTCAAACCTACCATGTGCCAACTTCAAATAGCCCAAAAAACCCTTTCCATATGGTCGATTAGATCAAAACAACATCCATAGCTTCAATCATCCAATTGCCATAGGGGGATATATACTCCCCCTAATTCAATTCAATTCATACATCCTCATTGTCGATTGAGTGCTAGAGAGTGTTAGAAGCCATCAGGAAGCAATCCTAAACTTTCTAGGAGGGATTTGAGTATTGCATTTCTCTATTTTCTTCCTTTGAAAACATGGGAGCTCTACTCATTTGAAAACTTCTTCCATACTCCAATCTAATGCAATTCTTTTTGCACATTCCATCAAGGGGCAAAGTCGAGTGCACCCAAACCTTCACACAAGCTCCCAAAGCAAGGAGGACTTTAATTTGATCAAAGTTGCAAAGGAGAGGAGGAGGTGTTGGTCCATAGAGCCATCTACTCAACCTCAAGAGCTCAAACTTTCAGCAAAGCTTCGTCTCAACCAGACGAAGCTTCTCCAAGGGAATTGAGCATTCGTGATCACCTCCGGTGAGGTATGGAATTCTTCGACCATTATACTTAGGAGGTGTTAGTCCTTTGTGAAAGAAAGTGGCATGGCATGAGAATTCCACCATTAGATGTGATATTCTATGCTTTATGATGGTGTGTGCAAAGTTTTATTCCAATCCGATCTCGATTGAGCTTGGATCTTCCCTTGGATCATGGACAGTCTCCATTGATCCTCAAAAAAGAACTGGGGTGATCCTGGCCATCCATCCGCGCATTTTGGATGGCCGACTGAGATTAACCGCATGTTTTATAAATTTATTTACCCTTTTAAAACCATGGGGTGATCCCTAGCCATTCGATCTTTGATCAAACGATGGGTATCAAACTGCATCCTACCATCACGTCGCCATGGTGACGGGACATTTAAGTGACCGGCTCATAGCGCAACGCGTGTAATGCGCACTAATCGCTACCACCATGTGTCGAGCTATGGGGTTAAGGGAATTAATTAGGTTTTAATTAATTTTAATTAATCTCCTATGCTTTGAAAATTCATATCTCCCTAAATAAAAAATTAGAAAATATGAGGTAAATTTTTACTAAAAGATAATTCAATCTATAATATTCTAAAATTGATTTTAATGTACTTTGAATTATATTTTTCTCTGATTTTAAGTTTTATTATAAATATTATTTTTCTAATTACCCCTTAATTAATCCTCTGATTAATCACAAACTTCTTAGGTATGTTTTGGGGGATGACTTCTGTCTCCCCTAATTTTTCTAGGATTTATTAACAGCTTAATTGGGAGAATTGCAAATGCATTTCTTAATTACTCCATTAATGTAATTAAAGATAATTAAGGGTTTGATTAGTATTTTAATCCCTTATTGAAGTTGATTAAGATTAGATCCAGAGAATAGGAGGCTTAGGGAATAATTTTGGGGTGTTTCCCCTAAGTTATTCCCTAAATCCCCTTTTCTTTTCTTAATCCTATCTTAATTAAAAGCTAATTAATTAATTACCCTCTTATTTAATTTCTAAAAATTCTAAAACCTTTCAGAACTTAATTAATCTACTTTGGGTAGATGCTTAGGTGTTCAAGAGCCTAAGTTCAATTAAGGAAATCAAAACTTAACTCATATGTGTGAGGGGTGTTTTGAAATTACTTAAGTTAAATCCCTTAGCTTAATTAACCAGTAATCATGAGCTAAATTGCATTAGGCCCTTCTCTTCCTAGGTGCATTACAAATTTAAATTTCTTGTGAGATTTATGTCATCTCATTAGCTCATAATTATTTGGTCAACTATGCTAAGGTGGTGTAGGTAAGGGTTAATTAACATGCTTAATTCATACCTTAACCTAATCAAAATATAAAATAAATTTAATCATCTAAAAATTAAACAAAGATGTTGAACATATAATGGGTTAGGAATAGAAAATTCAATCCACATTTTCAAAATTAAATCAAAATCAAAATCAAACCAAAATTACATTGAATAAACTTTGATATATTTTAAGCTTTCTTATTTCATAAGATTATCTTTAGGATTTAATTAAAGTGAATGTGTTTACATGCTTTCATTGCTTTAGTTCTTTCCCCAACATGTCAAATATGTGTTTCATGTGGTTTCATGCATTCATACTTTTCAAAATTCAAATTTAAAATGAAAATGTTTGCTTTATGTCAAATTAGCATGTCTTGGCTAAAGTAGAATTATGAGTGGCTATTATCACTATTAAATTCATATTATTTTCAAAACATATAAATCAAATGCCTAAAACTGAAAGTGTGCTACTTATATTTTAATTATAAGCATGCATGTGAGAGAATATAAGGATGTGTTTAGCATAGGTTTTTCTTCTCTTCTCTTTTAGTATAGTTTTGATTAGGATTTGGTAAGATGTGTGGTTCATTTGAAAAGAAACTAGCACTTGCCTAATCACATATCTTATTCATTTCTATGCTTCACTAAAGAAGGATACTTATGCTTGGACATGTAGATTGCATAAACAAAATTAATCAATTAATACAAATTTTTGCAGTTTTCTTTTCCATTCATTTCTTTTGTACACATGTTTGTATTTAAGGAAAGTGGTATATTAGTCTGTACAATCCTAAGGTTGCAAGGATTTAAGTAGCCCTAAGTAGGTCATGTACCTTACACCTATGGTTAACAATGGTGCTACACTCACTTATGCATTTCTTACTTTCATGTGTGCATGTGAAAATTGGATAAGAAATCCCTTTTCTACTAAATAAAAATCATGCATCATAAACTTCCAAATTTCCTTAAATAAACCACTTAGCATGCATCATAAAGTGTGTTAAATATTCCCATTTGAATGTATAGATATGCTTAGGACTCATTCATATGCATGTTATACATGTTGAAAAAGAAATGAAGTGATGTATATTTTGTGAATTTGGTTCATTTTATTTAATCTTAAAATGAATTTCTTTTTGATAGGTTTGTTTAGAGTTCATCTAAACTTAGGATTAATTAAAACACTTAATCAAAATATTCACTAAACAAAACTAAAATGTGAATCCACTTTAGAAATTACTTAGGTTAGGGAAGGAAAGAGAAGTTCCCTTCTCTTTCCCTCTCTTTATAACTTAGTAATTAATTGTAGGATTCACTTGAACCTAATCAAACCATGAAATAAAATCAATCCAAAACAATTAAATCATTTAAATGAAACCCTCCTCTAAGTTGAATATGCTTCACACTTAGAAAATTCTAACTTAAAGCCATAGCTAAGCATACCACACAAACCTCCAAAGCACACACATTAGGCTAAGTCACCACTTCTAGCTTTAGATTAGGGTGGTGCATGGTTTGATGCTTGCTTTATAAATGGTTTTGCTATGCAAGTGCTTATACCCCTAAGCATAAGTCACACACATTAGCTAACCTTTATTTTACAGGTGTTAGCTTGATTTACTTTTTCTTTTCATGTAAATTTTATAATTAGGATTTTGGAATGATTGTTATGGGGATTAGGATGAGCATTGGCCATAAGATTTCATTTTATGCACCATGTGAAGCCTTGGAGCATCCACCTTCCAACCATCCAAAATAAGAAACCAAAGAAGAAAGAAGAAAAGAAGAATGAAGGAATGAAACTTGAAGACCTCCATAATAATGAATTCCTTGCTTAATTTTATTTAATTCATTTATAATCTGAGTTGTATAAGGGTAGAGCTTGGCTACCCAATTTATTTTTGAGTTTGTGCAGTGATACCCAACCACAACGGCCTCTTATTCTTTTTGTGATTAACTTTATAAATTGATTGATGATTTTTTTAGTTTTTGCATTAAGTGGTATCTTTTTCCTAGTTTCTTCCTTGCTTTATGTATGGCCTGGATGTGGATTAGGCACTTAGAGAAAAATAAATCTTTTACCAAACTTAACAATTCAAAACTAAAAATAAAGAACTCATAACCTCACCTAAAGCTTAGGTTTAAAATCAAGATAAAGGAATTAGCAACCCCTTAGATGGATGACCATTTCTTTTATAACATCATGCACAAATGCATTTTGTTTTACTCTTGATTGGAGGGCTTCCATCTTTGCCAAAGAAACTTGGCTTAACCTTTGAGAGCCATGGTGAAAACACACCTCCTCCCTTCTCACTGATTTTGGACAATAACTTTATTTCTCAAGCATTAGCCATATGAATCCTATTAGCCTAAGTCAAAATAATTTTCCAAATATGAAAATAAAAATGAAATCTGAATTATATTAGATTTAGGTCATTTGAAGCATTTTCCTACATGATCTAGTCTCTTTAGGGAGTGAGTTTAAATACTTAGTCTCTTTCTAAATAAATAATAGCCTAGCTATCTTGCATAAGCATAAGACTTGCCTACATGTATTTAAAATCATAGGAAGAGTTAGTTGGTGGCCACCCCCAAGCAGTTGTAAGTCCAAATAGTTGGGTGGTTTGTCCTCTCTCGTGGAGACAAACCAAATACCCATTTTTCTCCCTAGATTAAGGTTGTGCTTTCGGCCCTCGCCAAAGCTCCCTAGATTTAAGTTCTAAGGTTGCTTCGCCCCTTTGTGAGGCCATAAGCATAAATCCTTACCTCTTAAGCATTTCCATAATCTTGTATTATGGAATCGTAAGTCCTAAATTTTTTATAAAAAATTCAACTCAAATAAATCAAATGAATTTCAAAAATTCAAAGCCCAACCATAGGATAGTTTGAGAAGCTCGCTAGGTTTCCAAGCATCATGGGCATCTCCTACTTATCTTTTTTTTTTTGCTTCGATAATAACTCCTTCTCTTTGATCAATCCCATTTGATCTTCAAAAATGAACTAATCAATTGATAGTCCTTCTTATTGAAATCTTTGAAGACAATAATCATTTATCTTAATCGAGAATATTTCTAAGGGATCCCGTCCCTTAGGATGTAATTAACTATGGGGGCTTGCCCCTGTAAAGAACTTAACAAACTCAGTTTAAAATAAACACTGCTTTACTTTTCCATGTAAAGTAGGAGAAGAATCTCTAGTACATATGTAGACCCAATGTCCTCAGGAGACCTTATTGAGGTGATTAGGTCCATTAAAGGGTAGTGACTTCTATCTCTAGAGATAGTATATTATTCCTTAATGATGTACTAGATCACCTGAATAAGCACATCTGTAGATCTACATGACATCCTAAGAAGATAAATTTTTATATTCTTGCTTTTCATCACATATGAAGGCGACCATATACACCCGATCACTTGAATAAGCACATCTGTGGATCTACATGGCATCCTAAGAAGATAAATTTTTATATTCTTGCTTTTCACCATATATGAAGGCGACCATATACAAATTTTTCTCCATAAATTTTTCTAGCAACTCCGCTGGGGATGGTTCCCCTCTACATCTTTGATAAATGATCATTTTCTTCGAGTATCGATAGTGGATTTGTACTTTGGTATGAATCTGAGACTATCTCTCTTTCCGTTGGCACTTAGCTTATTTCATCCTTAAGTTGTGTTAGCTAACATCTTTAGGTTTTAGAATCTCACCTCATGTTGGTCTTAAAACCCCTGTTGGTTTCCCCAATGGGTAAAAAAAATGAAAAGATCTAAATGAAAAATAAAACATTAAAAGACTTCCTCCTTATCATTTTTTTATGATAAGGAAAGGTTCATTCTAAAATAATAAAAACAAAATAAATTTTTCATAAAAAAATCTTGCTTTTCAAAAAGCACTCTTTCAAAAATGGACTTAAGAAAATATTTTCCACAAAAAGTTTATCACCCTCATTTAATAATTCCCATAATTGTTACATGTAGAAATTTTCAAAAATAAAATTAACAAAATTTCCCAAAAAAAAACACAAATAAACATTTTCCTTCGATTCATTTTCATGAAGATTTCATTTTCAAAATAAAATGAACAATCACCTTTCCAAAAGTCAAAATCAATATCCAAAAATAAAATTTTTAAAAGCACACATAAACCTTGCCATTCAATACACTCACACCTATTGAATGGAAGTTTCATTTTCAAACAAAACTAGATTTTCCAAAAGCACAAATGAACATCTTCCTTCAATTCTTTTTGATGAAGAGTTCACTTTCAAAATAAAATGAACAACCATCTTTCCAAAAGTTAAAATCAAAATCCAAAATTAAAATTTTAAAAAGCACATATGAACATTTTCATTCAATACACTCATACCTATTGAATGGAAGTTTTATTTTCAAAAAAATTAAAATTTTCAAACGCACATATGAACATCTTCATTTAATATATTCAAATTTATTGAATGAAGATTTTATTCCCAACTAAAAATAATATCATTTGGAAATCCTACTTAAATATGTCCCACATATGATTAAGTTGGAATTCCCTCTTTCAAAAAGCAATAATCACACACAAAACAATTTTTGTTAAATAAGATTGACCACCATTCCTACATACCCAAATTTGTTGAATGGAAGTCTTCTTTTCAAAAATTAACAATCATATTTTCAAAAAAATTTCAAACACATTTGGAACTTCATTTAGCATACTCAAATTTTCTAAGTGAAGTCTCCAAAGCCAAAATTAAAAATTTTCAAACACATTTGGAACTTCATTTAGCATACTCAAATTTGCTAAGTGAAGTCTCCAAACCCGAAATTAAAAATTTTCGAACACTTTGGAACTTCACTTAGCATACTCAAATTTGCTAAGTGAAATCTCCAAATTCCAAAATCAAAAAATTTCAAACACATTTTGGAACTTCATTTAGCATATTCAAATTTTCTAAGTGAAGTCTCCAAATCCAAAATCAAAAAAATTTCAAACACTTTGGAACTTCATTTAGCATACTCAAATTTCCTAATTGCAGTTTCCAAACCCAAAATCAAATATTTTCAAACACATTTTGGAACTTCATTTTTCATACTCAAATTTTCTAACTGAAGTCTCCAAATCCAAAATCAAAATTTCTCAAACACATTTTGGAACTTCATTTAGCATACTCAAATTTGCTAAGTGAAGCCTCCAAACTCAAAATCAAAAAATAATTTCAAAATTTTTTGGAACTTCACTTAGCATACTCAAATTTGCTAAGTGAAGTCTCCAAAGTCAAAACCAAAGAAATTTTAAAGCACCTTTGGAACTTTATTCCTTAGCATACCAAATTTGCTAAGGAGAAGTTTCGATTTTCAAAACCAAACCAAATCAAAAATTTTGAACACATCTTTTGGAATTTCATTTAGCATACTCAAATTTGTTAAGTGAAATTTTCATTTCACAAAACCAAGTGGGACCTCAACCTCAGCATACCATATTTCCTAAAGTAAAGTCTCCACTTTCAAACAAATCAAAACAAAAATGAAACACTTAGGATTTCCTTAGGAAACCCAAATTTGCTAAGGATCCTACTTTTTCAAAAATCAAAACATCCAAAAACAAATGAAACACCTTAGGATTTTTTTAGCATGCCTAAATTTGCTAAGAGTCCTAATTTCAAAAATCAAACAAAACATACTTGGATTCTTCACTTAGCATACCTAAATTTGCTAAGTGGGAATTCTAATTTTTCAAAATCAAATAACAAAATCATCAAAAATAAACAACTATTTTCAAACACTTCACTTAGCACACCTAAATTTGCTAAGTAAAATTCCAAAATCACCAAACAAAAATAAAATCAATCGACCCTTACTTTAACATACCCAAATTTTTCAAGGAAAGGGTCCTCAAATCAAAAGAAAATTTAAATTCAAACGAATATGAACTTATGGAAGCATCCTTCTCAAAATATTTGAATTCATCTTCAACAAATCCAATTTTGTTAAAGTTGGATTCATATTCAAAAATTCCTCTTTCAATCAAATTCTCAAATCCATTTGAACCCCACTTAACACTTCCAAGATGTTGGATGTGGGTTCAAATTTTCAATTCAAATTCAAAAAATCAACAAAGGTAGAAATCTGATCCAAGCTTGTTTCCTATTGCAGATTCTTACCATCAATTACAGTGCAGTGATAGTTCAATTTTCTTCAGTCTTTATAGTTGATCTAAAATGGCCAGCTCACATAAATTCATTTTCACTTTCCCTCATGGCATGAATTTGGCTTTGGACCAAGCCAACTTCCCTCAATTGGATCATACACATCTTATCCACTTCGGTAGGGGATTCGAGGGAGTGAGGATTACATATGAGGTAACTCCCCTCATGACCGTTAGTAAGACCATGGTGATCGAGCAGAAGCTGGTCATCTGGATTGATCTACCATCTGATTTTTACATCTCCTCGCTGAAGAGAAAAGAAGTGGCAGTCCCACATGCTTCAATAAAGATGAGTATCATTTTAGTACGCCCCATGGAGCTGTGTTTCCCAATGGGGCTAGCACCCTCTCATCTGTACCCTCTCATCTATTGAGGAGTTCCTTGTTCTTACTTCACAACTTGTTACAGCAAACAGTTACATCCTCTATCTCAGCCAGATAGATATGATGTTAGAAGGATTCACACATCACCTCCACCAGTGGTACAACATCAGCATGCAGTTACTAAGAGCAGGAGGTCATTTGCTTACCTCCGATCAGTCTTGTGCCAGGTAGGCAAAGCTTACAGACATTCAGAGTTTGGAGCTCAATTTAATCTGAGATCCATTATTCCCCGTAGTGTGGGGAAACACATCCATCAGGAGAGGGCTAAAGAGGCCCATACAGCTCACATTACCAGTAGGGAGAGACAGAGGTTCAGTCGACACCTTCCACACCTATTGATTTTCTAGCTCAGCACGCTACCCGCACCGACCATACTAGCAACATCCTATTTACTGGGACTAGTCATCACCGGAGGACAGCTCCTGTGCATAAAGAGTCAGCGGTGTCTCCACCCCACCACTCTACCCCTCGTCTTCCATCACTAGTCCAGGTCACAGCTCTCCTGGGAATGTCACCCCTCTCATAGCTAGTGGCAATCAGGAGTGTCTCTCATCTAGTGAGTACAGTCCGCATAGGATTGACTATCTAGTGGCAGGTGAGATTCGGTGCCTCTCAGTGCATGATAGTGATCACACCGGTCAACCTAGATTATGTATACCTTCTTAGACTGATCATTCTTTAGATAAGATAGTGGCTCATTATTTCATGAAAAAGAAGGAGATTTTTGAGTACGATTGGTCACATAAAGAAAAATTTAGCTTCGATCCCAACAAAGATGACTTGTTGGGAGACTCAGCTGGAGTATGTATGGGTGATATTAGAGGATCTCTTCTCAGGGAGCAGCAGGCCAAGGAAGGTGATGAGGTTTATCAGGAAGACACCGCCCAATCAGCCCAGCACCTACGACATCAATTGAGGTAGAAAGATGAGCAGATAAATAGGATGGCATGGAAGTTAGATTACTTGTTAGCAGCAATTTTAGTGCTTCAGAAACAAGCCACATTAGTTCATCCTACTACAATCGACATCAGCCAGCCTGAGGTAGTGCATGTCTTGGACCTAGCTAAGACCTTACCTTTCATTGAGCAAGGTAGCACTAGCATGTATAAGAAGGTAGTGGAAAGTACCTCCATATAAGAAAAAGACAAAATCCATGGTTGAGCAGCAAATGAAGGAAGCATTGGCTCAAGCCTAGGGAGAATCATCGGTTATGAAGGGTAGACCCTACCCAAAAGAATTTGATACTATCCAATAACCTAAGGGTTTTGTGCTACCTTCCTTCAAAAGCTTTGATGGCAGTGGAAACCCAAGGTAGCACATAGCACACTTCAAGGCCAGTTGTTGCAACATCGATGGTAGTGATGCTTTGCTTTTTCGCCTCTTCGTTAGTAGCCTAGCAGGGATTGCTTTCGATTGGTATGATGAACTGCCCAATGGTTCAGTAAAGACATTTGCTGAGTTAAAGCAACTCTTTATTAAGAGGTTTGCTAGAGCTCAACAAAGGGTTACATTAGGTGATCTCATTGTAGCACAACAGCACCCAAGTGAGTCCCTTATTGATTATATTCTCTGATGGCATAACCTGAGTATAAAATGTGAGCCACAGCTATCTGAACAACATGCCATTGAGATTCTTTTGAAGAATATACATGGCCCAATCACCTTCATGCTTAAGGGCTTCACTATCAAGACATTTGAGAAGCTAATCAACAAAGTGGCTAGTCTACAAAAGAGGCTAAACAGTTGCATTTTCAAGATCGATTTCCAAAAGCAAAGCCACAAAAGGTCTATGAGAAGAAGCAAGGAACAAGATTACAGTAGATGGGGTGGAAGTAGCTAGCTAGAGATCGCCGAGAGACCACGACCTCGAAGATTCACTTCCTTTTCCAAAGATCAAGACCTACCCTCCATTAGCCTCCATGGCCAACACCATCGCCTATATACCACCAGAGCGACTCATACCCACTACTAGGTAGCTATGGTCTACCTACTCTTTTAGATAAGCTAAACAAACCTTACTCTTTTAAGAGGGAGGTAATTAGGAAGATCTTTAAGAATCTTTTAAAGAAGCCTGATTTATAGCTACCCGAACTTAGGAGACCGGAGGAAGTAGGTAAAAGTCATGATCCAAACTTTTTTCCTTACCACCGTATGCAAGCCATGTTTTGGAGGATTGCTTCACATTCAAGGACTAGCTTGAACATAGCTTCAAGACCGGTGCTAGAGTTATTCCAAAGGAATACCTTATGGAACAACCATCCAGTTTCATCAGGGTAATCCTTGGGGATACATGTAATCCTACTAAAGCCAAAGAAGGTTAGGATATTTCTTTATCCAAAACCTCTAAGAAGATTATCCAGAAGATCAAGAAGCTTTCCTTGCAGGTGCCTGAGTTAGCTCAAACCTCCAACATCAAGGAAGGTTTGCAAGTTGGAGTGCCAACTCAAGGAAAAAGTGAGCTCAGCAATAACAGTAACATGTGTCAGCCTAGAATAGCCCATTAGCGCAGCCACCAACCTAGTCCAGCCTCCAACCTATAATTGAAGCTTCCACATCGGTGACTTCTTCCACTTCAGCTAGCTCTACTTCTTCTACTAGTAGAACTCTTGTATCAGCAGATAAGGGCATCAAATCTCTTACCCCACTCACTTTACCTAATTTCTACTTTGTACCTCCAAATAATTCCATGAAATTGAAGAATAAAGCTAGTTTGAATTACATCTATGTCACTTTTGATGGGTTGTCTTCTTCTATTCCTAATGATAACTCCTTAAGTAAAAATAACTATAAAAATTATAATCTTTCTCTTTCTGATTCAGAGTTGGACTTTCCTACTCTGAATACTACAGGATCACCTCTTGAGATAGACTTAGAATCGTTCGATTTTGAGGGTCCCATAGGATAAGCTATAGGTGAGCCTTATGTGCAGGTAGAACCTTCCATTAGTCTACCACAAGAGATCACTGAAGTCAACCTCCATAGTGGCAAGGTCCTACCTCCTAGGGCGGCACCTCAAGATAGAGAAAAATATGTCATTGGTATAGAAGATTGAGATGCCCCACCACAGGATGCTCCACACTTGGATATGCTTATGGAGGACCAGCCCAAGGTGAACTACAATGTCCTTTCTCATCTAAGAAAGTTGCCATCTATGCTAAGCATATCTGATGCCCTTGTCTTATCCAAAGAGATAAGGGAATCACTAATCAAGGCTCTCTTTGATTCTGAAATATTCTTATCTCAACTGACCGTTATAAGTGAGGAAACACATTATATAAAAGAAGCTCAAGGGATCACCTTCATAGATGAAGATCTTCTTCTGAGGGACTTGGAGCATAACCGTCCCCTCTACATCATAGTCTACATGGACTGGTTTAGACTTGCCAAATTTCTCTTAGATTCAGATGCATCAGTGAACATTATGAGTCTATAGACCATTGCCTATTTGATGATCGACATCTCTACACTCCAAAGAGATTGGATGATTGAGAGGATTCAATGACCAAGGTGAGCGGGCTTTAGATTTTATAGTGTTACCATTGGAGATGGGTGACTAGAAGACTGAAGCCAAGTTTTATATCATTAATTCGAATACTTCTTTCATCACTTTGCTCGGTAGGCTTTGGATACATCAGAACAAGATAATTCCATCCTCTCTCCATCAGTGCATCAAGTTCAAAAAAGATGGGATTGAATACCGTGTCAACTGAGATGAAAGCTATTTTTAGTTAGAGAGATTGAGATTTATGAGGATGCGACCTACTATCTTTCTTAAAACACCCTTTCTTGTGAACTTAGACAAAATATAAATGCAAACACATAAGAAAAAGAAAATGAAGAAAAAGAAAATGAAAAGAAAAATAAAAGTCCAAGTGAACAAGAAAGGGAAATTGAAGAAGAAATAGATCAGCATATCACATTCTACCAACAGTTCATTCCATCACATGGACATGTGGGTAGGATGGCGCAACCTCCACCAGGCAGAGGTAGAGGCAAACATAAAGACAGTTCCAGAGGTGAAAGACCCCCTAGTTGGCCATCAGCCAATAGAGGTCGTGTTCCAATTCATAGGAGTACCCTACTATCATTATAGACTTGGAATCCAAAATGAGGATGAGTCTAATGTGATTAGCATATACCAACCCTCTCAAGGATTCCATTGGAGGTGACTTTCGATCTAGATAGAGATGAAGACCAGACCTCCAGACAAAAGAAAAGTATTTGAATCAGGTTTATGTGAAACTATTAGGAAGTAGTTGGGAAACTTAGCTCTAACCTCACTTATATCTCAGAAAGTTGAAGGTTTGGTAGTTAAGGAAGTCCCTGAGTCTTCTAGTGATGAAACAAAAGAGGTTCTTTTTGCGATTCTCAAGTCCTGAAGTTGATGTAGAACTTAAGGAGGATATTTTTAAAGAATTAATGAAATTACCATTTGACTTTCACTCTCCTTGTGTTCATAATCTTATATAGAAAGGTTTAGTTCCTCATACATGGTCCAAGCACAGGTTAGAGTACTTTGAAAAGCTATGGAATGATATAGATAGGGAAGCAAAATCAAGAGCAGGACTAGAATTTGGTACAGTGGGTCAAGTCGATGATGACGATTATTGCTTAGTTGTTACCAATCATTTGGAGTCTAATAAGTTCTTTTCACACAACCCTAACTCTTATGAAAATGTGTGTTTAGAAATCTCAGATGATCCAGATGATCTCCAAATCAAAGAGGCACCGCCAGAATTTGAAGAAGAGATTCATTCAATAATTGACAAGCTTAAAGAAATCAACCTCATGATAGAAGAAAATCCACGCCCGATGTACATCAGCTTATTGCTAAATGAAGAAGAAACCAATGACTTAGTTAGGCTATTGACTGAGTTTAAAGACTACTTCGCATGGAGTTATGAAGAGATGCCCAGATTATCTCCTAACATAGTAGTCCACAAGCTAGCAATAGATCCTAATGCTACCTCTATTAAGCAAGCTCCTAGACACATGTTATTAGAAATTGAACAATAATTCATTTATGAAGTCAAGAAATTGATCGATGCTAGTTTTATTAGAGAAGAAAAATATCCTACCTCGTTAACTAGTGCCATCCCAGTTAATAAGAAGAATGGCCAAATTCACATATGCATCAATCTT
Source organism: Cymbidium sinense (assembly GCA_021442155.1). Lineage (NCBI taxonomy): Eukaryota > Viridiplantae > Streptophyta > Magnoliopsida > Asparagales > Orchidaceae > Cymbidium > Cymbidium sinense. Next base: position 76,865,222 of record CM038227.1, read on the forward strand.
AGGGGCTTAAACAAGGCATGTCCTAAGGATGAGTTTCTTCTTTCTATACTAGAATTAATGGTGGACATCGCCTCATCTCATGTTGTGTTCTCTTTCATGGATGGGTCATCTGGCTATAACCAAATCAAGATGTCTCCTGAAGATGAAAGAAACATTGTTTTTCGAACCCCGATCAGAATCTTCTGTTATAAGGTCATGCCTTTCGGCCTTAAAAATGCTGGTGCTACATACCAATGGGCCATGACTCAGATCTTTAATAAACTCATCCATCATTAGGTTGAGTGCTATGTTGATGATCTAGTAGTTAAGAGCAGAGAAAAGGAAGACCACCTCTTTGACTTGAGAGTAGTTCTCAAATAGTTAAGATAATATGACCTCAAAATGAATCCCATGAAGTGTGCATTCAGATTAGCTTCAGGGAAATTCCTTTAGTTTGTTGTTCGACATTGGAAAATAGAAATAGATCCAGAAAAGATCAAAGTTATCCTATAAATGCCACCTCCTAAGAGTTTAACTCAACTTAGATCCTTTCAAGGATGATTGGCATATCTAAAATGCTTTATCTCCAACCTATCAGGGAGATGCAAGCCATTTTTAGCACTTAGCAAAAAGGATGTCAAGTTCAAGTGGGATGACAAGTGTCAGCATGCCTTCGAAGACATCAAGTAGTATTTGGTGAAACTGCCAATTTTAATCGCCCCTAATGTGGGCAAGCCACTCATCCTCTACACTATCGCATTTGATGACTCTCTCAATGCTCTGTTGGCCCAAGCCAATGATGAAGGGAAGGAGAATGCTCTCTACTACCTTAGGCCTCGTCTGATTCCTACAGAAGTGAACTATCCAACCATTAAGAAACATTTCTTAGCTTTAATCTTTGCCTCCCAAAAGCTATGGCACTATAAGCTTTCTCACAAGGTAAAATTCATCTCTAGAACAAATCCACTACAGTATCTCATGGCACGGCTAATGCTATCTAGATGTTTTCCATGCTAGTCCATGATTCTCTAGCAATTTCATATCACATTTGTACCCCTCTATGCGATAAAAGGATAGGCACTAGCAAATTTCTTAGCAGCATACCCACTTACTATTGATTCTCCGCTTAGTGATGATCTCCCTGATGAACAAATCATGAACTTAGGGGAGGCTGGCAACCGCCGATGGGAGATGTATTTTTTTGGTGCAGCTTCTTTTCACAACACCATGATCTATTCTCCTAGGAAAGGCAGAGGTAGGAATAGTTCTCCTAACTCCAGACCACGATGAGATGAGATTCTCATACTATCTTTCCAACCCTGGCACCAACAATGAAGCCAAGAATGAGGCTTTGATTTCCTGTTTGGAGTTATCCATCACTATTAGTGTTAAGAGCATTAACATCTTTGGGGATTCTCAACATCTTTGGGGATTTTCAGTTGATCATCAACTAGATTGTTGGGTCCTATCAGGTTCACAAACCCATACTTCATCATTACTATGAGTATACCATGAAGTATTTGGCCCAGATTCCCAAAGTCACCTTCTACAAGGTTCCCTAAGTAGAGAACGCAGTAGCAGATACTTTGGCCAAACTTGCCAAAGAATTTCTTTTCTAGAAGATGAGTCCATTTCAATAAGGGTCCAAAATAAACAAGTCTTAGTCCTTACTGATGTTGAACTCATTGAGAGCCTTTCTCTTGAATTGGAGGTTGTCATTTCCAAAATGAATAATGAGCTAGATTGGAGGCAATCATTCATAGATTATTTGAATACCGGCAAATTACATCAAGAAAAGTCACAAGCCCATTAGGTGAAACAGAGAGCTATCTTCTATGCTCTTGTTGATGGCACCCTGTACAGTCGGTACTTTGACCAAATGTGGTTATGTTGTTTAGATAAACACGAAGCCCATGGAATTGTAAATCGAGATACACACTGTCATGCATATATCAATCCACCAAGAGATGAAAATGAAGATCTGTGGCCTTTGATGATTACGATGCATGGATGTAGCTAGAGATGCCATCGGTCGTGCGATGTGGTCCTCCACCAACCACCCAACATTCTACACCCTATATTGGCGTCATGGCCATTCAAGTGTTGGGATACCGATATTGTGGGTCTGATCGATCCTCCTTCTTTCAAGTGGCATCGATTCATCTTAGCTGCCACCGACTACTTTTCCAAGTGGGCGGAAGCCATCCCATTTTATGAGGTCATAGCTCAGCATGTGCTTCAATTTTTCAGGAACTGTATCATATATAGGTTCAGGGTGTCTCGATGAATTATATCTGATAATGGTACTGCATTCAAAAGCATGAAGATCAATAGCTTTGCTGGAAGGCATGGTATAGATTGGAGATACTCCACCATCTACTACCCTTGAGCAAATGGCTTAGTAGAAGTATTCAATAAAACTCTCATCTAGATACTGAAGTAGACTCTTAATGACAACAAACAATAGTGGAACAAGCAGTTGGTTGAAGTCTTATGGGCCTACTGCACCATATATCAAACTCCAACTCAGTCTACCACATTTTCCTTAGTGTATGGGTCTGAAGTTGTTCTACCTTTAGAAGTTCAACTCTCATCACTAAGGATAGCATTGGGTAATAAGATCACTACAGAGTAGAATGCAAAGTTGCGATTAGAAGAGCTCGAAGGTTTGGAGGAAAGTCATCTATGGGTGTGCCAGAACCTCAAGTTGTACAAAGACAAAATGATTCAAGCTCACAACAAGCTGGACTGCCCTAGGTCTTTCTGAGTAGGAGAACTTGTGTTAGCCCTAAGGAGACTGATTGTTGCCTGTCAAAAGATAGGAGGCAAGTTTGAACCCACTTGGGAAGACCTCTATATTATAGAGAAGGCCTACCAAGGAGGATCCTATCAGCTTATTGATTGTAAAGGGGAACACCCGATACTTCCAATTAATGGGCTCTATCTAAAGAAATATTACCCATGAAATAAATCATGTTTGAAAATAATCATTAAAAAAAGAGCAAAAATCTGATTCCATTCATCAAATCGTCTCTTCTTTTGAAGCGTTATTTGCTTATCTTGCAAATCTATTGTGATGTGTCTAGGGTAGGTATAAGAGTCCCCTAGTGTCATCCTTTCCCTCTTTCATAACACAAACACAATCTCTCAATGCTTTTAGAATAGATGTAAGAGAACTAGAGAGGCATCCTATTTTGATTAGCATAACTAAGATAGGTGTGAGAGAACCCAAGCGACATCTTTTCTTAGTGGAAATCATGTTTTTCATCTGTGACATCATTTCATCAAAACCCCTAGTGTGTTTTAAGGTAGGTGTAAGAGTCCCCTAAAGGCATCCTATTCCTTTAACACATACACAACAATAAACACAAATCTTTTATCTCAAGCTATTTTGATGTGGGAGCAAGCCCCATATGGCACTCACTCATTAGCTGCTCTAGGTCGGGTCTACAAGCTACTTTGCTAGTATGTCACCCTAGTGATCATTTATTTGAAAGATGTGAGTCCCCACACTTTCTTCCCAACTTGATCATTGCAAATCAATGAGTGCTTTGTTAGTATGGCAATCTTCACTTCCCAACCAGTAAGCTACCTCATGTTGACTTTATTTAGAACATGTGAGTCCTCGTGCTTTCTTCTTAAACCAGCCATCATGATCTAACTAGGTCGAGTATATTTGAGGTTTAGGATAAGTCTCCTAGAGGCTCCTTTCCTCTTGACTACTTTTTGGTTGATATAAGTCCTCAAGTGGCATTCAATCAGTAGTCTCCCTAGGTCAGATGGCACTTATCGAGCCGAAGATAGACTATCCCAGCAATCAATTCTATTATAGGAGGATGTGAGTCCTCGAGCTTTCTTCCTAGGTTGATTGTTGCAAACCGACGGGTACTTTAGGTTGGTTGATGTTTGCTATGTTGATAGTGACTCACCCAATGGATACACCACTCTTGGTAGATATGAGTCCCCGAGCTTTCTCCTTGAGTTGGACACTGAATACCTATTGGATATATGATTAGCCATGTCATCTTCTCCAAGGTTTGTATTAAGCCCTTAGTGGCCCCTCTCCCAACGGGCATTCTATTTTTATCAAGTCCTTCGCGACCCCATTTAGACACTATCCAAATTAATTTTGGATTGGATAGTTCCCCTTTCTTAGTAATCACCCCTGTGGTTGGAAATTTGTTCAACAGATGCACAGATTCTCCCTTGGTTCAGTAAATCTAATATTGGTCTAGGTTGATATAAGCTCCTTCTCAGTTTGATCCCTCGTAAACTAATAGGGTCCATGATAAATAAACTAAACCAAACAAAATAAATAAAATTTATTCACTTGTGGATTAGGAATTCAACCCCCCCCCCCCAAAAGGGCCCATTTTCCTAAGCAAGCATCTTATCTTTAGAGCGGTGTCAGCAGAACTCCCTATAGGAATTGTCTGCCTACTTTAGTTGAGATAAATCCCCGAGTCGGTACTCACTCTGTAGTCACCCTTAGGTCGGGTTCAATCTATTTTGTTACAAGCAAGTTACCCTAGCAGTCATTCTGCTTTGAAATATAAAAATTAAAATTAATCTTTGACTATTCTTTAGCTAATTTAAGTCCCCCAATGGCATTTACTCAATAGTCGGCTATAGGTCGGGTTCAATTTATTGCCCAAAGTCATCGATCACCACAGTGGTTCTTTATTTTTAGAATATGTGAGTCCCCACACTTTCTTCTTAAAACTTGGCCATTGCAAACAGAAAGGCACCCCTTTGGTTGGATAGTCCTACATTATGTTTGGTAGACTACTCCCTTTGGATTATTAAATCTGAGTTAGGTCTAGGCCTCCATGGCCCCTACTCAGTGCAGTCCATCACAAACCTATGGGATCCATAGCTTCAGCTGTAGGGATGTGTGAATCGGATTCAATTAGGGGGAGTATATCTCCCTCTATGGCGATCGAATGACCAAAGCTATGGCAGCCATTTTGATCCAATTAACCATATGGAAAGGGTTGTTTGGGCTATTTGAAGTTGGCACATGTTCAATTTTAGCCAAGGAGTGGATTAATAACCTCCCATGTGCTTCAAATCAAGTGGAGGGAGGTTTTCAAATTTGCCAATTTGAGCTAAGGGGTCAGTTTTGGCCTTGGGTCCATTTGGGCTGACCCAAACCCATTGGGCTGGGTGCACCACCCTCCATTGGGTTCACTTGACCTATTAGGAAGGTATCAAGTTGATATGAAGAGGTCTTGACCAAATTACTCATGGATTAGACCAAATTTTGTTCTATGGACTAGGGGTAGAATGGTCATTTATCCAATTTTTGAATTTTAATACGTTGGGTGTGTGGAGAAAATAGGTTTGGCCAAGTTTCATTAGATTTAGAGTTCATTTGACATGGTTTGGCTCATGTTAACCTATTTAGGTCAGAATGGGTCAACCTGGGTCAAGTTGACCAATTTGTCAAATTGGGTCAAACCAACAGTTAGGTCAAGTTCATATGACCATTTGAAATGTTTTGGTGGCTTTGATTTGATTCAATTTGGTTCAGGTTTGAATTTAGCTCATATGACTTCATTTAGGTCAAATGGGTCAAGTTGACCAATTTGACCCATTTGACCTATTTGAGCTAGGTCAAGGATAGGTTTAGGTTAGGTTAGTCATATGAAGTGGATTGGTATCTTTGTTTCCTATCAATTTTGGTTAAGTTTGAATTTGGCTCAACATGACCCCTTTAGGTCAAGTTGGGTTCAAGCTCAATTGGGCTAGGATGGGTCTAGTTGGCCAATTAAAATTTTGGTCAAGTTCAACAAGTGATTTGGTGACCCAGTGGTTTTAATCAATTTGACTTAGATCAAGATTTGACACCTTTTGACTTTTTAGGTCAAGTTGGGTCAACTTGGGTCAAGTGGCTAATTGGGCTAGGTTAGGCTCAAATGTTGGCTTGGTCAAGTTCAAACATAGTTCATGAATGAACTTAGATTATTGATTTCAATCAATTTGGCCTATGGCGGATTTTGTCTATGTTGGATTTCATTTTGGCTAAGTGTTGACTTGGTCAACCCTTAGGTTTGATTTGGTTTGACCGAAATTTGATTGATTAATCATCTCATGATGATTGTTGATCATAATGAGAGGCATAGGTGAGTTTAGTTCAATCCAATTTGGTTAGGATTAGGATTTGGCTCATAAGGGTACTTTAAGTAACTTTGGGTCAAGTGAGCCTAAGTGGGTCAAATGGCTTGGTCAAAGCTTGATTTGAGTTTGATTGAACTTGTATATGGACTTATGATTGAAATATAAATCCATTTACAAGTGGTTTGAAGTCAAATGGGTTTTGATTCATTTGACAATTTCATATTGAAAGGAAGAATATGAATGGATTTGGGGTTTGATTTTTGAATTGGATTTTGATTTAGTGATTGAAGTTTGTATTTATATTTGGGTTCAAGACTGTATAGTTGATTGAATCATAAAGGAAAATCAAGAGTTTGGCTCCATTTGAAATTGATTTGGCTAAGTTCAAGATTTTGACTTGAAAGGCTTAGATTGATTTTGAATGGATTTGAGTTTGATTTTTGGATTTGGTTTTGATTGTTTGAATTTAGATTCCATTTATATATGTGATTATAAATGAGAATATAAATGGGCCGTGAGAAAATTTCAAGGATTTGAAGTGATTTGATCATGATTTAGGTTAAGCCTTTTAAAAGGGATTTAAAGGACTTAGGAAATTTTTAAAATTTGGAGTTTTAATTTTTGAATTTGGTTTGATTGATTTATATCTATATTTCGTTTATATATGTGAATATAAATGAGAATATAAATGAGTTATGAGAAAATCTCATGAATTTGAATTGATTTGAACATGATTTTGGATAAGTTTTTAAGAGGCAATTAAGGACTTAATAAGGATTTTAAATTTGGAATTTAATTTTTTTGATTTAATTTGATTGATTTATATCTATATTTCATTAATATATGTGACTATAAATGAGTTATGAGAAAATCCCATGAGTTTGAATTAGTTTAGATCATGATTTAGGCTAACTCCTTGAAGAGGGAAATTAAGGGACTTAGGAAATTTCATGAATTGAATTTGAATTTTGATTTTAGTTTGATTAGTTTGAATTTATATTTCATTTATATATGTGAATATAAATGAGAATATAAATGAATTATGAGAAAATCTCATGAGTTTGAATTGGTTTAGATCATGATTTAGGCTAAGTCCTTAAAAGAAGATTAAGGACATAGGAAAAATTTGAACTTAGAAATTTCATTCATGAGTTTCAATCATATATTTCAATCATGGATTTCAATCATGGATTTCAATCATGGATTTCAATTATGTGGAATTGATTTGAGTTTGTAGAAAATCAAATAAGATTGATTTGGAGTTTGTCTTGAAAGAAGGAAAGTGAGGAATGGTTCAAGCTAAGAGTAGGTAAATTTTCCTAACACTCCTAAGGCATGACCTATTCCTATGGCTAACTCTTATAAGTCTCTAGGGCTAGGTTGAGTGTCCATCTAATCACTAGATGTGTCTTAAGACTAAGGAACTCTTAAAGTCTAAGAGGAGTCCTATGTCTAAGATGGAAGGGTTGAGAGCTCATTCTAAAAATGAGGTCAAAATGTACAGTTATTAAGAATCTTGACCAACGTCATGGCGCTATAAGGAGACATTATGGCACTATTTAAATGGTCAAATGGACCAATAATTCTGGCATAGTAGTGCTACCCATGTGGTGTCGAGCCGTTGAGCCTCACAACTCACATATACACCTAAACTGTCACTTAAGTAGTGGTGCCCAGGCGCGATCTTCAAGCGTTGAGGTGCTGCCCCATTAAATGAAATAAAATATTAATATTAATATTATTATTATTATTATTATTATTATTATTATTATTATTATTATTATTAAGAAGACTTCAACCCTAATTTTGGCATTCCAGAGAGATGTAAGCCCAACTTTCTATTCATTCACCATGTGAACATCTGTCCATTCACCATGCGAACTCCCTATGCAAACAAATTCACATTCGTACACCATGTGGACAATCCTAATTTTGGCATTCCAAAGGGATGTAAGCCCAGCCTTCTATTCATTCACCATATGAACATTTGTCTGTTCACCATGCGAACAAATTCACATCTATCCACCATGTTGACAACCCTAATTTTGTCATTCTAAAGGGATTTAAGCTCAGCCTTCTATTCATTCACCATATGAATATTTGTCCATTCGCCATGCGAACATCCCATAACCCATTCACCATGCAAACAAATTTATACTTGCCCGCCATGTGGGCAACCATAATTTTGGCATTCCAAAGGGATGTAAGTCTAGCCATCTAATCATTCACCATGTGAACATCTGCCCATTCACCATGCGATAACTTTATAATCTTTTCACCAAGTGAACACTCTTACACCACTTACACTAAAATTCTAAGTCTACTTGAGATATATCAAATTTTCTGGACATTCCAGCTATGTCGCTCTGATTGGTAGGCTGGAATAATGTAATCTCAAGATGACAAAACCATGGGATCTTGATTGGGATTACACTCTTAATTTCTTTTAGGCAGACATCTTAACCACACTATACCTTTGAGACACTAATGCATATCAAATAGATATGTCTATTTTCAACCTTAATCGAGAGTGCTCTCTAACTGTGATAAAAAGGGTAATTAATTATGGAGGTTTCCATCCATAAGAAGTAGAACCCAGATCCAATTAAACCATAATGCAAAGTTAGGAGAAATTTGGTTGAATATATATCAATCTACATCATGAAAAAATATATGGTCACCCATCTCACCAAAGATGGGGGAGCCCATCCTCAAAGGTGTTTTTTCTGAGCAATCACATTTATATGACTATTTTTGATTTCAAACAACTTAATTATTATATGCTAAGTATAAATCTAAAAGATCATTTTCTTAAACTTTTAATGAGGCAGGTTACGCTATGGTTAATTTAAGTTCTTTACTTTTGGAATCTCTTTCTGGAATCTCAATAATCAAATTTCTCTTATAATTACATTGCTTCAATGTCATCTTTAGCAAAGTCTGAGGTTAATCAATAACCTTTAAGAATTTATGAATGGCTAATGAAGTACATCCTAAACTTATTAAGTTAAGATTCCCTCTAACAGAAGATTGGGAATGACCAATATAGTGACATTTTGAAGATGGTGAAGAATAGTCGACATTTTAATTTGTCATTAATATTCAACAGTTAGGTACCTAACTCAAAATAGGTGACATGGTAAGTTGGGTCCATGTTAAATTCATGAGTTCAAATGATGGATTTTAAAATTTATTTAAAAGTAAAGCCTCAATGATCTCTCTAGATGTGTTTGTCAAATTTAGATGACACATATCAACTCTTTGCAGCATAGTGTTATAATATTATTTTACAAGCATTAAGTTTCATCAACTGAAAAAGTCGAGAATAGTGTGAGAAGCCAATTAACTATTAATGAAAATGAGAGTTTATGACTCTGTTGACCTCATTTTTAGATGAGGTTAATATCATTCTGAAATTAGTAATTAGAATACCTTAATCTTAAATAAAAATCTCTTAATTCAATGCTGAGGACACTATACTTAGTGACCTAGTGCACCCTCCTTTGGTTTGATCTAACCTAATGAGCATAGGTAGACTTGACCCAATCTTCAAATTTGGATTAAATTAAATTAAATCCAGATAAATCAAAATGAAATCAAATTAAAATGAAAGAACAAATCCAAAACTAAATTAAAGTCAAATCTAGTTAATCCATTTGGCATAGGTTTTACTTAAGTAGGGCTAATTTAAAGGTCAACCCACTAAGAATTTTACCAAATTAAATCATTCTAAATGTTCTAAATGATCAAATAAACATGCTTGATTACAAATCTAAAGAAATTAGATTCATATAGGCCTTAATTAGGTTTATTAGATCCCTTAGTCTAAATGACCCTAAATGGGTCATATTGGATTTAATCCCAAATAAAATGGAAATCAATTCAATTTGACTGTTCTAAATCATTTGGAAATGATCATTAAATACAATACCACCCATCATCATCATCATCAACAACAACAACAACAAGCCTTAATCCCACTAGGTGGGGTCGGCTACATGAATCCTTCGTCTCCATTATGTCAAATTCTCATTTAAATCAAGTATACTCAGATCATTTTTTATACATCTTAACCAAGTCTTTTTAGTTCTACCTCTACCTTTCTTAACATAAGGCAAATCTAATGCATCTACTCTTCTAATCAGGTCATTGGACGGCCGACACTTTATGTGGCCAAACCATCTAAGGTGACTCTCCTATTCTTATCTACCACTGAGCTACTACTTTTCCGAATATACTCATTTTGCATTCTATCTCTAAGAGTAAAGCCACTCATCCACCTAAGCATCCTCATCTCTATAACACTTAACTTAGCCTTAATCCCACTAAGTGGAACTTTTCTATCACATAATAGGCTAGATGCATTCCTCCACTTCAACCATCCAACTTGAATTCTACTAATAACATCTCCATCTATTTCACCATCATTTTGACCAATAGAGCCTAAATATCTAAAACGCTCACTCTTATTAATGACTTGTTCACCTAATGTCACAACACTATCACTAGAACTTCTACAACTAAAATTACACTTCATATATTCAGTTTTAGATCTACTTAAATGAAAACCTTTAGTCTAATTTGGTCAAATTGGTCATTTGACCCAAATGAAACCCAAACTTAACCCATTAAGCCCACTTTGACTCAAATGGGTTCAAATTAAAATCTAATTGAAATTAAATTTATTCAATCACTCCAAATCATCTCACACATGTTATCAAGCATAATTGGAGTCCAAACCCAATCCAGTTGTGTCAAATTGATCATTAGAATCAACTGGAATCAAAATTAACTTATTTAGGTTTAAATGGGTTGAAATAAAATGAAATTCAAGATTAATTCAAAAATAATTTAAATTTAAAAAAAATTAATTCAATCAAAATTTAATCAATCATCAATTAAAAATGATTAAACTCAAAATTACAAGAATTTAATCAAAACCAAATATTTTGAGTCCAAGTCCTTAGATTGGATTCAAAGTTCCAATCCATTCCAAATAAATTTGAACTTCACTTCAAACTCACATAGAGTTTGAGTTGGGCAGCCACATATTATCCTAATGGATTTAATAATGATGCCAAAAGTAAAAATAAAATGAAACCAAAGGAAAAAAGTGGAGATCTTTGACCAAGGGAAGATTCCTTCCCTTTCCATTATGAATATCACTTGGATTTTATCCAAGTAGCTTTGGACCCTTGACCACCTCTTAGAAGTATAGTTCCAAGAGCAAAGAAGAAGGAGATTAGCCCTCAAACCAAAAAGAAGTTGGCCTCCTCCAAGAAGAAACTAAGAAAAAGAAAAAGAAGAAGCCAAGCTTGGCCAAATAAGGAAAATGGAGGAGATGCCCTCGTCCCTTCCAATTCTTCATCCAAACTTGTTCATAAGGTCATGGAGGATTGAATCCACCCCTTGGCCAACCTTATTGCCACCAGTGGCCGGAATCCCGTCACCTAGAAGGCTATGAATATGGCTCTCAGCCATGTATGAAAATAGAGAAAAAAGAGCCTCTTACTCCTCTATTTTCATCTCAAATTTGTCATCAAAGAATGAGATTAAGAAATATATCAATTTCTCAACTTCTCATCGCCAGCACATTAGAAAATAGACAAAATTTGGCAGCCATCGAGCTCCCTTCAATGGTGAAATCTAAGGGGGAGGTGTGTACTTAAATTGAACATTCCAACTTGATCTAGAGGTCAAGGCGACCTCAAATGAATCACCACCCCATCCCCTTGCTGTCGGCGAGCTAAAAAATTATTGAACCCAATGGAATTCGATATGAGGTTGGTATAGGAGCCCATCCATGGGAATACAAGCCACCAAATTGCATACACAACATCATTAGCAAAGTTAATGGAGTTGATCCCACCACCAGTGATGGCCGAAAATGAGGTATGCTCCACCACCAGCCCCTCAGGCATTCAATTTTGGCACTTTTTGGAAGAAAATTGATCTCCATACGGATCAAACCGTATGGATTGGTTGTAAATCGATCATTGATCATTTAGCAATCAAAATCACATCAAAATTTTCCATCAAATGCTAAAAATGGGTTGAAATAGAAAAATGACATCTATCTATCATCGGAGACTCTCAGGATTTGATCTCTGTTGTTCATTCCTTCTATTTGGAACAGACACTGAAATCAAGCCAAATAATCTAATTTTAACCCTTAAGGTTACTACGGAATGAATTGGGTCCATCTGATCTTTGATCAAATGATCAAGATTTATCCTGCATCGCACTGCTTTTGACGCGAATACCATGCAGGATTCAGGTGGCCAATGTCGTCACGCCACATGGCACCATGCCATGTAGTCCGCCGCGTTGGCCCGCCTTATTAAAATAGTAAAATTCCTTTAAAATTATTTAAAAATTAATTAAAAATCATAAAAAATCTTTAAAATTGATAAATTTTAAAATATAAATAAAAATGCAAACGTAGGCTCTATGGATTCATCTTGATGAGAGGAATCCATTAAAATTAAAATCCTAAATTAATTTTGCTTATTGTAGCCTTAATTTGACTCTGAATGAAATAAATCAAATATTAATTACATGCAAACCATTAATACAATTCAAATGAAACTTTGGGGAACTAAAATTAAGGTTAAAGCACACCTTAAGAATACTTTTTATGAATTACTGTAATGTAATTCATGAAATATTAAACTTCTAATCTTAAACTTCAATTTTAATTAAATAAATTAAAATTAAATTAAATAAATGACAAAATGAATTAAATCACTTCAAATTAACTTAACGAACCTTAATGAACAAAAAAGCATCAATGAAATTCATTGAAACTTAATAAATCACAAAATTACTTAATTATGCAATTAATTGAATTAAGTAATTCAAATAATTAACTAGAAATTAATTAAATCATAATAAATCAACCAAATGTCCAAAAATTATGAATGAATTCTCTTTGGAAATATCTTTCAGAGTGGAATCAGTAAAATGTGAAATCCTTAATGACCTTCACTAAATTAGGCTTAATTTTAGTTTTAATGAAATAATTAAAACATTAGTTACACCTAATTAAGAATCAAATCAAAGGGAAACTTTGGAAACATGAAATTGGCTTGGAACCCCACTTGCCATGAAAAGTTCCAACCGAATTGACCTTTGGATTAGTAATTATTGAATTTCTAAATTTCTAAGTCAATATGAATCAAATAAATGAAAAAAAATTCATAAATTCATCAAATCGTGAAATAATTTAAACTAATCTTAATCAAACATTGAAATTATTTAGGATGGTTTTCCAACATCTTAAGTCAAAGAACTTAATCATTTCAAACTTAAGGGTTAAGGAAATTAATAATGTGTATTAAAAGTAATTAAACCTTAAGTTAATGAAATCACAAACAAACACTTAATGAAACCTTAATCCATAATCAAGGTAACTTAAGAATGGGGGGAACATTAACCTAAGTGCCTTAGGTTAACATAAACTAAACCAAATGAAATGAACATAATTCAACACACCTAAACATAACTTAAACCAAAGCATAAATGCAAACCAAATAAAATAATTCAAGAAAAATCAAACGAAATAAATGAAATAATTCAAATCAAATTAAATTGAAAACTAAACCAAGATTGAAAATCAAATCAAATCAAAAGAGATGAAATGAAGAATCAAATTCCAAAGAAAAGAATTAATCCAAAAATCCAACTTGAATTCAAACACAAACCATCTAAATGAAACTAAAAGGATTAGTTATGATACTAAAGGATCTTAGTTAGACCTTTGGGATGAATCTTCATCTTAAGATGAAGGTTTTCCTTCCATCAAGGGTTATGATGTTTAATGGAGTGGGTTCCACCCAAAAGTGAGATCCATTCTACTCTTCATTCTTGAAAATGTAAACTTCACTTTAACCAAATAAAAGTGAAATAAAAATGAAAACAAATCACTAAATCATTTGAATTGAAACCATCCAAAGGTAAAATTCAAACAAATTCAAACTCCAAATTAAAATTTGAACTAAAGAGGCCTAGCAAAGTCTTGCTACACAAACCTATTTTCTTCACACACTATATCATTAGGTCACATACCCTAGACGTAGGGTAGGTCATTATGTGATTCTTTATGATTCCCTATGATGTGTTGTGATATGATGAGCTTCACATGTCTTTGTGGTGTACTATTTTAGACTACATGTCTAAGATTATTTTCCCATTAGAATAGATGATAGAATGTTCTTTTTAGATCTAATATTATCTTCTGTAGGGGGCTATGCTAGAAAGGGCTACTATCATAAATAAATTAAAATTATTATTTTCTTGCATATATGCTTAAGTCCTTAAGCATAGTCCATTGGATAGGTGGGCTTGGAAAGCAACTAATGCTAAGCCTATATGTTTGTGAAATATAACTACTATGTGTTGTTTATATTTTTCTAACCTTTGTTTTACAGGGCTTAAGATTCATTTTAAAATTTAAAATGTAAATTGAGCTTAGAATTAGGTTAGGATCTATGGGGTCTAGGATTAGTAGGAGCTGACCCTACCATAAGATAGGTGTAGTGGTCCCCTATAAAATCTAATGGATGTCCTTGAAGAAGGAGACAATCTTAGAAAGAAGACTCATAGATCTAAACTTATAGTTCTGGGATGGGTTGTATAAAGGTAGAGCTCAGCTGCTCATTTGTTCGTTCTTCTCGGGTGTATAGCGGTACCAAAATTGCCTTGATTTATTTTGGGTGGACAATAGAACCAACCTTTTCTAAGTTTCTTTCTATGTTTTACTTTCTTATAATTGAATGCCTGAATGATTAGGCTCATAGGAAAAATTAAATTTTATTCCCAACTTAAATCAAAATAACTAAAATAAAAATAAAAGAAATTTTGAAACTTCACATAAATTAAAGCCTTAAGAAAAAACTTAAAATTAATGAGAAATCAATTAGGTCTTGAAACCATGAAATCATATTGTTCCAATCCTTGAATTAGGCAACTATTACAATTTCATATAAGAGGAATCTGACTTGTAAGGATGACCGCCTTCTTAGGGAAGTCTACCTTTTCTTAATGATTTGGCCCATAATCATTTCTAAATGCATGGCATTAAACAAAAAAATACATACCCAAAACCTCAAATAAGTCTTGAATCAAAACACTTAATAATCTAAAAAATATGCTATAGTTAGATTCATTTCATAGCTTACATTATCATAGGGATTAGGGAGTGAGTCTAGGATCCTTAGATTCCTTTCTTAAAAAGGTAATAACTTAGCCATCTTACATTCAAGAGACTTAGCATCATGAATTTAAAGTGTGCTTAGGTGGTGTTAGCTGGCAGTCTTTCTAGATAGGTTATAAGTCTGAAAGAGTTAGGGATAGGTTAGTTCCCTCAAGTGAGAGGAATGGATGATAATTCCTAAAATAAACTAAGTGAGCATCTGACATGTGTCAGAAGCACTTGTAGACTAGGATTTGAAGCATCCTTCTCAAGAATAAATCTTCAACCCTAGGCTTTTCTACAATCTTATGCTACTTGAATCTAAGCCCTAGATCTCTAAGAAAATTTTAACTCAAAATCTAAATTAAATTTCAAAACTTAAAGCCTAATTTAAAGATAGTTGATATGCCTATTGGGCATCCCAGTATCAATAGGTATTTTTTACATCATCTCTTTTTGCCTTTAGAAGAACTCTCTCCATTTTAAATCAATCCCAATTGAAAATTTCAAATATCAATCCTTTGAAAACTATCTTAAAAATCTATAAAAATAATGACTTATTTTTTTAATCGAGCTTATTCTTAGGAAGAATCCCTTCTTAAGATGTAATCAACTATAAGGGTTTGCCCTTATAGGGAACCATGAACATTGCTTAAAATAAACTCTGTTATATTTTCAATGTTGTTTAGGGGAAAAATCTATGGTACACAAAAGTCCCATTAGCCTTAGGAGTCTTTTATTAAATGATCGAATCCATTATAAGAAAATATGTTTATCTTCTAAGATATTATGTTCACTTTTTAATGATGCATTTGATTATCCAAATAAGAAATTCCTAAACCCTACATGGTGTCATAAGTTTTCCCACATAGTATATTTTCTAGTGACTCCACTAAAGAATGGTTCCTCTCTCCACCTTCAGAAAAAAAAGTTATTATTTATATACATCTACAGTGTACTAGTGCCACTCACTGGTCAAGACTGCCTTTCTTTCCATTAGATGCCTCTCCATTTCATCCTTGGTTGAGCCTATCCAACATCTTGAACTAAGGTTCTAGAACTCTTCATTTTCCATTGCTAAATGACTGGGTTTTAGAACCAAATCCCAAAATAAAAAAAGTGGTGGTGACAAATAAATGAAAATCAAGTCATTTCTATTAGACCTAAGTACGGTCAAGATGGATTTGATACAATTCCAATATGGAAAAGAAATGTTAACTTCAAAAAGTTTGAAAATTATCTCAAAGTTTAAAATAAAAATCTCAAAAATAAATCTCAAAGTTAAATTTTTCCTTGATCATACTTTGGCTTTCTACTAAAGCTAAAGAGAATGAATATAGGGTCCTAAGTTAGTACCCTTTGTTCTAATACAGTCACTTGACCCAAACTGACACAAAAGGGGAAATTAAATCAAACTCTACTTAAACTCTCATTAGATCAAATCAAGCCACACAATCCCTTCATTGATGATTGTAAGTCATTATTGAACACTCCACTACAATCAATCAAACCAAATTAAGCCAATCGGACCCTTTGACCCAAGTTGGCCTAATTTAGCCTAAAGGACCAAATTGAACAAAGATAAATTTTAAACCAAATTGATTAAATCCAATTCTTCTAACCAATCACTAATTCAATAGAAAACATAATTCATCCTTCAATTGGATCCACCTTAGTCAACTTAACCTAAATAGCCCACTTAGCAAAATATGACCTAAAGGGTCAAATGGAACCAATTCACTCCATAATCTAAATTAATTCAAATCAACTATTTCTTTCAATCACCAATGATCAATTAAACATAAACCTAACCCATGCTAAGCTAATTTGGCCTATTTGGTCAAATTGGTCAACATGGCTCATTTGACCCAAATTGAACCATATGAGCCAAATTCAAATCTAACCCAAATTGAATCAAACCAATTACACTCGTCCAATCTAATTTACCAACTGAACTCACCCAAATCATCATTTTGACCCAATTTTATCAAATTGGTTAACTTAGCCCAATTGAATCTATTTGATCCATATGGGTCAAATTGAGTCAAACTCAACTAAACCAAGCCCGAACCCAACCAAACTTGGCATGACTCATCCTTGGGTCACCATGGGCCTGTCCAAGTGGGACCAACCTATGGTGAACCCAGTTTGGGTCAAACCCATTGAACCAATCCACCCAAATGTAAAAAATCCCCATTTGGATGGATTCTACCTCCTTACCCCATAGCAGCCACCTTTGGCTCTTCTTGGAGAAGAGGACCACTGACCCAACCTAACCCAAAGCTATTGGGCTCAGCATTTGGCCAAGAGAGGGTAAGTTCACCCATGGAAATTGATTGGTCCACCTAAAGGAGAGGGTGCACCTCATTCCAGCTCACTACACTCCCTAAGCCTCTCACCCTTAGCCACCTTAGTAGTCCCCTACCATCTCTGACCACCAACCCTGGTCAGATGGCTGTCGAAGGCTGAACTAATCCCAGCTTTTGGTTTAGCTGGGGTGGAGATTATACTCCTCCCCATGGTTTCAAATCGAGCACAGACCTTCCCTAGAGCATTCCACGCAGTCTTCTACACTCTCCCGAGCTCCTCGTACACTCCACCATTGGTGAGACCAACTATCAATTGAACTTGAGAGCCTTGCCCGTCCAAGTTTCCTAAACCTTTACCAAACCCAAATTAACTCTTCCCACACCTTCACCTCACTCTAGTGAACCAAAATGAATCATTTCTTGAGCGATTCAACCACCAAAAGATGTCTCAAGACCAACTCTGATGAGCTTTGTGGTAGCATTTGGCCCACAAAGTGATCGGCGAGGAGGTAGCTCATGATCTTCTTAACAAGGCTTCATCTCTTTGAGATGAATCTACCTCTATCGGTGGACCGCCGGTCTATAGATCAGGTGAGGTAAAAATCTACCAACTGTAGCTTTGACCCCTAGGTGTTGATTTTTTTTGAAGTGAATCATGTTTTTATGCAATTTCCATTGTAGGATCTCCTTAGACTCATTCCTTGATCATTTCAGAGTTGATTTTTCTATCGAATGAACTCTCATGAGCTCAGATCGAGTGGCAGAAGGAAAATGATGTCCATCATCTAGCACTCGTGGGACAACGAATCATTGGTCGTCCGTTTCATGTGATTAGAATGGATCACTATGATTAATCACGTTAGAAATTTTGATTTAATTCCTTTAGAATCATCAGATTAATCTCAGCCATTTGATCCAAAATTAGACATCCAATCTAAGATAGAACGTCCGATCCGAGATCAGATGGCTAAGACAAAATTATGTCTACCACCACTAAGTCAACCACCACGTCAGACAATTTAATTAACCACTATCGTAGAGCTACATGGAAAGCTCTATCGTGTTAGCATTCGCATGACATTGACAGTTTAAAAGGTTAATTAGGCTTTAAAAATGTAATTAAATGACTGGAACTTCAAAAAATCATAATTAATTGTAGAAAAATCCAAAATATACAAATAAAATCATTTTGGAAAAGTTAGACATAGGAGAATTTAAGGAAAATAAAATCCCTAATATATGCCCAGTGAACAGTGCCTAATTAAGACTGAAGCCTAGGTTAATTACTTTAATTAAGGCCAAATTACTTGGCAAATTAATTCCAAATTTTGTGGCATGATTCCATGAGATATCCTCTACCTCCCATAATTTTAATGAAATTATTTGCCATGTAATTTAAAAAATTTGGAATTTCAATCCTAATTACTCTCATTAATTAATTAAATACTTATTAAAATTGATCAAAATGGAAATTAAATAATTAATGATAATTAATCATTATGAATAGTTGGGTAATGAGGAGAAGTAATTAGGATCCCTCTTCTAGTTATTTTTCTTGATGTGTTTCTTTAAGCGTGTTAATAAACATGTCTAATAATTAAGAATTAATTAGAAAAACTAATGATAAAATGAAAATAAAATAAAATTAATAATTAGTTCTGATAATTCAAACACAATCCATTAATTTCCTTTTATGTGTCTAATAACATAGAGTTATTAAAGAAATTATGATTAACCCATTGGTTTGAGTAAATCATAAGAGTATTTAACTTAGATTATTTTCTTCTTTAATTTAATTAACTCTTAAGTATGATCTTAATTACATTAGATTCCTTTAGGTTCATTGCAAATTTTACTTCCTAAAAGCATATCATTAAAGTCTCATGATCAAGTAGTTCATTAAAAAAGAAGTTTAGGGAAGGGTAATTAAGTTAATGTGCTTAATGATTTGAACCTAATCAATCCATAAAACCCATTTAATTATTTTTTTAAATATATCAAATCACCAACATGGGATGGGGTAAATACAAAGTATCATCTCTCCTCTTTAGGTTTTAACAACTTAAATACCAAAATTAAACCTTGTAAGAACTTTGGTTAGTCTCAAGAAATATTTATTTGGCTTGATTTCCCTTATGACTTAATGTAATTGAACATGTCATATGGAAATGTTTAATTACTTCTTTTCAATAATTATAAATTTGCATTCCTTTTGTTTCACATGTTCATATTTTTTTAAAAGAGAATCAAGAGAATATTGTTGCATTTAAGTTGCTTATGTTGGATAAATATTATATGGTGTGGTTATTATCACTAATAAATTTTAAATTACTTTCAAAACTATGAGCTAATGATGTAAAATTTAATCTTATGTTTGTTATATTTGTTCAATAAAGTTTACATTTAGTTAGAATTTAAAGATTGTAAAGGATTGTTTTGTTTTCATGGTTTATGTATATGTTTACATATGTTTGGAGTTGGTAAGTATATAAGCTGAACATCCTGGGAACACAAGGCTTTGAGTAGTCCCAAGGAGGTCTTGGATTATCTCACTTCCCTGGTTTAAGAATGGCATGTACTTGCTTAATTTCATTCATTTGTATGCATATGCTACAATTTGGGATAAACTTTGCTTTGCATAAATAAAAGATTTGCTTTTACATACCCTCTATATGATTTTTATTTTTATGTTCATGTATATGTTTACATGTTTTTAAGTTAGTTAGTATATAGTATGGAAATCTCGGGAATACGAGACTTTAAGTATCCCTGAGGAGGTCTTAGATAATCTTACATCTCTAGTTTAACAATGGCAGGCACTTGCTTTAATCTCTAATACATGTCTACGTATGCTTAACTAAGGAACAAAATTTTTCTTTTCTACCAAATTCATGCATTAATTATCATTAAGAGTGAAAAAAATTAATATATAAATATATATATTACATGTACAAATATATATATTAAATCAAATATCTTGAACAATAAAAAATGAAGAAGTGTGTATGCTATTGATGTTGGAAAGAAGTAGTGGAATGTTATTCATCTAATAGTGATTCAATTTTATTAATAATAAGATGTCTTTTATGTCTGAATAAGACTCCTTAAGACTAACACAAACTTAGGTTTAATAAAATGTTTATAAATGGTTCGCTAAAGAAATCCAAGTCATAATAACATGTCTTTAAAATATAACTTAAGGTAAGGATGAAAGGGTCAAACCACCTTTCTTCTCTTCATTAAAATTAGATGTTCAGTTGACATTAAATGAAATAGGAAAGTGTAAATTAAAATTAATCAATTTGTTTTAAGATTTGAAGCAAAATCTCCTTTAATGTTTAACATAAACAATTCTAAACTTTAGATAATCACACTCTTAAAGCTTAGTCAAGACACACCACATTAAATCTTAGCGCACACATTAGAATACTAAGCCACCAATTATAGTCTTAAGTTAGGCCGGTGCATGTTATGGTGTTGTGTTTTATTTTATGATGTAATATTTTAGACTGGATGTTAGGATTGTTTGTGCATAAACTGGATGTTAGGTCGCTAATACCTAAATAATGTCTTCTGCAAGAGATTGTGCTAAAGGGGTTGTTGTAATAATAAATAACTATGAATGTTCTTACTTTTAGGTGTTGTTTATGCTCCCTAAGCATAATCCAATTAGGGCAGGTGGTCTTGGCTACCCAAGTGTAGGGTGTTAAGTCCAAATATGTGAACTCTGATTGCTTGCCTTATATGCTTATTTAGCTAACAACTATTTTGTAGGTTTAATTATGTTTCATTTTTATTTTATAAATATGTAATTTTTGTAATAGGATTAGTGCTATGTGGTTTACGATGAGCAATGGCTAGAAGGTAAAGACCTCGGAAGCTTGTGAAGCTTGGAGAAAATTAAAAAAGAAAAGAAGTACAAGAGATTGAAGACCGCATACCATTTATTTTTAATTGTAATATTCAATTATAATCTAGGTTGTATAATGGTAGAGCTCGACTACCCTTTTTCTTTACCTTTTCAGAATATACAGTGATACCTGGCTACACCAGCCTATTATTCTTTTGTAAATTTCATATGTTTGATTATTGTGTTTAGATTACGCAATAGACATTGTATGCTTTTCATAGGTTTCTTAAAGTGTGATGATTTGATATGTGGCCTGGATGCGGTTGGATCTTTAGAATAAAATTAAATTTTTTACCCTCACTAAAAACTCATAACTAAATTTTAATACAACTCATAACCTCATTTTAAGTCCTAGGCTCTTAATCAAAATAAATAAAATATTTAGAAACCCTTTAGCTGAATGTTGTATGTTATCACACCATGCATTTCATATTTTGTCACTCGTGAATAGGGAGAGTCTCCACTCTTACACAATAAGAGATATGCTTAACCTTTGAAGGCAATCCCTTGTATTGAAGAACACCTCCTCTAATTAATGTAGCCCATTACTTGATTCATCATGCATATCTGCATAATTGTCTCAAGCCTTGGTCCAAAATGAATGTGTCAAAATGGTTTATAAAGTTATAAATTTTGGCATTAGTCTGTCATGTTGTCATACTAATCAAGTTCTATTCTCTTAGGGAGTGAGTTTAGGATTCTATCTCCTTTCCTAATTAAATAGCAGCCTAGCTATCTTTCATCTACATAAGGCTAGCCTACATAATTTTAAAGCATAGGAGATGTTAACTCGTGGCCATCCTAAGAGGTTATAAGTCCAGAAGAATCTGGATGTGTTTACTCTCTCTTGTGGAGGTAAACCATTATGTCTCATTTTCTTGATTAGACTTAGGTCATGCTTCTAACTTGTGCTAAGGCATTTCAGATTTAGGTTCTGAGACTACTTATTAACTTCAAGCTATGAGCATAAGTCCTCACCTCTTAGGAATTTTCATAATCTTGTGTTATTAGACTACAAGACCTAGCATTTTAATGAAATTTGAATTTAAATAGAAGTAAATTTTCTCTTTCAAAAATGTAAACCCTTATTATAGGGTATATTTATGCACTTACTAGGCTTCCTAGTATCGTGAGTGCTTCCTACTCATTCTCCTTTGGATTCAGTAAATAATTCTTCCTATTTGAACCTTCCCACATGATTTCCAAAAAGTACTTACTCTTCTAATAGTCTATCTTTAAAATCTTTGGAGGTACTTATTAACTACTTTAATCGAGAGTATTCTTAAAAAATTTCCATTCCCTAAAATGTAATTAACTATGGAAGCTTGCTTCTATGAGGAACTAAGAAACTCAGCATAAAATAACCTTATTGTACTTCTCCATGTAAAGTGAGGGAAAGATCTTAGGTATATTTGTAGACACATTTGCTCTAGGAGTCCTTATTAGGTGATTAAGTTTATTATGGGGTGATATTTCCATCTTCCAAGATAGTACATCATACCTCAATATCTCACCCAATCACTTTAATAAGTAGCTACTAAGATCTGTGTGGTGTCCCTATGACTCCAAATTAAAATAACACATCATCGAAAAAGAATTCTAATTCTCTTGATAAAGTTGAGATAAATAAAATTTAAACTTAATATATTTAAATTAACTTCCTTAATGGGAGTTTTCTTCCGTTGAATGATTGATATTTTATAAATGGCCTTAATTAATTTTAAGGATAAATCATAAAAATGAATAAAGACTTCAATCCTTCTAAAGAAATTGTGACCTTAGTATTGGGTCCTAAGGGTGACATTTCTATCTCTCAAAGTGAAAGTATGAAACTTCTATCCTTGGTAAGTTGATAGATAAATCACTTAAAACTTTAGAAATCTAAATAAAAAAATAAAGCTTTAGTTCTCTCCCTTATATGCTTTCAATACAAAATGAATCCATGGTGAATCCTTTGTAATGACTTATGACCTATCTTCCAATGTCTTAATGTCTGACATGGTGATTAAATATTTCATTGCAAATTGATATTACCTTTAATCTTCTTTGTTTTATAAAAATGTGCAAGTCATACTTGACTTTTTATTAGCACATCTATAACCTGAGGATCTTCTTTTAAATAATGATCTTCCAAGTGAATAGATCATGAGGTCTATTGATCTTTTAAGGATATAGTTAGACTTACCTTCCCTCCATATCAAAAGGGAAATTCTTGAAATCAAATTCAAAATGATAGAGTCATATCATCTCAAATGATATTGAAAAGAAATACCAAATAAGTCATCTTCAAAATATGATGTTTTGCCCTTCTTAAAGAAGTTTCTTGTAAAATCAAGTATCATAATGCTCTATAAAAAAGGGAAAGGAAATAAAATGAAAAGAAATGGCCATAAAGTAAGGCATTGCATAATATTGTAATTTACCTTCTTTAACTATATGCAACTTCCTGATGTGGCATTCCACTATAAAGAAGTTCTGTCTTTTAAGATGAAGATATACTACTAAGAACTTATCAATATCTTAGTTGATGTGAAAATTTTAAAAAAGAAAATCTCCAAAATGTTATTTGATCTAGATGCATCAATCAACATCAATTATAAACATGAAAGTGAATATACATAGGCCCAATTTTAATCAAACTTTGAAAAAATAGTGCCATGTAAATTCATTCAAGTAAAGAAAGGTGTTTTAAATTTCTCAAAAAATTATTCTTGAAAACTCAAATCAAAAGAAGAACTTAATTTCAATCATACTGTTGATTGAAGATAAAAATTCAAACATAAAAAAAAATGTTAGAAATTTAAAAAAATCTTTAACATTCTTGGATGGTCCTATCCAGACCAAAAAAAATGAAATGAAATGAAATGAAAACAAGAAGAAGAAAAATAATAATAATTGAGAAAGGATGTTTGTATCAATTATATAAACATAAGTGTGGATTCTTTAGGAATATCATTTTGTCAATCCTGAATGACCTCACTAAGTCTTGTATTCAATTAAATAATTAGAAAGGATCATATCATGCAATATAATAAATCAATCAAAATAAAAAATTAAAACACATTAAATGTTGCATTCAGACAAAATGTTCAAATCATTCAATGTTCTAGTAAATCTTTTATATAGGCAAAATATCAAATGTAAAGTTTCACAAAAAATTGAAATGTTATTGAAATGAAAACAAAAGAAAGAAACAATAAAAGAACAAAAGAAAGAAAGAAAATAAAAGGGATGGAAAGACTATATCCAAGAGCAAAAGAATGGAGTCTGAAATTTCTATGTGGGCATTATAACTTTAAACTCCTCCACATCAAAATAAAGTAGTAGGGTTAGAAGTCAAGAACTTCCTTTTACTTAAAAATAATTAGATGCTTGATACTTTGCCATCACAGCCTTTGCCATGTTGGGTGAGCTCACATGGTAAGTTAAACAGATAATGGATCTTCTTCTCCAAGAATCCATATCTTTTGTATGTCAATGATTCAATTGAGTTTAATCTAATTCCATTTGCAAGTGTCCTATAAATAAGATTCATAAGCAATAAAAGCTATGAACCATTCAAGAAAATGAAACCATGAGTTGGTTTGAAATTTAATACTATAAAGCCATTGCAAAAAAAAAATCATTAAGTAGTCAAGGTCTTGACTTTCTCTTCAAAGGCACTCTAACTTATTGAATGAATATTGTTTAGAGGTGTCTAAAGATCTATGAAGACTTTAAGTTCAGGATGCACCCCTAGAATTTGAAGAGGAATTTAAATTCACAATTAACAAAACAGAAGAAATAAACCTACAAATAAAAGTTGATCTACAAATAATATCAATAATCTAACTCTTTGATGAGTCGGATATTGGTGACTTGATCAAGATAATATTAATGTCTAAAGACTACTTTATTTTGAAATAAATCAAAATATTTTTTAATTATAGCGGTCCAAAAGATCAGGCTTGATGACATTTCAATAATTAGGTCCCTTGATGAATGTGGTCAAGATTAAATCCACATGTACCATATCTTAGGACTAGGATAAAATCTTTACTTTGAAGATAGGTTCTTATTACCCATACTTCATTTCAAAACCAAAAGGTTTTCATGCATAATATTATCCTTACTAAGGTTAACTTATCTGAAAATTATCAAATCATCATAATTTTCTTTAAAAAAATTTGAAAGCATATGATATGACATTTAGAATCCTTACAAAAATATTCTGTTATGTAATCATATCATTCAGTCTCATAAAAATTAGGACGACTTATCAAAATAGTCATGATCAAGAAATCTTATAACCTCACTATTAATTAGGTGAAATGTTATATCGAAACTCTTGCTAAAAAATGAATGAATGAAATGAAGATAATAAAAGAAAGGAAACTTCAATATGATTTGAAAAGAATCATATCACTACATATAGAGTCCCAAAATATACCTTTGAAGTAAGTCCAAGGACTAGTAAAATTTAGAAGGATCAAAATAATAAACAAATAAGAATTAATCAAAGCCATTTATGAAATATCTTCTCATAAAACTTTTAAAGAATAATAAATCAACTTAGGGGCTGTCTGGTTTCCTAAAAATGGAATGCATTGTAAAAAGAATACAGTGTAGTAGGAATTCAACGTATTTGGATTACCTTAGGTTGTTTGGTGGCGGTAGGTGACGATGGAGATGGGAAACCAATGATGCCAGCAATGGAAGTAGGTGGTTATCGGCGATGGTGGTGGGAGTGGCACGGCTGCGAGGATGGAGGCGGCGAGGCGATGGTGGTGGCGGGCGATAACGCCATAGCATTACAATGGTCAGTGTATTTGGAATTCGCCCAATTTTGGGTGAATTCTAAATACACCAAAATATAACTATCTGGTGAATTCTAAATGTATTACATCATTTTGAAATTTTATTTTATATCATGCCAAATTCCAAAAAATCTAAATCCCCTGCATTTACTTTACTTTACTTTTGTTTCCAACCAAACAACCCCTTAAGGAATTTAATTTCAAACTTATCTAGAGAATCTTAATTTCTCTAGTAAGTTAATTCTTTCAATTCCCTTATTAATTAGGGACAAAAAGAATAAAAAAATGATGAATTCATGAGAATCCAAGAGTTTGCCTACCATGGTTCTCAGTCACTTTTGAAACCTTCAAAGGAATCTAAGATAGAGGCTTATAAGCTATTAATTCATGTCAACAAAAAAAATCAAATATATATTCATACCAAGAAAAAGAAATTTCATTTGAGAAACACTAGTTGACTTTGGCTTTTGCTGCCTAAGAACTATAAAGTCACATGCAAACTCAAAATGGTAAAATTCTCATCTTAGTACCCTATAGTATCTTATATAAAATGGACTAGACTTATAACATGGCTATATGTAACTTTGAAATAAAAAAATAAGAAAGAAAGGGAAAAAGAGAGGAATGAAAAAAAAAATAAAGAAATTTTATGCTTCTAACATAGTAAAGCATTATTAGGTCCAAAATATACCCAAATCCTCCTTCAAAAATAAATTTCAATTCTTTGAAATACTCTTCACTAAACTTCTTCATGCATAAGAAGTATTAGTGAAATCAAGAAATGGAAGCAAACCTTCCATTACCTTTCACTAGTTAGACTAATTAATTAAGGACCAAGTCTATTTGACTCTTGTTTATTAGTCAAAAGACTTGAGGATTAGGAATTAAGCCACTATGACCCATTTTCCTCACTCATCATTGGTTAGAAGTACGCCATTTGTGGCACCTTTCTTATACATACCTTGAGTTCAAAGCAAGCCCTTTGTGGCACCTTTCTCATATTTTCCCTATGAGTCTGGAGTAAGCCTTGGTGCACCAATCTCATAAACTTGGAGTAAGCCTTTATATGGCATAACTCTTGCTTTACTTAAGTTGGGAGTAAGCCCATTTGTGTCACCCTTCTTATAACTTCTCATAGGTTTGGAGAAAGCCTCTCTTGGCACCATTCCTATTATTCACATGATAGGATTAAGTCAGTAAGACTCCTTTCATGTGACATAGGCAAATTAGGATTGGAATTAGTCATTAAGACCCCTTTCCTGTTAGCCAAACGTTTGATGAGCGGATTAAGTCATAAAGACCTTTTTCCTCTTTTTTAGCTGTTTAAGTTGGATTAAGCCATTTAAAGGCTTCATCTTAATAGTTAATCACACAAGAGTAAGTCCCACAGTATGTATCCTTTTAAAATGACTAAGGATAGGATAAATTCATTAAGACCCCTTTCCTATAAGTCAAAACAAAAATGTGAGGTTTAGGATTAAGTCACAAAGACCTCTTTCTTCCATCCAAGCTACTTGAGTTGGATTAAGATATTAAAGGCCCCATCTTAATAGCTAATCAAATTAGAGTAACTCCCACAATAGGCATCCTTTTAAAATGATTTAGGTTAGGATCAAGTCATTAAGACCCCTATCCTTAAGTCAAAACAAAGAGGTGGGGTTTATGATCAAGTCATCAAAGACTTTCCTTCACCCAAGCTATTTAGGTTGGATTAAGCTATTCAAGTCCTTCCTAATAGCTAATTAGAAAGAAATAAGTCACTTAGTAAGAATTCTTTCTAAAAAACAAGAATAGGAACAAGTGATGAAGACCCTTTTCTTATCAAATAGGCTACATAGGTTAGAAATAAGTCATTAAGACCCCTTTCCTATTAGCTAAAATCTAAGATCTAGAAATAAGTCATTAAGACCCATATTCTTCATTGTGGTTATTCAAGTTGGATTATGCCATTAAAGTCTCCTTTTAATTAGCCAATCTTAAAAGAGTAAGTCCCTTAGTAGGCATCCTTGTAAGGATAGGATAAAGTCGTAAAGACCCCTTTCCTTTTCAAGCTACTAATGTTGGAATTAAGCCATTGAAGGCCCCTTCCTGTTAGTTAAACTTCATTAGAATAGGATTCAAGTCCTTGTGACTTATTTTCTAATGAAAACAAAAGAAACTAATGAATGGAAAGAAGCCATTGAAGGCTACAAACTAGGAATTAAGTCCACGTGAACCTTACTTAATAGTCAAAATATTGAGGATTAAGATTAAGCTATTCAAGCTCCTTCTCCCCAGCTTAGCTATATAGGTTGGAATCAAGCAAATCCCTTCCTAATAGCTAACCAGATAAAGAGTAAATCCCTTTGTTCTAACTTTCCTTGGTTAAAACATCATGTAGTCTAGATTTGGAGTAAGTGTCCATATTGGTATCCTTTCCAACTACTATACTTAGACAAGAGTAAGTCCCTTGAAGGCATTTTCTTTGAGTACAGTAATTACATTAGGACTAGACCATCCTTTGGGTCCACTCCTAATGAATGACATGCCTATTCATCTAAGAACTTAGTGAATTTAAGTTCCTAAGAGTGAATCAAATTGAAATAAGTATAGGCATACATATGCTTATCTTTCATAATCAAATCCAAAAATATATTGAAATAAAAATAAAAAATTTTGAATTTCAACCCCAAGCTTATGTTTTTCATGTTGACTAATTCGATCAACACCAATATATGCAGTGTACTCTGGCCGATCCACTATACATATTGGGGGTTCATTTATTGACCTTATTTTTGAATGAGGTTAATATCATTCTAAAATCAATAATTAGGATGTCCTAATCTTAAATAGGAATTTATTAATTTAATGCTTAGGAAACTATACTTATTGATCTAGTGCACCCTCCTTGGGTTTGATCTAACCTAATGAGCTTAAGTAAACTTGACCTAATTTTTAAATTTGGATTAAATTAAATCAAATCCAAATAATTCAAAATGAAATCAAATGAAAAAAATCCAAAATTGAATCCAAGTCAAATATAGTCAATCCATTTAGCATAGGTTTTACATAGGTGGGTCCCACCAAGTCAATGGTCAACCAACTAAAAATTTGACCAATTAAATCATTCCAAATGTTCTAAATGATCGAACAAACATGTTTGATCACAAATCTAAAGAAATTTAAATTCATTTAGGCCTTAATTGGGTCTATTAGACCACTTAGTCTAAATAACCCTAAATGGGTCTTATTAGATTCTAACCCAAATCAAATTGAAATCAATTCAACTTGATTACTCTAAATCATTTGGAAATGATATTAAATGCAATCTAACCCATCATTGGGTCTAATTTGATAAAATTGGTTTTTTGAACCAAATGAAACTTAAACTTAACCAATTAAGCCCACTTTGGGCCAATGGGTTCAAATTGAAATCTAATTCAAATTAAATGAAATCAATCACTCCAAATCATCTCACACATGTGATCAAGCATGATTGGAGTTCTAACCCAATCCAATTTAGTCAAATTGATCATTTGAACCCAATTGGAATCAAACTTAACCCATTTAGGTTTAAATGGGTTGAAATGAAATGAAATTCAAAATTAATCCAAGGGTAAAGAAGGTAGGGATCAGCCCTCAAGCCAAAGAGAAGCCAAGATAAAGAAGAAGAAGAAGCCAAGCTCAGCCAAGAAAGGAAAAGGGAGGAGATGCCCTCCTCCCTTCCAATTCTTCATCCAAACTTATTCATAAGGCCAAGGGGGATTGAATCCACCCCTTGGCCAAACCTTTCCACCACCAGTGACTGGAATCCAAACACCTAAAAGGCTATGAACATGGCTCTCAGCCATGTATAAAATAGGGGAAAAAGAGCCTCTTACTCCTCTATTTTCATCTCAAATTGCTCATCAAAAGAGGAGATGAAGAAATAGATCAATTTCTTGGCTTCTTGCCACCGGCATGGCAAAACATGGATGAAATCCAATGGCCACCGAGCTCCCTTCAATAGTGAAATCCAAGGGAGAGGTTCCTACTTCAAATTGAATGTTTTAACTCATTCTAGAGGTCGAGGTGACCTCAAATGAATTGCCACCCCCTCCCCTCACCGTCGATGAGCAGGAAAATGACTAAACCCGATCAATTTTGATCCAACGTTGGTCTAGGAGGCAATCCATGGGGAGGCAAGCCACCCAATTGCATACACGGTGTCATCACATCGAGGTGAAGCTAATGGAGTCGATCACACCACCAGTGATCGTCAAAAATGAGGTATGTTCCACCACCGACACCTTAGGCAATCAGTTTTAGTACTTTTCAAAATAAAATTGATCCCCATATAAATCAATCAAATGGATTGGTTGTAAATTGATCAGTGATCATTTTGAGATCGAAATTGCATCAAAATTCATCAGCGACTGCAAAAAATTGATCAAAATGATGGATGACATCCCTCTCTCGCCAGAGACTCTTGAGAATTTACCATTTTAAGAAGACTAGTTGAGATTCACCCCATGTGGCATCACTTTTGATGTGGATGACATGCAGGATCTGTGTGGCCAATGCTGTTGTGCCACATGGCGATGATGCCACGTAGGCCGCCATGTCGACTAGTGTTCTTAAAATGGTAAAATCCCTTAAAAATTAATTAAAAATCATAAAAAATTCAAAAATTTTATAGAAAATAAAATATAAAAAAATGAAAACTTGGGCTCTATGGATTCATATTGATTAGAGGAATTCATTAAAATTAAAATTCTTATTTAATTTAGGATATTCTAGCCTTAATTTAACTTTGAATGAAATTACTTAAACCTTAATTAATCATAAACTATAAATTCAATTAAAATGAAACTTTAGGGAACTAAAACTAAGGTTAAAACACACCTCAAGAAAAATTTTCATAAATTATTGGAATGTAATTCATGAAATATTAAATTTTTAATCTTAAACCTCAATTTTAATTAAATAAATTTAAATTAAATTAAATTAATGAAAAAGAGGACTAAATCACTTCAAATTTACTTAGCAAACCTTAATGAACATTAAATCATAAATGAAACTCATTGAAACTTAATAAATCACAAAATTACATAATTTGGTAATTAATGGAATTAAATAATTCAAATAATTAACTAGAAATTATTTAAATCATAATAAATCAACCAAATGTCTAAAAATTATGAATGAATTTAGAAACATCTTTCAAAGAGGAATCAATGAAAAATAAAATACCTAAATGACATTCACTAAATTATATTTAATTTAGGTTTTAATAAAATAATAAAAATCTTAATTACACCTTAATTCTGATTCTAATCAAGGTGAAACTTTGGAAACATGAAACTAGCATGGAACCCACTTGCCATAAAAATTTTAAACCCAATTTACATTTGGATTGGGAATTGTTGAATTTCCAAAATTTTAAGCCAATATGAATCTAATTCATAAATTCATCAAATCATCAAATAATTTGAACTAATCTTAATCAAACATCAAAAATTTTTAAGATGGTTTTCCAACATCCTAAGTCAATGAACTTAATCATTTCATATTTAAGGGTTAAGGAAATTAATAATGTATATTAAAAGTAATTAAACCTTAAGTTATGAAATCACAAACAAACACTTAATGAAACTTTATCCGTAATCAAGGTAACTTAAGAATGTGTAAAACATTAACCTAAGTGCCTAAAGTTAACTTAAATTAAACCAAATGAAATGAACATAATTCAACACACCTAAACATAACTAAACCAAAGAATAAATTCTAACAAAATGAAATAATTAAAACAAAATTAAATGAAACAAATGAAATAATCCAAATCAAACCAAATTGAAAACTAAACCAAGATTGAAAATCAAATCAAATCAAAAGAGAGGAAATTGAGAATCAAATTCCAAATAAAAGAATTAATCTAAAAATCCAAATTGAATTCAAACCCAAACCATCTAAATGAAACTAAAGGATTAATTAAGATACATAAGGATGTTAGTTTGACCTTTATGATGGATGTTCATCTTAGGATGAAGGTATCATTTCATTAGGGGTTAGGATGTTAAATGGAGTGGGTTCCACCCAAAAGTGAGATCCATTCTACTCTTCATTCTTGAAAACCTAAACTTTACTTTAACCAAATAAAAATGAAATAAAAATGAAAGTAAA
Organism: Cymbidium sinense; assembly: GCA_021442155.1. Taxonomy (NCBI): domain Eukaryota; kingdom Viridiplantae; phylum Streptophyta; class Magnoliopsida; order Asparagales; family Orchidaceae; genus Cymbidium; species Cymbidium sinense. The sequence goes on from CM038227.1 coordinate 76,897,670, forward strand.
TCACTAAATCATTTGAATTGAAACCATCAAAAAATAAAATTCAAATAAATTCAAACTCTGAATTGAAACTTGAACTAAAGAGGTCTAACAAAGTCTTACTACATAAGCTTATTTTCTTCATACACTAGATCATTAGGAAATGGGCCTAGGCTTAGGTGAGGTCATTCTATGATTCTTTATGATTCCCTTTGATGTATTGTGCTTCACATGTCTTTGTGGTGTACTATTTAGACCGCATGTCTAAGATTATTTTCCCATTAGAGAGGATGATAGGACTTTTTTTTTATATCTAACATTGTCTTGTGTAGAGGGCTATGCTAGAAAGGATTGTTATCATAAATTAAAATTGTTTTTTAATAGAGAGCTTATTCATAAATTTTGGAATTTTGGTTGATTTACAATGATTTTTTTAAGTTTAGGTTAATTAATTGCATTAATTAATCCATTTAATTACATAATTATACTATTATAGGGTTTATTCAATTTTAGAGAACTTTAATGGTGTATTTAGGTTCATTATGATCTATTAAAATTTTGAATTATTTCCATAGTTTTCTTAATTTATTTGATTTATATCTATTTTATTTTTATTAAAATTAGGGTTTGGGATTAAAAATATCATATCTTTATATTTATTCTTCACTAAATTATGAAAAATTCACCTAATGTGTATCTTAACCTTAATTTTAGTCTCCAAAAGTTTTAAATCAATTTGAACATTGGTTTGAAAGTAATTTGAGTTTGACTTTTTTTAATTTAAAGCTAAATTAATTTAAAATTACACAAAAAAAAAATTGGGTTTTTTAATTTTAATGGAATCCTCTCATTGAGATGAATTCATTGAGCTTTTATTTCATTATTTTGGCTTACTATTTTATTTATTATGATTTTTTAAAGTTTTTCTTATTTGTTTACAATTTTTAAAATAAAAAATTCTTGACTTTCATCTTTAACCGCATCGGCACTACGTGGCATCAACGTGGCTCTGCTTTACACATGATGCATCGTCATTCATTCACATGGGATCCACATAGATTCCGCTTTAAAATGGTTGACCAAGTAATTTTATTTTAGGCCATTCAAGTGAAGATCAAATGGCTTTGATTTTTCCAATGGTTCCTACAAAGGGTTTTAATCAAACGGTTCGATTAAACCTTAGCCATCAGTTCCTAATAAAAGGAAAGGATGGTGGATATTTATCTCCTTCGATGACAATAAAAGCCAAGAGTTTTCCATCAATTTGAAATGATTTATGGTGATCCAACCATCGAAATCATTCGATTTTACTTCCAAAACCATCAATACATCAAGTGGATCACATCTATATAGATTGATTTCTCTTGAGATCAAGTTTTCTTCACAAAATACCAAAACTAAAAGCTAAAAAGGGTCAGTTAAGGGTGTACCTCATTGGGGATGATCTCCGTCGGTGGGATTGATTCGAATAGCTTTGGAATGATGCGATAAGTCTATAGGAAGAAGCAATTGAATTGCCTCCTTGTGGATCAGCCTATGGACCAAGGCACGGATGAATTTTGTCAAGCTTGCTCATTCTTCGACCTCCCAATAGTGATGGAATCGGGCTACATGTGTGAGATAGTCTCTTTTTTCTTTAGCCATTAGAGGTCGAGAGCCTCTTTATACCTTTCTCTTTTTCTTAGTCAGCCATGGGGATTGATACCTTTGGAGGCTAGCTCTAAGGATGTTTGGCTGCCTCACACCTGTCAAGAGGTACTGAGGTGGATGAGCAAAGAGAATGAGGGGATTAGGGAGTACGATTTGGCTTCATGCACCTCTTTCTTTCCATGGCATATTCCTTTATTTTGGGTTGACTTGGACTTGATTAGGTTGCTTAAGATTGGTTGTCAAACACCTTTAACTCATCTTAGAATGGGTTTAGATTTATTTGGATGGGTTTTAAGATGTTTGGTTCAAGCTTGGGCTCATTTGGTGTCATTTGAAGATTCTTTTGTGTAGGTTGATTTAGCTTGGTTCATTTGGCTTATTAACATTAAATTGATGCTTCAATTAGGTCAATTTAATAATTTAGGATGTTGTTAATCAAAGATTCTAATGGAATTTGAAGTTTATGATTTGGTTACCTCATGTTTAACCCATTATTATATTAAGTAGGTTGAATTGAATTGAATTGAGTCAAATGGTGTGCTTAGCTTAATTATAATGCATTTTTTTCAATTATGATGATCCAAGCATTCAAGAATGGATTGGATCATTCAATTCTATTTACATGGGGTTTAAAATCTAATTTGGCCCATTTAGGCTTAATGGGTTAGGTTTGGATTATGTTTGGGTTCATTTAAGTCAAATGTCCATATTGTGCAAATTGAGCCTAATGATTTTGATTTATATTTATTAATCATTCCTAAGTGATTTTATAAAATTAATTTTGGTTAATTTTGGTTTGATTGAAATTTGAATCCAATAGGGTCCATTTAGGCCTCATTAGATTTATATTTTTTTAAATTCATGTTTAAACATGAATATATTATCATTTAAACTATTTGGAATGATTTCATTTGGTCAAATTTTTACGGGATGACCCTTGACATGGTGGGACCCATATAAGCCAAACCCTTTGCCAAAAGGGTTGACCATTTTTCACTTTGATTTGGATTTGGATTCATTCACTTGATTTGATTTGAATTTATTTTGATTTATTTGGATTTATTTTTATTTTATTTAATTTTTTTAGATTTAATTAATTTTGTGCTTAAATAGGGTAATTAGGTTAATCACCTTAATCACCTTGGTTCAAACTGAAATGAATTCAAGTTTCAAGTGAAATGTGTTTGATTTAATTTATGTTTGAGATTATGGTTGAGTCTACCTAAATCTATTAGGTTAGATCAAACCCAAAGAAGATGCACTAGGTCATTAGGTGTAGTCTTCTTAGTGCTTAATTAGTAGGCTCCTAATTTAGGATTAAGTGTCATAATTACTAATTTCAGAAATGATGTTACCTCATCCAAAAATGACATCAACATGAGTCATAGCTTGATAGAAAAATTTATCTTTAAGAAGCACAAGTGGAATATATAACTTATTAAATGTTTTCCATAATTGTAGTACATATATTTTAATGTTTCAAAAATAAAGTGTGAAATCATGTGAAGTCATTAGCAGACTTCAACGAGGTTTATCATGTTCTCATGACTAAGTACCTCAAGCATTTAAATTATCTCAACAAGTTGGAAAGTTTAGGACCAAGTAAATTGGTCAATAGCTCGAATGAATTTGATATATTTTTTTTAATTGACTCTAATGCCAAATAATCTTGTCAAGTTAAATGTTGAAGTATGGAAAGAAGGATGGAGGGGATAACGCCATGATGGGGCCAAGAGTAGAAAGCACGAGCCATGATTCCAATAATTATTTTGTTAGAGGAGCCATCATGCTCTCCAAAATGGAGTGCTACTAAGTCATACCTAAACTAAAAGCCATTAACATCTAGCTTCAAGGGAGATCCAAAGAACTCACTAATTAGCATTCATCTTCAACTATCTTTTATATAAGGTTTAGATTACATCATGAAACATATAAGGAAGAAAAATTTTGAATATCTAAACTATTACATATAAAATATAAATTTTAAAACTTAAACAATTCATTTACTTTATCAATTGAATCGATGATCCTTGGATATCCATATTAATTGACTATTACACTCAAGAGTGGGTGAATTGGGTGTTTTAAAAACTTTCAAATTAAAATATAGTTTCTAAATTTTTTAGATGAGTTAATTGAAATTAATCTGATTCTTAAATGGAGCACGTTAATAAACTAACAATAAGAGCAACAAGACAAAAAGCAAGTGTAGAAAAGATAGAAGACAAAAGGAACAAGATTTTACATGGTTTGATCACACTCAAAAATTAGCCTATTTCTATACCTAGCAAGCCAAACTAGGAAATCACAAAATCAATAAGATTACAAAGAACTATCATACCCTCTTACACCAGAAAAGTACAACACTAAATTAAGTACATACTCTTCTACATGAACGAGTACAATCCCAACAAGTTCAAAGTGCAATAAAAAAAAAAATAAGAATGAAAATCTAACTCTCATATTTTAAAATAATTTTACTCACAATCCCAACTAAACAATAATAAGACAAATGAAAGATATTTCGTAAAATAGTTTTATTCTTTTTAAATTTAAAATATGCAATGATATGAATTTAAAATAGCATGATGCAAAACACTTAAACAATTCAACTTTTTAAAAACACTTGAACGAAAATGAAACATAAATGCCTTGAAGATGAAACACTTAATCAAATCAATTTGAAAACCTTCAAGATGTAGCCTTGGAAATCAAAAGTGCAAAACTTGTGAAAATGATAAAAATTTGAAAACTACTTAGAGAGATCAAAATTTAAATAATACCAAAGTAAGAATCTAAACAATTCAACGCACTTGAATTTAAAATGAAATGATCTTACTCAAGTATAAAGATGCACAAACAAGATTTGAACTAGTCTCTCCCAAACCTAGAATATTGCTTCAAGAAGAATAAGAGCTCTTCCCTTAAGAATTCTTGAAGATGAGAACATGTGAGGAGAGATCTTGCACACTTAAATCAAAAGGAGCTCTTGAAGTTTTTTTTTTTTCATGAAGAGGCACGACCAACAATGGTTTCAAGAAGCGTTGCAAGCCCTTAAACCAAGTTATTAAATAATATATATATATATATATATATATATATATATATATATATATATATATATATATATATATATATATATATATATATATATATATATAAAGGGATCAAAGCAAGAGAAGAAACATTTTGAGATAGAAAATGATTGTGACAATGATTTAATTTTGAAATTCAAAGAGCCATTAATTGAACTTTAATTAAATCAAATTCAAACTCAAATGGGCCATCCAAGCACTTGAAGGGAAGAGAATTAAATACACTTAAATTAATTAAATAACTTAATTAATTAAGGAGTCGATTAAAGATAAAGTTTGAACTAATTTGAAATAAAAATAAATTGAGAATTGAAGGATATGTTAGAGCACCACCAGCTTTCCATGCATGAATCAATCATGAGTTAATGCAAGATTAAATGGATTTAATTAATTAATTAATCAAGAAATAGAATTAGGAAGGCTTTTGAATTTAAACAAAATTAAATGTATTTGATTTACAACCAAGGGTGGATGACCAAGGTTGACTTCATAAATAAATTGCAATTGCAATTCTTAGGGAATAAATTAAAGAAAGGTTTTTATTGTAAAAATCAATTTCAATTTGAAATTGAAGAAAGAGAGTGCTAGCCATATATATTTCCAAAAATAGTTTTATAAATAATGTATTAATTTTAAATTAATTTGATTTTGCATATGAATTAATTCAAATAAATAAAAATTAAATCAATTAAAATTAAAGGGTTGGCATAATTATTCCATAAAGGAGTAAAACAATTTTGAAAACAAATTATTGCTAAATTCAAAATTCAAAATAATTTGATTTTTTTAAAAAAAAAATTATAAATTAAAGAAATCATTAGACCGTTAAATCAATTAAATAAAAATATTATGATACAAACTCCTCAGAATTTCATACATGCATGTAAGTTTAATTTAGATTAAATGTAATATAAGATATAAGAGAGAAGAAAGAATAATAGGAGAGAGAAAAGATAACTTGATGTATTAAATAAATAAACCATATCACATGCTAAGATAAATGAATAAAAAAATATTAATTAAAGTATAAGTATTAATTAATAATTATGATAAATAAAGTAAACTTAATTTTAGATGCAATGGATAAGGCTTAAATCAATGCAAGTGATTAAATATCCAAAAGGAATAATTTCATAAAAATTAAAAAATAATACAAATTAAGTTTCAAAAAAATCTAAAAATTAAAATAAATGAGATAAAAAAATTTTTTTAATTTTTGTGAGCTTTATTTATCTTATTATGTAATCCATATAAAAATGATTAAAATACCCAAATCTAAGGTGATTTGACCTTCCCATGCTATCTAAATAAATTGAGTCTAGTAAATTTCATAAAAACACTTGAAATAAATAATTAGCATCATGTAATCATATATTTATTATCATCAAAATCAAATAATTATATCATGTGCCTCATGGAATCAATAATCTCCCCCTTTTGATGATGACAAATCTATAGTGGTAGTGTATAAGGATGAAAGTGCAAGGTGACCTTACATTAGTCTTATAAAGAAATATTCTACAATGTAGCAAGTAATAAGATAAATCATGTAGGTATTAAGTGACAAGTAGCAAGGTAAATCATGCATAAAAAATAAATCATGTAACCCCCTCTAAATATATGCATAAAAAATTTGAAACCAACATACTTACTTCTCCCCCTTTTAACAACATCAAAAAGAGATGAATATGTGTGAGAGCATAAAAAGTGAGAATTTATGAAATTAAATGGATGGATCTAATATGCCAAGCATACATCTTAAAGTATAGAAGCGATATTTAGGTAAAGGTTTAGTAAAAATCTCAACAATTTAAAAAATTAGTGCTAACACAGTCAATATTAACATCACCTTTTACATACATAATCTCTAATGAAATGGTCTTACTCAAATCTCTTGATAGTATGAAGATGCATAAATAACACTTGAACTAGTCTATTATTAAGAGGTTATAACACCCAGGGCGGGTGGGGGGTGGGTTGGTGAAATGGCTATTTTAAAAAAAAATTAATTAAAACTTTGTTTATAAATTTTATAGAAGAGTTAACGAAAAAATAATTTAATTATTAAATGGAGCACAATAATAAATCAATAATAAGAGAAACAAAATAAAAAGCAAGTATATAAAAGATAAGAGAAGAGTGGCAGAAGATTTTTACGTGGTTGGGCCACACCCTAAAATTGGCCAACATCCATGCTTAGGGATCTACGCTAAGAATTCACTAAATTAACAAGATTATAAAGAATTTCTCATATTATACTGCACCTCGCAAGAACAACTCCAACCACTATATTTTTCTACACTTGGCAAATATAACACCAAACAAAGCATGCACTCTCTTATGTCAGAAAGTACAACCCAAACAACTTTAATGTTTAAGAAAAATAAAATTATAAAAATAAAAATTTAACTCTCATATTTTAAAATAATTTTACTCACAATTCCAACTAAGTAATAATAAGATAAATGAAAGAGAGCTCGCAAAATATTTTTGTTCTTTTTAAATTTGAAATATGCAATGATATGAATTTAAAATAGCATGATGCAAAACACAAATAAATCCAACCTTTGAAAACACTTGCACAAAAATGAAACATAAATGCCTTGAAGATGAATCAATTGATCAAATTAATTTAAAAACCTTTAAGTTGTAGCCTTGGAAATCATAAGTGTAAAACTTGTGAAAATGATTAAAATTTGAAAACTTCTTAGAGAGATCAAAGTTTACACAAAATCAAAGGAAGAATCTAAATAAATTCAACACATTTGACTTTAAATTGAAATGATCTTACTCAAATCTCTTGAAAGTATAAAGATGCATAAATAAGACTTGAATTAGTCTCTCCCAAAGCTAGAAGATTGCTTGAACAAGAAGAAGAAGTCTCCCATGGCATAATCAAGATAAACATAAATGGAAGCTTTGATCCTAACACTAGACATGCTCGCATTGAAGGAATTTTTAGAGGAAAGAATGGTGAGAAATTAAGCCGCTTTTCCATGCCTTATGCTGCATTGTCCCACTACAAGCCAAAGTTGCAACCTGTCTCTTTACACTCAAGAGAGCCTCTATTCATCCAATGAGGAATTACTGGCTTGAATCTGACTCCATGACACTTATCCATATACTAAAGGAGAACAAAGAAGATTTTATCTCTTGGTTCATCATCAATGAGATGCTTTGAGGAAACTGCTAAGAGAATTAATTGTCTTCATCTCTCATTTACATAGGGAAGGCATTATACCTGTTGATTTTTTAGCCAACTGAGGTGCTTCTTCTCAATCCTTTTTCACCTCCACAACTATAGACCCACAATTTGCTTCCCTAGTGAATAGTGACAATTTGGAATTGACTTATATCAGAGCTAAACATATGTAAAACCTTCTTCTTTTGACTTTTTGGATTACTTGCACTTTATAGTGATCAATGAAAAATTTGCTTTCCTTTTACAAAAAAATAAGAAGAGGAAGTAATCTCCCCTTGAGAATGCTTGAAGATGAGAACAAGTGAGGAGATATCTTAAACACTTGAATCAAAGAAAGCTCTCAAAGTTTTTACATGAAGTGGCTTGGCCAAAAATGGTTTCCAGATAATTTGCAAACCCCTAAACCAACTTATTAAATAAAACTATTTCAGTGGGGTCGGCCAAGCAAGAGAAGAATGAGAGGAAAAAATTTTTGAGAAGGAAGATGATTATGGAAAGGATTTGACTTTGAAATTCAATGGAACATTAATTGAATTTTAATTAAATCCAATTCATAGTCAAAGGGGCTAGCCATTCACTTGAAGGGAAGAGAATTAAATGCACTTAGCCTAGTTAAATATTTATTAATTAATTAAAGAATCAATTAAAGAAGAAGTTTTAAGTAATTAAAAATAAGAATGAAAATCTAAGGATGTGTTGGATGGCCGCAAGCTTTCCATGCATGAATCAATCATGAGTTAATGCAACATATCAAAGAAGTTTAATTAATTAATTAATCAAAATTTAGAATTATGAAGGCTTTTGAATTTAATGAAGATTAAATATACTTGATTTACATGCTAGGATGGATAGCCAAGCTTCTTTTCATAAATAAATTGATTTTAAATAACTTCAATTATTGTAAATCAATTAATTAAATTTTTATGGAATTAATTAAAGAATGGTTTTGAATTATAAACACAATTTGAATTTAAAATTGACTAGGGAGCAAGCCATATGCTAACTTCATGAGCTCTAACTCATTTGAGATTGATTTTGATGATAACAAACCTATGTTCAAATGCTACTAATTAATTTAAATTCAAGTATTGTACGAAAATTCTTCAACTCTAGATTCTTCAGTCAATTCTAAAAGCTAAAGCTGCTACACTTGAACTGATTGAGAATTTCTCTAGGAATCATAATATTAAGGAAAATAAAGAGTTCAATCAAATAAAGTAAATGATTCATTCATTTTAAAACTATTCATTTTTTCTATATATCAAAATTGCAATTATTCCTTAAATTACCATTTTTGGATAATATAAAAAAAGTGCATGAGATAAGCTTCATTTAATTTTGTCTTCAAGTAAGATAAATTAAGCTCATACTTCATTAAACCATTTCCATGTTTAATCATACTTTTTATTCATATATTTATTGTATGGAAATTAAAGTATTCTAGAATTATCCTATTATTCTATTTTCTCTCTCCTATCATCCTCATCATCCTTATAATGATTTGGCCAAATTTTTCATTGAATTTTGGCTAATAAATCATGTGAAATTTATTCAAAAATATTTTCATAAAAAATTCTATCATTTTTTATTTTTAAAAATTCATTAATTTGAATTTTTGAATTTGAATTATTTTGAATTTAAATAGCATACTTCATTTTATATCCATGCTAAATTAAATCTAACCTTTTATAGAAAATTTTGAACGTCCCAAGCATGATTTAATTTAATTATTTAGAGTTTAATTAAATTATTCTAAGCTATTTAAAACTTAAATTCAGATCAACCTAAAATTAATAATCTTCCCTTTTTATTAGATCCATTTTTGGAAATAAGTTTTGGGCAGCCACATCTATTTAAATTTGAATTAATTTAAATGCAATTTGTTACTTTAATCCAACGAATTTTCTAAGAAATATTTTACTCAAATTAATTCATATTTTCTCCTTATTCATGATTGCTCCATTTAAGTTATTATCTTCACCATATCATATCATAATAATCCCTACTTAAAATCTCTCCTTGACTGACAATCATATCAAATATTTCAAATTCTTATGAATATTATCATTTTAAGGTAAATGCTTGTTTCTAATTCTCATCTTAACTTTATTTTCTTGTGGAAAATAATCTAAACCAAAACTCTCATTCAATTATAATTCTTATTTATGTTTCAATGCTATTTTAAATTCAAAATTCTTCCTAATCTATTTTCCCTCCAATAGGTCGATCACCTTAATATGTATTTTATTTTAAACTTCATATATTCCATTTGATCTCTCTTTATCTCCCTCTCCCTCTCTCCATATCCTTCTTGGCTGAAATCTTCTTGGAGATATTCCTCATGAGTTGTTTGAAATCTTCATTCAATTTTTGAATACTTTGCTTAAAAGAGAATTACCTCTCATGCCTTAGCTGACCCTTGCTTTATTTCATTGGATTTAAAAATTCAAATCATTGCAAAATCTATTTCCCTCTCCTTTCTCTCACATCCAAAAATCTTACGTATGTATTTGATTTAATTATATGATCTAAATCAAATCTGTTCCTAAATAATTCTTCCTCCAACCATCTCATACTTGGTTGACCCTTGTAGCCTCACCTTTTCTGCTAAAAGTGACTTTGATTATAAAAAAAAAGGTTTTCTAAGCTATCTCTCCACTCTTCTTGTTATATTATTCCTTCAAAGATCTTTATGATTCAAGTGCTACAACTCCACATCATCCTTCTCTTTCCCTTGGAAAAAAAGATTGGCTTGAAGATTGCATTAGAAACTTGAAATATTTATGAAATTCAACCTTGGCCAAAAGCTTAAAGAGGTTTCATCAAATTTATATTGTGCTTAACTTTTTCATCATACCTTGCTAATATTCTTGGTTGATTCAACAAATCATGGTTTGAATGAAAGAAGTTAAGTTGCGATTGGAAGTTTTCTTTGACCGAACCATTTGATTTAAGTTGAATAAGGATTTCTGTTCAAAGCTTTATTTTTTTTAAAGGTCATCTTATATTTCATTTCAAATAATATAGAAGTGATTTGGAAGCAAATATTTGCAATTAATTTCATTATTTTCATGTAATAAAGGTGTGCTAAAAGAGATTTTAATTGAACTTGTTTGAATTGGTATTTAATATCAATTTGATTATTATTATAATACAAGTTCCTATATATCATTTATTGTGATTTTTTAATCATATCTTAATTGTGTGATGTTTAAAGTTATCAATTCCAATCTTTTTTATTTCAAGCTTTCATATCTTTAAATTAAATCAAACTTTTTAAAAGACTTACTTGCATTTAGTATTTCATTCAAGTTCTTACATTAACTTTAATCCTAAGCTAATTGAGAAGTGAGCTATCTCTTTCTTTTATCATTTGCCTTAATATTGGTATAGTTGGGTTGTGAGTGCAAAATTAATTTTAAATTAAAAGTTAGATTTTAGTATCTATTCTCTTCTTTATTCTTGTTCTTTGTTGGATTGTACTTTCTCGTGTAGGAAAGTATAATTTGGGATTGTACTTGTATGTGTAAGAAAGTACGGTGTTGGGTTGTACTTTATCGTGAAGGAAAGTATGGGAGATTTGTTGTAATCTCAACTTTGATTTAGTGAATTTCTAGCTTGGGTTGCTAGGCGTAGATGTAGGGCGATTTTTTTGGTTTGGCCGAACTACATAAAAATTTTTGTGTTCTCTTTTTACTTCTCTTACACTTTTACTTTTCTTTATTGTTGCTTGTTGTTGTGATTCAGTAAAGTATAATCATTTATAACTAATTTTTCTAGAAATATTTAAAATCAATTTTAAATTTGAAAAATCTTAAAAACTCAATTCACCCTCCTCTTGGGTGCCATAACTTTATAACACCATGGACATTTCCAAAAATAGTTTAATAAAAAATAAGAAATATATTAATTTTAACTTAATTTGATTTTGAGTTTGAGTTAATTCAAATTAAATCAATCAAGATAATCTAGCCTAATTTTTCTATATATCAGTAAAATAATTTTGGAACCCAATTATGGCTAAATTCACAATTCAAATTTCAAAATAATTGATTTTCAAAATTCTAAAATAAGAAAATTTTTAAAGAATTAAAATAATTAAATAAAAATACCAAGAAATTAAATACTCAAAATTTTGGCGTGCTTGTGGGTTCAATGTGGATTAAATGCAAAATAAGATATGAGAGGAAGAATGAATAATAGAAGAGATAAAATAATTATTTAAATACTTTAATAAATTATTATGTGGCATGCTAAAATATATGAATAAAATTTTAATTTAACTATTAAAAACTAAACTTAATGATCAAGGCAGATGTATTAATTCTTTAAAAAATATATTTTCATGGAAATTAAAAATAATGCAAATTAAATTTGGCATAATTATTTCAAAAACAAAAATAAATGAGATGAGATATTTTAGGAAGTATTTTTCATTTCTGTGAGGTTTATTTGTCTTACTATGCAACACATATGAAAATTCCCAAACTGCCTAATTTTAAGTTGATTTGACCTTCCCAAGCTAACTGAATAAACTGAGTCTAGTAAATTTTGTGAACATGAAATAAATAATTATCATCATCCAATCATATGTTGGTATCATCAAAATCAAATGATTATATCATGAGGCTCAACGAGTCAACAATCCACTCATGATCTTTCTAACCTATGGTTGGAATCCACTTTTCAAGTAAGGATTGCCTCCAAAAAAAATTTTAAAATTTGAACTTAAACACATGTGATTGACATTAATGTGTCCAAAATTCATCATGCTCCCATGCTTGCTTGAAATCCATCACTTTTGTATAAGGATTACAATTGCCCCATTTGCATCATGACCTCTCTCCTTCTTTTGCTTGGTTAAATTTTTATAATCATCATGCATGATTGAAATTTTCTTCATTCCATATGTTCTTTCTTCCAAATTTTAAATGTTTGAATAGATTTGTATGCATAATGTTCTCTTTCCTTCACTTGGACGGCCCGTCGATTTGCGGAGCTTGATATTACTTTCCATAATGGATTTACCTCTTTCGATGTTACATGGGATGGCCATCATATGATGGCTATACTTTTCTTGATTGGAATAATAAATTAATAGCTCACACACACAAATATATATATAACTTATGAATTATGTATGAATGTTATTAAAATGTGTAGATAATTATGATAGCCCCACATAATCATAATGATAAGGATATATGTTCAAGTTAGTGAGTTATATGAAATTAGCTAATAATATGATAAGTCTATAAATAATTAGAATAATATTATTAATTTTAGCATGATAATTTAATAGTAAAAAAAATTTGAATAAAAATACAATTATTTTCATGAGCTTATCATGCATCATTAACAATGAAAATCGATGTTCTATGCTTAATAAATTCATAGGTAAATTTTGGTTATTTGGGCAACATGAGTGAGTTCATTTTAAGAAACTTAAAGCGTTGGCCTCTCAATTGGGCCAAGTAGCTTTACAGTGGATTTGAGTGAATTATATTGTACATAGGGGTTGTCTATTTGGCTTAAAAGAAATGCATTGTAAATAAAATTTAATATAAAAATAATATAGTGTATCTGAAATAATTTTTGATTATTTGAAAAGATATAAATCAAATTTAAGATCTTGCTTTTTGGTGCTTAATTTAAGTAAAAATAATTTAAATTTCCAAAGCAGCCATTGATTGGTGATGGTGTCAGCGAGCAGTGGTAGCAACAGTGATAGAGGAGGCGACCTGCGACCGGCACAGGCAAACAGTGATGGCAACAACCAACGTGGACAATGAATGATGATGCCTTGGCCGACAAGTTGGGCCAGCGGCAGCAGCCAACAATGGCTTGATCGACAAGCTATGCTAGCAGCAGGTGGTGGCCGGTGATTGCGGGCAATAAGAGATGGTGGCAAGCTACAATAATTGCTCACTTTACACCAACAAGTGCAAATAAAAATCACCTAAATTTGTCAAAATTCTTTTTCACTTGATTTGAAATGAATGATAAAAAAAATGCATTTAAATTTTAAGTTGCATTCTTTTTTTAGTCAATCAAATATCAAAATTTTATTTTTGCTGTATTTGAATGCAATACATTCACTTTTTCTAGCCAACCAAATATTTTCATAGTCTGTTTTAAATTTTCTAATGCTATTCTTCAAATCAACTATGATTAAAGATATGAAATTTAAATGGGATTATTTTCAAAATAGGCACAGTATTAACTTTAATTAGCTATTTAGGTATCAAAAAAATTTATTTATGAAAATAGCCGTCCGTCAGAGCCGCATTCCACCCGCCCCTCACCCTTTTTTTTTTTTTTTGTGCTTTGTAACGGCGGAGAGAGAGAGAGAAACGGCGGGGAGAGAGAGAGAGAAAGAGAGATATGGGAGATTTTTTTTTAATTTTTTAATAATATAATTATTTTAAAATATTTTTTATAAAATATTTAATAACTAAATATTTATATATTTAATTATTAATTAATTTATTTATATATAATTAAATATATAATTTAAAAATATTTTTTAATTATATATATAAATTTATAAATTTATTAATATTTTTTATTAATATAATTTTTTGTTAATATATTTTTTTAAAATATGAATAAATTTATAAATATTTTATAAACTATATAAATAAAGTAATTATATATATATATATATTTATAAATTTATTTATTATATTTTTTAAATATAAATATTAAGTTATATGTAATAAATTTATAGAATATTTTTAATTATATATAAAATATATAAATATATATATATATATATATATATATATATATATATATATATATATATATACATACATATATATTATATATACATATATTTATTTATTAATATGTCTTTTAATAATAATAACAAAAAAAATATAAAAAAAATAAAAAAATAAAAAAATAAATAAACAAATAATTTTTTAATAAACAAATAAAGAAATGAATAAATATATAATAAATATATATATATATATATATATATAATAATATATATATATATACATATATATATATATATATATATATATATAATAATATATATATAAATAAATAACTAAATATTTTATAAATATTTAAATAACTAAATATTTATATATTTACAATTATTTATTTATTTTATTTAACTAATATATAAATATTTAGTTATTTAAATTGTATATATATATTTTAGTTATTATATAAAAAAAATTATTTATTATATAAATATTTGTTATATTTAAAAAAATTATTTATTTATTTTTTTTATATTTTATTTTTTTTATATTTTTTTTGTTATTATTATTATTAAAGACTTATATTAATATATATATATATATATATATATATATATATA
Source organism: Cymbidium sinense (assembly GCA_021442155.1). Classification (NCBI taxonomy): domain Eukaryota; kingdom Viridiplantae; phylum Streptophyta; class Magnoliopsida; order Asparagales; family Orchidaceae; genus Cymbidium; species Cymbidium sinense. The sequence continues at coordinate 76,912,932 of CM038227.1, forward strand.
TATATATATATATATATATATATATATATATATATATATATATATATATAATTAAAATTATTCTATAAAAATTATTTTAAATTATTTATATATAACTTAAAAATTTATATAATTTAAACATATAAATAACTAAATAAATTTATAAATATATATATATATATATATAATTACTTTATTTATATAGTTTATAAAATATTTATAAAATTTATTCTTTTTTTATTTATTTATTTATATATTTTAAAAAATTTTATATTATATATTAACAAAAATTAATAAAAATATATATTATACATAATTATATTAATTAAAAAAAATATTAAATAAATTTATAAATTTATATATATAAAAAAAATATTTTTAAATTATATATTTAATTATATATATAAATAAATAAATTAATAATTAAATATATAAATATTTAGTTATTAAATATTTTATAAAAAATATTTTTAAATTATATACTTTAAATAATTATATTATTAAAAAAATTAAAAAAAAAATCTCCTATCTCTCTCTCTCTCTCTCTCTCTCTCTCTACGACTGGCGTTTGACGGACGACTAGGCCTATTTTCATAAATAAAATTTTTTGATGTCTAAATAGCTAATTAAAGTTAATACTGTGCTTATTTTAAAAATAATCCCAATTTAAATTTACTACGACTAAGAATATTAACTTTGAAATTAATATTAACAAAATTTTGTGCAAACGCTTAGATCACGAGCCGTTGTTCTGCTATCTAGCGGTTAAACTATTGATGATTTTTCATTATAGCAATTAACTATTCATACGGCCTTTATTGATCTTCCCTTAAGCTAAACCTTTCGAAAGCCTTTAAATTAACCTTCAAGCCTGCTGAAACGCAAAGACACATTCCATGCAAACTTTAACCAAGCTTTTTACCACCACCGTCACTACATGCCTACCATTCAAAGTTATGCACTAAATAAAATATTTAAGAGTCATATATAAAATGAGATGAGTTCTGTATTTTAAATAGGTAACCTTTATTTATCTATGAAATGAGATAACGCGAAATCTTTGGGTTTCAAAATTAATATAGCTAGAGCACGAACCTCCTAGAACACAGGACATCTGGCGAGGCTTCAGAGGATTTTCTCAGGCAAAATTAATTTTTTACTAAAAGATTAAGAATTATATTCTGATTAAAAAATAACATGTGAAAATTTTCTTATCAAATTTCATGCATTTTCACGAACAAAACTCTATCAAATGGATAGACTGTTTCATAGATTTATAATTTCTCGTATCATATATATATATATATATATATATATTAAGACCTTGACGGATAAATTATAAAACTAACGAATATTAATGAAATTGAAAATAGATTTTTTTTCTTGATAAAATCCTTTTAAAAAGTTTCTGTGAATTTTTTATAGAGTTTTTATTCTCGCATCAAAGAAACATGAAATTTAATTTCAAGTGTAAATTGTGATAATTGATGTCTACAAATAGGAACTTTATGAAATACGTTATTTAGAAAAATGTTTAATTAATAATATTAATAAGACCAACTTAATATGGCTGAGTTACCTCAGCTAATCACTCCCTCCATTTAAACCTATAACGCATCTCATGCAACTGCTAAATAACCTTAAGAATTCGAACTTTGTCACATTGTCCTCCATCTCTTTGACGCCTCCTCTTCCGTCGTCTCTTATTCTACTTTAGTTAGCATGCCTGTTCTCTTTCAAGCTCCCATGTCAATAACACCAGTGGAGAAGTTCGTAATGGAGAAGAGTGAAAGAAATCCTTATGCGATGAAGGCCGACACTGAGCTTCGATTTTATCAGCGTTATTACGATGATCTTCTTATAAGCAGCGGAGATACTTCATTCATCAACACCTCGGAGATTAGTAGCAGTACTGTAGAAGCAAAGAGAGGCAAGAGCAGTAGCAGCTCATGGGCGGTTTCTTCAGTCCTGACCAGTCGCACTTCTGTGAGAGGGCAATGGACTGCGGAGGAAGACAAGTAATTATTTTTCTTACCGCCTGAAACATTTTTCCTACTTGTAAGCTTCCGTATATAAATGAATTTATTCGAAGTACGTACATATCGATCTATACATTTATCTATAGATTTTATTTATTCGGAGATTATTGCAGTTTGTTGGTGAAATTAGTGAAAGAGCATGGGGTCAGAAAGTGGTCGCAGATTTCGAAGAAGCTGGTTGGGAGGATTGGTAAGCAGTGTAGAGAGAGATGGCTTAATCACCTGAGGCCTGGCATCAAGGTGAATTTTATTTGATCCTTGAATGGTTTCCCAGCACCTGCTTTATTTTCTATAATCTCTTATTTCAAAGCAATCTCAATATTCAAGCATTGAGTTAATTATTAATTACCTCTGTATATAGATGGATGAAATTTATGCTCGCACACACGCAGAGAGAGAGAGAGAGAGAGAGAGAGATTAACAATAGTATAATAATTTGTAGTTAAAACTGTGAGTACATATATTTCTTTATCTGTAGGAACTATCTACCAAGTGTGTGTGTGTGTGGTAAATAAGTATTACGTAACCAATTTTTATAATTAAAGATAGCTATTTTGTTGAATTTCTTTCAAGACCTATAATTTAAATTTAATTTGAGTCCCATCCTCAATAATTAGGTTTCTTTAAAAAGTATATTTTGAAACCAAAAAACTATAAATGTAGTGATTTGTCATATTCGTACTGGTAATTAAAGTGCTACTCAATTTTAACATCAAAACATTCTTTTACAAAATATTATAACAATGTTAAAATAGTGTATATTATTATATATGAGATATTTATTTTCATGCTGAAAGTCATTTTCATACATAGGCCTTGTATTGCAGCCAAAAAGAGCGAAGAAATTATATAATTTTTTTTAGTCATTCAGTTCCTGATCTGAAAATGAGAAAATGTTTTTGTTTAACTAATAGAAGGAAACATGGACTGAAGAGGAGGAGATTTCACTAATCGAAACACACAAGGAGCTTGGCAACCGCTGGGCAGAGATATCCAAGAAAATTCCAGGCAGAAGTGAAAACTCTATTAAAAATCATTGGAACGCCACCAAGAGAAGGCTGAGCTCAAAAAGAAAAGGCGGAATTAGAAAGACATCAAAAGGCAAAACCTCTCTTCTCCAAGAATACATCATCAAAACCACTGAACTCCTCAATAACTCAACGAGTCCAAAACAACAGATTCTTCCCACAACTCAAACAAAAGTATCAGATTTAAATTTTTTGAATTGTGAACATTATTTCAATGGGAGCATTGAAGACCAAATTGATTTCATAGATACTTCTCTTCCACAATTTAATGAATTGTTTGAAAAAGAAGGTAATGGAAGTAATGGTGAATTCTGCTCGGACGTGTATCTCACACATCACATGGATGAAGTGCCTGTAGCCCCAGAATTTGTAAATCTTCATGGAGAGAATTTGAAAGATTTTTTAGGAGATGATATGGATTTGGAATGCAAGAAAGATATGGATTTGATGGAGATGATTTTAACATGTTCTTCACAAGAGTATCCATACAATTATTTTGGAAGAAGCAGTAGTGATAGTAGCTTAACCTGAGCATTGATGCTCTAAATATCACTTAGGATTTGTTTAGGACAGCTATAGTGATATGAAAATGTAATGACCTATTAGTTTTTTAAATAAATAATATATTTGTAAAAATAAGTGAAGGTCATATTAGTTTCTTTTGAGAAGAGTCTGTTTATGAGTTATATACGATAGAGATTAGTATGAAATTCACTGATTTGGCAGTCATGCAAGTTAATTGACATTTGTAGTTCAAATTTAACTTTTTAAGGATTTCTTTTGAAAATTTTTTAAAGATGTTTGTTTTCATGATTAAAAGAAATATGTTTTCTTAGTTCGAGATATAGGTTGATTTTTTTTTTTTTGAAGCATTTGTATTAATTTGTGTTGAAAAAATTATAAATAATTAAATATTTGTATTGTTTTGTGTACCTTCAATTTATTATGCCTAAGAAGTATGCTTTTTCTTACAACAAAAGCTTCTAAGAAAACCAAATTAATTGCGGCTTGAGGTAAAAAGTGTGTGTGCGTGTGTCTATATCTATATATATATATATATATATATATATATATATATAGAGAGAGAGAGAGAGAGAGAGAGAGAGAGAGAGAGATGTATATAGTAATTCAACCCATTGCATCGTAATGAATGGTCATCCATTAGATGAAGATCACTGTAATCATATTAATGAAATAGCACCATGGTGCTGCTACACTTGGACTAATTAAATTTTGTGGGGCCTTCTAATTTTTGCATGTTGTTTATTTCTTCTTTCATTCAAATTTCTCTATGCAAGCCAAAAATGTTATCTTAAGGAGTGCATGATCTTTTTTGGCATGTTATGTTTTTCCTGAAGGCTTGGTGAAAAAATAACAAGATAAATTACTGTCTCTATTCATGCCATGATCCAAAATGGTGCCAATTGTGTTATGCAATGGTTCTTTAATTTCATTATTTTCTTTGACTATTTTGAGTGCCATATTAGTGGCTAGTAGTCGTCACTCGAAAAAAAAAAATAGAGTCTATTCATTTGCTATTCAGTTTTGCTATTCCTTTTTGAAATCTCTACATTGGTGAATGTTGAAGGGACTTTTGCTAAATCTTCTCTACAACATAGGTCTAACTCTAGCTAGCCCAGGGGTAGGCTTCTTTCATTGCTTAAGTTCAATTCTTCTTTAGTGAATGCAGATGTTAGACTTTAAGAAATTAATTTATTTCATTGATTTGGTTGCTTATATAATTGATCATGATATTATGAGGCTTAGCTTAATCCACGTCAAAATCATTTTGGGGATTTAACTCAGAGTTTAGTTAAAGGAACCCATCTACCTTCATCCCATGCCATCACCATAGGTAGGTGACTTTCTTCATTAACCCTACAAACCATGATCATCAATTTCATTCCAAAGTATTTTTTATAAATTTTTGGACCATTAAATTTAATGACTATATATTTAAGTTGATCATGGGATATGAAGTCAAACTTTGGTCAAACCCATGTTAACAAATCTCTCTGATCATAATTAAACTGTTGGTGCATTATTGGGATATGAAGTTAAAATTAAATCAATTATGAACTAACTTAACAAATCTCTCTAATCATAATTAAACTATCCAAGAAGTGCATTTGTATCAAAATGAACACTTTAGGGCCTTTTGGCAAACTCAATTCCTTCAAGCCAACTTGGTTGACTTCCCATGACTCAATTTAGTCAAATTGGGCTAATAAGACCTTAATGGCTTTAACCACCAAATTAATTAGCTTAAATTAAATTAAATCATTTCTATTGATGTCTCATATAATTTTCCTAACTTGCTTGGCTTAATTACCTATTGGCTTAAACCCAAGAGGTTTTGAGACTAGCTTGGACCCTTTAACACCCACATGCCACTTAAGGCTTCAATTATACCAACCTAATATCTATACTAAATTAAACCCTTGAGCATCATTATAGACAAGAATGTCCCAAATAAAAGTTTAGTTAAACCTAAGTTGATTTAACCACTTAATGTGGGTAAATAAAATCCCCAAAAGTCAATGTGTCCAAATTGGTGGGCACACTCTACTTTGGAATTAGAACTAGCTAACCAAGTGTTCAAATTATCTAGCTAAATTTGTCCTTGATCTAGACCAAGATGTTTTTCACAACATTCTAGTTCACTCAACATGAAAGATCATTTGGATTAACATTTACATAGCTTGACAATAATGAAGGGAGCTATCTAGATCACTCAACATTAATGATGAGTCATATCAGGCAAGTGAAGAAGAGCATGCTAGGGAGGAACAGGTGAACACTAATTCTACCAATGCTTATCCAAGAAGATTATAGAGTTCATCACCAAAGTTCAAAACCAACATTTAGAGTCCTATAAAGATCACACTAATCTCACTGACCATATAGCTTACTTTTATTTTATTACATTGTTATTGAATCTAGATGACATAATCAATTGCTGATTATTCTTTATAACTTTTAAAGAATTGGCCCTCAGATGGTTCTTGCATCTATTAGTGGGAGTCATCACTTCTTTTATAAAATTTAAAAGAATGTTCTTGAAATGTTTGTCAATTCTCAAAAACCATTAAAGGGCTCGCAAACTCTCTTGCAGATGAGACATGAGTTTAGCTAGTCTATTAAAACATTTATCATTTGCTTTGAGAGGGAGATGCTAGAAGTCAATGACCAAGAACCCACCATTTAACAAGTTGCCTCAGAAAAGGTACTTTTAGATATGTTGTTGGCTTCAATAGTCCAAAACACTAGTAAAATTATTGGAGTTGGTGAATAATTTATGTCAACGTTAAGGCATACAACAAAGTTGTATAGTTAATAATGATGACTAAGAAAAGGACTTGACAAAGAATTTGCATTTAGGGTAACTCTCAAGAGACATATTAATTTTGAATCAAAAGACAAGATCAGGGAAGAAGTTAGCTTGCTTGATGAGAAGAAGCACAGATATATAAGCACAAATTTAGAAATCCTTCGACTCACCATCACTGTAGTGAGTATCTACAACCAGCCATAGTTACATCACTGAAGGTGTCAATGGCCAATACAATGGACGTTGTCGACCTCATTTTTGGAAGAGTTTAATTTGAATTCTAAAATTATTAATTAGGATATCCTAATCTTAAATAGGAATCTTCTAATTTAATGCTTAGGATACTATACCTAGTAACCTAGGACACCTTCCTTGGGTTTGATCTAACCTAATTGGCTTAGGCGGAATCAACCCAATATTCAAATTTAGATTAATTCAAATCAAATCTAAATAATTCAAAATGAAATCAAATTAAAATAATGAAATGAAATCCAAAGTCAAATCTAGTCAACTCATTTGACATAGGTTTGACTTAAGTTGGTCCTACCAAGTCAAAGGTCAACCCACCAACAATTTGACCAAATTAAATCATTCCAAATGTCTTAAATGATCAAATAAACATGTTTGATCTAGAATCTAATTAAATTCAAATTCATTTAGGCCTTAATTGGCTCAATTAGACCACTTAGTCTAAAATAACCCTAATGGGTCGTATTGGGTTCAAACCTAAATCAAATTGAAATTAATTCAATTTGATTATTCAAAATTATTTGGAAATGACAATTAAACATAATCCAACCCACCATTCAATCTAATTTGGTCAAATTGGTCATTTGACCCAAATGAAACCCAAGCTTAACCCATTAAGCCTGCTTTGGGTCAAATGGGTTCAAATTGAAATGCAATTAAAATTAAATGAAATCAATTACTCTAAATCATCTCACACATGTGATGAAGCATGATTGGAGTCCAAACCCAATCCAATTGAGTCAAATTGTTCATTTGAACTCAATTGGAACTAAATTTAACCCATTTAGGCTAAATGGGTTGAAATGTAATGAAATTTAAAATTAATTCAAAATTAAATGAAGTAATTAAACTAAAACTCAATCAATCATCAATCAAAAATGATTGGACTTAAAATTAAAGAGAACTAAATTAAAATCCAAACACTTTGAATCAAAAGCACTTGGTTTGGATTCAAATTCCCAATCCAATTCAAATTGAGTTTAAACTTGAACTCAAACTCATATTGAGATTGATGGGAGCAGTTACATATTAGTCTTAGAATTTTAACAAGTTATGCTTAAAACTAAAAGCAATAAGATAATTAAACCAAGGGAGGCAGTGGAAATCTTTGACCAAAGGAAGATTCCTCCCCCTCTCCATCATAAAAATAACTTGGATTTATCCAAGTAAGCTTGGATCTTTGACCACCTCTTAAGAGGATGGTTGCCATCAATTGAAGGCAATTAAGTAAAAAAGCAAAAATAAGATTTTGCTTTCTCCTTCTCCAATGGAAGAATCTAAGTGCCAAGAAGAAAAAAGAAGAAGGAATGGGCTAGGCTAAGGGGAGAAAACAATCAAGAAGCCATCCTCCCTGCCCAATCTTCGTCCAAGCTTGCTCACAAGGCCAAGAGGGATTGAATCCACCCCTTGGCAGGTTTTGTCGCTGCTGATGGCCGGATTCTGGCCACCAAAAATCTCAAAATAGAAGCTTTTCAGTCAACTATGGAAAGAGGGGATGGGGAGCCTATTCTCTCCCCCTTATCATTCCAAAACATTCACCATGGCAATAGATGAAGATTCGGACCCTTCCCTAGGCCTCTCGCTGCTCGCATGTTAGCGAACGAACGAAGATTGAGCCCCTATAATGGTGAAATCCAAAGGAAAGTCTCTTTCATCAAATTGAAGCTTCCAACATGTTCTAGAGGTCGGGCGACCTCAAACGAATCACCACCCTGACCCCTCGCCACTAGCAAGCCAAAAAATGACCAACGTCGCCAGAAAACTAAACCGTTGTTAGTCTAGGGATCAATCTACTGGGAGGCAATCCGTCAAACTTTTTCCACACCTTCATCAAGGTAAAATGAAGCTAATGGAGTCTATCCCATCATCGGTGATCACCAGAATCAAGGTATGCTCCCTCGCCACATCCCTAGACCATCGATCTTGGCCCTTTTTGAAGAGAAATTGATCTTTAATTGGATCAAACTATAAATAAGGTTCCTAAATCGATCACTAATCAATTTGGAATTGAAATTATGGTGCAATTCACCACCGATCACTGATGATTAGGAAAAAAAGGATGGATGGCATCCATCTCTCACCGACGGATTGTAGGATTAAATTGCCACCGTCCGATCCTTCTATTAGGATGGACGACATTGATTTAGTCAGACAGTTTGATTTAAGTTCTTAAGGAAGCCATGGATTGATCTGAATCGTCCGATCTCCGATTGGACTGTCGAGGATCATCCTACATGGCATGGCTTTTGACATAGATGCAATGCAGGATCTGCGTGGCCCACTCACGCCGCATCATGTGGCAGAGGCGCCACAGCTATTGTAAGGTCAGCCCGCTATTACTAAATGGTGAACCCCTTTAAAAATTGTTTAAAAATTAATTAAAAATTACAAAAACTTCAACAATTCATAGAAAAATAAACATAAATCCAAAAAATACATACTTAGGCTCTATGGATTTATCTTGATGAGAGAAATCAATAAAAATTAAAATCCCCAATTAATTTTTGGGTATTTTGATATGATGTGTTTTGATATGATGTGCTTCAAATATCTTTGTGATGTACTATTTTAAACTGCATGTCTATGATAGTTTGACCGTTAGATTGGATGGTAGGACGTTCTTTCTAGATCTAACATTATCTTCTGCAGGGGGCTATGCTAGAAAGGATTGTTATCATAAATAAAAATATTATTTTCTTGTAGGTATGCTTAAGGCCTTAAGCATAACCCATAGGATAGGTGGGCTTGGCAAGCAACTAATGCGAAGCCCATATGTTTACATAATATAACTGTTGTGTGCTATTTATATTTTACTAATATTATTTTATAGGGCTTAAGAATTAATTTTGAAATCAAAATGTAAATTTGAGCTTAGAATTAGGTTATGATCTATGGGGTCTAGGATTAGCAGGAGTTGATCCTACTAGAAGATAGGTTCAGTGGTCCCCTATGAAGCCCAATCGATGTCCCTGAAGAAGGAGACTATCCTGAAAAGAAGACCCATAGATCTAGACTTTTAGTTCTAGGCAGCTATATAAGGCGAGCTTCACTCATTTTCCTTTTCTTGGGGTGTCTGTGAAGGTCATTATTGGCTTTCTATAAATTTAAATTGGTTTGATATATTTTGGGTTACTAAATTTTATACCCAACCTAAATCTAAACAATTGAAATAAAACTAAAGAAAACTTGAAGCCTCACATAAACTAAAGCCTTAGGCAAAACCTAAAATCAATTAGAAACAATCAGGTTTTGAAACCATGAAATCATATCGCTCCAATCCTTGAATTGGGTAACTTCTTTTATTGCACATAAGGGACATCTGACCTATGAAGATGTCCACCTTCTTGGGAAAGCCTGGCATCTATATTGATTTGACTCATAGCCATTTCTAATTGCATGGCATTAGGCATAAAAATTCATACTCAAGACCTTAAATAAATCTTGAATCAAAACATTTTAAAATTTTAAAAATTGTGTATTAGTTAAATGCATTTCATACCCTACATGATTCTAAGGATAAAACAATGAGTCTAGGTTTATAGATTCCTTTCTTAAAAATGCAATAACCCGGCCATCTTGCATTCATGAGACTTAGTTGCATGAATTTAAAATGTTCTTAGGTTGTGTTAGCTAGCAACCCTCTCCAAGCAGGTTGTAAGTCCAGAAAGTCAAGGATAGGTTAGTTCCTTCAAGTGAGAGGAATGGTCGATCATTCCTAAAAATAGAACTAGGTTGAGCATCTAGCATGTGTCTAAAGCACTTGTAGACCAGGTTCTGAAGCAATCCTTTTAGGAATAAGTCTTCAACGCTAGGCATTTCTACAATCTTGTGCTGCCAGAATCTAAGTCCTAGACTTCTAAAAAAATGTCAACTCAAAATCCAAATTAAATTCTAAAATTTAAAGCCTAATTACAAGATAGTTAAAATTTCTACTAGGCATCCTAATATCTATAAGAATTTCCTACTTCATCATATTTGGTCTCCAAAAGAACTCTCTCCAATTTGAACTAATTCCTATTGAAATTCCAAAATCAATCATTTGAAAAATCAACTTTGAAATCCTTATAAATAACAACTCATTTCTTTAATCGAGAGTATTCTTAAGAAGAGAACCTTCTTAAGATGTAATTAACTATAGGGGCTTGCCTCTATAGGGAACCATAAATCCAGTTTAAAATTAAACCCTTTTCTACCTTCCATGTAGTTTAGCAAAAAAATCGCTGGTACACAAAAGAACCATTAGCCTTAGGAGTCTTTTAGTAAATGATCAAATCCATTATAGGAAAATATGTTTATCTTTTGAGATAATATATTTCTTCCTTAATGACACATTTGACCATGAAATTAAGAAATTTCTAAACTCTATGTGGTGTCACAAATTTTCTCCACAAATACCATTCAAAATAAAATAAAAAAAAACTTCAAGTGACCACCACTGATGAAGTAAGATGGATTTCATGATTGCTTGAGATATTGTGCCTACCATCGTGATCATAGACACGATAATGAGGAGTGTCACCATTTGAGGGGTTTAGTGGAGGAACTCATAAAAGCTAGGAATCTTATGGAGTTTGCAAGAAAGTAAGAAAAGTATATCATTGAGACAAGTAATGATCCCACCTTAGCTCATATAATTCACATCATCGAGGTCCCACCCACCATCTTTGAAAGAGATGAAAAGTCATCAAGGTGATCAAGTTTTTTAAGTGATTGAGATATGGGGATATTAACTTAGTGGTCATGACATGAGCACCGAGTACTCATATTATACTAGTAACTTTTCAGAGAAAGATTATCCAGCCGTAGACAATCCCTATAATGATGTGACTGTCATCATTGTGTTAATGACCACCTATAAGATTAGAAGTATCTTGATCAACTCGAGGAGCTCTGTTAACTTTATTTTCAAGTCTATTTTTGAAAAAATGGGTATGGCTAGTTTAAAACTTGGCTCTACAAGAGGGCCTTTCTATGGATTTTTTTGAGAAGAATGGAGATAAAAGAAATTATTACTCTCTCAATAACCTGGGGAGAAATGAAAGGTAGTTCACTACTACGGCCAACTTCATTATTGTGAAATGACTGATCACATATAATGCCATTTTCAGTCAACCACTACTTAATACATTCAAAGTAGTGGTGTTGACTCACCATATAGCAATCAAGTTCTAGAAGAAGAAGAAATCATTATTAAAAGGAACTTAACTCAATCAAAAGCATGTTACTTACAAGTAGTGGGTGACTTACATTGAGTGGAGGAAGTGCTTTAATTGGAGGTTACATGTACTAGAGTGGAGATTATTGAGGAAGTAAATGATGTGCTAACTATGTAGAACCCCAAGCGAGTCCTTAGAATTAGTCAACCAATAGAGATGAGTACAAGGAATCTCTTATTAATTCTATCCAAGATGTCATCAGACTGTAGCCAAAATGTTTGGAATTGACATCAATGTCATTTACCACAGACTAAAAATTAGGAAAGATGGTTGACTAATCAAAAAAATATGAGAACAACTATGCTCACTAAGCTGATTAAAAAGGAGGCCACCAAGCTACTCAAAACCAACTTCATTAATGAAGTCCAATTTCTAGAGTGGATATTGAATATGGTAATGGTACAAAAGTATAATGGTAAATGGAGGATGTGCATAAAGTTCACAAACTTACCCACTTCCTAGAATAAATGCACTCATTGATTCAAGGGCTGGTTATTTTATGATGATCTTTCTAGATACTTTTTCAAGATATCACCAAATCCAAATGCATCCTACTGACTTAGAGAATATAATATTTCATTGGAGAAGGGCTCTATTACTATAGAGTAATACCTATTGGGTTCAAGAATGCAGGGGTTACTTATTAAAGGATGGTGAACTGACTGTTTACATCTAAAAAAATAAAATAAATGGAACATCTTGACTTGGGGCTCCGCGACACTACAATATTACCGCCTAGGCGTAGTCATCACCTTACAAAATCTAAAAATGTAAACCACCCCTGCTAGTTATCTACTTAAGCAAGATTGTACCATGATGTTATAATCTAAGTGCCTAAGCACTATTGTGATGGCCTTCGATTTAGGAAAGCAAAAAAACTAACCCTTCAAGCTAACTACTTCCCCGAAAGTGATAACTTCCTAAAGGGGAAGTGGTGGAATGGTTAGGAGACAGAAAAATTCTCAAGAAGCGGGAACATCTATCCAAAAACCAAAATAAAAATAAGGGGTACTATCCGCTCTAGCTTCTTTTTCTTTTCCTTGCTTCCACTAGCTCCTAGTCTCAACTCCAAGTATTCTCAAATACTCTCTTCTATCCATAATGTATTTCTTGTTGTTGTACGAGGGTGTCTTCCTCTCACACAATACAAGACCAAGCTGACTATCATTAACTACAAGTAAATATTCTTGAAAATATTCTTTTATACAATTTCCTCCTATTGAAAGATAATTCTAAAATTTCCACCGTCAATCTTTGATTTGGTAAGAAATGAAAAGTCTCACTCTATTGATTTCAGATTCAAAGTAAGGGACAATAATTCAATTTTGTTAAGTAATACTTTAGGCACAATAATCTCAAGAATTTTAAGTTTGAAGATACCTACTGTTGAACTTGGTTCTAGTGTGACATTAAAATCCTCCCTCCATTGGTCTTGGATTCAGAAGAAGGAAGAAGAGTGCTTCCTGCACTAAAATACTATAAAATCTAGCATTGTTGAAGTGTTATGCTGCCAAAATTTCATAAACAAAATTTTGAATTCTCCAAAAAACCAGGTCAAGAACAGAGTTCCTGCTCCTTAGCACAAATGTGTTGAGCCCTTGAGAATGATATCTTTAGCACTTCGCCTCGTAGTGCTAAATCTCCAAAAACCCTGACACTATGGCGCCAAATTCTCGGGTTAGTGTCTTACTTGCAGCACCACAAGGCTATATTTTTAGTACTACAGCCTCTTGGGTTACAAAATTAACAAACCTATTTATAATAGCACCATAGCACTTTTTTCTTAGCACCAAGGTGTTACATCTTGAAATTCATTCCACCTTCAAACTTGGTTTCAATGTAAAATAAAATCCTCCTTATGTTGATCTTGGAATCGGGACAAGGGAGAAGGGTACTTTGCACTAAAAATCATGAGACCTAGCATTGCTATGGCATTGTACTATTGAAATATTAAAATTTTCCAAAATCAAGATGATCATTATAATAGAAGAGGTACTGGTCATACACTGCATCTTATAAATTGTAATATGCATTAATAGTACTACTATAAAAACTTATTAGTTTTTCTTAAGAAAAAACTCTATTATTCTTATGGTTCTTCGTATTGGCGAAGAATTCTCACACCACGAGAAAGACATAAGAGTTCTCAACTTAGGCCAACTTCTCCCAGCCTCATTCATTGATAATCTTCTCCACTCTCCCACCAAGATTAAAGAAACTCCTCACTGGGATGAGATGTTTGTAAGAGAGTGTGGTGGCATTGTTCCTCTACCTCTGTACTAAAAAACCTATTAATGTCACTGATAGCTGGCCTCTTCTTACAATTGCTGATGTTTTTCATCAGCATGTTCACTTTGTTAAAGTATAACGAAAGCTAAGAGAGGAAAGGGTAGGGTAACTCTAGAATCAAACCAAAGTTTCAGAATGAAAACTGAACATGTCTAGGGTCCTATTATATACTATCCCTAGAGCTACAGTGTTACCTTAGAAGCACCAAGGCACTAACCTCTTAGCTTCTGAAACACGGGACCGATGTTGTGGTGCTGAACATGTAGCATCGAGGCTCTGGTCAATGTACCAGAATGATCACTATGCTGATCAAAAAGACATATTTATGACATTCATGGAAATTAATGTTATAGCCAATACCATACAAAAAATAAGGTCGAACATTAATGTAGTGTCATGGTGCTCTAACATAGTGCCACAGTGCTCGTCAAAAATTATGTCCTTGTTGACCTCACTTTAGGAGTGAGCTCTTAACTTCTTTGTCTTAGACATAGGACTCCTCTAGACATTAAGAGTTCCTTAGCCTTAAGACACATCTAGTGATTATGTGAACACTTAACCTAAACCCTAGAGACTTAGAAGAGTTAGCCATAAAGAATAAGTTATGGCTTAGGGGGTATTAGGAAAACTTGTCTACCCTATAGCTTAAATCCAATCCTTACTTCTTTCTTTCAAGTCAAACCTCACATTCAAATCAATTCCAAATTAAACTCAACCTCAAATTCAAACCAACTTCAAATTTAAATCAACTTCAAACTCAAATCAAGCTCAAAATCAATTTCAACCCAATTAATTTTCTCAAATCATTCAAATCAATTTCAAAAATCCAAATCATGAATCAATTCCAAATGATTGAAATCCATGATCAATTCTAAATCCAAAATCTTTCCTAAGTCACTTTAAGGACTTAGCTCAAATCAAATCCAAATCACTTCAAACTCAAAAGATTATCTCATAACCCATTATATTCTCATTTATATTCTCAAATATAAATGAAATATAAATTTAAATAACCAAAATCAAATCCAAAACTCAATTCCAAATCCAAAAAAAAAAATCTTTTTTAGGTCATTTTGATTTCATCTTATGGACTTAGCTCAAATCTAATTCAAATCACTTCAAACTCAAGAGACTTTCTCATGACCCATTTATATTCTCATTTACATTCATAAATGTAAATGAAATTTAAATTCAAATACGAAAACCAATTCAAAGTCCAAATCTAACCTAAATCTAACCTATACCCTTTCAAGTCAAATTCTTGAACTTAGCCAAATCATTCTCAAATCAATCCAAACCTTTAGATTTTTTCTTCAAACAATCAATCCTTCAATCCTAAACCCAAATATAACATAAACTTCAATCATCAAACCAAAATCAAACTAACCCAAGTCAAACCCATATTCACCCTTTTGACTTGAAATTATCAAATGAATCAAAATCCATTTGACTCCAAATCACTTGCAATTGGATTTATATTTCAATCATAAGTCCATATGTGAGTTCAAACAAACTTGAATCAAGCTTTGATCAAGTCAATTGACCCATTTATGCTCACTTGACCCAAAGTGACCTAAAGCACCTTTTTGAGCCAAATTTTAATCCAACTAAGCCGATCTAAGCCTCACATTGTGAGCAACAATCATCCTAAGATGATCAATTACCCAAATTGGGTCAAACCAAGTCAAACCCAACCTTTGACCAAGTCAACACTTAACCCAAATGAAACCCAAACTAGCCAAAATCTACCATAGGCCAAATTGATTGAAATCATTGATCTAGACCAATCTAAAATCAATGATTGAACATGACCAAGTCACCATTTAAGCATAACCTAGCCTAATTAGCCACTTGACCCAAGTTGACCCAAGTTGACTTAAAAATCAAAATATATCAAATCTTGATGTAAGCCAAATTGATTGTAACCAATGGGTCAAATTCATTCTAAATCACTTATTGAACTTGACCAAAGCCTCAATTGGCCAACTAGACCTAACCTAGCCAAATTGACCATGAACCCAACTTGACCTAAAAAGTCAAATCAACTTGAAATCAAACCAAAACCAAAATTGATTGAAACCAAAGCTTGCAATACATTTCAAATGATCAAACAAGCATAAACCAACCCATGACCTAACCCAATTTGGTCAAATGGTTCAAATTGATCAACTTGACCCATTTAACTTAAGTGAACTCACCAAAATCAAATATAAATCAAATTGAACTAGACCAATGACACCCATAGGCTACAAATGATCATTTGAACTTGACCTAACCCATGGTTTGACCTGATTTGACCAATTGGTCAACTTGACCCAAGTTGATCCATTTTGACCTAAATGGTTCAACTTGAGCC
The DNA here is from genome assembly GCA_021442155.1 of Cymbidium sinense. Lineage (NCBI taxonomy): Eukaryota > Viridiplantae > Streptophyta > Magnoliopsida > Asparagales > Orchidaceae > Cymbidium > Cymbidium sinense. The sequence continues at coordinate 76,929,419 of CM038227.1, forward strand.
AAATCATATCAAATAAACTCCAAATTCATTGAAAATTGGCACAACCCATTTTTGAATCATTACAAAAATGTCCAAATCAAAATCAAGGCCAAATGACCATTTTACCCCTAGGTCAAAGGGTAACCTATGATCAAATTCACTTGGAATTTGATCATATTCCAACTCAAGACCACTTGGCATCCTCCTAGTGGACCATTTGGACACCAAGGAGGGTGGTGCACATGATCCAACGAGTTTGGGTTAGCCATGACCCAACCCAAGGCCAAACTAACCACTCCACTCAAAATTCTCCACTTGGATCACCTCCCACACTCACCTAGCACATGTCCACCACCTCCATTCCACTCCTCTGACAAAATTGAAACACATTGAACTCCTAACAACCAAAATAACCCATTCAATCTCCTCAATTTGATCAAAATGATAAGGCAAGCTTTGGCCGTCCGATCCAAGTAGGGGGAGATATACTCCCCCTCATTTCCACTCAAACCATGACTCTTGCATTCGATTTAGCTCAGAGGATCAAAAGCAAGCATTTACAAGCTTCCCTAAGCATTTCCAAGCTCTCTCTAATTTACCTCTCTTGATTTTGCTTAAGCCGAAAATAGCAGAGGTGAGGAGAAATTCCACTTCACTCAATTCACAACCAAACCTCAATCCACTTTGCAAGCACTACCAAGGAGGCAAGTCAAGCTCACCCAAAGCATTTCCCAAGCATCCAAGCCACAGGAAGGGAGACCTAGACCAAAGCCGCAAGCCATTTAAGGGAGCTTTGGTCAATTGGGAGATCCACTTCAAATTGAACCTTGAAACTTTCAACAGGGCTTCGACTCCACTAAAAGAAGTTACCTCCACCATTGGAAGCACCAGTGATAGCCTTCGATGAGGTATGACTCAAAACTAAGCTTAAGCTAAAAAATCTTTGGTTCTTTGTGAAGGAAATTGCAATCCCAATAGAATTCAACCGTTGGATGTTCTTCTCCTTGCTTCTAGATGGTGTGGGTTGAATCTCGACCTAATCTAAGCTCAAGTGAGCTTGAATCAAGCCATGGAGGATGGACGGTCTCCATCTCCCACAAGCAAAGGCAGGGATGAATCATGGACCATCCATCCCTGATGTTTTGGATGGATGATCTTGATTAATCCGCAGGTTTAATCCGACCGTCCGATCCTTTTCGAGCCAGAGGAAAGCATGTACCACCAAGCGATAGCGTGATGTGATAACTTAAATACCAATCTCATTGCGCCATGTGGAAAGCGCACGCCGCATCAGCAACCCATGTGGCGCCGACGGGATTAGTTATATAATTAGCTTATTTAATTACCTATTAATCATAGAAACTTCATAAATTCATAACTAAATGTATAAAAAAATCAAAAAATGCAAACTCAAGTCCATTTTAAAGATAATTAAGAGGGGAATCCAATAAAATTGTTTTTATTTGATTTTGAATAATGAATTTTCCTTAATTAGGGTCTAATCAAAAATTTAATAACCTTAATTACACCCTAATTATTTCACTAATTAATTCTAAACTTCTCAAGCATGTTTAGTGGGATGACTTATGCCTCCCCTAATTTTCTTGGAATTTATTAATGTGTTAATTAGGGAAATTAATTAATGAACCTCTAATCACTCTCTTAATGTAATTAAGAATAATTAAGCATGTGAAAATTGATTTAATCCCTTAATTGAGATAATTAAGGAGGAGGTTTATGGAATGATTTTGGGACATTTTCCCGAAGCTATTCCCTAAACCCCCTTTCTTCCTTAATCCAAACCTAATTAAGGATTAATCCACTAATAATCTACTTAATTAATCTAATTAAATTTTCAAAACCAATCTAAAGTTAATCAATCTCTTTCTAGGTATATCCTTAGGTGTTCAACATCCTAAAGTAAGTTTAAGGAAATCAAATCCAACTCACATGTGTGGGAAGGTAATGAAAGTACTTAATGAAATCCCCTTTACTTAATTAATCAATAATTATGAGCCAATTGTATTAGACCCCATTCTTTCTTAAGGTGCATTACTGATTTAAATTTCATGTGGTTGCATATCATATGTTGGCTCACAATTGTTTGGATAATTATGTTAAGGGGGTGTAGGTAAGGGGTAATTAATGAATTCAATTCACACCTTAACCTAAATAAAATATAAAATCAATCTAATTATTCTAAAATTAAACAAAACTAATTCACACATGGGGGAAATGTGTTAGGACCAGCAAACTCTTTTCATATTTTCTAAATCAATATCAAATTCAAAACTAAAAATCCTTTTAAAGAATTTTGATTTACTGAATAATCTTATCTTATAGGATTGTCCTTAGGAATTAATTAGGGTGAATGAAGTTACATGCTTACATCACTTTATTTCTTTCAAAGCATGCTAAATGGTGTATGTCATATGAAATCATGCATTCATATCTTTTAAATAATCAAATTAAGTAAAATGTTTTCTTTATGTTAAATTGCATATTTTGGCTAAAAGTTAAAAATCTGAGCGGCTATTATCACTATTAAATCAAAAACTATTTTCAAATCCTATAAATCAAAAATTACAAATGAAGGTATGCTACTTATAAATACTTATAAGCTTGCATGTGATTATAACATAAGATGTGTGTTTGGTGTTGCTTTCCTTCTCTTCTCTTAACATGGATTTGAATAGGATTTGTAAAGTGTATAGTTCATTTGAAAAGAACACAACACTTGCTCAAATATATTCATATGCCTTTCCATGTTATGACTTAAGAAGGATATTCATATTTAGACAAGTAAATTGCATAACCAAATCAAACAAAAATCTTTTGCATGACTCTTCATCCATTTGCTTTCTTTTTGTACATGCACATGTATTTAAGAAAAGTGGTATATTAGTTTGGACATCCCGGGGTTATGAGGCTTTAAGTAGCCCCAAGTAGGTCTTGTACCTTACACCCTTGGTGTAGAAAATAATGGCGTTATAGTTACTTATGTCTTTCATACTTGTAAATGTGCATTTGATTAATGGATAAAATAATCCCTCTTTTCTACTTAATAAAATCATGTATTCATGAAACATCCAAATTTTCTTCAACAACATCTCTTTGCACTCATCATTAAGGTATGCTAAGATTTTGCATTACATGTATAGATATGCTTAGGATCATTCATATGCATGGTATACATCTTGGAAAGAAATAAATAGTTGTGTGTTATGTGATTATAATTCACCTTAATTAGTCCTAAGATGCATTTCTTATTGAATAGGTTTATTTAGAGCAAATCTAAACTTAGGGTTAATTAAAATACATAATAAAATATTCACTAAAGGAAAATCATTAATGAATCTACCTTAGAAATTACTTAAGGTAGGGATGAAAGAGAAGTTCTCTTTTCTTTTCTTCTCTTTATAATACTTAGTAATTAAAAGTTGGTTCATTCAAACCAAATCAAATCATCAAATAAAAATTAGCAAATCAACTAAATCACTTAAAATGAAACCGCCCTCTAAATTGAATTTTTTCACACTTAGAAAATTCAAACCTTAAAGCCTAGCTAAGACATGACACACAAGCCTTAAATGGCACACATTAGGCTTAGTCGTCATTTCTAGCTCTATGTTAGGGCAGTGCATGATTTGATGCCTGATTTTGTTTTATGATGTAATGTTTTAAACTGGATGGTAGGGTGTATGTGCGTAGACTAGATGGTAGGGTGATCTTAACCTAATCATATCTTCTACAAGGGATTATGCTTAAGAAGATTTGTAATAAAAATATAAATGCTTTTCTAGTGCAGGTTGCTTATACTCCTAAGCATGATCCAAAATAGGCCAGCTGGATTTGGTTACCCATGTGTGGGGTGCTAAGTATAATTTATTCATATAATTGCTTGGGATGTGTGGTGTGTTTAGCTAAAATATTTTTATAGGTTTTAGTTAAATTTACTTTTCCTATTTTCATGTCATTTTTGCAATTAAGATTTGGAATAAATGTTGTGGGAAGTGGAGGTGAACATTGGTCATAAGATTATGTCTTATGTACCATGTGAAGCCTTCGGAGCAATCATATTCTAACCAAGCCAAAAGGAAGCAAGGAAAGAAGCAAATCAAAAATGAAGAAATGAAGAATGAAGACCCATATAACATAAATTCTTTCTAAATTTTAATTATTCATTTGTAATTTGGGTTGTATAAGGGTAGAGTTCTACCCATTTCTTTTGGGGGGAGTCTCAACCATAAATTTTATTCTTTATGCTAGCTTTATAAAATTATTTTATGTTTGTTTAGCTTGTGCATTAAGATGGCATATTTTTTCTAGTTTCTTCATTGTTTGATGAATGGCATGGATGTGATTAGGCTCCTAGGGAAAAATAAATTTTCTATCTAATTAATCATCTCAAAATTAAAATTCAACAACTCATAACCTCACTTAAAGCCTAGGACATAAATCAAGATAATAAAAGATTTCGCAACCCCTTTGCTAGATGTTGTATGTTTCACATCATGCATAAAATCATCTTTCTTCACTCTTGTTTATGGAGGACTTCTACCTTGGCCAAAGAACATGGCTTGATCGTCGAGAGCCATGGTGGAAACACACCTCCTTCTTGCTGATTTTGGCCTATAATCAATTTCTCATGCATTAGGCATATGAATACCAAGCCTGTGTCAAATTAATTATCCAAAAATGAACATAAACTGAACAAAATTTGCATTAGATTAAGTCATGAGTTCATGCCCTACATGATCTAGTCTCTTAGGGAGTGAGTTTAAGGATTTAGTCTCCTTTCTAAATAAACCATAGCCTAACTATCTTGCAAAAGCATAAGACTTGCCTACATGTATGTAAAATCGTAGGAGTTAGTTGGCGGCCACCCCCAGGTGATTGTAAGTCCAACAGTCAGGTTGTTTATTCTCTCTTGTGGAGATAAATCATATGCCCATTTTCACCTTAAATTTAGGTCGTACTTTGGCCCTCACCAATGCTCCCTACATTTAAGATATGAGATTGTTATTTCCCTTTGCAGGCTACAAGCATAAATCATCATCTCTTAGGCATTTTCATGATCTTGTTTCATGAAATTGTAAGCCCTAAATTTTTAATAAAAATTTAATTCAAACATATAATTCTCTTCAAATTCAAAAATATAAAGCCCAACTATATGATAGTTTGGGATGCTCGCTAGATTTCCTAGCATCATGAGCATCTCCTACTTATCTCTCTTTGATTTTGATAGTAACTCCCTCTTTTTGATCAACCCCATTTGATCTTCCAAAAATAACTAATTGATTGATAGTCCTATCTTTGAAATCTTTGGAGATAATGATCATTTACCTTAATCAAGAGTATTCTTAAGGAATCTCATTCCTTAAGATGTAATTAACTATGGGGCTTGCTCCATAGGAACTTAATGAACCCATTAAAAGCTTACTTTTCCATGTAAAGTGGGGAAGAATCTTTACATCAAGACCCATTGTCCTGGAGTTTTATTAGGTGATTAGGTCCATTATAGGATGGTGACTCATCTCTCAAGAGATATATTATTCTCATCATACCTTATCACCTAATAACATTTTGGATATATCAAATGATTTATTTTTTTCATTTACATTTTCATTTTCATTTAATTCATTTTCATTTTCATTTAATTCATTTTCATTTTTATTTAATTTATTTTCATTTTTATTTAATTTATTTTCATTTTCATTTAATTCATTTTCATTTTCATTTTCATTTTCATTTAATTTATTTTCATTTTCATTTTCATTTAATTCATTTTCATTTTCATTTTAATTTTCATTTAATTCATTTTCATTTTCATTTAATTCATTTTCATTTTCATTTTCATTTAATTCATTTAGATGAAAATAAAAAAATATTCACCATAGATTTTTCTAGTGACTCGGCTGAGGACGGTTCCTCTCACCATCTTTGGTAAATGATCATTGTCTCCAAGTATCGACAGTGGATTTATATTTCATATAAGTCCGAGACTATCCTTATTTTTCATTGGGACATAGTTTATTTCATTCTTAAGCTAAGCTAGCCAATGTCCTTTAGGATTTAGGACCTCACTCCGTGTAGGACTTAAAACCTCTGTTGGGTCCCGTAATAAATGAAAACAAAATTTAATAAAGAGATAATTAAAGACCATTTTCTTACCATCTTTATGGTAAGGTAAAAACTTATTCCAAAAATAAAGATAAATAAATCCTTTATAACCAAAAGCACTTTGAAAAAGAAATTCTCATAATAAAATATTTGCACCTCATCTAACAATCTTCAAGATTGTTACCTATAAGATCTTTTTAAAAAAAGCAAAATAAAAAAAATCATATTTTCAAAAGCATATATGAACATCCTCATTCAATATGCTCAAATTTATTGAATGAAGATTTCATTTCTAAACAAAATCAAAATCAACTTTTCAAAAAGCACTTATGAACATCCTCATTCAATATAGCCAAATTTATGTAATGAAGGTTTTCATTTCCAAACAAAATCAGCAATCAAGTTTTCAAAAAAGCACTTAGGAACATCCTCATTCAATATACCCAAATTTATTGAAAGAAGATTTCATTTCTAAACAAAATCAAAAATCAACTTTTTTTTTTCAAAAGCATATACATAAATCATCATTCAATATACTCATATTTATTGAATGAAAACTTCATTTCAAAATAAAACCAAAGTCATATTTTCAAAAAAGCACATATTTGAAAATGAACACCCTCATTCAATATACCCAAAATTTATTGAATGAAGATTTCATTTCCAAACAGAATAACATCATAACATTGAAATTCCATTTCAACAAATCTCACATATGTTGGAGTTAGAATTTCTTTCTTTTCAAAAAAAGAACAAGTTTGAATATGAGCCTCTCCATTCAATACACCCAAATATGTTGAATGAAGGTTTCATTTCCAACCAAACTCACAACATTGAAATTCCACTCAACACATCCCACATGTGTTAAGTTAGAATTTCCTTCTTGTCAAAAAGCAATAATCACACATAAAGATTTCATCTTTCAAAAATAAAATATAATTAACTTCCATTTTTACATACCCAAATTTGTTAAATGAAGATCCTCTTTTCAAAAATTAAAACCAAAAATCAATCACATTTAGATTCTTTATTTAGCATACACAAATTTGCTAAGTAAAGATCCTCTTTTCAAAAAATAAAATAAAAAATCAAACACATTCGGATTCTTTATTTAGCATAACCAAATTTGTTAAGTAAAGATCCTCCTTTCAAAAAAAAAAATCAAACACATTTGGATTCTTTATTTAGCATACATAAAGTTGCTAAGTAAAGATCCTCTTTTCAAAAATTTAAAAAAAATAAAAAAAATTTCAAACACATTTGGATCTTTTATTTAGCATACCCAAATTTACTAAGTAAAGATCCTCTTTTCAAAAATCAAAATCAAAAGATTAAACACATTTGGATCTATCATTTAGCATACACAAATTTGCTAAGTAAAGGTCCTCTTTTCAAAAATTAAAATCAAAATTAAACACATTTGGATTCTATCATTTAGCATACACAAATTTTCTAAGTGAAAATCCTCCCTTTCAAAAACAAAACAAAATGCAAAACACATTAGGGATTTATCTTAGCATACCCAAATTTGCTAAGTAAAGATCCCACCTATTAAAATAAAAATAAAAGATTAGATTTGGACTTTATTTAGCATAGACAAATTTGCTAAGTAATGATTCCATTTTTAAATTCACACATAATTCCCATCATGGTCAAACAAGCAAAAGAAGAAAATTATTTTTAAACACCTTATTTAGCATACCCAAATTTACTAAATGAGTAACACCACACAAAATCAGTTGACCCCCTATTTAACATACTCAAATTTGTTAAATAAAGGGTCCCCAAACATAAAGATCAAATTCAAATAAGAACCAATGGAAGCATAAAAAATCTATTAAAAAGATTAGAACCCATCTTCAACATACACAAATTTATTGAAAATGGATTCTAAATTAAAAAAAAAAACTTCTTTCCAATCCATTCAAAAATCTCTCCTAAATTTAAAGAGCCCCACTTAACATATTCAAATTGTTGAGTGTGGGTTCAAATTCTAAATCAACATTAAAAAGATAGCAAAATACCAAAGCAAAATTCTGATGTGAGTTTGCTTCCCAAAATTGCATAATTTCAACTCAACTTCAGTTAGTTTCTCTTCAGTTTAGTTCAATTCTGTTCAATATAATGGAGGGTATGTCTTTACTTTTCTTTCTGGGATGGATTTGGCCTTGGATCAGGCTAGCCACCCATAGACCAACTTTGCCCATCTGATTCATTTTGGCCAAGGATTTGAAGGGGCTAGGATCACTTGTGAGGGGGCAACCCTCATAATCGTTAGCAAAAGTGCAGTGACTGCGCAGAAACTAGTCATCCATGTTGAGATGTCCTATGATTCTGAATTTTCCTCACTGAAGAGGAAAGCTGTGGTAGTTCCCATGGTAGTTGCAGTTATAGCACCAGTGCGTTCAATGGTTCCCCATACTACCCTCACCCACCCTTTGGCCTCCAAGGGAAGGCTACCATCTTCAAGGATAGTCTCCCACCCACCTTTGAGGTAGGGTCTAGTTCTGTGATGCTCTGGGGACTCATCATAATAGATGGAAGGTCAAGCGGCATCATGTGCGCATAGCCAAGGAGCTAGAGGTAGTTTCTCATGTTGTAATATAGGAGTTACCTAGGATAGTTTCCCCTCTGATCACAGAGAATAAGTTTCACCCTCTCTCAGTTTCACCTCCACCTGCAGTATAGTATGAGGCTCCTATCAGAGATAGGAGGAGGTCATATGCCAGCCTTAGATCTATTTTGGGCTGAGTTCGTGGGGCTTATAGATGGTCAAATTTTGGCGCTCAATTTGATTTACATTCAGTCATCCCTCACAGTGTAGGCGAGCACATCAAATAGGAGAGGGGCAGGAGGTCGTGTATCGATGCAGTTACTAGTCGAGAGAGAGAGGGAAATTAGGCCTACCTCATCGATTTTCCCAATGGTGCATGCTAATCATCTTGATAGTATTGTATTGGTACTACCCACCATGGGAGAGCTCTGCCCGAGAGAGTGGTTCTCACACACCACTCCATGTCCACCATCTCCAGTACAAGTTCCATCTTCCACTATTTCAGTAAAGGCCATGAAGGCAACATCCGGGAAAAAGAAAGCCCCACTGGTGATCTAGTTATAGCCAAGAGATCTCATTCCATCTACACCATCGACTGAGGTGAGGCTGAGCTCTCTTACTCGAGCACCTACCCCAATTGTGATGAAGAGGGAATGGTGACCTCGGAGCATTGTAGTTGTGCCATCACCACCACCACCACACCAGATCTTGGAGATAGTAGCAGTTGAGGGATAAGGAGACAGTACCGCTACCCCATGGTTATAGATCCTCCTAGGAGTACCACTCCACCCAGATCTAGTGACAGTCAAGAACATGTATCCTCCAGTGAGCATAGTCCTCACAAGATCAGCTCTCCAGCAGCATGGGAGGTTAGATTTCTCTTTGTTCATGATAGTGATCCCACCACCGGTCAGCCTCGATCATTTATGCTTGCATAGTTGGACGGTTCCCCTGATGATATTGTAGCACGGTATCTAGTTGAGAAGAAGAAGATCCTAGAGTATGACTGGTCTGACCTAGAGGAGGAGAAGGTCAATTTTGATCCCAATAGAGATGATTTATTGGAGGATTTAGCAGAAGTGCATATGGTTGATACCAGGGGTTCCCTCCTTCAGGATCAACAGAGTTTGGAAGGTGATGCGGCCAAGCAAGATGATACTACTCACTCAACCCAACACCTCCTTCAACAACTTAAATAGAAGGATGAACAAAATGATAAAATGGGAAAGAGGCTTGACGATTTGCTAGCAGTAATTTTGGCACTTCAGAACCAAGCCCCAGCAGCGCATCCTACTATTGTAGAGACCTGTCACCTTGAGTTATGGCATGTCTTAGATCAGCCTAAGAGTTTACTTCTGGTAGAGCAGAGCAGCACTAGCTTGTATAGGAAGGTAGTGGAGAGTACCTCCATACAATAACAAGATATTAAACTCATGGTTGAGTAGCAAGTGACAGAAGCACTAGCGCAAGCCTGAGGAGGATCATCATTTCCAAAGGGTAGACCCTACCCAGAGGAATTCGATGCTATCCAATATCCTAAAGGTTTTGTGCCACCTTCTCTCAAGAGTTTTAATGGAAACGGGAACCCACGCCAGCACATAGCGCACTTCAGAGCCAGCTGTTACAACATTGGTGGTAGCGATGCGTTACTATTTCATCTTTTTGTCAGTAGTTTAGTAGGCATAGCCTTTGATTGGTGCGCTAAACTCCCCAACAGTTCAGTGAAGATTTTTGTTGAGTTGGAGCAACTCTTTTTTAAAAGGTTTCATAGAGCTCAACAAAGGGTGACTGTAGGCGATCTCGTTATGGCTCAACAACATCCCAGTGAGTCCCTCATTGATTATATTCTTAGATGGTACAATTTGAGTATAAAATGTAAACCACAGTTATATGCCATTGAAATTCTACTAAAGAATATTCATGGTCCGGTCGCCTTCATGCTCAAAGGTTTTACCATCAATACAATTGGGAAGCTAATAAACAAGGCGGCTAGCTTACAAGGAGAAGTCAAACAGTTACCTTTTTATGGATCAATCATCAAAGCCAAAGCCATAGAAAGCTTATGAGAAGAAGTCAGGGGCAATAATAGTAGTAGACAAGGGGAAGCAACCAGCTAGAGAGCAGTATGAAGACCTCGAGCCCCACAGCTGTCACTTCCACCTCCTCTTGCACCACCTAGGCCATCCTATCAACCACCACAATAGCCTCCATGGCCTTCGCCGCCGCCTCCTCAGCCATAGCGGTACACATGCCCACCCCTAGGTAGCTACCATCTACCTACTCTTTTGGATAAACTAAACAAACCTTATTTATTTAAGAGGGAGGTAGTTAGGAAAATCTTTAAGAACCTCTAAAGAAAACTGACTTTCAGCTACCCGAGCATAGAAAGTCGGAGGAAGTGGGCAGGAGCTACAATCCTAACTTTTCCCCTGCCACTGCATGTTAGGCTATGTTTTGGAGGATTGCTTTATATTCAAGGATTGGCTTGAGCATAGCTACAAGACATGCACCATAGTTATCCCAAAGGAATACCTAGTGGAACAACCATCTAGTTCTATTAGGGTAATCCTTAGGAATACATGTGATCCTCTCAAAACCAAAGAAGGTTGGGATATCTCTTTATCCCCAACCTCTAAAAAGACTATTTCAAATATTAAGAAACTTTCCTTGCAGGTGATTGAGGTAGCTTGAACCTCCAACATCAAGGAAGGTTCTAAGTTGCCAAAGACAACTTGGGGAAAGTGGGAGCTCAGCAGTAGTAGCAGCAATAGCCCATACCAGCCCGGGATAGCCATGTAGTGTAACCACCGACCAAGTCTAGCCTCCAGCCAACCATTGTAGCTACTACTTTAGTGAGCACTTCTACTTCAGTTAGCTCTTCTTCTAGTTGACATCTTGTATCGGTGGATGAGGGCATCAAATCCCTCACCCCACTTACTTTACTAGATTTTTACTATGTGCCTCATTTTAAATAAATGAAATTGAGGAATAAAGCTAGTTTGAATTATATCTATACCACTTCTGATGGATTATCTGATTCTACTCCTATAGAAAACTCTTCAAGTCCAAATAATAATTATAACAACTTTGATCTTCCTCTTTCAGATTCAGATATGGACTTTTATTCTCTGAATAATATGGGTTCACCTCTTGAGATAGACTTGGAATCATCTGATTTTGAGGGTCCTATAGGAGAAGCTGTAGATGAGCCTGACAAGCAGGTAGAATCCACTAAACCGCCATAAGTGACCACCAAAGTTAACCTTTGTAGTGGCAAGGTTCTACCTCCTAGGATAACTCCTCAAGATTAGGGAAATCAAGTCATTGGTACTGATGAGTAAGAAGCCCCTCCACATAATGCTCCACCCATGGATATGTTGTGGAGGATCAGTGGATTACAAATGTCTCGCTCACTGAAAGTTGCCTAAGTTAAGCATATATGATGCCCTTGTCTTATCCAAAGAGATGTGGGAGTCATTAATCAAGGCTCTTCTTGATCTGGAAATATTCTTAGCTTAGTTGACCACTATTGGAGAGGAGGACATGGAGCACAACCGTCCCCTCTACATCACAGTGGATATGGGAAGATTCAGACTTTCTACTATTTTGGTTGATACAGGTGCATCGATGAACATTATGAGTCTAAAGACCCATGCCTATTTAAAAATTGACATCTCTACACTTCGAGAAGATTGGATGATGTTGAGAGGGTTCAATGAACAGGGCAAGAGGGCTCTAGGCTCCATAGTGTTACCATTAGAAATAGGTGACTGGAAGACTAAAGCCAAGTTTTACATAATTGATTTGAATACTTCATTCACTTCTTTGCTTGGTATGCCTTGGATATACTAGAATAAGATGATTCCATCCTCCTTACATCAGTGCATCAAGTTTTGAAAGGATGGAACCAAATACTATGTCAAAGGAGATGAAAAGCCATTTTCAGTTAGAGAGGTTGAGATATTTGAAGTTGCAACCTACTATCTCCCTCAAAACACATTTTCTTGTGAACTTAGTTAAAATTTAAATACAAAAGAAAAAGAAAAAGAAAAATAAAAGAAGAAAGAGAATGCAAGTGAACGAGAAAAGGACATCAAGGAAGAAGTAGAGTTGCATGTCACATTCCACCCATAGTTCAATCCATCATATGGACATATGGGTAGGATGACTCACCTCCACCAGGCAAAGGCAGAGGCGGACATAGAGGTAGTTCCAGAGGTGGAAGATCCCTTGGTTGGCCACTAGCCAACAGGGGTTATGTTCCAGCTCACAGGAGTACTCCTGTTATTCAAATAGACTTGGAATCCAGCTCGGAGGATGAGTCTCATGTTATTAGCATACCAGCCAACCCCTCTCAGTGGGTTTCATTGGAGGTGACACTTGAGCCAGACAATGATGAAGACCAGGCCTCCAAGTAAAGCACAAATGTATTTGAATCAAGTTTATGTAAAACTATCAGGCAGTAATTGGGAATTTTTGCTCTAACCTCACTTTCTTCTAAAAAAGTTGAAGGTTTAGTAGTTAAGGAAGCCCCCAGGTCTTCCATGGATACCAAGCAGAAGAGATTCCTTTTGGGATCATCATCCTCAAGTCTAGAAGCTGATGTATAACTTGAGGATAATTCATATAAAGATTTAATGGAATTGCCTTTTGATTGGTACTCGCCATATATCTTAATCTTGTAAAGAAAGGTTTGATTCCTTATACATGGTCTAAGCACAGGTCAAAGTACTTCAAGAAGTAGTGGAACAAAAAAGGCAGGGATGCACAATCAAGATTAGGACTAGGATTCGGTATAGTGGGCCCAGTCAATGAGGAGGGTTACCGCTTAGTTGTCACCAATCGTCTGGAATCTGATAGGATCTTCTCAAACCACACTAAATCTTATGAGGAAGTGTGTTTAGAGATTTCAGATGATCTAGATGATCTCTAAATCAAAGATGCACCTCCAAAATTCAAAGAAGAAATACATTTAACAATCGACAAGCTTAAAGAAATCAACCTTGGGATGGAAGAAGAACCACACCCTACATACATCAGTTCCCTACCGAATGAAGAAGAAACCAATGACTTAGTTAGGTTATTGATTGAGTTTAAGGACTGATTTGCATGGAGCTATGAAGAGATGCCCAGATTATTTCCTAACATAGCAGTCCACAAACTAGCAATAAACCTTAACACTAACCCTATCAAGCAAGCTCCTAGATGCATGCAATTATAAATTGAATAATAGGTCCTTTCTAAAGTCAAGAGACTGATCAATACTGGTTTTATCAGGGAAGAAAAATACCCTACCTAGTTAGCCAGTGTCATGCCAGTTAAGAAAAAGAATGACCAAATTCGTATATGCATCAATTTCAGGGACTTAAATGATGCATGTCCTAAGGATGAATTTCCACTTCCTATATCATAATTAATGGTGGACATTGCCTCATCTCATGCAGTATTCTCCTTCATGGATAGGTCATCTCACTACAACCAAATCAAGATAGAGGATGAAAAGAAAACGCTTTTTTAAACCCGATCATCTATTATTATAAGGTCATGCATTTCGGCCTTAAAAATGTTGGTGCTACATACCAATGGGCCATGACTCAAATCTTCAATGAACTCATTCATCATCAAGTTGAATGATATGTTGATGATCTAGTATTCAAGAGCAAAGAAAAGGAAGACTATCTCTTTGACTTTAGAGTAGTTTTCAAATGGTTAAGATAATTTAACCTCAAAATGAACCCGTTGAAGTGTGCATTGTAGCAGGAAGTTCCTTGGTTTGTTGTCGAGGAATAGAAATAGACCCAAAAAAGATTAAAGCTATCTTAGAAATGACACCCCCTAAAAGTCTAACTCAACTCAGATCTTTTTAAGGGCAGTTGGCATATCTAAGATGCTTTATCTCCAATCAATCAATGAGATGCAAGCTATTTTCAGCACTTATTAAAAAGGATGACAAGTTTGAGTGGGATGATAAGCATCAGCATGCCTTTGAAGATATCAAGCAGTATTTGGTGAAGCCACCAATTCTAGCAGCCCCTATCCCGGGCAGGCCACTTATCCTCTACACTGATGTATTAGATGACTCCCTTGATTCTTTGTTAGCTCAAACCAATGACAAAGCAAAGGAGAGTGCTCTCTACTACCTCAGCCATCATCTAATCTCTACTAAGGCAAACTACACACCTATTGAGAAACATTGCCTAGCTTTAATCTTTGCAGCCCAAAAGCTGCGACACTATATGCTCTCTCATAAGGTGGACTTGATTTCAAGAATCAATCTACTATAATATCTCATGACACGGCCAACGTTATCCGGACGGTTGGCACGTTGGTCTATGATTCTCTCACAATTTTATATCACATTCGTACCCCTCTGTGCGATGAAAAGACGGGCACTAGCAGATTTCTTAGCAGCACACCGACTTCCTGTAGATTCTCCACTTAGTGATGATCTCCCTGATGAATAAATCATGAACTTAGGGGAGGTTGACAAATGTCATTGAGAGATGTATTTTGATGGTGCGGCTTCCTTTCATAAAGGAGAAGAACCATGATCTACTCTTCCAAGAAAGGTAGGGGTAGGAATAGTTCTCTTAAATCAAGACTGTAATGCGATGAGATTCTCATACTACCTCTCCAATCCATGCACCAACAACGAAGCTGAGTATGAGGCTTTGATTTTTGATCTAGAGTTATACATTACAGTGTGTGTCAAGAGCATCAACATCTATAGGGATTCTCAGCTGGTCATCAACCAGATTATCGGGTCTTACAAGGTTCTAAAACCTAAGATTAATCATTACCACTAGTACACCAAGAAGCTATTGGCCCAGATCTCTGAGGTCACCATCTGCAATGTCCCTCAAGGAGAGAAAGCAGTAGCAGATGCTTTGGCCAAACTTGGCAAGGAATTAGCATGTCTAGAAGATGAGTCCATTCCAATATGGGTCTAAAATAGACAATTCTTGTTCCTTATTAACGTTGTACTCATCGAGAGACTTTCTCTTGAAGAGAAGGTTTGCATTGCTGAAAAGGATAAGGGGCTAAATTGGAGGCAACCATTCATAGATTACTTGACTAGAGGAAAACTACCTCAAGAGAAATCATATGCCTATCAGATGAAATAGAGCGCTCTCTCTTATGCTCTCATAGATGGCACCTTGTATCGATGGTCCTTTGATCAAATGTGGTTACATTGTTTAGACAAACATGAAGCCCATAGGATCGTGACTGAGGTACATTCAGGTCTAAGCAAAGCACATCAATTCAATCTGAAGATGAAAGCAAAGATCAAGAGACTAGGATACTACTAGCCTTCGATGATTACTGATTGCATGGTTGTATCTAAAAGATGCCATTAGTATCAGGTACACTGTGTGGTCCTACATCAACCACCTAACGTTATACAGCCTTCATTGGCCTCATGGCCATTTGAGTGTTAGAGTACTGACATTGTTAGTCCTATCGATCCTCCTTCTTCTAAGGGTCATCGGTTCATCTTAGCTGCCACCGACTACTTTTCCAAGTGGGTGGAGGCAATCCCACTTAGAGAGGTCACAGCTCAGCATGTGCTACAATTTTTTTGGAACCATATCATATATAGGTTCAGGATTTCTCGATGAATTATATCTGATAATGGTACTGCATTCAAGAGCACCAAGATCAACAACATCGCCAAAAAATATGGTATAGATTGGAGATACTCCACCATCTACTACCCCAGGGCGAATGGCCTAGTAGAAGCATTCAACAAAACTCTCTTCCATATACTAAAGAAGGCATTGGATGCTAACAAGTGACAGTGGCATGCACAGTTAGTTGAAGCATTGTGGGCATACCGCACCATGTACAGAACTCCAACTAGATCTACCCCGTTCTCCTTAGTGTATGGGTTTGAAGCCATTCTACCATTAGAAGTTCAACTCGCATCACTAAGGATAGCATTGGGTAGTAAAATTACTACAAAGCAAAATGCTAAGTTACGGTTAAAATAGCTCAAAGGTTTGGAGGAGAGACGCTTACAGGTGTTCCAAAATCTTGAGTTATATAAAGCAAAAATCATTCAAGTTCACAACAAGCTAGTCTGCCATAGAGCTTTTCAAGTAGGAGAGCTTGTTTTAGTTTTATAGAGACCAATTATTGCCCATCAAAAGATGAGAGGCAAGTTTGAACCCACTTGGGAAGGGCCTCTTGCCATAGAGAAGGCCTACCGAGGAGGATCTTATCAGCTTATTGATTGTAAACAGGAACACTCGATGCTTCTAATTAATGGGCTCTATTTTAAAAAATATTATCCATAAAATCATGTTTGAAAATAATTATCATCAAAAATTCTATTCCAATTCATCAAAATATTCTCTTCTTTTGAAGCATTGTTTGCTTGTTTACGAATCTGCCACGACGTGTTTAAAATAGGTATAAGAGAACCCAAGAGGCATCATATCCTTCTTTCATAACACAAACACAAGTTGAACATGATTCCCCAACACTGCTAGAATAGGTGTGAAAGAACCCAAGAGGCATCCTATTTCGATTAGCATAACTAAATTAAGTGTAAGAGAACCCAAGTGGCATCCTTTCATGATGGAATCACAACTGCCATCTGTGGCACCATTTCACCAAAATCCCTTAACGTGTTTAAGGTATGTGTGAGATAACCCAATTGGCATCCTATTCCCTTTAACACAAGCACAAAAATAAACACATATCTTTTATCTCAGTCTATTTTGATGTTAGAGCAAACCCCTTGTGGTGCTCACTCATTAGCTCCTCTAGGTCTGGCTGATATACTACCTTATTAGTACATCACGCCAGTGGTAACTTGTCTGGCGGATGTGAGTCCCCATTCCTTCTTCCTAACATGACCATTGCAAACCAATGAGCGCCTTGTTAGTTTGGTAGACCTCACTACACAGGAAGTAAGCTACGTCATATTGACTTCACTTAAGAAGATGTAAGACTACATGCTTTCCTCATGAACTAGCCATGATGCACTGACTAGGTTGAGTATACTTAAGGCTTAGGATAAGTCCCCCAGCGGCTCCTTTCCTCTTGACTACTTTTAAGTTAAATAAGTCCCCAATGGCATCACTTAATTCCCTAGGTCGATAGTACACAAAGAAACAGACTCTCCCGTCAATCAGTTCCACTATAGGAGGATGTGAGTCCCCGATGCTTTCTTCCTAGGCTGATTATCGCAAATCGATTAGCACCTTAGGTTGGTTGATGTTTGATATGCTGACAGTAACTCACCCGATGGATACACCACTCTTGGCAAATGTGAGTCCCTGCTCTTTCTCCTTGAGTTGGCCATCGAATACCTATAAAAATTATCTTCTCTAGGGTTTTGGATAAAGCCCATAGTGGCCCCTTCCCATGCAGGCATTCTATTTGGATCACATCCTTTGCGACCCCATTTAGACACTACCCAGGTTACTCTTGGATTAGACAGTCCCCCTTTCCTAGTAGTCACCCCTGTGGTTGGAGAATCGATATAGCGAATGCATAGATTCTCCCTTGGTTTAGTAAAACTAAGATAGTTCTAGACTAATATAAGCTCCTTCTAAGTATAATTCCTTGCAAACCAATAGGATCCATGATAAATAAATAAACAAACAAAATAAATAAATTTATTCACTTATGGATTAGGAATTCAAGCCCCCAGTGGCCCCTTTCACAAGCAGGCATCCTATGTTTAGAGCAATATTAGCAAAACTCCCAATAGAAATTTCCTGACAACTCTTGAGTAGAGATAAGCCCTGGGTCGGCACTCAGTAGTCACCCTTAGGTCAAGTTCAATCTATTTTCCACAAACAGGTTACCCCGGTGGTCATTTTTCTTTGGAAGATATAAGTCTACTACACATTCTTTCTAGCATGACTGTCGCAAATCGACAGGGTCCAAATTTAAAAGTTAAAATCTGAAACAAATTCAACCTTTCCTCTTCAGTGGAGTCAAACTAAACAAACAAAACAAATCCAATCAATCTCCCTAGTGGAGTCAAATTAAACAAACAAATTAATTAATTAGCTTCTCCTCAGTGAGATGCAAGGCTTTCTAGTTTCCCAACAGATCTCAAATTCTATTCCCCCAAGGAATTTCACAACCTCTTTTCCTTAGTGGATGACTTGAATATGCTCCCCTAGTGGAGAGTTTTCATTTTCATCCCCAATGGAACGCTAAATCATAAATCAACAAACCAAATCATTTTTCTCCCCAGCGAAATGCAAATCAAATTAAACCTCTATCCTCCTAGCAGATGACTTGAACCTTTTCCCTTAGCAAAAGGCTCACATACTTAATCCCTAGTGGATTTCTCCCTCACTCTCTTATGTGCTAGGCATAAGTAGGGTTGCGTTCACTAAGGTCTCGATTCCTTATATGCCCTTGGTTTGTTAGTAGATCATTTATATTAGTGCTTGTAATCGTTCGAGCATTGTTGATCATCTCAATCAACACCAATACGTGCGGTATGCCTTGTCAGTCACACCACACCTATTGGGCGCCCTTCGTTGACCTCACTTTTGGAGTGAACTCTCAACTTCTCCATCTTAGACATAGGACTCCTCTAGACATTAACAGTTTGTTAGTCTTAAGACACTTCTAGTGATTAGGTGAACACTTAACCTAAACCCTAGAGACTTAGGAGAGTTAGCCATAAGGAATAGGTTATGCCTTAGGGGTATTACGAAAAACCTGTCTGCCATGTAGCTTAAACCCAATCCTTACCTCCTTCTTTCAACTCAAACATCAAATTCAAATCAATTCCAAATTCAAATCAACCTCAAATTCAAACCAACTTCAAATTCAAATCAACTTCAAATTCAAATCAAGCTCAAAATTAGTTCCAACCCAATTAATTTTCTCAAACCATTCAAATCAATTTCAAAGATCCAAATCATGAATCAATTCCAAATGATTGAAATCCATGATCAATTTTATATCCAAAATCTTTTCTAAGTCACTTTGATTTCATCTTATGGACATAGCTCAAATCAAATCCAAATCATTTCAAACTCAAATGATTATTTCATAACCCATTTATATTCTCAAATATAAATAAATATAAATTCAAATAACCAAAACCAAATCCAAAACTCAATTCCAAATCCAAAAAAATCACTCCAAAGTCACTTTGATTTCATCTTATGGACTTAGCTCAAATAAAATTTAAATCACTCCAAATTCTAAAGATTTTTTCATAACCCATTTATATTTTCATTTATATTCACAAATATAAATGAAATATAAATTCAAATAACCAAAACCAAATCGAAAATTCAATTCTAAATCCAAAAATCATTCCTAAGTCACTTTAATTTCATCTTATGGACTTAGCTCAAATCCAATTCAAACCACTTCAAACTCAAGAGATTTTCTCATAAACCATTTATATTCTCATTTATATTCAAAATTTAAATGAAATATAAATTCAAATAACCAAAACCAATTCAAAACTCAAGTCCAAACTAACCTAAATCCAACCTATACCCTTTCAAGTCAAATTCTTGAACTTAGCCAAATCATTCTCAAATCAATCCAAACCTTTTGATTTTCTCTTCAAACAATCAATCCTTCAATCATAAACCCAAATATAAACATAAACTTTAATCATCAAACCAAAATCAAACTAACCCAAGTCAAACCCATATTCACCCTTTTGACTTCAAATTGTCAAATGAATCAAAACCCATTTGACTCCAAATCACTTGCAATTAGATTTATATTTCAATCATAAGTCCATATGTGAGTTCAACCAAACTTGAATCAACCTTGATCAAGTCAATTGACCCATTTAGGCTAACTTGACCCAAAGTAACCTAAAGCACCTTTTTTAGCCAAATTCTAATCCAACTCAAATTGGATTGAACTAAACCCATCTAAGCCTCACATTATGAGAAATAATCATCCTAAGATGATCAATCACCCAAATTGGGTCAAACCAAGTCAAACCCAACCATTGACCAAGTCAACACTTAACCCAAATGAAACCCAAACTAGCCAAAATCCATCATAGGCCAAATTGATTGAAATCATTGATCTAGACCAATCTAAAATCAATTATTGAACATGACCAAGTCATCATTTGATCCAAACCTAGCCTAATTGGCCACTTGACCCAAGTTGAGCCAAGTTGACCTAAAAAGTCAAAATGCATCAAATCTTGATCTAAGCCAAATTGATTGCAACCAATAGGTAAAATTCATTCTAAATCACTTCTTGAACTTGATCAAAACCTCCATTGGCCAACTAGACCCAACCTAGCCCAATTGACAATGATCTCAACTTGACCTAAAAGGTAAAATCAACTTGAAATCAAACCAAAACCAAAATTGATTGAAACTAAAGCTTGCAATACATTTCAAATGATCAACCAAGTACCAACCCATGACCTAACCCAATTGAGTTAAACCATGACTCTTGCATTCAAATGAGCTCAGAGGGTCGAAAGCAAGCATTCACAAGATTCCCTAAGCATTTCCAAGCTCTCTCCAATTTCCCTCTCTCAATTTTGCTTAAGCCAAAAAATACAGGAGGTGAGGAGAAATTCCACTTCACTCAATTCACAACCCAACCCCAATCCACTTTGTAAGCACCACCAAGGAGGCAAGTCGAGCTCACCCAAAGCATTTCTTAAGCATCCAAGCCATAGGAAGGGAGACCTAGACCAAAGCCGCAAGCCATTGAAGGGAGCTTTGGTCAATTGAGAGATCCACTTCAAATTAAACCTTGAAACTTTCGACAAGACTTTGTCTCCACTGGACGAAGCTACCTCCACCATTGAAAATTTCGGTGATAGCCTTCGATAAGGTATGACTCAAAATCGAGCTTAAGTTCAAAAATCTTGGGTCCTTTGTGAAGGGAATTGTAATCTCAACAGAATTCAACCATTGGATGTTCTTCCCCTTGCTTCTAGGTGGTGTGAGTAGAATCTCAGCCTAATTTGAGCTCAAGTGAGCTCAGTTCCAGCCATGGAGCATGGATAGTCTCCATCTCCCACAGGCAAAGGCAAAGATGAATCATGGACCGTACATCCCGCGTGTATTGGATGGACAGTCTTGATTAATCTGCATAGATCCATTGATTTAATCCATTTATAATCAAGGGTTTAATTCTAACCATCTGATCCTTGATTGGATAGCTTAGGGGAAAGCTGATAACTTAAATAACTAATTCTATCACACCATGTGGAAAGCGTGCGCCCCGGTAGCAGCCCACGTGGCGCTAATGGGATTAGTTATATAATTAGCTTATTCAATTACCTATTAATCACAGAAACTTCATAAATTCATAACCAAATATAAAAAAATTCAAAAAAATGCAAACTCAAGTCCATTTTAAAGATAATTCAGAGGGGAATCCAATAAAATTGTTTTGAATTGATTTTGAATAGTGAATTTTCCTTAATTAAGATTTAATTGAAAAACATAATAATTTTAATTACTCCCTAATTATTTCATTAATTAATTCAAAACTTCTCAGGCATGTTTAGTGGGATGACTTCTACCTCTCCTAATTTTCTTAGAATTTATTAAGAGTTAATTAGGGAAATTTATTAATGAATCTCTAATCACTCTCTTAATATAGTTAAGAATATATATGCATGTGAACAGTGGTTTAATCCCTTAATTGAGATAATTAAACATTGCTTAAGTCATTAAGAGGTTTATGAAATAATTTTGGGATTTTTTCTCTAAGCTATTCCCTAAACCCCCCTTTCTACCTTATTCTAACCTAATTAAGAATTAATCCACTAATAATCTACTTAATTAATCTAATTAAATTTTCAAAACCAATCTGAAATTAATCAATCTCTTTCTGGATAGATCCTTAGGTGATTAAAATCCCAAGGTAAGTTTAAGGAAATCAAATCCAACTCACATGTGTGGGTAGGTTATGAAAGTACTTAATGAAAACCCTTTAGCTTAATTAATCAATAATTATGAGCCAATTGTATTAGGCCCCTTTCTTTCTTAAGGTGCATTACTGATTTATATTCCATGTGGTTGCATATCATATGTTGGCTCATAATTGTTTGAATAATTATGTTAAGGAGGAGTAGATAAGGGGTAATTAATGAGTTTAGTTCACACCTTAACCTAAATAAAATATAAAATCAATCTAATTGTTCTAAAATTAAACTAAACTAATTCACACATGGGGGAAATGGGTTAGGACCAGCAAACTCTTTTCACATTTTCTATATCAAAATCAAATTCAAAGCTAAAATTCCTTTTAAAGAATTCTGATTCACTTTGAATAATTTTATCTTATAGGATTTTCCTTAGGAATTAATTAGGGTGAATGAAGTTATATGTTTTCATAACTTTATTTCTTTTTAAGCATGAAAAATGGTGTATGTCATTTGAAATCATTCATTCATATCTTTTGAAAAATCAAATTAATTAAAATATTTTCCTCAAATTGCATGTTTTGGCTAAAAGTTAAAAATATGAGTGGCTATTATCACTATTAAATCAAAAACTATTTTCAAAACCTATAAATCAAAAATTATAAATGAAGGTATGCTACTTAGAAATACTTATAAGCTTGCATGTGATTATAACATAAGATGTGTATTTGGTGTTGCTTTCCTTCTCTTCTCTTAACATGGATTTGAATAGGATTTGCAAAGTGTATAGTTCATTTGAAAAGAACACAATGCTTGCTCAAAACTATTCCTATGCCTTTCCATGTTATGACTTAAGAAGGATCTTCACATTTACACAAGTAAATTGCATAACCAAATCAAACAAAAATCTTTTGCATGACTCTTCATCCATTTGCTTTCTTTTTGTACATACACATGTATTTAAGAAAAGTGGTATATTAGTCTGGACATCTCGGGATTGCGAGGCTTTAAGTAGCCCCAAGTAGGTCTTGTACCTTACACCCCTGGTGTAGAAAATAATGGCATCGTACTCACTTATGTCTTTCATACATGTAAATGTGCATTTGATTAATGGATAAAGAATCTCTCTTTTCTACTTAATAAAATCATGCATTCATGAAACATCCAAATTTTCTTAAACAACATCTCTTTGCACTCGTCATTAAGGTGTACTAAGATTTTTCATTACATGTATAGATATGCTTAGGATAATTCATATGCATGGTATACATGTTGGAAAGAAATAAATTATTGTGTGTTATATGATAGTAATTCGCCCTAATTAGTCCTAAGATGCCTTTTCTTATTGAATAAGTTTATTTAGGGCAAATCTAAACTTTGGGTTAATTAAAATATATAATAAAATATTCACTAAATAAAAATCATTAATGAATCTACATTAGAAATTACTTAAGCTGGGATGAAGGAGAAGGCATCTTCTCTTTTCTTCTCTTTATAACACTTAGTAATTAAATGTAAGTTCATTCAAACCAAATCAAATCATCAAATAAAAATTGGCAAATCAACTAAATCACTTAAAATGAAACCACCCTATAAATTGAATCCTTTCACACTTAAAAAATTCTAACCTTAAAGCCTAGCTAAGACATGCCACACAAGCCTTACATGGCACACAAATTAGGCTAAGTCACCATTTCTAGCTCTATGTTAGGGCAGTGCATAGTTTGATGCCTAATTTTATTTTATGATATAATGTTTTAGACTGGATGGTAGGGTGTATGTGCTTAGACTGGATGATAGGAAAATCTTAGCCTAATCATGTCTTCTGTAGGGGATTGTACTTAAGGGGCACTGTAATAAAAATATAAATGCTTTTGCTATGCATGTTGTTTATACCCCTAAGCATAATCCAAAATAGGCAGGTAGATTTGGTTACCCATGTGTGTGGTGCTAAGTCCAAATTATTTATATAACTGCTTGGGATGTGTGGTGTGTTTAGCTAATCTCTATTTTATAGGTTTTAGTTAGATCTACTTTTCCTATTTTCATGTAATTTTTGCAATTAGGATTTGGAATGAATGTTGCATAGAAGTGGAGGTGAACATTGGTCATAAGACTATGTCTTATGTACCATGTGAAGCATGTGGAGAAATCACATTCCAACCAAGTCAAAAGGGAAGAAGGAAAGAAGCAAATCAAAAATGAAGAATGAAGAAATGAAGAATGAAGACCCCCATAAAATAAATTCGTTCTAAATTGTAATTATTCATTTATAATCTGGGTTGTATAAGAGTAGAGCTTGGCTACCCATTTCTTTTCAGGTTTATGCAGTGGAGTCCGACCACAAAGGCCTTTAATTCTTTTGTGCTAGCTTTATAAAACTATTTGATGTTTATTTAGCTTGTGCATTAAGATGGCATTTTTTTTCTAGTTTCTTCATTATTTGATGAATGACCTGGATGCGATTAGGATCCTAGAAAAAAATACATTTTCTATCTAATTAATCAACTCAAAATTAAAATTATACAACTCATAACCTCACCTAATGCCTAGGACATAAATCAAGATAATAAAAGATTTAGCAACCCCTTAGTTGGATGTTATATGTTTCACATCATGCATAAAATCATCTTGTTTCACTCTTGCTTATGGAGGGCTTCCAGTTTTGCTAGAGAACATGGCTTGACCTTTGAGATCCATGGTGGAAACCAACCTCCTTCTTGCTGATTATGGACCATAACCAATTTCTCATGCATTAGGCATATGAATCCCATAGCCTGTGTCAAATTAATTGTCCAAAAATGAAAATAAACTTAACAAAATTTGCATTAGATTAATTCATGAGTTCATTCCCTACATGATGTAGTCTCTTAAAGAGTGAGTTTAAGGACTTAGTCTCCTTTCTAAATAAACAACAACCTAGCTATCTTGCAAAAGTATTAGACTTGCCTACATATATTTAAAATCGTAGGAGTAGTTAGTTGGCAGCTACCCCTAGGCTATTATGAGTCCAACAGTCGGATGATTTATTCTCTCTTATGGAGGTAAATCATATGCCCATTTTCACTTTAGATTTAGGTGGTGCTTTGGCCCTCACCAAAGCTCCCTAGATTTAGGATCTGAGGTTGTTATTTCCCTTTGTAGGCTACAAGCATAAATCCTCACCTCTTAAGCATTTCTATGATCTTGTATCATGGAATTGTAGGTACTAGATTTCTAATAAAAATTCAACTCAAACATATAATTCTCTTCAAATTCAAAAGTATAAAGCCCAACCGTAGGATAGGTTGAGATGCTCGCTAGGTTTCCTAGCATCGTGAGCATCCCCTACTTATCTCTCTTTGGTTTCATTAATAACTCCCTCCTTTTGATCAATCCCATTTGATCTTCCAAAACTAACTAATTGATTGATAGTCCTATCTCTGAAATCTTTGGAGATAATAACCATTTACCTTAATCGAGAGTGTTCTTAAGGAATTTCATTCCTTAGGATATAATTAACTACGGGGGCTTGACTCCATAGGGAACTTAACGAACCCAGTATAAAATAAACCATACTTTACTTTTCCATGTAAAGTAGGGGATGAATCTCTACTATATTTGAAGACCCATTGTTCTTAAGAGACTTATTAGGTGATTAGGTCCATTATATGATGATGACTCCTGTCTCTCGAGACAGTATAATATTCCTCAATGTCATACCTAATCACCCTAATTAGAATATCTGTGGTTCTATGTGGTGTCCAATAAGCATTTATTTTTGTTTTCATTTAATTCATTTAGATGAAAATAAAAATAAAGTTCACCATAGTCCTTTCTATTTAAAAGTGCTTATCTGGTGCTGTGTCACAACATCATTAGTGCATAGGCACTAGTCAATAAGCCAACCTTATCTTATTATTCAAAACTTAGCACCAAAGAGTTACAATGCCAGCCTTATAGCACTGAACCCTTCAGTTTTTAAGCCATGAATTCTTGGCTTATAATACTACAATGCTAATTACTCAATGCCAATGCACCATTTTAATTGTGCTGAGGCACTACCATGATAAAACCTAGGCACCATGTTTCCAATGCTGCTCTTCAGAGCCATAAATTAATTTGTGAATATCTAAAAATTTCAGACATTCCTAAGGGATGTAAGTCCAATCTACTTGTTCACCATTCTAATAACCTATAATGTGAAAATCCTAAAAATCTACTCATTTGTAATGCAAAATTTTAAATATTAACTACATTCCTAAGGGATGTAAGCCCAATCTATATATTCACGATGCAAACATCTAAACTCTAATGTCATACCAAAGGGATTTAAGTCCAATCTATGTTCTTCATGTGAACAATCCAT
The DNA here is from genome assembly GCA_021442155.1 of Cymbidium sinense. Taxonomy (NCBI): domain Eukaryota; kingdom Viridiplantae; phylum Streptophyta; class Magnoliopsida; order Asparagales; family Orchidaceae; genus Cymbidium; species Cymbidium sinense. The sequence continues at coordinate 76,956,272 of CM038227.1, forward strand.
ATCCATATGGCATTCTAAAGAGATGAAGCCCAATGTATATGTTTTCCATGCGAACACCCTAATGGCATTCCCAAAGGATGAAAGTCCAATCTATGTATTTGCCATGAAACAAATCTATATCATTATGGCATTCCAAAGGGATGTACGTCTAATCTATGTCTTCACCATGCAAACAATCTATATCAATATTGGAATTCCTAAGAGATGTAAATCCACTCTGTATGTTCATGATGTGAGCCTCTCAACCCTATTGGAATTCTAAAGGGATGTAAGTCCAATCTGTATGTTCTCCATGCGAACCTCTAAACTCTCGTAAGCATTTCCCAAGAGATGTAAGCCCAATCTATATGTTCTTCATGTGAACAACCTATATCATTTATGGCATTCCCAAGGAATGTAAATCCAATATACTTGTTTTCCATATGAACACTGCTATATTTTGGCTTTCTTATAAATATAATTCTAGTCTATTTATCTGTCCACCTTGCAAACATCCCTACACCACAACCCCTACACTAAAACTCTAGTCTACTCAGGATATCTGAAATGTGGCAACCCATGGCTCCTAATCAAACTTCCATGACATTATGACTAATTGCCCTATGTTGTTGGTAGGCTCAAACAACATAGTTTCGGGATGGTGGAACCATGGGATATTGATCAGGACTATCCTCTAATTTCCCCTAGACAGTCATCTATGTCATGCCACATACACCACTAGACACCAATTCATATTAGAAAGATATGTTTATTTCTAACCTTAATCGGGAGTGCTCTCTTACTACGATAACAAGGGTAATTAACTATGAGTGCTTGCCTTCATAGGAAGAAGAACCTAGATCTAAATAAACCCTAACATAATATTAGAAAAAATCTAGTTGACTATATATCAATCTACCTCTTGAAGAATGTACTCTAACCAATCACAATAAAGATGGAAGAGAGTTTTGAAAAATATGTTTTTTTGAGTGAACACTAACTACTCAAAGAGCAAATGGGAAGAAATATAAAAGTTTATGTAAATGACTTGCTAATTAAGAGCAACTTTCTTGAGCAACATATTAAAGATTTGAAAGAAACATTCGCTACTTTGAAGAAGTATAACATGCATTACAATCCTGAAAAATTGACATTTCAATGTAGGGTCAAGAAAGTACTTAGGCTTCCTAATTACTCATGAATGCATAAAGGTCAAGAAAGTTCTTAAGATTAATTCAATTAATAAGATAGATTAATTAATCAATTAGATAAAAATAAAGAAGGAAAATCACATGAATTATATTAAAAGACTAATAAATTAAATTAGGATGATAATTTTGACTAAGCTACTTTCCATAAATGGATCAAATTCAAATAAATGTAAATCAATTCAAATTCAAAGAAGAGGGTTTAAATGGAAACAGATTTAAATTTTAAACTCAACATGAATTAAGTTAAATATTATTAAAGGGGGATGGACAAGGCTTTCCATAAAAAGAATTTGAATAAAAAAAGTGGAATTAATTCAATGGCCCATCCTAAGATGGGTTTAAATAAATTCAAGTGTAATTGGTTTGGGTTTGAGCTTAAAGGTTTAGGTTTGATCCATTTGACTATCCTTTAGTTTTGGGTTGGTTTTGATTAACTTATTTGTTCATTAAATGTATATATTTAGTTTTTGATTGTGCTTAATTTCCTATTAAGAGATTTAGAAGCTAATTGATTCATATTATATTGTAATTTGATTTGGCTTAAGCTAATTTATCTTATTTAATCAAAGATGCATCAAATTGGGTTCCCTAGCTTAATTAGTCACTTTATGGTTTAAGTTGAGTTTTAATTTCTTTTGTTTAATTATTTATAATGCTCCATATGAATTGATTTTATTATATTTGGGATTGATGTTGATTTTGTCTTAACTTGACGAAATTTTGACTTAAATGGATTAAGTTATGTTTAATAGAGTCAAATGACCAATTTGACTCAATTAAGGTATATTTAGACTTCAGTCATATTTAATCAGATGTGTGAAATGATTTGGAGTAATCAATTTAATTTAGTTTGAAGTTGATTTTGATTTTGACCCAATTGATTGAAATTGGGTTTAATGGGTCAAAAGGGTTCACTTTGGGTCAAATGACCAAATTGGTCAAATTAAACCCAATGATTAATTAAATTATGTTCAATAATGATTTTCAAATGATTTTGGATATTCAATTTGAATTAATTTCAATTTAATTTGAATTTAGTTCAATTAGGTCCATTTGGGTTTATTTGGATCAAGTGATCTAATTAGCTCATTTTAGACCTTATAGAATTTAGATTTCTTTAGATTAATGTTGACTTTGAGTCCTTGGAATGACTTAATTTGGTCAATTTTGTTGAATTTGCCTTTGACTAGGTAGGCCCATATTGGTCAATCTAGCTCAAGTGACATAATTGATCATCTTGAACCTCATCTAGATTTATTATATGGTTTTTATTTTAATTCTAATTTGTTTAAATTTTATTTGAATTTCTTTTAGGTTTAGGTGATTTTGAGCTTAAATTAATTAATTGGGTTAACCACCCTAATTACCTTAGTCTAAACTCATTTGGATTTAGATTTCAATTAAAATGTGTTTGATTTAGGTCTATATTGAATTTTATTAGATTTGGGTGTACTTTAGGTTCACCTGATCTAATTAGGTTGGGTCAAGTCTTAAGGGGGTTGACTAGAATGGCCTAGTCCTTCACCTTAGGGCATTTCACCTTACCACTATATGTGATGTCCTAAGTGTTTAATTAGGAAATTTCTAATCTAAGACTATATGTCTTAATTACTAGGATTGGAGATGATGTTAGCCTCATCCAAAATGAGGTCAACAAGTAGACCCCCAATATGTGTGGTTGGATAATTAAAGTACACCTCACATATTGGTGTTGATCGAACTAATCTAGATATCCTATAGGAACCACAAGTGTATGCTTGAAAGAGTTTGAATTTAGTTTTAAATTTAGAATTTGGTTTTGAATTTGTTTGTAAAAGATAGGCATAAACATGCCTTAGGTTGTTCTAATTTAGAGTGATTCATTCTTAGAATATCTAGATTTACTAGTCTCTAAGAAGAATAAAGATGTTATTTAGACCATACTCACCAAGGAATCTAATCCAAACATAGTTGTAATAGTGACAGAATATGTCTTTGAGGGACTTTGTCTTATCCTGGCTTTAAAATAGTTTGGTTTCTATAAGTTTTCAATAGCAACCGAGAAAGAAGGCACTAACACTCACATATTTCTATTTGGGATTATCCAAGAGGTAGTTAAATGACAAGCAAATCTTGACCTTAAAGTTTTCTTTTCCTTGAAAAAATGCCACTATGGACACTTACTTCTATCTAGATATGGTAGTTGGAGAGGATGTCGCTATGGATACTCACTCCTAATCAACTACTTGAATTTCAACCAAAAAAGGATGCCACTAGGGGACTTACTATCATATGGTTGTCTACTATGAAGTGGTCTTCAAAGAGTTGATTCCAACCTAAATAGGTAAACTGAGAAAAGGGGCCTTTAATGGCTTAGTTCCTAATCCTCAAGATTTTGACTAATAAGCAGTAGTCGCATGGACATAGTTCCTACCTAACATAAATAGTCTATAGGAATGGGGCCTGGGAGTGGCCTATTTTCATCATTAAATTTCTTTTATTTTGAACTAGAAAAGAGTCACAATGACTTAAATTCTTATATGGTGAGATTCAACTAACAAGTATGGGTCTTATTGACTTAACCTTATCCTTATTTTTTTAGAAAGGATGCCAACCAAGGAACTTACTCCTATTTAGTTAGCTATTAAGAAGGGGTCTTCAATGCCTTCATTCCAACTTAGATAGCTAAAGTGAGGAAAGGGGTCTTGATGAATTAGTCTTAATCTTCAAATTTTGACTAGTAAGAAAGAGGTCTTGGTGACTTAATCCTAACCTAGATAGTCTATTTGACATGGGGCTTTTAACAGCTTAAATCCATTTCCAAAAGATTTGAAAGACATTGTTTAAGGAATCAATTCCAAGTTAATTAATTCACAAAATAATATTATAGATAAAATTTAACTTAAAATAAATCCATTTATTTTAGAAATGATTAATTTTTGGACCCAAATAATTGCAATAATAAAAATAATTTTAATAAAAATAATGTTATTGATCATTTTTTAAATTAGACTATAGTTCATACATAATACTTTTTTTATTAATAAATGGTATTGGACATTTACCATTACAAGTTATTAACTCATATGAACCTTTTTCATAGAGTTTCTCTACAATGAATAGTCCTTCCCATGTTGGCTCAAAGTTATTGCCTATCCTACAAGACTTAGGCTCTTTCTTGGAAAATTCTAGGATGGTCCAATTTATCATGAGCTTAAGCCGTACACAATTGGTAAAGTTCAAGGTCTTGTTGAGCTTTCAGGAGACTTCCTTCAAAACTCTCAAGTTCTTCCAATCAAAGTTTATGATTTGAACTATTGTAATATTGTTGTTGACTGCAATCCTCAAAGAAGGTAGTTGTACTTTTAAAGAAAGAATTGCTTTAGTTCCATAAACCAAAGCATATACTGTAGTTTAAGTTGGTGTCCTATATGTAGTCTGATAGGCACATATGGCTTCAACCAACTTTTCATACCATTGACGTTTATTTTCTTCAAGAATTTTCTTCAAAATTTAAACAAATGTTTTATTAAAAGCCTCAGCAAATCCATTTGCCCTAGGGTAATAAATGGCTAAATACCTCCAATCGATGTTATGTTTGGCCACAACGTGAATTATTTGGGTGGATTTAAATGATAGATCATTCTCAGATATGATTTGGTGAGAGAACTTAAGCATATGGTATGCTTTAACTTCCTTTAATGGGATTGTCTTAGCCCATTTAGAAAATTAATATGGTCTATCTAGTATAAAAAGATGACCCTTTGATGAAGGAGAATTAATAATCCCAATAATGCCAGTACCCTAACTCTCAAAAATCCAAGAGGCAGTCCTTGGATGCAATACATTAGGTGGCTAATCTAAGACCACACCATGTACATGGCATTGATGGCAACATGTAATTTTCATGCAATCATCTAACATCGAAGGCCAATAGTACCCGTCATTTTATTTTTAATTTCATTTTGGGCCTAAATTGGTGAGCACCAGACAATCCAGGATGTACTTAAGTCACAATATTGTCGGCTTCTTTTTTATCTAAACAACAAAGCCATATTTGATTGATTAACTGATGATACAACACATTATTGATTAATGAATAAGATAAGGTACAATTCTTGCTTTTATTTATTAATGAATTGTCTTTTAGAAGCCTCCCCATAGTTAAATAGTTAATGAATGACTATATCTAATCACATTCTTCATGATCTTCAATGAGGGTGGCTATCATTTGCATTTTTAATTTTTTGTTCATAAAATCTATATCTATTGGAGATAGAATTTGTTGATTCTGAATTTATATAGCTAAACATATGATTTATTTTGCTAGCATAGCTAGAGTGTCAGCTATGGCATTATCTTTGTGTGATATCTTATACAGAGTCACTTCATTATATATTGATAATAATTGAAAATTTTTCAGTGCAAAATCTTATAGATTCTACTCACTTGATTAATAAACAGTTGAGAATCTCCAAAGACTTTAATATTTTTAATATCCGTAAGGATTACTAACTCTAACCTAGTTATAAGAGCCTTATATTTGGCTTCATTATTTGTACAGGGTTCCAAAAGATGATAGAAATATCATATCATTCTTTTGATTAGAGTTAAAAAAAATTAATCCAATCCTTCCCTTTCTAGGGATAGAAGAATTCAACTCTTTATCTATCTTTGAAGCTGTTGCACCATTAAAATATAGCTCCTAGGTGGCATCAGTTTTATCTGTTAAATTCATGATTTGCTAACCTTGGCGATCATCATTTAAAGGAGAGCCTTCAAGGAGAGGATGTGCTACTAAGAAGTCAGCTACAACTTGACCCTTTATAGCACGATGAATGATAAATGTAATCTCAAATTACAATAAAATCATAGACCAACATGCTAGACGTACATACAATGTAGGGAGGGTCATAAGATATTGCAAAGGATTCACTCTTGAAATCAAATTCACTTTATGTGAAATCATGTCATGCCTTAGTTTCTGAGCGATGAAAACCAAAGCTAAGCAGTGCTTTTCAATATGTGGATAATTCATCTCTGCTGGGATGAATCTATGGCTTTTATAATAAAAGGCATTTTTTCCTTCTTCATTAACTTGAGCTAATAATGCTCAAGGGATTCATTTAAGCCTGTAGTATACAAAATTAATGGCTTCCTTGAGATTGGGCCAAAATAGGAGGATTCATTAAATATTATTTTACACTTTTAAATGCACTATAGTATTTTTTTTTATCTTAAAAAAATTTAGAATACTTCTTTATTAATGTTACAAATGGTTGGCATCTTCTAAATATACTTGATATAAAACTTCTTAAACATGCAAGCCTACCATGGAATGATCTTAATTTCGTAAGACTTCTAGGTGGCAACATTTCTATAATAGCTTTAATTTTTTTAGGATCGATTTCTATTTCGCAGTGCCTCACTATAAACCTTAAAAAAAATTTGAGTTACTTTAAAGGCACACTTCAAAATATTCATTTTTATGTTATAATGATGCAATCATTCAAAAATAATTCATAGATCATTTAGATGATTTAATTTTTCCAAACTTTTAATGCTAGATCATTGATGTAACATTCAGCTTGGTTATCAATTAGATCATTGAATATTCTATTCATTGCCCTTTGATAAGAAGCCCCAGCATTTTTGAGACCAATTAGCATGACCGTGTAATAGAATATCATAGTCAGAGTTTTGAACACTGTATGTTTCACATCCTTGGGGGCATTTTTATCTCATTATACCTAAATGACCCTTCCATAAATGAGAAAATTTTATGCGATGAGGCTATATCCACCATAAGTTCTGATATCAACAATGTGAACTCATCTTTAGGGAAAACCTTATTTAAGTCTCTAAATTCTATGCATATGTGTATTTATCCATTCTTTTTATTACCTGGATAATACTTACCAACTAAGAAGGGTACATTTATTCTCATATGAAATCAGCTTATTATTCTTTTTACTACAACAATTACTTATTGTTTAATTTCTAAATGCATGTGTATAAGAGTTTATTTTACTAGAATTGTATCAAGTTTACTGCCTAATTTATGAAATAAAATGTCTGGAGATAAACCTATCATTTCATCATAATTTCATGCAAAAATTTTTTGTTTTCAAAAAGTAAACTAACCAACTCTTTAGAATCTTATGTACCCAATAACGTGATAATAAAAGTGAGTTGTGGGTCTTCCTTAGTTCCTAAGTTCATCTCCTTTAGTTCATCAATAGTGGTTTATATTTCCTTTTCAAATTCTAAAGTGCACTTTTAACTAAGCAATCATTTGGATTGTTTAATATTTCAAGGTAGAATTCTTCCAAAGCTTTAGATGGACTAGCAAAAGTTTATCAAACTCCATATGATTGCTTGTCATTAAACAATGCTCATCATCACTTAAAGGTCCAAGGGTACCAAACCCAATGTCAGCCTTCGATTTTAAGTTTTTAATTTTTTTAGTATTTCTTAAACTCTCTATTTGTTGGGTTGTATCATTGGGCCAAACAAAGGGAATTAAACTATGTATTACAACATTTTGAACACAATCAGGATACCAGTCAAAAGAAAGTTATATTATTTCATTAGAAGATGAATCTTCAAGCTTCCTATCTACTTCTAAGCTTGAAGATTTGAACATATAATAAAACTTTGATAACATCCCAAACTCTCCTAAAAGGTTAGGGGCTACTTTAACTTTTAACTATGTAATTTTATTTTGAGACAAAGGAGTCAAAGTTAAAGTACCCACATACCTTTTAAATTTCTCATAAGTAGACAATTTAAGTTCATCTTTTGATGCTCAAATATTCTCTTCATCTATATCTGATTCTAATGAGATCTCAAACTTTATTAAGGCATCTTTTTATTGGAATCTTCATGAGAGCCAGATTCCAAATCAATGTAAATTATAAAAGAATTTTTTTCTCTCTATTTCTTTCTTTTTCTTCTTTTTCATTTATTTTAATATCTTCTTTTATTTTCTTAGATGCCTTAATAATGCTAGATTTCATAGAATTAGGCATTTTCCTTTTAGGCATGTAATAAGCAGCATCTTCATAGAGCATAATTTCATGAATAGAAAATAATTGTATGCCACCTTTTATAGTATATTCCACTCCAACTCTTTTGTATTTAATACATTGGTGGAGTGATGAAGGAATCATTTTATATTTATTTATCCATGGTCTACTTAAGAGAGCAGTAAAGATGTCTTTGAATTAATAATATATTTCTAATAATAGAGTGATTGAACCCAAATCCTTCTATCCCATTTCATTAAACCTTTTTAATAACATCTTATCAGAACTAAGTCTTTGTGTGTCGATCTTCAAAATAGATAATGTTTTGGAGTTCATGATGTTGACTGATGTGTCAGGATCAACAAGAACTCTTGATAGCCTGATGTTTCTCATCTTAATTGAAATGTAAAAGGGCCTATTATGGTCAATGGTCTCTAGAAGTAAATATTCATCAGAGAAACTTACTCCAAGGACTTATTTAAAGTAGCAAGCCTCATCTAAGGAAGTTGCTGCTAGATGTATCATGCATATCTCTAAATCCATTAATGCTTAAACTAATGATCCCCTCATTTTCTTAGATAGAATAAAGGCATCATAAATGCTTAGTCTAGCAGGTAGCTTCTTAAGATGGGCTAAGACATTGTAGTCAACTTTGGGAAAAGCTAGCTCAACTACATGGTATTTTTGTAATGGTTCAAGATATTAGTCAACAATTTACCTTTATTCTTAGAAAGAGGTAAGCAATCAGAGACTGACTTCAGTAACATCTTCTAAATTAGAAGTAACATCATGTCAACCTATCCCTCATCACTGATGTTCTTTTCCAAAGATTGATCAGAATTTGAGAATTATACTCCGATGTAATTAGGATTTCTCTATAAATTAGGCATAGAACTATTATTGTCTAACCCTAATTCATAAAGTATATCACAATCAATATAAGAAGGCTCTTTTGTATTTGCTTCTTCATTCATAAAATAATCATCAAGGATAGAAAAAATATAAGAGATAACTTTTATGACAAACTTTATATTCATATATTTAAAATGAGTACATAAGGATAAAGGGATGTACGACCTAGCCTCTTCATCCTTATCATACAAAACTCTCTCTGATATAATAACCATTCCTCTCTCACCACTTACTTTTGACATCTAGGCATCTGATGGTGCTGAATGGGGTTGAGGATGAATTTCTTCTATTGCTGGTGGATCAATCTAGGTGATCTTCTTTCTCATCTTTATATGTTCCTGTATGGAAGTTTTAAACTTTTTCATCAATAATTTTTAAAGGAATGGGATAAATCTATGTCCTAGTCATCTAAAAGAGATGTACTAGAAGAGGTGGAAAATTCACCTATGATCACCTTGATGGACCCTTATCTAGAGTCAACAAGGTATTCTTTAGGGATAATCACCAAACCTTTCATGTAGTTCCTTTCAAGCCAATCTTTGAAAGTGAAGCATAACTCAACAGTATGACCTAACATCGGAAGGTATGTACAGTAATTTGGGCCATTTACCTTATTGATTTATTTTAGACTTTTTGGATCAAACAGTTTGAAATCTAGCTTTTTTTAATTTTTTAACTATTTTTCTCACTATATTTATCTTCAAAGAATAAGTCTGGTTCATTCTTTCACTGAAGGGTTAGCGGGAGTTTTCTTGGGTGGTGGTGATAAATATTATTGTGATGTCTTATTAGGTGAAGACTGCTCCACCTAGACCTGAATTAGACCTTTTCCTTTGTCCACTGTAGAGACATTGCACGCCTTCTTTTTCAACACTTTTCTAGGCTTTGAGGGTTCAATGGTGGATTGATCTCTTAGGAATGACATTCTAGGAGCTTCTTCTTGAAGGCTATAAGCTTTACTCTATAATTTTTCAAAGTTTTAATAGTAAAGCCTTTTAATAGGAAAGGAACAGGGCCATGGATATATTGGAGGAGAATTTTGGCAGTGCAACTCTTGTAGTTGAAGCTCGCATTTGAGACTAAGAATCCTCCATCTTAAAATATAATCTACAAGAGATTCACTTAGTTTGTATTTCTCAATGACCAAATCACTAATAGTAACATGATGCTATCTACTAGTGAATCATTTCACAAATGGGTTTTCAAGTTCAATGAACATGCACACTAAACCATTTGGTTTTTATCCATACCAATCAAAGGCAACCTTGATCAAACTAATAACAAAATGCCTAAACAACAAGGCATCACTTCCTCTGACATTATAGCAACTTGCTCAGAAGTGTGCCAAATGTTGTTTGAGATTGCTTGTCCGATTAAAAACTTTGAAAGAAGAGGGAACAAATCCCTCTGGGTAAGATATAGAGTCATATTCCTCAGGGTAAGATATATCTTTGGAATCAAAGTTGTACCTTGAGACTATGCCAATGCCTCTTGCACCTGTTGTTACACTAGAGACTTTAAGTTAATTTTATGAGATGCATCATCGATTATTTTATGCTCTTGGTGATGTTCTTCTAAACCAAACTTCTTCTCATCTGTGAGATGGGAATCTTCTGGTTGTTCTAGGGAATGAAGTTAAGATGAGGTGGGGATTATACTTTGGAGTGATTTCGTTGTAGCAATCATCTCCTCCATCTTTTTTTCCATCCTCAAAATTAGGTCATTTTCTTTTCTCAATTGAAAGATTAATTGTTGAATTGGATCAAGTATATGACCTTATTTTATAATATCTTAAGTTTCTTCTTGCTTTTTCTTAGATGCTCTTGTGTCTACCATAAATACATGGGCTGCAGGTAGCATTGAGTCATCATCTAATAGGCCATCGTAATCTAAGTCAAAATTATGTTGACTCCTATTTGTTTATCTTTTTCTTCATCCTCCCTCATAATGGTTTCCATTTCTTTTTCTATTAAATGGAGTAGAACACCATTACTATCAAGGATGGCTTCAGATTCTTCTACATCCATAGTTTTAATCTGGATGTCTCTCCTTTATTATTTTCTTGAATGATAGAGATTTCCTCTATAATAAAAGTGGCTCCCAAACCAAGGTGTCTATAATCTAAAAATTATCTATTGTACGGAGATAGAGAAGGAGGCTCTTTCCCTCTATGGGATGTATAAGATGAGGACAACCCTTCAATTTGGGGCCTAGACAAGGGTGATGAAGGCCTCTCTATAACAGGCTGAATAATAAATGATCTCTATGTCTGTGATAATGAATATATCTTTGGATCAGTGGGCAATGGGATTTTTCTTAAATAAATTCTCTTCATTTTTTTCTAGGGATAATTCTATCCTTCCCTGCACTAGTAGACTTACCCCGAAGCCAAGTTAGTGACCTCCCGTAGTGATGATACCAGCCTGGTAAAATAGGAATGGGTTGATAGAGTATTCTTCTATCTTAAAAGACTACCTTTCCTTTTCCTTTGTTTAGGGTAGTCATTTGTTTCCCTAAGATCTCTCTCTTACGTTCTCTAGAGACTTGCCCCTCATAACCCTGAGTAGCTCTTCTTTAGTATAGGACCTAGAGGATCTATGAAGGATTTATTACTATCTTCCACGAGTCTCTCTATTCACTAGTCTGAAGCTCTTCTTATTTTCATAAGCAAAGGGGCTAAGTGGATAGATCAATATTATAAATATATCTTCCTCTCCCTAGATTGCAGAAAGAGGATGAGATCTACTACCTCCTAGAAGAGGAGAAGTATCTAAAAGGGTATACCCCTCCCTCACTCTAGCTTGCTCAATTTCTAACAACTCATTTTGTTTTCTTTCCTTAAGGCTCTACCTCATATGCTCCCTACCTATATTTTTCTTTTGACACTTATTCATCAGTGGAGGCTCAAAAGTAAACTTATATCGGAAGTAAGAGCAAGTGCCTTTTTAGCTGATAGTTTTATTTTCTTCAGCACAGGACCTCCCTAGACCATCTTAGTGGCCTCTATAGCTACCTCTTTGCCAATGGCAGGGGTATTATGGGACACTCTAGCGAACTCCAAGATGGGATTTTTTTTCATTAAAAGAAGCATCTTATACAAGGGTACTATGATGAAGTGACATTTTGTTGCTCAAAAAATAAATCTATAATGAAGAATATCTTTCTATTATTATAAAGAATTTTTTAGATAAAAATTTTATAGAAAATTTTATGTTGAAAAGATTTAAAAAATATAAGTCAAAAAATCTTCTTAATCATTACAATAATATTTAATATATAAGAATTTATAGAATATTTTAGATTATCTTCAATTATAAGATAAATATTTAATATCTAAAGAAAATAATAATATATTTATACATAGATAAATATATATCAATAAATATATATATATATATATATATATATATATATATTATATATATATTATATATATATATATATAATACTCTGATTTATAAAATATTATACTTTATATATAGATTTCTATTCTTATTTAGATAATCAAATTCTCTTAAAATATGTTATTAAAAAAATTAAATATATATATATATAAAATTAATTATTAAATTTATAAAAAAATTTCTAAAAGATTTGATTACTTGATAAAATCTTGAAGTTTAATTTAATTATCTTCAGAGATTTTTTAATAATTGAAAATTAAATAAAATTTAATTTATTTAATTTTGTAGCTTTTATAAGAAATCTATAGTTAATTTACATTTTTAAATAAAAAAATTTTGAACTCTTATTAAAAAAATGAACTTATATATAATTTCTAAATTACTTTCTTTAAAAGGGTTGCTAATAAAACTAAAAAGTAATTTTAAAATGATTCTTCTTACATAATCAGATTATATTTAGAAAATTCTAAGAATCACTCACTTTAACTACCCACATCATGATTGGTATGTTATGAACCTAAGTAATGCAAATAAATTTATTATTTTATGTATTTTGACTCATAATTTTAATGTTAAAAAAAATACAATGAATAAAAAGTTAGAAATGGTCATGGACAAAATTAATACAAGAGCACAAACATATGGGAAAGGCATCCCAGGAATGGTCAAGAAGCATCAAATTCAAGAATGATGAACAATATACTAGCATGATTCACAAATTTTAATTATTTCTAGTTGATTTTAAGCTATGCATAAGGTTTTATTTATGGTAAGGTTATGAATTTTCATTTTATATTTGAGTTGTTTAATTTTAATGGTACAAAAAATTGACTTTTCTTAAGAGCTTAATATTTCCAGCCTTTTAATCACTAAGCACATCATAGAAAGAAACCTAAAAAAGGCATGTGGTTCTATTACACACCCCAAAATAAATCAAGCCAAATAATTAATAAAATAGGCCAATGCGGCTAGGTACCGTTGTATATCCCAAAAGAAAAAAATTTGTCAATCGATCTCTACCTTTATACAGCCTAGCTTAGAAATGAAAGTCTCAATCTATGGGGTCTTCATCCAGGATCATTACCTTCTTCAAGGACCTCCTATGACTTCATAAGAGATCACCAGCTAGTGTGTAGATGAATGTACAATGTCTCTCATCAGAGTTTGGTGTTGGGAACGATTATAGAGGCTTTACGGAAGGGGGAAGGTTTGCTCATGCTGGATTTCACTCAAGGAAGGTTATGGAGAGAATAAAAGTCTTTAATTTGACTTCCCTATGGGTTTTTATAATTCATCAAGAGCTACTCTATTAGTTTGGAAGGGAGTTCACCAACTATGTAAATTTACAATCAAATGATGATGATAAAGGTAGTGAGAAGGTCCAAGCAGGTATTCAAATCACTTAGGGAAGGTAAGGTAGCATGTCTGGTTAAATTTTGGAAGGATTGGGAGGAAAGTGGACTAGTTTGGGCTTCTTTTTTTCCATGGCATATTCCTCTCTCTCTTTGGACTGATTGGGACCTCCTTAGACCCCCAGCCTTGGTTGGCAACTGCCTTAGGTTCATCTTAAGATGGGTTTAAATGAATCCAAGTGTAATTGGTTTGGGTTTGGGCTGCCATTTGACTATCCTTTGGTTGTGGGTAGATTCTGATTAACTCAACTGATCATTGAATGTATATATTTAGTTTGTGATTATGCCTAATTGTTTATTGATAGATTTAGAAGCTAATTGATTCATATTATATGGGAATATGATTTGGCTTAAGCTATTTTATTTTATTTGATCAAAGATGAATCAAATTGGGTTCCCTAGCTTTATTAGGCACTTTGGGTTTAGGTTGAGCTTCAATTTCATTTGTTTGATCATTTATAATGTGACCAATGAATTGATTTTATTAGATTTGAGTTTGATGTTGATTTTATCTTAACTTGACCCATTTTGACTTAAATGAGTTAAGTTGAGTTTAATAGAGTTAATTAACCAATTTGACTCAATTAAAGTACATTTAGACTTCAATCATTTTTAATCACATATGTGAAAAGCTTTTGGAGTAATTAATTTCATTTAGTATAAAGTTGATGTTGATTTTGACCCAATTGACCAAAATTGGGCTTTTTTTGGTCAAAATAAGTTCACTTTGTCAAGTTAAACCCAATGATTAATTAAATTAAATTTCATTATGATTTTCAAATGATTTTGAATATTCAATCTAAATTAATTTTAATTTAATTTGAATTTAGGTTTATTTAGGTTCATTTATATCAAGTGATCTAATTAACCCATTTGAGACAATTTTGGATTTAGATTTTTCTTAGATTAATGCAAACTTTGAGTCCTTAAAATGACTTTATTTGGTTAGATTTTGGTGAATTGACCTTTGACTTAGTGGGGCCAGCACAGGTCAACCATAGGTCAAGTGACATGATTGATCATCATGAATCTCATCTAGATTTATTTTTTGATTCATTTATGTGTATAGATTGATTCTATGCTTGTTTTTAATTTCAATTTATTTTTATTTTATTTGAATTTTTTAGGTTAAGGTAATTTTGATCTTAAATAGGTTAATTGGGTTAACCACCCTAATTACCTTATTTTAAAATCAATTGGATTTAAATTTTAATTAAAATGTATTAATTTAGGTTTATGTTTAATTTTATTAGAATTGGTTGTACTTTGGGTTCACCTAATCCAATTAGATTGGGTCAAGTCTTAGGTGGGTTGCTAGAATGGTCTAGTCCTTCACTTTAGGGCATTTCACCTAGTCACTTCATGTGATGTCCTTAGTGCATAATTAGGAAATTCCTAATCTAAGACTAGGTGTCCTATTTCTAGGATTGGAGATGATGTTAACTTCATCCAAAAATAAGGTCAATAACAACTAAGCTAGAAAAGTTAGAAGAGATTAATTCAAGGAAATGTGAGCTGCATGAGTCAATTAAACACTCAAAACTCCTTAAGTTAGCTTTATATTGGCTCAAGTTTGTTCAAGGAAATTAAAGTTGGCTGATATATTAGGGTTTGTTTTATATCTCATTGAGCCCTTAATGAATCACTAAATGCATCCAAATGCTTTTAACTTAAAGCAAAAACTAGTGAAATGTTTGGTTACTTAAATAAAAAAGATTTGGTTCAATTACTAACTTATATGACCTAAACAATTCATTGCTAAGTTGATGACTAGTTATATTAAATTGTAATATGTTAAACATAAATTTTGATTTTAATAGCTATCATAGGTCTTAGAATAATGCTTAATCAATTTCAATTTTGGATTGAGTTGGATTTAACCTCATATGGCTTTAATGGGTAGTTATTTGGTTAGTAGGTCGTTGATGGATTATTAATAGGTTAATATGAAATGAGGAGTTCATTAAGGTTTGGTTGATTCTAATTGACCATAATTTTTACCCTTTAAAACCCATATGAAGTTAAATAAAAGATATTAAATCTATTTAGATTATGAATATATTAAATTTAGGTAGATCCAACTCAACCTGATCTTTGACATATTATAATTAGAATAATGAACTATTTGAGATAAATTGGTTGTAAATATTTTGTAATTTCGTTTTGAATACTATTTTATGTTTTTAAAAGATGATAGTCATAGAATTTTAAAGTAGATTTAACATACCATGCATCCTTAATTGGTCACTAGTGAGTCAAATAAAGCATATAATTTAATTTGTACTCAATTTTGTTTAATTAGATTTAATTTAAAATTCAAATTTTCATTTTAACTATCTAAAAGTGCCTAAATAAAATTGATCAGATTGATTTTATGCTAAATTAAATTAGTCATCAAAAATATCATTAATTGATTACTTGTGCCAATGAGCTTGATCTAAGAGTTTGGGTTGGTTTTACTTTTACCATTGTTCTTAATGTCATTCATAATGATTGAATTCATTAGGAATATAATTCATGAAGAAAATCAATTATTTTGTTATGTGGGTTACATAAGATCACAAAGATTTTTTTTTTCAACTTTGGTCATCTTGTTGTGAAATGATCATAATTATTTGGAAGATAATTTTAATTTCAATTTTTTTAATTTATATTGAATTGGCCTTCATTAGGCCATTTGATCCATATTGTTTAACCAAAGTCCAAGCTTGGTCCAAAGACCCCAAATAAAAAATTATATGACTTTATTTATTTATTTATTTCTGTTTCAATACATGATAAGGATATAATATCTAATAAATATTTTAGAAATGATGCATCCATGAATCCAACATCATGATCTCCATCATATATGTCTTCAACATGACATGTTTGATGCATCATTAATAATTGCTGGACTAATTGGGCTCACATCACCTTTATTTGCTATCACCTTCTCTATGCATATAAGAATACTTTGGACTGGGTTATAGATTGTTGTTGAATTCATTTCTTAACATTATTGGCACACAAATGTGATAATGGTGTTGAATAGATATATATTTTTTTGTTGAAGCAAAACATTCAACAATTATTTTTGTTTACCAAAATAATAAAGAATCAACAACTTCAAATATAAAGTAGTTCACATTCATCTCTATAATTATGTTTAGAAGATTTATGAGATCTTTAATGGTAATACTTCTTGGAACCTTTAATACTTCACTCTATTTATAGCTAAAGATCTAATCAAATTAATTATTTTCTTTTCATCCTCTTTAATACCATACAAAAAATGATAACGCTTAATTCACTTTTCCAAGTAAATACTCAAAGTATATTTACAAATTATATACCTATTTATTTTAAACAATATTTGAATCAGGTTTGAACAAAGGGTGAATGATTTTTTAATATATTTGGATGCTTTTTTGAGTTGAAATTGTGTGAAGTCTAATCAACAACCAAATGAGGTTTGAATATTGTTCATATCAAGTTCAAATATTGTGAAATATATTTAATAGTATACAAATGTTGTTCAAACAAAGTTTAGATTGGGCTTAAACTATATTTGAATCATGTTTGAATCTAGTTCAAAACTTTCTCATCATTAATCAAAATAGTTCAAACCTATTTTCTTTAAATTATGCATTTGAATAAGTTATGTCAAAAGGATTTTAATTTACAGAGATATTTCTTATTTGTAACTAATAAATTCCATGCCATAATCATTAAATAATAACTATAATCATATGCCCATAATTTTGTTAAATTATTTAGAATGCTAAATCACATTTTTTTATGTCTGATTAAACTAATTCATAACATCATTGTTGCCACCTTCATATGTTGTCATAATAAGAAATGCCACACAAAAGAATGAAGAAATCAATATTGGAGCTAAGAAAAAATTATTGACTTCATGAGGCTAATATCATCTTTAATCATAGTAATTAGGGCATCTAGTCTTAAATTAGTAGATTTCTAATTAGACATTTAGGATACTACACTTAGTAACCATGTGTATAAGTAAATCAAAAATTAAATTTGAAACTAAACTAAATTTACAAGCAAATCAAATTCAATGCCTATGGTCTTCCTAGTCAATCCTTCTAGGACTTAACCTGAGCTAATTGGATTAGATGAACATAATCAAGCCTTAAAATTTAGTAGGAATCCAAAATAAATATATTTAAATTGAAACCTAATTTTAATTGTGCTTAGACAGAGCTAATAGGGATGGTTGACCCAATTGACTCATTTAAAGTCAAAATTGCCTAAGTCCAAATAAATTCAAAAAAAATAAAAACCTCTAAATCAAATCAAATAAAAAGAATGAAATCAATGCACAAACATAAATGAACCTAAAAATAAATTAAAATTAGGTTCGAAGTGGTTAATCATATAATTTGACTAAGAGTTGACCTATGGCCCACTAAGTTAAAAGTCAACTCAATAAAATTTGACCAAATTGAGTCACTCTAAGGACTCAGAATCACTAAATGAACATGTTTAAACATAGATCTGAACAAATCTAAATCCAATAAAGTCCTAAATGGGTCACTTGGATTACTTGACCCAAATAGACCTAAATTCAAATTAGATTGAAACTAATTAAAATCAATCATCCAAAACCATCATAAATGATCAACTAAATGCAATTGAATTTAAATTAAAATCCTAAAATGGCTTAATAAACTAGGAGATCCAATTTGACCCATTTAGGTCAAATGGGTCAAACTAGCCTAGATCACATCAAACCTCCATGTAAAATGGATCAATTGATCTATATGTCATTTAATGAATAATTAATAATAAATGTAACCCAAGGTTAAAGCCAATCAAGTAATTAAACTAACTCAAATCAATTTAATCAAAGCTTAACCCAAATGACATGAATTCAACTACTTAAACCAAATCCATCCAATTGGAGTAAACCCAACCCTAAGACCAGCTTAAATAGCTTGACTTGTAGAGTTAATTATCCATTTAAAGAAGGCCATGTGAGGTGGGATCACTAGAGGTGAGGAGGAACCATAAATTTGGAAACCCATCCATATGAGTCTGAACAATTCCATCTTCTCATCATCCCATAACTCATTTGGATTAACCTATGACTCATTTGGCATCTAACTTAGGTAAGAAACAACAACAATCAAATGTCCATAGGGTGATGAGGTGGCCATGGGAGGAGCAAGGTGGAACCCATAGAAGCCAAGCATGGTCGACCCACCTTATCCCTCTAAACCTCACCCATACTTGCTGCCTCACTTCTTAAGGAATTCAAACACATGCAGACCTTCTCACCGCCTTTTTTGCCATCATTGGATCACAATTCCATTGGCTAGTAGTCTTTACCATTTCCAAAAATGGTAAACCTCACAATCAACTATACGAATGCTTGGAGAGGTCAAATTAAGGGCTTTTTGTTGATTTTAATATCTTTCTTGAGTGAAATTGAGCAAAAATGAACTTTCCCCTCCTCTTAAACCTTTCTGATCATCCTCCACATCAAGCTATAACGAGCGGCAGTGGGTGTTGGTCTCCACACGTGTCCAAAGGGAGGCAAGCCAAAGAAACTTTGTTAAAGCTTCGTTTGAGGTCCTTGAAAGATTTTCAAATGAGAAATAGCATCGAGGATCAATGTTGGTGAGGTTGCCTTAAACCTAACCTCCCTTTTAAATTAGTTTGGTTGTTTATGAAATGAACTTGGTCTTGGGTAAGATCAAGCCATGTAGATCCCTTTTAGATCACTCCTTGATCATTTTGCAATTGAAATCCCACATCCTCACCATATATGTCACAAGTGATTAGCCCTGTGGTATTTTAATTTAGAGTCATAGAGATACCACACAGATCTTAGGGGTACTTATTGAAGTGATCGAATATAATATTAAGGTATGATGTACAACCTCAAAAGATAGAAATATCACCCAACAATGTACTTAATCACCTAATGTGGTGTTTTAATTTAGAACCATAGGGACACCACACAAATCTTAGATGGTACTTATTGAAGTGATCGGGTGTGACATTAAAGTATGATGTACTATCCTAAAAGATAAAAATATCACCTCAGAATGGACCTAATCACCTAATAAGGACTCCTAGGATAAATGAGCCTACATATGTAACAGAGATCTTCCCCTTACTTCACATGAAGTAAAGCATAGTTTATTTTATGTCATGTTCTTTAGTTCCCTATGAAAGCAAGCTTCCAAAGTTAATTACATCTTAGGAAATGAGAATCTCCTAGGAATACTCTTAATTAAAGTAGTCAATAAGTATCTCCAAAGATTTCAAAGCTAAACTATCAAAGGATTAGGTATTTATGAGAATCAAATGGAAGATTTTAAATAGAAAAACTTATTTACAGATTCCAAAGGAGAATGAGTAGGAAACACCCATGATACTAGAAAGCCCAATAAAAGTGCTCTATATATTTATTTGAGAGAGAGAATTTTTTTTGTTTAAGTTGGAATCTTATTAGAACTTATAGTTCAACACAAGATTATGGAAATGCACAGAGATAAGGACTTATACATAGCCCAAAGGAAATAAGCGACCGAACCTAAATCTAAAATGCTTTAGCACAAGCTGACCTAAGTCTAATCGGAAAGATGAGATATGATAGTTTACCTCCATAAGAGAATGAACACACCCCGGTCTTCGACTTACAACGCTGAGTGGAACTACCTAAACTTACTCCCTAAGAGACTAGATCAAGATTGATATAAAGAAATGACTTAAACTAATGCAAAAATTTATAACTTTTTAAATCATTTTGACACATACATTTTTAGACCAACGTATGTGATGATTATTCCTACATGCATGATGAAGAAGAGTTATGGGTCAAATCAGCGAGAAGATGTGTTCACCACTACAAGAGAATGACCTCAAAGGTCAAGCATATCCCCTTTCATGTAAGAGTGTAGACCCTTCTTATTCAAGAGCAAAATAGTATGACATGCATGGTGTGATAACATACATCATTCAGCTAAGGGGTTTTAAAATCTTTTATTTATCTTGATTAAGAGCCTATGCTTTAAAATGAGATTATGAGTTGCATTAGAATTTAGTTGAGTTTTTCATGATGGTAGAAATTTTAATTTTATTCTAAAGAGCCTACCACATCTAGGCCATAGATTAAACAACCACACATTAAGAAACCTATGAAAAGCAGGTCATTTCTATCGCACAATCTAAACACAACAATTAAACATATGAATGTTATAAAAGAATAAGAGGCTGGTGCAGCCGGGTACTGTCGTACACCCCCGAAAAAGAAAAGAAATTGGGTAGTCAAGCTCTACCCTTATACAACCTGGATTATAATAGAATATTACAATTAAAATGAATGCTATGGTGGCCTTCAATCTCATGTCCTTCTTTCCTTCTTTTGGATTGGTTTGCTCCATGCTTCACAAGGCTTTCCAAGTCTTTGCCTTCTGGCCACTGCTCATCCTAAACCCCATAACCCTAATCCTATTATAAAAATTACATAATTATAAGAAGTTAAATCTAACTACACTTGTAAAATAGATGTTAGTTAAACAAACATATAAGCCAAGCAATTATATTTCACATATTTGGACTTAGTACCCTACACATAGATAACCTAGCCCACTTATCTAAATGGATTATGCTTAGGGGCATAAGCAGCACCTACAAGCAAGAACATTCATATTTACTTATTATTATAATGACCCATTTAGTATAATCCTCTGCATAAAATATCATTAGACCATTGACAACCTAACATCTAATTTTTGCATAAACAATCCTAACATCTAGTCCAAAATATTACATCATAAAGCAAAACATAACTCATAAGGCTAACCTAAGGAATTGACTTAGCATTCTAATGTGTGTGCTAAGGTTTAGTGTGGTATGTCTTAACTAAGCTTTATAAGTGTGTTTATCTAAATTTTAGAATTATTTAAGTTAAACATTAGGGGAGGTTTCATTTCAAATCTTTTAATGAAATGATTAATTTTGATTTACACTTTCTTGTTTCATTTGATGCCTACTTAATTTTTAATTATTTTGAAGAGAAGAAAGGGGTTTGACCCCCTTCATCCCTGTCCTAATTTATTTTCTAAGTGTATATTATTATGGCTTTGGTTTCTTTAGTGGAACGTTTATTAAATATTTTTATTAGGCCTAAGTTTAGGTTAGTCTTAAAGAACCTCATTCAAACGTAAAAGGAATCTTAAGATTAATAAAACTGAATCACTATAACATGGATAATGTTTCACCACTTCTTTTCATCATCAATAGCATACACATTTCTTTATTTTTATCATTCATGCTATTTGATTTAATATACATACCTAAATATACAATACATATTTATATTTTACACAATTGATGATCATTAATGCATGTATTTTGGTAGAAAAGAAAGATTTTATTTCTTCGTTAAGCATATGTAACCATTTATTAGAGATTTAAGCAAGTACATGTCATTATTAAACCAAGAAAGTGAGATTATCTAAGACCTCTTTAGGGATACTTAAAGCATCATGTTCTCAAGATGTCCAAACTATATACTTACCTATTTAAATAAATGTAAACATATATGCAAGTATAGGAGTAAAAATCATGCATACTGTTTCACTCTTGATTGGAGGGTTTCCACCTTTGTCTGAGAACTTGGCTTAACCTGTGAGAGCCATGGTGGAAACACACCTCCTTATCATATTAATTTTGGCCCATAATCTAATTTCTTATGCATAAGGCATAAAGAATCCTAAAGCCTATGTCAAATTGATTGTCCAAAATAAAATTAAAATGTTATAAAATTTGCATTAGATTTAAGTCAGGGACTCATGCCCTTACATGATCTAGTCTCTTAGGGAGTGTGTTTAAGGACTTAGTCTCTTTATAAATAAATAAAAACCTTGCTATCTTACATAAACATATGACTTGCCTAGATATTTTAAAACCATTGGAGGAGTTAGTTGGTGGCCACTCCCAGGCGGTTGTAAGTCCAATAGTCAAGTGATTTATCCTCTCTTATGGAGGTAAACCAAATACCCATTTTCACCTTATATTTACATCGTTCTTTTAGCCCTCATCAAAGCTCCTTAGATTTAGGTTCAGGGGTTGCTACTTCCCTTTACGAGTTACGAGCATAAATCCTCACCTCTTAGCCATTTCTATAACCTTATATTATGGAATTGTAAACCCTATATTTCTAATAAAAATTTAACTCAAATAAATTAATTTAATTTCAAAAATGTAAAGCCCAACCACAGGATAATTTGTGATGCTTACTAGGCTTCCTAGTATCTTAAGCATCCCTATTTTTTTTTTTTATTTGGTTTCGATAAGAACTCCCTCCTATTGATCGATCCCACTTGACTTCCTAAAAACAAACCAATCGATTGATAGTCCTACCTTTCGAAATCATTGGAGACAATGATCATTTACCTTAATCAAGAGTATTACTAATGAATCTCGTTCCTTAGGATGTAATTAACTACAGGGGCTTGCCCCTATAGGGAACTTAATGAATCCGGTTTAAAATAAACTCTATTTTATTTTTTCATGTAAAGTAGGGGAAGAATCTCTGGTACATTCTAAAGACCCATAGTCCTTAGGAGTCCTTATTGAGATGATTAGGTCCATTGTAGGGTGGTGACTTTTATCTTTGGAGATAGTACACATTTCCTCAATGCTATACCCGATCACCCTAATAAGAACATCTACGGATCTGCGTGGCATCTCAACAAGGTGTATATATATATATTTTTTATTTTCATTTATACTTCTTCTCTAAAAGGGAAGGGGATAGATGAAGGGGGAGAAATATATAAAAATATTCATCACAGGTTTTTCTAGCGACTCTGCTGGGGATGGTTCCTCACTCCATCTTTAATAAATGATCATTGTCTCCAAGTATCGATAGTGGGTTTATACTTTTGTATGAATCCAAGACTATCTTTCTTTCCGTTGGCACTTAGCTTATTTCATCCTTAAGTTAAGCTAGCCAACATCTTTAGGTTTTAGGACCTCACCCCGTGTTGGTCTTAAAACCCCCATTGGGTTCCCCAATGGGTGAAAATAAAAATTTAATAAAAAAATGATTAAAGACTTCTTTCTTACCATTTTTATGGTAAGGAAAGGTTCATTCTAAAAATAAAGAAAAAAAATTCTTTATGAAAAGTTTCGATTTCCAAAAAGCACTTTTTCAAAATACACTTAATAAAATATTTGCACTACATCTAACAATTTTTTATAATTGTTACATGTAGAAACATTTAAAAAAAAAAATTCCAACAATCCTAAACTTTCAAAAAGCACAAAATTTGAAGATGGGTCTTTCCATTCAATACATTCAAATGTGTTGAATGGATGTTACATCTTCAAGCCAAAATCATAACTTTGAAATTCCACTCAACATATTCCACATGTGTTAAGTTAGAATTCTCACATTTTCAAAAAGCACGTATGAAACCTCTCCATTCAATATACCCACATTTATTGAATGGAGGTTTCATTTTCAATCAAAATCAGAAATAAATTTTCCAAAAGCACATATGAAACCTCTCCATTCAATATACCCACATTTATTGAATGGAGGTTTCATTTTCAATCAAAATCAAAAATAATTCTTCAAAAGCACATATGAAACCTCTTCATACAATATACCCTCATTTATTGAATGGAGGTTTCATTTTCAATCAAAATCAAAAATAAATTCTCCAAAAACACATATGAAACCTCTACATTCAATATACCCACATTTATTAATTGGAGGTTTCATTTTCAATTAAAATCAAAATTAAATTCTCCAAAAGCCATGAGAGCTATGAAATAAAATGAGTTAATGGCATGCTGGAGATGATATAATGACTACAAGCAAGTTGAGAAAAATAATACGTGCATATCTTTGATTTTCATACATGCATATTCTACTTTTAATGTACATTGATTAGAGAAGTTGTATTGAGAGCTAAGGAGTACTCATAAGTGTATTGACACATTAATTGTAGCAATGTTAAGAAGGGAAGATATGCTCAGCTTAGAAGGTTTTGTCCTAAAGACATGCTCATATAAGCCTAACTCATGTGATCCTCAGTGATTAGAGTGTGGAGATTGAAAGTGGTAAAGTTTTAGAATGATATATGAAAAATAAAGGTAAGAGATGCAAAAGATAACCCAACCTAATAAATAAATATATAATATATAAATTAAATAAGTAATCAAATAAGTTGTGTTGTGAAAAAAATAATAATTAAGCATTATACTAACCACCATTGAGTTTAAATATTAAGCTTTTAATTAATTAATTATTGAATAAAAATAATATTCATAATTATAAATAAATAAAAAGAATAGTATTCAAATTTAAATTAATTAACCATCAAATTTATAAAAAAAAATTCAATCTCAATTATTAATTTAAGCAAATTTAAATCTCTTCTCATAAGCATAAGATGAAAATAGTGATGCTCACCACCAAAGTTATAAAGATTTTAGGTGAGCACCACTCCAATGAAATCAAGAATGTTGATCCACTCGTAGGGAAAAGGAAGTGAGAACCCATTTCAAAATTAGGCGAGTAGAATACATAACTCGTGAATCTTAATCGAGTTGATGTTGCTCTTCCCAGCCACTCACGCGATAAAGTTAGGGTTGTTGCCACAATATTCATAAAACATTAAGGTCACAATGAAGGAGTCTAACTCTAGGACCTCTTTGATCTATGCTTGATGGAAAGTTGATGCCACCTTGTTTAGAAAAGCCATACTCATTAAGAATTAAAATATGATTAAGGTTTACTCGCAAAGAGGTTTTAATCACGCGCCACAATAGAGCAATAAACTCTCAACTACTGAAGTCAAAAATAATTTATAGATACAATAAGAAAGACGGGGTAACACAAATATCACATCAAACATTAAGTGAAGAAATGATTACCTGAATTTCACAAATATCTCAACTGACAGGAGATAAAGAGAAACAATTAATGCACAACAGTAAAAAATCACATAATACTCATAAGCAGAGAAAATACAAAAAATTTATGATCTTTATTTATGAGTAAAAAGTAAAACACACTCGTTATAACCCAAATACATTATTTTTTCAGTGATTTTATTATATGGTCCGAGTGTTAGTCCTTGACGAGTATATCTTTCTTGTACATATAATCAAAAAATAAGTTTGCACCAGAAAGTAGATGTGAAGTACTCTACGACTTGACCGAGTTCTATAACAATGTCATCTCAACCCTCATGGTCATGAAGTTATGCTGGTACTCCATGTTTAAAAATTGTTGTTGCAATGACTCTAACTCCAACTGCAATCACAACTCGCCAATATCCTGCTTGGATGAGTTTAGGCTTCTCTCAATAGGGCAACTTCTCCTTGTAGAGTGATGACCTCGGAGGAATCTATGAATACTTGTTGTTTTTTTCTATATTATTTTTCAGTCGTCAAGTATACTTGCCCTTCGTGGACTCCTCACTATCTTTATGAGTAGGAGAGGAAAAACAAACCATCATTTTTGTGATGTCAACAGAAGCGAAGTTGGTCGTAGTAACGAGAACATCTATGGTCGCTCCTATCTGTCATAAATTCTCTGCCAAGTTCATGCACAGAGCTATCAATTCGGTCTGCAGCAAAGTTGGAGTCACTGCTAGTTGGTGAGAAATGAATTCATTAAAAAATCAAAAAAGAATTTCAATGAGAGGATTTTCTATAGGTCCAACCCTTGGGAAAAGGAAGCCACCTATCAAGTTAGTGGAATTCTTCTTTTCTTGAAAAGTGGCCTAACAAATCACTCATGGATATGTGAAGTAACTTTATGAAGCTACCTGGACTATCAGAAGAAATGACTTGTTGGGCCGATGAGTGCCCATCACCATCCTCAATCAAAGCTTAAACACTAGTAATGCTGAACTACGATCAAAGAAAAAAGTATGAGGCACACACATAAAAGACTCACAATACACGATAACAGGCAAAACTCACCTCAACGAAGAATTCTTCTACAGTATCCTTCACTGTAGCTGGTCCAACCATTTGACTCACCAACACCTTCCTACACTAAATTAAAGGTATCTCTTCTCCTCCATCTTCATCTCTAGGAATACTCGCAGGTCACACTCTCGACACAATGACCCGTTCTTCAGAAGGGTGAGTGCTAGCTTCTCCTTGTAGGTTCGAGGAAGTGACTGGAGCTTCAACTGCTACAGTTGGAGCAGTTGAAATGCTTGTCATGGATATGAGAATGATAGTGGCCTCTTCTAGCTTTTTATTTTCTTAGAATTTTTGTGAAGGCCTACCCATTGAGTCATATAATCAATGTCATCCTGTGACCTCTTAGCATCCATAGTGATTATATTTTTTAAAGTTTTGTAGAAGCAACCCTTAGAATTTAAAGGGTTTATCTGAATGAGTAGCTGAAGAAATGCTGAGCTCATTAAAGAAGGAAGAATAGATTCATTTATAGTCTCTGGTGTGTTAAAAAATTGGATCCATCCAAAGGTGATATGACATCTAAATGATTGCATAAATTTTCTCAGATAATTAAATGTTTATAACTAATCATTCTGTTTATTCTTCTATCTTTTCGTGAGGTTCCTCTATAAGGAGTAGAACAATTGGTGAGCTAAATGTACACTCAAAGTAACGGGTAAGCCCAAACAAATCTAGTTATCAAGATAAGTGTACTCACATAAAGAGTACTCGACAACAAAGAATAAGTATACTTGTCAGAAGGAAATATCAACTTAATCCCATGAGCCAAGCACTTAGAGAATTATAATTTAAAGAACAAGACAATGAATCAACTTGTCAGCAGTAGACGACTATTCAAAGGAACTAGGTGACTATTCTCCTCAGCCCATCCCAACTAATATACTTATTTGATGAGGGGCTACTCGCTCTCATCAATCGACGGATCTATACTAACTCACATGCATACCATGATCAACTTAGGCTGGAGTTCACTTGTACCACATCTACCATATATGTACTTTCAATGTATGATCACCCCTTGGGATTATAAAAGGAGGACTTCTTTATTACGAAATGACCATTTGGTACTCACATTTGACCCCTATACTTTGTACTTAGATTTCGAGTAATAAAGATTATTATTTTCCTTGCACTTTTTTAATTCTCTATTTCATGCTTGTAGTCTTTCTACCTAATTTTGTTTCCTAGATATTTCAGAATATTCTTCCTCCATCTAGGGATAAATTTGAATTCAACACTTATTTGTCTAATAATATACATAAATTCTAGATAATAAAATCATAACATACAATAAAAATAAATTAATATAATAACATTAAAGAACCTATCTAAAAAATATGAGAAACATCATAAAATATATTTATTTGATTCTATGCGTAATAATAATAAATTTTTTTTGAATAATACAAATATACATAAAATAACAAACATAATATAATAACATAAATAAAAGATATAAAAAATAATCAAATCAATGTAAAATATATTTATTTGATTTTTATATCTACTCATCTTTATAAATTTTATTCAAAGCTGGATTTAATTTTAAATAAACTTAGTTGAGCAGGGCCATTTTATAGCTTTAGAATTAGATTTGATTTTAGTTTAATTTTAGAGGTTAATCTGAATAATCAAAATCTTACTCAAATAAATACATAATAATCTTTTTAATTTAACATATTAATTTTGAGTCAAATCAAATGCACTTCTAATCAGTTTATTATAGAATTTAAATTTGTGAGGTTAACGATTATATATGAATAAATAAAAATGATTGTGTGCAGTAAATTTAATGATATATTGATCGCTATGAAAATATATTGGCAAACAATTTATAAATGTAATAACTAATAGACGTTACAACGAAGGGTGACGCATATTGATAGGAAGAAAAATATATAATTGGCATAATACAGTCTATATTAGGATAAAATGATTTTTTTTTTTTGAAAAAAACTAATATTTTAAATACTTTGTTCACTCAATTATTCACAATGAGTACAAACAACTAGCTAAAATGCTTCAAAATTTAGATGAAAATAAGCAAATAAGCTTACGGACTTGAGAAATGTTTGAGAGAGTGAGATAAGGGATTTGGAGCTGAAGTTCGAAGATTTTTTGGTGGTTATCCGTTGGTATGGCTACCAGACCGTCCCAACGGCAAGCGTCAGCGTCCAGTCAACTTTTTATATAAAAATAAAAAAGTGAAAGCAAGTTCCCACAAATGGTAAAGTTTTCAAGGGCAAAATGGGCAGTTAAAGTGCGACGCTCGGCTATCACAGAAATGGCGGGAACCGCCAGCAAGGGCCTGCCGCAGAAGCGGAGCACGAGATGTCTTCCTCCGAGCCTGATTACTTTTACCTCCCTCTGCGGGATGCCAAGAAATCGCTAAACATGAGGATAAATATCATGGCGAAGGTCTCCAAGATCGGGAATATTATAAAATCCAGAGGCTCTGGTTCGTCTATCACTAAACCCTAGTTTTTCTTTCCATTTATCGTGGGTTTTAATTAGGGCCCTAATAGAGTTGCCGTTACGTATGATTAGAACGAAACGAGAACTTTTGGATTCTACGGCATCAAAACTTTCTTCATTTATCAGCATATTGGTTAATAACTCTTTAGAACATCTCGTTTTTGTTTTTTTTGAAGTAATTTTTTAATTCATATTATCTGGTTTTAAATCCTTTTATTCAACAATACTTATCCCTGGATTAGTTTTTATTTTTTATTTTTTATTTTTTAAAGGGGAACCGAACTTTCTTTTTTGCTCTTTTTGATGAAAGAAAAAAAAAAGTTAGGGGTTTTTACATACATAGCACCCGAAATATGTCTATTTATATGTTTCACACCCCAAACTTAAATATTACTTACATAAGACTCAAAGTGATAATCAGACAAAATATACTTATTGTTAGATTTCCGTGAACCCATTCTAGCGTGGAAACTCAAACGAACAGAAATCATGTAAGTAATATTTAAGTTTGAGTGAAACATAATGTACATTTCGTTATATAAAACCCCAAAAGTTAACTTGTGGTATTTATGTATCCGTAATTTTCTTTTCTTGGTAAACAAGTATAGTTAAAATTAATTATTCGTTGTTAATTGTTACCTTAATTATTTTCTTTTTCCTCTTCTCTCTTATGTGCATCCCAATGGACACTAATCCTCTCTCCCAAGACGTTGAAAGCTCTTGTTCGGTAGCATCGCCTACATCCGTAGATATAACGCACATAAGCTATCAAGTGCAATATCACATAGATGAATTTCTGCCCAAAAGAAATCGTGATTGGATCCTTTGAAGGAAATCCCATTATCTAGTAAATTTTTTCTTTATGGATTAGATAAATTTCGGTTCCTTTGACAATTAAATATTTATTTTTGACCACTTGAAAATACATGGAAACTTGGAATGCATGATATTGGTTTGATCCAATCTGGGAATTAATTATTGGGTTGCACTTAGTCTTGGTTGTCACTTGTGTTGCAACTTGCATGAATAACCATGTTTGGATTGCACTTAAACTTTTTAACCATGAATCAGTTGAATGAAACCCAACTAAGCATTCCTTTTTTGAGTGCAATCCATGCACAGCTTTGGTTGCACTTAACACATTCATGGCGCTTTAGTTGAGCACCCTTGAATCACTAAACCCTGCCTTTCTTCTTCCAAGCCAGGTCAAAACCAGTTGAAAAAATTTCCTAGCTCTCAATTCCTTGACTTGAATGGAGGGGGCAGATGGTTCCAACTCTCAGTTCCTCTTTTGGATCTAGATCCAAGTGGAAGAGAAATACTTCAAAGAAGCCTAGCTCTCAATTTCTGTTTGAATTCTAACTACGAAAAATAACCCCCTTGAGCTTTCACCTCCCCAAGAAATCCATTAAGGCAAGAAATAAAGGTATAGAAATAACTCATTTGCGCTCATACCTCTCTATCTCCCAAACTACGAAACCTTGCAACTCTTGGTTACTTTCCCAACTGGCCTAAGATTTTACTATATTTACTTCTTTTATTGCTCTCGTATTTGTCTTTCAATCCTTTATACCAAGAAAACCCTTATAGCAATTTAATAGTAAGATACAACAACTCAAAATATAATAGAAAAAGCAATGTCAATGTAAAGAAAGATGATTCAAGAAATGAAATAGTCTACACATTGACTATCGAGCAAGAGTTGAACTTGAACAAGCTAAAATTTGATCCATAAATAATAACAATCATCACCTCGAATCAACATCTCAGATGAATTAAGTTTCTAATCTCCCAACACTAGGATAAGTAGGAGGTATTTGAATTTGAAAAAGAGTCAAATAGTGTTAGAATTTGGTTCAATGCAAGATATCATTAGTTTGAACCTTTTAAACTTCAAATGTTCAACAATAACAACAACAAGAAGCCTTTATTCCACTATGTGGGGTTGGCTACATGCATTCTTTTTCTCAAATATGTCCTATTAACTGTCACATTCTCATTTAAGTCAAAGCTTCAAATGTTTATTAAGCAAAATATTTTTGATCTAGAATCTCATTTTTCAAATTTAGTTTCTTGAATATATAAAATTGCTCTCAAATGGCCCCTTAGTAAATAAATTTGGATCAATTTTGCATAGTTGAGGGGCAAATTGTAGTCAATTTGTATCTCAATATTCATCAATTTCTATCAGAGGGACTATTTGGGATCTATTTTGTATAATCAAGGGATTAAATTGGAGAAATTTTATACTATGGGTCTAAATTGACTATACACCAATAGTCAAGATTATTTTAGGGTTTAACCCTTTTTAATAATGTGTAGTGTATTAATATGCCTTGTTCATTTTGAAATACTTGATTTTTCATTAGTTATATGACATTTTGACTATCACGTGAGGTTATAGTATTTATTTTTAAGCTTGTAATAATTCTTTCCTTTACGCACTTTCTTTTATAACCTTTGTAGCATCCATTTATTTACCTTTGTAGTTAATAAAGTAACAATAAATTTAATATTTGTTTTTTAGGTCGTAGTGTTCTTCTATACTGAGAAAACATGACCCATGAAGGACCTCCTTTTATCTAGACCCCAAACATAATTTAAATCCATAAATTGTACATTTTATAATATGCCCCACTTCCTTTTTTTAATAAGTCAAACTAACATCAACTACCTCAATTTTAAGTATCTGACGGTCCACTTAATAACCCTCAAATGCTCTCTTCCAGTATTAGCCATGAATTTGCATATATACTTGTTAGTTTAGAACAAATCATAGATTATATGAGACTACCTGTTGCATTAGAGTATAGTATTATATTTATATATTTATGATATTCATTAATTGTTGGTGATTGAATAGCTAAAATCTTGAATCAAGATCCCAAAGCTAATTAGTTATGGATTATGGTGAATGTTTTTACCCCTTTATAATAAGAAGAGGTTCTTCCTCCCATGTGCATGTGTGTAGTGACGTTATTGAGAATGCAAATGGTGGTCTCCTATAGCCACTATATTGTTTGTCTTTAGGATAAATGTGCTATGTGGTGATGGATTTGTGGTGTTCATAAAGTAACTCTAGATCTATATAAAATGAAGGTGATGGGTTTTTGTGATTGAGTGAGTCTTATTGCATAGATTCAAAGGCTACTCTTCATACTAATGTGGTTTAATTCGATCTATAGATACATGAAGGAAAGGGAATGATTTTGTAGTTATGTTGATAAGGAAATTAATTTTTATGTTTATTTGTGCTTGTATCTTAATCACTCTAAATAAGAGTATGTCATATGGTTAGTTGTGGATTTGATGATGGTCTCTAAAGTAGAAAAATGCATTTAGTATTGGAACATTGTCAGATGGATAATTTTTGATCTTTATCCTTAATGCACTTCGCTTTCACTAAATTTTTACTTCTCCCATCTCTTTCATCTTTTCTAGTTTTTAATCTATTATATAAATTACTAAATACTGAATTTTTTTATATTGCTTTCTTAGAATTCTTATCGGCCACTCTATATCTTTTTCAATTCTTCGAGCTTTTACATCTAAATCATTTTTTATAATAAATTTCTTATTTATATATTTTCTCTTACATTTTGACTCCACCAATATTATTTATTTTTAAAAATAAAAAATTAAGAACTTAGAAACACTCTAAACAACATGTTCTAAAATAGCATAAAAAATAGCCTGTTAAATTTTTATCAGGAATGACCTTATAATCTTTACAATATAAACAATTTATTTTTTTATAAAAATTTAATCAACCTACGTTTTATTAAGTTGATTATTATAAGTGATAATATGTTCATCTCTTTTTTTAAATATAATATTAACAATTTTAAAATCATAAGTAAAAAAAATCTAATATGATCATACATTCTTCATTAGGCACTCTAAACTATAATAATTATGAATGCTCTTAAAATCTTCTATAACTCTATCAATATGTCCATTTAAATCTTCTCTAATAAATATTTCTTTTGAGTATGTTCGGGAAAATATTGGTATAGCTCGGTGATAAGATTAGAGAATGCCTTAGATGGTTTGGCCACATAAAGCGTCATCGTCAGACTTCGGTTAGAGAGTAGATGCATTAGATTTTCCTTATGTTTAGAAAGGTAGGGAGACCTAAAAGACTTGGTTAAGATGTATAAAAAAATAAGATACTTGAATTAAATGAGAATATGACACAGGACATAATAAGAAGAAGAAATTCACCACATAGTGTGATAAAGGCTTGTTGTTGTTGTTATAACAAATATTTCTTTTTTTCGAGAAGTATCTTTTGTATTAATTCATATAGGCCATTTCAATATTTTTTTGAATATACATCTAAACTTACTTTTTTTAGAACAAAGAAGAAGAAATCTAAGAGGAAAATACTTTTTTTTTCCTACCATCCTCTAGAATAACAAAAAAATGAGAAATAATATCCATATTGTTATTATTTCCAAAAAAAGTCAAAATGTAAAGAAGTGGAAACACAAAAATCTGCTAGCCTATTTTTGTCCCTTTGTTTGTAATGGAAGATCACTTGGTGGAAATTTTGGAGGATGCTGAGGTCTGGGCTCTGTTGAGGTCAGCTTTTCCATATTTTTTTATGTTGGCTTTCTTTGAGGTAGTCAACCACACTAATGTTATCCCCCTCAATCACAATGCCTTTCAGCTCATACATCCAATGTTTAGTGATATGCTTAATGGAGAGCATGGCCTGGAGTTCAATGTAAGTGTTGTCTCAATGCTGAAAATGCCTATAGCCTTGATGAAGCCCCTATTCTTATCCTTGATGATAATGTTAATGCTAGCCTAATCAAGAGAAAGTAGAGATCTATTCACTTTTTCCTTCAACGAATCATGAGGGAGAGGATGCCACAAATTAGGAGAGAGCAGACCATAAGGCTGAGTGATGCCCCATTGCTCATGTAAAAGGAAAGGCCGTAACATGGGCGAAAGCTTCTAAAATGATAGTTGCCAGGATTTCTTGGGTTTAAAAGTGGCTCAATCTAAACAAAGTATATTTCTCTCTCAACATAAATATGTTGTGGAATTGTTGAAAAAAATCAATATAAATAAGTGCAATCAATGTGAAGCTCCAATTGAATTAGGATAAAAACTAATCATGATGAAGAAGAAACTAATGTAGATATGACGCAATATTAAAGGCTAGTTGGAAAATTTACCTAGTTATTCCACATTAATCTTGATATCACATTTACAGTAAGTCTAGTCAACCAAATTATGTATAAAGACAAAAGTCAACCTTTATGCTACCTATAAAATTTTTAGATATATTAAATCAAGTTCAAAAAACTGCATTCTATACAAAAGAATTATATTCTATAAATTGAAGGATACATAGATGTAGGTGATGGTGGATCACTACTGGAGAGAAGGTTCACTTTAGGGTATCTTATATTCTTATGAGGAAATCTCATAACTTGGAGGTGCAAGAAACAATTTATGGCTTCAAGATTGAGTGTTGAAGCCGAGTTCAGAGTAACCCAAAAGATCTATGAGTTTCTTGGATTAAAATCATACTAAAAGATTTAAAAATTAAATAAAAATATCTTATGAAAATATATTGTGATAATATATCAACCATCAATATTGCACACAATCAGTACAATATAATTGCATCAAATATGTTGAGATTGATAGGTACTTCATTAAAGATAAATTAAAAGTTGGCAGATTTGCACTTCTTATGTGTCTACATGGTATCCATTAGCCGACGTTATTCATCAGGGTACTCTATAGCTCCACATTTAAAAATATTATAGGCAAACTTGGCATGGTAGATCTTTACTATTATGTTTGATGGGGTTGTTGAATTTATGTGGAGAAGTCCGGTTGCTACAATGTTCAGCTATAATACCATGACTATTACAGTACTACGGCTGCTACAATATTGCCACTTAGTGCCAGTTCTCCCTTTCTCTCTCTTTTGCAATGGGGCTTGCAAAATCTTCAATCATAGTAAAGAGCTTCAATCACACAAATCAAGATTTTGTATTGTTGTATCAATTCCTTTATAGCCTTTAGATTGCAATCTTAGTATTTACCTATAGGGTTGCTTGATCCTTGTTATTCTTTTTTTTTTTTGGATTTATTTCTATTTGAGATGTATATATACCTTCCATCTTATAAAAAAAAGTAAAAATTCTTGGGAGTTTTCTCCATTATTTTATTATCTATCATATCCTTTTATTACAACAGTCTATAAATATTCTTCCTTCTTGCAACTCTTCCCCACTTTGATATCAAAGCAAATGGTTTTGGGTGCATGATTTCTTGCGAGTTGATTTTAGTGATTCTTCTATTTGCTGGACCTCTTGGGTGAGATTGCCCTTTGTATTTTGTTTTTATTAGTGTATTTCTAAAGAGTTATGAGCTCGGTGGATGCTCTTATTGGTCTTTGGTTGGATCTAACCCTCTTTGAAGCAACAACAACAACAACAACAACAACAACAAGCCTTTATCCCACTTTTGGTACATGAATCCTTCGTCCATCTCCATATTATGTGTCAAATTCTCATTTAATTTAAGTATACTAAGGTCATTTTTTATACATCTTAACCAAGTCTTTTGGTCTACTCTACTTTTCTTAACATAGAAATCTAATGCATCTACCCTCTGCCATCGATGATCGACGCTTTATTAAACCATCTAGGGGACTCTGTCTAATCTTATCTGCCACTGGAGCTACTCCAACTTTTTCCCGAACATACTCATTTCTCATTTTATCTCTAAGAGTAAAGCGACCCATCCACATGAGCATTCTCATCTCTGCAACACTTAACTTAGTCTTATGCTTCTCTTTTATTGGTCAACATTCTACACCATAAATCATTGCAGGTCTTACCACCATCTTATTAAATTTTCCCTTAAGTTTAAGCGATTTTCTTTTACAACAGGATGCATTCCTCCACTTCAACCATCCAACTTGAATTCTACTAATAACATCTCCATCTATTTCACCATCATTTTGAACAATAGAGCCTAGATGTTTGAATCACTCACTCTTTAATCTTTTTCACCCAATGTCACAACACTACCACTGAACTACAACTAAAATTACACTTCATATATTCAGTTTTAGATATGCTTAAACGAAAACCTCTAGACTCTAAGGTTGACCTCCATAATTCAAGTTTCTCTTGGACTCCCTCTCTAGTCTTATCAACAAGAAGAATGTCATCCGCAAAAAGCATACACCAACATACATCTTCATGTAAATGCCTAGTAAGAACATCAATAACTAAAGCAAAAAGATAAGGGCTTACAGCTGTTCCTTGATGTAATCCAATTGAAATAGGAAAATATTTTATCAATCCTCATTGTGTTTGGACACAAGTAACAACTCTAGTATACATATCCTTAATAACTTGAATATAACCAATATTAACTCCTTTTTTTCTAACTCTCCAAAGAACATCTCTTGAAATTTTATCATAGCTTTCTAAATCAATAAATATCATATGTAAATCCTCCTTTCTTTCTCTCTACTTCTCCATCAAACCTCTTAACAAATGTATAGCATCCATAGTAGATCTACCTAGCATGAAACCAAACTGATTGTGAGAAATCTTTGTATCACATCGTAACTTATGTTCAATTAGTTTGTCCCATAATTTTAATGTATGGCACATTAACTTAATTCCTCTATAATTTGCACACTCTTGTGCATCACCTTTATTCTTAAATATAAGAACCAACAAACTCTTTCTCCACTCATCTAACATCTTTTTAGTCTTTAAAATAACACTCAAAGATTTGTAAGCCAAGAAATTTGATCTCCTAAATATTTTCACACTTATCAAATATCATCGTCTTCTTTTTTCACATTTCATTTTCTTTAAAACTTCTAACTTCAGATTTACTAATACAGGATAAAACAAAATTCTTTTTTTTAGTATTATGCTAAAATCAATCATACTTTCAGATCTTTCATTGAAAAGTTTATCAAAATAACTCATCCACCTATTTTCAATATCCTTTCTAAGAAAATACTTTATTATTTTCATCAATACACCTCACTTGAACTAGATCTTTACTTCTCCTATCTCTTTGGTTAACTTATACATACATCTTTCACCTTCTTTGGTATCAAATCTATTGTATAAATCACTAAAGTAAATTTTGATCATATATTATTTTCTTAGAGTTTTACATCTAAACCAAGTTTTATAACAATGCTTCTTATTTCTTATATTTTTTTGCACACTCTGACTCCACCACCAACTATTTTTATTAAAAAAAGCTTTTCTTTTTGATTCTCCAAGTACATTTTTAACAACTTGCTACTTTTTCCCACATAATATTAGCTTCCTTATGAACATCCCAAATTCTGAGCTCTTTGAAGCATTTGATAAAAATTTAAATT
Source organism: Cymbidium sinense (assembly GCA_021442155.1). Classification (NCBI taxonomy): domain Eukaryota; kingdom Viridiplantae; phylum Streptophyta; class Magnoliopsida; order Asparagales; family Orchidaceae; genus Cymbidium; species Cymbidium sinense. The sequence goes on from CM038227.1 coordinate 76,994,036, forward strand.
CGATTATCTTATGTATTATTTTAAGTGGTTATCTTGCATCTTAGTTCTTTTGTTTGTTGCATTTTTTTTCTTCCATTGGCATTGTTGCATTTGCATTGTTTGCATTATCATATTCATTTGTTGCTTCATCAACACTTAGATTCTATAAAATGAAACTTTGAAGATGGGGAAGTTGATGCAAGGTAATCTATGTTATTCTCATATTTTTTTATGAGTTGTACTTATATTTGGAGAAAATTCTCACGTCCCATGGCAACCCATTTCCTAAAATAGGTGGGTACGATTCAATTGATTGAATCCACCTCCCATACTCGTTCTGGCATATTCTTTACTATAATAGAGTGGATGATAAACTAATCATCCGAATGCACCCAAACTTACATATGACATCTCATTTTCATCTTCATAGCTTTAATAAATGTAATTCAGTGGAAGTGTAAGCAATCCATGCATTCCATTCATATATCTATAATGCATTTAATAGTTTCAAGCTTCATATACAAAAAATTAAGCTTTATTTAATAAATATTTCAACACCGTTCTTACATGAACTATCTATAATGCATTTAATAGTTTCATTCATATATTTATAATGCATTTATTAGTTTCAAGGTTCATAAACAAAAAAGTAAACATTATTTAATAAATATTTCAACACCGTTCTTACATGAACTATCCATCAATACAACAACAACAACAACAAACTTTTATCCCACTATGTGAGGTTAGCGACATGAATTCTTTTTCTCTATTGTGTCTTATTAAGTGCCAAATTCTTATTTAATTTAAATAAAATAAGGTCATTTTTTGTGCTTTCTAATCAAGTCTTTTTAGGTCTACCTCTTCCTTTCTAAATATAGCTGAATTTAATATATCTACTCTTTTAACTAGGTTATCAGACGACTGATGTTTTATGTGATCAAATCAGTTAAGGCGTCTCTCTTCATTGGACGATTGATGTTTAATATGACCAAACCATTTAAGGCGATTTTCTAATCTTATCTGCCACTGGAGATACTATAATCTTTTCACATATATATATTTTTTTGCATTTTGTCTCTAAGTGCAAAGCCACTCCTTCACTTGAGCATCCTCATCTATGAAACACTTAATTTTATGCTTCTCGTTTACTGGTCAATATTTTGTGCCATAAAGTATTCCAGACCTCATTACCATCTTATAAAATTTTACTTTAAGTGATATTTTTTTATAACATAATAGGCCCGATGTATTCGTCCGCTTCAACCATCCAACTCAAATTCTACTAATAACATCCCTATCTATTTCACAGTCACTTTGAACAATAGACTCGATATATCTAAAAATTTCACTCTTTTTAATAACTTGATCACCCATTGTTACAACCCAACCATTAAATCTTCTTCAGCTAAAATTACACTCCATGTATTCCATTTAAATATACTCAAATGAACGCTTTTAAATTTTAAGGTTGACCTCCATAATTCAAGTTTCTCTTGAACTCCCCCTATAGTCTTATCGAGCAGCAAAACATCATCAACTAAAAGCATACACCAAGGTATATCCACTTATAAATGCCTAGTAAGAACATTCATAACTAAAGCAAAAAGATATGAGCTTAAAGCCATTCATTGATGTAATCCAACTGAATAAGAATATACTTAGTCAATCATCCTTTTGTTTGAACACAAGTAACAACTCCGGTATATAAATCATTAATGATTTGAATATAAGCAATATTACTACTTTTCTTTCTAGACCTCTCTAAAGCGCTTCTCTTAGAACTTTATTATATGCTTTTTCTAAGTCAACAAATATCATATGTAGATACTCAGTACTCTCTCTATAATTCTCCATCAAACCTCTCAACAAACGTATGTCATCCTTGAAAGTGTAATTTACATTAAAATAAAGAGTTAAAAAAGTAGTCCAAGAAAGGAAGAATCAATAAAGTACAAAATGATTCCTATCATCCTCCAAAATGTTAAAAAACTGAGGAGGTATAGTATCCCTATTGCTATTATACCAACAAAAATCAAAATGTGTAATAGTGGATGCACAAAAATCTACTAGATTGCTATCATCTCTGTGTATTTAGGAGAAGATGACCTGGTGTAAACTCTGAAGGAAGCTAAGGTCTGAGCCCTGTTGTGGCTGTGTTTGTCACTATGTACGCTCTGCTTGAGGTAGTCAACAATGCTGCTGTTGTCTCCTTTAATCACAGTCCTCTTATATTCATACATCCAAGGATCAACAACTTACTTGATCGATAGCATGGCTTGGAGTTCGACAGTAAGTGCTGTCCTAATGTTGGAAATGATGGTCCATAGCCTTAACAAAGTTCAACATAAATGTATATCATCCATAGTAGACCTAATTGACATGAATCCAAATTAGTATTGAGAAACTTTGTATCACATTATAACCTATGCTCAATTATTTTCTCTATTAATTTTAATGTATGACACATTAATTTATTCCTCTATAATACACATTCTTGTGCATCAATTTTATTCTTAAAAATAGGAACGAACAAACTCTTTCTCCATTCATCTGACATCTTTTTAATATTTAAAATATCTTTGCTCATCTGACATCTTTTTGGTTCTTAAAATAATATTAAAACAATTAGTAAGCTAAAATATTCTTTGATCTTTTAAGCATTTCACACTTCTATTAAAATATCATTAGGCACTACTGCTTTCTCATACTACATTTTTTTTTAAAGTCTTTTCAATTTGATTTTACTAATACGATGATAAAAATAAAAATCTTTATGTTCAATTAGGATACTAAGGTTATTAAAATCAATTATATTCTCATAATTTTCATTAAAAAGTTTATCAAAATATCTCATCCAATAGTATTGAATATTCTCTTCTAACAAAAACTCATTTTGATCTTTATTCTCAATGCACTTCATTTAAACTTAATCTTTATTTCTTCTCTCTTTACTCAGTTAATTTATATATACATCTTTTTCCCTTTTTAGTATCCAGTTTATTATATAAATCACCAAATGCTAAACTTCTTGGACATTACTTTATTAGAATCCTTATCAATTACTTCTTATTTTTACTAACAAGAGCTTTTTCTTTGATTCTCTGAATACAATTTTTATAACTTGCTATTTCTTTCTATATAACATTAGTTTCTTCATGAATATCTGAAATTTGAAGATCTTGTTGCTTACTCTTAAAAATAATTTTATTAGCATTCTTTAAGTACCCCATTGTAATCATAAGATAATGTTTCGATTTATTTTTTTATTTTCTAATCCATCATAAAGTCCTAAAGTTGTGGGCAATGCCGGGTACTTAAATGATTTATTCTTTTTATAAGAAAATAATGAATCTCTGTTTTATTATGTCCATTCTTATAAGTGAGACAATGTATTATAGGATTTATGTCATAGTTTTGCAATAAGTTTTATGTAACCCTCTACTTTTCTCATATGGGACTTGAGACTAGACAAGAACAATGTTTATAAGGGGGTGCAATATGAGGACTTCTTAGAATGTCACTCATCTTATTACTATTCTCACTCAAGCACACTTAACTGCAGTGTTTTGATGGGATCCAGTGCACTTATGCTAGTATGGTTGCACCCATAAAAAATAAAAATTTCGTTGATGGGATTTGAACCCAGGTTGCTTGGGTGAAAGCCAGATATCCTATCCGGACTAAATGACAATGGAGAGTTTAACTTGACATAGAGTCCACGTTAAACTTGACATTATTGCTATTGAACCATATCGTTGATTTTTTTGCTTCATTGGTGACACTACCATTGCCGGTCCCAAGTCCGGATGCAAAAGGTGGAGAGTTGTTAGGTATACAATCGTAAAATTTGTCGAAATAATCATGACATGAATCCTTTAAATCATCATTGTGTTAATGCTCCCCCCGAAGCTTATGTATGACTTGAATACGTGAAAAATGTGCTGCATCGCGCGGGTGGTTAAATAAGCAAGGTTCCCCACATTATGACGGATGCGCAAAGAAGTTAGTCCATGAAACTAGAATTAGGTTAGGATCTTGGAATATAGTACTACGTGTAAATTAATTAATTAATAGATATTATGGTAGAAAGATAAATATTTATGTGTTCAAGAAACTAAATGGTTGGTAGGCCGAGATTGATAGTTTAAGTTTTAAACTTTGGTATTCGAAAAGTAACTAGGGTGTGATTATAGATAAAAGTTTGAAGGATAATGTTATAAGTATTAATGGAGATAAATTATACTTTAAAGATTATTGTTGATCAAGATTATCAATATTATGTCTGCTCTCCAGTTTGGAGGTAAGCAAAATTTAGAATGAATTAGAGGGATTAATACAAAAGATACCTCTTGAAGAAAAAATATTTATTGGGAGAGATTTAAATGACATGTTGGTAGAGTGGTAGAAGATTTTAAAGATTCATGGTGATTATAGATTTGGGATTAATGAAGAAGATAGACTATATTAGATTTTCTTTATGATTTTCAGAATTCTTAATACTTTATTTAAGAAAAGAAATGAACATATTATTACTTATAAAAATGGATCTAAGAAAACACAAATGATTATTTTCGATAAGAAAAATAGATCGCTAGATTGTAAAAAGATTGAAGGTCATTTCGTGAAATTTTGAAAACAACAATTATTAGTTTTAGATTTTAAGATGAAAGGAAGAAAATAAATTAAATTATTGTCTAGATTAGATGGATACTTAAAGAAAAATATTTTTAAGAAAACTACAAGAAGTTAGAATTTGGGATGTTCATGCGGCTAAAAAAATATCAGTGAAATTAAGTTAAAGAAAGATTTGGAGAATCAAAAGCTTAATGAATAAGATGAAATGAGTCGAGTGAAAAGAAAAGATAAGAATAAGAAGATTGTTATAAAACTTGGTTTAGATGTAAAAAATTGGAGAATGGGAAAGATATAAAGTGGCTAGAGTCTCAAGAAAGAATATATTTGAAAAATTTAGCTTTTAGATTTATACAATAGAATAAAAGGTGAAAGATATATATAAGCAAAGCAAAGAGATAGGAGAAAGAAAGACATAATTGTGAGTAGATAAGGATGAAAATAATAAAGTCTTTTCTTAAAAAAAAGATATTGAAAGAGTATGAGGTATTTTGATAAACTTTTCAATGAAGGATTTGAAAGACGATTGATTTTAAGAACCTTAATACCATAAAAAAAATAGAATTTCATTTATCTTATAGTAAATTTGAAGTTAGTGAAGCTTTAAAGAAAATGAAATGAAAAGCAAGAGGACGGATAATATTCCATAGATGTGTGGAATTGGTTAGAGATCAAGGAATTTCTTGGCTTACAATTCTTTTAATGTTATTTTAAAGACTAAAAGATGCCGATGAGTGGAGAAAGAGTTTGTTGGTTCTATATTTAAGAATAAAGGTGATGCACAAGAGTGCAAATTATAGAGGAATTAAGTTAATGTGCCATACATTAAAATTATGGGAGAGAGTAATTGAGCATAGTTACTGATGTAAGTTTCTCCGCTTGGTTTCATGCCGTAGATCTACTATGGATATACATTTGTTAAGAGGTTTGATGGAGAAGCAGAGAAAGTAAGAAGGATTTACATATGATATTTATTGATTTAGAGAAAGCTTATGATAAAGTCTCAAGAGATGTTCTTTGGAGAGTTCTAGAAACGAGGAGTTAATATTGGTTATATTCAAGTCATTAAGGATATGTATACTATTACTTGTGTCCAAACAAGGAGGATTGACAAAATATTTTCCTATTGGATTACATCAAGGATCAACATTATGCCCTTATCTTTTACTTTAGTTATGGATGTTCTTACGAGGCATTTACAAGAAGATGTACCTGGTGTATGCTTTTGATGACATTCTTCTTGTTGATAAGACTTGAGAGGAGTCCAATAGAAACTTGAATTATGGAGGTCAATTTTAGAGTCTAAAGGTTTACGCTTTAAGTAGATCTAAAGCGAATATATGGAGTGTTGTAGAAGTTTTAGTGATAGTATGTGTGTTTTTATAAAGAGTCATTTTTCACCAAAATGAAAAATGGTGAAATAGATGTTATTAGTAGAATTCAAGTTGGATGGTTGAAGTGGAGGAATGCATCCGCCTATTATGTGATAGAAAAGTTCCACTTAAACTTAAGGGAAAATTTTATAAGATGGTGAATGACTTATGGTGCGAATGTTGGCCAATAAAAGAGAAGCATAAGACTAAGTTAAGTGACAGATGAGGATGCTGTGGATGAGTGGCTTTACTCTAGAGATAGAATGCAAAATGAGTATGTTCGGAAAAAGTTGAGTAGCTCTAGTGGTAGATAAGATTAGGGAGAGTCGCTTAGATGGTTTACATAAAAGTCCGTCCGACCTGCTAGAGAGATGCATTAGATTTGCCTTATGTTAAGAAAGGTAGAGGTACCCAAAAAGACTTGGTTAAGATGTATAAAAATGATCTTAGATATCTTGAATTAAATGAGAATTTGACACTTAATGGACACAATGGAGAAAGGATTCATGTAGCCGACCCCACCTAATGGGATTAAGGCTTGTTGTTGTTGTTGTTGTTGTTGTTGTTGTTCTGTTAAGTTAATGTGTCATACTTTAAAATTATGTGAGAGAGTAATTGAGCATAGGTTACGATGTGATACAAAAGTTTTGTTACAATCAGTTTGGTTTCATGCCAGGTAGATCTACTATGGATGCTATACATTTGTTAAGAGGTTTGATGAAGAAGGATAGAGAAAGTAAGGAGGATCTATATATGATATTTATTAATTTAGAGAAAGCTTATGATAAAGTTTCAAGAGATGTTCTTTGGAGAGTTCTAGAACAGAAAGGAATTAATATTGATTATATTCAAGTCATTAAGGATATGTATACTATATACTTGTGTCCAAACACAAGGAGGATTGACAAAATATTTTCCTATTTGGATTACATCAAGGAGCTTTAAGCCCTTATCTTTTGCTTTAGTTATAGATGTTCTTACCGTGCATTTGAAGATGTACCTTGGTGTATGCTTTTCTGATGACATTCTTCTTGTTGATAAGACTAGAGAGGGACTCCAAGAGAAACCGAATTATGGAGGTCAACATTAGAGTCAAAGGTTTTCGTTTAAGTAGATCTAAAGCGAATATATGGAGTGTAATTTTACTTGTAGAAGTTCTAGTAGTAACACATTATCATTAATAAGAGTGAGCGATTCAGATATTTAGGCTATTGTTCAAAATGATAGTGAAATAGATGGAGATGTTATTAGTAGAATTCAAGTTGGATGGTTGAAGTGGAGGAATGCATCTGACCTGTTGTGTGATAGAAAAGTTCCACTTAACTTAAGGAAAAGTTTTATAAGATGGTGGTAAGTCCTGCAATGACTTATGGTGTAGAATGATGGTGAAATAGATGGAGTTGTTATTAGTAGAATTCAAGTTGGATGGTTGAAGTAGAGGAATGCATCTGGCCTATTGTGTGATAGAAAAGTTCCACTTAAACTTAAGGGAAAATTTTATAAGATGGTGGTAAGACCCGCAATGACTTACGCAGAATGTTGGCCAATAAAAGAGAAGCATAAAACTAAGTTAAGTGTTACGAGATGAGGATGCTTTCGGGTGGATGAGTGGCTTTACTCTTAGAGATAAAATCTTGAGAAATAGTATGTTAGGAAAAAAAGTTGGTGCTCAGGTGGCGGAATAAGATTAGAAGCGCTTAGATGGTTTGGCATAAAGCGTCCGTCGATGACGGTTGGGAGAGTGATGCATTAGATTTTCCTTATCTTAAGAAAGATAGAGGTAGACCAAAAATCTTTGGTTAAAGATGTATAAAATACTTAGTAGAATTAAATGAAAAATACATAATAGAACCGGTAGAGCGAAGGATTCATGTAGGCCCAGTGGGATAAAGGCTTCTTGTTGTTGTATTTGTTGTTGTATTTGGTGACACTTTTACCTTTCCTATATAGATATCATAAACATATTATTACCAACCCATCAATATGATAATAAAATTTAACTTGATTCTTACTAGTCTCAGTTTTATCTTTTCCTTTTTTTTTGAAAAAAATCGAAATAATCATTTACTAAGGGCCGTTTGGGATCACTTTTGTTTTTTATTTTTTATTTTGTATTTTTATTTTATTTTATTTATATTTTGCTTAAAAATAAAATTTGTTTGATTGTACTTGTTGTTTTTAAAAATTGAGTGTTTTTAAAAATAAAAAAGAAAACAACATAAAAAATGCTTTAAATAAACATGTTTTTAAAAACAGCATAAAAACAAAAACAAAAAAAACACAACAAAATTGATCTCAAACAGCCCTTTCGTGTGTTTTTTATTTTTTTTAAAAATTATTATTTTTAAAAAAACTCAATATTTTTTATGTGTTTTGAATATTTTTAAAAATAACCATCACCACTAAATATATTTTTCTTTAAAACAAAACATAAATAAAACAACATAAAAGCAAGAAACGATAAACAAAAAACAAAAAATAAAAGTGATTCGAACAACCCCTAAGTTATGAAGCTCAATAAAATAAATAACTCTAATATATAATTCAAGAATATTTACTTTCTTGATTAAAAGTTGTATGCCTTACCTAACTGGCAGTCAACCTCCTCAGATTGGTCCCTCTTATTCTATAATTTATTTCTTTTATAAATAATCTAAAATAAATCAAATTCTCATTTTAATTTATATTCCTAATTATCAGCTAAATTAATTAAATCAAATCTCAAAGTAATATGTATCTCAAAATAATTTCTCCTTATAAAGATCTCAATGCTTATCTACTCGAATTCAACCTAAATCTCAAAAAAATACATAAAAATAGAATTTATATTTTCAAATCTAGCTTAGTTTGTGAAAAAAAAAAAAAAAAAAATGAAAATCACCTTTCTTTAATTCTTAAGTTTCCTCTTTTCTTTCTTTTTTTTTCTTCTCTTTTCTTCTCCTCTTCCTCTCTTCTTCTTCTCCTCTTCTCCTTCTTCCTCCCTCTTCTTTTTATTCTTCCTCTTCTTCTTCTTTCCGGTTTTTCTTCTCCCCATCCCTGCTTATCCAAATGCCACAGTGATTTCACGGGATAAGGATAAAGGAATTAAATAGATAAACTTAATTTCGAAATATTCTCGTAGTGCTCCTTTTATTAATTAAGTATTTAGTTAATTTATTATTATTATAATATTTAAATATTTATATATACTTTTATATATCTAAACAATCCAAATTAAATGTTAAATTTTATAAAAAGATGTTTCGTTATTTTCAGGGTAGGCAAAAAGTGGGGTATAGTTTTTAAGAGAAATTTTCATTTCATAATTTCAAAATTTGGGGTGCTACAAAAAGTATATTTTCATGATACAAAATAATATAATTAAAGATTTAAATAGATTTGCAATAGCTGCTCCATGAAGGTTTGGAGCAGGTTGAAGAAGATTTTATATATAGTGGACTTGGAATAGTTTCTTCGTGAAGACCCTAAATTTAGCCCTTTAATGTGTGGAGAAGATGAAAAATTATTTTCAATTCATGAATCATGGAAGATGAAAAGGCAAGCAATTTTCAAGAAGAGATGTGAATTTAGATTATCACGTATGTATTATATGAATGATTTTATTCTTATCTCTTTTATATTCTATCCATTATACTTTTATAAATATCCTGGTAATAGAATGAAATGTATTGTTGCGTTGATATTAGATTACTTGCTTTGTTAGTAATGTGATTGGTGAGGCTTTGTGTTCTTCTCTTTATGGATGTCTTAGTGTTCCATTGAAATGATTTTTGGATATTCTCCACTCTTACTCTTCACAATCACATGGCCAATATATTTGGTACTAAATTTTATCGCACTCATATTTGTTAGAGATTTAATCTAATTGAAATATATGTGCAAGTCCCTGCATTTTTCAAATGACGCGTTGAGTAGGATTTGTATTGCTGTTATAACACTAGCTGATGCAATGAGCTAGATTTGAGCAAGCTAACCTCATTTCAAATTCCAAATACTTTTATTCTAGTTTAGTGCAAGATTGATTTAATAACTAGTTTGAGGTTCAAGTCTTCTCATATCAAAATTTATGACTAAACTAAATTTTTGACTTCGCTTGAGGCGTCAATAACTACTCAATTAATTTATCAATACATATTTAAAACTTCAATTGTTGTGCATAAATTTAATAATATTTGAGTTTTCTTCTAGTTTGGATTATTATTAACACCTTGTTTGGTTGATTAAAAAATAATAATTTTCCATAATGGCCTAAGGTTGAGGTTTGCTAATACGAGCTTCAATGATATGACAATAATCACGTAAGAACATGTAAATTTGCATATCACAAGCTCACCATTTATGCTATTATATTTTACCAAAGGTGAAATTAGAAAGCATGGAGAAATTCAATACAAATGATAATTTAATAGACTTTTAGTACAAATAATATGTGATAATTTGACAACATCCATATTATTAATTGAAAACCATGCACTTGTAGGAAATTATACCGCGTAAAACATGAGTAAAATCATACAATACACATGCAAAAATAGCCTTATAAGAGATTTGATGTGTAAATTTGGAAGCATTAATTATTATATCTAAAATAACATGCATTTTGTGCAAAATTATCATGACCCAAGAGTTTGGAATACCAGAAATGTGGATGATAAAAAAAATATTGCTTAACATTTCTAACAACACAATATATTTCTCCAAGTCATATAAGAGCCACTATAATTTCAAACTACATTTTACAAATTTGTTCACGCATATTAAACATCTATCAACAAAAGTTCTATATAACACAATACAAATCATAAGCTAACATAATACCTATCCCTTGAAGTTCCTCTACGACGGTAGACATAATCCTCATATTTTCCATTTAGTTAAGAAGATTACCTGAAAAAAATTAAGCAACTTGCAATTGAATAAAATTCAGTGGGTGAAATATGCTTTTATACTATAGTAAAATAAGAAAATAGAAATAAGTATCATGGGTTTTGTTATAACATTATACGTAAAAGAAATTCTCAAACAATCAAACATATATGTATAAATGAATATTTCTTATGAACTTTACTTTACATTTTTCAATCATTTTAGGAGTTCTACCGCCTCCAAAAGAAAATTTTACCAAAACTCATCCAAATGACAAACCATTATCATTTGCCTTTTTTTATGATATCATTCGTCAGCTCTGTATGAACTAAACATACACATACATTCAAGATTTAATGTTTATAGTATGAATATTGATTCATAACGATAAATCGTTAACTCGTGAAATGAAACAATATGATCTAAGATTCGTTTGTTTATTGATATGAAGAACCAGAAAATCAATCATTGTAGTATAAAAAAAGTCATAATCAACAAATGTATTTCATCACGAAATAAATAAATTTTTATTATAAATATAAAAAAAACATAATTAATTTGAGTTTTCTTTAAATCTCTTTTAATATTTCTTTCCTTAAGTTGAATCTATAATTAAATATTGATTGGATCAATATTGAAAGATTTATTTTATTTTATTCATTCTACGATACTTTGTATATCTTTATTATTTATTATTTATTCATTAATATTTTGTTGTGTTTTAAATCAAGTTAAATTCTATATAATAATAATATTGTTTATAACCTTTAATTCATTTAATATAATGATATTTATACATGTCTAATTTGTCATATAATACTCTCTAAATCCTATTATTTTTTTTAATATAAAAATATTAAGTGTTAAAGTGACTTAATATAGATAAAAATTTATTTTCATTTAATGTTTATCATTTCTCTTAAAATGATTCTTATTTAATTAATGATATATAGATAAATTTTATTTTCATTTAATGTTTATTATTTCCTTTAAAATGATTCTTAATTAATTATTATCGCATAAGTTTAAGGTTTTATTTAATTTACAATTATATTTCATAGTAAGGATTTAATACTTAATTACTTTAATTTGATTTATGCTACACATTCCTAAATTAAATTCCTTGCTGAAATCTATAAACCCTAAGTGAAAATTGAGATAACAACATTTCAATTAATTATGTATATATATATATATATATATATTAAAATAGAGATTTCATTATAAATTTATAGGATAAATCAAATAAAACATTTTCAATTAAATTCTTTGTTAAACTTATAGCATCCTAAATCATAATTGAAGTAATAATAAAATCAAAGTTTCACTTTAACTAAATATACATATATATTATTACACCTCCTTTCCTCAATCAGCTTGCCCTAAGACTAAAAAAAAACCCTTCAGTTTTCTACTGTCACGCACGCACGCACGGGTTGTCGCCTGCAAGGGCTCCCGATCGTACGCACCGGCTTCCTCCTCTCTCGGACGTCGGCGCACGAAAGCCTCCGGTGGCTTGATGTCGGTGGCAGTGGAGCCGCCTCACTTGGCTAGAGCACGGACGCACGCAAGGAAGCCGTCTTTCCCATCTCTCTTTCTACCTCTCTCCCTCTCTCGTGTTTTGGGAGTTCGGTTTCAGCAAACCTATACCGATCCCCCTCCCTTTTGATTTATTTCACCTTGCGGCCAACCATCATGGCTGTTGGGAAAAATATTTTTATTTTCTCTTTTTTTTGTTATTACAATTACATTGTATCAAATTTGACTAAAATTAATTGCATTTACAAATAAAGTCGAGATTTTAACAAAAAAAATAAAGTATAAGGAAAAGAAAGAAGTTGATCATCTTCAAAAATCTTCAGTCTTAATTGATCAAGAAGGTGGCTAGGAATAGTATATCTAACTTGAAATTTATTAGAAAATTATTGGATTATTTTCTTATAAGCCAATGCTGCTTTTCATAATAAAAATTAATCCTAATTTTTTCATTTATGAAAATGGCAAACCCAAAATAGTTGCACCAAAATAACATAAACATTGTAATCTGCTAATCTCTAAATTCAACAATATTGCTCATTAGACACAGAAGGCTGCCACAAAACTTGTTGGGTAACTTTATCCCCATTTTGCAAGTAAGACCCAATATTCGAATTTCATAGGATGCCGAAGGGGACAAATATCCTGTAGGTTGATTACAATGGAAGGCATCAGGTGACTCTCATATAAGAAGTGTCGAGAAGTCGAGGAGGAAAGGAATCATTTCAGGGTTGCCTAGGATTGAGAGGAGAATTGTTGATGCTGGTCTTCAAAGCTGAGAGGAGAGCAGTCATTGGAAGGTTGAGAAAGACGGAGATGGGCAAGGCTGAGGAAGTTAGAGCTAGATTAGGTGGTTGAAACCAAAGTCACATTAGCCTCTAATTGCAGAAGTTGGCAAGGTCTGCAATGGAAGTCATGGAGTTCTGCAGCACTTATTCCTTCATATTTACCATGTCTGAAGAAGCGCTTCTGCTTTAGTCACATTGGATTAATTTAGTTTTATTTTTCTTAAACAATGAATTCAAGGTCGTCTCTAGTTACATGACTTTTTAAGTTCTACTTTTGACATTGTAACTTTTGTCTTATGGCACAAAAAAAGGGTCGCTTCTTTCTACTTCTGCTCTCATTTCTTAGTATCAAGTAACCTTTTTTGTAATCAATAACGTTAATTGTTCACAGATTATGTTCTTGTGCTAAAGCTAGTTGACGAATATGAATCACCTTCTGGCCTTTCTGTGAACCTTTTTGCCGATAACCTGGACAAACTACCACAAGTCAGGTCTACTGGAGATATAATCTCCCTCCATCATGTAGAGGTAATACATAAGAGAGATAAAATATTTATGAAGACCTTTATCTGTGCCTAATGAATAATTGCTTTATTTCACTACCGCAATGTGTTGAAAAGTAGTCTGCAGAAAACATTGAATATTTGAATTCCAAAAAAAAATGACAGGATAAAGGAGAGGTAACCTACGAAGGCATCCCCAACTGCACACGGCTTTTTTATCTAGTTTCTTAGAATGAAGACCTTCTTTTGGCCATGCTTTAAACTGCTTTACTTTTTTTAAATTTGATAAAACATGATTTTAATTTGTGTGGGGAACATGTGATGGAACTCACTTTGCTCCCTGTGTACCTTGGTAGCTTCATGTCCATGTAAAAGACACTTGTAGAGTAGCTAGTTCATCTTTATGAGAATTACAGTGACTTTATTCCATATGAAAACACAACACAACACTAAAATATGTCAAGAACACAACAATAGCAACAATAACAACAACAACAAGCCTTTATCCCACTATGTGGGGTTGGTTGCATGAATCCTTTTTCTTCATTGTGTCCTATTAAGTGTCAAACTCTCATTTAATACTAATAAACTAAGGTCATTTTTTATACATCATAATCAAATCTTTTTCGGTTTACCTCTATCTTTCTTAATATAAGGCGAATCCAATACATTTACTTTCATAACTAGGTCATTGGACGGCCGATGCTTTCTGTTATCAAACCCATCTAAGGTGAGTTTCAAATCTTATTTGCCGCTGGAACTACTCCTACCTTTTATTGAATATATTTATTTTGCATTTTATTTCTAAGAGTAAAGCCACTCATCCACCTAAGCATCCTTATTTCTACAATGCGCCATAAATCATTGCATGTCTTATCACCATCTTATAAAATTTTTCCTTTAGTCTAAGCGGTACTTTTCTATAACACAATAGGCCAGATGCATTCCTCCACTTCAACCATCCAACTTAAATTCTACTAATAACATCCCCATCTATTTCACCATCATTTTGAACAATAGAGCCGAGATATCTCAAACGTTCACTCTTTTTAATGACTTGATTACCCAATGTCACAACCTCACCTCTAGAAATTCTGCAACTGTGATTACACTCCATATATTCAGTGTTAGATCTACTTAAATGAAAGCCTTTAGACTCTAAGGTTTCCCAATGATCCTTAACAATTACACGGTGTCCTTTGTTCTGCAGTTAACTTCAAGGAACCTAAATGTTTATCATTTCAGGTCACAGTATGCCTGCATCACCATCTTTTTGTTGATAGATTTCTAAAGGATTTCTATTGTAGGTATCTCGCTGGTTATTCTTCATGGCTGAACAACTGAATGATAGTTCTTAAACTTGTGACGGTTGCTGCTTTTTTTCAGTTTTCTTCATTCTATACAGTTCAATGTGCATAAACTCAAACTGATTTTACAAAATCCTTATGTTTTGCTAACATTAAGCAGCTCTCTTTTTGCTACTGGGCATATGATGGCTGCATTTTACTTGATTGACCCCTTTGCTATTTTAGAGCAGTTAACTTCCTGAACTATTCTTTGTCTTGGTCATGATAAACGGGCAATTTTTAGTTGTTTATTTGGCTAGTTTCTTTTTCTTCGCAAGCTTGCAAATTTCAATTTTTTTCTCTTTTGTAGATGAAAGTTAATAATGGAGAGTTTTTTTGTACTTTTAATGGAAAGTCATCTTCATTTGCCTTATTTAATGGCGAAGCTGTTATGGACTTGTCTCCCTACCAAACTTCCATTAATTATCAAGCTGCAGACAATGATAAAAAACTTTTAATGCAGTTGAGGGCAAGTTCAGAAAATCATCAACCTGAACAAGGTAAATTTTTTGGTGCAGAGATGCTGTGTAATTTCTCCTATGGTTGTTAAATATTTTATTTTCAATGATTTGATTTGCTAGCTACTCCCAGAGAAGCTTTTGGTTTTGCTTTTTGACTGCTATTTAGGTGTTTAGATCCTGTCATTATAGCTAGCGTGTTGTACTCCAAATATATTCTATTCTTGGCTATCTTCTCTCAAGCAATAGCCTATGTTTCCTTGGTACTGTCCTTTAATTTTAGGGTAGTTTTGACATCCATGTTTTCCTAACACCTACCTATTTTTGTATGTGTTGTGCATCTCTGTATTTTTACTTTAAACTTATGTAGTCTTAGACGAGCCCATAGCAACATTGTTCTGCAATCTAAAAGAGGAAGAAAATCTCACTATTGTATGCAAGGTATTTATACCTGTTCCGTAAAATTCTCTTTGCATGTTCCATTTTAGGTTAATTTATAGTTTAGAATAAAAGTTAATTGACTTATTGTTGGGTGAAGGTCCTTCATGTGAGTGAAGCTTCTGATGGGGATCTGGTATTGTTTGTGTGGGATGCAACAGATTCTCCTCTTGTAACACTGCAGATAGAGTAAGTTGCTGTTTATTTTTCCTTAACCTGTAATTCATTATTTCTTGTGAACTTTTGTGTATGTGAAGAGTGAACGTCAAATGCAATCGTAATCAACAAGCCTCCTATTAACTTGAGGTGTGCAGCGCATGAACAAATGTTGATTTTGCTACGAAACATTGGTTAATTCTTAATCATATATATTTGATTAAGACATAGCAAAACAAATACCAACAGTTTTTTTTTTAAATTTTTTTGAAATAAATTCCAAAATGGTTCTCTGATGCTAATTTAGTTCTAGAGTATCAAATTTTATCCCTTACTATACAAAATTGATCTAAAATGGTCCCTTATATAGAAATAGTGATACAATATTAATCCTAATTTAGCTTCTCAACTATAAAAAATTGATTTGACTTTAGTCATTAAGGGATTAATTTAGATCAATTTTGTATAATCAGAGACTAAATTGGAGCAAGTTGATACTCTGGGATTAAGTTAGCCACTTGCAAATAGCTCGGGAACTTTTTTGAAATTTAGGTTTTTTTATTAATTCTCAGTTGATCTGTATTATGTCACATCAACTAGGCTTGTTGTGTTTCGTTAGTTGTCTTTTTTGCTTATCTACACATCTTTTCTAACTGGGTTGCTTTTATTTTATTAATTTTTATTTCAAAATTTCAAGAACCAGAAAATGGGACTATTTAATGCTCAAGTTCTTCTAGTCTAAAACAATATTATTTTTATAATATTATTTATAACATTCTTCTATCCAATAAGCAAATTAGTATTTTAATTTCCCCCCTCCTTTTTTGGGTATTTTTTATTTTTTATTTTATTTATTTATTTAATTTTTTTGTGGTTGTGCAAACAAGTGTAGTGTAGGGATAAATCTATATTGGTTATGCCACCCTATCACTAGAAGTATATTTGATTTCTAAATTACAACAAGGAATGTGATAAATGGTGCTTTTGGTAGCCTGACGATATCCATATTAATCCTTAATTCTATTCAGGTTGTTTGATTGTATAATTAGCATTCATTTTGTTTCCGCTAGATGGTGTTTTGCGAAAACTTTCTCTAGTTCTTGAAAATGCTTTACTTGTTTATTATAATGCTGGCATGAGGCCTTCCATGAAACGTAAGAACACTTAAATAGTATAACTGAAATTACGAAATTGCTGATAGCCTTCTCAAATAAATTCCATTAGGATAGTTGGGTGAAACTGATTTATGCTCAATTTAACTCTTTTTATTTCCTTGTATAATGTGTCGGATACCCTTGAATCATTTTAATCTGATTTTTGGCTAATTTCAAGATAAAATCATTATTGAGATAAGCTTAGTTCTATTATAGTTTCATCCTGTTTGCTTAGGAAATGTTAATTTTGGGAACTTCTTTAAATAATATCAGTGCTGTATGCTTATTTCGTTGTTGCTTGGCTTTTTGTATTGATTTGTGATGTTGGCCAATAAAAGAAGAGATGGGGAATAGGGATTGGTTTAGTGTTGGATTGGCTGGAGGGGTTTGGAGGATTTGAGATCTGTAGGAGGCTCGACTTAAGAGGCGTGGAATAGGGAATCAGCTATGTGAGATGCAAGGGCAGATGGGATTTGGAGAAAAATCTGAAAGGGATACGTTATTAGCAGGGCTGCGTGAAGAACCTACCTGAGATGGGCTCTCGCGTGAACAAGGAGGATGGGATTTCCTGTGTGAAAATCTGGCAAGTGGAGTGGATTGGAGGAAAGAGTGTTCGGCTTTGGATGGGACGAACTAGGCTTCGGCCTTGATCAGAGAGAGGGAGAGAGATTTGGCTACGTCGGACTCTTGCTGTCGAGCTGATGAAGCCAATTTGTGAAGAGGAAAAGGGCCAACGGCTGCTTTTGATGATCAGGAGAAAGGCCTGAGATGTTCGACTTTTCTATGCGAGCCAGAGACGAGCGGAGAGGGATGTGTTGCTGTGGAGATCGGCGGGATCTTGGGTTGTAGTGGGGTGAACGAGAGGTGAGAGACGAATGAGATGAGAGAGGCCGCAGGAGAGATGAACCGAATGAGGGAGATGAGGGAGGCTCGATGCTACTAAGTTCACTTGAATCTGAGGGAAACCTCAGATTATTTGGCCAATTAAAGGCGCTAAACGCACATTAATTACATTCCATAAAAATTTGAGCGGGATTTCAAAATTCCAAAACATAATTAAGAGCTACTTTGGAAAGGATTTACACCCGATTTTTACTTTGAATTAATTCTGAAATAATTCAAATATATTAAAAAAAAATTAGATTTAATCAATATCAAAATAAACATCCAACTTCTTTATTTTTATGGCTTGTTTAGGTAAAAATGCATCAAAATTCGTGAGACTTTTATTGATATTAATCCCACACAATATGGATGTCATTTCTAGGTAAATTCGACGCTCTGAACTCAATGTTAAGACCGTTTTGTGATCGGAAGTCATTTGGGTAATGCCGAGGTCGATTGATCCAAAATTGTGCTCAATTCATATGTCGCATTCCGAAGTTTGTCATTCGCGCCACACTTGATCGAATCGGTCGCGAAAAGTCTTGTTTGATAGATTTCTCCATTTCTGCGACAACGACGCAGTCTATTTTGTGAAAAGAGCTCGTTTGGATGACGATGAGCCCTCTTGACTCCACTATGCGTGAAACTGTCTATTCAGCTTATTTTCTATTATCGGATGATAATTAAATGATGAAAGAAGTCAATTCTAATCAATTTTGATATTCTAAATGCATTGACGCAATCAATTTTACGATCAGAGGACATCTTGATCGATTTTGATCACAATCGAGATATTTCAACTCCAATTGATTTGACATCGCACGTAATTCTTGCTAAATTCATTATGTATGTGTGATTATACGCATGAGAACCATTTATATGTCAACAAATAATAATAAATTAATTAAATAATTAATTAATAAAGGGTATATTCCTAAGAATATTCCATAAATTAACCTTATCTTTCTTGTTATGTAAATAGGCTGGGGTCGTTCTGGATAAGATTGGAGAAATAGAAAATCGGGAGGAAAAATGGGTGGAAGAAGAAGAAGAGGAAGGAGAAGTAGAAGAGGAAGGAAGAATAAGAAAGGAAGAGGAAGAAGAAGAGAAGAAGAGAAGAAGAGAAGAAGAAATAGAAGATAAGAAATTTGATTCGCTTTTTTTCAGATTAAACTAGACTTGAAGATAAAAATTTTATTTTCACGTCTTCTTCACAAGGTTGATTTTGGTTAGTTAAGCATTGTGACTTATATGAGGAGTCATTTTGAGGTAAAATGTTATTTTAAGATTAAATTTAATTAATTAATTTGAAAATTTAGAATAAAATTTAAAGTGAGAAATATATTTATTTTAGATCATTTACAAAAGAAAGAAATTACAGAGTGATCGATTTGAGAAGGTCAACCACGAGTTAGGTAAGATATGCAATTTTTAGTTTAGGAAGTAAATGTTCAAAAGTTTTTTTGCATGTGCATTAAAGGATAAATTATGTTTATGAGTGAATTGTATTAGAAAATTTTCATATTGTTGGATACCTAGTTACAAGTTACTATTGATGTTTAAACAATTGCACAAATTTTAATAATATGAGCTTATAATAAATTATATTATTACTATATAAATATTTTGCTAATTGGTGATATTGCAAAAAGAATGTATTTGATATATGTAATTTTTTCATTTCTATATATAGTTGGCCTTCATATTTTAAAAATGAAGTAAATGTTTAATTAAATGTTCAATAATAAAAATAAATTGAGCTTAAGAAATATTATGTCATAGGATAATATGTTAACAATGATATGTCTTTTATACCTATCTAGCGGGGGTAACATGGTCCCTGATGTGGAGGCAAAAGGATTCCCAATGTGGTTCAATAGTGATAATATCGTGTTATGTGATGTGGGGTAACATGGCCCGCTATTGAAATTTATAATGCATGTTATGTGATGTGGGTCTAGAGCTCACTATCTTATAATGACTAATAAATCTAGATAACCATACATGATTCTAAAACTTAAGTGAAGCAAAAATAGTATTATGAAAATAAGTAAGCAAATGAATGTTTTTGTGCAAGCAAATTAATATGTGAGCATGTATATCCTTGACTGACATAATGCATTGAGAAAATTTTTAGTTGATATTCTGATACGATATTTTTATGTAGGCAAATAAATATTAAACCTCATGCTACTGAAGTTTAATTTTCAAAGTTATAATATGTGATTATGTCCAGTCATGATTAGCATACATGATGCTTACAATTTTTATTGAATTCTATATTAGGGTTGTTTATCTTGTTGAGCCTTATAGCTCACCAAATTATTATGATTGTTTTTATAGAAAAAGGGAAGAAAACTGAAATATAACAATAGAATCCAATTGCTATCAATCAGTCAAAGAAATTTATTTATACCAATCAAGTCTGGGCAATCCACCTCAACAATTTGAAGATGATCTCATTTGCCTACCTCCATATTGGCTTCCCTATCTTCAACAAACCTCATCACACTCTCAGTCAACTTTCACTGCAAGGCATAACATCGCCACTTATAAATGTTAACTTGCTTAATTATCCATTAGTAACTTTCATGTCCTATTAATAACTTAAACGCTATGTATCACAATGAAATTTAGTAACTCCTTGCGTCAATCTACAAGTATACACTAATGCTCTAATGATAACATCCTGAATATTCTCAGTTGGTATGTTTCATGTTTTCCACCTTACACTCAATCCACAAAAGAAATTACAACTTAGGGCATAATCCAAAATTTCTGATAAACACCATTTCAGCCACCTTTGACTCCTCTTGCTCATGTGTTCTCTTGCATATTTCTCACTGGCTGATCCTCACTAGGGAAAATAGAGGAAAAGGGATTATGCCAATATTATCAATGGATTCAATGCAACTATGAGTTCATTTTGTCACTAAAGAAGTTATGAGGAAAATTGTCCCACTCCTTCTCCAATGTTCTCCTTCTCTCGCTCCCTATTACATTATCTGCTTCAGGGGCAGAGTTGGTTTCGTTGACTGCCTCAAATAAGGTGGTGGGAAGGAGTTAGTTTGGCTGGGCAATGGACTACTTCCCCTAAACGGTCTTTTCATATCTTTTCATATTTTTTCACAATTTATTTCTTAAGTAGCCTATACAAATTACCATTTATTTCCTTTGAAGGCTTCTTCCTTTTATGTATTCTATTTTTATAGAAGTCAATTGATTGCTCATCTTGAAAAAGTGAAATTTCTTTTGAAATGCTACACATATCTATGAATTTCTAATTATTCTTAGCTAGCATCAATATATCACGTAGGTCTTAAGAGATGGATAATGGAATTACTATGAAGGGGAGAATGTGTTTATGTATACACTGTTTTCACACTCTTCTTTTGATTGAGCTTAATTAGTTTTTTTCAATGCTGACAGTTTAGAAATTGAAGGACATGGACAAACTCGTTTGCATCCTGAAATGTCTCTTTTGTCAAGAGAGACTTTATGTGCATTCCCACAGATTGGGACAATTTTAGGACTAACTGTTAGCAAAGACTTTGAAGATATATCTCGGCTAAAAGGTGTTGGTTATTGGGTTAAGTTCTGCAATGTTGTTTTTGAGCTGCAATCAGGTCTATGGAAAGGCTCTCTTACATCTAACGGCTATATTCAAAAGTTGTCTGATCAAGATAGCAATGTACAACGCTGCCAAAGGTGACTATCTTCTTCTAAAAGAAAAGACAGGAGAAAACTGAGCTTCAATTTCTTTTATGGACTAATAGACCTTTGCTTTTAAATCTAGGATATTTAATGATCGTAATTCATCTAAAGTGGATCGCTTACCATTATCAATTTTTCCGTGGCCATCCAATGTAACAGGTATTGAGCCTCTTCCACTTTAAAAAGTCT
The DNA here is from genome assembly GCA_021442155.1 of Cymbidium sinense. Lineage (NCBI taxonomy): Eukaryota > Viridiplantae > Streptophyta > Magnoliopsida > Asparagales > Orchidaceae > Cymbidium > Cymbidium sinense. Next base: position 77,016,056 of record CM038227.1, read on the forward strand.
TTCATTATGTTGTGGGTAGACCATTTTTTCATTGATGACTGATTTATTGCATAAACATTTAGTTTATTTCATCTTCCTGATATTTGAGGGTAAAGAATTTTCCCATTCATGTAATTGTTGTTTTTTTAATCCCCAGCATTTAATAATACTCAGAACCAAATATAGATATGAATTGCAACAAAAGAGTACGGGAAACTTCTTGCAGATTATTCTCTCTCGAAATTCATACAACCACACAAACTTTAACTCAAAGGAAGCACTCCAAGGAAGAAAAACACACCCTACATTGATATGTAGAGGGTCCTTATATAGAGGTAGCTGGACTCCAAGCTGGACTCCAAGGCGACTTCAAAAATTTTAAATTATTGGTTCCACTACTAAATGTAAAGTAGTAGAGAAAAAAATTTTCTCAGTGGAGATAAGCTATTTATTAGTTTTTCCAAATGAACAAAGTAAAGTTGATTGTTGATCATAAAAAGCAGTTTCTCCATTATCTTGAAATTGATTGCTGATAGGATTGGTACTACGAACTGTAAGATTTCTTCATGGCATCTTCTAGATCATAGATAGTAAATATCCCTTATTCTTCAGAAGTCTCCATTGGTCTACTGATCTAGTTCTCCATCTACACTTGAGGATGCTTCAGACAATTTCTTTAGTATCTAAAAAAAATATCAGCTAACTCTTTTTTCAATAATAATTTAATTCGTACTTTAATTTGCTTCATGGATTCATGCAGGAATTTCTGCCTTAGAGAGTCACTTAACGTTTTAATTAAAAAAACTTCTTTCTTCTAAATGGTGCTAGCCTGGATTTTATTTTCATTTATAATTTTTTTAATATGTTTATATTTTTCTTTAATATTGATAACAGACCATCATTTTATGGCAAAATTATGATATAAAGTTTTAGCATTCAATGCATCTAGTCTAGGCTCAAGATTCTAGGACCAAATCCAAGGCATTTGTTCTTGATAGAAGAAAAAGAATTCTGATTTCCCTTCTTTGAGAAATTACTCTTGAGTTTTTTTGATATGTGAAGATAATTGTAGCCATTCTTTGTAGATAGTTGTAAGTGGTGGTGGTAGAATATTTACAGAGGCATCAAATTTATCTCGCCACAAATTAAATAAATTTGGCTCTTTTTTTGTGATTATTTTGAGTATGAGGATGATTAACCAAGAATGTTTATGTTGATTGATTACATAAAACGCTTTAGTCATTGCATCCACATATGTCTAGTAATTGAAATTTATATAATTTTTTTGGCTTGATTGAGGAATATATTCAATAGATTTTTCCTTGAAAGGGGTTAACCCAATTTTTTGTGATGTAGCATTTGATTAATAGAAATTTTGTTGTAGGAAAATGGATTTATTGTTCATTCTAATTATGTTGAATCTCAACACGTTGAAAATTAGTTAGGATCACTTCATAAATATCTTGATTAAAGACAAAAATTTTGGGAAAATAGAGTTCTTCCAATTTCTCTAAAGGATTTGTCAAGGTGAATCCATAGTGTAATCTTCATCATTAACTCCCAATAATGGTCCAATAGCGAGTTTTAGAATTGGATCAGTTTTTAGTGATTATGGGATCATATTATCTAGTATTAACAGAGATTGATTTTGCTAGGAGTAGGATTGGGAGTAGATGTAGATGCTACTCCATAAAGATGAATTGTAAGATTAATCATGTGCGAAATTCCTTGCCTCCTTCCACTCCCCAGTCAAGGAAAACCACCCTCGTGAGATAATTGTCGATGAATCATAGAACTCTTTAGATGGATTAGAGTTCAACGTGGAAGATCCTTGCAAATATTTATGGGTTAAAAAATCTAGAAGAAAATTAGAAGAACCTTTAATATATTCAATATCAAAATTAAAAATTGATAATTGTGCTTTCCAAGTAGTAAAGATTTGCTTAGCTACAAGATTTTTAACATCTTTTTGAATGATGGATTTAGTAGCATTGCAGTCAATACGAAGTAATAAATTTTGATTTAATAAATCATTTTGAAATTTCTTAATAGATTTTACATTGGCTGACATTTTCTTCTTGATAGTAGAATACTTTTCTTGAGTAGAATTCCATTTTATTGATGTAAAACAAACTAATTTTTCATGATGTTTTAGAGGGTTCTATTGTTTGAGGAAGCCACCAAATCCGAGATTAAAGGCATCTATCTCAACTATCTTAAAGTAATTAGGATTAGCTAATTGAATAGTAGGTAGATTTTGAACTCTTTCATTGATTTTTTTAGATAGCCATAGTATGAATGTGGGATCATGGAGGAGGATTTTTCTTTAATCTGTTGATTATAGGTGTTGCATCTAATGCAAGATTTTGGCAAAAATCAAAAATATAGTTTAAAGTTGATAAAAATCAATAAAATTGCATTTTATCTCTAATTATATTTGAAAATTTAATAGCAAATTCAATTACCTCTAAGAATTAGTGTTATACTAGTATTAGCAATATAATGACCAAGAAATCAAATTTCAGTTTGAAATACTTTTATTTTCAGTTCGAAAATTACTAGGCATTTTTTTAATGCTAACCATTTAAAGTACTTTTTTTTATTTTTATTATTATTATTATTTATTTATTTATTTATTTATTTTTTGACCATTTAAAGTACTTAAATGTTTGTTCTATTGATTTTGAAAACAATAAGAACATCATCGATATACATCAGTATGTATTGAGAACATGAGTTAAGTATTTTATTCATAATTTTTTGAAATTTGGATTGGGTGTTCTCTAAACCAAATTACATTCGTTCTATTTATATTGATTAAAGGGAACTATAAGAGCAGTTTTGTAATGATATTTTTCTTCAATTTGGATGTGTTAAGATCAAATTTTGAAAAATTTGTTGCTTTATAAAGTATATTTAGTAAATCATACTTATTTGATAAAGGATATATAATCTATTTAAGAGCTTTATTTAGTAGTTTGTAATTTATAACAAAAGAAGATTTTACTCTTTCTTTTTTAGTAATATTCATTACTTAGAAGACAGTGCAGCTCTACTGAGAGCTTGATTTTTGAATAATCTCTTTTTCTAATAAATCATTATTATTTTTGCATAATTCTAAATATTTTTTATTCATTTGATAAGGTTTGACTTTATTAGGAATGTTTTGCTCATTATAGTGATCTATGTAAGGAAGAGAAACACAATTAGTCTTACAATTCCAAAAACTTATTGGATTAGTGCCATATATTTCTTTGATTAATTCTAATTTGACATTGTTGATCTTTTCTATAATTTTTGGATTTTGTAATTGTTCTTTAACTCTAGTTACTTGAATTTCTTCTTTGAGGTAATTAATTTCTATTATTTTATTCTTAATTTTATTTATAATATTTTTTGTTATCATTAGTGATGAAAATGAAGACTAAAGCTTTATTATATTTTTTGAAATAGATATTTGTTTGATCAATCTTTGTTATTTGTATCAGCCACTTAAGAATGGAGTTCTCAAAATAATATGTTGCATTGAATTTTTAACTAAGAGAAATAGAGTAGAGATATAGACATCCTAACACTACCATTATCGGTCCCAAGTCCGGATGCAAAATGTGGAGGGTTGCGTTAGGTAGTCGACAGCCAGCGTAAAATTTATCGAAATAATCATGACATGAATCCTTTAAATCATTGTGTTATCTTGATCGCTGAAGCGGCATGCGTACTGAAATCTGGAAAATGTCTGAGAACCCAGCGGCTCCCAGTGTGTGTTAAATATAAGGTTCCCATTATGGGTGGATCGAGTTAGTCCATGAAACTGTTAGGATCTTGGAATATAGTACTCTTACGTAAATTAATGGAATTATAGATATTATGGTTCATAGAAAGATAAATATTTTATGTGTTCAACTAAATGGGTTGGTGAAGGTAAAGGAGATTGATAGTTTAGGTTTTAAACTTTGGTATTCGGTAAATGTCGAACTAGAAATGGTGTAGGTGTGATTATAGATAAAGTTTGAAGGATAATGTTATAAGTATTAATAGATGTGGAGATAGAATTATAGCTTTAAAGATTATTGTCTTAAGATTATCAATGTTATAAGTGCCTATAAGTAGGTTTGGAGGTAAAAGAAAAATTTTGGAATGAATTAGAGGATTAATACAAAATATACCTCTTGAAGAAAAAATATTTATTAGATTTTAAATGGACATGTTGGTAGAGTGGTAGAAAATTTTAAAGTATTCATGGTTATGGATTTGGGTAGTAATGAAGAAGGTAAAGATTTTAGATTTTATGATTTTGTGATTCTTATCTTTATTTAAGAAAAGAGATGAACATATTATTACTTATAAAATGGATCTAGAAAACACAGATTGATTATTTTTTGATAAGAAAAATAGATCGCGTTTAGATTGTAAAGATTGTAAGGTCATTCAGTGAAATTTTAAAGCTCGTATTAGTTTTAGATTTTAAGATGAAAGGTAGTAAGAGAAAAATAAATTAAATTATTGTCATTAGATGGGGATACTTAAGAACACAAATAAAAATATTTTAAGAGCAAATTCTACAAGAAATTAGAGTTTGAGATGTTCATAAGGAAGCTAATGTTATGTGGGAAAAATATCAGTGAAATTAGTTCTATAGATGTCTTGGCGAATCAAAAGGAAAAGCTTCTTTTAATAAGAATAGTTGGTGGAGTCGAGTGTGTAAAAGATAAGAAATAAAAGCATTGTTATATAAACTTGGTTTTGATATAAAAAGAATTGGGAAAGATATAAAATGGCTGTAGAGATTCTAAGAAAATATATGATCTGAAAATTTAGCTTTAGTGATTTATACAATAGATTAGATACCAAAGAAGGTGAAAGATGTATGTATAAGTTAGCCAAAAGAAATAGGAGAAGTAAAAGTTTAAGTGAGGGGTATTAAGGATGAAAATAATAAAGTCTTTTCTTAGAAAAGATATTGAAAATAGGTGGATGAGATATTTTAATAAACTTTTCAATGAAGGATCTGAAATCTACAATTGACTTTAGAACCTTAATACCTAAACAAAAATAGAGAATTTCATTTTATCATCTTATTAGTAATCGAAGTTAGTGAAGCTTTAAAGAAAATGAAATGTGATGGGGCGGGATAATATTCCAATAGAAGTGTGGAAATGTTTAGGAGATCAAGGAATTACTTACAAATCTTTTAATATTATTTTAAAGACTAAAAGATGCGGATGAGTGGAGAAAGAGTTTGTTGGTTCCTATATTTAAGAATAAAGGTGATGCACAAGAGTGTGCAAATTATAGAGGAATTAAGTTAATGTGCCATACATTAAAATTATGGGAGAGAGTAATTGAGCATAGGTTACGATGTGATCTGAAGTTTCTCACAATCAGTTTGGTTTCATGCCGTAGATCTACTATGGATGCTATACATTTGTTAAGAGGTTTGATGGAGAAGCATAGAGAAAATAAGAAGGATCTACATATGATATTTATTGATTTAGAAAGCTTATGATAAAGTCTCAAGAGATGTTCTTTGGAGAGTTCTAGAAACGAAAGAAGTTAATATTGGTTATATTCAAGTCATTAAGGATATGTATACTAGAGCATTGTGTCCAACAAGGAGGATTGACAAAATATTTTCCTATTTCAGTTGGATTACATCAAGGATCAACATTAAGGCCTTATCTTTTTTACTTTAGTTATGGATGTTCTTACGAGGCATTTACAAGAAGATGTACCTTGGTGTATGCTTTTTTGCTGATGACATTCTTCTTGTTGATAAGACTAGAGAGGGAGTCCAATAGAAACTTGAATTATGGAGGTCAACTTTAGAGTCTAAAGGTTTTCGTTTAAGTTGATCTAAAAATATATGGAGTGTAATTTTAGTTGTAGAAGTTTTAGTGATAGTGTTGTGATTTTAGGTGATCAAGTCATTAATAAGAGTGAGCGATTATATTTAGATTGTTCAAAATGATGGTGAAATAGATGGAGATGTTATTAGTAGAATTCAAGTTGGATTGTTGAAGTGGAGGAATGCATGCTATTATGTGATAGAAAAGTTCCAAACTTAAGGGAAAAATTTTATAAGATGGTGGTAAGACTAATGACTTATGGTGCATAATGTTGGCCAATAAAGAGAAACATAAGACTAAGTTAAGTGTTACGAGATGAGGATGCTCGGATGAGTGGCTTTACCCTTAGATAGAATGCAAAATGAGTATGTTCGGGAAAAAGTTGGAGTAGCTCAGGTGGTAGATAAGATTAGGGAGAGTGCATGGTTTGGCCACATAAAGCGTCGGCCGTCCAGATGAGATTAGAGAGTAGATGCATTAGATTTGCTTATGTTAAGAAAGGTAGGTAGACCTAAAAGACTTGGTTAAGATGTATAAAAATGATCTTAGTATACTTGAATTAAATGAGAATTTGACACATAATAGGACACAATGGAGACGAAGGATTCATGTAGCCGACCCCGCCTAGTGGGATTAAGGCTTGTTGTTGTTATTTAATTTTATTTATAATATTTTTTGTTATCATTAGTGATGAAAATGAAGACTAAAGCTTTATTATATTTTTTGAAATAGATATTTGTTTGATCAATCTTTGTTATTTGCATCAGCCACTTAAGAATGGAGTTCTCAAAATAATATGTTGCATTAAATTTTTAACTAAGAGAAATAGAGTAGAGATATAGACATCCTAATATATAGCTGCTCAAGATAATTTATAATTTATTTGCATTAGGTTTCACTTATAAAAGTTAATTTTTGTGTAGTTTTTCAAAATACCTCATTGGAATAAGATCTAGTTGAATGCAATTTATATCTGCACTACTATCCATTACGGTGGTTAAATTTGGTTAAATGAATTCTTTATTTCTTATTAGTTTTATATAAACAAATTATTTATACATTATTGTCTTCTGAAGTGAATTTAGAAAGTCTTCATTTTGTAACTGAGATGCATTTTTATCTTGATCGATAATTTATAAATTAGTTATTCTTTGTTCTATTAATTCTTGTCTTTGGGGTTCAATAAGACATTTTTTCCTCCGACCTTTTAAACATCCTATGAATCCACAAGTAATCATTTTAGCTATTTTTGGGGGAGAATTGTTTTTTAACCTTGCCATAGCAGCATAGATTAACATTCTGTACAATATCTTTATTTGTTTTTTTGAATCACAATCAATATTCCACTCATAAACATTAGATGCAAAATAGTGATTTTGCATTTCTTTTACTTCATGTAAAAATCAGCTGGAGTGGGTCTATGATAATAGTATCTTCCCGACTGATTTGCTTTGTAATTTATTTTGTTTTTTACTAGCTTTATACTTAATTCTTGAAATTGTGATTAGACTTCCCCTATATCTTTCTCAGATTCATTTTCGTATTGGTTTTCAACACTTGATTGGCTATTGTCTAAATAGTGATTTTTGTTCCATATATTTCGATGACTAAGTTTTTTAGGTCGTGTTAAAATGAAGGAATAGGCTGGAAATTAGGGTGAGTTAATTCAGTGTTAGTCTGACTCGATAATTCTACTTTTGGTTTAGTAGTGATTATTAATTTATTAATTTTATGCTCAACTTTTGTAAGATGATCAATAAGAATTTGAAGGGTACTATTTATAAATTTTAGTTAAGTTATCATGCAGATTCTCTAAATGTGAAACTGTCCATATTAATTTTACCAAAAGTAGATAATTCATATTTATCATCTCTTTCAAATATTATAGCTATTGATGGAGGGTAAACTGATTCAAAGGTTTGGCCCTTAGTGGTTTTCCAAGTTCGAACTATCATTGAAATTGCTATTTTACTATAATTATTTGTAAATGATGTAGTACTTAAAAAACTATTTCTTATATCCATGTCTTGAAAACAGAGTTATGAAATTTCTCTCATATCTGTTTCTTTAGTAATTTTTCAATACCATGATTTGAAAGAGTCATATTTAGGCTGTTGATATTCTTGAATAACAAGAGCTCTTAATTTTGCTGCTGGCCTGGACCTCATCTAAAACTAAAATTCATGTCTGATTGAGTTGGAGATAGACTAGTACTATTTCTTGATTGAGGATGTACAACTCGATTTTAACTCATTTGTAAGTTAACTAGTTCTCAGTGGAAATTGGTTCTTCATTTGATGAAATATTTTTTATGACCAATGAGGTGGATGGAATCAACAGCTTAGGAATCATGATTTCTACATCTCCTTTTGAAGATTGAATGATTTGATCGATTTCTTGGTTTACTATGATTTTAAGTATAACAACTCCCATAATTGTGCAACTATAATGAAAAGAAATTTCATTCTACTTAATTACTCGATTCATACCTATGTGAGAGGCTAATAGATTTGTTTTCAATAAGGGTGATTACTAAAATTTCCATTAATGATTGTGCCCAATTAAGATATCTTCTATCTCTATGGCAAGCTAAGATAGATGTATTAAGACTTCTTAAAGTAAGAGGCTTAAATGCAATTTGTATTAGTCTAATATGAATATATTTAAATTTTTGTATGTAATGGTGCAAGTACTCTTTTGGATAATAAAGCAATAGCTTTTCATTGTTACCAATTGCGACAGATTATTCTAAAGTTTTAATAGCTGTCTTTTTCTTGAAATTTAAAGTTTCTATTTGATAAATTATTGATTTTTCTACTTAAGGAATGGACCATCATTAAGTTCCTCTTCATTCATAGGATACTCAACTACTTTCAAATTTTTTAAATTCATTGGTTTAATTGAATATTTATTATCCTTAATAAACAGCTTGATGAAAAGGACAATAAATTCTTCTAACATTTTATTAAATAAAACTATGCCAAAGTATAAACTATTCTAGGAAGGTCTTACGTCCCAAACCTATCTCAAAAAACAGGTCTTAATTCTTCATAGAACCCATTTATAACTACAACTGGACGTAAATTTTTATATAATAAAATAATTTTCTAAATTAAGATAATATTAGTCAAAGCGAGAATCAAAATTCTTCTACAAGCTTGACTTTTCATTGTACTGAAGATATAAAATACTCTTAAACTTCAAATCTAAAGATTATCCCATTATAAAATTCATTGTTAAAAGACTTGTGCTAACATGGCTTTCATACCGGAAACAATATTTAATAATACTTATAAATGAAAATAGAAATGAATTGCAGCAAAAGAGTATAACAAACTTCTTATAGTTTATTCTCTCTCGAAATTCATACAAACATACACACTCTGACTCGGAGGAAGCACTCCAAGGAAGAAAAACTACACACTATAATGATAAGTAGAGGTTCCTTATATAGAGGGATTCAGACACCGAAGCGTACCCCAGATGACTTTAAAAACTTTATGTTGTTAGTTTCACTACCAAAAGTAAAATATTGGAGAATAAAGCTATTAACTTTTCCAAAAGAAAAAGTAAAGTTGATTGTTGGTTATAAAAAGCAGATTCTCACTTATCTTGAAATTGATTGCTAATAGGATTGGTAGTACGAACAAGATTTCTTCAGAGGAGTCTTTTAGATCATAGATAATAAATGTCTTCTTCTTCATTATTCTTCATTAGTTTACTGATCTAGTTCTCCATTCCACTTGAGGATGCTTGAGACAAATTGTCATCAATATCTGAAAAAATATCAGCTCACTCTTTTTCCAAGAATAATTCAATTTGTGCTTTAAATTGATTCTTTGAATCATGTGAGAATTTCTACCTTAGAGAGTCACTTAATTTTTTAATAAAAAAAATCTTTTCCTTTTGAATGGTGTTAGCTTAGATTTTTTTTCATTTATTATTTTCTTACTATGTTATCAGACAACCATTTTATAGCAAAATTACGGTATAAAGTCTTAACATTCAATGCATCTAGTCCATGCTTAAGATTCTAGGGCTAAATCCAAGGGATTTGTTCTTGATAGAAGAAAAAGAATTCTGATTGCCCCTCTGAGAAATTCCTTTGAGATTTTTTGGATATCTAGAGATGATTGTAGCCATTCTTCATAGATTTAAGTGGTGGTAGTAGAATATTTACAAAGGCATCAAATTTATCTCACCAGAGATAAAACTAGTTTGGTACTCTTTCATGATTATTTCGATCATGAGGGTCATTAACCAAGAATGTTTATGACAAAAATTGATTACATAGAGTGCCTTAGTTATTGCTTTCACATATGTCCAGTAATTGTAATTTATAATTCTCTTTTGGCCTGATTGAGGATTATATTCAATAGATTTAACCTGAACATGGGTTAAACCTCATTCTTTGTGATGCAGGATTTGATTAATAGTAATTTTATTGTAGGCAATGGATTAATTGAATTCATTATAATTATGTTGAATCTAAACACATTGTCAATTTAATAATAGCAAACATCAGCCTTATAGGAAATATGATTTTTAATTTAACAATTGAATATCTCACTTCAGTAATTGGATCAGCTAAACAATGATTTCATTGTCTCCTTGAATAAATGACCTAACATTATAATTCCTTTTTTTTAATTTATGATATTTAAAATAAACATAATATAACACATAATTTCAATTGGATCATTTACTTGAAATTGACTTTTCATTAAGTTCTTCCTCACTCAAACTTTCTTCTCTTTTTTTGTTTACTTTTTTATTTACTTCCACTGACCTGCTCTCAAAATCTTCCAACTTGGCTCCAATTGCTGATTAAAGGATAAAAATACCATTAAATTTACTAATATTTGCATTATTCACATATAATATATGTAATTTTAATGCTTACCTAGTCGAACCTCTATTTTTTTTTCTCTGAAATTAGTTTTCCAACCATCTCGTTCCATTTAGCTTCTCACGATTTAATTAAAACAATAGTTGAATAATTTAATTATTTAATACTAATTATACATATATCTTTCATTATTTTTACTACAAGAAGCTTTTCTTTTTAATCTTTCAAACATAATTTTTGCAATTTATTTAATCTCACTTGTTACTTTTTCCTAGATAATATTAGTTTTCTTATGAACATCCTAAATTCTAAGATCTTATAGCTTACTCTTAAAATATTTTTATTAGTATTCTTTAAGTATCCTCATCTAATCTTAGGATAATATTTTGATTTACTTTTTTATCTTTCAACTATTCAACGTAAAATTCAAAACTAATAGTTGATACTAGGTACTTAAACTTTTACTCAGAATGATTCTACAATTTTTACAATCTAATTGATCTATTTTTCTCACCAAAAAATATTTAATCGTTATTTTACTAGGTCTGTTCTTATAAGTGATAATATGTTTTTCTCTTTTCTTAAATAAAATTATTAGAATTTTTATTATTTGGACACCAGACATTATATGATACGTCATTATATGATAATTATATTATCTTGAAACATAAACATATTTCCCTATAATGGATTCGATTATTTAATAAGAACTCTTAAGGTTGATGAGTCTTTGATATACTAGAGATTTTTTTCCCGAACTATATGGAGAAGTAGAACATGGTTTATTTTATTATAGGGTTTGCAATTCCCTATAAGGTTAAGCCCTTATAGTTAATTATATTTTAGGAATTTAAGATCTCTTCCTAATAATACTCTCGATTAAAGAAATAGATTTTTATTTCTATAGATTGCAAAGCTTATTTTAAAAGGATGATAATTTAGAAATTCAAGAGGGAATGCTTTCAAAGGGGGAAGAGTTCTTTTGGAGATCAATTGAGATTATGTAGGAAATGTCTATAGATATTGAATGCCTAGTAGGCATTTCAACTAACCTACCATTGTGCTTTATAATTTTGAGATTATATTTAATAGAGCTTGAATTGTCATTTTATTAAAAATCTAGGGCATAGATTCTAACAGTACAAGACTACAGAAATACCTAGGGTTGAAGACTTATTCCTAAAAGGATGTTTCAGAACCTAAGTCTATAGGTTCTCCTGACACAAATCAGAGGCTCGACCTATTTCATTTTTTGAGAAATATTGTCTCTTGCTCTTACTTGAGAAAACGAACCTATCCCTGACTCTTCTAGACTTATCATCCGCTTGGAAGGGCTGCCAGTTAACACCACCTAAGCAATTTTTAAATCCATGAATTCAGTTTTCATGTTATACAAGATGGTTGAGTTGTATTTAGGAATGAATCTATAAACTTAAACTTACTCTTTAATCTTAAGATCATGTTAGGTTTGATATGGACCTAACTAATGCAACAAATTTTATTTACTATATTTTGACTCACAATTCATATAAGGCTATCAGTATGCAATTTTATGCCTACAATGATATGCAGTTAGAAGTAGTTATTGGTCAAATCAGATGAGAATACATACTTTTCCAAGAAGAGTGGTCATTCTCAAAGGTCAATTGCCCCCTTATGTGCAATGGGTGAAGTGCCTAATTCAAGGAGAGCGAATAATATGCTATCATATTTTGCAAAAAGTTAATTATTTCTAGTTGCCTTTAAGTTGTGTTTAGAGCTTTAATTAATATGAGGTCATTAGTTTGTTTATTTTTGTGTTTAATTTGTTTAGATTTATATATATTGAGATTTAGATATTTTTTGACTCACAATTCATTTAAGACCATAGGTATGCAATTTTATGCTTACAATGATATGCAGTTAGAAGTGGTTATGGGCTAAATCAGATGAGAAGGCACATTTCTCCAAAAAGGGTGGTCATCCTCAAAGGTTGGATGCCCTCTTATGTGCAATAGTTGAAGTGCCTAATTCAATGAGAACGAATAATATGCTATCATATTTTGCAAAAAGCTAATTATTTTTAGTTGCTTTTAAGTTGTCCCTAGGGCTTTAATTATTGTGAGGTCTATGAATTTGTTTATTTTTGTGTTCAAGTTATTTAGATTTAGATTAGATAGAAAATTTAGTTTTTTTAGGAGTTTAACGTTCTAAGCATTTCATCACAGGAATACAATCACAGAAAGAAACCCAAAAAAATAGGTTGTTTCTAATTCGTACCCAAAATAAATCAAATCATTTTAATTAAAACAGGCCAATGCCGTATGCGTACCTCAAGAAAAGAAAATGGACAATTGTATGTTATACTTCGCTTAGAACTATAAGTTTAATCTACGAGGGTCTTCTTCCAGGACCGTCACCTTCTTTAGAGACCTCTATGGGCTTCATAGGGGACCACTAAGACCATGTATTAGTAGGATCAGCTCTTGTTATCCTAGACCCTATAGATTCTAATTTAATTCTAGGCTCAAATTACATTTAAAATTCTAAAAATAAATTTCTAAACCCTGTAAAACAAATATTAGGAAATACAAATAACACTCCAACAGTTATATTTACAAACATACGGGCTTAATATTAGTTGCTTGCCAAGCCCACCTGTCCTATTGGGCTATGTTTAGGAACTTAAGCATATTTGCAATCAAACAACATTTATATATATATTTATTACAACAGTCACCTTTAGCACAGCCCGTTGCAGAAAACATAATTAGGCTAAAAAGAACGTCTTACCATGTAGATTAGTGGATAAACAATCCTAGCCATCCAGTTAAAAACAATACCAAAATAAGAAAAATATTTCACATCACATTACAGAATATCACAAAACATTGACCTAACTTAAGTTTAAGGTTGATGACCTAATAATCTAGTGTGTGAAGAAAAATAGGCTTGTGTGGTATGACTTTACTAGGCATTTTAGATTCAAGTTTTGATTTGATTTTCAAAGTTTGGTTTAATTTGATTTAAGGTTTTCACTTTTCATAACTTCACTTCATAGGTATGTGTTATTGTTAAGCCAAAAGTTCGAGGTATCAAGACATTCTTCGGACCAGTAGTCCTGCGTTCTCGAGTGTCCAGACTATATACCATATGTTTGCTAATTATGAAAATTTTATTTTCATTTCTTTAATTTCTTTTATTCTTAAAATTTGTTCAATTTCCTATTGGGTGGTTTCAATTTAAGTGGTTTAATTGATTTATGATTTTATTTCTATTTTTAATTCCATTTTATGTTAAAGTGAAATTTAAAATTTCAAGAATGATGAATAAAATAAATTTCACTTTAGGTGGAACCCATTCTATTCGACATTCTAAATCCTAATAAAATGAGATTTTCATCCTAAGATCAGGGGCGGAACTTGTATTTTTTTTCAGGGTGGTCAATTTAATTATTAATATTTAATAATAAAAATATTTTAATCATTTATTAAGATTTGAAAATAATATTAAATTTACTATAATTTTATAATATAACTATTTAAAATGTTAGTTATAACTCATATTTTTATATGAGAATTATGATAATTTTATTTCATTCAATAAAATATAAAATATATATATATATATATATATATATATATATATATATATATATATATATATATATATATATATATATATATATATATATATATATATATATTAAAAATAATATAAATAGATAAATAAATAATATCTCACAAATAATCCCTTACAAAACAAGTTGTTTATTAATCATTAAGCAAAAATTATGCAAATAGATTTTCATGTTTTTGTTGAAAATATTAAAAAATGAAAGATAAATGAAATATTGATCAATAACAGTAGAAAATATGGACTTAAATTTATCTATTTTAACTCCATAGTTTAGGCATTAGTTTATGAGTTGTAATAACACTTTAAGTGGTGCCAAGAAGTAAGAGAGGGATTACGATGCATCGATATAGAATGTGTAGCTAAGATAGAGAGAGAGGTAGTCATGAATTTTGAAGAGGAGAGAGATCGAGAGATGATGTGCGAAAGTGGGATGTGTGGTGTGTAGGTGTAGGTTTAGAGAAGAAATAGCTTATTTTTACTTTTTTAATATAAAATTACTAAATTACTAAATTTTTTTAAGGGGTGGTTTACATACATTAACACTTAAAACACAACCATATTTAACACGCAAATTTTAAAATTAACAAAAATAACACTTAAACATCTAAATATAAACAAAAATAACACCTAACCAATTAAATTCCATAACGACATCATAAACAGTTGCTGATAGGCCTTGCTAGCACATTTTAAGGCCGATGCACTCCTAGTTCGCGGATCTATGTCACTACCGTTCCCTCTATTTCTCCCCCATTCTATTCCGCTCTTGATGAGAAAGTGAACCGAGATGTTGCGAAGGTAATGCTCGTCTTTACTCCCATACCCCTACGCAAGCTTCAGTTTTAAAGTTGCGTTTTTTGCTTTTGGCAGAGGAAAAGTAGAGGGCTTAAAATTTTGTATGATTTAAGTTATCATTTTTGTTGTTTGGCAGGTGAAATGGGATTCAAAATTCTGCATATTTAAAGTTGCTATTTTGTTGTTTGGCGTGATAGAGGAAAAAGTAGAGCTAAAATTTTGGAGGATTTAAAGTTGTCATTTTTGCTATATGACAAGCGAAGAGGAGAAATAGGATTTAAAATTCTATAGGATTTAAAGTTGCCATTCTTGCTGTTTGGTAGGCCATGCGAGGTCGGGGAGGCAAGCGCCAAATTTCCATTTCCACGGTTGCGGGAAAATCGGGGAGTGCGACAAGCTCATCAGTGTGATGGATTTGCCAAAGAGAGGACCAAAATCTGATATAACAAGGTGCTATTTTTGTAAATTTTAAAGTTTGGAGCCTCATATTCTAAGTATTATGCATGTAAAACCACCATTCTTTAAATAATTATAAATAAAATTTCAAGGTGGGCAATTGCCCACCCTGAGGACAACGTGGATCTGTCTCTGCCTAAGATGAAGATTTATTCTAAGAGTCAAATTAAGATCTTAAGTATCTTAATTAACCTCATTTGAATTCATTTGAGTGATTCATTTTAAGTTGAGTTTGATTTATGCTTTAGCTTTTTCTCTTAAAATTAAAGTTTTATGAGGTTTGATTTATGATCTTTAATTAAAATTCAAAATGCTCCTTCAAATCTTAATTTAGTGTCCATATTACCATTATTTAATTTGATTTTGGTTTTCATTTTTAAATTTGATTTAATTCATTTTTATCTGATGTTACTTAATCATTTTTATAACTTATTTGATTTTAGGTTTCTTTTGATTTAATTAAATGTTCATTTGATCTTATTTGTATTAATTATTTGTTTATTTGATTTGGATCGATCTCATTTATTTTTTTTTCATAAATGCTTATGTTTATATTTATTAATGCTTATTAGCTTGAATATCTTAATTCAAACTTGATTTTGATTTTATCATTTGAATGATCTATTATATTTCAATTTCATGATTTATTCATTTATATATTCTTAATTTATCATTTATCTTTACTTGATTTTTAATTAATTTCATTTATACATTTTATTAATATTGGGGCTGTTTGGTTGGCTAAAAAAGGAATGCAGTGCAAAAGGAATACAGTATAAAAGGATTATTTTATAGTTGTTTGGTTGAGAGTTTTACGAATTCATGACTTTGCTTTTTTCTGTTTGGTAAAAAAATGTAATATAAAGTATTTTGAAGGTTTTGACTCCGGTGGCGATGTAACGGCGGCATGTGATGGATGTGTATGGCGGCGCCGAGCGCAATATCATACATATTGTATTTGGAATTCTTCCGCTGGCATTCAAATACTGATGACTTATGTAATGTATTTGGAATACATTACATTACCTTGAAAATTTATTTTATTTCCAGCCAAACACCAAAAAAGTTAAAATCCTTACATTTACTTTACTCTGTATTCCAAATTCTTCCAACCAAATAGCCCCATTATGTTGGTGAATTTGAATAAGTTAATTTAATTAATTTCAAGTGATGATTTCATTCATTTATTTCATTAATGTTTATGTATATGAATTTTAGATAAGTAAATTCATTTAGTTTCAATCAATTTTTGGGAAGTCTTGATTTTATCAATTAAGAAATTCATTATCTTATGTTTTATAATTTCTTATTCAAATTAAGCTTAATGTAACATTATGTGTTAAAGTTTCATAACTTAGTTTAATTTATTAAGATAGAATTTTGTTTAATAATCTTAACCTAGGAAGCCTATGGAATGAACTACTTTAGGGCTTCGTCATTTCAAGTTATTAAGGTTTAGGTTTATTTGATTAATTTGATTAATTCAATTAGTTATTTCATTTTTATTTACATGCAGAATTATGATATTTATTAACTCAAATGAATTCAAAGGGTTTAATTAATTCCATATTTAAGTATGAAATTCAGAGATTAATTAATTTTGCATTTCAATTGATTCATTGTGAATTTAATAAATTATTAACCTAAGATTTGATTAGATTTTTATATTCTTTAATTATTTTATTAAATCCTAAGTGTATGATTAATCAAATTCCATGATTACAATGGTTGGAAAAATTTTCTTAAGTGTTCTTAATTTGATAATAATGTTTTAAATTGATTTTATGAATTTTTATAATTTTTTGATTTATGATTTCAATTATATTGACCTTGATCTTTGAAATTCAACAACTTCAAATCCAAAGGTCATTTGACCTTGAAATTTTAATGGTAAGTGGGGTTTTAAGTTCCCTAAAGTTTCATCTTAATTAGATGTATAATTTAGGACTAATTAGGATTTTAATTATTTCAATAAAACTTAAATTAAGACTAAATTAAAAGGAATTAATTAGAGGCTTTAATTTTCTTAAGTTCTTCTTTGAAAGATGCATCTATAGAGGGTTTATTTAGAGACATGCCTACCAATCTCCAAGTCAAATTAGAGAGAACTTTCAATAAATTTATTTGTAGTAGAAAGGGAACTTTTATACATTGGACTAGTTCGAAGAAGTTTTGCGAGCCTAAGGATGAGGGTGGTTTAGGGTTCAAAATTATTGCTGATTCTATACTTGTGAATAAGATAAAACAATGGATGAGATTCAGGAGCAACAACTCCCTTTCATCTTTTTATTCATAGAGTAAATACTGTCATAATGCCCATCCTACTCAGGTCTCTTATCATAAAGGTGATTCTACAAATTGGAAAGTTATGTTAAATCATAGATCTGAAGCTGAGAAGCTTATTTTCTGGAATTTGGTGAGGGTAGAATTAACTTTGGTTTTGACAACTGGAACATTGATGACACATTATAGGACTTCTCTTTCAACCTCATTCCAAACTAGCTCCTTGTCATGGATTTTTGGCTGCATAACAAATGGAATACTGAAAGACTCAAACAATATCTCCCACCACACATTATCCATGAGATAAGACGAATCCTATTATTTCTGATAAGAAAGATGAGCTTGCACTAAAATGTGATCACAAAAACTGCTCCACTACCAAAGCCATCTACTGTAACCTCATAATTGTAAGTCATCCTTGGGGCTAAATGATATGGAATATAATACTAAAACCATCAATGTCATTTTTCAGTTGGAGGTTTTTTCATAATCTACTACCGATTGAGGACCTCCTCAAACTTATTCAATTCAAGATTGTCTTCTTATTTGGAGTCCCTTTCAATAGCAACAGATGAACTTTCAAATTAAGGCTTTATTACCTTTGATAGTTTACTGGTTCATATGGATGGTCAGAAATAACTGTAAATATGAGGGGAAACATATTCAATCCAAGAATATCCTTCTTCTAGTCTAAAGTTACCTCCACAAAGCTCATGGTGCTGGCCGTATCAAGGATTCTTGGTACAAAGGTATGCCCAATCTATGAAGCTACCTTAGTCTCCCTTGTCACGCCCCGGAGCGCGGAATCTTAAGGAGGGGCCTGACGGATAAAAGAAAACTTTACTTAAACAAATCCAATAGAATTTATAAACTACACTGCTTGATATTTGATTAAATAAAAACCACCAATTAACAAATTTGTTCATATATATAAAATATCCACTAACATAAATCATAAATGTATGGCAAATTAACATAATACCTATCTCTTGAAGTTCTTTTCTGAGATAAAATCCTCTCTCATCCATAGTTAGGAAGGTTACCTGAAAAATATAAATAACTTGCAATTGAATAAAATTTTTTAGTGGATAAATTATGCTTTTACACTATAGTAAAATAAGAAAACATAATTAATATGCATGATAGGTTTTACTATAAATATAAATATAAACTTTAAGTAATATGCGATTCAACAAACCAATATATGAGAGGTAGATGAAAATGAACATTTCTTAGAAACTTTATTTTATAATTTATCAACCATTTCAAGAGTCACCGTCTAAAAACTTTTTTCAAAAGAAAATCTTTACTAAAACTAATCCAAAGGACAAGTAACCATTTTCATTTGCTTTTTTTTTATGCAAGATGCATTCATCTAGTATCAAAGAGGTGAACTCACTTTCGGCATACACATTCATAACATTCAATTTATAAAGTTATCGATATTAGTTAATAGTAAATTAGTTAATTACGATGGCGTAAGTAATAATATGATCTAAAGATTTGACATTCATTTAATAGAGAAAAGAAAAAATCAATCACAATTTGTAGTATAGAGATAATTCATAATCATGTATAAATGTATTTCATCACATGAAAATAATTAAGCTTTTATTATAAATGTAAGAATATAATTACCTACTTTAGTGTGAAGCTTCCTTCCCTTTAACACTTCTTTCCTTAATTAAAGTTCTTATAATTAGAAATATTAACTTTATTATCTTTATATTTATCATTATATATTATTGAACATGTATCTCTCTCTTATTATAAATTTATAATCTTACTAATTCATTAGAGATATTAAAATTTTCAATTAATTTCTCATTCTTATTTAGATAATCTATTTATCTAAAATATCTTAATTTACTTAATTATTTATCAATCATCAAATCTACTTTATTCATTATTAAATTAAATTTATGAATCTACTATTATGTATATAACATAATCTTTTGTAAGAAGCTCTATCTATTTTTCTCTTAATTTTTCAATTAATTATTTAAATTAATTTATTTTTCTCACTAATCTAACATAAATTCCAAATTTTAATTAGAGGTTGTGAAAATTAGCATTAATTATGTATAATTTTGCTATTTTAAGTCTATATCATTGTCTTTTCTTAACTTTAAGATAATTTTTTACATAGAAAATCGAACATATAATTTCAATAAGTAAATTTCATCACCTCTTGCTTCTTCCTTTAGTAAAATAAAATTACATTTAAAATATATTAAAATTATAAATTTATAAGATAAATCAAATAAATATTCTCAATTTAAATTGATAATATATATATATATATATATATATATATATATATACATATATATATATATATATATACATATATATATATATATATATATATATATATATATATATACATATATATATACATATATATATATATTACTCCTTCTTCTTTCCTTTAATAAGTTTGCGCTTTTGAGTCTCTCGTGCATCCTCCTTGCCTCTCCTCTCCTCTCTCGGTTGTCTGCGTGTGGAGGGTCTTTGGCGATAGTGAATCCGCCTCACTCGGCTAGGGCACGCATGCATGAGGTTTCCCATCCTCTTTCTCCCTCTCTCCCTTTCTCGCGTATTTTGGGAGTTCGGTTTCGGTAAATCGAAACCGAGCGCCCCTCCCTTCTGATTTATTTCACGAGCGGCCAACCATCACTGCGGTTGGAAATGAATTTCTTTTTTTTATTTGATTTTCTAGTTATTACAATCTCTCCCTCTTAATAAAATTTCTTTCTCGAAATTTAATGACAACAATAGAAATAAACATATCTTTGATCAAACAGATGAGGGTAAATTCCTCGCATTTCCGATTCCTTCTCTTACGTAGCTGCTCGTTCTGATCCATGTTTCCATAGTACACGGGCAAATGTAATTTCTCTATTAATGAGATTCTTAACTTCTATAATCTTTATAGCTCCTCCACAAATGTGAGATCGGTCACATATCATAGGATCGTGATAATTTTGTTGGCCATCGAATAATTTTTTGTAAGAGAAATATGAAACACATTGTGTACTCTCTACATATTAGAAGGCAAAGCTAGTCTATAAGTCACTTTCCTAATTCTATCCAAAATTTAATATGGACCAATATAATGTGGGCTCAACTTTTCAATCTTGCCAAAATGTTTAATACCTTCATAAGATTGACTTTAAGAAATACAAACTATCATACTTCAAACTCTATTGGCCGATGTTTGGCATTATAATATTTACTCTATCTATCTTGAATAGCTTTTAATCTATCACGAATTAATCAAATTTTTTTATTGGCTTCATCTACTTCATCAACACCAATGATTTTTCTTTTAGTTTTTCTAAGCGGTGTCCTTCCTTGCACAATCTTGAGCCATACCAATACTTGCTTGGAAGTTGTTATTGTAGACAAACTCAATCAAAGGAAACTGAATTTTTCAATTTCCTCCAAAATCAAGTGTGCAAAGTCTAAATAGATCTTCAAGTGTTTGAATTATTTTTTCTGACTGGCCATCAGTTTAAGGGTGAAATGCAGTATTGAAAATAAGCTTGGACCTAAAGCTTCTTAGATTTTCCTCCATAATCTGGATGTGAATCGACCATCCTGATCGGACACTATAGATTTTGGCACACCATATAACTTCACAATTTTATCAACATACTTCCCTGCTAACTTTTCAACAGCATCAGATTGTTTGATAGGTATAAAATGTGCAGATTTAGTAATCTATCAATAATCATCCAAATAGCATCACAAACTCTTCTAGATCTAGGTAAGTCAACCACAAAATCTATGGCAATATCATCCCATTTCCATTCAAGTATTGACAAGGGTTGTAACAGTCCATTTGGTTTCTAATGTTCAGCCTTAACCATCTGACATGATGGATACTTGTAGACAAATTCAGCTACGCTTTTTTTCATCCCTGGACACCAAAATATTTTCTGAAGATCTTAATATATTTTGCTACTGCCTGGGTGAATTGTATAATGAGAGTGATGTGCTTCATGTAAGATATCTCTCCTTAAGTTTCCAATATCTGGAATGTAAACTCTACCCTGATACTTCGATAATCCCTCCTCATCAATTTCAAAATCTTTTGTATGGTTTACTTTTATCAAATTTAAAATTTTCTGAAATTCATTATCTTGAGGTAAAGTATCTTGTATCCTATCCTTCAAATTTAATTGTATAATCATTTGATTCAACAATAAGACATTATCATCTATGGATTTAATAATTAAAATTTTTATTTTTTTTAAATCTTGAATCAACTACTCCTGTTGAGAGATCAACAAATTTGCACTACCAAATATTTTTTTGCTTAAAGCATCAACAACTACATTTGCCTTTCCCGGATGATATTGAATATTCAAATCATAATCCTTAATGAGTTCCAACTATCTCCTTTGCCTTAAATTGAACTCTTCTTGAGTAAAGATGTATTTTAAGCTTTGATGATCAGTGAAAACTTCACACCTTACGCCATATAAATAATGTCTCCAAATTTTCAATGCATCACTGTTGCTAACTCTAGGTTATGAGTTGGATAATTCTTTTCATGATTTTTCAATTGTTTTGAAGCATAAGCAACTATTCTTCCATTTTGCATAAGTACATAACCCAAATCTCTTAATGAAGCATCACTATAAATCTAAAATCCTTCTATCCCTAATGGAGTAGTTAATATTGGTGCAGTCATTAAACAATTCTTTAATTTTTGAAAAGCTCTTTACACTGATCTGACCATTCAAACTTGACTGCCTTTTGAGTTAACCTAGATAATGGCATAACAATCTATGAAAATCCTTCAATAAATCTTTTGTATTATCCTGCCAAATCTAAGAAACTTTTGACTTCTGTGACAGTGGTAGGTTTGGGTCATTCAATTATGATTCTGACTTTATTCTGATTCATTGAAACATCTTCACTACTAATCATATGTATCAAAAATATGATGTTATTTAGCCAAAATTCACACTTTAAATTTTTTTCATATAATTCATTTCCTTTCAGAGTTTGTAAAATAATGTGATGATGATTTGTATGAGCTGCTTTATCTCTATAATATATGAGAATATTATCTATGAATACAATCACAAATGAATCCAAAAATAGTTTAAAAATTCTATTCATGAGATCCGTAAATACAGCTGGAGCATTAGTTAAGCTAAAATGTATCACCACAAATTCATAATGCTCGTATATTTATGCTTGCGTCGATTGTTATATCTTCTTTTTTGATCTACGATGATAACGATCTTAAATCAATTTTTTGAAAAATCAAGCTCCTTGTTGATGAAAAGATTATCAATCTTTGGAGGATACTTATTCTTGATGTGAGTTTATTAAGCTCTATAATCATGCATATCTTATGCTCACATCTTTCTTCTTTTCAAATAATACAGCTCCCGAGGGGATGTCTTGGCGATAAATCCCTTCCAATAATTCTTGCGATTCTTCAACTCTTGTAATCCCCTTGATTCACATGTATTACTTTTCTTCTGAGGTTTTCGCTTTGAATTAAATCAATAGAGAAATCTATCTCTCCGACTGGAGGTAAATTTGGTAAATCATCCAGAAAAATTTCTAGATACTCCTTCACTACTGGTATATCTTCTTAATTCTTTACCTCTTTAATAATATCAGTGACTAGAGCAAGAAAACCTTTATAATCTTTTGCTAGCATCTTTTAGATTTTTAAGCAAGACACCATCATAGATAATACTCTTTTATGTCCCACAAATTTGAATTCTTCTTTTCCAGGAATATTGAATTTGACTATCTTTTTACAATAATCTATAGTAGCATAATATTTAGATAGCCAATCCGTTCCTAAAATCACATCAAATTCATGTGGCGATAGGGCTATTAAATCTGCATCTAAATTTCTTTCACAAATATTCAGGTTCACACAAAAGTTTTCTCTAACATTCATATGAGACCTATTTGCCATTGCAATTGATAATACTACAGGCATATCCATAACTTTCAATCCCAAAATTCTCACACATTCTTCAGAAATAAATTAATGAGTTGCTCCAATATTAAATAAAATTTTAATTGATTTATTTTGAATAGAGATAATACCTATAAATGAGTAGATATGTAAAACAAATATATATAGCACAATATAAAATTTTAATAATGCTAATTTAAATGAAGACATACTTGTAATGGCATCAGGAGAGTCTTTTGCTTCCTGTTGTGTGAGTGCATATACTCGAGACTCTGTATTTTTTCGGTTCTGAATTTGAGATAGAACTGATGCAGTTGGTTCAGTCATCCTTTGTCTACCAACTATCCTATGAAGAGGCTGAACACTTGTTTTAGTATTAATTGATGATTTCGACCCAGAGATTGAGATTTTATGTTGATGGCATATAGTATTTGTCGAGAGGTAGTCTCCTTTATGTGCTCTTCCACATTTTGGGCATGTAGTAACACTTCTATTGCTGGCTTTAGTTTTAGGCTTAAGCTTCTTCCAATTTGAACATTTTGCCTAGATTTTGGTCTATCATCATTCATCTTTTTCTTAATATCTCTCTTCTTCGAATAGCTTGCAAATACAATTCTATCCTTCTAGGCCTCTTCACTAGTACAACATAGTCATCAATGCCCAAAGGAATCAAGGGCTATCTGAATACATCCTTCAGTTTAGATAGAAACCTATGACATTTCTCCTATACATCAGGTATCAATTGGGGTGTATACCTTGAAAGCATTGTGAATTCAGCTTCATACTACATAGTAAAATGATCTCCTTGTATAAGTCTGATGAATTTGCCCTGATTTGTCTTCTAGTTGAGAGAGGTGCAAATCAATCTCTAAAGGCCTTCACAAATTCCTCTCATAAAATAAGATTGCAAGGCTTTCCTTTAAACTTCTTTTGCAATTGTTCTCGCCACCATCTTTCAACTTCGCCCTTAAAAGCAAAAGAAGCCAAAACAACTCTTCTTTTTGGAGGGCATGACATACTTTCTAAAATTTTCTCTATCCGTATCAACCAGTTTCTGTTTCTATAGGTCCTCCTGTTCCTGAGAAAAGAGGTGGCCTCATATCTTAAAATAATTTCAAGTATTTATCTATAAGAACACCACTTCCACTAGCTTGAGTCTGCTGATTTCTTATCATTTAAGTCATTGCTACCATCATTGGAGTAAATGCATCTATAACAAGTGAAGAGGGTTCTACCAAATTCTAGTGCTGAGCAGTTTATGCCTCTATATTTTCACCCATAACATCTTCCTGAATTGATTTCATAGGCTTGAGAAACACAAATTATTTATTACCATTATGCATTAATTAACATAATCATATATAAATCTCTTCATAAATTTATCATTTTTCTAATTGTTCTTTGATTATGATTATACTTATATCCCTAAATGTAAAATCTCGCTCTTATACCACTCTTGTCATGACTCGGCCCGGAAGGTTAGAATACCAAGGCGGGAATGAACAGTCGGATGTATAAAAGAAAACTTTACTTAAACAAATCCAATAGAAATTATAAACTATACAATATTGTTCCAATTCATATAAGAGCCACTACATATCCAAACCACAATTAACAAATTTGTCCACACATATAAAATATCCACCAACATAAATCATATAAAATATAGTCTAAAACATAAATTAACATAATATCTATCTTTTGAAGTCCCTCTATGACGATAGACATAATCCTCCCTTCTATCCTCCATCTAGTTAGGAAGGTTATCTGAAAAATATAAATGACTTGTAATTAAATAAAATTTTCAGTGGATAAATTATGCTTTTACGTTATAGTAAAACAAGAAAACAGAATTAATATGCATGACAGGTTTTACTATAAACATAAACATAAATTTTAAGTAACATGCGATTCAATAATCTTACATATGAGAGTTAGATGCAAATGAATATTTCTTAGTAACTTTATTTTATAATTTATCAATCATTTCAGGAGTCACCGACTAAAAACGTTTTCCAAAAGAAAAACTTTACCAAAACTAATCCAAAGGACTAGTAACCATTTCCATTTGTCATTTCCATTTGCTTTTAGTGCAGATTACGTTCGCGTCACATTAGTCGTAAGGAACTCCATTTCGGGCGTTCACATTCATAACATTCAATGTATAAAACTATCCATATTAATTCAAAACAGTAAATTAGTTAGTGCGACATGGCGTAAATATGATATGATCAGCGTTCATTATTCATTTAATATGGAGAAAAAGAGAAAAATCAATCACAATTTGTAGTACATAAATAATTCATAATCATGTACAAATGCATTTTATCACATGAAAATAAGTAACTTTTACTATAAATGTAAGAACATTATTATCCATTTTAGTGTAAAGTTTCCTCTTGAATTTCCTTCTCTTTAACACTTCTTTCTTTAACTGAAGTTCCTATAATTAGAAATATTAACTTGATCAATACTCATTATCTGGTGTACATTATTGAAACATAACTATCTCTCTTCATGATAAATTTATAATCCTACTAATTCATTAGGGACATTAAATTTTCCAATCAATTTCTCATTTTTATTTAGATAATCACTATTTATCTAAAATATCTTAATTTACTTAATTCTTTATCAATCATTAAATTTACTTTATTCATTATTAAATTAAATTTATGAATCTACTATTATGCATGTAACATAATCATTTGTAAGAAGTTCTATCTACTTTCTTCTTAATTTTTCAATTACTTATTTAAATTAATTTATTTTTCTCACTAATCTAACATAAATTCTAAATTTTAATTAGAGGTTGTGAAAATTAGCATTAATTATGTTTTCATAATTTTGTGATTTTAAGTCTATATCATTATATTTCTTTAAATTTAAGATAAATTTTTACATAGAAAATCGAAAATATAATTTCAGTAAGTAAATTGCATCACCTCTTGCTTCTTCCTATAATAAAATAAAATTACATTTAAAATATATTAAAAATATATATCATTATAAATTTATAAGATAAATCAAATAAACATTCTCAATTTAAATTTCTTGCTGAATTGATAACATCCTAAATCAAAATTGAAATAATACTAAAATCAGATTTTCAATTTAAATATATATATATATATATATATATATATATATATATATATATATATATTATCTCCTCCCCTCCTATCCCTCAATCAGTTTGCCCTAGGACCTATGCTCCAGTTTCTCACGCATGCATTCTCCTCTCCTCTCCTCTGGTCGGTGCAGGAGGCCTTGGCGGCAGGAAGCCGCCTCTCACTGGGGCGCACGCCGCAGGTATCCCCTCCTCTTTCTCTCTCTCTCCCTCTCTCGCGTATTTTGGGAGTTCGGTTTCGGTAAAACCAAAATCGAGCGCCCCTCCCTTCCGATTTATCTCACGAGCGGCCAATCGTGGTGGTGGTTGGAAATGAATTTTTTATTTTATTTTATTTTTTTTCGGTTTGGTTTTCCAGTTATTACATCCCTCCTCTGATATGTAGCAGATCTAAGTGGCATCTTGTTTCTTGGACCAAACCGGATAAGTCTTGCATCAAAGTCAACATTGATGGCTTCTTTTAATCTGAACACAATATCGCAGGAATTGGTGGTGCATTCAGTGATTCTATGGATAATTGTATCTTCCTTTTCTTTATGCCTTGCCAATTTGCCATGCTAAATCTGCCCTCCATGCTGAACTCGAATGCCTTGCTGCTTTAAAGTTTTCAGTGGCCTTCAATGCTTTTTCATTTTGGATTGAAACAGACTCCATGTCTCTTTACAATCTCCTTAATAAGTAAGGTAGTTGGCCATGGTTTATGATCTACGTAATCAAACAAATTTAAGTAATCATGGAAAGTAGATAATTCAAAATCAGCCACATTTGCTGCGAAGGCAACAAACCAGCTTACTATCTTGCTAAGATGGGAGATTCACTGGACAATCTCGTTTCTTCTTTTTTGCCAACCTTTTAAGTTTATAAACTTATCCCATGTGATATTTCTGGTGTACCTTATTAGGGCAGGGCTCTTGTAAGTCTTCTCCTCTCTCTCTCTTATTTTACTGTACTCTACTTTTATTATCAATGGAATTCTGCCTTTAAAAAAAATAGTTGTACTACTATCTAATTCTCATGTCACCTGCATTTAGCTCGACTCATTAAAGACTGAAAATGCCTAGAGCTTTCCAGAAAGGATGTGCTTAAAATGGTATTTTAATGAAGTCATGTTGTAGCTGGAACCAAGGATGATGCTGAACTAAATAGATAACCTTTAGCAGAGAGAGAATTGGTTTGATGTTTTAACACCACAAATAATTGTAACAAACAGGAAGGCGGCATGTAATAAGATTTGATGGCACAAGGCTAACTATATTACAATTAGGGGATCGTTGATTAGTAACCTTGTTGAACAAAATCAAGATTTTGAAATTTTTGTACAATTTATTATTGGTTTCCAGGGTTGGGCATCACTTTTTAGGTAAAGTACATCTGAAGGACCTGTACTAAATTTACTATATGGGAAAGAAATTGATTGATTTTGACTTTCATTTGGTTCTTCATTGGGGAACTGTTCTTTTACTTTTATATAAATAGTTCCAATATTTCAGCCGCATCTTAAATTCTCAATATTAGCATTACAAAATGGTTTTGTTTTATTGTTCTTTATGATATTGAATGGGCTATTAACTCAAATAATCTCTCTTGGGTTTGCAGAAACAGACTTGGCTTATTCTTCATATTCAACTTTGATGGAATCTCTTACTTACCCTGAGGTTTTCCTAAATACTTAGCTTTTATTTAATCTTCAATCTGTTCACCTGATTCAATAAGTATGTTTTTGATTTGGGATGCATATCACCTCCACTTTGTTCGGAGATGGACAGTTTCACTAGATTGGTTTAAAATACTGAAATGTTACTTGACAAGTAGTTCATTTGAAATTGGAAAGAAGAAAGTAAATTTTTTTTCTCTTCTAGAAGTGGCGTTGTTATTATGTCTTGCTTTTTCCACTTATGTTTTTTCAATTCGCAGTGCTCAACCTAATAGCCTTTTTTTTTATTTATTCAGAAATTTTGTTCGATCAAAATTTATAACTTTAACCCCCTTTACAGAACCTTAAAAACCCACCTTTTTGTGGTAGGTTGATTGCCATTAAGTCATAGATTTGTGGTTGAGATGTATCCGTGTGAATGTGATTAGTCTACGATCTCTCTGTGCAAGTGAAAATGGCTTGTTGTTGACTATTCTGCTAGGAGTGTAAGTTCATATATAGAAAATATCACCAAGGCCATGAGAGTTATATTCTACACTTCTTTTTGGTTCGTGTTTATACTCCCTCCATTTTAATCAAGATTCTTTCATGAAAGTCCTTACATTAATAAACTATTAATTGGTAAACAAAAATTTTAAACTTACCAATAGATATTTCCTTCTTTTGCTAGAAATGGTGTAGATGTGATTATAGATAAAAATTTGAAGGATAATGTTATAAATATTAATAGATGTGGAGATAGAATTATAGCTTTAAAGATTATTGTTGATCTTAAGATTATCGATGTTATAAGTGTCTATGCTCAGTAGGTTTAGAGGTAAGCACAAAAGAAAAATTTTGGAATGAATTAGAGGGATTAATACAAAATACTTGAAGAAAAAATATTTATTAGAAGAGATTTAAATGGGCATGTTGGTAGAGTGGTAGAAGATTTTAAAGTATTCATGTTATGAATTTGGGTAGTAATGAAGAAGGTAGAACTATATTAGATTTTCTTTAAAACATGATTTTGTTGTTCTTGCTTTTTATTTAAGAAAAGAGATGAACATATTATTACTTATAAAAATGGATCTAGTAAAACACATTGATTATTTTACGATAAGAAAAAATCGCGTTTAGATTATAAAGATTGTAAGATTATTCCAAGTGAAAATCTTGTCTCGCATCGATTGTTAGTTTTAGATTTTAAGATGAAAGGTTGTAAGAGAAAAAATAAACTAAATTATTGTCCTAGAATTAGATGGAGACACTTAAAGAACACAAATAAAATATTTTAAGAACAACTATAAGAGATTAGAATTTGGGATGTTCAAGGAAGTAACATTATGTGAGAAAAAAAAAATCAGTGAAATTGAGTTGTTAAAGATATCTTGGAGAATCAAAAGGAAAAACTTCTTTTAATAAGAATAGTTGGTGGTGGTGGAGTTAGAGTGTGCAAGAAAAGATAAAAAACAAGAAGTATTGTTATAAAACTTGGTTTAGATGTAAAAACTCGGAGAATTAGGAAAGATATAAAGTGGTCTGTATAGATTTTAAGAAAACAGTATATGATGCAAAAAATTTAGCTTTTAGAGTGATTTATACAAAAGATTAGATACCAAAGAAGGTAAAAGATGTATGTATAAGTTAGCCAACTAAAGAGATAGGAGAAGTAAAGATATAGTTCATGTGAGGTGTATTAAGGATGAAAATAGTAAAATGCTTTATTTAGAAAAGGATATTGAAAATAGGTAGATGGGGTATTTTGATAAACTTTTCAATGAATGATTTGAAAGTACGATTGATTTTAGCAATCTTAATACTAAACAAAAAGAATTTCATTTTATCATCGTATTAGTAAATCAGTTAGTGAAGCTTTAAAGAAAATGAAATGTGGAAAAGCGAGACCGGATAATATTCCAATAGAAGTGTGGAAATGTTTAGGAGATCAAGGAATTTCTTACAAATCTTTTTAATGTCATTTTAAAGACTAAAAGATATCGGATGAGTGGAGAAAGAGTTTGTTAGTTCATATTTAAGAATAAAGGTGATGCACAAGAGTGTGCAAATTATAGAGAATTAAATTAATGTGTCATACATTAAAATTATGGGAGAGTAATTGAGCATATGTTACGATGATCTGAAGTTTCTCTGTCAGTTTGGTTTCATGCGGGTAGATCTACTATGGATGCTATACATTTGTTAAGGGCTTTGATGGAGAAGCATAGAAAGTAAGGAGGATCATATGATATTTATTGATTTAGAGAAAAGCTTATGATAAAGTTTCAAGAGATGCTCTTTGGAGAGTTAAGAAATGAGTTAATATTGGTTATATTCAAGTCATTAAGGATATATATATACTAGAGTGTTATTTGTGTCCAAACACAAGGAGGATTGACAAAATATTTTCCTATTTCGGTTGGATTACATCAAGGATCAGCTTTAAGCCCTTATCTTTTTTACTTTAGTTATGGATGTTCTTCTAGGCATTTACAAGAAGATGTACCTTGGTGTATGCTTTTCTTGATGACATTCTTTTGTTGATAAGACTAGAGGGAGTCCAATAGAAACTTGAATTATGAAGGTCAACTCTAGAGTCTAAAGGTTTTAGTTTAAGTAGATCTCTGAATATATGGAGTGTAATTTTAGTTGTAGAAGTTCTAGTGGTAGTGTTGTGACATTAGGTGAACAAGTCATTAATAAGAGTGGCGTTTTGATTTTAGGCTCTATTGTTCAAAATGATGGTGAAATAGATGAAGATGTTATTAGTAGAATTCAAGTTGGATGGTTGAAGTGGAGGAATGCATCGATTATTATGAGAAAAGTTTCACTTAAACTTAAGGAAAAATTTTATAAGATGGTGGTAAGACCGCAATGATTTATGGTGTAGAATGTTGGCCAATAAAGAGAAGCATAAGACTAAGTTAAGTTTTTTCTGAGATGAGGATGCTTAGGTGGATGAGTGGCTTTACACTTAGAGATAAAATGCAAAATGAGTATATTCGGGAAAAAGTTGGAGTAGCACCAGTGGAAAATAAGATTAGAGAGAGTCGCCTTAGTTGGTTTGGCCACATAAAGCGCCGACCGTCCGATGACCCGATTAGGAGTGTAGATGCATTAGATTTGCCTTATGTTAAGAAAGGTAGAGGTAGACCTAAAAAAGCTTAGTTAAGATGTATAAAAAATGATCTTAGTATACTTGATTTAAATGAGAATTTGACACATAATAGGACATAATGGAGACGAAGGATTCATGTAGCCGACCCCACCTAGTGGGATTAAGGCTTGTTGTTGTTATTGTTGTTGTTATTGTTGTTGTTGTATAGATATTTCCTTCTTTTCTCTTTTTTATTATTTTAATGTAGACAATCTTCATTGTAAGTGACTTTGATAGTGGTAGTGTGTAACATGAGTTTACTGGAAGTTTAACGAGCTCGTCGAATCCTTGCAAGCTCTTACAAATTTGCACGCCAAAGATTATCTTCAATAGCATAACCTCACTGCACTCTACACTTTAGATAATCCAGGATCAAAGAAAATGAGCATGAGTTAAACAATTGAATATATGGAATAGTAGAAGTCTAAAAATCATAAATAATGAAACCATCTAGTTCCTCTGGTTGATGTCGGAATTACTATTGCTCCATAAATAGTTTGATATATAGCTTACATATTGATATTGTCAATTTAGTAGCTTTCTCTTCTCTAATAGATCTTTGATTTTTGCAAGTACCTTTTGTTTTATTTTAAAAAATTTATTGCACTAATTAAAATATTTTATTGAAGTAGAAATTGTTTTTTTTTGGATTTCAAAAGCATGATGCAAAAAGAAGCAATTTGAGATTCTTTAAGCAAAAATTGTGCTTCGGGTAGGTTTTGAGTTGTCCTATAACCTAGGCCCCAATCATGGAGCTTAGTCATCTAGTTTAGCTGCTTAGATGACATACACGATGTTGAAGCACCCAATCTTAGTGCTCAGGTAATTAGTTGTCTCGAATCTCTATGAGATGATACTATACTACTATAGTATTTGTTCAATTGTATAGTCTTGCATGTGCCTGTCATAAAAACACATCCGTCTCATGTCCTTTGTCACCATGTTTGTAGCTTTGCTAGAACTACCATTAAATTGGTCCTTATTGCTTTAATTCTTGCTGCCTCCATCTCCTTTAGATTTTGCTCATTGCTTTGTGATACTCCATCATGGATGTGACCATTGGCTTCCTTGATTGCATCCCTCATCAATTGCTTGATTGTGTAGGTCATAAAGCACTTAAGCCTATGCCCCTTGATCTCATTGTCTCCAAATTATTGATGATTTTTGTGTTTATGTAGGCATCCTTACGGGACTTTTTCAACAATAACATAAAGAGGGTTACCAATAAAGAGGTAAGAGTTAACATTAGTAGTCATAATTGGAATCATAGTCTAACGAGAATTTGAGCACGGTAGGGCTAACCCATCTCATTGGAAAGATGCTTTGATCTCATAATCTTTTTAATTATGTCATGACTTAGTTTATGGGGCTTACCTTAAGCCATTGAGCTTTACATGAATTTATAAATTTGTAGGTCATTGCACAAAGATAAAAGGGCTTTTATTTAGATTCAAAAATTATTTTAGGATTTAATCTGGAACCCTAAATAAGGTTGTTTTTTTCACAAATTTAAAATGATTTAAAGTTAAAAAAAAAATTGCATTATAGGAGGTAAATTAATAAAAAAGTATTATTGTTAATATATATATATATATATATATATATATATATATATACCTAAATTATCTATAGTTTTAGTTTTACACCACTTAGCAAGGAACTATAACATTAATAATCTTAGTATCATTAAAAATATTTAAAGTTATAATTCTAAATCCAATCCTATTAATTTTTGTAACATTATCTTTCAAATTTTTATCTATAATCAAATTTAAATTATTTCTAGTATGATTTTTACTATAATATTAAAGTTTAAAACCTAAACTATCAATCTCCTTAGCTTTCTCCCCCACCAATTTAGTTTCTTTATACATAAATATTTATATTCATTTGAATTATAATATCTATTAATTTCATTAATTTACCTTCAAGCGTACTTATATTTTAAGTTCTTAACTCTAGTTCTATGGACTAATTTCTTTGCCCACATCTATCCATAATGTGGGAACTATAGATTATTTAATACTACACTAGGGCATCAATGAAGTGACCCTTACATATTTTTCACTGCATCCTGGCCATACAATGCGTTGCTTTCAAGGAACGCTTTAACATTAACACAATATATTAAAGGATTTATATCATGATTTTTCAACAAGTTTTGTATTGGCCATCGACCAGCTGACGTAATCTTCCATTTTTCTCACATGGGACTTAGGACCGGATAACGACAGTGCTATGAAACTATAAATATATTGTATACCCAAAATAAGTAAGCCGCCCAAATACTAAAGATTTTTCGCATG
This sequence comes from Cymbidium sinense, assembly GCA_021442155.1. Classification (NCBI taxonomy): domain Eukaryota; kingdom Viridiplantae; phylum Streptophyta; class Magnoliopsida; order Asparagales; family Orchidaceae; genus Cymbidium; species Cymbidium sinense. Next base: position 77,050,067 of record CM038227.1, read on the forward strand.
CATGGCGAGCACAGTAAGAACATGGGTGTCGACCACTAGGACATAGACTCGCCCTCAGAAGGCGAGCATTCAGGAAGAACGGTCATCTCAAGGTAACTCAAGCACAACACCCTTTAGCAGTAAGGAGAGCAGCCGCGCATGAAATCAAGCCACTGCATAGTCACAACAAGGTTCATCTCTCACTAATAAGCACTCACCTTTAGTCAAGGCAAGTCTTTTGTAGATACTGGTTCTTTTTTGTACTCATCTCTTATACTACCCCTACCAAAACATTATAAAAGGGGGGTAGGAGGGGCTTCTTTTTGGGTTCGAAGTTTTTGGTTCGGCTTATTTAACTGACTTAATTCAGGAAAGACCTTAGTTTTGTTCTCCTAAGTTTGGTTCTCTCTTTCTCTCTAGAACAACGAGATTCCCCTCTTTTTCTTTTACTAAGATTACTTAAAAGATAATAAAATAAGATATTTTCTTTATTTTCTTCATTTCTTGTTGTTTCTCTATTCGTCAACTCTTCTTTCTAGATATCTCCCAAGGTTCTGCTTCAGCTAAAGATAGATTTGGATTCAACATCCTTTTAGGTGCAGTGAGTGTGGATGAAGCTTATAATTAGGAGTCAAATACAAAGTTAGGCCGGACATTCGATCCAGGATCCCTCAATAGAGATGGAGCCAAACACTCAACAATATGCCACTCAATGGGACTTGAAAGATATGGAGGACAAAATCACATGCTTGATACAAGTGGCCCTAGAGAGAGCTAATCACAAGCTAAGGACGGTGGAATACAAAGAAGGATCATCAGGATTGGTGACACACCAAAACCACAGGGCAAGAAGGGGACTATCCAAGACACCTAGCGTGGATGACGAGTCCTATTACTCCGAGGAAGAAGAAGATGCGCCTAGTGAGCGGGCAACTCCTACCAACGTCTTCTTCGTGAAGATCGCTCATGCTCGCCACCCGCATAGGTTTAATATTTTTCATTTAGAATCCTATAGGGGTCGAATAGATCAGATATATCACATCACTTATTTTGAATCAATGATCTCACTGTTGGACTTGGATGAAGCGATGAAGTGTTATTTTTTCTTTACTGCCTTTAATAAAGAATTGGCCTTGAGGTGGTTCTTGCATCTCTCGCTTGGGGTCATCACTTCTTTCTCTTATCTTGTCACGACCCGGCCTGGGAGCTTGGAATACCAAGGCGGGAACAGACGGTCGGACGGATAAAATAAAACATTTCTTAACATTTCCAATCATAAATAAAATCTTCAATCTCCAATTATAAAAGAACCACTACAAATAATTATACTATTCCATACTTAAATATTCTACAAAGTTGAAGAAAACACACTTTAAACATAACTCAATATTATATAATTACATCTCCCAAGTCTACTGCAGAAATGACTTTCCTTCTATCAATTTAGAAAGACAAAAAAGATTAAGCAACAAATGAATATAATTCAAATAATTACGCTATTACACTATAGTAAACAAGAAAGAAAGATGTATGCCAATTTTCTCACACGTATATAAGAAATATGCTCAAACAATCAAACCTATAGGAGATAGGTATACATAAACATTTATCAGTAGCATATGGGGATCGGTATACATAAACATTTATCATATAAATTTTTATTTTTTACTTTTATCATCCTTCCAAGAGAGTCAGTAAATACTCATTCAAAGAACAAGTATCTATTACCATCGATTGCTTATTTGCCAATTTCATTACTTTTGAATCGTTGTGCATATTACGCCCCCCGTCATATGTGGGGTGAACAGGTTCAACACATTCATTCAAACAATTATACTTACGCATACATTATTAATTCATGATTTACGAATGAACTTTATAAAATGATAACGACAATACGATCAGATTCGCAAGTTATCCAACATGAAACAATAAAGTTTACATCACAATTTAAGAAAGAAATATGAAAAAATCATCACAACTCATGCATGAAAAAGTCATAATTATATGAACGTTTCATCATAAGAAATTAAGATATTTTACCATAAATGTAAGAACATAATTACCCACTTTAACTGCAGCTTCTTGAATCTCCTTTCCTTTAACGCTTCCTTCCTTAATTGAAATTCTTATAGAATCAAATATTTATTTAATCAATACTCTTGAACCTCCTTACATATAGCTTAGCATAGGTTTAAGATTTTTATTACATTTGAAATTATTTTTCTTATGTGAGGGTTTAACACTTACTTAACTGTGATTCATCTCACATATTCCCAATTTACATTTCTTGCTTAAATCTATAAATCCTAAGTCAATTTATAAAACCTAAGTCAATTCATAATCAAATTAATTAATCGATTTCAACCTCCTTACATATAAACTAGATTTAAGATTTTATTACATTTGAAATTATTTTTCTTATGTGAGGTTTAACACTTACTTACTTAACTATGATTCATCTCACATATTCCCAATTTACATTCTTGCTTAAATCTATAAATCCTAAGTCAATTTATAAACCCTAAATTAAACTTGAAATAGCATTAAAATCAAAGTTAATAACATTGAAATCAAAGTTAATAACATTAAAATCAAATTTTTAATTAAACACATATTTAAATAACTCATTTACTTACCTTGTATCTCTCGGTTTGCCCTAAGGACTCGTTCGAGCTTCTTCTTTTCCTCCCACGACGTCCGATCGCAGGTTATCTCCTCGCGCAAAGAGCTTCTCGGTCTTGCCCTAAGCCCATTCTTCACGCGTCGGACGCATTGTAGAACGGGTAGCCTTCTCCTTCCTTTCTCCTCTCTCAGTTTTGGGAATTTTGGTTGGTTTTTAAACCAACGCCTCCCTTTGAATCCCTTTCTTTCCTTTCCGCTAATGTGAGCTATGAAATATCCCTTTTTTTTCCGATTATTACAATCTCTCACTCTTATAAAAATTTGGTCCTCGAAATTAAATGACATTAATAAAAAATGAACATACCTTTAATTAAACAATTGAGGATAAAGTTCTCGATTTGATTCCTTCTCCCACGTAGCTTCGACCGATCCATGTTTCCATAAGACACGGACAAATGGAATTTTCCTATTCAGATGCTTGACATCATAATCTATAATTTTTTCTGCCTCCACAATGTGATCGTTGAATATCAATAGATCAAATAATCTTGTTGGCCATCAAGAATATTTTCGTAAGAGAAATATGAAATACATTGTGCACTCCTGTGATGCGAGAAGGTAAAGCCATGTCCACTTTCCCAATTCTTTCCAAGATTTCATATGGACCAATATACGTGGTTCAACTTTCTAACTTTGCCAAAATCATTTTATACCTTTCATATGATTTTAATACAAATTCTCCCACTTCAAACTCTACCTACGATGTTTAGCATCATAATATTTCCTACCTATCTTGAGCTTTTTAATCTATCAGGATCAATCGATCTTATCGGGTTTCACTACATCCGCACAATGATTCTTCTTTCACCTATCTCCACCCAACAAAGCGTTCTGATTTCCTTCCATACAATGCTTCATAGGAGCCATACCAATACTTGCTTGAAAATTATCATTGTAGTAAACTCAATCAAAGAATGAATTTTGAATTTCTAAAATCAAGGATACAAAGTCTAAGCAAATCTTCAAGTGTTTGAATTGTTCTTTCTGATTGGCCATGAGTTTGAGGATGAAATGCAGTGCTGAAAGTAAGCTTCATCTAAAGCTTCTTTTTTTCACCTAGATGTAAATCTACCATCCCGACGACACTATAGATTTTGGCACACCATGTAACTTCACAATTTTCATCAACATATTTCCTCTAGCTTTTCAACAAAGATCGATTGTTTGATAGATAGCGCAGATGAATATCAATAATAACCCAAATAGATCGTGATCCTTTTCTGGATCTAGGTAAACCAATCACAAAGTCCATAGCAATATCGTCCCATTTCCACTCAGGTATTGACAAGGGTTGTAAAAGTCCACTGGCTTCGATGTCGCTTTTAACCATCTCGACATGATTGATATTTATAAACAAATTCATACACTTTTTTTCATTTTGGCCACCAAAATATTTTCTTAAGATCTCGATACATTTTGCTACTCCGGATGATCAGAATTTGAATGATGTCTTACGTAAGATATCTTTTTCTCATCTCCAACATTTGGAATGCAAACCCCGCCACGATACTTCAAGAAATCCTCTTCATCGATTTCAAAGTCTTCAGATGACCTTTTTACCAAATCTAAAATTTTTTGAAAGTCATCATTCAGAGCATCTCGATTCTGTCTTTCAAATTTGATCAGATACCATTTGATTTAACAATAAAATATGATCATCTGTAGATTTAATAATTGAAATTTCTAATTTTTCTAAATCCTTAATCAATTCCTCCTGTTGAGAGATCAACCAATAAATACTACTAGATGTTTTTCTACTTAAAGCATCAGCAACTACATTTTTCTTCCCTGGATGATATTGAATATCTAAATCATAATCTTTAATGAGTTCCAACCATCTCCTTTGCCTTAAATTTAGCTCCGAAAAGATATATTTCAAGTTTTGATGATCGGTGAAAACTTCACACCTTACTCCATATAAATAATGCCTCCAAATTTTAATGCAAATACCATCCAAGCTTTCTAGATCATGGGTTTGGATAATTCTTTTCACATTTTTTAATTGCTAAGAAGATAAGCAATCACTCTTCCATTCTCGTGATAAGTACACATCCCAAGCCTCTTAATGATGCATCACTATAAATTTGAAATCCTTCGTCTCGATAAAATAGTTAATCTGCGCATTAAATAATTCTTCAATTTTGAAAAGCCTCTTCACACCGATTCACCATTCAAATTTGACCGCTTTCGAAGTTGGCCTGATGGCAATCGTGAAAACCCTTCAACGAATCTCCGTAATATCCCGCCAATCCTAAGAAACTTCGACTACGTGACAAGAATGCATATTCGCCTATCATTCTAACTTTACTCGATCCATCAAACCCTTCACTACTAATCATATTTAAGAATATGATGTTATTTAACCAAAATTCACACTTTGAAAACTTTGCATACAATTCATTTCCTTTTAGTGCTTGTAAAATAATGCGAAGATGGTTTTCATGGGCTGCTTCATCTCGTGAATAAATTAGATTGAATACAATTACAAATGAATCTAAAAAAGGGTTTAAAGATTCTATTCATAAGATCCATAAATACAACTGGAGCATTTGTTAAGTCAAAAGGCATCACCACAAACTCATGCCATACCTTAATTGCGTCTTTGGTATATCTTCTTTTGATTCTCGATGATAACCCGATCTTAAATCAATCTTTGAAAATCAAGCTCCTTCAGTTGGTCAAAGAGATCATCAATTGGCAAGGATATTTATTCTTCAATGTGAGTTTATTGCTCTCTATAATCAATACATGCCTTAAGCTCCCATCTTTCTTCTTCACAAATACAGAGCTCCCAGAGATGTGCTACGATAAATCCCTTCTAACAATTGTAGTTGATTCTTCAACTCTTTTTTAACCGCTATTCTATATGGTACTTTTCTGGTTTTTGCACTCAATTAAATCAATAAAAATCTATCTCTCTCGACGGTAAACCCGGTAAATCATCTAGAAAATTTTTGGATACTCTTTACTTTGGTATCCTCTATCTTCTTTACCTCTTTAGTAGATAGCGAGCAAGAAAACCGCCATATTTTGCAAGATCTTTTGAACTTTTAAGAAGTCACCATCATAGTTAATACTCTTTTATGCCAATTTGAATTCTTCTTTCCGGAATATTGAATTTGACTATCTTTTTAACAATTTATAGAAGAAAATATTTAGTAGCCAATCCATTCCTAAAATTACATCAATTCATATAGCACTATTAAATCAGATTCAAGCTTCTTTCACGATGTTTAGTTCACATGCAAACATTTTCATTCATTTGACATTTTATTCATCGAAAGTACTATGTATTCATAATTTGTAATCCCAAAATCCTCACACATTCTTCAAATATAAATGAATGTGATGCCATCAAATAAAACTCTAACCGATTTACTCAATAAAGATGATACCTATAATTGAATACATCTAAAACAATTATATATCAAGACAATACAAAATTATGACGATGCTAATTTAATTAAAGACATACCGTGATGACATCCTACAGTCTTTTGCTTTGCATGGAGTGCATAAACTCGGTGAGATATTCGCTTCGTGAGAGATCATGCGATTCAATTATTTTTTGCCTAAAGCCTTTGAGGGCGTTGAACACTGCCCCAAGATCCCTTAAAGGTTCTCACCAAGATAGGCAAGATTTTGTCATAGGCCGTACCGAAGTGTTTCAGGCTCGAGAGGCACTCTCCTGTGTTTTTCACATTTTGGGCATGTGACAATATTATACTGGCATAAGTATCGACGCTTCTTCCAGTTTGATTTCTCAGTTTGAACATTCTGCCCAGATTTTGGCCTATCATCATTCCTCCTCTTCTGAATATTCCTCCTTCTCTGAGTAGCTTGCACATCCAATTCTATCCTTCTAGCCTCCACCAAGACAAAGATACCATTAATACCCAAAGGAATCGACGATTATATCTTTCACCATAGAAACCTATGACATTTTTCTTCAGATTTGATCAATCGAGGTGCATACCTTGAAAGCATTGTAAACTCGTTCATATTGCATTATAGATCTCCTATATCAACTGAATTTGTCCAGATTTGTCTCGGTGAGGGTACAAACCAATCTCTAAAAGTCTTCACAAAGTCCTCCCATGAAATAAGATTACAAGACCTCCCTTCAAATTTCTCTTATAACTGTCCTCGCCACCATCTCTCGCTTTTTTCAAAAGAAGCCAAAGCAATTCTTCTTTTCTCAAGGGCATGACATACTTTCTAAAATTTTCTATTCGATCGGCCGCCGATTCTATAGTCCTCCTACACCGAGAAAAGAGGACCTCATATCTTGAAATAATGTGTATTTATCAATAAACTCCACCACTTCCACTAGCTATCTTGATTATCATCTGAAATATCAGCTTCCATCATTTTTTGTAAATGCATCTATAGAAGCGGTTGCAAGTTCTGTGTTTCGCTTCCTCTATTTTTCCTTATAGATCTTCGAATTGATTCCATAACGAAGACAAATTAATTATAACCGCTTACACATTAATCAATCTAATCATATGTAAATTTATTCATAAAATTTATCCTCTTCCTAATGCTCTTGATTTTAATCATTACTTATGCCCCTAAACCTAAAATCTAAAATCTAGCTCGATACACTCTTGTCAGACTACCGGAGCTTGGAATACGGAATGGAATTTGGACGGATAAAATAAAACATTTCTTAATATTTTCAATCATAAATAAAATCTCTCCAATCATGAGACTACAAACCACAAATAATTATACATTTGTCATACTTAAATATTCTACAAAGTTTAGAAAACACACTTTAAACATAACTCAACATTACATAATTACCTATCTCAAGTCTCTACGGAAACATACTTTCCTTCTATCATATTTAATTATAGGATTACAAAAGATTAAGAACAACAAAAATATAATTCGGGAAATTGATTACACTATAAGAACAAAAAAGAAAGAACTAGTATGCATGCCAATTTTGCCACGTACGAAAGAAATATGCTCAAACAATCAAACCATGAGTATACATAAATATTTATCGAGTATATGGGGTGATACATAAACATTTATCAAGAAGATATCGGTATACATAAACATTTATCATATAAACTTTTACTTTTACTTTTATCATCCTTCCAAGAGTCAAAAATACTCATTCAAAGAACAAGATCTATTACCATGCATCGCCATTTCCAATTTTATCTTTTAATTATTTGCCAATTTTATCAATTTTGAATCATTTTTTATACATGCATGCGTCCCGTACCAAGCACTATAAGTGAACTCCATTTTCAACATACACATTCATAAGATAATTATACCACTATGCACATTAATTCATGATTAACGAAATCTAACTTTATAAAATGATACGCGAATATGATCTAAAGATTCGATTATTATCCAACACAAGAAAGCAGCTACATCATAATTTAAGAAAGAAATAGGAAAAATCATCACAACTCATGATAAAAAGTCATAAATCATATGAATACGCGTTTCATCATAAAATTAAGATATTTTACCATAAATGTGAACATAATTACCCACTTTAACTCAGTAGCTTCCTCAATCTCCTTTCCTTTAACGCTTCCTTCCTTAATTGAAATTCTATGAATCAAATATTAATTTAATCAATACTTCAACCTCCTTAAATATACTTAAGATGTTTAAGATTTTATTACATTCGAAATTATTTTTCTTATGTGAGGGTTTAACACTTACTTAACTGTGATTCATCTCACATATTCCCAATTTACATTTCTTGCTTAAATCTATAAATCCCAAGTCAATTTATAAACCCTAAATTAAACTTGAAATAGCATTAAAATCAAAGTTAATAACATTAAAATCAAATTTTTAATTAAACACATACTTAAATAACTCATTTACTTACCTTGTATCTCTTGCCCTAAGAACGTCGAGCTTCTTCTTTTCCTCCCACGACGGCCCCGATCAGAACACCTGGTTATCTCCTCGCGAAAGAGCTTCTCTGGTCTTGCCCTGTCGGCCTTCGCGACGCAAGACGCCGGTTCTTCCTCCTACGATCCGTCTCAGAAGCTTCCTCATGCACGACACAACACGACTCGACTCTCCTTTATTCAAGACGCTTGGCTGCGTTTCTCCTTCCTTCCTGACAAGACAAAAATTTGAAATCTCCTTGTCCTTCGACGAGCAGGTGGTAAGACCTTCCCTTCCTTTCTCCCTCTCTCGTGTGTTTTGGGAATTTTGGTTTCGGTTTGTTGAAACCGAACTGGCCCTCCCTTTGAATCCCTTTCTTTCCTTTCCGTGGCTAACTGCTGCGGTAGTTATGAAATTTCCCTTTTTTTTTTTCCCGATTATTACATATCTCAAGAGAATGTTCACCGTGCAATTTGCTATCTCCCATAAGCCATTGAAGAGCTCCCAAGCTCTCCTTCAAATGAGGTAAGAGCTTGGCGAGTCCATGAGGAGATTCATTACTTGCTTTTAGTGCGAGATGCTGGAAGCTAAGGATTTGGAATTCGCGGTAGCCTAGGCATCACTCGCCAAAGGATTGAAGGAAGGGCCATTTAGGTACGCCCTTGAGATCCAATAGCCCAAAACATTCATTGAACTGCTTGAGATGATGAGAAATCACGTGAATGCTGAGGAGTATAACTAAGTCGCTCAATCGACTCCGATGGCTCTTGCAAATGACTCATCGAAGAGACTGCATTTGGGATGGTCACTTGGAGAGAAATTCGAGCATGGAAACCAGACAAGAGAAGCGTCTGAAAACACTCGCACCCAGGCGGCTTGTTACTAAGGAAATGAATACCCTTAGCCCGCCATAGTGAGTGAGGGTATCGATGACAGAGTTGGTGGAGGCCATCCAGAATAAGGATTTCTTCAAAAGGTCACCTCTATTGAAACCTGGCCATATGCGAGTCGCTGTAGGTATTGCGCCTACCACTGAGATCATGTGCATGATATAGAGGAATGCCGCCATTTGAGAAGCTCAATCGAGGAGTTGATAAAGGCTGAGAAACTCAATTAGTTTACTAAGAGGAAGGATAAGGAAGTTGCTAAGACGGGTAATGAACCCGCCTCAACACACGCCATCCACATTTCTGGAGTTATACTTGCTATCTTCAAAGGACAAGTCTTAAGCGACTGCAGTCTGAGGAGGTCAACTTAGCGACCATAACGCGAGCACCACACCTCGATAGTACTTGTGACTTTCAAGGATAGACTCTCCGTAGGCAACACAGTCGTCATAATGGTGTTAATCGCCAATTACCAAATCGGATGCATACTGATCAACACCGTAGCATCTTCAAGTTTGTTTTCGACAAATGGGGCTTGGCAAGTTCCAAACTCGCCCCTACGAGTGGACCACTATTCAGATTCTCTGGAGAAAGAAGAGAAGCTGAAGGAATGATCACTCTCCCGATGACCTGGGAGGAGAATAAGAAGCAGTACACTACAATGGCTGATTTCATCATCGTAGAAGCACTTGTTACTTATAATGTCATTTATGGCTGACCATTGCTCAGCACATTTAGGACAGTGGTATCCACTTGTTATATAATTATCAAATTCCTTGCAAGCCGCGAAGAAATTACTGTCAGGGGCATCTTAAACCAATTCAGAACTTACTACTTCAGAGCAGTGGGCGAGTTTGAAAAGAAGAAGTTCTGCACTTGGATATTGCCCATACAGGAATCGAAGTACTTTGAGGAAATAAAGGAAGTGCCGACCTATTCAAATCACGATCGAGTCCTTGGGATCAGCTCGACTTTCAGTCTCGAGCATAGAGAATCCCTTATTCAAAGCCTCCAACAGGATATAGATGTATTGCCTGAACCGTAGTCGAGATGCCAAACATTGACATCATCGTCGCTTGCCATCGTCTTAACGTCCACAAGGATGCTCGCCGCACCAAACAAAAAAATAAGAAAGACTATGGCGCTACTCGCCCGACCTATTAAAGAACTTGCCAAATTGTTGGAAGTTGACTTCATCAGGGAAGTTTAATACCCTGAATGGGTGTTGAATGTAGTCATGGTGCAAAAATCCAATAGAAAGTGGTGAATGCACATCGACTTCACCAACCTAAATTCGATGTGCCTAGAAGACAGATATCCCCTTCCCTGAATAAACACACTTGTCGACTTGGCAGCGGGGTACTCTGTGATGTACATCCTTGATGCATTCTCTAAGTATCATTAAATCTACATGTATCTGGCCGACTTGGAGAAAATGTCCTTTATCATGGGGGAAGGATTATATTTCTATAGAGTAATATCCTTTGGCCTCGAAAATGCTGGAGCGACTTACCAAAGAATGATGGATTGAGTTTTCAAGTAACTGAAAGGGAGAAATGTTGAGGTCTATGTTGATGATTTACTGTCAAAGGCAAGTTACCTGCATAGTATATCCAAGACCTCAAGGAGATTTTTGCCACCATGAAAAAATACATTATACGCCTAAATCTTCTCAAGTGCACTTTTGGCATCGGATCAGATAAATTTTTGAGATTTCTAATTACACTTGAGGCCATGAAGGTTAATTTGGGTATGGTGAAGATTATAATTGAGATGCCTCATCGAGGACAACAAAAGAAGTATAGTGAATTATAGGACAAGTCGGAGGGTTAAATCGATTTATTTCTAAGGCTAGAGACTGTTGCTTGTTGTTCTTTAAAGTCCTTGTGAGCCAGATGGTCAGTGGACTCATGAGAGGCTTTTGTGACCTTAGAACACTAAGCCTCCTCACTTTTATTGTGGACCCGAAAGAAGGGGAAACCCTATCGCTATATCTAGGAGTCGGAGTGAGTTCAGTTAGTTTCATTCTCATTAGAGAGGAGGGTGGAAAACAATAGTCCTTTTCTTTGCTTGATGGGAATTGTTGAGGAAGCAGTAAAAACCTACAAAGATGTCACGGCAGAAGCTTGGAATCTGAGAAGGGAATGGGACGGTGGACGGATAAAAGAAAACTTTACTTAAACAAATCTAATAGAAATTATAAATTATGTAATATTTTTTCAAGTCATATAAGAGTCACTACAAATTCAAACCACAATCAACAAATTTGTCCACATATAAAAATATCCACCAATATAAATTATAGAAAACATAGTCTAAAACATAAACTAACATAATATCTATCTCTTGAAGTCACTGATGATAGGCATGTAATCTTCCTTACTCCATAGTTAGGAAGGTTACCTAAAAATATAAACAACAATTGAATAAAATTTTGTTAGTAAATTATCTTTTCTATAAGAAAAAGAAAGCGATTAATATGCATGACATGTTTTACTATAAACTTTAAGTAATATGCGTTCGGTATATGAATGAGAGTAGGCAGATGACATTTCTTAGGAACTTTATTTTATAATTTATCAATCATTTCAGGAGTCATCGTCTAAAACCTTTTCCATACGAAACCTTTTCCATAAAAAAAAACCTTTTTCATAACTCATCCAAAGGACAAGTATTTATTTCCGTTTTCTTTTTTTCGCAGTATTCGTCTCGATCATAAGAGGGTGAAATCCATTTTCAGGCATACACATTCATAACATAGAATTTATAAAGCTATTAATATCAGTTTAAATAGTAAATCAGTTATTTCTGTGCAATCACATAAGTAACAACATGATCTAAAATTCAAGTTGTTCATTCAATATGGAGAAATTGAGAAGATAAATCACACTTTGAACTACAGAGACAATTTATAACCGAATGAATAAATCGTTTATAAAAATAATTGTATAAATGTACATAATTCTTTTAATGTAAAAACTTTCCTTTAATCTCCTTTTCTTTAAAACTTATGCGGGATTCTTTATGATATTAAGCTTGATCAATACTCATAATTATCCCAAGTGTATATAGTATTGAAACATAACTACCTCTCTTATGATAATATTTATAATTCTACAGGTTCATTAGAGACATTAAAATTTTCTAATAATTTCTCATTCTTAATTAGATGATTGTTATTCATATCTTAAATATTATAATTTATTTAATTCTTTTATCTATGATCATATTCACTTTATTCATTATTAAATTTAAATTATGGAACTACTATTATGCATATAACCTAATCTTTTGTAAGAAGTTCTATCTATTTTCGTCTTAATTTTCCAATTAATTATTTAAATTTATTCATTTTTTTTTCTTTTATTCGCCTCATCAAATTTATACTTTTACATCCATAAGAAAAATTAATTTTTATATTATTATAAATTATATTATATGATATATTTATTTATATTTCTTAAGCTAAATGTAAAGTCAATATTTAAAATTATATTTTATATGTAAAGATTTAATACTTAATTGAATTTGATTTATGCTACGCATTCCCAAATTAAATTCCTTGTTGAAATCTATATACCCTATGTCAAAATTGAAATAATAATAAAAAAAAAATTCAAATTTCTATATTAATATATATATATATATATATATATATAATTCATTTTACCTACTTACCTTTATGTCTTTCCCTACCTCGGTTTGCCCTAGGATCCGTGCTCGCAAGGCTTTTGTTTGCATGCACTCCCTTCTCCTCTTGGTCCTTGGTGCTGAGGGACTCAGGTGTCGGTGTGGTGGGGAAGCCGCCTCACTCGGTGGGGCCGCATGCCGCGAGGCTTCCCCTTCTCTTTCCCCCCCTCTCCCTCTCTCGTGTACTTTGGGAGTTTGGTTTGGAATAGCTTTGAGAACCCTCTCTGCTCATACGTTTGGAGGGTCTCACTGTCAGGGGTAAGCCTCCTTTCGGCTCTCTTTCCTTTCCCTTCTCTCCCTCTCTCGTGTACTTTGGGAGTTATCCCTTCGCGACCAACCGTCAAGGCAGTCAGAAATATTAATTTTTTTTTTCAATTTCTGGTTATTAAAATCTCTCCCTCTTATAAAAATTTTGTCATTGAAATTTAATGAAAATAATAGAAATAAACATACCTTTAATTAAACAGATGAGGATAAAGCTCTTGCATTTCTGATTCCTTCTCTCACGTAGCTTTTCGTTCTAATCCATGTTTCCATAGTACACGAATAAAAGGAATTTCTCTATTCTTGAGATGTTTAACATCATAGTCTATAATTCTTTCTAGCTCTTCCATAAAGGTGAGATCAGACTGAATATCAATAGGATTAGCAATAATTTTGTTGGCTTCATTAGTAACATGTTTTCGTAGGAGAGAAATATGAAGCATATTGTACACTCCTTGCATATAAGAAGATAAAATCAGTCTATAAGCCACTTTCCTAATTATTTTCAAGATTTCATATGGACCAATATAGCGTGGGCTCAACTTTCCAATCTTGTTAAAAAGTTTAATACCTTTTATGGGGCTGACTTTAAGAAATACAAACTCTCCCACTTCAAACTCTGCTGGCCTATATCTAGCATCATAATATTTTCTCTGTCTATTTTGAACAGCTTTTAATCTATCACGAATTAATCGGATCTTTACAATGACTTCATCTATCACATTAGCACTAATGATTTTTCTTTCACCCGTTTCCACCCAACAAAGTGGTATTCTACATTTCCTTCCATATAATACTTCATAGGGAGTCATACCAATACTTGCTTGGAAGCTGTTATTGTAGGAAAACTCAATCAAAGGAAAGTGAATTTTTTGATTTCCCCCAAAATCAAGTGTACAAAGTCTAAGCAGATATTCAAGTATCTGAATTGTTCTTTCTAACTGGCCATCTGTTTGAGAGTGAAATGCAATACTGAAAGTAAGTTTGGTACCTGAAGCTTCATGGATTTTCCTCCACAATCTGGATGTGAATCGACCATCCTGATCGGACACTATATATTTTGGCACACTATGTAACTTCACAATTTCATCAATATACTTTCTTACTAACTTTTCAACAGCATCATATTGTTTGATAGGTATAAAGTGTGTAGATTTAGTCAATCGATCAATAATAACACAAATAGCATTGCAACCTTTTCTAGATCTAGGTAAGCCAACAACAAAATCCATGGCAATATCATATCAATTTCATTCAGGTATTGGCAAGGGATGTAACAATCCACTTGGCTTCTGATGTTCAACATTAACCATTTGGCATGATGGACACTTGTAGACAAATTCAGTTATGCTTCTTTTCATCCTTGGTTACCAAAATATTTTCTTAAGAGCTTGATACATTTTGCTACTGTCTGAATGAATTGTATAATGAGAGTGATGTGCTTCATGTAAGATATTTCTCTTTAACTCTCCAATATCTGGAATGCAAACTCTACCCTAATACTTTAATAATCCCTCATCAATTTCAAAATCTTCTGTATGACCTACTTTTACCAAATTTAAAATTTTCTGAAATTCATCAGCTTGAGGTAAAGCATCTCGTATCCTATCTTTTAAATTTTATTGTATAGCTATTTGATTCAACAATAAGACATGATCATCTGTGGATTTAATAATGTTCAATTTTTAATTTTTCTAAATCTTGAATCAACTATTCCTGTTGAGAGATCAACAAATTTGTACTACCAAATATTTTTTTGCTTAAAGCATCAGCAACTATATTTGCCTTCTCCGGATGATATTGAATATCCAAATCATAATTCTTAATGTGTTCCGACCATCTCTTTTTCCTTAAATTTAACTCTTTCTGAGTAAAGATGTATTTTAAGCTTTGATGATCAGTGAAAACTGCACACCTTATTTCATATAAATAATTTCTCCAAATTTTAAATACAAATATCACTACTACTAACTCTAGGTCATGGGTGGGATAATTTTTTTTATGATTTTTCAATTGTCTTGAAGCATAAGCAACCACTCTTCCATTCTGTATAAGTACACAATCCAAACCTCTTAATGAAGCATCATTATAAATCTGAAATCCTTTTTATCCCTGATGAAATAGTTAATACTGGTGCAGTCATTCAATAATTTTTCAATTTTTAAAAAGCCTCTTCATACTGATCTGATCATTCAAACTTGATTGTTTTCTGTGTTAACCTAGATAATGACATGATAATCTATGAAAACACTTCAACAAATCTCTTGTAATATCCCACCAATCCTAAGAAACTTATGATTTCTGTGACAGTAGTTGGTTTGGGCCATTCAGTTATTACTCAGACTTTATTTTGATCCACTGAAACACCTTCACTGCTAATCACATGTCCCAAAAATATGATGCTATTTAGCCAAAATTCACACTTTGAAAATTTTACATATAATTCACTTCCTTTCAGAGTTAGCAAAATAATGTGAAGATGATTTGTATGAGCTGCTTCATATCTAGAATATATAAGAATATTATCTATGAACACAATCACAAATTAATCCAAAATGATTTAAAGATTCTATTTATGAGATCCATAAATACAGTTAGAGTATTGGTTAAGCCAAAAGGCATCATCACAAGCTCATAATGTCCATATCTTGTACTGAATGTAGTCTTTGATATATCTTCTTTTTTGATCCTAAGCTGATGATAACCTGGTCTTAAATCTTTGAAAATGAAGCTCTTAGTTGATAAAAAGATCATCAATCATTGGAGGATACTTATTCTTCAATGTGAGTTTGTTAAGCTCTCTATAATCTATGCATAGTCTTAAGCTCTTATCTTTCTTCTTCACATATATCTGGGAGCTTCCCAAAGTGCTAAGAAGCGTCTTCTTCCAATAATTCTTTAATTCTTCAACTCTTGTAATTCCTTGATCGGAATTAAATCGATAGAAATCCATCTCTCTGACTGGAGGTAAACCTAGTAAATCATTCAGAAAAACTTATAGATATTCCTTCACTATCGGTATATCTTCTAACTTGTTCACCTTTTTAGTAACATCAGTAATTTGAGCAAGAAAACCTTTATAACTTTTTGCTACAATCTTTTAAACTTTTAAGTAAGACACTATCATAAATTATACTCTTTTATATCCCAAAAATTTAAATTCTTCTTCTCCAGGAATATTGAATTTGTCTATCTATGCTAGAAATATAATAAATCAATGTTTCATAGTGTATTAAGATCTGCCATTTTCAATTCACAAGAAAATTCTTGATCCATTTGGAATGTCCACCAACCAATCAAGAAATTCATTTTCATTCTTCAAATATAAATGAATATGATGCTCCAATATCAAATAAAATTTTATTTGATTTATTTTGAATAGAGATAATACCTATAAATGAGTATATATATATATATATATATATATATATATAATATCTAGCACAATATAAAATTTTAACAATGTTAAATTAACTAAAGACATACCTGTAATGATGTTAAACGAGTCTTTTGCTTTTTATAGCGTGAGTGCATAAACTCGAGGCTATATATTCTGTCGGTTCTGATTCTAGGATGAAACTGATGTAGTTGATTCAATCATCCTTCGTCTGCCAATAGTCCTTTGAGGAGGCTGAACACTTGTCTTAGCATCAACTGAAGATCTCTGACCCAAGGTAGGACAAGATTTTGTCATATGTCCTGACTGATGACACTAAAAGCATGTATTTGTGCCTAAGAGACACTCTCCTTTATGTGCTCTTCTATATTTTGGGCATGTAGTAATACTGTTACTGTTGATAATATTATTAGACTTAGGGTTCTTCCAATTTGATTTTTCATTTAGAACATTCTGCTCAGATTTTGGCCTATCATCATTTATCTTTTTCTGAATCTCTCCTCCTCTGAGTAGCTTGCCAATCTAATTCTATCCTTCTAGCCCTCTTCATTAGTACATCATAGTCATTAATGCCCAAAGGAATCAAGGGTTGTCTGACTACATCCTTCAGTCTAGATAGGAACCTATGATATTTCTCCTCCACATCAAGTATTAATTAGGGTGCATACCTTGAAATCATTGTGAATTCAATTTCATATTGCATGATAGAACGATCTCCTTGTACAAGTCTGATAAACTTATCTTGCATTTGTTTTCTAGCTGAGAGAGATACAAACTAATTTCTAAAGGCCTTCACAAAATCGTCCCATGAAACAAGATTGCAAGGCCTTCCTTCTTGCAATTGTCCTCGCCACCATCTCTCAGCTTCGTCCTCAAAAGCAAAAAAAGTCAAACTCTTCTTTTTGGAGGGCATGACATACTTTCTAAAATTTTCTCTACCCGCATCAACCAATTTTTTTCTTCTATAGGTCCCACTGTTCCTGAGAAAAGAGATGACCTTATATCTTGAAATAATTTCAGGTATTTATGTATAGAACTCCACCACTTCCACTAGCTTGAGTCAGCTGATTTCGTATCATCTGAGTCTTTGCTTCTATCATTTGGGTAAATGCATCTATAGCAAGTGAAGGCGGTTGCACCAAATTCTGGTGCTAAGCAGTTTGTGCCTCTCTATTTTCATCCATAGCATCTTCTTCAATTGATTCTATAGGCTTGAGAAGTACAAATTATTTATAACTATTATACATTAATTAACATAATCATATATAAACCTCTTCATAAATTTATTATTTTTCTAATAGCTCTTTGATTATGATCATACTTATATCCCTAAATGTTAAATCTCACTTTGATACCACTCTTGGCACGACCTGGCCTGAAAGCTTGGAATACCAAGATGAGAATGGACGGTCGGACGGATAAAAGATAACTTTACTTAAACAAATTCAATAGAAATTATAAACTATACAATATTGTTTCAATTCATATAAGAGCCACTACAAATCCAAACCACAATTAATAAATTTGTCCACACATAAAAATATTCACCAACATAAATCATATAAAACATACTCTAAAACATAAACTAACATAATACCGATCTCTTGAAGTCCCTCTACGACGATAGACATAATCCTCCATTCTATCCTCCATCTAGTTAGGAAGGTTACCTGAAAAATAGAAATAACATGAGATTAAATAAAACTTTTAGTGGGTAAATTATGCTTTTACACCATAATAAAAAAAGAAAGTAGAATTAATATGCATGACAGGTTTTACTATAAACATGAACATAAACTTTAAGTAATATGCGACTCAACAATCTAACATATGAGAAATAGATGCAAATGAACATTTTTTAGGAACTTTATTTTATAATTTATCAACCATTTTCAGGAGTCACCGTCTAAAACCTCTTCATAATAAACCTTTTTCATAAAAAAAATATTTTTCATAACTCATCCAAAGGACAAGTAACCATTTCCATTTACCTTTTTCATGCACGGGTACATTACGTCCCTAGCCAGTACTATGAGAGGGTGAACTTCACTTTCAGGCATGCACATTCATAATATAGAATTTATAAAACTATCCATATAAGTTCAAAATAGTAAATCAATTATTTCTGTGCAATGATATAAGTAACAACATAATCTAACATTCAGACTGTTCATTCAATATGGAGAAATTGAGAAAATAAATCACACTTTGAAGTACAGGGGCAATTTATAATCATGAATAAATGTATTCCATCACATGAAAAATAAGTATATTTTTATCATAAATGTATGAACATAGTTACCCAATTTAATGTGATGCTTCCTCTTGAATCTCTTTTCTTTTAAAACTTTTTTCTTTACTTGAAGTTCCTATGATTAGAAACATTAACTTGATCAATACTCATAATTATCTAAGTGTATATAGTATTGAAACATAACTATCTCTCTTATGATAACATTTATAATTCTACTGGTTCATTAGAGATATTAAAATTTTCAAATAATTCTCTTTCTTAATTAGATGATTGTTATTCATATCTAAAATATTATAATTTACTTAATTCTTTTATCAATGATCATATTCACTGTATTCATTATTAAATTTAAATTACGGATTTACTATTATGCATATAACCTAAACTTTTGTAAGAAGCTATTAAAATTATATTTTATATGTAAATATTTAATACTTAATTAATTGAATTTGATTTATGCTACACATTCTCAAATTAAATTCCTTTTTGAAATCTATACACCCTAAGTCAAAATTAAAATAATAACAAAAAAAATCATATATATATATATATATATATATATATATATATATATATATATATATATATATATATATATATATATATATATATATTATCCATTTTACCTACGTACTTTTATATGTTTCCGTATCTTAGTTTGCCCTAGGACTCGTGCTTGGCACCGCTCAATTCTACCCGTGCTCACAAGGCTTCTGTTTGCACGCACTCCCTTCTTCTTCTCTCTCGATCGTCGGTGCGCGGAGGGCTCCACCGGCTCGGTGTTGGCAGCAGGGAAGCCACCTCACTCGGCTAGGGCACACACGCACGAGGCTAGCCCTTCTCTTTCCCCCTCTCTCCCTCTCTCATGTACTTTGGGAGTTCAATTTCGACAAATTGAAACTAACCCCCCTCGCCCCCTTCAATTTATCCCTTCGCGGCCAACTGTCGAGGCGGTTGGAAATATTAATTATATATTTTTTTTCAGTTTTCGGTTATTACAGGAGAAACTCACTCTAGCACTCATTGTTTCTGAGAGACAATTTCGACCATATTTTCAAGCGTACTCAATCCAAGTCATCACTAATAACCCACTCATATTGGTACATGCCCTTTCAATTTATGCCTTCGGGCTAACCATCGAGGTGGTTGGAGATATTAATTTTTTTTTTTCAGTTTCCGGTTATTACAGGAGAAACTCACACTAGCAGTCATTGTTTCTGAGAGACGACTTCGGACATATTTTCAAGCGTACTCAATCCAAGTCATCACTAATAACCCACTTATATTGGTACTTGCCAAGCTTGATCAGTCAGGAAGGTTGCTAAAATGGTTGGTTGAACTGAACGAATTTGATGTGTCGTACTCGCCTCAAATAACTATCAAAGCTCAAGCACTCGCCGACTTCCTCATTAATTTCTGTAGTGTACAGAAAGTTTCTGTTAATTAAGAGCCATTGTGAAAGCTATATGTGGAAGGATCGCCTGGTGAGCACGGCACGTAGGCATAGTACTAAAAAGCCTAACATGAATCTCTATAACATAGTCGGTTAACTTAATTTTAAGTCAAAAAACAACCAATTAGAATAGAAGCCTTACTCATAGGATTCAGATTTGCCCGAGGGCTGGGGGCATTGCACATTATGGCCTATTCAGACTCGCAATTGGTAGGACGATAAAGTAATGGTGGCTACGAAGTTAAAGACGTGCTTTTACAAAATTAGTCAAAACAGAGATCAAATGATTGGAGTACTTTAAAATTGAGCAGATTATTAGAGAGTAAAATCAACTCTTCGACCTACTGTTCGGAGCTATGGTCCTGAAGGACATTCCTCTATTCGGTTCGTCCAACCAAGTATTGAGGAAGACGAGTCAATGCACATAAATAGTGAGCACTCGCCTAGTTGGATTGACCCTATCAAAAAATAGCTATAAACTGAGGAGATAGAGGAAAACACAAAAGATGCGAGGAGGTTTAGAATAAAGGCCGTCCAATACACACTGATTTGAGATGAGTATTTAGAGGGTCAATGACTTCATTGAACATGAGATTTGTGCGAGAAATTGAGCAAATAAAAGTACTGGAAGAAATACTCTGACGAGTGTAGCAGTCACTTAGAAGGAATAACACTCGCCCACAAAATCTTGAGAATGGAATATTTCTAGCCCACATTGAGAAAAGTTGTAGAAACATTCTCTAGAAGATGCAAGTAATGTTAAAAATTCACCCCTCTTTAGCAATAACCACCACAACTTTTGCAACCTATTACAAGTCTTTGGCCCTTCGCTATTTGGGGGATAGACTTAAGTGGTCCATTAGCAATAGCCAGTGGACAAAGAAGATTGGTCTTGTTCATGCCAACTATTTTAGCAAATGGATTGAAGTTAAGCCGCTCATCAAAGTAATTACTTAGATAGTTAGGAACATCATCTTGATTAACATTATTTGCAGATACAGACTGCTCATGACTATCATCACCAACAATGAGCTACAATTTACCGACTGAGGGCAAAGAGACTTCTGCGAGTCTTAAGGGATAAAACTAAAGTTCGCTTTAGTGCATCACTCACAGAGCAATAGCGAGGTGGAAGAAGATCCTTAATCTATTAAAGAAGAAGGTAGAAGGCACTAAAGCTAAATGGGTCAACACACTATCCGCCATGCTCTAAGCTCTCAGAACGACTCTCACTACTGCTACTAGACTACACCTTTCTCACTCTCGCATGGTACAGAAGCAGTGCTGCTAGTCGAGTATGAACTCCATAGCCAGAGGGTCCTAGTGACTACAGAGCCAGGAGAGAACATCGAGTGGGAAAAGATGAACTCAAAGGCCATGGAAGACACACGATATGATATGCTCGAAGAGTTAAGGAATGAAGCTTCGCTAAGACTAGAAGAGATAAGAGGTGAATGGCGAGATACTATAATCGCCACATAAAAGAGAATCACTTCATGAGTGGCAATTTGGTTCTCAAGAAGGTAAACACAATGGTTCTCAAGTATTTGTTGAGCCATTCTTGGCCTGAGTAAGAGATCCAAGTACTTGGTGCACCATTTTTGGCCCAATGATACCGTAGTCAGGCAGAGGCAGATAATTCTTAAGTTAATTTCATTAGAACTTGCCTAACTTATTTTATAAAAATAAAGTGTAAGACCAACTCTCCTAGTTGGCGACTAAGGTATTTGACCAATCGATACCTCATGAGGTCGACAACCTAATGAAAGACCAATTCTCCTTGTTGGCAAGCTAAAAGATGTTGACTCTCCTAGTTGGCGATTAAGGTATAAGATTGGCATCCTGTGAAGTTGGCGATCTAATGAAAGTCTAAATCTCTTAGTTGATAACTATAACATAAGAACAAGAAAAAAAAAAAGCCAACTCGCAGCAACAAATAATGCAAAGATAAGGGCGACTTAAGTAAGGTCCAAAAAAAAGAACCTATTCGCCACTGCCAATAACTAAGAGATCGACTTGCAGTAATCGCCAATTAAAGTGTAACAAACTCGCCTTGCGATCAAAATAATATATATATTTTTAAAAGTATCAGAGAAACTGTGAAAGTACCAACACAATTATTCAGACGAAAAACAGGAAAAATACTTAACCAAAAAGAGATGTCTTTTTCATTTATTAAAAGAATATTTATAGCAAGTTGAGTATGGATTAGATGGAGCACTTCTCCTCAATTTGCAACAATATATATGTATATATGTATACATGCATATATATATATATATATATATATATATATATATATATATATATATATATATGTATGTATATGTATATATAGATATGTATATGTATCTATATGTATCTATATGTATATGTATATGTATATGTATATATATACACAAAGAAGAAAAAGAAAACGAAAATGAGACAAATGAATGTCAACTCATGTTGCCCTCATCATCGGAGTTCGAGAGGGTGATTATGTTGGAGAAATTCAAGAACTTGTGTGGTCCAACTGGCCTTGATTCACAAACTCGATGACTATGAAGTCAGCATCCGCCTTGAACTTCTATTTCAACAGCCTTTTGTTCTCAGCTGAATCTAGAAAGCCTGCAAACTCGGCTTCTTTCTTTTGATACTGTACGTATGGCGAGAGAGCTCTTCCTCCAACTTTCTCTCACCTCAGCGAGGTAGGTGAGCTTCAAGATAGCTTGGTTATTCTTCTGCTCCTATCTCTTTGCCTCCTTTTATAGATCAACGAGTTTGGACTCAAGTAGAGGAGAGCTTCTCCTGCACACCCGCTAGCTCTACCTTCACCACAGAGAGATTTCTTTTGATACTGTGTGGTCCAATTGGCCTTGATTCACAAACTCGATGACTATGAAGTCAGCATCCGCCTTGAACTTCTATTCCAACAGCCTTTTGTTCTCAGCTGAATCTAGAAAGCTTGCAAACTCGACCTCTTTCTTTTGATATTGTATGTATGGCGAGAGAGCTCTTCCTCCAACTCTCTCTCACCTCAGCGAGGTAGGTGAGCTTCAAGATAGCTTGGTTATTCTTCTGCTCCTGTCTCTTTGCCTCCTTTTAAAGATCAATGAGTTTGGACTCAAGTAGAGGAGAGCTTTTCCTGCACACCCGCTAGCCTACCTTCACCATGGAGAGATTTCTCTTAATGAAGAACTTGTTGTAGATCTCACAAGTTGACTATCAAGCCATTGCCTCAGTAGTCATCACGGCGAATGACAACCAACTATTTGGAAGGTTCTCGAGATAGTGTCAAGTTCATTCAAGTAGATATCCTGGCCGAGCATGAAGACTTCGTTGGTCAGCTGGTCGAGATTTGGAGTGACGTTCTCTTCATACTCTGCCTCCTCCTCTTTCTCTTTCTTCGTCGTAAGCTTGCTCCTCTCCTTGGAGAAATCTCGAGGAGTTGAGCTCGTGGATCTCTTCTTGCTCTGTTTTGGAGCACTACATGGCTCTGCCTCCTTGCTAGCTTCAATGGGTGTTGACTCGTCGCCTTCTCCCTTGCCCACGTCCTCTTAGAGGAACCTGATGACTAAAGGGTCGAGTTGCAGGGGCTGCAACGTCCTCTTCACTTGATGAAGCGAGTAAGAATATTAGAGTTGACAAGTTAGAAAGAATCACTTCAACGCTCAAAAATGCTTAGTGTAAAATACTTACCACAGAGGACATTGATAACTCAGATGTAAAAAAGATAGTGATTGATATTTAAAGTCTTATCAGTCACTCTCTTCAAGACCTCCTCCACTTAAGGATTCTTCTCTAGAGCGACCGCTTTACTTGTTGAGAAGGGAGTGGGCACAGTCGGCATAGGTCAGGGTGACGACCTTCTGATGAACAAGAGCTTGGATTGCCAGTTCTTAACCTTATTCGACGGGCTGCGTATTCTCAACATGACTGCTAAGAATTGAATGGTCCCATCATTGTACCCCTTCATAGCAAAGACGTGGTGGAAGAGAGTCGAGCTCTATGGCAACCACTTTTCTCTCAGCATCATTAAAAATGTGGTTATACTCACCATAGAGTTTGGTAGGATCTGGGTGAGTATAATCTCATAGTAATTCAAAATATCTACCCACTCGTGGGGTAGAGGAAACCGAAAGCCAAGTCTAAAGTCATCGAGAGGGATATATAACTTGTCCAAGTTAAGCTTTTCGTTAAAGTCGACCACTTTCACTGTATAGTCAAGATGGCTGTGGCGATAGTCCTGAAAAACAAAAGTCGTTGTTTGGGGATTAAGGTCAAGAACCTCCTTAATCTTGTAGAGCATGAATGAACTCACCACTTTCCTCAAGGCTGCCATTGAAGTTACTCTCTTATAAGAAATGAGAAAATAAGGCTTACTCTCTTGAACCAAGAAGTCACTCCTAGGATGAAGAGTTGCAATAAAGTTTCAACTACCCATAGTGAAATTATATTTATAGGCGTGATAAGTATGGTTCGATAACACAAACGTCACATTAAACATTGAATGAAGAAATCATTACAAAATCCCACCCAAATCTTAAACGTCGTATATGAAGACAAAAGTAATAAATGAATTCCTACTCGCAACCATGAATAACGGGATAATACCCGACAAAGGAAAAATCGAGTATGAGATAAAAGTTTCCTTTGAATATTTATTTATTTATGTCAGAATATTAAAAAATTACAAACACACTCACTATGACCCCTTATTATTTTTTGAATCATTTTACAATGAGATCTGAGTGCCACTCCTCGCCGATATTTTTCTTCTCCCACATATAGTCGAACATAAAATTGATGATGAAGAGAGAAGAATGCTTTAACTTCACCGAGCACTGGAGAGAAACCAACTCGGCTCTCATGATTTCCCCTTTTGGAACTCGGCCTTAGCAGTCTGCCTTCATTGCAACTCCGCCTCCACCTCCACCTCCACCTCCACCTCCACCTGGGACCTTAGCTCGACCAATTCTTGCCTTGACAAGCTCAAGTCCCTTTCTAGAATCACATCTTTTTTGCAGGTTGGCAAGCTCGGTCGAGTCTACAAGCACTTGCCGCTCCTTCTCCGCAATTCCTTCTTTCTGGGGAGCAGACTCATTCCTCCCAAACTTTCCCTTGTTGGGATGAAAATTCGCCAGCATCTTTAGGCTGTCAGCTGTAGTGAAGCTGATGGTGGTTCCACCAGATAAGGCGGGAGTCTCAGCTGGTGTTCCTTGTGAAGTTGGTCTATCCAACAGGGCAAAATTTGGCGCCGCCACCTCAACTCGTGGCGAGTCTCGAGTCGCCCTTAAATAATAAAAAATGAACTCAAAAAAATAGATAAGAGGATTTCAGTAAGACAATTTGCTATGGGCAGGATTTGCGAAGAAGAGAGTCATTGTTTAAACAAACAAACTTTCTCTTCACTCGGACGATGGCCTAGTAGATTGCTCATGGTAATATGAATCATCCTTTTAGAACTACCTGGACTGTCCAAGTGGATAATCTCGTGGGACGCTCGGTGCCCGCTATAGCCTTCCATTGTCTTTTGTACACTCTCCATTGTTAGTATGATGCTATGACAAGGATTAACAATGGAACATAATTAATCCTACTTCGATGGAAGTCTCTTCTATGATGGTGGCAATAGGAGAGGTAACCATCGGCGTCCTCACTACTACCTTCTTGTGGCGAATAAGGGGAGCGATAGTCCCCTCCTTCGATAAGCTCTCTACCTGCATCGGACCCCATCCAACAACTTTGTGCCATTGCCTTGGGCTAGAATAACCATGGTTTTGGGGGCAGGGGTGTTAGAGGAGCTTGTCTCCATCACATGAACAACAGAGACTTCCACTGGCTTCTTGGACTTCAATTTTTTTCAGAAGAGTCAATTTTGTTGTGTAGTCTCTTGGAATTTATGGCGAGTACATATAGTCAGCTCATAATAGTGAACATGACAGAAAAAATAAACGTATCTCCAGTTAGGAACGAAAGGCCTAGTAAATATTTTTGATAAGGTTAATGCCCTTTTTATATCTCAAGATGTCAGAGATATGCCAAAAAATTGAACCTAGTCAAAAGGAGATGTAACATTTAATGAAAGAATTTTTTCTTTCCAGCATTTATTATGAGCTAATTGATCCTTTATTCTTTTGTCCTTTTTGCAAGGTGCCTCTACAAAGGAGTAGAAGAATTGGGGAGCTGAATGTAGACCCAAAACAAGCAGCCCAAATACTAAAGATTGGTCGCATGCATGGCGAGCATAATAAGAACATGGGTGTCGACCACTCGGATATAAACTTGCCCTCAGAAGGCGAACATTTATGGAAGAACAACTATCTTAAGGCAGCTCAAGCACGACACCCTCCAGCAATAGGGATAGCAGCCACGCATGAGATCAAGCCACTACATACTTGCATCGAGGCTTATCACTCGGAAAGTAGAAACTCTGGAAAGTTCCAATGCCTCTTTGATGGAAGAGCCTAAGAAATCCTATGAGCAAATGTTAGGAATGAAAATTGTAGGCTCGCTCCTAGCTGACCTCACAAATATCCCTTCCTATAAACATGTACTCGCTAATTTCAGGAAAGGATTGAATATTATCTGAGGCAGCTCATAAGAAAGGGAATGCTTCCTTAGGTCTAGGATGATTATAATACTTTTCAAAAGTTGATGGAGAGTTTGAGTTCAGAGGATGGGGATGATGTTAAAGATGAAGAAGATGGCAGTTAGACCAATGTACATATAGTTGGTTTTTTCTTTTCTTTATCATTATTTATTTGCAGAGACTTTTAACTCTTTTTCTATTAAGATAATAAAGAGAATTTTTCACAAATAATTGTCTTCTATCTATCTAATAAAATATGTACTTAGCTGTTTTGATGACTTGTATGATTGAATGTCTCCAGAGATTGTTTGCTAAGCAATAATTATCACTATAATATAACTCCACGATCAAATCATAGGGGGTTCTTTATAAATGAATTTCAATTATTGTGGCTTATAATGATTGTTGAACTTTGATCATAATAATTCTATTATGTTGATTTATGTATTTGAATGTTCTAAGTGTAGAAAAATTGATACTATTAATATTATGATATGTTTGTCTCTGGTTGTGCTTGAAAATGTCTTTTGTTGATCTTTAGTATGTATAAAGTATGAACTTATAATAGCTAAAGTAATCTTATATAGATAATATGTTGTTTATGTTCAAGTTTTATTCATATATTTGCCTTTCATTGGTCATTTGGTTAGGTCATTGTATTTAATGTGTCTTTATACTTAATGATATGCCGATCTTGTCATAGTTACAACAAAGGCTATCATTTAGACTCACCATAGAAGAGAATCACTCATTGCTCAATGTGAATCTTTGTTGCAAAAGGGGGAGTCATGTCTTCTTGACCATACCTATGGCCTAATAGGACATTGTTACAAAAGGTTAAGAAAATTTTGATGCTTGAATGTTGAGAAGATTTTGAGTAGAAAGGTGAACTCAATTTGTTGAGAATTTCTTGTATAATTGATTGAGTGGAATCTTGTGAAGTTTTTCATTAATTGGATGAATATTAATAATAATTCTACTCATGCTCTTGATGGAATACTCTTAATAGAAATAAGTCTTCAAGTTATTGTTGAATTATTGAAGTTGACGAGTTGCTGAGTTGATGAATAGACGAAATGATAAGTTTCTCTTTTTCGGATAACAATTAGCCATAAAGAATGAACTCGCTCTTATTCCAAATGAGTTGATATAATTGTTGAGAAATCCTTTAATTGGTTAATATACAATTTCCCATATTATGAGCCTTCATTCTTTATTTTTAGTCACCCTGGAATTGGAAGATTCAAATCTTCGGTTAGAATGCTCTAAGTATTTTTTTATGTAGCTATTTCAAATAATTTTTATATTTTTCCTAAATGCATAAAGCCAATCATCAAATATTCTTTTCTTTTAATAATTTTAGAGAGAAATAGAATTTAATGACTTTGCTAAGTGCTGATTGGAGTCATGGGATCCGATCATTTTGTCACATTATTATATATTGAAGTATTAAAGGGTCCAATTCGAGAACAATTGGATGATGAAAAAATTATGAAAGATTGACGTTCCTTATTTTGATACAACAACGTACCAAGAGTTCCCTAATGTTGGGGAAATGTTTGAATCTTCGACTTGGAATCAAAAGGATTTCTATGGATACATACCAAGAGTTCCCTAATATAAAGAAGGTGATTATGTATTGATTCGCATTCAGCTAGAGCGTTATCAAACCACTAAATATAAGAAATTACATGCACGATTTTGTGGTGCGTTTAAAATTCTTAAGAAAATTGGAACTAATGCTTATCACCATGATTTGCCTGTTGATATGCTCATTCATCCAGTTATTAATATTGAAGATATTCTATCAAATGAAAGAATTAACAAACTTCCACTTGTTCAGTCTAACTCTTTAACAGGAGATATAACACCGTACTTATAGAAGCATTCTTTCTTTGAAGTTGATTATATTATCATTGTGGAAGTACCCATTAATCTAGCTTCTGAACATCATTTTCTAGTTCGTTGGAAGAATAAGCTACTAGCTGAAGACTTATGGTTGACCCGTATTGATTTGGAGTAGAAGACTTCTTAGATTTCAACTCTACTGAATAAAGTTCAATTGAGCTCAAGAGAGTTGATGTAGAACATCATGTGGATCCAGAAATTATAGCTCAATATTTATTTACAAGATCTCTAGTTAAAGCCCAAGAAAATTCAAGAAAGAAGAAGGCTTAGCCCATTAGCCTGCTAAGGCTCATTTTATGATTTCATCTTTTTTTATTTATGTAATTTTTAATTTTCCTCTAGAAACTCCAAGTTTGAAAAAAAACTCAAAACATGACATATGAGGTGGTTGAGTCCACATAAAATAATAGCATGTAAAATTGATGGATGAAATGAAATAATAAGGCAACTTAATGCTTCACATTAATGTGACAGCCCACCTTTCCCTCCATGTTTTGAATTCTTTTCTTTTGAAAGATGCTTGTAATGGTTATAAATAGCCCCCTTTGCTATAATGAAAATGATCTTTTGGTAATTACAAATTATTTGAGTTATTCTTGTGGTTTGAGAGCATGGTGGCCAAACCTTGATAATTCTTAGTGGGAGTGCTAGTTATCCAACATATCTTCTTTCCTCACCTCCAATACTCAAGTTATTTTAATCTCATCAAAAGAAAGAACGCCCGCCTCCATCAGTTATGCATATTATATTTCTTTA
Organism: Cymbidium sinense; assembly: GCA_021442155.1. Classification (NCBI taxonomy): domain Eukaryota; kingdom Viridiplantae; phylum Streptophyta; class Magnoliopsida; order Asparagales; family Orchidaceae; genus Cymbidium; species Cymbidium sinense. The sequence goes on from CM038227.1 coordinate 77,079,791, forward strand.
GAGTGGAGAAGATTTCCTTTAGAGGTCTTTGATGTGTTATTTGAGGACTTGCTTTTAACGAGCAGGTGGTCTATATAGACTTTGACTTTTCTGCCTTTCTACTCATTGAAGATACGATCTACTATTCTCTGGTAGGTCACTCCAGCATTTTTTAATCCGAATGACAACACTCTATAATAATAAAGCCCTTCTCCCGTAATGAATATTGTTTTTTCTAAGTCGATAGGGTGCATTTGTATTAGATGGTACCCTAAGAAGACATACAAAAAACTCATTACTGGGTAGCTCACTGCCGAGCTAACGTGTACGTCTATCCATGGGAGTGGATATCCATCATTAGGACAAGTCGTGTTTAGGTTTATGACGTTCATGCACATCCTCCATTTTTCATTAAGTTGGCACCAACCCTACATTCGATATCCATTTTGGATGTTAGACTTCTCTAATGAAGTTAGCTTCTATCAGCTCGGCAACTTTTTTTTTTTTTATTGGCTTGGCAAGTAGAGTCGCAATCTTCCTCATAGGGTTGCAAGCAAGCAAGCCGAGCCGAGTCAAGCATGTGCGTATTTTCATTATCGAGATTGAGCTTGATTCTAGTTTGTTAATGAACTCGGTTCAAATTGGATTATCGAGCCTGATAACGAGCAGCTCGTTAATGAAATAAACGAGCTTTAATCAAGCCTTAGTCATGCTTGTTCATGAGTAGTTTGTTGGAAATATACATGAGCTGTATCAATTAAAGCTTATTAAGCATTAACAATTTCAAAATTTAAACAATACTATTCATAATTGGGCCATAATTAAGCTCCTTAACGAGCTTGTTCACGAGTTTGAAATGATATTATTCATGAACGTAAATAAACCGAATGACGAGTTTCTCAAGCTTGTACATTTAATAATTGAGTATTTACAAAAGTGTTCATGCTCATTCGATTAGTTAATCAAATGATCATGAACGAGCTCTAATTGAGCCAAGCCACGAGTAGCTTGTTGAATGCTCGGTTCGTTTGTAGCCCTACATCCTCATCTTTTGTTTTATGGGCCGAGCGTATTTTTGAATGTTGAGTAGATGGCAACCGACATTAATGTCTATGCCCGGCATTTCGGCTACGGTTCAGGCAAATATGTTAATGTCATCTTGGAGAGTCTGAATGAGAGCTTCTTTGTGCTCGTGCTAAAAGCTGAGCTGATTCTTAGGACTTGCTCTGAATTCTGCACGATTACCACTACCTTGACTTCTTCAATAATTTCTACGCTAGTTCTTGCGACTTTCAGTTGCAAAAATTCTTGCGGTTTGTTAGAGTTGTCTATTGCTCGCAAGTAGCAGGTTCTAGATTGGCCAAAGTTTCTTCTGACAGTGACTCTTCCCCATTCGGCGGGAATTTGACCGCTACGTGGTAGGTCGACACATCGGTCTGAATGTATTGAGCAGTGGACGACCGAAGATAGCATTGTACATGGTAGGAGCCTCCACAATTATGAAATCAGACAACCATGAATTGTCTCTTGCCCTCCCACCAAGTGACAAGAAGAGTGATAATTCCTTCGGCTTCTTTTCTTTCGTTGGACAAGCCAAACAGTGGTCCTCCCATGGGGGAGAATTGAGAACTCACCAAATCCAGTTTGTCAAAGAAGAATTTGAAGATAATATTGATCGAGCTCCCGGTATTGATTCATATACTCCCAATCTTGTAATTTGCGATCAGCATCATGATGATGATGACGTTATTATAAGGATTGCTGACTGTAGTTTGATCCTTTTTGGAGAAGCTCATCGAGACTATAGGAGTGCCTGATGCTTGTGTAGCAGTTGCCAAGTTGAATTCTCCAAATTGCAGCCTCTTGAGGCTGACTTGTCTGGAAGATTCACTATCTCCATTGAAGAGTATGACCCCCGCGATGTGAATTGCATCAGTCGGAATGAGTTCATTACTTCTTAGCAATTTTCTTCTCTGATTTGTTGGTGAACTTCTTGAGTTTCCTGGCTTTGATGAGCTCGTTTACCAAGCTTTTCAGATGGCTACATTTTTTAGTGCCATGTCCGTGGTCATGATGAAAGGCGCAATACCTAGAGCGGTCATGGACTTCATCTGGTTTCAAGGGTGCTGGCCTGTTCTGAATGGTTTCTACCAACTTGGCCATTGATACCTTCAAGGACGATATCATGGTTGGCTGCAAGTACTCATCGTGTTGATGGCGTGTAAGTGGATGTTTGGGTTCTCGTCGGGGCTTTGGTGGTCCTTCTATTTTTCATATGAGCTTTCTCCCCTTATCCAGTCCTCTCACTCAGAGTTTGTCCCTAGAGAATCATTCTGAGGGCGACTTCTTCAAGGGATGACTTCCATGAGCTGTTGAAGAAGGCTGGGCGACTTCGTTGTATTTTTCTGTAGTGATATGGTCATTCGCTAGCTCTAATAGTTTAGCAAGGGTTTTTGGCTATTAAAGCCCGAGTGCATACTTGTCTTGAGACCTTGAGTGAGTGTGGCTTGTGTGATCGCATGATCTAGATCTTTAATCTATAACATATCCCTTTAAAAATGAGTGACAAATCTTCTAAGAGATTCGTTGGGCTCTTGCTTCATTTGTAGCAGGGCCTACGTACTCTTTAATGGCTTTTGGATGCTAGCAAATTGTGTTGTGAATATCCTCTTGAATTTGGCAAAAGAAGTAATAACCTCAGCTGGTAGTTACTAGAATCACCTGAGAAATGATTTTTGAAAGTGGTGAAGGAGAGTCGGCATCTCACTGTGTCGTCTAAATTCAGTAGGATGTTGTTGACTCGAAAAAGGTGATATGGTTGGTGGGATTGTTGTGACCTCTATAGAGTAGAATCTTGAATTTGTGTGAAGGGTGAGCTCCCACAATCTTCTAGGAAAAAGTGTTGGTCAAGTTAATGTGGTCCTTTATGGTGTCTTCATCTTCGCTTGCTTGATAGGACTTTTCATTGATGCTCAACATTCAGGATAATTCTCTCCTATGTCGGCAAGAATGGCGAATTGCCGATCTTGAGAGCCTTCATTTTTCCTAGCCTTTGGTCCTCCACTTCTTACCTTCTCCATGACTATTTGTACGAGGCAAACGATTCTATCTTCCATGTTCTTTAGGTCTTGTTATGTAGCAAATGGTTGGGTAATTGGCCTTGCTCTGGCTCGGTTGTTGCTTGCCAAGTGGTTTGCTTCACTCTATACCTAACTTCCAGTTCTCTTCCTACCACGCTCACCGCAATTGAAAGGATGTTGAATCAGATTTTATTTGTGGGTTCAGGAAGGACTTATTTTAGGTGCTATCTATGGGCTAGACCCAGGCAACAGAAATAGAGGGATACCTCTGAGTTTTATTATATCTAGAAATCAGAGCATGATGAAGGGCTATAGCATGATGAAGATAAACAATATAAAAAGAGTAGAGGTAGGAGACGAAAGACATCATAATTCTCAAAAAATGCCTATCTATCTTTCCCTTTTTGTTCTTAGAATCCCCTTTTTATAGAGTTTGAAAGGGGGACCCTTAACATGTAGTCGATGTATATGAAAATGCTGAGTAAGTGAAAAAGAAAGACTCTTCCTTGAGAAAAGAGTTCACCATTGTCAGGTGTCGAGCCCTTGATCCATTTGTCTTGCGCTTGGAAGGTATAGTTGTCTGCTCATGGGTGAGCTCTGGTTGCTCAGCTAGGATGTTCTCTGTCAGGTTCGCCCAGTGCAGTGAGCGTCTTTGCCCTCTGGGGCGGGTCAATGTGTTCCACTCATCCTGGTTAGGGCGGTCTTTAGGTCACTTGGCTCATGAAGTGCTCTTAGGTATACAATAAGTTTCTTATTGATCACACTTTTTAGCTAACTGGAAGGCTTCTTGAACTGATTTCAGAAGTAACACTTCACAAACAGCCTACAGGACAAGGATTTTGAATTCTGGGATACATTGTGGAGTCTCGGACAGCACTATGATCTATCACGCAACCACACCCAGTGTCAATGGGAGGAGGTTGAATTTATTTGCCAAACTAGATGTCTGGTTTGATTTTGCGTTTGTTACTTATGTAATTGGTCACACATTTGAATGAACCAATTTGTGTTGAAATCATGCTGTCCCAGACTTTCTTTACATTAGTTTTGAAAATGGCTATTCATTTTTAAAGATCAGTCACATTTACGAAGTTTATATATGATTAATAATACTTCGGAAGTTAAGTGCAAAACGTATGACCAAGTTTTGTGGCCTACTACATCTTTCTTATGACCAAAGGTTTCAAGAAGTTTGTATCCTGTCAAGTAAAAACAGAAACAGTTGACGCAAATAAAAATCATTTGAATTGCGTGTTTTTTTTTTGGCAGATATTGCATAAGTTTAGAACTGTTGTTCGAGTGGTGACGTTATATCCTTGGCAAGCAAAGGACCTTCTAACAATTGGTAACTATCGGGTTAGGCTAACGATTGAAGATTCAACTGCAAGAATTCATGCTTACATTTTTGGAGTAGACGGGGTGAGAACTTCAGCTTTTTTGCTCATCCCATTTGCCTCATTATTTTTATTTATTTCTGGACCATTAAGTGCTTCACTGCGTGTAATCCATACTACTGACTAAAGACTTCTTGTCTAAGTTTCAGAACTTGGCATTCTGATTGAGTCACATAATCATCTGTTTCATTGAAGGAAAATATATAAATTAAGCCAACGAATCTGAAACCACTTAGATTACTTAAATGCTCTACAAATTTGCAACTTCTGTAAATATTCCCAAAATATTCCAAACTATGAGAAATAACTTAACAAATTTTTTTTTACCTTTCATTTTAAATCATCCAGCATCAAATCTCTCTATCTACTCTTATACCTTTCTTAATCCTTTAATGTTTATTTGTACTTAGTCATGCTCTCTCTTCCCTTTGTCTTCTCCATATTCTTATATCAATCATTGTAATACATATAAATTTAATTATACTTTGTATGATCTCTTTCCCCTTTTCTCACTCTCACCCTCTTTTCACTCATTCTCCTTAGCTATCTCTTGTGAGTTTGCTTATCAAGGCATAACATACCATCCAAGACCAACTATTGAAATATTGTCCCAAATGTCTTTTTCCATTTAGTTATATTTTTAGAAATGCTATTGCTAATTGCTATTTAAATTAGCAAAATAAATCTCATTTTGTGGTTCATCATCATCAATAACATCATAACCCTTATTCAAACTATTTGTTGTTTACCTACTGAATCATCCTCCATTTAGCCTTATTGAGTTCTGTTTACATGTGTAGATATATTTTTTATATTCAAATTTTTTTTTTATATACCAATGGTACATTTTTTTTCTAATGCTTCTCTTTCATAACCCTTCTACATTATTTTTTTCTACCTATTTACATTTTCTACTTTTTATTGCACATGCACAAATGATTTTTTTTTAAATTTTATTTTTAAGAGATGTTATTCCAAATTTATCTTTTAGAGAAATAATTATTTGAGATAATGATACTCTTATGACATTGTACGTTTGATATTTGAGATAATTTTTCATTCCCTACACAATTCTCACTCTACAATTATATACTCATAGATGTTCTCATTTTTTTATATAATAATGATACTAAAAATTGTTATATTAAATATCATTTTGATCTTTTAATAATATTGATCATTAATGTGCCTTTGCAAATCATTATATAGCAAAGAGTCACTGGCTAACTATCATTAATGGCAATGTTTTTACCTAAATGTGACTATTTTTTGTTATTTACAGGTGAAATTTTTCAATGGTTATCCACCGATTGATGTATTGACTGAAAAAATGAACAGATTGCTCGGCATAAGAGGCAGTCCAGTTCGAAGGAATCCACCATGGGTTTGGTGCTGCTTGAAGTCTTATTACCTTGATGAAAATGATCCATGGGGAAGTAGAAGATACAGAATTTTTGGGACTACGATTTTATAGTATGAATATTTTGTCTGGAAGCCAATAATATTATTGGTACACATCCACTCATGGTCGCTAGAGATGATTTTTGTATGATGTTGTCGAAAACTTGATTGACATATGATGGTTGTAATTGCGCCGAGCCGAGTTGAGTACTTTTTGGATTAGATTAGACTTACTCTTAAAAATAGCTTCTTTATGAATATCCCAAATTCTAATCTCTTATAGCTTGCTCTTAAAAATATTTTTATTTGTGTTCTTTAAGTGTTCCCATCTAATCTTAGGACAATAATTTGATTTATTTTTCCTCAATCACTCAAATCCAAAATTAAAATTGAAATTCAAAAGCCTAGTAATGTCTTATCACACAAATCCCTTTTCTTCACACACTAGAATAATAGGCCATGAATTCTAGACTTAGGTTAAGTCATTCTATGATATTCTATAATATTCTGTGTTGTGATGTGAATTATTTTTATTATTTTGTGGTGCACTATTTTCGGTTGGATGGCTAGAATCGATTGATGTTAGTCTAGATGGTAGGACGTTACTTTTAGAACTAACCTTCTCTTCTGTAGGGGGCTATGTAAAAGGGTATAAATCTATAAAATTGTTATTTGTTTGCAAGAGTTGAATAGTCCCTTAGCATAGCTCATAAGATAGGTGGGCTTGACATGCAACTAATGTTAAGCTCATTTGTTTGTAATATATAATTATTATGTGTTGTTTGTATATTTATGACATTTGTTTTTGTAAGGCTTAGAATTTATTTTTGAATTTAAAATGTAAATTTGAGTTAAGAATTAGGTTTGGATCTATGGGGTCTAGAATTAGCAGGAGCTGATCCTATGAGCAGATGGTTGCAGTGGTACCCTGTGAAGTCCCTAAAGAAGAAGATGATTAGATAGAAGACCTATATATATATATATATATATATATATATATATATATATATCTAAATTATTTATAGTTCTGGGTTGAGCTGTATGAAGGCAAAGCTTGCTGTCTATTTGCTCTTTCTTCTAGAGTATACAACGGTACCTGACCACATTAGCCTTTGTTTAATTAAATTAGCTTGATTTATTTTGGGTGCACAATTGAATTAACCTATTTATCTAGGTTTCTTCCAGTTTTGTGCTTTTTGTGATGAATGCTTGGACATAAGCTCATAAAAAAAACTAAATTTTTTACCCATTTAAATCTAATTAACTTAAACACAAAAAAAAAAAAAAAATTAGAACCTCACATAATTTAAAGCCTTAAGGAATAACTTAAAAATAATTAGAAACAATTAGCTCTCAAAAATCATGCAATCATATTACTCTTAACTCTTGAATTAGACACTTTACCCATTGCACATAAGGGATATCTAACTTATGAGGATAATCACCTTCTTTGGGATTTCTATCTTCTATTATTGATTTGGCCCATGATCTTCTTCTAATTACATATCATGTAGGCATAGATTACATGCCCATGGCCTAAAATGATTATCAAGTCAAGACATAAAAAATCTAAAAAATGTGTATTAGTTTGTGCATTTCATATCCTACATGATCTTAAGGATTATGGAGTGAGTCTAGGACTCTTAGATTCCTTTTCTAAAAATGCAACTGCATAGCCATCTTGCATACATGAGATTTGGTGTCATGATTTTAAAATGCACTTAGGTGATTTTTGCTAGTAGCCCCTCAAGCGAGTTGTAAGTTCAAAAGAGTCAAAAATAAGTTTATTTTCTCAAGTGAGAGGAATGACCGATCATTCCCAAAATGAAATTAAGTCAAGCATCTGGCATGTGTCAAAAGCACGTGTAGACTTAGATTTTGAAGCATCATCCTTAGAGTAAGTCTTCAACCCTAAGCATTTCTATAGTCTTGTGTTACTAGATTTCTAAAAAATGTTAACTCAAAATTTAAATTAAATTCCAAAATACAAAGCCCAATGATTGGATAGTTGAAGTGCCTACTGAACATCCTAGTATCAACAAACATTTCCTACTTAATCTAGTTTGGCCTTATAAAAGAATTCTTTTCACTTTGGATCAATCCCAATTGGAATTCCAGATATCATTTGTTTGAAAATCATTTTAGAACTCTATAGGAATAATAACTTATTTCTTTAATTGTGAGTATTTCTAGGAAGAGACCTTTCTTCCTAAGATGTAATTAACTATAAGGACTTTCTTTTATAGGGAACCATGAACCTAATTTAAAATAAACCTTATTCTACTTCTCATGTAGTTCATGGGAAAACTATTTGGCACATGAAATACCCATTAGCCTTAAGAGTTTTTTTATTAAATGTTCAAATATTATAGGAAATATATTTATGTTTCGAAATAATATGTTTATTTCTTAATGAAGTATTTGATCATTTAAATAAGAAATTTCTAAAATTTATGTGGTGTCTTAAATTTTTCCCACATTTGTGTCATTCCAATGGTGCAAGAATTTTTTGCCAATGTAAATGAGCACCAGGACAATAAAGTCTTTGTTTGGAGGAAACTAGTAAGTTTCGATAGTATTGCCATCAATGCATATTAAGAGCTAAGATAATAAATATGATTTTTATATGCCTAAATGCATGATGAAGTAGGTTATGGGCCAATCAAGAAAGAAGAGGGTGAAGCCCCATCAGTAGAAGTTGTTCTCATAGGTCAAGTGATTCTCATGCATGCAAGAATGGGGGCCCTCATTTTACAAGAGTGGTAGAAGATGCATATATGATATTAGACATATAACATTTAGGCAAGGGGTTATTAAATCTTTTAATTATCTTGATTTTATCCTAGGCTTTATGTGAGGTTATGAGTTATTTAGAAATTTAATTATTAGTTATTGTTGGATAAAAAGATTTATTTTTCTCTAAGAGCATAATCAAAGCAAAGTCATACAAAAAGCATCAATACAGAAAGAAACTATAAGAGGCATGCAATTTCTAATGTATAATATAAATAAATCATCAAATAATTTATATAGTTAGTGAAAAGAATAAAAGGTCAGTGCGGTCGGGTACTACTGTACAATCCAAAAAGAAAAATTGGCAGCTGAGCTCTACCATTATACAATCCAGATTACAGAAGAATAATTACAATTAAGAATGAGTACATGCTTTGGGAGTCTTCATCTCTTTCAAATCTTCATGTCTTCTTTCCTTTTTGCTTCTTTGATTTGGCTCACTTCAAGGCTTCACATGGCACACAAGACATAGTCTTTCTAGCCAATTCTCTTCCTAATTTCCCCATAGCTCTAATCTTAATTCCTAATTGCAAAATTACATTGAGATGGAAAAATAAATCTAACTATACATGCAAAATAAAGGTTAGCTAAACATATATTCTATCCAAACAATTATATTTATAATTTGGGCTTAGCACCCCTCACATGGTTAACCGAGCCCATCTGTCTTAACTTGGATTATGCTTAAGGGCATAAGCAACCTGCAAAGAAAGCATTTATATTTATTTTTGAGTGGCCTCTTAAGCATAATCCACTACAAAAGATATAATTAGGCTAATAACGGCCTAACATCCAGTCTACGAAACATACACCCTAACATTCAATCTAAAATAATATATCATAAAATCAAACATACATCAAACCATGCACATCTTAACATAAAGTTAGAAATGGTGACTTTATTCTAATATATGTGTACTAAAACTTGTGTGGTATGTCCTAACTAGGCTTTAGAGTTATAGTTTTTTTTTTCTAAGTGTATAAAAATTCAATGTAAAAGGTGGTTTCATTTTAAATTATTTGGCTGATTAGTAAGTTTTTAACTTAATATTTATTTTTTGTTTCATTTGACCTACACAAAGCAACTAAGTGTTATAAAAAGAGGAAAAGAGAGGATAATTCTCTTTCATCCTTACTTTAAATCACATCTAAAGCCAATTAATTAAACAATTCCATTTAGTGAATGGCTTATCACATATTTTAATTAATCCTAAGTTTAGGTTCACTGTAAATAAACTCATTCAATAAGAAAGGGATCTTAAGATTAATTGAGATGAACTACCATCGCATGACACATGTTTATTTATTTCTTTCCATGATATATATCATGCATTTGGTTAAGTCCTGAACATACCTATACACACAATTTATATCTTAGCACACTTGAATGATGAATGTAAGCAAATGTATTTGGAATTGATATTCCATTTGGTTAGATTATTTTGTCATATTAATTTAAAGTTCTATCTAAATTCTTATACAAAAGCATAAGAAAAGACCTCTAAATCATATGACTAATCAATCCAACCACTTAAACAAAATATAAATGCATATCTTTTTAATAAAAAAGGAGGGTTTTCATTCATTAGCTAAACACACATTCAAATGTATAAAAGTTGTAAGTACGTCGTCATTGTTCTGCACCATGGGAATGAGGTAGGAACCTTCTTGGCGCTACTTAAAGCCCTGCATCCCTGGAATATCCAGACTAATATACTCGCTATTCTTAGATACATATAGATGTATAAACAATTATAAGAATAGAAACTATGCAAAAATAGAGCTTGATTTGATTAAATGCCCAATTCTAAAGGGGAAAAGAGGGGAAAAGAGGGGTTCTACGCTTGATCAGATTAGGATTATCCATTCTGATCATGTGGAATGAATGGTTCGTGATTTATCTCCTCCCGAGTGGCAAGAGACGGATATCGTCCAATGATCGTTCCTTGATCCGAGCTCACCCAAGCTCGGATGGAGATCAAATTGATCCCATACCTTCGGGGAAGCATAACAAACACATCTAATAATGGAAATCACACGAGATGCAAGTTTCTTTCACAAAGGACAAACCTATTTTGAGCTAATGATCAATTTTAATGGAATACCTCACCAGAGCTTGTGTCCGGCAGTTTCAACGATTGATGAAGCTACATTTGGTAGAAATGAAGCCCTGTTGAGCCACACGAGCTTTGATTTGGTGTAGTTTGCTTGAAGGAGCAACCTACAACACATAAGCAATCAGTCTTGATCAAACTGCACCCTCTGACCGTCGAGAACTTGGGAAACTATTCATTTCAGTTCATCTAGGTCCAAGTATGGTGTGTAAAAAATTAATTTCCCTTTGGTTGTGAAATGGTGAAATGGGAATCACTTCACGTAAAATTGAGAATGGGGATTTTGGGGAGCTTAGGAAATACAAGGGGAGGCTCTAGGATTTCTTTTCTTAGCTGTTAGGGTTGAATCAAGTGTGAGTGTCGAGTTTGAGTGAGAATGAGGGGTATACCCCTCCTTGGCTTGGATGGTGGTGATGGTTTCGTCTTGTTGGATCAATGGCTGAGATGGGGAGCTCGATTTGGGTAGAGAATCACTCCACTCAGCCTCACATGAGCATTGGGAGTAGTGGGTGTCCTTGGTGGTTTGAAATGCTCTAATGGGAATGGGGATGTGATTTCACCTCCCCATGTGTCATGGCCAACCCAACCACCTTTGGGTCAGGTCAATCATGGTCCTTGGTGCCTAAGTGGACCTACGAATGGGTGCCAAGTGGCTAAGGGGAGGAAATGACCAAAATATGCATGTCTTATCTCATGGGATGCCTTAGACCCAAGGGCAAGTGGTCATTTGGCTATGGGTTTGGTTTAGGCAGATTTGAAATGGGTCAAAAGTTGGTTAGCCCAAATTTCAAGTGGTTTAGAATTTATTTGATTTGATTTGGCTTGATTTGACCTATTTAGGTCAAATTAAGTTAGGTGGGTCAAGTTGACCAATTGGTCAAATTGGGTCAAACCAAGGGTTGGGTCAAGTTCACATGACTATTTGGAGTGTATTGGTCCATTGGTTTGGTTCAGTTTACTTTGGATTTGATTATGGCTCATTTGAGTTCATATAAGTCAAATGGGTCAAGTTGACCAATTTGGGTTGGGTTAGGTTTTGAGTCAAGTTTAATTGGCTAATTGAAAATGATTGTAGGCTTTGGTTTGATTTAGTTTGGAATTAATTTAAATTTTGGCTAATTTGACTCTTTAGGTTAATTTGGGCTAGGTTAGGTTAGGTTGATCAATTGGTCAAATTGGGCTCAATAATGGATTTGGTCATGTTTAATTATTGATTATGAATCAGTTTGAATCAAAGGTTTCAGCCAATTTGGCATATGGTATGTTTTGACTAGTTTAGGTTTCATTTGGGCTAAAGGTTGACTTGGTCAATGGGTTAGGTTGACTTGGTTTGACCCAATTCAATATAATTGATTAACTCGTGATGATTGTTGATCATGATATGAGATTTGGATGGGCACAGTTCAAATTTGGGTTGGACTAAAACTTGGCTCAAGAATGTATTTTAGGTCACTTTGGGTCATGTGGACCTAAATGGGTTAATTGACTTGATCATGGCTTGATTCAAGTTTAGTTGTATTAATAAATGGGTTTGAGATGGAAATATAAATCCAATTGCAAATGGTTTGGAGCCATATGGATCTTGGTTCATATGAAAATTTCAAGTCAAAAGAGCTAACTTGGGTTTGATTTGGGTTAGCTTGGATTTGGTTCGATAATTATAGTTTATGTTTATATTTGGAACAATGATTGAAGGAATGATTGAATCATGAAGAAATCCATGGGTTTTTTTATTTTGTTTAGATAGGATTTGACCAAGTTCAAAGAATTAGCTTAATGGATATAAATTAGATTTTGGTTTGATTTTGGATTTAGTTTTGGCTATTTGAATTTATATTTCATTTATATTAGGGAACATAAATAAAGATATAAATGATTCATGAGAAAATCACTTGAGGTTGGAGTGATTTGGAAGAAAATTTGACCATACCTAAGGATATAGGTCAAAAGGACTTAAGTAGGGAATTGATTTAGTTTGGTTTATTTTTCGTCATTGGAGGGTAGGTTTCATTTATATTTCTAAATATAAATGAAGGATTAATTGATTTATAAAAAAAATCAATCAAGTTTGATTTGGTTTAAAGGGGGTTTTGGCTAAGCATATGAAGGTGGTTCAAATGACTTAAGAAGGGATTTTGGAATTTGAATTTGATTATGGGTTTCAATCACTTGGAGTTTGGTATTGATTTATGATTTGGAATTTGATTTGATATTGAAATGATATTTGAGAAAATCAATTGAATTGGGGTTGATTTGAATTTGGTTAAGGCTAAGTCCATAAGAAAAAATCAAATAGCTCACAAAGGGTTTTGGCATTTGGATTTGATCATGGGTTTCAATCATTTAGTTTGGAATTGATTTATGATATGGATTTGAATTTAAGGTTTTGAGGAAGGAAAGCATGGATTGGGTTTAGGCCATAGAGTAGGCAAGTTTTTCTAAGTCTCTAAGGCATAACCTATTTCTATGGCTAACCCTTCTAAGTCTCTAGGCTTAGGTTAAGTGCTCACCTAATCAATAGAAATGTCTTAAGATTAAGGAACTCTTAGTGTCTACAAGAGTCCTAGATCTATGATGAGGGAGTTGAGAACTCACTCCAAAATTGAGGTCAACACTCCCTCATTTATGATTTGTACACTGCAGTAGGTATATTAGGGGAGCTTGATGAAGAAGTCCTAAGTCAAAAGGCTCCTCTAACAAAGAGGCTTATTGAGGGATTTGGTTCGAGGTGTGAAGTGGGGGAGAGCTCACGTGGCTCCTGGCAGTGACCCCGAACTCCTAAATCCTTAAATGTGCAAGTCTCTGATTTAAAAAGAGAAGTGAGTGAGGGTAGCCGTAGGCAGATGACTTTAGAAAAGAAGTTTGATTATCACATGGTTTAATAACAAAAACAATTATCTTATATGGCCCAGTTTAATATGGCATTAGTCCATATGTTGAAAAATTATGGCCTTAGAGATCTAAGTTAGGCTTCTTTTCTTACGACGTCTTAACATCCCCCTTATGCAGCTACCTCATCGGAGCCAGAAGAAGAGGAAGAGGAGGATGATTATGATCACTAGTTTCTCCCTCCTTTATTATTTTATTTTTGTATTTTTCATTTTTTTGTACAATAAATTTAATATTTTCATTTTTGATAAATGTATTTTTATTTCACATTATTGTCCATTTATGTGTATGTGTCCTTTTGTTTATCATTTGGAAAGCTCTAGAATTTAAAATAAAAATGATATTACAGGGGTAGCACCTCGGCACTGAAAATTCAGCTCCTAGGCACTTCTAGCTTGCAGAACACAATCTTAAGACCTAAGGGCTTGGTGTTGCATTGCTTGGTTAGTGGAACTGCGGTGCTATGGGTTCAATTTAAAATAGAATTTGAATGTATTAATATTGTTCATTAAATTTCTATTTCAAGAATACAAGAGCTTTATAGTGGATTATTAATGTCATGGTGCTATTTCATTAACAACCTTTTTTTGGGAAAAATTAAAAATTTTGGTAACATAACGCCTTATAATCTAATTTTTACAACTTTTTTAGAGAATTAGTACTATTCTCCCTTGTTTTGAATCTAAGATCAACAAAGGGAGGGTTTCATTTCACAGTAAAACTAAATTCGACAGTAGAATAGACTTTCAGACATGGCACCTTGGTGCTGTGATAATGGCATTGTGGTGGTGTGTTAAATAAATAAAACGAGAGCTTAGCACCTTGGTGCTAGGACTTGGCACTGCAACATTGTGAGATAAAAATGCACATATCGAATGAGAAGTCTTGAGTATTCTAGCTATTTGTATGAAACTTTTGGCAGAGTAATACTTTAGCAATGCTAGTTTCTCATATTTTTAGTGCAATTCTCCCCTTGTTTCGGATCTAAGGTCAATGGAAAGAGGTTTCTTTTTCTTCTCATGCTAGAACTAAGTTCAATGGTCGATGACCTTTCTGAATTCAGGGATTTTAGGGGTATGGAGGTGTTCTTCTTACTTTGGATCAAAGATTAATGAAGATATGCTATTTGATTTGCCATCGGATCTAAGATCAATGGTGGAAATCTTGCAAAATATCATTTATAAGAGAAAAATTTGTATAAAATTATATTTCTAGAATTTAACTTGGAGTTTATAGTGATGTACTTGGATTGATCTTATGTAGGAGGAAAGTGTCCTCAAATAACCCTCGGACATCTGATATTGGAAGTCTCCTTACAATTCTAGTAAGAGAGCAATGAGGAATTAAGAGTAGTAGAAAGAAGAATAAGAATCTTAGGGGGTACAATCTCTCATTTTTATAGGATTTTCCACTAGTGGGCAGTTCTTTTCTCCCCATAACTGTTCCCCCTCTCTCACTTCGGTGGTTGCCATCTTTGGGGTGGGGAAAACAAATTTTCTTGCTTTTTTAAACTGCAGATCATCATTACAGTGCCTCGATATTATCATGGTAGTGCTTGGAGCCATACCATTTGCTTGTAACTAAAGTAGCAATTATCTTTCTAGAAGAATTGTAGTTGTGCCTCGGTGCCAAGATCATAGTGTCACAGCTTTGTGGAAAAATTATTTTACTTAATTTCTTGATGTGAACAATTCTTTATTCTGAATTCCATCCATTATCTCAGTCATTGACACCCTCAAGTTGTGACTATAATCTTTTGAGAATACTGAGAACGATATACCCAAAATGTACAAGTGCATTGGATGAGTGCTCATAATTGATTAGGAGTTGGCATAAGAACACCCATAGGTCTACGAAAATATTTGTACTAGTTTGGCCACTCAATCATGAAGACTCACTATAGGAAGGGTAAATATGAGAGGAGATCATCCTAGTAAAATAGTCAAAGTCCAGTGTCCCACCTCATAGGTGAAGACTCCCTTTAAAGAAACCAAACATGAGAGGAGATCTATCAGATAAGGCGATTAATATCCAACAATTTCCCTCATGCATAATGACTCACCCACATGTAGGTGACTACTACCATATACACATCAAACAACCCATCTCACTAATGCCAAACAACCACAACTTTGGACTCACACTCAGCATGGGGTACTCCCCTCCATTGGCAAGTCTCTTTTCTTTTATAATTGACTTATTTTTTGTGTACTTGGCCTAGGTAGTCACTCCACGACCCTTAAAAGAAGGGGGAATTTTGAGGATGGGGAACTTTTAGCTTCTTTTGGATTTTATTCACACTTGTACTTTTATTCTTTATGTTATTTCACAGAGAGGGAGAGAGAGGTTCTTGTATTTAGATCTTTTGATATAGTATAATTTCTTATATTTTTTATGATATATCTTACTTTACATCCCTCCTACTATCCTAATTGACTTGATTTTTTTTTGAAGGAGGAAATTTTATTGATCACTTAGTAAAAAAATAAGTAATCTAAAAAAGTACAAAAAGGCTGCATCACAAAAACTTAGTCCTAAGGTAAGGTAAATCAATTTTTTCATTATCCATTGAAAATTTTAGATGTGAGTCTAAAGTTCTTGATATGAAAAAGGATTGTGAAGTAACCTCCCTTTTAGCTAACCAATCAACCGGTTGATTACCTTCCTGATGAATATGTGAAAAGGAGATATTCATATTTTTTAGTATATCTTTTAAAATCTTGATATCATTTAAAATAAACCATGGTCCACTATAGAAGTTGCCTCCTGTAATCATGTCGATAGAAATTTTGAATCAGATTCAAGCCAATACCTCTTTAGTGGGTGTATGGACCCAATTTTGATTGCATATATATAGGCTGCCACTTCAGCATGAAGCGGGAAGTATCCATTTAAAAGCATAGATAAACGTATTAAGTGCTTTGCATTCTCATCTTTAAAAATACCTCCAATACCAACTTTCCCAGAAATGGTATCAAAACTACCATCTATATTAATCTTAATCACACCATGAGTCAGTTTGTGCCTATTTATAATTTCCCATCTCTTTTTGGTACCATCCATACAACTCCCAAATGTGTCCAAGCATTGCATTCTTCCTCTGAAGTGAGACTTATTAATAGGTCCATAGCATATTACTTTTCTTAGATAACCTCTCGTGTTGCCAATAACAATTTTTGTTATTACATGCTTTATCTCATTTTTAGCCATCCAAATAAACAGAAGGATAGTCAGTGGTATAATCAATGATATATTAAACTGCCATTCATCTTTAGCCTACCATGTTTGAAGCAATTCTAATATAGACTCAACTTTATAATTCATGTCTATTTAGAAAAGATTAGCAAATGTTTCCAAAATCTTCGTGCTAAAATTACAGCTCGAAAAATAATGTGCAATGCTTTCTTCCTCATTCTTACATAGAAAGAAAATTGAAGGTAGCCTTAAACCATTGAGTTTGAGGATGTCATCCATTGGAAAATAATTATGTAGTAGTCTCTAGCAAAAAAATATATTGAAGGTTTGATGGCAGGGTTCTGCAACTCTTTTCTCTATGGTACCTTGTTGGCTCCCTCCCACCATCTATTGTAAATAGTTTTGAAGAGGGATGTGGAGTTGGATTTGCCTTTAACAACAAGTCTATCTTTTTTGGAAGTTTCTAGTGGTATTTTGCATATTGCAGTGCATATATGAGCTGGGAGTTGTTCTCTTAGTTTGTTTTCTTTCCGAGTGGAGTCACTCCAGAAATTAGCAACTTATTGAGGTTGTGTTGGCCTACCATCCATCTTCCAATGGAAAGTAGTTTTTTCTTCTATCCAATGATCGTTCCATATGTCAATCTTTCCCTCTCTCAAGTCCCAGAAAGTAAGATTTTTAGCTTCCTCCTTGTGCTTTAGCATATTCTTCCAAATTAATGAATCTGAATTTCTTTGTTGGGTAATCATAGGGTGTACTTGGTGACAGTACTTCTAGTGCATGAATTCAGCCCATAATGTATTTCTTTCTCTAAATCTAATCCATTACTTAATAGTGTTACATTTGATGGTATCTTTTAATGTTTTAAATCCTAATCCACCATTTATAACTGGCTTGCTCGGTTTCCTCCAACTTTCCTAGTGGAGGGATTTATTCCTGGTGCTCCAAATGAATTTGTTAAAATTCCTTTCTATCTACTTTTCAATGGTCTTGGGGTTTTTTGGCACTTGAGTGGTATATAAGGTAATGGAGTTAAGGATGATTTTGACTAATGTAATTCTTCAACCAAAAGAAAGAAAGTGTTCTCCCATGAATATATTCTATTTTGTATTCTATTAGGATTTGTGATCTTTCCTTTGTATAGTTGGATGCCAAAGTAGCCAAAGGGGAAAGAAGTATGATGGAAGTGAGTCTTTTCCTTGATCCAATGATTTCTATTCCTAAAAACACCTTTACCTACAATAAAGAAATGTTTGTTATCATTAATATCCATACCTGACATTGATGTGAAATCCTTAATGATTGCCATATGAGCATTAAAAGATATCTTACATCCATTATAGAAACTCAAGAGGTCATTCGCAAAGGCTAAGTGAGTTATACTCAGTCTTCTATTGGTGTTATAGCCAATTCCATTGTTTGACTCAACCTCTTGGTTTAGATTTCTTGAGAGAAAAATCTAAGGTTATAATAAAAAATGTAGGGGAGAGGGGGTCACCTTGTTCCACACCCCTATTGGCAAGAAGTATGTTATCAATAATGCTTCTTCCTTTCACAAAAGTAGCTTGATTGAGTGAAATAAGGGTAGGGAGTTATTTTTGCATTTGATTTGCAATGATTTTATGAATTATAGGAGCGAAGCAGATGAGTTAGAATTTATCCCAAGAGTGTGCATTCCTTTCTTTTAGAATCAATACAATGGAAGAGTTTAAGAAGTTATGAATATTTTGCCTTGAAAGAAAGCTTTGGATAGCATTGATAACTTCGGTTCTCAAAATGTTCCATGTTTTCTGGTAGAAAAGGGCTATGAAACCATCCAATCTAGTAGTTTTAGATCCATCCATTGAGTTAATTGCTTTCAAGATCTCATCCTCCATAGGGATTAAAGTAAGCTCCTCATTATTAATTTGGTTAGGTGGGAAGTGCTGATTTGTGCAGGTTGATTGAGCAAATCAAATAAGTAAGTCAAATAGTTCCCCATAATTGTCTCCTAATTATGAATCCAAACATCATCATTGTCTCTAATTTTTGTCACCCAATTACCTTCTCTTTTTCACTTAATGCAAGTATGAAAGTATTTAGAATTTTTATCTCGTTGGTGGTATATGTTGGTTGAAGCTTGTTATCTAAGGAGGGTCTCTTCTCTATCAATATAAAACTTGCAGTTCTATTTAAAGATGCTCCAGTTGCTTTTCCAGATTACAGTCATATTGATATTTTCTTTCAAGCATTTCCTTTTCAGTGCTATTGATTTTTTTTCTCTGGATTTAATCTGGTGGTGAATGTTGCCAAAAACCTCTTTGTTCCATTACTTAAGGGCTTGGGCAGCAGCTTTGTGTGGAGACTAAAGTTTGATCCAAGGGTTGTTCTCCTCCATGTATAAAAAATTTACGACACCACATAGAGTTTAGGAATTTCCTATTTGGGTGATCAAATCCATCATTAAGGAATAAACATATTATCACGGAAGATAAACATGTTTTCCTATTATAGATTCGATCATTTAATGAAAGACTCCTAAGGCTAATGGGTCTTTCATGTACGCGATAATTTTTCCCCTAAACTCTATGAAAAGTAGAACACGGTTTAATTTAAATTGGGTTCATAATTTCTTATAGAGGCAAGCCCCCATCATTAATTGCATCTTAAGAAGGGTCTCTTTCTAAGAATATTCTCTATTGAATAAATAAGTTATTATTTCTAATGATTTTTATGGTGGTTTTCAAAGGATTGATATTTAGGATTTTTAATTGGGAAGGGTCCAAAGTGGAGAGAGTTATTTTTAGAATCCAAATGGGATGAAGTAAGAAATGCCTGTTAATACTGGATGCCTAGTAGGCATTTCAAGTATCCTATAATTCGGCTTTAAAATTGGAATTTAGTTTAGACCTTGAGTTAAAATTTTCTTTGAAGTCTAGGATTTAGATTCTGGCAGCAAATAATTATAGAAATGCTTAAGGTTGCAGACACATTCCAAGAAGGATGCTTCATATCATAGTCTGCAAGTACTTCTAACACATGTCAGATGCTCGACCTAATTTCATTTTAGGAATTATTGGCCATTCCAATCACTTGAGAGAATTAACCTATCCTTGACTTTTCTGGACTTATAACTTGCCTAGAGGGGTTGCTAGCTAATGCATCCTAAGCAGAATTTAAATTCATGATGCTAAGTTTTATGAATGCAAGATGGCTGAGCTGTTATATTTTTAGGAAAGGAATCTATGAACCTAGACTCACTCCCTAATCCCTAAGGTAATGTAGGGTATGAAATGCATCTGATTAATGCACATTTTTTAGAGTTTTAAGTGTTTTGATTCATGATTCATTTAAGGTCTTGGGTATGCAATTTATTTCTAATACCATGCAATTATAAATGGTTATGAGCCAAATTAATAATAAAAGGTAGGCTTCCTTAAGAAGATGGTCATCCTCACAGGTCAGATGCCTCTTATGTGCAATGGGAGAAGTTGTCCAATTTAAGGATTGGAGTAATATGATTTCATGGTTTGAAGACCTAATTGGTTTCTAATTGATTTTAAGTTTTTCCTATGCTTTAATTTGTGTGAGATTTCAAATTTTATTTTATTTTTATTTTAGCTATTTAGATTTAAGTTGGGTATAAAATTTAAATTTTTTTAAGAGCCTAATCATCCATGCATTCAATCACAAGAAAGCTCAACACAGAAAGAAGCTTAGAAAAGTAGGTTTATTCTATTGCACACCAAAAATAAATCAAGCTAATTTAATTTAAGAAAAAGGCCGATGTGGCCGGGTATTGCTGTACACCCTAGAAGAAAGAGAAAATGGCCAACCGAGCTCTGCCCTTATACAGTCCAACCTATAACTACAAGTTTAGATCTATGGGTCTTCTTTCTAGGATTCTCTCCTTCTATAGGGACATCCATTGGACTTCACAGGGGACCACTGCACCAATCTTCTGGTAGGGTCAGCTCATGCTAATCCTAGATCAAGATTCTCTCCAAAATAAATGTCAGCAAAATACAAACAACACGTAACAATTATATTTCACAAACATACGGGATTAGCATTAATTGCTTGCCAAGCCCACCTATCCTATGGGCTATGCTTAAGGACTTAACCATACGTGCAAGAAAATAGTATTTTTAGTTTATTTGTGATAATAGTCCTTTCTAGCATTATCCTCTGCAAAAGGCAATGTTAGACCTAAACAAGAATGTACTACCATTTAGTCTAATGGGAAAATAATCCTAGACATGCAGTCTAAAATAGTACACCATAAAAACATGTGAAGCACATCATATCACAACACATCAAAGGTAATTAAAAAGAATCACAGAATGGCCTAACCTAAGTGTAGGGTCTGTGACCTAATGATCTAGTGTGTTAAGAAAATAGGCTTATGTAGTAAGGCTATGCTAGGCCTCTTTAGTTCAAGTTTTAATTTGGATTTTGGGTTTTCTTGAACATTACCTTTGGATGGTTTCAACTCAAATGATTTAGTGATTTACTTTAATATTTATTCTTACTTTTATTTTGCTAAAGTGAAGTTTAGGTTTTCATAACTGAAGAGTATAATGGATCCCACTTTTGGGTGGAACCCACTTCATTTAACATCTTAACCCCTAATGGAATGAAACCTTCTTTTGAAGATGAAGGTTCATCCCAAAGATCTAGCTAAGATCCTTAAGTATATTAATTAATCCTTTTAGTTTCATTTATATAATTTGAGTTTGAATTTAGTTTGGATTTTGGATTAATACTTTTTCTTAAAATTTGTTTTTTTATTTCATTTTTTATTGGTTTGATTTTCTTTCTTGGATTAGTTTTCAATTTGGTTAGGTTTGGTTCATTTGATTTAGTTTGAATTGGTTTTGGTTAGAGTTATGTTTACATTTGTTGAATTTATGTTCATTCATGTAGTTTGATATATATTAACCTAAGGCACTTAGGTTAATGTTTGAATTCATTTTTAGGTTAGATTGATTGTATATTTAAGTTTCATTGGTTTGTTTGATTATGAATTTATTAACTTAGAGTTTAGTTACTCTTAATATGCATTATTAATTTCATTAATCCCTAAGTATGGATATGATTAGGTTCCTTTGATTTAAGATGTTGGAAGAGTTATCCAAAGTGTTTTTGATGTTGATGAAGATTATTTCAAATTAATTCATGATTTTATGAATTTATGGATTTTTTATTAATTATTTGATTTATATTGGCCTAGAGATTTGGAAATTCAATAATTCCCAATCCAAAAGTCAATTATTTGAATCTTTTAAGGCAAGTGGAGTTCCATAACAATTTCATATTTCTAAAGTTTCACCTTAATTAGATTCATAATTAAGGTGTAGTTAAAGTTTTAATTATTTCATTAAAACCTAAATTAGGCCTAATTTGATTCAAATCATTTAGATATTTCATGTTTCATTGATTGTCCTCTGAAAGATGTTTCTAAAGAGGGTTCATTCATATTTTTTGAAAATTTGGTTGATTTATTATGATTTAATTAAGTTGTGGTTAATTATTTAATTCAATTAATTACCTAATTAAGTCATTTTGTGATTTATTGAATTTGAATGAGTTTCATTGATGATTTTATGTTTATTAAGCTTTGTTAAGTTAGTTTGAAGTGATTTAATCCATTTTGGCCTTTTATTTCATTTTACTTTAATTTATTTAATTAAAATTGAGATTTAGGATTTGAAATTTAATATTTCATGAATTACATTGCAATAATTCATGAATTGTTTTTCCTAAGGTGTGTTTTAACATTAATTTTAGTTCCCTAAAGTTTCATTTGAATTTTATTAATGGTTTATGATTAATTATAGTTTAATTTATTTCATTCAAACCTAAATTAAAGTTAAAATATTCAAAATTAATTGGAGATTTTA
Source organism: Cymbidium sinense (assembly GCA_021442155.1). Classification (NCBI taxonomy): domain Eukaryota; kingdom Viridiplantae; phylum Streptophyta; class Magnoliopsida; order Asparagales; family Orchidaceae; genus Cymbidium; species Cymbidium sinense. The sequence goes on from CM038227.1 coordinate 77,102,518, forward strand.
ATTTTAATGGATTCCTCTCATCAAGATGAATCTATAGTGCCCAAGTTTACATTTTATTGGATTTGCATTTTAATTTCTATTACTTTTTTGAATTTTTTGTAATTTCTTAATTAATTTTTTAATTAAATTTAAAAGAGATTTCTTATTTTAAGGCCTGGGGCTGACATGGTGGCCTACATGGCACCATTGCCACGTAGCTTAGCGGGATTAGGCCAAGTGGATCCCATGTGGCATCCGCGTCAAAAGCGGTGCCACGTAGGATGAATCTTGACTGTCCAATCAAAGATCGAATGGTCCAGATTTGTTCTACAGTATCTTTAAGGGTTAAAATCAGATCGTCTGATTAGATGGATCGGACGGTGGATATCAAATCTCTAGACTCTAGTGAGAGTCAAATACCGTTCATCATTTTCACCAAATTTGTGGCCATCATTGGTGAATTTCAACACTATTTTGATTGGAAAATGATCAGTGATCAACTTACAACCAAGCCATATGATTTGATTCATATGTAAATCAATTTTCTTTCAAAAAGTGCCAAAATCTAATGACTAAGGGGTCGGTGGTTGAGCGTACCTCATTTTGGTGATCACCGATGGAGGGATCGACTCCAATAGTTTTACCTCTAAGACAAAATTGTGTATGCAATTTGGTGGCTTACTTCCCCGTGGATCACCTCTTAGACAAACCTCATATCTGATTTCATCGGCCTTAGTCATTTTTTGGCTCGCCGGTGGTGAGGGGATGGGGGTGGCAATTCATTTGAGGTCACCATGATCTCTAGAACATGCTGGAATGTTCAATTTGCTTTTGGAGAGTCTCCCTTGCATTTCACCCTTGAAGGGGCTTGGTGGCCACTAAATTTCATTCATTTTTTGATGTGTCGGTGGCAAGGAGTTGGTGGAGGGTCGCCTCCTTCATCCCCTCTCTTGGTGAACAATTTGAGATGAAAAGAGGGAAGGAACTGGCTCTTCCTCCCCTCTTTCCATGCTTGGATGAGAGCCTCTTCCTTGGCCTTCTAGGTGGCCGAATTCCAGCAACCTGCTTCAATCCATCTTGGCATTGTGAACATGTTTGTAAGAGAATTTCAAAGGGAGGAGGACATCTCCTCCATTTTCCTTGCTTGGTCGAGCCTTGGCTCTTCCTTGGTTTTTTTTCCTTTCTCTCTTATTTCTTTTCTTTGAAGAAGCAAAGCTCTTCTTGGTTTCCTGTTGGTAGCCTTCAATTGATTAGAATGAATCTAATCTTTTGAAGTCAAGAGGTGAAATGAGGTAAATGGAAGAGTGAAAATGAGACTTGCCTTCTTTTCATGAATTTTCAAATCCTCTTTTCTCATAATTCCACCACTTTCATTTTAATTTATTTTTATGGTTTATGGCATCACCATCGAAGTCCTTAGACTTGTATGTGGCTGCCAAACTCAAACTCCATGTGAGTTTTAAGTCAAGTTCAAATTTATTTGGATTGAATTGGAACTTTGAATCCAATCCAAGGATTTGGATTCAAAGTATTTGGTTTTGATTCAATTCTTGTAATTTTAGTTTTATCATTTTTAATTGATGATTTATTGAGTTTTGATTTAATTTATTTATTTAAATTTGAATTAAATTTTGGATTTCATTTCATTTTAACCCATTTAAATTTAAATGGGTTAAGTTTGATTCCAATTAGGTTAAAATGACCAATTTGACTCAACTGGATTTGGTTTGTGCTCCAATCATGCTTGATCACATGTGTGAGATGATTTGGAGTGATTGATTTCATTTAATTTCAATTAGATTTCAATTTAAACCCATTTGACCCAAAGTGGGCTTTAATGGGTTAAGTTTGGGTTTCATTTGGGTCAAATGACTAGTTTGACCAAATTAGACCCAATGATGGGTTGGATTGTGTTTAATTATCATTACCAAATGATTTAGAGCAATAAAATTGAATTGAGTTCAATTTGATTTGGGTTTGAAACCAATAGGACCCATTTAGGGTTATTTAGACTAAGTGGTCTAATAAACCTAAGTAAGGGCTAAATGAATTTAAATTTCTTTATATTTATGATCAAACATGTTTATTTTATCTTTTGGAATATTTAGAATGATTTAATTTGGTCAAATTCTTGATGGGTTGACCTTTGACTTGGTGGGACCCACCTAAGTTAAACCTATTCCAAATGGATTGATTAGATTTGACTTGGATTTAGTTTTGGGTTTGTTTCTTTATTTTAATTTGATTTCTTTTTTATTTATTTAGATTAGATTTAATTTAATCCAATTTTGAAAATTTGGTCAAGTCTACCTAAGCTCATTAGGTTAGATCAAACCCAAGGAGGGTGCACTAGGGCACTAAGTGTAATGTCCTAGCATTGAATTAGGAGATTCCTATTTAAAATTAGTACATCCTAATTATTGATTTAAAAATGATACTAACCTCATCCAAAAATGAGATCAACAAATGGACCCTTAATATGTGTAGTGGATCGGCCATAGTACATTGCACAAATTGGTGTTGACGCGATTGATCAACCTTACAAGTAAGCTTGGGGTTCAAATTCAAAATTTTGATTTTTTTTGTTTTGAATTTAATTTCAATTTATGTTTTGGATTTTATTGTGAAAGATAGACATATGTATGCCTATACTTGTTTCAATTTGATTCACTTTTAGGAAATTAAATTCACTAAGTTCTAAGATGAATAGTGATATCATTAGGAGTGGACCCATTGGATGGTTTAGTCAAAATGCAATCATTGTGCTCAAAGAAGATGGCTTTATGTGACTAACTCTTATATGAGAATAGTAGTTGGAGAGGAATCTAATTTAGACACTTACTCCTATTCCATACTACATAATGTTTTAACCAGGGAAAGATACTACAAGGGGATTTACTCTTCTCTGGTTAGCTATCAAAAAGTGGACTTTGGAGGCATAATTTCAATCTAAATAGCTAAGGTGGGGAAAAGGGGATTGAATAGTTTAATCTTAAACCTCAACATTTTGACTACTAAGTAGGGTCGCATGGAATTAATTCTTGGTTTTAGTAGTCCATAGGCATGGGGCCTTCAACAGCTTATTTCCATTTTTTAGTTTCTGTTGTTTTACACTTAAAAAGGAGTCATAAGAACTTAGATCCTATTCTAATGAAATTCAGCTAGCAGGAAGGGTCCTTCAATGGCTTAATTCCAACCTTAGTAGCTTGAAATGGAAAGGGGTCTTAATGACTTTATCCTATCCTTATAAGGATGCCTACTAAGGGACTTACTCCTTTATGATTGGTGATTAAGAAGGAGCATTCAATGGCTTAATCCAACTTGCAAAACCATAATTAAAAAGAGGTGTCTTAATGATTTATTCCTAGACCTCAGATTTTGGCTAATAGGAAAGTGGTCATCATGACTTGTTCCTAACCTAGGTAGCCTATTTGACAGGAAAGGGGTCTTCATGACTTGTTCCTATCCTTGTATTTTAGAAAGAATGTCTACTAAGGGACTTATTTCTTTCTAGTTAGCTATTAGGAAGAGGCCTTCAATGGCTTATTTCCAACCTAAATAGCTTGGGTTGAGGAAAGAGGTCTTTGAATACTTGATCCTAAACCTCACATATTTGTTTTGAGTAGTAGTAGGTGAATGACTTTATCCTAACCTAAGTCATTTTAAAGGATGCCTACCATGGAACTTACTTCAATGTGATTAGCTATTAAGATGGGGCCTTCAATGGCTTAGTCCAACTTAAGTACCTTGGTTGTAGGAAAGGGTCATTAATGACTTGATCTTAAACCTCACATTTTTATTTTGACTTATAGGATATGGGTCTTAATGACTTTATCCTATCCTTAGTCATTTTAAAAGGATGCCTATTACGGGACTTACTCCTGTGTGATTAGCTATTAAGATGGGGCCTTCAATGGCTTAATCCAACTTAAACAATTAAAGAAATGAAAATGGGACTTTATGAATTAATCCACTCCTCAAAAGTTTGGCTAATATGACTTATTCCTATCCTAATTAGTCTATGTGACATGAAAAGGGTCTTAATGACTTAATCACATCATGTGGATAATAGGAATGGTGCCAAAGGAGGCTTGCTCCAAACTTATAAGAAGTTATAATAAGGGTGACACAAATGGGCTTATTCCCAACTTAAGGAAAGAAAGAGTTATGACATAAAAGGCTTACTCTAGGTTTATGAGAATGGTGCATAAAGACTTACTACAGACTCATAGGAAAAATATAAGAAAGTTGCCATAAATGGCTTACTCCCAACTTAAGGTATATATAAGAAAGTTGTGCAAAGGGCTTGATCCTATTTTATGAATGATATGAGTGAGGAAAAAAGGGGTCATAGTGACTTAGTTCCTGGTCCTCAAGTCTTTTTGAGTAATAAGCAAGAGTCAAATGGACTTGATTAGTCTAACTAGTGAAAGGTAATGGAAGGTTTGCTTCCACTTCTTGATTTCACTAATACTTATTACATACGAAGAATTTTGGTGAAGAAGATGTAAAAGAGTTGCGTATTTTGAAGGAGGATTTGGGTATATTTTGGACCTAATGCTTTACTATGCCATAAGCATATAATTTCATCATTTTTCTTTCTTCTCTTTTCTTTTTTCTTTTAATCTCAAAGTTACATATAACTATGTTAGATATCTAATCCTCTTTAGGAAAGACATCTTAGGGTACTAACCTAAGAATTTTACCTTTTTTTGAGCTTGCATGTGACTTTATAGTTTTTAAGCAGCAAAAACCAAAGTCAACCAGTACTTATCAAATGAAATTTCTTTTTATTTTTGTTTGGATATGTATTTTATTTTAATTTTGTTGACATGAATAAAAAACCTATAAGGTCTTCTCTTAAATTCAATAAAGATCAAGAAATTCATTTAAAGCTTTTTGAAGTGAATGAGAATCAAGGTAAGCAAACTCTTGAATTCTCATAGAGATATTTTTATTTTATTTTATTCTTTTGTCCCTAATAAATAAGAGAATTGAAATAAATAACTTATGAGAGAAATTAAGGTTCTCTTGATAAGTTTGAAATTGAATTTCTTAAGTTGATTTTGATTTTTAAAAGTTTTATGAAATGATATTTCATAAATGGCTTTGATTAATTTCTTATTTTTGTACTTTTTTTTATCCTTCTAAATTTTCACTATAATTTCCTTGAAGTCACCTTAAAGGTATATTTTAGGAACCTACATGTGATGATATGATTACCTTCAAATCATAATAAAATTTCTTTTCTTTCTTTCTTCTTTTCATTCATTTTCTTCTTTACAAGACTTTTAATATGACACTCCACTTAATTAAAAGTGAGGCTATCAGAAATCTTGATCATGACCCTTTGACAAATTGACCCAATATTTTGAGACTGAATGATAAGACTATGTAACAAAATATTCTTGAAGGGTTATGAATGCCATATCATATGCTTTCAATTCTCTATTTCTAGAGTTCTTTTGATTTGAAAATTTTCATATAAGTTATCCTTAATGAGGATAATCTTATGCATGAAAACTTTTTGGTTTTGAAATGAAGTATGGGTAATAGGAACCATTTTCAAGATGAAGCTTTTATCCTAGTCCCAAGATATGGCACATGCGAATTTAAATTTTTTTAATATATATTTATGTATTATTCCAATGGTGTTAGTCAACCAAGAAGAATGCTTTCTTCTCATGTGAGGCCATAATTGATTCGCTTTTAGTCTAGCAGCATCTTTCTTTTCTTCTTAAGTTTGATCATAGTCGTCAAGGGGCTTATTGAAATGAAATCAAGCTTAAGTTTATAGACCGCTATATGTGGAGAAAATTTCAATTTATTTCCAGATAATGTAGTCTTTAAACTCAATGGATAGCTTGATCAAGTCATCAATATCTGACTAATTGAAGAATTAGATTATTGATATCATTTGTAAATCAACTTTATATTTTTAAGGATTATTTCTTTTAGTTTGAAAATTATAGATTTAGATTCCTCTCCAAATTCTAAGGGTGCATCCTAAACTTGAAGTCTATATAAATCTTTAAACACATATAAATAATATTTATTTAATAGGTTGGAGTGCCTTTGAAGAGAAAGTCAAGACCTCGACTACTTGATGATTTTGTTTTCTTGCAATGGCTCTATAATATTGAATTTCAAACCAACTCATGGTTTTATTTTCTTGAATGGTTCATAGCTTTTCTTCCTTATGCATCTTATCTATAGGCCACTTGAAAATGGAATTAGATTTTACTTAATTCAATCTTTGACATATAAAGGGTATGGATTTCTGGAAAATAAGATCCATTATCTCTTTTAACTTGCCATATGAGCTCACCCAACATGGCAAAGGCCGTGATGGCAAAGTATCAAGCATTTGATTATTTTTAAGTTAGGGACAGTTCTAGACTTCTAACCCTACCACTTTATTTTGATGTGGAGGAGTTTAACGTTAAAATGCCCATATGCTTAGAAATTTCAGACTACATCCTTTGCTCTTGGATATAGTCCCTCCATCCCTTTTATTTGCTTTTTTTTTGTTCTTTCATTCTTTTCTTTTTTTTTTGTTAACATTTTGATAGCATTTCAATTCTTTGTGGAATGTTACATTTGACATTTCTCCTAGATACAAGATTTACTAGGACATTGGATGCATTCGACTTTTTTTCTGAATTTAACATTTAATGTAGTTCAATTCTTTAGTTTAATTGATTGATCATATTGCATGGTATGATCTTTTCTAATTCTTTATTTGAATACAATACATAGTGAGGTCATTTAGGGTTGACAAATTGACATTCTTAAAGACTCTACACTTATGATTACATAAAGGATACAAACATTCTTTCTCAATTATTATTTTTCTTCTTTTTTCTTTCATTTAATTTTATTTTTATTTTTGGACTGGATAGGACCATCCAAGAATGTTAAAGATATTCCTGAATTTCTAACATTCTTTTTCCATGTTTGAATTTTTATCTTCAAAAAATAATGTGATTGAGATTAACTTCTTCTTTTGAATTGAGTTTTCAAGATTAATTTTTTAGGAAACTGAAAACTCCTATCTTTACTTGATTGAATTTACATGACACCATCTTACCAAAGCTCAATTAGAATTTGGCCTATGTATATTCACTTTCATGTTTAGAATTAATGTTGGCCGATGCATCGAGATCAACAAGTATTTTGGAGATTTATTTATTTATTTATTTTTTAAATTTTCCACATCAACTAAGATGTTAATAAGTTATTAGTAGTCTATCTTCATCATAGAAGATAACCCTAGAACTTCTTTATAGTAGAATGCCACATCAGGAAGTTGCTTATTATTAAAGAAGGCAATTACGTAATGCCTTGCTTAATGGTCATTTCTTTTTCATTTCTTTCATTTTATTTATTTTATTTCATTTCATTTTATTTTCTATTTTTTATAGAGCATTCTGATGCTTGATCTTGCAAGCAACTTCTCTAAGATGGGCAAGAAGATGACTTATTTGCCATTTCTTTTCAATGTCATTTGAGGTGGTATGAATCTATCATTTTGAATTTGATTTCAAGAATTTTCCTTTTGATATGGAGGGAACATATGTCTAACTCTATCCTCAATAGATCAATAAACCTCATGATCTATTCATTTGGAAGATCATTATTTAAAAGAGGACCCTCTAGATGTGTTAATAGATGGTTAAGTATGACTTGTACTTTTTATAGCACAAATAATATTAAAGGTAATCTTAGCTTGTAATGAAATCTTTGACCACTATGCTAGACATCAAGATAATGTTAAGTGGGCCATAAGACATTGCAATGGAGTCACTTTGTATAGAAAGCATATAATGCCTTAGTTTCTAAGTGGAGAAAACTAAGGCTTTCTTCATTAATTTGTACTGACAAAGTCCTAAGTGATTTATCTATCATCTTACTAGAGATAGAAGTTTCATACTTTCACCTTGAGAGATAGAAATATCAACCTTAGGATCTAATCTTAAGGTCATGATTTCTTTAGAAGGATTAAAATCTTTATTTATTTTCTTTTTTAGGATTGATCCTTAAAATTAATTAAGGTGATTTATGAAATATCAATGGCTCAATGGTAGAAGACTCCCATTAAGGAAGTTGATTAAATTTATTAGACTTAAATTTCATTCCTTTTAACTTTATCATGAGAATCATAATTCTCTTTCATTGCCCTCTCATTTCTTTTATTGATTAGGAGAAAAAGTGAATATTTTCATCAAGTCATCTTTTTTTATCACAATGTCATGTCATCTTCCTTTTTTGACTCTCACATAAACTCTTAGGGGTTCAAGGTTTTGGAAGGTCTAAAAGAAGGTTACCTCCAAGTCACTCCCTAGAATTGGCCAATCAGCCTGAATAATTGATTTTTCAAAATTCTAGTGGATGTATGTAGATGAATTAAGATTAAAGCTGATTTGAATTTACATAACTTTTCTATTACAAGAATAGGAGATTCACATTCAATTAAAATAACAACTTATTTCTTAAGATGGAGAGAGGAATAATTCCTCAGCAGAGTCGCAATAAAATATACTTTGTGACACCACATAGAATTTAGAAATTTCTTATTTAGATGATCAAATGAGTCATTAAGAAATAACCAGTATATCTCAAAAGATAAACATATTTTCCTATAATGGATTCGATCATTTAATAAAATACTCTTAAGGCTAATGGGTCTTTTATGTACCAGAGGATTTTTTCCCTGAACTACATGGAAAGTATAATAGAGTTTTATTTGAACAGGGTTCACGGTTCCTTATAGAGGAAAGCCCCTATAGTTAACTACATCTTAATAAGGGTCTCATCCTAAGAATACTCTTGATTAAAAAATAGGTTATTATTTCTAAATATTTCTAAGGTGATTTTCAATGGATTGATATTTGAGATTTTCAATTGGGAACAGTCCAAAGTGGAGAGAGTTATTTTTGGAAACCAAATGTGATGAAGTAGGAAATGCTTGTTGATACTGGGATGTCCAATAAGCATTTCAACTATCCTATAATTCAGCTTTAAATTTTGAATTTAGCTTAGAGTTTGAGTTGAAATTTACTTAGAACTCTAGGACTTAGATTCTAGTAGCTCAAGACTGCAGAAATACCTAGGGTTGAAGACTTATTCCAAGAAAGATGCTTCAGAACCTAGTCTACAAGTGCTTCTAACACATGTTTGATGCTCAACCTAATTTCATGTTAGGAATTTTTTTCCATTCCTTGTACTTAAGAGAATTAACTTATCCCTAAGTTTTCTAGACTTATAACCTACCAAGAGGGGCTACCAGCTAATACCAAATAAGTGTATTTTAAATTCATGATGCTAAGTCTTATGAATGCAAGATGGATGAGCTGTTGTATTTTTAGGAAAGGAATTTATGAACCTAGGCTCACTCCTTAATCCTTAAGATAATTTAGGGTATGGAATGCATCTAACTAATGCATAATTTTTAGAGTTTTAAGTGTTTTGATTTAATATTTATTTAAGATCTTGGGTATGTAATATATGCATAATGCCATGTAATTACAAATGGTTATGGGCCAAATCAATAATAGAAGGCAAGATTCCCCAAGAAGATGGTCATCCTCACAGGTCAAATGCCCCTTATGTGCAATGAGAGAAGTTAACAAATTCAAGGATTGGAGTAATATGATTTCTTAGTTTCAAGACCTAATTGGTTTCTAATTGATTTTAAGATTTTCCTAAGGCTTTAATTTGTGTGAAGTTTTAAATTTTCTTTTATTTTTATTTTAGTTGTTTAGATTTAATTTGGGTATAAAATTTAATTTTTCTTATGAACCTAATTGTCCAGGCAATCGATCATAAGAAAGCACAACATAGAAAGAAACCTAGAAAAGTAGGCTGATTCTATTGAGCACCTAAAATAAATCAAGCTAATTTAATTTATGAAAAAGTCTGATGCAGCTGGGTACTGTTGTACACCTTATAAGAAAGAGCTAACGGGAAGCTGAGCTCTGGCCTTATACAGCCCAACCTAGAACTACAAGTCTAGATCTGTGGGTCTTCTTTCTAAGATTGTCTCCTTCTATAGGGACATCCATTGGAATACACAGGGGACCATTACACCAATCTTCTTGTAGGGTCAACTCTTGCTAATCTTAGACCCCATAGATCTTATCTTAATTCTAAGCTCAAATTTACATTTTTGAATTAGAAAAATTTCTAAGCCCTGTAAAACAAATGTCAGCAAATTATAATCAGCATGTAACTGTTATATTTCACAAACATACGGGCTTAGAATTAGCTTCTTGCCAACCCCACCTATCCTATGGGCTATGCTTAAGGACTTAAGCATTCCTACAAGAAAATATTAATTCTAATTTATTTATGATAGCAGCCCTTTCTAGCATAACCTCTTGCAGAAGACAATGTTAGATCTAAAAGAAACGTCCTACCATCCAGTCTAATGAGCAAACAATCTTATACATGTAGTCTAAAATATTACACTACAAAGACATGTGATGCACAAAATATCAGAACACATCACAAGTAATCATAAAGAATCATAGAATGGTCTAACTTAAGTCTAGGGTCTATGACTTAATGATCTAGTGTGTGAAGAAAATAGGCTTATGTAGCAAGACTTTGCTAGGCCTCCTTAGTTCAGGTTTTAATTTGGATTTTAGTTTCTTTGAACTTTACCTTTAGATGTTTCAATTCAAATGATTTAGTGATTTATTTTCAATTTTATTCTCAACTTTATTTTGTTAAAGTGGTGTTTAGGTTTTCAAGAATGAAGGGTAGAATGTATTCGACTTTTGGGTGGAACCCACTCCATTCAGCATCTTAACCACTAATAGAATGAAACCTTCCTCCTAAGATGAAGGTTCATCCCAAAGGTATAACTAAGATCTTTAAGTATCATAATTAATACTTTTAGTTTCATTTATATAATTTGGATTTTGAATTTAGTTTGGATTTTTTGATTAATTCTTTTCTTTGGAATTCAATTTTCTATTTCATTTCTTTTTTAATGGTTTGATTTTCATTCTTGGATTAGTTTTCAATTTGGTATTGTTAGGTTTGAATTATTTCATTTGATTTGATTTAAATTGGTTCATTTGAATTAAGCTTGTTGAATTTATGTTTATTCATTTAGTTTGATTTATATTAACCCAATGCACTTAGGTCAATGTTTGAATTCATTTTTAGGTTAGACTGACTTTATATTTAAGTTCCATTGGTTTTTTTATTATGAATTTATTAATTTAGAGTTTAATTACTCTTAATATGCATTATTATTTTCATTAATCGCTAAGTATGGAAATGATTAAGTTCCTTTGATTTAGGATGTTGGTAGAGTTATCGTAAGTGTTTCTGATGTTGATGAAGATTATTTCAAATTACATAATGATTTTATGAATTCATGAATTTTCTTTATTAATTATTTGATTTATATTGACCTAGAGATTTGGAAAGTCAACAATTCCCAATCCAAACATCATTTAGGTTTGAACTTTTTATGGCAAGTTGCATTCCATGCCAATTTTATATTTCCAAAGTATCATCTTGATTAGATTCATAATTAAGGTGTAATTAAGGTTTTACTTATTTCATTAAAACCCAAATTAGGCCTAATTTGATGCAAATCATTTAATGATATCATGTTTCATTGATTCCTATTTGAAAGATGTTTCCAAATATGGTTCATCCATAATTTTTAAAAATTTGGTTGATTTATTATAATTTAATTCAGTTCTAGTTAATTATTTGAATTATTTAATTCAACTAATTACCTAATTAAGTAATTTTGTGATTTATTGAATTTGAATGAGTTGCATTGATGATTTTATGTTTATTAAGGTTTGTTAAGTTAATTTGAAGTGATTTAATCCATTTTGGTCATTTATTTCATTTTACTTTAATTTATTTAATTAAAATTGAGGTTTAGGTTTTTAAATTTAATAATTCATGAAAAGTTTTCTTAAGGTGTGTTTTAACATTAATTTTAGTTCTCAAAAGTTTCATCTAAGTTTGAATAATTATTTATGATTAATTAGAGTTTAATTAATTTCATTCACTCATAATTTAGGCTAAAATATCCAAAAATTAATTGGGAATTTTAATTTTAATGGATTCCTCTCATCATGATGAATCCATAGAGCCCAAGTTTATATTTTTTGGATTTGTATTTTAATTTCTATGATTTTTTTTAATTTTTTGTGAATTTTTAATTATTTTTTTAATTAATTTTTTTAATTAATTTTAAAAGAGATCTATCATTTTAAGCCACGAGCCAACATGGTGGCCTACATGGCACTGTCGCCATGTGGCTCAATGGGATTAGGTAGCAGATCCTGCGTGGCATCCATGTAAAAAGAAGTACCATGCGGGATGAATCTTGACCATCCGATATAAGATCGTATTGTCCATATTTGTTTTGTGGTATTCTTAAGTGTTAAAATCAGATCATTAAACTAGATTTTAGCCATCCATTCAAATTAGAAGGAACAGACGGCGGAGATCAAGTCCCAAGAGTCTCCAGGAAGAGACGGACACCGTCCATCATCTTAGCCAAATTTTCACTGATCACTGGTGAATTTTGACATGATTTTGATTGCAAAACTATATGTGATCAATTTATAACCAATATATATAGTTTGATCCATATGAGGATCAATTTTCTTTCGAAAAGTGCCAAAACTGAATGCCTAAGGCGTCGACGGCGGAGCATACCACATTTTTGGCGATCACCGGCAGTGGGAATGACTCCATTAGCTTCATCTTGATGTGATGATACTGTGTATGCAATTTGGTGGCTTACCTCCCTGTGGATGTCCTCCTAGACCAACCTAGGATCAGATTTCATGTGGTCATTTTTGGGCTCACCAACAGTGAGGGGATGGGGTGGCGATTTGATTGGGGTTGCCTCAACCTCTAGAACATGTTGGAATGTTCAATTTAATGTGGGAATTTCACCATTAAATGGGCTCGCTGGCCATCAAATTTTGTTAATTTTTTGGTGTGCCGGGGATGAGGAGCTGAGGGAAGGGTCTCTCTTTCATCTCCCCTCTTGGTGAACAATTTGAGATGAAAAAAAGGGAGGGAATTGGTCCTTCCTCTCCCTCTTTCCATGCTTTGCCAAGAGTCTCTTCCTTGGCCTTCTAGGTCGCTAAATTTTGGCCATCGGCGTCAACAAGATCGGCCAAGGGGTGGATTAAATTCCCCTTGGCCTTGTGAACATGTTTGGATGAAAATTTGGAAGGCAGGAGTACATATCCTCCCTTATCTTTGCTTGTCTGAGCCTCGGCTCTTCCTTGGTTTTCTTTCTTTTTTCTCTTGTTTCTCCTCTTTGAGGAAGCAATGCTCTTCTTGGTTTCCTCTTGTTGGCCTTCAATTGATTGGAATGAATCCAATCTTCTAAGGTCAAGAGGTGGAATGAGGTATATGGAAGAGGGGAAATAAGACTTGCCTTCTTTTCATGAATTTTCAAATCCTCTCCTCTCATAATTCCACCACTTTCATTTTTCTTTATTTCTATGTTTTATAACATCACCATAAAAGTCCTTAGACTAGTATGTGGCTACCCAACTCAAATTCCATGTGATTTTGAAGTCAAGTTCAATTTTATTTGGATTGGATTGTCAGATTTGAATTCAGAGTATTTGTTTTTGATTCAATTCTTGTAATTTTGAGTTTAATTGTCTTTAATTTTGAGTTAAATCATCAATTTAACTCAATTATATTTGTTTTGGGCTCCAATCATGCTTGATCACACGTGCGAGATGATTTGGAGTATTGATTTGATTTAATTTCAATTAGATTTCAATTTGAACCCATTTGACCTAAAATGGGCTTTAATGGGTTAAGTTTGGGTTTCATTTGGGTCAAATGACTAGTTTGAATAAATTAGACCCAATTATGGGTCGGATTGTGTTTAATTATTATTTCTAAATGATTTAGAGCAATCAAATTGAATTGATTCCAATTTGATTCGGGTTTGAACCTAGTAGGACCCATTTAGGGTTATTTAGACTAAGTAGTCTAATAAGCCCAATTAAAGCCTAAATGAATTTAAATTTATTTAGATTCATGATCAAACATGTGATTTGATCTTTTAGAACATTTAAAATGATTTAATTTGGTCAAAATTTTGGTGGGTTGACTTTTAACTTAGTGGGACCCACCTAAAATTCAAACTTATGCCAGATGGATTGACTAGATTTGACTTTGATTTAGTTTTAGATTAGTTGCTTTAGTTTAAGTTGATTTCATTTTGATTTATTTTGATTTGATTTAATTTAATCCAAATTTGAAAACTTGGTCAAATCTACCTAAGCTCATTAGGTTAGATCAAACCTGAGGAGGGTGCACTAGGTCACTAAGTATAGTGTCCTAAGCATTGAATTAGGAGATTTCTATTTAAGATTAGGACATCTTAATTATTGATTTTAGAATGATATTAACCTCATCCAAAAATGAGGTCAACTCTCCCCTCCACTCTAAGTATTCTTTATATAACTTTAAAATTTAGGGTGTAAAGTCCACACATTAAGAAATCTAAATTGTTGGTGGGTTGGCTTGGGGCCATTTCTAAAAGTCACAAAAATTGGAGAATGGTCTAATGCTATTCTAACAAGATGTTGAACTTCTACCTTCCAGAGATGTGATAACTAGTCAGAATTAACAAGGATTTGGTCGAGCATTTCAAAAACTTGCCCCCTGCTCTAGGTGAAAGGAGATCCAATGTAACGAGCATCAAAGAGGTTGGCATTCCCTATGTACTCATCAAATTCTAATGTCACATTAATGTTAAGCCTTATGCCCCTTTTCTTCTCAATGGGGCTTACAATCATATTAATATCACCTTTTACCATCTGGGGACTAGTGGTGTTGATGTTGATCTGTTTGATATCCATCCACAGCTGCATCCTTCATTGTCTATTGCAAGTATTATATATGAAGGTAGCGAAGGATCTCACATTAGAGTATTGCATGTGAAAGTGAAGATATTAATTAGTTTCAATTAGAATTTGGATTTGAAATCTAGGCTTCCAAAAAAGCTAGATCTTATTACTAATGTTTGAGTGGATGGAGAATTAGAGGAAATGTCTTTTGATTTTGGATAGGTTTTGATTGGATACAAGGGATTCAAAAATAACAAATATCTCAAGGTTGTTAATGCCTCTAATGTCTAACAAGGATCTTAAGTCTATTAGAGGCATTAGCGTTGTCAATGCCTTTAATTTTCCAAATCATAATGTTTATTATGAGGGAGTATGTTTACTTCTAGTGGGCCATTTAAAGGAACCCACCTCAATTAGAGATTCATCTAATATCTTATTCTTGTTTGCTGGTAAATTCTTCAATTCTCTTGTACCTTTTTGGTTCAATTTTTATGTTTGTAACTCTACCAGTCTTCCATAGCTGTACTAATTATATCATCATAGTGTCCACCTACAATTCTCCAATCAGGTGGTTGTGTTGAATCTTCTTCTACATTAGCTATACCTTGTTCTATCTCCAGTTGTTCATTAATTTGAGTATTAGGAAAAGTCTCATCCTTGAAATCAAATTATGTTTGTTCTAAGATATTAGTTGTTGGAGTTGGGAATTCCTTTGTAATGTTGTGTATTTGTTGGTTTGTATAAGGTCTGGTTTGTGCAGGTTGAGTGGTTATTATGGGATCTGCTGTAATGTTAGATGAAGGCTTCTAAAAATGATTGCACTGTTGATTCCTTTGATCGTATGCCTCATTAAGTATGGTGTGGATTAGTGCTTCTGGATGCTTAGTGACTTCCATATTCCCTTCAATGTTAAGTTCAAGTATTTTTAATCTCAGTGTTTGTTTTGTCAGGTCTGAGTAGCATAGTTGTGTTTTATTCCAAGTTTATTGCTATAGCTTTTTGTTTTCTTTTTTCCATACCATGTTCTCTTAGCTCAAGATGTGCAATGAAATTTTTTTTAAGTTAAGCCCAAACATTCTACATTTTCTACAATGAAGAGGTTCTTTCTCTATCTCACCCTTTTTCCAATAATCATTGGATTGAGTACCAATCTAAATCTTCTCATTATAGTTTACAGTTATATCCATCTCTATAAATATTCTTGCAACTGATGGTCTTGTTAGGTTGAATGTAGGGGAGTCAATTTGTAATGACCTACCAAAAATGGCTGTTATAGAGTAAATAATCTACTTGTTAAATAAGTGTAATTTAAGTCATGGAAGTGTAATCTAGATTGGAGCAATGGGGGCTCAATGCTGTAATCAAAGGCTAGAGTCCATTTTAAGAACTTGATTGGGATATTCTCAATATCGTAGAGCTTTTTGGAAAATAAGTGGGCATAGTCCTCTTCTTTGAAAAACTTTATCATAATATATCTACCATCAAGAAATCCCACATTCCACTCTCCAACCAATTTTAGGACTTCAAAGTGCTTTTCAATTAGGTCCATCTTTGGCTACTTAAAAGTGAATTTGGCCACTCAAGTTTACCCCCCTTTCTAGCAGCTTTCCAAAAAAAAAAAACTAGACTTAGAACCTCTAAAAAATTATCATGATAGCTCTCTAGGAAGAGTAAGATATTAGAGTCAAAACCATCCTCGGTTGGAAGAGAGTTGGGCTCCATAGTAATAAGAAAAGTAGGAAATTTGAGGAAGAAGAGAAGGCACTACGGTGGAATCTAATGAAAATGTGGGGAAAATTTATGTCACCGAATAGGATTTTAAAAATTTCTTATTTAGATGATTAAATGTGTCATTAAGGAGTAAACATATTATTTCAAAAGATAAAGATTAATGGATTTGATCATTTGATAAAAGACTCCTAAGGCTAAGGGGTCTTTCATGCACTAGAGAGATTTCCCTTGAACTATATGTGAAGAAGAGCAAGGTTTGTTTTAAACTGAGTTCATGATTCCCTATAAGGGTAAGCCCTTATAGTTAATTACATCTTAGGAATGAAGGGCATCTTCCTAATAATACTCTTGATTTAAAGAAATATGTTATTATTTCTATGGATTTCTAAGCTAGTTTCCAAAGGTAATGATATTTTGGAATTTCAATTGGGAATGATCCAAAGTGGAAAGACTTATTTTTGGAAGCTAAACAGGATTAAGTAACAAATGCCTATTGATATTGGGATGCTCAATAAGAATTTCAACTATCCTGCCATTAGACTTTAAATTTTGGAATTTAATTTACATTTTAAGTTGATATTTTCTTAGAAATTTATGGCTTAGATTCTAACAACATAAAATTGAAGAAATGCCTAGGGTTGAAGAGTTACTTAGAAGAGGATGCTTTAGAACCTAAGTCTATAATTGCTTCTAACACAACTAAGATGCTCGACCTAATTCCATTTTTAAGAATTATCAGATAATCCTCTCACTTGAGGAAACAAACCTATCTCTAACTCTTATGTACTTATGACCCGCCTGGAAGAGCTGCTAGCTAACACCACCTAGGTGCATTTTAAATCCATGATGCTAAGTCTCATGTATGCAAGATAGCTAGGCTGTTTCATTTTAGGAAAGGATCTTAGAACCTAGACTTACTCCCTAATCCCTAGATTCAAGTAGGGTATGAAATGCACTTAACTAATACACATTTTCTAGCTATTAAATGTTTTTCATCGTGATTCATTTAAAATCTTTAGGTATACATTTTTATGCCTAAATGCAATGCAATTAGAAGTGGTTATGAGCCAAATCAATAAAAGAAGATAGACTTCCTCAAGAAGGTGATCATCCACATTGGTTAGATGCTTCTTATGTGCAATGAGTAAACTGACCAATTTAAGAGTTTAAAGTAATATGATAGTATGGTTCTTAAATGCTTATTATCTCTAGTCAATTTAAGGTCATTCCTAGGGTTTTAATTTATGTGAGGTTTTTAATTTCTTTATTTTTATTATTTGAGGTGATTAGATTTAGATTCGATAGAAAATTGAGTTTATTTAAGAGTCTAATCATCCAAGCATCCATCAAAGAAAACATAACACAAAAGAAACCTAGAAAAATAGGTTGATTCTATTGCATAACAAAAATAAATCAAGCTAATTTTAAATTAAAGAAAGGCTAATGTGACCGAGTACTATTGTACAACCAAGAAGAAAGAGAAAATGGGTAGCCGAGCTCTGCCCTTATACAACCCAGCCTAGAACTATAATTTAGATCCACGGGTCTTCTTTCAGGATCATCTCCTTCTTTAGGGACCTCCATTAGATTTCATAGGGGACCTTAGCACCCATATACTGGTAAGGTTAGGTCCTGTGAATCCTAGATCCCATAGATCCTAATCTAATTTTAAGCTCAAATTTACATTTCAAATTGAGAAATAAATCCTAAGCCTTGTAAAATAGATGTTAGGAAAATACAAACAACATACATCAGTTATATTTACAAACATACAAACTTAGCATTAGCTACTTTCCAAGCCCTCCTATTCTATTGGGCTATGCTTAAGGACTTAACCATACCTACAGGAAAATAACATTTATAATTTATTTATGATAGCAATCCCTTTTAGCATAGCATTCATGCAAGACCGCATTAGTTCAAAAAGGAATGCCCTACCATCTAGTCTAATGAGCAAATAATTCAAGACATGTAATCGAAAATAGTACAACATAGAGACAAGAAAAGCACATCACATTACAACATAGAATATCATAGATCAACTTAGTCTAAGTTTAGGGTCCGTGACCTAATGATCTAGTGTGTGAAGAAAATAGACTTGTGTGGCAAGACTTTATTCAGCCTTTTTAGTTTAAGTTTCAATTTAGATTTTGAAGTTTGTTTCCTTTTACCTTTAGATAGTTTCAATTTAAATGATTTAATGATTTATGATTTTGTTTTCACTTTCAAATTCTTTTTATTTTTATTTTTTGTTAAAGTGAAGTTTAGGTTTTCAAGAATGAAGAGTAGAATAAATTTCACTTTTGGGTAGAGCTTCTACCCATTCCATTCAACAACCTAACTCTTAATAGGATGAAATTTTCACCCTAAGATGAAGATTCATCCTAAATATCTAACTAAGATCTTAAGTATCTTAATTAGCTTCTTTTAGAATTATTTAGATGATTTGGGTTTGAGTTCAATTTGGATTAATGCTTCAATTTTTTCTTTGGAATTTAATTCTTCATTTCATTTCTATGATTTGATTAAATATTCTTTATTTATTTTATTTTTAATTTTATTTGATTTGGATTGGTTTAATTATTTGTTTCATGTTTATGTTCATTGAATTCATTTAGTTGAATTATGTTAACCTAACACATTTAGGTTACTGTCTTAAACAAATTTTAACATGCATTGATTATATGTTAAAGTCATATTGATTTGTTTATTATGAATTTATTAACCTTAAGGTTTACTTAAACTTAATATTCATAATCATTTTTATAAAACCTTAAGTATATAAGTAATCAAATTCTTTGATTTAGAATGTTGGAGAATTATCCTTAAGTGTTCTAATGTTGGTGAAGGTGCTCAAACCAACTTTATGAATTTTATGATTTTATAAAATTTTAAATTTATTATTTGATTTATATTGACTTAGACACTTGAAAATTCAATAATTCCCAATCAAGAGGTTAATTTGCTTGAAAGTTTTATGGCAAGTGGGGTTCCATGCCAATTTAATTTTCCTAAGGTTTCATTTCAATCATATGGATGATTAGAGTGAAATTAAGAATTTTTATTATTTTATTAAAGCCTAAATTAGGCTTAATTTAGATGGAATTACTTAAGGGTTATATTTTTCCTAAATTTCTTTCTGAAAAGTGCATCCAAAGAGGATTCATTTGGAATTTTTGGAGTTTCAGTTGATTTATTGTGATTTTGCTAAGTTCAGGTTAATTAATTTGATTAATCAATTCAAATAATTATCAAATTAGGTTATTTTGTGATTTATTAAGTTTCAACGAATTTCATTGATGTGTTAAAGTTCATTAGGATTTATTATGATGATTTAAAGTGATTTGATCAATTTTTATGATTTATGTTATCAAATATTAATTTATTTTATTAAAATTGAAGTTTGGAGTTTCAAATTTAATACCTTTTGATTTAGTTAGCAATAATTCATGAAAATTTTTCATAAGTTGATTGTAACCTCAATTTCAATTCTCCACACTTTCATTTCAATTGGATTAATTTTTTTGATTAATTTAAGTTTAATTAAATTCATTTAAAGTCAAATTAATCTAAAATTACCCAATATTAATTATGAATTTTGGTTTAAAAGGATTCAACTCAAAAAGATGAATCCATAGAGCCCACATTTTCATTTTTTGGATTTATATTTTATATTTTTTGTTTTTTAAAGTTTTTGACATTTTTAAATGATGTTTTCAATAATTTAAAATGAGAAAAGCTCATTTTAAATGACGACACTGATGTGGTGCCATTGGCAATGCTAGATCCATGCGAATACCACATCAAAAGTGGTGCCCACGTGGGATTGATCCAGATTGGACAGTCCCGATTTCTTGCACTATTTCCTAAAAGGATTTAATCAAACCATCTAGCTAGATCTCAACCATCCATTCCAAATAGAAGGAATAGATGGCGGAGATTGTTCCATATTTTGTCCAGCAAGAGATGAATGGCGTCCATCAAATTTGATGAATTTCTAGTAATCTGTGATAACTTTTAATGGGATTTTAATTTCAAAATAATCAAGGATCGATTTTCAATTGATTTATATGGTTTGGTGCTCTTCGGGATGAAATCCCCTTCACAAAGGACCAAACTAAGATGATGTAGAGGTCAGTTTGAAGCTTACCTTGCTAGTGTAGGGTCTCGATAGTGGTGGTGGTTTGTACACCTTCATGGTGTTATGGTGAAGCTCTGGAAGGAGTTTCATCCTTTTCCTCCCTGTGGATTGCCATGTAAACCAAGAATAAGCCATTTTCGTTTGGGTTTGATCGTTCTCCGGCTTACCGGTGGCGTTGAGCCTTAGTGAAGGTTCATTTAAGATAGCCTCGACCTCTAAAATATGTTGGGAAGTTCAGTTTTACTCAAGAGTGTTTCTATGGAGTTTTTCCATTGGAGGATGAGAGGTTGGCCACTGGCTTTGGCCAAATTTTGGCTTGCTAGTGGCGAGATGTCGGGGGAATGCATTGAATTTTCTTCTCTTCACCTTGTGGATGATTTGGGATGAGAATATGGAGAGGAAAGAGCCTCCCTCCTCTCTTATATTACATGGCAAGAAGCCATATATGTAAGCTCTTGGTGGTTGGAATCTAGCCACCGGTGGTGAGGGACCTAACCAGAGGGTGGGTTTAGTCCCTTTTGGCCTTGTGAGTGTATTTGGATGAAAGGTTGGTTTTAGGGGAGGAAGTCTTTTCATCCCTTTTTTTTCCTTGACTGAGAGAGATCTTCATGGATTATCTCTTGATATCTCCTTCCTATCCTTCATGGAGGAAGCAAAATCCTTCTTTCATTTTCTCGTTGAAGACTGCCAATTGATTAGAAAGAATCCAAAGACAATTGAAGCCAAGAGGTGGATGTGGTATGAAGGTGGGAAAGTAAGATTTGAATTCTTTGCTTTTGAATCTTTCTTATTTTAAATGGTTGTCACTTCATCTCTCTGATTTCTTTTTTATTTGGATGTCTTTGGCTTCACCTCAAACTCACATTGGGTGAGCAGCCAAACACTTTCATTCTTCACCTTTTCTACATCCACTTGTACAAGGTAGGTTATCCAATCTTTCATGTTCTTCAAATTTTGGTGTGTGATGAATTAGTTATTATTCTATCCCATGCCTGTTGAGTCATTCTAAGTGGTCTGCATCACTATGTCCTTAACTCAAGTGTTGAACTTGTGGTAAGCAAAGTCAATATTAATAATCTATATCTTAGCTGCTATCTAGTGAATACATTTATGTCCTCTTGGAGTCCTAAACAAGGGTTTCTTTATGTTCATTGCTAAAAATTTAATAGACTCTTAGTGCTCACTTCGGATCCTAAGTGATTGACACTTTATCAATTTCTTTAGTGATCTCTACTCTAGTGAGTGTGACTTCTAGCTATAGCACTTATTTTACCTTATGTGAGTCATTGACTACTCATAATAGCGAACACTAGATTGACTTAAGTTTCCCCTAACTATGATTTCTTCTCCTCATACTAGGAACTTACCTACCATATGATAACTTGATATTATTGCTCTAATGTGTTGAGTAATGGCTAGATAAAAATAGCAATGTATGTGGTTGAAGCATCCATGAAAAAGATGCTAGCTATAGCTATAAATTGTTACTCTTCTTCTCCTCAAGTTGCTTAAAAAGTGAATTCTTTTATCTCTCTCTCTCTCTCTCTCTCTCTCTCTCTCTTTTCTTCAAAAAACTTGTAGTGGGGAACTCCTATTGAGGAAAATTTTGAACTTTCCAAGTTCATCTTATCAAACACAGATTCAAAGATGAAGTTGATTGAGGTCCCTATATATGTTTGAATACTCTTTATTTAGTAATTGGTGCATATTGTCATGATGATTACTACATTAATATAAGGGTTATCAACCGTTGGTTGGTTTTCTCTAAAAAAAAAATTGGGACAACCTCTATACTCGATGGCTCTACCATAACTTCCAAGTTAAATTCTTTTAATCATTGTCTCTTGAGACTTGCTCTCTTTGATTACTCCTTATCTACATCAAAAATGGTATGTACTACTTTTGTAATGTGAATTGCACAAGTTTTAGTGGGCATAATACTCAGCACAACTTTCCTACTTTTATGAATTTTTTTGCTAATCTTCTAAGATGTCAACATTCATTGGTGTCATGCCTATGGTCATCATGATAAGCACATTACCTAAATTGATCAAAGGCTCCATTAGCCTTCATAGATGGTGGTTGTTTAAAGTATTCCTTATTTTAAAAGGAATCCATTATCTTGTCCATTAACACCCTCAAAGGTATGATTGTAGTTAGCTATGAATACTCACCACTATATACCCATAATGTGCAAGTGTATTTAGTGAGTGCTCATAATAACCAAAGAGCCGACAAAAGAACACCCACTGGTGTGGAGCTAGTCGATCACTCCCTTATGAAAACTCACATTAGGTAAGCTAATTGCAAGGGGAGATCATCCCAATCAAGCAGTCGAAGTCTAATGTCCCACCACACATGTGAAGACTCACTCTAAGCAAGGTAAACACAAGAAGAGACTAGTTAAACTAAGCGATCAATATGCAATAATCTACCTCATGCATAATGACTAGCCCACATGTAGGTGACTAATACCATATACACATTAGACAGCCCATCTCATGAATGTTGATAATAACACCTTTAGACTTGACACTCATCATGCAACCTTCACCTTCACCAATGAATCCATTTTTCATGTAACTGAATTAGCTGAAGAGTACTTAGATTCTGTAGTCACTCCTAAACCCTAAAAAGAGGGATTTTTGAGGAGGGGGGTCTTTAGCTTTTTTGGAGATTTTGTGAACATTTGTTCTTTCATCATTTTTTGTATAATTTCTTTAGATCTTCTAAAATAGTGATGGTTCATACATTTTTAGTACTTTCTTCTAACTTTGTATCCCACTTGTATTCTACTCAACTTGACTTACTTCACTCCATAGATAGATTTGAATTCCATATCATTTTAGGTGTATTAAGCATGAATTAGGCTGAGAACTGGAGTCGGGGACCTAGCGAGGCAAGCCACTTTGTATGACTCAATAGCCATAGGGTTGAATACCCAGTAATTCATCACATAAAAAGAATTAAAGATTATAGAAGATAGGATAGACAACCTAGTACAAGTAGCTGTGGAGAAAGTGAAGAATGAAAAGTCCAAGAATTAGTGATAGTGAAGGGAACTATTGAGGTCACTCAATGTTGATGATTAGTTATATCATGCAAGTGAAGAGGAGAACCTTAGGGAGGAACAGGTAGATACCAACCCTACTAATGCTTTTCTAGAAAGATCTTAGAATTTTGTTCACCACAAAAGTGAAAGATCCCACAGTTTGTGTTTTATAAAGGTAGCACCGACCTCACTAATCGCATATATTACTTTTAATCTACCACATCATTGTTGGACCTGTACAATGTGTTACCATGTTCAAGGAGTTGGCCCTCAAATGATTCTTTTGACTAATAGTGGGAGTAATCACTTTGGAAAATTCATGAGGATGTTTCTTATGTAGTTCGATGGTGCCTAATAGCTGCTAAAGAGATCCCAAGATCTTCTATAGATGAGAGAAGATCTTGGCAAGTTACTTAGAAAGTTCATCACTCACTTTTAAAGGATAAATGACATAAAACCCATAACTGTGTAGGTTGTACTCTCTTAGGCCTTTGAGATGGTCCTTTTAGATACACCTTTGGGCTTTAATAACCTAAAACACTATAAGAGCTATTGGAGTTGGCAAATAGCTATTTAAACAAAGAGAACTGTATGATGTTGCCCAACCATCAATGATGATATACCTAATAATGATGTTGGTAAATAACTATTAAACATAGAGAACTACTATGACGTTGGCAAGAAGGAGACATGAAAAAGATAGGAGACATGAAAAAGGAATTAATAAATAGGTTGCCCCTAGAGTTACTCTTACAAGACAGGTTCTGAGCTAGGAGACATGAAAAAGGAAGGGAATAACTCTCTTAGCAAGGAGTGCCAATCCATAGGTGTGAGTTTAAGAATTTATTGAATTTACATTAACATGGCGAGCATCTATATCCCATTATAATGACACCTCTAAATGTATTTATGGCTGAGTTTGTAGTGGCCATTCAAAATAAAAAGTACTTTTAGCGACAACCACCAATGAAGGCAGATGGAGTTTGCAATCGCTCTAGGTATTGCACCTATCATCATGATCCTGGACACAACACGAAGGAGTGTTGCCATTTAAAAACTTCAGTGAAGAGACTTATTAAGGTTGGAAAGCTAAAGGGGATTACAAGAAGGTAGGGAAGATAGTAACTTTAAGGGTTTAGGGTTTGGGTAGGGTTTAGGGTTTAGTGTTTAGGGTTTAGGATTTAGGGTTTAGGATTTAAAGTTTAGGATTTAGGCCTTAAATGAATACAATCAAAAGATATTAACTTAGTAGCTAAGACACAAGCACTGAGTAGTCATGCTGTATTGGTAAGCTTTTGGAGAAAGACCAACCAACAATTGACAATCCTTACAACAATGTGGTAGTCATCATGACATTAATTTCCAACTATCATATAGAGATACAAAGTATCTTAATCAACATGGAGAGGTCTATCAACATTATTTTTAAGCTCGTGTTCAACAAAATAGAACTAGAGAGTTTAAAACTCCCCTTGATTAGAGGTCCCTTCTATGGTTTCTTTGGAGAAAGCAGGGAGATGGAAGGTATCATTACTCTCCTAATAACTTTGGGAGAATGAGGGAAATAATTTACTACCATGGATGACTTCATTATTAAAGATGCATCCATCACATATAATGCCATTTTTGGTTGACAACTGCTTAAGTCCTTCAAGGCAATAGTGTCGACTTACCACGTAGTAAGTTCCCAAGGAGAGGAGAAGAAATTAACATCATGTGTAACTTAATCAATCACAATTGTTATTAGAAAGCAATGATCAACTCACATAGAATAAAAGAACTTCTATAGTTAAAAGAGATCAAGGAAGTATCAACTATACAAAATCTAGAGTGTGAAAGGAGCTTTTATTTGGGCTCTCAAGGAGGATACAATTGTATTTGCATGGATAGTTAGCATAATACTAGGCATCGACATCAATGATGCTTGCCATAGACTTAACATTAGGAGAGATGCTCGAACAATTAAATAAAAGATGAAGATAAAACTACTATACTGCTGAGCCACTCAAGAAAGAGGTCACCAAGTTACATGAGGCTGACTTCATTATAAAAGTCCAATATCCAATATGGACATCCTATGTATGCAAAAGTGTATTGGAAAATGGAGGATGTGCATGGACATTATAAAATTAGTTTCAGCTTATTTAAAGGATGGTTACTTGCTTCCTAGAATAAATGCACTCCTCAACTCAGCAACGAGTTATTCTATAATGATTTTCTTAGATGCTTTTACAAAGTACCACCAAATTTAGTTGCACCCTACAAACTTAGAAAAAATAATATTTATCACTAGAAAATTAATAAATTGTTATAGAGTAATGCCATTTGAGTTGAAAATTACAGAGGTGACTTATCAAAGAATGGTGAATTGTGTATTCAAGGAATAAAAGCGAAGAAATGTGGAAGTCTATGTAAATGAGTGGCTATCAAAAGCAAGTTACTTAAGTATTCATGATTTGAAGGAGATATTTGCCACCTTGAGGCTTAGCCCTTTGAAGAGCACATTTAGCATAGGGTCAAGCAAGTTCTTTGGATTTCTAATCACTTCAAATGGAATAAAAGTTAACCCAAATAGAGTAAAATCCATACTCGACATGCCTTCACTAAGAATGACTAAGTAGTTGCAGCGACTCACTTGGTGAGTCACATGGTTAAACAAGTTCATCTCTAAGGAAGAAGAGCATTGTTTATTATTCCTTAAAATATTAAGAGGCACAAGAACTTTGAGCAGATAATAGAGTGCAAGAAATCCTTCAATGATCTCAAAATCTTGCTCAACTCACCACCATTATTGCACAACCTAAAAGATAGTGAGACACTATTATTATACCTAAGAGTTAGGGAAAAATTGATCATCTCAATGCTAATCAAACAAAAAGGTGGAAGATAATGGCTAGTCTGTTATGTGAGTAAGTCATTGATAAGTGTCGAGTTGCACTACCCAATCATAAAAAACTTGCTCTCATGCTTATTATATTAGCACAATGGCATAATGACTTATCTTAGTTTTAAACTCATTCAATTCAAGTCCTCACTGATAACCTATTTAATCAATACTCTCTAAGCTAATCATTCAAGAAGGCTACTAAAATGGTCAGTATAGCTCAATGAGTTTGATATATTATACTCTCCAAGGAAGCCAACCAAGGTGCAAGCATTCACTAATTTTCTTATTGATTTTAGTAACTCACATAATATCTCGGTCAACTTGAAGCATTCGTGGCACTTATACGTGGATGAGTCTTTACATAAGTAAGGATTGAGAGTGGGTATTATGTTAAAAAGTCTAGAAAAAATCACCATAACTCAGTCAATGAAGTTTAACTTCAAAGTGAAAAATAATCAATCTAAGTATGAAACTTTACTCATTGGACCAAAATTTGCTCAAAGACTTGGTGCTCAACACATCATAGCTTATTCAAAATTGTAGCTCATGGTGAGTCAAATTAATGGAGATAATAAGATAAGAAATGAGTCACTACAAATATATTTACTTAAAATAAAAATTGGGATTGGAAAGTTAGAATACATCAAAATTGAATAAAGCTTGAGAGATTAGAAGCAACTTGCTAACCTACTATCAAGAGTGAGTGGAATTGAAGAGTAGCCAAGCCTCCAACTCACCCTAGCTAGCATAAAGGAAGACAATTTTATGAAAATAGATTATAAATATTCAACCAGTTGGGTTGAAACCTTAGAGAAATACTTGCAAACTAGAGAGCTTGAACAGGAAATTAATGATTCAAGGATATTCAAGATCATAGCCACCCAATATTAATAATTAATGGTGAGTTATTTTGAAGGTCGATGGCCTCATTAAATAGGAGGTCTATAAGAGAAAGTGAACAAAGTAAGGTACTCTGGGAAGTACACTCAAGTGATTATGGGAGTCATTCTAGAGGAAAAACACTCACCGACATAATTATATACAAATGTTATTTTTAGCCACACTAGGGAAAGATGCCGAAGAGTTTTCCAAGAGGTGTAAATAGTGTCAAAATTTTGCTCATTTATAGTAATAGCCTTTTTAGCCTCTACAGCTTATCATAACCCCTTGGTCCTTTGCGAGTTCAGAAAAGGACATGATATGCCCCTTGCCAATCATGAATAAACAATAGAAATTCATACTTGTCATGATCTGCTACTTCATTAAGTGTACTGAAGTCAAACCACTTGCCAAAATAATTACCTAGGTAGTTGAAAACTATAATTATACTAACATTATTTATAGGTATGGCCTACCTATGTCGATTATCACAATAATGGTCCATAATTCACCAATAAGTGACTAAGAGAATTTTATGAAGCATAAGAAATTCAATTCAAGTACACTTCAATGTATCATCCTCAAAGCAATAGCTAGGTGGAGGTAGTGAGTAGAAAGGTTCTTAAAAAAAGGTGGAAGGCATAAAAGCCAACTTAGTAGATGTCTTACCCACTATGCTCATGGCCTTTAGGAGGAATTCAACATTATCTATAGAGTATATGTCATTTGTCTTATCACATATGACAAGCTATGCTACTAGTTGAGTATGAACTTCATAGTCAAAGTTTTGACAATTGATGAATTAAACCAAAAAGCTAGTGATTAGAAAATGTCAAATGTAGAAACTATTAAAATAACACTTGGTCTACTAAAAGAGTTTTGGATTGAAGCATCAATAATACAAAAAAGAAATGATAAGGTTAATGGCTAAATACTACCACCATAATATCAAAGAATAATATTTTTGCTAGTAACTTAATACTACAAAGATGGATGTAATAGCTTAGTAGAATGTGTTGCACAAGCATATCCACACTTGGGAAGTCCCTTACATTATTAAGAAACAAGTTGGTCCAAGAGTTTACCAACTACAAAACCATTTAGGATAGGGTATGCTACATATTTAGAATGTGAGAGACTAGAAAAAGGTTTACCAATAAGATAAGCTCAATTTTTGTGTTCACTTTATTTTATACTTAATTATTGTTCTTATCCAGAAGATTAATGTGAGAAAATGCATGTGATTAAAATAAATAAAATTTTATTATGCTGATCCCAAACTTGTTTAATGATGATGAATCACAATCAAAGTTAACACTCAGGAGCTATGTGTTGACTTAGGTTTCTCAGAGAACTACTTTTGGCCAAAGTAACTAGCTTCATTTGGAAAGCTACATTTGGCCCATCTAGAATTCCTAAAACTTTGTGATCCACTTTTGGCCTGAGTGTATAAGAGTCAACTAGTAATTTAATCAAGATAAACCTTAATCAAATACACTCACTTGCCTTAAATGCTTCATGAAAATATCTAAGGGAATACACGACCAACACATCATCTTGCTAGCTTTTTGTAAAAGAAAAGTAAACTTTTACTATGAAAGAAAAGTAAGAGTGCAATCAGTGGTTAAGCAAAGGAAACTAAAGTAATATATATTTCTAACGTAAGGTAGATTTAATAAGCCACTTTTGAGAGAGAAGAGGATTTGGGATAGTGGTTCATGTGAAGAAACTAGTTTTTCCATATTTGCTCCCATCTTTACCAGTATGTTAGCTAGTTTGTTCCCCTCTAGATGGATGTGGCTAAAATGTACAGAGAACTATCTAGACAACAATATGATGTTCTTGATAATGTAAGTAATGTACCAAGGGTTGTGATCATTAGTGAAGAGGTGATTGCAAAGCATTGTGGAATTGGTTTTAATCCAGATTTTCCTAAGATTGAGAGAAGCTGCTAATTTTAGTACTGTAAAATAAGGGATGG
Organism: Cymbidium sinense; assembly: GCA_021442155.1. Classification (NCBI taxonomy): domain Eukaryota; kingdom Viridiplantae; phylum Streptophyta; class Magnoliopsida; order Asparagales; family Orchidaceae; genus Cymbidium; species Cymbidium sinense. The sequence continues at coordinate 77,132,038 of CM038227.1, forward strand.
TGAAAAGATAGATGCATTGGCTAGTGTATGTTTTGAAGACTCAGCCAATACTAGTAGGTTGTTTTATTATCCTGAAGCTATAATTAATGTTGATCTTAAAACAATCTATTTATGGTTTATTCCATTTAATAAGATGAGATTGGAGTAGATTTGACTTCTCTCTAGATATGGGCGAGATTTGTAATAAATTTGTGGCTTCAAGTTTATCAATGTACTTTTTGATATGTGATAATATATCTTTCGCACCTTTCATATGGGTTCCATGTTTATTTGAATTTTTTATCATCCAAATGATCCATACAATAATGAGTGGGATGACATGGACTTTGACATTTTTTGTGTAGTGGATGGGACAATTCTAGACCTTGAAATAGTTGTATATGGAGTCCTCATTTGATTTGTTAATGTTGAAAGGAGAATGCAATTCATCCTAAATTGCTTTGCTAATTAGGCAAGTAGTAAATAAATGGTTAATGCTTTCCTCTTCCATTCTTCACAAGTGACAAACGGATGTGACTTTAAGGCCCTTAAGCTTTAGAATATTAGTAGTGGGGATTAAACTATCCCATAATCTCCAATAGAAGAAGGATATGACAATGGATGTGACAAACGGATGTGCTAATTTCTTCATCATCCTTTCTCTTCCATTTTACAAAATAGATTATTTTGAAGTTTGATTGGGAAAGACTTGGAGGATTGGTGAATAGTCCTTTGGCTGAAAGCTACATAAAGTACATTTAATTTGTATTGTGCTTAATCTCTTAATATGATTTTTATTCTTACCTTGGCCAAAGGTTTTATGTAGATTATTCAAGTTTTATTTGTGCTTAACATTATACTTCATCTTATTCTTGAGTTGGCCGAAATATTGGTTTTATTTGAATTAAAATTTATGCTTATAGTTCGCTTTTTTTCTCACTTTATTTTCATATATCCTAAATTGAAATTTATCTTGTGTTGTTACTTAAAATAGTATACAAGTGATTAGCAAGTTTTCTTATTTCCAAATCATTTTATCACTTGCATATATCATAATTATTGCGAAAAAGAATTCAAGCTAACTTGTGTGATTTAATTTCTCATATCAATTAGTTCATTACTTAATTCAAGTTTCTATACAACATTTGTTGCGATTTATCATTCAATTCTTTATTGTGTTGTACTTCAAATTAACAACTTTGATTCCAAGCTTTCATATCCTTATATTAAATCAAATCTCATAAAGGCATACTTGCATCAAATTGCTCTTTCAAGTTGTTACATTGACTTGAAATTTAAATATTAAATAAGTGAGCTCTCTTTCTTTTATTTCACTTGCCTTAATATTGATATAGTTGGGTTGTGCGTACAAATTTGTTTTTAATTTGAGAGTTAGATCCCTTGTATCTATTTCTTCTTTGTCATTATTCTTTATTAGGGTTGTACTTGCCTATGTAGGAAAGTCTGGTGTTGGGTTGTACTTTCCCATGAAGGAGAGTATGAAAGATTTGTTATAATCTTAACTTTTAATTAGTGAATTTCTAGCTTAGGTTGCTAGGCATGGATGTAGGGAGGTTTTTGGCGGAACCATGTAAAAATCTCTTTATTCTCTTTTTTATTTACTTGCACTTTTACTTTATTATTATTATTTATTAATTATTATAGATATTTAAAGTAAACTCATTTATAATTAACTTTTTCCAAAGCATTCAAATTAACTTTTAATTTTAAAATAATTTTAAAATCCAATTCATTGCCCAACCCCCACCCCCTCTTGGGTGCCATAACTTTATAACATAAGATCACAACCATATTGTTGGCCTTGGTCAAACTCTGGCTTACCGATGGTGAGAGACTCAGGGAAGAGCTCAATTGAGTATGCCTCTACCCATAGAACGTGTAGGGAGAGCCAATCGGGCTTGAGGAACTCGCTTGCCAAATTTCCAAGTTTGGCCAAAAGCTTTAATCCTCTTTGCTGCAGGCCATGGCTAATCTATGTTCTGTCGGTGGTGAGAGGCTCGAGTAAGGCTTCAATTAAGTCCCTCTACACTTAAGAGCATGTAGATATGATTGGATTAGTGAGAGGAAGTTTCTTTTCTCTCTTTCCATATGTGGGGAAATATATTATCTCATGCCTTCATCTATCCCTCTTTTGAGAAAGAAAGATAAATAAAAATAGAAATAATTTATGCCTTGTCGAGACACCATGTAGATCCACAAATATTCTTATTAGGGTGATCAAGTACGACATTGAGGAGAGGTGTACTATCTCGAAAGATAGAAGTCACCACCCTGCAATGGACCTAATCACCTCAATAAGGACTCCTAAGGACTATTGGTCTTCGTATGTACTAGAGATTCTTCCCCTACTTTACATGAAAAAGAAAAGCAGGGTTTATTTTAAACTGGGTTTGTTAAGTTCCCTACAGGGGCAAGCCACCATAGTTAATTACATCCTAAGGAATAGGATTCCTTAAGAATACTCTTGATTAAGGTAAATGATCATTATGTCCAAAGATTTTGAAAGGTAGGACTATCCATCGATCAGTTTATTTTTATAAAATCAAGTGGGATTGATCAAGAGGAGGGAGTTCTTATCGAAGCCAAATGAAGATAAGTAGGGGATGCTTGGGATACTAGGAAGCCTAGTAAGCATCCCAAACTATCCTATGGTTGGGCTTTACATTTTTGGAATTAAACTGATTTGTTTGAGTTGAATTTTTATTACAAAGTTAGGGCTTACAATTCCATGATACAAGATCATGAAAATGCTAAGAGGTGAGGATTTATGCTCATGACCTGCAAAGGGAAGTAGCAACCTCTGAACCTAAATCTAGAGAGTTTTGGGGAGGGCCAAAGCACGACCTAAATCTAAGGTGAAAATGGGTATTTGGTTTACCTCCACAAAAGAGAGCAAACCACCTGACTATTTGGACTTACAACCATCTGGGGTGGCTACCAATTAACTCTTCCTTGAGTTTTAAATACATGTAGGCAAGTCATATACTTTTGCAAGATAGCTACAGTGTTATTTATTTAGAAAGAGACTAAGTCCTTAAACACACTCCCAATGGGACTAGATCATGTAGGTCATGATTTAATGACTTAAATCTAATGCAAATTTTGTTAAATATTATTTTCATTTTGGACAATCAATTTTACACTGGCTTTAGGATTCATATGCCTAATGCATGAGAAATTAGATTATGAGCCAAAATCAGTAAGATAAGGAGGTGTGTTTCCACCATGGCTCTCAAAGGTCAAGCCAAGTTCTATGGCAAAGGTGGAAGCTCTCCAATCAAGAGTTAAATAATATTTTTTTATGCATGATGTGAGAAAAGTAATACAACATCGAGCTAAGGGGTTGCTAATTCTTTTATCTTGATTTATATCTTAGGCTTTAGATGAGGTTATGAGTTGTTTATTTTTAGTTTGAATTGATTAGTTGGATAGAACATTTATTTTTTTAAGAGCCTAATCGTCATCCAGGCTATATATCAAAGCAAGAAATAAACTAGGAAAATATGTCATCTTAATGCACAAGCAAAAAACATCAATCAATTTATAAAGTTATCGCAAAAGAATAAGAGACCATTTATGGTCGGGCTCCACCGCACAAATCCAAAAACAAATTGGCTAGCCTAGCTGTACCCTTATACAACCCAAATTATAAATAAATAAATTACAATCAAGAAGGAATTCATTGTTATGGGGGATCTTCATAGTTCATTTCTTCTTTCTTCTTTCTTCTTTCTTCTTTCTTCTTTTGGTTGGTTGGAATGTGATTGCACCAAAGGCTTCATATGGTACATAAGACATAGTATTATAACCAATGTTCATCTTAATCCCCCATAACAATCATTCCAAAATCTTACTTGCAAAATTACATGAAAATGGGGAAAAGGAAATCAAACTAAAACCTGCAAAACAAGAATTAGCTAAACAAACCATACAATCTCAAGTATGTATATATATATAAATTAGACTTAGCACCCCACACATGGGTAACTAAGTCCACCTGGCCTATTTTGGATTATGCTTAGGGGTATAAGCACCTGCACAACAAAAGTATTTTTATATTTTTATTACAATTCCCCTTAAGCACAATCCCAGTAGAAGATAATGATTAGAATAAGATCATCCTATCATTCAGTTTACGCACATACAGCCTAACATCCAGACTAAAACATTACATCATGAAACAAAAATAAACATCAAACCATGCACCGCCCTAACATAGGACTAGAAATGGTGGCTTAGGCTAATGTGTGTGCTATTTAAGGTTTATGTGGTATGTGTAGTTAGGCTTTAAGGTTTTAGATTTTCTAAATGTGAAGAATTCAACTTAGAGGGTGGTTTAATTTAAGTTGTTTAATTGATTTGGGTTAATTTTATTTGATGATTTTTTTTCGGTTTGAATGAGCTTACTTAATTACTAAGTTGTAAAGAAAGGGAAAAGAGAAGAGAACTTCTCTTTCCTTCCCTACCTTAAGTATTTTCTAAGGTAGATTCATATTTTATTGTTGTTTAATGAATGCTTTATTATGTGTTTTAATTAATCCTAAGTTTAAATTTTTCCAAAACAAACCTAATAAAATAAAGGCATTTTAAGATTAAGTAAAGTGAAATACTATCACAAAACACACAATACTTCATTTCTTTCCCAACATGTATAACATGCATATGGATGAATCCTAAGAATATCTATACATACAAATGGAAATGTTTAGCACACTTTAATGATAAATTATAAGAGAGTTTTTTTAAGAAATTTGGATATTTTATGATGCATGATTTTGTTAAGTAGAAAAAGAGTGATTCTTTTATCCATTTTTCATATGCACATTTACAAGTAAAAAATACATAAGTTAGTATGACGCCATTATCAGCACCAGGGGTGTAAGGTACAAGACCTACTTAGGGCTATTTAAAGCCTCGCAAGCCCGAGGTTTTCCAGACTAATATATCACTTTTCTTAAATACATGTGCATGTACAAAAAGAAATGTATGGAAAGAGAATCATACAAAAAGTTTATGTTTGTTTGACTTTTGGTTTGATTGTTTAATTTATATGTGTGATGTAGAATGCCTTCTTAAGTCATGACATAGAAGTGTATAGGAATGAATTTAAGCAAGTGTTATGTCATTTTCAAATGGACTACACACTTTGTAAATCTTATACAATTCTATGTTAAGAAAAAGAGGGAGAATCACATAACACATCTTTATACTTTTCATATGCAAGCTCATAAGCAATTGTAAATATCATACCTTTCATTTATAATGTTTAATTTATATGTTTTGAAAATAATTTTAGATTTAATAGTGATAATAGCCATTCATATTCTTACTTTAGCCAAAACATGCAATTTGACATAAAGGAAACATTTCATTTTCAATTTGATTTTTAAAAGGCATGAATGCATGATTTTCATATGACATACACATTTAGCATGTCAAGAAAAAAATAACGTGATGAAAGCATGTAAATTCATTCACCCTAATTAATTCCTAAAGACTATCTCATGAAATAGGATCATTTAAAGCGAATAAAATTTGTTTTCAAAGAGATTTTTAATTTTTGTTTGAGTTTGATTTGATTTAGGAGAAGTAAAGAGGTTTGCTGGTCCTAACCCATTTCCCACATGTGTATGCTATTTTAGTTTAATTTTAAAATCATTAGATTTATTTTATATTTTGCTTAAGTTAAGGTGTTGATTAAGTCCATTAATTACCCCTTACCTACACCACTTTAACATATTTAACCAAATAATTATGAGCCAAAGTATGATATAAAATCACACAAGGAATTTAAATCAATAATGCACTTAGGAAAGAAAGGGCCTAATTCAATTGGCTCACAATTAATGATTAATTAAGCTAAAAGGTTTAATTTAAGTACTTTCATAACCCTTCCCACACATGTGGGTTGGATTTTAATTTCCTTAAGCTACTTAGGTTATTGAACACCTAAGCACCTACCCAAGATGAATTGGTTAAGTTATGGAATGTTTTTTTTTGAAAATTTTATCAAGTTAATTAAGTAGGTGATAAGTGGATTAGTCCTTAATTAAGTTTGGATTAAGGAAGGAAAGGGGTTTAGGGAATAGCTTAGGGAAAATTCCCCAAACCATTCCATAAACCATTTCTTCACTTAAGCAAGGATTAATTAACTTAATAAAGGGACTAAACCACTATTCAAATGCTTAATTATCCTTAATTATATAAAGAGAGAAATTAAGGATTCATTAATTGATTTCCTTAATTAACTCATCAATAAATCCCAAGAGAATTAAGGGAGGCAGAGGTCATCCCATTAAATTGATTTGAGAAATTTGAAATGAATTAATGAAGTAAGTAGAGAGTAATTAGGGCTATTAAGTTTTCACTAAATCCCTAATTAAGAAAATGCACTGTTCAAATCCATTAGAAATAATTTTAGTGAGTTTCGTACTGAATTATCTTCACAATACATTTTATTTTGTATTTTTCAAATTTTTCTACATTTAGTTATGTTATTTGGAAGTTTCCATATTTATTAGGTAATTAAATTCCTAATTAGTTGACTAATCACGTCGGCGCCATGTAGACCATTGATGCAGTGCTTACTTTCCATGTGGTGCGATGAGATTCATCACTTAAGTTATCACATCCCAATGCTTCATCAGCGGTGGTGCTACGCGCTTTCTCCTCGATCGTCTGATCAAAGATCAGATGATCAGGATTAAGCCCGCAGTTCTTAAGGGATAAATCAGAGATCCTACATGGCTTGATCAAGACTGTCCATCTAAAATGCACGGATGGATGGTCCATGATTCGTCACTGAGTTTTCCTACGAGAGAGAACATATGTCCACTCTTTAGGGCAAGATTCAAGCTCGATTGAGCTCGGATTGAACTCAAACTTTATCCACACCATCTAGGAGTAAGCACAAGTAGATCTAACAGTCAATTTTTCTTGGGGGTGAAACTTTCTTTCAAAAAGGACCAACCACTTCCTATTTTATGCTTGGTTTGAAGGCATACCTTATCGGAGGCTATCACCGGCACTCCCAACCGTCGAGGTAGCTTTGTCTAGTGAAGATGAAGCCCTGTTGAAGGTTTGAGGGGTTGAGGTTGAGTAGATCCTCCAATTGGCCAAAGTCACCTTCAAATGGATTCAACCTTGGTCTAGCTCCCACCTCCCTTACCTTTAAAGCTTGGAAGAAGCTTTGGATGAGTTCGATTAGGCCCTCTGAGGATGCTTGAAGGAGGAATTGGGTATTGGCTAAGTTAGAATTTCTCTTAGCCTCCCTTATTTTCAGTTTGAAGGAATCCGAAAATGGAGAATGCCAAAATCTTGGGGATTGCTTGAGGGAGCTTGGGGAGCTTGCCTTAGGACTCTCTCAGTCAATCAAGTGTGAGTCTATTAGATGCAAGTGAAATTAGGAGGAATATATCTCCCCCTAGGTGGATCGAATGGTCGAGCAAGGGTTTGCCATTTTGATCAAATTCATCCTATGCAATGGATTTGTTAGGTCGTTTAGGGTGGCATGTGATTCAGTTTTGGCCAGAGGAGGTAGTGGAGAAGTTTTCATGTTCTTAATTGAGTGGAGGAGGGATTCCCATGTGCTTAAAATGAAGGCAGTGATCGGTTTGGCCATTGGGTTGGGTTTAGTTGACAAAAACCCATTGGGTCAAGTGCACCACTCTTACTAGTGTCCATGGAGTCCACTAAGAGGGTGCCAAGTGGCTATGAATAGGATTTGACCAAATTCCAAGTGAATTTGTCCAAGAATTACCCTTTGACCTAGGGGTAAAATGGTTATTTGGCTCAAATTTTAGTTTGAATATGTTTGGTTTGATTGAAAAATGGGTTGGGCCAAGTTTCAATGAATTTAGAATTGATTTGATATGATTTGGCACATATTGACCCATTTAGGTCAAAATGGGTCAACTTGGGTTAAGTTGACCAATTGGTCAAATTAGGTCAAACCAAAGGTTGGGTTAACTTCATATGACCATTTGAAATGTGTTGGCATCATTGGTTTGGTTCAATTTGATTTATATTTAGATTTGGTTCATTTGATTTCATTTAGGTCAAATGGGTCAAGTTGCATAATTTGACCCATTTGACCTATTTGAGTTAGGTCATGGATTAGTTCAGGTTTCATTAATCATATGAAATGTATTGGTATCTTTGTTTCCATTCAATTTTGATTTAATTTGATTTTGGCTCAATTTGACCTTTTAGGTCAAGTTGGGTTCAAGGTCAATTGGGCCAGGTTGAGTCGAGTTGGCCAATTGAGACTTTGGTCAAGTTCAACTAGTGATTTGGAATAAACTTGACCCATTTGTTTCAATAAATTTGGCTTAGATCAAGTTCTGATACATTTTGACTTTTTAGGTCAAGTTGGGTCAACTTGCATCAAGTGGCCAATTGGCCTAGGTTAGGCTCAAATGATGACTTGGTCAAGTTCAAACATTGATCATGAATTGGTTTAGATCAATGGTTTCAATCAATTTGGCCTATGGTGGATTTTGGTTACTTTAGGTTTTATTTTGGCCAAGTGTTGACTTGGTCAATCCTTAAGTTTGACTTGGTTTGACCCAATTTGAGTGATTGATCATCTCATGATGGTTGTTGCTCACAATGTGAGGCTTCGGTGGGTTTAGTTCAATCCAATTTGGGTAGGATTAGAATTTGGTTCATTAGGGGTATTTTAGGTCACTTTGAGTCAAGTGAGCCTAAGAGGGTCAATTGACTTGATCAAAGCTTAAATCAAGTTTGATTGAACTCACATATAAATGTATAATTAAAATGTAAATCCATTGGCAAGTGGTTTGGAGTCAAATGAGTTTTGATTCATTTGACAATTTCAAGTTCAAAAGGGTGAACATGAGTTTGACTTGGTTTTGATTTTTAAATTTAGTTTTGGTTTGATGATTGAAGTTTATGTTTATATTTGGTTTCATGATTGAAGGATTGATTGAATCATGAAGAAAAATTAAGGGTTTGGCTTGATTTGAGTTTGATTTGGCTAAGTTCAAGAATTTGACTTGAAAGGCTTAGGTTGAATTTTGGTTGAATTTGGATTTGATTTTTTGAATTTAGTTTTGGTATGATGATTGCAGTTTGTGTTTATATTTGGTTTCATGATTGAAGGATTGATTGAATCATAAGGAAAATCAAGGCTTTGGCTTGATTTGGGTTAGATTTGCTAAGTTCAAGAATTTGACTTGAAAGGCTTACGTTGAATTTTGGTTGAATTTGGATTTGATTTTTAAAGTTAGTTTTGACTTGATGATTGAATTTTATGTTTATATTTTGATTCATGATTTAAGGATTGATTGAATCATGAAAAAAAAAATCAAAGCTTTGGCTTTATTTGAGTTTGATTTGGCTAAGTTCAAGAATTTGACTTGAAAGGCTTAAGGTTGAATTTAGGTTGAATTTGGATTTTAGTTTTGGATTTAGTTTTTGGAGTTTGAATTTATATTTCATTTATACTTGTGAATATAAATGGGAATATAAATGGGTTATGAGAAAATTTCTTGAATTTGAAGTGATTTGAATTTAATTTGAGATAAGCCAATAAGATGGAATCAAAGAGACTTAGGAAAGATTTTTGGACTTGGAATTCAATCATGGGTTTCAATATAGGGTAGGCAAATTTTCCTAACACTCTTAAGGCATGACCTATTCCTATGACTAACTATTCTAAGTCTTTAGGATTAGGTCAAGTGTTCACATAATCACTAGAAGTATCTTAAGACTAAGGAAACTCTTAGTGTCTAAGAGAAGTTCTATGTCTAAGAGAAGTCCTATGTCTAAGATGGAGGGGTTGAGAGCTCGTCCTAAAAATGAGGTCAACACCATATATGGTCGACAACCATATAAAGTAGGTTTAAGGTGGCTGAAATCTAGCCATTGACAGTGATAGCTCTAGCTGAGGGGTTGGTTTAGTCTCTTCTCCCTTTGTGAGTGTATTAGGGTGCATAACATGAGGTGAGGAAGTCTCTCTCCTTCTCCCTTAGTGCTTGGGTGTGAGCTTCCTCCATGGAAGATGGCAAATTTGATTTTTCCATGGTGACTTCCACCTTGGAGGCTAGCTCCAAAGGCTAGTCAACTGATTGGGATTAGCCCAAATTAGTTAGGATAAAGGGATGGATAGAAATGGGATAGTGCTTCTATGCATGTATTTTCCACCTTCCTGACATGGCTACACCTCATCTCTTATGATTTCACCTCACACCTCATCTCTTATGATTTCACCTCACATGGCCTTCTTAGCTTTTGGCACTCCCACAACACCCCTTTGGATTAGTGGTTGGTTAGATAAATCAAACCAAGATGAATCATGGGTCAAACTCAAATCCATTTAAGTTAGATTTGGTGATTGGAATTAGTTTAATGTTATTTTGATTTAAATCATTTTAAAATAATTTAATTATATTTATTTTAATTAATTGATTTTAGATTTAAGTTTTAATTAGTGTTCATTATACCATGGATAATTTAGAGTTCAATTACTCCATGCCATGTGAGATTTAATGTGGTTTGAGCTAAGTTTTGTTCTTTCGACCTAAATAAGTGATGTTGAAATATTTAGTTTTAAAGATCTTTTAAGATATAAGTTTAGATAGAAAACATGTATGACATAACTAAGGTAGTGGAAGCCTCTCCTTCCTAGGTATGCCTCTTGCCTTGCTTGGTTTCTCTCCTTCAGTTATAACTCCATTATCGTGCTACCTATAAAAGGCCTTCATATGTTGGTTCTCTCTACAATAATCTCCCCACCAATCACTCTTCTGATCGTCAATCAAGCTCATCTTCACATAATCCTACCAATGACAAATTCTATGAAGGCGGTGAGACAAGCTTTATTAAAAAAATCTAGTAAGACAAATTGCAAACCTACTCCTTTCCTTTCTAATTTTGAATCTGCTCAGTTGGATGAACCTCCAAAATTTACCTTGGTTGGCAAGTCACTTATACGCATCTAAAGATGGACATCATTCAGAAACACTTTGATGAACTTAAGCTTCTTGGAGATACCCAAATGGACTCCTACCTTTGACTACAATAGTGAGCCACCAATTACTCCAATCTGGCTGAAGTTTCCAAATCTAAAGCTTCACCTTTTTAAATAAACAATTCTTTTACTCCCTAACTGCATCTTTTGGCAAATCTCTTAAGCTTGACTTACCTACCTTCAACCTCCCAAGGCCTTTTGTTGTCTTGTACTTGTTGAAATGGACATCATAACTCTAGGTCCAAATTTCTTGGTCTAATAGGATGCCTTAGCTGCATACATCACTGCACTTTCATTTGACACCTATTATAATGATAAATAGCTCATCTCGTTGTGCCCTTATCTTGAATTCTCAATACTTCTGCAGCTCCATCCCCGTAGGGATAGAGAACCTACCACTGTCTCGGCTTTTCTACCAGAGGCTCTAGGGAAGTCAGAATAGGAGAGCACTCATCTTGGGGTTGGCTTTCTACTTAGATGTTTTTAGCAGTTATTCGATCCGCACTTGGCTACCCATCATTTACCGTAGGCACGATAACTGGTACACAAGAGGTGGGTCCTTCCTGATCATATCATACTAGGGAAAGGTCCTCTCTACTGAGATATGGATTGGAACCCCAACCAATGGCTATTGGCAGCAGGTTTTCATTGAATAAAAACCACAATACTAGCTAAAATGTAGGATGTTTGGGCATATCCTTGAGAATTGTTACAAAGCTAACCCTAAACTCAAAGCTAATTGAAACCAATGATGAAAATGCAATAAGTTTCAATAATAGACCTATAGAAACTGCTACTAATCAGAAGGCCCAAATTCAAAATCCTAAGCAAGCTAGGATTACTGTAGTGGAAACAACTCAAGTGGATAACCAGATAACTAAAGAGAATATACCAATTTCTACTCAACCACTTATTTAATATGCAGATGGAATATCAGATCAGTTAAATAGGAAACTAGACTAGGCTGGTTGTATTAATGATACCATGGGAAAAAAACCAGAAGCTACACAAACCAAACTCAACCAATTGATATTTTACTCCAGCATTTTGCCAACATACTACTAATTATGAATAACTTGATAATACAAACAAGATATGGAGGTAGAATGGTTGATCCAAGAATCCAAAAGGAACAAATACAAAGGAATAAGAGAACTTAAGCACATAAATTCAAATGCTACATCTTTTTTAGAAAATAACTCCACAGCTGGAATCTTAACTAATTAGGATGACTATTTAGACAGGATTACTACTAGATCCTCTAGAGCTCTAAGTACTCCAACCATGACTAGTTTCCTCATATGGAACATTAAATATATTATCCTCTAATAGGCTCAAATGCCTAATTAAAACACAAACTTTACTTTTTCTTTTCCATCGTTAAACCACTCATACATCCACAAAGTTTTGACAAACTCAAAAGGAAATTCAACATTTTCACCATCATACAAAACTGCAACAATAAGATTTTGTTCTTTTAGAAAAAACCTTTTCAAGTGGACCTTTTGATGGATGACCCTCAATTTATACATACACCTATCAGTTGTAGTAATTATTCAATACATGCAACCATTGTATATTTAGCCTGCACTAGATATTCAAGAAGGAACCTATAGAATAACATTATTAGCATTGGACAAAGCTGTCATTAGAGCTGGTTAATTGGTGGAGATTTCAACATGATCACTAATGCATTAGGAAAAAAAAGAGGAAACCTAATGAATCAGTGATGAGGGAATTTGCTGAATACATTGAAGATACTTTTCTTAATGATATTGGTTTCATTAGAACTCCTCATACATGGAATAGAGGTAGGGTCTTGAGTAACTTGATCATATTTTACTCAACTCCCATTGGTTCACCCTCTTCTAGATTGTTATTGTAAGGCACATAAATAGAATAGGTTCTGATCATGCTCCCTTGCTTTTATCTATTCATCAGATTCTTAAGCCTTCTAAACAAGCATTCAGATTTTGAACATGTGAACCCAACATAATCTCTTCACTAACTACCTCCTGGAAGCTTCAAAATTAATTACAACTACCCCATGGATCAGGTTATGGACTCCTCACAAAAATTTAATCAAAGCATTGAAATAGTGGAAGTGGAATGTGTTTGGAGATATTCATCATAAGATTGGGATACAAGAGCATAAAGTCCTCCTTCTTGAAAGCAAGTATATTGAAGACTCATCAATTCAAGTTGATGAAGAGCTTATACAAGCCAGAATTACTCTCAATCACTTAATTGATATTGAAGAAGATTTTTGGCACAAAAAGATGATGGGAGTAATCTTAGAGATGGAGGTAGGAACACAAGATACTACCATGCCCACATTAAATATAGGAGAGAATATAAATCTATAACAAAGATCAAAACTACTTAATCTTGGCTGCACACTAAGGAAGACATTATTGAGGATGGGATTAATTACGTCAAGACTTTATTACAAGAACAAAGTGTAAATCTAAACTTATTAAATGGATATTTATTTATTACATATAGGATTGATGTGAGCCATTTGGACCTATCATATTACCCAAAAGAGAATGAAATATGGGATTGTCTTGTTTTCTTTAATGGCTCTAAAGCTACTAGACTTGATGGGTTCACTTCCCGTTTTTATCTACAATCATGACAATGGGTCAAACAAGACATGATAGCAGCTATACAAGCCTTCTTCATGGGAAATGTTATTCATAAATTTGTTAGTGGATCCACCATCACACTCATTCTGAAGTCAAATAATAAATATAATTAGGAAGATATCAGACCCATTAGCCTCTTTTCAGTTACCAGTGAGATTATCAGCAAAATCATTGCCAATAGATTACAACCATTCCTCCCTCAACTTATTCAACAAAACCAAATAGCTTTTGTAAAGGGAAGAACCATAGCTGAGAATATTCTCTTGGCCCAAGAACTCATCCAGGATCTTGATAAGAAATGCAGAGGGGGAACTTAATGATTAAATTTGACATAAATAATGCCTTTGAAATAATTAAATGGAATTTTATTATGGAAAACATGCAAGCTAGGGGATTCTATAAATATATATGCTCATTGGTTCATAGGATTCTTTCAAAAAACTATTACTCTCTCTTTATCAATGGGGAAATTTAGGGATTCTTTAAAGAATCTAGAGGCATCAAACAAGGTGACCCGTTATCTCCATCTCTTTTCATTTTAACCTTTGATTACCTTTCTTGAATGTTAGATGAAAATCACATTTCATACAAGGAAATCAAGTATCATTCCAAAAGGAAGATCAACATTTCCCATTTACCTTTTACTGATGGTCTCCTCCTATTTTACAATTGTTCCAAGAGCTCTATTAAACAAATCATGCATATATTAAACTCATTTGAAGCCATTTCTAGTTTGTCTTTCAACAAAGCAAAATGTCTATTTATAACTTGAAAATTCTACAAAATGGATCATAAGTGGATCAAAGATTACACTAGTTTCACTCCATCCCATCTTTCAATCAAGTATCTCAGGGTTAATGTCTATAAAGGGAAGAATAAAATTCATTACTTTGATGCTACTATAAACTTTATACAAACTAGACTTAACTCATGGAAAAAACACCTTCTTATCAATTGCTAGAAGAATCACATTACTGCAAAGTATTCTATGCTCACTTCCCCTCTACTCAATACAAATAATTACTATTCCAATGAAGACAAAAAAAAGATTGAGAGAATATTTAATAGATTCTTATGGAGTAGATACAATAGTTCAATTCATTGGGTTAGTTGGAAAAAGATGTGCAAGCCCAAAGAGAAGGAGGTTTGGGATTTAGAACTATATCATATTCAAATTAACCAAATGAAACTTTGGATCAAACTTAGACAAAATGAACTTTTATGGGCACATTTTCTTATCAGTAAATACTACCAACATGTACATCCTTCTATGGTACAACCACGGACTACAAACTTACATCAATGGAGAACTTTACTGAAATATAGATATATTGTAGAAAACTATATATTATGGAATTTAGGTGAAGGGGGTATTAGCTTTTCCATGGATCATTGGTTTTTTTATGGCTTACTTTCAGGATTTACTAACTGTTTTATCCATGACTAGGTTGTTGTATCTGAATTCTGGACTGATAATAAATGGGATATCCAAAAATTGAGACATTACCTTAATGAGGACATTATTAAGGAAGTAAGCAATATTCCAATTCTCCCATAAAAGGGCTGATAAATTAATGCTGAAGTGTAATAATGGTAAATCCTCCTTGTCCAAAATCTTTTTCAATACTTTACACTACTCCAATACAACATTATTAGGTGACCAATTTTCTAGAGTGCAACCATTAATCCATCAATCTCCTTCCTTTGCTGGAGATTATGGCATAGTCTCTTTTCTACTGATGATATTTTGACACTTAAAAGCCTCAAAATCACTTCTATTTGCCATCTTTGTAAAGGAGATGAGGAGAATATCAACCACATGTTCATCACATGTCTAATCAGCAAATAGATCTAGGCCGATTTGGATTCCACATTTCAAATACAATGTCTGAAGGATGAATCACTATAAGATTACTTGAAGTTATACAATAAATTCAAGTCTCATAGAAAAGATCCTGCTTATGTCATTCCACTTATTTGTTTATCCTTCATTTGGATGGTAAGAAATTTGAACAAACATAAAAACCAATGACTTGGACAAAATTATATAATGCCTTACATACAGAATTATGTTGCTAAACTTGAAAGCACCAATCTACTCAAACTTCCCTAATAGGATATGGTGCAACAAAGGCACTAAACATCTATTTAGTAAGATGGAATAAACCTGTAGAAGGGTGCATTAAGGTAATTACCAATGGCATCTTCAAATCTAACTCTACAATTGCTAGTATTGGTGGAGTCTTTAGAAATCATAAGGGCCAATGTATATTCAACTTTTCCATCCCTTGCTATGCAGGGAATGCACTTCATACTGAAGCCATTGCCTATCTCATAGCCTTAAGACTTGCAACCTCCCTCCATCTCCAAAATATTTGGATTGAACTAGATTTCTTGAATCTTTGCAATTACATTACTCTAGATGATCATCATTCTTGGAATCTTACTATCATCATAAAAATAATCAATTTTTTGTCACAACATTGTCAATTTTGAATCAGCCACATTCATAGAGAGAGGAACCAACCAGTCAATATTTTGGCTAGAATGGGATCACAAATGGAGGGACCAATCTTATCATACAATCATTTACCTCAAATACTTACAACTCTCAAAGGTGATCTACTCAATATACCCTACATTAGAAGTTTGAAATGGTCTTTATTTTTCTACTTCCATGCATGTTTGTACTCTCATGTTAATCTTATAGTGAAATTCTACTTTTTTTTTAAAGAAAATGATGTAAATTTAGATTCAATTATGTTTATTTGATGATTTATGATGTAAATTAATTTTGATTTTTTTTTCAACTTGACCTATTTTTACTTAAATGGGTTATGTTGAGTTCAATTGAGTCAAATGACCAATTTGAGTCCATTAAGGTATTTTTAGACCCTAATCATGTTTAATCACATGTGTTGATTGATTTTGAGTGATTAATTTCATTTGGTTTGAAGTTGATTTCAATTTTGACCCCTTTAATCCAAATTGGGCTTAATGGGTAAAT
The DNA here is from genome assembly GCA_021442155.1 of Cymbidium sinense. Taxonomy (NCBI): domain Eukaryota; kingdom Viridiplantae; phylum Streptophyta; class Magnoliopsida; order Asparagales; family Orchidaceae; genus Cymbidium; species Cymbidium sinense. The sequence continues at coordinate 77,148,686 of CM038227.1, forward strand.
TCAGACTCATTTGGTCAAATGGCCAAATTGGTGAAATTAAACCAAATGATTATTTAGATTATGTTTAATTATGATTTTTAAATGATTTTGGGTGCTTGATTTGGATTGATTTCAATTTAATTTGAATTTTAGTTTTAATAAGGTTTATTTGGGCTTATTTAGATCAAGTGATCTAGTTAACCCAAGTAAGAACTTATTGGATTCAAATTCATTTGATTCATATTTAAACATGTTCATTTTATGATTCTAATTGTTTGGAATGACTTAATTTTATCAAATTTTAGTGGGCTGACCTTTGACTTGGTGGGGCCCACATAAATCAACTCTATGTCAAATGGTTGACCAACTTTGACTTTCATTAGGATTTTATATTAATCCATTTATTTTTAAGCAATGATTATATGATTTTTATTTGATTTGATTTTAGGTAATTTTAAGCTTAAGTAGGATAATTGGGTTAACCACTTCAATTATCTTGTTTTAAACTCGAATGGATTTAGATTTCAATTGGAATGTGTTTGATTAAATTCATTGTTTAGATTTGGGTTAGGTTTGGATCCACATACTCCCATTAGGTTAGATCATACCCTAAGATAATTCGCTAGGTCACTAAGCGTAGTGTCTTAAGTGCTTAATTAGGAAGCACCTAATCTAGATTAGGTGTCCTAATTATCAAGTTAAGGATAATGTTAACCTCATCCAAAAATGAGATCAACAACTTTAAATTCTTTACTTTTAGCAATTCCTATTGAAATTGAGTAATACAATTTATGAGGGATTCATTGGCTCTTATCTCATTTGTAGAAGAGCTTGGGAATTGTTAAAAGATTTCTAGGCTCTGGTGAATTGTGTAAGAAACATTTAGAATCTTGAACATTGGTTCAGGGTGGGCCTTTATAATCTTCTTAGAGAAGGCATTTGTGAGAGTGGTATTTTCATACCCTTTCTGGTGAATTCCTCTTTGCTTGCTTAGAAGGACTGCTCATTAGTGTTAGGAATCTTGGATAGTTCTTTTCTATGGTGTTAAGTTTAGTGAGTTGCTAAACTAGAGAACCATTCATTTACCCTAGTTTTCAAACTTCATTATTTACTATTAACATAGCCACTTGAACTATGTAGGTGATCTTCTCCTCCATATCCTTTAGATTTTCTTTTGTAATAGACTATTATGCACTTGGGCCCATGCTTGTCAATTTATTTCATGTTGATGGGTCCACTTCATCTAGTACTTGACTCCTTATCTTCAATATCGTCCATGCTTACTGCACCTAAAAGAATGTTGAATCTTATAAGTGGAGTAATGAAGGATCTTTCTTTAGACATAGAAAATATGGCTAGATCAAGTGAGCAAAGTGAATAGAAAATAAAATAAGAAAGCAAAAAAAGTATAAGGAATTTTACTATGTGAGAGATTAAAAGTATAAATAATGGGTCAAAAATATAAGAACCTCTCTTCCTCTCTCAAAAAAATGTAAGAAAAAGAAAAAAATATTCCCACCTCCTTGAGAATCTTTTTTTATAGGAATGATATTTAGTTACATAAAAGAAAGTGCATATGAACTATATCAATTACATAAGAATGGACTCACTCACAATCTAGAGAGTGGGCAAGTTATATAAGTTGGGTGGCAAGTTCTTTTGTATGGTTGCTAATGATGGTGAGGTAAGTTATACAATGTGAGTATTTTGTTGCATAGTCACCGGTATATGGGCACATTTTCACATATGATGCAAGTCACTTGATGCTACTAGATTAACTGAGATGAATTTTCCTCATGTTCACTCACTTAAAACAAATAATTATTGGCAATGTGAATTGCTTGTTGAAATTATACTTCTCACTACTATATGTTTGAATATTGATCCATTGATATTTATGAGTACTTATTAGGTCCATGTGTACTCCACAGGTATATAGAGTAATATCAATAGATTTATGTCTAGAACATTTTATAATATGTAGGCTAAAGAGATTTACATAATTGGACTCATCAAGTGTATCCACATTCTAGGAACCCACTAGTTAACTTAATAAACCAAAAAATCTTTGACAATACTTCATTATACTAAATCATTAATTTTTTAAACTTTCTTAGTAAACAAGTCATGCTTTGTGTTCTAATAAGAGCATAAAGGTTCATCCTATGCATGCAATTTTTCTAATAAAATAGGTCTAGATTACTAAACCCTTTAATCTAGTCTAAAGGATTATTGTATTAGAGAACATTTAGATTAAAGATTAAATTAAAAAATTTGTTATCCTACAATAAACTTTCTTAGTTCTATGGGTGACCCTATGAAGGAATTTCTTACCTATAACTTAATAATTCAAATGGTGAAATAGAATGGTCCCTGAACTCTTTAATCCCACCTTTTTTTAGTCATAAGATTAGATGGCGGGCCTTGTTTTTTAAATAAAGTTGACATAGCTTAAGCACATGCAAGATTAGTCTAATATGATCTCCATTGTTTCTAAAATTCTATAAAACAACATCTTACATTTTAGTATAAGGGCTCTTATAGGATTTAACTTGACCCAAATTCATGTTTTTTTATCCATTGGTTAGGTAACTAAACTATTTACTACTAATATTCCCTTACTTAATAATCTTAAGGAATCTTATCTTACATAACTTAATTTTCTATGGCATACTTTATTGGTAAATAATTCACTTAAATCTTAATTGAGGGATTTATTAGGCTAAATAGGGCATCAAACAACCTATTCATACTTACTTTCTTTTTGTATTGCTTAGAGTTATATAAGTTTATGAATTACTTTAGCATAGACGTATGTCTTAAACTAACTTCTCTTAGAGAATTAGATATGTTCTTAAAGCCCTTCTATCTTAGTTTAGAAATAAACTATCTAAGGGATAAGGAAATTTGCTTTAGACTAATTTTACTTACAAAATTTCCAATTTTAACCATACTAAACTCTTCTCATATTAAGATCTAATTAATAATGTTTTTTTAAACTTATTATCTATATATGTTTAATTAAATTATCCTAAATGATATAAATATCACCTCAATTCAATTAGGCTAATTAGAACTATTGGTTGGTAAGCCTTTAATTACCATATCCTTTAAGTTGAATAACCAAGAAACACAACTTTTTTTACCTTAGCTAATCATTAAATCTCTTAACAAAGATTTTACTTAGTGGTTGGTCTATTTGTATCCATGTCCAATTGTACTAAACCCATATTAAGCATAAATACAACAACTTAGCTAAGTGACTAGTCATGATCTAATTGACTTACTATATTAGCTAGTTGATTAAACCATGGACTCATATTATTCTTGTTTAAGTACTGTAATGGCATCTTTTATTTTACCTTGTACTAAACTCTATAGTTGTGAATGATTTTGAGTTAGGAATGTGCGATGCCATAGTTAGGTAAGTTTTATTTTCTCCATTAGTATTTTATGGTATATTAGTGTAGTCGTGCACATTTTTTCATTGTTCTCTAGTTATTTTTTTTATATGGATCACCCATCATATGCTAAGTCTATGGTTAATGGTTCCCTCCCCATTGAGGGGACTTTTGAATCCAACATTTTTTTCACAAAACTACCATGATTCTTTCTTGAAATGAAGCAGTTCAAATTTTCTTAGAAAGGCTAGCTGAAATGGTGGTAAACCTAAAATATTCCTCACTGAGGTTGAGACATAGTTTCTTGTCGAACCTTTCAAATTTACTTTGATTGGGAAATTCACCTACACACACCCTAAGATGGACTTTATCCACAAGCACTTGAAGATTTCATATTAGTTGGAGATTGGAATATGGGGGTGGATGGGAGGCACCTAGATGGTAGTCATATTATGATAAAACTTTCCAAAGAAGAAGACTAAGCAAGACTTCTCTCTAAAAGCTTTATCACATAGAAATTGCACCTATCAAGTTCCTTAAATGGACCCCATCTTTTGACTATAACATCAAACGTCCCATAGCTCCCATTGGGTTTAAACTTCCTAGATTGAAACTACATTTATTTAATAAATAGATACTTTACTCCATTACTGCCACCTTTGGTAGCCCTTTAAAGCTTGACATCCCTACATTCAACTTGACAAGACCATCAGCTATTATAATTTTGATGGAGATTCATGTCACAGCTAGTTATAATGATGAAATATGGATTAGAACCCCCTCAAATGGTTATTAGCAAAGAGTGCAAAATGAATAAAAGCTTATGTATTGTGGGAAATGCAGAATGTTTGGGCATAATCTTAAGAAATGTTATATTGTATAGCCTAAATTGAATGACTATGGAGCAGAAAAGATCAAGCAGCAACTTGTAAAAATGTTCGACAACCCTCAACATCTGTGTACATTGATGGTAGGCCCATAATTGCTGATACAAACCAAGATCTCCCTTGCAGTGTTATGGAGGAAAATCGGGAAGAAACCCATCTTCAATAGATACCTTTTATCAACAACTCTAAAGATATAGAGAATCATATAAACCAACCATACATAAATCAGAACAATGGTATTAAAGCTACTCCTACTTATAGTGTTGGAACAACACCTAACAACCCTCAAATAATACCCAATCTCTCAGTTTATAATGAATAGTAAGATGAGCAATTTTTAATAATAAATATTAGAAATGAAACCAGTGAAGTTACTACACCTATTGATTCTAATCCAAAACCTAAAGAAGATAATTAAACTAACCAAGAATTGGAACTTAATAGGGACAATGCATAATTGCAAATGTTTTCAACTCAAATTAATGAGGATGAAGTTGATTTGGTTTCTTAAGGAGAGCCTTTACAGGAGGAATGCTATGATGATATAGTTAATGTTTCCATGGGGGAATGGCAGACTTGCAAAGCCAAAAGGAATGTTTAAAATAAAAAAATAAAGAGCTAAAAAGCTTATTGGCTAGCAAAAGTCAAATAGTTGATCAACAATCAAGTGGGAAGGGCACTCCAAAAGGCCCCTTAGAAGTAAGCCTCCCCCTCAATGTTATTAAGCAATGACACCTAAGAGCAGGGGATGAATTAGGATTTTAAAAGATTTTTAAATTAAAAATTAATTTTAATATTTGTAGAAAAGTTAATTTTAAATGTAGGAATTCACAAAATCAAAATGAGATTATAGCAAATCTCCAATACTCTCCTTCACTGGTAAGTACAACCAAACATCGTACTTTCCTATATGGACAAGTACAATCCCAACAAAAAATAAGAAGAGAGAAGAGAAGAGATGCAAATATCTAACTCTCAATTCAAAAATATTTTGCACTTGCAACCCAACTATAACAATATTAAGGAAAGTGATTGAAAAGGGAGAGTTCACTTCTTACTTATTAAATATTAAATGTAATTTCAAACACTTGTATGGAATGTTGAATGAACAGATACTTGATTTGTTTTAAAAGAATTGAAAGCTTAGTATCAAAGCAACTTGAAATGTCACATTAAAGAACCAATATAATATTGATTTGAGTATATGAATGATAAACTAGAACCAATGATGTTTGTAATCTTATGTTATACAATAATCAAGTTGATATGAAATCAAATTCACTTAAGATCTTTTCTACAAGAATTATATTACATGCAATTTGAAATAAAACACAAGATCTCTTTCTCTTGATGAACCATCCTTTTGCATGGTGACAACATCAACTTACCTTACATCAGAATTAGAACATTGTAATTCCCCTCTTATGTTCTTTATGGATTACTTGTAACTTCAAAGTGATCGATAAAATCTTCCATTTTTGAAAAAAAAAGTTGAACCATTGAGTTTTCATTATATCTTTAACCCTTAATGGTCCATTGGCTTAACCTATTAACCATACATGAACACTTGAACTCAAATCAAAGTTGGCCAAAGTATAAATTAAAACCCAAAAGAACTAAATACATAACCATTTGATTTGAACTCCATGATCAATTTAAATATAAATTATATGAACTAAAAAATTACTTTATGATAACTCACTTATCATTTAAGTTTATACCTCTAACTAAATGAGGTCAATCCAAGCAAGTTGATCATGGTCAAACATATTTTGAATATAGGCTAAACTGAAACAACATATGTTAATTTCTTAACTAAGTATTCCACCCTAATTAACTAAACCCCCATTGATGCCATTAAACACATAAAAAATAGGATTTACCCTGGATATCTCGATCTTAAATATGTTGACCCAAGTTAATCAAAATGTTTATTTGGGTCAAAACAAACACAATTAGGTCTAACAAGCTAACCTAACTACCTAAGCATATATTAGTTCAACCTTAAGATTTCTTATGTTATCATGTTTACCCAAATTAGGCTTTAAGCCAATCCAATGGATAGCTATGAGTGGTGGAGGAAGCTGATGGAAAGTGGTCTTAATCATGCTTCCTTACAACCTCATAGCATATCTAGTCATTCTTACTTACTAATAATGGTAAGAAATCATCTTAAACGTTTTTTTATTTACAAGAAAGGAACCTAATTAGATTGTCTTTTCCCTTAAATTTTTTGGGCATCACCTTATTCCATAAATATATTAAATGGAGAGAGGCCCAATAGTTTTTGGCTTCCATCACATTTCCCAAAGCACATGCAAACTTTATAAAAGTTTAAAATATGTTTTTATGGTTTTTAAGTTTGAGAATCATAAATAGTTATGAAGCATGAGAATGATTATAATGTCTCAAGAGATTCAATAATTATTAGAGCTTAAATTTTTTTTATCATATTTATCCCTTTTAAGTAAAGGTATTACAATAGATAACTATTAAACAAGTGCTATTCATTTAATTTATTCAAAACCATAAATATTTATAATTTTAATCCATGCTTTGTTAAGTGAATATTAATGGTAATCTAATAAAACTCTTTTTAGTATAAGTGAGTACCTTTTAATGTTTTCAATGAAAAGCATCCTCATCTTCACCATTGTATATTTGATGATTAAGAGTTCTTTATTGGACAACTATAGTTCAGGTGAAAGGTAGACAATGACTATTGACATCAAAATGATAGTAAGATTGTTAAGTATTGATGGGTGATAGATTCACACAAGTAAGAGCACACCTACTTAAAAGTAATAAAGTATAAGTATCTTTCCTATGAGGATTGTAAGTCCTTTACTGAAATTGGATCAATTAATTATTATTTGGATGGTAGAGTTTGGATTATTTTAAAAGTAAAATTACAGTTTAATATACTAATATATTAAGTAATTAATTAAGGAAAAAACTTTGGATTGATCTTAATATGAGTAAGCTCTAGGGATTAGGGTTCATCTATGTTAATTTGTGTGGATAATAATTTTTAACAAAGCAAAACATTATTATTGTTCACTTATGGTGGTCACTCCCTTTCTTTTGAAAGCCTAGGGTATTTTTTTTTCACATAACATACTTATTTTCTAGTGATAGATTCAATGTGAAGATAATCCTTTAAAGCTCTTTACATCTTAAAATGGACTACAAGGATTCTTTGTACTTATTTCTAACTTATGATCAATCTCGATAGAATTTTAGTCAAGCTTGGTCAATTATCCACCTAATAATTTCAAAAAAAATTCATAAACTATTGATGGATGGTTGGCCAATCAATAAATGTAAATGCTACAAAATTAAATATGAAAAAATTCAAAGAAAATAAAACTCAAATCTATAACTAAAAAATTAAAATACATTGAATAACAAAGACTATATCCTAACCACTAAAAAGGAGAATTTAATTCATGATGATATGAAAAATATAATAATTCAACATGAATATAATGATAATAAAAATAAAGAAAAATGAGGAAAGAATTTAACAAAATGTTAGTCTTTATTTTCTTCACCTTATCTTATTGGCCATGTGATTCTCCTTTAATTGATTCTTCCTAAAATCATGAAAATATCCTTCAAGTTCTTGATTTTGGACTCTCAAGTAACTAAGAAAAAAGGAGTGAAAAAGTGGTAGAGAAGTGTCAAAATTTACCCTTCAGAAAACCATATATAAGACTATAAGAAGTTTAAGAAAAATTAGAGATAATCAAGGCTGGCACCTCACTAACAACTTGTTGCCATAGTCAAATATCAAGATGCAAGTCTCTTTGTCTTGTGTGCTTTAAGATTTTAGGTCTAGCACTATGGTGTGAGAATTGGGTGGCATTAGGCACTCTATTTTTGTCATTTAATTTAGTTTAAATCTTGCACTTATGTGCTAGAGGTTGATGCAAAGACCCCAGCTTCTCTATTTTATGACTCCATATGGGTCCTTTGTTATAGCACCAAATTTGCTCATAAGCAAGATAATTGTTCACAAATCTTCTATATGGTGCAACAGTGATTTGTGCATTTATTCTTAGATTTTTTTTCTTAATTATGTATCACTTAAAAGATTCAAATTTCAAATTATTGGTGCCATAAAAATTTTAAAATAATGGAAAAGAATTTATCATGTAAATGGTCTAATAAATGAAAAAAGTAAATAACTTTTACACATATGAAACTCTCATACTTAGATCTTTACTTGTCCACAAGCAAAACACCAATATATAATTAATGATAATATATTAGATTCACAATACATGGTAGAATCATCAATTAAATTTAAATATTATGTGATGTGAGAAAAGGCTTTTACTTATTTGAAATGCTCAAACTATCAACATCTATTAACTGACAAAAGCCATTAAAATTTATTGCCATTTAAATACTCCACTAAATTGTACATTAATACATTAAAATATTCTAAGTCATAACACATCAATTCACATTTACTACATACTAGTATAATTTTTTTAAAATTTTTATCACTAAACATAAAATTGTTTTACAATTACTGCCCATACTCAAGTCTATGCCTTGAAAATATTATTATTTGGCACATATACTTAATAGATTTTTGCAATGAACTAGATAGATATAGGAGCTATATTATGAAAATTTTCTTAAATCTACTAGCATTAGACCATAATTCTATTTAGGACATAGATTCACATCCCTTTTTTTCACTTTATGGAAGTTGATTTATGTTCCTTTTTTATGTGATTTTGAAGACACCAACACACTAGCCCTTTCCTCTATCCAACCTTCATTACTTATAACTATTTATGTATAAAATTAATTAATAAAAACTTTAGTTTATGCTATGTTTTAAAGAGCATATCTTGTTACTCAACTACAACTTAAATTAGCTTCTTTTTATATGTAGTATATAAAATCACATACAAATAGATTCATGATACTATAAACTAGCATAATTAAATATGGAACATATAATTTAAGTAAACTATTATATTAAATTTATTAATCAATTAACATTGCATAATTGATTTCAATTTTTTATATTCTCATTTTTTCCACAAGTAAAGAAGCAATTTTTTACAATGTAGATCATCTCAAGATTAAATTAATACTTCTTATGTTTTACCTTCCTCCTCCCTATAATATATTAAATAAAAATTAATATATACTAAAATGAACCTATATCTCTAAGATTTATATAGATGTTTTAAAAAATATTATAAAAATGGCAAGAAAGAAATATAAAATGAATCTAACCAAAACATATATAGTGAGACATGCAATAAATTATTGCAATATATGCTATCCCCTTATATTTAAATAATGCATTATCCATAATGCATGATAAAATAAAATAATAAATTTGTAACATAGTATGATTAAATGGTAGAGCTATTCATCATCAACATCATAATTTTTTTCGTTTATTGTTTTCATTGATTAGATGTTTTGGGTACTATAGTTATGTGGAAAGATGATTAGCATTGAGATTCTAGTTAAAAAATATAATAAAAAAAGATGTGTTCAATATCCAAATGTCATCATAATGCATCCTATTGCTTTTGACTAGTTAACCTAAATCTATATTGAGCCTTTGTTACACATTCACCACTGCCCCCTTTCAGTGCTATTCATCCTATTATGTTCTACATGACTTCTTTGATCTAGCATTGAAATGATAATTATAATAATATTAATTAAAAATGTGATGAATCTCCTAATTTAGTCATAATTCTTCCTATGGTTTTTGACCATCTAATCTTAATTTAAAAGTAGCCTTTATTACAGTCGCCACTACCTCCTTTCAATCATATACATCCAGTTATTAGTCTTTTAAAGATAGTTCCCTACTTTGCAATCTATTTTGCTCAAATACATAATAACATCTTGCCTCACATGGTAGGGGAACCTCAGTTGCATGAAAATATTACTCTTCATCAAATTCATCTCGATAATGTTTAACATAAGGTTCCATATACATAATATTTTTCTTGTTTAGAGAGGTGGTAGAATACACAATGTTTTCTAACACAATCATAGGCACTCCCATTTGTGTAAAGCTTTGGATTAGAGAAGGGCAACTCAAGCCTCTCATTATTGTGGACTTGAAAGTATGAAGAATATTTGATTTGATTAAAACATTATGGTGTTTAAAATTGTGATGAGGGGCACCACATAGATCTTAGAGGGGTACTTATTAAAATGATCAAGTACATCATCAAGGAATGATATACTATCTTGAAAGGTCAAAATATCACCCTATGATGGACTTAATCAAATAATAAAGACTTTTGATGCTAATGGATCTATGTGTACATGGGATTTTTACCCTACTTTACATGGATGAAGTAAAGTAAGGTTTGTTTTAAGCCAAATTCCTTAAGTTTCAAATAGGAGCAAGCTGTATAATTAATTACATCTTAATAAATTAGGTTTACCAAGAAAACTCTTGATTAAAGTGATTGGTTAACATCTCAATAGATTTCAAAGTTTGATATCAAAAGACTACTAATCATTTGAAATTAAGTGGAGAGCTTAAACAGGTATCCATAGGGGGATAAGTAAGAAGTGCTCATGATAATAGGGGTGACACTTTATATTTTTGAAGAAGAAAATTATTATTATTTAAGTTAACATTTTATTAGAAAGATATAACTTATATTCCAAAAAAAAAAGATTATGCAAATACCTAAAAGGTAAAGATTTACACGTATAGCAAAAGAGAAACATTTTATCTCTAAACTAGTGTCTAAAGTGCTCTAGCACAAGCTAAAAGCTCGACTTAATTCTCCTTGGCATAAAAAATGAGATCTGTTGGTTCACTTCCATTAGAGAGTGTGAACTTATCCTATCTCTTCTAGACTTACAACCACCTAGAGTGGGCTCCAGCTAGCGCCTCTTATGAGTTAAAACCAAGTGGCCAAGTCTCCTGAATGCAATATAGTTAGGATGTTATTTATTAGAAAAGTCTAAGATCTTAAACTCACTGCATAAGAGCCTAGCTCATGGTTAGTATGAAAGTATGTCTTAGACTAATGCAATAAAAATAATATATTTCATTCATTTTGACTCATTAATTTGACATAGGCTTGGGTGGACAAGTATGCTTCTATGCACAATGAAATTAAGTTATGGGCCAATCCGCAAGATGGGTCTTCTTCTCTCAATAGGTTGCTATCAAATGTCCTACACTCATTTATTGTGCAATGAGTGAAGATCCCCTATATTCAAAGAGGAAAAATAATATGCATGAATGATGTTATCCACATTCATCATACACCTATGACTTCTAAATTAACTTTTTTTATTAATTCTTATGGTTTTACAGTGAGGTTATGAGTTATAATAATTTTAAGTTAAATTTGTTTATTTTAATTTGTTAGTAAATTTAAAGTCCTCAAGAGCTTAATGAAATCTAGGCCACACACAATAATCATCCTACTTAAAGAAACCTAAGAAAAGCATGTCATTTCTATTATGCAAATAAAGTAAACACTCCAAACATTCAATTAAGTTAAAAGAATATTGAAAGGCTGGTGTGTCGAGGTTCTACTATACACCTTGGAAAAAAAATAAGAGTGGGTTGTTAACCTCAACCCCAGTATAACACGAATTATAATTACACAATTAAAAATAAAGTAAGTCTTGGGTTTCTTCATCTTCATTTAAAGTCAAGAATTCTCCATGCATCGCAAGGGCTCCTAGGTTTATGCCTTATTTTATCTACTCAACATAAACACCATGGTTCTAGTCCTATTCCGTTACAAAATTATATTTAAAATTCCAAAACAAAATTCTAATTAAGTTTACAAAATAGATGTTTACTATAACACACATACACACTAAGTAGTTATTTGTCACAAAATTGAACTTAACACTCATGAGTGTGAAGCCAACCTATCCTGATGAGCTATACTTAAAGAGGTAAGAAGTACCAACATATAAAATCATTTAATTTTATCATTATAGTGGTCCATTTCATTAAGCACAACCCCATACAGAAAATATCATTAGTCTAATAAATAAAGACTAACCATCAAAACTACACATAAGTAATCATAACCTCTAGTTTAAAACCTTATATCATAAAATAATAAAAGCAATACAACACGTCAAAGCACTACCCTAACCTACATCAAAGATTAGTGACCTATCAATCTAATGCATGTGCAAAGGTTAGTGTGGTGAGACAAAGCTAGACATCAGAATTTAAGTTGTGATTAAAATGATAAGTTTAATTAGTTGACCAAAGGGTGGTTTTAATTTAAGTGATTAGTGATTTAAGCAGTGGATTTTTATCTCACAAGTTTAATTTTATTTGAATTGGAATTAGACTTATAAAAAGTATAAAAAGCCATAAGTTTCAGTTATAATGAAACTTATTTTTTGTTAATACCCTACCCTAAGGTTAAACATAAAAAATTAATTAATGATTTTAGTCTTCTTGATGAAGCGTTAATATTTTTATTAATCCTTAAGTTTAGATCAAACTTAAACATATTTATAACTAAATGAAAGACACTTTAAGGCAAATAGGAATAAGGCGTGATTGACTTAATGATATTCTTCAACCCTTTATCTTCTTAATTATTCATTTTGTTTAAAATACTCATTTTATCACTCAAAATATTACATTTTATTTAATTATTTTATTTTAAAGTAATTATATATTTGTTCTATTATTTTAATATTCTATTTCAAAATAATTATGTATTTATTATATCACCCAAATAATTCATCATTAAATAATCATGCGTTTATTTGATTATTTTAAAGATTCATTTTTAAATAACTATGTATTTATTGTATCATTCTAAAAATTCATTTTTAAATAATTGCATATTTATTGTATCATTTTAATAAATCATTTTTTAAAATGATTATGCATTTATTTTTTTATTTTAATAATCCATAATTACATATTTATTTTATCTTTTTAATGGTTCATTTTAAAAAAAAATGATTGGCATGTTTATCTTATTTATTTTAATAATTTATTTTAATAATTTATTTTAATTATATATCTACCCAACTATTTTAAATATTTCATTCACTTAGGATAATATACATTTCTTTTGATATGGATATGAATGTTGATAAAGTAAGTTTTAAAAATCATTATGATATAAAGTCCAAAAAATTATTTATAATTTACATGTGTTTTCTGACACCACTTTCAAGTACTTGTGTTGACCTCACTTTTGAGTGAGGATTAATCCTTCCCATCTTAGATCTAGGAGCCTTCTAAACACTTGGACTTCCTCAGTGCTAGGACACTTATAGTAACTGAAGGAACACTAAAATTCAGCCTAAAGACCTAGAGTTTATCTTGGGACAAATAGGTTTCCCATACTCTAAGACCTGAACCAAGACTCATACTTAGCAACTCATCCAAACTTAAGTTCATGTAGATGGAGCTAAACCAACCTCAAACCTATTTAATTAATCTTAATTGAATTAGATTTTTTTAATCCAAGCTCCAAGCCAGATTAACTTGTACCTTAACCCAAGTTAACCCTACCAAAATTCTATAACTCCATTCAAACCCATTCAAGCAAACTAAACTCAATTTAATTTTCCTAATTGCTTTGATTATTCAATAGATCATTTCAAGCCCCTCTAATACTTGCAATCAAGCCAATTGAACCAAGAGAATTTGATCAACCCAAGTTAACCCATTTGACCTAAAAGATTCAAATGAGCCAAAACCTAAATAAGCCCAAATCAATTATAATCAAAGCTACCACTCAACCTCAAATTTATCATTAAACACATTTCAACCATCCATAACCCCAATTGGTCCAAGTTGGCTTGACAAATCCGCTTAATTCAAACTGACCTAAAAGGGGTAATTGAGCCAAACACCAAATAAACTCTCATTGGAACAAATCAAGCCATCTAATCCATTTATTGATGATTGTAGGTCATTAGTGAACATCTACTACAATCAATTGAATTTAATTAAGTCAATTTGACCATTTGACCAAAATTGACCCAATTTGACCTAAAGGGTCAAATTGAACCAAATCAAACCTTAGACTAGATTGGTTGAAATTAATGTTGCCAACCAATTATTAATTCAACATTAAACATGATCCAACCTTTAATAATCAACCTAACCTAATTAGCCCACATAGCCAAATTTGATCTAAAGGGTTAAATTAAACCAAATCACTCCATAATTCAAATCAATTCAAATCAACTCCACCAATCAATTACAAATGACCAATTGAATATAAACCTAATCCATGTTCAAGCCAATTTGGCCAATTTGGTTAAATTGGTCAACATGACCCATTTGACCTAAATTGAACCATATGAGCTAAATTTGAATCTAACCCAAATTGAATCAAACCAATTGTATTCATTCACTCCAAATGACTAATTGAACTTACCCGAGTCAGTACTATGACCTAATTTGGTCAAAATGGTCAACATAGCCCAACTTGATCCATTTGGGTCAAATTGAGTCAATCCTGACCAAACCCAATCAAACTTGGCATGACTCAACCTTGGGTCAGCATGGGCCTGCCCAAGTGGGCCTAACCCATGGTGAATTCAATTTGGGTCAAACACATTGAACCAAGTCACCCAAATGGGAAATCCCATTTGGGTGGGTTGTCCAACCCATTACCCCATGGCAGCCACCTTTAGCTCTTTTTGGATAGAGGACCACTGACCCAACCTAACCCAAAGCTGTTGAGCTAAGCCTTTGGCTAAGAGAGGGTGAGTTCACCCATGGGCAACCATTGTTCCACTTAAGGAAGAGTGTACACCTTTTGGCAGCCGACTACACTCCCTCAACCTCTCATTCTTAGCCACTTCAGCAGTCCCCTACCATCTTCAGCCACCTACTATGGCCGACTTGGTTCCAAAGGCTCAACCAATCTCAGTCATTAGTTCAGCTGGGGAGGAGACTATACTCTTCCCCATCCATTCAAACTCAATAAAGAGTTTTCTTAGAGCATTCCACACAATCCCATACCTTCTCCTGAGCTCCTTGTGCACTCCACCGCCAATGAGACTAGCTCCCAATTGGAACTGAGAGCTCCATCCATCTAAACTTCCCAAATCTCAACAAAACTTAAATCAACTCTTCCCACACCTTCACCTCACTCTGGTGAACCAAAACGAATCATTTCCCAAGTGATTCAACCACTGAAAGATGTCCCTTAACCAACCTCGACCACCTTTGCGATAGCATTTGATCCATAGACTGATCGGTAGGGATGCAGCTCAAGCTCTTCTCAACAGGGCTTCGTCTCTTCAATACAAAGCTACCTCAATTGGTGGATCACCGATCTATAGCTCTAATGAGGTAAAAATCAAGAAACCATAGTCTTGGCCTATAGGTGTTGGTCTTTTTTTGAAGGGAATCATGTTATTGTGTGATCTCCACCGTAAGATCTCCCTAGATTCATTCGTTATAGCAACTATGTGGCGTTGATGGTTTAAAGGGTTAATTAAGGTTTACAAATGCAATTAAATGGCCAGAACTTCAAAAAATCATAACCAATTATAGAAAAAATCCTAAAAATGCAAATAAATCTATTTTGGAAGGGTTAAACAGAGGAGAATTTAATAAAAATAAAAATTCATAATTAATATCTAATGAATAATACTTAATTATGGTATAAATCTTAGGCTAAATACATTAATTAATGTCAAATTACTTTGCTAATTAATTCTAAATATGGTAGGATAATTCCATGGGATGTCTTCTACCTCACATAATTTTCTTGGTACTATTTTCCATGTAGTTTAAAGATTTTTTAATTTCAATCTTAATTTCCCTCTTTAACTAATTAAATGATTATTAAAATTTATGAATAGTAAAGATCAAACAATTAATGTTAAATAATAAATTTAAATAGTGAATATAATGAGAGAAATAATTAGGACCCCTTTCTTAATTATTTTTCCAAACATCCTTCCTTAAGACACTTAATTAACATGCTTAATAGTTAAGGAATAATTAAGGAAAATTAATGATAAAATAAAAACAAAATTACAAAATTGATTCAAATAATTCTAACATAACCCATTAATCCCTTTATGTGTTTAATAGCATAAAGTCATTAAAGAAATTATGATTAGTCTATTGGCATGGGAAAATCATAAGAGTATTTAACTTAGAATCTTTCCTTCTTTAATTTAATTAACTCTTAAGCATGAGCCTAATTGAATTAGACTCCTTTAGGTGCATTGCTAATTTTAATTTCTTAAAAGCATATCATTGAAGGCTCATGATCAAGTAGTTAATTAAAAGGAATTTTACATACATACCACGCAATTCTTATGCATTTACATATTTCACACCCAAACTTGAATATTTACCAGCACTTTAATGCAAAAGGTGCATTTCACTTGAAAAAAGTAACAAGGGTGGTATTTTTGATGTAATAATAAATATTTAGGTGCTATTTAAGTAAAAATTAAAGTTTGGGTGTGAAATATGTAAATGCATAAGAATTACGTGGTATGTATGTAAATCCCCCTTAATTAAATTAAAAAACTTTAGGGAAGGGTAATTAAGTTGATGTGCTTAATGGCTTGAACTTAATCAACTCATAAAATCTATTTAATTTCTTTCTTTAAATATGTCAAATCACCAACATGGGATGGTGTAAATGTTATGTATTATTTCACCACTTTAGGTTTTAAAAACTTAAACATCAAAATCAAACCTTATAAGAACTTTGGTTAGTGTTAAAGAATGTTTATTTGGCTTGATTGTCCTAGGATTCAATATAATTGAGTATGCTATGTGGCAACATATAATTACTTTATTTTCAATTATTATAAATGTGCATCACATTTGTTTCATATGTTCATGTTTCAGAGAGAGAGAAAGAGAGAGAGAGAGAATTAAAAGAATATGATTGCATTTAAGTTGCATGTGTTAGATAAATGTTATTATATGGTGTGACTATTATCACTAATAAATCTCAAATTAATTTCGAAACTATAAGCTAATAATGAATAAAAATGTGTGAAGTTTAAGTTGATGTTGGCTATAAATACTTAATAAAGTTTCCATTTAGTTATAACTTAAAGAAAGTAAAGGATTGTTTTATCTTTATGTTTCATGTGCATGTTTACATGTATTTAAATTGGCAAGTATATAATCTGGACATCCCAGGAACATGAGGCATTAAGTAGCCACAAGGAGGACTTAGATAATCTCACTTTTCTGATTTAACAATGACATGTACTTGCTTAATTTTATTTATGTGTATAAATGTGCTAGTATTTGGGATAAAACTTTACTTTTCATGTCATTAAACTCTATATGAATAGAGAATTTATTTTAACATTACTCTTGCATGATTTTATACCTATGCTTATGGATATGTTCACATCTATTTGAATTGACAAGTATCTAGTCTAGACATCCCAGGAGCATGAGGCTTTAAGTAGCCCCAAGGAGGTCTTATATAATCTCACTTCCCTTATTTAAATAGCGTGTACTTGCTTAAATTTCTACTACATATTTTCATATGCTTAGCTAGAAATGAAATCATTTTTTTCTACTAAATTCATGCATTAATGATCATCAAGTGCGCAAAATATGAGTATGTATTGCATGTAAAAATATGTATATTAAATCAAATATTAAGAAAAAAGGAGAAAATAAAAGAAAATTGAAAGAGTGTGTATGTTATTGATAATGGAAAGAAGTAGTGGAATGTTACTCATGTGATAGTAACTCAATTTCATTAATCCTAAGAAGCCTTTTATGTTTGAATGAGATTCTTTAAAACTAATCTAAATTTGTGCTTAAAAAAATGTTCATGAATGGTTCACTAAGAAAATTAAAGCAATGATAATATACCTTTAGAAAATAACTTAGTGTAGGGTTAAAGAGGTCAAACCACTTTTTTTTCTTTATAATAATTAGGTGTTAAGTTGGTATTAAATAAAATAAAAAATGTAAATTAAAATCAATCAACTTATTAAAAGATTTGAAGTCGAACCACCCCCAACAATTAATTTAAATAATTTTAAAATTTTAGACAATCATACTACTAAACCTTAATCAAGACAACCCACACTAAGCCTTAGCACACAAATTAATGCTATGTCACCAATTCTAGTGCTAAGTTAGGCCAGTGTATGTTATGATATTGTATTTTGTTTAATTATATAATATTTTAGACTAGATGTTAGGATGTTTGTGGGAAGACTGGATGTTATGTCCTTAATAGCCTAATGATAGTTTATGTAGGGGATTGTGCTAAAGGGACCTCTATAATAATAAATAAATATAAGCATTCTTGCTTGCATGTGCTGCTTATGCCCCTAAGAATAATCTAATTAGGATAGGTGGGCTTGGTTACCCAAGTGCTGGGTGCTAAGTCTAAATATGTGAAATATAATTGTTTAGCTTGTATGTTTGATTAACTAACGTCAATTTTACTAGTGTAGTTAGATTTCATTTTTCATAAATATGTAATTTTTGTAATATAATTAGGATTAGTGCTATGCATTTTAGAATGAGCAGTGGCTAGAAGGAAAAGACCTGGGAGACCTTGTGAAGCCTGGAGCAAATAGATCTAAAGAAGTAAAGAAGAAACAAGAATTGAAGACCCCAATTGCATTTATTTCATTTGTAAAATTCAATTGTGATCTAGATTGTATAAGGGTAGAGCTCAGCTACCCAACTCTTTCTCTTTTCTGGGGCAGTACCCGGCTGCACCGACCTTTTACTCTTTTACAAATATCTAATATTTCATTGTTAGGTTTAATTTATGCAATAAAGATAGTATGCTTTCCATAGGTTTCTTAATGTGTGATGACTTGATATGTGGCTTAGATGCGGTTGGCTCTTCTTGACTAAACTAAATTTTCTATTTTCATTAAATAACTCATAACTAAATTTTAATACAACTTATAATCACATTTTAAAGTCTAGGTTGTTAATCAAGATAATAAAAGATTTAACAACCCCTTAGCTGAATGGTGTATGCTATCACACCATGCATATCATATTATGCCACTCTTGAATAAGGAGGGCCACTCTTGCACAATAGGGGAAATGTTTAATCTTTGAGAGTAATTCCTTGTAGTGGGGAACACATCTTCTAATTGATTTAGCCCATAACTTAACTTCATCATGCATATAAGCATAATTTCCCTAAGCCTTGGTCCAAAATGATTGTGTCAAAATAATCCAAAATTTGTAAATTTTTAACTTTAGTCTAAGGCATGCTTGCATACCAAACATTATTTTGTCTCTTAGAGAGTGAGTTTAGGACTTTAGCTTCTTTTCAAATTAAATGATATCCTAGCTATCTTGCATCTACATAAGATCGACCTACAATGTTTTAAAGCATAGGAGGTGTTAGTTGGTAGCCACTCCAGGTGGTTGTATGTCTAGAAGAGTCAGGATGCATCTATTCTGTCTTATGTAGGTAAACCATTATATCCCATTTTTCCCCCATTATACTTAAGTCATGCTTCTAGCTTGTGCTAAAAAATTTGACATGTAGGTTCTAAGGCTACTTATTTCTTTGAGGTTGAGAGTATAAGTCCTCACCTCTTAGATGTTTCCACAATCTTCTGTTATTAGCCTATAAGCCTTAGCATTCTAACAAGATTCTAACTTAAATAAAAGTAAATTTTCTCTTTTCAAAATATAAATCCTCATTATAGGGTAGATCGGAGCACCCACTAGGCTTCCTAGTATCTTAGGTGCTCCCTACTTTTCTTCCTATGAAATCCATAAATAAGCCTATCTATTTGAACTTTCCCACTTAATTTTTGAAAAGTATCTAATCCTTCGATAGTCTAGCTTTGAAATCTTTGGAGATACATATTGACTACTTTAATCTAAAGAGTTCTTAGTAAACTCCCATTTCTTAACATGTAAGTAACTATGGGAGATTACTTTCATAGGGAACTAAAGAACCTAACATAAATTATACCCTACTTTACTTATCCATGAGAAGTAGGGGAAAGATCTCTGGTATATAAGTAGACCCATCTATCTTATAGGTAATTAGATCCATTGTAGGGTGATGTTTCCATCTTCTGTGATAGTACATCATACCTTAATGTTACACCCGACCACTTCAATAAGTTCCCTCTATGATCTGTGTGTTGTCTTTACGACTCGAAAATAAAACACCACAATGTGCTGTTGTTAAACTAAGGTGATGTGGTATCTAAGATCTCCTTCAAACTAGTAGTCCTATGCCCTTGAGTGTTAATACTATATACCTTTAAAGAGTGTATAATATACACATAAATTATACATAAGGGTTTCATTTATTTCAATTAATTTTTAAACTTGCAAATGCTTTAACTTAGTTAATGAGAATATTTTTTGATTTAATATTTATAATAATCATATTACTTATACACCATGAACTTAAAGGATTTAACCTTAAAAATTAGTTTTAATTATCTATATATTATTAAGTGAAGGAAAGGGTATCAAATGGACATCATAAAATGACCCACTTAGGCTATCAAAACCTAATATCCTTCATATAAAAATAATTCCATTTAAACTAAATCCACATTTCTTAATTAGTACATGTTAATTATACCTAATTTGACCCATTGTAGATGGATCTAATAATGGAATTTTTTTCCACACACTTGTTGGTTATTAATTAGATTTAAGAGGTGAAATAGTAATTTTAATGTTAATTAAATTTCATTATAATTTAATCTATTTTTTACACAATAGACCTTAAGAAAATAATTAATTACAATCCATAATCCCAAAAGTTATGAGAAAATTCTAAACATGCACAAAATAGTAAAAATAAATATCAAAACTCCTAAGTCATTTGGGCTTATAAAAAGTGATTAATTACATAAAATAGTATTTTGATGATTAGGAAATTAAACTAAAAATATCCTAATCCAATAAAGGATATTGATTTCATTCACTAATTATCAACTAAATGAACCCATGAAAGGTTCGTTCATAATTTTTTGAGTGATAGATAATTAATTAAGAATTTTATTTGTTCTAGGTAAATTAATTGACTTAAATAATTAATTAAATACCCTAAAGTATGATTTCCCAAAATAATTATGATCACAGGTTTAAAAATTTTTTTGAGGGGCGTCTAATGTTAATCACTAATGATTAAACATCAAAACTCCATTTAATCATTTTTTTTTTAATTTTTAAAATTAAATCATTAGGATGTTTAATAACTCAGAGTTAGGAAAATCATAACCCTTAATTGGCTAATTAAATCAACTTGAAATAATTATATGAGGTGAGGAAAATCATCAAGAATGTTCCACAAAAATTTCAAGTCATTAGAGGAGTAATTAAGGGTTAATTTCAAATACCCTTTTCATTCAAAACTTAATTATTCTTAAATTATTTGGTAAAAATTTTGGCTTTTATTTTCCTCTATCTAAGCTTTCTACAGAGCATTTATTTATATATTTGGATTATTCTAAAATTAGTTATGATTTCTTAAAGTTTTTCCTAATTAATGCTACTTGTAATCTTAATAAACTGATTTATATAGTCAGCAGTTGAGTTAGCCATGATTTACACAAAGGGATTGGTTATTTAAACCATCCGTGATGTCTACTAACTTAGCCGTAGTATATGTGATTTTGTTATGCATTGCTTAATCAAAAATTAAACTCATGGTTTTAAAGAATTAAATCAAGTAATTCCTAGCATAATTAATCATAATTATTCATTTTAATCATGCGGAATGGATGGTGCATAATTCATCATTCTCCTCCACAGAGAGATAGAGAGCATCCACCTTTTGTCATTTGATTTGAGTTGATTGGGCTCAAATTTGAGGAGGAAAAGAATATAGAATGATCAGGAGATTTTCTATCAATTTTTATGGCTTATTGGACTAAAATATAAATTCACTTCACAAATAATTAAAAATCCCAAGACTTTCAAAACTTTGAGGGAGATTACCTCGTTATAGCTCAAGACCCATAATCTAACATATAAGGTAACTTTGTCTGGAAGAGGTGAAGCCCTGCTAAGAAGGTGGTCAACTGCCTCTTCGTCATTTGGCCGGAGACTAAATGATGCCATGAGTTCACCAGAGTTTGATCAAATGCTTACTTATGGTGCTTAAATTAAGTAATTCTTAATTTATTCTTGCCTAGATGAGTGTGAGGGACATGTGGGAGAATGAATTAGACTGGGATGAGTTTTGATGAGGTTGGGTGTTTGGGATACCCTAGTTAAAAAATGTGTTGGTCTCACCAATAACAGTGTGCAGAGGGAGCTCTTGGGAGACTTAGGGGCTGATTCTGGGATGCTTGTGAAGGTGTGTTCTTAGTTTGGAGGGTTCCAGAGGTGTATACCTCCATCCCTAAGTTAACCACCCATTTTAATTGGCTTAGACTATTGCAACCAAGTTGGAAGTGAATAAAGCCACAATCAGCTCTAGTCTGATGAGTCGAACCTTCTCCATTGGCTAGAGGAGTTTAGCGGCTAGTGGTGAAGTGGACAACCCACTATTAGTGATCCAAGAGATACCCAAGGAGAGAGAAACTTTACCTTGGTGAATGGATGAAGAAGCTGAGCTTGGGTTAGTTAGGGAGAGCTCAAGGTATGCTAATTTGGTTGCCTTGGCTAAAGGGAGGGGTTGAACTATCTTATTTTGAACCATTGGTTCACTTGGTTTGGGTTGAACTAAACTCATCTTGGGTTAGGTTCACTTGGGCAGGTCAAGGGACATGTGAGGATAAGTTATGCCATTTATGGTTGGGCTTGGCTCATTTGGACTCATATAGGTCAATTTGGGTTCAATTGGGATAAGTTGACCAGTTAATCAAATTAAGCCTAAATGGTTATTGGGTTGTGTTTAAATGATGATTTGAAATACATAGGTGTAATTAATTTAATTTAATTTGAAGTGGATTTGATTTTGGTTCATATGGGTTCATATTGGCCAATTGTGTCAAGTTAACCAATTTGGTAAAATTGGCTAAATGTGGTTCAATTGGGAGTTGAGTCATGCTTAATTACTCATTTGGAGTTGATTATAAGCTATAATTTGATTTAATTTGGCTAATATTAAGTTAAGGTTCAATTTGATCCTTTAGCCTAATTTGGGCTAAATTGCCGATTGGATTGGGTTGATTAAATTAGCTTTAATTAGCTATTAAAGAGTGTTCAGTAATTAGATTAGAATTAATTGCAAGTGTCACTTCAATCTAATTTGAATGGGATCTATAGTTAGTTCAATTTCATCCTTAAGGTCAAATTGGGTCAATGAGTTTGAATTTGCTTAATTGGTCTTAATTGGTGTTGGGTGATGACCACTAATAAATTGAGATTGATTGGAACAATTGGTTTGATCTAATTTTAGTTAAATCAAAGTTTGGTTCAATTTGACTCTTAAGGTCAAATAAGGTCAAATGGGATTAAGTGGGTCAACTAGCTAAATTGACCTACTTGGTTTCAATTGGATAAGCTCATATATGATCATTAATAATTTTAGAAGTGATTATAGGAGTTGGTTCGATTTGATTTAGGTTAAATTAAAGTTTGGTTAAATTTTACCATTAAGTACAAACTGATTACTTGGCCAAATTGGGTTATAATTAGTCATGATAAATGTCCAAATATGTTATTATAATGATTTTGGAGTTCTAGGTTGGCTTAATTTGGTTTGGATTCAACTGGATTTGATTTTGGTCCTATAGGGTTCAATGGGTAAATTTGGGTTAAGCGAGTTGGCCAAATTGATTCCTAATGTGGCATCAATCAAGCTCAAATAATGTTTCAAGAAGTTTGGGTGAGTTTAATTCCAAATGATTTGAATTAGTTTTAAGTTTAGTCCTTTAGGACAAAATAACATATTGGGTTAACTTATTGACTTGACCAAATTGAACACCAATTGGGTATGGTTTGAATAGGTTTTTTTTTAATTTTTTGGTGGCATGTAATTAATTGGGTTTGATATATGGAGCTTGGTTTGAAGTCGGTGTTATTTGGTTCTGCCAATGAGTCGAGGTCTTGCCCTAGGTTGAGTATTGTAAATCTTTTAGTCATTTGGTTGGTGTCATCCTAGCCTCTAGAAGTTCCTTAGCTCTAGGTGAGAAAACCTTAGTGCTAAGATTCAATCCTAGGTCTAAAGAGTGATGATTCTCAACCTCACTAAAAGTGGGGACAATAAAAGGACCCCCTAATAGATGCACTGTAAAAAAAACTAGTCAAAAGAATTCGAAGGGTAGCAAGCAAGGGTGCTTGTATTATACTCAAACTGTTAGCTGACTTTGATCGAGATTGCCTAACACTCCAACTCAAAATTCAAGGATTCTATGTGTTGAGGTTTAAGGATAGGAATCCAAGATGTCTAGTATGGATCATAAGCTCAAAGACTTATGATTTGAATCTACTAATGTCTGAATTTGGAAGAAAAATGATGAACTCCTTGAGAGTGATCTTGTCGAAGGAACATTGGGGGATATTCCCTTGGGTGTAAATTTGTTTGGATTATACCAAATGCATTAGGGAGATCCTCTCTAAAATTTATGGTTAAAAGTTATAAAAGAGATATAGAAAAGGTGTTTATAAGGATGACTTAGGAAGAGGATCAAGGAAAGGTTCCTTAAAGATGAGTCATAACCTAGTTATCAAGGTAACATTAGAGAGAGTTTCCCTAAGAACATGTGAATATGTGTGAATCAAGATGAGAAAAGGGGATTTAAGAATCATATCTTGTCCAAAGAGGTTTAGGAATGTACATAGATCTTATTGGTGTGCAATAGGCCACATCAAGGAGGAGCCACAGAGGTTTGGCCCTATTTTAGATTTACTAGCCCAAAGGGGTAGCCCACTTACCTGCATAATGGTGATATCTAACCGAAAGGGGTGACTATTATGATAGAGGCCATGATGGCATGATCTAGACTTAAAATAGTCATTCAGGAAAGGGGTCATGAAGGTGTGATCCTAACCTATATATATATATATATATATATATATATATATATATATATATATATATATATATATATATATATATATCTGTGTGTGTGTGTGTGTGTGTATCGATGGACCTTAATAGTGTGCGATGAGTCACACTAAGGAGGAGCCATGGAGAATTTGACCTAACTTAGATTTACTTGCTCAAAATACCTATTTGCTTATCCATAAAAAAATATTACTCAACTTAAGGGGCAAATATTAGGAGAAGGGCTGCAATGGGATGATCCAAATCTAGAATAGTCACTCAGGAAAGGGGCCTTGAAGGTGTGATCCTATCCTTAATTGTGTACATAGACTCTATCAATGTGTGAAGAGTCATAGTAAGGAGGAGCCAAAGGGGCTTTGGCTTGCCTTAAATTTAGCAGCTTAAAGGCATAGTCTTTGACCATGTAGTAGAGTCTATTCAACATAAGGGTTGCCCATCAATGTGTGATGGTTGAATTATGAAAAAAAAAGCATTAGAGAGTTATAACCTCCTAAGCAGAATCAACCACCACGGTGACCTACTAATTAAAAAAGCATTAAGGATTTACATTTTTCTCAACATAATAATTAGTATCTAACCTAGGATGACTACTAAGAAGGGGCTGCGAGAATGTTATCCTAGCTTGAAGTAGTTAAGGGCATATTTTAATAGGGTGGTGTGAATGTCATCTAAGTAGGGAAAGGGTCGTGATGACATTATCCTAACCCTATTTTATATATATATATATATATATATATATATATATATGTATGTATGTATGTATGAATGAACCTTATTAGTGTGCGATGGACTACACTAGGAGCCAGGAAGATTTTAGCCTACCTTGGGTTTACTAGCCCAAAAGGATGGGCCACATATTTACAAAGTGATGCCATTCAAATTAAAGGAGAAACAGTTAGGAGAGGGGATATTATGGCATTATCTAATCTTAAAATAGTCACTCAAGAAAAGGGCCATGAAGTCATGATCCTAACCCTAAACGTGTATAAACTATATCTATGTGCATTGAGCCACATTAAAGAGGAGCTACAAGGGCTTATTCTACCTTAGATTTATTGACTCAAAGGGATATTCTACCGATCACTTAGTAGAGTCTATCCAACCAACGGGTTGCTTATTAGTGTGTAATGGATGAACTATTAAGAAAAAAATAGGTACTTACATCCTCCTAAATAGAATCAACCGCAAGGTGACATACTAATTATGTAGTAAGTTGAGCCTGACCAAGGGTGACTACTAAAGGTGGCCACCAGGGCATTATCCTAACTTGAAGTAGTTTAATGTGTTTGTTCTAACTAAGAAATGTGACTACATGGGTCTGTTATGCCCATCCTAGCTATGCTAATGATGATAGGTTACCACTTAGGTTCTCTTACATCCACTCAAATGTCACTAAAGGTGAATTTTAGAGGTAAACTAAAATTTGAACATAGTATGACTTAAAAAAGAATGAAAATTTAGTGAAAGTCGAATGATTGAAATATTTTGAGTGATATATTTTTATTTATAAATTTTGTTTTCATATACACTGATGCATAATATTTGTTCAAATATAACTCATTGATAGGAAGCATTGAAAGTTCACCTTTGTAGTTTTTCAACTGATATGATCCACCTTGGTATACATTTTCTATGATGAAAGCTCCTTTACTCATTTGTTCAAACATGCCTCTCATCTTATGATGGACAATAATTGATTTCTTAATAACTAAAACAACCTCTCCAGTTTGA
Source organism: Cymbidium sinense (assembly GCA_021442155.1). Taxonomy (NCBI): domain Eukaryota; kingdom Viridiplantae; phylum Streptophyta; class Magnoliopsida; order Asparagales; family Orchidaceae; genus Cymbidium; species Cymbidium sinense. The sequence goes on from CM038227.1 coordinate 77,175,626, forward strand.
AATGCTCTTGGGTGGACAAACTTGTTATGAGCTTGAACCATCTATGCTTTATATAACTCGAGGTTTTGATAGGGTTGGAAGTGTCGCTCCTTAAAACCTTCAAGCTCTTTCAACCATATCCTAGTATTTTTCTCGATTGTGATCTTGTTGTCTACGATAACCCTTAGCAACGGTAATTAAACTTCTAATGGAATAATGGCTTCAGATTTGAACACTAAAGAATAGGGAGTGAATTGCTTTGAAATCCTATATATGGTATGATAGGCCCACAAGGTTTTCACTAACTGTTAGTGTCATTTTCACTTATTTTCATTAAGTATTTTCTTTAAGATTTGGATGAGTTTTTTGTTAAATGCCTTTGCTAGCCCATTTGCCTAGAGATAATATACAGAGGAGTACCTATGATCCATGTTGTTATGCCTTGTGAAGCTGTTAATCTTCGTGCTCTTGAAGGTGGTGCCATTATCAGATATGATCTGATGGGATACACCTAATTTATATAAATTATGATTCTTGAAGAATAAAAGGAGTTAGTGAGTCTTAACTTCCCTCAAAGGAATTGCCTCCACCCACTTGGAAAAATAACCTATTAATGATAGGATGAAACGATGACCCATAGAAGAAAGAGGATCAAATGGACCTACTATATTAGAACACAAACACTCAAATGGCCATGATGCTATCATTGAATGGAGGATGTTGGGTGGTTAATGTAAGACTACTCCATGCACCTAACATTGGTTATAGTAATGCTTTATTTCCATCAAATCTACAATCATTGTTAGCCGATAGTATTTGTGTCTATTGATTTTAGCTTTCATCCTTGCATTAGATTGATGTGCTCCACATAATCCAGAATGCACCTCAATCATAATTTTATAAGCTTCATGCTTGTCTAAAAAATATAACCACATATGATCAATGGACTGTCAGTATAGAGTGTCATCAATAAGACTATAGGATAATGCTCTTTATTTGATTTGATAGGTGTAAGACTCTCTTCAAGTAGTTTGCCTTCACACAAATATTCAATGAAAGGTTATTTCTAATAAACCTCTTCATTGTCTTTGGCGGTAAGCCTCCTTTTCTAGTACTTGATTATTGATAAGCTGAATATCGATGGGGGGTAGAACATGGCCATTGTGTAACTGAATTGATAAGGACACATTATCTAGATAAGTGATTTCCTTAGTGAGCTTTGCTAAAGCATCAACTATGATATTTCCACCTTGAGGAATTCAATATAGTGTGATCTCTAAAATTTATTTTAATAAATCAATTGTGTACTTACAATACTGATGGAGTATAAATTTAAGAACCTTATAACTTTCAGCAATCTGATTAACCACTATTTGTAAATCCCTGAAGATGCTAATATCATTAATTCTAGCAAAATGGCAAACTCTAGGCCAGTCATGAGAGCATCATGCTCAACTTCACTATTCATATAATGTTTTGATAAATAATACATGGATCACAGATTATTGCAGTCTATAGTTAAGAAGATCATCCATTGCCTGAGAGGATGGATTGTAGTTCATCTCCTCTTTAGGGGAGAAACAACACCATCACAATACAATTCTCAACAATGACTATTTTTATTTTATAAACTCATGATTTCCTCATTAAGGAGATCATTGTTTATGGGAGAATTCATGGGAAGAGGGTGTGCTATAAAAAAGTATACTAGCACTTGCCCTTTCATAGCCGAAGTGATATGAAGGTGATGTAAAAATGCAATAAAATTATAAACCATCATGGAAATCATCTAGAGAGCATTGACTGTGTCATGAGATATTGTAATGGATTGACTTCATAAATTAGGTTCATCTTGTAAGAAAGCATATAGTGCCTTAGCTTTTAGGCTATGAATATGAGGGCTAGGAAATGCTTCCCAATGGATGGATATTTGGCTTCTATAGGGATTAAGTGATGACTCAAGTAGTTGAGTGCATTTTCTTTTCTTTTATCATTAGCATGAGCCAACAAGGTGCCAAAGGAATCACATAATGTTATGGTGTAGAGGATGAGGGGTTTTTCTGGGGTAAGGGTAGCTAAAATTGGTGGCATCATAAAATATTGATTGATGCTCTTGAATGTGTGTTGACACTTATTATCCCATCAAAATTTGGCATCATTGATTGCGATGTCATGAAGGGTTGACATCGATTAGATAAGTTTAATATAAAGCATCTTAGATATACCAACCTTCATTGAAAGTATTTTGGTTGGGTTAAATTCTTAGGAGGTGACATTTCTAATATCACTTTGATTATTTTTGGATTGATCTTGATCCCATGGTGCTACATGATGAATCATAGAAACTTCTCTATAGTCATTCCAAAAGTGCATTTCAAGGGGTTCATTTGCAAGCTATAACATCATAACCATTCAAAAACTACTCCCAAGTCATATAGATGGTATTTTTTTCTTTGATGTTAACCATAAGATCATCGACATACCTATCAACCTGTTGATTGATGAGTTCATTGAAGATTTGAGTCATGGTCTATTGATATATGTCACCATCATTCTTAAGGCCGAAATGTGTGGCCTCATAGTAAAAGATTTTCATTGGGGTTCTAAGTGTGGTATTATTTTCTTCCTCAAACACCATCTTGATTTAGTTGTAACTAGATGACCTATCCATGAATAAGGAGATCACATGTGAGGAGGTTATGTCCACCATCAGCTCTAATATGGGTAACAAAAACTCATCTTTGGGACATGCCTTATTAAAATCCCTAAAGTTGATGCATATATGAATTTGATCATTTTTCTTTTTAATAGGCACAACACTAGTTAATCAAGTGGGATACTTTTTCTATCAGATAAATCCAACATTAATCAATTTCTTAACATCTAAAATGATTTTTTGTTTAATGTCTAATCACATGGGTCTGGGAGCTTGCTTCACAAGTATTATATCAAGCCATATTTCTAATTTATGGACTATAATATCAAGAGCTAATCCAAGCATTTCTTCATAACACTATTCAAAGTGATCCTTAACCTCTAAAAGTAACTTGATTAGGTCATTTTTTTTCAAACTCATGTAGTAGTGAACTTATAAATGTTGGGCATGGCTTATGCTTAGTGCCAAAATTTAGATTTTTAGCTCATCTATGGTTGACTTTCTTTCCTCTAGTTTTGGTGGTGCATCTCTAACTTGGGAATCATCTAAAACATCTAATATTTCTAAATAAACATCTTCAAATGAATTGAGTTTATCTGTGAAGACCCTATTAGAATCCATATGGAAGTGATGACTAGCAGTACTCATCATTATCTAACAACATAATTGTGGCAAATCCTAGCCATGGTCTTGATTGTGCCTTCTTACCTTTCTTTTACCATAATTTGTCAAAGTAATTTAATTTATGCTTAGACAATGTGGGCCTTCTTTTCTATGTTCTGAACATAAGGCAAGTACTAATCAAATATAATTCTATTATTTTTTTTGAAAGATTTATCCTCAAGTTCTTTATCAACTCCTATACCCAAGGATGATGTTCCTAAATAAAATTTTTGAGTCGTAGAATCCTCATTCAATTGTACTGCAACTTTAACCACCAAACAATCAACATTCCCTAAAGAACATGGGGTTAGAGCTAGAGTGCTCACATATTGGTAAAGCCTTTTGTGCAAAGACAACTCAGAGACTTCATTATAAAGCCTATAACTATCTTGCTTATTGTTAGGGGACTTAGTTTTCATTAATGTTTGGTTCCATTGCCACTATTGATTTCATCTTCACATGTGAGGAGGTAGCTGGCAAATTAACCATATAAGACTCAACCTTCGAGCTGAATTTTAAGTGTACATAGAATGGTCTTGGGTTTGGGTTTATGGCACATAGAATGGTCTCTCCCCTCTAATGCCTCATAATAGTCTACCTTGTCATCATCCTATGGGAGGTTGAGACATCTCACCTACTCATTGAAAAGAAGAGGTAAAATGTAGCTTGTAAGTGATGCTAAACTCTACATCCTTCCCTAAATATTCCTCTATTTTTCTCTTCTTTTTTTTTAAATTTCTTCTTTTATTTTTCTTCTTATTTTTCTTTCTCTTTTTGATTGATATTATTTTTAACATCATGAGAGTACACTAATTATTTCTTAGAGAGGTAGTAAGATGCATCCTCGTATATCCTGACCTCATGCACTAAAAATGGTTTGAGATTCCCGTTAATGAAATACACTAAACCACTATGCATGAATTTGATAAGCTGATGTAAAAAGATGGTACCAACTTATTGATCACCTAAGAAAAACACATTTAAAAAATCTTCGCCATCTTTATAGGATGTTTTAGGAGTTCATTCTTCATGAGGCAGACTGATTTATATTCAACCAGATTTCCTTTAACATTATATTAGGATTTATTTAGATTTGGGTTCTACTTCCTATGAGCGCAAGAATTCATAGTTAATTACCCCTCTTATGATAGTAAGAGAGCACTCTCGATTAAGGTTAAAAATAAATCTCTATTATAAACTGTTGTCTAGTGGTGTGGTGTGGATGACTATCTAGAAATAAAGGTAGTCCCAATCAAGATTCCATGGTTTAGTCATCTTGGGACTATCATTATTCCAATCTACTAACATCATGGGGCTATTAGCTATAATGTTTAGGGAGTATGATTAGTAGTCAAAAGTTGCCTCATCTCAGATATTGCATTTGCATTGATAGCACATATCAAACGTATATCTATTAAAAGCCACTAGATTGGATTTACATCTCTTTTAGAAATGCCAAGATTGTAGGATTTTGCATAGAGAATCAATAGGTTGGACTTATATACATTTAGATTTTCATTAGAATGTTCACATAGAAAATGAAGAAATTGATTGGGCTTACATCCATTAGATTGCCAAAAATTATAAGAGCTCACATAGCGAATTAATAAGTTGGACTTACATCTCTTTGGAATACCATTAGGTTACTCGTATAGAGAATGAATAGATTGATTGAGCTTACATCCATGGAATGCTAGAATTATAGGAGTTTGCATAGTGAATAAATAGGTTGTACTTACATCCTTTTGGAATGTCATTTGGATATTTGCATAGTGAACAAATAGATTTAATGATTGTATTTGAAATTTTATATTTTTTATTCTTACGTTTGGTGGATAATTCATTGACATTATAAAAGCAATGATGGGATGCTAACCCTTTAGAACTTTAACGCTAAAGGAGCATTGTCTCAACGCTAAGAAATTAGCACAACAACATTAGAAGATAGAAATTTAAGCCCCAAAATTAGAGAGGGTGGCACTATAAAGCCAATGTTGTGGTGCTTAGGTTCCGTAAAGAATAATGAAAAGTAGGTTAACACTAGTGCCTAGGGATTGTTAAAGTAATGTCACAGTGCTAGTCAAAAAGACTAGTAGATGGTAGATTCATTTAACAGAAAAGGACATAACTTTTGACTAGCATTGCGACACTATGCCAGAGCATTGTAGAGCTGCATAAATATCTAATGCGCTTTATGTATAAAGCTCCAAGTGATTCATCTAAAGCTGCGATGTATAAAATCAGTGGTTTTCCTAGATTGGAGTAGCTAAAATAGAAGGATTCATTAAGTATCATTTCAGGCTTTCAAATGCATTTTGGCATTTTTCATCCCAAATGAATTTGGAATCTTTCTTTAATAATGCCACAAATGGTTGACATCTTTCTAATAAGTTCAATATGAACATCCTTAAATATGCAAGTCTTCCCTGGAATGATCTTAATTTTGTAAGACTTCTAAGTGGCAGAATTTCCATAATGGCTTTTATTTTCAATATATCAACTTCTATCCCATGGTGGTGCACTACGAACCCTAAGAATTTTCCCAAAGTAACTCAAAAAGAACACTTCAACGAGTTCTTTTTTAAGTTATAGCAGCAAAACCATTCAAAAATGATCTGTAAATCACATAAACAATATTCTTTTATTTTACATTTGAGGACTAGATCATTGATATAACACTCGACTTGATTATGAATCAAGTCATTGAATATTCTTGTCATAGCTCTCTGATATGTAGCCCCAACATTTTTGAGACCAAATTGCATGACCGTGTAACATAAAACCCTATAAGAATTTTGAACGTTGTATGCTTTTCATTCTCTAAAGATATCTTAATCTGGTTATATCCAAATGATCCATCCATGAATGAAACTATCTCACACAATGAGGCAATGTGTTGACCTCACTTTTGGAGTGAGGATTAATAATCTTCATCTTAGACCTAAGAACCTATTACGGACTTGGATTTCCTTAGTGCTAGGACACTTTGAGTGATTAAGAGGATACTAAACTCAAGCTTAGAGACTTAGAAGGCATAATCCTAAGCTTAGAGTTTATCTTAGGACAAATAAGTTTCACCTATCATAAGTCCTAAATAAAAACTCATACCTATTAACTCATCCAAAACATATGCTCATGTAGATGGATCTAAACCAACCTCAAACTTATTCAATTAATATTAATTGAATTTAGTTTTCCAATCAAAGCTCCAAGCTAAATTAACTTGGAACTTAATCCAAGTTAATGCAACATAATCCTACGACTCAATTCAAACCCATTCAAGCAAACTAAATCTAATTTTATTTTTTCAATCACTTCAATTATTCATTAGATTATTTCAAGCCACTCCAATACTTACGATCAAGCCAATTGAATCAAAGGAATTTGACCAACCCATTAGCCCATTTAGCCCAATTTGACCTAAAGAGTAAAATTGAGCCAATTCACTCCATAATCCAAATCAATTCAAATCAACTCTTCCAATATATCACCAATGATTAATTGAACATAGACCTAACCCATGCTCAAGCCAATTTAGGCAACTTGGTCAAATTGGTCAACATGACCCATTTGACCCAAATTAAACCATATGAGCCAAGTTCAACTCTAACGCAAATTAGATTAAACCAATTGCACACATTCACTCCAAATGACCAATTGAACTCACCCAAACCGTCACTTTGACCCAATTTGGTGATAGTGGTCAACTTAGCCCAGCTTGACCCATTTGATCCATATTGAGCCAAACTCAATCAAACTAAGCACAAACCCAAGCAAACATAGCATGACTCATCCTTGGGTCACCATGGGCCTGCTTAAGTGGGCCCAACCCATAGTGAACCTAGTTTGGGTCAAACACATTGAACCAAGCCACCCAAATAGGATAAAATCCTCATTTGGGTTGGTTCTCCACCTCTTTACCCAATGACAGCCACTTTTGGCTCTTCTTGGACAAGAGGACCACTAACTTAACCTAACCCAAAGTTATTGGGCTTAGCCTTTGGCCAAGAGAGGCTGAGTTTACCCATGGGAATCCATTTGGTCCACCTAATGGAGAGTGTACACCTCATGCTAACCCACTACACTCCCTCAGCCTCTCACCCTAAGCAACCTCAGCAGTCCCTTGCCATCACCGACCACCTACCCAGCCAGACGGCTGTAAAAGGTTGAACCAATCCCACTCTTTGGTTCACTTAGAGAGAGTATACTCCTCCCCATCCATTCAAAATCAACACAAAGCTTCCATGGAACATTCTGCATAGTCCCATACTTTTTCTCGAGCTCCTCATGCACTCTACTGCTAGCGATACTAGGTCCCAATCAAACCTGAGAGCTCTATCCATCCAAACTTTTTAAACCTCCAACAAACTCAAATTTACACTTCCCACACTTTCACCTCACTCCGGTAAGCCGAAATGAATTATTTTCTAAGTGATTCGACCACTGAAACACATCGTAAGACTAAAACTGGAAAGCTTTGTCGTGGCATTTAGTCCATAGAGCAATCAATGGGGAGGTAGCTCACGATCTTCCCTATAAGGCTTAATCTCTTCAAGAAAAGCTACCTCTATCGATGGATAATCAGTCTATAGCTTCGGTGAGGTAAGAATCAAAAAATTATAGCTTTAGCCCCTAAGTGTTGGTCTTTTTTGAAGTGAATCATATTTTCATGCAATCTCTACCATAGAATCTACCTAGATTCATTCCCTAAACTTTTTGGAGTCAATTTCACCATCAAACGAGCTTTGGTGAGCTCGGATCGAGAGACAAATGGTGGACGTTGTCTGTCTTCGAGTGCTCATGGGACGACGGATCACCGATCATCAATTTTATGTGATTAGAATGGATGGATGTGATTAATCACATTAAAAATTTTAATTTAATTCTTTTGAAATCACGAGATTAATCTCAACCATCCAATCTGAAATTGGACGGCCAAGAAGAAATCACGTCTTCCATTGCTGAGTTAGCTGCCACGTCGGGCGATTTAAGTGACTAATACCATGGCGCCATACGGAATGCGCTGTCACAGTAACATCTGCATGGCACAGATGATTTAAAGGGTTAATTTAGCTTTAAAAATGTAATTAAATGGCCAAAACTTCAAAATATCATAAATATTTGTAAAAAAAGTCAAGAAATGCAAATAAATCCATTTGTAAAGGTTAGATAGAGGATAATTTATGAAAAATAAAATCTCTAATTTATGCCTAATGAATAGTGCTTAATTAAGGTTTGAAGCTTAGGCTAATTACCTTAATTAAGGTTAAATTACTTGGTTAATTAATTTCAAATTCAATGGGATGATTCTATGGGATGTCCTCTACCTCCCATAATTTTCTTGGAATTATTTGCCATGTAATTTGAAGAATTTTGTATTTCAATTCTAATTATCCTCTTTAATCAATTAAATAATAATTAAAATTGGTGAATAGTAAAAATTAAATAATTAATGGTAATTAATCATTGTGGATAGTGGGAATAGTGGGGAGAAATAATTAGGACCGCTTTCTTAATTATTTCTCCCAATGTATTTCCTTAAGAGGGTTAACTATTATGTTTAATAATTATGGAATAATTAGGAAAATTAATAATAAAATAAAAATCAAACAAAATTAATAATTGGTTCAAATAATTCAAACATAATCCATTAATTTCCCTTTATGTGTTTAATAATATAAATTCATTAAAGAAATTATGATTAACCCATTGGTATGGGAAAATCATAAGAGTATTTTACTTAGATTATTTTCTTCTTTAATCTAATTAACAATTAAGCATGAGCCTAATTGCATTAGATTCCTTCAGGTGCATTGCTAATTTTATTTTTCTAAAAGCATATCATTGAAGGCTCATAATCAAGTAGTTAATTAAATTAATGAAGTTTAAGGAAGGGTAATTAAATTGATGTGCTTAATGGATTGAACCAAATCAACTCATAAAATCCATTTAATTTATTTCTTTAAATATATCAAATCACCAACATGGGATAGGGTAAATACTAAGTATCATCTCTCCTCTTTAGGTTTTAATAACTCAAACATCAAAATCAAATCTTATAAGAACTTTGGTTAGTCTTAACGAATATTTATTTTGCTTGATTGTCCTTAGGACTTAATGTAATTCAGTACGTTATATGGAACATTTAATTACTTCTTTCAATCATTATAAATGTGCATGCCATTTGCTTCGCATGTTCATATTTTCAAAAGAAAATAAAATTAAAAAAATATGATTGCATTTAAGTTGTGTTGTTGGATAAATATTATTATATGGTGTGACTATTATCACTAATAAATCTAAAATTATTTTTAAAACTATAAGCTAATGATAAATAAGAATATGAAATCTAAGTTAATGTTGGCTATAAATGTTTAATGAAGTTTCTATTTAAATATAATTTGAAGATAGTAAAGGATTATTTTATCTTCATGGTTCATGTGCATGTTTACATATGTTTGACTTGGAAAATATATAGTATGGACATCTTGGGAAGGCTTTAAGTAGCCCCAAGTAGATCTTAGATAATCTCTATCCTTGGTTTAATAATGACACATACTTGCTTAATTTCATTCATGTGTATGCATGTGCTAAAATTTGGGGTAAAATTTTGCTTTACATGAATAAAAGATTTGCTGTTATATAACATTTATATGATTTTCATTTCTTTGCTTGTGTATATGTTTACATGTATTTAAGTTCTCAAGCATATAGTTTAGACATCCTGAGAATATGAGGCTTTAAGTAGCCCCAAGGAGGTCTTAGATAATCTCACTTCCCTGGTTTAATATTGGCACTTACTTGCATAAATCTCTAATACATGTCTGCATATGCTTAGTATGAAATGAAATCTTTCTGTTCTATTAAATTCATGCATTAATGATCATAAAGTGTGTGAAATATAAATATGTATTGCATGTACAAATATGTATATTAAATCAAATATCACGAACAATAATAATGAGGAAGTGTGTATGCTATTGATGATGAAAAAAGTAGTAGAATGTTATTCATGCAATGGTGACTTAATTTTATTAATTCTAAGATGCCTTTCATGTTTGAATAAGATTCCTTAAAACTAATCTAAACTTAGGGTTAATAAAATGTTTACAAATTATTCACTAAAGAAACTAAAGTCATATTAATATTCCTTTTGAAAATAACTTAAGGTAGAGATGCAGGGGGTCAAAACCTCTTTCTTCTCTTCATAATAAGTAGATGTTAAGTTAGCATTAAATGACATAAGAAAGCATAAATTAAAATTAATCAATTCATTCAATGATTTGAAGTGAAACTTTCCCTTATGTTTAACTTAAACAATTCTAAACTTAAGACAATCATATTCTTAAAGCTTAATCAAGACACACTACACTAGACCTTAGCACCCACATTAGAATGCTAAGTCACCGATTCTAGTGTTTGGTTAGGTTGGTGTACGTTATGGTGTTGTGCTTTATTTTATGATGTAATATTTTAGACTGGATGTTATGATTGTTTATGCATAGATTGAATGTTAAGTCGCTAATGGTATAATGATATTTTCAGTAGGGGATTGTGCTAAATGGGTTCTTGAAATAATAAATAAATATAAATGTTCTTTCCTGTAGGTGTTGCTCATCCCCCTAAGCATAATCCAATTAGGACAAGTGAGCTTAGTTACCCGAGTGCAAGGTGATAAGTCCAAATATGTGATATATAACTTCTTGGCATGAATGTTTGTATAGCTAATGTTTATTTTACAAGTGTAGTCAGACTTTTTTTTTCATAAACATGTAATTCTTGTAATAAAATTAGGATTAGTGCTATAGAGTTTTGGATAAGTAATGGCTAGAAGGCAAAGACCTAAGAGGCCTGTTAAGCCTAGGGCAAATTAATCCAAAGGAGGAAATAAGAATAGGAGATTGATGACCCAAATATCATTTATTTCATTTGTAAAATTCAATTATAATTTGGGTTGCATAAGGGTAGAGCTTAACTGCCTAATTTTTTTTTCTCTTTTTCGAGGTGTACGGGGGTACCCAACCGCATTTACCTCTTATTATTTTATGAAATTCAAATATTTGATTATTGTGTTTAGTTTGTGCAATAAAAAGGTATACTTTCTCATAAGTTTCTTAAAGTGTGATGATTTGAAGTGTGGCGTGGATGCGATAGGCTCTTCAAGATAAAAATTAAATTTTATATTCTCACTAAAAATTCATAACTAAATTTTAATACAACTCATGACCTCACCTTAAAGCCTAGGTTTATAATCAAGATAAATAAAATAATTAAAAACCTTGTAGCTAAATATTGTATTTTATCACACCATGCATTTCATATTATGCCACTCTTAAATAGGGAGGGGTCTCCACTCTTGCACAATAGGGAATATGCTTGACCTTTGAGGGCAATCTGTTGTAGTAGAGAAAACCTACTCTAATTGATTTAGCCCATGACTTAAGTTCATCATGCATATATCCTTAATTGTCCAAAGCCTTGGTCCAAATGAATGTGTCAAAATGGTTTTCATAAATTTTGGCATTTAGTCTAAGTCATATTTTTATGCAAATCATATTCTAGTCTCTTAGGGAGTGAGCTTAATATTATAGCTACCTTCCTAATTAAACATTAGGCTACCTATCTTGCATTTCCATAAGACTGGCTTACATGATTTTAAAGTATAGGAGGTGTTAGCTAGCGGCCACTCCAGGCTGTTGTAAGTCCAGAAGAGTCGAGATGTGTCTATTCTCTCTTGTGGAGTTAAACCATTATATCTTATTTTTTTGATTAAACTTAGGTCATGCTTATAGCTTATGTTAAAGCATTTTAGATTTAGGTTCCGAGACTACTTATTTCCTTTGGGCTATGAGTATAAGTCTTCATCTCTTAAGTGTTTTCACAATCTTGTGTTGTTGGACTATAAGCCCAAGCATTATAATAAAATTCTAATTTAAACAAAAGTAAATTTTCTCTTTTAAAAATGTATAGCCTGATTATAGGATAGATTGAAGCACTTACTAGGCTTCCAAGTATCATGGGTATTTCCTACTTATTCTTCTTTGGAATCCATAAATAAGTCTTCCCTATTTGAATTTCCCCCACTTGATTTTTGAAAATACCTAATCCTTTGATAGTTTAATTTTGAAATATTTGGAGATACTTATTGACTACTTTAATCGAGAGTGTTCTTAGGAAATTTTTATTTCTTAAGATGTAATTAACTAGGGGAGCTTTCTTCCATAAAGAAGTAAAGAACCCAGCATAAAATAGACCATACTTAACTTCTCCATGTAAAGTAGAGGAAAGATCACTAGTATATACATAGACCCATCTGCCATAGGAGTCCTTATTAAGTGATTATGTCCATTGTATGGTGATGTTTCTATCTTCTAAGATGGTACATCATACATCAATGTCACAATCGATTACTTCAATAAGTACCCCCTAATATCTATATAGTATCCCTACAGCTCCAAACTAAAACATCGCACTATGTTTATCACTAAGAAATGTTTTGTATCATCTAGTGATTCATTAGCATCAAACCAATATAGATTTTTATGTTTAGTATTCCATAAGCTTTCCATACGTTGAGTTGTGTCTCAAGACCAAGTATTTGCAATAAAACTACATTTTATAGAATATTTTACACAATCAGAGTACCAGTCAAAAGGAAGCTCTATTATTTCATTTGAAAGTGGATCTTCAAGCTTTACATCTACTTATGAGCTTGAAGATCTAGGTACAAAATAAAATTTTGATAACTTACCCACTTCTCCTGATAGATTAGGGGCCACTTTGACTTTCAATTGTGATATTTTATTTTGAATAAGAGGTGTAAGAGTCAAAGGATCTACATATTTCTTCAACTTTTCAAATGTGGAAAGCTCTGGTTCATCCTTTAATGCCTTACTTTATTCTTCATCACTATCGAATTCTAATGTAATCTCAAACCTTATTAAGGAATCTTTTGGTTGGAATCTTCATCACAACTAGATTCCAAGTCAATATGAATCACTATAGGTTCTTTTTCTTTTTCTTTTTTTCTTCCTTTTTCATTTTATTTTTTCTCCTTTTTTTCTTTTTCTCTTTTTCATTTATTGCATTATTTTGTGCCTTAATAATGCTAGATTCTATAAAATCATATTTTGGCTTCTTAAGTATGTAATAAATAAGTCGCATCTTTATAAAGTTCAATTTCATGAATAAAGAATGGTTGTATGTCACCTTTTATAATGTATTCCACTCCATCCCTAGTGTATTTAATACACTGGTGGAGTGATGGAACCATTATGTACTCATGAATCTAGGGTATGCCTAAGAGGACATTGAAGGATGTCTTTGAGTTTATTATATGAAACTTAGCTTCAGTTTTCAATCCTTCTATTTACAATAATAAAGTGATTGAACCTAAAGTTTTTTCACTAGTTTCATTAAAACCCTTTAGTAACATTTTAACTAAACTGAGTCTTCTGGTATCTATCTTTAAGAATGATAATACTCTAGAGTTCATAATGTTGACTAATGAACTAGGGTCTACTAAGACTCTTGACAATTTGATGTTTTCTATTTTTACAAAAAAGTAAAGGGGACAATTATGATAAATAGTCCCCAAAAGTAGATCCTCATCAAAGAAAGTAACTCTTGGGATCTCTTTAAAATAGCAAGTCTAATCTAAAGAAGTTACTGCTAGTTGGGTCATGCATTTTTCAGGATCAAGTAATGCTTATACTAATGACTCTCTCATTTCTTTTGAAAGAATAAGAGAGCCATAAATACTCAACCTAGCAGGAAGTTTTTTGAGATGGACTAAAATGTTGTAGTTGACCTTAGGAACATTTGGATCGACTACTATTTCTTTAAGTAAAGGTTTTGGATTTATGTTTGGATCCATAATCTGTTGTCCTTTATCCTTAGGAAGAGCTATGTCTATTCTAAGAGGATCGCCTTATAGGTCTTTCATATGAATATCAGTATCTGATCTTGATTCACAAAACACATCATGAAAATATTCTTTTTTTATTACTTTTTTTCATCAATTTCAATAATATGCTCATCAAAAATAGCAAGAATATGCAAAACACATTTGGCTGTGGACTTTTTATTTATCTTTTCAAGATTAGTACAAAAAGATAAAGGTATATATGGTTTTACCTTTTCATCTTTATCATGCAAGATTCTATCATATACAATAGATGTCCCTCCCTCACCACACTCTCTAGTCTTCTATGTAGCTAAAGATGCTGAATTGGGTAGAGGTGGAACTTGCACTTCAGACTTTAGTGGATTAATCTAGATGATCTTCCTCTGGGTTATTGTCTGATCCTATATAGAATTTTTAAAAATTTTCAACATATACTTTTTTGAAGAACGGGATAAAGCTACATCCCATTCATCTATTCAAGGAGTACTGGAAGTAGTGTTACCTATAACAACCTTAATGGACCCTTGTCTAGGGTCCACAAGGTATTCCTTCAAAATGATCACCAACCCCTTCTTGTAGTTTCTTTCAAGCCAATCTTTAAATGTAAAATAGTATTCAATGGCATGCTTTAACATCTGATGATATGGATAGTAGTTTTAAGGTCATTTACTTTCTCAACTTCCTCGGGCCTTTTTGGTTTGGGTAGTTTAAAATCTAGCTTCTTTCTTAAATTTTTGAAAATTTTCCTTATTGTGACTTTTTGAAAGAATAAGTCTGGTTCATTCTTTCAGAAAAAGGGATGGTTGGAACTTTCTTAGGGGATGATGACATTTATTATTATGGCGGCTTTAAAGATAAAGGCCGCTTTGAATGTATCTACATAGGAACTTTTCTCCTATCCACTACAAAGACATTGTCTGCTTTCTTTTCCAGAAGCTTCCAAGGTTTGGATTGTTCTACAGAAGAATGAACTTTTAGGAAGGTCATCCTAGGGCTTATTCTTGCAGGCTAAAGGCTTTGTTTAGAAGTTTTTCAAAAATTTTAATTGTAAAGCCTTTTAATAAGAATGCAATGGGACCGCAAATATTTTTAAGGACAATCTCAACAGCGTGCTTCTCCTATAATTGAGACTTGCACTTGAGACTAAGTATTTTCCATCTCAAGATATAGTCCACTAGTGATTCACCGAGCTTTTAGTTTTTCACCACTAGATCACCTACAATGATGTGGTGTTGAGTGCCTATTAATCTCTTTATGAACATGCCCTCTAGTTTGGTGAAAGTGTGCACCGAACCGTTGGGTAAATCAACATACCAATCAAAATTAACTCTATTCAAGCTACTAATGAACTGTCTAAATAATAAAGCATTGCTCCCTCTGATATTACACAACTTGCGTGAAAGTGAGCCAAATGCTATCTAGGGTTCCCAGTCCCATCGAATACTTTAAAAGAAAGAGGCATGAATCCTTCGTGATAAGGAATAGAATCATATTCCTTAGGGTAGGGTCTACCCTTCAAAACCAAGGTTGTGCCTCGTGACTATGTGATCACTTCTTTAACATGTTGTTCCACTAATGATTTTAGTTCAATTGTTGAGGGTACGTCATTAACAAGCTTTGGCTATGGCAGTACTCCTCCAAACCAAACCTCAAGTCATCAATAGGATGTGGTAGGTCGGACTACTTAATCTAGTGAGGTTGTGAAGAGTAGGGTATTATGTTTGAAGTAATTTCATAGTGGTAATCATCTCCTCCATCCTCCTTTCTATTGATGTAATTTGATCATCCTTCTTTTAAATTTGAAGGACAAGTTGCTGAGTAGGATCTAATGTAGGATTTTCTATTGATTCATCCGACTCACTCTTCGATGATCTAGTGTCTACCATGTAGATATGAGCTATAGGTAGTCTTGAATCACCATCCCACTCTAAATCATAGTATTCATGCATTCTTTTTCTTTTTTGTTTTCTTCATCCTCTTTGACAATAGTTTCTATTTCTTCTTTGGACGATCTGTTGTACTTCGTTCAGTTACGTATTGCTATTATTTACTATTAGTATTTTGATTTTTTGCCTTTTTTATACCCTCTTGACAAGGAGGAACTTCCTCAAGGGTGGCTCCTAAGCCAAGGTGACACTCATTAGTAGTCTCTTTAACATAAGGAGTTGGATGAGAACACTCTATTTCCTTACTGGAAACATAAAATGATGAGGGCCCTTCAGTTGAAGGCCTAGGTGAAGATGGTAGAGGCCTATCTAGAGTAGGCCTAGAGACGAGTTTCTCTAAAAATGTAGATGGCAAAGGTGGTGAAGGCACCCTTGGCTTAAGAGCTAGTGGAACCTTCATGACATAAACTCACTTGTTTTATTTTTTAGGAAGGACCTTATCTCTTCTAAACTAATAGGCTAATCTCTGTGCGATGTCAATGATTGTCTAGGGTGATGGTATCGCTCTGGTGCTATAGGCATAGGATAAGAAGACTTCCATCTACCAAGAACATCCGCCTTGCCCTTCCCTTTGTAATGGGAAGTGGTAGGTCTACCTAAGAGTTTTTTTCCCAGACTTCTCGATGCCTGATCTTTCATGGCCCTTAATAACTCCTCTTTAGTGTATGAAAAGGGTCTAGGGATCCTATAATGAATCTGAAGTAGCCTACCATGAGATTCTTTATTTAACAACTTGAAACTTTTTTTCATCAAACATAAAGGAGTGATATGGCGAACTCATAATCTTGGACATGTCCTCCTTTCCTTGGGTAGTAGACAAGAGATGATATCAGCTTCCACCTAAGAGAGGGGAAGTGTCTGGGAGGGTATAGCCATCCCTCACCCTAGCTAATTCCATATCTAGCATTTCTTTTTATTTTTGTTCCCTGAGGGCTACCCTCCTAAGCCTTCTACCCCAATTTTTCTATTGACTCTTTGTCATCTCGGGGGGACTCTGAGGTGGAACCTATGTCAAAAGTGCTAGATGGGAAAGGAGCAAATAATATCTCCGAAGTGAGCAGCTTCACTTTCTTCTGAACAGGACCCAGCTAGATCCTCTCAGTAACCTAATCAGTAACTTTCCTACTATTAATAGGAGCAAGAAGAGGTGTACTAGAAAATTCCAAGATGGGTTGCTTGTTTTTAAGTGATGCCTCAATAATAGGAGCAAGAGTCACTCCATTTGTAGTGATATTTAAATTTTCAAGACCAGCTCCAAACTTAATGATGGAGCCATCAGCCAGTCAGCTATTATCCATAGAGAAGTTAATCCTAGATATAACAACAAAGATTAGTTGTCCAACCATTTATGCTTCAAAAATAATAAATTTTAATTGAGAATTATTGAATAGTAACTTAAAATAACCAAAATGTAGTCAAAAGAAAGACTTTTGACCAATCAAGGAATTTTGGCAAATTTTATGGCTGGGATTTTTTTATTTATTTTAAAAGATATATTTTTTAAAAAATATAGGAATTATAAAACCTTCCCACTTGATTTCCATGAAAGGGATAGTTCTATATTCTCTCTTTTGTTATGTTGAATAGGCTCTACCAAGGGTGAAATGGAGAGATATTCAACGAGAGACAATCTTGACCGTGTAAACACAAGTACATTGCTGATCATAGAAATAATAACTTATTTTGAAAGATGTAGAGTGGAACCACTCCCTAGTAGAGTCGTTAGAAATATCTCTGTGGGGAAAATTTCTGACACCATGTAGAGTTTAGAAATTTTTGATTTTGATGATAAAATGCATCATTAAGGAGTGAACATACTATCTCGAAAGATAAACATATTATCCTATAATAGATTCGATCACTTAATAGAAGACTCCTAAGGCTAATGGGACATTCATGCACCAAAGGTTTTTCCTCTAAACTACATGGAGAGTAGAACAGAGTTTATTTTAAACTGGGCTCATAGTTTTTTATAGAGTCAAACCCTTATAATTAATTACATCTTAAGAATGGTCTCTTCCTAATAATCCTCTCAATTAAATAAATAAATTATTATTTTTAAGGATTTCTAAGTTGGTTTTCAAAGGATTGATTTTTGGAATTTCAATTAGGATTGGTCCAAAATGGAGAGAGTTTTTTTTTTTGGAAGCCAAATGGGATGAAGTAGAAAATGGCTATTGATACTCAGATGCCTAGTAGGCACTTCAACTATCTTATCATTAGGCTTTAAATTTTAGAATATTTATTTAGATTTTGAGTTGATATTTTCTTATAAGTCTAAGACTTAGATTCTAGTAGCACAAGACAATATAAATGCCTAGGGTTGAAGACTTATTCTTGTCTACAAGTGCTTCTAAGACATGTTAGATGCTCATCCTAGTTTTATTTTGGGAATTATTGAAAATTCCTCTCTTTTGAGGGAATTAACCTATCTTTGACTCATCTAGACTTAGAACTCCCCTGGACAGGGCTGCTAACTAACACAACCTAAGCACATATTAAATTCATGACACCAAGTCTTATGAATGCAAGATGACTAGGCTATTACATTTTTAAGAAAGGAATCAAAGAATCCTAAACTCACTCTATAATCCCTAGAATCATGTAGGGTATGAAATGTGTCTAACTAATGCACACTTTTCAGATTTTTATTCATTTTGACTCAAGATTTATTTGAAGGTCATGGGTAAGAAAATTATGCCTACATGGTATGCAATTAGAAGAAAGTCATGGGACAAATCAATATTAGAAGGTAGGCTTCTCCAAGAAGGCGGTCATCCTCATAGGTTAGATGCTTGCTATTTGCAATGGGAGAAGTTGCCCAATATAAGGATTGAAGTAATATGATTACATGATTTTCAAGAGCTAATTGGTTTTTAACTGATTTTAACTTATTCCTGAGGGATTTATTTATATTAGGTTTTTAATTGCATTATTTTTATATTTGAATTGATTAAATTTAATTTGGGTAGAAGATTTAGTTTTTCCTATGAACCTACATCCAGGCATTCATCATAGAAAAGCACAACACAGAAAAAACCTAGAAAAGTAGATTGATTCTATTGTGCACCCAAAATAAATCAAATTAATTTAAATTTATAAAATAGGTCAATGCGGCCAAGTACCACTATATGCCCCAAAAGAAAGGAAAATGGGGAGCCAAGCTATAGACTATGCTAAGGGACTTTCGAGCACCTACAAGTAAACAATAATTTTATAATTTTTATTCATGAGAGTAATCCTTTTAACACAGTCCCCTACAGAAGACAATGATAGTTCTAGAAATAACGTCCTACCATGTAGACTATTAGTAATCAATTTTAGCCATCTAGTCTAAAATAGTATCCCACAAAATAATAAAAATAATTCTCATCATATAACCCTAACCTAAGTCTAGGATCTGTGACCTATAATTCTAGTGTGTGAAGAAAAGAGTTTGTGTGACAAGACATTACTAGGCTTTATGATTTTAATTTTTGTTTTCTTAGTTTTAAATGTTAGTTTATTTACTTTTGGATGATTTCAATTGAAATTATTTAATTATTTTTATCTTCATTTTAAGTATGTTTTATTATGTTAAAATTAAATTAAGTTTTCAAGAATGAAGATGCAATAGGTTCCATTTTTGATGGAGCCCATTCCATTCAACATCTAAAGTCCTAATAGGATGATATCTTTACTCTAAGGTAAAGATTCATCCTAAAAATCTAATTAAAATCCTGAGCATTTTGATTGAATTTGAATTTAGAGGTTTTTTAATTAGTTTAGTTTATTTCACTTTATTTTATATTATGATTTGGTTTTTGGTATAAATTAATTCAATCCATTTATTATTATGATTCAATTTGGTTTTCTATTTAAGTTAATCCATTATGATTTTAGGTTCTTCTAATTTCTTTGATTTAAAATTATGATATTTATATTTATCATTTATTCTTTTATTTTGATTTATTTTACATGTTTACTTAGTTGATTATGATAACTTATATATATATTTTTTACTGAATCCATTTTTGATTTAATATTCATGTTTGTGCATTGGCTTTACTATAGTTGAATCAAGGTAAAACTTAAGTGTAGGTATTTTCTCTATTCAAGTCAAGTTAATTTCATTTTCATTTTCATTAATATGAAACTTTGGAGTTAATTTCATTTATTTCTTCACATTAATGTTCATTAACTTGAGTAAAGTTATGCTCAATTTATTATGTTTAAGATTATTCGATTTATTACATCCTAATTTTATACCTCATTTACATAAATGATTCTTTCATTATAGAATGGTTCCAAATTATTTTATTTAATGATTCCAAATTGCACATTATGAAAGGATTCCATTTATCTTAATCACTTTAAAACAAAAGGAATGATCTTTATGTATTTTGAAAAGAACATTTATCATAATGTAAGTTTATTTTATGAACTAAGTAATTAAAAGAAAGATTATTTCTTTGTTTATTAAATGTGCTTTATGTGACTTTATTATTTTTAAATTTTAATTCACCTTAGCTTAAGGTTTTAGTTACAGTTAACCTTTGTTATGTTCACATTTCATTTTCTTATATTTACACACTTATCCTTTTATATTAACATTTATACTATTTATGTGGATGTCCATTAATGTATTTATGTATTAACACCTTATATATTTCAAAGATCAATGATCTTTTTATATTTCAATTTATGAAAAGAAATTATTATGGTTTAAACAATTATCATAATTAAATGTGATTAAGTTTCATATTTCCTTTAATTATGATCTTTACCTTAAGATTATTTGGATTCTATGGTTTTAAGTTGACTTAGATATTTTATTTAAGTGTTCTAATATTAGTTATAATGCTTTAAATTTGTATTATGAATTTTATCATTTATGTAATTTTTTTAATTTATTATTTTCTTTTTAATTGACTTTGAGACTTGGAAATTCAAATACTCCCAATCCATAGGTCAAATTCATTTGAAAATTTTATGGCATATGGGGGTTCCTTGCCTATTTTATTTTCCTAAAGTTTCACTTTGATCAAACATGTAATTTAGGAGAAATAAAGGTTTTAATTACTTCATTAAAACCTAAATTAGGCTTAATCTAATGAAAATTCTCTAGGGGTTTAATTTTTTCTTGAAACCCCTCTCGAATATGCATCCAAAGAAGGTCCATTCATAATTTTATGAACTCTGGTTAATTTAATATGTTTCATTTAAGTTCATGTTGATTGATTGAATTAATTAACTCAATTAATGGCCTACTTAAGCCATTTTGTGATTTATTATGTTTCCATGAGTTTTAATGCTTTATTTATGATCATTAAGGTATAAAATGATGTTTTGAATTAGTTTAATCAATTTTCATCATTTATTTAATTTATTAATAATTTATTTCATGAAAATTAAGGTTTTGGGTTTAAAATTTTCAATACTAAGATTCACTACTCAATAAATTATGAAAACTTTTCATAATGTGTGCCTTAACATCAATTTTAATCTCCCAAACTTTCATTTGAATTGGATCATTGATTTGATAGTAATTAAGGTTTGAAATTGTTGATTCAAACCTAAATTAAGGTCAAAAATATCCAAAAATAATTTAAGGATTTTAATTTTAATGGATTTCTCTCATCAAGATGAATTCATAGAGCCCAAGTTTCAAATTTTTATATTTATATTTAATTTCTTATGATCTCCTTGAATTTTTATGTATTTTTCTTTAATTTTGAATCAAAGAAAACCCGATTATCTCATTTTGGCTCTTCGGATCCACATGGATCCGACATGGCATGGCATCATTATGCCACGCGGGATCAACATATTAAAAGTGGCACATGCAAGCTAATTATGGACCATCCGATCGAAGATCGAATGGCCGTGACCCAACCGTCGATTCCCCTTATTAGATTTAATCAAAGATTCGGCTATATCTCGGTTGTCAATTCCCTTTAAAAGGACAGATGACAGAGATTACGCTCCTATGCCAATGTGGAGGCTAACAAACTTCCATCATTATCACATGATTTTTGGCAATCCGATCTTTTAAATCACACGATTTTGATTACAAGTCTATAAGTGAATGAAAATAAGAAGATCTAAATGGTTTGATCTCATTTGAGATCAAATTCTCTTCAAAAAAACACCAACGCTAAAAGCTCAAGGGAGGTCGTTAATGGCATACCTTGGTTCTAGAGATCTCTAGTGGTGGGGTTGACTCCAATAGCTGTGAAACGGTGTGGGAATCTAGTGTGCCAAAAGAATTGGATTTCCTCCCACTAGATTGCTCCCTAGACCAACCTCGGCTTGAATTTCGACAACTTTGGATGTTATCCGGCATCCCGGTGGTAAGGAAAGTGGGGGAAGATGGGTTCCAACTTCATGTGAGATTAGGAACATGATGGAAAGGTCTCTTGCACTTAGGAAATGCTCAATGTATGAATTCCATGGAGGTCATGAGCTTTTAGCTTTTTTTTTCCTTCTTCCCTTGGTCAGCTGAGATGATTACAACCTTTGAGAGTTAGTTACGATGCTTCTTAGCCATCTAACACCTGTATAGGATGAAGAGGTGGAGAGGAATTAGATTATCCAAATGGGATTTGGCTTTCATTCCATTGACTTGCCATGGCATCTTTTGCTTTGGATTAATGTGAAGCATGCTTAAGTGATTCAATTTGGACTATAAACCATCATTAATTAAGTCTAAGAATGTTTTAGTAACATCTTAAGTGAAATAATTAAAGATGGGATTGAAATCTTTTTTAATTAATTCACCTAACCATTTCTTTCATTAGAAAGAATTTAAGTCACCCCACTTGATGGATTAGCCTTGGTTTAATGCTTAGGATATGTCCATTTAATTAGTATTGAACCCTTTGATAAAAAAGGTTTCAAATATTTTAAGATTTATGGAGTATTTAATTTAGGTTTAATCCTTTTAATGTAATTGGATTTGGGTTACTTTTAATTAAGTCAAATAATTTATTTAGCTTAATTATAATGTGTTTCATTTTCTATTAGGTTAATCAAAGCAATTTGAAATGCATTGGATCAACCTTTTTGAAGATTGATTATTTTTTGTTAAGAAAAATAGATCGTTTAGATTGTAAAGATTGTAAGGTCATTCCAAGTGAAATTAAGTACCCAACATCGACTATTAGTTTTAGATTTTAAGATGAAAGGTTATAAGAGAAAAAATAAACTAAATTATTGTCCTAGGATTAGATGGGGACACTTAAAGAACACAAATAAAAATATTTTTAAGAGCAAACTACAAGAAATTAGAATTTGGGATGTTCATAAGAAAGCTAACGTTATGTGAAAAAAATATCAAGTGAAATTAAGCAAGTTGCTAAAGATGTGCTTGGAGAATCAAAAGGAAAAACTTCTTTTAATATGAATAGTTGGTGGTGGAGTCAGAGTGTGCAAGAAAAGTTAAGAAATAATAAGCATTGTTATAAAACTTGGTTTAGATGTAAAAACTCAGAGAATTGGGAAAGACATAAAGTGGCCTGTAGAGATTCTAAGAAAGCAATATATGATGCAAAAAATTTAGCTTTAGTGATTTATACAATAGATTAGATACCAAAGAAGGTAAAACATGTATGTATAAGTTAGCCAACCAAAGAGATAGGAGAAGTAAAGACATAGTTCAAGTGAGGGGTATTAAGGATGAAAATAATAAAGTGCTTTTCTTAGAAAAAGATATTGAAAATAGGTGGATGAGGTATTTTGATAAACTTTTCAATGAAGGATCTGAAAGTACGATTGATTTTAGCAACCTTAATACCCTAAACAAAAATAGAGAATTTCATTTTTATCATCGTATTAGTAAATCTAAAGTTAGTGAAGCTTTAAAGAAAATGAAATGTGGAAAAGCAGTAGGACCGGATAATATTCAAATAGATGTGTGGAAATGTTTAGGAGATCAAGGAATTTCTTGGCTTACAAATCTTTTTAATGTTATTTTAAAGACTAAAAAGATGCCAGATGAGTGGAGAAAGAGTTTGTTGGTTCCTATATTTAAGAATAAAGGTGATGCACAAGAGTGTGCAAATTGCAGAGGAATTAAGTTAATGTGCCATACATTAAAATTATGGGAGAGACTAATTGAGCATAGGTTACGATGTGATACAAAAGTTTCTCACAATCAGTTTGGTTTCATGCCAGGTAGATCTACTATGGATGCTATACATTTGTTAAGAGGTTTGATGGAGAAGCATAGAGAAAGTAAGAATGATCTACATATGATATTTATTGATTTAGAGAAAGCTTATGATAAAGTCTCAAGAGATGTTCTTTGGAGAGTTCTAGAACCGAAAGGAGTTAATATTGGTTATATTCAAGTCATTAAGGATATGTATACTGGAGCTGTTACTTGTGTCCAAACACAAGGAGGATTGACAAAATATTTTCCTACTTGGATTACATCAAGGATCAACATTAAGCCCTTATCTTTTTTACTTTAGTTATGGATGTTCTTACGAGGCATTTACAAGAAGAAGTACCTTGGTGTATGCTTTTTGCTGATGACATTCTTCTTGTTGATAAGACTAGAGAGTCCAACGAAACTTGAATTATGGAGGTCAACTTTAGAGTCTAAAGGTTTTCGTTTAAGTAGATCTAAACTGAATATATTGAGTGTAATTTTAATTGTAGAAGTTTTAGTAGCGGTGTTGTGACTTTAGGTGATCAAGTCATTAATAAGAGTGAGCAGATATTTAGGCTCTATTGTTCAAAATGATGGTGAAATAGATGGAGATGTTATTAGTAGAATTCAAGTTGGATGGTTGAAGTGGAGGAATGCATCGGCCTATTATGTGATAGAAAAGTTTCACTTAAACTTAAGGGAAAATTTTATAAGATGGTGGTAAGACAATGACTTATGGTGCGAGAATGTTGGCCAATAAAGAGAAGCATAAGACTAAGTTAAGTGTTGAGATGAGGATGCTCGTGGATGAGTGGCTTTACTCTTAGAGATAGAATGCAAAATGAGTATGTTCGGAAAAAGTTGGAGTAGCTCCGGTGGTAGATAAGATTAGGAGAGTCACCTTAGATGGTTTGGCCACAGCGTGGCGTCAGATAGAGATTAGGAGAGTAGATGCATTAGATTTACCTTATATTAAGAAAGGTAGATGTATACCTAAAAAGACTTGGTTAAGATGTATAAAAAATGATCTTAGTATATTTGAATTAAATGAGAATTTGACACATAATAGGGACAATGGCGAAGGATTCATGTAGTACCACCTAGTGGGATTAAGGCTTGTTGTTGTTGTTGTTGTTGTTGTTGTTGAACTCACTTGACCAGAGTTGGGCTTAATGGGTTAAGTTTGGGTTCATTTGGGTCAAATGACCAAATTGGTCAATGTAGACCAAATGATGGTTGGTTTATGTTCAACAATCATTTTTGAAATGTGTTTGAACAATTGATTTAAGATGATTTAAGCTTGATTTGGGTTTGAACCCAATAAGGCCCATTTAGGCACATTTAGTTCAAATGACCTAATTAGCTTGATTAAGACCATATTGGACTAATATTCTTTTAAACTCATGTTTAAGTATGCTCATATTATCATTCAACTATTTGGAACGATTTTATTTGGTTAAATTTTTGTGGGTTGACCTTCTACTTGGTTGGACTCACATAAGTCAAACCCATGTAAAAGGATCAACCAGCCTTTGACCTTTGGATTGGATTTGGATTCGTTTAATTTTATGTCATGATTTTATGTTTTTGATTTCATTTGATTTGGATTTATCTTGGGTTTAATTTTAATTTTTTTAGGTTTTTATGATAATAAGCTTAATTAAGGTAATAAGGTTTAGTTCCTTAATTAAACTCTAACTTAGGCTTAATGTATTTTAAATTTAGAGTGGTGTATGTTTAGGTTGAATATTTAGATTGAATCTAACTAAACCCATTAAGTTAGATTAATGCAAGGAAAGCACACTAGATCATTAAGTGTGATGACCTAGGTGCTTAGTTAGAAGGCTTCTAATTTAGGATTAGGAGTCCTAATGAATGCCTTTGGAAGAAATGTTAACCTCATTCAAAAATGAGGGCAATAATATTTTCTGAAGGTGCAAGATAAATTAAAAAGTAGGGTAATTAAATTCTCTAATTAAATGTTTAAACCCTAAGGTTGTGAATAGAATACTAGAAGATTCATACATTTTACCATGTATGTTAGAAGTATCATCGATATCACAGGATGGTGATATCACTATCAACTAAAGTTTTGTATTTCTCTCTTAATTGAGTTTGAGTTATAGTTTAGAATTGGGTTTATTAGAAGGTACAGGAAGAATTCTATGTGAGGGTGTAATTGACTTCTTTTTATCAGGTTTTATGGGGGATAATTTTCTTATTTTCTTATTTATTATGCTTGAATACATAAGTATTTTCATGCCCATAATAGATTACATTTAAATCATAAAAGCCATCGTCTTCTTAATAGGATATGAGTTATTTTCATTGGAAGAACATCACACTAAATTTGATCATTATAACTATTTAATTTAATTGGAATAAGACATTTGTTCATGACAGATAGGGATGTATGAGTTACCCAGCTGACTTGAAATGATTCTAGGTGAGATTTAGTTGCAAGTTTAGCTCTAGTGAAAGCATGAGTTAATATTATATTTATAGAACTACCTCTATCTATTACTAACTTACCTCTTTTTCTTGCATAGAATACACATTGAGAAAATATTTTTTCTCCTCTGGTCTTCTTAATTCCCAGAAGCAATTATACACCTCATAACTAGTATTGTGTTATCTATATTTGGATCCTTTTCTTCATCTGATAGTGGTGTATCATCATGTATCTATTCAATATCTTTTTCTTCTCCTAAACCTTCTAATTCATCTAGGAATATGATTTTTGATCTACATTGATTTTGCATATGACCCTTTTTATGATATTTAAACCAAACTATCTCTTTCATATCTTTAGATGTAGTTTCATCAGGGTTCATTTTAAATGGGTTGATTGATGTAGAAGGATTAGGTCTAACGATAGCCTTTTTTAGATTGAGATGTGGGTGGATATTTAGAGATATTTGAGTTTTCATTTTGGATGTGGATGAAGTTTTTTATGTTTTTTAAATAGTAAAGTATAGTGAAAAATATCTTCTAAAGTCTGGGGATCATGAAGCTATACCTCATTCTTAATATCTTCTCTTAAACCAATGAAAAATTTACTATGTATTTACCACACTTGATCAATCCATTGTGTTCTAGCTATTAAGTTCTCGAATATATTCATATATTGTACTATAGATAGATTCTCTTATTTAAGTGTTGTCAGTTATTCGTGAATCCTTTTATCATGATTTCAAGGATAATATTTAACCCTTAGTATTTATTTCATTTCTATCAATGTCATAAGATTTCTACCAAATCACTCTTCATTAGCTTGAATGTTACTTTAATAAATTTTCATATGACCTACTAGTTTCATTTTAGCAAATGTTGTCCATTGGTAATCATCCATATGATACTAATCAAAGAATTCATCCATTTGGATTAACCAATCTAAAAATTTATTGGGGTCATGAACACTGTCATACATTGGGGCTTCTATCTTAACTTATTTGTAGATTCGTGTAATGTTTTATAGACCCTAAGATGATCTTATCTAAGGGTTTTTCATAGATTTGACCATCTCGCAGGATCTTCATCTCTAGGAAGTTCACTATTTTCCCCTCCTATAGGTTCTAGGTCATCCATACGTGGAATAGTATGTGGGGGGTTTGACACCTAGCACTTAAGGTTTGAATTTGAGCTATAAGGTTCATGAGAAGGTCTTCTACCTTAGTGAATTTCTCTTCATTTAGCATAGTGATCTCAGCTACCCTCCCAGTGTCTTCTAGTTGGTCCAAACTAACGGATTTGGGCGGCATGATGCAAACAAAAAATAAAATAAGTCATTCCAATTGAAACTTTTAAATATGTGTTAAGTGAATTAGATTTAATACTATTGAGTTGCATAAATTTTGAAAATAACTAGCCTTCAATAAATACAAAATAAATCATGAATACTATAAAATATTAAATAGACTTAAAAAAGAAATAAACATAAGATCTTTAAAATATAATTTTAATTTTTATGTAAGATTTATATACTAGGTTAGGCTATTTAATGAGCTCTCCTTTACTCAAGTTGTCACTCAAGTATGATAGCTTGTAGTTAGGTTAAGTAGAGAAAGGTTAGGCTTTATAAGTGAAGATAACTAGTTTGTAATAACACAAATATTCATAAAATTGCCTACCAAATGAATTTAGCATGCATTTTCAAGAGAAATCACAAATTTTATAGAAGAAATTACACAAAATTCAAAATACAGAACTAATCATGCTTGGATTTTATATGGATTATTTGTGAGAACTTTCTCCACACCTCAAAATCTTGGGCTTTGATACTGAAATTAATAGAGATAGGATGCTGATAGTGGAGAGTAGGGGTTGTAGCAAATAGTGGAGAAGAAATGCTCTAAGAATATTCCACTCATTAAAGTAGAAGGGATACGAAGAAGTTCTACTCACCAAGTTGAATGGTAGCGAGAGATGACCGAATCCCTCAGACGGTTGACCAACATGCTCCATCCAAAGAGTTTTCACTCAATTTTCACACATTGAAGCTAAAATCCTTTCATTAGGGTAGAATATGTGTTTAAATAAGTACAATACTCCAAGGGATGTGTCCCTGAGAGAGAAAACCACCAAAAAACTTTAAAAAAAAGTCATAACCTTTATTTTGCAATGTAGAGGTGTCACAAAATACCGCCAAAACACTAGCTTCTATGTCCCCAAATACCAAATACAACAGAATGTAAAGCCAGAGTGCCAGAAGGCAGCGCCTATGTGCCAAACTGACATCTATGCAATTTAACACATGAACTCACATGTTTACAAGCACATGCTTATACAACACTTAAACATGATTAAATACTTCTACTATTACATAATACAACACATGAAACATAAATCTACAATCCATAAAGTTTAATAAAGTCCTCCTAAGTTCAAGCTTTGGTTTGGGACCTTTTGACAAGTCCTTTTCTCCTTTGATGCGCTACATCAAAAA
This sequence comes from Cymbidium sinense, assembly GCA_021442155.1. NCBI lineage: Eukaryota > Viridiplantae > Streptophyta > Magnoliopsida > Asparagales > Orchidaceae > Cymbidium > Cymbidium sinense. The sequence continues at coordinate 77,204,855 of CM038227.1, forward strand.
TGCTATAAATGTAAACACTAGTGATATTACTATTTTGTTTAAACAAAGGTTGAGCATTCTTGTATATATTTGGAAGTTTATTCAAATTAAAATCAAATAATGTTTTATCAAAGGCCAAAAGAGTTTAAGACAAAATTTGAATCAAGTTTGAAGCCATTTAACAATATTAAAAAGTTCAAATTTGATTTGAACGAGGTTTAATTTTTTATTATTATTAACTGAACCCAATTTAAGCCTAGCTATTTAATCATTTATCTAGTTCTATGTTCAATTTCAATCTAAATGATCTCATTTTTTATTAATTTTTCTATCGCATGACAAAAAAATCATATGAATCTTATAAGAATCACTTTAAGCATATGTCATAGTTTAATCTAAACATTAAAAATAATTATTGATAGATGTCAATGTTTGATTAAACTACTTCATTTGATTCAGTCATATCGTCAAGATCTTCTTATCCTGTGGTACAAAGGTATCATACATGAAAGATGAAAAAAAAATCAATAACTAGTCCATAAAATATAAGGAAGTGTCTCGAAGAGCCATGGAAAATATCTTTTTTTATGCCAACCATAATGTAGTTTGATAGTGATATAAACATTTTGAAGGTATTTTCATCCTAAATTGATTTTTGGGCATATATAGCTAAATAAAAAAAAATATATATATATAAGGGGTATATCATTTTAAAAAGTGCATTGTATGGCATATGAAGTCAAATTTTTCATTTAAGTAGAGCCAATTAGATTTTGCCCTTAAAAAAATTTGTGGCTGGCAACAATGAATGTTTTGGATAGAACTTTAAGATTTTAAATTCTCATAGAGTTGGATAATCTTTTTATGTACAATTTTCATTGATATTATATCATTAGTTTAATAAATAATTAGTTTTTAACTTTTTAAAATTGAAAAAAAAAACTTTTCTCATAAATAAATATATTTTAAATTTTAAAATTAACTTTTTTTTTTCATTTTAACATTAGAAAATAAGTCAACAGCTATGTGTGATAATTTTAGTATTTTGAATCTATTATATGAAAAAATAATACATAATTGAAGATATAAATTCAAGAAAAAGATTGAATATTTAAAATTGAAACAACCTTTAGAAATATTATGCCATAAGACAATATAATGGAGATTTAAAGTAAAATTCAATATCATTGTATATAGGCCAACAATAATAAATTTCATGAATTTTTGATAGTAAAAAAATTATTGATAATTATGTTGAACGTAATATAAATGAGAATGTTAAGATAATATGTGACAAAAATTTAAAAACAAATCAACAAATAATTATATTAAGAAAAAATAGAGTGATAGCTATTGAAGATAAACTTATTTAAAATAATTTTAGATAATTTAAACAATAATAAAATATGAAAAGTTCACCATGAGATAAATAGATAAATTTAGTGTCAAAAAATTTTATAGGTGAAGAGCTAGACCTAAATTTGATATAAATCATTCACAATCATTTAAGACACAAATCCTGCTGAAATGAATAAAGAAAAATTTTATAAAATAATTTATGAATAATTTGGATAAGAGTAATGATAATAATCAATTTTTTAAATGAATTCTTTTAGGAATAGTAAACAAATGATGTCGCCGACTCAAATAAGGTTTGAACCCGTGCGTGAGCGGTTCGGATCGTTGCCGGCTCAACCAAGTCGAGTGCAGATTGTTTTTTTTTTTTTTGATGACGAGTGAGGTGTTTGATCCCACCTATTTTATAGCATGTGATTGATTGCAGACATTACTTATCCCCGAGCGAGCCCACAGAACCCATTTCTTTTCACCCGTAAAATTATTGTCGAGCAGTACCCAGCGGCTGCGCTAAGGGCGGTGGGTAGTGCAGATTGTTTTAACCTGAAGGTATGAATAGCTTGTCAAGCGGACCTTAAAAGATCAGATGAGTAAGCATTCGCTGAGAAATGGCGAGAGGGAAAGCACACATTCCAAACTTCCTCTATTCCACCACGGCTTATGTGCTCTCTCCCTCTCTCTCTCTCTTTATATATTGATGAGCGGGACAGAAAGAGATCTATTCACATAACACAACAGAGGACAAGATCTTAGGTTGGGTTTTCTGCTTAAACAATTCAATGGGCATCTCCTTGAGTTTATTTCAGAGCCTTGGTATTCAACCTTCTTCTAGCTATACTGGCCAATTTATTCAACAGTTTGGAGTTCCGAGTTATTTACTTATTTATGAATCGTGGTAGATGCAGTTATATGAATCTTAGATAGGTCTTACCTTGGCGTCATTGCAAGGGCTTGATCTTTAATCAAAAATGTTCATAATTGTTAGTGAGAAACTGCATTCGTGATTGTAAGGTCTTATTATTATCTTTTTTGTCTTGATTACAATTTCATTAGTTATCAGAAGATTTTTGTACAAGGTGAGCTCCTTTTAACTGGGGATTATATGGTTGCTTGTAGATTGAAAACTTGTGCTGTGTTTACTGATGATGATTTCAATTTCATTCATTTTGTAGATGAAATCGAAATCATTATATCTGAGAGACTTTTAAGAGGGTTTATGGAACTTATTTATTTATTATTTTTATTTTTATTTTTATTCGCTGTCGTATTACTGCTTATGAATCTTGTATAACTTTTCAGGAGTCACTGGAATCAAGTCTCTTACAGCAGATAGAGTGTTCGATAAATATTTTCCCAGTAATGAGATTAAAACCTTTGAGGAGTTCCATAAAAGCTTTCTTAAACTTTGCAGGTGAGAATTTGTCATTTCATGTTAATTTTCTTATTTGATTTTACATAACTTTCTTTTTACTTTTTAAATGAGATTTTACATTACTTCTCTTCGCTTTGAGAAGCTGTATTATTTTGTATTTTTTTTTTTACAGTGATTTTAATTCAGTCATGCTCGGCAAGCATTATAGACCACCATCAAATGAAGATATTAAGGTTTGTTTTATCAACTTCAATAATCCTTTTGCTGAGTTAGATTAAATGTCAAACAGAATACTTTCAAAGGAGATCATAGGCTGTGTGGAGAGAAACAGATCATAGGCCGTGAAGAGAGGAACAGATCATAGGCTGTGGCGAGAAACATAGAGATAGTTGTCATGCAATCCATTGAATATATTAATTGGGCATATGTAGCCAGCCAATATACGGTGCATTAAGAGTTATGTCAAACATGTAGTAAATAAGGGAAATCCTCTGTTACACTTAAATTACACCTGTAATTATCATTCATATATTATTAAAACAAGTTGATCATCCTTGATTTAGTGGCAGTTTTAACTTGTCATCAGTCTTATCCTGGGTTTAATTGACATTTAAATTATTAAATTTAAAATAAAGAATAACTTAACAACTCGCTAATGTGAAACCCATAATTATCATGTAGCCGACCCTACATTGTGGGATAAAGGCTTGTTGTTGTTGTAATTATCATTCAAAAATTAATAGTTTTAGTTATTTTTGCTAATTAATATAAAATTTCAAAGTAACTAAAATTTTGACTTATATGACCTTTCATGTGGGCATAAAAATTATGATGAATTCAGTAGAAACTTTAAGGTGCACTGTAGTGGTTCCATATAAATAACTCAAAAACTTTCTTTGAATATTTAGACGTACTTTTCTTGATCATATTTCTACGTTCAAGAAATGGATATTTTAAATTGTCATGAGATTTTCAACATTTTAATGAATTGGCTTCTTTCAATAGCTTTCTTACAATTTCTCTTTGTGAAAACCGATAAAAAATAAGTAGCCAAACGTAGTCATGTTTCATAAATGCATACTACGCCTCCCATTGTTGCATGGACTCAAAAACTTTGACAATTGCAGCCCTTTGTCTACATCGTAGATAGGTTATTTTCTGATTGCAAATATGTGACTTATATATAACAATAGAGGAATCTGATCATTGTAAAACATAGATTATTTAAGAAAATGGATCTAGTAAAACACAGATTGATTATTTTTTGATAAGAAAAATAGATCGTCTAGATTGTAAAAGATTGGCCATTCCAAGTGAAATTTTAAGTACCAACGTAATTATTAGTTTTAGATTTTAAGATGAAATGTTGTAGAGAAAAAATAAACTTAATTATTGTCCAGGATTAGATGGGGACACTTAAAGAACACAAATAAAACATTTTAAAAGCTACAAGAAATTAAAGTTTGGGATGTGCTATGTGGAAAAAATATCAGCTATTAAACAAGTTGCTAAAGAAGGTGAATCAAAAGGAAAAGCTTCTTTAATAAGAATAGTTGGTGGTGGAGTGAGCAAAAGAAAGAAATAAGAAGCGTTATAAAACTTTAGATGTAAAAACTTCTGGAGAATGGGAAAGATATAAAATGGTCAGAGATTCTAAGAAAGAATATATGATGCAAAAAATTTAAATTTTAGTGATTTATACATTAGATACCAAAGAAGGTGAAAGATGTATGTATAAGTTACAACCAAAGAGATAGGAGAAGTAAAGACATACCAAGGAGGAGTATTAAGGATGAAAATAATAAAGTGCTTTTCTTAGAAAAGATATTGAAAATAGGTGGATGAGGTATTTTAATAAACTTTTCAATGAAGGATCCGAAAGACGATTGATTTTAGCAACCTTAATACCCTAAACAAAAAATAGAGAATTTCATTTTATCGTCAGATTAGTAACTGAAGCTTAAAGAAAATGAAATGTGGAAAAGCTAGACCGGATAATATTCCAATGGAAATGTTTAGAGATCAAGGAATTTCTTTTACAAATCTTTTAATGTTATTTTAAAGAATAAAAGATGCCGATGAGTGGAGAAAGAGTTTGTTGGTTCCTATATTTAAGAATAAAGGTGATGCACAAGAGTGTGCAAATTATAGAGGAATTAAGTTAATGTGCCACATACATTAAAATTATGGGAGAGAGTAATTGAGCATGTGATACGTAAGTTTCTCACAATCGCTTTGGTTTCATGCCGTAGATCTACTATGGATGCTATACATTTGTTAAGAGGTTTGATGGAGAAGCATAGAAAAATAAGAAGGATCTACATATGATATTTATTGATTTAAAGAAAGCTTATGATAAAGTCTCAAGAGATGTTCTTTGGAGAGTTCTAGAAACGTAAAGAAGTTAATATTGGTTATATTCAAATCATTAAGGATATGTATACTAGTCACACTTGTGTCCAAACACAAGGAGGATTGACAAAATATTTTCCTATTTCATTGGATTACATCAAGGATCAACATTAAGCCCTTATCTTTTTACTTTAGTTATGGATGTTCTTAGGCATTTACAAGAAGATGTACCTTGGTGTATGCTATGACATTCTTCTTTGTTGATAAGACTGAGAGGGAGTCCAACAAACTTGAATTATGGAGGTCAACTTTAGAATCTAAAGGTTTTCGTTTAAGCAGATCTAAAACTGAATATATGGAGTTTAATTTTAGTTGTAGAAGTTTTAGTGGTAGTGTTGTGACTTTAGGTGATCAAGTCATTAATAAGAGTGATATTTAGGCTCTATTGTTCAAAATGATGGTGAAGTAGATGGAGATATTAGTAGAATTCAAGTTGGATGGTTGAAGTGGAGGAATGCATCCGCCTATTATGTGATAGAAAAGTTTCACTCAAACTTAAGGGAAAATTTTATAAGATGGTGGTAAGACCCGAATGACTTAGAAGTCAGAATGTTATAAACATAAGACTAAGTTAAGTGTTACGAGAGATGAGGATGCTGTAGATGAGTGGCTTTACCCTTAGAGATAGAATGCAAAATGAGTATGTTCGGGAAAAGTTGGAGTAGCTCCAGTGGTAGATAAGATTAGGGAGTCGCTTTAGATGGTTTGGCCACATAAAGTGTCGTCAATGACCGATTAGAGTAGATGCATTAGATTTGCCTTTATGTTAAGAAAGAAAGAGGTAGACCTAAAAAGACTTGGTTAAGATGGATAAAAAATGATCTTAGTATACTTGAATTAAATGAGAATTTAATACACATAGGACACAATGGAGACGAATGATTCATGTAGCCGACCCCACCTAGTGGGATTAAGGCTTGTTGTTGTTGTTGTTGTTGTAGAGGAATCTGATCATTGTGCCAAATCAAGCTTTCAAACATAACAATATAACACAAAAAGGAAAGGATAGCATCATCTTGAAAATGAACTGATGATGATATAATAAATGAATATTACTTGAGTTCCTTCTAAATGTTACTACCACCATGTACTATGGTTCATGATTAAGTCAGTTCATACGAATTGTCGTTTACTTTAAGGCAGTTGCTGTTGTCATCCTCAATTTAATAATCCTAAAACTTTTGGTAACATAACAACTAGACAAGTTGACTTTTACAATTTTTTATATGTATCACATGTACATCTATAATACACAAGTATAGCACCATAATAAATTAAAGCCTGAATTCTCAACATGCATAAAGTTTATCCACTCATCAAAATAAACGTCATCTCAAAAAGGCACTAATTCACCATTACAATAACATCAAGCCATTATCCCACTTTGTGGAGTCAATCACATGAATCCTTTTCTTCAATGTGCCATGTTGATTTAAACCTAATAAATTAAGGTCATTTTTTATACTTCCTAATCTAGATTTTTTAGGTCTACCTTTAGCTTTCTTAAGATAGGCCGAATCTAATATATCTACTTTTCTAATTAGGTCATTGAATGGCCAGTGTTTTATATGACAAAATCATGTAAGACAACTCTCTCAAATCTTATTTACCACTAGAGCTACTCCAACCTTATCACACATATATTTATTTCTCATTTTATCTTTAAGAATAAAGCCACTCATCTACCTAACCATCTTCATATCTTCATCACTCAACTTAATTTTATGCGTATCTTTTACTGGCCAACATTTTGCACCATAAGCATTGGCATTAATTCACTATTAAAGAAAAAAAAATTCATTTCACTAAATTATGATATATAAATAAATAACCACAGACAATTATTTAATTTATCCATCATAAAAATATATCAAGGACATAACTAATAAGCAAAAACACTAAAGAGACTCTGTATGAAAAACTGCTTTATATAATGAGGCCCTTACTAAACCTAGTAGTTAGTATCAAATTTGATAATACAAGTAACACAAAAATGTTATCAATTTGCTCAAGGGAAACACATCCAAAATCAATTAATAATATACATGATATGATCAATAATGAGAAATGCTATTCAACAGAAACTAATTTGAAGTATAAGACATGTATCCATAATAGCATGATGAATTTCAATAATCGTGGATCAACTATCTCATGCAAATAATTTAATATCATATCATAGTCAAAATGTATAAATATATATAACTACAATCAATTGGCATATGCCCAACCAAAGCAAGCACTGGTGAGGTTTTCACTTTATGGTTATATCCATCTGTTCCACTAGCGACAGGCATCAAAAACATGTAAATGCAATCCTCTGCCCAAGTCCATGACAACAATAATAGGCACACCGAATGTACATATCCATAAAGCAGCTATAAAGAATGAGGCATGTGTGTAACAATATTGATGCTGATAACATTCTCAATATATACTTAATATTTCAAAGAAATAGATAAACAATACGATGGCTTTCGTAACTATACATGAAAATGACAATGCAATGAAAGGAGAATCATATCAAGTCTAAAAGTCATGTATAAGCAAGGATGTAAACTCGTAAAGAAACTTGTACCATTAATTCTAAACTGCCTACATCAAACCAGTTGAGATCAAGTGTTTGGTTACCAACATGAACCTAGATGAGAAATAATAAATACATCTATAATGAGAAAGAATGAACATATTTGCATTAACCTATTACTATTCATTGAAATAATAGAATGCATTTCTAATGCATCACATGAATGTCAAGACAGCTAATGAACTGAACGCCACATTTCCCCCTTAATTATATTGCCAAAACTCGGTTACATCTTTTACAGAGCATCATTCTTTTATTTCCAACCAGGACATGCACTTCACAATACTTTTGCTGCCTATTTACAGGCTTGCTATGAGCTGTGGTCAGGCTTGAAAGGTATTGGTGAGAAGGAAGTGCAGCAAAGGAAGCAGCTGGTGCTTGATCTCCTAACTAAGAATGTGAAAGAGATTAACAGCAGCGATGCAATCATCATGACTGGACTGGTCGTTCCACCCGCCTTGATGGTGCTAAAAAAGTCCAGCCAGAATGTGCCGCAGCTCAAACGGTTTCGACTTCATCTTGTGCCCGATATCATCTTCGTTCCAACTTTAACAATTGCTGCCCTGTTTACTGTAAAAGCGCTGCAGCTCAAGCTGGGTGACAAGACCAAGTGATGGAGGCATTGGGAACAGTTAAGTTTCATGTTAATTGTTAAAGAATGCTTGTAAATGTCAGCAGTTGTTAGTGCAATCATCTGAAATTAAAATGATGGCCAGTGAAAATGATGAATGGTCTGAAGCTTTCTGCTATGTATCCATATAGTGAGACTGTTAGTCAGAAGATTATCGTGCAACTTTGATTAAAGGAAACGTTTATCTTTATATGATTTGTATGAGAATTGAATATAGTAGTACGAAAGGACGGGTCATATAGGGTCGGGAATATGGCTCAACGATCGCTCAATAATTAGATCGTTTTTTTTATAGGAATTTAAATCGAAGAGCCAACTAATGAGTTATATATAATACTATTTATATGGGGATTGAGGGCATTAGCCCATAGTTCCATTGAAAATAGAAAGTGATTACAGAATATTACATAACATGTAAAAACAAAAAACTAGAAGGTCTGAAGTGTAAAAATCATAAGAATACCAAAAAAGTTCAAAAACCTGAAAAAGGAAGAGAAGCAGCAGGACTCAGGGATAATGCTTGCAATCAAGAAACTAGCAAAAAAATTCCTCCAGATTGCAAAAAAGCAATATTGGAGATAGCCAATATGGCTTATCTATCGTCCAATGGAAGAATAGCAAAAACCAGTATAAAATGCAAAGGTACATGAATAACTAATAGCCAATAAGAAGCCTCGTCATACTCCTGCAAAAAGTGCACCAAATAGAGAGAACTCTATGTACACAGAGATAAACTAAGCCAGCAGGTAGCAGTAGCAGAAATTGCCAACCAGTCAGCAGAGAAGGAGAATCAGAGATTGTTGAAAAACCTTATATAGATGCATCTCCTGAAAAAGCCTTCCATTTGTTAACTTTAAATTAAATGTTCCTTTTAATCAAATGAATGAGTGTAGAAAAACTCGCAATAGAAGACCCAAATCTGTGATTATTTTATTTCTTTCCAAATGCAATAGATCAAACAACATGAGGAAATATAATATAAATTTTTCTGGTTCTTGGAAATATGAGGCATTTCTTTAATCGAGATCATCCACTGTAGGAAAGTAGGCCTAGGAAAGAAACTAGAGGCCCATGGGAAAATATCAGACAAAAGTTTGCATGTATATGAACATTAAAAAAAAAAGTGGTTTTTAGTTTCAAACTTAGTAAAACAGAAGCTACAATGAGGCAATTCATTAATGCTTCTAGCCAAGAGAGCATCTGTCATTTTCAATTCTCCAGAGAGACATAGCCAAGCATGTAAGGAGTACCTTAATGCATAATGCTTATGCCAAATAACTGAATGCCATTAAACTATAGGTAAATGTTCAAAATAAGAGTTTAAAAGAACCTAAAAGAGGGAGAAAGAGCAAGTTTCCATGATATTCTATCAGATGAATCTTGAGAAATAGGTAAAGAATTGAATATGTAAAAGATTTCTAGACTATCCATAGAGCTAGGGTCCCAAGAGCCATTAGAGATTATATTTGAGAGCTTAGCATGTGGGTCAAGTCTTATATGCTGCAAAATATCATTCCCAAATAGATCCACAAGAGATTGGTTGCCAATTCAAAGATCCCAAAAGAGATTAAAATCTGAATTCATGCATATAGTCAGAGATAGCTTGCCTTTGAAGCAAAAACAAATATCCTTTTTCTAGGAGAGGGTTTCCAAAATGATAGGTATTTACTTGACCACCAAGATTTAAATAGACTTTGAGAAGAAGCTAGTCTCTAAAAAAGGGTGGCATTAAAAGCAAAAGAAAGACCTGCAATGGAAATAAGTTTAGATCCACCAAGTATCTTTGACTGGCAAATATTATCCCATGAAATAAGATGCATTTTGCAAGTTGAATGATTGTTGTGGAAAAGAAACCAAGAACAACAGCTATTAATGTATTTAATGCAAACTTTAGGTAAATTTAGACTTCTAACATAAGAAATTAAGCTTCAGATGAAAATTTTAAGGAGTTAATATCAACCCACAAAGGAAAGGACCTTGGCTTTCCATCCATCAAGATTATTAAGAATTTTCTAAAGGAGAGGCTGAAAGTCTATAAAATGCAGTTTTTTTTGGAAGAAATCGGCTCTCCAAGGTATTTAAATTTAGGCTCTGAGTTAGAAAAATTAAGAATGCCAGCAAGCTCATTAGTTTTAGTAGTGCTTTTAGAAAAGTTGACAATAAATCCTGAAGTAAGATGAAAGGATTTAAGTATGTCATTGAGAGTTGCTAGATTAGGAGGGTAAGCTTTACCAAAAATAATGAGATCAAATGCATACAAGAGATGAGAAATGGTGCAACTCAATGTGTTGATGCCTTCAAAAAGTCCCTAAGATATATATCTTTCAAGCAGATAAGAGAACCCTTCCATAGCAACACAAAATAAGTAAGGGGAAAGAGGGTGGCCTTGATGAATGCCATTAGAAGAAGAGAAGTGAACTTCCAATGCACCATATATGCATAAAGAGAAGAGGATGTCTTCAATACAAGCTTTCACCCAATGAACAAAGAGAGCTGGAAAGCCTTTATTTAAGAGCATTTAACATATGTACTCTTTATTTACCATAATAAAAGCTTTTTTTAAGATCTACCTTAGCACATAAATATTTCTCTGTAGAAGATTTAGTAAATTCATGAAGAATTCCACTAGTTAAGATTATATTATCAGTGCAGACCCTTCCATTTAAGAACCCAGATTGAGCTAGATGAATGATATCAGACATAACCAATTTCATACCGTTAGCTAGAATTTTGGCAATGATTTTATAAAAGTTGTTGCACAACAAAATAGACCTATGATCATTAATGCATGAAGCATGATCTCTTTTGGGTACAAGAGAAATATCTGTACCTTTACTATATTAGGGAGCTTACCTACAACAACAACAAAAAGCCTTTATCCCACTAAGTGGGGTCGGCTACAGGAATCCTTTGTCTCCATTGTGTCCTATTATGTGTCAAATTAAGATCATTTTTCATACATCTTAACCTAGTCTTTTTAGGTCTACCTCTACCTTTCTTAACATGTTAGGGAGCTTACTTGTGAGGAAAAAAAATGCTTTATTGCTTGGCATAGATGGACACCTATGATATTCCAAGTAGCCAAATACAATTCAAATGTGAATCCATCTGGACCATGAGAAGAGTTTTTAGGGGTTGAACAAAATTACATCTTTAATTTCTTCATCAAAAATAGGAGCAATCAGAACCATTTGCAGATGAATCAGAATGATATTTTTATAAAGTAAAGCATGACTATGACAATGCAGACCATTCAAGAATTTAAAAGCTCTTTAAAATGATTAATAGCAGCAGAAACAATGGTAGCATGAGAAGAAGCAATGCCAGCATCAGTAGCCAATTCTTTGATGTGATATATATTTTTTTCTTCTTTCGACTTTTTAAAAAAAGAATTTCAAGTCATCTTCTCCATGGCTTAACCATTTAGATTTAGCACATTGGGAGAGATAAGAGGCCCATAAAGAGTAGCTATCAACAAGCCGATTGTTAAGAGTCTTGGCTAGAGAGATAATGTCTTGGTTAAGTGGATCAGAATCCAAATCATTATGAATAAGAGTTTGCTTTTGCTCCAAGTTCTAAATATATTATTAAAACGAGCAATCAGAGCGCCATTTATAATTACCAAGCCAAGCTTTGACCCTTTTGAGCTTGTTGTACAAAATTAGGATCACCTCGAATGAATTCTACCCATATAAGTTGAACTTTATATAAGAATCGGCTTTGAGAACAAATATAATTTTTTATTTGAAATCTAGGCTTGGCATGAGCTTCTTAAGCATAATAAATTATTATTGGTGAGTGATCAGATCCTCTGGGATGATCAGTAATGTAATAGGATAGTGGGTAGGCCATGAGCAATCAGAGGAAGTTTGGTAATTAGACCATGAGAAATAATGTCCAGTTGAGGAAAGACATCAATTAAAATATCCAAGGACAGTCCAAGGTTTGTCAATACTATAGGAGATATGAAGAATATCTTTTCAAAGAATTCTTCTGCTAGCTTGATAGTTGTCAGCATAGATGGCTATAAGTAAGAAGGATCGTCCCAAATTATTATATGCTTCCATATGAATCAACTGTTTCTTGATAATTAAAGGGTTTATATGGATGGAAGCAGAGTTTCATTTTACCCATATACTACCACTATTGCAAAAATTAAAGTTGTTTATAGATCTTTCATTCCAAATAAGAGATGAGAGGAGTTAAAAGAAGAGTCACTGATATTAACATTATTTAGTTTGCACTCTGGAATGCATAAAATATCAATAAGAAAAGACTTAATAGGGTCTTTACAGGACATGACTTTGTCAAGTCCATGGAATCCTCTAACATTCCAAGAAGCTATTTTTGGGAAGAACATCCATAATTTTTATAAGGAGGAGGCTTCTTATCTAGCTTGGTTGGACTTGAGTAGAAGTCCCAGAAGAGGTTTGCTACAAGCTCTTATTAAGAGCAGTATTTATTGATTGATTGAGGTCCAAGATGGAATGCTCAGAAGGACCGAAGGAAATGGAGAAGAATTCTTAGCAACCATTTCCTCATTGGGAGGTGAAGAATTGGTTGTGATAAGAGTGGTTGAATTAAGGTAGGAGGATGGAGGAGGAACAAAACAAGACTGATAGAAAGATTCCAAGACCTGAGGGTTAGTATCAAGAGCATTAGAAGGCTCAAATTTGTCTTTAAGTGGGGAGGAGGGGGTCAACGGTTTGTATCTATGAGGCTTTCTACTACGACTATGGCCACGATTAATAGAATTAATGGTTGAAGTCTTAATAGGGTTAAATGGACAAGAGTTTGAAGAATATGTTAATGAATGGCAATAGGAGCAAAGAGAAGATTTCCAGTCATATTGGATTTTAAGGGGAAGATCCTTACCTATAATGTTGATGAATATTTCATCTGGAAGAGCAAAATCTTTATCGACTTGAACACATACTCTAACTAAAGTTAGCCTCAATTTTCTGGCTATTAAAGGATTAATCAAAAGTGGAATGCCAACTTGACTGGCGATCCTATAGATACCAGAGGGATTCCAACAACATAATGTGAGATATAAAATTTTAATCCATAAAGGTATAGATTCAATTTCTTCTTCAACTGGCCTGAAGTTAGGATTCCATTTTTTAAGGAAGAATTTCTTGCTGAAAATGAACTAGAGGCCACCAGCCCATACCGTTTCATAGTCTTTGACATTGGACTATTTAAATAGAAAAAATCCTTCATTAAGAGAAAACATAGTCATATACCTTTAAGTTTCCAAACCTTAGAAACAAGCTTGTGAAGAGCTTCATAATATGGCCTTTTACCAATAGAGTACACCATAAGAGTGAGATCCCACCCTTTAACACCAACTAATATTTATTTTTTTGAAAAACAATTAGATCCCTCTACAAAAGGAACAAAAATTGATAGGGAAATCCTTGGTTGTCTCCATTCTTGAGGATATGATGTTTTTCCAGTTTAGCGACCCAGCAACTGTAGAGGAAGAAGCCACAAGATTGGAGTTGACATGAGAAAGAGAGGAAAAGGCCAAGACTAAAAAGTCTTAAGAGGAAAAAACATTAGCTAAAGCTAAGAAAGAAGAAGCTAAAAAAGTCAGTGATGACATTGAGCAATCAAATGGTTGAGATAGAAGTGATCTATGAAGATTGGCCTATTTGGATGGTTAAAAGCTGAATCGGAAGATGGAGTATTAGATTTCATGGAGAAGAAAAGCAACCTTTAGTGAAGGAGAAAATATTACGTTCAGAGTCCGCACGTAGCTTTACATGCGGACTCCAATCCTTGGCCGACGCGTGTCCAACATTTTTTTTCTCATTTTAGCGCTTAACGACGTTGTAACTGGATGGACATTGCTATAAATGGATGATGCATTCATGATGCCGTTTACGCTTACCCTGGCCCGACCCGACCCGTCTCATCATAGTGGGAGAAGAAGCATCGTTGGAATGCGTAGGAGGAATTTAAGAGAAATATATATCTAGATTTAGGGTTTAGGGTGTATTTTTTTTCTTGCAAATCGATCTTAGAGAGAGAAATAGAAAATCTCATTTTTTTTTACAAAAGAACCATGAAGATGAAAAACGAATTTGGAAGTTATGGCCTTCAAAAAATAGCGACCAATTTAGCTGAGGATGTATTAAATAAAAATTCATCGGTAATTTTTCTCAACCGTTGTATACGTATAATTTTTTTACGATTTGTTAGTGTTATTTCTAGAAATTCTTTTATTTAATGTATATTTCCTACACTGTTTGGAGTTCTTTGCAAGAGGACTTTGCTTATTTGAGGATCTGCTTTGCATGAGTACTCTCTATACTCTCTTGAGAGTATAGACGATTTTGGTCATTTTTTTCACTTTCTTTGGCCTAGTTGTTCATATTATGTTCATTACATTCCAGTGGAAGAAATTTGGTGGCTATTTGGATAATTTTTGGGAGATTTTTTGCATCTGTACTCTCTGTACTCTCATGAGAGTATAGATGATTTTCTCATATTTTTTCAGTTTATTTTTCCTGGATGGGGAGAATATGGTTATTACATTCCATTAGAAGTAATTTTCTAGCTATTTGGTTAAATTTTATGAGAGATTTCTATATGTACTCTCTGTACACTCTGTACTCTCAAGAGAGTACAGATGATTTTGCTAATATTTTTTCACTTTTTTGGCTTGTTTGGAGGAAATATGTTCATTACAATCCATTAGGAATAATTTGGAGGCTGTTTGGTTGGTTTTTTAGTGTTATTTTATATCTGTACTCTCTATACTCTCATGAGAGTAAAAAAGAAATTTGACCATTTTTTCTCACTTTCTTTGAACTGGTTGTTGAGATTATGTTCATTACATTCTATTGGAAGTAATTTGGAGACTGTTTGGATATTTTTTTGGGAGATTTTTGCATATGTACTTTCTGTACTCTCTATACTCTCATGAGAGTAAATATGATTTTTTCATATTTTTCTAGTTTTTTTGGCCTGTTTGGAGGAAATATGTTCATTACAATTTATTAGGAATAATTTGGAGGTTGTTTGGTTATTTTTTAGTGTTATTTTGCATCTGTACTCTCTGTACTCTCTTGAGAGTACACATAATTTTGGCCATTTTTTCTAGTTTCTTTGACCTGGTTGTTGAGATTATGTTCATTACATTCCATTGGAAACAATTTGGAGGCTATTTGGATGGTTATTAGGGGATTTTTGTATCTGTACTCTCTGTACTCTCTGTACTGTCATGAGAGTACATATAATTTTGCCAATATTTTTGTAGTTTCTTTAGCCTGTTTGGAGGAAATATGTTCATTATAATCCTTTAGGAATAATTTGGAGGGTGACTTGGTTGGTTTTTATGATTGATTTGCATTTGTACTCTCATTAACTGACTTTTCATTTTGAAGTTTACAATGTCTGGAAAAAGGATAACTTCGAGATGCAATTCTATCACCATTAGAACGATGTTCGATAATAGGGATGCCAAACAGAGGGGAGAAGATCTTATGACATAGAGGGAATGTGCCCTATGTGAGGTCAGCAGTTCCAGTGAGGAAGCCCTTAAAAAGCATCTTCAAGGTAAAAAACACAAAGCAAAAGAAGCCTTACTGAGTTCCAACAAGAAGACTCTCCAGACTCTCTCAGACACCGAGACTCTCTCACTCTATACTCTGTACTCTTCTAATCATGGGTAGTTGATATAATATCATCTTCATTACACAAATTTTTTTCTTCGAGTTCTATTAATCTTATTGATAGGAACATACGGGCTTATCAAATTTTGTAATGCATGCAATAAAAATCATTTCATAAAATATGGAGTACTTTATAGAGTATATATCAAACTATGTAATGCCTGTAATGAAAATCAGTTCATCCTCTTAGGTAAGGGAGAGACATTAATCAGATACTGAAATTTGGTAAAATATGGGAAATTTTATTGCCACAGTCGAAGGATTACAAGGTCCTTAATAGGGGATTAACTCAATAACTACTACTTAAAGAGCTACAGATAGCCTAGATAGAAAATCCCCTACCTAAATACAGTCAAAATATGTGAAAGAGGAAAAGAAAGTAAAATGTATAAATAGAGCAAAGGAGCAAGCAATTGGATAGCCATCAGTAGAAACTCTTGAGGATAAGATAAGTGTGTGCCTCCAGAAGAGAAGGAACCTGAAAAAAAAACAAGCAGAATCTGCAATTTTCCTGGAAAGAAGAATTAACATAGTTAAAGTGATACAAGATAGGTTGAAAGTAAAATAATGTAATGAGAGAGATATGGAGAAATAGGTGGAGAGAGGCTCAGGCTCAGTCACACCAAATTAGGGCAGTTGCTAGCATGAGCATCCAAACTTCAAAGGAAGGGTTATATCACACTTGCTACTACCAGCCAAGGAATGGGTGAAGTCATCCCAGCCATCATAGCCTACTAACCTGGGGGAAAATGGTTGCCAATTTGATAGAAATCTTCTGATCTTAGCCAATAACACCCCTGGGGGGAAACTGGTAAAGGGTTGATAACTCCCCTTTCTAAGATTCTAAACACTGGACAATGCAAGCATAACAACATAAATCGTACCCAACAACACCCCTAACTACACAACATTCACTGCATTCATCTGCCCAAACAGCTCCATAAATATTTGACATGTAAAATAGCTCCACAAATGAACATAATCTCAAGAGAGTACATATATAAAACTCTCCTAAAAACCAAACAATGACCCTCCAAATTGTTCCTAATGGATTATAATGAAGATATTTCCTCCAAATAGGCCAAAGAAACTGTAAAAACATTGGCAAAATCATCTCTACTCTCATGAGAGTACATAGTACAGAGAGTACAGAGAGTACAGAGAGTACAGATGGAAATCTCCCATACAAATTAAGCAAACAGCCAGAACATTACTTCTAATGGAATATAATAACCATATTCTCCTCATACAGATATAATAAACTAGAAAAATATGAGAAAATTATCTGTACTCTCAGAGAGTACAAAGAGTATAAATGCAAAAATCTCCAAGAAATCATCCAAACAACCACCAAATTGCTTCCACTGGAATGTAATGAACATAATCTGAACAACCAGGCTAAAGAAAGTGGAAAAATGGCCAAAATTGTTTGTACTCTCAAGAGAGTATAGATGCAAATCAACTATAAAAACTAACCAAGTCACCCTCCAAATTACTCCTAATGGATTGTAATGAACATATTTTCTCATGAGAGTATAGAGAGTACAGATGCAAAATAACACTAAAAAACCAACCAAACAGCCTCCAAGATGTTCCTAATAGAGTGTAATGAACATATTTCCTCCAAACAGGCCAAAAAAATTGGAAAAATATTATCAAAATGCTCTGTACTCTCATGAGAGTACAGAGAGTACATATGTAAAAATCTCTCAAAAAATATCCAAACGGCCTCCAAAATACTTCCAATGGAATGTAATGAACATAATCTCAACAACCAAGCCAAAGAAAGTAGAAAAAAATGGCCCAAATCACTGTACTCTCTAGAGAGTACAGAGAGTACAGAGAGTATAGATGCAAAATAATATTAAAAAATAACCAAACAACCTCTAAATTAATCTTAATGGATTGTAATGAACATATTTTCTCTAAACAGGCCAAAGAAACTAGAAAAATATTAGCAAAATGCTCTGTACTCTCATGAGAGTATAGAGAGTACAGATACAGAAATCTCCCAAAAAATATCCAAACAGCCTCCAAATTGCTTCCAATGAAATGTAATTAACATAATCTTAACAACCAGGCCAAAGAAAGTGAGAAAAATGGCCAAAATCATTCGTATGCTCAAGAGAGTACAGAGAGTATAGATGCAAAATAATACTAAAAACTAATCAAATAGCCTCCAAGTTATTCCTAATGGATTGTAAGGAACATATTTCCTCCAAACAGGCCAAAAAAATTGAAAAAATATTAGTAAAATGCTCTGTACTCTTATGAGAGTATAGAGAGTACAGATACAAAAATCTCTCAAAAATATCCAAACAGCCTCCAAATTACTTCCAATGGAATATAATAAACATAATCTCAATGACTAGGCCAAAGAAGTTGGAAAAAAATGGCCAAAATCATTTGTACTCTCAAGAGACTATAGAAAGTACAGATATAAAATAACACTAAAAAAATAATCAAACAGCCTCCAAATTATTCTTAATGGATTGTAATGAATATATTTCCTCCAAATAGACCAAAGAAACTAGAAAAATATTAGCAAAATGCTCTGTACTCTCATGAGAGTACAGAGATAAAAATCCCTTAAAAACTATCCAAACAGCCTCCAAATTACTTCTAATGGAATGTAATGAACATAATCTCAACAACCAGGCCAAAGAAAGTAAGAAAAAATGGCCAAAATTATTTGTACTCTCAAGAATTCATCATGAAACAACACCAAATATCCTACTATGTGATATACTAAATATTTCACAAGGCTAAACAGTTCAAAATTTTGAAAATAATGGTGTGTACCATCATGACAGTACAAATATAAAACACCTCCAAAAACTACTACAACATGTCCCATTCATTTAAAGGAATCAAATGTTCCAAAATGTTTACCTATTGGACGGTGAGAAGAACAGAGAAAATTCTAAATTCATTAAAGTGCGTGTAAATACCTCACGTGCCAATACCTCAATTTTGATTTGCGTGGATTTGCTAAATCATCGAGCGGCCGACGTCTGAGAGCGGAGTCGAAATAGAAAAATTTCTTCGTCAAAAGAAAGCCCTAAACTATTCTGTGATGAGGAATATTGAACGACGCCCATCTCATTTTTCTTCTCCCGTTGCTTAAACAAGACGGGTCGGGTCGGGCCAGGGTAAGCATAAACAACGTCGTGAATGCATCGTCCATTTATAGCACCGTCTGTTCAGTTACAATGCCGTTAAGCTCTAAAATGGAAAAAAAAATGCTGGACACGCGTCGGCCAAGGATTGGCTTCCACACTTAAAGCTACGTGCAGACTCTGGACGTAATATTTTCTCCTAGCAAAATGAAGGGCTTAATACTACAGAGAAGGAGAAGAAAAAAACTAAGAGTGCCTTGGACTGGGCCATGACTAGAATTTTCTTTGTAAAAATACTATTTTTTAATATGTAAAATGATTTCCTTTCATTAATAATATCAAAAAATAGCATTAAATTATAATAAAATTGTAAAATATAAAATACAAATGAGTCAACATACTTGACAATTTCTTTTTCAAAATTTCAAAGATATGAAAATGAATTAATTTAAAAAATATTTAAAAAGTGTTGTATTTTCCATCAAGGCGATCGTTCATCTTGGATTGGAACATGCTAAAAGTGAAGTGTTGTTGTCCTATTGTTGTAGTTTTATTTTTTGATAAAATAGAGTTCATGAAGTTGTTTATATTTTATTGCAAGATTTACCTATATTATACACAATTCTTATGTATTTATATATTTATATATCTAATATATTTATGTATGAATATATATATATATATATATATATATATATATATATATATATATATATATATATATATATATATCAAAAGGTACTAAAAATATTTTTATGTGATATTAAAAATTTGATGTTATGCTAATAAATATTAAAGTTAGATGTTAGCAAGTTTAAACGTGTATTTCTTGATGTGCATGTAAATGCATCTATTTTTTTCTTTAGTGTTATTTAGGTATTAAAATTATTCTTCTCTTAAGATAGTAAGGATAAATATTACTTGACCATTAGTCTAGTAACAAGACCATGGAAATTATCCTTATCGTTCAATTGCACATAACTTATTAAAAAAAGAACTAGTGAACTTACCAAACCTACCATCTATGGGGGTGTAGTTTCATAGAGTAGTATACAACAAAACAAATAGCAGTTTTGGTGTAGATGTGACTATTTAAATGCAAATGTAAAGTGTCTAAATCTTAAAATGTAAAATTTAGATTTTGTTGATCAAAATTTGATATGATCATGTCGTTACCTTTTTAATGTAAGAGTATCATGGTCTCAGAAAAAACTACATTTTGGCTATATAAATATTTGAGTTTCCAAATTATTTTTTATGAGAGATTAGACTATAGATAAATTACTATTAATAAAAATTTGTTAATTGAAGAATTTATTTATTTATTTAGATCAAGGCTTCCTATGAATACCTTGCCTATGCTTAATCTTCTCTATCAATCATAAGAAAATACTTTTATTATTTTAAACTAGTGTACAAGTTTTATGATGATTTATTATGATATGTTTTCATTAGATCTAAATTGTAATATATATGTTTAGGAGGTAAAGATATACCACTATTATCTTAAAGCAAGGAATGGGAGAATGGCTATAAGCTCAATCAAAATCCTATAATTATATGAAGTAGGACAAATATAGTATAGTATGAGATGATTGTAATTAAACGATTACATTGATAGTTCTTTAAATAATTAAAAGTGAATAATGATAACTATGCAACTATTAATGAGCACAAAAAAATAATAACTTTACTTGAGTAAAAATGGTTTAAAATATTAATACATTAACAACATTCAATGTTTAAGTCTTATTAAAATAAAAAAATAAAAAAAATAAAAAAAATGAAAGCAATGGATGATTTAACATGAGATAGATTTAAAGTAATTAGTGATGAAGTGGGAATATGTCACAATCTACCTATACAAATAGTCCATCATGAAAATCTCAACTCTTTCTTATAAGTCACTTTCTACGGACTATGGACTTAAATACTCAATTAGTTCTTAACTTGGAAAAAAGAGTAAAATAACTCAAGATAATTTTTATATTTATAAATTAAGTTTAAAATATAATAAGAAACTCCATATTTATATGAATGAGTAGGAGAGACCAATATACATAAACCCGCCTTTTAATTTAACTCTACTATAAATTTTACTACTATGAGTATTTCAATGTCTACCATCATTACCATACCTAACACCATTATCATACATGCCACCATTTTTAATAATAAGAAATATTTATATGGGCCATAACGTTAGAATAGTCTAATACACACAAGCTTAAAAATAATATTATGATACAAAATCCCAATAACAAAGTCCATAACATAACTAAATATAACATGACTATATAAACATAGACTTTGTAATGCTAACAACAATGATGATGATAAAGCTCTGCAAACTATGAGTATCATAAATAATGGATGGGATAGGCCACTCTCGAATTACACTAATTTTATTTAGATTAGAAGAGACACTATCATAACAAATAAGAATCTTAAGAAGGTCACTGAAGTTGTCAAGAATGAGCATATTTCAAATATATATATATATATAGTCTTTCTGATGAAACACATCAAAAGTTATATAATTGATACTCATTATTGCTCTTATCCTATTAAAATTAAAATAACATGAAATTACACAACAAAAATTTTCTAATAAAATGATGAAATATATTAATTATCACTTACATGAATGTACTCAAGCCATAAGTTAAGTCAAATGTTATTACCAACCATTCATATATGTTATTTTTTATCTTAAAGCCTATTTTCTATTCATGGTCTTCTCACACGTAGATTTGATGGTATCAACATATGAGACTAATCGTAAAAAAATTATTGTATTATCCATCATATCTAATATGTCATCAAGTCAGAGTATTAAAAATGTATATTTAATAATAATTTTATTAATGGCATGACTACCTATGCATATATGCCATGTATCATTCTTCTTTGGGGTAAGGGGGGTGAAGATTGTGCTTAAAGGTAAACTCTCCTAGATGAAACCTCTCAATAATAAATGATCAACTTGTTTATTAAACTATGAATTTTTATTTTGATTCATTTGGTAGTGTGACAAATTAGGGAGTGATGATATATAAATTAGTTCTATAACTTGTAAGTTACTTCCTAATACAAAATGTTCACATGGGAGTTCTTTAAGATAAATATCTTGATACCTAAATAGAAGTGATTTAACAAGTGATTGATTTGTTAAAAATAAGATAATTAAGGCAAAGATGATATTTTCAATAACCTCTTATTAAAATTGACATTTATAATTGATATAAAAGAATTTT
This sequence comes from Cymbidium sinense, assembly GCA_021442155.1. NCBI lineage: Eukaryota > Viridiplantae > Streptophyta > Magnoliopsida > Asparagales > Orchidaceae > Cymbidium > Cymbidium sinense. The sequence goes on from CM038227.1 coordinate 77,227,250, forward strand.
CTTTTCTATTAGGGAAAATTAATTTTGATGTAATTGTGTAGTAATCTCTTTAGAATTAATAGGAATTAATACAATTTGCTTGCCTTGAAACTAAAAGACATAAATATTTGAACGTTCATATTTTATGAAATTTAGATAAAATAAAGTCAAGATTTACTTAGGAGTTTGGGGGAAGCATCCATAGAAAGAACATCATGACCAATCTTATTAGTATGTTATTCTAGATGAATGGGTATAATACAACATTAAAAAATGGAGGTGGAAATTTTATCTAACAATACAATCTTGGAAGATTGTGGGTATGTCTCTAGGTTGAAGATTCATCTCAGCCAAAGTGAAGGTGGCAATAACTTTCATGCAACTGCCTTTATTAATAATTAGGTTACACAATTTACACAAATTATAAAATAAATGTGAAAAGTTAACATGCTTATTCAATTAGTATTCACTCATAAGCTACTAAATACAGAACTCATAAAAATAATATGAAACTTATTCAATGTTTTTTTTTTCTTGTTTGTTTTAATTTTTTTTTTTGTATCATTGGAATCTTTACAAAAATCAATTGTAATATGATCATTTATATTTTAGTTTAGGTAATCCACATCCTTAAGATCTATATATAGTTTTGTAAAGGGAAAGTACTTGTATAATGGCTAATCATACATGTAAAGTAATATTAAGCTAGATGTTCTAACTAGAATCTTTTCTTTGGGAAAATGGGTCCATTAAAACTAATAAACTAAATGGTGTGAGACATGTGAAGGAATTACTTTAAAATGACTTGTAAATGTTCTATGAAGTTTTTATCTAAGATATTTCTTAGTTTGGGGGACACTCCAAAAGATTTACTTATGATAGTAAATTTCTCAAGTTAACATTTCCTGATGGATATCATTTTATACTCATATAAAAAATTCAAAATCATTGATCATATCAAAAAGTTCAAGATCATGGCATGATGATTCCCTTATATATTATAATAGGTCATTAGTTCTTTAAAGAATGTCAAGAACTTGACAATAATCATATATCTTTGTTGAAGTATGGCCATCTTATCCATGAGCTGGTTATGAAAACTGAAGAGTGCATATTTTGGCTTTAAAACTTCTTTCATTTCATCATATTAAGCAATGAATAGTTGACCTAATTATTGGAATTTTCATGTGAGATTAATCCATTATGTTTTGGCATGATTAGTTAGTGTTATACAAGTAAAATAAATTTATCGCTTTTTAGATAAGTGTATTTAATTAAAAATTTGGTCGATGTCAACTAGCAAATCAAAGAAAGCATGTGTTGAGTCAATCATCAAAAATAGATGGATTAATTTTAATGTTTTGAATGACATGATTATTAGGTTTTTAATAGTATGGCATGGGGCAATATAATGTTGACCCATTCTAGATAATGGGTCCTTCTAATTCAAAAGTAGTTAACATAAGGAGCCTATAGAGCATAACATAATGATAATTTTCTTATTCGATGAAGTGGGTGAGAGAATGATATATTATGAACAAAGAAAATGATAATATGGCCATATAATAGGGAGAAGAAGAGAAGTAGAAAGATAATTAGGGTTAATGGAATGACCTTATCCTTCTTCTAGTTGATGTTTAATAAATGCATCAATATCTAATGGGAAGGTGCTAACCTACTAATGATTTGCTTTAATGCCTTGAACTATCATAGAATTTAATTATAGAGCTTTTTGGTAAGTGAGAGTGAGTTTTTTTATTTTTTATAGTAAGAATATATAAAGATCATCATTACCCAATTCTAAAGTTTAATAATGGTACATATGCCCACGATGATGCCGACTATGAGATAATCTAATTATAGGCATTTTTATAGCAAATTCTATTATATGAGCTTAAAATTTTATTATTTTTATGTGTGTAGATAGCAAAATTTATATAAAAAAATTTCTTTCCTAAAATTATAAATATCATTAAGTATATCATAATAAAGTACTTATGCATAAAATATAGAGTGAAAATGATAAATATGGGTCAACTTATTGAGTGCTATTACATAAAATAAAAATTATAAATTTTTATATAAATATTTTCTACAAATGCAATTATATTGAAAATATTACGATTTGAATGAGTAAATAGCCTAAAAAATTATGATTTGGAGTTATTTTGTGTAATTTGAATAATAGAATGATAAGCTAATTTTAATGATCCTAACATTCTAAGATAATGTAAAAAATGAAACTATGCACATAATAAGATGTATTTGAGAAAACATATTTGCTCTAATAACAAGCAAGATATAAAACAAATGTAATCTAAAATGAAATGGCTATAATTAGATGATACAACTGATAACTCTTTAAATACTTAAGAGTGAATATTAATTAATATATAACAACTATTAAGTACAAGTATAATAATAATAACTTGATAAGGGTTAAATGATTTAAGATATTATTATTTTAATCATACTAGATGTCAAAGTCTTATAAAAGAAAGTAGAAATAAAAATTTATGATGACTAACTTCTAATAAATTTTAGATAACTAGTGGAAAAGTGAGAATAAGTTGATATCAAAATCTGTGAATAGTCCAACAAAGCAGAGATCTTATTCCTCCCTTAGATGGTCTTACTTAAGTATTGTAAACTCATAAACACAAATAGTCTATCACTCCAAAGGAGAAGTAAGCCAAATATGTAAAATTAATTAAGAAAAAAATTCTTCTAAAGGTTGAATGCTTAATATTATAAGTGATTATATATTTATTGAAAATAGAAAGAGACCAACATACATAAACTTGTGGGAAAAAAAATTATGACACCACATAAATTTTAGGAAGTTCTTATTTAAGTAATAAAATACATCATTAAGGAATAGACATATTATCTCAAAAGATAAACATGTTATCCTATAATGGATTCAATTAATTAAGAAGAACTCCTAAGGCTAATGGATCTTTTCATATTCCAAAGATTTTTTTCTTGAACTGTGGAAAAGTAGGACAAGGTTTAATTTATATTTTGTTGGTAGTTCTCTATAAGCGCAAGCCCTATAGTTAATTACATTATAGGAAGAAAATAATTATTTCTAAGAATACTCTCGATTAAAGAAATAGACTTTTATTTCTATGGATTTCAAGGTTTGTTTCAAAGGATTGCTAATTTAGAAATTCAATAGGGAATGCTTCAAAGGGGAAGTCTTATTTTCTAAGGCCAATAAGTATTAAGTAGGAAATGCATGTAGATTTTGAGATGCCCAATAGTCATTTCAACTATCCTATCATTGTACTTCACATTTTTGAAAGAATTTATTGAAATTTTGAGTTAATATTTTATTAGAAATCTAGGACTTAGATTCTAACAACACAAAATAATAGAAATGCCTAATGATTGATGACTTACTCTAATATGATGCTTTATAACCTAAATCTACAATGTTTCTACCATGAGTCAAAAGTTTATCCTAATATAATTTTTTTAAAAATTATCAGTTCTTTTCAAATCAGAGAAAAATGAACCTATCACTGACTCTTCTAAACTTATAACCCTCCTGGAAGAGTTGTCTGCTAACACCACCTAAGAGATATTGAAAACCTTGAGTTTGATCTTATGTATGCAAGATGGTTGGACTATTTCATTTAGGAAATAAGTTAAGAATCTAACTCACTCCCTAACCCTAAGATAATGTTTGGAATATTTGTACTTAACCAATGCACAAAATTTTGTCTATTTTATGTATTTGGACTTACAATTTATTTTAGAGGCATTGGGTATGCAATTCATGCCTATAATGAGATGCAGTTTGAAAATGGTCATTGGAAAAATCAAAATAAGAAGGCGCATCTCCCTAGAAAGGGTGCTCATCCTTAAAGGATACATGCCCCTTTATGTGTAATGGGTGAAGCACCTAATTCAAAAGAAATGGATACTATGCTCTCATGATTTGCAAAAGATAATTATTTATAAATTTTAAATTATTCTTATGGCTTTTAATTTAAGTGAAGTTATAATTTTTTATTTTATGTTTGAGTTGTTTAAATTTAATGGGCAGTAAAATTTTAGTTTTCTTCAGAGTCTAGCATTTCCAAGCAATATGTCACAAAACACATCACAAAAATAAACCTATAAAACATATGCACTTCTATTGCACACTTGAAAATAAATCAAGCCAAATTAAATTAATAAAATAGGCCTATATGGTTGAATAATATTGTATGCCCCAGAAGAAAGAGAAAAATGGGCAGTCGAGCTCTACCCTTATATAGCCTGACCTAAAACTAAAAGTTTTGATTTATGGGGATCTTTTTTCCAGATCGTCACCTTCTTCATGAACCTCCATGGGAATCACAGGGGACCACCAGTTGGTAACCTAATTCTAGGCTCGAATTGTATTTTAAAATTTTAAAATAAATTCCTAATGCCTATGAAGTAAATGCTAGAAAATTCACACAATACACTAATAGTTTATATTTCAAATATATGGGCTTAGCATTAGTTGCTTCCCAATCCCACCTATCATATTGGGCTATGCTTAGGGACTTAAATAGCACTTGCAAAAAACCATCATTTATTTTATTTTTATTATAGCGGTCCCTTTAAGCACAACACGTACAAAAAAACAACATTAGCATAAAAAGAACATCCTAACATCGATACTAACAGGTAAACAATCATAGCCTTTTAGTCTAAAAAATTACACCATAAAATAAGAAAATGATATTTCACATCATAGAATCGGTTACTTAATAATCTAGTGTGAGAAAAGAGCTTGTGGGGTATGACTGCACTGGGTCTTTTAAGTTCAAGATTTGATTTAGGTTTCAAGGTTTGCTTAATTTACCTTTGGGTGGGTTTAATTTAAGCTATTTAGTTAATTTAGAATTTTAATTCATTTTAAAGTTTATTTCTATGTTAAGGTTTAAAGAATGAAGAATAAAATAAATTCTATTTTGGGTGAAACCCATTCTATTCAACATCCTAATCCTAGTAGAATGAGATTTTCATCTAAAGATAAAAATCTATTCTAACGGTCACACTAAGAACCTAAGTATCATAATTAATTACTTTTGAATTTGTATGAATGGTTTATTTTAAGTTAAATTTGAATTGGTTAATATTCAATTCTTCTTCTAAAATTTGATTTCAAATATGGTTAGGATTTATTCTTCTCTTTTTTCTTTTTATTTTATTAATATTTCTTAGTTTGATTTATGACCTTCAATTAAAATTTGAAGTGTTTCATTAAACCTTAACTAAGAGTTTAATCATTTATCATGATAAGGTTTAATTTAATTTTCATTTTAGTTTGATTTGGTTTCAAATGATTTTATTCACTTATGTTTTATGTTATTTAATTTTTATATTGTGTAGAATATGTATAATTTCATGACTTAGTTTTTTTTATTAAATATTCATTTAGTCTCATATGTTATAATTATTTATTCTATTTGATTAGAATGGAATTGATTTTATTAATGTTTATGTTTATTAGCTTAAATAAGTTAACTTGGTTAATTTAATTTGTTCTTTAATTCAAACATAGTTTAGAAGTTTTTATTTCATCATTCATCATTTTAAGTGATCCATTATATTTCAATTTCATAACTTAAGAGAATTCATTGACTTATTCATTTTTAATTCATCATTTAGTTTGATTTTAATGGAATATTATATGTTGAAATATTTTTTATTGAACTAATTATGTTAGGGAGAAGTTTTGCTTATCAATCACAACCCAAGAAACTTAGTGAATAAATTATTTATGGTTCTAAACCTAATATAAACCATTCTATAATTTTAAGTTATTTAGATTTAATTGATTTGATTAATCATTTTCATTCTTATTTGAAATTACATTATTCATTAATGTCAAATGGATTTAAAGTGATTTTAATATTAATGAATCTCTTATTTGGGTATGAAGTTTAGAGGTTGATTAATAGATTTCCTACAAGTTTATTAACTTCATCATTTAAAATATAATTAGCTTTGTATTTTTAATCATTTCATAAATACTAAATGCATAACTAATTAGATTCCTTAACTTTAGAGAGTTAGAATTTTTTTTAAGTGTTATGATGTTAATAAGAATGTTTTAAGTTAATTCCATAATACTTTTATAAATTCTGTAATTTTTTGATTTATTATTTGATTTAAATTGGCCTAGGGATTAGAAATTTAACAACTTTTGATCCAGAGGTCATTTGGCTTTGAAATTTTTATGGCAAGTGGGGTTCCTTGTCAGTTTCATTTCTCTAAAGTTTCATTTTCATTAGATGTGTATTTTAGGATTAATTAATTATTTTTTATTTTAATAAAAACTAAATTAATCCTAAATTAATATACATTAATTAAGGGTTTTAATTTTCTTAAATTCCTCTCTATAAGATAAATCCATAGAGGTTCATTTAGAATTTTTAGAGTTTTTATTATTTTATTGTTAATTATCAAAGTTTAGATCAATTAATTAATATATTTAATTCATTTAATCCTTAATTAAGGTCATTTTGGTGATTATAAGATTTTAGTAAGGTTTTATATTTTCTTAAAATTTAAAGATGTGAACTATGATGTTTTAAACTAATTTCATAAATATTTCTAATTTTTAATTTAATATTAATTTATTTCATTAATTTAAGGATTTAGGGTTGAAAGTTTCATATCATTGGATTTACTTATCAATAAAGTATAAGAAATTTATCTAAGCTATATTTTAACCTTAATTTCATCTCTCTAAAGTTTTAAAATAATTGGATTAATAGTTTAAGTTTTATTTATGTTTAATTATTTATAATAAAATTCAAATTAAACCAAAAATATCTAATAAAATTTGAGAATTTTGGGTTTAATAAATCCTTATCGCTTAGATGAATCCATAGAGTCCTTAGTTGCATTTTTTGGTTGAATATTTTATTTTTAATGCTTTTTTTAAAGTTTTGTACACTTTTCTATATTTAATAATTCAAAATATCTAAATTTTTTGTTTAACCAGTTAGCGCCTATGTGGAATTGATTAGGCACCGTTTGACATGTGGCACAATGCCACTAGGCTAGTTGGATCCATGTGGATCCAACTAAAAAAGCGGTGGTGGATGCATGATTTATTACTACCATCCGATCATAGATCAGATGGTCATAATTTCACTCATAATTTTTTAAGGAATTAAATCAAGTGGTGTGCCTAGATCAGAGCCATCCGTTTTAAATAGAAGGAAAGGACAACTCAAAATTTTTCACTGTTCTCGCAGGAGAGATCCATAGACCATCCACCTTTAAGGGGAAAAATCTGGCGATCCAAAGGGAATTTTCATTTATTTTTTATTGTAAAATGATCAAGGATCCAATGACAATACATTTATATATAGTTTGATCTCACTTAATATCAAATTCTCTTCACCAAGAATCAAACTAAAATCAAGTGGTGGTCGATTTTGATACATACCTCACCAGGATTGATACTCAACCATGGAAATGCTTTGAACACCTTCATCGATACTCCTCACCAATCACTCTACAGGGCGAGCTCCACCTCTTTGCCGATGGGTTTGGTTGAAATCCAGCTTACCGTCGATAGGAGATCTAGTGAAGGGGCCAATTCTTCTTCTCTTCACCCCAAAAACATGTGAGGATGAAAAAATTGTATATAGGAGCCTCCTTCCTATCTTTCTAAATATGGATGAAAGCTTCTCCCACGGAGATGTCAAGTGAAAATTTTCCATGGTGATTAGCACCCTTGGACTCTTGCTGGAGGGAGTGATCGGTTGATTGGAGTAAATCCAATCCAATTAATTGAAGAGATAAGATAATATGAAGGAGGGAAGAATGGGTTAGATTTCATTGCTTTGATTTTCCATTTTATTTCTTCCATTACTCAACATCATCTCTAGATCTTTAGTTTTGGGCTATTTTGACTTCATTTGAACTGAAGTATGAGCAATCCTAATCAAGTTGAAGGTGGTCTCAGAGTAAGACTAACTCAATGTTAGCTTGGGTTTGGTGATTGTACTGAGTTTGATGCCAAATTGATTTGAGTGGTTTTTATTGTATTTCATTTGATTAATTAACTCAATATTGATTGCTTAATAGATAATTTAAAAGCCAATTGATCCACATTAGGTGAGGGTTTGATATAGTTTGAGTTAGATTTAGCTTTTTCTTTGAACTGAATGGGTCAAGTGGAATTTATGAGCTTGAATGGCCATTTTTAGGATTTAGATTTAGGTTTAGTTGCATTTAGTTGACCTTTTTCAATGATTATGATCAATCAATTTCATTTGATTTTGATTTTTAGTTAATTGACCTAAATTAGGCTTAATGGGTCAAAATGGGTTCACTTGGGTCAAATGACCAAATTGATTAAATTAAATCCCATGATTAGTTGAATTATGTTTAATTATTATTTCCTAATGATTTTGGACATTTAATTTCAATTGATTTTAGTTTAATTTGGGTTTAGGTTCAACGAGGTCCATTTAAGCCCATTTAGATCAAGTGATCTAATCAACCAAAATAAGACCTGATTGACATTAGATTTATTTAGATTCATGTTTAAACATGTTCATTTGATGATTTTGAGTCTATGGAATGATATAATTTGGTCAAATTTTAATGAGTTGACCTTTGTCCTAGTGAGGCCTACATAGTTCAACTCTATGTTAAATGATTGACCATCTTTGACCTTCATTGGAGTTTAGTTTTAAATCCATTTATGTTCATGTATTGATTTTATGTTTTTATTATTTGGTTTGGTTTCAATTAGTTTTTATTTAATTTTAATTTCTTTAGATTTAGGTAATTTTGAGCTTATGTAAGTTAATTAGGTTGACCATCCTAATTACCTTGATCTATAGTTAATTAAATTTAAATTTCAAATAGAATGTGTTTAATTTAACCACTCTGAGTTTAATTTTAAGTTTAGTTTGGATTCAGATAATCCTTATTAGGTGAAGTTAAATACTAGAAAGGTTTACTAGTATAAACTAGTATAGTATCCTAAGTGCTTAGTTAGGAACCTCCTAATTTATGATTTGGTGTCATAATTACTAAGGTCAGGGCTGATGCTAATCTCATCCAAAAATGAGGTTAACAAAACTTACCTTCAAATTTAAATCTAACACCTAATTTTGATCTATCATCATTATTTTTATACATGCTTATTAGCATCATGAACTTATAGTATGATTTTGTTGATTCAACTTATGCTAAGGTACTATTAAAGTGATAAATTCGTTTCTTTTAGTTAAATGATTATAGGTAACAAGTATAGTATCAAGATGATGCATATGAAAATCTATTGATTAATGTAATAGAATAGTGTGAATCGTCTATTTGCAGAAGTCACACATCCAAAAATATATGAATCTTATGAACAAGGAGCTAGTGATGTACATAACAGTTAAAATTTTTAAAAAATAAATTATCTTGATCTAAACTCAATTGAATTTAAATTTAAGTTAGAATGTATTCAATTTAACCCCTTTTGAGTTTAATTTTAATTTTAGTTTGGATTCACCTAATCCTTTTTGGGTTAAGTTAAATCCTAGATAGGTTACTAGTATAGCTTAGTATAGTGCCCTAAGTGCCTAGTCAGGAAGCTCCTGATCTATGATTTAGTGTCTTAATTACTAGAGTTAGAGCTGATCTTAATCTCATCCAACAATGAGGTAAGAAAAAATTACCTTCAAATTTAAATCTAACACATAATTTTGATCTACCATCATTATTTTTATACTTGCTTGTTAGCACCATGAACTTGTAGTATGATTTTGATGATTCAACTTACATTAAGACACTATTAAAGTGATAATTTTTTTTCTTTGAGCTAAATGATTATAGGTAACAAGTATAGTCTCAAGATGATGCATATGAAAAAATATTGATTAATGTAATAGAATAGTTTGTCATCTATTTGTAAAAGTTTCACATCCTAAAATATTTGAATCTTATGAACAAGGAGCTAGTGATATATATAATAGTCAATATTTTTAAAATAAATTCAAAAAAATCACCTATTTAAATTAACTATAAATATTTTACTATTTTATTTATTATTTTATATGAACTTTACTTTATAAATTAATTTTAATAAATACAAGATTCAAAATCCATAAAGTAAACAAAATAAAAATAAAATAAGGATAATAAGCTTTTATAGACTCAATGATCCTCATTGCTTATTGTTGACCTCACTTTGGAGTGAGGATTGACTCATCCTTCCTTAGAATTTGAAATCTTCTAGACACTAAGATCTACCTAGTCATAAGACACTTCTAGTGATTAAGGGAACATTAAACCTAAACCTAGAGACTTAAGAAGGCATGCCCCGAGATTAAGTCATACCCTAGGGTAAGTAGGTCCTACTTATCCCATGGCCTAAACCATGACCCATATTTGTCTACTTATCCAAAACTAACCCCAAGCCAACAAAATCAACCTTAATTGAATTTTGATTCATATCCAAGCTTCAAGACAAATTAACCTAACCTTAACCTAAATAAATCCTCAATCATCCCATGATCCTATGATTTAAACTTACTCAATTGGAACCAATCCAGTTGCTCTTCACAAAGCACTCCAACTATTTAATAACTCAACTCAACCTAATTCAACTAAATCTAGCTTAATTGACCCATTTGACTCACTTGACCTAATGTGACCTAAAGGACTGACTTGATCCAAACCTCAATCCTACCCAAATTAGATTAAATTAACCCATCCAATTCCTCCTTCAATGATTGTCGATCATCCTTGATTTTTTGATCGCAATCAATTGTGTCAAACCAAGCTAATTTGATCACTTGATCCCAGTTGACCTAATTGGCCTACATGAACCAAATTGAGCCAAATCTCATTCTAAACTCAATTGATTGAAACCAGTTCATTCAATCAATCATAAATTTAGTATTGGATATTACTCAACCATCAATCAAGCCAAACCATGCTAACTTGCACTCTTGATCAAGCAAATTGAGCCAAATAAAATCCGACACCAAAATGATTGAAAATAATGACTCAAATCAATCACAAATTGATTGTTGAACATGATTCAAGCCTCAATTGAACCCAATTTGATCAAACCAACCCAATTGACCCATTTAGCCCAAATTGAACTAAAGGGCTCAATTAAACTAAATCATTCCCAAATCTAAATTAACCTAAATCAACAACTACAATCATTTTCAAATCATCAATTAAACTTAAATCAATACCCAACCCGAGCCAATTTGGCCAATTCTATCAAATTGGTCACCTTAGCCCATTTGACCCATATGAACCCATATGAGTCAAAATCAAATCCACTTCAAATCAGATCAAACCAATTGAACCAAGACATTTCAAATGATCATTTGAGCATGCTCAAACACTTGGTTTGACCTAATTTGACCCATGGGTTGACCTAAGCCAATTGAAGCAAACTTGAATTACATGGGTCAAATTGAGCCAAACCCATTCAAACCAAGTCAAAACCTAAACAAACTTGGCATGACCCATCCTTGGGTCAACCCAAATAAAATCCAACCCATCTTGGACCCAAATTAGGCTAAAACCCATTAGGTAAACCCCTCCAAACGAGACAAAATCCCCATTTGGATGGTCAAACCCACTCTCCAACCCTTGGCAACCACCTTAAGCTCAATTTGGACACTTGGACCACTAGCTAACTTGACCCAAAGCTGATTAGGTCAGCCATGTCTCAAGTGGAGGTGAGCTAACCCATGCCTTCTCATTGCACACTTGGAGGATGGGGTATACACTTGGCCAGCCCACTCTCTTCCTTCAGCCACTCAAAGCCATCCACCTCAGCCCCTCATTGCCATCCCCGACCGCTTGCACCGATCAAATGTTTGCCAAAATTTGATCCCATCCAAGTCTTTTGATCAATTGGAGAGGAGGGTATAGTCTTCCCTATTGAATTCAAACCACACAGATAGCTTCAGTGAGTCGAGATGAGTTCCTTAGAGCTTTCACAATCCCCCTTGAGCTCCCCATCATCAGTGACACCAAACCTGAGCGAACTCAAGCCCCCTATCCATCCAACTCTACCTAAACTCCACCAAAATTCAATTAAGTTTTTCTATACCTTCCACAATCTTTGATGAGGCAAAATGAAAGGATTCCTGATCGATTCAAGAACCGAAGACCACTCTTAGACCAACTTCAATGACTATTACAGTGGCGTTTGAAACATAGAGCCATCAACGGGGAGGCAACTTGCGAGCTTCTCAACAGAGCTTTATCTCTTTAAGATGAAGGTACCTCATTCGTTGGACCGCCAATCTTAAGCTCTAGCGAGGTATTTTTTCGGCAAACCATAGAAATACTCTTCGATGTTGGTGTTTTGTAAAAAAAAACTATGATTTCTTGCATTTTCCACCATAGGAACTGCTTAGATCTCTTCATCAAACATTTTGGAGTTGATCCTGATGCCTCACGAGCTTCAGCAAGCTTAGATCAAGCAGTGGATGGTGAACGGTGTCCATCTTTCGATGCTCGGGGGATGAAGGATCATCGTCCATCTGTTCCGCTTGATTACAACAGATGGCCATGATTTAATCTACCAGAAAATATCTGATTTTATCCTTTAATATTTGCGGGATTAATCCCCATCGTTTGATCTGAGATTGGATGGCAGAGATGAAATTGCATCCTCCGTCACTGACTCAACACACTATGTCGAATAATTTAAGTGGCCAATCCCACAGTGCCACGTGGAAAGTGCTGCCATGTCAGCTCTAACGTGGCGTAAATGGGATTAGAGATTAAAATGTTTTTAATTACTCAGAACTTCAAGTATTCATAACTAATTGTAGATAAATCTTAAAAATATGAGTAAACCCATTGTGGAAATGGAAAATAAAAGAGAATTTAATAAAAATAATCTACCTATATTTTGAATAGTGACAGTGCTTAAATATGATTTGAATTTTTTTTTAATTAGCTTAATTAAGCCCTAATTACCTAGCTAATTTGTCTCAAATTAAATGTATTGATTCCTTGATCTGCCTCCAATAATTTTCTTATGATTTATTGGCTAGGTAATTATGAGAATTTAAAATTCAAATCGTAATTACCCTCATTAGGTAATTTAATAATTAATAAAAATGTCAAATAGCAAAAATTGAATAATTAATGATTATTAAACACTAATTAACAATGCAATGATGAGGGGGACTGATTAGGACCTCTTTCCTAATTATTTTTCCAAATTCATTTCATTAAGGAGGGTAATTAATTCATAACTTAATTAAAGTTTATCAAGCAGTTTAAATGGCCAAATAAAATCAAGTGAAAAATGATACTTATGTCAGATAATTTTAATTGGATTTGTGGATTTTCTTTATGTGTTTAATAGCATAAAGAGCCTTAAGGAAGTTATGATTAACACATGGGTGTGAGAAAATCATATAAGTACTTAATTAGATTCATTAATTTAATTAATATTTAATTATGAGCTTCATTTCATTAGGTAATTAAGTGCAATGCAATTTTAATTTCTCATTTGCATATGATTGGAGGCTCATAATTAAATGATTAATTAAATTAAAGAAGCATAGAAAATGGTAATTAAATGAATGGCTTAATGATTCAAAGTTAATTAATTCATTAAACCCACTTAATCATTTTCTCTTTAAACATATTAAATCATCAACATGAGAAGGGGAAAAAATAACAAATATTATTTCTCCTCATTGAGTTTAATAATTCCAATCCAAAATTAAACTTAATAACAACTTTGGTGATCTTAAATAATTTTATTTGATGTGACTGTTCTTAGGAATTAATGTAGTTGAATGAATTATATGGAAGTGTTTAATCATTCCTTTTCAATCATTGTAAATTTATGTGTCAATTGATATCATCTATTCATATTTCAAATGAAAAGAATTAAATAAATATGATCATATGTACAAAGTTGTATGTGTTGGATTAATCTTATTATATGTGTGACTATTATCACTAATAAATCCTATAACTATTTTAAAAATTATAAATAGAAGTTAAATTGATATTAACTGAGAATATTACCTATGATTTACATGTGCTTATAACCTAAACATGTCAAAGTATGGTTTTAACTTTATAATTCATGTGTGGGTTTACATATGTTTGAATGATAATAAGTATATAGTTTGAACATCTCGGAAATATGAGCATTTAATTAAGCCCATGGAGGTCTTAGATTATCTCAGTTCCTTAGTTAATAGAGGCACACACTTATTTAATTTCATTCTTATGTGTACTTGTACTAGAATTTAGATAAAACTCTACTTTACATGTGTAAATAATTCACTAAAATATAATCTTTTGCATGATTTTCATTTTCATGGTTGTGTGTACATTCATATATATTTAAGATAGGAAGTATATAGTTTAACATCCCAAGAATATGAGGCTTTAAGTAGCCCCAAAGTGGTCTTAGATTATCGCACTACCCTAGTTTAAACAACGACGCACACTTGCTTAAAAATTTAATACATGTGCGTGTACTTAGCTAAGGAATGAAAATTTTCTTTTTTACAAAAAATATATGCATTCATAATCATTTAAGTGTGCCCAAAATACATTGTATGTATAGGTATATTAAGTCCTAAATCAGTGCATGTTATTGATGGTGAAAATGAATTGTGCAACATTATCTATGTGTTGACAATTAAATTTCACTAATCTTAAATGCCTTTCATGTTGAATATGATTCTTTAAGATTAACCCAAACTTAGAATTAATAAAATATTTAATAAATCATTTACTAAAAAACAAAATTGTAACAACATGCTTTAGAAAATAACTTAAGGTAGGGATGAAAGAGGTTAAGCCTCTTCCTTCTCTTTACAATACTTAGATGCTAAGTAAATATCAAATGAAACAAAATAAGACTTAAATTAAAATCCACTAATCTCTCTAGCAACTTGAAGTGAAACCATCCTTCATGGTTAACTTAAATATTTCCAAAACCTAGATAATTATAATCCTAAAGCCTAGCTAAGACTTACCACACTAAGCCTAAGCACACATATTTGAAGGCAAAGTCACCACTTCTTGAGCTAAGTTAGGATAGTGTATGATGCGAAGTTGTGTTTTATTTTGTGAAGTAATATTTTAGACTGAATGTTAGGATTGTTATGTGTAGACTGGATGTTAGGCCGTTGTTAGCCTAAAGTTATTTTTTATAGGGGATTGCGCTAAAGGTGCCGCTATAATCATAAATATAAAATCTTCTACTTGTAGGTTGCTTATGCCCCTTTGAATAATGCACATTAGGATAGGTGGGATTGATTATCTATGTGTAAGGTGCTAAGTCTAAATTTATAGAATATAACTGCTTGGGTTTGAATGGTTGTTTAGCTAACATCTATTTTGCAGGTGTAGTTATATTTTACTTTCCATAAAAAAAATGTAATTTTGCAATAGGAATTAGGATTAGTGCTATGGGATTTAGGATGAGCAGCAACTAGAAAGCAAAGTCTTGGGAGGCCCTATGAAGCCTTGAAGCAAAATTAAGTCAAAATAAGAGGATGGAAGTAAAGAATGAAGACCCTCATAGCATTTATTCAATTTTAATTGTAATATTCCTTTGTAATCCGGGTTGTATAAGGGTAGAGCTTGGCTACCCAATTTTAACTTTTCTAGGGTGTACGGTGGTACCCTGCCACACCAACCTTTTATTATTTTACAAAATTTATGAATGATCATTTATTATGCTTAGATTATATAATAGAATAGCATGATTTTTTTAGGTTTCTTAAAGATTGATGTTTGAATGTATGCTATGGATGTGGTAGGATCTTTAGAATAAAATTAATTTTTCTACCACAAATAACTCATAACTAAATTTTAAAATAATTCATAACCTGACTTTAAATCTTAGGCTATAATCAAGATAATTAAAAGATTTAGAAACCCCTTAGTTGAATGTTGAATGTTGAATGTTTAACATCATGCATATCATATTGATTCATTCTTGAATAGGGAGGATCTCCACTCTTGCACGATAGGGGTATGCTTGACCCGTGAGGGCATCCCTTGTAGTGAAGAGTACCTCCTCCTACTGATTTAGCCAATAACTCTATTTCATCATGCATTTATGCATAATTGTCCTAAGCCTTTGTCCTTAATTTATGTGTCAAAATGATATAAGAATTTATGAGATTTTGTATTTAGTCTAAGTCATATATTCATACCAGTCATGATATAGTCTTTTAGGGAGTGAGTTTAGGACTCTAATCTCCTTTTTAATTAAATAATAGCTTAGCTATCTTGTAAATACATATGATCAGCCTACATGGTTTTAAAGTGTAGGAGGTGTTAGCTGACTGCCACTTAGGTGGTTGTAAGTCCAAAAGAGTCAGGATGAGTTTATCCACTCTTGTGGAGATAAATTCTTTATGTCCCATTTTTTTATATTTAGGTCATGTTTTTAGCTTGTGCTAAAGCATCCTAGATTTAGGATTTGAGTTTCTTATTTCCTACGAACTATGAGTATAAATCCTCACCTCTTAGGCATTTTCACAATCTTGGGTTGATTGATTGTAAGCCCTAACATTCTAATAAAAATTTAATTCAAATGAAAATATGCTCTCTCTTTTAAACATATAAAGCCTCACCATAGGATAGATTAAAATGCTCACTAGGTCTCCTAGTATCATGAGTGCTCCCTACTTATCCTCCTTTGGAATCCAAAACAAGTCTTCTAAATTGAACATTCCCATTTGATTTTCTAAAATACCCAATCCATTTATAGTCTAATCTTGAAATCTTTTGAGATAGTTGATTGTGTAGTTTAATCAAGAGTTTTCTTAGAAAATCCCATTTCCTAGGATGTAATTAACTATAAAAGCTTGCTTCCATAGGGAACTAAAGAACCCGCCATAAAATAAATCTTGCTTTACTTTTCCATTTAAAGTAGGGGAAAGATCTTTGGTATATATGAAGACTCATCTATCTTAGGAGTCCTTATTAGGTGATTAGGTCCATTGTAGGGTGATATTTTCATCTTTCAAGATGGTACATCATAACTTAATATTGTACCTGATCACAATGACTCCAAATTAAAGCACCATACTTATGTAATTTATTTTGATAATAACAAATATATTTTTAGATGAAACTAATATTTTATTTTAAGTGTTTCAACGAGCTAACTAGACTTAGTGTGCTTCATCAGATTTGAAAAGACAAGATCAACAAGACAAGAGAAGTTTGAAAATTTTCATAGGTTTTGTATTAATAAGATAAATAAAAGCTCAAAAATATAAAAATAATGGCTTAAAGTTTTTCATATCATTTATTTGATTTTTTTTTCATATTTTGCTACATTTTAATTGCATTAATTTTCAATTATTCTTAGAATTATCAATTTTGAATAATTTTAGTTCTTGTATGAGATTACGCCTTATCTGCTACTTTTTAAAGTGAGTTAAATTTAATTTACACTACATCAAGTTATTTTCAAGCTTGGATTAATTATTTATCTACTTATTTTAGCAAGATAATTAAATTATTCCTTCATTATGAAAATTATCCTTTTTCTCTCTCCTATCTTTTATTTCTTTCTCTCATACTTATAATCTTCTTCTATTTTTTTTATTATAACCACAATTTTTTGATTGATTTTAGCATGATGAATTTTATTGGATTTATTTAAATTCTTGTCATATTTAATGAATGGAGTTTGAGTCATTTTGAGATTTAAATTATATTTTTCCATGATATATTTCCAAATGTGTTTTAATTGTTTTTAGCATGTGTTGGACAACCCCTAATGCATTTTAATTTATTATAATAGAATTTATTTGAATAATTTAAGTTGATTCAAATTCAAATTCAAATTCAAATTGGTCTTAAATTATTTGCGTTTTCTATATTTGATTTCCCATTTAAGTAAATGGGTAGGTTGGCCCATTCTTTTTAAAAATTAATAAATTTAAATTATGCAAACATCTTAAAAAGTTTCTTAACTAATCTCCCTTGATTTATAATGATTAATTTTATTAATTTGAGATTGATCCCATTTTGGAAACTCCATTGGCTGAAATTCTCTTTGATTTATTTAAATGGATTTTATTTATGTGCCTTGCCTTATTGAGTTCAATCAATTTAGTTAATTAATCTCTAATATTATTTACATGGATAATGATGGACTCCCTTTAGGAAATTGTTTGGCCATCCTATGATTTTTAAAATTCAAATTCAATTTATGTTGAATTAATTCAAATATTTTACTTAATTGATTATATCCCTTTAGTGGATTTAATTCAATTATATTATTTGCCATATCCTCTTTCCTTCTCCTCGCATTAGTCGACCACACCTTTTTAATTTAAATTAAATTCAAGATATTATCTTGTGATTGACTATTTGAAATCAAATTCTTACCTCAATTGATTTTCCCTCTTAATTACCTTTGCTTGGACAAATTCCACATGGATTTATTTCTCCATGAGATTGCTTAATTAATTTAAGTAATCTATTCTCTCTCTCTCTCTCTCTCTCTCTCTCTCTTGCTTGGCTAATTTTACTCATTAAAATTTGAATTTTATTTTCATGTAATCATTTGTTAAAAATTAAGCTCCTTACATATATGTTTTCTGCCTATTTCTTTCCTCCACTCTTTTTTTCTTGCCTTGGCTGAACCCTCTTGAGTCATAGTCTATTTAAAGAGGTAGTCTCCTAACTACTTTTCTTTTTGATTCTCTCCACCTTCATTGATATTTTGCTATTTGTATTCTTAGAGTGTCTCTTAGATCCATAGTGCTAAAACTTTCCTCACTTGATTTCTCCTATCTTGGTTAAGAACCATATTGAAAAAAGGTTGAAGAATAAGTGCTTAAGTTCATCTCCTCTCTTCTCAACTTCATCTACATCGAAGTGGAGATCATCTATAGATTTTTTCAAAATCTGGAAAGTTCACACCAAGTCATTGATATCATTGCATACATTCACAAGGACCTGAGTAAAAATATTTATTACATTTCAATCTTTTGAATCATTAGTTTTTTTTTGTTTGATTTTGATGAAAAGATTCAAGTTCTTTATAGTTAATGCTTTTTCAATCTATCTTCATTCTACTTTAAGTGATTTAAAAGGTTTCTCTTAGTTTGATTGCATTTAAATTATAAGTTTTTTTTACAAATAATATAATCTTGAGCTCTCTCTTTTCTTATTTGTCTTACTAATGTTTAATTGGTTTGAGTTCAAACTTATTTTTAAATTTTAGAGTAAGATATTCAAATTGTAATTTTCTTTTTCTTGTTTGTTTGAATTTTATTGAGGTTTCACTTGTGCATTGTAGGAAAGTATGGTGTTTGAGTTGTACTTGCCCATCGTAGGAAAGTTTGCAGTTAGGGTTGTGCTTTTTCGGTGTAGGAAAGTATGTGAAATTTGTCATAATCTCATTATGATTAGTGAATTCCTAGTCAGTGTGAGTAGGAGTTAACATAGGCCAATTTTTGGGGTTTAGCTGAATCATGTAAAAATCTGTGTCTCATATTTTTACTTTTTTTCACTTTATTCTTTCCACATTTGGCTTGGTTGGTTCATTTAGCTTTTATATTATAACCATTCATATACTTTTTGTAACCATTCTTTCTATAAAATCAAACTCTTAAGTTTTAATTTGAAAAATCATTTAATCACCTGCCCTCTTGGGTTTTGTAGCCTCTTTACAACTTTTGCATAATTTTATGAGCCTTCATAAAGCTTTGCAAGTATTCAAAAATAATTTTACTGGTCCATAAAAATTGTATATATGTTAAGATGGCACCCCGGGGGGCGGGGAGAGTTGTGCATGAATTCACTGTTTAAAAAATTTTCAATATTAATTTTTAAAACTTTGTAGAAGATATAGTTGCAAATTATTAAATTGGATAATCAATGAAAGAGAAAAGCTACAATCAACTAAAGTAAAAATAATAATAATAAGTGCAGAAAATGAAAACAGAAGACATAAAGATTTGTACGTGGTTTGATCAAACCTAAAGATTAGCCTACATCCATGCTTAACAACCGAAGCTAGGAATTCACTAAGTCAAAATGAGATTATAACAAATCTATAGTACTTTCTTACACAAGCAAGTATAATCCAATACCATACTTTCTTACACAAGGCAAGTACAACACCAACATCATACTTTTCTACAAAAGAAAGTATAACCCCAACAAAATATAAGAGAACAAAAGAAGAAAAGATACAACTTGAATATCAAACTCTCATTTTTAAATAATTTTTCATTCAATCCCAACTAAAATAATATTAAGATAAATAAGAAAGAGAGCTTAAAGTGAATATAGTTCTTATTGAGTTAAAGTTAAAAAGTAATGATAAAATTTTTATGTAAAGCACTTGAAGTAAAGAAATCTTTGAAAAATATTTGACTTTAAAAGGAAAGAACTTGAAAAACTATATGCTATAAGATCACTTGGATTATTTAAACCTCAAAACACTTGCATGAATGAATGATTTGAAAGACTAATGCAATGAATAATTTTAAACAAACAAGCTAATATGAATTCCTTAGTTGTAAAATCACTTTTAAATAATAAAGCAAGAAATTCCTTTAATCAAATGCTAGAATCAGTATAACCTTGAAAAATATTTTATAATATGAAAGCTATAACACATGAAAAATAAAAATCACTTTTTTAGAAATAAAATGATTATAATCCAATCAAAAGAAAAGAGATTTTTAAATCACTTGAGATGAGATTAAAAATGCTAAGAAAGAAAACTTCAATAATAGTATATGGAAGTTCTTTTCATCCAAATCAAATAAATGAAAAGGTAAAATTTGAAAACATAGAATGAATTAAATACTCTTACTCAAATTTTTGTATATACAAACAATGAGAGTAAGACTTGAGTTGATCTTTCCAAAGCTTGAAGGAACACCAATGTGATTATTGGCCAAGGAAGGAATCAATAGAAGTTGTTAACTTGTTGCACTTTGAATCCACCAAGATAATTGCTAGCTTTCAGCCAAAGGGATTCCAATGAGAAGGAGAGGAGGTTTAACACTTAAGCTTCAGGAAACTATTTTTGTAGGAGTCCTAGAGAGAGGGAAGCAAGAGAACCAAAACCCAAGAAATAACCTCTTTATATAGAAGAGAGGGTCAGGCAAGCATGAAAGAAATAAGAGGGAAAATAGTTTTGAAAATTATTTGATTTTGATTTGGATATCTTAATCAAATAATTTTGAAATCCATTTGAGAATTTCGGTCAAGCATGAGTGAGATGAGATGAGAGGGAGAGATTTCATGAAGTAATTTTGCAAATTAATGCAACATCCCTCATGAAAAAATTCGGCCAAATAATTTCCAATTGAAGGGGAGGCTAAATAAGTTAAATTGTTAAACCCACATGATGAAAATTGAATCTAATTAAATTTAAAATCAATGAGGCTAGCCATGAAAGAGTGGAGAGTGTGAGTCACTATAGCACACAAGAGGAGGGGGGGGGGGGGGTGAATTGGGGTGATATTAAAAATTTTAAAACTTAAATCTTAAATTTTAATTTTTAGTAGAAAATTAATTTTGATTTTATAATGGGATACAATTCTTAATGCAAAAAAAAAGAAAGTAAAGAGAGACAATAGGCACATAATTTTACGTGGTTCCAAACCCCAAACCTACATTCAGCTACACCACCGGCTAGGTATCCACTAACATGAAAAAAATATAAAGTACTCTCCATAACTGACACAAGAGGAGGGGTGGGGTGGGGTGAATGTGATATTAAAAATTTTAAAACTTAAATCTTAAATTTTAATTTTTAGTAGAAAATTAATTTTTGATTTTATAATGACAGGATACAATTCTTAATGCAGCAAAAAAAAGTACAGTAAAGTAAAGAGAGACAATAGGCACATAATTTTTACGTGGTTCGGCCAAACCCCAAAATCGGCCTACGTTCATGCCTAGCCACCCCTGGCTAGGTATCCACTAACTGCAAAAATAGCTTACAAATAGTACTCTCCTATAACGGGGCGAGTATAACCCCTACAACAATATGTACTCTCCTAGAAAGGTAGTACAACCCCAAAATAAATTTCTGATAAAAGAAAAAAATACAAAATAATAAATTTTGATAAAATAAATCTCTCACAAATATACCAAGCTATCCAATGATCTCACAACTTATAAATGATCACTTACAACTTAAAATTTTTGGCAAGATAATATGCTCACTTAATATTGAAATAAATATCTAAAAGTGATCTTACTAAGATGTTTAAAAATGATTTCAAAATAATTTCACAATATTCTTTTACACAATAAAATAAATTTCAGCAAGGAATAATTTATTTTATTTTTCCAAAAATATTCTTTCAATTAATGCTAATGATCACAAAGTACTTAACTAAAATGAGTATATGATAGATCTAAGTATGCTAATAAGCTTTTAATTAAGAAGAGAGATCTAGCAAATATAAAAATAATTTTAGCACAATAATTTATTTTTAAATGCTTAAAATATACTTCTAAAATAGATCTAAGAATAAATGATCTTTCAAAATAATACTAATGAAGAAATATTTCAAGAAACCAAAATAAATTTGTAAGAAGTTAAAATTTTCAGCAAGTTGAAATAGATCCTACAAACTATCATAAGAGTTTATCACAAAAAATGATTGAGAAACTTTGATGTGAAAATAATGTCCAAAGACTAATCCACCAAAAGTATAAATTGGAAAGAATAAATAGATGGTGAAAATAGCATGAACAACTAAAAAGGATTAAGATAAAAAAAACAAACTCAAGTAATTTGAGAAAGCTTGCTTAGTTGAAGATGTTGAAGCTTCCAAACCAAGGATTGGATCTTACAATATTTGGAGAACACTTGGAAGAAAAATCTAAAAAATTTTCTCTTAGATTTGCTGGAGGGATTTTGAATTTTGAATGAGGAATACTTTCATGAAGAGAATGAGGGCTATTTATAGGCAAGAAGATCATATTTTAAAAATATATCATGCAAACCTCATGTTATCATCTAATAATTTAATATTAAATAAAAATATAATTTATATTAAATAAATTTTAAATTTAGCAGCCAAAATTTTGCTATTCACATGGGTAAGTCAAAAGTAACCAAATATGGCTCTTAATATATTAGCATGCATTTATTATAAAAATCTAATGTTTAGAAAATCATAATAAATTTAATTTTAATTAAAAGTGGGTCATGTAACCTCTTAAATTAAAGGAAAAAAATCCAAGGAACTGCTGGAGATAAAATCGATATGAATTCTTTGATTAGAAAATGACTTTGGCTAAAATACAAAATTTTATATATTTTTGTTAATTTTGACATATGACATTTAAAAAATTATGATATAATTTATATATAATCATAAATATGTTAGTTATCTTATAACCAACAAATTAAATTAAAATACTTAATTATATTAAGTAAATAAAATAATAATTATACTTAATAGTTTTTATCATTTATTACTTTGATAATTTTAATGCTATGTATGAAACATATAATTGAATGTTAATTAAATAAAGATTTATATAAATTAACCTCATTAAAATAATATGTTAAGTTGTGAGAAAATTGATTCATGCCAATGAACTCATATGAATAGTCATATAACCGAAAATATTGTATTTTGAGCTTCACATTATCCTTTTCATTCTTCTACTCTTGCAATTTACTCTAATGTATTAAATATATAATTAACAATTGATATATCTGAAACACATAAAAATATTCATTAGAACATCCAAGCATTTGTTTGTTATCATCAAAATTAATCAAATTGAACATGAGGCTAATTAAGCCAACAGAGAGAATTATTTTGAATCCACTTAACATAAATAAACTCTCCTTAATTAATTAAGGAATCAATTAGGGAAATGATTCAAAGTAATTTGAATTTAATTTAAATGAAGGATAAATTTGCATGAGATGGCCAAGGTATATCAAAAATGAGTTTAATCATGACTTAACACAAAATTATAATTAACTAATTTGGTTTAGATGAGTTAAGACAAGTTAGGAAATTACAATAATAAAATAAATCAAGGGAAAATCCAAATTGAAATTCAACCAAGGGGTTTCCAAAAAGAATTCAATCTTCATTCAATGCATTTGATCTTGGAAGAATTATAGGAGATCAATTTAGAAGATATTTAAATTAATTTAAACAAATATATTTACTCCAAATAAAATAAATGATGCGAGTTGCCATATATTTCAATAAAGAGAAAATTAAAAATGGAAAGTGTATAATTAGTTAGCTCTTTTTAATTTTAATTTGAATTAACTTAAATTAGTTCCAAAAAACTTAAATTAACTTAATTAAAGCATTATAGAGTTAGCCAAATATTTCCAAGAAGAAATAAATTTATTTTTTGGAACAAATAAATGCAATTTGAAATTTGAAATTTAAAGTATTTAAATTAAAAATTCAAATAATTTTAAAATTCCGAATTCCATAAAATGAGGGAAAATAATGTGGTATTAAATTAAATAAATCACATTAAATTTCTCATCCCAAAATCATCAAAAAATCTTTGAAAACTAAATTGGGATGATAATTTTGATATTAGCGAGAAAAATAAAAGGATAGGAGAGAGAAAAACAATAATATGGATAATTCTTGAATAATTTCACTCTCATAAAAAAATTAATAGATAATTAATAAGATCATGCATGAAAATAATTAAATGAAGTGTGAAATAAATCCAACTTACTTGAAAATATATTAGATAATTCTTAAACTCATGCAAGTATTAAGATTATCCAAAAATGATAATTAAAGAAATAATTAGAAATATTGTAATTTTAAAATGTAGAAAGCTATGTAAAAATTCAAATAAAATATTTGAAAATGGGTAAACCATTATTTTTATGTTATTCATTTCTTGTTTGTTTTATTATTGTAAGTTCTAGAAAAATTTCATCTAGTCCTAGTCCAACAACTTTGACTTTCCCAATTTGACATAAGAGTCTGGGTTTGAAGAATTTTTTGCACCACTTAAATTAAGTCAATTAGTATCACCTAAACATATGTTATTATCATCAAAATCAATCTCATATATAATGGGGCTCATGAAGTCAACAAAATAGTTGTGGGCTAAAAGATAATAATGAACCCTTACAAAATTTTTCATGTCTTCATAAAAACTTTATGGGACTCAATAAACTTTTCTTGATCTCCATAAAGGTTAATATTAAACAACTTTTAATGATAGCTACTAACAATTTGAATTTTAATTCAACACAAAAAATATAGGATTTCATAATAATTAGCTAATAAAAATGTTAAATAAGTTTATTTTAATTATTTTATTGTTGGGACTTAATAATTGAATAATCTAGCTATATAATATAAATATCCTCCTAAGTGTTTGTGAAAGATGAATTACTATTATGTCATCCTTGAAAAAACTCCTAGAGCTCTTCTATTTCAAATAGACAAACTATTCATTAAAAATATTGGTGATTTACAGGCAGACCATATATTTCTCATGTAATTGGATCACTAATATCTAAATTTTAATATTTACAAAATAGTATTATCACTAACATTTTAAATTAAAATGCACCTTTTCATAAATAAATTATATATATATATATATATATATATGTGTGTGTGTGTGTGTATGTGTGTGTGTGTGTGTGTGTGTGTGTGTGTGTGTGTGTTAAAGCATAGTTTTCATAGTAGTCTTGATTATTAAGAAATTCAAATTTTATGATGGCAAATAGTTGGCCTCTAATTAGTCATTGACAAATTAGTTTTTGATGAGTTGATTGGTTTCTTTCTTAGTGAGCCTTAAGTTCACTTTACTATTTTGTTTGGAAAGTGGGAGGCATTTTTTATTTCTTAATACTTTCTCGAGTTTAAGACAATTCCTTGGTGAGTAATTTTGTTATTATGCTGATCAATGTCATGAACAAGAGTACTACTAACCATGTTGCTTTCTTGTGTTCCACAAGTGTGACTATGGTTAGGAAGAGCATAATAGTGCTGAGTTCTCATCCTTGAATTTTACATGATACAACTTCTTGCGAAGAAGAAGTCATTGCCATAAGTGGAGAAGGAATAAAGGCTGCCTTCATCCATTCAAATGGCAAGAATGCCCTCTAGTTAATAAAAGTAAGCTTAGGAGTCAACTCATCAATGTAGCATTTTATGTAGATCAATAAAATGTAGATCATATGGATCAACAAAATCAAATTAAAGGTCCACTTATTAAAGATAAAGCTAAAGCCCAAACCTAGATAATAATCAACTAGAAGGCTCATCATTTATGATAATTTAACTATTTTATATTTAATTTTTTTGTATTTTTATTTATTATCAGAAGTTTATATGATTGGCCATAACATAAATAAATCATTAAAAAAAGGTTAGAGCCTTTATTTCATAAATGGCCACTGACCCAATATTTCCTCTTTTTTCCATGTATTTTGCCTTGTATTTTTTCCCTCCATAAGTCTTAGCCCTAGAGTCTTGTAATGCTTATAAAAATGGGATAAAATATTTATAACTCTAGTTTTTGAATGAATTATTTTGAGTGAAGTATAGCCTTGTTTTAGTTTGGTGCTTTATGGCTTAAGTTTTTCCTTTTCATTAGTAAGATAAGGTAGTGACCCTTATTTTATTATATATTTATACTTATATTTTCTATCTTAATCTCTTTATATTAATTTTTGAACACCCCTTTTTATACCTCTAAAATCTTTCGAGACCATCCATCTTTCATCACAAAACTAACATCCACCCGAAAGTTCCATATAAAACT
Organism: Cymbidium sinense; assembly: GCA_021442155.1. NCBI lineage: Eukaryota > Viridiplantae > Streptophyta > Magnoliopsida > Asparagales > Orchidaceae > Cymbidium > Cymbidium sinense. Next base: position 77,253,980 of record CM038227.1, read on the forward strand.
CTCAACCAAACTAGGTAAGAGTAAGACCTAGTTTCATTCTCTACCCCTCAACACCTTTATTGACTCTACTATATATAATAATTTAGTTTAGATCATTATTTTGTATCTAAATCTAACCATTTATATTTTTTATCTACTTATTGTACTTAAATCTTATTTCTTAAATAGATCTTCTAAACAAATCCTAATTTGCTCAATCTAGGCTAGTCTTAGAAGTTTCACTTGAATACCATGCTAAACTCTTAAAATTTCACCAAAGACTCATGATGTCATCTTTAAACATTCCATGGCCTTTTTAATCCTTTAATCTTACTAAAAGGCTAACGACCACTATCACATTTTGTATTAATCTCTCTAAGAATCTCATTTATTTCTACACAAATATTTTGGTTCAAATTTTATAATAAGAGGAATTATATTATGGTGAAATGGCCTCCAAGAAGCTTATGAGTCACTACAACAAGTTTGTGATTAGTTAATCTCTTTTATGAGAGTTCTACTTTATGTTAATAATTTGGACATTTGGCATATTTCAATCAAATCTATGGTGCTAGCTTAATTTAATGAGTTCTACCATATAGCCAAGACAAAATCTTTTGAGTGAACCTATCTAAAAGTATTTTATTAAGTGAAAATCTTGGAAAGATACTGGTCTACTTTAAGAAAATTGAACCTTTCCTTGATTAAAATAAAACTCTATGTAAGCTTCTTTATGTTCTATGCTAGTTGTTAACGATAAAAGTAGTTAATTATTTATCAAAATTTAAAATAATTTTTAATCTAAAGGACTTGAGCATTATTAGCTCTAAGTGTTTTTCTTACATATAAAATTGCATGCATAAAGATGTATATGCATGAAACTTAATGTTCTACTTACTAAAAAGAAATTTAATAATAAGGACTAAATTGCCTGAGGAGAGCATGAGATGTAAGTGGTCATTGTACTCCCCTCACTTCGAAGCAATTTCATCTTATATCTCAGTTTAGTTTTGCATTTATATTTTATTTTTACCCTTTCTCCTTTATAACATTTTCCTTCATATCTTTATGTTCATATTCTAAAATTATACCATAACACCTATATCAATTACTTATGACTAAATTGAAAAATTGACTCAATTTATAGATGCTTTAGGCCCTATGATTGATGATAATAATGTAAGAACTAGAAAAAATATTTGAAAGATGTATTGCTAAAATTCTAGAACTTAAAAAATAAATCAACTATAAAATATCAAAAATTCTACCCTTACTCATGCACCCATTAATAATCTAGAAGAAGAATCATAATTAGATTTAGAAGATTAATAACCCATTATAAGACCACCAACCCATAAAAATTATGAAGGAGAGACATCTATTATAAGAATACTAATAATTTTAATGATATATCTTGGAGAATTAAATTTAAACCACCTCCTTATGATGGCATTGATGACCCAAATAAATTCTTAGTTCAAATAGATGAATTCTTTTATTATCATATAATGCAAACTATTTAAGTGTAACTTTTACTAAGATGGAATTAGTTAGGCATGCTAAAATTTATTAGAGGAATACACTAGCCAAAAAACAAATGTTAGGTGTGATTAACCTAATATGTGTAGAAATAAATGATATTCTTAGAGTGTTTACAAAATGAAGAAAAAGAGAGAGACAAAATCATCCTGACCTAGAGCACCTTGATGCTGGTGTCATTCCCCCTAACTTGAAAAAATTTAGAAGTCTTAACCACTTCCTCCAAACACCACATCAGTGATAATCGATCAAGGGGAGAGTGAGAGTGGTTGGGGATAGGCCTCTGTAAGAAGAGAGGGGTGGCCACTCTCATGTTTTTTCTCTCCTCTATAGATTCTAGCCACTCTTTCTTCTCTCTATTGCACCCTTTCCTTCTTGCATGAGACAATATTGAAACCAAGTAGTCACTAATTTAAAATTAAATTCAAAATAAAAATTTCTTATTTATGATTCCATCCTCCACGGGAAAATTCTAAAGACTTTAACCATTGATCTTGGATCCAGTGAAAAATGACAAATATTTGTTCTTCAACCTTGAATCTAGAGTAAGGGAGAAGAGCATGATTGTGTTAATTAAAAAAATATTAGGTGTTTCCAAGACAAAACTATGCCAAAATTTAGATACTCAATTTAAATCACTAAATCATGAATCTTGAAATTTGAAGGCCTCCATTGTCGAGCATAGTTCTGACGTGAGATGAAAATCCTTCCCCCATTGACCTTAGATCTAGAATAAGGGAGAAGAGTGCTTACTACTCTAAAAAATTTAGAGATCTAATACTGTTAAGGCATTACGTTGTCTAAATTTTGATAGAATTATCAAATCACATGAGAAATTTAGCCCTAGACTAGTCTCCTAACTTGTTGCTCTAAGGTGATAATATCCAGCACCATGGTGTTGAGCTCTTGGGGGAATTTGGACCATTGTTGCTCCACTTCATGATTTTGTAAGATTGTTCTATAGCACCAAGGTGCTGAAATCAACACTAATGTGCTAAATCTTGGCACCATCGTGCTACTTTTTAGTGCTGTAAGGGCAAAAATGTCTAGTTATAGTTCCACAATGCTATCTAGATAGCACCGAGGTGCTCAATCAGAGCCATTGTACAACATAATGACACCGTTGTGCTTCCTTCTTAGGTTGTAGTTTAAAATAAATACTTTTAGTGCCACAATGCTATCCATACAATGATGAAGTGCTCTAGCAATGCTGTGGCACCATGTTTTGTGCTGAAGTGCTACCTTTTTTGATTTTAAGCCCATGTTTTACCACCTAGTGCTGATGTATTAAACTTGCAGTGCCAAGGCATTGTCCTTCTATCACCAAGGCACTAATCTTCCAACACCGAGGTGTTGTCTTCTCAATATTGATAATCTTAAGTTAAATTTTTTTTAACTTATAATTAAATTATGATTGAATCTTGGATATAACCCATCCACATTTAAATTAACAAATATATAGTATAAAATAAAATTTTTTTTGGAAAAATAAAATTTTATTACAAAATTTATCAAATTACAATACATAAGCAGATGAAAAGATAAAAATAGAGAGAGGAAAAGTTATCATAGTAGTCATAGTCATCCTCCTCCTCTTCTTTTTTTCTCTAGCTCCAGCGAGGTGCTAACATAAGGGTGATAATGAGGCATCAAAGGAAAAGAAACTTGACTCATGCTTGTATTAATATTGCAATATTTGAACATTTAAACAAGTGCTAAGTTGAACTCAGTCATGTAAGACAATTGTAGCTATTGTTGACCCACACTTTTCTTAATTCTAAGACTTCTCTAATTTTTTAGGATGGCTCATTTAAAGTCTTAGATGATTTGGACCTGGACTGATGAGCTCATGAGCTTCCTCTTACTTCCATCCTTGATCCAAATTCTTCAATTATACTTTTAGTCAGGGGAGCCCTTTGTATATAGACTTCTTCATCTGGGTCCCCTGAAACCCCAGCTATAACCCAAATGATAAATAAGTGAAGGATGATAATACCTTAGGGTAGTACTACCCCTAAGCATATTACAAATTAAATTAAAAATAATCTTTCCTACATGTATAGTGAAGCCCTTTTGAATTACAAAATTTAAAATGACTCTATCCTTAGTTACCTTATTGATGTTACTAGTGGACATCAGCTTGGCAAGAAAAATTATAATAATAATAAAAAAAATAATGCCAAACTTTTTCCTCAATTGTTAGGCCAACAGATGAAAAATTGAAAATCTTTTTCTCTTACCATTTCCACTTAATATTTGAATTTCTAATAATGAGGACACTATGTATTTCATCAAAATTAGGATTATTATTATAATAAGAAAGATATTGATCATATACAAAATTTTATAAGTTATAATATGCACTAATGGTAGTACAATCAAAACATATCCTTTGCCTTCATATACAAACTTTATTATCTTGGTGCTCCTTCACATTGATAAATAACTCTCGCACCATTAAGATGATGTAAGCTATGTTGTAGTAGGCAAGATGCTCCTAGCCTTTCTCATTGATTATCCTCTCTACACTCTCAGTTGAATTGTGGAAGCTCCTCTCCAAAATGATGTGCTTACTGATAAGAGCATGGTGGTACCTCTCCTTTGCATCCACATTGACAAATCGATGAGCATCGCTCAAAGATTCTCTCTTTATGACCTTCTAGATGAGCTTGAGTGGCATATTTGTTGTCTTGGAGCTGAGCAAAAACTGAGAAGAAAAAAGGTTGTAAGAACTCCTGAGAGAAGAAAGTCTTTAGAATGAATCTTTTGGCAGCCTAAGGGTCTTATTTATAGGCTAGACCCAACACCACAGTGCTACTTTGGTAGTGCCAAGGTGCTAGCCTCTCAATTTTTAAGATACAAACCAGTGCTTTGACACTTCACATGTAGTGTTTAAGCATCGATTAGCCAATTAAGATAGTTATTATTTTCATCAAAATGACCATTTATGAACACTTCTTACCATTAATTTTGTAACTGATAGAATTCATAACGCGTGTTAGATATTGATGGAGCATCTTGGTGCTCTAACATAGCACCACGACATTGATCAAAAGGTTTATCCTTTTCTATAAATGTATCTGCTCGCCTGCCATCCCTTTGAGCGACTTTTTGATTGCCACAGTGGCACTACTATGGCAGCGCCCAAGCACTAGTCAAATAGTAAACCTATTTTATATCATTCTTTAAGACACCTCAGTGCTATGGGATTGGGTTTATTGTGCTGAAGCGCTACCCTCTTTGGTTTTGAGATATATCAGCACTGACATCCTAGCATCATGGTTCTAATTTCTAGGGTCTGAAGTGCTAACTTTGTAGTGCCATAGTACTGAACCCCTAGTGCTGTGGCAATACTTTTCGAATGCCGAGGCAATGCATTCTAGGAATAAAAAAAATCCATTCGCTCTCGATGCAAACTCTAAATTTTAAATGGAATTCCAAAGGGGTGTAAGTCCAATTCATTAGTTCTTCATGTGAACTATGAATGCTTTTTTGGCATTCTAAAGAGATATAAGTCTGATTTGTGCTAGAAATGCAAGCATAACAAAAATTCCTATCTAGAATTCCACAGGGATGTAGGTCTAATCCATGTTTATTATGCGAACATCACTATCCACCTATCTGGCATTTCAAAGGGATGTAAGTCCAATCCATATATTCACTAGCGTACACCCTTATAACACTATCATTTTAATAGGATGTAAATCTAATCCATTTGTTCGTCATCTGAACACCCTTATAATACTAGCATTCCAAAGGGATGTAAGTACAATCTAATGGCTTTCTAATAGATGTAAGTTTGACATGTTCTTGCAATGCAAGAACTATCTAAACCCAATCTATGTTTGCTATTCAAAATAACCTTAATCTATCAGGTTGTTTAATGGACGTAAGCCCAATCATTTTTTTCAGTGCAAACTCCCCTATAGTTGTTGCATTCTAATAGATGTAAGCTTCACATACATCTATAATGTAGACTAATCCATAAAAGTTGAATTATTGGGTAGACTTACAAATTAAGTCTAGATTGAATAATTTAATAAACACTTGCATCATAACACTTATACTAAAACTTTAGTATACTCAGGATATCTAAAATGAGGCAACTCATAGCTGCTAATCAGACTCTCTGGACATTACAGTCAATAACTCTATAATGTTTGTAGACTAGAATAACATAGTCTCGGGATGACAGAACCATGGGGTCTTGATCGGTACTATATTTCCCTTAAATAGTCATCCACATCACGCCTCTAGACACCAATTCATATCAGAGAGATATGCTAATTTCTAACCTTAATTGAGAGTGCTCTCTTATTATGATAAGAGGGGTAATTATCTATGAATACTTGTGTTCATAGGAAGTAGAACCCAGATCAAAATAAATCCTAACATAAGCTTATGAGAAATCTAGTGAATATACATCAACCTGCCTCATCAAAAATGAACTCCCTAAACATTCCTTAAAGATGGCAAAGATTTTTAAGGTGTCTTTACTGAGTGATCATAGAGCTAAATATTATCTAAAGAACCATGATAATAAAATTAACATTTAGATACTTTCTTTATGACAAGGTAATCTTCATGTTACTAAATATGTAAATACTTTTGAAGATAGTGTTGGCATAATGAGCCTCATGTTCTATCCGAACAATTTTGATGATAACAAACGAATGCTTGGATGTTCTAACGAATGTTTTTATGTGTTTTAGATATATCAATTGCTAATTACATATCCAATACATCACAATATGTTTGAGGAAATTGCAAGAGTAGAAGAATGAAAGATAGATCAAAATGGATAATGTTAAGCTCAAGATACTATATTTTAGGTTATATGCATTTATAACTATCTTAGAAATTCATATGAGTTCATTGGTATGAATCAATTTGCTCACAACTTAACATATTATTTTAATGAGGTTAATTTATATAAATCCCTATCTAATTAACATTCAATTATATGTTTCATACATAGCAATTGAATTATCAAAATAATAAATGATAATAAATTATGACTATTAAGTATAATTATTTAATTTACTTAATATAATTAAATATTTTAATTTAATTTGAAGGTTATATGATAACTACCATATGTATGATTATATATAAATTATCTCATAATAATTAAATATTATATTTCAAAATTAACAAAATATGTAAAATTTTGTATTTTAGCCAAAGTCATTTTATCATCGAGGAATTTATATCTGATTTCATTTCCAATGGATTCCTTGGATTTTTTTCCCTTTAATTTGATAGGTTACATGACCCACGTTTTATTAAAAGTGAATTTATTATGACTTTTCAAACATTAGCTGATTTTAATATTGAATGCATGCTACATGCTTTGAATATATTAAGAGTCATATTTGATTATTTTTGACTTGCCCATGTGAATAGCCAAATTTTGGCTGCTTGAATTTAATATTTATTTAATATCAATTAAATTTTTATTGAATATTAAATTATTAGATGATAACATGATGTTAGAATAATATATTATTTTGAAATATATCAAAATGTTCTCCTTACCTATAAATAGCCCTCATTCTCTTCATGAAAGTATTCCTCATTCAAATTCAAAATCCCTCCAGCAAATCTAAGAGAAAATTTCTTAGATTTTCCTTCCAAGTGTTCTCTAAATATTGCAAGATCAAATCCTTGGTGTGGAAGCTTCAACATCTTCAACTAAGCAAGCTTTCTCAAATTACTTGAGTTTGTTTTCTTGATCTTAATCCTTTTTTAGTTGTTCATGCTATTTTCACCATCTATTTATTCTTTCCAATTTATACTTCTTGGTCGATTAATCTTTGGACATTATTTTTCACATCAAAGTTTCTCAATCATTATTTATGAAAAACTCTTGTGATAGATTGTAAGATCTATTTTAACTTGTTGAAATTTTTAACTTCCTATAAATTTCTTTTGGTTTCTTGAAATATTTCTTTATTAGTCTTATTTTGAAAGATCATTTTTTTTAGATCTATTTTAGAAGTATATTTTAAGGATTTCAAATTAATTTATTGTGCTAAAATTATTTTCATATTTGTTAGATATTTTTTTAATTAAAAGCTTACTAGCATACTTAGATCTATCATATACTAATTTTATTTAAGTATTTTATGATCATTTGCATTAATTGAAGGCATCTTTTTGGTTAAAATATAATAAATTATTCCTCGCTGAAATTTATTTTATTGTGCAAAAGAATATTGTGAATTTATTTTGAAATTATTTTTATATTTGTCTACAAATTGTAATAAAATAAACATCTTAGTAAGATCACTTTAAGATATTTATTTTATTATTTCTTACCAATATTAAGTGAGCATTTTATCTTGCCAAAATTTTTAAGTTGTAAGTGATCATTTATAAGTTGTGAGATCATTTTTTGAATTGGATAACTTGGTATATTTGTGAGAGATTTATTTTATCAAAATTTATTATTTTGTATTTTTTCTTTTTATGCTGTAAAATTTATATTGGGGTTGTACTCGCCCCTTTGTAGGAGAGTGCATATTATTGTAGGGGTTGTACTCTCCCTCTTATAGGAGAGTAGTATTTGTAAGCTATTTTGCAATTAGTGGATTCCTAGCCTGGGGTGGCTAGGTGTGGACGTAGGTATGTTTTGGAGTTTGGCCAAACCACGTAAAAATTGTGTGCCTCTTATCTCTCTTTACTTTAATATATTTTTGTTTTTGTTGCATTAAGAATTGTATGTTGTCATTATAAAATCAAAAATTAATTTTCTAGTAAAACTTAAAATTTAAGATTTAACTTTTAAAATTTTTTAATATCGCTCACCCCTTTGGGTGCTATAGTGACTCAATTGGTATTAGAGCCTAGGCTCTTTTATTGGCTTAACATCCAATAGTAGGTCTTTTCACTATGGCACAAGGTTTCCCAAAGGGTTCACTACTAGAGGGACAATCCACTCATAGACCTCCACTTTTAGATAGTGTACCATTTGATTATTGAAAAAATAGAATTAGTACAATTTTAAGAGGTCAAGATGCACGCATGTGGTATATGTTGACACATCAATATCATACACTCACCGTAGAAGTAAATGGCATTAAAGTAGAAAAACCTTTTGAGGAATGGTCTATAGTTGAAAGAGAACTTGATGAATTAAATGCTAGGACTTGTAATACTTTACATTATGCTTTTTTAACTGATGATTACATGAAAATTTCTATGTTAAGTACAACAAAAGAAATATGGGATAAACTCATTATAACTTATGAAGAAACTAGTGAAGTTAGAGATGCTCACATAAACAGACTTGTTCATGAATATGAGTTATTTCATATGTCTCCTTCTGAATCTATTTCTAATATGTATACCAAATTCATGAAATAATTAACATATTGCATTCTCTTGGAAAAACATATAGGAATCAAGACTTAGTCTATAAGATTCTTAGATGTATTCTAAAAGAATGGGAAGCTAACGTAATAGCTATTAGTGAAGTTAAGGATTTATCTACTTATTCACTTGATTAGCTTTTAGGTTCTTTGATGGCACATGAACAGGTTATTGCTCAAAGGGATAAGATGGATAACTCAGCAAAAAGGGAGAAGGAGAAAGGAAAAGCCATTGCATTATAATTTGATGATAGTGATTAGCATAACACCTCAAGATTGGATGGTGATAGTGATGAGGTGGTCATGCTATCTAAAAGGCTTGGGAACTTGCTAAGGAAGAAGAGTCAAAGGTATAAAAAAAAATCTAAAAACTATAAATTTCAAACTAAGAAATTTCCTACAGGTGAAGAGATCATTTGCTACCATTGTAAAAAGCCTAGACACATAAGAGGTGATTGTCCAGAACTTGCTGAATCAAAGAAGAAAAAGATTAATGTGAAAAGAAGAAAAAATATGAAGTAGAAAAAGTACCATAAGAAGAAGAAGATGGCTTTATGGGCCAATCTAGATTCAAATGAGTCAAGTACTTGCTCATCTGATGAAGAGGTCAACATATGTCTTATGGAAAATGGAGAATCTGACTTAGATTCTCAAGAGGTATGTAATGATATATCTTATGATGAATTAGATGATGCTTTTAATGATTTAGTTATTGAGTATAAAAAATTAAAAAGAATATACAAACCCTTACAAAAAGAACATAAAAATTTAGATATGCATTTTTTTGATTTAAAAAATGAATGCGATAATTTAAAAAGTAAAAATACTTCTTTATTAAATTGTTCCTTACTTGTATGTAAACTTGAAAGAGAGAATATCTTGTTAAAACCAAGATTAGAATTATGTTTGAAATCACAAGTTCATTATAATACTTCATCAAGAAAAAACATTTAATAAAAAATATTTACATCATACACTTCCCACTCATATACCTTATAATTATCGTGCTAAGTCATATGCAAACACTAATGTTTGGTGCAACTATTATGATAGAAAAGGGCATATTTCATTTGATTGATATACATGTAAATTACAAACCACTAAGCAATCATCTTATGTATGGGTACCAAAAAGTACAAGCACTACACAAACCACGCATGCTAGATATCTTGCTTCAAATTTAGAATGTGGACCCAAACATGTTTAGGTTCCAAAAGTTAACATGTGAGTTTCTTTTGTAGTAATTCCTTCAAAGAAAAATCAAAGAAGGCATGTGGTACTTGGACAGTGGATGTTCAAGACATATGATGGGAGGTAAAGATAAATTCACAACTTTAGAATCAAATGATGGAGGATTTGCTACATATGGAGATAATGCAAAGGGAAAGATCATTGGCATTGGTTCTATTTGTAAGAATTCTATCACTTTAGATAAAGTTTTTCTAGTAGAAGGATTAAAACATAATTTAATTTCTATTAGTCAATTATGTGATAAAAGTTTGAATGTAGTATTCCATGCATCATATTGCATTATAAAAAATAATGAAAATGTTTTGTTAGTAGGACAAAGATATAAAAAAATTTATGTCATTGATTTATATAGCTTTCATGATTTGAATTTGAATTTACTTTGTTTTAAAATCACTCATGATGATATATGGTTATGGCATAGGAGACTATGCATATTAACATGAACACACTTAATAAAATTGCCAAACTTAATTTAGTAGTTGGATTGCCTAAATTAAATTTTCATTCAAACTATGTTTGTGATGCATGTATTCATGGTAAGCATTCTAGAAGCTCATTTAAAATTAAAAATATTATTTTTACTTCTAGACCACTAGAATTATTGAACATGGATTTATTTGGTCTTATTAGCGCCACTAGCTTAGGTGAAAAAAATTATGATTTTATGATTGTTGATGATTTCTCTAGATATACTTGGGTTTTATTTGTAACTTACAAGGATGATGTTTTTGGTGAGTTTAGAAAGTTTTCTAAATATATTCAAAGAGAACAAGGCCTTTTGATTAATAGGGTTCAAACTGATCATGGTGGCGAATTTAAAAATAAATTATTTGAGGATTATTGTGATGAACATGGGATTAGACATAATTTTTTTGCACCTAGAACTCCCAAACAAAATGGAGTAGTAGATATAAAAAAATAGAATATTAATTGCATTAAGTAGATCTATGCTTGATGAGTATAAATTACCAAAATATTTTTAGGCAGAAGCAATAAATATTGCATGTTATGTGATGTATAGGATTTATTTTAGACCAATTTTGAAGAAAACACCATATGAATTATTTTTTGGAAAGAAGCCTAAGATTGAACACTTTCATGTATTTGGATGTAAATGCTTTATTTTGAATAATGGAAAAGAGCATTTAGGTAAGTTTGATTGCCAATCAGATGATGGTATTTTCTTAGGATACTCTCTTTCTAGTAGAGCTTATAAAGTTTTCAATAAGAGAAAAATGATTGTAGAAGAATCAATACATATTATTTTTTATGAAAATTTAATTGATCCCATTAGAAATGAAGTGATTGATGAAGAGATTGATAATTTTAAGAAAATATCATTAGAATATAATGTGGATGATTCGTTGCATAAAGAATGGAAATATAATAAAATCATCCAAAGGAACTAATTATAGGAGATCCTTCAAAAGGAGTTATGTCCAGAAGACATAGTAGAGTGGTTGTAGATCATTCAACATTTTTATCTGAGGTTGAACCTACAAATTTAGAAGAAGCATTAAAAGATAATTTTTGGATTATTGCTATGGAAGAGGAGTTGAATCAATTTGTAAGAAATGATGTTTGGAAATTAGTCCCAAGACCCCAAGATCAAAATGTCATTGGAATAAAATGGGTCTTTAGGAATAAGCTAGATGATTCAGGTTGTATTGTTAGAAATAAAGCTAGGTTAGTTGCACAAGGGTAAACACAAGTTGAAGGTATAAATTTCGAAGAATCTTTTGTGCCCGTAGCAAGACTAGAAGCTATTAGGTTACTCCTTACTTATGATTATTTGAGGGACTTTAAACTTTTTCAATTGGATGCAAGAGTGCATTTATGAATGCATTTATTGACCAAGATGAATGTGCATAGCAACCACCTGGATTTGAGAGCCTTGATTGTACAAATCATGTGTATAAATTAAAGAAAGCCTTATATGGTTTAAAATAGGATCCACGTGCTTGGTATGATAGGTTAAGTAACTTTTTGATAGATCATGAATTTAGAAAGGGTAGAGTAGATACCACTTTATTCCTTAAGGGCATAGATAATGATTTGACAGTGATACAAGTGTATGTATATGATATATTATTTGGAATTATAAATGTATCTTTGTGCCATGAGTTCTCATTTTTGATGTCTAACAACTTTGAAATGAGTATGATGGGAGAACTTAATTTTTTTCTTAGGTCTTCAAGTGAAGCAACAAGAAAATGGCACATTAATTGTCAAACTAAGTACACAAATGAATTGTTTGAGAGGTTTGACATGAAAAGATTTAAATCTAGTAAAAACCTTATGAGCCCATCTACAAAATTGGATTTAGATGAATTAGGAAAATGTGTTGATCAAAAACTTTATAGGAGTATGATAGGTTCACTTTTATACCTTGCTGCTAGTAGGATTGATATTATATTTGCTGTTTATTTGTCTGCTCATTTTCAGGCCAACCCGAAAGAATCTCATTTAATAGCAGTCAAGCATATCTTTCAGTATTTGATAAGCACTACTAGGTTAGGTTTATGGTATCCTAAAAATTATTTATCATCTAATTTGGTTGCTTATTCTGATGCTAATTTTGAAGGATGCAAAGTTGATAGAAAAAGCACATAAGATACATGTCATTTTTTAGGATCATCGCTTGTGACTTGGTCATCTAGGAAATAAAATTTTGTAGCTTTATCCATTACTAGTACATACCGGTAGTTGCTCGAGTCCTTTGGTTAAAGCAACAATTAGAAGATTTTGGTATTAAGCAAGATAACATTCTAGTTTAGGGTGACAATACCAGTGCTATTAGCTTGACCAAAAATCCTATCCAGCACTCACGAACCAAGCATATAGAAAGACATCATTTTATTAGGGATCATGTTTTGAAAGGTGATGTTAATATTAACTTCATTAGTACCGATTTATAAATTGCAGATATTTTTACAAAAACATTACCAGAAGAACATTTTGGTACTTCAAGATGCATGCTTGGAATGTTAGATCCTAATATTTAAAATTTAATATAGTTTGTTCTCACTTTTCGATGTTGTCTAAAGGGGGAGAAGAGTAAAATATTGGTTAATATTATGTTTATTTCATGCATACATTTAGGGAGCAACATTATTCATCTCTTGTGCATAAATTTGTTTTTAGAAGAGAATTTTTTTTGAAAACTATGATGTAAGGTCAATTTGCACCTTCATCAAAATCAATACCCAACATTAGTTTGTCATCATCAAAAAGGGGGAGATTGTTGGCTTAATGAGCCTCATGTTCAATCCGATCAATTTTGATGATAACAAACGAATGCTTGGATATTTTAATGAATATTTTTATATGTTTTAGATATATCAATTGCTAATTATATATCGAATACATCTCAAAATATGTTTGAGGAAATTGCAAGAGTAGAATAATGAAAGATAGATCAAAATGGATAATGTGAAGCTCAAGATACAATATTTTAGGTTATACGCATTTATAACTATATTATAAATTCATATGAGTTCATTGGCATGAATCAATTTGCTCACAACTTAACATATTATTTTAATGACGTTAATTTATATAAGTCTCTATCTAATTAACATTCAATTATATGTTTCATACATAGCATTTGAATTGTCAAAATAATAAATGATAATAAATTATGACTATTAAGTGTAATTATTTTATTTACTTAATATAATTAAATGTTTTAATTTAATTTGAAGGTTATATGATAACTAACATATGTATGATGATTATATATAAATTATATCATAATATTTAAATATCATATTTCAAAATTAACAAAAATATGTGAAATTTTGTATTTTAGCCAAAGTCATTTTATAATCAAGGAATTTATATCTGATTTCATCTCCAACGGATTCCTTGGATTTTTTTTTCCTTTAATTTAATAGGTTACATGACCCACGTTTGATTAAAATTGAATTTATTATGACTTTTCAAACATTAGCTAATTTTAATATTGAATGCATGCTACATGCTTTGAATATATTAAGAGTCATATTTGATTATTTTTGACTTGCCCATGTCAATAGTCAAATTTTGGCTGCTTGAATTTAATATTTATTTAATATAAATTATATTTTTATTGAATATTAAATTATTAGATGATAACATGATGTTAGAATAATATATTATTTTGAAATAATTCAAAATGACCTTCTTGCCTATAAATAGCCCTCATTCTCTTCATGAAAGTATTCCTCATTCAAATTCAAAATCCCTCTGGCAAATCTAAGAGAAAATTTCTTAGATTTTCCTTCCAAGTGTTCTCCAAATATTGCAAGATCAAATCCTTGGCGTGGAAGCTTCAACATCTTCAACTAAGCAAGTTTTCTCAAATTACTTGAGTTTGTTTTCTTGATCTTAATCCTTATTTAGTTGTTCAAGTTATTTTCACCATCTATTTATTCTTTCCAATTTGTACTTGTTGGTGGATTAGTCTTTGGGCATTATTTTTCACATCGAAGTTTTTCAATCATTTTTTGGTAAAAAACTCTTGTGATAGTTTGTAAGATCTATTTCAACTTGTTGAAATTTTTAACTACCTACAAATTCCTTTTGGTTTCTTGAAATACTTCTTCGTTAGTCTTATTTTGAAAGATCATTAATTCTTAGATCTATTTTAGAAGTATTTTTGTAAGCATTTCAAATTAATTTATTGTGCTGAAATTATTTTCAAATTTGCTAGATATTTTTTTTAATTAAAAGCATATTAGCCTACTTAAATCTACCATATACTAATTTTATTTAAGTATTTTGTGATCATTTGCACTAATTAAAGGCATCTTTTTGGTTAAAATATAATAAATTATCCCTTGTTGAAATTTATTTTATTGTGCAAAAGAATATTGTGAATTTATTTTGAAATCATTTTTATAGTAGTCTATAAATTATAATAACATAAACATATTAGTAAGATCACTTTAAGATATTTATTTTATTATTTCTTATCAATATAAGTGAGCATTTTATCTTGCCAAAATTTTTAAGTTGTAAGTGATCATTTATAAGTTGTGAGATCATTTTTTTGAATTGGATAGCTTGGTATATTTGTGAGAGATTTTTTTTTTATCAAAATTTATTATTTTCTATTTTTCTTTTTGTGCTATAAAATTTATATTGGGGTTGTACTCACCCCTTTGTAGAAGAGTACATATTATTGTAGGAGTTGTACTCGCCCCCTTATAGGAGAGTACTATTTGTAAGTTATTTTACATTTAGTGGATTCCTAGCCAGGGGTGGCTAAGTGTGGATGTATGCCAGTTTTGGAGTTTGGTTGAATCACATAAAAATTGTGTGCCTATTATCTCTCTTTTTTTTAATGTATTTTTATTTTTGTTGCATTAAGAATTGTATATTGTCATTATAAAATCAAAAATTAATTTTCTATTAAAACTTAAAATTTAAGATTTAACTTTTAAACTTTTAATATCGCCAATTCAAGCCGCCCCACCCCCCCCTTCCTCTTGGGTGCTATAGTGACTCACGGATAGTGACAATGATAAATAACTAAGCTTAACACTAAAATTAGAAATGAGGTTGAACTATTTGACCTTCAAACCATAAAGGAAGTCTTTCATTATAGATTATTAGTTGAGCAAAAAAAAATCCACTACTATTTTAAAATCAAAAAAACATTTCAATCCAATCTAACTCATAGGTTTATTATTAAACCCTCCCAACTATTAAGATTACTTCTTCACCAGATGTTCTCACTAATAAGAGTTCTAAGAACTTTAATGTAAATTGTTTCAAATGTCATAAGAAAGGTCATATGCAAAATTAATGCAATGCTAAAATCTTTTTCTTAATGGAAACCAGGGAATAAGTAAATGATGACCTAAAAGAATTTTATGATTATACCCCACTATCCAAATAAGAATTTATAGTTGACCCTCACATCAATAGGTTGAGATTCTTTATGGTAACTAAGAATGAGATGGAAGATTGGAGAAGCAATGTCATTTTTGACATGTATGTTTTGTGTAATAACAAAAGAAGTAGATTGGTTAGTTATAGATAGGGGAAGTGCAAAAAATATTATTTTAACCCACATAATTACAAGAGCCAACCTAAAAAATTAAACCTCACCTAAAGGCCTTTGATGTTAGTTGAATCAATCATACCACTCTCCCTATCACCAATAGATGTATAGTTCCATGAAGATTGGTAATTATGAAGATCAAATTTAGAGTGATATATTTCTTATAACATTGATCATATTGTGTTGGGATGACCTTGATTAAATCATTTGAATGAATTTCTCCATGGAATGGAGAACACTTATATTTTAAAATATAATAACAAGACCATCTAGCATTTATTTGTCATGCCTTTAAAGAAAACATGGCCTATAGCATCCCATATGTTGTGGACTAGAGTTAGACCACTTGGGGTTACCCAAATTTAGTTTGTATACTCTCTTAAGATGCCTAAAAAAGAGGTTGAGGGTATTTTGAGGCTAATTATATCATTGAGTTCACTTGGTAGAGTCAAAAGGGTCGGCCAACACACTAAATAACAAGTAGGTTGGATTTTGGAACAACCATTTGTTTAATTTAGTGTGGCTTCTATAAGCATCCAAATGTGCTAAAATAAATTGAAAATAACATAATATTGATTCAAGTTTGACTTTAAGTTTTTTTGAATATTTTGAAAATTTTATATAATTTTTCTAAAATTTTATTTGGTTCGGT
Source organism: Cymbidium sinense (assembly GCA_021442155.1). NCBI lineage: Eukaryota > Viridiplantae > Streptophyta > Magnoliopsida > Asparagales > Orchidaceae > Cymbidium > Cymbidium sinense. Next base: position 77,270,823 of record CM038227.1, read on the forward strand.
TCAAAGAAAACCTGCTGTATCTAAAAAATAAAAACAATAAAAATAAAAAAATGGTGTTTTCAATTTCAAAATTGGGGATTTAATAATTGGATCTCTTGGAAAACACTTGCATTTGATAAACATACACGTTAGTAACTAAATAAGAGATTTTATATTTTTCATGGAGATTTGACATATCGAAAGCAACTTTGAAGCAATAACTAGGTGTACTAAGAAAAGTTTTAGATGATACAAAAGAAATGACATTGCTAGAGTTTAGTGGGAATTTTTTGATGTAAAAATATGGAAGATAGATATGATGTTGGTAAATAAATTCATAGAAAAAATAAATAACAAAATTTAAGGAAAGTATATAAATAAAATTAAAAATCTACTCACCAATGTAGATCTCCAAGAAAGATCACCAAACCGTCCTTATTTAGACACCAAGTCGCCTTATTACAATGGAAATTCACACCCTAATTTACTTGAAACTGACATGAAGCTTTATTTCTTAAAATTTAAATGTTCTCACACAACTTGCATACAACCCTTCACTTCAAATTCATGCCTATTGAAAAAATGGGGAGAAGGAGGAGAGAAGGGCATGGCGTCAACTTCTTTAACTACTGCCTCCATTGAGTGTACTCCTCCTCATAATTGAAATAATTTAGAATTTTTTAAAAAAGTCCTCAAATTTCTCTTTAATTATAAAACCAACCTCCTATCATCAATCAATTACATATAAAACCCATATTTCTAACATTTCATACATAAACATATAAACATTTGACATTTAAGAAAAATACACAAAATCTAAATAATATGTTCCTTCTTAAGTCTTCCTAAGCTTGTTCCTAATTCATGGGCCTTACTTTTCTTTCTTAGTTTGCTTAGTTTGAGATTTAGTGACAGGTCCATCTATATTAACTACTTGATGTGCCACATCACCATTAGTCCACCTTTACCCTTCTACCAAATCCCAATAGTAAGAAAGGAGAAAAACATCAATTGATTGTGATAGAATATCGTACTAGTAGGAATAGTTATAATATTAATTTTAACCCATCTACTTTGTCTCCCCCCTGAATCTCTAACATAATGATTGTAGGACTTAGGATTTTAAAGAAAATGGTTTTTGATCCAATTAATTTTCATAATTTTTTGTAAAACAAGTCACCTTAGATTTCATTAATAATCATGTACTTGATGAGATCACAACCCTTTTACCAAATTTAGTGCTGTAGCATCGAATGAACTTGTTGATGAATTACTTATTCTTAGAAACATTCAACATGCTATTGACTTAATTCCAAGCTTCTAATTTTACAGCCTTTCACATTATAAGATGAATCCTACTAAACATATTTATACAAAGAGGCAAGTTGAGGAGTTACTAAAGAAATGTTTTTTTTATAAAATTCCTGAGTCCATTAAAGTCCCTACTTTAATAACCCTATAAATGGATAAAACATGGTGAGAGTATTTTGTTAGTTAGAAAAAAAATGAGATTATAGAACAATATAGATTTTTTATTCCATAATTAACTAATATGTTAGATTTAATCTTGAAGGCTAAAATTTTCTTTAAAATTGAATTGAAAATTGGTTAGCACTAATTAAGGATTTAGTTTTTAAATGAATGAAAAACTAGTTTTAAGACTTTTATTGAACTTTATGAGTTTTCAGTCATGCCCTTTAGTCTCTCAACTACCCCTCTCACCTTCATGAGACAAATAATAATAAGAAAAGTTTTTCTCATATACTGTAATATATTTTGATTTATAGTCACATCATTTTAAATAAGTTTTTGAAACCTTTAAAAAAGAGAAGTTATACATTAATTTATTAAAATATTTCTTTTTTCAAATTAAAATGAATTTTTTAGGATGCATTATTTCCATAAGTTGAATACAACGTAATTATATCAAAGTTATGGTTAGATTGGCCAACATGTAAAAGTTTTGCTGATGTTACAAGTTTTCTTGGTCTGGCCACTTTTTTTTAAACAACAAAGATGAATATATAATTGATTATTATAATGTATAAGCCATCAAAAATGAGTTAAAGAAAAAAAGAACTCTATGAATTAGATTTAATTGGCTGTGATGTAAGGTAAGTTCTTGTTGTCTCCTTGAGAAGTTAAAGAAGTGGGCTTGAGGTTGAGGATGTAATTTTGGTGATTGATCTTCTCATAAGTTGTTACCAAATTATTTAATATTGACAACCTTTTGCTTTTAAATGGCACCTATGATGTAAGGAAAGTTAGATGTACCACTTTGTATCGAATGTAAAAGAACACAATTTAGCTTGGAGGATATATCAATGATTTCAAATTGGGCTCCACATCTTGCTAGCAAGCCAACTTATGAATATGTGACCATTTGACTTTAGTATTTTGCAAAAAATTAAAAATTCATTTTTATGTGTTAATCAAGAAACATGGGATTTACATTTTGCTATTCAAGAAGTTGATGATTGTAACTAAATCTGATTCCAACAAAATTTTATTCATCTTGCATCTACTAGCCAGCTTAACTATAGTAAGAAGAGCTAAAGCTTCAACTTGTAATGAGGATCCAAAAGTACAAGGGGGTGGAATAATATAAGAGACACTATATCTTAAGATTTCTAAGAATACATCCAACCCCAGACTTATAATTGTTGTTGTTATAACTACCATGAATCATTTAATCTAGGGATATGCAGGTTTGATTTGGTAGACTAATAGCCATCTTATTCAAACTACTTTTTGAATAGTCAATCCAAGCAATTCACTTTCATCTCAAACTCCTTTTACCATTGTATTTTTAATACATCTCAATCGATTAGCTTTTTTAAGTAGCATTTAATGAGTAGGTGTATTAGGTTGCACAATAACATTATCAAGGTTATTATTATTTTTTATCACCCAAAGAAACTAGTAAATAATCATAGGGATGAGGACTATAATATAAGTAAATAGTTTTAGCATACTAGGAAATTTTTAATCCATCAAGTAATCCATAAGAGAATCATGACCCCTTATAGGAATTTGAATATTAAATATACTCCCCATTCTTCTCTAAATTTAGAAACTAAGCTTACACTTAAATAATAAATGATTGAATTCTTTCTCTTCCATACCACATAACCAGCATTTCTATGGCAATATCAATCCCTTTAACTTAAAAATGTCATATGGGGGATGTCGGTTAGAAGCTTATGAAAGAGTCTCCGTAAGAAAAAGAAAACTGGTGGCTTGAGCATGCTATTTTAGATAATGTTGCCATATTCTATGGTTACTATGGGTTTGATTGCATAGAATTCACAATTGGATATTAATCCATTTGCATTGTATTTTAGAGCTAGGTTATTCGATACATCTATGTTAATGGAAATTTTTATTATTTTCTTACTCAAACTGTCTCGTACACATTGCTAAAGTTTTGTTAGGTCTTACTAATTGTTAGTCCAAAATGCTAAAACAAATAAATTGAGATCACCATTATTATCAAGTAGCTCTTTTAGTGGTTCCTTCTATAACCAATATCTCACCAAAAACTAATTCTGCCTTCTCGAAGATTTAAAAATTAAGTATTCTACCTTCCTTTTTTGTCTTAACATTTCTTTCCAATTGGCTGAATCTCCTCCATGCAATCTAACTTGAGTGGGATGAACCCTTGATACATAGTTACTATGCATATATTTTAACCATAATAAATTATTTGCCCTAATTCTTATCCACAATTTTTTGTGATTGATTTGAATGAAATTTACTAATGATCTAAACTCCAATCCTCCCTCCTTAGGTTTATAGATTTTCTTCTAACTAACTAAGTGGATATATTTTTTATTTTTTTCCATATGAATTTATTAGTTTTTTTCCCAAATTTTCTTCAATTTTCCGCTAGCATGTTAAGCACCTAAATTATATATAAAGGTATTGAATGTATTTAATTCAAAACACTTTGGAATAATGATATTCTACACCAAAAGATATAAAGTTATTCTCCTATGATTTTGTCTACTATTGCACTTTGGATACCATTTCATCAATCAAATTTGATGCAATCTTTCAATTAGCAAGTTTGATTCCTAAATGCTTAATAAGTAGATTAGTTTTGGAAAAACTAGTAAAATCTCGAATCCACCTTGCTCTGTCCAAATCATACCCCTTTCCAATTATAAGATGACATTTCTATTTGTTTATTTTCAAGCTAAAAATATTTTCAAAGTGGTATATATTGTTCATAACTCTTGTAATAGAATTTTTTATAGCATTGCCAAATATCATCACATCATTAGCAAATGCTAAGTGGGAAAATGGGAAATGTTACCTATAGCACCCAAGTCTCTGGGAGGGGGTGGTGCTGGTAGTGTTTGGTGAATTGGGTTTAAAATAAATTTTAGAAATTTTAATTTTATCATTTCTAGGAGACTTAAATATTTAATAATAATGCTTTAGTAACTGAAGCAATAGAAAAAGCAATAACAAAAATGTAAAGTTCTAATAACAAAAGAAAGAGAACATAGAAATTTTCTAAGTGATTCGACCAAACCCCAAAAACTGCCCTACATCCATGCCTAGCCAAACATGCTAGGAATTCACTAAATCAAAGTTGAGATTATAATAAATCTCCCTTACTCTCCTTCATGGAAAGTACAGCCTAATATGTACTTTCCTTAATGGGCAAGCGCAACCCAGCACGTACTTTCCTTAACGGGTAAGTACAACCCAACAAGAAATCAAGACAAATCAAAGAGAAAGATACAACTCTAACTCTCAATTTTAAAATATTTTTGCACTCACAACACAATCTATACTAATATTAAGGCAATTAAATATTAATGAAAAAGAGAGCTCACTTTAATTTTAAATGAAATTAAAACAAGATTTTCAATCAAATATTTTATGCAATTAAGTAACTTAATGTTGCTTAAATGATCTTTAAAAGTTTGAAATAATTTTCTTGAATGACTTTGAAATGCAAACTAATATTCAATCACCACCAAAAACTTTACTTTAAATTTTTTTTCACATAAGCTAACTTTCATTAAAATGATACATATATTTGTAATTTGAATAAGAAAATAATCACTTGAATAATGTTATAAATTATATCACATGGAAGCTATCACATAACATATACATAAACCAATTGAATATAAGTAATCAATAAGGACAAACTAATTTATGCAAGATGTGGTGTGGTCAGCCAAATAAAAAAAGTGAGGTAATCAAATTTTAAGCACATTCAAATTTAACCAACCTATATGAAAATTTAAGCCAAAGAGATAACAATGGATATTCAAATGATTAAGCACTTAGGAAATTAATAACCTTTAAAAAGGCTTCAGCTAAATAATAAACAAAAGGAATATTCAATGATTAAGCACAAAATAAAATTGATTTCCTTATATTAGCATTAGGCCAAACAAGAAATCAAAAGATTATCAAGTAGTTAAGTCCACACAAATTGATCTTCTTATCTTTGTTTTTGGACAAACAAAATTTAAAGATTATGCCATGAATAAACATAAGAAAATTTACATAACCATATAAACTCCAAAGATGAGAAAAAAATAAAAGAAGTTTAAGAACTTAGCATCTTAGAAAATAAACAACAAGGAGTTTATTTTTTTGGCCAAGGGTGGAAACACACCAAACCATCAATTTTACCAATCAATATTCAAACCAAATAAATGTAGAAGGAAAAGGAAAGAATTATGAGGAATGCTTACACTTCAATCACCAAAATTCTCTAAGAGAATGTATTGCAAGAATTGGCCAATGGTGAGCAAAAGAGCAAGAAAGAGTTTTTAAATTTTTTTAAACCTTTTTAAAGTTGAAATAAGGATATTAAATAGATGAGGTAGGAGTCTAGGGTCAGCAAAAAATAGATCCAATGAGAGGGAATTTGATTTGGCATCAATTTGAATTTCAAAATCAAAGGAGAGGGGGATCGACCAAAGAGATCTTCCCAAGGTTCATTTACAAATTTGTTTAAACTCAATATAGAATGTATGCTATGTGATTCATGGCTAAGGATGAATGAAATCCCTCAAAAAATTAGAAAAGGAAGTTTATACATGAAGGAGGGATTTTTGAATAAAATAAATATATGGAATATCACTTCAAAAAATTCGGCCAAAGAGGTTCCTAAAATAGGAAATACTCAAAATAATACATGAATTAATTTAAATAAAGGATGATTGTATTCCATACTAATTTAATGTTTAAATAACAAATAAATTTATTAAATTTAAAGCATAGAGGCCAGCCAACCTTAAACTTTCCTAAAATAGGTCAAATTGGAAAAAGGAAGGGAATTATTTTGAAAAAAAGACTGAATTGAATTTAAATTCAAAATAGATTATAATAAATTAATTAGGCTCTAAATAATCATAATTAATCATGTTTGTGATGTTTAACATATTCCATAAAATATTTGATTTTATTTGATTTAGCAAGTACATGCATGCATGAAGAAGTTTGAATTAAAGAATAATTCAAAAATAATTTAAATTCAAAAGTTCAATTAAATAAATTTTAAAATAAGAAAAATAAGGGAAAATATTATGGAAATGTTTTGAATGAATTTCACAAAATTTATTACGCAAATTGCATTAAAAAATTTGGCCAAAATAATCTTAAGATGAAAATGGTAATAAGAGAGATAAGAAAGAATAATTGGAGAAAGAATAAGAAAAAAGGGTAATTTTGGGATAATTCAATTTTCATGCACTAAACATTATGAATAAAAATTATGAATGATATGGAAATGATTTAATAAAGTTTAAACATAATTTATCTTCCTTGAACACACATTTATTAGAACTTATATCATGTATTTAGTTCATACTATATAAAATGGATAACTTAATGAATAATTATGATATTAAGATATAGAGAAATATAAATAATTTTAGAATGATGAATCTAAAAAAGAATGAACCATTTATTTTAATTTAGTGAGCTTTTTATTTTTCTTAATATATTAATTCTTAGAAAAATTCACAAGCTAAGGGTGATAGAGTACAAAAGGCCATTAGGATTGACGTCATGCTGAACTCACTGAGTAAGAAGGGAATTATCTAGAGCTCCTAGCTTGGATGATGAATCTTATTATTCTAATGAAGAATAAGAAGATGTGATTAGAGAGTGAGTGACTCCTACCAATACTTTCTTTGTGAAGATCATTAAAGCTCTCCCCTCACACAGGTTCAAAATTCTACATTTAGAATCATATAAAGGTTGGGTGGACCTGACAAACCACAATACATATTTTGAGTCAACAACATCATTGTTGGACTTAGATGACAAGATTGAATATCACTTTTTCTTTACGACTTTCAAAGAATCAACCCTATGGTGGTTTTCACACCTCCCACTAGAGGTCATCACCTCTTACTCTGATTTTAAAAAGATGTTAACCACATAATTTGCTAGTGCTCAAAAGTCATCGAAAAGTTCCCAAGCTCTCCTTTAAATAAGGAAATAATTAGGTGAGTCCTTATGGTGATTTATCACTTTCTTTCAGCATGAAATGTTGGAAGTCAAGGATTTGGAACCCATGGTAGCTCAAGTAGCACTCGCTCAAGGGTTGAAATTAAGGCCATTTAGGTACGCCCTTGGGCTCCAACAACCATAAAAACTCATCAAACTACTTAAGATGACAAACAATCATGTAAATGCTGAGAAGTATAGTGAAGTCACTCAACTAAATCCATTAACTCATGCTAAATGAATCATCAAAGAGACCGCATTTGAGATGGTCACCCAAAAATAAATTTTAAACATGAAGACTAGACAAGAGAAGGCAACCAGAAACACTCAACTTAGGTGAGAATTTAGGAACTTTATGACTTGCTACCAAAAGAATGATTTCCACAACCCATCATGGTGACTCCACTAAGGATATCGATGGCCTAGTTAGCAAAAGCCATCCAATATATGGATGAGGATAGATGGTGTCTAAGATCATTCTAGATATTACACCTACCATAAAGACCATGAGCATGAAATGAAGAAATGCCAACAATTAAGAAGTTTGGTTGAAACGTTAACAAAGGCTGAGAAGCACAAAGAGTTCACCAAAAACAAAGATAAGGAAGTTGTTGAGGTAGGTAATGAACTTCCCCTAGCATGTGCATCCACATCGTAGGAGTAGTAGCCCCCATCTTCAGAGAATATGGTGAGTTTTCATGAAGGGTGAGTTTTAAGAAAATATGGTGTGGAGACATCAACTCAGTCACCATGGTGTGCATGCTACACATCTCTATAGTGCCTATGAATTTCTCAAAAAGAGATAGACTCTCAATGGGTAACCTTTACAATAACATGATTGTTGTCATGGTGTTAATCATCAACTACTAAATTGGAAGTATATTGGTTGACATGGGGAGCTCAATTAATTGCATCTTCAAGTTTATTTTTGATAAGTTGGTCTTAGCAAGTTCAAAACTCACCACTACAAAAAGACCACTATTTAAATTCTTAGGATAAAGGAAAAAAAAACCAAAGGAATCATCACTCTTCTCATGACCTAAGGGGAGAATAAGTAGCAATACATGATAATGGCTGACATTATCACAGTGGAAGCACTGACCATCTAAAATGCCATTTTTGGCTAGCCAGAACTCAACAGGTTCAGAGTAGTGATATCCACTTTCCATGTAGCTGTGAAGTTCTTTGTTGGAAGAGAATAAATTGCTATTAGGGATAACTTAAATCAATCTAAAATCTACTACCTAAGAGAAGTGGTCAAGTATGGTAAGGAGAATGAAGTTCTGTAATTGGATATTGCATATAATGGAATTAAAGTCCTTGGGGGAGATAGAGGAAGTACCAAACTCTTCAAATCATCAAAGAGTCCTTAAGATTTTGTTGACTTTTATCTCCAAGCACAAGGAAGCCCTCATTCAAACCCTGTAAGGATAAATAGATGTATTTTCCTGGACTATAATTGAAATGGTAGGCATCGACATCAATGTATCTTGCCTTCTTTATAATGTTCCCAAGGATGCTCAGCCTATCAAATAAAAAACACAAAAAACTGTGATGTTACTCATCAGATCTATCAAACAAGAAGTCACCAAGTTACTAGAAGCTGACTTTATTAGAGAAGTCCAATACCCTAAATGGATATCAAATAAGGTCATGGTACAAATGCCCCCAAAAAAAATGGAGAATGTTCATCAACTTCATCAATTTTTATTTGGTGTTTCAAAAAGATGGATATGTCCTTCCCCGAATAGATGCACTCCATTGACTCTACAGCTAGATATTCCATGATGAGCTTTTTTGACACATTTTTTGAGTTTCACTAGTTCTAGATGAATTCGATCAATTCTGAAATAAACATTCTTTATCATAAGAGAAGGAGTCTGTTACTATATAGTAATGTCTTTCAAGCTCAAAAGCACTAGAATGACTTTCCAAATGATGGTGGACTGAGTCTTTAAGAAACAAAATGGGAGGAGTGGTGAAGTCTATGTTGATGATTTGATGGTCAAAAGTAAATCTTCTGCACAACATAACGATGACATCAAAAAGAATTTTTCCACTAAAAAAGGAATATAATTTGTATCTAAATCCTTTGAATGGTTACTTTCGACATTAGTTAGGTAAATTTTCAGGATTTCTCATTACAACTGAGGCCATAAAGGTTAATCTGGACAAGTTGAAGGCCATAATTGAGATGCCTTCATCGAGATTATCAAAGGAGTTGCAGCGACTTACAAGGCCAGTCGTTGGGTTAAATAGATTCATTTCTAAAGCTAGAAAACATTGCTCACCATTCTTTAAAGTTCTTGTTAACTTCATGTCCCCACCTCATTTGATATTTATTTTGATGATAATAAACAAATGTTCAAATTCCACTAATTGGTTTACATTCAATGATGTAAGAAAATTCTTTAAATCAAAATTCTTTAATCAATTTGAAAAGCTAAAGTCGTTGGACATGAACTAGTTGAGAATTTTCTAGGAATCATAATATTAAGAAAAATAAAAAGCTCATTAAAATAAAATAAATGATTTATTCATTTACATATCAAAATTTCAATTACTCCTTGAAATATTCATTTTCTCTCTCTCTCTCTCTCTCTCTCTCTCTCTCTCTTATCATCCTTATCATGCCAATAATGTTGTTGTTAAATTTTTAATATGTATTGTCAAATAAATAATGTGAGATTTATTCAAATTATTTTCATAAATAATTCCTTCATTTTTTTAAATTTTAAAAATTCATTCATTTGAATTTTTAAATTTAAATTATTTTGAATCTATTTTGAATATTCATTCCTATATCAATGCAAAAATGATTCTAATCATTTATGAAATTGTTTGGCCAACCTAGCATGATTTATTTCAGATAATTGAAATTAATTAAATTATTTCAAGATAATTTAAATTTGAATTCAAATGAACTTCAATTTAATTTTCTTTCCATTTCATTAAATCTATTTTAGGAAAGAAGATGGCTGGCCCCCATTAAATTAAATTATTTTAAATAATATTTGCACTTAAAAACCATCCTAATTAATCATCTTATATTTGAATCAATAAAATACTTTGATTTGAGATCATTCCAATTTAGGAATAAGTTGTTGTGCAAAAATCCTATGGATATTTTTCAGATTTGATTTTATTCAAATTAATTCTTGCCATTTCATATTAAATCATACTCTAATAAATTAATTATAGATTCATTATATCATACATTGAATTCTTACTTGGAATCTATGTTTGGTCCACCATACAACAACAAAAAAAACAACAACAAGCCTTTATCCCACTAAGTGGGGTCAGCTACATGAATCCTTCGTCTCCATTGTTTATGTCTCAAATTCACATTTAATTCAAGTATACTAAGGTCATTTTTTATACATCTTAACCAAGCCTTTTTAGGTATATCTCTACCTTTCTTAACATAAGGAAAATCTAATGCATCTACTCTCCTAACCAGGTCATCGGACGGTCAAAAATCAAAGTTTGCTATGTTTGGTCCACCATCTCATTTGAAAATCAAAGTTTTAAATTAATTTCCATGTTAAGTTAAATTAAATTTGCTATTCTCATCAATTTCTCATTTGATTTAGCTAATCATAGTTGTTCAAATTTTAGGTTGAATTCAAACTTTTTTAATCATGTGTTGAATAATTCAAAACTCAAACTCCTTCCAAAAGTATTTTTCCCTCTCATTGTTATTTTGGCCAAAATCTTCATGGCTTAAATTGGATTTCAATTTTATTGGTATGATTAATTGCTTATCTCTCCCTCTCTCTCTAAAATTCATCCTTGGCCAAAATCCTCCCATAGGATTTCTCATTATGTGTTTGAAATTCCTTATTCAAAAATTGAATATTTTCCTTACTTGATTTTCTTTCTCTTTCTCTCATGGACGAATTTATTCGGGATAGAATCCTGATTTATTTGATTGAGATTATGAAATAAAATTCAAATTACTTCCTAAACAATTTTCCCTCCAATTGTATCATACTTGGCTGACCCTTGTAGCCTAACTTTTCTATTAAATGTAGCTTTGATTCTAGAGAAAAGTTTCTTACCTATTTCTCCACTCTTGGCTGACCCCTTGCTACATCATTCCCTTAGAGATATTTTGTGATTCAAGTGCTATAACTCCATCATTCTTTTTTTTTTCCTTTGCCCAAAAGTTTGCATTAAAGATTACTTGGGAAACTTAAAGGATTGGTGGAAACAACCTTGACCGAAAGCATTAAGAGGTTCCTTTATTTTTCTAAAGTGCTTAACTTCTCATCTTTCCTTATTTTTTTTCTTCTTAGCCTATTCAAATGACCATTGTAAGCATGAAAGAAGTTAAATTTTAATTGAAGTTTTCACATGGCCAAAATACTTAAATTGCTTGAATAAAGATTTATTCTTATAGTTCTTTTCCTCTCTTCTTATTTTTGTAAATCATCAAGTGGAAGACAACTTGTGTTTTATTTCAAATTGCATACAATATTTTTCTTGAAAAAAAGATCTTAAGTGAATTTGTTTGGTTTTGTTTTTCATAATTATTGTTTAACATAAGATTACATACATCATTTTTTTTAGTTTGTCTTTCATATACTCAAATAAATCTTTTTTGGTGCTTTAATACAACATTTCATGTTGCTTTGATATTTAGCTTTCAATTCCTTTAAAAGAAATCAAGCATCTTTTCTTGTTTACTTTCAACATTCCATACAAGTGTTTAAAATTACATCCAATAAGTAAAAAGAGAGCTCTCTCTTTTATTACTTGGCTTAATATTATTTTAGTTGGGTTGTGAGTACAAAATATTTTTGAATTGAGAGTTAGATATTTATATTCTTCTCTTCTTTCTTCTTGTTCTTTGTTTGGGTTGTACTAGCATGTGTAGGAAAGTATGGTGTTGGGTTGTACTTGCCAACATAAGAAGGTACGTTATTGGGTTTTACTTTCTCGTGTAAGAGAGTATGAGATATTTAGTATAATATCAACTTTGATTTAGTGAATTTCTAGCTTGAGTTGCTAGGCCTGGATGTAGGCCGATTTTTTGGGTTTGGCCGAATCACGTAAAAATCTCAGTGTTCTCTTTCTATCATTTTTGAACATTTACTTTTCTTTATTGTTGCTCATTATTAATATGTGTCATTATAATGTAATCATTTAAGACTAACTCTTCCACAAAGCATTAAAATTATATTTTAATTTGAAAATATTTTATGAAACAAATTCACCACCCATCTTAGGTGTCATAGCTTCATAATAGTTGTTAAGAGAGCTAAAAAGTTTGAGCAGATTCTAGAGTGAGAGATGACTTTTTGTGACCTAAAGAACTTACTCATCTTATCACTTCTATAATAGAGCCCAATAAATCGGTAATCTCTATTATTATATCTTAGAGTTGGAGAAGATTCTATTAGTTTCATTCTCATTAGGGAAGAGGGCAAAAAAAATGACACATTTACTATGTTAGCAAGTTTTTAAGAGGACCAAGCTAAATTATCCAATAATGAAAAAACTAGTGTGCTTATTATTTCAGTGAGACTAGTTTGACCATATTTTTAAGCACACTCGATTCAAGTAATCACCGATAATCTACTCAAATTTGTACTCACCAAGCCTGATCACTTGAGGATATTGTTGAAATGGTCTGAGGAACTAAGGGAATTTGATATATTCTACTGATTATGAATGATGATTAAAGCTCGATACTCATTACTTCTCTCATTGATTTTTTGTAGTTGATAAGAAGTCCCAGTCAATCAAGAGCCATCATGGCAACTATACATGGAGGGGTCATCTAACAAACATGACATGGGTGTAGGCATAGTAATAATCATAACTCAATCGATCAAGTTTAGCTTCATTTTAATAGAATAACCAATCAGAATACGAAGCTTTACTCACTGGACTTTGCTTTTCCTAAGGGCTCAAGGCATGACACATCATGGCTTATTCAAACTCACAACTAGTGGTGAGGCTTGTCAATAGAGATTTTGAGGTTAGAGATAGGCTTCAAAAAGTATTCACTTAAAGTTGAAATGGAGATTAGGTGACTAGAGTACTTTAAAATTAAGCAAATTCCTAGATAGCAAATCCAACTGGCCAATTCAACATCTAAAGTGAGTGGGCTTGAAGAACACTCCTCTATTTACCTTATCCGATCAAGTACTAAAGAAGAAGAATTGGTGCAAAAAAAATAGTGAGCACTTGCCTACTTGGTTTGATCCTATCAGAAAATATCTATAGATCAAGGAGATTAAAAAACCATAAAAGATGCTAGAAAATTTAAAATAAAGGATGTCCAATATATAATGATTGGGGGTGAGTTATTTAGAAGGTTAGTGACCTTATTGAATATTAAGTGTGTACGAAAAATGTAGCAAAGGAAAGTGCTGGAAGAGATATATTTTGGTGAGTGTGGCAGCCACTCAAAAGAATGAACACTTAGCCATAAAATTTTGAGGTAGTGATATTTCTAGCCCACACTAAACAAGTACATTTGCAAGAAGATGCAAGCAATGCCTAAAATTTTTCCCTCTCAACAATAATCATGATGAACTTTGCAGCCTATTCCAAGTCCATGGCCCTTCACTATTCAGAGGATAACTTAATAAGTCTCTCATCAATAACTAACAAACATAAAAGATTCATCCCAATCATGATCGACTATTTTAGCAAGTGGATTGATGGAATTTTGCTCACTAAAGTAACTTCCCAAGTAGTTAGAAACTTTATCAAGACTAACATTATTTACAGTTACAAACTGCCTATGTCAATCATCATAAACAATAAGCCATAATTCCTCGACTGTGGGTTAAGAGTCTTCTATGAGTTTCAAAGGATAAAATTGATGTTTACTTTAACACATCGCCCATAAAAAAATAACCAAGTTAAAGCCATGAATAAGAAGATCTTTAATATATTAAAGAAGAAAGTAGAAGGAGCCACAGTTAAATGGGTTGACACACTACCCGCCATGTTCTAGGCCCTCATAATGTCCCACTTCTACCACTAGGAATACACCCTTCTCTCTATCACATGCATGAGCATCAAATGGAAACTATAGGACTAAAATAAAACACCTATGAGTGGGAAAATGCAAACTTTGAAGCCATGGAAGACACACTCAACATGCTCAAAAAATTATGAAATGAGGCTTCATTAAGGCACAAATAAATAAAAAAATGAATGGTGAGATACTATAATCACTGTATAAAAGTAAAGCACTTTAAGAGTGGTGACTTGGTGCTCAAGAAGGTAGATACAATAGCTCAACAGAATGTCCTCGGCAAACTCACTCATACATGGGATTTCCCTATATTATCAAGATGCATATAAGTCTCGAGGCTTACCAACTTCAGTCCCATGAAGGGCAAGACATACCATGAACTTCGAATACCAAAGACCCCAAAAAAGTTTTACCCTTAAGGCAATTAATGTCATGTTTGGTGTAATCTACTATCTTCATGTTCATTCAAAATTTATCAAATGAGGTCAAAATTTCTTACCTACATAACTTCCTAGTTCTATATTAAAAATTCTTGGCGTGTCTAAATAAAATATTTAGCAAGCTACATGAAGACTCAGATACTTGGTGTGCCATTTTTGGCTTAGGGAAAAAATTCCACTCGATGAGCTACAAAATGCCCATGTAGGAGATCTGAGTACTCGACATGCTATTCTTGGCCCATGAATACTAACATTGAACAAAGCAATATTTAAATGAAAGAACACTCAAGGATCTGCATGATGAGTTGGGAAACATGATGTACCATTTTTGACTTGAGAAAAAGGTCACACTTGGTGAGCTACAAAAAGTTGAGTAAGAGATTCAAATGCTTAGTGCACCATTCTTAGCTCAAGGACTGTAGTTGTATAGGAAATTCTTAATTAAAATTCCTAAATAATTACCTAAACTTATTTTATAAAAGTAAACCATAAGATTGACACCTCATGAGGTTGGCAAGTTAATAAAAGGCCAACACCAGGTTAGTGAATAAAGTGTAAGACCAACACCTCATGATGTTGAAGACTAAAGTGTAAGACCAACACCCTATGAGTTTGGCAACTTGAGAAAATACCAAAACCTCATGAGTTTTGTAGCTAAAGTGTAAGACCAGCACCATGTGAGGTTTGGTAACTTGATAAAAGACCAACACCCCATGAGGATGGTGAATAAAGTCTAAGACCAATACCCTGTAAGGTTGGTGACTAAAATGTAAGATTGACATCCCCTCAGGTTGATAACTTAATGAAATACCAACTATTCTAGTTATGAAGCTAAATGACTAACTTTCCAAGTTGGCAACTATAAAAGTAAGAAAAGGAAACAAGAGCGATTGACTCACCACAATAAATAACTCAAAGGTAAGAGTGATTAAAGAAAAGACCAACTCCTCTAATTGCAAAAGTAAAAGGACCAACTAGCCACAATGAGCTAAGTAAGGCTAATAACTTACCATGCAATCAACTCTTATATTTTTTTAAGTACCAAACAAACTATCAAAACACCAACAAGCACAATAAAACCAAGCAAATAGAAAATATAAAAAGTATTTAGCTAAAAAAGTGATACATCTTTTTCATTTATAAGAATAACATTTATAGATGGGTGAGTATGGGATTATGTGGAGCACTTCTCCTCTCCCAAGTCATAGCAAAAATAGAAGAGGAAGGAAAGAAGAGAAAGAAGAATAGAAGGTCAGCTCATGCTACTCTGATCATCACCAGAGTCTGTGGAGCTGACTATGTTGAAGAAGTCTAAGAACTTGTGGTCCAACTAGCCATGCTTCACAAGCTTGGAGATGATAAAGTCGGTACCCACCTTTAATTTCTATTCCAATAATCCCTTATACTCAACAGAACCTAGAAAGCCTAAGAATTTAGCCTCCTTTTAAAACTTCTTCATGCAGTGAGGGAACTCTTCCTCCAACTCCTTCTTTGCCTTAGTTAGGAAAGCGAGCTCCATGACAGCCTATCCCATTATTTCTCCATGTCCTGTTACTTTGCCTTTTCTTAAAGCTCGACAAGCTTGGTTTTAAAAGAGGTAAGTTGCTCTTGTACACTAGCCAGCTCCACCTTCACCTTAAAGAGACTCTTTCTCTTGATGAAGAACTTGCTATAAATCTCTCAAGTCAATTGCCAAGCCATTGCTTGAGCAGCCATCACAGTGAATGGAAATTGACTATTGGGAAGGTTCTTGAGAAGACCATCAAGTTCTTTAGAATAAATGTCCTAACCTAGCATGAAGGCTTCATTAGTCGGTTAGCAAGATTAGGTCTGAAGTTGTCTTTCACATACTTCTCCATCTCTTTGTCTTTCTCTTTCATGGGCTCACTCCTCTTTTTTGAGTGACATTGAGAAGTTGAGTTTGCGGCTCTCTTTTTGGATCTTTATGGATCACAACTCAGTCCTACCTCTCACCAACTTCAATGGGGTTGACTCACTAGCTTCTTGCTCATCTTCATCCTCTCTGAAGAAGAAAATTAATGAGGGTTTGAGTGTAGGAGCTATAGTTCCCTCACCACCTAATGAAGGAGTAAGAACATTAGATATGGTGAGTCAAAAAGAATCACATTAACTTTCAAAAAGCTTAGTACAAAATAAGTACTGTAGAGGTTATTGGTAACTCAACTATGAAAAAAATTATGACTTATATTCAAAGTCTTATTAGTCACTTTCTTTACCTCCTCTTTTACCTAAGTCATCTTAAGAGAAACTTCCTTTTTTTGCTAAGAAGTGGTTAGGAACAGCTAACGTGATGAGCTCTTAATGAACTAGAGCTTAGATCGCCACTTCTTTACCTTATTGGATAGGCCTTGAATTCGCAATAGGATTGTCTAGATTTAAATAGTCCCATCATTATTCCCCATCACTATGAAGATGTGGCAGAAAAGAGTCAAGCTCTATGGTAGTCGCTCCTCATTTAGCATCATCAGGAAGGTAGTTATACTCACCATGAAGTTTGGCAAGATCTTCATGGGTATGATTTTGTGTCCCTGAGAATGCTAACCCACTCACAAGGCAAAGGAAGCCTGAATTCAAGTCAAAAGCTGTTGAGTGGGAACACAACCTATCTTTCCTGGTTGAGTTATACCTCTTATCAAATCCATCCAATAACATTACAAGATGAAGGTCATTATCCTGGGATAAAGGTCCAAGACCTCCTTGACCTAAGATAGCATGAACGCACTCATCACCTTCCTTAGAGATACCATTGAGGTGACTTGCTTCAAAGAAATGAAAGAATATAATTTACTCACTCAAACAAGGATGCCACTTGCTCTATAAAGAGTTGTAATAAAATTTCAACTACCCATGGTAAAACTACATTTATAGGCATGGTAAATAAGGCTTAGTAAGATAGATATTACATCAAATATTTAATGAAGTAATCATTAAAATAATCTTATTAAATAATTTAATGGTGCCTATGAAGGTAAAAGCAATTAATGAATTCTTACTCGTAACTGTCAATAATGGAATAACACTCAATAAAAGTAAAGGATGTAAACTTTTCTTTAAATATTTATTTTAAAAAATTAAAAATTTCAAATGCCCTCACTATGAATGCACTATTATTTTTTAAATTGCTTTGCAATGGGATTCGATTGCCACTCATTGTTGAGTTCTCACTTTTCCCACATGTAGTAAAACATAAAGTTAGTGTTAGTGATGAAGAGGGAAAATCCCTTTGACTTTGTCAAGCATTAGAGAGAGATCAACTCGGCCCTCATGATTGCTAAGTATTTTTGGAACTAAGCCTCGGTAGCCTACCTTCCCTATGACTCTGCTGCTAATATGGACCTGAGCTTGCACAACTCCTGCCCTAATGATTTCAAGTCCTTCTTTAAAATGGTGATATTTCCTTATAGGTTGGTAAGCTTGGTTGAATTTGCAAGCACCCGCATCCCCTTATCTACAGTCCTGATCATAGCTTTAGTAGACAAGGCGAGCATCTCAGCTTGTACCCCTTATGTAGTTGGGCCCTTTATCATGGCAACTCATAATGAGTCTAGACTTGCTCCTAAATGATGAAAACTGAATTTATTAAAATCAAGTAAGGGGATTTTAATAAGGCAATCATCTAGAGGCATGATCCTCAAGAAGGGGAGCCATTGTTCAAACAAATAGGTTTCCTCTTCACTCAAATGATGACCTAGAAGATCACCTATAATAATATAGATCATCTTTTGAGAAATACCTATATTGTCCATGGGAATAATCTAAGGAACTGTTGTGCACCCACTATTGCCCTCCAGGGATGCCTACACACTCGACACAATTTGTTGATTACTATCATAAAGTCTAAAAGCATAATAAAATTAAGCCTACCTCAATAGAGCTCTACACTATGATAATGGCCACATGAAAGGTAACCATCTACATGTTCACCACTACCTTCTTGTGCAAAGTAAAGGAAGTAATAGCCACCTCTTCTTCTAGCACACTCTCTCCCTCAGTGAGCCAATACTAACCTAAACTGAAAAACTTGGTAGCACTACACTTGGTAGGAATTTCCATAATTTTATAGGAAAGGGTATTAGGAGAACTCATCAGCACTACATAAACAACCTAAACCTCCGCTGGCTTCTTAGAATTCTTTAGTTTTTTTAAGGCCAGCACTATTTTGAGGAGATTTTCAAAAATTCCATGGTGAGTATGGTATTATACTCAAAACTAAAAACTCAGAAGTAAAAAGAAGCATATCTTTGGCTGTGAATGAAAGATCTAGTGAAATTTCTTAGGAAGTCCAGTGCTCCTTTTATAACATAACGAGCTGAGGATATGCCAAAAGAGAGAACCCAATCAAAAGGTGATGTAACGTTTAATGAAAAATTCTATTCTTTTAGCATTAATTTTATAAAAATTTACTTTTTATTCTTTTATCTTTTTGTAACTCATCTATACAAAAGAGAAAAAGTATCAGAGAGCTAAATTATGCCTAAAATAAGTTGAACATGTGCTAATGCTACGTGCAGGGATAAGTTAGAAGGAGGAACATGGATGTCAACCACATGGACAAAGTCTTATTCATAGAAGGTGAGTTTCTAAGGAAGAATGGTTAGCTCAAAGTGACTCAAGTCTTGTATCCTCCTAAAGTAGGGAGAACAACCACACCTAAATGAAGCCAAAATACATGCACCATGAGGATCGTCACTCACCAACGAACTCTCACTTTAGATCAAGATGAGTCCCTTATTTGTACTCAACTAAATTTATTTGTACTTATCTTTTGTACTGCCCCCTTCACTCACAATCATTATAAAACGGTGGGGGAGGGTCCCTTTTTAGGGGTTGGTTGGTTCATTTCAGTTAAGCAATGATCAAAGAAAATTATATCTTAAGACTCTCTCCTTCCATGCCTTCTTCTTTCTTTCTCTCTAAAGCAAGAGAATTCTCTCATCTTGTATTAAGATCAATTAAAAGATAATAAAATTTTATCTTCCTCACATTCTCTCCATTACCTACTATTCCCCTCTTCCTTAACCTTGCTGCCCAAGTTTCTCCTAAGGTTCTACTTTTGCCCATGGATAGATTTGGATCCAGTAAGCTTGTTGACTATATCCGGCATATTTTCATTCATTGAATTATTGTTAAAGAGGAAACCAACAAAAGAAATTTTGTCCATTATGGAATAACCAAAATTTTAAACTAATAATAGTGAAACTCAATGTAGCATTAGTAAATGTAATGGAACTGTAACCCTAACATGAGTGGAGCAGTAAAGAAGGAAAAGAACATACCATTCATGGTTTTGCCACATTTTAATGTTGACTCATAAAAATTTTTATTACCATTAAAGGTCCAACCACTAATCAACTAATGTTGGAAAAATTTTGTTGGGCCTTTGTTGCCCAAATAACCTTAAATCAAATAAAATTTTAATGATATTTTTTTCATTTTTCTTAAGCTTCATAATTTCTCTAAAACCTTTTAGATGGCTTGTGATACTTCTAGTGTTGGAGTTAGTTTGAGTTAATGGAATACTAATTAAGGAAAATAATTCTATAGGTCTATTTATTAAAAAATTAAATTATGTAAAATAATGATAATCAACATATGATAAGAAATTTTATATTATCATTCAATCTTTGAGACCCTGCACCACTACCTTTAACATAAGTAATTCATTTTTAACTCAAATCATTAGACTCTCAAATTCATAAGCATTTAATGAAAGTTAAGTCAAAGACGTGCTAAGTGGGTGATGTTTCTTCATGATTATTCTTTTGCCCTCAAACATAAAATAGAGTTAAAAAATAAGCTTATTGATGCTCTATTAAGAGTATTACTTAATATTTCTTTTTAGAAATTAAAATTCTAGGATTTGAATGAAATTTAGATGAGTACCTAATTTGTCCCAACTTTCATTTAATCAAATTCAAGCACTTACACAAACTTATAAATTTAATGTGGACACTTTCTATCATTAATGGGTATATTTATCAAGAGAAAAAAAGAATTATTAATTATTGAATTACATTCTAGAAGAATTACTAATCATTTAAAAAGAAAAAAGAAAATTGGTTAAATAAAAAAGCACTTCTTTTGGCCAAATCATAAGAGTGATGTTCAAAAACTTGTGGTCCAATGCCTGAATGTAAATAAGTAAAGCCACTAATTAATAATCTAGCCAATATAATGCTTTATTGATTCCCTATAGGCATTAAAAAGATTTATTGATTGATTTTATCTTAGGATCACCATGTACAACTCAAGAAAATGATAGCATTTTTTGGGTAGATGATCGATTATTTAAGATGGCCCATTTCTTACCCATTTCCAAAACTAATGATGCTTCCTACATTGATAAGCTATTTAAAAAACAATTTGTGCATCTACATGTCCTTTCTTTAACCATTGTGTATGATCTTGATGTTAGATTTGTTCATTACATTTAGAAAATTTTATAAAATATTTAGTACTAAATTAAAATTCTTACATGCTTTTTAGCCTCAAATTGATAACCAAATTGAAGTAGTAACTTTATCCTTAAGAAACATACTTACATATCCTATTGGAAAAAGTTTATGAAATTAGGACTGAAATTTGCCAACATTGAATTTTCATATAATAGTACCAACTCTAAAAGAACCAAAACTTCACCTTTTGAAATAATGTATGGCCATAATCCTAGAAGACCTATTGAGGTAACTAACATCACATGCTTTTTCAAATTTAGTATTTTCATTTGCCAAAAATTACGAAGCCTCCATGACACCATAAGACAACAAATTACTTCAAGTAATGATAAATATGCTTCTAAGGGTAAATCATAGTTGATCGACCAAGATTATGTTTTGATTCATATTAGTCCTGAGCAATACAACACCATTAAGTTTAAGAAATTACACACAATGGCTTGTGGCCCAGTTTAAAGTACATAGAAAAATTAGATATAATTATTATCACTTTATTTGTCTACGGATATGTTAATTCATCTAGTTATAAATATTGAAGACATTCTATCATATGGTAGAGTTAGAAAACCTCCACTCATTTAGTCTAACTCTTTGGTAGTAGACATAGTTCCACACTTGTGGAATCCTTTATTTTTAGAAGTTGATTTTATTATCACTAAAGAGGTGCCCACTAATTTAACTAATATTCTTTACATTTTTTTTCTTTGATAAAATAAATCACTTATTGATGATTCTTGGTTGACCCACACTAACTTAGAGACCATGGACTCATAATTGGTGGAAGACTTCTTAGATTTCAACTTTATGGAGCAAAGTTCAAGTGATCACAAAGGAGTTGATATAACACATTATGAAGATGATGAAAATAAGGTTATATGATTCAACAAAATCAAATAAAGTTCCAATTACTAGAGATAAGGCTAAAAGCTAAAAAGGATATCAATGAATACGCCAAATTATAATACCTCAAGCAAGAACCTAAAAATAGCTCATCATCTAGAACATTTTAAATATATTTTATTTTTTAATATTTTTGTATTTTTTATTTTTCAGATAGAAGCTTGTATGGCTATCCATGTTATGAAAGAAACATTAAAAATTAGTGTTTGGAGCTTCCCTTTCAAAAATGGCCACCAACCTTAATTTTTCTTCCCTTTTTTCCCTTCATTTTTTTATTTAAAAGTGTTAACCTTAAAGTATTGCAATAAATGTAAATATGGACTAAAATGCTCATAAATTTAGTTGATGAATGAATTATTATAAGTGAAGTATTACCCTTTTCTTTAGTTTAGTGCTCAAGTTTTGACATTTATATGGTGAGATAATGTAGTTACCCTTATTCTATTTTATATATATCTTTACTCACTTATTCTATTTCTCTTAAATTTCTTACACAATTTCTTACATCTTTAGCATCCCTTATAACCAGCCAACACCTAATCCAAACCACATATCCACCCCCAAGTTCCATATGATCTAGTCTCATTCTCTACTCCATAACACCTTTACAAACTCTATCAAACATAACCTTATAATCCATATCATGAGTTAACATCTTTATCGAACCATTCATAATCCTTTCCAACTTTTAATTCCACCTAAACTCTATTTTCTAAAGAGAACTTCTAAATCAATCCAAAGTACCTTAATCCAAGTTAGTCTTGGAAGCTTGATTATAAGACCATACTAAACCTCTCAACATTTCATCAAAAAATTTAGATATCATCTTTAGACATTAATTTAAAGATTTATAGCCTTTTCTCTTTCTTTTAATCTCATTAGAAGGATGCCCACTACCATCACCAAAGCTCCATTGCTAGTAAGTCATGAGGTGAGTAAAGGCCACCAGTAATGGAAGGCTAAGGTTGCTTGCTTGTGGGCCAAAATTATATTATTATGTGGTTTGTTTGGCTTATTGGAAGAAGGTGTGAGTGTGGTAGCCGCTCTAAGTTTTATGGTACTATCAAATGATTTGAGGGAGATACATACAAAACTGGTGGCTGGTTGTTGCTGCGATGAGTGGATTGAGTCTATATTCTTCATTATGAGTGGTGAATTCAATTTGAAATACTTAACAAAGAGTATATTTCCTCTTATATAATATTACACCCTATACTTAAGTAGGCCTTTAAGAGTTAATATTCATAATTATATGTAATAGCGAGTGTGTTTGTTATTGTAAAGTCTTGATATTAATAAAATCATTTATTTTTTGAGTTATTTTATTATTTCAATTGTGCATTCCTTTGAGAATTTCTATGCCTATGATGAGATAATGCATTTTTTACTTATGGCAAGTTTATTATCTATGGTATTGTGAAAGATTTCAACATATAATTAAGCAATATTTTGTAAAGATGGTAGAAGATTTTGTCGTTAAATGCTTAATTTGTTGTCTTTTTGGGATTGAGAATTCACCCCCTAAAAATAGATATTGTGGTAGGTAGTTTCGTTCTTTATAGTAATTTCTCTTTGAGTGAGTGCATTTTAATATTTAGATGTGAGTTTTATTCATTCCTTTTTGTCTCTCTTTGTTGAGTGTATTTATGGTGGCTATGAAGAAATGAGGTCACACACTTTAAGATGTTGAATATAATAAGTATTCAAACCTAAATGACATTTTGGCCAATGTAGCATTTAGAGATTTTTTGTAGGAATACTAACTATGTGTTGTGAGCTACACATTAGGATGTGCTATTCAACACCATCTACTTTGATGAGTTATGTGTTTCATATGACCACTTTAAAGTTGTCTAAGTTTTTTAATATGTGTTAAGTTGGCAGATACTATAAACTTCTATGAGTTAGTGGTAGTCTAGTTGATGTCAATCTCAATGGTGATATTATAACAATAAACTTGAATATGTAGAATGAGGGAAGCCTATTGAATTTCTTATTATACCACCCTTTATATGCCATTAAGGCCCATAAAAATGATACATATCAATTTTTGGAGTTTAGATAAAAATCTCTAAGATGGTAACTAATGTAGAAAAATGGAAAGGTTGATTCTTCTTACAAGAGCTTGATTAGTTCGTTAATACAAACTAAGTTGGTTTCTTTTTAAAAGGAGAAGATTGTAGAATCAAAGCTAAGTCTAATAGAGATTGAGCCCTTCTAAAAGCTAAAAGGAGAACCCTAAACATTGACTCTTACTTAGAAGGTGGCCATGTCTACCAATTTATTTAATATTAGAACTCATCTTCTGCGTGTGCACCAAGTGTACTTGATTTAAATTACTCGATATCACAATCACATTGTTATGATGTAGATAGTGTTTTTATGTCCATGAATGACTTTGAGATTCACACTTTCTTATGTAACTCATCACCTGGGTCTTTAGGATAAAGTTTTGACCTTATTTTCGATGAGGTTGACATGATTCCAATCTTACTAATTAGGATATTTAATCTTACATTAGGAGTCTCCTAGTTAGACACCTAGGTCACTTTATTTAGTAACTAAAACAATCAAATCCAATCCTAATAAATTGCAATGAAAAGTGAAAGAAATAATTCAAAAGCTAAATTGAAATGATCCTTAAGTGGGTCAATTAGGTTTATTAATCTAAAAAACCCATTTAAACTCAATTTGGATTTAACTCAAATAAATTAAAATTAAATTAAAATTAAATCAAACTAAAGCATAAAAGCAATCCATAAATAAATATAGGCCCAAAAATAAATCTAAATAAAGATCAAAGTGCCTAATGAGGCCATATAACCTTGGGTCAATCCATGTGGACCCACCAATCCAATAATTTATCCAACAAAACTTCACCAAATTGAGTCCTCCTAAAGGCTCAAAATCATCAAATGTACATGCCCAAACACAGATCTAAGCAAATTTGAATTCAATAAGGACTCAAGTGGGTTAATTTTGTTACTTAACCCAAATAGACCTCATTAAGCTAAATTTAAATTAAATTGAAATTAATTCAAATAAAAAATAAATATATAATCATTTCAAAGCTTTAGGTTTATTTTAACCAATTTGGTCATTGATCCTGAACCAAGCTTGACCCACTAAACCTAATTTGAGTTAAAATGGGTCTAAATCAAAATTAATATTAAAATAATTGAAATAAAATGATTTGGATAATAGAAAATACTCAATCAACTATGATTAAAGCTTAAAAAAACCTTAATTGAAATAAACTAGTCAGTTAACTCAATTAAACTGTGGGGATCAATTAGAATTAATCTCTAGTGAGATCAAACTATGGGGTTCAATTTCAAATCGATATTTTATCGATATAAAATCTAAATCCTTTAGTTTTACATCTTAGATCACATGATGGAAAATTGTTGGCTTACCATGAGAGGTTAGGGACAAAATCATGATTGTTTATTCCTTTTATTTGGAATGGTCAGCCATGATTTAGATGCATGAATATGAATTAAATATCTATAGGGACCATGAGATGACTCAGGACCATATGCGCTTTCATCCGATGATCTTGATTCAATTCCCCTTCCCCTGCTTTATAAGCCAGATCCATGTGGATCCAATTGATCCAATCACATGCTATCACATGTAAAGCCATGCCAAGTCTACACCGCATCATCGTTGATTAGATTAAGTGAAAAATTGGGTTTTTTAAATTAAAAAATACAAAAAGATCTAAAAACTTTAAAAATTCAATTAAACTACTAAACCAAAAAACAACAATAAGGGTTCTATGGATTTATCTTAGTGAAATGAATCCATTAAACTTAGAAGCTCTGATTTTTGTTGGGTATATTTTGCTTAATTTAGGTTTTAATAAAATTCATTAAACCCTAATTACTCTTAATCCAGTAAGTTATTTAATTTGAAACTTTGATAGTATAAATTTAAGGTTAATATACACCTTAGATAAAACTTTCATGAATTTTAAATGGTTGGATTGAGAGTTACAAAATTTAAATGTTTGAGGTCTTCATTTTAGAAAATAAAAATTAATGAATTAAGAAAATTAATGGGAATTATTAAATTATTTTTAAAACACCATCTTAGACATCAAAGAACCTTATAAAGCTCTAAAATCCTTCTAAAACCCATTAAATCTTAAATTTCCTAAATTAGGATTAAATAAAACTAAATAATTCAAATAAATGATCAAAACTTTAAGCAATTATAACATATCAACCAAGAGCCCAAAAATTATGAATAAGACCTCTTTAAATTCATATTTCAAAGAAGAATCGAAGAAAAATAAAAGTCCTAATATATTATGTAGAATTTTGGCCTAATTTAAAATTTTAAAAAAATGATCAAATATTAATTGCACTCAAAATAATAATCCAATTAATTTAAAACTTTCATAGAATAAAATTGAAGTTAAAACACACCTTAGATAAAAATTTTAGAATGAAA
The DNA here is from genome assembly GCA_021442155.1 of Cymbidium sinense. NCBI lineage: Eukaryota > Viridiplantae > Streptophyta > Magnoliopsida > Asparagales > Orchidaceae > Cymbidium > Cymbidium sinense. Next base: position 77,297,564 of record CM038227.1, read on the forward strand.
AGTTTATTGAATCAAGAGATATAAAATTTTTATTTCCAAATACCTAATTTAATCAAAATAATTAATTTAGAAATTAGTAAAATGAAAGAAAAATATACAAATGGTTTAAAACATCTTAAATGATATAAATAAACCTGATATCAGTTTCCTCTAAAAGTAAACAAACCTAAAAGATTACTTAATTAGGGATTAATCAAATAAATTAATTCATTTAATTAGGTCGAACTTCAATAGAACATGATAAATCAACTAATAATTACAAAATAATAAATATAACCTCTCTATATTCACAATTGAGAGAGAATAAAAGAAAATTAAAAGTCCTAATGCTATTAAATATTTTTGGCATAATATCAATTTTTAAAAATAATAAAACCGTAATTAGTCTTAAAATATATCTCTGATTAAAATAAAATTTTAGGCAAATGAAACTGACATGAAAACCCACTTTCCATAAATATTTTAAGTGAAAATAACTTCTAGATTAGAAGATATGAATTTTTGATGTTTTAGGTTAATTTAAATTAAATGATAATTGAAAAATCATAAGTTTAAAAATTCATAAAGTCGAATTAAAACATTCTCAACAATAGGATTCAAAAAAATTTCTTTGGCATCTTAAGTTTATAAAACTTAAATTAACACATTTAAGGATTAAAAAAAATAAATTGTGTAAATGGATAATTAATAAAATTAACCTTAATATGTAAATTCACCAAGTCTTAGGAACCTAAAGATGATTCAATCTTGGTTTAATAACTTAAGTAATTCATTTCTATAAGTTTCATAAGTTAAAATAATTTAAACAAATAAAATGAATAAGCCTTAATCATATGAAACCAAATTAAACATTAAATTCAAAATTACAAAAGAATACCATTTTAACTAAATTCAACATAATTGAATCAAATCTTAAAAGTCATGAAATTTAAATTAAGTAATAATTAACTCATAAGTCAATTCTAAAATATTAATCAACATAAATTTAATCAAATCTCATGAAAATATAAAATAAAAAAAATTAAATAATAATAAAATAAAGAACATATATTATTAAAATTCAATAAATTTAATAAATTGTTATAAAAACTTAAATGAAAAGATTAAACTTTTATTGAACATTATATGAACCTAAGAAAACTATGTTTAACAATCAAACTAAAGTTAAACAATTAAAACTTAATAACCTTCAAGCTGACTTCAAATTAAATAATAATAACAAATTTAACTTGAATCATTAACTAAGTATAAATTATTAAATCAAAACTTTTTACAATAAGCAATCACATGGTATATAGTTTGAACACCCGAGGTCTCAAGGCTACTAGTTTGAAGGAGATCTTGATACCATGAACCACTAGTTTAGTAATGACACATACCTATGAAAGCAAAATTATGAAATGTAAAATAAAATAAAAGAAATCCAATCAAAATTTAATCAAAACTCAATCAACATTTTGTAAGCATAGAAAATTTAAGTTTTAGGATAATTTTGTATCCTTTGATGAAAGAATCACTCCTTTAGAATTAAGATATTGATTAGAATGGATTTCACCTCAAGCAAATCCATTATATTCTCCATTCTTTAAAACTTAAGTCTAACTTATAAAATCAAAATAAAATTGGAAATAAAACTTAAAATTAATTGGATTTTTTAAATTGAAACTATCTAATGGTAAATTAAACAAATTATAAATTCCAAAATAAAACTTAAAACTTAAAGGTTTAGTATAATACTTGCCACATAAACCTCTCCTTCACACACTATACTATTAGGTCATCGACCCTAGATTTAGGTTAGAATGGTGATATGTTTTGAGATGTGATGCTTTTTTGTGTTTTATGGTGTATTATTTAGCTTAGATGGCTAAGTTTGTTTGCTCGCTAGTTTGGATGTTAGGAAATTTTTTTAGACTAACATTATTTTCTATAGGGGTCGTGCATAAAGGAATTACTATAATATAAATATACAAATATTGTTTGTTTGCAGGTGCTTTACTTAAGCCTCTAAGAATAGCCCAATAGTATAGGTGGGCTTGGTAATATCTGGTGCTAAGTTTGTATGTTTGTAATATAAACTACTGGTGTGCTGTGTATTTTTAATAACATTTATTTTACAGGTTTAGGAATTTGTTTTTGAATTTTTAAATGTAATTTAATCTTAGAATTAGGTTAGGATCTATTGGGTTTAGGATTTATAGGAGCTGACTATGCTGGTCGAAGATCCCCTATAGAGCCTAAAGGAGATCCGTAAAGAAGGTGACAATCATGAAGTCAAATAAAGACCCTCATATATCAAAATTTAGTTCTAGGTCAGGTTATATAAGGGTAGAGCTCAGCTGCCTTTTTTTCCTTCTCTTCTGGGTGTACAACAATACCTGGCCATAGCAACCTATTTAATTTAATTTGTTTAGCTTGATATATTATAGGGGGTGCACTATAACTGCATGCTTTTTATATGTTTCTTTCAATGTTTTGTGATGAAAGCTTGGATACATTAGACTCTTAGGAATTTTTTTTTTGCCCCATTAAGTTAAATCAACTTAAACGTAAAATAAATAACTCATAACTTCATTAATTAAATCCTTAAGTAGTAATATTAAAAGCAACTAGAAATGCTACACTTGTGAACCACGATTTCATAATTCTTCTCAAATCCTTAAATTAGTCCCTTCTTTCATTGCACATACGAGAGTATTTGAACTGTGAAGATGACCACTCTTCTAGGAGAAGTTTGTCTTCTCTTTTTAATTTAGTCCATGACTTTTTCTAAGTGCATCCCATTTTATACATGATTTGCATACCCAAAAATTTTAAATGAAATTTTGAGCCAAAATGTATAAAATAAAAAATATTGTAGTAGTTAGAATTATAACATACTGGTCATAATTTTAGGGTTAGGAGGTGAGTTTAATTTCGTAGCTTCCATTCCTAAATATAATAGCCAAACTATCTTGCATTCATATGACTAACTTCATGGTTTTAAACTTGTTAGGAGGTATTAGCTAGCAACCCTTCCAAGTAAGAAGTAAGTTTAGAAGAGTTAGGATAGGTTCTTTTTCTTAAATGAAAAAGAATTAAGAATATCCAAATTTTCATTATTAGATTAAGATGTACTTTCGACTTATGTCAAAAGAACTATCTAGATTTAGGATTTGAAGCATCCTATTTCTACACTACTATGAGAGTCAGTCTTCACCTCTTAGACATTTCTATAGTTGCGTGTTACTAGAATATAAGTCTTAACTTTCTAATAAGATGTCAAACTTAAAATTTAAATAATTTAAATTTCAAAACTATAAAGCCTAATAATAAGGTTGAAATTCTTACTAGGCTTCCAATATCTAAAACATTTCCTACTTATTCCCATTTGGTTTCCAAAAAGAACTCTTTCATTTTTGAATTAATGTCACTTGAATTTATAAAATAACCATCCTCTAAAAATAAACTTTGAAGTCTATAAAGATGAAAGTCAATTTCTTAAACTGAGAATATTCTTAAGAGAAATTCCCTTTGTTTAAGGATATAATTAACTATAGGGGCATCTCTTATAGGGAACAATGAACCTGGTATAAAACAAACCTTATATACTTCTCCATGCAGGTATAAAATTCTAATATATTATAAACCCATCAACCTTAGGAGTCTATATTAAGTAATCAAATCCATTATAGAGTATTATATCTATCTCTTGAGATAGTATATTTATCCTTTAATAACATATTTGATTATCCAAATAACAACCCCAAAGATTTGCGTGGGGTTTTAAATAAAAATCCCCACACTAAGGAGCCCATTCTTGTAATTCTAGTATCCACCAGCACACCCATGTTAATGTTGTCAAAGTACATTCTACCCTTAAAGGCAATGAAGATGACAAGCATGTCATATGAATTAGTGCTAGCTATTTTGATGTAATTCTCAATGGTGATATCATAACTTTTAACTTTTATATGTTGAATAAGGGAATTTTATAGAATTTGATATTATACCTCCATCTATTTTCCATTATGGTCCATTAAAATTAGATTATTCAATTTCTAGTGTTTAGATAAAAATCTCAAGGTTATTAAATAAGGTAAGAAATTAGATATGCTTATTCTTCTTTACCAAAAGCTTGATTAGTTGACTAGTATTGAGTAAGTTGGTGCCTTTGAAGAATGAGAAGATGGTAGCACCAAAGCTAAGTGTGGAGTCTAAATCTATTTGTGGATGTAGAAGGAACCTTCTAGGATATTTGAGAATTAGGGATAGACAAAAATATTCCAAGCAGAAAGATAGAGAAGTGATGAAAAAGTAAGAGAACTATAATATTTGTTCATTTCAATCAAAGTATAAAGACTAAGATAGTAGATAGAGAGAGAAAAGGTCCTCTAGTTATAAAGGAGTTCCCCTTTTATAATACCAATGGATGACCATACATAGAAAGCCAATAGAAGGTAAATCTATTATAAGTGGATTTTTATCTAGGCTAGTGGGAAGTATGCATGTGAATGAGTATAGATCTATTGGTCAGTGTGGGAGAGTAGCCCATCATTGTATGAAAATGTGAGTAAGGATGGGACTGAGGAGAGAAGTCATCTCATTCCTTTGAGTAATTGCTTGCTGCTAGCAAGTTTATTCATGTCCTATTCTTTGGGTCATTATTCTCTATGTCCTTGGTTTGTTGGATCATGTTGATCTTCCCTTCATCGGGCATACTTTCTAATAAGCATAATTGTTCTTGATTGTTGAGTACCCTTTATACAAGTATAATTATCTTAATAGACTTATTGGGTTGCTTAGGCTTGTCAACTACTTTGGGCATAAATTTAGCTCCTCGATTCTTCTGATCTTTATAGAGATACCTCACAAGAAAGATAGAAAAATAAATTAAATTATTAGTTGTAAACATTTAATGATCTAAGAAAATTGATGCATTTATTAAGAGGTCAGATAATCATTTAAATGAGACTGATTTTTTAATGCTCTAGAGGCTATAAATGGATTTTCCATTCTTCTTTAATGTGTTTAGCATTTCTTCAGCTACTCTGTTGGGTAAATTCTCTGACTTCTAAAGGTCAAGTTTGTAATATATATATATATATATATATATATAATCATCATGGACACAATGAGGCCTTATGGTGAAATTTATCTTATGACATTGTGGTAGGCCTTTCTAAAAAGGCCAAGAAAGAAAATAAATTAAAAGAGGTCACCAACATTCATGTGGCTAAGGCGTGCAGCTCAGTTCCTCTAACTATAGCACCTGCAACTCCAGCCACTTCTATGAACTCGTAAATGCAAAAGATCAATTTTATGGAAAGTACCAACTTAGTGCGACCTACGAGTATCCTTGGAGAAGAAGAAAGATAAGAGGTGGTAGCCTTGAATCAGTGTAGGAAAGTGCTAGAGAGCTGAATGGTTGGACTAGCTATTGTGAAGGCTACTATAGAGGAATGCCTTACTGATGTGAGACTTGTTTGTTATCATACACTGTGAGTCCTTTTTATCCATATATCTTACTTTTTTGTCATAATTGAACATGACTAGCAGTCAAGCCTTAGCACAAGATGGTGAGGGGCACTCGCTAGTCTAGGTGAGAATCATTTAGGGGCTGTTTATCCTCTCTTGTGGAGGTAAATATTATGGCCATCTTGGCTTTGATTTAGGTATTGATTTAGCTTATGCTAAAGCTCGCTAGATTTAAGATCCAACGTTACTGTTTCCTTCGGGTTACAAGAATAAATCCTCACCTCTTAGGAATTTCCACAACCTTGTATTGATGAATTTTAAATCCTAGCAATCTAATAAAATTCAATTCTAGCAGATAAATCTCTTCACTTTCAATCATATAAAGCCTAATTACAGAATAGATCATAATGCTCACTAGGCTTTCAAGTATCATGAGCATTCCCTATTCATTTCATTTTTATTCCGAAAATAAGTCTTCTCCTTGAACTTTTCTAATTGATTTTCCAAACACAACAAATCCTTTGATAGTCTAACCTTGAAATCTATAGAGATGATAATTGTCTACTTTAATCGAGAATATTCTTAGGGAATTTCATTTCCCAAGATGTAATTAACTATGGAGGCTTGCCTCCATACAGAACTTTAGAACCTAATTTAATATAAACCATGCTTTATTTATCCATGTAAAGTAGGAGACAAATCTCTAGTATATTCGAAGACCCATCATGCCTTATGAGTCTTTATTAGGTGATTAGATCCATTGAAGGGTGATGCCTCTATCTTTTGATATAGTACATCATACTTTAATGTCATACCCAATCACTTCAATAAGTATCCCCGATGATCTGCATGGTGTCCCTACACATCCAAAAATAAACACCACAAAATGGTGATGTTGTAAAGTCTAAAATACTAAATAAAAGCCCATAAGCACAACTCACTTATAGATTTAGATACTATTACTTTTTCATAATGGCTATTTAATTTATATGCTTCTATATTTTAGATTTGCTACAACATTTATTTAGAAAAGGCTAGATGATATGCCTCGTATAGAGCCTATTGAGGAGTAGATGTGGGCCACTATTGAAGCTTATGATTTGCATTATACAACCAAATTATATGATCATTTTTTATGGTATCAGGATATGTTGATGGGTAGAGAAATTTATTTGGATTCATTTACTCAATCATCCTATATTTTACTTTTTGATACACAACTTCCATCAGGATATGATCCTTCTAATTTGGTGATTAATTTAAGGTTGAGACAGACTTATGATATTCCTCTAGAGCGAGTTACAAATCACCATAGTTTTGGGGATCAAGTTATACTGCAACTAGTTGCAGATCGTGTCCTTTTACAAGTATAATCTAACTTTTGGGTTATTATATATTACATCATGAGATAGAGGATTAGGATCCAAGGTTAGTGTTCAACACACCTCTATTAGCTGTCAGTGGCTATATATATTGGGCATGCCATTATTTGTAGATACATGGTGCTATTCTCAAAAGAGCTGGCATATATCATGCAATCTATATATCACTCTTTAACTATAACCATCTTTCTTTCACTTGGATTTATGGCATAATAGAGGATTAGGATGGGACCAGTAATACTTGTTGGATTGGTCCACATGAGATGACAGTTAGTTTGGCAAATATACACGATGTAGTAAGCCTCCCTATTTTAGGAATTCCATACAAGGACTAGATCCCTTTGGACCATGAGCTCTTTCAATGTCAATTAATTGGTCAACGAAGGAGAAGAGGTCATGTATATTCTTCCAGCCTTCATCAAGCTCTACCTCACTACCAGATGTTACTCAAAGAGTGGAGATCAGGCCATTGATGATATATTATTGTTACTCTTGATATATGGTTTAAGAGTTTTCTTCATCTAGCAGTATGCTTGCTTCATTTTACAGGCTTAGATGATTCATTTGACATTAGCTTTCATTCATTCGAGGGGTCCTTTAGCATTAGATTTAAGCCTGAAGGGATAGAAAAATTCTCGACATGTTTTAGCATGACACATTGATGAGGAGCTATCTTTAGTGGCCTTCATTGCCACATGGCTATGCTACTTCATATTTGTGAGTCACAACAAACTCTTTTGCTCTTCTACCTTCTTGATGGCTAGGTTTCTTGCTCATGGAGAGAGAATTGCACTAGCACCTATAGCATTAGCCTATCTGTATCATAGATTGGGCATAGTGTGCATCATGTTTGACTCACACTGCTATGATGTGGAGGTTCCTTAGTATTATGTACATGGATGGATTCACATACATATTTTTAGAGCCTTCAGTTATCCTCAGGCACCTTACTTCAAAAAGTAGTATTTTTCGTTGATTATGCAATTGGGCAGAGCTATATTTGCTTTAGATAATGATCAGATCTAGATATTTATGTTTGCACCAGTATGCATGATGGATCACTTTCAGATCATTCATATATTTTCTCTCTATATCTTACCTGATTAGATATTGGGATAGAGATCATGGATTTTATTATTGATTTCTACATTTATTATAATTAGCCAGGGTATAGATGCATAGTAGAATATCTCATTGGGCTGAGACCTACTTGGCTTTACTACAATCATCATGCATTGATTTTGGAGGGATATAATCCCAACATAATAGCTAGATAGTATATCTTTACTTAAGCTACACATACATATGGACTACCAAAGATACTTGATATAGTAGATACTAATTCCCTAGGAATGTTATCATTTTCCGTTCATTTGGAGACAGCCTCTATTACTTGGCCTTTTTTGCTTCACTTGGGGACTAGTTCTTATTTTTATGTAGCTTCACAAGAGGCTAGTATGGGAGTTAGCCGCTTATGGTTGCTATGGATTTATCACATATTCTCTTTTTTTTGAAGCTGGGATTCTGCATATATAGTCATAGACTCACAAGAGCTAAACCTACACATTACTTAGATTCCCCTTTAACACATGGCTCATGCTTCTAAGGAGCCATCAGATAGATGAGACAATGGTAGAAAGCATCATCAAGAGCCTTTATCAGATGGTATAAAGGCTAAAAAGGATACATGAAGCCATCTTCAAGTTGATTATGTTATAGGAGTCATCAATCAAAAAAATACACCTTTGGGGATGCTCTCTGCCATCTTTATTGAGATGTGTAATAGTATGTTTTCTTATGGGGCAAATTGATATATATTTAACTAGATTTTTTCTAACATTACATAAGAGTTTATTTAGATATGGGTTCTACTTCTTATGAACACAAGCATTCACAGTTAATTACCCCTCTTATCATAATAAGAAAGCTCTCTTGAATACGGTTAGAAAATAAAAATATTTTTTGATATGGATCGGTGTCTAGTGATGTGTATGGTATGTCATAGATAACTATTTAAGGAGAATAAGAGAATAGTCCCAATTAATATAACTTAGTTCCATCATCTCAAGACTATATTATTCTAGTCTACCAACATCAAAGAGGCGGTTGTGTTGAGGGTTGCTTTGATATAATGTAGGTTTTGTGGGTGAATGTATGTGTTGGACTTACATATTTTAGCATGTCAAAATTATAGGTGTTCACATAGTGAACATATTATATGTTGTTTTTATAGTTAACGAATAGGAGACTGGGCTTACATCCCTTTGGAATGCTAACATTATATAGATGTTCACATAGTGAACAAATTATATGGTGTTCGCATGGAAAATAAATAAGAGACTCGAATTACATACCTTTGAAATGTCAAAATTATAGTTGCATTCACATGGTGAATGAATTATATGGTTTAAGGTTGTTTGCATGGCAATGGATAAATGATTGGGCTTACATCCCTTTAAAATTCTAGCAATCGTGTTCGCATGGTGAACAGATAGATCAATCTTACATTTATCATTAAAAAGCCATTATATTGGACTTACATCTCTTTAGAATGCTATATTTATATAATTGTTTACATGGTGAATGAATTATAAGTTATTTGTATGGTGAACAGATAGAAGACTTTTGTGGGATGGTGCCTTGATGTTGGAAGTATCAGTGCTTATAAGCTATAAAGGGGGAGTTTCACAGCATCATGGCATTGATAGGATGACATCTTAGTACTAGGAAGTTAGCACCATGACATCATAAATCATGGCATCTTGGCATTAATATGATGGAATCTCAGTGCTGGGAAGTCAACACCATGGCTTACCATAAAGGATATTTGAAAGTAGTTGGCAGATTGACCAGCCCCTTGATGCTAACTATGTAGCGCCTTGGTGCTAGTCAAAAGTTAGTTTAAATTGGTTGATATGTTGGCAGGTGCATTTAATAGGTGGGATAAACTTTTGATCAATGTTGTGGTGCTTTGGCAAAGCACTGAGGTGCCACATCAACATTTGACATGCATTTTAGTCTCAGGCTATTACAAATATAATAGAAATAAATGATAATAAGTGCTCTTTCTGACCAGAATAGTAACCACATTGATCAACTGACTAGTGCCTAGGCACTGCATGTGAACACTACGGTATTAGTTCCTTGTTTTAGGACTTGATAGGAAAGTGTCTTGGTGTTGAACCCACAAAGCCTAAGCGCTATTTGATCAGTGCCTAAAATTTAATAGTTTTTAAAGAAATTTGAAATTTTAGCAGCATAACATCTTTGTATTGTAAGAATTATTAATTTTTTAGTCCATTAACACCCTTCTCACTTATTTTAGATCAATGATCAATGGAGCAAGCATTTCATTTCACAGTAAAACCAAGTTCGATGGTAAAAAATGTAACACCTCAGCTCTTAAAAATTGTGTTTCAACGCCACTCTAAAGATATAAAACCCAAAATATTAGCACCATGGTGATGAATTATAGCACCACGCCACTACAAGAATTGTAACTAACCCAAGAGCTTAGTGCCATAGTGCCAAATATTTGGTGCCTTGGTGCCATGGGAAGGAGCACTAAGAATTTCATGAAGTAGGACTCCATTTCTGAATAATATTCTTGTAGAATTTGATAATCTTTATGAAATTTTATGGTATAATGCCTAAATAGTGTAGGATTTTTCCTTGGTTAGTGCAAACACACTCTTCTTCCTTTTTCCAAATCTAAGATCTATGGAGAGAGGATTTTTCTTTTCAGGTCAGAACCAAGTTCAACGATGGAGGTGTTTATATTTCAAGAGTCTAAATTTTTTGGGTCTGGGGTTTCTTTTTCACTCTAGATCTAAGATAAATGGAGATGAACCTCTTTATTTTTCATCGGATCTAAGATCGACAGTGAAAATCTTGTTAAACTTAATTTTTTGGAAGAAAATTATGTAAAGAAAGTATTTCTAAATTTGTTTTTACTTGGAATCGATGAGAGTAAACCTTGATCTTTTTTTCTTGTAAGAGGATATTGCTCTCGTAGTTGTGGGTAGCATGTTATTAAGAGCATATAGATGATTGGGAGCAAGAATAGTGATTATGGGTTAGAGTGAGGGTGACAGAGAAGAAAGAAGAGGGAAGAGAGGAGCTATTCTTATCTTTTTATAGTGTATTTTCCAACTATGGGGGTAATTTTTTTCTCTATAATTATTTCCTCCAATCCCTCTAGGTGATTATTAATGCTAGGGCGTGAATGGTGACTTTTCTTGATTTTAAAATTGAAGGTTGTTGTGACAGTGCCTTGGTGATGGCATCACAACATTGTGGCACTATGTTTTTTAAACTAGGCAACTGTCAAGGTGATATGAGCTTCTAGATTTTATAAGGCAGCTATAACGCCTAGGTGTTGTGATTATAGCACTGATGTGCCCCAAGTTAGGATGTTCAATTTATTTCATTTTCAACATCATTTTTGTTAGATGAAAATAATATTTTCCCCCAACATGTATCATGTCGATTGGACATGATGCTTTCATTTCTTTTCTTATTTATTTATTTTATGATTATATATAATAATATAATGAGAAGATACAAAAAATATAGTCTTTAAAAATCTCTAATCATTTCTCATTGATCATGTAAAATAGTGACATAAAAGAGTTTGTAGAGACTATGTGAGCCATATAGGCCATTGTAGACTACCTTTCCCTAGCTTTATGGAGATGCTGAAGGGCATCTTCTTGGTCATGGACTAATAAGGAAAGAATCTTCTCAAGCTCAATCACTTGAGCATTTATCTATGAGCAGACCTCCTATATGGTTGTGATTAGCTTATATGACCATAGATCTCCTTTATAATAGATACAGTCTCCTCATCTGTAATTCTCTCAATTCAGTAGATATGTTAAGGATCTTAATATGTGCTCTAGATAGCTCTCTTTGGTAGGATCTTAAAGCTTTGAGGCTGTGTTATAGCTCCTGATGAAATAGAGAGACTTGATGTGAAGTAATGCCGAGTGAGCTTTCTATAATAGTGATTGTATCAAATAGGATCTCTTGATAAATATTATGTAAGGAGAATACCCCAAACTCTATATCTTTATATACAAATTAACATTTGAGGAATCATACTGAGTGACACTCACTATCACCCAAGTCAAATCTAATAAGAGCTGCTCATGGCTAGTCATCAAAGTGCTAGATTCCTTTGTATGTGGGTCTTCTTCAATATACATATGGTCATTGCCAATAGGCTGAGTAGATGCTAGAGATGCAACACTAGTGTCTATGGATAATATTAGTGTGCTAACACTATCCATATATACTACAGGTTGGCTCAGTTGATACTGGCGGGATGGGAATATAAGTACAATCATTTATCTATGCTACTCCCATATCATGATAACCTATCATGGACTATGAATATCTCTATCACCTCTCTCCTGAGCTAATGAAGCCTTTTATCATTTTTTCCTGCTATTGCCTAACTCATCTGATATTCTCTTAGGAGCATGAGTCACATGTTGTGGGGAATGCAAGTGTCATACTAGTCTAGCTCTCTCTAATCTATAGCTATATATATGAAAGCCTAACTCCATGTTGAAAGAGTATGTATGGTCGATCCATAGTGACCAATGGTGACTAACTCCTGTATGAGTCTCTGATGAAGCCACATAGATACTCTAACTAGTCCTTAGGTGAAGTAAGAAAGCCCATGTTATAGATGCTACTACTAAAAGAATGGGCAATGGGAGTATCCTCAGGGAATGAGTATCTGTTATGTCAAATATCTATGGTAGTCCATATAAGGGCATAAAATACTACTTAGCCACCCTATTAGGATTGCATCCCTCAATATCATGGATTCATGATGCCAATAATAAAGCCAAGTAGGTCTCAACCGAATGAGATATTCTACTATGCATTTGTACCTTAGCCTTGATATTAGTAATAGTGTCCCTATATCAGTGAGAGAATCTATGAATCTATGTCCCAAGCTCTGAGTAGGCAGACTATGAAAGGATTTGAAAGTGATTCATCATACAAGTTGGAGCAAACATGAAGGCCTAGATTTGATCTCTATTTAAGGTGACTGTAGCCCTACTCAACTGAATGATCATAGAAAATTTTTTCTCTCTAAAATAGGATAGAGTCTTAGGACATTGACAACTCCTGATATATGTGCATGAATCCAACTATGTAAGTAGTGCGAAGGAGCATCTATGTTGTAGCGCTGTGAGTCAATCAGCATGCTCACTTTGCCTAATCCATGGTATAGGTAGGTTAATGATACTGGTGCTAGTGCTATCCTCTCACCATGAGCAACCAAGCTAGCCATCAAGAGAGTGGAAGGATTGAATGTCTGCTTTGACATGAAAGTATGAAATAACATAGCCTAGTGGCAATGAAAGCCATTAAAGGTAGCTTATTGTACCCATGCTAAGATTCATTGTAAACTAATTTCTTCTAGCTTGAATCAAACATTAAATGACTTTTTAGTTGAATGAAATCCCATATCAAATGGATCCTCTAATGGTGCAAAATGAGGCAAACATATTACTGAATCAAGGAAACCCTCAGACCATTTGTCAAGAGTAACTATGCCATGCCTACTATGACCTGATCTCCACTCTTTAAATATTCTATGGCAGTGAGCTATAGCATGATGGAGACATGAGGAATATACATGACTGCCTCTCTAATAATGACCAACTGACAGATGTTGAAATGGTTCACGATCTAGAGGCATGTACTCCTCATAAGAAATGTCTATAATAGAGAGATCTGTTATATCCTGCATGTTAGCAAAGGTAATCATTATCTCATGTGGATCAATCTACCAAGTACTAGTGATTCTATTCCAATATTTTACTATGCTCTAGATCTAAGTAAATGAAAGACAGCTATAGTAAAAAAAATGATGCATATATTACATGATGTATACCATGCCTCTTGAAGATATCACCATGCATCTATAGGTGATGAAATGTCCAGTATAAATAACCACTAACAGTTAACAAGGCTATGCCAAATACTGGCTTAGGGTCCTAATCTTCTGCCTTATAGTGTAATATGTGATAACCTAAAAGTCTTACTATCTCTACAAAAGGTGAAATATCTACAACTGGCTGAAGCACATATCGATTCCTAAAGCTAAGGTGATCTATGAACCCCTCTAAAGAAACATCATGACTATGTCTTACCTTTAAATTGATTCCCTAGTCAACAAGATCATGCCTATATGGAAGCTTTGAATCAACATATAGAATGTGTGATGATCGAGCTAATGAATCCTCAAAAATATCTCTATCCATCAGCATATCCTAATGCCATGATCTTATAATTTGACTACAAAATGTGGATCATGAGTGTCAATAGTGGCCCATATCAGTATAAGACATATTATCTGGCCTTTTTCAAGTGAGCATTGTAGCCAATTTGTAGCAAATATGGACAAGAGAAGCATACAAATTTATAAAAAAATTAAAAAAGTAATAATATCTAAATTTGTAAATTTATTGTGCTTGTAGGATTTGATTCAATCTTCTCTAATTTCACAATAATGTTATAAAGAATATAAAAATATTTAAAAATTATAAAGGGATGGCCATCTCCATTCGATCAACCGAAGATTCACTTCTACCTTGATGGAAAATATTTTGACTAAAAATTTCAGTTAAGTTTCTTAATTATTACTTATAGATGGAGATGATAAAATTAGGTTCTTATAATGGATTTGAATTGCTTATAAAATTGCCCTCTGTTGATAGGGGAATTTTCCTTTAAGATGAGAATATTCTTCTTGTACTTAAGTAAAGAGTATTTCTTCGATTGATAGAATTTGAGTTGATTTTGACTCTTGCATTTGTAAAGCATGCCATCTTTAATAGTTATGAATAATATCTCTTGAAATATTGTTTATGTATAGAGGGCATAGGTTTTATCCCTTTTGCATTAATGAGTTGATAAGCTCCCACTTCATATACTTTTTCGATAATAAATGGTCCTTCCCAATTTGAATTAAACTTTCCACCAGTTCATTGATGTGGAATAATAGGCCCTTTATGTACCAGTTCTAGTTCACCTATTTTAAAGCTTCTTGGACAAACCATACGATCATGAGCTCAAGTCATTCTTGCCATAGATGTCTCTAGATTTTATTGGGCTTGTAGTCAAGTTTCATCTTGGGCTTCAAGCTCTTTGAGTTGTTTTTGGACATTTTCCTCCATTGTGAGTTCATTTTGAACTACTATATGGAGTGAAGGTAGCCTTACTTCGAGAGGAAGTATTACTTCTACTCTGAAAAGTAAGGAGTATGGTGTTTCTTGTGTAGCAGATTTGTATATAATATGTTATGACCATAAGTCATTTATTAGTTTATCATATCATTTTATTTTATTTTTAGAGAGAACTTTTTTGAGAAGTTTAATCAATATTTTGTTGAATGCTTATACGAGACCATTGGCTCTTAGGTTGTATATTGACGAATATCATCAATCTACCTTGTATTTCTCAATGGAATAATAGACTTTGGTATTCCTGAAGGTAGTGCCATTATTAATATAATTCTTTTAGGTACTCCGAATTAGTAGATGATATGGTCCCTAAAACATTTCACAATGTTGTCTGCTTTAACTTCTTTTAATGGATTTACTTCTCCCCATTTGGAGAAGTAAATAGTGGTAACTAATATGAAATGATGTCCCCCATATGATGGAGGATCTATTAGGCCAATTATATCAATTCACCAACTTTCAAATGGACAATATGCCATGGCTGGATGTAAATTATTAGGTGGTCGATGCAATCTGTCTGCATATATTCGACACTAGTGACATTTTTCGGCATGTTCATTATAGACTTGAGCCATACTGGGCCATTAATATCTCATTCACTTGATCTTGATTTTCATTTTGATACTAGATTGGTGTGCATCATACAACCCTTTATGGGCTTCAACCATCACCATCTTTACTTCATCTAGTCATAGGCATCATAACCATATTTGGTCAAATAAGCTCCGATATAGCGTATCATTTACAAGAGCATATCATAGCACTCTTTGTGAAATTTGATGAGACTTTGATTTACGTTTTGGCAGTCTATCACCTTTAAGATAGGTGATGAATGGTTCTCTCTAGTCATCTTCTTCTATTATCAATGAAATCTCTCAATTTTCTTTAGCATTAAAGGCTTGCAAGAGAGTTGGTGCCAATGCTAACCTACATTAAACTATTATTGTAATTGCCTCTCTCTGAGGATCTAACATTTCTTTAACTAATTTAACTAATGCATTGACTTTACTATTTCTGATGTGACATGCTTAGAGATTTGTTTCAGAAGCTACAAGATGTGCTTATGATAAAGCACTAATTCAATCTTGTTTATTTTGAACATCCTAAATATTTGTAAAATTATGAGTTGAGAATCTATGTAAACATGAAGCTTTTAAATTTTCATGATAATTACTAGTTTTAAGCCCATAATTAATTCTTCGTATACAGCCTCATTGTTGGTTTGAGGTTTCATTAAACTATATGAATATCGTAGAATATCGCTATATGATGTTACATGTATTAAACCAATTTTGACATGTACTGTAGGTAAACTGGATAGTTTAGCTGGCTTTATTGATGAAGCTCCACCAAAGTAGTGCTCTCATCCTTTCGATTCAACTTTAAAGATTTGTTCATCAAGAAATTCATCATTAAGTGGAGAGTTTGCTGGTAAAGGATGAGCATATAGGAAATTATCCAAAGCTTGCCTTTTTATAGCCTTTTATGGGACATATGTTATATAAAATTGAAGTAATAGAACCACCCATTTAGCTAAGTGGTCAGTTAAGGTAGGTTTAGTCATTAAGAATTTAAGAGGGTTGTCTTTAGATATCAAAGTTATTTTATGTGATAACATATGATGCCACAGTTTCTAAGTAGTGAATATTAATGCTAGACATGCTTCTTAATATAAGAATAATTTATTTCGACTCCTATCAAATGTCAACTTATATAGTATGGGGCATTTTCTCTCCCTTCTTCATTGTTCTGAGCAAGCAAAGCTCCTAATGGCTCTTCTAAGGCTTCCATATATAATATCAAAAACTTTTCCATTATTAGTGCTACCAAAATTAGGGGATGTAAGATATTATTTTATGCTATTAAATGCTTCTTAATCAGCATCATCCCATTTTAAAGGTACATCTTTTTTCATCAATCAAGTGAAAGGTTGACATCTCCCAGGAAGGTTAGAAGTGAATCTTCTAATGTAAGACAATTTGTCTTGTAGTGAATGTAGTTTCTTCAAGGTTTTAGGCATTATCACTTCCATTATTACTTTTATTTTAGAAGAATCAATTTCAATCCCTCTATGGCACACAATGAAATTCAAAAACATTTTGGAAGTCAAACTAAAAGCATATTTCAATAGTTTCATCTTTAAGTTGAATCTTCAAATTCTATCAAATACAACTCTTAAGTCACTTGTGTGCTCGCTTTGATCTTTGCTTTTGACAACAAAATCATTGATAAAACATTCTACTTGCCTATGTATGAGATCATCAAAGATGGGGTTCATTTCCCTTTGGCATGTAGTATCGACAGTTTTAAAGCCAAATAACATCACTTTGTAGTAATATATTCCAATTCGTCTGAGGAAGGATGTATGTTTTTCACCTTTTGGAGCCATTTTAATTTGATTATAGCTTGATGAACTATCCATGAAGGAGAACATATTTGTTGACCTCACTTTTGGAGTGAGAATTGAATCATCCCATCCTAGACTTAGGAATCTTCTAGACACTAGAACTTCCTTAGTCATTAGACACTTCTAGTGACTAGGTGAAAACTAAACCTAAGCCTGCAGACTTAAGAAGGGATATGTTAAGCTTAGGTCATACCCTAGGGTAAATATGTCATACCTATCCTATGGACTAAACCAAACCCATGCTTATCCATTCATATAAAACCAACCTCAAATCAATACAATCAAACCCAATTGAATCTTATTTCATATCCAAGCTTCAAGACAAAATCAAATTATCCCTTAACCCAAACCAATCCTACAATCATCCCATTATCCTATGACTCAAGCATATTCAATTGAACCAAATTCAATTCAACTTTCACAAAAGCACTCCAACCATTCAAATCTCTACTTCAAACTTTTCCAAAGCCTACAATCAAGCCAATTAAACCAAATCGATTCAACTAACCCAAGTTAGCCCATTTGCCCCAAAGTGTCCAAATGAGCTAAAACCCAATTAAACCCAAATCAATTGCAATTAAAGACATCAATCAATACTAAATCAATCATAAAACTCAACCCAACTTGGTTCAACCTAATTCAACTTAATTGACCCATTGGGTTCACTTGACCCAAAGTACCCTAAAGGACCCATTTGATCCAAACTCCAATCCAACCCAAATTAGATTGAACCAACCCATCCAATACCTCCTACAATGATTGTTGATCACCCCTGATTATCCAATTGTAATCAATTGGTTCAAACTAAGCTAATTTGATCACTTGACCCAAGTTGACCCAATTAGCCTACATGAACCAAATTGAACCAAACTTCATTCAAAGCTCAGTTGATTGAAACCAATACCTCCAATCAATCAAAAATTGAGTATTGAATTAGATTTGACCATTAATCAAGCCAAACCAAATCAATTGGCCCCTTGACCCAAGCTGAACTAATTTGACATAAAGGGCCAAATTGAACCAAATTAGATCCTAAACCCAATTGATTAAAACCAATGACTCAAATTAATCAAAATTGATTATTGAACATGATCCAAGCCCTAATTGAACCCTATTTGATCAATTGAACCCCATTGACCCATTTAGCCTAAATTGACCTAAAGGGTCATATTGATCTAAATATTTCTCAAATCCAAATTAATTATGATCAACACCTATAATCATCTTCAAATCACCAATTGAACCTAAACCAACCCCTAACCCAAGCCAAATTGGCCAATTTGACCAATTTGGTCAACTTGGCCCATTTGACCCATATGAACCCATATGAGCCAAATTCAAATCCATTTCAAATCAAATCAAACTAATTGAATCTAAACATCCCAAATGGTCATTTGAACAGGTCCAAATCCTTGGTTTGACCCAATTTGACCCATGGGTAAACTTAGCCCAAGTCAACCCAATTTGAGCTACATGGGTTAAATTGAGCCAAACCCATTCAAACTAAGGCCAAACCCAACCAAACTTGGCATGAACCATCCTTGGGTCACCATGAGTCAGCCTAAATCTAACCAAACCCATATTGACCTATATTAGGCCAAAATCCATTGGGTAAGCCCCTCTAAATGGGACAAAATCCCCATTTGGATGGCCAAACCCACTCTCCTACCCTTGACAGCCACCCTAAACTCAATTAGGACACTTGGACCACTCTAACCTACTAAAATGGAGGTGAGATAACCCAAGCCTTCCCATTGGAACACTTGGAGGAAGGGTACACACATGGCTAGCCCAATCCCTTCCTCTAGCCACTCAAGAGTGTCTACCTAAACCGATCCCCAACATCCCCGATCGCTTGCGCCGGCGAGACTCCTGCCAAAAATTGATTGATCCTAGCCATTGGATCAATCGAGGATGAGAATATACTCCTCCCCATCACATTCCAACCAGACGCGGAGCTTCAGTGAGTTGAGACAAGCATCCCCAAAGCATTCCTTACCTCCCTTAAGCTTCCCATCACTGACAAGACCTAACCAAAGTGAAATAGAGCCCCTTCTTTGTCCAACCTCACCTATACTCCACCAAACTTCAATTAACTTCTCCCACACTTTTCCCAAGCTTCAGTGAGGTGAAATAAATTGATTCTTGATCAATTCGAGCACTAGAGACCATTCTTAGACCAACTCCAATGAGTTTAGCGGCAGTGTTTGTTCCATAGAGCCACAAGCAAAGAGGAAACTCACAATCTTCTCAATAAGGCTTCTCCACTTTGAGACAAAGCTACCTTAATCATTGGACCTTCGATCTTGAGCTCCAGCGAGGTATAATTTTGACATACCATAGAAAAGTCCTTTGGAGTTGGTCTTTTGTGAAATGTTTTGCATTTTCATGTGATTTAAATCATAAGATCTCCTTAGATCTCTTCCCTGAATCTTTTGGAGTTGATCTCAATGCCTCATGAGCTTTGGTGAGCTCAGATCAAGCGATGGAGGGTGGATGGTGTCCATCTTCCGGTGCTCAGGAGATGAAGGATCACCTGTCATTCTTTTGAAGTAATTAGAATGGACGTGCGTGACTAATCCATTAGATTTATTAGATTTATTCCATTAAGAATCATAAAATTAATCCCCACATCCAATCTGAGATCGAGCGGTGGGGACAAAAGCACATCCGCCACTGCTAACTAAATACACCATCTTAGACAGTATAATTGGCCAATCCCGTGATGCTACATGGAAAGCACCACCACATCAGTTCCCACATGGCACTGATGGGATTAGGGATTAATTAGGCTAAAAAATGTAATTAATCAGTCTGAACTTCAAAAATTCATAACTAATTATAGAAAAATCCTAAAAATATGAGTGAACCCCTTATGGAAAGGGTGAATAGATGAGATTTTAATAAAAATAATTTTCCTATTTTTTAAACAGTAAATAGTGCTTAATTAGGGTTTCCATTATTTCTTAATTAGCTTAATTAGGCATTAATTACTTGGCTAATTGATCTCAAATTTAAAATGTTTCTTTAATGGGATGTCTTCTACCTCCCATATTTTTTCTAGGATTTATTGGCTAGGTGATTAAGGGAATTTTAATTTCAAACCTTAATTATCCTCATTAAGTAATTTAATAATTATTAAAAATTTCAAATAATAAAAATTAAGTAATTAATGATTATTAATCACTGATTAATAGTGAAATGATAATGGGTAGTAATTAGGACCACTCTCCTAATTATTTTTTAAAATCCATTTCATTAAGGAGGGTAATTAATTCATAACTCAATTAAAGAATGATTTAGCAATTAATGGCCAAATTAAAAAAAATTATAAATGGTAATTGTTTCAAAGAATTTAATTTCAAATTTGTGGGTTCCTCTTTATGTGTTCAATAGCATAATGACCCTTAAGGATATTATGATTGAACTATGGGTGTGGGAAAATCATATAAGTACTTAATTAGATTCTTTAATTTAATTAATATTTAATTATGAGCCTCATTGCATTAGGTCACTGAGTGCATTGCAATTTTAACTTCTCATTTGCATATCATTGGAGGTTCATAATTAAATGCTTAATTGGATTAAAAAGACTTAGGAAAAAGGATAATAAATGATTTGCTTAAAGACTTAAACTTAATACGTAAAAGCTAATTAATCATATTTCCTTGAATATCTTAAATCATTAATATGTCATGGGGTAAAAACAACAAATGTCATTTCTCCTTTTTGAATTTAATAACTCAAATCCCAAATCAAACTTTATAAGAAGCTTTGGGTTTTCTTAAATGGTTTTATTCAATGTGATTTTACTTAGGAATTAATGTAGTTGAATGAATTATGTGAAATTATTTAATTACTCTTTTTCAATCACCATAAATTTTGTATGTCATTTGATACTACATCCATGTCTTTCAAATCAAATAATCAAATGAATATAATTATTTAAAGTTACATGTCTTGAATTAATCTCATTATATGTGTGGCTATTATCACTAATAAATTTCAAAATTATTTTCAAACTTATAAATTATTAATGAAAAATTAAAGTGATGCTAGCTATAAACATTATATATGATGTGCTTATAACCTAAAGATGTCAAAGTATTATTTTATCCTTATGATTCATGTATGGGTTTACATATGTTTGAATGATAATAAGTATATAGTATGGGATTCTTGGGAATATGAGGCTTTAAGTAGCCCCACAGAGGTCTTAGATTACCTTACTTTCCTAGTTAACAAAGGCATGTATTTATTTAATTTCATTCATATGTGTACTTATACTAGAATTTGGATAGAACTTTACTTTACATGTATAAACAACTCACTAAAACACAATCTTTTGCATGATTTTCATTTCTATGGTTTTGTGTACATTCATATGTATTTAAGAAAGCAAGTATATAGTCTAGATATCCTGGGAACACGTGTCTTTAAATAGGCCCAAGGAGGTCTTCGATTATCTCACTTCCCTGGTTTAAACATTGACATGTACTTGCTTAAAATTTTAATACATGTTCTAAGGAATGAAATTCGACTTTTCTACCAACATATATGCATTCATAATCATTTAAGTGTGCCAAAAATACATTTCCTGTAAAGGAATGTTAAGTCCTAAATCATATGCATTCTATTGGTGATGAAAAAGAATAATATAACATTGTCTATGTGATAGTAATCCAATTACATTAATCTTAAGATGCCTTTCATGTTGACTTGGATTCTTTAATGTTAACCCAAACTTAGAATTAATAAAATATTTAATAAGTCATTCACTAAAATAAATGAAGTCATGATAATATGTATTTATGAAGAACATAGGAATGGGATGAAAGGAGATAACCCTCTATCTTTTCTTTACAATGCTTAGATGCTAAGTAAGAAAAAAACTAAAATAAAAGAAAAATACAAATTAAAACCCACTAATGCCCTAAATAACTTAGAGTGAAGCCATCCTTGATGGTCAAATTGGATAATCCCAAACTTAGATAATTGTAATTTTAAAGCCTAGCTAAGACATACTACAATAAGCTTAAGCACACACATTAGAAGGTTAAGTCACCACTTTTAGCTTTAGGTTTGGACGGTGTATCTAATGATGTTATCTTTTATTTTGTGATGTAATATTTTAGATTGGATGTTTGGTCTCTTGTGCGTTGACTAGATGTTAGGCCATTGTTAGCCAAATGATATTTTGTGCAGGGAATTATGCTAAAGGGATTGTTGAAATAAATATAAATGCCTTTGCTTGTAGGTTGCTTATGCTCCTTTGAATAATCCACATTATGCTAGGTGGGCTTAGTTACACATGTGCAGGGTGCTAAGTCCAAATTATAAAATATAACAACTTAGGTTTGTATGTATGTTTTTATTTTGCAGGTGTAATTAGATTTTACTTTTCCATAAATATGTAATTTTATAATAGGAGTAAGATTAGTGTTATGGTTTTTAGGATGAGTAGTGGCTAGAAGGCATAGTCCTGTGAGGCCCTATGAAGCATTGAAGCAAATCAAATCAAAAGAAAGAGGAAAGGATAAAGAATGAAGACCCTCATAGCATCTATTCATTTTCAATTGTAATATTCTTTTATAATTCGAGTTATATAAGGGTAGAGCTCTACTACCCAAATTTTTTCTTTTCTGGGGTGTACGGTGATACTCGGCCACATCGTCCTCTTATTCTTTTATGGAATATCTACATGTTTGATTATTGTGCTTAGATTGCACAATAAAAATCACATCTTCTTTATAGTTTCTAAAACTTGATGTTTGAATGTGTGGCCTAGATACAGTAGGCTCTTAGGAAAAAATTAATTTTTCTATTCATAACCTCACTTTAAAGCTTAGGCTATAATCAAGATAATTAAAATAATTAGCAACCCCTTAGCTGAATGTTGAATGTCTAACATCATACATATCATATTGATTCATTCTTGAATAGAGATGGTCTTCACTCTTACACGATAGGGGAATGCTTGATTTGTGAGGGCATCCCTTGTAGTGAAGAACACCTCCTCCCACTGATTTAGCCAAAAACTATATTTCACCATACATTTGGCATAAATATCCTAAGCCTTTGTCCAAAATATTATGTCAAAATGATATAAAAAAATTTGTAAATTTTGCATTTTAGACTAAGTCATATACTCATGCCAGTCATAATCTAGTCTTTTAAAGACTTAGTTTAGGACTCTATTCTCCTTTCTAAATTAAATAATAGCCTAGCTATCTTGCAATTACATGAGAGTGGCCTCCATGAGTTTAAAATGTAAGAGGTGTTAGCTGGCAGTCACTCCAAGCAGTTGTAAGTCCATAAGAGTCGAGATAGGTTTATTCTTTCTTATGGAGGTAAAACATTATGTCTCATTTTCCATTTAGATTTAGGTCATGGTTTTAGCTTGTGTTAAATCATCCTAGATATCAGATCCAAGGTCACTTATTTCCTTCGAGCTACAAGCATAAATCCTCAACTCTTAGGCATTTTCACAGTCTTGTGTTGATGGATTGTAAGCCCTAGCATTCTAATAAAATTTCAATTCAAATAAAATTAAATCTCTTTCAAATATATAAAGCCTCACTAGAGGATAGTTTGAAGTGCTTACTAGGCTTCCTAGTACCATAAGTGCTCCTTACTTATCTTCTTTAGGAATCCAAAATAAGTCTTTCCCAATTGAATATTCCCACTTAACTTATCTAAAATATCTAATCCCTTGATAGTTTAACCTTAAAATATTTGGAGATAATTGATTGACTACTTTAATCAAGAATTTTCTTATGAAATCTCTATTTTTTAGGATGTAATTAACTATGGAAGCTTGCTTCCATAGGGAACTAAATAATCACATATAAAATAAACGTTGCTTTACTTTTTCATATAAAATAGGAAAAAGATCTCTAGTACAAAGACCCATCTGCCTTAGGAGTCCTTATTAGGTGATTAGGTCTATTATGGGGGTGATGTTTCCATCTATGGAGATGATACATCATACCTTAATATCATACCTGATCACTTCAATAAGTACCCCTTAAGAACTACATGGTGTCCACACAACTCCAAATTAAAATACTATAATATCATAGTTTAACATGTTGTCTAACATGTGTTCTACATTAGGTAGTAGGAAGTCATCTTTTGGGCATGCTTTATTTAAGTCCCTGAAGTTGATAAAGACACAAATTTCTCCATTCTTTTTTCCTTTTTAAGATAATATTTACAATTCAATCTACATACTTTTCTTCATGAATTAATTCTACTTTAATGAGTTTTTTTTTTTGTTTCAGTGATTACTTGCTCTTCATTTCTAATTACATTCGCCTTGATTCTTGCTTTATAGGTTTTACATTGGATTTAATAACAAGCTTATAGATATTCACATCTAACGATAGGCTTGGCACTGTAATTCCATGTGAAGCAATCCTTAATTTATAAAGTAGTGCTTTTAATTCCTCAAATCTTTCTGATGTGAAGTTAATGCTAACAAAGGTTGGACTAAGCTCTTCTTTAGTACCCAGGTTAATTTCTTATAGTTTATCAGTGGTGGCTTGATTTCCTTCTTTGAATTCCTTTGGGACTTCTTTGAGGTCAACTATTAATTCATCTTTAGGAACCTTTTCAATTTCATGTGAAACGTCCCTTCATTCATCAATAGTTTCCACATGGGATTTTTCTTTATCAGATATGGCATAGCATGAGCTTATTGAAAGAGATATGAAAGAAATATATCCTAATCCCCATGTGGTGAACTTCTCATATCATATGGGATTTTGGGTATTATTCCTTTGCTAGAGCTTTTTAAACAACGGAACTTGGATGCTTGATTGCATAGGTTGAATGTCATTTTGAAATAGCTTCTTTAGAGCTAGTGAGAGGTATTGAGGAGTCATTATTAAAATATCTTCTTCCTCAAAATCATCTTCTTCAAACAATATTTGCATGGGATTTTTTATTCACTCTTCTATCTTGTAGCAAAAAATCCCAAGTTCATTGTAGCCTCTTCTAGGAGGGGACATAGAAAGTTTTCAACTATTCTATATTCTCACTTCTTGAAGTTGTTAAGGCTTTTATACATGCCTTTTGCACTGTGGTAATTTTCATAGCCTTATTAGAAATTTGGGATTCGAGTACCCTTATTACAGAAACATGAGTTTCCTCTAATTTCTTTATCACTTTACTAGTACTAGCTTCTTCTTTCTTTTGGCTAGCTGAGGCTTTCTTAAGTCGATAAAGTACTGAGTCCTCAACATCATCTTTAGTACCACAACTAAGGTGAAAAATTACCTTGGGTTGCTTTAATTCTTTGGAACTTTTACCTTTTGGATCATCACATTTATCCATTAGTTTGATAGGTGGGGCCATCTGCTTTTAAGAATTGACTTCCTCTACTTTTTTGGGCATAAAATACTTGGCATCATCATAAATCTTGATCTCATGTATCAATAATGGATTCATGTCTCCATCAATTCAATGTTTTTCAACATTTTGAATATACTTTATACATTGATGGAGAGTTGAAGGCACTATGCCATATTCATGAATCCATGGCCTACTACTTCGGCTTCGATCACACATAATTTACCCTCTATGTACAAGTTACCAAAGCATATAGATAGAATAATCGCTCATGTTTGTTGTCCTTGTTCACTGAATCCTTGTAAGAATACTGTACTTTTTATCAATATAAAGAACATCCAAGGTTAGTGCTCAAACTATTTTAACTATTAAGAGATTCAAAGCACCTGGTCAATCAATAATCTTTTTATGTTGATAGAGTTGTTATCATCTATAACATAAGGGGCTGATAATGTTAGGTCATCTCTAATAATAGGTCATTCTTATTAAATGTAATGGTTGCTAATTTCTGAGAAGTTAAGTCTTCTTTTATCTTTTCTTCAGTTAATAATGCTTCATATTATTTTGGGTTTTGCAAGGCTTTGATTAATTTCATACTTATATCCTTAGATAACATGAGAGCATCATAAATACTTACCAAACTAGAGAGCTTGCATAAATATGCCAGAAAATTATAGTCTACTCTTATTTTGGTAGACTTTTTAGGTTTAGTCTATGTTGGGGGCGAGGAATTTTTATTAATTTGAATTTCTTTATCTTTATCATTAACTTTGCATTATAGAGATAGAGAACTTTGTTTTCTACTCTTAATTAGACTAGAGTTACTTCTTCTATCTGATCCTCTTTACTAAAAGAAGTCTTTAAATTTTGTATTTCTTCAGAGCTTTTAGAGTTTTCAATACTCTCAGAATTACTTCCAAGTTTAAGATAATTTCTTTGAGCCTAATTTGACTTTCTATTTAGTGAGCTTTTCTCTAGGAAAGCACATTACTTCTTTAGAGTTAATTGCAATTACAATCATATTTATGATATGACACATTTTGTCAAAATCTCTTCTTCAGTATTTTTTTGTGTTAAGTTGTAAATGGGTCATTTATTCTTCTGGCTTAACTAGCTTTCATGAAGGTTGTTCATACTCCTCTAAAGAGTCAATTATTTTTATGTTTTAGACTTTGGAATTCTAGATTTCCTTTTGTTCTTTGATTTGCAAGGCTTTGATGAGAATGGCTAATTGATTTTCATCTACTTCTTTTATATATCTTATTGGAGAAAATTCTATCTCTATCAGAATTTGCATGATCATAAAGAATAAACATATTATCTCCAAAGATAAACATGTTATCCTATAATGGATTCAATCATTTAATAAAAGACTCTTAAGGCTAATAGGTCTTTTGTATACTAGAGATTTTTCCCCTGAACTACATGAAAAGTAGAACAAGGTTTAATTTAAATTAGTTTCATGGTTCCATATAAAGGTAAGCCCTTATAGTTAATTACATCTTAAGAGGGTCTCTTCCTAAGAATACTCTCGATTAAAAAATGAGTTGTTAATTCTAAGAATTTCAAAGTTGATTTTCAAAGGATTGATTTTTGGAATTTGAATTAGGATTGAATCAAATTAAAGAGAGGTTTTAAGGGTCAAAATGGAATGAAGTAGGAAATGCCTATTGATATTGGGAGGCCTAGTAGGCATGTCAACTATCTTATAATTGGGCTTTAAATTTTGAGTTTACATTTTCTTAGAAGTCTAGGACTTAGATTCTAGCAGCACAAGACTACAAAAATGCCTAGGGTTGAATACATATTTCTAAACATGATGCTTTAGAACCTAATATATATGTACTTTTGATACATGTCAGATGCTCAACCTAATTTTATTTTAGGAATTATCGACCATTCCTCTCACTTGAGAGAACTAACTTATTCCTAACTCTTCTGGACATACAACCCATTTGAAAGGGCTGCGAGCTAACACCACCTAAGCACATTTTAAATTCATGATGCTAAGTCTCATGGATGCAAGATGGCTAAGCTCTTGTATTTTTAGGAACAAAATCTATGAACCTAGACCCACTCCCTAATCTCTAAAATCATGTAGGGTATGAAATGCATCTAATTAATGCACAATTTTTAGAATTTTAAATATTTTGATATGAGATTCATTTGAAGTCTTGGGTATGCATTTTTATGCCTAATGTCATGTAATTAGAAATGGTTATGGGACAAATCAATAATAGAAGCCAGGCTTCCCTAAGAAGGTAGTCATCCTCATAGATTAGATGCCCTTGATGTGCAATGGGAGAAGTTACCCAATTCAAGGATTGAAGCAATATGATTTCATTGTTTCAAAACTTAATTGGTTTTTAATTGATTTTTATGTTTTGCCTAAGGTTTTAGTTTATGTGAAGTTTTAATTTTTTATATTTTTGTTTCAGTTGTTTATATTTAAGTTGGGTATAAAATTTAATTTTTCCTATGAGCCTAATCATTTAGGCATTCAATCAAAAAAAACCACAACACAGAAATAAACCAAGAAAAGCTGGTTGATTCTATTGCGCATCCAAAATAAATCAAGCCAATTTAATTTTTTAAAAAAGGCCAATGCAGTCAGGTACCATTGTACACTCTGGAAGAAAAGGTAAATGGGTAGCCAAACTCTGCCCTTATACAGCCTACTACCTAGAAATACAAGTCTAGATTTGTGGGACTTCTTTCTAAGATAATCTCCTTCTTTAGGGACATCCATTGAACTTCACAAGGGACCATTGCACTTATCTACTAGTAGGGTCAGATCCTACTAATCCTAGGCTCCATAGATCTTAACCCAATTCTAAGCTCAATTTTACATTTTGATTTCAAAATTAATTTTTAAGCCCCGCAAAACAAATGTCAGCAAAATACAAACATCACGCAATAGTTATATTTTATAAACATATAGGCTTAGCATTAGTTGCTTGCCAAACCCACCAATCCTATAGGCTATGCTTAAAGACTTAGGCATACTTGCAAGAAAATAATATTTTTTTTAATTTATTTATGATAACAGTCATTTCTAGCATATCATCCTATAGAAGATAATGTTAGATCTAAAAAGAACGTCCTATCATGCAGTCTAATAGGCAAATAATTCTAGACATGCAATCTAAAATAGTACACCACAAAGACATGTGAAGATATTATATCACAACCCATCATAAGGAATCATAAAGAATCACAAAATAGCCAAACCTAAGTCTAGGGTCTGTGACCTATTGATCTAGTGTGTGAAGTAAATCGGCTTATCTAGCAAGACTTTACTAGGCTTATTTAGTTCGAGTTTTAATTTGGAGCTTGAATTTGTTTGAATTTTACCTTTGCATGGTTTCAATTCAAATGATTTAGTAATTTGTTCTCATTTTTATTTCCACTTTTATTTGGTTAAAGTGAAGTTTATGTTTTTAAGAATGAAGAGTAGAAAAAAATTCCATTTTTTGGATGGAATATATCCTATTCAACATCGTAACTCTTAATGAAATGAATTTTTTATCCTAAGATGAAGATACATCCCAAAGGTCTAACTAAAATCCTTAAGTATCTTAATTAATCCTTTTACTTTCATTTAAATGATTTAGGTTTGGATTTTGGATTGATTCTTTTCTTTTGAAATTTCATTTTCCATTTGATTTCTTATGTTTTGATTTGATTTTCATTCTTGGTTTAGTTTCTTCTTTTAATTTAATTTGGTTAGAGTTATTTGATTTGATTTGATTTGTTTCATTTGTTTCATCAGATTTGATTTGAATTATGGTTAGGTTTTAAGTTATGTTCATTTCATTTAGTTTAATTTATGTTAACCTAAGACACTTAGGTTAGAGTTTGAATTCATTCTTAGGTTAGATTGATTGTGTATTTATGTATGCATTATTTTGATTAAGAGTTCATTAGCTTAGGATTTAATTACGCCATAATATGTTTTATCACTTTCCTTAACCCTAAATTATAGAAAATGATTAAGCTTTTTGTCTTAGGTTGTTTAGAGAACTATCCTACGAATTTTTGATGTTTGATTAAGAGTAGTTCAAGTTTTTTCATGATTTAATGAATTTATGGATTTTCTTATTCATTATTTGATTAATTTTGACCTAGAGATTTGGAAATTCAACAATTCCCAATCCAAAGATCAATTTGGTTTGAAATTTTTCTGAAAAGTAGAGTCCCATTCCAATTTAATGTTTCTAAATTTTCATCTTGATTAGATTCATTATTAAGGTGTAATTAAGATTTTAATTATTTCATTAAAACCCAAATTAGACCTAATTTGATGCAAATTATTTGGGGGTTTTATTTTTCATTAATTCCTCTCTGAACTATGTTTCCAAAGACAATTCAATTATAATTTTTGGACATTTGGTTGATTTATTATTATTTAATTATTTTTTGGTTAATTATTTGATTTATTTGATTCAACTAATTACTTAATTAAGTCATTTTGTGATTTATGAAAATTCGATGAGTTTCATTAGTGTTTTGATATTCACTAAAGTTTATTGAGTTAATTTTAAGGTTATTTAATTCATTTTTATTAATTATTTTATTTTATATTAATTTATTTAATTAAAATTGAGGTTTAGGATTTTAGATTGCATTTCTCATGAATTACATTGCAATAATTCAAGAAATATTTTCCTAAGTTGTGTTTTAACATCAATTTTAATTCCCCAAAGTTTCATTTGAATTTAATTAATGGTTTATGATTAATTAAAATTTAGTTGATTTCATTTAAAATCAAATTAAATCTAAAATACCCTAAATTAATTGTGGATTTTATTTTAATTGATTCCTCTTATCAAGATTAATCTATAAAGCCCAAGTTTGCATTTTTTGGACTTATATTTATTTTTCTAAGAATTTTTGATTTTTTTATAATCTTTAATTTATTTTTAATTAATTTTCAATGATAATTACCATTTTCTAATGGCGGGCTCATGTGGCGCCATCGCCACATGGTGTGGCACAAGTGGGTCATGCGCATCCCGCATGGCATCTGCGTCAAAAGCTATGCCATGTGGGATGATCCTTAACCGTCCGATTGAAGATTGGATAGTCTTGATTGGTCCATAGTATCCTTAAGAGGTTTAAATTAGATTCTTAATAGAAGGATCTGATGGCAAGGATTAAATCCCATAGATTTTTAGCGATAGACGAACACCGATCACAATTTTCACCCAATTATTAGCGATCGTTGACAATTTTCACTACAATTTCGATTGTAAAATGATCAGTAATCAATTTCCAACCCATCCATATGGTTCAATCCACTTGGGGATCAATTTCCTTTCAAAAAGGATAAACCCTATGGCCTAAAGAGGTGGAGGTGGAGCATACCTCGATTCTAGCGATCACTGATGGTAGGATAGACTCCATTAGCTTCATTTTGACATAATGAAGGTGTGGGTGAAGTTTAATGGCTTGCTTAGCCATGGATTGCTCCCTAGACCAACACCAAATTGAGTTTTCGGTGATGTTGATTATTTTTTAGCTCGTCAGCTATGAGGAGTTAGGGTGGTGATTCATTTGAGGTCGCCTCAACCTCTAAAACATGTGGGCACATTGAATTTGATGAAAGAAACTCCCTTGGAGTTTACCATTAGAGAGGCTCAGTTTTTATCCATTCTCCTGCGTGCCAAAAGTGAGAGGTTAGGGGAAGGGTCCCCTCCTTCATCTCTTGCCTTGGTGGACATTTTGGAATAAAAAAAGGAAGGGAATTGTCTCTCCCTTCTCTCTTTTCATGCTTGGCTGAGAACCTTATTTATGGAATTTTAGGTAGGTAGAATCTAGCCACCGGTGGTGGAAAGGTTAGCCATAGGGTGGATTTAAGCCATAGGGTGGATTTAACTCCCCTTTGCCATGTGAACATGCTTGGATGATCACATGGAAGAGAGGATGACATCTACTTTCTTTCTTTGCTTGGCCGAACCATGTATTATTTTTTTCTTCTTCTTCCTTTTCCCTTAGCTTGTCCTTGGAAGAAGCCAAGTTCATTTTGGCTTTTTGGCTTGATAGCATTCAATTTAGCCTTTGGGATTATTATTCAAAGAGGTGGTCAAAGTCTTGGATAAATCCAAGTCATTGTCATGATGGAAAGGGGGAGGAATCTTCTTGTGGTAAAAAATCTCCACTCCTTCCTTTGGTTTGATTTTTTTTCTTTGCTTTTGGCTTTAGGAATCACTTATTAAAATCCTTAGATTAATATGTGGTTGCCTACATCAAACTCACTATGAGTTTGAGTTCAAGTTTAAACCCATTTGACTTGGTTTGGAACTTTGAATCCAAACCAAGTATTTGGATTCAAAGTGCTTGGTTTTAATTTAATTATTTTTTAATTTTGGATTCAAAGTGATTGATTGAGTTTTGATTTGATTAATTCATTTAAATTTAAATTAATTTTGAATTTCATTTCATTTAAACCCTTTTAAACCTAAATGGGTTAAGTTTGATTCCAATTAGGTTCGAATGACCAATTTGACTCAATTGGATTGGGTTTGGACTTCAATCATGAGCCCAATTAAATCTTAAATGAATTTGATTTTTTTTTAGATTCATGATCAAACATGTTTATTTGATCATTTGAGATATAAGAAATGATTTAGTTTGGTCAAATTCTTGGTGGGTTGACCTTTGACTTGGTGGGACCCACCTAAGTCAAACCTATGTCAAATGGGTTGACTAGATTTGACTTTGGATTTGGTTTCCTTATTTTAATTTGATTTCATTTTGATTTATTTGGATTTGATTTAAGTTAATCCAAATTTGAAATTTTGGTTGATTCCACCTAAGCCCATTAGGTTAGATCAAACCCAAGGAGCATTCCTTAGGTCACTAGATATAGTGTCATAAGCATTGAATTAGGAGATTCTTATTTGAGATTAGAACATCTTAATTACTAATCTTGGAATGATATTATCCTCATCCAAAAATGAGGTCAATAAATGGACCCCCAATATGTGTAGTGGACTGGCCAGAGTACACTGCATAGATTAGTCCTAACCGAATTAATCAACATTACAAGCATAAGCTTGGAAGGGTTCAAATGTAAAATTTTGATTCTTGGTTTTGATTTTGATTTCAATTTATGTTTTGATTGTATTTGATTATGAAAGATAAGCATATGTATGCCTATACTTATTTTGGAGTGTTTCACTATTAGGAACTTAATTTCACTAAGTTCTAAAATGAATTGGGATGTCATTAGGAGTGGACCTAAAGGATGGTCTAGTCCTATTGTAATCACTATGGTCAAAGAAAATGCCTTCAAGGGACTTACTCTTGTCTAAGAATAGTAGTTAGAAAGGATTCCAATGTCAACACTTACTCCTATTCCATAATACATATTATTTTAACTAGAGAAAGATACCACTAGAGGATTTACTCTTATCTGGTTAGCTATTAGGATGAGGTCTTTTGAGACTTGATTCCAACCCAAATAGTTAAACAGGGGAAAAGGGGATTGAATGGCTTAATTATAATCCTTAACATTTTGACTACTAAGTAGGGGTCACAAGGACTTAATTCCTATTTTGAGTAGTCCATAGGAATGAAGCCTTCAATGGCTTATTTCCATTCTTTAGTTTCTTTTATTTTGTATTAGACAAGGAGTCATAAGGACTTGGATCCTATTTTAATGAAGTAAGCTAACATGAAGGGGCATTCAATGGCTTATTTTCAAACTTGATAGATTGAAAAGGAGAGGGGTTTTAATGACTTTATACTATCCTTATAAGGATGCCTACTAAGAGACTTACTCTTTTATGATTGGTTAATAAGAAGGGGTCTTCATGACATCATTCCTTCTTGAGCAACCAGAATGAGGAAGAGGGGTTTTAATGACTTATTCCTAGACCTCAGATTTTGGCTACTAGGAAAGGGGTCTTCATGACTTATTTCTATTCTTGTCTTTTAAAAAGAATGCCTATTGGGGGACTTATTTCTTTCTAGCTAATTATTAGGAAGGGGCCTTTAATCCAACCTAAATAGCTTGGGTGGAGGTCTAAACTTTATCTAACCATAGTCATTATAATAGGATGTCTACTATGGGGATTACACTTACATGATTAGCTATTAAGATGGGGACTTCAATGGCATAATCCAACTTAAATAGTTGAGGAAAGGAAAGGGGTCTTCTTGACTTAATCCAATCCTCAAACCTTTGGTTAAAAGGAAAGGGGTCTTAATGACTTGTTCCTATCCTAAATATCATGTGTCACATGAAAAGGGTCTTAATGACTTAATCCTATCACTTAAAGAATAGGATTGGTGCGATGAAAAGCTTGCTCCATGCCTATGGGAAGTTATAAGAAACATGCCACAAATGGGCTTACTCCAAACTTAAGGAAAGAAAGAGTTATATCATAAAAGGCCTACTCTGAATTTATGAGAATGGTGTACAAAAGATTACTCCAAACTCATAAATAAAGCATGAGAAGGGTTTCACAAAGGGCTTGCTCCCAACTCAGGAAATATATAGGAAAGGTCTCCTAACCTATGGAAAAAAAGAGTTATGCAATAAAAAGCCTTACTCTAAGTTTATAAGAATGGTGCACAAAGGCTTACTCCAAACTCATAGGGAAAAACATGAGAAAGGTTCCATAGAAGGCTTGCTCCTAACTCAAGGTATGTATAGGAAAGGTGCCACAAAGGGCTTTCTCCTAACCGATAGATGATATTGATGAGAAAAAGGAGTCAAAGCGACTTAATTCCTAATCCTCAAATCTTTTGACTAATAAGAAAAAGTCAAATGGACTTCATCTTTACCTGATTAGTCTATCTTGATGAAAGTTAATGGAAGGTTTGTTTTGATTTCTTGATTACACTAATACTTCTTATACATGAAGCAGTTTACTGAAGATGGTCTAAAGATTTGATGTGTATTTTTGAAGGAGGATTTGGGAATATTTTGGACCAAGTGCTTTATTATGCCATAGGCATAAAATTTTATCATTTTTTCTTCTCTTCTTTTTGTATCTCAAAGTTACATATAACCATGTCTAATTCACTTTTGGCAAGACATCATAAGGTACTGACCTGAGAATTTTTATCTATTTGAACTTGCATGCGACTGTGTAGTTCTTTAGGTAGCAAAACCCAAAGTCAACAAATGCTTCTCAAATGAAATTTCTTTTTCTTATTGACTGGACATGTATTTTGTTTTATTTTTATTGACACGACTCAATAGCTTATAAGACATTCTCTTAGATTCAATAAAGAATTGAGAGATTCCATTGAAGCTTTCTAAAGTGAATGAGAATCAAGATAAACAAACTCTTGGATTCTTATAGAGAAACTTTTGTATTTTATTCTTTCGTCCCTGATCAATAATGAAAATAAAAGGATTAACTTATTAGAAAAATTAAGATTCTCTTAATAAGTTTAAAATTGAATTTCAGAAGTTAATTTATTGTTCTTTTAAAGGTTTTATGAAATAATATTTTATGAATGGCTTTGATTAATTTCTTGTTTATGTATTATTATTATTATTATTATTATTATTATTATTTTTTATCCTTCTAAATTGTACTAGAAGATCCTTGAAATTACTTTAAAGGTATATTTCAAGACTCTATCTGTAGTGATATGATTGTTTTTTCAAATCACATTAAAGTTTATTTTCTTAGCTTTTTCTTCTTTTCATTTATTCATTGTTTTTGGAAAGATTTTCAATATAACTCTCCACTTAATTAAAAATGAGGTCATAAGAAATCCTGATCATGATCCTTTGGTGAATTATCTCAATGTTAATGGGATTGAATGATATGATTCCATGATAGAACATTCTTATAAGGATTCTGAATATCATATCATATGCTTTCAATTTTCTTTTCTAAAATTATTTTGATTTGACTGTTTTCATATGTTATCCTTAATAAAGATAATCTTATACATGAAAGGCTTTAATCTTCAAATGAAGTATTGGTAATATGAACCCATCTTTAAGGTAAATATTTTATCTTAGTCCCAAGATGTGGTTCATGTGGATTTAATCTTTTTTTTTCTTTTTTATTGCATATTTTTTTATTCTTGTACTAATGATGTTGGCCAACTAAGAAGAATGTTTTCTTCTCATGTAAAGCCATCATTGACTAACTTTAAGTTTAGCTAATTTTTTCTTTTCTTTTGGAGTTTGATCACAATCATCAAGGGATTTAGAAGTGGGATCAAGCTTAAGTTTATAGACTGCTACATCTAAAGATTATTTGAATTTATTTCCAAATAAAGTAGTATTTAAACACAAATGTAGCTTGATCAAGTCATCAATATCCAACTCATTAAAAAGTTAGACTATTGATATTAGTTGTAGATCAATTTCTCTTATTTTTTATTTATTTCTTTCAGCTTGTCAATTGTGGATTTAGATTCCTCTTCAAATTCTAGGGATGCATTCTAAACTTGAAGATTATATAGATCTTCAGACATATCTAAATAACATTCATTCAATATATTAGAGGGCCTTTGAAGAGAAAGCCAGGACCCTAACTACTTAATAATATTCAACTTGCAATAGCTCTATGGTTCCATAACTTTTCTTATTAATGGTTATAGGCCACTTGTGATGGAGACAAAACAAACTTAATTGATTCTTTGACATACAAAGGATATGGACTCCTAGGAAAGAAGATTCATAATCTTTTTAACCTGCCATATGAGCTCACCCAACATGGCAAAGGCCATGATGATAGAGTATGAGATATCTGCTTATTTTTGTTTAGCTAGGTACAATTCTTGACTTCTAACTCTGCCACTTTAATTTGATGTGGAGGAGCTTAAAGTTAAAAATATCCACATGCTTAGAAATTTCAGATTTCATCATTTTGTTCTTGGATACAGTCCTTCCATCCCTTTAATTTTCTTTCATTCATTTGTTATTTTATTCTTTCTTTATTTTGTTATTTTATTCATTCTTTCTTTTTGTTAACATTTTGATAACATTTCAATTCTTTATGAAATGTTACATTTGACATTTTTCCTAGGTACAATATTTTCTAGCATATTAGATGTATTCAACTTATTGTCTAAATACAACATTTGATATGATTCAATTCTTCATTTTAATTGATTGATCATATTACTTAATATGATCTTTTTAATTCTTTGATTGAACAAAAGATTTAGTAAGGTCAGTTTCTTAAAGACTCTACACTTTTGATGATAGAATGGATACAAACATCCTTTCTTAATTATTATTTTTCTTCTTTTTCTTTCATTTCATTTCATTTATTTCTTTATTTGGGCTGTATAGGACCATCCAAGAGTATTAAGGATGTTCCTGTATTCCTAAGTTTCTTTTTCCAATGTTTGAATTTTTATCTTCAATCAACTATGTGCTTGAGAATAATTTTTTTTAATTGAGTTTTCAAGATTAAATTTTCATTAAATTGAAAGATCTTTTCTTTACTTGATTGAATTTCATGGCACCATCTTATTGAATCTCGATTAGAATTGGGCCTAGGTATGTTCACTTTCATGTTTATAATTGATGTTGATGGATGAACCCGCAATAAGTAATTTGGTGATCTTCTTCATTTGAATTTTCCACATCAACTAAGATGTTGATAAGCTTTTAGTAGTATATCTTCATCATAAAAGATAACCTTAGAACTTCTTCATAGTGGAATGCCACATAAGGAAGTTGTTTATAATTAAATAAGGCAAATTATAGGATTATGTAATGTCTTGCTTAATGGTAATTTCTTTTTCATTTCTTTTCATTTCATTTATTTTATTTTATTTCATTTTCCTTTTTTTTTATTTTCTTATAGAGCATTATGAAGCCTAATTTTGCAAGCAACTTCTCTAAGATGGGAAAAACATCATATTTTGAAGATGACTTATTTACCATTTCTTTTCAATTTCATTTGAGGTGGTATGACTCTACCAATTTGAATTTGATTTCAAAAATTTCCCTTTTGATATATAGGGAAGGTAGGTCTAACTCTATCCTCAATGGATCAATAGACCTCTTGATATATTCATTTAGAAGATCATCATTTAAAAGAGGACCCTTAAGGTAGATAATATGCTATGAGAAAATCAAGTATGACATGTACTTTTTTATAGCATAATCAAGACCAAAGGTAATCTCAACATAAAATGAATACTTTGACCACCATGCTAGACATAAAGAAAATGTCAAGTGGGTCATAACACATTGCAAAGGATTCACCATGGGTTCACTTTATATTGGAAGCATATATGCCTTAGTCTTTGAGTGGGGAGAACTAAAATTTTCTTCATTAATTTGGACTGATAAAGTCCTAAGTGATTTATATATCAACTTACCAGAGATAGAAGTTTCATACTTTCACTATGAGAGATAGAAATATCACTCTCAAGACCCAATCTTAAGGTCATGATTTCTTTAGAAGGTTTAAAATCTTCATTTATTTTCTTTTTAGAATTTGTCCTTAACATTAATTAAGGCCATTTATGAAATATCAATGATTCAATTGGGGAAGACTCCCATTTAGGAAGTGGATTTAGATTTATTAGATTTAAATTTCATTCACTTCAACTTTATTAGAAGAATTAGAATTCTCTTTAGCTGCCCTATCTTTTCTTTTATTGATCGGGGGAAAAAGTGAATCCCATCACTTTATCATTTTTATGTCATGTCATTTTCCTATTTTGACTCTCTTCTAAACTATTAAGAAGTCAAGGTTTTGGAAGGTCTAAAAGAGGGTTACCTCCAAGTCACTTCCTAGAACTGGCCAATCAACTTGACAAACTGATTTTCCAAACTTCTAGTGGATGTATGGAGATGGATTTTGTTTAAAGCTGATTTGCATTTATGTAAATTTCCTTTTATAAAGATAGAAGACTTGTATTTAATTCCTTAATCGACCTATGCCTAAGGTCAATAAGGCATTCTTTTGGGATGATGATTTTTTTATCCCTCTTTTATTTTCTTATGCATTGATTATTTCTTTAAGATTCAATCATATTGGTAAGGGGCAATAGGCACAACTATGCCTCCTTTCTTTGATTTGAATTTTATTAGGATTTGAAGGAACTCCTTCACTTCAAATCTACATCATCAGGTGTTTGTCACCTTTGATTGTAGTAAAATAAAGGGTACCAACTTAAGACCCTGTCCTCATTCTCTTTAGCTTTAATACAAATCTGAAGTAAGATCAAGGACAAGTTAAACTTTGATATTTTATTCTTGAGATTTACTTTTCAAATTTTGAAGTAATTTTCAAACTTTTTGAATTTAAAGTTTCTTTTCCACATTGGAATGGATTCAAATTCATCTTGACTAGATTTAAGTCTACTAAAATGACTTGGTTTTCATTTATTTCTCTACACTTATTATTTTATTTTGGGATTTGGTTTTACTAACTAATCATTTAAATGTGGCAAACAAAGGGTTCTAGAACCTTAGTTCAGGATGTTGGATAGGCTCAACCAAGAATGACATGGAGACGTATCCAATGAAAAGAAAGGTAGTCTTGACCTATGCGAGGCACTAGTACACTACTGATGTATAAAAATAATAACTTATTTCTTAAGATGGAGAGAGGAACCTTTCATCAGTGAAGTTGACAGAAAATATCTGTGGAGAAAATTTATGTCACCACATAGAATTTTAGGAATTTCTTATTTGTATGATCAAATATGGCATTAAGGAATAAACATATTTTCTCAAAGATAAACATGTTATCTTATAATGGATTCAATCATTTAATAAAAGACTCGTAAGGCTAATGGGTCTTTTGTATACTAGAGATTTTTCCCCTAAACTACATGGCAAGTAAAACATGGTTTAATTTAAACTAGGTTCGTGGTTCCTTATAGAGGCAAGCCCCTATAGTTAATTACATCTTAAGAAGGGTCTATTTGTAAGAGTACTCTTGATTAAAAAAATGAGTTATTATTTTGAAGGATTTCAAAGTTGGTTTTCAAAGAATTAGTTTATGAAAATTCAATTGGGATTTATTCAAATTCGAGAGAGTTCTTTTAGAGGCCAAACATAAGGAAGTAGAAAATTCTTATTGATACTAGGATGCTTAATATACATTTAAACTATTATATAATTGGGCTTTAAATTTTAAAATTTAATTTATATTTTGAGTTGACATTTTCTTAGAAGTCTAAGACTAAGATTCTAACAGTACAATACTGTAGAAATGCCTAGGGTTGAAGACTTATTCTTAAAAGAGATGCTTTAGAACCTCGTCTATAAAAGCTTCTGATACATGTTAGATGTTTGACCAAATTTTATTTTAGAAATTATTGACCATTCCTATCACTTAAGGGAACTAACCTATCCGTGACTCTTCTGGAATTACAACCTGCCTAGAGAGGGCTTCCAGCTAACACCACCTAAGCACATTTTAAATTCATGACACTAAGTCTCATTAATGCAAAATAGCTAAGTTGTTATATTTTTAGGGAAGGAATCTTTGAACCTAGACTCACTCCCTAATCCTTAAGATCATGTAAAGTATGAAATGCATCTAATTAATGCATAGTTTTTAAAATTTTAAATGTTTTGATTTATCCCTATATTTTTACTTATCGATGCTGGGGTGGTGACTCACCCATGTTGAGGCACTGAGCTTTATGCCTTACAACACCAACTTCCTAGCACCATGGCGCTGAACTTCTAATGCTACAATGCTGCTTCTACAACACTGAGGCATTATCCCTTGAGAATAATAAAAAATCAATCAAACACCTTTCTGTTGACAATGAGAACAACCTTATAATTTTGGCATTCCCAAAGGATGTAAGCATAATTTATATACTCGCAATGCGAACATCTACACCCTATAATTCTAGCATTTTTAAGAGATGTAAGCCTAATCTGTATGCTCGTAATGTGAACATATAAACCCTTATGGAATTCCAAAGGGATGTAAGTCCAATTTATATGTTCATCATGCAAACTTCCAAACCATAATGACATTCCAAATAGATGTATGCCCAATCATCTATTCTCAATGAGAACACAAATCTAATGCCTTTCTAGTAGATGTTACCCCAATTTATACATTTGTCATGCAAAGTTCTAAACCCCTATAAATTAATGGCATTCCCAAGGGGATGTAAGCATAATCTAGCTATTATTCATACGAACATAAATCTCCATGACATTCTAAAATGATGTAAGTTTAATCCATATGTTTTCCATGGAAACACCACTTTAATTTTGGCTTTCCAATGGATGTAAGCCAAGTCCTATATTTTCCTTATGAACTTCCCTATAATCTAACATCTTTCTAATAAATGTATGTCTACCCTGTACTTGTAATGCAAGCATAATCTAAATCAACCTACACCATAACACCTGCTCAACACCTCCAGTCTACTCAAGATATCTGAGATGAGATAACCCATGGCTGTTAATCAAACTCCCTAGACATTATGGGTAATAGTCCTTTGATGTTGGTAGAATGGAATAATAGTAGTTCTAGGACTACAAAACCATGGGATCTTGATTGGGACAACCCTCTTATTTCTCTTAAATAGTCATCTACATTACACCTCTATACATCAATTTATATCAGAGAGATATGCTTATTTTCATTCTTAATTGAGAGTGCTCTCCTACTATTGTGAGAGGGCTAATTAATTATGAATGGTTGCATCAATAGAAAGTAGAACCCAAATCTAAATAAACCCTAACATAATATTAGAGAAAATCAGGTTGAATATATATCAATCTGCCTCATGAAGAACAAACTCCTTGAACATCCTACAAAGATGGTGGAGAGATTTGCAAAGGCATTTTTTTTCTGAGTGATCAATGGACTAACTTCAATGCATAAAGAATTGAAGTGGCATAAGATCCCAATCAAGTGAATAAATGGACTATATTTATAAGCTTGAAGAAAGAGTTTCAAAAGGACTTGATGTTTGATGCATGAAGACTATTATGGAGGCTTTAAATAAGTGTTTTATGTATTAAAATTAATATTAGATGATGTGTTCTATCATGTTTAATTATTGTATATGTGTTATGGTTAAAATTTTATAAGTTCAAGTGTTAATATATCTAAGAACCTAGGTGCTAGTCTTCTGGTGCCATGGCATTGCATTTTGAGATAATTAATATTTAAGAATAGAGAGAAAATGTTTAGGAGCTGGTCTTTAAGCGCTTGGGTGCTGCGTTATGACAAGTTGAGTTTTAGGTAGTTTTTAGCATTGGTTAAGGAGTTATTTCGAAGGAACATACCTTTTGGTGACTAGTAACTTGTATAAACACATTTTATTTATGGAATTAATTGGTTTTTTATGTTTGCCTAAAAGAACTGAGTAAAAAAGCCCATTGGTTGGAGCTTGGTGGCTGACTATTTTAGGGATTTGGTGATCCTTCAGTGTTGTTCTACTTGGGTGAGTAAAACTTCTCACATCTCTTCTACTTTTGTGAGTGAAAGACTTTGAAGCACTTCTTTTTCCTCCAACTACTATGAAATTTTCTCGATGACCACTACATCAAACTCAAACTTTTTTAGGCCCTCCTCGACAAATTAAACCTATCAGTGAAGATTGCTAGTGGCAATCCATACATGCAAATAATGTCAATCCAAAAGAAGTTTTTTATTACTTGAGAGGTGATTTTTATGAGTGGCTTTGCTTTGATCCACTTATTGAAATAGTTGATCCTAATAAAGATGACTTTTCTTTGTCTAGTTGCTTCTAGCAATGGACCTATCAAATCTATTTCCCAAACACCAAGTGCTCAAGGACTAGTGATGGGTTGTAGAGGTTGTGATAGATGCTTCTGGATTTCTATGAATTTTTAATATTATATACATCTCCTCCCAAACTTTTCAACAACTTTTTTTAGTGTGGACCAATAATACCCTCACCATAGAATTCAATTGGAAAGCGTCCTTCCTCCATAGTGGCTACAACACTCACCAAAATGGATTTTCTTAAAGACTTTCTTCGTACATCTATGGTTGAGTGAAGTCACCAACCTTAAAAAAAGCTCACTTCTTATTAATAAGTATTGGGATACTATGATTTTGAACCTCTACAAATCTTTAGTCATTTCTTTG
Source organism: Cymbidium sinense (assembly GCA_021442155.1). Classification (NCBI taxonomy): domain Eukaryota; kingdom Viridiplantae; phylum Streptophyta; class Magnoliopsida; order Asparagales; family Orchidaceae; genus Cymbidium; species Cymbidium sinense. The sequence goes on from CM038227.1 coordinate 77,340,471, forward strand.
ATTTTATTAATTTATAAGTAGTTTTTTATGGGGTCGACCCAGCTTAGTGTGTATTCATGGTCTATCTATATTAACTCTTCTTCTTTAGAACTCATTTGGGTGAGTTGAATGACTGTGTGCTCCTAGAGTCCAATAGCCTTGGATAATAAACCAGAGAGTTGATTTTCTTCTCTTAGGGTTTGCTTGATCATGTAATATTCTACTTGCCTGATCTTTGCTTTTACTTTTAAGCACATATATAACCAAAAAATCATCTAAAACATCATATTCTCCATTCACCTTTTTTACCATATGGTACAAGTTCAAATAAGTTGCCACATGTACTGCTCTTAGTCCTTTAGAAAATCTTAACCCAGTGAGTAAAGCTTTATATTTGCCTTAATTATTTATCACCTAAAAGCTAAATTTAATTGATTGTGTGATGGTGATCCTTACTAGACAATCAGTATTATATCTACTCTCATAGTTGGTTCATTGAAAGATCCATTGACTTATAGTTATCATAAGGGCTCTCGGTTGACTAGAATATTCTGTGAGCTATTGAAGTCAATAAAAAAAATATGTGAGTGCTTGAATTTTTATCACGGTTCAAGGTGAGTGTGATATGCCAAACTTGCTCAGTTTTATGAACCACTTAAGCAATCTTCTTGAGTGATCAAGCTTAGTGAGCATAAATTTAAGTAGGTTATGAGTGATGACTTGTATGGAGTATGCCTTAAAATAAGGTCACAGTCACCTGGCTGAAAAGATTAATGTGAGTGTGAGTTTCTCCATAAGTGGGTAGTTCATCTTGGAAGCTCACATAGGTTTGTTGACATAGTTGATATGCTATTGTTTCCTAACTTTTCTCTGATTAGGACTGAGTTGATCGAGTCTTCTCCCACTCCTAAGTATAGTAATAGGCTAACTCCCTCTTTTTATATCTATAATAAAGAAGGAGGTGGAGTCTTCAAATCATTAAAGGCTTTTTTACATTCTGGGGTCTACTCAAACTTCTTCGCACCCTTGAGAACCTTGATAAATAGTGAGAATCATTCCTTCCTTTTGAGATGAACTTCTTTAGTCCTCCTACTCATCTAGTAAGTCACTATGCTTCTTTCATATTTCTAGGTGAGGGCATGTTGAGTATAGCTTTCTCCTTATCTGGATTCACTTTTATTCTTTTAGGGGTAATGAAAAACCCCAAAAACTTTCTTGCACTTGTACCAAAGATGCATTTCAAAGAGTTAAGGTGCATGTTGTACCTTGTAAGTGTGGGAAATGTCTCCTCAAGGTCTTAGATATGATGCATTGGTTACTTGTTTTTGATTAGCAGGTCATCAACATAGTATTTCAGTTTCTCCCCTTCTACTCTTTGAACACTTGATCTATGAGTCTCTAGTAGGTTGCTATAATATTTTTTAGTCCAAAAGGCATAACTCTATAACAACATAGTCATTTAGTAGTAATGAAAGTCATTTCTTATAGTCTACAGGGTGTATTTGAATTTGATGATTTCCCAAAAATACAACTAGGAAACTCATCATTAAGAATCTGGCTACCAAATCTCCAAGCTCATAAATTTATAGGAGAGGATAACCATCTTTCAAACATGTTGAGTTTATGTTTATGAAGTTAACACAAATCCTCTATTTATAGTCCAACTATTGCACCATCAGTATGTTGGACACCTATTCGAGATATTGAAGTTCTTTAATGAAATTTGCTTTGAGTAGTTTTGTGACCTTCTCCTTGATAGGCTTGGTGAGTATGGTTGTTATTTTCCTCATGTTTTTCTTAAGGAGTTGCACATTCATGCAAACATTCAAGTGATGCAAGTGATGTTGATCTCAATGCTTGGCATCTTCACTATTATCCAGGCAAACATATATCCATCTGCATTACTTCATCTTCCCTACTTAACATGCCAATGGCTTTCAGGTAGCATCTGCAAGATTAGTTCAGGGTTCCTCTGATGGTAATCTCTTTCCCTCTATCCAGGAATTTGATAGCTACATAATATGTCAACACCATCTCTTTGAAAGTGTTGAGTAGAGGTTGACCAAAGATAGCATTGTAAGTAGTAGGGGCCTTTACTATGATGAAGTCGGCCATGGTCATAAGAAACTTCTTGCCTCCCCCCATAGCGATGGGGGGAGTATCATCCTCTTAATTTTTCTATGCTCTCTTGAGAGATTGTATAGTGGTTCTCCATTGGGTATGAGTTTAGAATTTCCTAGCCCAATTTCTCAAAGACTAATTTAAAAAAGATATTGATCGAACTCCCCATGTTAATCAAAATTCTTTATACTTGATAGATGGTGATCAGGGTTGTCACCATAACTACATTTTTATAGAGATTCCCAATAGTGGGTCTATCCCTTTATAAAAAAACTTGCTAGCATGATGGTAGTAGAGGGTGCTCACATCATGGCTACTAAGTTCACTTCTCTAGATCATAGCCTTTTCATACTCACCTTCTTAGATAACTTGACATCACCCCAAAGATAGTGGGTATGACTCCAATAATGTGAATAGGGTACAAGCTCATTACTATCTTTGATGACTTTTTTATCTTTCTTCTTAATGAACTCCTAGAAATTTCCCACTTTTATCAATTTATACACTAAATAGTTTAAATGGTGAAACTCTTTAGTATAGTGGCCATAATCATGATGATAAGCATAATACCTTGATTTATCACTCACTCCATAGCCTTCAATTGTGATTACTTAAAATAATTTTTATTGTGGATTGCTTTTGTAAGCTCTATCATTGTCACTCTCAAAGGAGTCATAGGGCAAGTTGCACATAGTCGGCTCCTGGATGATGAGTAGTTAAATTTTTAAAACCTCACCCTAGTACTTTTGGTTACCATCTTTTATCTATTCTCTACCTTTGATATCCTTCCCTAAGTAGTCCTTACGAAGGCCTCTTCAACTAGTATTTTATTTTGGCTAGTGATACTAGTTGAATAACTTTATTATACTCTTCAACATTAACATGGTTGTTCACTAGCACTAGTAGGTCGATGAGTGTCTTAGGTTGTTGGAGTCCCAAGGTGTACCTGAAGGGTCCTTCCTTCAAGACTTAAGCAGGTGTCACTTGAGAAAAAATTGGTTACAAATTTTTTACTTCCAGCATCTCTCACTAAAAGGAAATTATGAAATTCTTTAGGACCTCGCTAAGATCTTATCTCATCTGTAGGATAGCTGGAGATGACTTCAGTGGCTTCTAAGTACTGACATACTGTGCGGAAAACATCCTTTTGAAGTTAGTGAATGATATAATGACTCTTAAAGGAAGGCACGAGAGCCACTTCAGGGTTAACTCCTTGAAAGTGATGAAGAAGAGTTGGTACTTCAATGCAACATCTAAGTATAGTAGTGATGTGGTCATCAAAGTACACTATATGGTCAGTGGAATTTGTCTAACATTTGTATGATTTAAGATGTAGGATCTTAAACTTATGAGGAGGTATAATAAAAGCATTGGTGTGTTGAGACTTCTTCTTTAACAAACCATCTTCTTCACTAATGTCATAGGATTTATCTTTAGAATTGGAGATTTTAGATGGGTGAGAGGGGACTATAAATGGGTATCTTTCTTCTAGCTAGGCTTGGTGAGTGGCCAATTATAATGGATCCTTCATTCTCTTTTGGTTTGAGCTCTTCATGGTATGGCTTTCCAAGGACCACCTGCACTGGTGAGTGAACCTATCCTCCATGTCATGCAAATCCTACTGAGTTGAGAATTATTGAATGTTTTTATTCTATGTTTGTTTAGAAATTTTGCATTGAAGGTTCTACTTCAATTTGAATCTAACTTCTATTTCTAACCCTCATCCATGCTCACTGCACCTAACAAGATGTTGAATCTAAATCTGTCTATGTATGGAGGATGAACCTTTTGAGATACCTAAAAAATAGAGTTAGACAGAAAAATTGCTAGCAGGATGATAGAAAAGTGGAAAATTACAAGAAAAATTATTATCTTTATTGCTCAAAATGCTTAGAATGTGAATACAGAATACAAGGGTTTAGATTGAGCACTGAAAGGTCCCATTGTAATAAAGAAGTCTCCTTCTTATAATATCAAGAGGTGACTATACATGAAAAGATCATATAAGGTAAATTTAATATAAGTGAAATTCTACCAAAGCTGATGGCGGTGAGTGAGTATAGATCCACTGACTGATGGGGGTGAGTAGCCCATTATCTTGTATGTATGTGAGTAAATATGGGGTAGAGGAGAGTAGTCATGATGTTTCTCTTCAAAATCACCAGATGCTACCAAGTAAAATTATTTTTGCCATTGGGTTAGTATTCTCTATGTTTTTTGGCACACTAGATTAGATTTATCTTCTCTTACTAACACATCTTCTAACGAGTATACATATTCTAGGTTATTGCTTACTCTTTATGTGAGTACACTTGTTTTGATATATAGGCTCACTTGGGCTTGCTGCTACTTTGGATGAACAATACTCACTTTCTTAGGCAACTCATCACTTGGGTCCTTAGGACTAAGGAGCCCATTCTTGTAATTCTAGTATCCACCATCACATCCATGTTAATGTTTCCCAAGTACATTCTAATCCCAACATCAATGACAATGGATGAGCATGGCATATGAATTAGTGCTAGTTCATTTGATTTTAATCTAAATGGTGATATTATAACTTTTAACTTGTACATAATAATGAAGTAATTTTGTGGAATTTATTATTATACTACCATTTATAAGACATTAAGGCCCATGAACATGAGACTTTCCAATTTTTGGAGTTTATAGAAAAATTTGTAGGTAGGTAAATAAGGTAGGATAATGTAGAGGCTAATTCCTCTTTATCAAGAGCTACATTAGTTGGCCAATACCAAGTAAGTTGGTTCCTTCTATAAGGAAATGATGGTAGAACCAAAGCAAATTCCAATAGAGACTGGGTCCTTCTAAAATCTCTACCAATTCTTTTACTATTATAATTTATTTCCCTTGTGTGTTCCAATTTCATTTAAGTTAAATTGCTTAATATCATACTCACTTGTTATTATATAGATATTATTTTTGTGACCATGTATTTGAATGACTTTATGATAATTAATTTCTTAAGCAACTCATCACTTTGGTCTCTATGACCTAGAAGCCCATTCTTGAAATTCCAATATCCATCATCACACACATATTAATGTTGTTCAGGTACATTCTAACCCTAAAGGAAATAAGGATGATAAGCATAGCATGCTTGAGCATATTTATATTATAAGTAAAGGCAGTGAGGTCAGTGCTGAGAGAGGAAGAGCAAGTACTCTTTCTAAGGAAAATTTATGAATAGGAATTTTTTAATTAGGTAATCAAAGAAGTCATCAAAGGATTAATATATTATCTAGAAAGATAAACATGCTATTTTACAATGGATTAAATTACTTAATAAGAACTTCTATTGCTAATGGGTCTTCGATATTCTAGAGATTTTTCTTTTGAAGTATATAGAGAAGTAGAATATGGTTTATTTTATATTGGGTTCATAGTTCCCTATAAGGGCAGGTCCCTATACTTAATTACATCATAAGTCAAAGGGAATCCCCCAAAAAATACTCTAGATTAAAGAAATTGACTTTTATTTTATGAATTTCAAAGCTTGTTTTAAAAGATTGTTAATTCAAAATTCAACTAGAAATACCTCAAAGTGGAAGAGTTCTTTTCTGAGATCAATAGAGATTAAGTAGAAAATGCTTATTGATATTGGGATACCTAATAAGCACTTCAACTATCCTATCATTGGGCTTTATAAATTTTGAATTTAAAATTATTGACATTTTGAGTTGACATTTTATTAGAAATTTAGGGCTTAGATTTTAATAGCAAAAGACCATAGAAATGCTTAATGGTTGAAGAATTATTCTAATAGGATGCTTCAATCCCTAGGTCTACAAATGCTTCTAACATAAGTCAGAGGCTCGACATAGTTTAATTTTTCAGAATTATTGGCTCTCTTTCTCACTTAACAAAATGAACATATCCTTAACTCTTCTAGACTTATTACTCGTTTGGAAGGGTTGCTAACTAACACAACATAAGTGATTTTTAAAACCAAAATTTTAGTTTTATATATGCAAGATGGTTGCATTGTTACATTTAGGAGAGAAGCTAAGAACCTAAAATCACTCCCTAACCCTAAGATGATGTTTGACATGTTATGCACCTAGCTAATGCAACAAAATTTTCCTTTTATGTATTCTGACTCATAATTTTATTTTAAGGCTTGGGTATGCAATTTCATGCCTATAATGAGATGCACTTAGAAACTTATTATTGGACCAAATCAATATAAGAAGGCACACTTCCCCAGGAAGGGTGGTCATCCATAAAGGTCAGATGCCCCTTATGTGGTGAAGTACACAATTCAAGAGAAATGAATAATATGCTCTCATGGTTTGCAATATCTAGTTATTTTTAGTTTATTTTAAGTTATGCTTAGGCTATAATAAAAGAAAGGTTATGAGTTTATTTTTTATTTTTATTTTTATCTTCAATTTATTTGGTTTTAGTGGGGTAGAAAATTTAGTTATCCTAGGAGCCTAACATTTCTAAGCATTTCATCATAGAGCACATCATAAAAAGAAACCTAAAAAAAGCATGCATTTCTATTACGCACAACAAAATAAATTAAACAAAATTAAATTAATATAATAGGTCAATGTGGTTGGGTACCGCTGTACACCCTTAGAAAAAGCTCTACCCTTATACAGCTCAACCTAGAACTAAAAGTCTTGATCTATGTGGGTCTTTCTCTAGGATCGTCATCTTCTTCAGAAACCTCCACTGACATCATAGGAGACCACTAACTAGTAAAGTCAGTACATACTATTTCTAAAACCTATTGATCCTAACATAATTTTAAGCTAAAATTATCATTTAAAATTCAAAAATAAATCTCAAGCCATGTAAAATAAACATCAAGAAATAAATACAACATACAAATAGTTTATGTTTCAAACATAAGGGCTTAACACTAGTCTTTGCAAAGTCCACTTATCTTATTATGCTATGCTTAGGAACTTAAGCATCACCTGGAAGCAAATAATATTCATTTTATTTTTATTACAGTATTCCTTTTAAGCCCCATGCAAAAAGCAATCTTAGCATGAAAAGAATTCCCTAACATCCAGACTGTAGACCAAACAATTCTAGAAATCTAGCCTAAAATAGTGCACCAAAAAATAAGTAAAATATCATTTAACATCATAGAATATCACAAATCATCAGCTTAACCTAAGTTTAAGGTTAGTGACCTAATAATCTAGTGTATGAAAGTAGGATTTGTGCAATATGGTTGTGCTAAGCTTTATTTTAATTTGAATTTAGGTTTAAGTATAAAATTCATTTAATTTACCATTGAATGGTTTCAAATTAAATAATTTAATTGATTTTATGATTTTATTCCCATTTTATATTTATTTTTTTTTGTTAAGGTTAAATTTAAATTTTAGAGAATGAGGAATAAAATAAATTTTACTTTAGGCAAAAAATTTTACTTTAGGCAAAACCCATTTCATTCAACATCCTAATACTAGTATAATGAGATTTTACTCTTAAAATACAAATCTATTCTAAGTGTCAAACTAAGATCTTAAGTATCTTAATTAAACTCTTTTATATTCATTTGAATTATTTGTTTTAAGTTGGGTTTAATTTGATAAATATTTAATCCTTCTTTTAAAGTTAAAGTTTGTATTATTTAATTAATTTTAAATGTTGTTAGGATTTAAAGATTTTATTCTTCTTTTATTTCATTTAACTTGATTAATATTGTTTATCTTAATTTATGACCTTTAATTAAAATTTAAAATTGTTCCTTAAATTTTGACTAAAAGTCTAATCATTTAACATGATTAAGTTTAGTTTAATAGTTCTCTTAATTTGATCTTTTAAACTTCGTTTCAAATGATTTCTTTACTTATAGTTTGTATTGGTAGATTTTGATATTAATTAAAATGAATATAGTTTCATAGCTAAAGTTTATGTTCAATTTGATATCTCTTTACTTGATTAAGATTTAAGATAGAAATTGATTATTTAATTTCACATGTTTTAATTTAATTCATTTGATTTTCATTTTATCTTACTTATTTAATTTAACTTTTGTGAATTCTTATTAACTTCAATAATTTAACTTAGTTGGTTTAATTGATTTGTAATTTAAGCTTTCTTTAAATGTTTTGGTTTCATTATTCAAGCAAATGAGTACATTTAGATTTCATGACTTAAGATGTTTATTGATTTACGTATTTAACCTATTGTTTAGATTAGTTTAACTAGTATAACTTATATTAATAGTTTAGTATTTAATTAAATTCTTTAAGATGAAGTTTTTCTATCAATATCTAATTATTAATTATAACCTAAGAACCTAAAGAATGAACTATTTAGGTGCCAAACCTAATCTACGCCATTATTATTCTTGGGTCATTTAAATTAAATGATTTAAATTTAAACATTCATTTTTTTATGTTAAGTAAGCTTAAGGTGGATTTAATGTTAATAAATTCCTTATTTAAACATAAAATTTAAAGATTAATTAGTAATAATTTTCAGATAAATGTTTATTTTATTCCAAATTTAATAATTTAGTACTTTAGGGTTTAATTAATTTCTCGCTTTTAATTAATTCCATAAAGCTTAAGTGAAGGATCAATTAGATTATTATACTTTAGAGGACTAGGAAATTTTTTTCAAGGCCTCTAATGAAGTTTAAGATGTTTTATTCTTAATTTCTATGATTTTTTTATTTATTGTTTGATTTAAATTGACCTAGAATTTGAAAATTTTATAACTTATGTATTTCATTTGGCTTTGAAATTTTTATGGCAAGTATGGTTCCTTGAAAGTAGGAGTCTTATTTAAATAAATTAATTTATTCACTTAATTACTTAATAAGGTCATTTTGAGGATTAAACGTTTTGATGGGATTTAATATTTTTTTAAGATTTATTAATCTATATTATGATGTTTTAAAGTGATTCCATAGTTTCCCTCAACTTTATTAATTTTTGTTAATAATTTATTTTAATAAATTAAGGGTTGGAGATTAACATTGTGTAGCTTTTGATTCAATCATCAATAAGTCTCCAAACATTAATCTAAGATGTGTTTTAACCTCAAATTCAATATCCGTAAGTTTCAAATTGATTGAATTAATATTCTAGGTTTAATTTAGATTTGATTATTTTTATTTAAACTCAAATTAACCAAAAAATACCTAATAGAATTTGTGGTTTTGGGTTTAATAGATGTTTCTCATTGAGATGATTCTATAAAGCCTTTATTTCAATTTTTTGGTTGAGTACTTTTTGTTATGAGTTATTGAAGTTTTTGGTATTTGTTTTGCTTTTTTTAAATCCATAAAATTGGACTTTCTTCTTTAAATTAGTCAACACCATGTGACACTAATGCGGTAGTGCATGATTAGGCTATGCGGGATCCAAGTGGATCCTGCATTGATTTGGTGGCGGGGATGCAGTTTCGTCTAAATAGTTCAGTCAATGACCAGATGGCTCTGAATCAAGCCATGATTTCCTTAAGGGATTTAATCAATTAGTTTGACTAAATCATAGTTGTTTGTCCTAAATAAAAGAAACAAAAAGCTATAATTCCATCTTCTTCATCCGCAGTGGCAACCAAGCACAGTTGGTTTTTCTTGGCAAATCACTGATGAGCTACGCATTAAAATCATGAGATTTTGATTGCAAAATGATCAACGCATGGTTTCAAAGGGATTTGTATAGTTTGATTGATACTAAAACTAGTTTCACTTCATAAACAACCAACATAAAATTAAAAGGAGGTCAGTTTCAACCATACCTCATCAACGTGGGGTTTCAACGGTGGTTTGGGTTTCAAAAACATTCAAGGGAGTTGGATGAAACTTTTGGAGAAGAAATTATGATTTTCCTCCCTCTATATCAATGTGAAGATGAACATCCACCATTGCTCATTAGAGTTTGGTGTTGGGAATAATCAAGAAAACTTTGGAGGAGGGAGAACGTGTGCTTATGTTCGATTTCACTCAAGGGAGGTGTTAGAATCAAAGAAACCTTAAATTTGATCTCTCCTTAAGTTTGCAAGGTTGGTCAAGAGGTTCCCTTATTGGCAAGAGATGGAGGCCACCGGCCATGGAAATTTGAATCCCATGATTGCTCTAAAATCAGTTAAGAGGTTCAAACAGACACTCAAATCCCTTAGGGATTGTGAGGTAGCATGTATGGGTGAAATTTTGATGGATTAGGGAGGATGGTTTTGGCTTCTTCCCTCCATGGAAAATTCTTCTCTTATTGGACGAATTAGAACCTCCTTAAACCTCTAAAATTAGCTAGCAGCTAACTTAGGTTCATCTCAGGATGAGTATAAGTGAATCCAATTGTATATTGTTTAATCTTTGGCTTAAAGGTCTAGGTTTAATCGATTTGAGTTTACCTTGATTTAGATTGGATTATGTTTGATCAATTAGCATTGGATGTTCATTATTCTCTTATTTAGATTGATGATTGACAACCCAAATCAAACATAAGGTGTACCATCGACTAAACTCAAATTCATTTGAGTCAGACTTAGGTTTAAGTGTTTAAGTTTGATCCATTTAGCTTTTTGGATTGACTTTGATCAATTCATTTGATCAATGGGTTTAAATCTATATTCAATTGTATTTGTTTAGCTGGTTATAATGTTTCTAATTGATTAATTTTGATTTTGAACCTAAATGATCTCATCCTAGATTAAATTGGGTTTATTTAATCTGAATGGCTTTCAATTATGTTTAATTAAGTATTTAAAATAATTTAGGTGAACTAATTTTATTTCATTTAGAGTTGATTTTGAATTTAGACCCACTCTGACCCAAATTTGTGCTTAATGGATCCACATGAGTTTATTTGGCTTAAAGGACAAAATTAATCAAACTAATCATAATAATTGGTTGAATCATATTCATTTAGGACTTTCAAATTATTTTATATGTTTAATTTAATTTAATTTTAATTTTAATTTGATTTAGGTTTCAATAAGGTTCATTTCAGTTCATTTGGATCAAGTGATCTAATTAGCCCATTTGTGGCCTTATTAGATTTAGATTCATTTAGATTTATTTTTATATATGTTCTTTTGATAATTCAAAGTCATTATAATAATTTAATTTAGTCAAATTTTGGTGAATTGATTTTTAAATTGGTGGGCCCACATAGATCAACTCTAGGTCAAATGACATAATTAACCATCTTGAAACTCATTTAGATTTATTTTTTGGTTCATTTATGTTCATGCTTTGACTTTGTGCTTTTATTTAATTTGATTTAAATTTTATTTATTTATTAAAATTTCTTTAGGTTTAGGTAATTTTGAGCTTAGGTAGGTAAATTAGGTTAACCACCCTAATTACCTTGGTTCAAGCTCAATTAGATTTTAGATTTCAATTAAAATATATTTGATTTAATTATTTGTTAAAATTTAAGTTTTGTTTGGGTTCACCTTATCCTACTAGATTAGGTCAAATCCTAAAAGGATTCATTAGGCCACCAAGTATAGTGTCCCAAGTGCTTAATATATTCTAAAATAATTTTCTTAATATACTTATTAAAATTTAATTATTTGTTAAAATTTAAATTTTAATTTTTTTCCAAATAATTTTCTTAATATATTCTAAAAGAATGAGAAAATTTAACATCTTTATGAGAACTAATGGTTGAAGTGATACCATGGAGACACATGAATTCCTTAAAGAATAGTTTTACCATGTGAAAAGCATCATTTATGTTGTTTTAATGTAAGAATTGAGTCATTTTTAATAATCTATCAACTAGTATAAAAATACTATCATGATCTTGATCCATCCTAGCTAATCTTAAAATAAAACTAGGCCTATACAAAACTTGCATGATAGTGTACTATCCTAACATTTATTAGGTAACTTTATCCCTTTTATAAGTTAAGTACTAGGCTGCAAGTCTTTGAATATCTCATTTTAGTAATGGCCAGTATAATCTATTCTCCATTAAATATATAATTTTATCTTTCAAAAAATGACAAGTTATTACTCTAAAATGTAATGTAGTCATGACAAATTCTCTAGGATAGGTCATTAAAAAACATAATCTATTTTCTTATATAAAAATCCATTAATGGTTGAGTATGTTTCTAGTAATGTTAATGGTTTATTGAAGTGTTCAAGTAAATCAAGTAAAAATCAACACACACTAATTAGTCAATTTTAATTTGGTCAAATCTTAAAATTTTTAATTTAAAGAAGCAATCATTAAGTTTATCCTAAAAAGGGATTGGTAAGTTTGTTTTTAATTTCAAGTTTATGTTTATAGATAAAAGAGTGGTCTTGTAAAAACTCAATCTATTTCGCATGTCTATGACTTAATTTTTGTTGCATTTTGATGAATTTTAAGTCATGATGTTAAAGTTGAGAATCAATTCTTAATTCAAAGGTAATGTTTCAAATGACTTTAAAGTCTTTATCATTTGTAAAATATTATTACTTAGCCTCTATTAGATTTTCACAAGTAATCCTTACGATGATTCTCCTAACATAAAATTCCACCAATCCCAATTCTTGGGGCATCACATGTTACATCAAAAGTTTTACATAAGTCAAAAAAATTCAAGGACTTGGGCCAAAGTAATTTAAACTGTACTATGGTCTAGGGTCTTCTGCATAATTAAATCCAACAAAATTTATCTAATTTTAATAGTCCAATAATTGGAGAAACAACAATATTAAAATCCTTGATAAAATTTTTATAAAAGTTACTAACACATGGAAGCTTCTATTCTTAGTAAATTTTTTTGGTGATGGCCAATCTATGATAACTTTAATTTTGAAGGTATTTTATTTAAGTTCAGTAGCCAACATGTTAAACTTAGATAAATAACTTCAATTTATAGAAATACACAGTTTTCAAATTAATATATAATATTTTTTTAGTGTTACAAATTCTTGTTAGAAGTGTTGTAGATGTTCATTACGATTATAACTAAAATTAGGATATTAGATTGTACCACCAAAAATTTATAGTGTTTAAGCAAAGTATTCATCAATCTCATAATTATTTTAGGAGCATTTGAAAATTGAAATGACAAAACAAGGCATTTATAAAGTTTATCAAGGGTTTAAAAAGAATTTTTAATTCATACACTAATCTAATTTAAATGTAATGATAAAAAATTTTAGATAAATATTAGAAAATAATTGGCCCTTGAAATTAAATTCAACATATCATTTAATCAAGAAATATAAAACATATATTTGAAAGTAATTTTATTTCTTATCCAACTATCAACATACATTCACCACATTTCATCTTTCTTAGAAGTTAATAAAGCTAAGACTACATATGGGCTAAAACGCACCTAAATAAAACTTTTTATAGCAATTCTTCAACTTATCTTTTCATCTTAGCATGCTCTATGGTGTTCCTCCTATAATGATAAATATTAAAAAGTTGGGAATAGGGTATGAAATCAATGGCATGTTGAATGCCTCTAAGAGTATTCAATTCATTTAAAAACTCATCAGATGTAATATCATTAAAATTTCAAGAAATAGAAGAGGGCATAGTAGGTATGTGAGTCATATTAAAGTCAAGAGTGAGCTCCTTTACAAGTAATAGGTAAAAAGGATTGGATTAGAAAATACTTCTTGTATGTTTTTGAATTTCATATCTCAATGGTTAGGGTCAAAGAAAAAAAAATTAATGATTTGCAACTAGAACTATAAATTAAAATACTATCTCAAGTGGTATGATTTTTTATGATAATTAGTTGAGATTTGGTACTTTTCTTCAATTTAAGCATGTGTTATATATCAAAACTTATCTCATGAGGTGCTATGAAGGGTGTCTTATTTATAGGTACTATTGGTAAGATTTTGACAGTCCTATTATTACATTTAATATAAGTATTTTTTCTATCATATTGAATAACATTAATATCATTCAATCAAGATTTAACAAAGAGAATGTAAACAATTTCTAATGGGAGGACATCATACCAAGCTTGATCCTCATTATGGCCTATTTTGATGGGAACTTGGCATCAACTGATGATGAGTAGGGTTGTTTGATTTACCCAGATACCATCAAATAATTTTTGTAAGGATCAATTTTTAGGTTACCACAAAAAGTGCATGTGTTGAGATAACATTCATAGTACTTCTACCATTATAACAAACCTCTATCTATTTTCATTAAGCATAACATATATGCTAAAGATGTTATTTTTTTTTTAATATTCTTTCTTTGCTCAAACCACATAAATGCATATCATCACATTGAACAAAATATCATTATTGACTTCCATTTTTTTATTATATAGTGGGGAGTCATAAAAAAAAATCATCAAAGTTATCACCAAATAGGTCTTCAATGTCTTCTAGAAATAAGATTTCAGCCTTACATTAATTTTATATATAACCCTTTTTATGACATTTTAAACAAATTACTTCTTTAGTGATATTAGAGGCCCTTTTAGTAGGAGCATTGGGTAGATAGTTAATCTAATCAAATGGGCGGGCCTAGTAATCTTAGTATTTTTAATCTTTTAATTGTACTCATAATTTGATATAGTGATTTTTTATATTCTTTTTTCTTAATCTTATCTAGTTTATCCCTAATTTTAATGTTTCTTAGTAAGATCTTGTATTACTCCATGAATAATCTTAGTTTCAACATCCTTTTAGATGTGATGAGTGTGAATTGATGTTGAGGGCAAGAAGTCAGGTGCTCAATGAGGCAAGCCCATCATCATAGGACAACTTGGCCAATATAAAGCTAAACACGCAATTGTTGTCCCAAAATAAGACTTGAAGGGATTGAAAGATTGCATCACTCATACAGTCTAAGAGGCTATGATAATAATGAAAAATGATATTTTGTGGGCTAAGGAGAATGAAGGTCCTTAAGGTTTAGTGATTCACTAAAACTGGTATCATTGATTGTCAACATTGATGATGATTCCTATCAAACGAGCAATAAAGAGTACACTAGAGAAAGAGTAGCAAACACCACTCCCAATAATGCTTTTGGTTGAGAAATTGTGGAGGCACGTCTCACACAAATGTTTAAAATTATGTATTTGGAACCTTATGAAGGTTAAATAGCCCATACCTACAATGTGGCATACCTCAAGTAAACCTCCTCATTGTTAGATATGGATGAATGATCAAATGTTCACCACCTAATTTATGAGTGCTTATAACACTCTAAAGAGTTTACAAGCTCTTTTACAAATGAGACAAGAACTATGAAAGTCCATGAGAAAGTTCATTACTCACATTCTAAGAGAGATGCAAGAAATGAAGGATTTGGATCTTATAGTTGCATAAGCCCCACTTGATCAGGGCTTTACTGAAGAACCATTCAAATACACTCATGGTCTCAAGCAGCCTAAGATATTGGTAGAGCTATTGGACTTTTCTTATAGCCACATGATTGTAGAAGTGTATAATAAGGTCTTCCAATCACCAAAGTAAATAACTAGTCATAATTAATAAACATTTATTATAAAGATGAAAGAAATAAAAAAACTTTATTTTATTAAAAAAGTATTAAGTACAAAAGGTGAGTGATTAGTACAAAAAATAAAATGTAATTATTCTTCTTATCATTTATAGGTATAATAAAAAAGTTGTAAAAAAAAAAGAAAAAAAATAGTTTAGCTTATGCTTCCCTCATTGTCTTCTTCAAACTCCAACTCTAATAAGGCAAGCACATTCTTGAAGATGATAAAATTGGAATCCAATTAGCTATGTTTGAACAACTATTGAATTGTAAGATCAGTACCTTAAAATGTCCTTGTACTTATCAAAGTAGAGAAATCCAACCAACTAAGCTTCTGGATGCTTATTTAACTTAAAAAAGGTGAGATAGATCAAACATGACTCAATTTTTCTATTTCTCTTGTCACCATGTTTCCTCTTAAAACTTGGCTACCTTAGACTCTTTGGCCTACAATAAAAACCCAATCAAGTTATGTACTCTCTACTGAGCTCAAAGCTCACTGTCATGCCATTGCTTGACCACTCATTATACTATAGTGAAGTTGCCTCTAGAGAAACTTCTTGAGGATGATATCCAACTTCTCTGAGTAAATGAGGTGCCTTAGTGTGTGGGCCTAACTTGTTATCTCAATGACATCAAGAGTGTAATTATCCCAAATACTCACCTCCTTATTCTTCTTATAGTGATTCTTTCCTTAAGATGCTTGAGAAAAGAATTCAAAAAAGATAACTCACAAAGAACAAAAAGAGAGAACTTGCATAAGAAATAACTACTTTCATGAATCAAATAATCATTGTAATAAAAGCTCATTTAAGCACAGGTGAAAGTATTTATAAGAAAAGCAAATTTTAAAAATTGGAGGAATGGATTATCAAACATTTAATGCAAAAAATCCAAAGAAATCATTACCAAATCTTGCTAGAAGTTTAAGTGTCACAAACATGACAAAAAAATTGTTAGCTTACTCACAATTAAGTTGGTAACTCAACAAGCTCGACATAAATGCCACCATTTGCATTACAAAATTAGTACAGTGGGTGAGTCTAAAAACATTTCTTTATTCAACAAGTCTTTTATTAAAACAAAAGACTTACACACACTCACACTTACTCTTTCATCATTTCTTAAAGTCCCAACTACTAGATATATAAGCCACTTGACAGTGAGTGCTCCTTTTCTCAATAAATATTAAAATATAAATTTGGCACTGCTAATAAAATGAGATGATCTACTCAACTATTGTGGTGGTGAAGAGAGATCAACTCAGCTTCCATAATCACCAACCTGTTTCACAATTTGACAACAACTTTTACCATAAAGATTATGCCTTCTTAAAAGAGAATCATTCTTTTCAACAAAGAGACAAACTCAATCGAAGTAGTAGAAAGAAAAGGTTCTTCTATGGTACCTCTCACCCTAGGGGAAAAGACTCATTCTTTTCTAATGTGCTGCTCTCATGATGAGTAGAAGAAGGAAAATGTGATGACATCTTATTCAAATTAAGTGAAGTGAAACTTGTTGCTTTGGCAGTAAAGAGAGTTGGTGATATTGACTCCTTCTTTATTTAGGGGAGGTCATTCTTAAAAATAAACTTGGGACTTCTAAGTCACCACTCTATAATTTTCAATTGAACTTCATAAATAATTGCACTGATAATTTATTTATTTTATTCATTCTTTCATCCTTTTTACCAATTGTTTCTAGAAGGGGCAAAAAAATCAGGGAGCTAATTTACTCCCAGTAATCATATAGAGACATGACAAATAGACAAATATGATGAACAATCAATAAAATGTAATGGTGTCCAGGGCAAGATCTCCCTCATTGACCATCTTGGATAACTCAACTTTTCCTAGGTTAGTGCGCAAATGAATTTGGCTGACAAGTGGCCAAAGACAAACTTCTTGACCTACATGGGCTAATGCAGTACATGACTCATCACTCGACATTTAACACTGGCCTAACTACCATAGCATGAGCAAGTCTCTTAATTGTTTTAGTTGGATAGCTATCATATTAAGTTATAACAAACATATAGCTTCTAGAAGCTGACATGTAATTTTATTTTGTAATTTAACCTCATATTCTATAAAATGGGAAATCTTAGGGGATGAGGGATCTTTCTTGGACTTTTTTATTTTCTTGAGAGGGAGAGATCTAATACGTGTAATCTGATCTCTTGCTTATACTCATATTTTGAGATAGTGAAATTTCAACATTTTTTACATTTTTTTTGCCTGGTCTTATTTGATCTCACTCTACTTCTAATGTGTCTAGGTTCTTATATCTCTTTATTAATATATTTAAATTCAATAAGACCCATATTATCATACCAAAAGATAATCAAATTATAAATGCACTTAAGGCTAGTTGCACACATAATTGGAGTGTGATGGATCTAACCTAAGAGAAGTCCTATCATAGTGTTTATTTTTCTTCTAATATAATGAACTATTGACTTAAAAAAATGTTTGTCATTCAAATGCCTGTTGGAAAATTTTTGACATTTAATAAAAATTTCTTTTTGTTAGATCCCAACCTATTCATTGAGTGATGCAAAACCTTGCTAAGTCAGGAGAGTAAGTTTAAACTAGACAAGAATAAGCATAAAAATATAAAAGATTTCACTAAATTAAAATATAGTACATGCAAGAGATTCAAATACATGGATCGACTCTCCACTCTTAGGAACATTAAAAGTGCCAAAGAAAAAGTTCTTGGTTCTACAAGATTCTTTTTTAATGGGCTTGAGGGTTAGTTAAAGGAAAATGTATGCCAAATTAAAATATAATTATTATGTCACTTATCTATTTGTAACTATTATGGGAAATTGCCTGTGCTTTATAAGTCAAACGAGTGTTCAATGCCAAGTAGCGAGTTTTCTAATGTTTTTGTGTTATGATGATGAGTTCTTCCATTGTCATCTCTATAAGGTAAGTCACTTGATGTTCGTTGCGTGGTTAAGACAAGCCCTCCATTCAGTCATTCATGTGTGGGTGAGTTCTCCTAGATGGTAAGTGAGCTTACTCTTAGTGAAGCTTTACCTATTACTGCCTAATAGCTATTATGATGGTCCATCTTCTGATAAGTGTTTGCCAAGTTTTTGTGCACACATTGGTGGTACATTTAGTTAACTGACTCTTCTACTTCTTAAATGGGTGACTCATAAAGAAGATAGAAGAGGAAAATACTATTATAAAAATAATAATATAATAAAATAATTATGCTTCACCATTGATTTGAATTGACTTCAATGAGTGATTATGTCACATCATATTTGATTTTTGACATTACCTTTGCGTCAATGCTATATTAGGGATATTTGAGCTTTAGTGTTGATCATTTTTTTCATTGCTCCCTATGTTGAGTACTTTTTAATTTCTTATGGTGTTCATTTATTCATATAAAATCCAAATGTCCTCACTCCAACATTAATATTAGTGATTAGCTACAAATAAAAGAAGAGAATTTGTCACTTCATATTAAAGCAGCTATTAATGCAATCAAGGTGGTTATTGTTGACACTACCATGGATAGATAGAGTGATACTATTCCTTTGGTAGATTTGTGTGCCTTAAATATTGTTGAAATTACCATCATTAAGGTAGTAGTATAAAAAAATATCGTGAATTCTCAACCTCCAACTTCTGCTTCTAGGTTTACTACATTGGTGATATTGAGTGCTTAATAATCATTTAAAATGAGCAACCAATTCATTCTTAATGATGGTTATCTAGCTAAGAAAGCTCAACAGGTGTCATTTTATCTTGTACTTGGCACTTGGGTTCTTCTCTTAGATTGTGTGACACCTAGCTTGGTCACCCCTATCCATTTGTTTTGGGAGGAGTCCTCATTTACCAAATAAGAAGATTACCTTGGGAGTAAAAGAATTATTGAGGGTGAAGAAGAGAGACAATGATAACCACATAATCTTGTAATTGATTGATTACGATCACCTAGACATTTAGTTCTTGGATTATAATGATGTATTTGTCCTTTTGGAGTTGAAACGTAAGAGCAATGAGAAGAGTAACACCTACCAAGGCCTTTTGTCTTTGTCCTGTCATTTTGGAATTTATTTTTCCTTTGAGAGTTAAAAAATAAAAAGAAGAGTACTTGAATATTCATCTTTATATTTTACATGTGTACTATCCATTATGGACTTTTAATGGAATATAATTCTTTTTCTTACTCAACATATATATGATGTTTGTTTATAGCAATTTTTTAACTTTCCCTTAATTTTTCTTTATGGTTGTAAACATTTTGTGAGGGTACTCACTTATTTTGAATGTCTCACTATATATATTCACCTTAATAGTATTTATCTTCATAAGCCTTCTACCACTTTAAGGGGAAATGAGCCACCAACCATATTAACTGTTGATCTCTGTGTTCTTTAATCACACAGAAGTGTTGGACTTTATGGTCACCAACCAGATAGATTGCTCTTTCTAGTTACCAACCACATGAAGTGTTAGTCTATGTAGTCACCAATCATTTACTTTCAATATTATGATAATAAAGTCTCCAACCACTCATTATGGGTATTACAATTAAAGTCACCAACCACACATTGTTGATATCTAATTTGTAGGTGCCAAATGTGCTTTATGTCATAGATGATGCACCAAAGTCCATAGCGAGCTAACCACCTAATGTTCTCTTAGGGCATCGAAGGCACTTTCCACATTTTACCTTGCGCACCTTTAGGTGATTGGAAGGACTTATCTTTTTTACTCACCACATGCATAGTCAGGTATGTGGAAGATGATGACTTATGTGGTAGTTAAAAGATAATTGATGAGTTTAAAGGACAAGTAAGTTTGAGCTATTGGGGTAGGTATAATCTTTCTTTTTTCTCATGGGCCATAGCCCTCTAACAAGAAGTAGTCTAATCAATTTATACTAGATTTGTTAAATCTAAATCTATTTGTTGAGTGAGGTAGGTACTTGAGAAATAGAGTTAAATAAAAATAGAGTAATAGCAAAGTAAAAAATATTGCAAAAAATACCCTTGATTTTATTATTCTACCGAGATTTAGTGCAACTAGAACTATGGCCTCAAAGAGAAGAGAAGAAAAAAAATAAAAGTCCTGCCTAATGCCCTTTTTGAAAGGACCATTTTTATAATAGCGGGAGGAGGTAAATACATATAGTAAGCACATGTAAGATAAGTCAAGTATAGATAAGGACTCGCCCCAACATGAGGCAAATGTTCTTCAATCAAGTGGTGAACTCCATAGCCCATTGGCATGGGCTACATTTGTTTCTTCTGATGTGATGAATTGGTAGGTTCTACTAGGATCATCAAACAATGGTTGTTCATTTTTGTTTGATCTTCCTTGGTCACTCACCAACCATGGGAGTGTCTGGATATGTAGCTAGTTTCTATACTTCAATTTTTGAACTTTCTTCTTTGATCACCCTATACATGGTGAGTCTTAATAATCCACTAGCTCTATCTTATTGATTCAATCTTGTTTTAATGATTCCTCAATATGAACACCATCCTAGCTCGCTTGTATATATGTACATACATGTAGCTTATAATTCTTCTGCTCCTAGTAAGGGAAACTCACAAAAAAGTTAGAAGAATGAAAAAGATAATTAGTTATGAGCATTTAATAAATTACAAGAAATAATATCACAAAGTTATGAATGATCACATCTCCTCATAAATCACTCAAGCTTCTCTAGTTATAAAAGGAACCTTTGTCCCCTCTCTTCCATAGACTTTTCCTCATATTGTGCCCAATATTAAGTTAGGAATTTCTCTTTATTTCTTAAGTCACTATTGGTGAGAGAAATCACTGAATCACCATGAATGGTAAGAGATCTTGCAGCAATATCAATTCTATCAAACTCTAAGTAATCCTTTGAATGAAGATGAAGAAGACTAAGAAACTAGTGGAGTATGTAGTTGCTCCGATGGCTGAAGCAAGTACCTTAACTATCCCCATTTGCTAGAATAAGGCCAAACACTTGCCCTGCAAAGGTAAAGAGTGTGACTGCTATGGTGGAATCACCTTCCTTCTAGTGAGTGCTCAAGATGAGGAAGATTAGGTTCCCTTGGTTCAACACTAAAAAGTCATTATAAGCTAGCTGGCAAGAACCATCTCCATGAAAATGGTTATGGAAGAGTGCCTCATTGAGGTATGATTCATCCTCCCTTTATTCTCAAGCTCTTCTTATTAGCCATTCTAAACTCCTCTTATTATTGCAATTGACCATGACAAGTCTTTATGCATGGTAGAGAGAGATGATGGACACTAGTTTGCCCCTCAAGTAATATCCCTTGATACTTTAGGTATTCCTAAGAAAGTGATTCACCTTGCCATTGGTGAGCTACTAAGTCATCATCCTATTATTAAGGAAGTTTGTTAACTCAAGCAGTGGCTTTCTTGTCCAAGGATCTATATTTTAGATGATTACCTTATAGAGATCCCATTGTTCATTTTTGACAAATTCATTTCTAGTTGTTCATAGGTGACTCAAGCTTGGTAGAGTCTATCTTTGAAAGGGAATGCATACCCACTAGAAGCAGCCACTAAAGCACTCACCCTTTCTTTAGCTGGGGTGAGTAGCTTTACATCAGCAAACATCTACGAGATGATGTTGGTGTGTTTCCTCCCTCTGTTCATTGAGAACAACAGTAAGTATGCACGAGGTTCATCTTCTCACTGAGAGCTAGTAAATGTTGAGAAAGAGTCACAAGTACTTGCTGATTCATGTGCTCGCTACTTTGTAGAGGATGATCACACTTTTAGAGAAAGACCTCATTAAAGTAGGAGGTGAGCAATCTTAAGTCACTACAGTTTTGCAACAAAGGAAGGTTATGGAGATGGAGTCCTAAAATAATTTTGCAACTTTGTGGGCTTAGTTGACTATACTACAACACTTTATCAAGTCATAAGGAACTACTCTCTTCATTTGTAGCACTAATTTTTTATTTGATTATATGTGTGGCAAGGGCAAGCTTGACAAAGAATGGCACTTAGACCCCTATATAAAGCAATTCAAAAAATGATGTATAGTAGTCATAGTGAGTGCGTTGTAACTATTTTTTTGTATTTTTAATTAAAAGGTGTGGTTATCTTCTACTCACTACTTCTTTATCAAGTCTATTTTATTATTTGGATGTGAGTAGATCTTACTTATTTTTGTCTTGACTTGCATAACTTGAGATTTTTATGGGATTGAGTAATTTTTTCTCTATTTATTGATTGATGTGGTATCCACATTACTTCAACCTTACTTTTTTGCTTCTATGAATTAATTCTTATTATTGGTGGTTGTATCTTTATTATGCTTTTATTTTGAGTTAGTAGATAAGCCACATTCTTCTCATAAAAGGTGACTTTGAGGAATGCTCTCAACTCATTCATAAAGATCAAGGACAACAAGGTGTCAGACCTTGATCCCTCATCCATGAATTATGTATTCCTTTCGTTTGAAGACTAAGCTAGTAAGTAAGGGCTTTTAAGGGTATTTCATGGAAGGTTGGAACTCTCTTGGTATGAATATATAATAACTTTTACTTAGAAATTAAGTTGGAAAAAGTCTTGAGAAGAAGTTATGACTTGGTTTAATGAGAGTGCTTTGCCCCGCATAATAAGAATTCCTTTTTCAGAGACATCCCTTTTCACTATCTTAGCCTTCTATTTTACTTTCCATGTTTTTCTCTATTTTATCTTATCAATGAATTTCATAGTAGATTTATTCCTTCTCTCATTCTATTCTTACTTTAGATTTTTCTAAGAATAAGGCATTTGCTAGAAAAATTAATCGAAGGATATTGCCAAAGTCATTGCGATTACACAGTGTGAGTGGCCACTAAAGTTGAGCATTTCAACTTAGACAGTTCCAATGAGCTATGCATTCCCCTTAACCATTTTTGAAGTAGTCTTTGACTCCCTCTTCCCTATGAGTTGGTTATATTCTGAATTTGTATGGAGTCATCCCAGCCTAAGTCCTACCAAATTTGGTGGTGAGCACCACAACCTTCATTCTATATTTGCGGAAGAAACAATTATCAAGAATCCTCAACCTATTTTAGTAGGTATTCCATATAAAGAGCTATATAAATAGGACTATCCAATGTTTGGTGGACTTGATGAAAACTCATAGCCTAGAAAATAAGGTGAGAAAATAACACTCAAAGCTCTTGTTCATTAAGAGCTCATCTTTAAGGCTAGTACTAACAATCCCTATCTCATTTTTGCTAAGTAAGATGATTGCACCCAATTTGAATGCTTGAGTAAAGGAGGTTTTAGAGAAAATGAAGGATAAGATTTTAAATATCCTTCATTATCTCCACTTTGGTCTAGTCTTTAATGTATTTGCAATATACATTTCATCATCATTCAAAACTTTTACATAGAAGTTTTGACTAATCTTTTTGAATTTTCTCATTCACTTACTCGAAGGTGACAATACTTCTATACCCCCTCCACTTGATCCTACTGTGATTCAAATCTTAGAGATGGGAAAGTGTGAAAAGGAAGAAGAAGATTTTAATCCCACTAACGTTGTTGATGAGGTTGGGCTCAGTATAGCTCTTAGGAAGTCTAGCGAGAGAGTAGTGAGTTTGACTTCTAGAAGTCACCATAAGCAAAAGCAAAGTGAGCCTAAGGAAAAGTAATAGGTAGAGAACATGGAGTTTGTTAAGGATAGTTATACTCCTAGCTAGTACTCATGCCTTCAAAGCCTAGTGGGTGATTTATTTTGATGATCGGGGCATGCATCTAGAGAAGACTCCTAATGGTCGACTATCTTTTCCATCATGATTGCCTAAGTGATAGCTTGGCATTGAACTTGGGAGATTTGTAGGAGTTCTTACCAAAAAGAAAGCCTTGTCCATGAGGAGGGTTGAACTAGTGGATGTAAAAAAATGAGCTCCAATCTTTTAAGGACCAATTCTCAGAGCATTAGGTGGAGGCAATAGCAGAAAGAGGAGAAGAACATGGTGGTCCTAGAGCTGACTTGCCTTGTTAAGGAAAAGAAGGAGTTGGAAAAGGAGCTCTCTCATATGATAGAAGAGTTTTAGAAGAATGAAGCTGAGCTCATAGGTATCTATGATTCTGAGAAGTACATGGATTCATTATAGTGGAAGTTCATGGTGGGCATTGATTTCATCATTGACATGTTAGTAAAGCATAATCAATTAGATGCCAAGTTTTTGGATTTCTCCAAAATACTTGCCTTTTTGAACTATGATGAAGACAATGATAAGAGTAGCCTAAGTTGATTTTCTATTTTTTTGGTAAGTTGAGAGAGAATATATACCTTTTACTTACACATTTTGTAAAGATAATACTTGTAAATGAAATTGCCAATTTTTTTCTTTTTATCGAGCAACTTATTTTTACATTGATGAATATGGGAGTTGTGTCTTTGATAAGACTCACTGAATTTTTTTAGTAAAAATTATTTGTACTCTAGGACTCAAGAAAATTATAGATGTTGACTTCAAGCTACACTTGATTGTCAACTATAGAAGGTCACCTATTTATAGTTATCAATTTCAACAAGTTTGATGATTTCTTATCATCAATCTATGAGGAATAATTTCTTTCTTCTTCTACACTCTTTTATTTTGATTTCCAATTATGGAGAGTTGGTATTAATAGTCACTGACCTCTTGAGGTATCAATCTTACACTTAAGTCACCAACCATGTAGAATATTACTCTTTTTAGTTGTCAACTATGAGGAGTTGGTCTTTTAGTTAATAGTTGTCAACCTTTTGGGATGTCAGTCTTACACTTGAGCCACCAACTGCATCGAATGTTGGTTTTTTTGGTTGCTAACTATGAGGAATTGGTCTTTTAGTTAGTAGTCGCTGACCTCTCAGGGTGTTGGTCTTACACTTTAGTCGCCAACTACATAGAGTGTTTATCTTTTTGGTTGCCAACTATGAGGAGTTGGTATTTAAGTTAGTAATCATCGATCTTTTAAGTTGTTAGTATAACACTTGAGTAGCTAACCACATGGAGTGTTGGTCTCTCCTTTTCTTTTTTACAACTGTTAATGATTAAACTCATAGGTTGCCTATTTGACTAGTGTAGTCACAAGCCAAAATTGGCACACCAAATTCTCATGTTGTTCATCCTAGGCTTTAGTAGCTCGATGGGTGCAAACTCTTTTCTTAGGCCAAAATTGATGCACTGAGTACTCAGAGTCATCACATAGCTCCCCAAGTATTATTCTTAATGTTTTTCATAATTTGGTAAAGTAGTAATATAGGCGAGAAAGAGAACAATCTTTATAGAGCATGACATTATATCCTTATTAATGATAAAGATAGTAAGAAAATGTAAAATATAAAAGATACTACTCACTTCAAGGATAGAACTTCTTGAGATTTATGGCATTCCAAGTACAAGGTATGCTTTATACTTCATGTGTTAGCAATTGGTATGTACTAGGTCTGACTTACTTTTAGATAATGTAAGGCTTGTCCTAAGTGTGGGTGAGTTTACTTAAGGCATTCTGCCAAGCTACTTATCAACTTTTTTCAACATCAAGTCACCACCCTTGAAATGCTTCTCTTACACATGGCAGTCATAGTACCACATCATTCGCCTCTTTAATTCTTTTGATTTTAATGAGGCTTTAAGCCTCAATTCTTCAAGCATGTCAAGTGTGTCCTCCATCACTTCAGCATACATCTTCTCCCACTCGCCAACATTATCCTCCAGTCTTTTCGCCACTAATATTCTTTGGATGTAGAGCTCATACTCAACTAGTAAGATGGCTTCTGCTCTATATGATAATACAAATGTCAAGTACCTTATTATTGACCTCATTTATGATGAGGTTTACATTATCCCCATTCCTAGTAATTAAGATTTAAAACTTTGGATTAAGAATTTCTAATTAGAAACTTAGGACACTACACTTAGTGGCATGTGTACAAAATAAATCAAAATCAAATAATAAATTAAATTATTCATAAATCTAAAATCAAAACCAAACTTAAAGCAAAACACTCTAAGGTGAAGGCTTAGGCCATCCTAGTGAACTCCTCTAAGACATGTGTTGACCTCACTTTTGGTGTAAGGACTCTTCCTCCCCATCCTAGACTTGGGAATCTTCTAGACACTAGAACCTCCTTATTCATAGGAAACTTCTAGTGATTAGGTGAAAACTAAACCCAAGCCTAGAGACTTAGCAAGGTGTACCATAAGTTTAAGCTATACCTTAGGACCAAGAGAATCTACCTATCCTATGGCCAAACCCATAACTTATTCCTATCCAATCAAGGAAAAACCAAACATCAAATCAATACAACCAAACTTAATTGAATTTGTTTCATATATAAGCTCTAAGCTAAAATGGTTTGAACCCAAATCCATCTTAACCCCATAATCCAATCCAATGGATAAAACCTAGACTCTTTCAATTAAACCAAACCCAATTGATTTTCTTGAAAGCACTCAAAATATCCAAATCATCATTTCAAACTCTCCCAAATCCTACAATTGAACCAATTTGATCAAACCATTTCAATCAACCTAACTGAACCCGTTTGACCTAAAGTTTCCAAATGGGCCCAAATCCAATTAAACCCAAATCAATTGCAATTGAAGCCATCAATCAATCCTAAATCCATCATCAAACTCAACTCAACTCAATTCAACCAAATCTAACTCAAATTGACCCATTTGGTTCACTTGACCCAAAGTGACCTAAAGGACCCATTTGATCCAAACTCCAATCTAACCCAAATTGGAATGAACCAACTCATCCAAAACCTTCAACAATGATTGTTGATCACCCTTGATTGTCCAATTACAATCAATTAGGTCAAACCAAGTCCAATTTCTTATTTGATGCAAGTTGACCCAATTAGCCTATATGAACCAAATTAAATCACACTTCATTCTAAACTCAATTGATTGAAACCATTGCTTCCAATCAGTCATAAGTTGTGTATTGAATATGATTTGACCATCAATTGGACCTAGCCAAACCCATTTGGCCCTTTGACCCAAGTTCACCCAATTTGACCTAAAAGGCAAAATTGGGCCAAATCAAATCCTAAATTAAATTGATTGAAACCAATGACTCAAATCTATCACAAATTGATTGTTGAACATGATCAAACCCTTGATTAAATCCAATGTAATCAATTGAACCCAATTGACCCGTTTAGCTCAAATTGACCTAAAGGATCAAATTGGCCAAAATCATTCATAAATTCAAATTAAATGAAATCAACATTACAATCATCTTCAAATTATCCATTGAACCTAAACCAACACCTAACCCAAGACAATTTGGTTAATTTGGACTAAATTGGTTAACTTAGCCCATTTGACCCATATGAACCCATATGAGCCAAATTCAAATGCACTTGAAATCAAACCAAACTAATTGAACCAAAACATTCCAAATTATCATTTGAATATGACCCAGCCCTTAGTTTGACCCAATTTGATCAATTGGTCAACTTGATCCAAGTTGACCCAATTTGACCTACATGGGTCAAATTGAGCCAAACCTAATCAAACATACTCTAAACCTAGCCAAACTTGGCATGACCCATCCTTGGGTCACCATGGGCCAGCCCAAATCAAACCCAACCAACCTTGAACCTGAATTAGCCCTAACCCATTGGGTTAACCTCTTCAAATGGGACAAAATTTCCATTTGGATGGTCAAACCCACTCTCCTCCCCTTGGCAGCCACCCTAAGATTAAATGGGACATGAGGACCACTAGCTCACCTGACTTAAAGCTGATTGGGTCAGCCATGAGCCGAGTGGAGGTGATCTAACCCAAACCACCCCTTTTGAATACTTATAGGAGGTGGTACACTCCACCTTAGGCTCTACCAGCCCACTCCTTACCTTCAGCCATTTAAGGCGCACCAACTCAACACCTCCCTGCTGACCCCGATCGCCTGCACCGGTTGGACACCTACCAAAGGCTAAATAATCCAAGCCCTTGGATGATCAGGGAAGAGAGTATACTCTTCCCCATCTTATTTCAAACACACATAGAGCTTCATTGAGTCAAGACGAACATCCCTAGAGCATTCTCAACCTCCCTTGAGCTTCCCATCACCGGTGAGACCAAACCTGAGTGAAGCAGAGCCTCCACTCCATGTAACTCTACCTAAACTCTACCAAATCAAAATTAACTTAATATACACCTTCACCAAGCTCTAGTGAGGTGAAATAAATTAATTGTTTATCGATTCAAGTACCGGAGACCACTCTTAAACCAACTCCAATGAGGATTCCAGTGATGTTTGGTCCAATGAGCCACTAACGGGGAGGCAACATTTGAGCTTCTCAATGGAGCTTTGTCTTTCCAAGGTAAAGCTACCTTATTTGTTGGATTGTCAGTCTTGAGCTATGGTGAGATAAATTCTAGCAAATTGTAGAAATCCACCAAGTTATTTAGCCTTTGTGAAAGAAATCTTGATTTTATGTAATTTACATCGTAAGATCTCCTTAGATATCTTCCTTGAAGCTTTTAGAGTTGATCCCGATGCCTCACAAGCTTCAGTGAGTTCAAATCGAGCGGGGGAGGGTGGACGGTGTCCATATTCCATTTCTCAAGGGATGAAGGATCATCTGCCGTCTGTTCTGCAAGATTGGAATGCACGGCTATGATTAGTCCAATTAGATTTATGTGATTTAATCCCTAGGAACCACAGGATTAATCCCCACCATCTGATCTGAGATCAAACAATGAGGATGAAAGCGCGTCCACTACTGCTGACTCAGCATGCTGCATTAGACGATTTAAGTGGCCAATCATGCAGCACTACATGGAAAGTGCCTCCACGTCAGCTCTCATGTGGTGACAATGGAATTAGGAGTTAGTTAAGGTTTAAAATCTATTTTAATTGCTAAGAACTTCAAAAAATTTATAACTAATTATAAAAAAAATCCAAAAATATAAATAAACCCATTTTGGAAAGGGTAAACAGAGGAGATTTTAAGAAAAATAATTCATTAGTTTGAATAGTGAACAAAGCTTAATTAGGGTTTAAATATTTTTTAATTAACTTAACTAAGATGTAATCAGTTGGGTAATTAATCTGAAACATGAAATGTTGATTTAATGAGATGACCTCTACCTCCCATAATTTTCTTATGATTTATTAGCTAGGCAATTAGCATAATTTATAATTCACACCCTAATTACCCTCATTAAGTCACTTAATGATTATTTAAAATTATAAATAATAAAAAATAATTAATTAAACTTTCCTAGTCATTGATTAATGGTGAAATGATGAGAGAGAGTGATTAGAACCTCTTTCCTAGTTACTTTCCCAAATTCATTTCATAAGTGGGGTTAATTAATTCATAGATTAATTAAAAAAATTAATTAAATTATTAATAATGAAAAATTCAATCAAATTAAAATGATAATCACATCAAATATATAACACTCAATTCATGGGTTATTTTTTATGTGTTTAATAACATAAAGACCCTTAAGGAAATTATGATTAACCCATGGGTATTGAAAAATCATTTAAGTATTTAATTAGATTCTTTAATTTGATTAATATTTAATTATAAGCCTCATTACATTAGGTCCCTAAGTACATTGCAATTTTAATTTCTTATCTAAATATCATTGAAAGCTTATGGTAAAATGATTAATCAAATCAAAGAAGCATAGGAAAGGGTAGTTAAATGAATTGCTTAATGATTTAAACTTAATTAATTCATAAAACTAACTTATTTCCTTCCCTTTAAACACATCAAATTATTTGCATGGGATAGGGTTAAAAATTGCAAACAAATTTCTCTTTTTTAAGTTTATTAATCCAAATCCAAAAATCAAACTTAATAATAAGCTTTGGTTTTCCTTAAATGATTTAATTTAAGATGATTATCCTTAGGAAATAATGTTGTTGAATGAATTATGTAAAAATGTTTGATTATTCCTTTTCAATCATTATAAATGTTGTATGTCATGTAATATCATGCATCCATGTTTTTATAATCAAATAATCAAATAAAATTTATTTATGTGCAAGTTGCATGTGTTATCTTAATCTTATTATATGTGTGGCTATTATCACTAGTAAATTTCAAAAATTATTTTCAAAACTATAAATTGACAATAAAATTTGGAGTGACATAAGCTATGAATATATCTATATGATTTGTATGTGTTTATAGCCTAAGCATGTTAAAGTCTTGCTTTCTTTCTTATATATATATATGCTTAAGTTTACATATGTTTGGATGATTAGTAAGTATATAGTATGGACATCCCAATAATATGAGGCTTTAAGTAGCCTTAAGAAGGTCTTAAATTATCTCACTTCCCTGGTTTAACAAAGGCATGTACTTACTTGATTTCATTCATATGTGTGCTTGTGCTAGAATTTTGATAGAGCTTCACTTTACATGTATAAATAATTTAATGAAAATACAATCTTTTGCATGATTTTCATTCCTATGGTTGTGTGTGCATTCATGTGTATTTAATAATAGCAAGTATATAGTCTAGATATCCTAAGAATACAAGGCTTTAAGTAGCCCCAAGGAGATCATTGATTATCTCACTTCCCTGGTTTAAACAACAATACATCCTTACTTTAAACTTTCATACATGTGTATGTGTATTTAGCTAAGGAATAAAAATACTCTCTTCTACTAAAATACATGCACTCATAGTCATTTAAGTATGCCAAAATATGTTGCATGTATATGTTATTAAGCATCAAATCATATGCCTATTATGAGTGATGAAAAGGAATGATTCAACATTATCTATGTGATGGTAATTCAATTACATTAGTCTTAAGATTCCTTTCATGTTGGATAGGATTCTTTAAGATTAACCCAAATGTAGAATTAATAAAATATTTAATAAATCATTCACCAAAGAAATCAAGTCATAATAATGTGATTTAGAAAATAACTTAAGGTAGGATTGAAAGAGGTTAAGCCCTCTTACCTCTCTTTACAATTCTTAGATCCTAAGTAAATATCATTTCTTAAAAAAAAACAAATTAAAATCCACCAATCTCCTAAATAACTTAAAATAAACTAAACCCACATGCTTAACTTAAACAATTCCAAACTTTAGCCAATTGAAATTCTAAATCTTAGCTAAAACATACCACATTAAGCCTAAGCACATACACTAGATTGCTAAGTCAGCACTTTAGCTTCAGGTTAGGATGGTATATGTAATGATATTGTGTTTTATTTTATGATATAATTTTTTAGATTAGATGTTAGGATTATTGTTCGTAGATTGGATGTAAGGTCGTTATTAGCTTAATGATATTTTTTGTAGGGGACTGTGCTAAAGGGATGGCTATAATCATAAATATAAATGCTTATACTTGCAGGTTGTATATGCCCATAAGCATAATCCATGTTAAGATAGGTGGGCTTAGTTACCCATGTGAAAGGTGCTAAGTGAAAATTATAAAACATAACTAGTTGGAGTTTATGTATGTTTAGCTAACATATGTTTTGTAGGTGTAATTAAATTTGCTTTTCATAAAAATGTAATTTTATAATAGGAGTTAGGATTAAATCTATGAGGTTTAGGATGAGTAGTGGCCAGAAGGCAAAGTTTTGGGGTGCCTTATGAAGCCTTAAGCAAATCAAGCTAAAGGAAGAAAAAGAAAGAAGAATAAGAAATGAAGACCCCCATAGCACAAATTTTCTTTTCAATTGTAATATTCTTTTATAATCTGGGTTGTATAAGGGAAGAGCTCGGCTAGCCAATTTCTCTTTTCTGGGGTGTATGGTGGTACCTAGCCACACCTATACATGTTTGATTGATGTTATGTTTAAATTGCATAATATAATTACATTTTCTTCATAGTTTCTTAAGCTTAATGTTTGAATGTGTGTCTTGGATATGGTAGGCTCTTAGCATAAAATTATTTTTCTACCCCAATTAATAACTCATAACTAGAAGTTTAAAATAACTTTCAATCTCATCTAAATCCTAGGATATAATCAAGATAATTAAAAGATTTAGTAACCCCTTAGCTGAATGTTGAATGTTTAATATCATTCATATCATCTTATATCACTCTTGAACAAATGAAGGCCTCCATTCTTACACTTTAGGGAATGCTTAACCTATGAGAGCACTTATGGTGGAGATTCACCCTCTCTCTTTCTGATTTGGAAAAAACTAAATTTCATCATGCATTTAGGCATAAAATATTTCAAAGCCTTTATCCAAAATATTGTGTCAAAATAATATAAATTTATAAAATGTTGCATTTAGTCTAAGTCATGATCTCATACCAAACATGATCTAGTCTATTAGATAGTGACTTTTTGACTCTAGTTTTCTTTTAAATTAAATAACAACTTAAGCTATCTTGCAATAACATAAGACTGGCCTACATGAGTTTAAAGTATAGGAGGTGTTAGTTGGTGGCCACTTAAGGCGGTTGTAAGTCTAGAAGATTCAGATGGGTTTATCCTCTCTTGTGGAGGTAAACCATCATGTCCCCCTTTCCACTTAGATTTAGGTCATGCTTCTAGCTTGTGCTAAAGTTCCATAGATTTAGAATTTGAGGTTATTTATTTCCTTCAAGCTATGAGCATAAATTTGCACCTCTTAGGCATTTCCACAATCTTATTTTGATGGAATATAAATGCTAACATTATAATAAACTTTTAACTCAAACTAAACAAACTTCCTCTTTCAAACACATAAAACCTTACCATAGGATAGATTAGAGTGCTCCTTAGGCTTCCTAGTATCATGAGTGCTCCTTATCCATCTTCCTTTTGAATCTAAAAATATGTCTTTCCAAATTGAACATTCCCATTTGATTTTTCCAAAAATAACCAATCCTCTGATAGTCTAACCTTGAAATCTTTAGAAATAATTTATTTGCTAATTTAATAGAGTATTTTTAGTGGATTCTCATTTTCTAGGATGTAATTAAATATGGAGGCTTGCAAAGAACCTGACATAAAATAAATCATGATTTACTTTTTCATATAAAGTAGGGGAAAGATCTCTGGAATATACCCATCTATCTTAGGAGTCTTTATTAGGTGATTAGGTCTATTGTAGGGTGATATTTCCATCTTTTGAGATGGTACATCATACGTTGATGTTGTACTCGATCACTTCAATAAATTCTCCCCTAATCTCCATGGTGTCTACAAGACTCCAAATTAAAATACCACAACTTGGCTTGACCCAATTAAATTAGATGAATTTAGTCATACTTCAAAATTTAACAGGAATGTAAAATATACATATTTGAGTTGAAATATAAACTCAATTGAGCTTAAATTAAGGTAATTGGGGTGGTTGACCGAATTACATTGAAATTAGCTAAGTCCAAAGAAATTTAAATAAAACCAAAATAAAATAAAATTAAATCAAACAAGAAGCATATAATAAATGTATAAATATAAATGAAACTAGAAATAAATTCAGGTGAAGTTTAGAATGGTCAAATAGGTTATTTGACTAAGAACTGACTTACATGAGTCCAATTAGGTCAAAAGGTAAACCCACCAAATCCAAGGAAACTAAGTCATTACAAGGACTTAAAACTATCAAATAAACATGTTTAAACATAAATCTAAATAAATATAAATCTAATAAGGTCAAAATGAGTCAATTAGATCACTTGACCCAAATAAACCCAAATAAACCTTATTGAGCCTAAATCCAAATTAAATTTCAATTAATTCAAATAAAATACTCAAAATCATTTAAAAATCATAATTAAGCATAATTCAACCAACCATTGAGTTTAATTCAACCAATTTTGTCATTTGACCCAAGTGATTTCATCTTGACCCATTAAGCCCAATTTAGGTTTATTGGGCAAAATCAATATCAACTTACAAGCAAATTGGAATTAATTGCTCTAAATAATCTTACCGACTTAATCAAATATGATTAGAGTCCAAATACACTTTGATTGAGTCAAATTTCTTATTTGACCAAAATGAATCTAAATAAACCCACTTGAATCAAAATGGGCTAATTTAGGTTAAAATTAACTAAAACTAATTATTTAAAGTCATCATAAATAACCAATTGAGCATAATTAAAATAAAATCCTAAAATGGCTCAATGGTCTAAGAGACCCAACTACTAGACCCATTTAGATTAAATGGGTTATACTAGCCTAAATCATATTAAACCTTCATATTATATTGATCAATGATCCATAAATCATTTAATGAATAATTAATGATAATTGTAACCAAAGACTAAACCCAATTAAGCAATCAAAGTAACTCAAATAAAAAGTTGAAAGTAAAAAAAGGTCTAGTATTGTCATGACATACAAGTCTTTCCTTTCACACACTATATTGTTAAGTCACTAACTCTAGACTTTGGTTAGGATGATGATCTATGATACTTTATGTTGTGAAATGATGTTTTCTTATCTTGTTCTGTAATGTTTAGACTAAATGGCGAGGAATTATGTTCATGCTAGCTTGAATGTTAGGCCATTCTTTTTACAATAACATTATTTTCTATAGGGGTTGTGTTTAAAGGGACTACTGTGACAAATATAAAATGTTATTTTCTTACAGGTGGTGTTTATGTCCTTAAGCATAGCCCAAAAAGATAGGTGGGGTTGGGAGCCATTGGTGTTAAGTTTGTGTATTTGAAATATAAACTACTAGGGTATTCTATGTTTTTCCTGATGTTTGTTTCATCAAGCTTGTGATTTTATTTTAGAATTTTAAAACATAATTTGAGCATAAAATTAGGTTATGATCTATGGGGTCTAGGAATAGCAAGAACTGACTTTACTTGTTGGTGGTTCCCTATGTAGTCCCAAGGAGGTCCTTGAAGATGGTGGCGATCTTAGATGAAGACCCTCATAGATTGAGACTTTTAGTTTTAGAAAATGTTGTATAAGGGCAGAGCTCAGTTGCCCATTTTTTTCTTTTATTCCAGAGTGTATTATGGTACCGGGTTGCATTGGACTATTTTATTAATTTAATTTAACTTGATTTATTTTTGGGTGCACAATAGAACTATATGTATTTCATAAGTTTCTTTTTGCGATTACTATGTTATGATGCCTAGAAACTTTAAGCTCTCAAAAAAACTAATTTTTCTACCCCATCAAAAATAAATAACTCAAACATAAAAATGAAAATATTGGCATAAATAAAGCCCTATGCATAACTTAAAGTGACTAAAAAAATTAAACTTTGTGAATCATGCGAGCATATTATTCTTGCCCATATTCACATAAAAGCAATTTTAGACTTAGATGTGAAGCATCTTATTTGAATAATTCTTCAACCACTAGGTATTTTTATGGTCTTGTATTTTCATAGTCTTAAGTTCTAGATTTTAAATAAAATATCAATTCAAACGTTTACTAAATGCAATTTCAAAAATATAGAGCCCAATGATATGATAGTTGAAATGCTTATTGGGCATCACATTATCCATAGGCATTTCCCATTTTTTCTCAATTAGCTTTCCAGAAGAACTCTCCCTCATTGAAGAATTCCCTATTGAATTTCTGAATTAACAATTTTTTTAACACAAGCTTAAAATCCATAGAGATAAATGTTAGTTTCTTTAATTGAGAGTACTCTTAGAAAGAATTCTATTCTTTCTAAGATGTAATTAACTGTATGCGCTTAGCCTTGTAGGGAACGACAAACCCTATAATAAAATAAACCCCTATTCTACTTTTCCATGTAGTTATAGGGAAAAATCTCTGGTATATCAAAGTCCCATAGTCTTAGGACTCCTTATTAAATAATCAAATAGATTAGGGGGTAATATGTTGATCTTTTGAGATAATATATTTACGCTTAATGATGTATTTTGTTATCTTAATAAGTACCTTTGAGATCCATGTGGTGACATAAATTTTCTCCACTCTTGTCACATTTGTTGGAGTGGTCTTGAGGGTCTAGAGCACGATGGGTAATGTACCAACCCACTTGGTTTAGACACCTTCCACCTTTTCTTTAGCAAGTTGAGGATCTTCTTAATGGCTGCTTCTACTTGGTTGTTGCCCTATAAATGATGAAAGTAAAGTGAACTTTAATTGTATTCCTTGAGACTCATAGAAGTCTCTTAGTCCCCTATCAACAAACAACATCCCATTATCTATGATAATTGATATA
Organism: Cymbidium sinense; assembly: GCA_021442155.1. Classification (NCBI taxonomy): domain Eukaryota; kingdom Viridiplantae; phylum Streptophyta; class Magnoliopsida; order Asparagales; family Orchidaceae; genus Cymbidium; species Cymbidium sinense. Next base: position 77,377,103 of record CM038227.1, read on the forward strand.
GGTAGTCCATACCTATAAATAATGTTAATCCAAATAAATGTTTGAACTACTTGGGTAGTTATCTTAGTGAGTGGCCTTAACTCAATCCACTTGCTGAAGTAGTCAATCATGAAAAGAATACACTTTCTATAGCTATTATCTATCAATAAGAGGCCAATCAATTATAGTCCCCAAATAGCAAAGGGTGAAGGGCTTGAGATAGGTTGTAGGGATTGTGGTGACTGTTGTTGGAATGGGCCAAACTTTAAGCACTGTAGCCACCTCTAAGTGAATTCCTCTATGTTCTTCTTGAGTGTGTGCCAAAAATATCCCTACCTCAGAATTCTATTAACGAGTTCTTTTCTTCTTGAATGACTACCACATTCGCCCAAGTGTACTTCCTCTAGTATCCTTTTCTACTTTGCCACCCATACACATCTTAAGTTAAGTTGTTGACCTTTTAAATTGCTCACCCATTATCAATTAGTATTGGGTGTCTCTTATCATGAACCTCCTCAAGTCTTTAATAGCTTCATCAACCTTTCCAATCTACAAGAATCTTTTAATTGGATCAAACAGCTCGATGAGTCCTAATATTCTACTTACATCAACTCCTCTTTTTTTATGCATGGTTGGGTGAGTCATATGATGGAGTGCTCCCAGACTCCAATCATAGTGGATTGAGTAGAATATTCATGATGACTTTTATTGAATATTCTTGGAAGAATGATTAGAGTCATCGAGCTGAGATAATAAGCGCAAGTGTAAGTTTTTCCATGATGGGGTAACTTAGCTCAGCACCTCACAAAAATTTGCTAACATAGTAGATAGGCCACCACTTTCATTTTTATCTCATTGATAAGAAAAGAATAGACCAAGCTTTACCCAACCTTTAAGTATAATAGCACAATTTCTCCCTCTTTTGGGTTGTGTAGTAGGGTGGAGATGTAAGTAGATTTCTTAGTTCATAGAAGGCTTTCACAATTTCGTGGTCCACTTAAATCTCTTAGTTCCCCTAAGAATTTTACAGAATGGCAAGTAGCATTCTCTTGCCTTAAAATGAACCTATTAAATCTAGTGACTCTCCCTATAAGTTGTTGAACCTTCTTTGTAAAATTTGGTGAAGGTGTCTTAATTATTGACTTTGCTTTATCTAGATTTACCCTTATGCCTTCAGAGATAGTTAGGAATCCTAAGAATTTGCCTAACCCAACACTAAAAGTATGCTTCAAATGCTTAAGGCATAAGTTATACTTCTTTAAAATGATGAATGTCTCCTTTAAGTCTTGAATGTGCGAAGTGGCGACTTAATTTTAACCAACAAATCATCAGCATAAACCTCTACATTTCTCCTTTTTTGTTGGTTGAACAATCAATCTAAAGTGGCCCCTACATTCTTGATCCCAAAATTCATTACTCTATAATAATAGAGTTTTTTATTATTAATGAAGGATGTCTTTTATAAGTCTATATGATGCATCATTATTTAATGATATGCCAAAAATGCTTCCAGGAAGCTCATTATTGAATAACTAGCTGTTGAGTTAATGAGGGCATCTATTTGGGGTAGATGTTATCCATCCTTTAAACATGTTGAGTTTAAATTATTGAAGTAAACATACATTCTCCACTTTCCACTTGACTTCTACACCATTGCTATATTAGACACCAATATGAGTACTAGACTTCTTTGATAAAGTTTATTTCTAGTAGCTTGGTGAGTAGTGCTACAATCTTCCTCATTTTTTGCTTTATTGGTCAGGCACATTCATCGATGTTGAGGTGATGATAAGTGACATTAATATCAATGCCTAGCATTTTTGCTATGTTCTAGGCGAATACATCTATGTCCTCCAAGAGAGTTTGAATAAGTTGTACTTTCTGCTCTGGGTAGAGAGTAGAACTAACTTTGAGGTCTCACTTGAGGCCTTGGGCGGTATCAATCTCTTTTATTTCCTTAAGAACTTTCACTGTGGTTTACATGGCATTTAATTGCAAAACTTCATCTTCTCTATAGGATCCGCTCAAGGCTTTCATGTAACAAGTCCTAAATTGATTCAAATTTCCTCTTGGAGTGATTCCCTCACCTCTTGTGAGGAACTTGATGGCTACATGATATGTTGAGACCACTGCCCTAAAATTATTGACTAATGGTCAAATAGAGATGGAATTGTAGGTGGAATGAGCCTCTACTATGAAGAAGTTGGTCATTGTTGTGAATTATTTCTAGTCTTCCCCCTAAGTCATAGGGAGAGTAATCACCCCTTTCGTCTCTCTCCTTTTGCCTAAGAAGTCATATAGTAGTTCTCCTATGAGGAGAACATAGAACTTTCTTGCCCCAATTTGTCAAAGATGGATTTGAAGATGATATTGACCAAGCTCCTTGTATCCAATAGTATATTTCTAATTTGATAACTAATAAATAGTGTCATGATGATGATAGTATCATTATAGTGATCACTAATGGTAGGTTTGTCTTTCTTATAAAAACATATAAGAACTTGTTGACCTCATTTTTGGATAAGGATAACATCACTTTTGAAATTAATAATTAGGACAATTAATCTTAAATTAGGAACCTCCTAATTTAGTGCTTAGGACACTATACCTAGTGACCCAGTACATCTTCTTTGGATTTGATCTAACCTAATGGGCTTAGGTAGACTCAACCCAAATTTCAAATGTGAATTAAATCAAAATGAATTTAAATTAAATCAAATGAATGAATTCAAATCTAAATCAATGCCAAATCTTAAATTGGGAACCTCCTAATTTAGTGCTTAGGACACTATACCTAGTGACCTAGTACATCTTCCTTGGATTTGACCTAACCTACTGGGCTTAGGTAGACTCAACCCAAATTTCAAATGTGAATTAAATCAAGATGAATTCAAATTAAATCAAATGAAGGAATTCAAATATAAATCAAAGTCAAATCTAGTCAACCTTTTCGACATAAGTTTGACTTTTGTGGGTCCCACCAAGCCAAAGGTTAACCCACCAAAATTTGACCAAATGATCCAAATGATAAAATAAATATGTTTAATTATGAATATAAGAAAATTTAAATCTTTAGGCCTTAGTTATATTAATTAGACCACTTAGTCTAAATGAACCTAAACGGATCATATTGGGTTCAAACCCAAAATTAAATTAAAATCAGCTTAATTTGATTTCACAAAATCATATGAAAATGATAATCAAGCATAATCCAATCCATCATTGGGTCAAATTTGGTCAAAGGGGTCATTTGACCCAAATGAACCCAAGGTGTACCCATTAAACCTAATTTGGGTCAAATGGGTTCAAATTAAAATAAACTTGACATCAAATGAAATTAATCACTACAAATCATCTCACACATGTGATTAGACATGATTAGGTCTAAATAAAATTTAATTAACCCAAATGGGTCATTGAACCCACTTAGAATCAAGCTTAACCCATTATGCCTAAATGGATTAAAGTGAAATGAAATCCAAAATTAATTCCAATCTTAAATAAATAAATGAAATTAAAATTTATTAAATCATTAATTAAACATAATTTAACCTAAAATTAAATGATTAAATTAAAATAAACAAAATCAAAGCACTTCGAACCTAAATGGCTTGAATTGGGTTAAAATGTCCAATCAAATTCAAATGGACTTAGATTCAACCTCAAACTCACATTGAGTTTGATTTGGGTGGCCAAACACTAGCCTAAGGGTTATGGTGGTGATTCCAAAAGACATAAGTAAGTCAAAGGGAGATGAGTTGAGATTTTGACCAAGTAAAGATGTTTGGTGGATTCTTCCTCTTCCCTTCATCCAAATTCCCTTAGACTTTACCCAATCTTTGAACACCTCTTGGAAGATGGTTCCAAAGCTTGAAATAAAGTGGCCAACCCTCAGGTAAAGGAGGAATTAACTTCTTCCACCATGAGAGAAAGCAAAGGAAAAAAGAAGAGAGGAGCCATTAAGGCAACTCTCTCACGGCAAGGGTTGGGAAGGGGAGGAAATGAATTCCTCTGCTCAAATTTCTTATCTCAACATACTTACAAGGCCAAGATGGACTAAGCCCACCCTCTGGTTGAACCTCCCCCACTAGTGGCAGGAATCCGACCACTTAGAAGCTTAAATACATGGCTCTCAGCCACGAATGGAAAGAGAGGAGAGGGGCCCTCTCCTCTCCCTCTTTACATCCCCAATCATTGAGAAGATGAGGAGAAAGAGAATTAGAGCATTCCCCCGACCTCTCGATGCCAGCAAGCTAAAGTCTGGCCAAAGCTGGTGGCCAATCACTCAGCCTCCAATGGAAAAATGAGAGCGGGAGTGTTTCACCTCAGATTAAACGTCCCAACACATTCTAAAGGTTGAGGTGATCTCAAAAAAACCTTCACTAATGCTCGTCACCATCGGTGAGCCCATGAACAGTCAAACCTGATGAAAAATGGTCGTAAGTTGGTCTCCAAGGCATTTAGCAGGGAGGCAAGCCACCAAATCACGTCCATGGCTTCATCCCATCGAGGCGAAGGTGCTCGGAGCACGGCGACCACTAGGGATTGTTGTCGATGAGGTATGCCTGACAACCGACTCTATAACATCTCAATTTTGGTCCTTTACAAAGAAAATTTAATCCTTAAAAGGATCAAACCATATATAAATCCAAAAAATTATAAATAAGGACTCTCTCGATTCATCTCAAAGAATAGAATCCATTAAACCCAAAATACCTAATTAATTTTTGGTAAATTTAGCTTAATTTGACTTCAAATAAAATTAATTAAACTCAAATTAATTATAAACCATTAATCCAATTATAATGAAACCTTGGGGAACTCAAATTGAAGTTAAAATACACCCAGGAAAACTTTTCATGATTTATTGCTAAGTAATTCAAAAGATATTAAATTTCAAACTCCAAACTTTAGTTTTAATGAAATAAATAAATATTTAATAAAATAAATCATAGAAATAGATCAAATCACTTCAAATTGACATAATAAATATTAATGAACTTAAATGCACCAATGAAACTCATTGAAACTTAATAAATCATAAAATGACATAATTTGGTAATTAATTGAATTAATTAATTTAAATAATTAACATGAACTTAAGAAAATCATAATAAATCAACCAAGTTTCCAAAAAAATATGAATGAAACCTCTATGTATGCATTTTTCATATATGAATAAAAAAACTAAAATCCCCAAAAATCCCTCATTAAATTAGGCTTAATTTAGATTTTAATTAAATAATTAAAACTTTAATTACACTCTAATTATTCCTCTAATTAAAATAAAACTTTAGAAATATGAAACTGGTAAGGAACCCCACTTACCACAAAAATTTTAAACCCGATTACCTTTTGGATTGGGAATTATTGAAGTTCCAAATTTCTAGGTGAATATAAATCAAATAATAAATTTAAAAAATCACAAAATCACAAAATCCACAAAGGTAACTTTAAATAATCTTCACCAACATCAAAACATCTAAGAATAATTCTTTAACATTCTAAATCAAAGAATTTGATCACTTACAGACTTAAAATTTAATGAAAATAATAATGAATATTAAGTTTAATTAAACCTTAAGGTTAATGAATTTATAACTAAATAATTAATGAAATCCTAAATTCATAATCAATGTAACTTAAGAATGGATTAAAACACTAACCTAAGTGTCTTAGGTTAACATGAATTTAGTAAAAATAAAATATGATTCAATAAACATAAACATAATTTAAACTAAACATTAATGAAATGAATGTTAAACCAATTGAAATAAAATGAAATAAAATAAATCAAATTGAAAAAATATATTAAATCAAGAAGATTTAATCAAATCAAAGAAATGAAATGAAGCATCAAATTTCAAAAGAATTAAAATTACAAAACATTAATCCAAACCAAACTTAAAATCCAAATCATCTCAATGAATCTAAGAGGATTAATTATGATACTTAAAGATCTTAGTTAGGCCTTCAGGATGAATCTTCATCTTAGGATGAAGGTTTCATTCTATTAAGGTTTGGGATGTTGAATAGAATGGGTTCCACCCAAAAGTAAAATCTATTTTATCCTCCATTCTTGAAAACCTAAACTTCACTTTAACATAAAAGTGAACTTGAAAATGAAAATAAAATCATGTGTCATTAAATCATTTGAATTGAAACCATCTAATAGTAAATCAAACAAACTCAAAACACCAAATTAAAACTTGAACTGAAAAGGCCTAGCAAAGTCTTGCCACACAAGCCTATTCCCTTCACACACTACATCATTAGATAATAGACCCTAAACTTAGGTTAGGTTCATCTGTGTTATGATGTGATGTTCTTTTCATGTCTTTATGGTGTACTATTTTAGATAGCATGTCTAAGATTGTTTCACCATTAGACTGGATGGTTGGATGTTCGATTTAGAGCTAACATTATCTTCTATAGGGGCTATGCTAGAAAGATTATTGTCATAAATAAATTAAAATAATTGTTTTCTTACAGCTATGTTGAAGTCCTTAAACATAGCCCAATATGATAAGTGGGCTTGGCAAGCAACTAATGCTAAGCCTGCATGTTTATAAAATATAACTGATGTGTGTTGTTTGTTTTTTCTTGACATCTACTTTGTAGGTCTTAGATTTATTTTTAAATTAAAATGTAAATTTGAGCTTAGAATTATGTTATGATCTATGGGATCTATGAGATCTAGGATTAGCAAGAATTGACCCTACCAGTACATAGGTGTAGAGGTCCCTTGTGAAGTCTTAATAGAGGTCCTTCAAGAAGGAGAGGATCCTGGAAGAAAACTCATAGATCTAAATTGCTGTTCTAGTGTAGGTTGTATTAGGGTAGAGTTCGACTACACATTTTTCTTTCTCCTGGGGTGTACAGTGGTCCCTAGCCACTTTGGCCTTTCTAAAATTAAATTGGCTTGATTTATTTTAGGTGTGTAATAGAATCGACCTGCTTTTTTAGATTTCTTTCTATATTGTGCTTTCTGTGATGAATGTTTGGACATAAGCTCATAAGAAAAAACTAAATTTTCTACTCAATTTAAATCTAATCAACTAAAACACAAAAATAAAGAAAATATCATATAAATTAAAGCCCTATAAATAAATTAAAATCAACTAAAAATAATTAGCTATTGAAAATCATGCAATCATATTACTCTCATCTTTTAAATTGGGCACTTGACCCACTACATATAAGAGGCATATAATGTTTGAGGATGACCATCTTCTTGGGAAAGTCTGCCTTCTTTTATTGATTTATCCCATAACCAATTCTAATTGCATGGTATTTAGGCTTAAAAATGCAAACCCAAGACTTTAGAAGAATCTTGAGTCAAAATATCAGAAAAGATAAAAAATGTGCAATAGTTAGATGCATTTCATACCCTACATGATCTTAGGGATTAAGGAGTGAGTCTATGATTTATAGATTCTTTTTTAAAAATGCAACAACATAGCCATCTTGCATACATGAGATCTGGTGTCATGGATTTAAAATTCACTTACGTGGTGCTAGCTAGCAGCCCTTCCAATAAGATTGTAAGCCCAGAAGAGTCAGGGATAAGTTTGTTCCCTCAAGTGAGAGGAAGGGATGATAATTCCCAAAAATAGAACTAGGTTGAGGATCTAACTTGTGTTAGAAGCACTCATAGACTTAGGATTTGAAGCATCATCCTCAGAGCAAGTCTTCAACCCTAGGAGATTCTTTAGGCTTGTGCTGCTAGAATCTAAGTCCTAGATTTCTAAGAAAATGTCAACTCAAAATTTAAATTAAATCCAAAATTTTAAAGCTCAATGATAGGAAAGTTGAAATGCATACTTGGTATCCTGAAATGGACATTTTCTTCTTCATCCCATTTGGCTTCCCAAAAGAACTCTTTCCACTTCGGATCATTCTCAATGAAAATTTCAAAATATCATTCCATTGGAAACCAACTTAGAACTCCATAGAAATAATAACTTACTTCTTTTATTGAGAGTATTCTTAGGAAGAGACCCTCATTCTTGAGATGTAATTAACTATTGGGGCTTGCCTTTATAAGGAACCATGAACCCAGTTTAAAATAAGCACTACTCTACTTTCTCTGCAGTTCAGGGGAAAACTCTCTAGTACAAGAAAGATCCATTTGCCTTAGGAGTCTTTTATTAAATGATTGAATCCATTATACGATCACATGTTTATCTTTAGAGATAATATTTTTATTCCTTAATGATGTATTTGATCATCTAAATAAAAAATTTCTAAACTTTATGTGGTATCATAAATTTTTCCCATAGATATATTTTTTGGTTCTCTGCTTGGGAGTAGTTCCTCTCTCCGTCTTTAGAAATAAGCTATTATTTCAATAGATCAGTAGTGCACTTATGCCACTCACAGGTCAAGACTACCTTTTTCTGTTGGATGCCTTTCCATTTCACCCTTGGCTGAGCTCATCCAACATCCTAAATTAAAGTTCTAGAACTCTTTAATTGTTGCAATTAAATGAATGGGTCCTAGAACCAAAATCCCTTTAAATGAAACAAATGAAAATAAAAGTCATTTTTGTTAGGCCTGAATTTGGTCAAGATGGATTTCATATCATTTTATTGTGGAATAGAAATTTTAAAAATCATTTCAAATTCAAACAATATATATATATATATATCAAAGTTAAATTTGTTCTTGATTTTTTACTTTTGCTTTATACTAAAGCTAAAGAAAATCAAGATTGGGTCCTTGAATTGATATCCTTTATTCTACTACATTCCTAGATAATAAATACCTAAGGATGTATATTGAAATGAAGGAGTTCCTTTAAATTCTGAGTAAATCCAAATCAAAGGAAGTAAGCATAGTCTTACTTATTGCCACTTACCATCATGATTGAAGCTTGAATTGCATTTATGAAAAAATAATAATAATAATGCAAAAAAATTATAAAAAAGAGGGATAGATAGAAAAAATCATCCCAAAAGAATTCCTTATTGACTTTAAGCATAGGTCGATTTAAAAATTAAATGTGAGTCTTCATCCTTATAAAAGGAAATTTACATAAATGCAAATCAGTTTTAATCTTTACTCATCTCTAAATGTCCACTTAAATTTTTGAAATTCACTTGTTTAAGTTAATTGGCCAATTCTAGGGAGAGACTTGGAGGTAACCCTCTTTTAGACCCTCAAGAAATCTTGAATCATTAAGATCTTAAGAGAGAGTCAAAAGTTGAAAGAAAAATATGACATGATATTATGAACAAAAAAAATGACATGATAAAATCTCACTTTTGCTCCTAATCAATAAAAGAAAAGAGAGGGCAGTGAAAGAGAATTTTGATTCTTCTAATAAAGTTGAAATGAATGAAATTTAAACCTAATAAATTTAATCAACTTTATCAATAGGGATCTTCTCCCATTGAATGATTGATATTTCATAAATGGCCTTAATTAATTTTAAGGGAAAATCCTAAAAATAAATGAAGATTTCAATCCTTCTAAGAAAATCATGACCTTAGAATTGGGTCCTAAGGGTGATATTTCTATCTCTCAGAGTGAAAATATAAAAAATCTATCTTTAGTAGATTGATAGATAAATCACTTGGGATTTTGTTAGTCAAAATTAATGAAGAAAGCCTTAGCTTTCTTCACTCAAAAATTAAGGCATTATATGATTTCATACAAAGTGAATCTATGGTGAATCCATTGAAATATCTTATGAGCTGTCTGATGTTATCTTGATGTGTAGCACATTGGTCAAAGATTATATTGCAATTTGAAATTGCCTTTTATCCACTTCATGATGTAAAGGTCAAGTCGTAGCTGACTTCTTAATGGAACATCTTCTACCTTAAAGGTCTCCTATTTGGTAATGATCTTTTAAATGAATAGATCATGAGGTCTATTGATCTATTGAGGATAAAGTTAGACCTACCCTCCCTCCATATCAAAAGGGAATTTATTGGGATTAAATTCAAAATGGTAGAGACATACCACCTTAAATAACATTGAAAAGAAATGGCAAAGAAGTCATTCACTTCAAAATTTTAAATATGACATTTTTCTCATCTTAGAGAAGTTGCTCGAAAAATCAAGCATCATAATGCTCTATGAAAAAAAGAGGAAAATGAAAATAAAATGAAAAGAAATGGCAATTAATCAAGGCATTACATATTTGTATAATTTGCTTTCTTTGATTATAAGCAACTTCGTGATCTGACATTCCACTATAAAGAATTTCTAAGGTTATCTTCTATGATGAAGACATACTACTAAGAACATGTCAACATCTTAGTCAATGTGGAAAATTTGAAAAGAAAATCTCCAGAATGCTTGTTGATCCAGGTGCATCGGTCAACATCAATTGTAAACAAGAAAGTGAATATACGTAGGCAAAATTCTAATCTAGCTCTTATAAGATAGTGCAATGTGCATTCAATCAAGTAAATAAAAGAGTTTTTATTTTAATGAAAATTTAATCTTGAAAACTCAATTTGAAAGAAGAATTTAATCTCAATGATATTGTTGATTAAAGATAAAGAATTCAAATATATAAAAAAAAATTAGGAATTCAAAAACATCTTTAATGCTCTTGGATGTTCCTATTCAGCCCAAATAAAAAGAAAAATGGATAAAATAAAATGAAAGAATTAAGATAAAAAAAATAATAATTGTGAAAGGATATTCATATCCATTATGTATTCATGAGTGTAGAGTCTTTAAGAATGTCATTTTGTTAGTTCTAAATGACCTCACTAAATCTTATATTCAATCAAAGAACTAAAAAGGATCATATCATGTAATATGATCAATCGATTAAAATAAGGAATTGAATTGCATTAAATATTGTATTTGGATAAAGAATTGAATGCGTCAAATATCCTAGTAAATCTTGTATCTAAGAAAAATGCCAAATGTAGCCTTTTACAAAGAATTGAAATGTTATTGGAAATTTGGAAAAGGAAAGAAAAAAATAAAATAAAAGGGATGGAAGGACTATATCCAAGAGCAAAAGGATGAGTCTGATATTTTTGATTATGTGGAATTTTTGACTTTGAACTTCTCTCCATCAAAATAAAGTGATAAGGTTAGAAGTCAAAAATTTCCCATAACATAAAAACAATCAAATGCTTGATACTTTGTCATTATCACCTTTGCCAAGTTGGGTGCCCCACCATGGAAAGTTAAATGGATAATGGATCTTATTTTTTTAAGAATCTTTATCCTTTGTATGTCAAAGATTCAATTGAATATAATCTGAATCCATTGTAAAAGCTTATATACAAGAGTCATAAACATGACATGCTATGGACCATTTAAGGAAATTAAAATTGAAATGTTGGTTTGAAATTCAGTACTATATAGCCATTGTAAGATAAAAATTGTTAAATACCCAAGGTCCTAACTTTCTCTTCAAAGACACTATGATAATTAAAGGAATATTGTTTAGATGTGTCTAAAGATATATATAATCTTCAAGTTTAGGATGCACCCCTAGAAGTTGAATAGGAATCTAAATTTATAATTGACAAGCTATAAGAAATAAGCCTACAAATAAAAGTTGATCTACTACTAATATCAATAATCTAACTATTTGATGAGTATGATATTGATGAGTTGAGCAAGCTAGTCTTAAAGTTTAAAGACCACTTTTTTGAAAATAATTTGAAATATTTTCTAGATGTAGTGGTATATAAACTAAGGCTTGATGCCATTTCAATAAGCCAAGTCCCTTAACGAATGATATCAAACTTCAAAAGAAAACCAAAATATTGCTAAACTAAAAGTTAGTCAATAATGGCCTTACATGAGAAGAAAATATTGTTCTTGGTTGGCTAACAATCATTAGAAAAAGAATTAAAAAAAAGAAGAAAATAAAAGATTAAATCCACATGTGCCACATCTTGGGACTAAGATAAAATATTTATTTTATAGATGGGTTCCTATTACCCATACTTTATTTCAAAATTAAAAAGCTTTCATGCATAAGATTATCCTCATTAAGGATAAATTATCTGAATATTTTCAAATCAAGCCAATTCTAGTAAAGAGAATTGAAAAAATACGATACGACATTCAAAATTCTTATAATAATGTTTTATTACATAGTCGTGTCATTCAGTCTCAAAACATTGGGAAAATTTATCAAAGAGCCGTGATCAAGATTTCTAATAACCTCACTTTTCATTAAGTGGAATGTTATATTGAAAATCTTGCTAAAAAATGAATGTATGAAGAAAATAAAAGAAACAAAACTTCATTGTGATTTAAAAATAATCATTTCACTACATGCAGATTCCTAAAATATACCTTTGAGGTGATTTCAAGAAACTTGTAGTGGAATTTAGAAGGATAAAAAAATACACAAATAAGAATTAATCAAAGCCATTTTTGAAATATCATTCACTAAAATCTTTAAAGAACCATAATTTAAACTAAGAAATTCAATTTCTCTAATAAGTTAACCCTCTTAATTCCCTTATTAATTAGAGACAGAAGAATAAAAAATATATCTTTATGAGAATCTAGGTTTGCTTACTTTTATGCTTAATCACTTTTGAAAGCTTCAAAGGAATCTCTTAAGCTTTATTTAATCTAAGAGAAGGCCTTATAACCTATTGATTCATGTTAAAAAATAATAAATAAAATAATAATAAAAATGTATGAATTACATAGTCATACATGAAAAAGAAGAAATTCCATTTGAGAAGCACAAGTTGACTTTGGTTTTTGCTACCTAAGAACTAGAAAGTCACATGCAAGCTTAAAAGGCTAAAACTCTTAGGTTAATACCATATGATGTCTTACCTAAAGTGGATTAGAAATATAACATGGTTTCATATAACTTTGAGATAAAAAAAAAAAAGAGAAGAAAGAAGAATTGATGAAATTCTATGCTTATGGCATATTAAGCATTGGGTCCAAAATGCACCCAAATCCTTCTTCAAAAATATACTTCGACTCTTTGAAACCTTCTTCACTAAACTTCTTCATATATAAGAAGCATTAGTGAAACCAAGAAATGGGTGCAAACCTTTCAACACCTCTCATTAGTTAGACTAATCAAGTAAGGATCAAGTTCATGTGACTCTTTCTTATTAGTCATAAGACTTGAGGATTATGAATTAAGTCACTATGACCCCTTTTCCTCACTCATATCATCTATTGGTTAGGAACAAGCCCATTTGTGGCACCTTTCCTATATATACCTTGAGTAGGGAGCAAGCCCTATGTGGCACCTTTATCATGTCTTCCTTATGAGTATGGAGTAAGCCTTTGTGCACCATTCTCATAAGCTTAAGCCTTTTATGGCATAACTCTTTCTTCCCTCGAGTTGGGAGTAAGCCCATTTTTGGAACCCTACTTATAAATTCCCATAGGTTTGGAGAAAGACTTTCATGGCACCATTCCTACTATTCACATGATAGGATTAAGTCATTAAGACCCCTTTCATGTCACATATGATACTTAAGTTAGGAACAAGTCATTAAGATCCCTTTCTTATTAGCCAAACTTTTGAGGATTGTATTAAGTCACCAAGACCCATTTCCCCTTCTTTAGTTATTTAAGTTGGATTAAGCCGTTGAAGGCTCCATCTTAATAGCTAATCACATAGGAGTAAATCCCAAAATAGGCATCCTTTTAAAATAACTTAGGTTAGGAAAAAGTAATTAAGGACCCTATCTTATTAGTCAAAATAAAATTTAAGGTTCAAGATCCAGTCATCAAAGACCCCTTTCCTCCACACAAGATATTTAGGTTGGATTAAGCCACTAAAGGCCCATTCCTAATAGCTAGCTAGAAATAAATAAGCCTCTCAGTAGGCATTATTTCCAAAATACAAGGATAGGAACAAGTCATGAAGATCCTTTTCCTACTAAATATGCTATTTAGGTTAGGAGTAAGTCATTAAAACCCATTTCCTATTATCCAAAATTTGAGGTTTAGGATTAAGTCATCCAGACCCCTCTTCTTCATTGTGCCTACTTAAGTTGAATTAATCCATTGAAAGCCTCTTCTTAATAGCCAATCATAAAGGAGTAAGTCTTTTAGTAAGCATCCTTTTGAGGATAGGATAAAGTCATTAAGGCCCCTTTCCTTTTCAAGCTACTATGGTTGGAATTAAGCCATTGAAGGCCCCTTTTCTATTAGCTAAACTTCATTAGAATAAGATTCAAATCCTTATGACTCCTTTTCTAATACAAAGAAATAGAAATTAAGGAATGGAAATGAGCCATTGAAGGCCCCATTCCTATGGACTACTCAGACCAGGAATTAAGTCTATGTGGCCCTTACTTACTAGTCAAAATATTAAAGTTTAGGATTAAGCTATTAATGTCCCTTCTCCCCAGCCTAGCTATCTAAGTTGAAATCAAGTCTTCAAAGACTCCTTAATAGCTAACCAGATAAGAGTAAATCCCCTAGTGGTATATTTCCTGGTTAAAACATCATGTAGTATGGATCAAGAATAAGTGTCCATATTGGCTCCCTCTCCAACTACTATTCTTAGATAAGAGTAAGTCCCTTGAAGGAATCTTCTTTGAGTATAGTGATTGCATTAGAATTAGACCATTCTTTAAGTATATTCCTAGTAACATCCTTATCTCTCTTAGAACTTAGTGAATTTAAGTTCTTAAGAATGAATCAATCCAAATTAAAACAAATTTAGGCATACATATGCTTATCCTTCACAATCAAATATAAAAAAACAAATTGAAATCAAAAAATTAAATTAAAATTAATCAAAAATTTGAATTTGAACTTCTTCAAGCTTACAGATGTAGTGTTGACTAATTCGATCAACACCGTATTGTGCAGTGTACTCTAGCTAATCCACTACACATATTGGGGGTCCAATTTTTTTACCACATTTTTATGAGGTTAATTAGGACACCTTATTGACCTCATTTTTCAAATGAGGTTAACAATTCTTCTAAACTTATTAATTAGGATACCAAATCCTAGATTAGGAAGCTCTTAGTTAGGCACATAGGGCACTATACTTGGTAGCCTAGTGCATTCCTTCTTGGGTTTAGTCCAACCTAATAAGTTTAAGTGAACTCAACCCAAGCCTCAAACAAAAGTCAACTTCCAAATAAAACACAAACTAATTAAAACCTAAATTCAATTAAGCTTAAATTAAGTTAATTTAGAAAATTAAACCTAATTACCCTAATTAAGTTAGAAAATCACATAAACCCAAAGAATTCAAATTAAACCAAAATAAATACAAATAGACTAAAAAAAAATCAGATCAGTAAATAAAATAAAATTAAACTCAAATTAAGGTCAAATTGGTCAACAATTTAAACATAAGCTTGACTTATGTAGGTCCCACCAAGCCAAATGTCAACCCACCAGAATTTGACCAAATAAAATCATTCCAAATGATTTGGATAATGATATGAACATATTTAAAAATGAATTTAAAATAATACAAGTTTAATGTGGCCTTAATTAGGCTACTTTGATCATTTGACCTAAATGGGCCTAAATGGGTCTTATTGGGTTCAACCCCAAATCAAACTCAAATCAACCTAAATCAATTGTCCAAAATCATTTGAAAATGATTATTGAACATAAAAAAACCCATCATTTGGTCCAATTTAGCCAATTTGGTCATTTGACCCAAATGAACCCAAACTTAACTCATCAAGCCCAATTTGGGTCAAAATGGAAATCCACTTTAAATTAAATGAAGTTAATCACTCCAAATCATCTCATGCATGTGATTAAACATAATTGGAGTGTGAACATAACTTAATTGAGGCTAAATTGGTCATTTGACTCAACCAAATCCAACTTAACCCATTTAAGGAAAAATGGTTCAAGTTGACTTAGAATTGGACTAAGCCCTCATGTGGCATGGGTTAATTCAATTCCTAATCATCCAAGGGACAAACAAGAATGATTTAAAAAAAATCTATGACCAATTAATAGTGACTAAATAATTTGAAACTTAAATTGAATCTAATGCTTAGATTAATCACCAAATGGATTCAAATTTAAACTAAACCTATGTAAACCTATCTAAATTCATCCTAGCATGGGTTAATAGAGATTTACAGCCAATCTTAGGTAAACTAATCAAGTCTAAGTCAGGACAAAATGATGAATTATATTATGGTAAAGAGGGAATGGATGAAGCCAAATCCACTATGCCCAATCCATCATCTCCTTAGTATTCCACCTCTTTAAAGCCTTGGATAGCTATTACAGAGCTAAAGAGCCTTAGACCTAGCCTCCAAAGACCTAGTTAGCTATGGCCGACCAAAGGAAAAGAAAGAAGGGATAAGAGGCTCAGCCTTTAATGGAAAAACCCAATGTATAGTATCTCAAGTAAAATTTATCATTCCATTACCTATACCACCTAAAACGAAGATGATCGCAACCTTGCCTAAATCCCCTCACCGTCATAAAACTAGAAAATAACCAACATTGCCAAAAACTATCTGTAACTTGGTCTAGCAGCTAATCCATGAGATGGAAATCCAATTCCTTCCTCCCAGATCTTCATCACATCATTCCAAAGGTGTTCAAGTCAATCCCACAACCAGAGATTGCTGGAGTTGAGGTATGCCATTAACGCTACTCCTGTAGCATTCAGTTTTGGGACTTTTTGAAAGAAATTTGATTTCAAGTGAGATCAAATCATATAGATCCATTTGATTTCATTCACTGATGGGTCTGGAATTGCAATCGAACAATTTTAATAGTTAGATTGCCTAAAATCATCTCAAAATTATGGACACCTCAAGGCCCCCCATAGAAGGAGAAATAATCTCTACCATCTATTCCTTCTATAAGGAATGGATGACCAAGATCTAGTTGGAAAATTTGGTTAAAATCCTTAAAGAAACTATGGATCAATCGGATCCATTCGATAGACAGGAATTAACCCACGTGCACCACCATTTCGATACAGGATCCATGGGGATCCTTCATGGACGAATGTCATAGTGCCATGTACAAAGTGATGCCATGTTGGATTCATGTGGATCAAACATGTTTAAACTAAAAATTCAAATTTTTTCAATTAAAAATTAAGGAAAATTTCCAGAAAAATTTAAAAAATTATAGAAAATTAAATATAAATCCAAAAAATTACAAACTTCAGCTATATGGATCCCTCTTGATAAGAGGAATCCATTAAAATTAAACTCCCCAAATTATGTGGGGGTATTTTAGCCTTAATTTGGGTTCGAATGAAAATTTTCAAACCTAAATTAATCCCAAACCAATGATAAAAAAGAAATGGAACTTTGGGGAGTTGAAATTGATATTAAACTACACATTACTTAAAACTTTTATAATTTATTGAATAATAAATCTTAATATTTGAAATTTCAAAGTTCAAAAAATAAATTAATATTAAATGTAGCAAATTATGGAAAATGATCACATCATTTTAAAACATCATAACTTGTCCTAATAAACATAAATAAGTCATTAAAACACACTAAAACCTAATGAATTATAAAATAATTTAATTTGGCCTTCAATTGAATTAATTAATTCAATTAATCGACGTGAACCTAAATAAATCTGATTGGGAATTTTTAATTTCCAAGCCTCTAAGTTAATTTAAAGGTAATAATAAATAGATAAATAATCATAAAATTATAAAACCTATAATTAAATTTAAAACATCATAATTGTCACCATAACATTTAAATAAAATACCCAAGTAATTTGAAAGTAAAGGAACCTAATTAATCTTAGGTTAAGGGTTATAGATAAGCAAAAATTTGAATTTAATTATATTCCAAAATTAATAACCACTTAAACCATAATAAACCTATTAATAAACTAACATATAAAGTTCATCAATCTTTTAAATTTATAAGCCATCAATATATAAATACATTAGAGCCATTTAGATTAAAGAATAAAGGTGCACAAATGCGAATATGAAATATTAAGTATAATTGAACTTTAGGGTAACTTGAATTGAATTTGAAATAACATAAAGATCTAAAGTAACAAAGGGAAATTTTAATACACATGAAAATAACCATTTTCTAAACTCTTTAGGTCATAATGAATAAGAGAAATCACATTATGCTAGCTGATAAAAGAACTTTTCAAGTAACATAATCATCACCCTCTTTAAAGTATTTAAAATGAATTGAACTATTCCATAATATATGAAATCATAACTTGTAATTAACCATCTTAACCTAATTTCATTAATAAGCATTAGGGAAATTAATAAATTAATGGAAATAAGAAAGATAAAATAATAAATTAAAATTTGAATAATAAAATAATGCAAATGGTTATAAAATTGAAGCATAATAAATTGAATAATACTAAACTTAAAATTGGATGTAAATTTACTTAAGTTAATAAACATCAATGAAAATGAGTAACTTAAATTAAATTGAATTGAATAAATGAATAAGATACAAACACCTAAATGTAATAGCTAAATTAAATCATTCCAAAATTAAATGAATAAATAAAAATGAATATCCTTTAAATAAAACATAAGAATTTAATTTATGAAATATTAAGTTAAATGAAAGCAAACATACAGATTTACCCTAAATTCAACATAACAAAACTAATGAACAAAATGAAAGAGTGAAAAAGATATTAACTTAAACATGTTGCGTTAATATAATGAATACAATTAAAATAAAAATAAATCTTAAATCTGAACATTAGCAAAAAGAATGAAACCAAATAAAAGTAAAAAAGAATTAAAAGGAGAATCAAATTTTAAGAGAATGAAAATCACAAACTTAATTCAAATTAACTCATCTAAATAAATCTAAAAAGATTAATTAAGATACTTTAGGATCTTAGTCAGACTTTGAGGATGAATCTTCATCTTAAGGTGAAGATTTTATCCTATTATTACTTAAGATGTTGAATATAATGGCTTCCACCAAAAATGGAATTTATTGAATTCTTCATTATTGAAAACAACCTAAAGTGGAAATAAAATTACAAATTGTTAAAGCATTTGAATTGAAACACCCAAAGGTACAAGTAAACAAACTTTAAAAATTCAAATTAAAACTTGAATTTAAAAGAAGGCCTGGCAAAGTCTTGCCACATAAGCTTATTTTCTTTCACACACTAGATTATTAGGTCACGAACCCTAGATTTAGGTTAGGTCATTCTATGATTTTTTGTAATATTCCATGAAGTTGTGACGTGGAAAGCCTTTTTATTATTTTGTGGTGTAATATTTTAGACTAGATGGCTAGGATTGATTGTCGTTAGTTTGGATGGTAGGACATTATTTTTGGAATTAACATTATCTTTTGTAGGGGGCTGTGCTAGGAAGGGACTACCATCATAAATAAATTATAAAATTGTTGTTCGCTTTCAAGTGTTGAATAGTTCCTTAACATAGCCCAATAGAATAGGTGGCCTTGGTAAAAAAACTAATGCTAAGCCCATATGTTTATAAAATATAACTATTTTTTATTGTCTATATTTTCCTGACATTTATTTTACAGGGCTTAGGATTTATTTTTAAATTTAAAAATGTAAATTTGAGTGTAGAATTATGTTATGATCTATGGGATCAAGGATTAGCAAGAGTCGACCCTACCAATGGATGGGTGCAGAGGTCCCATGTGAATTTCCAATAGAGGTCCTTGAGGAATGAGAGGATCCTAGAAAGAAAACCCATAGATCCAAATTGTAGTTCTAGGCTGGGTTGTATAAGGGTAGAGCTTGACTGCCCATTTTCTCTTGCTCTCAGGGTGTGCAGTGGTACTTAACCGCATAAAAATGACTATTGTAATAAAAATATATATAAATGTTGTTTTCTTGTAGGTATAAATAAGTCCTTAATCATAGTCTAATAGGATAGGTGGGTTTGGAAATAACTAATGATAAGCTCGTATGTATGAAAATATAATTACTTGTATGCTATTTCAATTTCCTAACATCTATTTTACAAGGCTTAAAAATTTATTTTTGGAATTTTAAATGTAATTTGAGCTTATAATTAGGCTAGGCTCTATGTTATCTAGGAATAGCAAGAGCTGACGCTACTAGTAGGTGGTCCCATATGAAGCTCGTGGAGGTCCCTGGAGAAGGAGATGATCTTGGAGAATGACCCACAGATCTAGACTTGTAGTTCTAGGCTGAGTTGTCTAAAGGTAGAGCTTGACTATTTATTTTTCTCTTTCTTTTGGGGTGTATAGTTGTACTCGATCACATTGGATTATTCTATTAGTTAAATATGGTGTAATTTATTTTGTGTGCCCAATAGAATCAACATGTTTCTTTAAGTTTCTTTCAATGTTGTACTTTTTGTGATGAATGCTTGGAACATTAGGCTCTTAAGAAAAATTAAAATTTCTACCATATTTAAATCTAAATAACTTAAGCATAAAATAAAAACTTAAAACCTCATATTAAATAAAGCCTTAGGAATAACTTAAAAGTAACTAGAAATAATTAGCTTTTGCAAACCATGAAGCATATTATTCTAAATCCATGAATTGGGCGCTTCTCCCATTGCACATAAAGGGCATCTGACCTTTGAGAATGACCACTTTCTAGGAGAATTCTATCTTCTCTTTTGATTTGGAGCATGACTGTTGAGTAAAAATTTTATTTGATACCACATAAAGTTTAGGAATTTTATATTTGGATGATCAAATGTGTCATTAAGAAGTAAACATATATCTCAAAAAATAAATATGTTTTCCTATAATAGATTCAATCATTTAATAAAAGACTACTAAGGCTAATGGGTCTTTCATGTACTAAAGAGTTTTCCCTAAACTACATAGAAAGTAAAATAAGGTTAATTTTAAATTGGGTTCATGGTTCCCTATAAGGGTAAGCCCCTATAGTTAATTACATCTTAGAAATGAAGGATCTCTTCCTAAGAATACTCTCGATTAAAGAAATAAGTTATTATTTCAATGGTTTTCTAAGCTAGTTTTCAAAGGAATGATATTTGAAATTTTAATTAAGAATGATCCAAAGTAGAATGACTTATTCTTGGAAGCCAAGTGAGATGAAGTAGGAAATGCCTATTAATACTAGGATGTCCAATAGGCATTTCAACTATCATATCATTGGGTTTTAAATTTTGAAATTTAATTTAAATTTTGAGTTAACATTTTCTTAGAAATTTTGGACATCGATTCTAGCAGCACAAGACTATAGAAATGTCTAGAGTTGAAGATTTACTCCAAGGAGGATGCTTTAGAACCTAATCTACAAGTGCTTCTGGTACATGTTAGATGCTTGACCTTGTTTTATTTTGGGAATTATCGGTCATTCCTATCACTTGAGGGAACTAACCTATCCCTGACTCTTCTAGACTTTTAACTCGCATGGAGGGGCTACCGGCTAACACCACCTAAGCACATTTTAAATTCATGATGCCAAGTCTTATGAATGAAAGATGGCTGGGCTATTGTATTTTTAAGAAAGGAATCTAAGAATCCTAGGCTCACTCCCTAACCCTTAAAATCATGTAGGGCATGAAATGCATCTAACTAATGCACATTTTTTAGATTTTTAATATTTTGACTTGACGACCATTTTAGGCAATGGGCACGTAATT
The DNA here is from genome assembly GCA_021442155.1 of Cymbidium sinense. NCBI lineage: Eukaryota > Viridiplantae > Streptophyta > Magnoliopsida > Asparagales > Orchidaceae > Cymbidium > Cymbidium sinense. The sequence goes on from CM038227.1 coordinate 77,398,605, forward strand.
TATGCCTACATGGTACTTAAATAGATGAAATCCATGGGCCTAATCAATATTAGAAGGTAGGCTTCCCCAAAAAGACTATCATCCTTATAGGTCAGATGCCCCTTTTGAGCAATGGGTGAAGTTGACCAATTCAAGGTTTGAAGTAATATGATTATATAATTTTGAAGAGCTAATTAGTTTCTAATTGATTTTAAGTTATACCCTTGGGCTTTAATTTATGTGAGACTTTGAATTGCATTATTTTTATATTTGAATTGATTAAATTTAATTATGTACAAAATCTAATTTTTCTTATGAGCCTACATCTAGGCAGTCATTACAGAAAAGTACAACACAAAAAAGAACCTAGAAAAATAGATTAATTCTATTAGACTCCCAAAATAAATTAACCCATTTTAAATTTATAAAATAGGCTAATATGGCCAACTTTTGCTGTACACCCTGAAAGAAAGGAAAATGGGCAACCGAGCTCTATCCTTATATAACTCGGCCTACAACTACAAGTCTAAATCTATGTGTCTTCTTTCCAAGAGTGTCTCCTTCTTCAGGGACCGCCATTGGGCTTCTCAGGGGACCTTTGCACCATCTCTAAGTAGGGTCAACTCCTGTTAATCCTAGACCCCATAGATCCTAACCTAATTTTAAGCTCAAATCTATATTTTAAATTCAAAAGTAAATCCTAAGCCGTACAAAACAAATGTTAGAAAAATGCAAACAGTATACAACAATTATATGTTACAAACATACGGGCTTAACATTAGTTGCTTGCCAAGCCACCTGTCATATGGGCTATGCTAAGGGACTATTTAGCATCTACAAGCAAACAACAATTTTATAATTTATATTGATGTTAGTAGTCCCTTTAACACACCCCCTTGCAAAAGATAATGTTAATTATAGAAATAACTTCCTACCATCTAGATTAACAGCAATCAATCATGTCCATCCATTTTAAAATAATACACCATAAAATAATAAAAGTAATTCTCATCACAACATCACAAAAACTATAGAAAATCATAGAATGACCTAACTTAGGTCTAGGCTCCGTGACCTATAATTCTAGTATGTGAAGAAAATGGGTTTGTGTGGTAAGACATTACTAGGCTTTTAGGTTCCAATTTTTGGTTTTGAGTATTTGTTTATTTAGCTTTGGATGATTTCAATTCAAATGATTTAATGATTTACCAATTTTTTTCTTCATTTTAAGTACATTTTATTATGTTAAAATTAAATTTGGTTTTTAAGAATGAAGAATATAATAGGTTCCATTTTGGGTGGAGCTCATTCCATTTAACATCCTAAGTCCTGATAGGATGATATCTTTATTCTAAGGTAAAGATTCATCCTAATAGTCTAACTAAAATCCTAAGAATTTTAAGTGAACTTATTTTTAAATTTAGAGGGTTTGACTTAGTTTAGTTTATTTTATTTTGTTTTAAATTTCTTTATTATTTATCATTTAATGTTATATGTTTTGATTCCTTTACCATTAATATTGTAATTTAGTTTGAATTAATTTTAACTTGAGGTTTAACTCATTAGTTATTATGATTCAATTTTTTTTTTCTCTTTAAGTTAATTCACTTGTTATTATGATTTTAGTTTCATTTAATCCCTTTTGCTTAATATTGTTACATTGATATTTCTTATTTTTTTTCTTAATTTGATTTATTTTTATTTGACATGTTTTCTTTATTGATTATGATGATTTATACCTTTTCAAATTTAAATTATTAAGTTTATTTTACATAAAATTGTTTTACTTATATAACTTTATATTAATTAAGTTTTAATAATTATATTCTTAGATTTAATATTCATTTTTTAATGGTTTTGTTAATTTTGATTTATAGTAAAGCTTTATGTAGAATTTCATTTTATTTAATGTTTCATTAGGATATATGTTTTTATATATCATTTAAATTATTTTAATTTTATTTTTATATTTAATTTTGGAATACATATAGTTTACTTATTACATTTAGGTGTATGTATTTCATTTATTCAATTCAATTTAATTTTATTATTCATTTTCATTAATGTTCATTAACCTAAGTAAATTTATATTCAATTTGTTGTGCTTAGTATTATTCAATATATTATATTTTAATTTTATAACTCATTTGCATTAACAACACATTCTTATTTTGATTTATTCATTTCATGAAATTCTCTAAGGTTTGTTAATGAATTTAGGTTAAGATGATTAATTCCAAATTACATATTTCACATATTATGGAAAGGTTCAATTCATTTTAATTAATTTAAAGGAGAGTGGTCATTATCTTATTTTAAAGGTTCTTTTAGCATTTGACATAATATAATTTCCCTTTTCTTCATAACGTAAAGAGTTTAAAGAAAGGTTATTCCCTTGTGTATTAATTTTGCCTTATGTTACTTTGTCATATTAAGCTTAATTCAACCTAGCTTAAAGTTTAATTACACTTAACCTTTTATATTTGCATTTGTACCTCATTCTTTAATCTACAAGGTTTTAATGTATTTATATGTTGGTAACTTATAAATTTCAGAGGTTAATGAACTTTATATTTTAGCTTAAAATTTGAATTATTATGGTTTAAGGGATTATTATTGTTAAATATGATAAAGTTTCATATTTTCATTTAATCATGATCTTTAACTTAGGATTAATTAGGCTCTTTTTCTTTCAGTTGGTTTAGGTATTTTAATTTAAGTGTTCTGATGTTAATTATGATATTTTAAATTTATATTATAGGTTTTATAATGTCTGTGATATTTTTTTACTTCATATTTCCTTTAAATTAATCTAGAGACTTGGAAATTATAATACTCCAATCCATAGCTCAATTGGATTTGAAATTTTTATGACAAGTGGGGTTCCTTGCCGATTTGATTCCCCTAAACTTTTACTTCAATTAGATTTATAATTAAAGTGTAATTAAGGTTTTAATTATTTCATTAAAATCTAAATTAAACAAAATTTATTGAAAATTATTTAAGGGTTTTATTTTTTCTTGATTCCCCTCTAGAATATGCATCAAAAGAAGGTTTATTCAAAATTTTAGGGGTTCTAGTTGATTTATAATGTTTTATTTAATTCATGTTGATTAATTCAATTAATTAATTCAATTAACTTCCTAATTAAGCCATTTTGTGATTTATTATGTTTCAATTTGTTCAAATGGCTTATTTATGGTCGTTAAGGTATATAAGGATGTTTTGAATTGATTTGATAAATTTCCATCATTTATTTTATTTATTATTAATTTATTTCATAAAAATAAGGCTTCACGGTTTGAAATTTCTAATATTAAGATTTATTCCTCAACAATTTATGAAAAATTTACCTAATGTGTATCTTAACATCAATTACAATTCTACAAAGTTTCATTTGAATTAGATTATTATTTTAGGATTAATTAGGATTTGAAATTTCTCATTCAAACCTAAATTAAGGACAAAATACCCTATTTAATTTGGGGATTTTAATTTTAATGGAATCCTCTCATCCAGACAAATTCATAATGCCTAAGTTTATATATTTTTTGGATTTATATTTAATTTCCTATAATTTTTTAAATTTTAAGCATTTTTTTCTTAATTTTTTAATTCAAAAAACTTGGATTTTCCAATTATTCACGTTAGATCCATGTGGATCTGACGTGGCGCTACTTTCCACACTACATCACATCATTGCACCATGTTGGATCCATGAGTATACATGTTAAAATGATGGCAAATGTGGGTTAATTGTGGGCCATCCGATTGAAGATCGGATGACCGTGATTCAGCTCATGGTTACTTTTATTGGTTTTAATCAAAGATCTAACTAGATCTCGGTCATCCATTTCTTTTAAAAGGAATGGAAGATCGAGATTACATCTCGTGTGGTGATGATGAAGGTCAAGAGCCATTCGTCATTTTCACATGATTTTCGGCCATCCAATCGTCAAAATTGCATGATTTCGATGCCAAATCTATCAGATGATGAAATCATAGAGATATAAATGGTTTGATCTCACTTGAGATCAAATTACCTTCAAAAATTTCCAACCCAAAAGCTTAAAGGAGGTCATTAATGACATACCTTGGTCCTATCTATCTCTGACGGTGGAATTGACTCCAATAGCTGTAGAATGGTGTGGGAAGCTCGTGTACTAAAGAAATTAAGTTTCCTCCTAATGGATCTCCTCCTAGACCAAGCTCAGCTTGGATTCTATTAGCATTGGTCATTCTATGACCTAGCGGTGGTGAGGAGATTAAGGGAAGATGTGTTTCAACTTTGTGCAAGGTGTGGAAGGAGATGGAATAGCTTGTTTCACTTGGGAATGGCTCTTGGTAAAGATTCCATTAAAGTTGAGCCTCTTAAGCATGGTTTCATCTTCTTATGGTTAGTTGGGGTGATTGTAATCCTTGGAAACTAGTTACATGGCATACTAGCCATCCAACACCTTCCTAAGCTAAAGAGGTGGAGTGGGAATAAGGTTATAGGGGTTGGATTTGGCTTTAAATTCCTTTGACTTGCCATGGCATCTTTATTATCTTTAAATTTATTTAAAGTTGACTGAATGGCTAAATGTTGGATGGGAATCAACATTAATTAAGTTTAGGAAAGGTTTGGTTGCATCCTAAGGGAATTAGTTAAAGATTAAGTTAAAACCCTATTAAATTATGCCATTTAATGATTTCCTTAATTAGTTTGATCTAAGTTTCTTTACTTAATGGATTAGCCTTAGATCAGTGCTTGGATTGTGTCCATTTAACCATTAATGAACTTATTAATCAAAGGGTTTTAGGGATTTTAAAATTTATCGAGTGTTTATGTTAGGTTTAGTCCATTTTGATGTAATTGGATTTGGGTTGATTTTAATTAAGCCAAATGGTTTATTTGACTCAATTATAATGTGTTTAATTTTCAATTGGTTTAATAGAAGCAATTTGGAATGCATTGGGTCAAACAATTCCATTTTTATTTCATTTTGAACCCATTTGACCCAAGTTGGGCTTAATAGGTTAAGTTTGGGTTTATTTGGGTCAAATGAACAAATTGACCAAATTGGACCCAATGATGGGTTTTTTTATGTTTAATAATCATTTTCAAATGAATTTGGACAATTTATTTGGGTTAATTTGAGTTTGATTTGGATTTGAACCCAATAAGATCCATTTAGGCCTATTTAGGTCAAATGCCCTAATTAGCCTAATTAAGGCCACGTTGGACTTATATTCTTTTAAATTCATGTTTACATATGTTCATATCATCATCCCAACCATTTCAAATGGTTTTAGTTGGTCAATTTTTTGTGGGTTGACTTTTGACTTGGTGGGACCCACATAAGTCAAACTCATGTAAAAGGGTTGACCAATCTTTAACCATTAATTTACATTTGGATTTATTCAATTTCCTGTTATGGTTTCATGCTTTTAATTTCATTAGATTTGGGTTTATTCGAATTTAATTTCTTTAGGTTTATATGATCATTAGCTTAATTAAGGTAATTAGGTTTAGTTCCTAAATTAAGCCCTAATATAGAGATAATCATTTTAAAATTTAGAGTGGTGTATGTTTAGATTGAAGATTTGAGTTGAATCTGGCTAAACTCATTAAGTTAGATTAATCCAAGGAGGGTGCACTAGCTCACTAAATATAGTGTCCTAGGTGCTTAATTAAGACACTTCTAATTTAACATTAGAAGTCATAGTGATTGGCTTTGGAAGAAATGTTAACCTCATCCAAAAATGAGGTCAATAATGACCACTTGTAATTGCATATCATTTAGGAATAAATTACAAATTTATCTCTTTCTATTAGTGAAATCTCAATCCTAACTCTCTTATATGGAGCAAAACCTACCAGATATTGCCAGATTTCATCTTAAATCGACGTGCAATTCTTCTTTTAAGCCTAGCTAGGGCGCTCTAGCAATTCTGTAACTCTTATATCCCAAAGGCCTTAAATGAATTATGAGTCAAAATGTTTAAAAATTGAAAATTATTGTATTAGCTAGGTGCATATCATACCCGACGTGATCCTAGGGATTAGGGAGTGAGTCAAGGTTCTTAAATTTCTTTTTAAATGTTACAGCTTAACCATCTTGCATTCATGAGACTTGTGTGGTATTTATTTTTAAGATGTGTGGGACACCACGCAGATCTATAGATATACTCATTAGGTATATTAGGTGCAACATTGAGGAATGATGTTCTATCTCGAGAGATAGAAGTCACCATCCTACAATGGACCTAATCACCTAATAAGGACTCCTAAAGACAATGGGTCTTCAAATGTACAAGAGATATTTCCCCAACTTTATATCGAAAAGTAAAGTAGGGTTTATTTTAAACTTGTTCATAAAGTTTCCTATGGAGGCAAGCCCCCATAGTTAATTATATTATAAGGAATAAAATTCCTTAAGAATACTCTCGATTAAGGTAAATGATCATTGTCTCCAAAGATTTCAAAGATAGGACTATCAACAAATTGGTTATTTTTGAAAAATCAAGTGGGATTGATCAAAAGGAGGGAGTTATTATTGAAACCAAAAAGAGATGAGTAGGGGATGCTCGTGATACTAAGAAACCTAGTGGGCATCCGAAACTATCTTATGGTTGGACTTTATATTTTTGAAATTTTGGAAGAATTATATGTTTGAGTTGAATTTTTATTAGAAATCTAGGATATATAATTCCACAACATGAGATCATGGAGATGCCTAAAAGGTGAGGATTTATGCTTCTAGTCCACAAAGGGAAACAACAACCTCGGATCCTAAATCTAGGGAGCTTTGGCAAGGACCAAGGCACGACCTAAATCTAAGGCAAAAATGGGTATATGGTTTATCTCCACAAAAGAGAATAAATCACCTGACTATTGGACTTACAACTGCCTAGGGGTGGCCACCAACTAACTCCTCCTATGATTTTAAATACATGTAGGCAAGTCTTATGCTTTGCAAGATGGCTAAGTCATTGTTTATTTAGAAAGGAGACTAAGTCCTCCATAAGAGACTAGATCATGAAGGGCATAAAAAATGACTTAATCTAATGCAAATTTTGTTAAGTTTTATTTTTAACTTTTGAATATTTTTATTTGACACGGGCTACGGGATTTCATATGCCTAAAGCATGAGAAATTTGCTTATGGGCCAAAATCAGAAAGAAAGAGGTGTGTTTTCACCATGGCTCTCAAATGTCAAGCCATTTTCTCTGCAAAGGAGGAAGCCTCCATTAGCAAGAGTGAAGCAATATGATTTATGCATGATGTGAGACATATAATATCCAGCCAAGGGGTTGCTAAATCTTTTATTATCTTGACTTATGTCCTAGGCTTAAGGTGAGGTTATGAGTTATTTACTTTAATTTTGAGTTAATTAATTGGATAGAAAATTTATTTTTCTCTAAGAGCCTAATCGCATCCAAGCCATTCAACAACCATCAAGCAATTAAGAAACTAGGAAAATCATGTCATCCTATTTGCACAATCATAAACATAACATCAATCAATTTATAAAATTAGTGCAAAAATAAGAGGCCGGTGTGGTTGGGTTCCACCGCACAACCCGAAAAGAAATGTGGGTAGCCAAGCTTTACCCTTATACAACTCAGATTGTAAATGAATAATTACAATTAAAAGGAATTCATGTTATGGGGGGTCTTCATTCTTCATTTTTTCATTTCTTCATTTCCTCCTTTCTTCATTTCTTTCTTTCTTTTGGTTTGATTTGGGATGTAGTTTGCTCCAAGGCTTCACATGGTATATAAGACATGGTCATATAACCAATGTTCAGCTTAATTCCCCCATAACATTTATTCTAAATTTCAATTATAAAATTTACATCAGAAAAGGAAAGATAAATCTAACTAAACCTACAAAATAGATATTAGCTAAACATACCAAACAACCTAAGCAGTTATATGAATAATTTGGACTTAGCACCCCGCACATGGGTAACCAATTTTGCATATCCTAATTCGAGTTATGCTTAGAGGTATAAGCAACCTACATAGCAAAAGAATTTATATATTTTTTATTACAACACCCTTTAAGCACAACCCCCTGTAGAGGGCATGATTAGGCTAATATCGGCCTAACATCCAGACTATGCACATGCACCCTAAAATCCAGTCTAAAAATATTATATCACAAAATAAAATTAGGCATCAAACCATGCACCGCCCTAACATAGAGCTAAAAATGGTGACTTAGCCTAATGTGTGTGTCATTTAAAGCTTGTGTGGCATGTCTTAGCTCGGCTTTAAGGTTGAGATTTTTTAAGTGTGAAAGGTTCATTTTAGAGTGTGGTTTCATTTCAAGTGATTTAGTTAGTTTGTCAATTTTAATTGATGATTTGATTTAGTTTAAATGAACCTACACTTAGTTACTAAATGTTATGAAGAGAAGAAAAGAGACAAGAAATTCTCCTTCATCCCTACCTTAAAACATTTCTAAGGTAGATTGATTGATGAATTTCTTTTAGTGAATGTTTTATCATGTGTTTTAATTAATCCTGAGTTTAGATTTACTCTAAATAGCCCTATTTAATAAGAAAGGCATCTTAGGATTAGTTAAGATAGATCACTACCACATGACATACAACCATTTATTTCTTTTCACCATGTATAACATGTATATGAATAATCCTAAGCATACCTATACAAGTAATGTAAATTTTAGCACACTTTGATGATGAATGCTAAGAGATATGATTTGAAAATTTGGTTTTTCCAATGATGTATGTTTTTATTATGTAAAAAAGGGGGATTTCTCATCCATTAACAAAATGCACATCCACATGTATAAAAGACATAAGTGAGTACGGTGCCATTATTTTCTACACCAAGGGCGTAAGGTACAAGACCTACTTAAGGCTACTTAAAGCCTTGCAGCCTCGGGATGTCTAGACTAAGATACCACATTTCTTAAATACATGTAGATGTATAAAGAGAACCAAATGGATAAAGAATCATGCAAAAGATTTTTTTTTGTTTGATTTGGTTGTATAATTTATTTGTGTAAATGTGAGGATCCTTCTTAAGTCATAACATAGAAATGCATAGAAATATATTTAAGAAAATGTTTGTGTTCTTTTCAAATGAACTATACACTTTGAAAGTCCTAATCAAATCTATGTTAATAAAAGAGAAGAAAACAACATAAAACACATCTTATGCTATAATCACAAACATGCTTATAAGTACTAATAAGTAGCATCACTTCATTCATAATCTTTAATTTATAAGTTTGGGAAATAATTTTTGGTTTAATAGTGATAATAGCCACTCATATTCTAAATTTTAACCAACACATGCAATTTGACATAAAAGCAAAACATTTTATTTACTTGATTTTTTAAAAGAAATGAATGCATGATTTCATATGGCAAACAATATTTAGCATGCTTGGAAAGAAATAAAGGAATGTAAGCATATGACTTCATTCACCCTAATTAATTCCTAAGGACAATCCTATAAAATCAGATTATTTAAAATGAATCAAAATTCAGGAGATTTTTATTTTTGAATTTCATTTGACTTAGGAAATGTGAAAAGAGTTTGCTTGTCCTAACCCATTTACCCCATGTGTGAATTGGTTTAGTTTAATTTTAGAACAATTAGGTTGATTTTATGTTTTGTTTAGGTTAAGGTATGAGTTAAATCCATTAATTATCCTTTATTTATACCACTTTAACATAATTAAACAAGTAATTATGAGCCAACATTTAATATGCAACCATTTGGAATTTAAATTTGCAATGCACCTAAGAAATAAAGGGGCCTAATGCAATTGGCTCACAATTACTAATTAATTAAGCTAAAGGGTTTAATTAAGTACTTTCATAACCATCATGCACATGTAGTGATAGAGTTGTGCCTTCTTTCTTTTGATGACATTGAGAGAATATGTGTATTGGAGGTAGGGAAGAAGATATGTTGGATAACTAGGGCTCCCACCAACGATTGCCAAAGTTTGGCCACCAAGCTCTCAAAGCACAAGAATAACTCAATAATTTGTAATTGCCAAAAGATCTCTTTCATTATAGTATGAGGGGCTATTTATAGCTATTACAAGCATCTTTCAAAAGAAAAGAATTCAAATCATGGAGGGAAAGGTGGGTGGCCACATTAATGTGAAGCATTAAATTTCCTCATTATTTTATGTCATTCACCCATTTCACTTGCTATTATTTTATGTGGATTCAACCACCTCACATGTCATGCTTTGAATTTTTAAATGCAAAATTTCAAACATGGAGTTTCTAGAAGAAAATTAAAAATTACATAAATAAAAAGATGAAATCATAAAATGGGCCTTAGCAGGCTAATGGGCTAAGCCTTCTTCTTTCTTTAAATTTCTTGGGCTTTAGCTTGAGATCTTATAAATATACCTTGAGCTCTAATTTTTGGATCCTCATGTTATTCTACATTATGTAGTTTGAGTATAATTTCTTTTGAAGTCTCTTAGGTTATTGAACACCTAAGAATCTACCCAAGATTAAGTTATTAAGTTCTAGAATGATTTGGTTTTGAACTTAATTAATTGAACTAATTAATGAAGTGATTTAGTGATTAATTAATTTGCAAATTAATTAAGTGTTTATCCAAATGAAATAAACTTAGGGGAAAAGATTGGAAAAGAAATCCTAATCTCATTCCCTAAGTCCATTCACTATTTCATGATGATTAGGAAGCTTAATTAATAAATTAATCATTATTTAATAGGTTAATTACTCATTTAATTAATTTAGAAAATGATTAAGGGTGAAACAAGCAATTCTCCTAAGAAAATCATGTGAGGCAAAGATCATCCCACTCATCAACCTTAGGAAGTTTGGAATTAATTGTTGAAGTAATTAAGGAGTAATTAGCATAATTACATTTTTATTAAAACCAAATTGAGTGAAAACTACTATTCAAAATTAAATGATTTTAATTTAATATTATTCTCATTTGAATTATCTTTAAAATGAACCTGAGTTTGTATTTTTTAGATTTTTCTAGAATTAGTTATTAATTTTGGAAGTTTCAACTTTAAAAAAATGAATTAATTAAGCCTAATTAACCCCCTAATCTCATCGGGCCACATGGCGGCTGACGTGGTGCACTTTACACGTGGCACGATGGGGTAGGTTATTTAAGTTGTCACATCCGCCTGCTGAGTCAGCATACGGAAAACATGCTTTCTCCATGGGCCGTCCAATCTAAGGTCAGACAACCGAGATTAATCCTATAGTTTAGGCTTAAATCAAAGGGGGATCTATCATGATCTAATCACAGTCATCCATTCCAATCATGTGAAACAGACGGTATGTGAAATGTCTCCTCCCAAGCAGTGAGAGACGGATGCCGTCGAACAATCGTCGTTCGATCCAAGCTCACTCGAGCTCGGATGGAGTTCAAAATCACCTCACACCTTCGGGGAAGCACAAGCAATGTATCTAATGGTCAAGATTTAATGGGATTACAATTTCCTTTATAAAAGACCAAGCAAAATTTATCCTAAGGTTGGCTTCAATGGCATACCTCGTCGGAGGCTATCATTGGTGCTTCCAACAAAGGAGATAGCTTTGTCTAGTAGAGGCGAAACCCTGTTGAAGGAATTAGATCTTGATTTAGAGTGGATTGCTCGGTTGACCAAGCTCCCCTTCAATGGTGATTGGCCCTGATCAAAGTGATGCTTCTCATGTCTTGGAGACTTGAGAGATGACTTGGTTGAGCTCGATGAAGTCCACTGAGGGTGTGTGCAAGGTTAATTTAGTTTTTATGGAGAATTGAGTGAATTGGGATTGACCTCCCTTATTTTTACTTTGAGCAAAACTAAGAAGGAGAAATGGGGGGAGCTCAAGAAAGGCCTGGAAATTCTTGGGGAGAGTTCAATTTGATCTCCTTAGCTCTGTGGAAATGAATGCTCTTATTTGAGTGGGAATGAGGGGGAGTATATCTCCACCTCCTTGGATCTGATGTTGGAAGGCTGAAATGTTATTTTTGATCAATGGGTGAGATTGGGTTCATGATTTGGGTTGTTTAACATCCCATGTGAGTCCTTTTAGGTAGAGGAGTGGAGGAGAGTGAGTGCCCATGTGCTAGGTTATGCATTTGGTGATCCAATTGCTCAATTTCCATTAGAGGGGTCGATTTGGCCTTGGGTTGGGTCATGGTCGACCCATGCTCATTGAGTCATGTTCACCACCCTCCTTAGTGTCCAAGTGGACCATTAGAAGGATTCCAAGTAGCCTTGAGAAAGAATTGGCCAAATACTAAGTGAATTTTGCCATATGATACCCTTTGACTTAAGGCCAAAGTGGTCATTTGGCCATGATTTGGATTTGGGTAGATTTGAAATGATTTAAAAATGGGTTGGGCCAAATTTCAATTGATTTGGAGTACATTTGGTTTGAATTGGTTCAATTTGACCCATTTAGGGCAAGCTGGGTCAAATTGGGTTAGGATGGCCAATTGGTCAAATTGGGTCAAACCATGGGTTAGGTCAAGTTCAAATGATCATTTGGAGCCTATGGGTATCATTGGTTTGGTTTAATTTGGTTTATATTTAGTTTTGGTTCATTTAGGTCAAATTGATCAAGTTGACCAATATGACCCATTTGACCCAATTGGGTTAGGCTATGGGTTGGTTTAGGCTTAGTTGATCATTTGAAATGTATTGCAAGCTTTGGTTTCAATCAATTTTGATTTGGTTTGATTTCAAGTTGATTTGACCTTTTAGGTCAAGTTGGGTTCATGGTCAATTGAGCTAGGTTGGGTCTAGTTGGCCAATTAAAGCTTTGGTCAAGTTCAACAATCAATTTAGAATGAATTTGACCCATTGGTTGCAATCAATTTGGCTTAGATCATTATTTGACCCATTTTGACTTTTTAGGTCAAGTTTGGTCAACTTAGGTCAAATGGCCAATTAGGCTTGGTTTGGCTCAATTGATGGCTTGGTCAACTTCAATCATTGATTATGGATCAGTTTAGATCAATGGTTTCAATCAATTTGGCTTATAATGAATTTTGGCTTGTTTAGGTTTCATTTGGGCTAAGTGTTGACTTGGTCAAAGGCTAGGTTTGACTTAGTTTGACCCAATTTGAGTGATTGATCATCCCAGGATGATTGTTGATCACAATGTGAGACTTAGATGGGCTTAGTTCAATCCAATTTGGGTTGTATTAGAATTTGGCTCAATAAGGTGCTTTAGCTCACTTTGATAGGTGATATCCGACCTAGGTGGACTACTGAGTGAATGTCACTGGGGGCTTATATCAACTTAAGAGTAGTTAAGAGAAAAAGAGTGATTGGGGGAATTATCCTAAACCATAAATATATTTTACCTAGTCAGTGCATGATGGATAATTCAAAAAGAAAGTGTGTAGGCTTACATCCCCTTAAACGAAGTCAACATGAGGTAGCTTACTGGCTGCGTTGTGAAGTCTACCAAACTAACAAGGCGCTCGTCGATTTGCAATAGTCAAGTTAGGAAGAAAGTGCGGGGACTCACATCTGCCAAATAAATGACCACTGGGGTGACACATTAGAAAGGCAGTATGTCAGCCGACCTAGAGCAGCTAATAAGTGAGTGCCATAGGAGGCTTGCTCCCACATCAGAATAGCCCGAGATAGAAGATATGTCTCTGTGTTTATGTTTGTGTTGTGAAGGAGAGATAAGATGTCTCTCGAGTTCTCTTACACTTACCCAAAATATGTCATGGCGGATTCACAAACAAGCAAATAATGCTTCAAAAGAAGAGAATGTTTTGATGAATTGGAATAAAATTTTTGATGATAATTATTTTCAAACATGATTTTCTGGGTAGTATTTCTTCAAATAGAGCCCATTAATTGGAAGCATCAGATGTTCCCCTTTACAGTCAATAAGTTGATAAGATCCTCCTTGGTAGGCCTTCTCTATGGCAAAAGGGCCTTTCCAAGTGGGTTCAAACTTGCCTCCCATCTTTCAATGGGAAACAATCAGTCTCCTTAGAACTACAATAAGCTCTCCTACTTGAAAAGTTTGAGGGCGAACTAACTTATTGTAAGCTTGAATCATATTGGCTTTGTACAACTCGAGGTTCTATCATGCACTTAAGCATCTCTCCTCCAAATCTTCAAGCTTTTATAACCGCAACCTGACGTTTTGCTCTGTAGTGATTTTACTACCCATTGCTATCTTTAGTGATAAGAACTAAACTTCTAATGGTAGAACAGCTTCAGACCCATACACTAAGGAGAGAGGGGTAGATTTGGTTGGAGTTTTGTATGTCGTGTGGTATCCCCACAAGGCTTTGACTAGCTTCTCATGTCATTATCACTTGTTATCATCGAGTATCTTCTTTAGTATCTGGATGAGAGTTTTATTGAATGCTTCTGCTAGGCCATTCACCCTGGGATAGTGGATGGTGGAGTATCTCCAATCTATACCATGTCTCCTAGCTAAGCTATTGATTTTGGTGCTCTTGAATGCAGTACCATTATTGGATAAAATTCGTCAAGGTACCCCAACCCTATATACAATATGGTTCCTAAAGAACTGGAGCACATGTTGAGCTGTGACCTCCCTAAGTGGGATTTCATCTACCCACTTAGAAAAGTAGTCGGTGGCAGCTAGGATGAAACTATGACCCTAAGAAGAAGGAGGATCAATCGAACCTACTATGTCGGTACCCCAACACTTAAATGGCCATGAGGCTAATGTAGGATGTAGAATGTTGGGTGGTTGATGTAGGACCACACCGTGTACTTGACATTGATGGCATCTCCTAGCTATGTTCATGTAATCTATGATCATCGAAGGCTAGTAGTATCCTAATCTCTTGATCTTTTCTTTCATCTTCGAACTGGATTGATGAGCTTCACATAGACCTAAATGTACATCGATCATGATCTTAGGGCTTCGTGTTTGTCTAAATAGTATAACCACATTTGATCGAAAGACCGTCGGTATAAGGTGCCATCCACAAGAGCATAGGAGAGAGGTCTCTACTTCATTTGATGGGCTTGCTATTTCTCTTGAGGTAGTTTGCCTCTATTCAAGTAATCCATGAATGGTTGCCTCCAAACTAGCTCCTCATCTTTTTTGACAATGGTAGCTTCCCCTTCAAGAGTAAGTCTCTCGATGAGTTCAGCATCAATAAGGGATAGGACTTGTCTATTTTGAACCCTTATTAGAATGGACTCATCTTCCAGACATGCCAATTCCTTGGAGAGTTTGGCCAAAACATCTACTACTGTGTTCTCTCCTCAAGGGGACTTTGTAGATGGTGACCTCATGGATTTGGGCCAACAGCTTCATGGAGTGCTCGTGGTAGTGATGAAGCTTGGGTTTTAAAACCTTATAGAACCCAGCAATCTGGTTGATGACCAACTGAGAATCCTCGTAGATGTTCATGATTTTGACACACACTATAATAGCTAACTCCAAGCTAGCAATCAAAGCCTCATACTCGGCTTTGTTATTGGTGCATAGATTGGAAAGATAGTACGAGAATCTCATCACATCGCGGTCTAGAGTTAAAAGAATGATTCCTACTCCTGCCTTTCCCAGAAGAGTATATTGTGGTTCTTCTCCTTTTTGAAAAGAAGCTGCACCATCAAAATACATCTCCTAATGGTGATTGTCAACCTCCCCTAAGTTCATGATTTTTTCATCATGGAGATCATCACTAAGCAGAGAATTAGCAGGAAGTGGGTGTGCTACTAAGAAATCCACTAGTGCATGTCCTTTCACAGCGCTGAGGGGTGTGAATGTAATATCAAACTATGAGAGAATCATAGACCAACATGCCAACCATCCTGATAATGTCGATCATGCCATGAGATACTATAGTGGATTGATTACTAAAATTAAGTTTACCTTATAAGAAAGCATATAATTTGTAGCTTTTGGGATGCAAAGATGAGAGCTAGGCAATGTTTCTCAATAGGTGGGTAGTTTGCTTTAGCAGGGATCAGACGATGACTGAGGTAATAAAGAGCGTTCTCCTTCTCTTCATCATTGGTTTGGGCCAACAAAGCACCAAGGGAGTAGTCTAATGCAGTAGTGTAGAGAATAAGTGGCTTGCCCAAGATAGGGGCTACTAGAATTGGTGGCTTCACCAAATACTTTTTGATGTCTTTAAAAGCATGATGGCACTTATCATCCCACTTGAATTTAGCATCCTTTTAATAAGTGCTAAAAATGGCTTGCATCTCCCCAATAAATTGGAGTTAAAGCATCTTAGAAACACCAACCGCCCTTGAAAATATTTGAGTTGAGTTAGACTTTTAGAGGATGTCATTTCTAAGATAGCTTTGATCTTTTCTGAGTCTATCTCTATTCCTTGGTGTCAGACAACCAACCCAAGGAACTTCCCTGAAGCCACTCTGATGCACACCTCAAGGGGTTCATTTTGAGGTTGAATTATCTTAACCATTCAAAAACTACTCTCAAGTAGAAAAGATGGTCTTCCTTTTTTTTTTCTTTTGACTACTAGATCATCAACATAGCATTCAACTTGATGATGAATGAGTTCATTGAAGATCTGAGTCATGGCCCACTAGTATGTAGCACTAATATTTTTAAGGCCGAAAGGTATGACCTTATAACAAGAGATTTCAATCGGGGTTCAAAAAGTAATGTTTCTTTCATCCTCGGGGGCCACCTTAATTTGGTTATAGCCAGATGACCCATCCATAAACGAGAAAATTGCATGAGATGAGGCAATGACCACCATTAATTCTTGTATAGAAAGTGGAAATTTATCCTTAAGACATGCCTTATTTAAGTCACTGAAATTGACACATATGTGGGTTTGCCCATTCTTTCTCTTAGCTGGCATAAGACTGGCTAACCAGGTAGGGTATTTTTCTTCCCTCATAAAACCAACATCAATCAATTTCTTGACTTCAAAAATGACCTATTGTTTGATTTCAAATCGCATGTGTCTAGGAGCTTGCTTGATAGGGTTAGCGTTAGGGTCTATTACTAGTTTGTGGACTGCTACGTCAGGAGATAATCTAGGCATATCTTCATAGCTTCATGCAAAGCTATCCTTAAACTTAGTCAATAGCCTAACTAAGTCATTGGTTTCTTCTTCATTCAATAGAGAACTGATGTATGTAGGGCATGGATCTTCTTCTGTCCCGAGATTGATTTCTTTGAGCTTCTCGATAGTTGAATGGATTTTTTCTTCAAATTCTAGAGGTGCATCTTTAATTTGAAGATAATCAAAATCATCTAAAGTTTGTAAACACACCTCCTCATAAGATTTAGTGTGGTTTGAGAAGATCCTATCAGACTCTAGATGATTGGTGACAACTAAGCAGTAACTATCATTGTCGACTAGACCCACTGTACCGAATCCTAGTCTTCATGATTATGCATCCCTTCCTTTATTGTCCCACAGCTTTTCAATATATTCTGACTTATGCTTGGACCATGTATAAGGAATCAAACCTTTCTTCATAAGATTATGAACATAAGGTCAGTATCAAAAGGTAATTCCATTAAATCTTTATATGAATTATCCTCAAGTTCTATATTAGCTTCTAGACTTGAGGATGATGATTCCAATAAGAATCTCTTTGACTTGACATCCATAAAAGATCTAGGGGCTTCCTTAACTACTAACCCCTCAACTTTTTGAGAAGAAAGTGGGATTATAGCTGAAGTTCCCAACTGCTGCCTAATGGTTTTACATAATCTTAATTTGAATACATTCGTGCTTTTCTTGGAGGCCTGGTCTTCATCAATGTCTGGCTCGAGTGTCACCTCCAATGAAACCCACTGAGAGGGGCTAACTGGTGTGTTAATCACATGAGACTCATCCTCTAAGCTGGATTCCAAGTCTATGTGAATAGCTGGAGCACTTCTGTGAACTGAAACATCACCCATGTTGCCCGACTGCCAACCAGGGGGTTTTTCACCTCTGGAATTGCCTCCGTATCTACCTCTGCCTCTTCCTGTTATAGGTCAAGTCATTCTACTGATATGTCCATATGGCAAAATGATCTGTGGGTGGAATGTAATATGCAGCTCTACCTCTTCCTTGGTGTCCCTTTCTTACTCAATTGTACTTTCCTTTTTCTTTTCTTTTTTTCTTTTTCCTTTTCTTCTTTTTCTTTTTCTTTTTCTTTTGCATTTGAATTTTGACCAAGTTCGTAATAATAGATATTTTGATTTTGAAGAAGATAGTTGGTCACATCTTCATATATCTCAACCTCTCAACTAAAAATGGCTTTTCATCTCCTTTAACATAATATTCGATTCCATCTCTTCGAACCTTGATGCACTGATAAAGGGAGGATGGAATCATCTTATTCTGGTATATCTAAGGACTATCGAGCAAAGCAATGAATGATATATTTGAATCAATTATATAGAACTTGGCTTCAGTCTTCTAGTCGCCTATTTCTAAAGGTAACACTATGGAGCCTAAAGCCCTCTCACCCTATTCATTGAATCCTCTCAACATCATCCGATCTCCTCGGACCTTAGAGATATCAGTCCTTAAATAGGTATGGGTTTTCAGACTCATAATATTTGTCGATGCACCTGGATCAACTAAACCACTAGAAAGTCTGAATCTGCCCATATCCACTGTGATGTAGAGGAGACGGTTGTGCTCCATGTCCCGCAGAAGAAGGTCTTTATCGATGAATGTGACTCTCTGGGCTTCTCTTGAATAATGTGCCTCCTCTCCAATAGTGGGCAACTGAGCTCAGCATATCTCTGGATTAAGAAGAGCCTTGATTAATGATTCCCTCATCTCTTTGGATAAGATAAGGGCATCATATATGCTTAGTTTAGCTGGCAACTTTCATAGGTGAGCGAGGACATTGTAATCAACTCTGGGTTGATCCTCTACAAGCATATGCATGAGTGGAGCATCCTATGGAGTGGCTTCTTGTTCATTGGTACTAATGACTTATTTACCCTTATCTTGAGGTGTTGCCCTAGGAGGAAGAACCTTGCCACTACGTAGGTTAACTTCCGTGATCTCTTGTGGCGGGTTAGTGGAAGATTCTACAAGCTCGTTTGGCATACCTATAGCTCCTTCTATACGACCCTCAGAATCAGATGATTCCAAATCTATCTCAAGGGGTGAACCCATAGTATTCAAAAAAGGAAAGTCCATTTCTGAATCAGAAAGAGGATGATCAGAGTTGTTATAATTATTAAGACATGAAGAGTTTTCTAAAAGAGTATAATCAGATAACCCATCAGAAGTGGTATAGATGTAATTCAAATTAGCTTTATTCCTTGATTTCTTAGATTTAAAAGGAGGTACATAGTAGAAATCTAATAAAATAAGTGGGGTGAGGGATTAGATGCACTCATCCATCGATACAAGATGTCTACTAGAAGAAGAGCTAGCTGAAGTAGGAATGTCGGCTGAAGTAGTAGCTGCAATGATGGAATGGAGGTTGTACTAGGTCACTGGTTGCACTACTTAGTTATCCTATGCAAGTATGGGCTGCTGCTCTGCTGCTGAGCTCTTACTTTCCCCAAGTTGTCTTTGGAAACTTGCAAACCTTCATTGATGTTAGAGGTTCAATTTGCCTTAGGCACCTGCAAGGAAAATTTCTTGATTTTAGAAATAATCTTTTTAGATGTTCGAGATAAAGATATAAACCAACCTTCTTTTATTTTGAGAGGATCACATGTATCCCTAAGGAATACCTTGACAGAACTGGATGGTTGTTCCACTAGATATTCTTCAAGAATAACTATAGTGCCCGACTTATAGCTATGCTCAAGCTAGTCCTTAGATATAAAGGAATCCTCCAAAACATGGCCTAGTATGCGGTGGTAGAGATAAAAGTTAGAATTATTACTCCTGCCCACCTCTTCCAACTTTCTAAGTTCGGGTAGCTAAAAATCAGGTTCCTTTAAGAGGTTCTTAAAGATTTTTCTGACTACCACCCTCTTAAATGAATAAGTTTTGTTTAATTAATCCAAAAGAGTAGGTAGATGATAGCTACTTGGGGTGGGTATGTGTCTCGCTACTGAGAGTATGGCTGAGGAGGAGGTGACGAAGGTCATGGAGGCTGCTATGGAAGCTGATAGGATGTCCTAGGTGATGGTAAATGAGGTGGAAGTGATGACTGTAGAGCTCAAGGTCTCTCATATTGATCTTTGGCCAGTTGCTTCCTCTCCTTGTAGACTAGCCGTCTTGTTGATTAGCTTCTCAAATGTCTTAATGGTGAAACATTTAAGCATGAAGGTGACCAGGCCATGAATATTCTTTAGTAGAATTTCAATACCATGCTGTTTAGAGAGTTGTGGTTCATATTTCATGCTTGAATTATGCCATCCAAGACTATAATCAATAAGGAACTCACTAAGGTATTATTGTGCTAAAACGAGATCGCCCATAGTTACCCTTTGTTGAGCTCTAGCAAATCTCTTAATAAAGAGTTGCTCCAACTCAGCAAAAGTCTTCACTGAATCATTTGGGAGTTCAGCGTACCAATCAAAAGCTATGACTACTAAACTATTGATAAAGAGATGGAATAATAGTGCATCATTGCCACTAGCATTGTAATAGCTGGCCCTAAAGTGCACTATATGCTGGCGAGGATTCCCACTATCGTTAAAACTTTTGAAAGAAGATATTGGATAGCATCAATTCTTGGTAGTCTACCCTTTGGGCGATGAACCACCTCGGGGCTTACCTTCATTTGTTATTCAACCATAAGTTTGATATCTTTTTCTTTAACAGAGGTACTGTTCACTACCTTCCTATACAAGCTAGTACTGCCCTACTCTACTGGAGGTGAACTCTTGGGTTGGTCTAGGACATGCAATAACTTAAGCTGTCCAGTCTCCATAATGGTAAGATGTGCTACTGGAGCTTGATTCTGAGGTGCTAGAACTATCACTAACAAATCTTTAAGCCTCTATCCCATCTTGTCAATTTGCTCATCCTTTTATTTGAGTTGTTGAAGGAGGTGTTAGGTTGAATGGGCTGTATCATCCTGTTCGGCCTCAACACCTTCCGAACTCTGATGATCCTGAAGGAGGGAACCTATGGTATCAACCATATACACCTCTACTGAGTCTTCCAACAAATCAACCTTGTTAGGATCAAAACTAACCTTCTCTTCCTCGAGGTTAGACCAATCATACCGCTTGATTTCTCTCTTCTCGGTGACATACTATGCTACGATATCATCCAAGGAGTGGTCCAACTATCCAGGCACAAATACTCATGGCTGACCAATGGTGGGATCATGCTCATGAATATAGATACATCTGATCTCCCCTGGTATCAAAATGCTAACCTTGTGAGGGCTATGCTCACTGGAGGATACATGCTCATTATTGTCACTCGCCATAGGTGGAGTGCTGCTCCTAGGAGGATCTATCTTCATGGGGATAATGGAAATGTCTCCTTCTCCCTCTACTGCTACTATATCCATGATCTACTAAGGTGGTGGTGGTGATGGCACAACTATGATGCTATGACATCACCACTCCTTCACCGTAACTGAAGTAGAAGGTCGAGCAACAGACCTTGGTCTCACGTCAGTCGATGGCATGGATGAAATGGGATCTCTTGGTCATAGCTGCATCATCAGTGGGGCTTTCTTTTCCCCTCATGCTTATGGCTCACAAAGGGAGAAGCAACCTCATAACCTAAATCTAGGGAGCTTTGGCAAGAGCTGAAAGCATAACCTAAATCTATGGTAAAAATGGGTATTTGGTTTGCCTCCATAAGAGAGAACAAACCACCTAACTACTTGGACTTACAACTGCCCGAGGGTGGCCGCCAACTAACTCCTCCTATGATTTTAAATACGTACAGGCAAGTCTTTATGTTTATGCAATATTGCTAGGTTGTTATTTATTTAGAAAGAGACTAAGTCCTTAAACTCACTGCTTAAAGAGACTAGATCATGTAAAGGGACATGCTTCAAATGACCTAATTCTAATGCAATTCAAATTTCATTTTATTTTTATTTTTTGGACAATTATTTTGACTCAGGCTAATAGGATGCATATGACTAATGCATGAGAAATAAGGTTATTGGCCAAAATCAATAAGAAGGTAAGAGGTGAGTTTCTACCATGGCTCTCAAAGGTCAAGCCAAGTTTCTCTAGCAAAGGTGGAAGGCCTCTAATCAAGAGTGAAATAAGATGCATTTGTGCATGATATTATAAAAGAAATGCTCATCCAGCTAAGGGATTGCTAATTTTTTTATCTTGATTGTAGACCTAAGCTTTAAGTAAGGTTATGAATTATTTACTTTTAATTTTAAGTTGTTAAGTTGGGTCAAAGATTTATTTTTTTCCTAAAGAGCCTAATCCACATCTACGACATACATAAAGCTAGGAATAAACTAGCAAAAGAATGCCACTTAATGCAAAAAGCTAAACAAATCATCACTCAATTTATAAAGTTAATCACAAAAAGAAAAAAAGGTCGTTGTGGTCCATCGCATAAACTAGAAAATATTAAATTGGGTAGCCGAGCTCTACCTTTATACAACCCAGATTACAAATGAATTAAATTATAATTAAGCAATGAATTCATTGTTATGTTGGGTCTTCAAGCTTTATCTCTTCTTTCTTCTTTCTTCTTTTCTTTCTTTCTTCTTTGGTTCCTTCTTTTGGATGGTTGGAAGGTAGATGCTCCAAGACTTCACATGGTGCATAAGATAAGATATTATGACCAATGCTCATCCTAATCCCCATAATAATCATTCCAAAATATGAATTACACAAATTTACATGAAAAAGAAAAGTGAAAATTTAACTAACACTTGCAAAATAATGGTTAGCTAAAACAAACCACACAAATCCCAAGCATTTATATTGGACTTATCACCCCACTCATGGGTGACTAATTTCACTTGGCCTATTAGATTATACTTAGAGGTATAAAGCACCTGCAAGTAAAAGCATTTCTATTTTTATTTATGATAGCGCCCCTTAAGCATAATCCCCTGTAAAAAAGAATAGTTAGACTAAGAGTGTCCTACCATTCATTCTACGAGCATACACCATAACATCCAGTTCAAAATATATATCATAAAATAAAATAAATATCAAACCATGCACCGATCTAACCTAAAGCAAGAAGAGGTGACTTAGGCAAATGTGTGTGCTTTCAAGGTTTGTGTGGTATGCTTAGTTATGGCTTTAGGATTAGATTCCTTAAGTGTGAAGAACATATTCAACTTAGAGGAGGGTTTTATTTAAGTTGTTTAACTATATTGGGTTGATTTTATTTCATCTTTTGATTTGGTTTAAGTGGATTCTACCATTAATTACTAAGTTATGAAGAGAGGGAAAAAGAATGAGACTTCTATTTCCTTCCCTAACCTAAGTAATTTCTAAAGTAGATTCACATTTTGGTTTTATTTAGCTGAATATTTTGATTAAATATTTTAATTAATCCTAAGTTTAGATAAACTCTAAACAAACCTATTTAAAAAGAAAGGCATTTTAAGATTAAATAAAATGAATCAAAATTCACATAACACACATTACTTCATTTCTTTCCCAACATATATAACATGCATATGGATAGACCCTAAGCATATCTATACATACAAATTAAATCATTTAACACACTTTATGATGCATGCTAAGTAATCCATTTAAGGAAATTTAGAAGTTGAATATGCATGATTTTTCTTAAGTAGAAAAGGGTTTCTTTATCCAAATTTTCGCATACACACATGAAAGTAAGAAAGGTATAAGTGAGTACAGCACCATTGTTAACCACAGGTGTAAAGTACAAGACCTACTTAAGGCTACCTAAAGTCTCGTAACCTCAGGGTTGTCCAACCTAATATACACTTTCCTTAAATACAAATATATGTATAAAAGAAATGAAATGGAAAAGGGCAATGCAAAAGTTATCTTAATGGATTCATTTTATTTATACAATTTATATATGCAAGTATAGGTAGCCCTTCTTAGGTGATAGCATATGGATGAATAGGATATGGAATTAATTAAGTGTTAGGTTCTTTTCAAATGAACCCTACATCTTACCAACTCCTATTCAAAACCATGCTAACATAAAAGAGAAAGGAAACCTATGCTAAGCATACTTTTATAATCTTTCACATGAAAACTCATAATTAAAATATAAATATCATACTTTCAGATTTGATATTTGATTTATATGTTTAGAAAATAATTTGGATTTAGTAGTCATAATAGCCACTCATATTTCTACTTTAGCCAACACATGGAACATTTGACATAAAGTAAACAATTTTATTTTAAACTTGAATTTGAAAAATATGGATGCATGAACTCACATAACATACAAATTTAACATGTTGTGAAAGATTCAAAGTAATTAAAGCATGTAAATAAACTCACGTTAACTAAATCCTAAAGACATTCTTATAGAATAAGAAAGTTTAAAATAAATCAAAGTGTATTCAATATGATTTTTGTTTAGTTTGAAGTTTGATTTAATTTTGAAAAGATGAGTTGAATTTACTATTCCTAACCCATTCCCACACATGTTTGATATTTTTTTTAATTTTTAGATAATTAGAATTATTTTTAAACATTCATTAGGTTAAGGTATGAATTAAGTAACTTAATTAACCCTTACCTACACCACCTTAGAATGATTAACCAAATAACTATGAGCCAATGAGATGTCATAAAAAAATTTACAAGGAATTTAAATTTGCAATGCACTTAATAAGAAAAAGGCCTAATGTAATTTGGCTCATAATTAGAAGTTAATTAGGCTAAGGGATTTAGCTAAAGTAATTTCAAAACACCCTTTCACACATATGAATTGGGTTTTGATTTCCTTAATTGAACTTAGGTTTTTAAAGACCTAAGCATTTACCCAAAGTAGATTAATTAAGTTATGGAACTTTTTAGAATTTTTAGAAATTAATTAAGGGGATAATTAATGAATTAACTCTTAATTAAGAGGAGATTAAGGAGAAAAAAGAGGGTTTAGGGAATAATTTAATGTAAATATCTCAAAATTATTCCCTAAACCTCCTATCTACTGGATCTGACCTTAATTAACCCTAATCATGGATTAAATCCACTAATCATACCCTAATTATGCTTAATTACATATGGAGGGTAATTAAAAAATCCATATGAAATTCTTGTAATCAAGCCTTCAATAAATCCCCAGAAAATTAAGGGAAGTAGAAGTCATCCCCTAAATCATACCCAAGAAGTTTAGGATCAAAACCCATTGAATGTAATTTTAAAATATTCTAGGATGAATTATCTTTCCATAGGATTTTATTTCATATTTTTCTAAATTTTGTAGAGAGAGTTATGAATTTTAGAAAATCCCTAGATTAATTAGAATTTTTATTAATTCCCTAACTAATCCTCCAGCTCAAGGTGCGACGCGTTGTAGCGGCGGTCAGTGTGCTTTACATGTCAAATCTAAATTGGTGGCTAGCAGCGGACATGGTTTAATCTCTGTCATTCGATCAAAGATCAGACGACCAGAGATCTCCTAGCGATTTTAAAATAGATAAAGGAAATCTAAACATGGGGAATTATCTCTGTCGTCCATCCAAAATGCATGAATGGAAGGCTGAGATCTTCCAATTTCTTCCCCTAGATAAACAAAGAATGTCCATGATCTAGGGGAAGATCTGAGCTTGATTGAGCTCAGATTCAAACCAAATTTAACCCACACCATCTGAAGCCAAAGAGTGGCGCATCTGATGGTGGGATTCACATGAATTGGAAATTTTCTTTATAAAAGACCAACACCTCCTATGCTAGGTGGTCAAAAAAGTTCATACCTCACTGGAGGTGATCACCAACACTCGATTCCTTTAGATAAGCTTCATCTGGTTGAGACAAAGCCTTGCTGAAGTTTTGAGCACTTGAGGTGTAGTGGATTGGTATATAGACCACCTCCTCCTTAGCTAGCTTGTAGCTTAGATTGAGCTAGGCCCCCCCTTGCCTTTAGAACTTCAAAAAGAGCTTGGGTGCGCTCGACTTGCCTCTCTGATGGAGTGTGTGAGGGGAATTAGGTGGAAATTGAGTATGGAGAAAGTTGGCTCTTCAATTTTCCACCTCTATTTTCACTATTCAAAAACCGAGGATAGGAAAATGACTAGAGCTCTAGGAAGCTAGGGATCACTCTCTGATGGCTTCTTACTCTCCCTAGTACTCAATCGAATGTGTGGCTAATGAATTTAAATTGAAATACGGGGAGTATATCTCCCCCTTAAAGGATCGGACGGTCGTCCATCCACTTGCCATTTTTTATCAATGGAGCTTAGGTTGTGGGTTGTTTGAGCTGGTAGGAGTGTGCACAGGGTCAGTTTGAGCTAAGCAGTGGATTTCCAACCTCCCATGTGCTTAAATTTGAGTGGGAGATGGGTTTTGAATTTGGAGTTTTGACCCATGGGGTCTAGTTTGGTCTAGGGACCAATTGGGCTGACCCATACCCATTGGATTGGGTGCACCACTCTTCACGAGGTCCCCTTGAGCTATTAGGAAAGCCTCAAGTGGATATGACGAGGATGTGACCAAATTACCCATGGATTAAGCCAAAATTTATTCTATTGTTTAAAGGTAGAATAGTCATTTTATTGATTTATCACTTTGAATATGTTGGGGATGTCGAGAAAATAGATTTCGTGAAGTTTCATGAGATTTGGAATTTATTTGATATGGTTTAGTTCATGTTGACCCATTTAGGATTAAATGGGTCAACTTGGATAAAATTGAGTCAAACCAAGGGTTGGGTCAAGTTCGTATGACCATTTGAAATGTTTTGGTGGCTTTGGTTTGATTCAATATGGTATGATTTTGAATTTGGCTCATATGAGTTAATTTAAGTCGAATGGGTCAAGTTGACCTATTTGACCCATTTGACCTATTTGGGCTAGGTTATGGGTAAGTTTAGATTAGGTTAGTCATATGGAGTGGATTGATATCTTCGTTTTCAATCAATTTTGGTTAATTTCAAATTTGGCTCAACATGACCCTTTAGGTCATGTTGGGTCTAAGGTCAATTGGGCTAGGTTAGGTCTAGTTGGCCAATTGAGGCTCTGGTCAAGTTCAACAAGTGATTTGGAATGAACTTAACCCATTGGTTTTAATTTGGCTTAGATCAAGTTTTGACACATTTTGACCCTTTAGGTCAAAATGGGTCAACTTGGGTCAAGTGTCCAATTGGGCTAGGTTAGGCTCAAATGTTGGATTGGTCAAGTTCAAACATAGGTCATGAGTGAATGAAGATCACTGGTTTCAATCAATTTGGCCTATGGTGGAATTTAGTTATGTTAGGTTTCATTTTGGGTTAAGTGTTGATTTGGTCAACCCTCAAGTTTGACTTGGTTTGATCAATTTTGATTGATTGATCATTTCATGATGATTATTGATCATGATGAGAGGCATAGATGAGTTTAGTTCAATCCAATTTGGTTAGGATTAGAATTTGACTCATAAGGGTACTTTAGGTCACTTTGGGTCAAGTGAGCCTAAGTGGGTCATATGGCTTGGTCAAAGCTTGATTTGAACTTGATTGATCTTGTATATGGAGTTATGATTGAAATATAAATCCATTTATAAGTGGTTTGAAGTCAAATGAATTTTGATCCATTTAACAATTTCATATTCAAAGGAAGAATATGAAAGGGTTTTGGCTTTCATTTTTCACTTAGGTTTTGATTGTCTGATTGAATTTTGGATTTATATATGGGCTCATAATTGTAGGGTTGATTGAATCATGAGAGAAAATCAAGAGTTTGGCTTGATTAAAATTGATTTGGCTAAGTTCAAGATTTTGACTTGAAAGGCTTATATTAGATTTTGAGTGGATTTGAGTTTGTTTTTGGAATTTTTTTTGATTGTTTGATTGAAGTTTAGATTTATATATGGGATAATGATTGTAGGGTTGATTGATTCCTAAGAGAAAATCAAGAGTTTGGCTTGATTTAAAATTGATTTGACTAAGTTCAAGATTTTGACTTGAAAGGCTTAGATTAGATTTTTAGTGGATTTGAGTATGATTTTTGGAATTGGTTTTGATTGTTTTAATTTATATTTTATTTATATATGTGAATATAAATGAGAATTTAAATTGACCATGTGAAAATTTCAAGAATTTGAAATGGTTTAATCATGATTTGGGGTAAGTCCATTAAGAAGGATTTAAATGACTTAAGAGAATTTTGAAGTTTGAAGTTTGAATTTTTGAATTTGGTTTGATTGATTTATATTTATATTTTATTTATATATGTGAATATAAATGAGGATATAAATGAATTATGAGAAAATCCTACGAATTTGAAATGGTTTGATCAAGGTTTATGGATAAGTCCTTTATTGGAAAATTAAGGGACTTAGAAAATTTTTTGGATTGGAAATTTTATTGGTGGGTTTGATTTAATTGATTTGGATTTATATTTAATTTATACATGTGAATATAAATTAGAATATAAATGATTTTTGAGAAAATCCCAATGATTTGAATTGATTTTGATCATCATTTTGGCTAAGTCCATTAATGGAAAATTAAGGACTTATGAAAAATTTAAATTGGGAACTTAATTCTTGGATTTGATTTGATTGATTTATATTTATTTTTCATTTATATATGTGAATATAAATGAGATTATAAATGAGTTTTGAGAAAACCCCATGGATTTGAATTGATTAGAATCATGATGTGGCTAAGTCTTTAAGGGAGAACTTAAAAGAAAATTTCATGAATTGATTTAGAATTTTGAGTTTGATTTGATCAGTTTAAATTTATATTTCATTTATATATGTGAATATAAATGATAATACAAATGAGTTATGAGAAAATCTCAAAGATTTGATTTGGATTTGATCATGATTTTGGTTAAGTCCTTACGGGAGGATTAAGGACATAGAAAACTTTGGACTTAGGAATTTTGATGGATTTTGATCATGGGTTTCAATCATAGATTTTTTTTAATCATATAGAGTTGATTTGAGTTTGGATAAAATCAATTAAGATTGATTTGGAGTTTGACTTCAAGGAAGGAAAGTGAGGAATGGTTTAAGCTGAGGGTAGGAAAATTTCTTAACACCCCTAAGGCATGACCTATTCCTATGGCTAACTCTTCTAAGTCTTTAGGGCTAGGTTGAGTGTCCACCTAATCACTAGATGTATCTTAAGACTAAGGAACTCTTAAAGTCTAAGAGGAGTCCTATGTCTAAGATGGAGGGGTTGAGAGCTCATCCTAAAAATGAGGTCAACACTCCTCTACTGCAATGTGAGAGAATGCTTCCATCACCTTGGCAATGCGCACATGATGCCACTTGATCTTGCGGCTCTTATTGTGGCACTGAGTTCTGCTAGGTGGAGCAGTATGGGAACTAGACCCTATCTGAAAGGTAGGGGAGACTATCACTGAAGTTAGGGTAGCCTTCCCCTTAGAAGAAGCTGAGTGGGTGTAGCCCATCTTGGGCGGATGGGAATAAATGATCGCAGAACCTGGAGCTATGGCGCACTGAACCTCTACCTCCTTCCTCTTCAGTGAAACAAATTTAGAATTTGAAGGCATCTCAATATGGATGACTAGCTTATGCCTAATTACCACATTCTTGCTGACAATTGTGAGGGTTGCCCCCTCATAAGTGATTATGGCCCCCTCGAATCCTCAGCCAAAGTGTATCAGATGAGCGAAATTAGTCTAGGGGAGGCTGACCTGATCCAAAGCCAAATTCATCCCAAAGGGGGAAGGTGAACACATACTTTTGAGAGTCCATTTGCACTGTATTGAACTTGAGAAAAAGTTGACTGAGACTGAACTAGAACTCTGTAATTGTTGGAAACAAACTCAAATTAGATTTTTTATTTTGATTTTTGTTGACTTTTTAAATTTTCTTTAGAATTTGAACCCACACTCAACAATTTGTATGTGTTAAGTGGGGCTCATTGAATTTAGAAGAGAGATTTTAAATGAATTGGAGAAGAGATTTTGAATTTAGAATCCACTTTCAACAAATTTGTGTATGTTGGAAATGGGTTCAAATATTTTTGAAGAGATTTTTCTGTTAGTTCATATTTGAATTTGATTTTTATGTTTGGGGACCCTTTATTTATCAAATTTGAATATGTTAAAGAGAGGGTCAATTGATTTTGTTTAGGATTACTCATTTAGCAAATTTTAGTATGCTAAACGAGTTATTTGAAAACAATTTTCTTTTTGCTTGTTTGCCCATGATGTGTATCATGTGTGAATTTACAAATGGAAACTTTACTTATGCTAAATAAAGTCCATATGTGTCTACTTTTTATTTGATTTTGAAAATAGGATCTTTACTTAGCAAATTTTTGTATGCTAAATAAAAAATCCAAATGTGCTTGATTTTTGTGTTTTGATTTTGAAAATGGGATGTTTACTTAGCAAATTTGTCTAAGCTAAATAAAAATTCCAATGTGTTTGATTGTTGTGTTTTGATTTTGAAAAGAGGATCTTTACTAAGCAAATTTGTGTATGCTAAATAAAGTCCAAATGTGTTTGATTTTTGTTTTGGTTTTATGTTATTTTTGAAATGAGGGATTTCTATTTAACAAGCATGGTGTGTTAAATGGAATCCAATTTATTTTTTCAATTTTCTTTTGAAAAATGAAACTCTTATTTGACAAATTTGGGTATGTCAAATTGAATTCCAATGTATTTTGATTCTCATGATTTTTTGTGAAGGAGACTTCGATTTAACAAATTTGGGTATGTAAAATGGAAGTCAATCATATTTTATTTTTAAAAGATGAAATTTTTATGTGTGATTATTATTTTTTGAGAAAAAAGGAATTCCAACTTAACACATGTGGAATATGTTGAGTGGAATTTCAAATGGTGTGATTTTGTTTGAAAATGGAACCTCCATCCAACATATTTGAATATATTGAATGAAGAGGCTTACCTTCAAATTTGTACTTTTTTGAAAAGGAAGAAACTCCAACTTCAACATATGCGAGATATATTGAAATGGAGTTTCTTTTTTATGATACGATTTTATCTGAAAATGAAATCTTCATTCAATAAATTTGGGTATATTGAATGAGGATGTTCATTTTCAAATATGTGCTTTCGAAAGATGATTTTATTTTTATTTGGAAAGGAAATCTTCATCCAACAAATTTAGGTATATTGAATGTGGGTGTTCATTTTAAATTTTTTCTTTTTGAAAGATGGTTTGATTTTATTTGGAAATGACGTCTTCATTCAATAAATTTGGGTATATTGAATGAGGATGTTCATATGTGCTTTTCGAAAGATGACTTTGATTTTATTTGGAAAAGAAATCTTTATTCAATAAATTGGGGTATATTGAATGAGGATGTTCATATGTGTTTTTATTTTTTTTATTATTATTTTTTAAAATGATTTTGATTTTAGTTTTGAGGAGAACCTACATATAATAATCCTGAAGATTATTAAATGAGGTTGAATTATATATATTGTGTGATAAAAATTTTGCAAATATTTTATTATGTGAATTTTAGAAAAGTGCTTTTGAAAAGTGATATTTTTATGAGGGATTTATTTTTTTTATTTGTAGAATGAACCTTACCTTACCATAGAAATGGTAAAGAGGTTCAATAAGGTTTTTAGTAATCTCTTTTCATTAAATTTTATCTGTATCTATTCGGGGACCCAATAGGGTTTTTAAGACCTACATAGAGTGAGGCCCTAAAACCTAAAAGATGTTAGCTAGCTTAGCTTAAAAATGAAATGAGCTAAGTGTCAACAAAAAAGAAGGATAGTCTTGAATTCATATAAAATACAAATCCACTATCAAAACTTAGAGACAACGATCATTTACCAAAGATGGAGAGAGGAACCATCCCAATGGAGTAGCCAGAAAAATCTGCGGTATTTATTTTTGAGATGTGGGACACCACGTAGATCCACAGATGTACTCATTAGGGTGATTGGGTGCGACATTGAGAAATGATGTTCTATCTCGAGAGATAGAAGTCATCATCCTACAATGGACCTAATCACCTAATAAGGACTCCTAAGGACAATGGGTCTTCGAATGTACCAGAGATCTTTCCCCTACTTTACATGGAAAAGCAAAGTAGGGTCTATTTTAAATTGGGTTCATTAAGTTTTCTATGGAGGTAAGCCCTCATAGTTAATTACATCCTAAGGAATGAAATTTTTTAAGAATACTCTCGATTAAGGTAAATTACCATTGTTTCCAAAGATTTCAAAGATAGGACTATCAATAAATTGGTTATTTTTGGAAAATCAAGTGGGATTGATCAAAAGGAGGGAGTTATTATTGAAACCAAAGGGCGATCAGTAGGGGATGCTCATGATACTAGGAATCCTAGTGAGCATCCCAAACTATCTTATGGTTGGGCTTTATATTTTTGAAATTTGAGAAGAATTTTATGTTTGAGTTAATTTTTATTAGAAATCTAAGGCTTATAATTCCACAACATGAGATCGTGGAAATGCCTAAGAGGTGAGTATTTATGCTTGTTGCCCACAAAGAAAAATAGTAACCTCAAATCCTAAATCTAGGGAGCTTTGGTGAGGGCCAAGGCATGACCTAAATCTAAGGAAAAATAATGAGTATATGGTTTATCTCTATAAAAGAGAATAAACCACCCAACTATTGGACTTACAACTACCTTTAACTAACTCTCCTACTATTTTAAATACATGTAGGCAAGTATTATGATTTCCAAGATGGCTAAGCTATTATTTATTTAGAAAGGAGACTAAGTCCTTAAACACACTCCCTAAGAGACTAGATCATGAAGGGCATGAATAATGACTTAATCTAATACAAATTTTGTTGAGTTTTATTTTTAACTTTTGGATATTTTTATTTGACACAGGCTATAGGATTTCATATGCCTAATGCTTGAGAAAATTGGTTATGGGACAAAATCAAAAAGAAGGAGGTGTGTTTCCACCATGGCTCTCAAAGTTCAAGCCATTTTCTCTGGCAAAGGTGGAAGCCCTTCATTAGCAAGAGTGAAGCAATATCATTTATGCATGATGTGAGACATATAACATCCAGCTAAGGGGTTGATAAATCTTTGATTATCTTGACTTATGTCCTAGGCTTTAGGTGAGGTTATGAGTTGTCTAATTTAATTTTGAGTTGATTTATTGGATAGAAAATTTAATTTTCTTTAAGAGCCTAATCACATCCAAGCCATTCAATAACCATCAAGTAATTAAGAAACTAGGAAAATCATGCCATCCTATTTGCACAATCATAAACATAACATCAACCAATTTATAAAATTAGCGTAAAAAGAATAAGAGGTCAGTGTGGTCGGGTTCCACTACACAACCAAAAAACAAATGTGGGTAGCCAAGTTCTACCCTTATACAACTATGATTACAAATGAATAATTATAATTAAAAGAAATTTATGTTATGGGGGTCTTCATTCTTCATTTCTTCATTTCTTCATTTCTTTCTTTGTTTTGTTTTGACTTGGGATGTAGTTTGTTCCAATGCTTCACATGGTATATAAGACATGATCTTATAACTAATGTTCACCTTAATTCCCCCATAACATTCATTCTAAATTTTAATTGCAAAATTTACATCAAAAAGGGAAAGATAAATCTAACTAAACCTGCAAAATAGAGATTAGCTAATCATACCACACAACCCAAGCAGTTATATGAATAATTTGGACTTAGCACCCCACACATGGGTAACCAAGTTTGTCTGTCCTAATTCACATTATGCTTAAAAGTATAAGCAACCTGCACAGCAAAAATATTTATATATTTTTTTATTATAGCACCCCTTAAGCATAAACCCCTACAAAGGGAATGATTAGGCTAATATTTGCCTAATATCCAGACTACGCACATGCACCCTAACATTCAGTATAAAAACATTATATCACAAAATAAAATCAGTCATCAAAGTATGCACCGCCCTAACATAGAGCTAAAAATGATGACTTAGCCTAATGTGTGTGCCATTTAAGGCTTCTGTGGCATGTCTTAACTAGGCTTTAAGGTTGAGATTTTCTAAGCGTGAAAGGTTCAATTTAGAGGGTGGTTTCATTTTAAGTGATTTAGTTGATTTGTCAATTTTAGTTAATGATTTCATTTGGTTTGAATGAACCTACACTTAGTTACTAAATGTTATGAAGTGAAGAAAAGAGATGAGTCATCTCTACCTTAAAACATTTCTAAGAAAGATTTATTGATAAATTTTCTTTAGTGAATATTTTATTATGTGTTTTAATTAATCCTAAGTTTAGATTTACTCTAAATAGCCCTATTTAATAAGAAATGCATCTTAGGATTAATTAAGGTATATCACTACCACATGGCACACTACCACTTATTTTTTCTCCACCATGTATACCATGCATATGAATAATCCTAGGCATACCTATACATGCAATGTAAATTTTAACACACTTTGATGATGAATGCTAAGAGATATGATTTAAAAATTTGGATAATCCATTGAGGTATGTATTTATTATGTAGAAAAGGGGGACTTATCATCCATTAACAAAATGCACATCCACATGTATAAAAGATATAAGTGAGTATGGTGCCATTATTTTCGACACTAGGGGCATAAGGTACAAGGCCTACTTAATGCTGCTTAAAGCCTCACAGCTCCGGGATGTCTAGACTAATATACCACTTTTCTTGAATACATGTAGATTGACAAAGAGAACTAAATGGATAAAGAATCATGCAAAAGTTTTTTTTTGTTTTATTTGTTTTTATAATTTATATGTGTAAATGTGAGGATCCTTCTTAAGTCGTAACATAGAAATGCATAGAAATATATTTAAGCAAGTGTTTGTGTTCTTTTCAAATGAACTATACATTTTGCAAATCTTATTCAAATCCATGTTAATTGAAGAGAAGAATAAAAACATAAAACACATTTTATGCTATAATCACAAACAAGCTTATAAGTACTTACAAGTAGCATCACTTCATTCATAATCTTTAATTTATAAGTTTTTGAAATAACTTTTATTTTAATAGTGATAATAGCCCCTCATATTCTTAATTTTAACCAACACATGCAATTTTACATAAAAGGAAAATATTTTTATTTAATTGATTTTTCAAAAAAAATGAATGCATGATTTCATATGACAAACAATATTTAGCATGCTTGAAAAGAAATAAATGAATGTAAGCATATGACTTCATTCACCCTAATTAATTTTTAAGGACAATCCTATAAAATAAGATCATTTAAAATGAATCAAAATTTGTTAAGAAGATTTTTATTTTTGAATTTGATTTGACTTAGGAAATATGAAAAGAGCTTCCTGGTCCTAACCCATTTTCCCCATGTGTTAATTAGTTTAGTTTAATTTTAAAACAATTAGGTTGATTTTATGTTTTGTTTAGGCTAAGGAATGAGTTAAATCCATCAATTACCCCTTACTAATACCACTTTAACATAATTAAATAAGTAATTATGAGCCAACATATGATATGCAATCATATGAAATTTAAATCAGCAATGCACCTAAGAAATAAAGGGGCCTAATACAATTGGCTCACAATTATTTATTAATTAAGCTAAAGGGCTTAATTAAGTACTTTCATAATCATCCTGCACATGTAGCTTGATAATAATTCCCTTTGAAGTCTCTTAGGTTATTGAACACCTAAAAATCTACCCAAGTTTAAGTGATTAAGTTCTGGAATGATTTAGTTTAGAATTTGATTAATTGAACTAATTAATGAAGTGATTAAGTCTTTAATTAATTTGCAAATTAATTAAATGTTTATCCAAATGAAATAAACTTAGAGGAAAAGATTGAAAAAGAAATCCTAATCTCATCCCTAAGTCCATTCACTATTTCATGATGATTAGCAAGCTTAATTAATGAATTTATCACTATTTAATTAATCATTTAATTAATTAAGAAAGTGATTAAGGGTGAAACAAGCAATTCCCCTAATTAATCCAATAATAAATTTCAAGAAAATCATGGGAGGAAAAGATCATCCCACTCATCAACCTTAGAAAGTTTGGAATTAATTGCTAAATTAATTAAAGAGTAATTAGCTTAATTACATTTTCAATAAAACCCAAATTGAGTGAAAACTATTGTTCAAAATCAATTGATTTCTTTAAAATGAGCTTGAGTTTGTATTTTTGGATTTTTTTTATAATTATTTATGAGTTTTGGAAGTTTCAGCATTAAAAAAATGAATTAATTAAGCCTAATTAACCCCATATTCTCGTCAGGCCACATGGCAGCTGAAGCGGTGTGATGATGTGGCACGCTTTCCACATGACATAATGGGATAGGTTATTTAAGTTGTCACATCCGCCTGCTGAGTCAGCCGGCAGCAGACGTGCTTTCTCCATGGGCCATCAAATCTAAGATCGGACGGTTGAGATTAATCCCACAGTTTAGGCTTAAATTAGAGAGAGATATATCATGATTTAATCACATCCTTCTATTTCAATCACGCAAAACGAATGGTATGTGATATATCTCCTACCGAGTGGCAAGAGACAGATGTCGTACGTCAATCGTCGCTCGATCTGAGCTCACCCAAGCTCGGATGGAGTTCAAACTCACCCCACACCTTCAAGGAAGCACAAGAAATTTATCTAATAGTCAAGATTTGATGGGATTACAATTTTCTTCACAAAAGGACCAAGCAAAATGTATCCTAAGGTCAGTTTCAATGGCATACCTAGCCAGAGGAAATCACTGGTGCTTCCAACAGAGGAGGTAGCTTCATCTAGTATAGACGAAGCATTATTTAAGGAATTGGATCTTGATTTGGAGTGGTTTGCGATTGGCCAAGCTCCCCTTCAATGGTGATAGACCTATATCAAGGTGATAGACCTATATCAAGATGATGCTTCTCGTGGCTTGGAGACTTGGGAAATGACTTGGTTGAGCTCAACGAAGTCCACTGAGGGTGTGTGCAAGGTTAATTTGGTTTTGCTGAAAAATTGAGTGAATTTGGACTGGGATTAACATCCCCTATTTCAACTTTGAGCAAAACTGAGAACGAGAAATGGGGGAGCTCTGGAAGGGCTTGGAAGTGCTTGGGTAAAGTTCAATTTGATCTCCTTAGCTCTGTGGAAATGAATGCCTCTTATTTAAGTGGGAATGAGGGGGACTATATCTCCCCCTCCTTGGATCGGATGGTGGAAGGCTGAAGTACCATTTTTGATAAATGGGTGAGATTGGGTTCACTATTTGGGTTGTTTAACTTCCCATGTGAGTCCTTTTATGTAGAGGTGTAGAGGAGAGTGAGTTCCCATGTGCTAGGTGAGTGCATTTGGTGATCCAAGTGCTCAATTTCATTTGAAGGGGTCAGTTTAGCCTTGAGTTGGGTCATGGCCAACCCAAGCTCATTGGGTCATGTTCACCACCCTCCTTGCTATCCAAGTGGACCACTAGAAGGATGTCAAGTTACCTTGAGAAAGAATTGGCCAAATTCCAAGTGAATTTGGCCATAGGATACTCTTTGACCTAAGGAAAAAGTGGTCATTTGGCCATGATTTTGATTTGGGCAGATTTAAAATGATTCAAAAATGGGTTGGGCCAAATTTAAAGTGATTTGGAGTTCATTTGGTTTGAGTTTGTTCAATTTGACCCATTTAGGTCAAGTTGGGTCAAATTGGGTTAGGTTGACCAATTTGTCAAATTGGGTCGAACCATGGGTTAGATCAAGTTCAAATGATCATTTGGAGCCTATGGGTATCATTGGTTTGGTTCAATTTGGTTTAGATTTGGTTTTGGTTCATTTAGGTTCATTTAAGTCAAATGGGTCAAGTTGACCTATTTGACCCATCTGACCCAATTGGGTTAGGTTATGGGTTGGTTTAGGCTTGGTTGATCATTTGAAATGTATTACAAGCTTTAGTTTCAATTAATTTTGATTTGGTTTGATTTCAAGTTGATTTGACCTTTTAGGTCAAGTTGGGTTCATGATCAATAGGGCTAGGTTGGGTCTAGTTGGCCAATTGAAGCTTTGGTCAAGTTCAACAATTAATTTAGAATGAATTTGACCCATTGGTTGCAATCAATTTGGCTTAGATCAAGATTTGGCCCATTTTGACTTTTTAGGTCAACGTGGGTCAACTTAGGTCAAGTGGCCAATTAGGCTTGGTTTGGCTTAATTGATGGCTTGGCAATTAATGATTATGGATTATTTTAGATCAATGGTTTCAATCAATTTGGCTTATAGTAAATTTTGGCTATTTATGTTTCATTTGGGCTAAGTGTTGACTTAGTCAAAGGCTAGGTTTGACTTGGTTTGACCCAATTTGAGTGATTGATCATCCTAGGATGATTGTTTATCATAATGTGAGACTTAGATTGGCTTAGTTCAATCTAATTTATGTTGGATTATAATTTGGCTCAAAAAGGTGTTTTAGGTCACTTTGAGTCAAGTGAGCCAAAGTGAGTCAATTGGCTTGATCAGGGCTTGATCAAGTTTGGTTGAACTCACATATTGACAATTGCAAGTGATTTGGAATTAAATGGGTTTTGATTCATTTGATAATTTCAAGTCAATAGGGTGAACATGGGTTTGACTTGGGTTAGTTTGATTTTGGTTTGGTGATTGTAGTTTATATTTATATTTAGGAATGTGATTGAAGGAATGATTGTTTGAAGAGAAAATCCAAAGGTTTGGATTAATTTGAGAATGATTTGGCTAAGTTCAAGGATTTGACTTGAAAGAGTATAAGTTGGATTTAAGTTAGATTTAGATTTGAGTTTTAAATTTAGTTTTGGTTATTTGAATTTATATTTCATTTATATTTGTGAACATAAATGAGAATATAAATGGGTTATGAGGAAATCTTTTGAGTTTGGAGTGATTTGGATTTGGTTTGAGCTAAGTCCATAAGATGAAATCAAAGGGCTTAGGAAAGATTTTGGATTTGAATTCAATCATGGGTTTCAGTCATTTGATTTAGAATTGATTTATGTTTTGGATTTTGGAATGGATTCATGATTTGAGAAAATCAATTGAGTTGGAATTGATTTAAGATTTGATTTGGAATTGGTTTGAAGGAGGGAAGCAAGGATTGGGTTTAAGCTATAGGGTAGGTAAGTCTTTCTAATACCCCTAAGTGATAACCTATTCTTATGGCTAACTCTTCTAAGTCTCAGGGCTAGGTTAAGTGTTTACCTAATCACTAGAAGTGTCTTAAGACTAAGGAACTCTTAGTGTTTAGAGAATCCCTTATGTTTAGGATGGAGAAGTTGAAGTCTCACTCCAAAAGTTAGGTCAACAACTTGACATCATGGATTTAAAATCAATTAAGTGGTGTTAGCTGACAACCCTTCCAAGTGGGTTATAAGTCCAAAAAAGTCAAGGATAGGTTCCTTTTCTCAAGTATGGGAAAGAGCCAATAATTTCCAAAGTCAAACTAGGTTGAGCCTCTTACATGTGTCAAAAGCAATTATAGACTTAGATTATGAAACATTCTTGTAGGAATAACTCTTCAACCCTAGGAATTTCTATAGTCTTATGCTGTTAGAATCTATGTCCTAGATTTCTAAAAAAAATTAACTTGAAATTTAATTAAATTGAATTTCAAAATTTAGTGCCTAATGATAGGATAGTTGAATTTCCTACTAGACATCCTAGTATCTATATCCATTTCATACTTTATCCCAATCAGCTTAAAAAAGAACTCTTCCCCTTTTGAAGTGTTTCCTTTTGAAATTCCAGTTTATCCATCCTTCAAAACCAGCTTTGAAACCTATAGAAATAAGTGCATATTTCTTCAATCGAGAGTATTCTTAGGAGGAGATCTTCATTCCTGAGATGTAATTAACTATAAGGACTTGTCCTTATAGGGAACTATGATTCCAATATAAAATAAACCTTATCCTATTTTTCCATGTAGTTCAAGGGAAGAATCTCTGTAATATTAATAGGACCCATTAGCCTTAAGAGCCCTTATTTAAGTGATTAAATCCATTATAGAATATCATGTTTATCTTATGATATAATATGTTTATTTCTTAATGACATATTTGATAACCAAAATAAAAATTTCTTAAAATCTATGTGGTGTGATAAATATTTCTCACTCAATAAGAAATTCTTAAAATCTATGTAGAAGCTTTAAAAAGAAGATTTTAATTTAATCAAACCAAATAGATAACCTTTCAAATTACTTGAAGAAAAGTGAAAATAAATTAGAGAAGAACTTTAACTTTAAAGAGCATGAATATTTTCATCCAAATCAAACCAATATAACCAATCGTTCAAAAGATTAAAATGAAATAAATACTCTTACTCTCAAGTCCTTGTATGTATGAGCAATGAAATTAATGACATGAAGTGAACTTTCCAAGACTTAAGAGAGGCTTGAGAAATTTGAAGAGGATATCTGCTTGAATGTTGTTGAAGTATAAATGAGGAGATGATCTTAAGCACTAAAACTTCAAGCAATCTTCAGATAAGGTCTCAACCAAGGTGAAAGCAATCAAGAGAAGATGACTTTAGCACTTGAACCCAAGAGACACTCCAAGAACTCAATTTGCTCGGCATAGTTAAAATAAACATTGAACCATGAAGTGGTAGACCAAAGCTAGATAAAGCATAGGGAAAGAAATCAATTTTTGTACTTTAAATCACTTGATTTGAGTTTAAATAAATTCAAAACAAATGAGCAAGGACCAATGATAATAGGGGAGTTTAAAGATTAAAGCACTTAGCATATATAACCTCAAGCCATATAAGGAAGTAATTTGGACTTTGACAATTGAAACACATGGACTAAAGATTGATATGGCTGATCAAGACTAATTTGAATGGAAGAAATAAATCATGTCATGAAATAAAATAAAATTTATACAAAGAGATTTTCTATCAAGGCTATTAAGAAAAAAGAAAAATAGGAGGGAAGGTTATTAAGGAAGGACTTTCAATTATTAAGTACCTGTCAATAAGTTTGAATCCAAATTCAATTTTACTTGATTTGGCCAACCAAAATAGAAGTGGAGAGAACTAATTTCAATGCAATAAAAAATAAATTCTCCTTAATTAATTAAAGGTTCAACTAAGGAAGTGATTTGTAGACCTCATTTTTAGATGATGTTAGCATCATTTTTGAGATTAATATTTAAGATACTTTATCCTAGATTAGGAGTCTCCAATTAAGCACATTTGACACTATACCTAGTGACCTAGTGCATTCTCCTTGGGTTTGATCCATCCTAAAGGATTTAGGTGAGCTCAATCCAAATTTCAAACATAAATTAAATCAAACACATTTCACTTGAAACTTGAATTCATTTGAGCTTAAAACAAGGTGATTAAGGTGATCAACCTAATTACCCAATTTAAACACAAAATTAATTAAATTTAAAAGAAATTCAAAAAAAATAAAAAAAAATCAAGTTAAATCAAATGAAATAAATCAAATTCAAATTAAAGTCAAATATTGGTCAACACTTTTTATCATGGGTTTGAATTATGTGGGTCCCACCAATCAATGGTCAACCCACAAAAAAATAACCAAATAAAATCATTACAAATGGTTTAAATGATAATATACTCATGTTTAAACATGAATTTAAAAAACATAAATCAAATGAGATCTTAATTAGGCTAAATAGGTCATTTGACCTAAATGCGTCTAAATGGACCCTATTTGGTTCAAACTTAAATCAAACCAAAACCAACTCAATTTGATTGCCCAAAATCAATTGTAAATGATAATCGTACATAAGTCAATCTATCATTGGGTCCAATTTGACCAATTTGGTCATTTCACCCAAATGAACCCGAACTTAAGCCATTAAGCCCAATTTAGGTCAAATGGGTCAAAATTGAAACCAACTTGAAATTAAATGAAATTAATCATTCCAAATCATCTCACATATGTGATTAAACATGATTGGGGTCCAAACATTTTTTAATTGAGTTAAAGTTGGTCATTTGACTCAATCAAGTTCAACTTAACCCATTTAAGTCAAAATGGGTCAAGTTGACTTAAAATCCAATTAAACACTTATGTGCCTAACCTAATTGAATTCTCAATTATACAATGATAAATCAATGATGATTTAAACTTAAACCTAGAACAAATCAATCAATAGAAACATGATTAAGCTTGAATCAAATTCAAATGCCATACTTAAACACTAAAAGAAGTTAGGCTTGAATCAAAACCATTCAAACCCATCTAAACTCATTCAAACATATCCTAAGATGGGCTAGGAATAATTGACAGCAAGTTTAAGCAACTAAACTAATCCCAAACGAAATTCAAAATAAAATAATATTACATGGAAAACCAATGGAGCATGAAGCAAAATCTAACTTCCCCAATCCCTCATTCCTTTTGTCCATCCACCTCAACACTTATAGATAGGTGTGAACAGCTGATCGTCCTTAGAACTAGCCTCTAAAGACAGCAATCAACCTTGCTAACCAAGAGGAAGGAGGGAAACCATAAGAGGCTCTCAACCCTTAATGGTAAATCAAGAGAGAGGTCATTTTCTGCCAAACTGGGCATTTCATCACCTTCCACAAGTGAAACAAATTCAAGCGCACTTATACCCCAATCCCCTCGCCACAGGGAGTCCAGAAAATGACCAAGCTCATCGATATTTGTCCATGCCTTGGTCAATAGGCCAATATGCAAGGAGAAAATCCAATTCCTCCTTCCTACACCCTCACCACATCATTCCAAAGCTATTCGAATCAATCCCACTACCAAAGATTTCCACTGATGAAGTACGCCAACCCCTTTAAGCTTTAAGCTTTGGTCCTTTATGAAGGATACTTGATCTCAAGTGAGATCAAGCTATATAGATGTGATCCTCATGATTTCTTGATGGTTGTGAAAGTTAAATTAAGTGATTTCAATGGTCGGATAACTAAAAATTATCTCAAATTGATGAATAACAATTAGCTTTTGTTGTTGCCAAAGGAAGTAAAATCTTCATCATTTGTTCCTTCCATTAGGAATGGAAACTGAAATCTAATTAAATCATTCGATTAAAACCTCAATAAGGAACATGTGGACAGATCCGAGCTGTCTGATCTTCGATCCGACAACCCAAAATGGAATTGTGTGTACCATCTTTTTAATGTGGGATCCACGAGGATGAATGGTGCAGTGCCACGTGTAAAGTGAGGAGTTGGTTCAAGCTATAGGGTAGGTAAGTTTTCCTAACACCTCTAAGGCATGACCTATTCCTATGGCTAACTCTTCTAAGTCTCTAGGGTTAGGTTGAGTGTCCACCTTATCACCAGAAGTGTCTTAAGACTAAGGAGACTCTTAGTGTCTAAGAGAAGTCCTATGTCTAAGATGGAGGGGTTGAGAGCTCATCCTAAAAATTAGGTCAACATCGTCGAAGCCACCCAAGTCTTTTCCTAAGCTCCCAAGCCACTGAAGGAAGGACTTCGATCACTACCGAGCTCTAAAGTGACAAAACTTGATCCACTGAGTGAACTAAGGGAAATTGACGATTGCTTCTCGAAAGGGCCTCGTCTCTACTAGACGAAGCTACCTTCATCAATCCCACCATTGGTGTTGAGCTCTAGTGAGGTAATTCCTCAAAACCATATAAATAAGAAAATTTGGTTGGAGTTTTTCAAAGAAAATTCATGTGGAAGCTGAGCCTAGCCATTGAATCCTTGTGGATCCCTCGCACGAAGGTGTGGGTTAATTTTAGCGTGAATATGAGCTTGGGTGAGCTCAGATCAAGTGATTCATGGTGGACGGCCTTCGTCGTTCATCGCTCGTAGAAGGAGAATCATGGGCCGTCATTTTGCGTGATTGGAATGGATGGCTTTAATCAATCACATTAGTTCCATCTATTTTTCTCCCTTTATTCCATGGGATCGATCCGTGTAGCTCGATCCGAGATCGGATGGCGGAGATCAATACCGCATCCACCGCCTACTAACTCAGCGCACCGATTCCACAACTTAAATAGCTAATCTCGCGGTACCACATGGAAAGCATGTCGCGTCAAAGTGCCACACGACGTTGACTTGATTAGGCTTAATTAAGGCTAATTAATGTATTTTTAAGGCTGATACTTCCCTAATTGATAACTAATTATAGAAAAATCTAAAAAAATATAAATAATGGCTCATTTTAAAAGTATTTCAGAGGGGAATCCATTAAAATTATTCTTAATAAATTTTGAATATTAATTTGGGCTTAATTAGGATTAATTAAAAAATTAATAGCATAATTACTCTCTAATTAGTTAACAAATCAATTTCAAATTTTTTGAGAATATTTAGGAGGATGACCTCTACCTCCCCTATTTTGGTTAGAGTTTATTGATTGATTAATTGGGGGAACTAATTTTTTAAGCCTTAATTACTCTTTTAACTTAATTAAGTTATAATTAAGCATGAGAATAGTAATTAATCTATAAATTGGTCCCCTTAATCACTATTGAATAGTGGGGAGACTTGGGGAATTGGATTGGGGCCTCCCTCATAATCC
Source organism: Cymbidium sinense (assembly GCA_021442155.1). NCBI lineage: Eukaryota > Viridiplantae > Streptophyta > Magnoliopsida > Asparagales > Orchidaceae > Cymbidium > Cymbidium sinense. Next base: position 77,442,961 of record CM038227.1, read on the forward strand.
TAAATTTTATTCTCCTTTCCAACATAAATGCTATTTAAGGATTAATTAACTAATTGATGTCTTAATTAGTTAGATTGAAACTCAATTCATCCCAAATCATGTTTAATTGCATGAGAGCACTAATGGAATTAGGTTAGGACCTCTTTCTTAACCTTTTCCCCTTTAGCCCACTTCATTTCAAAGGATGATTAATTTAACTTTGTAATTATGTGAGAGAATAGATTAATGGATTAATGGCTTGATTAAACTTAATTAAAAGGGTAATTGCATTTGATTTCCCTTAATTGATCCATGGGTAAATCTTTAGATGTTTAATAACCTAAAGAGAGTTAATGAAATTATGGTTTGCTCACATGTGTAAGAAAACCATAAAAGTAATTAAGTGAGTATCTTAAGCTTAATTAATTAATAATTGTGAGCTAATTGCATTAGGCCCCTTTCATTTCACAGGAGCATTGCTATTTACTTTCCAATTCATTTACATATTATATTTGCTCATAATCATTTACTTAATTATCTTAAGGTAACATAGGTAAGGGTTTAATTAATTGATTTAAATCATACCTTAACCTAATTAATCGATAAGATCATCCTAATTACTTTTATTAAAGAAAATTAATTCACACATAGGGAGTGGGATTAGGATTAGCAAACCCTTCTCACATTTCTTAAATCCAATCAAATAAGAGATTAAAAGTAACCTTAAGGAATTTTGGTTTATTTTAAATGATCTTATTTAGTATGATTATTCTTAATAGTCAATTGGATTGAATGAAATCATGTGTTTATGTCCTTTTATTTCTTTCCAATCATATTAAAAGTTGTATGCCACTTGATTCGTGCATTCATCATTTGCAAAGTTAATTAAATTAAATGGTTTCCTTTATGTCAAGCTTGTATGTGATAATTTAAATTAATATATGTGTGGCTATTATCATTATTAAATCCAAATCTATTTTTCAAGACTTATAAATGAATGATTATATATGCTATGAATGCTAGTTATAAATACATAGGAGATGCATGTGGTTATAGCTTAAGTGTATGAAGTGAAGTTTATTTTCTTTCATTCATGTATTGACTTATGTAAGTAAGAATGTTAATGGGTATATAGCATGGACATCTTGGGAATATGAGGCTTTAGTTAGCTCTAAAGAGGTCATTTTATTTCCTCACTTCTCTGGTTTAACAATGGCACATTCTCCATTTGATTTCATTCTATCATACTTCAATACTAGAATTTATATAAGGCTTTATTCCATATGCATAAATATTTCAAAAATGCAACTTTAGCATGATTCTTCAATTCTTGTAATTTTTTGTATATTCATGTGTATTTAAGAGTAGTGGGTATATCTAGTCTAGACATTCGGGGGATGCAAGGCTTTAAGTAGCCTAGTAGGTCTTTACCTCACTTCCCTAGTTTAACAATGGTGAATTATCCACTTAAAACTTTTATACACTTGCATGTGCATTTAGTTAATGAATGAAGATCCCCTTTTTCTATTAAGAAAGACATGCATTCATACTTGTTCAAATGATTAAATTGATTAATCACATAGTTTAAAAGCCTTCTTTCTTATGTTCATGTGTATAAGCTTACAAATGTTTGAATGTATTGGGTATATAGTTTGGACATCCTAGAAATACAAGGCTTTAGCTAGCCCCAATGAAGTCATTTGATTACCTCACTTTCCTGGTTAACAATGACACGTACCTATTTAATTTCGTTCCTATGTATTTTTTATATAATAATTTAGATAGAGCTTTAAATTAATATGATAAAATAATTCAATAAAATGAAACATCTAAATTCTAAAAATACATGCTTACATTCATCATTTAAGTGTGCTAAGATATATTGTATGTAGATGTATGCTTAGGATTTAATCATGTGCATGTTATATATGATGGAAAGGAATGAATGAATATGTGTGGTGTGATAGTAATTAATTCCAATTAATCTTAAGATACCTTTCTTATGGAATATGGTTATTTAAAGTGAACCTAAACTTAAGATTAATTTAAAATATGTAATAAGCCATTCATTAAAGAGAATTGATAAATTAATATGCTTTAGATGTGACTTAGGGTAGGGATAAAAGAGGGTGATCCTCTCTTTTCTTCTCTTTATAACACTTAGTTGCTAGGTGTAAATCAAATGGAATAAACAAAATGTTAAATAATATTCCCAAATCAATTAAACCACTTAAAGTGAAATCAACCTCTTAAATTACACCCTTTCATACTTAGAAAATCATAACAAAGTCTAGTTAAGGCACACCACACAAGCCTTAATACACACACTTTAGAAGTAAGTCACCACTTTTAGCTTTATGTTAGGGCGGTGCATGGAGAGATTTATGTTGATTTTATTATGTACTATTTTAAACTAGATGTTAGGGTGTATTGTTCGTAGACTGGATGGTAGGCCATGATTAGCCTAATCATATTTTCTACAGGAGATTATGCTTAAGGGGTGCTAAAAATAAATACAAATGCTCTCATTTGCAGGTTGCTTAACCCCTAAGTATAATCTAAATTAGGACAGGTGGGCTTGGTTATCCATGTGCCTGGTGCTAAGTCTAAATTATTCATATAACTGCTTGGGTTGTATAGTGTGTTTAGCTAACACTTATTTTATAGGTGTAGTTAGATTACTTTTCCTATTTTTAATTTAATTTTACATTAGGAATTAGGATTAGTGTTATGGGGGATTAGGGAATGACTTAACCTTTGAGGGTTTCCCCTGTGATGGAAAACACTTCTTTCTCTATGATTTAGTCAATAACCTCATTTCAACATGCATTTAAACATATGATAATTCTATGGCCTTTGTCAAATGAAGAGTGAAAAATTAAATAAAAATTTGAAAATATTTGCATTAGACTAAGTCATTTGCTCATACCACTCATGCTCTAGTCTCTTAGGGAGTGGGTTTAAAAACTTTAGTTCTTCCTAAATAATAATAATTTAACTATCTTGCAAAATCATATGACTTGTCTACATGATTTTAAAGCGTAGGAGGAGTTAGTTGGCTGTCACTCTAGGTGGTTATAAGTCCAGCAGTTGAGTGGTTTACTCTCTTTTATGGAGGTAAATCATAATGCCCATTTTTCTCTTAGATTTAGATCATGCTTTAGTTCACACTAAAGCTCCCTTGATTTAGGATTCGAGGTGGCTGTTTCCTTTGGGCTACAAGCTTAAATCTTCACCTCTTAAGAATTTCCACCATCTTGTATTATGGGATTGTAAGTATTATCTTTGTAATAAAATTTTAACTCAAATAAATAATTCTCCTTAATTTCAAAAATAAAAAGCCTAACCATAGATAAGTTAGAATGCTCACTAGGTTTCTTAAAACTAAGAGCATTCCCTACTCATCTCCTTTGGCTTCAATAATAAGTCTCTACTTTTTGATCTATCCCATTTGATTTTCCAATATATCCAATTTATTGATAGTCATATCTTTGAAATCCTTGGAGACAACAATTGCCTACTTTAATCAATAGTATTCCTAAGGAACTCACCTTCCGTAGGATGTAATTAACTACAGGGGCTTGCCCCCTTAGGGAACCTTAGAACCCGATTTAATATAAACCCAACTTTATTCATCCATGTAAAGTAGGGAGAAAATCTCTGGTATATCAAAGACCCATCATGCCTTAAAAGTTCATATTAGGTGATTAGGTCCATTGAAGGGTGATGACTCTATCTTTTGAGATAATATATCATACCTCAATGTCATACTTGATCAGTTCAATAAGTACACTCTCAGATCTGCGTGGTATACCCCATACACATATATCCAAAATTAAACACCACTAATTTTTTTGGCGACTCTGCTGGGGATGGTTCCTCTCTCCATCTATAGTAAATAATTGTTATCTCCAAGCATCGATATTGGACTTGTATTTCATATGAGTCCTAGACTATCTTTCTTTATGTTGACACTTGGTTTATTTTATTTTTAAGCAAAGCTATCCAGCATTCTCTAGGTTTTAGGACCTCACTCCTTGTAGGTCTTGAAACCCCTATTGGGTCTCATAATAGGTAAAAGATAAAATTAACTAATAAAAGGAGATGACTAAAATTTAGAACCTCTTTACCAATAGCTTCGTGAGGCAAGGTTCATCATATATTTAATAAAATAAACTCTTTTGCAGAATGCCACTTTCCAAAAAGCACTTTTTCAAAATTCATATAAAAGGATTTTGTACAAAATTTTCAAAAAGAATAAAATTCATATGACCAAACCTCATTTAACAATTCCTATAATTATTACATGGAGGTTTTTTTCAAAATCAAAATCACAATTTTTTAAAATCCCTTTTTTAAAAGTACATTTTTGAAAAATAGCTATCTCCATTCAACATACCCAAATTTGTTGAATGAAGATTCTATCTTCAAATAAAATCATAACATAGAGTTGAAACTCCACTTAGCATATTCCACATATGCTAGAATTGGAGTTTCCCTCTTTTCAAAAGAAATAAATCACACATGAAATCAAGGCATATTGGAACCCCCATTTGACATACCCAAATTTGTCAAATGACAGTTCCCTTTCTTTTGGAAAATCAAAGCAATTTAAATTCTATTTAACACACTTGCATTTGTTAAATAAAATCCCTATTTTCCAAAGTCTTGAACATAAAAATACATTTGGACTCTATTTGACATACCCAAATTTGTCAAATGAGAGTCTCACTTTCAAAAATCACAAAAACAAATTAAAATCTATTTAACATACATAAATTTCTTAAATAGATTTCCCTCTTTTAAAATAACAACACATTTTGAACTCTTTTTGGCATACCATATTTGTCAAACAAAAATTTTCCCTCTTATCCCAAAAAGAGATAGCAAATTATAAACACATTTGGCCTCCTATTTAACATACCAAATTTGTTAAGTAAGAGTCTCATTTTCAAAAATCATAAACACACTTGAATTAAGTAAGAGTCTCACTTTCAATAATTATAAACACATTTGGCCTCTACTTAACATACCAAATTTGTTAAGAGCCCCACTTTCAAATCAACTCAACATATATCACACACATAACCACTCATCACAAGCAAAGATATTTCCATAAAATTTTCAAACACATGATTGAAAACCTTTCTAGCATACCTAAATTTGCTAAGTAAAGGTTTTCCAAATCAAATTTTCAAACAAGACATATAACATATATATATATATATATATATATATATATATATATATATATATATATATATATATATATATATATATAAAGATGAACTCTACCAAATCATTTAATTCTTTTATTTCTATTTCAAATTCAAAAGATTTCAGTCAGCCCTTGTGTAGAGATAGTATCAATTCAAAGGATGAATTATGTTTTACGAAAACAAAAGACATGTTAAAATATTTGATGAATCTACACTACACTTATTAGACCTTTTGATAGTATAAAGAGTGAAGCTAGACGACATGTTTATGCATATACAAAGTAGTTTTTGTGTACAAATCTCCTTAATCTATTTTTTCCATATATTTTATTTGATTAATTCTATTATATTTTTAGATTTTATTAATATTGTTCCATATACATTCTCCTGATAGATGTATTAAGTTCCTTCTCTCATGCTGATATTTATTCTTTAGTTTCTTTAGTTCATTTAAATATACTTCAATGGGTACCAGAAAAAAATAGGCTCAGTTGGTAGAGCAGAGGAATCTCCATTATTGAATTATTCATAGTCCATTTTTTTTACTTACATTTACAAACAAAGAAAGTCTTCTTTTTGAAGATCTAAGAAATTCATTGACATAGATATAAGTATTTAAGATGATGCACGGAAATGGTCTGGGATAGCTCGGTTAGAGCGAAAATCCTTAGGTCATTAGTTCAAATCTAGTTCCTGACATGTGAATAATGTATCAAATAGATATTCATACCTCATACAAATGAAATTAATTCATTGAGACGGACTGGAATAGATATTCATTACTTTCTTTTTCATTTGTATTTTTTTACTCTTTGTTCATACTTTTCTTATTCCAAAGTATGTTAAATTTTTGTATATATCTCAAATTTAATAGCTAGATTTAAACCCCACTCAGCATACTTAAATTTGTTGAGTATGGGTTCTAAATCAAGATCATATGACCAAGTCTCTCCTCCAATTGTCAAAAATCTCTCTAAAAATTCAATGAATCCCACTTAGCATACATAAATTTGTTAAGTGTGGGTTCAAATTCAAAATCAAGTTTAGAAGTTCATGATTGAAGACAAATACTAAAGCAAGGGTCTGCCTCAGTTTCATTTCAAACAAATGTAGTGATTTCAATGCAGTCAGTCTTTTTAGCCTTCAGTTAGTGTAGTGATCATGGCTCCTAACAAGTTTATTTTTTCTTTCCCTTATGGTGTAGATCTGACCTTGAATTAGGCCAATCTTACCACGATTGATTCCACACATTTAATTTACTTTGATTATGGTTTTGAGGGTGTCTAGATTACTTGTGAGGTGACAGACCTCACAACAATTAATAGGGAGGAGGTGGTGGGATAGATGCCACTTATCTATTTTGACATGCCATTTGACTCCGAGTTCCCCTTATTGAAGAGGAAGGCTGCAGTGGTTCCCACACCCTGTTCAATGTTAGTGTCAGTACTAGCTACTTTAGCATGGGCTCAATTAGTTACCCTTGCCATAGCTCCAATGAGAGCTGCTACCTCCTCTTTGGTCTCCATAAAGGGGAAGGCTATCTTGGCCTCTGAGATAGTCCCCTACCTTTGAAGTAGGTTCCAGTTCTCACCCTGCTTTGCTCACCTGCACCTAACACCGCAATAAATATAAGAAAGTCAAGCAGGGCCACGAGTGAGCATCCACAGAGCTCGATACTGCTTCCCGCATAGTTAAGGAGGGTTCTCCCCGTGAGACCTCTTCACTTTTAAGTGGTAATAGGTTCCACCCCCTCTCGGCCTTAGATGGAGAAGAAGACTACAGTAAGATAACTACATCGCCTCCACCACTAGTACGGCTGTAAAAAAAGCTCGTTGTTCATGAACAGCTCGTTGTTCATGAACAGCTTGTGTTCAGCTCGTTCGTTAATTAAATGAGCCGAACACGAACAGACATTTCAAGCTCGATATATAAATGAGTCAAACATGAACAATCATTTGTTCAATCATGTTCGGCTTTATTTAGCTCGAAATAAAAAAATTATATTATTATTATTATTATTATTTATTACTATTATTATTATTATTTTATTACTATTTATTATTATTATTATTATTATTATTATTATTATTTTATTACTATTATTTATTATGATTATTATTATTATTATTATTATTATTATTATATATACATACAAACACATTTACTTATCACAAATACAAGCATAGCTTGGTGATTAGAACTTTTGTTATGCAAAAAATTGGCCCAGGTTCGAATCCTCCTTCATATAGATTTTTTGGATTATTGCATTTCGAGCCAATTTCAAACACAAGCCGGACACGAACAAAGTGATTTTCAAAAGAGCCGAACATGAATAGTGAAATTTCGAGCCATTTCGAACACGAGCCAAACACGAACAAAATAAATTTGAAATGAGTCAAACAAGAATAGGAGTTTTGTTCACTCAAGCTCAGCTCGTTTACACCCCTAACCACCAGCATAATTTGAGACATCCGCTAGGGGGCATAGGAGGCCCTATACAGGACTTAGAACTATTCTACGCTAAGTTGATAGAGCTCACGGACGCTCGGAGTTTGGTACCTTATTTGATCTAAGATCCATGATCCCTAGGAGCATTAGGGGTCAGATATATATGGAGAGAGCCATGGAGGCTCGAGTATCTGCCTAGGTGGCAAGAGGGAGCAACGGAGGTATGCAAGACAGTCGGTAACCTCCGCTCTGATGGATTTTTTTTATCATCGCTTTGTCAGGATCGATCATTAGGACAACATTGTTCTTGTTGGCGCAGTCTAACACGGGAGGAGATCTCCAATTGAGGGTAGTCGGTATTGCCATCACACCGCTCCCCTCACCATCCACTATCACTCATTGAGCTTACATTATCCACCACCCCCACCAAGATTCAAAAGCCCCCATCCAAAAAAGGACCACCCCTACTGGTGATCTGGCTACAGCTCAAGGATCCCAATCCATCCACTCCACCTGTTGAGGTGAGATCGAGCTCCCCTGCTTGGCCCTCTACCTCAACTGTGGTTGGGAAGGAGTGACAACCCAAGATCATCATCTTCATATCACCACCACTTCAGATAGAGGGAGAGAGGGGAGGGGACACAGACATAGTCCCCATGATAGTTGATTCTCCCAGTGAGGAAGTCTTGACAATAGCGCATCACATAGAGATGAAGCGAGCAGATCCTAGCTAGCATGGTGTTTCGTATGGTCCACTCGAGCATAGTAGACATATTGATAAATGACAAATTAGTAGATTACTCTGGCAAGAAAAGGTGAATTCTCGAGAGTGACCATTCAGATCAGGGGGAGGATAGAGTCAGCTTTGATCTTGATGAGGATGACATATTAGACGACATAGTTGAGGTCCACATGGTTGATACATGGGGGTCATTACAGGGGGATCAGCTTTGCTAGGAATGTTACACTTCTCACTCAACTCAGCACCTCCTCCACTAGCTCAGGCAGAGAGATGATCACATTGACAAGATCGAGAAGAAAGTAGAGGAATTGATGGAAGTGGTTTTAGTATTGTAGATCTTAGCCATAATTTTGCAGCCTTCACCCATGGTAGTCGCTAGATGAGAGTTGGTACAGACTTTAGACTATCCTAGGTGTACTCTCGTAGAGGATGATGTTGGTAGCTTGCATAGGAAGGTTATAGATCGCACTTCCATGCATGAAAAGGATATCAAGCATATGGTAGAGTAGCAGGTGAGGGAAGTGATGACGCAAGCCAGGGGGAGCTCATCCATTCCAAAAGGTAGACTGTATCGGGAGGAATTTGATGTAGTTCAATACCCCAAGGATTTTATTTCACCTTCTTTCAAGATCTTTGATGGCAGTGGGAACCCACATCAGCAAGTTGCACATTTAAATCCAGTTGTTGCAATGCCAGTGGTAGTGACACACTCTTGTTCAGACTTTTTGTCAGTAGCCTAGCAAGGGTTGCATTTGATTGGTAAGCCGAACTACCCAACAGTCGGTTAGGACTTTTGCTGAGTTGGAGCACCTCTTTGTCAAGAGGTTTGCTAGAGCTCGGCAAAGAATAACTATAGGCGACCTCGTTGTAGCAAAGCAAATTCTCAACAAGTCCCTTGTTGATTATATTCTCAATAGGTGCAACCAAAGCATGAAATGTGAGCTGCAGCTATCCAAACAGCACTCCATTGAGATTCTTCTCAAGAATATTCATGGCCTTATCACCCTTCATGCTTAAGGGCTTCACCACCTGAACATTTGAAAAACTAATCAATAAGGTGGCTAGCCTACAAGAGGAAGCCAAATATTTTCCCTTTCCTGACCAATCATCTCAGCCCAAGCCATAAATGGTGTTTGAGAAGAAGCCAGAGATAGTTATGTCAATGGATAGAGAGAAGCAACCAGCTAGAGTCTAGCATGAGAGATCCCGAGCTCAACAGCCTCCTTTTCCACCTCCTCTGCCACCACCAAGGCCATCATATTAGCTGCCACAACAGTCATTCCCACCACCTCAGTAGCTTACCCAACATCGATACTCCTATTCCTTTTAACACATGCACAACAACAAACACAAATCTTTTATCTCAAGCTATTTTGATGCGGGAGCAAGCCCCTTGTGTCACTCACTCATTAGCTGCGCTAGGTCAGGTTTACATACTACCTTGCTAGTATGTCACCCCAATGGTCATTTGTTTAGAGGATGTGAGTCCTCGAACTTTCTTCCTAACTTGACCATTGCAAACCAACAAGTGCCTTATTAGTATGGTAAGCTTCACTCACCTAGCCGAGTTACCTCTTTGACTTTATTTAAGAAGATGTGAGTCCCCGTGCTTTCTTCTTGAACTAGCCACCATGCTCTAACCAAGTTGAGTATATTTAAGGTTTAGGATAAGTCCCTCAGAGGCTCCTTTTTTATTGACTACTTTTGAGCTGATTTAATTCCCCTAGTGGCATTCACTTAATAAGCGCCCTAGGTCGGATAGCACCTGTCAAGCTGAAGATATACTTTCTCACCATTCAGTTCTACTATAGGAAGATGTGAGTCCTCGAGCTTTCTTCCTAGGTGAGATGTTACCAAATCGGCCACCTTGATTGGTTGGTTAGCTATGTTGTGGTGACTCACATGAATACACCACTCTTGGCAGATATGAGTCCCCGAGCTTTCTCCTTGAGTTGGACACCAAATACCTTTTGGATATATGACTAACCATGTCTTTTTCTCCAGGGTGTTGGAGTAAGCCCTTTACTGGCTCCATACTATGTGGACACTCTATTTGGATCAAGTCCTTTGCGACCCCATTTAGACATTACCTGGGTTACTTTTGGATTGGACAATTCCCCTTTTCTAGTAGCCACCCTTATGGTTGAAAAATTTATTCAGCAGATGCATAAATTCTTCATTAGTTTAGTAAATTTGAGATAGGCCTAGGCTGTTATAAGCTCTTTCTCAATTTGATCCCACACAAATTAATAGGGTCCACGATAAAACTAACAAAAATAAATAAAATTAATTTAAATGGATCAAAACTCAAGCCTCAAGATCAAGGGCATCTGTCTTCTAGCAGGCGGTGTCGTGAACTACCTTTGCGACTACAGGTTGAGATAAATCTCCGGGTTGGTACTCACTCTATAGTCACCCTTAGGTCGGGTTCAATATATTTTTCCACAAGCAGGTTACCCCGATAGTCATTCCACTTTGAAAGATATAAGACCATGACACATTCTTTCTAGCATGATTGTCGGAAACTGATGAGCAGCCCTAGATCAGATTCAATTTGATTCCCAAAGCAACCAATCACCCATGTGGTCTTTTTCTAATGGAAGATGCGAGTCCTAGAGCTTTCTTCCCTTTGATTGATCATTGCAAACTGAAAGGCACTCCTTTGGTAGAATAGTTCTCTCATCGGCCTGGAAGCTACTCCCTTTGGTTCAGTAAATCTAAGATAGGTCTAGGCTTCTATAAGCTCATTCTCAGTTTGATCCATCACAAACCAATGGAATCCATCAAAATAAAATTTAACTAAAAAATGAAATCTATCTTGACTATTCTTGACCCTAGTGGTATTCCCTAGGTGGTATTAGGTCAGTTTAATTTGTTGGCCCTGGTTCAGAAGATGTGAGATCTCTACATGATTTCTTCTTAATACCAAAGGCATTCCCCTTATTAGATGGTCCTACCTTATGATTGGTAGACTACTCTCTTTGAATTGGTAAATTTGAGTTAGGTCAAGGCTTTCTTTTCCCTACTCTGTGCAATTCATCACAAACTTATGGGATCCATCATAAATAAATAAACAAATTTAAAAATAAAATCAATCTTGACTATTCTTGAGCTGATTTAAGTCCCCCAGTGGCATTCACTCAATAGTAAGCCCTTGGTTGGGTTCAATTTGTTCCCTTGCCAACTAATCGCCCGAGTGGCCTCTTTTTTGGAAGATGTGAATCCCCGTGCTTTCTTCCTAACATAGTCGTTGTATACCGAAAAGCATCACTTTGGTTGGTTAGTCCTACTATGTGCTTTGTAGACTACCCCTTTGGATTGGTAAATCTGAGTTAGGTGTTAGCATCCATGGCTCCTATTCAGTACAACCCATTGCAAACCAATAGGGTTCATATCAAAACTCAAACCAAAAAATAAAATTAAAACAAATTCAACCCTCTTCCTCAGTGGAACAAATCAAATCTTCTTCTTTTTTCTCCTCAGTGAGAATCAAATCAAACCTCTCGTCCCCTTGTCACTTAAACCTGCTTCCCTAGTGGAAGGTTCACACTCTATCCCTTAGTGGATTTCTTCCCTCTCTCATGTCTTGGACATAAGTAGAGCAACATTGCACTAAGCTCTGGATTCTCTCTATGCCTCGGGTTAAGGATAGATTATTTCTATTAGTGCTATGATCTTTCGGTGTTGTTGATTGTTTCGGTCAACATCAATACGTGTGGTGTTCCTTGTCAGTCACACCACACCTATTGGGCACCCATTGGTGACCTTATTTTTAGAATGAGCTCACAACCCCTCCATCTTAGGCATAGGGCTTTTCTTAGGCATTAAGAATTCCTTAGTCTTAAGACACATCTAGTGATTAGGTGGATACTCCAACCTAGCCCTAGAAGACTTATAAGGGTTATCCATAGGAATAGGTCATGACTTAGGGGTGTTAGGAAAACTTTTTACCCTTAGCTTAAACCATTTCTCACCTTCCTTCTTTCAAGTAAAACTCCAAATCAATTCTTTTTGTTTTTCTCCAAATTCAAATCAACTCCTTATGATTGAAACCCAAGATCAAAATCCATCAAAAATTTTCTAAGTCCAAATTTTTCCTAAGTCCTTAAGCCTCCCTTAAGGACTTAGCCAAAATCTTGATCAAAAACCTATTCATACCTTTGAGATTTTCTCATACCTCATTTATATTCTCATTTATATGCACATAAATAAATGAAATATAAATTCAAACCCATCAAATCAAATTCAAAATTCAAAATCAATTCATGAAATCTTCCTTAAATACTTTAGATTCACTTTAATGGGTTTAACCTAAATCTTTATCAAACCCATTCAAACCCTTGGGATTTTCTCAAAACTTATTTATATTCACATATATAAATGAAATATAAATATAAATCAATCAAATTAAAGGCAAAAATTAAATTTTAATTTAAAATACCCTTAAATCCTTTAAATTTCCTTTAATGGATTTAACCTAAATCATGATCAAACCATTTCATACTCATGGGATTTTCTCAAAAATTATTTATATTCTCATTTATATTCTCATATATAAATGACATATAAATATAAATCAATCCAATCCAATTCGAGAATTAAATTTCAATTAAAAATATCCTTAAAATCCTTAGTTTTCCCATAAGGACTTAACCAAAATCATGATTAAACCATTTGAAATCCTTGAAATTTTCTCATAATCAATTTATATTCTCATTTATATTCACAATTATAAATGAAATATAAATTCAAACAATCAAAACCAATTCCAAAAATCAAACTCAAATCCATTCAAAATTCAATCTAAGTCTTTCAAGTCAAAATCTTGAACTTAGCCAAATCACTTTCAAATCAAGCCAAACTCTTGATTTTCTATCATGCTTCAATCAACCCTACAATCATGAGCTCATATATAAATCCAAACTCCAATCACTCAATCAAAACCCAAGTCCAAAATCAAACCCAAAACCCCTTCATATTCTTCCTTTGAATATGAAAATTTCACATGGATCAGAACCCATTTGACTTCAAACCACTTGTAAATGGATTTATATTTCAATCAAGAGTCTATATACAAGATCAATCAACTTCAAATCAAGCTTTTACCAAGCCATTTGACCCACTCATGCTCACTTGACCCAAAGTGACCTAAAGTGTCCTTATGAGCCAACTTTTGATCCAAACCAAATTGGATTGAACCAAACTCATATATCCCTCTCATCATGATCAATAATCATCATGGGATGATCAATCAATCAAATTGGGTCAAACCAAGTCAAACCTAAAGGTTGACCAAGTCAACACTTAACCTAAAATGAAACCTTACATAACCAAATTCTACTATAGCCCAAATTGATTGAAACTATTGATCTAAGTTCACTCAGGACTTATGTTTGAACTTGACTAAGACAAACTTGTTTGGCCCACTTGACCTAAGTTGACCCATTTTGACCTAAAGGGCCAAAATATGTCAAAACTTGATCTAAGCCAAATTGATTGAAACTAATGGGTCAAGTCCATTCCAAATCACTTGTGGAACTTGACCAAAGCCTCAGTTGGCCAACTAGACCCAACCTAGCCCAATTGACCTTAGACCTAACATAACCTAAAGGGGCCATGGAGAGCCAAAATTGAACTTAATCAAGATTGATTGGAAACAAAGATACCAATCCAGTCCATATGACTAACCTAACCTAACCTACCATGACAAATTGGTCAAATAGGTCAACTTGACCCATTTGACCTAAATGAAGAGAAAACCAAAGCCAAAACATTTCAAATGGTCATATGAACTTGACCCAACCCTTAATTTGACATATTGGTCAACATTAGTTGACCCATTTTTACTTAAATGGGTCAACATGAGCCAAACCTTATCAAATGGATTCCAAATCCAATGAAACTTGGCCAAACCTAGTTTCTCCACATACCCAACATGTCTAAAGTAAAAAAATAGAAAAATTACCATTGTACCCCTAGGCCATAGAATAAATTTGGGCCTAACCCATGGTTAATTTGGTCATACCCTCTTCATAATCACTTGAGGCTTTCCTAAAGCTCAGATGGTGTGCCCTAATGGGTTTGGGTCAGACAATTTGGTCCCTAGACCAAACCCGACCCCATAGCTCAAAATTGAAATTTCAGACTCCCTTTTAAGCTCAAATTAAGGCACATCGAAGGTTGGCAATCCACTCCTTGGATCAAATTGACCATGTGCACACTCAAAATAGATCAAACAACCATCCCAATATGATTAATTGGATCAAAATGGCAAGAGCATTATCGGTCGCCTGATCCTTCAAGGGGGAGATATACTCCCCCTAATTCAATTCAATTCTCACTTGTCCTATATCGATTAAAGCTAAGGAACTCAGAGAAATCATCAGAGAGCACTCCCAAGCTTCTTAGAGAGGATTAGAATTCTCCATTTCTCAATTTTGCATAGTGCAAAAATAGGGGAGCTCAATCCATTAGCCAACTTCTTCCATACTTCATTTCTTTTTTATTGCTCTTGCACACTTCATCTAGGAGCTATGTCGAGTGCACCTAAGCTTCTATTGGAGTTCCCACAGTAAGGAAGGATCCAATTCGATCAAAGATGAAGCTCAAGCAAGGAGGATTTGGTCCATACATTGATCCACTCAACCTCAAGTGCTCCAAACTTCAGCAGGAAGCCGTCTCAGTGAGAAGCTTCTCGGGATCACCTCCGGTGAGGTATGGGATTTTTTTACCATTAAAATCAATGTGGTGTGGAGCTTTATGAAACAAATTTTCACCCCATCTATTTTTGACCATTAGATTTGCCGCTCTCTATTTTTAGATGGTGTGGGTTGAATTTGGTTTGATTCCATGCTAGATCTAGCTTGGATCTTCCTCTTGATCATGAACAGTCTATGTTGATCAAGGGGAAGAACTTGGATGATCTCAGCTGTCCATCCACACATTTTAAATGGATGGCTGAGATTATTTAGCACGTTTAGATATCCATTTATTAGATTTAAAACATGGGGGCGGGGGGGTTGATTCTTAGCCATTCAATCTTTGATCTGATGGCCAAAGGATTAAAGTGCGTGCAAGGAAAGAATTTCGAGACAATCTATGCTTGGGTGAGCTCAGATCGAACGAGGGAAGATGGAAAACATTCATCTTTCGTTGTTCATGAATGAAATAGATCATGAGTCATCCATCCCGTGTGATTGGGATGAATGGCTCTGATCAAATCTTGCGGTAAAGCCTTCGACTCCTTTTCTAAACATCAGATCAAATCGTGGTCATCCAATCTTAAATCGGGTAGTCCATAGAGAAAGCAAGTCCGCCGCCGGCTGAGTCAATGCACGAATGTGACTACTTAAATAGCTAATCTTGTCGTGCCATTGGGAAAGTGTGTCGCATCAGCCGCCACGTGGCCCGACGGGATTAAGGCTTTAATTAGGGCTGATTAATTAATTTTTAGCTTTGAAACTTTCTAAAATCATAACTAATTATAGAAAAATCTAAAAAATATAAACTTAAGCTCATTTTGAAGATATTTCAGAGTAGAATCTAGGAAAATTATAATTAATTGATTTTGAATAGTGATAGCTTAATTAAAGTTTTATCAAAAATTTAATTAACTTAATTACACCTTAATTAAGCACTCTCAAATTTTCTCTAGATGCTTAGGGGATGATCTCTGCCTCTCTTATTTTTCTGGGATTTTATTGATAGCTTAATTAGGAAAATCACTAGATTAAGACCTAATCACTCTCTTAATCTAGTTAATCATAATTAATAAATGAACAGTAACTTAATTAATCATTTAAACATAATTACTTCTCTTGAACAGTAAGATAAATTAGGGAATGTGATTGGGGATACTTTTCTTTTTTTATCTCCAAAGTCTTCTATATCTTTAAAAATCAAATTAATTAGCAGTTAAAGGAATGATTAATTGATTAATTAAGTGATTAATCTTCAAGATAAGGAATTCAGAATCTAATTGAATGTTAAAAAATGATTTAGGGATTAGGCTTAAGGCCTTGCCCATGATCCTTTCCCCTAAGTTAGTTTCATTATTCAAATTAAAACATAACTAAAGTGTTTAATCAATTAATTAAAAGAATAATGAAATTAAAATTAAAAGATCAATTCATCAAATACCCAAGCAACCCTTAATTGATCTTGGGTAGCTCCTTGGGTATTCAATAACCTAAGGTGAGAGATAATGAAATTATGGTTGGCTCACATGTGTGAGAAAATTATAAAAGTAATTAAGTGAGATCCCTTAAGCTTAATTAACTATTAATCATAAGCCAATTGCATTAGACCCCTTTCTTTTCTTAGGAGCATTACAAATTTACTTTTCATATGGTTGCATATCATATTGGCTTATTATTAATTTGTTAATTAACTTAAGGTGATATAGGTAAGGGCTAATTAGTTCATTTAATTCATACCTTAACCTAATTAAAATATAAAATCAACTTAAATATTATTCATTAAACCAAATTAATTCATGCATGGGGAATTAGGCTAGGATTAACAAACCACTCTAATATTTCTTAAATCAAATCAAACTCAAAGTTAAAAATATCTTTAAAGAATTTTGATTTATTTTAAATATCCTTATTTAATATGATTGTCCTTAGGAATTAATTGGGGTGAATAAAATCATGTGCTTACATTCCTTTATTTCATTCCAATCATGCTAAATATTCCTTTCTTATTGAATAAGGTTATTTAGAGTGAACCTAAACTTGAGGTTAATTAAAATACATACTAAGCCATTCATTAAAGAAAACAAAGCTAATTAATTTACCTTAGAAATGACTTAAGGTAGGGATGAAAGAGAGATTTTCTCTCTTTCTTCTCTTTATAACACTTAGTTGCTAAGTGTAGGCTATATAAAACAAAAGACAACATTAAGCAAAATATTCAAATCAATTAAATCACTTAAAGAGAAATCAACCCTTTATAAATTAAATCCATCACATTTAGCAAATCATAACTCTAAAGCCTAGTTAGGATATACCACACAAGCCTTAACACATACACATTATATTAAGTCACCATTTCTAGCTTTATGTTAGGACGGTGCATGGTTTGGTGTATGTTTGGTTTTATGATGTATTATTTTAGACTAGATGTTAGTGTGTATGTGCGTAGTCTGGATGTTAGGCTGACATTAGCTTAATCATATTTTATGCATGGGGGTCGTGCTTATGGGGCCACTGTAATAAAAATATAAATACTTTTTGCTATGCAGATTGCTTAGCCCCTAAGCATAGCCCAAGTTAAGATAGGTGGACTTGGTTACCCATGTGTGGGGTGCTAAGTTCAAATTATTCAGATAACTGCTTGGGTTGTTTGGTGTGTTAAGCTAACACTTATTTTACAGGTGTAGCTAGATTTACATTCTTTCTCTTTTAATGTAATTTTTACATTAGGATTAGGATAAGTGTTATGGGGGATTAGGATGAACATTGGTTATAAGACCAAGTCTTATACACCATGTGATGCCATTAGAGCAAACAACATCTCAATCAAACCAAGATTAAGAAAGAAATGGAGCAAATCAAAATAAAGAAATGAAAGATAAAGAGTGAAAATGGAGGATAAAGAATGAAGACTCCCCAACACTTATCATTTTATAATTGTAATTATTCTTTCATTATACTAGGATGTATAAGGGTAGAGCACGACTACCCACATTTCTATTCGGGTTGTACAGTGGTACCCAACCGCATCAGCCTCTTATTCTTTTGTGATAGCTTTATAGAATTCTTTAATATTTTGTTTAGCCTGTGCATTTGAAATAGTATGTCTTTTCACAGTTTCTTTATGATTGGTAATTATTATGTGGTGTAGATACGATTAGGCTCTTAGTATAAAAATAATTTTTCTATCCACATATCTAAAATTTTAAAATAACTCATAACCTCACATAAAACCTTAAGAATTAAATCAAGATAATAAAAATATTTAGCAACCCCCTTAGCTGGATGATTGTATGTATAATATCATGCATGTAATATTCATCCACTCTTGTTAAGAGAGTTCTTCCATCTGTGCTAGAGAATAAAGTCCTAACCTATAAGAGCCTTTGATGGAAAGACACCTCTTTCTCTTTTGATTTGGCCCATAATCAATTTCTTATGCATTTAAGCATACAAAATCCTATAGCCTGTGTCAAAATAAAAAGTCCAAAAAATAAATAAAACTTGACAAAATTTGTATTAGATTTAAGTCATTATTCATGCCCTTCATGATCTAGTCTCTCAGGGAATTAGTTTAAGGACTTAGTTTCTCTTCTAAATAAATAACAGCTTAACCATCTTGCAAAGCATATGACTTTCCCACATGGATTTAAAGCATATGAGGAGTTAGCTGGCTGCCACTCCAGGTGGTAATAAGTCTAGCAGTCGAGTGGCTTACCCACTCATGTGGAGGTAAACCATATACCCACTTTCGCTTTAAATTTAGGTTGTGCTCTGGTCCTTACCAAAGCTCCCTAGGTTTAGGATCTAAGGTTGATGTTTCCCTTTGCAGGCTACGAGCATACATCCTCACCTCTTAGGCATTTCCATAATATTGTATTATGAATTTATAAGTCCAAGATTTCTAATAAAAATTCAACTCAAACGAATAAATCTTCTCAAAATTCACATACATAAAGCCCAACCATAAGATAGATTAGAGTGCTCACTAGGTTTTCTAGTGTCATGAGTACTCCCTGCTCATCTCCTTTGGTTTCGATAATAACTCTCCCCTTTGATCTCTCCCATTTGATTTTCTAAAATACAACCAATCCTTTGATAGCCCTATCCTTGAATTCTTTGGAGAAAACAATAGCCTACTTTAATTAAGAGTAATCTTAAGAGATTCATTTTTTTAAGATGTAATTAACTATGGAGGCTTGCCTCCATAGGAAACTTAACAAACCCAGTTTAAATAAATTCTGCTTTACTTTTCCATGTAAAGAAGGGGAAAATCTGTAGTATATTCGAAGACCCATCATACCTTAGGGGTCCTTATTAGGTGATTAAGTCCACTATAGGGTAGTGAATTCTACATCTTGAGATAGTACATATTCTTTAATGTAGTACCCGATCATCCTAATAAGTACATCCTTGGATCTACATGGTGTCCCTTCACATATACACACAAAACACATAAACTAAAAAGTGGGTTGTTCCTTTGTGAAGTAAATTTGAATTTCATGGAAAATTGATCGTTGATGTTTGTGTCTCCCTTCCCCCAAAGGTGTGGGAAGAATTTGGAGACAATCAGAGCTCGGGTGAGCTCGGATCGAGTGAGAAAAGATGGATGGCTTCTGCCTTTTATCATTCAAAAATGAGTGAGTCATCCATCCTGCATGATTGGGATGAACAGCTTTGATTGAATTCCACAGTAGAGCCTTCGATTCCTTTCCTAAACTGTAGGTCGAATCATGGTCATCCGATCTTAGATCGGATGGTCCACAGAGAAAGTGCATCCGCCGTTGGCTGAGTCAACGTGCAGATGTGACTATTTAAATAGCCAATCCTATCACGCCACGTGGAAAGCATGCCTCCTAAACTGCCACATGGCCTGATGGGATTAAGACTTTAATTAGGGCTAATTAATTAGTTTTTAATCCTGAGAAATCCTAAAATCATAACTAATCATAGAAAAATCTAAAAAAAAAGATAAACTTAGGCTAATTTTGAAGATAATTCTAAGTAGAATCTAGGAAAATTATAATGAATTGATTTTGAAGAGTGATTTTAGCTTAATTAGAGTTTTATCAAAAAATTAATTAACTTAAGTACACCTTAATTAAGCACTCAATTAATCTCAAATTTTCTATGGATGCTTAGGGAAATGCCCTCTGCCTCCCCTATTTTTTGAGATTTTATTGATTGCTTAATTAGGAAAATCACTGGATTAAGCCCTAATCACTCTCTTAATCTAATTAATCATAATTAATTAATAAACAGTAACTTGATTAATCATTTAAACATAATTATCTCTATTGAGCAGTAAGATAACTAAGGGAATGTGATTGGGGAGACTTTTCCTAATTCATTTCCTAAGTCTTCTTTATTTTTAAAAATAAAATTAATAAGTTATTAATAGAATAATTAATTAATTAATTAATTAAGTGATTAATCTTCAATATAAGGAAATTAGAATCTAATTGAATGTTAAAAATGATTTAAGGATTAAGATTGGGGCTTTGCCCTTGATCCTTTCCCCTAAGTTGGTTTCATCATTCAAATTAAAACATAACCAAAGTGTTTGATCAATTAATTAAAAGCTTAATGAAATTAAAATTAAAAAAATCAATTCATCCACTTCTAAGCAACCCTTAATTGATCTTGGGTAGCTCCTTGGATATTCAAAAACCCAAGGTGAGAGATAATGAAATTATGGTTGGCTCACAGGTGTAAAAAATCATAAAAGTAATTAAGTGAGATCCCTTAAGCTTAATTAACTATTAATCATAAGCCAATTGCATTAGGCCTCTTTCATTTCTTAAGAGCAATGTGAATTTACTTTTCATATGATTGCATATCCTATTGGCTTATTATTAATTAGTTAATTAACTTAAAGTGATTAGGTAAGGGTTAATTAATTCATTTAATTCATACCTTAACCTAATTAAAAAGTAAAATCAACTTAAATATTCTTCATTAAACCAAATTAATTCACACATGGGGAATTAGGCTAGGATTAGCAAACCTCTCTAATAATTCCCAAATCAAATCAAACTCAAAGTTAAAAATGTATTTAAAGAATTTTGATTTATTTTAAATAGCCTTATTTAATATGATTGTCCTTAGGAATTAATTTGGGTGAATAAAATCATGTGCTTACATTCCTTTATTTCTTTCCAATCATGCTAAATATTACTTGTCATATGAAATCATGCATTTGTTGACTTAAATTAAAAATATGAGTGGCTACTATCACTATTAAATAAAAAAACTATTTTCAAATACCTATAAATCAATTTTTATAAACAAAGTGATGTTAATTATAAAAATCTATAATCTTGCATGTGATAACAATATAAGATATAAAATATGACGTCTTTCCTTATCCTACATGGATTCACATAGGATTTGCAAGTGTATAGTTTATTTGAAAAGAACACAACATTTTCCTAAATATCTATTACTGTGCATCTTCATGTTAAGACTTTGGAAGAATTTTATATCACATTTGTAAATCACATAATCAAATCAAACATAATTTCTTACATGATTCTTATTCATGTGGTTCTTTTTGTACATCCATATGTATTAGAGAAAAGTATATTATTAGTCTGGACATCTTATGGCTGCCAGGCTTTAAGTAGCCCTAAGTAGGTCTTGTACCTTACGCCCCTGGTATAGAAAACAATGACACCATACTCACTTAAAACTCTTATTCATATGCATGTTTGATGTGGCCATTGAATAAAGAATCATAAATCAAATAAATCAAGTATAACCTTTTGCATGGATTTTCCTAACCTTATAGTTGTTCATACATTTACATGTACCTAAGAAAAGTGGGAAATTAATCTAGACATTCCGGGGCTGCAAGGCTTTAAGTAGCCCTAAGTAGGTCTTGTACCTTATGCCCATGGTGTAGAAAACAAAGGTATTGTACTCACTTAAAACTTTATACATGTGAATGTGTATTTAGCTAATGGATGAAAAATCTATCTTTTCAATATAATAAACACATGCATTCATAATAAATTAAAATTAATAAAATATTAAAATTCAAATACACTTCTTTGCATTCATCATCAAAGTGTGCTTAGATTTACATTGCATGTATAAGTATGCTTAGGATTATTCATATGCATGATATACATGTGAAAAGAAATTAATGAATGTGTGTTATGTGATAGTAATCTATTTCAATTAATCTTAAGATGTCATTCTTATTGAATAGGGTTATTTAGAGTGAACTTAAACTTAGGGTTAATTAAAACAAATAATAATCCATTCATTAAAGAAAACTAAGCTAATTAATTTACCTTAGAAATGACTTAAGGTACGGATAAAAGAGAGATTTCCCCTCTTTCTTCTTTTTATAATACTTAGTTGCTAAGTGCAGGCTATATGAAACAAAAGAAAACACTAAGCAAAATCTTCAAATCAATTAAACCACTTAAAGAGAAATCAACCCTTTATAAATTAAATCCCCCACATTTAGCAAATCATAACTCTAAAGCCTAGTTAGGACATACCACACAAGCTTTAACACAAACACATTAGATTAAGTCACCATTTCTATCTTTATGTTAGGACGGTACATGGTTTGTTGTATGTTTGGTTTTGACATATATTATTTTAGACTAGAAATTAGGGTGTATATATGTAGTCTAGTTGTTAAGATGACATTAGCATAATCATGTTTTATGCTGGGGGTCGTGCTTAAGAGGCCACTGTAATAAAAATATAAATGTTTTTTGTTGTGGAGGTTTCTTAGCCCCCAAAAATAGCCCAAGTTAGGACAGGTGGACTTGGTTACCCATGTGTAGAGTACTATGTACAAATTATTCATATAACTGCTTAGGTTGTATGGTGTGTTTAGCTAACACTTGTTTTACATGTGTAGCTAGATTTACTTTCCTTCTATTTTAATGTAATTTTTATATTAGGATTAGGATAAGTGTTATGGGAGATTAGGATGAACATTGGTTATAAGACCAAGTCTTATACACCATGTGTTGCCTCTGAAGCAAACAACATCCCAATCAAACCAAAAGAAAGAAAGAAATGGAGCAAATCAAAATGAAGAAATAAAAGATGAAGAGTTAAAAATGTAGGATGAAAAGTGTAGACCATCCCCAAATAACACTTATCATTTTATAATTGTAATTAATCTTTCATTATACCCTAATTAATAAGGGTAGAGCTTAGCTACCCACATTTTTTTTCGAGTTGTACGGCGGTACCCGACTGCATCAACCTCTTACTCTTTTGCGATAGCTTTATAGAATTAATTGATATTTTATTTAGCTATTAGAAATAGCATGTCTTTTCATAGTTTCTTTATGATTGGTGATTAATGTGTGGCTTAGATGCGATTAGGCACTTAGGATAAAAATAAATTTTATATCTGACTAACAACTCATAGCTGAAATTTTAAAATAACTCATAACCTCGCATAAAAGCCTAGGAACTAAATAAGATCATAAAAATATTTTGCAGACCCCTTAGCTGGATGATTGTATGTATAATATCATGCATGTCATATTCTTCCACTCTTGTTAAGAGAGGGCTTATCTATACCAGAGAATAACCTGTAAGAGCCTTTGATGTAAAGACACCTCTTTTTATTTTGATTTGGCCCATAATCAATTTCTCATGCATTTAGGCATACAAAATCCTATAGCTTGTGTTAAAATAAAAATTCCAAAAATCAAATAAAACTTGACAAAATTTACATTAGGTTTAGGTCATTATTCATGCTCTTCATGATCTAGTCTCTTAGGGATTGGGTTTAAGGACTTAGTTTCTCTTCTAAATAAATAACATTTTAACCATCTTGCAAAGCATATGACTTGCCCACATGGATTTAAAGTATAGGAGGAGTTAGCTGGCTGCCACTCTAGGTGGTAATAAGTCCAGCAGTCGAGCGGCTTACCCTCTCTTGTAGAGGTAAACCATATACCCACTTTCGCCTTATATTTAGGTTATGCTTTGGTCCTCGCCAAAGCTTCCTAGATTTAGGATCTAAGATTATTATTTCCCTTTGTGGGCTACAAGATTAAATCCTCACCTCTTAAGTACTTCCATAATCTTGTATTGGGAAATTATAAGTCATAGATTTCTAATAAAAATTCAATTCAAATAAATAAATCTCCTCAAAATTTAAATACATAAAGCCTACCCATGGGATAGATTGGAGTGCTCACTAAGTTTCCTAGTATCATGAGCACTCCCTACTCATCTCCTTTGGTTTTGATAATAACTCTCCCCTTTTGATCTCTCCCATTTGATTTTCTAAAATACAACCAATCCTCTGATAGTCCTATCCTTGAATTCTTTGGAGACAATAATCACCTACTTTAATTGAGAGTATTTTTAAGGGATTCATTTTTCTTAAGAAGTAAATAATTGTGGAGGCTTATCTCTATAGGGAACTTAATGGACCCAGTTTAAACAAACCCTACTTCACTTTTTCATGTAAAGCATGGAAAAAATCTCTAGTATATTTGAAGACCCATCATGCCATAGGGGTCCTTATTAGATGGTTAGGTACATTATATGGTTATGACTTCTATCTCTCGAGATAGCATACTATTCTTTAATGTAGTACCTACTCACCCTAATAAGTACATCATTGAATCTACATGATGTCCCCTCACATATACACACAAAATGCATAAACCAAAAATTAACACCACAACCCTACCTTGGTCGCTTGGCCATTTGAGTGTTGGGGTACCGACATAGTGGGTCTGACTGATCCTCCTTCTTCAAAAGGTCATCAGTTCATTATAGCTGCCACTAACTATTTTTCTAAGTAGGCAGAGACAATCCCACTCTGAGAGGTCACAGCTAAGCATGTGCTTCAATTTTTCAGGAACCATGTCGTATATAGGTTCGGGGTGCCTCGACAAATTATATCCGATAATGGTACTACATTCAAGAGCACCAAAATCAACAGCTTTGTCTAAAGAAATAGCAAAGATTGAAGATATTCTACCATCAACTACCCAAGGGAAAATGAATTAGCAGAAGCCTTCAACAAAACTCTCATTCGGATATTAAAGAAGACACTCGATGAAAATAAGTGACAGTGGCATGAGTAGTTAATTGAAACTTATGGGCTTACCGCACCACATACAGAACTCTAACTCAGTCAACCCCATTCTCTTTATAAGTCTGAAGTTGTTCTACTATTAAAAGTTCAACTCCCATCACTAAGGATAGTTGTGGATAGAAGGTCACAATAGAGCAGAATGCAAAGTTATTGTTAAAAGAGCTCAAAGTTTTGGAGGGGAGACGCCTTTGAGCATGTCAGAACCTCGAGTTGTATAAAGCCAAAATGATTCAAGCATATAACAAGTTGGTCCGTCCTAGAGCTTTTCAAGTAGGAGGGCTTATTTTAGTTCTAAGAAGACCAATTATTGCTTGTCGAAAGATGGGAGGCAAGTTTGAACCCACATGGGAAGGCTCTTTTGCCATAGAGAAGGCCTACCAAGGAGGATCTTATCAGCATATAAATTATAAGGTAGAGCACCGAATGCTTCCAAACAATGGGCTCTGCCTAAAGAAATATTATCCATAAATCTTGTTTCAAAACAATTATTAATAAAACTTCTTTTCATCTCAAATTCCATTTCTTCTATACTGAGAAATAGCTTTGCTTGTGAATCTGCCACGATGTGCTAAGGGTAGGTGTTAGAAACCCAAGTGGCATCCTATCCTTTGTCAACATAACGCCAACACAAACTACACACAACCACATATAAAATAAACACATATCTTTCATCTTAGGCTACTTTTATGTGGGATAAAGCCTCCTATAGCACTCACTCATTAGCTGCTCTAGGTCAAGCTGACATGCTACCCTACTAATGTGTCACCCGAGTGGTTCTTTGTTTAGAGAATGTAAGTCTACAAGTTTTCTTCTTAACTTGATCATTGCAAATCGACAAGCACCTTGTTTGTTTGGTAGGCCTCACTACACGGCCTGTAAGCTATCTCATGTTGACTTTATTTAAGAAGATATAAGTCTTCATGCCAAAATGAGAAGCCATCCCATCCATCCACCTCAGCGAACTGAGGGGTATACCCCCCTCAATTCACACAGGAAAGGCATCACTTTGATTCAGCTAAGCTTCCAAGCTAGTTTTTGAACCTCCATGCAATCCCTAGAGCCATCGTGAGCTCCCTTCTCTCGGCATTCCTCCACTATGTGCGAAATCAAAATAGGGCACGCCAATCCTGATTTCAACTCTCTTATTTCTCAACCAAAAATGAAATTACTCTTACACACACCTTCCAAGCATGTCGTCGAATCCACCTAAGCTATTTCTCGAGCTCCTAGGCCACCGAAGCAAGGACTTCAATCACCACTGAGCTCCAAAGTGATGAAACTTGATCCACTAAATGAACTAAGGGGAATTGGCTTGATTGCTTCTCAATAGGGCCTCTTATCTACTATACGAAGCTACCTCCGATGATCCCACCATTGATCTTGAGCTCCCGCTAGGTAATTCCTCAAAATCATAGAAATAGGAAAATATGGTTAGAGCTTTTTAAAAAAAATTTGCATGTGAGCCCATCCTAGCCTTTCAATCCTTATGGATCTCTTGTGCAAAGGTGTGGATTGATTTTGTAGTGAATTCAAGCTCGGGTTCATGGCGAACGATCTCCATTGTTTGTCGCTCGCGGGAAGGAGGATCACAGGCCATCCATTCTGCGTGATTGGAATGGACAACTCAGATCAAATCGTGTTAGATCCTTCTAATTTTCTCCTTTATGGAGTGGGATCAATCTGTGTCATCCGATCTGAGATCGGACGGCAGAGATCAATACCGCATCCGCCTGTCAGATGACTCAGCATACGGATGTGACAACTTAAATAACCAATCCCGCGGTGCCATGTGGAAAGCATGCCGCATCATTGTGCCATGTGGCGCTAACAAGATTAGGCTTAATTAAGGCTAATTATTGTATTTTTAAGGCTAAAACTTTTATAATTCATAATTAATTATAGAAATATCCAAAAATATAAATAATTGCTCATTTTAAACATATTTAAGAGGGAAATCCATTAAAATTATTCTTACTTAATATTGAATAGTAATTTTAGCTTAATTATGATTTAATTAAAATTTTAATTAGCCTAATTACTCTCAAATTAGTTAACCAATCAATTTCAGACTTTTTGAGAATATTTAGGGGGATGACCTCTGCCTCTCCTATTTTTATTGGAATTTATTGGTTGCTTAACTAGGAGAATTGATTGTTTAAGCCCTAATTACTCTTTTAACTTAATTAAGTGATAATTAAGTATGTGAACAGTAATTAATCTACAAATTGGACACCTTAATCACTGATGAACAGTGTGGACACTTAGGGAATTGGATTGGGGCCTCCCTCCTAATCCTTTCCCTAAATTTCCTTCTCTTTTTCAACCAAAATGCTAATTTAGGATTAATTAACTAATTGATAGCTTAATTAGTTAGATTGAAACTCAATTCATCCCAAATCATGTTTTAATTGAATGAGAGGGCTTATGGAATTAAGTTGCCTTTTCCCCTTTAGCCCACTTCATTTCAAAGGATAATTAATCTAACTTGGTAATTAAGTGAGAGAATAGATTAATGGATTAATGGCTTGATTAAACTTAATTAAAAGGGAAATTGCATCTGATTTCCCTTAATTGATCTACGGGTAGAGTTTTGGGTGTTTAATAACCTAAATAAAGTTAATGAAATTATGGTTTGCTCACAAGTGTGAGAAAATCATAAAAGTAATTAAGTGAGTATCTTAAGCTTAATTAATTAATGATTGTGAGCTAATTGCATTAGGCCCCTTTCATTTCATAGGAGCATTGATATTTACTTTCTAATTCATTTGCATATTATATTAGCTCATAATCATTTAATTAATTATCTTAAGATAATATAAGTAAGGTTTAATTAATTGATTTAATTCATACCTTAATCTAATTAATAAATAAGATCAGCCTAATTGCTTTTCATTAAACAAAATTAATTTACACATAGGGAGTGGGATTAGGATTAGCAAACCCTTCTCATAGTGACCTTAAGGAATTTTGGTTTATTTTAGATGAGCTTATTTAGTACGATTGTCCTTAAGAGTTAATTGGATTGAATGAAATCATGTGTTTATGTCCTTTTATTTCTTTTCAATCAAATTAAAAATTGTATGTCACTTGATTCATGCATTCATCTTTTGCAAAGTTTTTTTTTTTTTAGGGAAACCCCATGTAGGGGGTATTTTATTGCCACAAAAAGAGGGTTACAAGGTCCTTAAAGGGGATAAAATCCAGAACTACTACTCAAAGAGCTACAATCAGCCTAAGGAGTAAATCCCCTATCTAAGTACATCCAAAAGCAAAAGAAGACATTAAAGCAATCAAAAGATACAAATTGATTAACATAATAAGCCAATAGAAGATTAGGGCCAATGCTCTGTAGGACATGAGAATGCATGATACTATGGAACAAACCTGCAATAGGACAAGAGAGAAGCACGCAAAAAAAATGAGAAAGAGATTAGTTTAAGGTAATACAAAAAAGGATAAATAAAAATAGCATAACGAGAATGATAGTAAAGAGTTATGATAGAGAAGGCTCAGTCACCACACAAGATGGATGCAAATATGAGCATCCAAACTTTAGCGAAGGGTTACATAACAAGAGCTACTACCAAACCAAAGGGAGTGAAATCATCATAGCCATCATAAACAAACTGAGAAGATAGCCGGTTGTTGAAAGTCTTATGGGCTTTATTACCTGCAAACTTAAACAAAACCATATATAATATAGAGAGGAAATTACAAAGGGCATAAAGATAAGGGGTCCCATGCAGGAAAAGTATCATCAATATAGTCATCCTGACATGAGAATACTTAAACATATGAGAATGAGCCATCTTTGCCAGAACCTCATGAAAAGTCATATCCAAGAAGAGAAATAGGCTAGCATATAAACCCACCACAAGAAAATAGGAGGCAAACAAATCGCTAAGCAAGTCAATGAGCCTATAAATAACACCATCCCAAACATATGAGATATATATATATATATATGAATCTTTCAGACCAGGAGGACTGCCTAGAAGTAAAGGTCAAAAAATGAACCCAATCATAATAATGAGTGCAGATGTGAACAACCCCCTTATTAATATCCATATCCGTAGTTAGCAAAAAACAATTGTATAGGAAGGCAGCATAACCCAACACAGGAAATAGACTGCAACCTACTAAAAAAAGCACCAAATAAAAAGGCGATACAAAGCCCGAAGACATTGAGGACCAAAAATTGGATAATCCAGATCAACAAACAACCAAGATAGCAAGATAGCAAAAGGCAGCAGCTATCCATAGTACCACCCATTCAGAATAGACAGTGCATACCAAGAATATAGCTGCATAAACTTAACCAAACCCAGATGGGAATAGAGACAACAACAGATAATGTAGATCACAACTATCAGGAGATGAACAGCAGCCCAGACATAAATAGCAAGGGCAATCAGAAAGCCAACCCCACCAAAATAATTAATGCAACAATGAAACCCACCAAAAGATAAATTAAAAAGAGGATTCAAATGAGGGTCAACATTAGAACTAAAAAATAAGACAAAGCAAGACAAAAATAGCCAAAGATAGCAAGGGACTGAAGTTGGCCATAAAACCTCTCAATCAGAGTAGACATTGCAGTAGTTAGTAACCAAATAGATAGAGCATAAAAATTGGGTTTTGGAAGGCAACAGCCCAGACACCAATCACCAAAAATAATTAGAACAACAATGTCAAAAATAGCTTGTTGACCATAGGACCCTGAAGTCCTATAGCCAACAAAGATGGGGCCAGCATAGGAATCCTGAATAACCAAGATAGCAAATATCCAAGATAACAAACAACCAAGACAACAAAAAAGTGGCCATAAAAACCACCATCCGAATAAATAGCAATAGATACAAGTTTAAGCGAAGAGGATGGAGAAAAGCGTGATAAAAGTGACCAATGAATTTAGATGATATGCATATAATAAATCAATAAGGGGGTTCAAGGCAAAAGCCACCAAGCAATCAACAACTTCAATAGAGGCTTGTTGAACAAAATAAACCAAAACCCCAAAGACAGCATGTAGAGTATTAATCAGTTGACAACAACCAACGTTAACAACAAGCGGCCAAGTCCTGTAGGTATAAAGATCAAATAATCAGATGGAAAATCACAGGGATCTGCACAATTTTAACAGAACCAAGTGGGATAAAATAATAGCAGGAGAAATCAGCAGTTGCCCAATTGTTAACAGCAAAAATAGTCTGAAAAACAAAAGGCAGGAAACAGATGATAACTACAAAGACAACCTGCTAAACAAAGGACCCTAAAATCCAAAAGCCAACAGAGGTAGCAATAAAACAAAAATTACACCCACCATATAAAACTCCAATAAAAAGCAGAGATGTAAAATATCAACAGAAAGGGTTCAAAGGATAATCAATAGAAAAAGCCTTCTAGATAAAGCTGATCAGGTTAGCAGTTAAACCCACAATCACAATAAAGGTAAACTGAGAAGTCATTAAGGAAGTCCAAAACTGCAAGGAAATAACAAAATTGAACAGGAAATTGCAAAATTTATCTTGGCAGATAGGCAAAATGAGGTTGTCAAAGACAATCAGCAAGACAACACCAAAAGCATCCTGCTGAACCATATAAATAACCCCAGCAGCAGCTTGCTGGATATAAGACTCAATTATCCAGACTATCCAACAAATAAGAAAGAAAATAACAACAAGTTGGCTATAAAACCAACCATTCAAATTATATAATGCATAAGTTAAATCCTAGATAGTAAAGGAAGTGGTCTGGCCAAGACTAGCTGAACCAGGAAGTAAAAAATTGTAGTAGGTGAAAACAGCATCATCCCAAATGTTAACAACACAAACATTCAGAGAAATGAGAGGTAAGAAATAGCCAAGTAGAGAAATAAAAGCCATCATGCAGTCCACAACCTCAAGAGAGGCCAACTGAACAAAACAAAACAAACCCCCAGAAGTAACATGAAGAGCAATAGGATAGTAATTACCAACAGGCTGGATCTGCATAATTTTGACAAAACCAAAAGTTAAAAAACAATAGATAAAATGATCAGCAATAGCCCGGATGAGAAGAACACCATGCAACAAATAGCTAACAAACACAAGGTTAGCCTGCAGGACAGTGAATCCAGAAATCCAACAGCCATGGATTAAAACAACACTATAATTATTGCAACCATAGGATAAGCCAATAAAAAGTAGTGGGGCAATAGAGCCACAATAAGGGGTTCAAAAGGGTCTCATCAATGAAATCCTTTAGGATAAAGGAGAACAGGCTAGCAGCAGAACTATCATCCTCAAAGAAATCATACTGAAAAGAAGTAATTAAACAATTCTAAACCTGCAAAGAACCATTAATAATAACAAGGGTATTGCAAATTCTTTCCTTACAGGTATGCCAACTGGGGTTAGTAATGACATACAGCAAATACATTAAGCCAAATCAAAGTGCAGTCTATTGGACAAAAGGCCTAAAAGTCCAACACCCAATAATTAAACCTTCAACATAGATGTTGCATCCAACATAAGATAAACCATTAAAGAATAAAGGAACATAAAGAATCAGACCAGTAGCTAGTCCCACAGCATCAAGAATATTGGATTTCAAGAAAAAATTCCAAATCTGCAGAGAAAAAGTTATATCCATGATATTGCAAGATCTCTCCTTACAGGTAGTGAAGATAAGGTTATGGAGCATAGGAGAGGCAGAAATAGAAAGACCCCAAACAAGGTTGGGATAATTAAACCAGCAGCAGATGCCACTTAGCTTAAGAAAGGACAAGCAAGGAGTATTTTGATGATGCATCAACAATTTTCGAAGGAGCAGCAGCACATTAACAGTAAAAATAATAGAAGCAGTAAGCTCCCAATTAAAGCTAGGACAATTATACCAACAGCACTTGCCACAGAGATCGACAAGTAAACAACAAGGGATATTAGGTTGATGCATCAGCAAAGACCAAAGAAGTAACAACAGTAAATAGAATATGATCATGCAGTAAAAGAGGTATTGAAACAGGTGAATCCAATAGGTTAGATTAATTTCTGAGATAAGGAAGCCTAGTATTGTCCAGATTAACCAAGCCACGCAAATGTTTAGGAAGGGTTAGTTGGTCAAAGAATTTTATACCATCCAATCTAGCAACTAGATTGGCGGATAATCGACACATGCATTACCCTCCCATACATGAGTGATTTTAAAGTAGAGTTGGGCAAAGAGCTCTAGTTTGCTTAAGAAGGTAGTACAATTACGTATTATATTCATGGAAGTCAAAGATCAATCGTGAAGGGCATCCACCTCAATCCAAATATTGAGCCAACCTTTTTGAAGGTAATTTTCAAGAGCTTTGTACACTGCCATGAGCTCAGCAAATGGGACAGAGCTAGGATTAAGGGGGTATGCAAAAGCACATAGGACTTTTCCATTAAGATTTCTAAAAATGCCACCATAGCTAGAACCTTTAGGAGAGACAGAGCCATCAGTGTTAACTTTAATAGTGTTGGCATGAGGTTTTACCCAATAAACAATCTTGTCATCTTTACAGATGGGTTGATCCGACAAGTTAAAACCCAGTTTATTGGCCACAAATTTGCACCCTTTGAATTGTTTGTAATTAATTAATTTGGTATTAAATAAGTCACGGATTTTGTTTTTAGTTCTAGCAATTAGCCTCATGTGATTCATAGGGATCCCATGATGTTTTGCATCATTTCGGTCCATCCATATGAACCAAATAAGAGTGATAGCAATTATGACTTTAATGTGACCTTTAGTAGTGTTGTCAAAATAAACTTCAAGGAGTTGGTATAAATTTAAGGAGCCATTGAAAATGACAATGTTAAAAAGGTCATCATACCAAATCCAAAGCTTAGAAGCAATGACCCTGTTAACAAAAACATGGTTCACATTCTCAATGTGGAAACATCATTGGTATTTTGAGGTAATTGAAAACCTTTACCCCACAACAAGGAGTCAATAGGGATGAAATTTTTCAAAATACGCCAAGTAAGAATAGAATAAGAAGTAGGGATGTTATTATTCCAAAGTTTGGAAAACACATAGGAAAAATCATGAGCTTCTTTAATGTGAATCCAAATATTTTTAAAGTTGAAATCACCATTATGTGAAAGCTTAAAAAGGATCTGATCTTGATTGGTAGGAATTATAGGAATAGTAGTAAGCTTACTTAAAAGAGAGGGAGGAATATAATTAGTAAGCTTACTATTGTTCCACATATTATTCTGCCAGAAGGAGTTCACTTTAATAGCAGCAGTGGAATGAGTAGAAAGTAATTTGTCAATGGTCCCACCTCCAGTCCAGTTATCTTGCCAAAAGAAAGAGGATCAGAGTTAATCCCCCAAGAAATTAAAGATTTGGCATCCCATTTAACGGAACTAAGTCTTTTCCAAATTGGAGAATCTCCCACTTTATAGGGGCAGATGAGAGGGTGTTTACCCTGGCAGTATTTAGCAGTCATGAAATTAGCCCATAGACTATTATTTTTCCTAAAATTCTACCAAAGTTTATAGGAAAAAGCAGTGATAGTTTCCTTGATTGGTTTACATCCAAGACCACCTTCAACAAAAGTGCCACAAGTTTTATACCAAGAGGTCCAATGCATGTTTTTTAGACGAATTGTTAGATCCCCAGAAAAATTTATTAATGAGCCGCTCAATTCTGTTAATGGTAGAGTTGGTCGGCACAATGGTTTGAATGAGATACAAAGGCATGGAGTTAAGGGTGCTCTTAATCAAATTGAGCCTACCACCGAAAGTAAATAAAATTCCCAAACGAAATTTTATTAGAGATTTTTTGGATTAGCTCATCAAAAGGTGAGATCTTTTCTGACCTTTAAAAAGCGGAGCACCAAGATATTTAATAGGAAGTCATTGTTGTTGAAAATTAGTAATTCTCAAGATTTGGTTGGTCCTATTGCTCTGGATTTTAGAAGGAATGAAACAACTTTTGCCTTCGCTGAGAAAAAGATCGCTTTCGTTGCCAAATTTATTTAAAAGATTTTTATTAATTTTAATGTGAGAAATTGAGGCATTGTAAAAGATTATAAAGTCGTCAGCAAAACTAAGATGAGAGACAGGAAGACCACCATGAGTTCTATAAAACATCCTAGGATTATTGTAAAAAAGATCATTTAGACTCCTAGATAGATATTCAATAATAAAAAGGGAGGGGATCCCCTTATCTCAAACCATGCTTCGAAGGAAAAAACTTAGGGATTCACCATTCATGATAACAGAAAATCAAACATTTGTAATGCAATTTTTGATGAGATGCATGAAATAATAAAAAAACCCAAGCAAATGAAGAATTTAAAAGAGGAAATCCCAAGAGAGGTTGTCGAAAGCTTTAGTGATGTCCAGTTTAAAAAGGATGTTACCACCTCTGATAGGAACGTCAATATCATGAATCAGCTCTACCTTTAACGAAGCCAGTTTGGTTAGGTGAAATAATTTTAGGCCCAGCTGACTAATTCTGTTAGCAATCAGTTTAGCAATGAGTTTTTGAAAGAAGGTGCAAAGGCTGATAGGTCTAAAATCTCCCCAAGTATCAAGATTATTAGTTTTGGGAATGAGAACAATGGAAGTGCTAGAAAAGTATCTAGGTAAAGAGTTGCCATAAAAGAAATCAATAATAACATCAACAAGGTCAGACTTAATAATAGGCCAACAATACTGAAAGAAATGAGTCGTGTAGCCATCAAGGACAGCAACAGATTCAGTGTTCATGCTATTAAGAGTACTGTTAATCTCAGTTTTTGTAGCACGCAAAGTGAGTAAATGGTTTTCATCATTAGTGATCATAGAGGAGACCAGGTGGGTATTCGAGAGGGGTTCTAAGTTAGGGTTGTTGTTTAATAAATTTTGAAAATATTGAATGACATAATCTTTAATTTCATTATTATCAGTGATCTAGCTACCGTTAATATTTTTGATTTTTTGAATAGAGTTTAAGGCTTTCCTTTTTTTAAAAAAGAGCATGGAAATACTTTGTATTTCTATCACCATCACAAGTGGCCTTTTACCGCCATGGTTTCCTCCATATTATTAATCAAGTTATCTTTAGGTGTTCAACTCATCAAACTTACTAGGGTCAATTAACACATCTTTAAAGGAGCAAACTAATTGTTCCATATTTTTTAGATTGGCAAAAAGATTTTTAAAATGGTGCTTGTTCCACCAATTTAGGTTTCATTTTAGTCTTTTAAGCTTAAGCCAAAGCCGAATCATGCCTTTAACAGAATTGTCTAGGTGAATAGGGGCTATCTAATTAGTGGAAACTACATTAAAGAAATCACTATGTTGTGTCCACATATTTTGGAATCTAAAAGGAGTGGGGGAGGATATAATGCGGAGTTTTGATGGAGATCAATAGCATGGTCGACAAAGTTTTGCTCAAATGCTGAATAGAAGTGAGGGCCATTGATTGATCCAAAGGGAATTAAAGAGGGTCTATCCCGCTACCAGTCTAGAGTTATGACATAGTCGAGCGAAAACCAATATCAATCAGGTCGAGAATCATAGTAGAAAAATCATCCATGGAGTGGATGTTGGGAAGCAACCTCCCCTTCTTTTGAGGCGATAATAGTGTTGAAATCACCCCAACAAACTAGGGTTTTTATTGACCGAGGAGGTTCTTAATTGATCCCAAATGATGTTCCTACCAGCTCTATTACAAGATGCATAGATAAAGGAACCAAGAGCAGAAAATTCACCCAATGAGATTTGACCATTAACCAATTGTTGGAGATCATCAAGGATAGAAATGTTGATTAAATTATTCCAAAAATACTAAATTTTATTATAAAAGAAATTTTGAAAGCCAAGAATTCTAGCAACATGGGTGATCTTAGAAGAGTGAATGAATGGCTCAATAACAATAAGTAAGGTTATGTTATGATGCGATAAGGCTCTAACACAGAGGTGAGAGTCCCAATACCCCGAACATTCCAAATAAGAAAATTGATCATAATAAGATGGAAGAAAAAGAAAAGAGATAACGGAAAAATTGAAGAATAAGAAAAAGAGAGCATGAAGCAATTATTTGTGGGAAGTTAGAGAAGATCGAGTGGTTCTAGTGGAGCTATTAGTGAACATTCTAGGTTTTAGGGATTTTTTTAATAACAATTTGAAAAGGCCTATCTATGTCCAATGTATCTCCATCAGAAAGGGAGTGGTTGGTGATATTCAGAGTAGGAGCATTATCTGTCAAAGCATTCCTAATGGTGATTTCTTCTTCTTCGGTATCAGAGTTAGTTTGAGAAATTGGATTAGCATGGATATCACTCTGTAGGGTAATAGAAGGAGAGGTTGTGACACCATTAATAGTACAAATTTCATTCTCATTTCCATGATGATTATTCAGATTTTGGTCTCACCGGTATCAACATTTTTTGAACAATTCCAATTAGTTTTGAGATTTTGATCCAACTTGAGATTCCCATTCAAATCACCATTATGATTCATGAGTCAAGGGATTGTCTTGTGATGCCAAATTATTACAAGTAGGAGTAATGTTAATTAAGTTATCATTAGTTTCCTCATAAACCTCAATATCATTATTTTTACCAGGCTCAAATTATTCTCCAATAGGCGAATCAGTAGATAATAAAGGAGTAGGGGTAGGAGGGTGAGTTCCATTTTGAGTAGCTTTAGGTACATAAGTGAACTTATTAGCTTTTTTCATTTCCTAGAGTGGGATTAGGATCCGATAATTTATTCTTTTTAAGATTAGGGTGTAACACAAAGCATTCAGAGTGATCATGACCATGGATCTTACAGTCTGTGCAAAAAATAGGAAAATTTTCAAATTCCACTTTCTGATTATACCTAAATTTTTCTAAACTGATCCAAACTTCTTTAGGGTACTTTTTGGTAATATCAATCTCAACCAAGATACGTGCAACAGATGGTCGAGATCTCACGGCGGTGGCTTGATCAATTTGAATGGGCCTACCAAAGAGAACCCCAACCACAAATATCACTTAATGGGTAACATAATGTATCCTCATGTTTGGAAAGGCTAGCCATAAAGGAACAATTGGGGATTCCTCTTTGAAATCAAAAAGAGGTGACCATTTCAAGAGCCTCATTTTACAATTATACACAAAGTAGGAGCGACGAGCAAAGACTCTTGAGTAGTCTAAATTATTCGATAGCTGAATAAGGATATGCCTAGGATCGATCAACCCTATAGTGAAAACTCTCGAAAGGTATAGGCTATGAAAGAAGGATCGGGTATCGTCAAGAGTCGGGAGATGTAAAGAAAATTTTTTAACTAATGAAAATTCAAAGGGCTTTGCCAATTTTTCCACATCAAGATCTGAGCACATTACAGCTGATATTCCATGAAAGGAAGTTGAGATTAAGTTAATCGAAGCATTAGAGCAAGTGTTCTAACCGGATAATGCATCCTTGAAGGACTTAACAGCATGTGCAGTAACGGATGAAGTCGGATCCAAAATACCTTGTAGATCAAAAGGCATAGCCGACGCCTCCAAGTTCGACGAGCTCGGTTGCACGGGAAGCCATGCCTCCGCCATTGTAAGAACAAGGAAAAATCACATAAGCAGCCAAACTGAGAGCAATAAACCAAAAAATATGATTGGGGAAGGCCAAGGAGCGGCCAAACCACAAGAAAAATTAAAGAGAACACGAAATCACCAGAGAGAGTCACGGCCGAGAGGACAGGGGGTTTCTTTCATCTTTTGCAAAGTTAATTAAATTAAATGGGTTTCTTTATGTCAAGCTTGTATGTGTTGATTTAAATTAATATATGTGTGGCTATTATCATTATTAAATCCAAATTTATTTTCCAAGACTTATAAATGAATGATTATATATGATATGAATGCTAGCTATAAATACATAGGAGATGCACGTGGTTATAGCTTAAGTGAAGTTTATTTTCTTTCATTCATGTATTGACTTATGAAAGTAAGAATGTTAATGGGTATATAGCATGGACATCTTGGGAATACGAGGCTTTAGTTAGCCCCCAAAGAGGTCATTTGATTGCCTCACTTCCCTAGTTTAAGAACGGCACATACTCCATTTGATTTTATTCTTACATACTTTAATACTAGAATTTAGATAAAGCTTTATTCCAAATGCATAAATATTTCAAAAATGTAACTTTAGCATGATTCTTCAATTCTTGTAGTTGTTTGTACATTCATGTGTAGTTAAGAGTACTAGGTATATCTAATCTGGACAGTCTTGGGATGCAAGACTTTAAGTAGCCCAGGAGATCTTTACCTCACTTTCCTAGTTTAACAATGACAAAGTATTCACTTAAAACTTTTATACACCTGCATGTACATTTAGTTAATGAATGAAGATCCCCTTTTTCTATTAAGAAAGACATGCGTTGATACTTGTTCAAATGATTAAATTGATTAATCATATAGTTTAAAAGCATTCTTTCTTATATTCATGTGTATAAGCTTAAATATGTTTGAATAGAATGGGTATATAGTTTGGACATCTTGGGAATACAAGGCTTTAGCTAATCCCAAGGAGGTCATTTGATTACCTCACTTCCCTGGTTGACAATGACACGTACCTATTAAATTTTATTCCTATGTATTTTTATATAAGAATTTAGATAGAGCTTTAAATTAATATGATAAAATAATTCAATCAATTGAAATATTTAAACTCCAAAAATACATATTTACATTCATCATTTAAGTGTGCTAAGACATATAGTATGTATAGGTATGCTTAGGATTTAATCATGTGCATGTTATATATGATGGAAAGGAATGAATGAATATGTGTCATGTGATAGTAATTAATTCCAATTAATTTTAAAATGCCTTTCTTATAGAATAAGGTTATTTAAAGTGAACTTAAACTTAGGATTAATTTAAAATATGTAATAAGTTATACATTAAAGAGAATTTATTAATTAAAATGCTTTAGATGTGACTTAAAATAGGGATAAAAGAGGGTGATCCTCTCTTTTCTTCTCTTTATAGCACTTAGTTGTTAGGTGTAAATTAAATGGAATAAATAAAATGCCAAATACAATTTTCAAATCAATTAAAACCACTTAAAGTGAAATCAACCTCTTAAATTACACCCTTTCATACTTAGAAAATCATAATAAAGTCTAGTTAAGGCACACCACACAAGCCTTAATACACACACTTTAGAAGTAAGTCACTACTTTTAGCTTTATGTTAGGGCGGTGCATGGAGTGATGTATGTTTGGTTTTATGATGTATTATTTTAGACCGGATGTTATGTTGTATGCTTCGTAGATTGGATGGTAGGCTGTGATTATCCTAATCATATTTTCTAATGGAGATTGTACTTAATGGGTGCTTAAAATGAATACAAATGCTCTCCTTTACAGGTTGCTTAACCCCTAAGCATAATCTAAATTAGGACACGTGAGCTTGGTTACCCATGTGCAGGGTGCTAAGTCCAAATTATTCATATAACTGCTTGGATTATATGGTGTGTTTAGCCAACACTTATTTTGCAGGTATGGTTAGATTTACTTTTCCTATTTTAATGTACTTTTGTATTAAGAATTAGGATTAGTGTTACGGGGGATTAAGATGAGTAGTGGCTAGAAGGCTTTGTCCTAGGAGGCCCTGTGATACCTTTGAAGCAAGCAAATCTAAATGAAAAAATGATGAAGATATAAAGAATGAAGATAAGAAGACCCCTATAGCATTTATTGATTTATATATTATAATTATTCTTTCATATACAAGGTTATATAAGGGTAGAGCTCGGCTTCCCATTTTCTCCTTTCGGGTTATACAGCGACACCTGACTGCACCGGCCTTTTATCCTTTTACGTTAGATTTATAAAATGCTTGATGTTATGTTAAAATTGTGCAATAGAAATGACATGTCTCTTTATAGTTTCTTTATGAATGGTGATATATTGTGTGGCCTGAAATTGATTAGGCTCTTAAGGGAAAATTAATTTTCTACCCCAACTATAAATCATAACTAAATTTTTTAAATAACTCATAATCTCATATAAAGCCTAGGAATTTAATCAAGATAATTAAAAGATTTAGTAATCCCTTAGCTGAATGTTGTATGTTTAATATCATTCATTCATATTGCTTCACTCTTACAAAGAAAGGGTTTCCATCTTTGCACGATAGGGGAAGACTTGACCTTTGAGGGTCTCCTCTATGGTGAAAAACACTTCTTTCTCTCTGATTTAGCCAATTACTTCATTTCAACATGCATTTAGAGATATGAAAATCTCATGGCCTTTGTCAAAATGAAGAGTCCAAAATTAAATAAAAATTTGAAAAGATCTGCATTGGATTAAGTCATTTGCTCATACCACTCATGTTTTATTCTCTTAGGGAGTGGGTTTAAGGACTTTAGTTTCTTTCTAAATAATAATAATCTAACTACTTTCAAAATTATATGACTTTCCTACATGGTTTTAAAGCATAGAAGGAGTTAGCTAGCTGCCACTCTAGGCAGTTATAAGTTCAACAGTAGGGTGGTTTACTCTCTCTTATGGAGCTAAACCTTAATGCCCATTCTTTGATTAGATTTAGATCGTGCTTTAGTTCTCACTAAACTCCCTTGATTTAGGATCTGAGGTGGTTGTTTCCTTTAGGCTACAAGCATAAATCCTCACCTCTTATGCATTTTCACCATCTTGTATTATGGGATTGTAAGTCCAAGCTTTCTAAAAAAATTTTAACTCAAATGAATAATTCTCCTCATATTCAAAAATATAAAGCCCAACCATAGATAGGTTGGAATGCTCACTAGGTTTCCTAGTATCACGAGCATTCCCTACTCATTTTCTTTGGCTTCAATAATAAGTCTTCTTTTTTGAACTATCCTATTTGATTTTCCAATATAGCCAATTTATTGATAGTCATATCTTTGAATTCTTTGGAGACAATAATTGCTTACTTTAATCAAGAGAATTCCTAAGGAACTAACCTTCCATAAGATGTAATTAATTATTGGGGCTTGCCCCCATAGGGAACTTTAGAACTCAGTTTAATATAAACCCTACTTTATTCATCATGTAGGGGAAAAATCTCTGGTATATTCGAAGACCCGTCATGCCTTAGGAGTCCTTAGTAGGTTATTAAGTTCATTCAAGGGTAATGCTCTATATTTTGAGATAGTACATCATACCTCAATGTCATATCCGATCACTTCAATAAGTATACCCTCAGATCTATGTGATGTCCCCCATACACACATATCTAAAAATAAGCACCACAATGCTCCATCTAAATTCTCATACAAAAATGACATGGGAAAGAGATCAAATAAGTGCGTACCATTGTTAAACTAGGGAAGTGAGGTAATCAAATGACCTCCTTAGGGCAACTTAAAGCCTCGTGTTCCCGGGATGTCCAGACTATATACTTATTATCATTCAAACACATGTGAATTTGTAAATAAAAATAAGAAAGAGGAACTTAACAATCATATACCACACATATTGATAATGAAATTGATTATAGATGTTTGTATTTTTAATAAAAAAGGATACTTTTATTCCTTAATCATGTATACATGCATATATACAGATGTAAACAAGTACGTGTGTCATTAAGCCAGGAAAGTGAGGTAATCAAAATGACCTCCTTGAGACTACTTAAAGCCTCGTGTTCCTAGGATGTCCAAATTATATGCTTGCTACCTTAAATATATATTAATATATAGATGTAGAAGGATGGGAATCATGTAAAAAGTTATATCATATTTAATTAAGGCATTTACACATGTGATTTAAAGCTTCTACTCAAGTTTATATGTAAAAAATACATAAGAAGTAAATCAAATAAGTACGTGTCATTGTTAAACCAAGGAAGTGCCTAATTAAATGACCTCCTTGGGGCTACTTTAAGCCTTGTATTCCCGGGATGTCTAGATTATATGACTGATATGAACATGAGGAATAAAATTACAATGCTCTTAAAGGAGGCTCATGATTAAGGGTTAATTAAGTTAAAGAATCTAATTAAGTACTTTTATGATTTTCTCACACATATGAGCTAACCATAATTTCCTTAAGTGACTTTATGTTATTGAGCACATAAAGAGAAACCCATATTTTAAACATTGATTATCTGATGTGATTAGCATTTTCATTTAATTTCATTTAATTATTTAATTAACCACTTAGACATTTAATTAATCTTCACTTTGATTAATTACCTTTAATGGAATAAACTTTGGAAAGAGATTGAAAAAGGGGTCTCAATCATTTTCCTTCATCTCTTCACTATGGCTTAATGATTAATGACTTTAATTTCATTAATATTTACTATTTAAGAAGTTATTTAATTATTAATTTGATTAAAGGGATAATTAAGATTCAAATTTTTAATTCCCCTAATTACGTAGGCAATAAATTCAAAGAAAATTATAGGAGATAGAGGTCATCCCATTAAATCAATTCCCCAAATCTGGGATTAATTGGCATTTAATTAAGGCATTTACACATGTGATTTAAAGCTTCTACTCAAGTTTATATGTAAAAAATACATAAGAAGTAAATCAAATAAGTACGCGCCATTGGTAAACTAAGGAAGCAACATAATTAAATGACCTCCTTGGGGCTACTTAAAGCCTCGTGTTCTCGGGATGTCTAGACCATATGAATGATATGACTATGTGAGGAAATAAAATTGCAATGCTCTTAAAGGACTCAATCC
This sequence comes from Cymbidium sinense, assembly GCA_021442155.1. Taxonomy (NCBI): domain Eukaryota; kingdom Viridiplantae; phylum Streptophyta; class Magnoliopsida; order Asparagales; family Orchidaceae; genus Cymbidium; species Cymbidium sinense. The sequence continues at coordinate 77,485,817 of CM038227.1, forward strand.
AATTGGCTCATGATTAGGGGTTAATTAAGTTAAAGAATCTAATTAAGTACTTTTATCATTTTTCCACATATATGAGCTAACCATAATTTTCTTAAGTGTCTTTATGTTATTGAGAACATAAAGAGGAACCCATATTCTAAACATTGATTATCTGATGTGATTAGCATTTTCATTTAATTTAATTTAATTATTTAATTAACCACTTAGATATTTAATTAAATCACTTTGATTAATTACCTTTAATGGAATAAACTTGGGAAAGAGATTGAGAAAGGGGTCTCAATCATTTTCCCTCATCTCTTCACAATGGATTAATGATTAATGACTTTAATTTGGTTAATCTTTACTATTTAAGACGTTAGTTAATTATTAATTTGATTAAAAGATAATTAAGATTCAAATTATTAATTCCCCCAATTACATAAGCAATAAATTTCAAGAAAATTATAGGAGGCTGAGGTCATCCCATTAAATCAATTCCCCAAATCTCAGATTAATTTGCCAAGCAATTAGGGCTTAATTAATATAATTAAGTAAATATTCAAATCTTAATCAGGCCTTAATCACTATTTTAAATTAATTAGAAATATTTTTAATAAATTCACCTCTGTTTTATTTTCAAAATGAATATTTACTTATAATTTTTCAATTTTTTTAGTAGTTATGATTTTTAAAAGTTTCAGGTGTCGTTGTAGGATTGGCTATTTAAACCAGTCTGATGAGGCACGATGGACATGCTTTCAACCCTACAATCCAATCTAAGATCGAATGGCAGAGAGTAATCTTGTAGTTCTTAAGAAGTAAAATAGAATTAAATCTAATCAAAAGACCACGACCGTCCGTTCCAATCATGCAAAATGGATGGCGGATGATCTATCGTCTCTTGAGCGATGAAAGACGGACACTGTCATCCTAATTCAAGCTCGTCAAAGCTCAGAGAGACTCTGAATGACTCCAACACCTTCACAATGGGAATCCTAATAGATTTAATGGTTGGATTCACGTACAATCAATATTCTCTTCACAAAGGCCCAAGAAAATTGAAAAGAACTTAGTTCGCATGAATTTACCTTGCTGAAGCTTTGGATTGATGGCTAACTGACCGAGGTAGCTTCACCTTGAAGAGGCAAAGCCTTTTTTAAAATATGGCATCCTAGCTCCTCGCCAGTAGCTCTATGGACCAAACATCATCAGAGTTGGTCTAGGGAGGGCTTCCAGTGCTCGAATCACTCTAGGGAAGGGTCGTTTCACCTCGTTGAAGCTTGGTAAATGTATGGGAAGAGTTAATTGAAGTGGGGTTGAGTTTTAGTGGAGTTGGTCAGAGCTAAGACTCGATTTGGCTTGGTTCCATCAGCTCCGGCGATGGGGTGGCTTGAGGTGCTCGAGCTTTGGGAGTGTTCATGTGTCTTTGTTTGAGTCAAAATGACTCCCCTTAGATCGACCTTAATTTCTTCTACCATCTTTAGCCATTCGGCTGCTGGAGAGGTCAGGAGGGAGCTTATGTGGCTTGGTTTGGTTCGTCAAGGGGATGCGGTGGCTGGCTTTAGCTCCCTCTCAATCTCATTTGGAAAGGGCCAATGGGGGGAGGTGGGTTTAATCACCTCCTCTTGACCTATGGCTAACTTAGTCCCTTTGGGTCAGGTCAACCACCTGGCCAAGGGTCTAAATTGAGCTTTGGGTGGCTGTCAAATGTAAATGAGGGTTGTTGACCACCTAAATTTGGATTTTATCCTATTTATAGGACTTTATCCAATGGGTAATCGGTTGATTTGGGTTCAAAGTGGGTTGGGTTAGTCTTGGGCTAACCCAAGATGAGCCAAGGATGGGTCATGCTCGGTTTCAATGGCTTTGGTGTTAGTTTGAGTGGGTTTGGCTCAAATTGGGCTATGTTGGGTTAGGTTGGATTAGGTTGACCCGTTGGTCAAATTGGGTCAAACCAAGGCTTGAGCGACATTCAAATGAGTATTTGGGATGTTTTGGTTCAATTGGTTTGTTCTAATTTGCATTAGATTTGAATTTGGCTCATATGGGTTCATTTGTTTCAAATGGGTCAAGTTGACCAATTTAGCCAGTTTTGCCATTTGGCCAAATTGACTTGAGCTTGGTGTTGATTTAGACTTAGTTGATCATTTGAGAATGATTGTAGGCTTTGGTTTCAATTGATTTGGATTTAGGAATGATTTAGACCAATTTGACCATTTAAGTCAAATTGGGCTCAATGGGTCAATTGGACCTAATTGGTCAAATTGGGTTCAATCAAGGCTTTGATGATGTTCAATAGTCAATTTGAAATGAGTTTGAGCTATTGGTTGCAAGCAACTTGGATTGAAGTTTGATTTGGCCTAGTTTGGTCCTTTAGATCAAATTGGGTCAACTTGGGTCAAGAGGGTCAATTGGGTTTGGTTTGGCACAATTGATGGTCAAGTCATGTTCAAGGATCTATTTTAGGTTGGTGTGGGTCATTGGTTTCAATCAATTTGATATAGTATGAGATTTGGCTCATTTGACTCATGTAGATTAATTGAGTTCAATTGATCAAATGACCAAATTGACTTAGTTTGACCCAATTGATTATATTTGATCGATCAAGGATGATTGACAATCACTGTAGGAGAGATTTGATAGGTTTATTCAATCCAATTTTGGTTAGATTGAAGTTTGGCTCAAATGGATCCTTTAGGTTGCTTTGGGTTATGTGAACCTAAATGGGTTAATTGAGTTGATTTCAGGTTGATTTGCGTTTAGTTAAGTTTGGTATTTGATTTAGGATTGATTGATGGCTTTGGTTGCAATTGATTTGGATTTAACTAGATTTTGGCTCATTTAGACATTTTGGGTCAAATGGGCTACCTTAGGTTAGTTTGAGTCAATTTTTGTTAGATTTGGTTTGACTGTATATTTTGTGTAGTGTTTGAGGATGATTGTAGAATTTGAGAAAATCAATTAGATTTAGTTGGATTGAAGGAATTTGTCTAAGTCCATAGGATTGGGTTGTATGGTCAAGGTAGGTTGGATTTGGTCTTGACTTAGAGTTTGGATATGAATTAAAGTTAGTTAAGTTTAATTGGGATTGATTTGAGATTGGCATTGGAAAAGGGGGTAGGCAAGAGTCATGGGTTAGTCCATAGGATAGGGTAGATTATCTTAGACCCTGCAGCGTGATCTAAACCTAAAGGCTAATCCTCCTAAATCTTTAAGTTTGGGTTAAGTGTTCACTTAGTCACTAAAAGTTTCTTACGACTAAGGAGCTCTTAGTGTTTAGAACACTCCTAAACCTATGATAGAAAGGTTGAATCCTCACTCCAAAATTGAGGTCAACAGTCATGTTGGGTTTTCAAAAAAAATTTGTTACTGGTTTGTTTAATCATAGCCTATCATCTAGATCGTAAGTACGATTATTAGAATCAATTTTATCATGATATAGTGATTTGATATCTTTTAGTAGCATTTGACCTTATGTAATGGATGGTTCTTTTATTCATTATGATTGAATCATTTATTGTGATTGCTTGTAATGAGCTAAATCCCCATTTATACCATTCTTAGTTTTTTGCTATGATGTTTTTATCTTATTCATTCAACCATCATGACTGTTGATGCTCAACATAAAATTTTGATTTCTTAAAGATATGCATGGATGACTTCTTTCATTATGTTGCATGCATCCTTTTTTTAGTCAATCGAACAGCCCCTGAAAGAAAAATGGAGAATGGTATGAAAGGGCTAGAGCATTTATGTTGGTTGATGAGGCAAATAAGTTCAAGGTATCCCATATTCAACTTGAAGGTCTAAGACTCTATTTAGAGTATAGCAAGAGATAACTAATTGGGTTATTGAACTTTTGAATCACATAATGGATGAGTTCAAACAGAGTGTTCTTATGAGCAAGTATTGAAAAAAACAAATTATTTTACAATTGGTAAGTTACCATCTTACAATGTGCAACTTCTAAATCTACCTAGCAATGTGTTTTCAAAATGAGACAAAGAATTTATAAAATTTTCATTTATTACATTGATTAGAGAGAAAAAAACCTAGAATTATTTATACCATTTTTAGGTTTGGAAATTGATGATGTCTTTCCACTGAAGAATCTTGAAGTCCTTATGTTTCCAATTGAAACTGATCAGAATAAAATACATCAAGTAAGTTTACAATTTAATTATAAGAAACAATTATCACCTCCAAAGTACCTTAAATAGATCATGATGTATTCATTTTCAGGGAGTATTACACCAAAGCCTAAAAATTGTTGCAACATTATGTTTTCAACACTTGCAAGCACAAAAATTATACCACCATGATGCTTGTCCCTAATAATGCACAACCGCATGCCAAGAATAAGTAAGGCAGTAAGCATTATGTCATATTTTTAAAGGCCCAAAAACTAGCACCAATAAATAATATCTCATCTTCCTGGTGTTGGGTAGAACAACAATGAGAGTTAAGGCTATCTTTGGTTCAGCTTCTACTTTATTTCATCCAATTTTTTGCAAAAATTGCCAACAAATAAAGTTAATTTTTGAAAATCTATCACAATGATTTTCATGCAATCAAATGCACATAGGACATTGGCTCAGGCAATACACAATCTAGTGTTTAGGGCATAGGTCTTAATTTTGAGCTAGGAAACAAGAAAGATTTCTCTTGCTCCCTAAGTGACTTAAATTTGTATATGATCTTGTGCCCAAAAAAATCTACAATTGGCATTGTACTCACCTTATCGCTAATAAAATATTCAAGATAGTTTTTATCTTTTAAAAAAATTGATTTATGGCAATCAACCAAAAACCTACACCCTCTTAGAATCCAACTTGGAACACAATTGCACTTGTAGTTAGAAACATAGTAAAACTAATAAATTAAAGAAGTAATGATTTTTACCACAAATGCATCAACACAAAGTTTAGTATTTTACCATCAACTATCAAGCTCACTAACTCATAATTAAGTATATAAATTTAAATAATCAAAAAATTGATGGGTAAGTGGGATCCTCCAAACCAAGCAAGTAAGAGTAAAATCATCACAAATGCAACCAAATAGCAATGGGGCTAAGAAACAATCAAAAAAAAAAAAAAAAAAAAGAGATCAATACAAAAATCTTGTTCAAAAAACCCATTTGAAAATAGCTTTTTTTCTAGGGGTCAAGATAGCAATTAAAACAAGAGATGGATTACCTCAATAAAAGTAATGCATCATATCACTATCCATGCCACCTTGAGTCAGATAAAAAGGTTAAGAGAGAACATATAAGATCATTGTGCCATTAAAAAAGCTTTCCACTCTTCTACCTCTACTTTCACCTTTCTATATCCAAAAAATGTTTCTCCTTTAGCCCTTACACAGTCACACTAGATGCAAAAGAGTTTAAATTATGCTAAAATATTCAATTCCTTTGGCATCTCAAATAATGATCCTTAAATCTCCAAAAAAAAGAAATAGAAATAATATGGTTTATTAGAAATTAGTTTGACATGAAACAAATATACAAAGTCTCCAAATCGACACCTTCTCCAAAGAAAACTAAAGTCTTAATTGGTTGTCCTCTAGTATGATAGAGAACTTTATTAAAGCATGCAGATGCGTTGGTTGTCATTATCCCATATCTAAGCCCACTATCATGTGATAAAGTCCACCTATTAACATCTCTTGTGATCAACCAGTCATATGTCTCTTATTTTTCATTCCTAATACCATGCATATACTGGTTGAAATTGTGGATGTCAACTGTGTTTTTGGCCTAATATGTCTTCTAAAAAATAGTCTCCATATCACTAATTCAAATATGTCCCTACAATTGTGAACAATTCTGACATGTCGATCCAATATTATACATAGATCTGGACGTGATGTAATTATGGGTAATAACTAATACATAGTTCTTTTGAACCAGCCCCACGACTCATCACACTTGGTCTGTATGACTATGAAAGCTAATGGAAAGAGACAGTTGTTTGCCTCGACTCAAATAACACTAAGCAACATTCCTAGATATTTTTCTAAAAGGAATGTGACATTCAGACACTGGCCTATAGCATCTCTAACTCTCTATAGATGGACCGAAAAACAAAAATAAACGTTAAAAAAAGATTTGTGCTATCAGATTGTATTTTATATATTGAATTTCTCATTGGATCCTAAGCTTTCATATAAGAACTACGTATGTTAAATTTAACTTCTATTTATCCAATTATCTCTCTGGGCTTTAAGTTTATATAACAACATATAATCTGCAAGATATAATAGCAAATGAATTTAGATGTGCACTCTCGATGGCCACCAACTAAAATTCTATGAGAACAGGTATGTGGAGCAATAATTATTGAAAATTGTTATGCCCTTGCTAACCTATTGGTTTTAGTGGCATGTAATCATCATTAATAATGTATAGATGAGTGTTTATGGTGAACACACATACATAAAAGTGAGTTTTACTTGAATTAATATTTTTAGATTCAATATTATTTACTGTGTACCAACTATTAATTATGAAATCTAAATTAAATTTGATTTGAAATATCATATTTTCTATTAATTCTATAGAAATAAACCCTTCAGATGATATATTTGATTCACTTATTAGACTATTAATATTCACATCTTCATCCCACACCTCGGCGGTACGATATATTAAGAGGATATGACACCCAAGAGACGGGGTGAATTGAGCTTTTAAATGATATATTATGTAGAAGACTTAAACCATTAATGATATATTATGTAGAAGACTTAAACCTTTCAAAAACTCTTGCACTTGATACTATTATTGGAGGAATCCCTCCTAATAAAACTAGGAGAAGAACTCTATAGCTTGAGAGTATTTTATTGGAAGTGTTTCTAAGTGCACCTTCTTTATAAATGCATATGTTGTGGTGAAAAATTTCATAAATCCAAGACTGACACCAATTCATAACATCTCAGACATGTTAGGGAATGTGATAAGATCAAAGTTAAAAATAAACAAGTTATTGAGTTGCTGGATAAAAAGAAAAAATTATTAAATTTTATGTCTTCTGATGCTAGTTCAGAAATTGAGACTGTTATTTTTAGTGATCCAAAGAATTATGATTATCTTTAAATTAGAGAAATAAGAGGAATATTGATAATTGTACATGAGTACCCATTTATGATAGTTAAGCATACATGGTTCAACATTTTGTTGAAAATCTTGAATCATAACTATGAAAGAGTATCTACAAACACTATAAAAAATGATTATATAAAAGTTTATGAAGAAGATAAAGACAAGCTAAAGGTATATTTTAAAAGAATACACCTATATCTTATGATGCAACTTAGCAATATGACTATTTATCTTTCTTGTTTTGTCCACTCCTTTTCATTTGTTTCCTGATTTATGCAGTTCTAATTTTATTTATTGTTTTACAGTATTTTATTCTTAGAGTCTAATTTGTTTGTTGTGGATAGTTTGAAATTAGGATTTTTTTTTCTTTTAACAATTTAAGCAGCCATCAAGCTATGACAACATCATTGATTAGTTGATATAAAATTTCAAATTGAGCTCATTTATTAATTATATAACATAAACTTTTTCTAGTTTTGCTTATATGATGCAGCAAAAAGTGCAAAGTGCATATCTTAAATGATAATTTGTTGATTTCTAAAGAGTGAGTTATGAAGCCAAGTCTACCAAGATTATTTTGAAGATTGAAAGATTTTCTTCTTTTTTTTGTATAAATGTATAATTGGATTATACTCATTTGTTAATTTATTTGTAGATTGTAATTAATTATAATTTATACTTAAATAAATAAATTATGTTACTTTATCATATTCAAATATAATTTTGAGTTCTGCAACTTCTGTTTGCATTAAATTTTGTTTATTAAAATATCAATTTTATTACTAGTCTACAAATTATTATTGTATATTTGAAATAATTATTTTAATTAAAATTAATATTTTTAAATATTAATTAAAAAAATCAAGTTTTCTTAATTTAAATATTTAAAAATGTGCTAATTCGAGCCGAACCCGAGTTATTAATGAACACGAATAGATTATCGAGCTGAACACGAACACACTATTCACGAGCTATTTCGAACAGATGCCGATTTTGAACAAAAACAAATCCTTAACAAGCCAAATATGAACACATGTCAAGCTCAGACGCCCCTACTCTCCACTTTTGCTGGTGCTTTTCTTTCTCGTCTTGAATAAATTCGGAAATGCCCCTTTCATATTTTTTAAAATAATATATTTTAAATATATATTCATAATTAATGTGAAACACCGCGCACAGAAATTTAATAAATAGATTATTACAAATGATTTTAATTTTTTATGTTAAATTCTTTATAATAGCTTTTTAAAAATATATCAATTAAAAGAATAGATAAAGAGTGTTTTAATATGATGAATTCTTTTAGTATATTGTAATTATAATATATGGCTTTAAAAAAGTTATGTGTATACTTTGCTTAAGAAATTAATTTTAAGATTTTTGTTTTTGAAACCGTTCGAATTTATGATCAGTTATTTTTTATGTATTTTAAAATTTAATAATTTTAGATTACAAAATGATATTGTTAGAATCTAGCGAGTCCTAATACTGTGCATTGTCATTTACAATCATATTGTAACCTAGATTTCTTTTTAAAAAAAAATTATATAATATGTATGTTATATCTATAATGATCTCTCATTGTTATCATGCATGCACCACTGTGCTCGTTAATATTAGTGTCTTAATATTATGCACTGTCATTTACAGATAATCTTGCACTCTATTATTTTATTTATTTTATTTTGTTTTAATTTTTAATGGTTATAAATAAATATAAAAAAATTCTTAAATTTATAATTGCTAATATGAATAACAAATGATTTTGTTATTCAATCGAAAAGTTGAGAATTCAAAAATAGCATAAGAATTACATTAAAAAATACTTAATTTTTCATTATAATGGGTAAAAGAACAAATCTGATAAAGCAATTGAAATAGATTGGTGAACAAAAATAAAAGGCAAATAGTAAGATACAACACAATACCTTCGAACTTTCAAGAGCTTGAGCCATTTAATTCCAAAGGTCCTCTAAGTCTTCATCATCAAATAATTGGTCCTCTTTTTCCTTTTTGATCTCCTTCTTTACCCCTTTCTCCTTTTCCATTGAACTATTGTAGATCCCTGTAAATAGCATAATAGACAATATTAACAAATATTATTTAAGAAGTTAACAATTTGCAGCTAAATGCACGTGTAAGAACCAATACAAATGAAAGAAAGAAAATAAGCAATTTAATTACATTAGTCATTTTGGATTATCAAAGTCCAATCATGCGCAAGCTTCTTTAAGAATGGCAGGTTAAAAAACTTGGTCTTCATTTAATGTATTACATATTTTCTAGTAGCCAAACTAAGATTGTAACAAAGATAGAGAAACAAATACGGAATGGCTAGCTAGCCTTAATCTTAAGAAAATACATCTGTTATCACAGTTTGCTTAACATAAGCCTCTTCATGGTACACTTGCCTCATCTGAACTTCTTTCGGTATCTCGCTGCCCAAACAATCACAGACCACCAGAAGTTTCCTCCATACTACAAGTGTATATAATATAAAGATGTCTTAGCTAAAATTTTTCACGAAAATATCGACGAGTTCAAATCCTTCCTCATTAATATTTTTTGGATTATTACTTTTCGAGTCATTTCAAGCTTATACTAGCCATTTTGAACAATTCGAGCCGAACACACACTGAAATTTTGAGTTATTTTGAACATCAGCTGAGCACGAATAGTGCAATTTTTAAATGAGTCAAACACAAATAAAAGTTCAGCTCACTCAAATTCGACTAATTTACACCCCTACAAATGAGGCCAAAGAACTTATCTATTTTATGTGATTAGATTTGGAGATGAGTTGGCAGAGGACCGGTCAGTAGTAGCCCTACAAATCGATAGATGATGGGATTAGGACGTGATAATTGGTGAATAAAAAATTAAAGAAGGACGTGGCCCTGAATTTGATCTAGATCAAGTGTGCAAATTATAACGGCAGATCATTTTCCATCTACATGGGATACGTAGAGATGATGGCCGGTTAACAGCGTCTCCGGTTAACCGGCCATCTACATGGGATACATAGAGATGATGGCCAAATTTGGGTGAATGAGTGAAGAAAGCATTCTATGAAAGAACTTGAAAAAATTGCTTTACAATATTTTCATTAAATTTTTGTTCACTATGAGGCTTAAAATTATTGAATTTATTTTAACATGAATATCATATTTATAAGATTTATATTTCTATTATCTCATCATGATCTTCTTTTAGAGCTTATTTTGGAATCAATTTTTATTTTTTAAATATGTTTATTTATTATGTTTTTATTTTTTTACTTTTAAAAACATATTATATTAATTTAGAAAATACTCAAAAATAATTTTTAGATTTGTAAAATGCTTTAAAAAATGATAGTCACCATAAATCATGTTTTATTTCAAATCAAAATATAAATAAATATAATAACAAAATTAAAAACAAAAATATAATTGATCCCAAATGGCCACTTAGTATATCAATCACATCGTTTGGTTCACATTTGAAATACAAAAAGGAATGCAGATAAAGATACTTTATAGTTGTTTATTGAGTTTTTAAATTCATATTTGTTCGTTGACAAAACGAATAAGGTTTGACACGGAGTGGATGGCTCCGGCATACGCCGGATGAGCGGCATGGCGCAGCAAATGACCGGCCATCGACTAATGCGGATAACGGAATCAGGTCGGCGTCGCGGCGGCCGGGCGACTGACTACATGGCTACGAGATGTACGCGGCGGTAGCACGGCCATACGGCCTGATGGGTTTGAGGTCGTCACGGTACCAATGCACAGGCGATGGACGGGCAGCCGGCGATCAGCAGCATGGCTCCGGTGCCGGCGGCGCAATGACGCATGGCGTACGCATGGCCACGGCAGATGGCCGCACATACTTTATATTTCATTGAATTCCAAATACGCGAACCATCTCCGATGATTTGAAATACTGTTTTTTTATCAGAACCAACGCTGAAATGTTTGAAATACAGATTTGGAATCAGATTCCAAATGCGCAAACCAAACACAAAATGTATGCAAGAGAGGAAGTTTAATTTATTTTATTTAAGTTTTTTATTTTTAGGTTTATTTTATTTAATTTTAGTTTAGTTTAGATTTTTATTTATTTTATTACCTTTAATTTTTGGCGAATTAAAATGGGGAAGCTTTTTTTAATCACTTAGGCTTACCTCTTTGCCAAATGTTGTTACTCTTTTAATGCTAAGATAAATAATTAGATTTCTAATTAGAAATTGAAATCTTTATCTTGTTGTTGTATTTCACATAATAAAATATTTCATCGATGACTATCTTTTTATATTATTTGTCTTAATTCTTACTATTTAAGCTTCCCCCCAACAACTACACTAAGCACAATAATTGAGAATGAAAGTTGGAGATTTTATAACTCCTTAGATGCGACCGAATTTAATTGTTTCAATGCAATAATGGCCATCTCAATTATTTATATAGAAGGTATTATTCATTGTGATGGACTAGATCATATCTCTAATCACAAAGCTAAATCACACCTTTTTAATTTTCAAAATTAGAGTGGTGAATATTTATTTCAGTTAAGGGTTATAATATTAAACCACTTCACTATTCGACAACTAATATCAAAGTGTTTAAAACTATTATTTATTCAAATTCAATGAGTATAAATTTGAATCCAAGTTATATACTTCGAGATGAACATAATGAAAATATCACCGCCTTTTCTTTTTGCTCATTACTCATCTATGTGGACGTACAAAACATATTTACTCAAGGAAATACTTTCAGCCTTTAACTTATTTTAAGTGCTTAATAAAATTCTCTTCATGAATCACTATTATATAGGGAGAATTTATAATATCATTTTAATTGTTATTTATTCATAGTAGAGAGAAAGTCATGAAAGAAGAACAATAACTCATGCTCATCTTTAATAATATACATTCATGTCATTATGGTATTTTAATTTGGATGACGTGTGGACATCACGTAGATCTTAGGGGGGTACTTATTGAAGTGATCGGGTACGACATTAGGTATAGTGTACTACCTCGAAAGATAGTGACATCACCCTACAATGCACCTAATCACAATAAGCGAGAAGGTCTTATATACCGATATTTCTCCTACTTTACATGAAAAATAAAGCAAGATTTATTTTAAGCCAAGTTCTTTAGTTCTCCATGGAGGCAAGCCTCCAAAGTTAATTACATCCAAAGAAATGAAATTTTTAAGAACACTCTCGATTAAAGTAGGTAATCATTATCTTCAAAGATTTCAAGGGTAAGACTATCAAAGAGTTTGGGTTATTTTGAAAAATCAAGTGAGAAAGTTCAATTTCGAATGACTTTTTGTTATCTTGTTTATAGCCTAGGCTTTATGATGAAGTTTAAAGTTATTTTAAAATTTAATTGTGAGTTATTAATTGAGTATAAAAATTAACTTTATCCTAAGAGCCTATCGCACCCAATCCACACATTCAACCATCAAATATTAAGAAACTAAGAAGGGTGTGCAGTTCTATTGTGTAATCTAAACACATCATTAATCAAACATGTATAAATTGCGTAAAAGAATAAAAGGCATGTGCGGCAGAGTACCGTCGTACACCATAGAAAAGAAAAAATTGGGTAACCGAGCTCTACCCTTATACAACCCAGTTTAAAAAATAATAATTACAATTATAATCAAAGATAAATGCTATGGGGTATTCATTTCTTCACTTCTTCTTATCATCTTTTTTTTATTTATTCCAAAGGCATCACAGAGCACCCTAGGACTAAGCCTTCTAGCCACTATTCATCCTAAACCCCATAGCACTAATCCTAATTTATTTTACAAAAATTACATTTTTATAGAAAAATAAATCTAACTACACCTACAAAATTTCTTAGCCTTAGAGATTTAGGAGAGTGAGCCATAGGAATAGGTCATGTCTTAGGGGTGTTAGGAAAATTTCCTACCCTTAGCTTAAACCATTCCTCACTTTCCTTCTTTCAAGTTAAACTCCAAATCAATTCCACATGATTAAAATCCATGATTAAAATCTATGATTGAAACCCATGATCAAAATCCACCAAAAAATCCTAAGTCCAAATTTTGCCTAAGTCTCTAAGCCTCCCTTAAGGACTTAACCAAAATTATGATCTAAACTTATTCAAATATCTGAGATTTTCTCATGATCCATTTATATTCTCATTTATATTTACATATATAAATGAAATATAAATACAAACCCATCAAACCAAACTCAAAAATTTCAAATAATTCATGCAATTTTCCTTAAGTCCTTTAATTTTCTATTAATGGACTTAGCCAAAATCTTGATCAAGCCTATTCAAACTCATGGAATTTTCTCAAAAGTCATTTATATTCTCATTTATATTCATATATATAAATGAAATATAAATATAAATCAAACAAATCAAATCCAAGATAAATTTCACTTGTAATTTTCAAGTCCCTTAATTTTCTATTAATGGACTTAGCTAAAATCAACTCTATACCATTTCAAACTCTGGGTTCTCAAAACTCTTTTATGTCCTCATTTATATTCTCATATATATATGAAATATAAATACAAATCAATCAAATCAAAGGAAAAAAATAAATTCCAATTTAAAATCACCTTAAATCCTTTAAATTCCCTTTAATGGATTAAACCTAAATCATGATCAAACCTATTCAAACTCATGGGATTTTCTCAAAACTTATTTATATTCTCATTTATATTCTCATATATAAATGAAATATAAATATAAATCAATCCAATCCAATTCAAAAAATTAAATTTCAATTTAAAAATTTCCTTAAATCCTTTAAATTCCCTTTAATGGATTTAATCTAAAACATGATTAAACCACTTCAAATTCTTGAACTTTTTTCATAATCAATTTATATTCTCATTTATATTCACATATATAAGTGAAATATAAATTTAAACAATCAAAACCTATTCCAAAAATTAAACTCAAATCCATTCAAAATCCAATCTAAGCCTTTCAAGTCAAAATCTTGAACTTAGCCAAATCAATTTCAAATCAAGCCAAACTCTTGATTTTCTCTCATGAAATCAACCCTACAATCATGAGCTCAAATATAAATCCAAACTTCAATCACTCAATCAAAACCCAAGTCAAAAAATCAAACCCTAAACCCTTTCATATTCTTCCTTTGAATATGAAATTTTCAAATGGATCAAAACCCATTTGACTTCAAACCACTTGTAAATGGATATATATTTCAATCATGAGTCCATATACAAGATCAATCAACTTCAAATCAAGCTTTGACCAAGTCATTTGACCCACTTAGGCTCACTTAACCCAAAGTGACCTAAAGTACTCTTATGAGCCATATTTTGATCCTAACCAAATTGGATTGAACCAAACTCATATTTGTCTCTCATCATGATCAACAATCATCATGCGATGATCAATCAATCACAATGGGTCAAACCAAGTCAAACCTAATGGTTGACCAAGTCAACACTTAATCTAAAATGAAACCTTACATAGCCAAATTCCATCATAAGCCAAATTGATTGAAACCATTGATCTAAGTTCACTCATGACTTATATTTGAACTTAACTAAGCCAACATTTGAGCCTAACCTAGCCCAATTAGCACTTGACCCAAGTTGACCCATTTTGACCTAAAGAGTCAAAATGTGTCAAAACTTGATCTAAGATAAATTGATTGAAACCAGTGGGTCAAGTCCATTCAAAATCACTTGTGGAACTTGACCAAAGCCTCAATTGGCCAACTAGACCCAACCTAGCCCAATTTACCTTAGACCCAACATAACCTAAAGGGGTCATGTTGAGCCAAAGTTGAACTTAACCCAAATTGGTTGGAAACAAAGATACCAATCCACTCCATATGACTAACCTAACCCAAACCTACCCTTAACCTACCCCAAATAGGTCAAATGAGTCAAATAGGTCAACTTGACTCATTTAACCTAAATGAAGTCATATGAGCCACTTTCAAAACTATACCAAATTGAACCAAACCAAAGACACCAAAACATTTCAAATGGTCATATGAACTCAACCCAACCCTTAGTTTGACCCAATTTGACCTATTGGTCAACTTGACCCAAGTTGACCCATTTTGACCTAAATGGGTCAACATGAGCCAAACCCTATCAAATGAATTCCAAATCTCTTGAAACTTGGTCAAACCTAGTTTCTCCACATACCCAACATGTCTAAAGTGGAAAAATAGAAAAATAATCATTTTACCCCTAAGGCATAGAATAACTCATGGGTAATTTGGTCATACCCTCTTCACAATCACTTGAGGCTTTCCTAAAAGCTCAAGGGGACCTAGGGGAGAGTGGTGCACCCAACCTAATGGGTTTGGGTCAACCCATTTGGTCACTAAATCAAACTCGACCCTATGATCAAAAATTAAAATTTCAAACTCCCTCTTAAGATCAAATTCAAGCATATGGGAGGTAGGCAATCCACTCCTTGGCTCAAATCGACCATGTGCACACTCCTAACTAACCAAACATCCCTCAGCCTATGATCAATTGGATCAAAATGGCATGTCCATTACCGACCGTCTGATCCTTCAAGGGGGAGATATACTACCACTAATTCACTTTTGCTTTCATTCACTCAAGGTCGATTGAAGGATAGGAAGCCAGAGGAGCCATTAGAGATTAATCATAAGCCTCCTAGAGCTCTTTCCATTTTCCTTTTCTCAGCTTTTGAACAATGAAAAATAGGCGGAGGTAGAGTGAAATTCTAACTTCTTCTACATTCCATTTGAATCTAATTGCTTTTGCGCACTCCATCAGAGGGTCAAGTCGAACTTTCCTAAGCTCTTTCTGAAGTTCTAAAGGCAAGGGGAGAACTAGCTTGATCAAAGCCGAAGCTCAAGCAAGGAGGAGTTGGGTCATACATTGATATACTCAACCTCAAGTGCTCATACTCTCAGCAAGGCTCGTCTCAACCAGATGAAGCTTCTCCAAGGGAATCGAGCATCGGTGATCACCTACGGTGAGGTATGAGATTTTTTTTTACCATTAAACTCAATGTGGTGTAGAGATTTGTGAAAGAAATTTTCACCCCATCGATTTTTGACCGTTGGATTTGCCGCTCTCTGTCTTTAGATGGTGTGGGTTGAATTTGGTTTGATTCCATGCTAGATTGAGCTTGGATCTTCCCCTTGAACATGGATGGTCTTTGTTGATCAAGGGGAAGACCTTGGATAATCTCAGTCATCCATCTCCACATTTTAGAAAAATGACTGAGATAATTTAGCACGTTTAGAAATCCTTTTACCCATTTTAAAATATGGGGAGATCCTTAGCCGTCCGATCTTTGATCAGATGGCAGAGGATTAAAGTGTGTGCTCCACCGCCGCCACCCATGAGGTGACAACTTAAGTTATCCCATCACAGCATGATGCGTGTAAAGTGCGCTGACTGCCGCCGCTACATGTCGCGTCGTGAGCTAGGGATTAATTAGGATTAGTTAAAAATGCTTAATTAATTTTTGATTAATCCAAGGATCTTCTAAAATGCATAACTCTTCCTAGAAAATGTAGAAAAATGTGAAATAAAATCTTATGAATAGTTAATTAAACCTAAAATATTTTAAAATTAATTTTTATGAGTTTTGAAATATGCTTTTCTCTGAATTTGGGTTTTATTGGAAAGTGTATTTTATTAATTACTTTTTAATTAGGCCTCTCATTAATCTTAAATTTCTTGGGTAAGTTTTAGGGGATGATCTATTCCTCCCCTAATTTTATTGGGATTTATTGAAGGCTTAATTAGAATAATTGCATATGCTTTCCTTAATTACCCTTCTTATATAATTAAGCATAATTAGGGTATGATTATTGATTTTAACCTATGATTAGGATTGATTAAGGTCATATCTAGTAAGTATGAGGTTTATGGAATAATTTTGGGGCATTTCCTTTAAGTTATTCCCTAAACCCCCTTTTCTCTCCTTAATCTCCTCTTAATTAAGGGTTAATTCATTAATTATCTCCTTCATCAAATTCTAAAAATTCTAAAAATATTGAGAACTTAATTAATCTATCTTGGGTAGATACTTAGGTGTTTAATAAACTAAGTTCAATTAAGGAAATCAAAACCCAATTCACATGTGTGAAAGGGTGTTTTGAAATTACTTAAGCTAAACCCCTTAGCTTGATTAACTTTTAATTGTGAGCCAAATTACAATAGGCCTTTTCATTATTAGGTGCATTGCAACTTTAAATCCTTTGTGGGTTTTATGTCATCTCATTGGCTCATAATTATCTAGTTGATTCTTCTAAGGTGGTCTAGGTAAGGGTTAATTAAGCTTCTTAATTCATACATTAACCTAATCAACACATAAAATAGATCTAATTACCTAAAAATTAAACAAAAATATTAGACACGTGTGGGAATGGGTTAGGAATAGTAAACTCATCTCACCTTTTCAAAATTAAATCAAACTTCAAACTAAACAAAAATCACTTTGAAATTCACTTTGATTTGTTTTTAAACTTTCTTATTCCATAAGAATATCTTTATGATTTAAGTGAAGTGAGTTTGTTTACATGCTTTCATTACTTTGAATCTTTCCCCAACATGTTAAGTTGTATGCCATGTGATTTCATGCATTCATAATTTTAAAATTCAAATTTTAAAATGAAATTGTTTACTTTATGTCAAATTTGCATGTGTTGGCTAAAGTAGAAATATGAGTAGTTATTATCACTACTAAATCCAAATTATTTTCAAAACATATAAATCAAATGCCAAATTTGAAAGTATGCTACTTATATTTTAATTATGAGTTTGCATGTGATAGATTATAAAAGTATGTTTAGTATAGGTTTCTTTTATTTCTTATATTGGTATAGTTTTGAATAGGAGTTAGTAAGATGTTTTGAAAAGAACCTAACCCTTGCTTAATTATATACCCTATTCATCCCTATCCTACCTATATTCACATACATAAATTGCATAAACCAAAATGAATCCATTAAAAAAATTTTTGCATTCTCCTTTTCTATTTCATTTCTTTTATTCATATATTTGTATTTGAGGAAAGTGATATATTAGTCTGGACAACCCCGAGGTTACGAGGCTTTAAGTAGCCCTAAGTAGATCTTGTACCTTATACCTCTGGTTAACAATGGCTCTGTACTCACTTATGCCTTTCTTACTTTCATATCTGTATGTGAAATTTTGGATAAGGAAAACCTTTCTACTTAAGAAAAATCATGCATATTCAACTTTTAAATTTTCTTAAATGGATTACTTAGCATGCATCATAAAGTGTGTTAAATACTCTCATTTGCATGTATAGATATGCTTAGGGTCCATCCATATGCATGTTATATATGTTGGGAAAGAAATGAAGTAATGTGTGTTATGTGAATTTTGGTTCATTTCATTTAATCTTAAAATGCCTTTCTTTTTGAATAGGTTTGTTTAGAATTTATCTAAACTTAGGATTAATCAAAAGATGTAATCAAAACATTCACCTAAATAAAATTAAAATGTGAATCCACTTTAGAAATTACTTAGGTTAGGGAAGGAAAGAGAAGTTCTCTTCTTTTTCCCTCTCTTTATAATTTAGTAATTAATTGTAGGATCTACTTAAACCAAATCAAAACATGAAATAAAATCAACCCAAAATAATTAAACAACTTAAATGAAACCCTCCTCTAAGTTGAACATGTTCTTAACACTTAGAAAATTTAAACCTAAAGCCATAACTAAGCATACCACACAAGCCTTCAAAGTACACACATTAGCTTAAGTCACCACTTCTAGCATTAGGTTAGGTCAGTGCATGGTTTCTAGTTTATTTTGTTTTGTGATATATATTTTAGACTGGCTGTTAGGGTGTATGTTCATAGAATGAATGGTAAGATGTTCTTAGTCTAACTATTCTTTTCTGCAAGGGATTGTGCTTAAGGAGCATTATCATAAATAAAAATATAAATGCTTTTGCTTGCAAGTGCTTTATACCCCTAAGCATAATCCATAGACTAGGTGGACTTAGTCACCCATGTGTGGGCTGATAATTCCAATATACATGCTTGAGATTTGTGTGGTTTGTTTTAGCTAACCTCTATTTTGTATGTGTTAGTTAGATTACCACTTTTCCTTTCCATGTAAAAATTTGTATAATTAGGATTTTGGAATAATTATTATGGAGATTAGGATGAGCATTGGTCATAAGACCCTATCTTATGCACCATGTGAAGCTTTGGAATATCTACCATCTAATGGAAGGAACCCAAAGAAGAAAAGAAGAAAGAAGAAAGAAAAATGCAGCTTGAAGACCCCCATAACAATGAATTCCTTATATAATTATAATTTAATTCATTTATAATCCAGGTTGTATAAGGGTATAGCTCGGCTACCCATATTTCATATTTTCGAGTTTGCGTAATGGTGCCCCACCACAACGGCCTTTTATTCTTTTTGTGATAACTTTATAAATTGATTGATGATTTGTTTAGCTTCTGCATTAAGTGGCATAATTTTTCTAGTTTCTTCCTTGCTTTATGTATGATCTGGATGTGGATTAGGATCTTTAAGAAAAAATAAATATTTTACCTAACTTAACAACTTAAAATAAAATTAAACAACTCATAACCTCGCCTAATGCTTAGGTTTAAAATCAAGATAAAAGAATTAACAACCCCTTAGCTGGATGAGCATTTCTTTATAATATCATGCACAAATGCATCTCATTTCACTCTTGATTGGATAGCTTCCACATTTACTAGAGAAACTTGGCTTGACCTTTGAGAGCCGTGGTGGAAACTCACCTCCTCTCTTCTCGCTGATTTTGGCCAATAACCATCTTTCTCATCAATTAATCATATGAATCCTATTAGCCTGATTCAAAATAATTGTCAAAAATAAAAATAAAATGAAATTTGAATTGCATCAGATTTAGGTCATTTGAAGCATGTCCCTTTACATGATCTAGTCTCTTTAGGGAGTGAGTTTAAGGATTTAGTCTCTTTCTAAATAACAACAGCTTAGATATCTTGCATAAGCATAAAGACTTGCCTACATGTATTTAAAATCGTAGGAGGAGTTAGTTGGTGGCCACCCCCAGGTGGTTGTAAGTCCAAGCTATGGGGTGGTTTGTCCTCTCTTGTGGAGGCAAACAAATTTCCCATTATTGCCTCAGATTTAGGTTGTGCTTCCAGCCCTCACCGAAGCTTCCTAGATTTAGTTTCTGAGGTTGCTTCTCCATTTTGTGGATCATAAGCATAATTCCTCACCTCTTAGTCATTTTCTTAATCTTATGTTAAGGATTCTTAAGTCTTAAAATTCAAATGAAAAATACAACTCAAATAAATTAAATCATTTTCTAAAATGTAAAGCCAAACTATAGGATAGTCTAAGATGCTCGCTAGGTTTCCTAGCATCGTGGGTATCTCCTACTTATCTTCCATTTTGGCTTCAATAATAACTCCCTCTTTTGATCAATCCCATTTGATCTTGCAAAAATAAACTAATCAATTGATAGTCTTTTCATATTAAAATCTTCAAAGGCAACGATCATTTATCTTAAACTAGATTTTTCCTAAGAGATCACATCCCTTGGGATGTAATTAACTATGGGGGCTTGCCCCTGTAGGGAACTTAACGAACTCGATTTAAAATAAAGCCTACTTCACTTTCCATGTAAAGTAGGGGAAGAATCTCTGGTACATATGTAGATCGATCATCCTTAGGAGTCCTTATTGAGGTGATTATGTCCATTAAAGGGTAGTGGCTTCTGTCTTTTGAGATAGTACACTATTTCCTTGATGACGTACTTGATCACATGAATAAGTACATCTGCGGATCTGCGTGGCATCCTAAAAAGATGAATTTCTATAAAGGGTCGTGTCCTCTTTTATTTCTCACCAACAGATTTGAAAGGCGACTCTGAGACCCTCTATAGGAATTTTTCTCCACACCCATGTTGATCGTGATGTAGAGGGGACAATTATGCTCGATCATCCCTAAGAGAAGGTCTTCGTCTATGAATGTGACTCCTATGACTTTCTTAGAGTAATGTGCCTCCTCTTCTATAGAAGTCAACTAAGCCAAACATATTTTTGGGTCAAGATCAATGACTTCCTCATCTCTTTGGATAAGACAAGAGCATCGTATATGCTTAGCTTAGCTGGCAACTTCCTAAGGTGAGCGGGGACATTATAATCGACTCTAAGTTGTCCATCCATTAAAGTATCTGTAAGTGGAATATCTAGTTGAGGAGATGTCTGATCAATAGAACCAATGACTTGCTTACCCTTATCTTGAGGTACTTCCCTAGGTGGTAGAACCTTGCCACTATGAAGGTTGACTTCAGTGACTTCCTGAGATGATATGGTGGAAGGTTATACCTGCTCGTCGGGTACACCTACAGCTTCTCCTATGGGACCCTCAGAGTCAGATGACTCCAAGTCAATCTCAAGGGGTGAATCCATAATATTTAGGAATGGATAATCCATTTCTACATCAGAAGAAGAATGATTGGAATTATTAGAGCTATTATCATTTTCTAAACTTAGAGAGCTTTCTAGAGGAATAAAATCAAGAGCATCAAAAGTAGAGAAGATGTAAGTGGAATCAGGTTTCTTCATTGATTTCTTTTTGGGTGGAGGTACATGATAAAAATCAAATAAAGTAAGCGGGGTAAGGGTTTTGGTTCCCATATCTACTGATACAATACTCATATTAGAAGAAGCACTGGATGAAGTGGTAGTTGTAATGGTGGATGGAATATTTGACTCGGATGGTGGTTGCGCTACTGGAGTATCCTGGACAAGTGAGGGCGGCTGCTGCTGCTAAGCTCCCACCTTCCCCAAGTTATCTTTGATAACTTGCAAACCTTCCTTTATGTTGGGATAAGGAAATATCCCAACCTTAGAAATAATACCCCAACCCTTGAGGTTTGAGCTGCCTCAAGCACCTGTAATGAAAGTTTCTTGATCATAGAAATAATTTTCTTAGAGGTTTGGGATAAGGAAATATCTCAATCTTTTTTGGTCTTAAGAGGATCACATGTATCCCCAAGAATTACTCTTATGAGGCTTGGACTTGAATGACTAATCTTGAAAAGGTAATTATTTGGCTTCCTCTTGCAAGCTAGCCGCCTTGTTGATTAACTTCTCAAATATCTTAATTGTAAAGCCCTTGAGCATGAAAGGGACCGGGCCATGAATATTCTTGAGAAGAATTTCTATGGCGTGTTATTTGGACAGTTGTGGTTTATATTTCATACTCAGGTTACACAACCTGAGAATATAATCAACAATGGACTCATTGGGATTTTATTTTTCCACAACAAGGTCACCTACAATTACCCTTTTCTAGGTTCCAGCAAACCTCTTGATGAAGAGGTGCTCCAACTATGCAAAAGTCTTCACTGAACTGTTGGGAAATTCAGCATTCCAATCAAATGCAATGCCTGTTAGGCTACTGACAAATAGGAGAAAGACAAGAGCATCACTACTGTCGGCGTTACAATAGTCGACTCTGAAATGTGCCATATGTTGTCTTGGATTCCCACTACCATCAAAGATCTTGAAGGAAGGTGGCACAAACCCCTTGGGATATTGGACTGCATCTAACTCCTATGGGTAGGGTCTACCCTTTAGAACATATGAGCCACCTTGGGCTTGCACCAACACTTCCCTCACCTACTGCTCCACCATTTAGTTTATGTCTTTTTCTTGCACGGAGGTGCTATCTATGACCTTCTTATGCAAACTACCACTATCTTGGTCCACCAGAGAGGTACTCTTTGGATGATCTAAGGTATGTAAAAGTTTGGGTCGATCGCCCTCCATAGGCAAAGGATGTGAAACTAAAGCTTAGTTTTGCAATGCTAGGACTGCCACTAATAGATCCTTGGCCCTCTTATCCATTCTCATGATGTGCTCATCCTTTTGTCTGAGGTGTTGAAGGAGGTGTTGGGTCGAGTGAGCTACGTCATCCTCCTCGACCACAATACCTTCCTGCTTATGCTACTCTCTAAGAAGGGAACCTATAGTATCAACCATATGGACTCCTGTCGAGTCCTCTAATAAATCATCTTCATCAAGATCAAAGTCTACCTTACATCCTCCTCAATAGAAAAATTTCTTCCAAGAAGCTCCCTCTTCTCGACGAAGTACTGCATGAGAATATCAATCAATGAACGGTCATCTACCTTCACTGGCACTAAGACTTGCTGACTAGTAGATGTCGAACAATGCTCAACAAAGTTGATGCATCAGACACTTCCTACTAGTGGCATACTCTCCCTAGGAGGGTCAAGTGTCATAGGAACTGTACTAGTGTCCCTTACCTCCTCTATCGCTATCACTACTGCTTCTGCTACTAACTGATATGGTTACGGTGGCTGTGGTGGTGGCACAACCTCAAGCATTTTGGGTCACCACTCTTTCTTCACCATAACTAAAGTGGGAGGTCAAATGGGAGAGCTTGAACTCACCTCAGTAGGTGGAGTAGATGGAGTGGGATCCTTAGGCCGTAGCCAGATCACCAATGGGGACTTCCTCTCCTAGAATGCAGATCTTTGAACCTTGGTAGGAACAATGGAAGAAGGGATCTGGATAGGTGACGGTGGATGGGGAATGAAGCGGTGTGATGGGGTTAACACCAATTTCCCTTCTGCTAGAGCTCTCCTCCGATGGCTGGTGGTGTCGGTGAGTACTATATGGTCTATGCGTTCGGTCCTTGTGGCCCACCGATTGGAGAAATCAACATGGGTGGAGGCCGCTGACTACCTGACATACCTCTATCAATCTCTACTGCTCGCATGGGCTACAACCTTGGCCTCTGGCCCCTCTCTCTGATCAGGAGTGGCCTCACAGGGATCATGACCTCGGATCAAATAATGCACCGTTCGGCGTCAGTAGGCTCAACTTGGTTAAGAACTATCCTAAGGCTAGCATAGGGTTTCTTCATCTGCCTAGTTGGTACCTAGTTGTAAGCTGGTGGTGGAGGAGATGCAGCAATCCTCCTAGCATCCTCCTCTCCATCTGAACCGGAAAGGGGGTGGAATCTACTACCACCCAAGAAAAGGGAGACCTCTCGAGGAGAACCCTCCTCAGCAATATGTGATGTGGTACCTACCTCCGTGGCAGCTCTCTCATGGTGCCACTTGATCTTCTTGTTTTTATTGTGGCATTGGGTGCGGGAGAGCAGTGTTGTGTGGGAGCTGAAACCTACCTAGAAGGTAGGGGAGACTATCTTAGATTCTAAGATAGCCTTCCCCTTTTAGGGGACCAAGGAGGAGGTAACAGCTCACATCGGAGCTGTAGTATGAACAGTAGAAGTAGGCTGAACTAGCAATAGCACTATGATAGGGACCTCCTCATCCTTCCTCTTCAGAGAGGGAAACTCAGGGTCAAACTCAACATCAAAGCGTAGGAGTGGCTTTTTCCCTGCCACCTCCTCCTTGCTGATAGTTGTAAGGGCTACCCCCTCACAAGTAATCCTAACCCCCTCGAAGCCACGGCCAAAGTAAATCAGGTGGGTGGACTCAGTCGTGGTGAGATTGTCCTGGTCCAAGGCCAAGTCTACACCGGAGGGAAAAAAGAAAACAAACTTGCTAGGAGCCATAACAACTGTACTGAATGGAGACTGAACTGAACTGACTGCTCTGATATCTCTGCATGTGAATATATAACTGAATCAGACTTTGACCTTTATATTTGCCTTCAATCACTAATTTCTGGTTTGAATTTGGAATTTTATCCCACACTCCACAAATTTAATTATGCAAAGTGGGGTTCATCGATTTGGAGAGATTTAGAATTTTGAAGAGAGACTTTGCCACGAGAATTAGTTTGTTGATTTTGGAACCTTCATCCAATAAATTAGGATATGTTTAATGAGGTTCCTCCATTTGGAGAGATTTTTGAAGATGATTTTATTTTCCTAATCCTTTGTTTTGAGATTTTGATTTTGGAGCTTTTACTTAGCAAATGTGGGTATGCTATGAGAGATCCAAGTGCGTGTTTAAAAATATTTTTGAATGTATCTTTATAGTTTGCGATGATTGTTTGTCATGTATTTGATTTATTTTGATTTGACAATGGGATCTTTGCTTAGAAAATTTAGGTATGCTAAGTGAAGCCCAATGTGTTTAATGAAAATGAGACCCTGACTTAACAAATTTGGTATGTTAAGTAGGGTTCAGGTGTGTTTAATATTTTTGAAATTGAGATTTTTACCTAACAAATGTGGTATGTTAAGTAAGATCCAAAATATTTGATATTTTGTTTTAATTTAAAAAGTGAAACCCTTACTTAACAAATTTGTTATGTTAAGTAGGGCTCAAGTGTGTTTATTGCTTTGATTTGAAGATAGGGCTCTTACTTAACAAATATGGTATGTTGAGTAAGGTCCAAAAATGTGATTAATTTTAATTCGAAAGTGGGATTCTTACCTAATAAATGTGGTATGTTAACTGTGACTTGGTATTTGTTTAATTTTGAAAGATGTGAACTCTCATTTAACAAATGTGGTATGTGAAATGGAGTTTATTTTCATGATGATGTTCGATTTTATAAAAAGGAAATTCTCATGTGACAAATTTAGGTAAGTCAAATGGAATTCAATTGTGATTAATTTGTTTATGATTAGAACAAGAGAACTCTACTTAGCAAATGTGTGTATGTTAAGCAGAGTCCAATTTGTTTTGATTTTTAAAAAGTGGGGAATTCTCATTTGGCAAATTTGAGTGTGTCAAATGGAATTCAAATGTGCATTGATTTTCATAATTTTGAAAGAAGGCACTCTACTTAGCAAATGTGGGTATGCTAACTAGGATCCAATTTATTTTTATGTTCTTTTTTTTTTAAAAGGGGAACACCTCTTACCAATTTTAAGTATACTAAATAGAGTTCAATTATTTGTGTATGGTTGCTTCTAAAAATAGAACTCTCATTTGGAAAATTTGGGTATGCCAAATGAGATTCAATATATATATATATATATATATATATATATATATTTGTGTGATATTGCTTTTGAAAAGAGGGGAAGTCTTACTTAACAAATTTGGGTATGTTAAGTGAGGTTCAATTATGTGTTGATTTTGATTTTTGTTTTGATCTTAAAAATGGAACTCAATTTAACAAATTTGGGTATGTTAAATGGAGTAGGTTAATGAATTTTATTTTAAGAAATGTGCTTTTCGAAAATTTTTGAAAGGGATTTTGATGATTGTAAATTTGATTTTAATTTTTGAAAGAGGACTCTCATTTAACAAATTTAGGTATGTTAAATGAGGTTTCATTGACTTTTATTTTAAATAGATTTAAAAAAATTTATGTTTTTTCAAACTTTATGTGGAGTGATTTTAAAAATGATTTTGTTTAGAAATAGTGCTTTTCAAATTATTTTGCAAAAGACTTTACTTGTTTTAGTTTGAGTTTTCTTAAATGTGGGATAAACCTTACCTCACCAAGCTAGTGGTAAAGAGGTTCAAAAATTTGTATTTTGTCATCTCCTTTATTTAGTTTATTTTTACCTATTGGGGGACCCAATAGGGATTTTAAGACCTACACGGAGTGAGGTCCTAAAATCTAAAATATGTTGGCTAGCTTTGCTTAAGGATGAAATAAGCTAAGTGTCAATGGAAAGAAAGATAGTCTTTGGTCTTATAGAAAATATAAGTGCACTATTGATGCTTGGAGACAATAATTGTCTACTAAAGATGAAGAGAGGGACCATCCCTAGCAGAGTCGCCAAAAATTTTTGTGGTGTTTAATTTCGGACTGGTGGGGCACCACGCAGATCTTAGGGGGTACTTATTGAAGTAATCGGGTATGACATTAAGGAATGATGCACTATCTCGAAAGATAGAAATAATCACCCTATAATGGACTTAATCGCCTAATAAGGACTCCTAAGGCATGATGGGTCTTCGAATGTACTAGAGATTTTTCCCCTACTTTACATGAAAAAGTAAAGTAGGGTTTATTTTAAACTGGGTCCGTTAAGTTCTCTATTGAGGCAAGCACTCATAGTTAATTACATCATAAGGAATGACATCCCTTAGAAATACTCTCGATTAAAGTAGACAATTAGGGTCTCCAAATATTTCAAGGCTAGACTATCAATAGATTGGTTATGTTTACAAAATCAAATGGGATTGTTTAAGAAGAAGACTTATTTTAGAAGACAAAAAGAGAATAAGTAAGAAATGCTCATGATACTAGGAAGCCCAGTGAGCATTCCAATCTATCATATAGTTGGGCTTTATATGTTTGAAGTTGAAGAGATTAGTTTTATTGAAGTTGACATTTTATTAAAAAGCTAGGATTTATAATCCAACAACACAAGGTTGTGAAAATATCTAAGAGGTGAGAATTTATACTTGTAGCCTAAAGGAAATAGCCACCTCGGATCCTAGATCTAGGGAGCTTTGGCATAAGCCAAAGAACAACCTAAGTCTAAGTGAAGATAGGTATATAGTTTACCTCCACAAGAGACGATAATCACCCAACTACTAGGCTTACAATTGTCTGGAGTGGCAGTCAGCTAACTCCTCCTATGCTTTAAAACTATGTAGGTAAGTCATATAATTTTGCAAGATAGTTAGGTTGTTATTATTTAGGAAGAGACTAAAGTCCTTAAAATCACTCCCTAAAGAGATTAGAGCATGATTGGCATGAGTAATGACTTAGTCTAATGCAAATATTTCCAAATTTTATTTATAGTTGACACATCATTTTGATAAAGGCTGTAGGATTTTTGTATGCTTAAATGCTTGTTGAAATAAGTTATGGGCCAAATTAAGAGAGAAGAGGGTGAAGCTCTGTCAGTAGGAGCTGCTCTCATAAGTCAAGTGATTCCTATGCGTGCAAGAATGGAGGCCCTCATTTTTGCAAGAGTGGTAGAAGATGCATGCAGGATATTATACATACAACCATACAGCTAAGGGGTTGCTAAATCTTTTAGTTATCTTAATTTAATGCATATGCTTTATGTGAGGTTATGAGTTATAGTTGGGTAAATGATTTCTTTTTTCCTAAGAGCTTATTTGTATCTAGGCCATATAACAAACACCAATCATAAAGAAATTATGAAAAGGAATGCCATTTCTATTTCGTAATTTAAATAAAACATCAATCAACTTTATAAAACTATCGTAAAATAATAAAACGTCGGTGCGGGTGGGTACCACCATACAACCCAAAAAGAGAAATGGGTAGCCGAGCTCTACCCTTATACAACCCAAAAATTGAAAGACTAATTACAATTTACAAATGATAAATGCTATGGGGGGTCTTCAAGTCTTCATATATTTATGTCTTTATGTATCTTCCTCCTTCTTTGATTTGGTTTGCTCCACTTCAAAGGCATCACATGGCACATAAGACAAGTCTTCTATCCAATGCTCATCCTAATTCCCTTATAGTACTAATATTAATTCCTAATTATTAAATTACATTAAGAATAAGAAAAATAAATCTAACTACACCTGCAAAATAAGTGTTAGCTAGACACACATACAACCCAAGCAATTATATTAATAATTTAGACATAGCACTCTGTACATGGATAACCAAGCTCACCTGTCCTAACTTGGATTATGCTTAGGGGCTCAAGCAACCTGCAAAGAGAGCATTTGTATTTATTTTTAAGCAACCCCTTAAGCATAATCCCTTCCAAAAGATGTAATTAGTCTAATAACAGCCTAACATCCTGCCTACGCAACATACACCCTAACATCTAGTCTAAAATAATATATCACAAAAAAAACATACACTAAACCATGCACCATCCTAACGTAAGGCTAGAAGTGATAACTTAATCTAATGTGTGTGTATTAAGGCTTCTGTGGTATGTCCTAACTAAGCTTTAGAGTTAAGATTTTCTAAGTGCAGAAAGATTCAATTTAAAGGATGGTTTCACTTCAAGTGCTTTAATTGATTGCCAAGTTTTAATTTGTATTTTCTTTGGTTTTATGTGACCTACACTTAACAACTAAGTGTTGTAAAGAGAAGAAATAAAATTGCTCTCTTTCATCCCTACCCTAAGCCACTTCCTTAAGCATGTTAATTTGAATTAGTTCTCTTTATTGAATGGCTTATTACACATTTTTAAATCAATCCTAGGTTTAAGTTCACTTTAAATAATTATATTCAATGTGAAAGGCTTCTTAAGATTAATCTAATTGAAATACTATCACATGATTTATATTCAATCATTCCTTTTCATCACATATATCATGCATATGATTTAATCCTAAGTGTATCTATACATACAACATATTTTAGCACACTTAAATTATGAATGTAGTGCAAATTTAAAGTTTATATTTCTTATTTAATTGAATTATTTAATCATGTTAATTTAAAGCTTTATCCAAATTCTTATACAAAAAGACATAAGAATGAAATTAAATAGGTATATGTTATTATTAAACCAAGGAAGTGAGGTAATCAAATGACCTCCTTGGGGCTAGCTAAAGCCTCGTATTCTTGGGATGTCCAAACTATATACCCATTTACATTCAAACACATGTAAATTTGTATGTAAGAACATAAGGAAACAGATCCCAAATCATATGAATAATTAATTCAATCATTTAGTCTATTATGAATGCATGTATTCTTGATAGAAAAGATGGATTTTCATCCTTTAGCCACACATACATACACATGAAAGAGAAATAAGTGAGTACATGCCTTTGTTAAACTAGGAAAGAGAGGTAATTAAATGACCTCCTTGGGGCTAGTTAAAGCCTCGTATTCCCAATTCTAATATAGGAACATATGTAAATGAAATCAAGTAAGTATGTGTCATTGTTAAACCAGGAAAGTGAGGTAATCAAATGACCACCTTGGGGATAACTAAAGCCTCGTATTCCTGAGATGTCCAGACTATATACTTATTAACATTCAAATATTTGTGAAACTACATATAGATTAAAGAAAAGAAAGCTCTATTTCACATACTTCAGCTATAAGCACATGCAAACCTATATGTAATCATAACTACTATCACTTCATATGTTATTACTCATTTATAAGCTTTTTGAAAATACATTTGGATTTAATAGCAATAATAACCACACATAATATAAATTAAATCAACACATGCAAACTTGACATAAATGAAACCATTTGATTTAGTTAATTTTTAAAAGATGAATGCATGAATCAAATGGCATACAATATTTAATATGATTGAAAAAGGAATAATAAGACATAAAACACATGTTTCATTCAATCAAATTAATTCCTAAGGACAATCATGTCAAATAAAACCACTTAAAATTAACCAAAGCTTTATATGTATCATTTTTGAAGTCATGTTGGATTTGATTTAAGAATGTGAGGAGAAGTTTGCTGATCCTAACTCATTCCCATGTTTGTAAATTAATTTGGTTTAATGGAATGTGATTAACTTATTTTTATGGATTAATTAAGTTGTAATATTCATTAAATCAATTAATTAACCCTTGCCTATGTTACCTTAATCAAGTTAGGAGCCTAGTTAAGGCCAAATTAGCTTATTCTCCTAATTAATTAAACAATAAATTCCAAGAAAATTAAGGGAGGAAAAGGTCATCCCGCTAACCAATATCAAAAAATTTAGGGTTAATTAATTAATTAATTAGCGAGTAATTAAAGTAATTATTATTTTTAATTAAACTTTAATCAAGCTCTAATTACTGCTCAAAATCAATTAAGGATACTTTTAGGGTTATCCTAATTAATTAACCAATAAATTTCAAGAAAATTAAGGGAGGAAAAGGTCATCCCGCTAACCAATCTCAAAAAATTTAGGGTTAATTAATTAATTAATTAGCGAGTAATTAAAGTAATTATTATTTTTAATTAAACTTTAATCAAGCTCTAATTACTACTCAAAATCAATTAAGGATACTTTTAGTAAATTCCTCTCTGAAATATCTTCAAAATGAATTTATCTTTGCATTTTTATGATTTTTCTATGATTTGTTATGATTTTCTAAAGTTTCAGGTGATTTAAATGATTTTTCATGATTTTCATAAAGGCTATTAATTTATTTTTGTTAAAATAGACTATTTGAGCTCCAAAATGCAATATCTCCCAATCCAAAAATCTATACTTGAAATTTTCATGATAGGTGTATTTTGACTTTATCTTCAATCCTTAAAAATTTCAAATCAATCTGATGTTTATTTTTTGGTTTAATTAATGAAATTTAATTATTACTAAAACTCAAATTAAGCTCAAAATATTTAGTAACATTTCAGGATTTTAGGTTTATTGGATTCCTCTCAGAATGACAAATCCAACGAGCCCATATTTACAATTTTTAGTTAAGTATTTTATTTTCTTTGAATTTTTGAAGTTTCAGGAGATTTAATTAATTTTTAAAATTGAAAAAAGACTGAATTTCCTAAATAACCCAGTGAGCGCCGCACAGTGTTGACGGGGCAATGCACTTACACATGTCAACACACTGTTGGGTGTTGCCATGTTGAATGGCACGCAACGCCGCTCAATTGGTCGCATGGTGCCACGCGGTCGAGACAAGCGGGAAGATGGATCACGATGTGCAGATCAGATCGAATCGTCCAATTGCGGATCAGACAATCCAGATCAATCCACTTGATCTGAAGGCTAGAAACACGTGATCTGGTGTGAGATCTCAGCCATCCGATCCCCAAGAGTGAATCAGATGGGTGTTGCTTTCTAGCCGATGAAATTGATGGGATTTCATGATTTTCACGAAAATTGAATGAAATTTCATCCAAACAGGCTCGATTTCACGGTAATCTTCGTCGAAAAACTTCTTGATTCGCATGGTGATGGTATAAAATAAAAAATCCAAGGTTTATCTAAGGGAAATTCTTAAAATCGTACAAAAATCATCACAAACATGAGAACCTAAGGTCGGCCACAATTTTTTTTAAAAAAAATTACCTCACTGGGGATGATTTTTGGCAGCGGTGATGATTCGACCGCGCTCCTGAGTGCAAGAAAATGCTATGGAATGGGTATGGGCTCTTGCTTCACTTCAGAATAATGTATTCACCAAATGTCACCATTTTCTCACTATAATCCACTTGATTTTGATGGATTTTGCTCAAAAACCAAGTGGGACTGGTACCTGGTTGGTTTGGGAGCTCTAGGAGAGTGAAATGAGTGTGGGAGGAAGGGTTTTTGCCTCTCTATTTTATGTGCTTTTGGAATGGCCGAAAATTATCTCATTCCTTATGATTTTGGCTCCTAGTGGATGTCCTTAGCTTGGGAGTGGTTGGGATTCTCCTTAGGTGGCTTGATTTGAGTGTCCAAGGCATGGGAGGTGGCAACCATAAAAGACAAATGGGTGTCCTAGCAAGGGGAAGTGCAAGTCCTTCATGCCAAGTATTCCAATGAGAGATGTGAGGTGAATTCACCTCCCCATGAGCCATAACTGCCCTAACCACATCTTGTGTTAGGATGGTCAGTGTCATTGGTGCCTATATAGATCAATGGATGAGTACCAAGTGGCCAAGGAAGAGAAATAACTATTTAGGTAAGTGTTGTTTCTAATGGGATGCCCTTGACCTAAGAGCAAAGTAGTCATTTGGCATTGGATTTGATTTGGGCAGATTTGAAATGAGTCAAAAGTGAGTTGGACCAAATTTCATGTCATTTGGAGTTCATTAAGTTTAATTTGGGTCAATTTTATCCATTTGGGCCAAATTAAGTCAAATCAGGTTAAGTTGACCAAATGGTCAAATTGTGTCAAACTATGATTGGTGTCATTAGTTTGGTTCAAATTGCATCAAACTAAGATTGAGCGAGATTTGATTTTGACTTGATTTGAATTTGATTTTGGCAATTTGATTGTATATTTGGGAATATGATTAAATATATGATTAACTCATGAGAAAATCAATTGAATTTGAATTGATTTGGAGGCAAATTTGACTAAGCTCTTGGAGATAGGCCAAAATGGCTTAAGGAAGATTTTGATTTAGTTTGATTTAGTTTTGATGATTTGAGTGTAGATTTCATTTATATTTATCAAGATGATTGAAGATATGATTGATTCATTAAAAAATTCAATCAAGTTTGAAGTGGATTTCATGGAAATTTGACTAAGTCCATGGGATCCAATCATAAGGCATAAGGAGGATTTGATCAAGAGCTTCAATCATTTTATTTGGGATTTGGATTTTGGATTTGGTATTTGGATTTGAGTTCAAATTGAATAAGAAGGTGTACATTGATAGGGTTTAGGCTATAAGGTAGGTGATTTCCCCAATTCCTAAGGCATGGCCTAATCTTGTGGTTGAACCCTTCTAAGTCTCTAAGCTTAGGTTAGGTGTTCACTTAATTATTAGATGTGTCTTATGACTAAGGAAATCTTAGTATCTAAATATTCCTATGTCTAAGATAATGAGATTGAGAACTCACTCCAAAAGTGAGGTTAATAGTAATGGGTTGATTTGGGTTCAAATTGGTGGTTGGTTTTGGGCTGACTCAAATGAGCCGATGATGAGTCTTGCCAGGTTTCAATAGTTTTGGGCTTAGTTTGAGTGGGTTTGGCTCAAATTTGGCTAGGTTTGGTTAGGTTGAGTTAGATTGACCAGTTGGTCAAATTGGGTCAAACCAAAGTTTGAGCCATGTTCAAATGAGTATTTAGGATGTTTTGGTTCAATTAGTTTGGTCTAATTTGCATTGGATTTGAATTTGGCTCATATGGGTTCATATGGGTCAAATCGGTCAAGTTAACCAAATTGGCCAAATTGGCTTAGGTTTGGTGTTTATTTAGACTTGGTTGATCATTTGAGGATGATTGTATGCTTTGGTTTCAATTGATTTGTATTTAGGAATGATTTAGACCAATTTGACCCTTTAGGTCAAATTGGGCTCAACGGGTCAATTGGACCTAATTAGCCAAATTGGGTTCAATCAAGGCTTTGATCATGTTCAATAGTCAATTTGAAATGAGTTTGAGCTATTGGTTGCAATCAATTTGGATTAGAATTTCATTTGGCCCAATTTGGCTTTTTAGGTCAAATTGGGTCAACTTGGGTCAAGAGAGTCAATTGTATTTGGTTTGGCTCAATTGATGGTTAAATTATGTTCAAAGATCAATTTTAGGTTGGCGTGCAATCAATTTGATATAGGATGAGATTTGGCTCATTTGACTCATGTAGGTTAATTGAGTTGAATTGATCAAATGACCAAATTGACTTGGTTTGACCTAAATGATTGAAATTAATCAATCAAGGATGATCAATAATCATTGTAGGAGAGATTGGATAGGTTGATTCAATCCAATTTGAGTTAGATTGAAGTTTGGCTGAAATGGATCCTTTAGGTTATTTTGGGTCAAGTGAACCTAAATGGGTTAATTGAGTTATTTTCGAGTTGATTTGGGTTTAGTTAAGTTTGATATTTGATTTAGGATTGATTGATGGCTTTGGTTGCAATTGATTTGGATTTAATTGAATTTTGGCTCATTTAGACATTTTGGGTCAAATGGGCTACCTTGGGTTAGTTTGAATTGATTTTCATTAGATTTGGTTTGATTGTATATTTTGTGTAGTGTTTGAGGATGATTGTAGGATTTGAGAAAATCAATTGGATTTAGTTTGATTGAAGGAATTTGGCTAAGTCCATAGGATTGGGCTGTATGGTCAAGGTAGGTTGGATTTGATCTTGACTTGGATTTTGGATATGAATTGGAGTTAGTTAAGTTTAATTGGTAGTGATTTGAGATTGGCATTGGCAAAGGGAGTAGGCAAGAGTCATGGGTTAGACCATAGAATAGGGTAGGTTATTTAGACCCTAAGGTATGATCTAAACCTAAAGGCTAATCCTCCTAAATCTCTAGGTTTGGGTTAAGTGTTCACTTAGTCACTAAAAGTGACTTAGGGCTAAGGAGCTCTTAGTTTCTAGAAGACTCCTAAACCTATGATAAGAAGATTGAATCCTCGCTCCAAAATTGAGGTCAACAGTCGTGTTGGGTTTTTAAAAAATTTTGGTTATTGGTTTGTTTAATCATAGACTATTATCTAGATCGTAAGTATGATTATTTGAATTAATTTTATCAAGATATAGTGATTTGATATCTTTTAGTAGAATTTGGCCTTATATAATGGATGGTTTTTTTTACTAATTATGATTGAATCATTTATTGTGATTGTCAGTAATGAGGTAAATCCCCATTTATACCATTCTTAGTTTTTTGCTATGATGCTTTTATCATATTCATTTAACCATCATGATTGTTGATGCTCAACATAAAATTTTGATTTCTTAAAGCTATGCATGGATGACTTCTTTCATTATGTTGCAGTTGCATTCATCCTTTTTTTTAGTCAACCTAACATCCCCTGAAAGCAAAATGGAGGATGGTATGAAAGGGTTAGAGCATTTATGTTGGTTGATGAGGCGAATAAGTTCAAGGTATCCCATATTCAAGTTCAAGGTCCATAACTTTGTTAGAGTATAGCAAGAGATAACTAATTGGGTTATTGAACTTTTGAATTGCATAATGGATGAGTTCAAACAGAGTGTTCTTACGAGCAAGTATTGAAAAAAACAAATTATTTTACAATTGGTAAGTAAACATCCTGCAATGTGCAACTTCTAATGTTTTCAAAATGAACAAAAAATTTTCATTTATCACATTGATTAGAGAGATGAAACCTAGAATTATTTATACCACTTTTAGGTTAGGAAATTGATGATGTCTTTCCACTGAAGAATCTTGAAGACCTGGTGTTTCCAAATGACGCTGATCAAAATAAAATACATCAAGTAAGTTTACAATTTAATTATAAGAAAAAATTATCACCTCCAAAGTACCTTAAACAGATCTTGATGTATTCATTTCTGGGGAGTATTACACCAAAGCCCAAAAATTATTGCAACCACCATGATGCTTGTTCCTAATAATGCACTACTGCATGCCAAGAATGAGTAAGACATAGCACCAAAGCAGTAAATATTATGTTAAATTTTTATGATCCCAAAAAGAAACACCAATAAATAATAGCTTATCTTGGTGGTGTTGAGCAGAACAATAATAAGACTTAAGGCTATATTTGGTTCAGCTTCTGCTTTATTTCATCTAATTTTTTGCAAAAATTGCCAACAAAATGTTAATCTTTGCAAAGTTATCACAACAATTTTTCATGCAATCAAATGCACATAAGACATTGGCTCACGTGATACACTACCTAGTGTTTAGGGCATAGGTCTTAAGTTTGAGCTAGGAAACAAGAATGATTTCTCTTGCTCCCTAAGTGACTTAGATTTGTATATGACCTTGTACCCAAAAAAATCTACAATTCGCATTGTACTCACCTTATCGCTAATAAAATATTCAAGATAATTTTTTTTATCTTTTAAAAAAATTGATTTATAGCAATCAACCAAAAACCTACACCCTCTTAGAATCCAACTTGGAACAAAATTGCACTTGTAGTTAGAAACAGAGTAAAACTAATAAATTAAAGAAGTAATGATGATTAACCACAAATGTATCAACACCAAGTTCAATATTCTACCATCAACTATCGAGCTCAATAACTCATAATTAAGTATATAAAATTGAATAATA
This sequence comes from Cymbidium sinense, assembly GCA_021442155.1. Taxonomy (NCBI): domain Eukaryota; kingdom Viridiplantae; phylum Streptophyta; class Magnoliopsida; order Asparagales; family Orchidaceae; genus Cymbidium; species Cymbidium sinense. The sequence goes on from CM038227.1 coordinate 77,522,440, forward strand.
AACAAATTTATGGGGAAGTGAGATCCCTCCAAACCAAGCAAGCAAGAGCAAAATCATCACAAATGCAACCAAATAACAATGGGGCTAAGGAACAATTGAAAAGAAATCAAGAGATTAATACAAAAAATCTTATTCAAAAAACCCATTTGAAAATAGCTTTTTTGCTAAGGGTCAAGAGAGGGATTAAAATAAGATGGACTACCTCAATAAAAGTAATGCATCATATCACTATCCATGCAACCTTGTGTCATATAAAAAGGTTAAGAGAAAACATAGAAGATCATTGTGCCATTAAAAAAGCTTTCCACTCTCCACCTCTACTTTTACCTTTCTATATCCAAAAAATGTTCCTCCTTTAGCCCTCGCACACTCACACTAGATGTAAAAGAGTTTCAATTATGCTAAAATATTCAAATCCTTTGGCATCTCAAATAATGATCCTTAAATCTCCAAACAAAAATTAATATGGTTTATTAGAAATTAGTTTGACATGGAACAAATATACAAAGTCTCCAAATCAATATCTTCTCCAAAGAAAACTAAAGTCTTAATTGGTTGTCCTCTAATACAACAGAGAACTTCATTAAAGCATTTAGATGCATTGGTTGTCATTATCCCACATCTAAGCTTACTATCATGTGATAACGTCCATCTATTAACATCTATGGTGATCAACCAATCATATGTCTCTTATTTTCCATTCCTAATATCATGCATATATTGGGTGAAAATGTGGATGTCATCTGTGTTTTTGACCTAATATGTCTTCTAAAAAAATAGTCTCCATATCACTAATTCAAATATGTCCCTACAACTGTGAACAATTCTGACATGTCGGTCCAATATTATACATAGGTCTAGACGTGATGTAATTATGGGTAATAACTAATACATAGTTCTTTAAAACCAGCACCACGACTCATTACACTTGGATTCCATGACTATGAAAGCTAATGGAAAGAGACAGTTGTTTGCCTCGACTCAAATAACACTAAGCAACATTCCTAGATATTTTTCTAAATGGAATGTGCCATTCAGACACTGGCCTATAGTAGCTATAACTCTCTATGGATGGATTGAAGGACCAAAATAGACGTTAAAAAAAGATTTGTGCTATCAGATTGTATTTGATATATTGAATTCCTCATTGGATCCCAAGCTTTCATATAAGAACTACGTATGTTAAATTTAACTTATATTTATCCAATTATCTCATTGAGATTTAAGTTTATATAATGATGTATAATCAGTAAGATATAATAGCAAATGAATTTACATGTGCACTCTCGATGGCCAAAAACTAAAATTCTATGTGCATAGGTATGTGGAGCAATAATTATTGAAAATTTGTATGCCCTTGCTAACCTCTTGGGTTTAGTGGCATGTAATCATCAGTAATAATGCATAGATGAGTGTTTATGGTGAACACACATATATAAAAGTGAGTTTTATTTGAATTAATATTTTAATATTCAACATTATTTACTATGCACCAACCATTAATTATGAATTCTAAATTAGATTTGATTTGAAATATCATATTTTCTATTAATTATATAGAAATGAACCCTTCAAATGATATATTTGAATCACTTATTAGAGTATCAATATTCACATCTTCATCCCACACCTTGGTAGTACGATATATTAAGAGGCTATGACAGGGGGTGAATTGAGCTTTTAAACGATATATTATGTAGAAGACTTAAACCTTTAATGATATATTACGTAGAAGACTTAAACCTTTCAAAAACACTTGCACATGACACTATTATTGGAGGAATCCCTCCTATGAAAACTAGGAAAAGAAGTCTACAATTTGAGAGTATTTTATTGAAAGTGTTTCAACTTTGAAATACGTCAGTGCACCTTCTTTATAATGCATATGTTGTGATGCAAAATTTCATAAATCCAAGACTAGCTCCATTTCATAACTTATCAAACATGTTAGGGAATGAGATAAGATCAAAGCTAAAAATAAACAAGTTATTGAGTTGCTCGATAAAAAGAAAAAAAATTATTAAATTTTATGCATTCTCATGCTAGTTCAGAAATTGAGATCCTTATTTTTAGTGATCCAAAGAATTATGATCATCTTTAAATTAGAAGAATAATAGGAATATTGATAATTATACATGAGTACCCATTTATGATAGTTAAGCATACATGGTTCAACATTTAATTGAAAGTCTTAAATCATATCTATGAAAGAGTATCTACAAACACTATAAAAAAATGATTGCATAAAATTTTATGAAGAAGATAAAGACAAGCTAAAGGCATATTTTAAAAGAATACTCATATATCTTATGATGCAACTTAGCAATATGATTGTTTATCTTTCTTGTTTTGTCCATTCTTTTTCATTTGTTTCCTGATTTATGTAGTTCTGATTTTATTTATTATTTTACAGTATTTTGTTCTCTAGAATCTAATTTGTTTGTGGTGGATAGTTTGAAATTAAGGATTTTTTTTTATTTTAACAATTTAAGCAGTCATCAAGCTATGATAGCATCATTGATTAGTTGATATAAAATTTCAAATTGAGCTCATTTATTAATTGTATAACATAAACTTTTTCTAATTTTGCTTATATGATGCAGCAAGAAGTGCAAAGTGCAGATCTTATATGACAATTTATTGATTTCTAAAGAGTGAGTTAGGAAGCCAAGTCTACCAAGATTATTTTGAATATTGAAAGATATTAAAGTTTCATTTTGCTTTGTATAAATGTATAATTGGATTATACTCATTTGTTAATTTATTTGTTGATTATAATTAATTATTATTTGTACTTAAATAAATAAATTATGTTAGTTTATCATATTCAAATGTAATTTTGAGTTCTGCAACTTTTTTTGCATTAAATTTTATTTATTAAATAATCATTTTTATTACTAGTCTACAAATTGTTATTGTATATTTGCAATAAATTTTTTTATTAAAATTAATATTTTTAAATATTAATTAAAAAATCAACGTTTCTTATTTTAAATATTTAAAAATGTGCTAATTCGAGCCGAGTACGAGCTATTAATGAACACGAATAGATTATCGAACCGAACATGAATATACTATTCACGAGCTATTTCGAACATACAGAGTGTTTTAATATGATGAATTCTTTTAGTATATTGTACTTATATAATAGCTTTCTAAAAATATATCAATTAAAAGAATACATAAAGAGTGTTTTAATATGATGAATTCTTTTAGTATATTGTACTTATAATATATGGCTTTAAAAAAGTAATGTGTATACTTTTCTTAAGAAATTAATTTTAAGATTTTTGTTTTTGAAACAGTTCGAATTTATGATCAGTTATTCTTTATGTATTTTAAAATTTAATGATTTTAGAATACAAAATGATATTATTATAATCTAGCGAGTCCTACTATTGTGCATTGTCATTCACAATTATATTGTACCTTAGATTTCTTTTTTTTAATGTTATATAATATGTATGTTATATCATTAAATATTAATTAATGAATTAATTAATTAATATTTATTTGAATATGTGAGTTAGTTAATAATGTTTAAATAAAATAAATTTAGATCTATTATAAAAAATAAAATTAATTTTATGTAATTTAAAAATCTAATAATTTTAGAATACAAAATGATATTGTTAACTACTTGTAAAATTTGTTATCTATTTTTCTTTTTATAACCTACTAATAAATATTTCCAATTTTCTTCTCTCATTAGTCTCTTCTAAACACATTAATTCATATTCTTGGTGAACTCTTGTCCCAATCTGTCTTTTCTAGAGTCCTTATTGAACCTATTGATGCGAATACATTGGGCAGTAAATTAATATTAATATTAACGTAGTTTAAAATTATTAGATGTGAGATAACTATAATATGATTATAAATTTAATGATTTTGAGATTTATTCTTATCAAAACTTAATTAAAAATATATTGATTTTTTTCTATAAAATTTAGTTCATAAATTCAACTTACCAATAAAATTTTATTTAAAATTCTATTAATATTTGCGTAATGTTCTTTTTTATTTAAAAAATTGACAGATTTAGCTATGGTTGCCAAAGATTTATAATACTAATTAAGTGATTACCACTATAATTAGTAAGTCTACGACTAATAGAAAAAAGTTTTAAGTTAGGTCCATTGTGGCTTTCATTTTAAATTTTTCATCAATTCTGATAATATTATTTCTTAGTATTTTTTTTATTGAATTCTTTTATGAGGATAAATAAAGGAAATTTTACAGAATGTCATAATTATAGAAAACTATTTAATATATAATATTAATGAGTGATTTACTCTTCAATTATTTTTTACAAATTACCTCAAAGATGAAAGATTCAGTGCCCATTAAGTTAAGAAGTTAATTATATTTTAAAATTTCTAATTTAAAATTTTCTAGTTTTAAAATATAAATTTACTATTTACCATTTATCGTATATTCTAAAAAAATTACCTTAAAAGGCTATGTAGTTGTCTAAAAAAGAATGTAATGTATTTGGATTCTTTTTTTAGGTGTTTGAAGGATTACATTATAAATAGACTCTTCTTGTTCCTATTTGATAAAGTCAAAAAATATAAAATAAATTGTCATATCTATCAATCACGGTCAATGGTGGTGATGATAAGTAGCTAACCGACGGGTAGAAACTAATATTGAAGATATTAGTGCTATAATTTGCCGTGTGATCTTAAAAATTTGATTGAATAATTAAATTTAACACTTTACAAAATATAAAATTTTTTTATTGAACTTGATGAAAACATTTTATTTTATATATATAATATTTAAAGTTAGACATTTATTTATTTAATATTTTTTTATGCTTCAAGAGTACATTTCACTTACAAAAATGTAAATAATATGTTATTTTTGATGGAATATTACATATTGAGATGCTAAAAATATGAAATAATGAAAATAAGCAAACATCAACGAAGAGGATTTTATTTTCATTAATCTTTTATAGAGCCCACATACATGAGAATCTTCGTGCATTAGGTATTCGCTTTTAATCCACTAGAATGATGCAATAAGTAAAGGAAAAAGAGGACCAAGTATTTGCTGATGATGACTTGAGGATCTCTGGAATGAAATGCCTCATGTTCTTGTAAACATGAGGATGTTAAGGTCGTGGGCCGAATTACAAACTCCTCATAATGCAATGGTTAAACATATTTTAATACCGCCTAAGAATTACATTAAAAAAATACTTAAATTTTTATTATAATGGGTAAAAAGAACAAATATGATAAAGCAATTGAAATAGGTTGGTGAACAGAAATAAAAGGAAAATAGAAAGATACAACACAATAACTTCGAACTTTCAAGAGCTTGAGTCAATTCATTCCAAAGATCTTCTAAGTCATGATCATCGAATACTCGGTCCTCTTTTTCTTATTACTTTTCGAGTCATTTCAAGCTTATACTAGCCATTTTGAACAATTCAAGCCGAACACACACTAAAATTATGAGCTATTTCGAAAATGAGCTGAGCACGAACAAAGCAAATTTTAAATGAACCAAACACAAATAAAAGTTCGGCTCGCTCAAATTCGACTAATTTACACCCCCTACAAATGGGGCCGAAGAACTTATCTATTTTATGTGAATATATTTGGAGATGAGTCAGAGGAGGACCTGACAGTAGTAGATTACAAATCGATAGATGATGGGATTAGGATGTGACAATTGATGAATAAATAAGGAATTGGCCCTGAATTTGACCTAGATCACGTTTGCAAATTATAACGGCAGATCATTTTCCATCTACATGGGATAAGTATAGATGATGGCCGGTTAACGGTGTCTCCTAGCTTGGAATTTGGCTGAATGAGTGAAGAAAGCATTCTATGAAAGAACTTGAAAAAATTGCTTTATAATATTCTAATTAAATTTTTGTTCACTATGAGGCTTAAAATTATTGAATTTATTTTAACATGAATATAATATTTATAAGATTTATATTTCTATAATCTCATCATGATCTTCTTTTAGAGCTTATTTGGAATCAATTTTTTTATTTTTTAAATATGTTTATTTATTATGTTTTTATTTTTTATTTTTTTATTTTTAATATCATATTATATAAATTTAGAAAATACTCAAAAATAATTTTTAGATTTGTTTAATGCTTTTAAAAAATGATAGGCACCATAAATCAAGTTTTATTTCAAATCAAAACATAAATAAATATAATAACATTATTAAAAATAAAATTATAATTGATCCCAAATGGCCCCTTAGTATATCAATCACAATAAAATGTATACAAGAGAGGAAGTTTAATTCATTTTAGAAAAGTTAATTTTAATTTTTGGCGAATTAAAATGGGGAAGCTTTTTTTAATCACTTAGGCTTACCTCTTTCCCCATGATTGTTACTCTTTTAATGATAAGATAAATAATTAGATTTCTAATTAAAAACTGAAATATTTATCTCTTGTTGGTGTATTTCATATAATAAGGTATTCCATCGTTGACTATATTTTCATATTATTTGTCTTAGTTCTTACTATTTAAGCTTCCCTAAACAACTACACTAAGCACAATATTTGAGAATGAAAAATGGAGATTTTATAACTATTTAGATGAGGCTGAATTTAATTGTTTCAATGCAATAATTGCCATCTCAATTTTTTATATAGAAGGTATTATTCATTGTTATGGACTGGATCATATCTCTAATCACAGAGCTAAGTCATACATTTTTTAATTTTTAAAATTAGAGTGGTGGATATTTATTTCAGTTAAGGGTTGTTCTATCAAACAATCACTTTACTATTTGATAGCTAATATCAAAGTGTTTAAAACTATTATTTATTCAAATTCAATGAGTATAAATTTGAATCCAAGTTATATACTTCGAGATGAACATAATGAAAATATGATCGCCTCTTCTTTTTGCTCGTTACTCATCTATGTGGATTATACAAAACATACTTCCTCAAGGAAATACTTTCAGCCTTTAACTTATTTTAAGTGCTTAATAAAATTCTCTTCAAGATTCACAATTATATGGAGAGATTTTATTATATCATTTTAATTATTGTTTATTCACAGTAGAGAGAAAGGAATGAAAGAAGAACAATAACTCATGCTCATCTTTAATAATTTACATTCACGTCATTATGGTGTTTTAATTTGGATGACATGTGGATATCTCGCGGATCTTAGGGGGGTACTTATTGAAGTTATCGGGTACAAAGTTAAGGTATAGTGTACTACCTTAAAAGATAGAGACATCACCTTACAATGGACCTAATCACCTAATAAAGACTCCTAAAGTAGATGGTATTCGTATATACTAAAGATATTTCCCCTACTTTATATGAAAAAATAAAGCAGGGTTTATTTTAAGTCGGGTTCTTTAGTTCTCTATGGAGGAAAGCCTCCAAAGTTAATTACATCCAAGGAAATGAAATTTCTTAAAAACACTCTCGATTAAAGTAGGTAATCATTTTCTCCAAAGATTTCAAGGTTAAGACTATCAAAGAGTTTGGGTTATTTTGAAAAATCAAGTGGGAAAGTTCAATTTCGAAAAACTTACTTTTGGATCCAAAGGAGGATTGAGTAGAGAGTACCCATGATACTAAGAAGTCTAATAAGTGCTCTAACCTATCCTATGAAAACAGGGAATATATTTTAGTTTGAACTGAACTTTTATTAGAATGCTAAGACTATAATCCATCAACATAAGATTGTGGAAACGCCTAAAAGGTGAGGATTTATGCTCGTAACCCAAAGGAAATAAGCGACCTCAGATCCTAAATCTAGGGGGCTTTAATACAAGTTGAAAGCATAACCTAAATCTAAATGAAAAGTGAACATAATGGTTTACCTCTACAAGAGAGAGTAGACTGTCCGACTTCTGGACTAACAACTGTTTGGAGTGGCCACCTGCTAACACCTCCTACGTTTTAAATCCATGTGGTTCAGTCTTATGAAATTTCAAGATAGCTTGGCTTGTTATTTAATTTGGAAAGGAACTAAAATCCTAAACTCACTCCCTAAGATACTAGAGCATGAGTGGTATGAATATATGACTTAGTCTAAATGCAAAATCTTTATAATTTTATTTTAATTTTTCCACATTCAATTGAACAAAGGCTTTAGGATTTCTTATTCCTACATGCATGATGAAATAGGATTTTTGGTCAGTGATAATAGGGTGTTCTCCACCACAAGGGATGCTCTCATAGGTCAAGCATTTCCCTATCGTGCAAAGATGGAGATCCTCCATATTCAAGAAAGAAGAAATATGCATGCATGATGCGAAACATACAACATGTAGCTAAGGGGTTGCTAAAACTTTTAATTATCTTATTTATAACCTAGGCTTTATGATGAAGTTGAAAGCTATTTTAAAATTTATTTGCGAGTTTTTAATTGAGTAAAAATTAACTTTATCCTAAGAGCCTATTGCACCCAGTCCACACATTCAACCATCAACATTAAGAAACTAAGAAGGGCATGTAGTTCTATTGTGTAATCTAAACACATCATTACTCAAACATGTATAAATCACGTAAAAGAATAAAAGGCATGTGCAGTCGAGTAACGTCGTACACCGTGGAAAAGAGAAAATTGGGTAGCCGAGCTCTACCCTTATACAACCCAGATTATAAAATAATAATTACAATTATAATCAAAGAAAAATTCTATGGGGTCTTCATTTCTTCACTTCTTCTTTTCTTTTTTTTTTATTGGTTCCAAAGGCATCACAGGGCACCCTAGGACTAAGCCTTCTAGCCACTATTCATCCTAAACCCCATAGCACTAATCCTAATTCATTTTTCAAAAATTATATTTTTATGGAAAAATAAATCAAACTACACCTGCAAAATAGAAGATAGCTAAACATACATATAATCCCAAGCAATTATATTTATAATTTTGACTTAGCATCCTGCACATGGGTAACCAAGCCCACTTGTCCTAACTTGGATGAGTTATATTTATAATTTGGACTTAGCATCCAGCACATGGGTAACCAAGCCCACCTATCCCAACTTGTATTATAATGAGGGGCTTAAGCAACCTGCAAGCAAAACAATCATATTTATTTTTACAGTAGTCCCTTAAGCACAATCCCCTACATAAAGTATGATTAGGCTAATAACAGCCTAACATCCAGTCTAAAATATTACATTATAAAATAAAATATACATCACAATATACACCGCCCTAACTTAAAACTATAAATAGTGGCTTAGTTTTAGTGTGTGTGCTAAGGCTTTATGTGGTATGCCTGGACTAGGCTTTAGTGTTTTAATTTGCTAAGTTTGAAATTGTTCAATTTAACCATAATATTTGGTTTCACTTCAAGTTGTTTAGATAATCTATGAATTTTAATTTATATTTTGGTTTTATTTCATTTAATTCACACTTAACATCTAAGTGTTATAAAGAGAAGAAAAGGGATTTTAAACCCTTTTCACCCTTACCCTATGACATTTTTAAGGCATATTTTTATGACTTAGTTCTTTCTTAGTGAATGGTTTATTAAAGATTTTTATTAATCCTAAGTTGGGTTAACTTTAAAGAATCCTATTCAAAATGAAAGACATTTTAAGATTAATGTGGTTGAACTACTACCACATGGAATATGTCAAGTTATTTATTTCCATCATCCATAACATACATATGATTGAACACATAGCATGTCTATATATATAACATATTTTGCCACACTTGAATGATTATGAATTTACTCATACTTGGTGCATATGAATTAAAGTTGCATTTAAATTCTCATACAAAAAATACATGGGAAAGATATCAAATAACTGTGTACCATTATTAAACCAGGGGAAGCCTCGTGTTCCCGGGATGTCCAGACTATATACTTATTATCATTCAAACACATGTGAATTTGTAAATAGAAATAAGAAAGAGGATCTTCACAATCATATACCACACATGTTGATGATGAAATTGATTATAGATGCATGTATTTTTAATAAAAAAAAAGATATTTTTATTCCTTAATCATGTATACATGCACATATACAGATGTAAACAAGTACGTACGTTATTAAGCCAGGGAAGTGTGGTAATCAAATGACCTCCTTTGGACTACTTAAAGCCTCGTGTTTCTAGGATGTCCAGACTATATACTTGCTACATTAAATATATGTTAACATATATAGAATTAGAAGAATGGGAATCATGCAAAAAATTGTATCTTAGTTAATTAAGGCATTTACATAGGTGATTTAAAGCTTCAACTCAAGTTTATATGAAAAAATACATAAGAAGTAAATAAAATAAGTATGTGTCATTGTTAAACCAAGGAAGTGAGGTAATCAAATGACCTCCTTGGAGCTACTTAAAACCTCATGTTCCCGGGATGTCCAGACTATATACTTAATAACATTCCAACTTATGTAAAGTCACACAAACACTTGAGAAAGAGAATTTCCATCACATGATTAAGCTATAAACACATGTAAATCCTATCTGTATTCATAATTATGAACATTCCAAGAATTTGATATCAATTTATAAACTTTGGAAAATAGTTTTGGATTTATTAGTGATAGTAGCCACACATATATTAAAGTTAAATCAACACATGCAAACTTAGATAAAGTGATATCATTTCAATTCATTTAAATTTGAAAAACAACATGGATGCATGAAAACATGTGACATACAACATTTATGATGATTTGGAAATAAGTAGCCAAACATAACCACATGATTCATTCAATCACATTAAGTTCTAAGGACAATCATATCAAATAATCTATTTAAAGTAAACCAAGACTTCTCATTATTATTGATTTTAGATTTTGATTAAGTTTAGAGAGGGGGAGAGTAGTTTGCTGATCTTAACCCCATTCCCATGTTGGTGATTTGATTTTGTTTAATAAGAGGTGATTAAGTAAATTTTATGGATTAATTAAGTTGTGTCTCTAATCAAATCCATTAATGACCCTTACTTATGTCTCTTTAATTTAATTAACCAACCAATTATGAGCCATGAATGATATGAAAATATGAGGAAATAAAATTGTAATGCTCTTAAAGGACTTAATGCAATTGGCTCGTGATTAGGGTTAATTAAGTTAAAGAATCTAATTAAGTACTTTATGATTTTACCATACATATGAGCTAACCATAATTTCCTTAGGTGTCTTTATGTTATTGAACACATAAATGGGAACCCATATTTTAAACATTGGTTATCTAAAGTGATTAGCATTTCCATTTAATTTCTTTTAATTATTTAATTAATCACTTACACATTTAATTAAATCTTCACCTTGATTAATTACCTTTGATGGAATAAACTTGGGAAAGAGATTGAGAGAGGGGTCTCAATCCTTTTCCCTCTTCTCTTCGCTATGCCTTAATGATTAATGACTTCAATTAGATTTATCTTTATTGTTTAAGAAGTTAGTTAATTATTAATTTAATTAAAGAGATAATTGAGATTCAAATTGTCAATTCACCAAATTACATAGGCAATAAATTTTGAGAAAATTCTGGGAGGCAGAGGTCATCCCATTAAATTAATTCCCCAAGTCTCAGATTAATTGGCCAAGCAATTAAGGCATAATTAATATAATTAAATAAACATTCAAACACTAAATAAGCCTTAATCACTATTTAAAATTATTTAGAAATATTTTTAATAAAATCACCTTTATTTTATCTTTAAAATGAATATTTATTTATATTTTTATGATTTTTTCATAATTAGTTATGATTTTTCAAAATTTTAGCAATTAAATCCAATTATTAAGCCTAATTAAGCTTAATCCCGTCAGCACCACGCGGACTGCTGTTGTGGAGCGCTTTTCACATGGCATCACAGGATTGACTATTTAAACCCGTCTGATGCGGCGTTGACGTGGCGACGACGAACGCGCTTTCGACCCTGTAGTCCGATCTAAGATCGAATGGCGAAGATTAATCTCACAGTTCCTAAGGAATACAATAAGATTAAATCTAATTGGAAGATCACAATCGTTCATTCCAATCACGTGAAACAGACGGTGGATGATCTATCATCTCCCGAGCGATGGAACATGGACACCGTCCACCAATTCAAGCTTGTCGGAGCTCGGAGAGGCTCGAAAATGACTCCAACACCTTCACAATGGCAATCCTGGTGGATCTAATGGTTGGATTCACGTCAATCAACATTCTCTTCAAAAAGGCCCAAGAAAAATTGATAAGAACTCAGTTCGCAAAAATTTACCTCGCTGTAGCTTCGGACCGGTGGCTAACCGACCAAGGTACCTTTCCTTGAAGATGCAAAGCCCTATTGAGCAGATGGCATCCTAGCTCCTCACCAGCAGCTCTGTGGACCAAACATCACCAGAATCCTCATCAGAGTTGGTCCAGGGAGAGCTTCTGGTGCTTGAATCACTCTATAGAATGGTCATTTTGCCTCGTCAAAGCTTGGTGAATGTGTGAGAAGAGTTAATTGAAGTGGGGTTGAGTTTTGGTTGTGATTGTCGGAGCTAAGCATTGGTTTGGCTAGGTTCCATTATTATCAAATGACCTCCTTGGGGCTAGCTAAAGCCTCATATTCCTAGGATGTCCAAACTATATACCCATTTTCATTCAAACACATGTAAATTTGTATGTAAAAATATACAGAAAGAGACCCCAAATCATATAGCTAATTAATTCAATCATTTAGTCTATTATGAATGCATGTATTCTTTGAAGAAAAGAGAGATTTTCATCTTTTAGCCACACATACAAACACATGTAAAGATAAATAAGCAAGTATGTGCTTTCGTTAAACTGGGGAACTGAGGTAATCAAATGACCTCCTTGGGGCTAGTTAAAGCCTAGTATTCCCGGGATGTCCAGACTATATACTTTACTATCTCACTACACATGAATGTATATGTAAGTAAGAGAAAGAAAGTCATGCAAAAATTAAATTTTTATTTGATTAGAACATTTATGTATATGAAACAAAATTTCATCTCAATTCTAATGTAGGAACACATGTAAATGAAATCAAATAAGTACGTGTCATTATTAATCCAGGAAAGTGAGGTAATCGAATGACCTCCTTGGGGCTAAATAAAGCCTCATATTCCCAGGATGTCCAAACTATATACTTATTAGCATTCAAATACATGTGAAACTACATATAGATTAAAGAAAAGAAAGCTCTATTTCACATACTTAAGCTTAAGCATATTCAAACCTATATGTAATCATAATTATTATCTCTTCATATGTTATTACTCATTTATAAGCGTTCTGAAAATACATTTGGTTTTAATAGCGATAATAGCCACACATATTATAAATTAAATCAACACATGCAAGCTTGACATAAAGGAAATCATTTGATTTAGTTAATTTTGCAAATGATCCTAAGAAATAAAAGGGCCTAATGGAACTAGCTCGTAATTAATAATTAATTAGGTTAAAGAACTTAATTAAGTACTTTTATGATTTTCCCACACATGTGGGTTAACCATAATTTTCTTACATGTCTTTAGGTTATTGAACACCTAAAGATCTACCCATGAATTGATTACTTAGGTTCTGATGTATTTTATATTTTAATTAGAGTAATGAAATCTTTAATCACATAATTAAACTTAAACTTAATTGCCACATGGGTTAACTATCCTCCAAATGAAGTAGACTTACGAAAAATATTAGGAAAGAGGTCCCAATTTAATCCCTAAGTCTCCTCACTATTAAATAGTAACAAATGAGCTCAATTAATTAATTTATTTATTATTCATGTGATTAATTAACCCTTAATCCTATTAGGAGTGTAATTAAGGCCCAATTAGCTGATTATTATAATTAATTATCCAATAAATCCAAAGAAAATTAAGAGAGGCAGAGGTCATCCCTCTAAACAATCGTAGAAAATATGTGCTTAATTAATTAATTACTTTTTTAATTAAATCCTAATTAAGCTTTAATTACTGCTCAAAATTAATTAAGGGTATTTTTAGTGAATTCCTCTCTAAAATATCTTCAAAATGAATGTCTATTTGCATTTTTATAATTTTTCTATGATTGTTTATGATTTTCCAAATTTTTAGCTAATTTAAATGATTTTTCATGATTTTAATAAAGTCTATTAATTTATTTTTGTTAAAATAGACTATTTGAGCTTCAGAATGCAATATCTCCCCATCCAAAAATCCTTTTGAGTTGAAATTCTCATGGTAGGTGTATTTTAGATTTAATTTCAATTCCTAAAAATTTTAAATCAATCTGATGGGTATTTTTGGTTTAATTAATAAAATTTTATTTTACTAAACTCAAATTCAGCTCAAAATATTTAGTAACATTTGGGGATTTTAGCTTTTTTGGGTTCCTCTATGAAAGATGAATCCAACGAGCTCTTATTTGCAATTTTTAGTTAAATATTTTATTTTCTATAAATTTTTGAAGTTTTAGGAGATTTAATTAATTTTTAAAATAAAAAAAGTTGAATTTCCTACTTAACCCAGTGAGCGTCGTGCGATGCTGATGAGGCAACGCGCTTACGCCTGCCAATGCACAGTTGGGCGTCACCACACCGCATGGCACGTGACATCACATAGCATCACGTGATTGGTCGCACTGTGCTACGCGACCGACATGTGCGGGAAGGCGGATTGTGATGCGCAGATCAGATCAAACCGTCTGATCGTAGATCAAACGGTCAAGATCGATCCATGTGATCCAAATGCTGAAAATGTGTGATCCAGCATAAGATCTTAGCCATCTGATCCCCAGGCACGGGATCGGACGACTGTTGCTTTCTAGCCAATGAAATCGATGGGATTTCTTGATTTTTGCAAAAAATTGAATGAAATTTTATCCAATTGGGCTTGATTTCATGGTGATCTTCACCAGAAAACTTTTTGATTCACGTAGGGATGGTATAAAATGAAAAATGAAAGGTTTATCTCAGGGAAATCCTTAAAATCATGCAAAAATTATTACGAACACAAGAACCTAAGGCTGGCTATGATTTTTTTTAGAAATTGCCTCATCGAGGATGATTTTCGGCGGCGGTGATGATCTGAATGTGCTACTGAGTGCAAGAAGAAGTTGTGGAATTGGTTTGGGATCTTACTTCACTTTAGAATAATGTATCCACCAAATATCACCACTTACTTGCTGGAATCCACTTGATTTTGATGGATTTGTTCAAAAACTAAGTGGGAATGATTGTTGGTTTGTTGGTTTAGGAGCTCTAGGAGAGTGAAATGAGTGTGAGAGGAAGAGTTTTTGCCTCTCTATTTATTGTGCTTTTGGAATGGCCATAAATTACCTCATTCCTTGTGATTTTGGCTCCTAGTGGATGTCATTGGCTTGGGGTGGTTGGGATTCTTCTTAGGTGGTTTGATTTGAGTGGCTAAGGCATGGGAGGTGGCTTCCATGAAAGACTAATGAGTGTCCTAGCAAGGGGAGACGAAAGTCCATCATGCCAACTGTTCCAATGAGAGAGGTGAGGTGAATTCACCTCCACATGAGTCATGGCTACCCCAACCACCTCTTGGGTCAGGTTGGTCAGTGTACTAGATGTCTATGTGGACCAATGGATAAGTGTCAAGTGGCCAAGGAAGAGAAATGACCATTTAGGCAAGTGTCATTTCTAATGGAATGCCCTTGACCCAAGGGAAAAGTGGTCATTTGTCATTGGATTTGATCTAGGAAGATTTGAAATGAGTCAAAAGTTAGTTGGACCAAATTTCATGTCATTTGGAGTTTATTTAATTTAATTTGGGTCAATTTGACCTATTTGGGCCAAATTGGGTCAAATCGGGTTGGATTGACCAATTGGTCAAATTAGGTCAAACTAAGGGTTGGATCAAGTTCAAATGATTATTTGGTGTGTATTGGGGTCATTGGTTTGGTTTAAGTTGGTTTAGATTTGATTTTGGATCATGTGAGTTCATTTGGGTCAAATGGGTCAAGTTGACCAATTTGACCTACTTGTCTAAATTGGATTGAATCATGGTTTGATTTGGGTTTGGTTGATCATTAGAATACATTATAGGCTTTGGTTAAGTTCAATTTTGATTTTATTGGGTTTTAGGTTAATTTGACCCTTATGATCATGTTGGGTCAACATGGGTCAAATGGTCAATTGGGTTTGGTTTGGATCAATTAAGAGTCAAGTCATGTTCAAAACTTTATTATGGGTTGGTGTGAATCAATGGTTCCAATTGATTTGGTGTATGTTGAGTTTTGGCTATTTTATGTTTCATTTGGTCAAAAGGTTGACTTGGTTAAAGGGTTAAGTTGACTTAGTTTGCTCTAATTTATATCAATTGATCATCATAAGGTGATCAACAATCATGACATGAAGTTTGGATTGGCTTAATTCACTTTGATTTAGACTGAATTGGATTTTGGTTCATGTAGGTGAAATTGGCCAATTTGGATCAAGTGAGCCAATTTGGTTTATTTGGCTTGATTTTGAGTTGAGTTTGATTTAATTAAGTTTATATATGGATTTAAGAATGATATATAAATTCAATTACAATTCGTTGGGTTCAGATGAGTTCTGGTCCATTAAAACATTTGAAGTCAAATGGCGTCGATCTGAGTTGATTTTGATTTGGCTTGATGATTGTGGATTTTCTTTATATTTGGATAGATAATTGAAGGAATGATTAATCCATGAGAAAATCAATTGATTTTGGAGGGGATTTGAGTGGGATTAGATTGAGTCCAAGGAATTGGTTCAAATAGTTCAAATTTGGTTTTTAACTTGATTTGAATTTGATTTTGGCTATTTGATTGTATATTTGATTTATATTTGGGAAGATGATTGGATATATGATTAACTCATGAGAAAATCAATTAAATTTGAATTGATTTAGAGGAAAATTTGGCCAAGCTCATGAAGATAGGCCAAAATGGCTTAAGGAAGATTTTGATTTACATTGATTTAGTTTTGATGATTTGAGTGTAGATTTCATTTATATTTATGAAGATGGTTGAAGATATGATTGATTCATGAAGAAATCAATCAAGTTTGAAGTGGATTGGATGGAAATTTGACTAAGTCCATGGGATCAAATCATAAGGCTTAAAGAGGATTTGAGCAAGGAATTCAATCATTTGATTTGGGATTTGGATTTTTGATTTGGTATTTGGATTTGAGTTCAAATTGAATTTGAGGTTATATTTTAAATTTTGATTTATATTGAATTTAAGAAGGTGTACATGGATAGGGTTTAGGCTATAAGGTAGGTGATTTCCCTAATACCTAAGGCATGGCCTAATCCTGTGGTTGAACCCTTCTAAGTCTCTAGGCTTAAGTTAGGTGTTCACCTAATTACTAGATGTGTCTTAAGACTAAGGAAATCTCAGTATCTAAAGATTCCTATGTCTAAGAATAGAAGATTGAGAACTCACTCCAAAAGTGAGGTCAACAAACAGACTCCCAATAGGTGTGGTGTAACTGATAAGGCTCACCACATGTATTGGAGTTGATTGAGATGATCAACAATGTCTAAAAGATTGCAAGCGCTAACGAAAACAATCTAAACGTAAACCCAAAAGGTAGATATAATCATGATCTTAGCGTAATGCAACTCAATTTATGCTAGGGGAATAAGAGAGGAAGGAAGTTATGGTTGGAATTTCATGTCAAGGACATGAAGGAAGATTCGCTAAGGGATCACAAATGCATTGGATATTACATGTGAGAGGTCTATGCCAAGGGCATAAAAGGAGCAATCTGCTGGGGCTTGGAAATGTGAACCTTCCACTAGGGAAGCAGGTTTAAGCTACCCGCTGGGGATATAGATTTGAGTTTGATTGTGAATATGATTTATTTGGGTGTGTATCCGCTGGGGATAAGAATCTATAATCTGTCGGGGATCAAAATTGAATTAATTTCAATTTGTTTTATCTTAATTGACGGGGAGGCATATCCTCTAGGGATATAGGCTCGAATCCACTAGGGATTGGGTATGTGAACCTTCCACTAGGGAAACAGGTTATCCACTGAGGATGATAATTTAATGAGATCTCTTATGGATCCCCTAGGGAGATTAATTTGATTTGCGCCTTGCTAGGGAGAATTTTAGTTTATTCTATATGTTTTAATTTGACTCCACTAGGGAGGTTGGTTTCAATTTAGTTTGTTATGGACCCTGTCGGTGTGCGATGGACCCATCAAGAATAGGCTATGTCGGCCTTGACCTATCTCAGATTTACAAATCCAAAGGGATAGTCTACCGGCCATAAGGTAGGACTATCTGACCTAAGGGTTTGTCTTTCGGTGTGCAACGAATGTACTAGGAAAAAAGTATAGCAAACTTACATCTTCCAAAGCAGGGGTCAATCGTTGGGGTGATTTGTTGGATATGAAACAAATTGAACCTGGCCTAAGTTGACTACTAAGAGAGTGCCTCTGGGGATCTTACCTCAACTCAAGTCAAAATTAATTTCATTTTAATTTGATTTGGTTTGATATTATTTGGTTTGATTTGATTTGATTTGATTTGATTAAATTTAATTTGGTTTATTATGTTGTGGACCCTGTCGGTGTGCGATAGACCCACTGAGAAGGGGCTATGTCTGCCTTAGCCTATCTTAGATTTACAAGTCCAAAGGGGTAGTCTACCAGCCATAAGGTAGGACTATCCGACCTAAGGGTTGTCTTTTGGTGTGCAATGACTATGCTAAGAAGAAAGCATAGCAGACTTACATCTTTCAAAGAGGGGAACAACTATTGGGATGACCTATTGATGGCATAACAAATAAAACCCGACCTAAGGCAACTACTGAGTGAATGTCGTTGACGAATTATGTCAGCTCAAAAGTAGTCAAGATTAATTTCATTTTAATTTTATGTGATGAATCCCATCAGTCTGCAATGGACCGCACTAAGAAGGGGCTATGTCGGCCTTGACCTATCTCATATTTACCGATCCAAAGGGATAGTCTATCAACCGAAGGGTAGGACTATCCAACATAAGAGGTGTCTTTCGGTCTACAATGGCCGTACTAGGAAGAAAGCATAGCAAACTTACATCTCTCAAAGCAAAGAATAGCCACTGGGGTGACCCATTGATGTACAACAGATCAAACCCGACCTAGGGCTACCTATCGGTGTGCAACAGTCATGCTGGAAAGAATACATAGCAGACATACATCTTCCAAAGCGAGAATGATTGTCGAGGTAACCTATTGGTGGCAAAATAGATTGAACCCAACCTAAAGGAGACTATTGAGAGAGTGTCATGGGGGACTTATCTCAACTCACGAGTAGTCATATGATTCCTATAGGGAGTTTTACTGGCACTGCCCTAAAGATAGGATGCCTTCTTTGGAAAGGTTCCACTAGGGGCATTAATTCCTAATCCACAAGAGAAAAAATATTTTATTTGTTTATTATCGTGGACCATATTAGTGTGCGAGGGACCACACTAAGAAGGGATTATGTCGGCCTTGACCTATCTTAGATTTACTGGACCAAGGGAGAATCTATGCATTCGCTAAATAGAATCTCCAACCATAGGGGTGGTTACTAGGAAAGGGGAACTATCCAATCCAAAAGTAACATGAGTAGTGTCTAGATAGGGTTGTAAAGAATGTGATCCAAATAGAGTGCCCACAAGGGAGGTGCTGCTAGGGGCCTTACCCTGGACCCTATAAATAAGAAAGTATATAGGTGTATAGTGGCCAACTCAAGGAGAAAACATAGCAAACTTACATCTACAGTGAGCGGTGTATCCACCGGATGGGTTGCTGTCAGCATAGCGAACACCACCCAACCTAATGTGCCCGTCGGTGTGTGACAATTACTCAAGAAAGAAGTCGTGTAGACTTATACCTCCCTAAAGTAGAACTGATTGTCGGGATAGTCTGTCATCGGCTTAATAGGTGTTATTCAACCTAGAGTTGCCCGTCGGTGTCCAATGACTGTACTTAAGAAGAAAGCGTAGTAGAATTACATCTTCTGAAGCGAGGAACAACCGCTGGGGTGACCCATTGTTGGCACAACAAGTCGAACCCGACCTTAGGGCGACTACAAAGTAAGGAGTCACAAAGAAGGACTGGACCGAGACTTAAAGTAGTCAGGATGAAAGGTTTCACTATGGGACTTATCCTAATTCTCAAATACTTGACCTAATCAATGCACGATGGCTAGTCCATGAAGAAAGTGTATAGCATACTTATATCCTCTTGAATGAAGCCAACATGAAGGTAGCTTACCGACCGCATAGTAAGGCCTACCATGTTAACAAGGCGCCCGTTAATGTGTACTGGTCAAGTCAGAAAGGAAAGTGTAGTAGACTTACATCCTCCTAAACAAGGGACCACTGGGGTGATGCACTAGCGAGGTAGCAAGTCAGCCTGACCTAGAGCAGCTAATGAGTGAGGGTCGTAGGGGGCGTTATCTCACTTCAAAGTAGCCTGAGATAAAAGATATGTGTATGTGTTGTGATGATGTGTAGCTTGTGTTTGTGTTATGTTGATAAAGGATAGGATGACAATCAAGTGTTCTACACCTAACCTAAATGTGCATCATGGTAGATTCGCAAATAAACAAAGATGTTTTGAATGAAAAGAAGGTTTGATTTGAAAAGAAATTTTATTGATGATGATTATTCTTGGAACATAATTTAAGGATAATATTTCCTTAAGTAAAGCTCATTGATTGGAAGCACCGGGCGCTCTCCTCTATGGTTGATCAACTGATACGATCCTCCTTGGCAGGCCTTTTCTATGACAAAGGGTCTTCCCAAGTGGGTTCAAACTTGCTTCCCATCTTGCGATGAGCAACAATTGGTCTCCTTAGAACTAAAATAAGCTCTCCTACTTGAAAAGCTCTAGGGTGAACCAACTTGTTGTGATCTTGAATCAGTTTAACATTGTATAACTCGAGGTTATGGTATGTCCGTAGGCATCTCTCCTCCAAACCTTCGAGCTCTTCTAACTGCAAATTGGCATTCTGCTTTGTTGTGATCTTGCTACCCATAGTTATCCTTAGTGATGGGAGTTAAACCTCTAATGGTAGAACGACTTTAGACCCAAACACTAAGGAGAAAGGTGTGGACTGCTTTGGAGTTCTATATTTGGTGTGGTAGGCTCACAAGGCTTCAACTAACTGCTCATGCCACTGTCATTTGTTGTCATCAAGTGTCTTCTTCAATATTTGAATGAGAGTTTTATTGAAGGCTTCTGCCAAACCATTTTCTCTGAGGTAATAGATGGTAGAGTATCTCCAATCTATGTTATATCTCTAGGCAAAGCTATTGATCTTGGTGACATTGAATGCAGTACCATTATAAGATATAATTCATTGAGGCACCTCGAACCTATATATGATATGGTTCCTAAAAAATTAGAGCACATGCTGAGTTGTGACCTCTCTAAGTGAAATTTCCTCCATCCACTTGGAAAAGTAGCTGGTGGCAGCTAGGATGAACTGATGGCCATTAGAAGAAGGATCAATCGAACCCACTATGTCAGTACCCCCAACACTCGAATGGCCATGAGGCCCATGTTGGATGGAGAATGTTGGGTGGTTGGTGTAGGACCATAATGTGCACTTGACATTAGTGGCACCACCTGGCTTCGTCCATGTAATCAGTAATCATCATAGGCCAATGGTATCCTAGTCTCTTGATTTTGGCTTTCATCTTTGGACCGGATTGATGAGCTCTGCATAGACCTGAGTGTACCTCGATCATGATCTTATGGGCTTCGTGTTTGTCTAAACAACATAACCACATATGATCGAAGGACCGCTAGTACAAGGTGTCATCCATAAGAGCATTAGAAAGGGCTCTCTGCTTCACCTGATGTGTTAGAGACTTCTCTTGTGGTAGTTTGCCTTTGTTTAGGTAATCAATGAATGGTTTCCTTCAATCTAACTCCTCATCCTGTTTGGCAATGGCAATGTCCCCTTCAAGAGAGTACTTATCAATGAGTTCAGTATCAATAAGAGATAGGACTTATCTATTTTGGAATCTTATTAATATGGACTCATCTTCCGGTCATGCTAATTCCTTGGTGAGTTTAACTAAGGCATCTGCTACTGCATTCTCTCCTCGAGGAATCTTGTAAATAGTAACATCTAGGATTTCAGCCAATAACTCTATGGTGTACTTGTGGTAGTGATGGAGCTTAGGCTTGAGGACTTTGTAGGACCCAGCGATCTGATTAATGACTAACTGAGAATCCCCAAAGATGTTGACACTATGCATGCTTAGCATAATGGCTAACTCTAGATCAGCAATCAGAGCCTTATTTTTTGCTTCGTAATTGGTGCAAGGATTGGACAAGTGATATGAGAATTTTATTGCATTGTAGTCCAGAGTTAGGAGAATTATTCCTACCCCTGCCTTTCCTGGGATAGTAGATTATGGTTCTTCTCCTCTTTAAGAGGAAGTTGTACCATTAAAGTACATCTCATAGTGGTGAATGCTAGTGTCCCCTAAGTTCATGATTTGTTCATAAGGGAGGTCATCACTAAGCAGAGAATCAGCAAGAAGTGGGTGTGTTGCTAAAAAATATGTAAGTGCTTGTCCTTTCACTGCACAGAGTGGTATGAATGTAATGTAAAATAGCAAATGAATCATGGACCAACATGCCAACTGTCCAAATAATGTTGGTCGTGTCATGAGGTACTGCAGTGGACTGATTCTAGAGATCAAGTTCACCTTATGAGAAAGCATGTAGTGTCATAGCTTTTAGGATGCAAAGATTAAAGCTAGGCAATGCTTCTTAATAGGTGAATAATTGGCTTCAGTAGGGATTAGACGATGGCTGAGAAAGTAGAGTGCATTTTCCTTTCCTTTGTCGTTGGTTTGAGCCAACAAAGCGCCAAGGGGGTCATCTAATTCAATAGTGTAGGGAATGAGTGGTTTGCCCTGGATAGGGGCTACTAAAACTGGCAATGTCATCAAGTATTATGCTGGCACTTGTCATCCCACTTAAACTTGGCATCCTTTTTGATAAGTGCTCAGAATGGCTGGCATCTCCTTGATCAGTTGGATATGAAGCATCCTAGATATGCCAACCACCCATGGAATGATCTGAGTTATATTATACTTTTAGGGAATGGAATTTATAATATCACTTTGATCTTCTTCAGATCGATTTCAATTCCCTGGTGTTAGACAACAAACCCAAGAAATTTTTCTGAAGCTACTCCAAATGCACACTTTAAGGGATTCATTTTCAAGTTGTATTATCTTAATCATTCAAAAAATACTCTCAAGTCAAAGGGGTGGTCTTCCTTTTCTTTATTTTTGATAATGAGATCATTGACGTGACATTCAACTTGGAGATGAATGAGTTCGTCGAAGATTCGAGTCATAGCCCACTGGTATGTGGTATCGATATTTTTATGGCCAAAAGGCATGATCTTATAACAATAAATTTTGATTGGGGTTTGAAAAGTAGTGTTTCTTTCATCCTCGAGCCATCTTTATTTTCTTGTATTTAGATGGGCCATCCATGAAGAAGAAGACTGCATGAGATGAGGCAATATCCACCATCAATTCTGGGAATGGTTGTGGAAACACATCGTTTGGACATGCCTTATTTAAGTCCCTAAAATTGACGCATATGTGAATTTGGTCATTCTTCTTCTTAACTAGGACACCACTAGCCAACTAGGTAGAGTATTTTTCTTCCCTGATAAAGCCAGCATCGATCAATTTTTTAACTTCAAAAATGACATGTTGTTCAATGTCTAATCGCATGCATCTGGGAGCTTGCTTGATAGGGTTAGCATTAGGTTCTATTGCTAGATATTTCAGAGTAGAATCTAGGAAAATTATAATTAATTGATTTTGATAGTGATTTTAGCTTAATTAGAGTTTTATCAAAAATTTAATTATCTTAATTACACCTTAATTAAGCACTCAATTAATCTCAAATTTTTTGTTGATGCTTAGGGGGATGACCTCTGCCTCCCCTATTTTTCTAGGATTTTATTGATTGTTTAATTAGTAAAATTACTTGATTAAGCCCTAATCACTCTCTTAGTCCAATTAATCATAATTAATGAATGAACAATAACTTGATTAATCATTTAAACATAATTACCTCTCTTGAACAGTAAGATAACTTAGGGAATGTGACTGGGGATACTTTTCTTAATTCATTTCCTAAGTCTTCTTTATCTTTAAAAATCAAATTAATTAGTGCTTAAAGGAATGATTAATTGATTAATTAAGTGATTAATCTTCAAGATTTCCTTGATCCTTTCCCCTATGTTGGTTTCATCATTCAAATTAAAACATAACCAAAGTGTTTAATCAATTAATTAAAAGCTTAATGAAATAAAAATTAAAAAAATCAATTCATCCACACCTAAGCAACCCTTAATTGATCTTGGGTATCTCCTTGGGTATTCAATAACCCAATATGAGAGATAATGAAATTATGGTTAGCTCACATGTGTGAGAAAATCATAAAAGTAATTAAGTGAGATCCCTTAAGCTTAATTAACTATTAATCATAAGACAATTGCATTAGGCCCCCTTCATTTCTTAGGAGCATTGGAAGTTTACTTTTCATATGGTTGCATATCATATTGGCTTATTATTAATTACTTAATTAACTTAAGGTGATATAGGTAAGGGTTAATTAATTCATTTAATTCTTACCTTAACCTAATTAAAATATAAAATCAACCTAAATATTCTTCATTAAATCAAATTAATTCACACATGGGGAATTGGGCTAGGATTAGCAAACCTCTCTAATATTTCCTAAATCAAATCAAACTCAAAGTTAAAAATATCTTTAAAGAATTTTGGTTTATTTTAAATAGCCTTATTTAATATGATTGTCCTTAGGAATTAATTAGGGTGAATGAAATCATGTGCTTATATTTCTTTATTTCTTTCCAATCATTGTAAATAATGCTTGTCATATGAAATCATGCATTCATTTCTTTTAAAATTAATTAAATAAAATGTTTTCTTTTATGTCAAATTGCATGTGTTGACTTAAATTAAAAATATGAGTGACTACTATCACTATTAAATAAAAAAACATTTTCAAAAACCTATAAATATATTATTATAAATAAAGTGATGTTAATTATAAATATCTATAAGCTTGCAAGTGATAACAATATAAGATATGCAATATGAAGTTCTCTTTCCTTATCCTACATGGATTCACATAGGATTTGCAAGTGTATAGTTCATTTGAAAAGAACACAACATTTGCCTAAAATCTATTCTTGTGCATCTTCATGTTAAGACTTAGGAAGAATTTCATATCACATAGGTAAATCACATAATCAAATCAAACATAATTTCTTTCATGATTCCCAATGCATGTAGTTATTTTTATACATTCATATGTATTTAAGAAAAGTGGTATATTAGTCTGAACATCCCAAAACTGCGACACTTTAAGTAGCCCTAAATAGGTCTTGTACCTTACGCCCTTGGTGTAGAAAACAATGGCATCATACTTAAAACTTTTATACATATGCATGTATGATGTGGCCAATGAATAAAGAATCATAAATCAAATAAATCAAGTATAGCCTTTTGCATGGATTTTCCTATCTTTATAGTTATTCATACATTTACATGTATTTAAAAAAAGTGGTATATTAGTCTGGACATCCCGGGGCTGCGAGGCTTTAAGTAGCCCTAAGTAGGTCTTGTACCTTACGCCCCTGGTGTAGAAAACAATGACGCGGTAGTCACTTAAAACTCTTATACATATGCATGTTTGATGTGGCCAATGAATAAAGAATCATAAATCAAATAAATCAAGGATAACCTTTTGCATGGATTTTCATATCCTAATAGTTATTCATAATAATGGTGTCGTACTCACTTAAAACTTTTAAACATGTGAATGTGTATTTAGCTAATGGATGAAAAATCCCTCTTTTCTATATAGTAAAGACATGCATTCATAATTTAATAAAAAAAGGAATAAAATATTTAAATTCCAAATACACTTCTTTGCATTCATTATCAAAGTGTGCTAAGATTTACATTGCATGTATATGCATTCTTAGGATTATTCATATGCATGATATACATGATGGAAAGAAATAAATGAATGTGTGTTATGTGATACTAATCCATTATAATTAATCTTAAGTTGCCTTTCTTATTGAATAGGGTTATTTAGAGCGGACCTAAACTTAGGGTTAATTAAAATACATAATAAGCCATTCATTAAAGAAAACTAAGATAATTAATTTACCTTAGAAATGACTTAAGGTAAGGATAAAAGATAACTCTTATAAAGTCTATATATATAAAGAAATCAATTTATAAATTAAATTAAATTTAAAAAAACTTTGCCAAGTTATGACATATTAACTAACACAAACACATTAGATTAAGACATCATTTCTATCTTTATGTTAGGACGGTGCATGGTTTGGTGTATGTTTGATTTTGTGTTGTGTTTTTTTAGACTGGATGTTAGGGTGTATGTGCGTAGTCTGGATGTTAAGCTAACATTAACCTAATCATGTTTTATGCAGGAGGTCGTGCTTAAGGGGCCGCTGTAATAAAACTATAAATAGTTTTTGCTGTGCAAGTTGCTTAGTCCCTAAGCATAACCCAAGTTAGGACAGGTGTACTTTGTTACCCATGTGTGGGGTGCTAAGTCTAAATTATTCATATAACTGTTTGGGTTGTATAGTGTATTTAGCTAACACTTGTTTTGCAAGTGTAGCTAGATTTACTTTCCTTCTCTTTAAATGTACTTTTTGTATTAGGATTAGGATAAGTGTTATGGGGGATTAGGATAAACATTGGTTATAAGACCAAGTCTTATACACCATGTGATGCCTTTAGAGCAAACAACATCCCAATCAAACTAAGAGAAAGAATGAATTGGAGCAAATCAAAATGAAGAAATGAAAGATGAAGACTGAAGAATGAAGGATGAAGAATGAAGCCCGCCCCCATAACACTTATCATTTTATAATTGTAATTATTCTTTCATTATTTCGGGATGTATAAGGGTATAGCTCGGCTGCCCATATTTCTTTTTAGGTTGTACGGTGGTACCCGACCGTATCGACCTCTTATTCTTTTGCGTCAGCTTTATAGAATTATTTAATGTTTTTCTTAGCTTGTGCATTTGAAATAGCATTTCTTTTCATAGTTTTTTTATGATTAGTAATTATTGTGTGGTCTGGATTCGATTAAGCTCTTATGATAAAAATAATTTTTTTATCCCACTAATAACTCATAACGAAAATTTTAAAATAACTCATAACCTCACATAAAAGCCTAGGAATTAAATCAATATAATAAAAATATTTAGCAACCCCCTTAGCTGGATGATTATATGTATACTATCATACATGTAATATTCATCCACTCTTGTTAAGAGAGGGCTTCCATCTGTGCCAGAGGATAAAGGCTTAACCTGTAAGAGCCTTTGATAGTAAGACACATCTTCCTCTTTTGATTTGGCCCATAATCAATTTCTCATGCATTTAGGCATACAAAATCCTATAGCCTGTGTCAAAATAAAAAGTCCAAAAATCAAATAAAATTTGACAAAATTTGCATTAGATTTAAGTCATTGTTCATGCCCTTCATGATATAGTCTCTTAGGGAGTGGGTTTAAAGACTTAGTTTCTCTTCTAAATAAATAACAGCTTAACCTTCTTGCAAAGCATATGATTTGCCCATCAGGATTTAAAGCGTATGAGGAGTTAGCTGGCTCCCACTCCAGGCGATAATAAGTCTAGCAGTCGAGTGGCTTACCCTCTCTTGTGGAGGTAAACCATATACCCACTTTTGTCTTAGATTTAGGTTGTTCTTTGGTCCTCGCCAAAGCTCCCTATATTTAGGATCTAAGGTTGATGTTTCCCTTTGCGGGCTACAAGCATAAATATTCACCTATTAGGCATTTCCATAATCTTGTATTGTTGCATTATAACTCCTAGATTTCTAATAAAAATTCAACTCAAACAAATAAATCTCCTCAAAATTCAAATACATAAAGCCCAACCATATAATAGATTGGAGTGCTCGCTAGATTTCTTGGTATCATGAGCACTCTCTACTCATCTTCTTTGGTTTCGATAATAACTTTCCTCTTTTGATCTCTCCCATTTAATTTTCTAAAATATAACTAATCCTTTGATAGTCCTAATCTTGTATTCTTTGGAGACAACAATCACCTACTTTAATAGAGAGTATTCTTAAGGGATTCATTTTTCTTAAGATGTAATTAACTATGTATGCTTGCCTCTATAGGGAATTGAACAAACCCAGCTTAAATAAACCCTGCTTTACTTTTCCATGTAAAGTAGGGGAAAAATCTCTGGTATATTCGAAGACCCATCATGCCTTAGGGGTCCTTATTAGGTGATTAGGTCCATTATAGGGTAGTGACTTCTATCTCTTGAGATGGTATATAATTCTTGAATGTAGTACCTAATCACCCTAATAAGTACATCATCAAAATTGCATGGTGTCCCCTCACATATACACACAAAATGCATAAACCAAAATAAGCACCATAACCCTACTTTGGTCTCATGACCATTTAAGTGTTGGGATACCAACATAGTTGGTCTTATTGATCCTCCTTCTTCAAAAGGTCATCAGTTCATTCAAGCTGCCACCGACTACTTTTCTAAGTGGGCAGAGGCAATCCCACCCAAAGAGGTCACAGCTCAGCATGTGCTCCAGTTTTTCAGGAACCATATCGTACATAGGTTCGGGGTGCCTCGACGAATTATATCAAATAATGGTATTGCATTCAAAAGCACCAAAATTAACAGCTTTGTTCGGAGACACAGCATTGATTGGAGATATTCTACCATCAACTACCCAAGGGCAAATGGATTGGCAGAAGCTTTTAATAAAACTCTCATTTGAATATTAAAGAAGACACTCGATGATAATAAGCGATAGTGGGACGAGAAGTTAGTTGAAGCCTTATGGGCTTACTGCACCACATACAGAACTCCAACTCAGTCTAACCCTTTCTCCTTAGTGTATAGGTTTGAAGTCATTCTACTATTAGATGTCTAACTCCCATCACTAAGGATAACTATGAGTAGCAAGGTCACAATAGAGCAGAACGTCAAGTTGCGGTTAGAAGAGCTCATAGCTTTGAAGGGGAGATGCCTATGCGCATGCCAGAATCTCGGGTTGTATAAAGCCAAAATGATTCAAGCTCATAACAAGTTGGTCTGTCCTAGAGCTTTTCAAGTAGGAGAACTTGTTTTAGTATTAAGGAGACCAATTATTATCTGTAGAAAGATGGGAGGCAAGTTTGAACCCACATAGGAAGGCCCTTTTTGCCATAGAGAGCCTACCAAGGAGGATCTTATCATCTTATAAATTGTAAGGGAGAGCGCCCAATGCTTCCAATCAATGGGCTCTACTTAAAGAAATATTATCCACAAATCTTATTTCAAAACAATTATCAATAAATCTTCTTTTCATCTCAATTTCTATCTCTTCTATGTTGAGAAACATCTTTGCTTGCAAATCTGCCACGATGTGCTAAGGGTAGGTGTGAGGAACCCAAGCGGAATCCTATCCTTTCTCAATACAACACCAAAATAAACTACACACAATCACATATAAAACAAACACATATCTTTTGTCTCGGGCTACATTTATGTGGGCTAAATCCTCCTGTGGCACTCACTCATTAGCTGCTCTAGGTCAGGCTGACATGCTACCCTGCTAATGTGTAACCCTAGTGGTTCTTTATTTAGAGGATGTAAGTCTATAAGCTTTCTTCTTAACTTGATCATTGTAAATTGATGAGCGCCTTGTTAGTTTGGTAGGCCTCACTGTACAGCCGATAAGCTACCTCATGTTGACTTTGTTTAAGAAGATATAAGTCTACATGCCTACTTCTTGAACTAGCCATCGTGTACTGACTGGGTCGAGTATATTTGAGGCTTGAGATAAGTCCCTTAGTGGCTCCTTTCCTCCTGACTACTTTAAGTCTGGGTCTAGTCCTTACACGGGACTCCCCACTTACTACGCCTAGTCGATAACAACCGCTCAGACAATGATCGCCCCAGAATCATTTCCCTCTATGAAGATATAAGTCTACAAGCCTTTTTCTCAGATTGATCATCGCACACCAACGGGAACCTTAGGTTGGTTGGTTCTCACTATGCTGATAGCGACCCACCCAGTGGAACACCACTCATGGAAGATGTAAGTCTACAAGCTTTCTCCTAGAGTTGGCCACTGTATACCTATAGGGTTTCTTTTACAAGGTCCAGAATAAAGCCCTTAGCGGCACCTCCCCTGTGAGCACTCTATTTGGATCACATCCTTAGCGACCCCATCTAGACACTACCCGAGTTTCTCTTGGATTGGACAATCCCACTTTTCTAGTAGCCACCCCTGTGGTTGGAGAATCCGTCTTGCGGATATGCAAATTCTCACTTGGCCCAGTAAATCTGAGATATGACTAGGCTGATATAAGCTCCTTCTCAATGTATCCCCTTGCACACCAACAGGGTCTATGCAAACATATAAACAAATATATATATTTCACTTGTGGATTAGGAGGACACCCTCAGCGGTACCTTTTCGCAAGTAAGCATCCTATCTTTAGGGCAATGTCAGCAAAACTCTCTATAGGAATCATCTGACTACTCTTGAGTTGAGATAAGTCCCAAGCAGCATTCTCTCAATAGTTTCCCTTAGGTCGGGTTTGACTTGTTGTGCCACCAAAAGGTCACCCCAGCGATCATCTTTGCTTTGGAAGATGTAAGTCTATTATGCATTCTTCTGAGCACAACCGTTGCACATTGACGGCAGCCTTAGGACGGGTTTGATTTATTGTTCTACCAATCGATCACCCCAGCAGTTACTCCTCGCTTTAAAAGATGTAAGTCTACACACTTTTTCATAGCATAGTCACTGCACACTGAAAGGCATCCCTTAGGTTGGTTAGCTCTACCTCGTAGTCGGTAGACTTTCTCTTCCAATTTGTAACTCTAAGTTATGTTAAGGCTAATATAGCCCCTTCTTAGTGAATCCATTGCACACCAACAAGGTCCATTTAATTAAAATAATATTTTTGGCTATTCTCGAGTTGAGATAAGTCCCAAGCAGCACTCTCTTAGTAATGATCCGTAAGTTGGATAGTCCTACTTGATGGCTGGTATACTTTCCCTTTGGACTTGTAAATCTAAGTTAGGTTAAGGTTGATATTACCCCCTACTCAGTAGATTCATTGCACACCGATAGGGTCCGTATATTAAATCCACCTTATTCCTCCAGTGGATCCACATTTATATCTCCAATAGAAATACTCTCGACTTCTTTTAAACTAAACCATATCCTCTCCCTAGTGGAACCCCACATTAGATATGATCAAGTCCTCATCCTATAGTGGATGCCCACCAATCAAATCAAATTTCTCCCCAGTGATGCGCAAATTGATTTTTTCCCCCTAGTGGAGCCTAGACCAAAAATCTAAATTTATTAAACCAAACCAAATTGTTATCCCCAACGTATACATCCCCAATCAAATTCTTATCACTAGCGAATAATCCGAATCTGCTTCCCTAGTGGAAAGTTCATGCACCCATCCCCGACGGATTACAAATCCTAGTCCCCAGTGGATCTTATCTGTCCAAATCATATTTTCAATCAAACTCAAACCCTTATCCTCTATGGATAACCTGAACTTGCTTCCCTAGTGGAAGGTTCACATATTCAATCTCTTAGTAGATTCCTCCTCCCTCTCTTATGCCCTTGGTATAAGTTGAGTTGCATTGCATTAAGATGGTGATTTTGTCTATGCCTAAGGTTTAGGGATAGATCATTTTTGTTAGCACTTGCAATCCTACGGACGTTGTTGATCATCTCGATCAATGCCAATACGTGCTATGTGCCTTCTCTGTTACACCACACCTATTGGGGATCCTTTTGTTGACCTCACTTTTATAGTGAGTTCTCAACTTCCTCATCATAGATCTTGGACTCTTATAGAAACTAAGAGCTCTTTAGTCTTAAGGCACTTCTAGTGATTAGGTGGACACTTAACCTAAGCCTAGAGTCTTAAAAGGGTTAGCCATAGGATAGGATATGCCTCAGGGACTTAGGGAGATTTTCCTACACTATAGCCTAATTCCAATCCATGCTTTCCTTCTCAAACCAAACCTCAAATTTCTACCAAATCCAAACCAAATTTCTAAGACTCATAATCAATCCCATAATTAAATACAAGCTAAAAATTTCTCCATAAACCTTATGATTGAATTCAAACCCCTTTCTAAGCCCATTGATTTCATCTTATGGACTTAGTCATAACCAAATTCAAATCAATTCCAATTCAGTTGATTTTATGAAAGATCAATTCAATCTCTCAATTATTTATTTAATCCAAATCCAAACCCAACTCCAAGTGATTAAAACCTAAAATCAAATCCAAGTTCCAAAATTTCTTCCTAAGCTATATGACACATCCTCATAAGCTTAGCCAATGCCCCACCTAAGTTATCCCAAACTTGACTGATTTCTTTATAAATCAATTATTCCATCATTTATATTCATAGATATAAATGAAATTCATGCACAAATGACCAAAACTAAATCAAACCTAACCAAAACCTTCTTAAGCCATATGGACCTCCACCATAAGCTTGAACAAATCTTAACCCAAATCAACCCAAAATCAATTAATTTTTTTATAAATCAATTATTCCTTCATTTTTATTCACAAATATAAGTGAAACCCACCTTCCAATGACCTAAGATAAATCAAACTAAATTAATTTTCTTCTTAGCCCTTTTGACCTACATCCAAGAGCTTGGTCAAATTTGCTTCCAAATCACTCCAAACTCAAGTAATTTTCTCATGAATCATTTATATATTCATTTATATTCCCAAATATAAATGAAAAATAAATTCAAAATCAAACCAAAATCTAATTTATGCCTTTTAAGCCAATTCCTTGGACTTAACCAAAATCCATCTAAACCATGCCAAAATTAATGATTTTCTCTTG
Source organism: Cymbidium sinense (assembly GCA_021442155.1). NCBI lineage: Eukaryota > Viridiplantae > Streptophyta > Magnoliopsida > Asparagales > Orchidaceae > Cymbidium > Cymbidium sinense. Next base: position 77,555,353 of record CM038227.1, read on the forward strand.
AATATACCATTCCATCAATCATTTACCCAAATATAAATGAAACCTACAATCATCAAACCAAACTCAAGCCAACCCAAGTCAAGCCCAAGTTAACCCTTTTAGCTTGAAAACTTCAAATGAGCCCAAACCCATTGGACTCTAAATTGATTGCAGTTGGATTTATATTTCAATCCTAGACTCATATATAAGTTCAACTAAACTTGAATCAAGCCAAAACCAAACCAATTGTCCCATTTAGGTCCACTTGACCCAAAGTAGCCTAATGGACCTTTTTGAGCCAAATTCTAATCCAACCCAAATTGGATTGAACCAAGCCCAACCAAGCCTCATATCATAATCAATAATCACCCTAGGATGATAAATTGCCTTCAATTCAGTCAAGCCAAGTTAGCTTGGTCCTTTGACCAAGTCAACCCATAGCCCAAATGAAACCTAAATTAGTCATAACCCACCATACACCAAATTTGATATGAACACATATCCCCAAACCATCAACAGAGACCAAAGAATCAGAAAAAGGCCAAATTGGCTAAAAGACTTCATTAACAACTAGCCAAGAAGAAGATCCAGAATAAACAGAGAATAAATCAATAAGTAAATAAATAAAATAATTAGCTTTTACAGAGGATTTCCAGACTACATAAAAGAAAATATCACAAAGACAAGACAGTCCCAACAGAGCTTATTACAAGAAGAATCAATAAGTCTAATCACAAAGACAAAGATCTAAACAAGAGATTAATAGCATGAAGATCAAGAAGTATAACTAACTAAACGCGATAGAGGCAAGAATCTAATGTAAATTAGTTACAACAACCAACAAAAACCTTCTAGAAGAGCGAGTAAAGACTATAAATAGACGAGGAAATCACGAAAGGGTTGAAGAATTTTATCTCAAGACTCCTCGTTCTCCCTTCTCCGTCTCTTTTCTCCCCGGTCTCTCTCTCTCCCTCAATTTCACTCACGGTGGAAACCAAAACCCCAAACAAACGGCGAATTCCGGATCCTCCGATCCTATCTCTTGGTTCCGGCATCCGGCCATTTCTACGGTGGATCTTCCTTGGATCGACCATCACCGGTAAAGATCTCCTCCTTCTCCTCCGATCTCCCCTCGAAACCCTAGAGCGAACCGAGAAGGCGAAAGAAAACAAGAAATGAATTAGGTTACTGAATCCGTAATCACTGGCCGCTCGATTGACGACATTATCCACTAAGTTCATCCAGCCTCCCACGATCAAAAGACAAATCAAGTCATCGACCCCAAGTGTAATCCACTCAAAAGAGAAAGAAGTAAAGCCGTGTGATCAAGAAACAGCTAAATGAAGATAACACGCTAATCCAACGGCTAGAAAGCCGAAGAAAGACCAATCCAAGTGAGCCCATCCAACGAGAGATTAAAGGCTAGATCCAACGGATCGAAGGCTCCCAAAACTTTTCCTTCCTTTACAAATGGGTTGACTCAATTGAAGGGTTTGACTCGATTTGACTCAACTCACACCCAACAGACCAATTGGAATTGGAAAGAAGAGCGAACTCAATCCGTAAGGAATTAATCACTCAAGCTCACTATCAAAGCTAATTACGTAAATTAATCATCCTCTGTAATTACAGAAAAAAGAACCATATCATTGGTGCTCTTGAATCCCACAACTCAAACAATGGTCAAGGCACAAGACACACAAAGAAAAACTATTGAGGAATGTGTCATGACAAAACAAAAGCGATGAACAAATGCAATCCATCACTATGATACTCAATGATGTATCCAAGACTCTCCTCAATTGAAGAAAAATGGAAAATAATCGCAAGAACAACAACAATCATGTATGTACCCAACCTCACTCAAATCTCTTTTCCTCCTAGACAACAACCTCAAAACAACAATAGGCTAGTGAAAGTAGACATGCCTAGATTCAATGGAGAGAATCCTGAGGTTGGTCGTTTAAGGCGCACAATTCTTTCAATATTATAGCCTCTCGAAGACCAAAAATTCTTAATAGCATCTGTTACATGGACTGACCAGCATTAAGTTGGTACCAATGGATGCATCTTAATCACCAATTACACTCTTGGACACAATTTAAAGAGCAAGTTATTGTGAGATTTGGCCCTTCATTGTATAGAGATTTAAGGGGTGAACTTGCAAAATTACAACAGAAAACAAAGGTAAATTTTATAACGAATTTGAGGAATTAGCAAACCAAATATCGAATTCCACAATTCTACAGAGTTGCTTTGAATCGGTTTAAGGCAAGACATAAAAGGGAAGTTAGAGCATTGCCCTAGCTCACCGCAAAGAAGCTTTCAGCTAAATTGATGGAGGATAGGCTTGAAGATATAATACCAAGATATAGTAACATACCAAGCCCAGAGTAAACAAAACCGAACTATCAACCACCTTTCGCCAACACCCCCACTAATGCCGAATTAATCAAAGCAATGGAATACCCAATAGACAAAACATTCCCATACGAAATTGACCCCAACACAACCGGATGAAAGAAGGAAGAAGGGACTATGTTTTAATTGTGATGAGAAGTATCACTGAGGTCATATTTGCAAATCAAAATGTTTACTCTAACAAGAATCAATGAGGACCAAGACCGGTATTTACAAAGAAGAAAATGAGCTGGAAATAAAAAATCAAGAAGAAGAATTCAAATCACCTCAATGCATTTACTGTCGTTAACCCGAACCTTGAGATTACAAGGTTTAATTGGAAATAAAAGGTACAAGTTTTGATTGACGTGGATCTACCCACAATTTCATTCAATCAAAATTAGCAAAATTTATTGATTTTAAAATCACTCAAAGATCATTTCAAGTATGGTAGGCAATGGGAAACTTTAAAATGCTCGGGCATATGTTCTAATCTCCTATTCAACTACAAGGCAATACTTTTATTACAGATTACTCCGTTACCCATGCAAGGAGTCGATATAGTTTGGGGTTCAATGGTTAGAACAGTTGGGTGAATGTACATTTGATTACAAGAAGCTAACAATGAAATTCTACATTAATGACGACAGTACAATTACAAGGAAATACAAGACAAGGGACAATCTCCCTTCATCAGTTCACTAAGTTGCGAATGAAAGAGAGATATCATCATGCTTTCAAATGAGTCAAATAACAGAGGAAACAGATCCTCTATAGTAGAATTCAATACATTGCCAGAATACAATGTATTACACACTTACCGGGAGTTATTTCAAGACCCAAAAGGCTTACCCCCAAGCGAAATATAGACCATCAAATCCATCTCGCCACATGGAACTCACCGTGAGAGTGAAAATTAGTATCCACATTTTAAAACTGAAATTGAAAGATTAATTAAAGAAATCTTTGGAAAGTGGTATAATCAAAGAAAGTATCCCTTTCTCTTCCCGCCTTTATTAATCAAAAGAAAGATGGTACCGGAGGTTCGTAGATTATAGAGCCCTCAATAAAGTTACTATACGTGATTCCTATTCCAACTCTCAAGAACTCATGGATGAGTTATATGGAGCCACGATTTTCTAAACCGGATCTAAGGTCGATATCACCGGATAAGAATGGCAAAGGAAGACATTTATAAAAGCCTTTAGAACTCATGAAGGACACTATGAGTTTCTTATGCCTTTTGGACTCACAAATGCACCTTCAACATTTCAAGCTTTAATGAATACGCCCTTAAACCATTCCTAAGAAAGTTTGTTTTAGTATTTTTTGATGATATTCTCATCTACGCAAAGACATTAGAACTACATCCATATCATCTCCAAGAAGTGTCAAAACAACTCAAACGATTCAATGTTTATTAAACCCTCAAAATGTTCATTTGTACAAGAGAAAATTGACTACTTAGGTCACATCTTATCGCCCAAGGCATACAAGTGGATCCCAACAAGATTCAAGTTAAACATGGTCATACCTAATTCACCAAAGAATTAAGAGGATTTTTGGGTTTAACAGGTTATTACGAAAATTTGTCAAGAATTATGAATTGCTTCCCCTAACATCTATGTTAGCCAAGCAACAATTTCAAGTGGACGTAAGAACCAACAACTTTTACCAAATTAAAGCAAGTAATGACAACATTACCGATTAGCATATCCAAACTTTGCTCAACCATTTATCATTGAAACAGATGTATCAGAATCTGAGTTCTCACACAAAACAAACATCCAATTGCTTACTTCGAAGAAACTTTCACCGCCTTTACAAAAAACATCAACATATGCAAGAGAATTATATGCTATAATGTAAACAAGCTTGCAAGGTGGAGACGACTTACTAGGAAATAAGTTTACCATCGAATGATCAACAAAGCATAAGAGAATTAATGCAAAGAAACAATTCAAACCCCTGAAAGAAAGATTTTGGTCAAACCGGGGTATGATTATAGTATTGAATATAAACCGTGCATTACAAACAAAGCGATGCATCGGTCAAAAAATTTTAACAGAAGCCTTGATTAAGGATCAAGACTCCTTAATGTCATTAAACTCTCAATATATACTCGAATTCAATGGTCTTAGACAAATTAAAGAAGAAACTACGAATAATTGAACTACAAAAGCTACAAAGAACAAATAGCGACAATACAATTATTTCCAAAACATAAATGTCTGAACGGACTAATATACTATAAAAGCAGGATTGTCATATGCCAGAATTCAGATCTCAGAAATCTAATTATCAGAGAATTACATTCTACACCAACTGGAGGGCATATGGGAGTTCATAAAACATGGGCTAGAATTACTCAACAATTCTATTGGAAAAAATGAAAAAGATATAAAACATTTCATAGCAACTTGCCCTATATGTCAACAAATGAAATATGATACTCAAAGGCTGGGTTACTACAACCTCTCTATACCAAACAACATTTGGGAAGAAGTATCAATGGATTTTATTACAGTGGTCTACCAAAGTCTCATAACAAAATGCTATACTAGTGGTGGTAGATTGTGTCAAAGTATGCACATTTCTCACCTTTACCAACCGCTTACAAGACTACATAGCACATATATTTGTTTAGACATTGTCAAATTGCATGGGATACCCAAAGGAATAATTCGATAGAGACCCTATATTCATGAGTACGGCAAGAAATATTCAAACTCGTACTACATTAAGCCACGAAGGTGCATATCATCCACGATGGATGGACAAACCGAGGTGACTAATGAATATTAGAACAGTATCTAAGGAGTTTTGTTATGGACAGCCCTAAGACTTGGTTACAATTTATTCCTTGGGCAGAGTTTTCCTATAACACATCCATCAATACTTCAACCAAAATGACTCCTTTCCAAGCAGTTTATGGTAGAATTCCTCCTACATTAATTCCATATGAGGGCACTACAAGTACTAGTCCAGAAGTAGACTCGATACAACAAAGAGACCAAATCATAGATCCCCGAAAACAAATTTACAACAAGCCCAAAACAGAATGAAACAAATGGTGATAAGCATACGGACATTCAATTACAAGTCAATGATTTGGTATTGGTCAAAATACAACCTTACAGACAAATTTGTGACCGCAGAATACACCAAATTACAAAGAAGGTATTATGGACCTTTTAAAGTGCTACGTAAAAATAGGAACAAGAGCTAGAGTGGAACTACCTCCAACAAAGACGGATACATAATGTTTTTCATATATCCGACTAAAACCTTACAAAGAAGATACAACTATACATCCAAAGACACTTATCAAATCAATTCGAGAAGGACAAATGATTATTAGACCAATCAAGATGTTGGATCATAGAACTATACTCAAAGGAGATCAACAAATCAAAGAAGTATTAATACAAGGGGAAGGCCTATCGAACAGAGATAACTCTTGGATTTGAAGAAGAAATAAAAGAAATTTACCGAATTTGACCTTGAGGACAAGGTCGGCCTCGAAGGGGAGTAATGATATGAACACATATCCCCAAACCATCAACAGAGACCAAAGAATCGAAAAGGCCAAATTGGCTAAAAGACTTCATTAACAACTAGCCAAGAAGAAGATCCGAAAAACAGAGAGAATAAATCAATAAGTAAATAAATAAAATAATTTTTTTACGAGGATTTCTACATAAAAGAAAATATCACAAAGACAGAAGACAGTCCCAACAGAGCTTATTACAAGAAGAATCAAGAAGTCTAACTGCCAGCACAGCATCTAAACAAGAGATTAATAGCATGAAGATCAAGAAGTATAACTAACTAAACGACAGAGGCAAGAATCTAACAGAAATTAGTTACAACAACCAACAGAAAAACCTTCTAGAAGAGCAGAGTAAAGACTATAAATAGAACGGAAATCACGTAAAAGGGTTGAAGAATTTTATCTCAAGACTGTTCTCCTTCTCCGCCGTCTCCCTCTTTCTCCGGTCTCTCTCTCCCTCAGGCTCAATTCTCACGGTGGAAACCAAAAACCCCAAACATACGGCGAAATTCCCAATCTCCAGATCCTATCTCAAGCCGGTTCCATCCTCCCATATTTCTACGGTGGATCTTCCTTGGATCGACCATCATAAAGATCTCCTCCATCTCCCTCGAAACCCCAAGAGCGAACCGAGAAGTCGAAAGAAAAACAAGAAATGAATTAGGTTACTCGATTGATCCCAGACTGCCGATTGACGACCGTTATCCACTAAGTTCATCCAACGCTCCCTGATCAAAAGACAAATCAAGCCGATCAGACGCCCCCAAGTGTAATCCACTCAGAAGAGAAAGAAGTAAAGCCGTGTGATCAAGAAACAGATCTAAGGGCTGAAGATAACACGGGCTAATCCAACGGCTAGAAAGCCGCGCAAGAAAGACCAATCCAAGTGAGCCCATCCAACGGCAGAGATTAAAGGGCGCTAGATCCAACGGATCAGAAGGCTCCCGAAAACTTTTCCTTCCTTTACTCAGCCGGGTTGACTCAATTGAAGGGTTTGACTCACTGATTTGACTCAACTCACACCCAATGTAACAATTGGAAGAAATGAGCGAACTCAATCCGTAAGGAATTAATCACTCAAGCTCATCAGACAAAGCTAATTACAGAAATTAATCATCCTCTCAGCTGTAATTACAGAAAAAGAACCATATCAAAATTGATTAAAATAATTGATTTACACCAACTCATGATCAATGATTGAACACGACTTAACCCTCAATTAAGCCAAACCAAGTCTAATTGGTCATTTAACCCGAGTTGACCCAAATTAACATAAATGGCCAAAATGGTCAAATCATAATCTAACCCAAATTGATTGCAACCAATATCTCATGTTCATTCCAAATTTATTATTCAACTTGACCAAAGCCATAATTGAGCCTAATTTGACTAATTGGTCAACTTGACCTAACCTAGCCCAAATTGACCTAAAAGGTTAAATCGACCAAAACCCAAATTTAAATCCAAATTGATTCAAACAAAAGCCTACAATCATTATCAATTGACTAATTGAACTTGAATCAACACCTAACCCAACCAAAATTTGGTCAATTTGGTCAACTTAGCCCATTTGACCTATATGAATCCAAGTAAGCCAAAATCAAACATAAGACAAATTGATTGAAACCACTTGAACCAAAACTCTTCAATTCCTCATTTGAACCTAACCCAAACCTTGGTTTGACCCAATTTGACCAATTGGTCAACCTAACCCAACATAACCTAATATGAACCCATTTGATTAAATGAAGCCAAAACCCATGAAACCAACCCATGACCCATTGGAGACTAACCAAACCCAACCCAAACCCATCTTAGATCAACCCAAAATCAGCCCAAACTCATTTAAAGCCAATTCCAATGTAAATCCTCCATGGATCCTCTCCCTCATGTGGGATTTTGCCAAATATGGCAAAGTTCGCCCTCATTTTACCTTGGCATCCCTCACTCACCCAAATGAGGGATCCCTAAGCCTCCTAGCCATTCTACAAGGGGATAAGACTTACCATGGACAAAAGGGAGGTGAGCCAACTCACCTCCCATGCAACCCGAGCACCCAAGGGATCAAGGAAATAGAATCTGCCCAAATCCAGCTTGGAGCCTCCTGCCATGGCTTCTCCCAATCCATATGAGCCATGTGGACTTGAGTGCAACCACTCCTGTCTGTCCACCTCAGCAAATCGAAGGGTATACCCTCTCAATTCACACAGGAAAGGCATCACTTTGATTCAGCTAATCTTTCAAGCAAGTTTTCAAACCTCCTTGCAATCTCCAGAGCCATCCTGAACTCCCCTCTCTCAGCATTCCTCTGTTGTGTGAGAAACCGAAATAGGGCTCTCCAATCCTAATTCCAACTCTCTTATTTCTCAACCAAAATCAAATTACTTTTACACACACCTTGTATGCACGTCCTCAAAGCCACCCAAGTCATTTCTCGAGCTCTCAAGCCACCGAAGGAAGGACTTTGATCACTACCGAGCTACAAAGTGACGAAACTTGACCCACTGAGCAAACCAAGAGGAATTGGCTTGATTGCTTCTCAATAGGGCCTCTTCTCTACTAGATGAAGCTACCTCTGATGATCCCACCATCGATCTTGAGCTCCAACGAGGTAATTCCTCAAAACTATAGAAAAAGGAAAATATGGTTAGAACTTTTCGAAGTAAATTTGCATGTGAGCCCATCCCAGCCTTTGAATCCTTATGGATCCCTTGCATGAAGGTGTGGGTTAATTTTAGAGTGAATTTGAGCTCTAGTGAGCTCGGATCAAGCAATTCTTAATGGATGGCCTCTGTCCTTCATCACTTTTAGCTTTATGTTAGGGCGATGCATGGAGTGATTTATGTTTGGTTTTATGATGTATTATTTTAGACTGGATGTTACGATGTATGCTTTGTAGACTGGATGACAAGTCATGATTAGCCTAATCATATTTTCTATAGGAGATTGTGCTTAAGGGCTGCTTAAAATAAATACAAATGCTCTCCTTTGTAGGTTGCTTAACCCATAAGCATAATCTAAATTAGGACAGGTGAACTTGGTTACCCATGTATAGTGTGCTAAGTCCAAATTATTCATATAACTACTTGGGTTATATGATGTGTTTAGCTAACACTTATTTTGCAGGTATGATTAGATTTACTTTTATTATTTTTAATGTACTTTTGCTTTAAGAATTAGGATTAGTATAATGGGGGATTAGGATGAGCAGTGGCTAGAAGGCTTTGTCTTGGGAGGCCCTATGATACCTTTGAAGCAAGAAAATCCAAATGAAGAAATGATGAAGATATAAAGAATGAAAATAAGAATACCCTCATAGCATTTATTTATTTATATATTATAATTATTCTTTCATATACTAGGTTGTATAAGGGTAGAGCTTGGCTACCCATTTCTCCTTTTAGGTTGTACGGAGACACCCGACCGCATGGGCATTTTATCCTTTTACGTTGGATTTATAAAATGCTTGATGTTATGTTTAAATTGCGTAATAGAAATGACATGTCTCTTTATAGTTTCTTTATGAATGGTAATTTAATGTGTGGCCTGAATCTGATTAGGCTCTTAGGGAAAAATAAATTTTCTACCCTAACTAGAAATCATAACTAAAATTTCTAAATAACTCATAATCTCATATAAAGCCTAGGCATTAAATCAAGATAATTAAAAGATTTAGTAACCCCTTAGCTAAATGTTGTATGTTTAATATCAGCATTCATATTGCTTCACTCTTGTAAAGAGAGGGTTTCCATTCTTGCATGATAGGGGAAGACTTGACCTTTGAGGGTCTCCTCTTTGGTGGAAAATATCTTTTTCTCTCTGATTTAGCCAATTATATCATTTTAACGTGCATTTAGAGATATGAAAATCCTATGGCCTTTATTAAAATGAAGAGTCCAAAATTAAATAAAAATTTGAAAAGATTTGCATTAGACTAACTCATTTGCTCATACCAGTCATGCTCTAGTCTCTTAGGGAGTGGGTGTAAGGACTTTAGTTTCTTTCTAAATAATAACAACCTAACTATCTTGCAAAATTATATGACTTCCTATATGATTTTAAAGCATAAGAGGAGTTAGCTAGCTGGCACTCTAGGTGATTATAAGTTCACTAGCTAGGTGGTTTACTCTCTCTTATAGAGATAAACCTTAATGCCCATTTTTTTGCTTAGATTTAGGTTATGCTTTAGTTCTCACAAAAGCCCCCTAGAATTAGGATCTGAGATGGCTATTTCCTTTGGGCTACAAGCATAAACCCTCACCTCTTAGGCATTTTCACCATCTGGTATTGTGGGATTTTAAGTCTGAGCTTTCTAATAAAACTTTAACTCAAATTAATAATTCTCCTCAATTTCAAAAATAAAAGCCCAACCATAGATAGGTTGGAATGCTCACTAGGTTTCCTAATATCACGAGCATTCTCTACTCATCTTATTTGGCTTCAATAATAAGTCTTCCTTTTTGAACTATCCCATTTGATTTTCTAATATAACTAATTTATTGATAGCCTTATGTTTGAAATCTTTGGAGACAACAACAGTCTACTTTAATCAAGAGTATTCCTAAGGAACTCACCTTCCTTAGAATGCAATTAACTATTGAGGCTTGCCCTCATAGGGAACTTTAGAACCCAGTTTAATATAAACCCTACTTTATTCATCCATGTAAAGTAGGGGAAAAATCTCTGGTATATTTGAAGACCCATCATGCCTTAGGAGTCCTTAGTAGAATATTAGGTTCATTGAAGGGTAATGCCTCTATCTTTCAAGATAGTGCATCATATCTCAATGACATATCCAATCGCTTCAATAAGTACACCCTCAGATCTGCATGGTGTCTCCCATACACACATATCCAAAAATATGTGCCACAACGCTCCATCTAAATTCTCATACAAAAATGACATGGGAAAAATATCAAATAAGTGCATACCATTATTAAACTAGAAAAGTGAGATAATCAAATGACCTCCTTGGGGCTACTTAAAGACTCATGTTCTTGGAATGTCCAGACTATATACTTATTGTCATTCAAACACAAGTGAATTTGTAAATAGAAATAAGAAAGAAGAGCTTCACAATCATATACCACACATGTTGATGATGAAATTGATTATAGATGCATGTATTTTTAATAACAAAAGATATTTTTATTCCTTAATCATGTATACATGCACATATACAGATGTAAACAAGTATGTGTATTATTATGCCAGAAAAGTAAGATAATCAAATGAAATCCTTGGGACTACTTAAAGCTTCATGTTCCTGGAATATCCAGACTATATACTTGATACCTTAAATATATGTTAACATATATAGAATTAGAAGAATGGGAATAATGCAAAAAGTTATCTTATTTAATTAAGGCATTTACACATGCAATTTAAAGCTTCAACTCAAGCTTATATGTAAAAAATACATAAGCAGTAAATCAAATAAGTACGTGTCATTGTTAAACCAGGGAAGTGAGGTAATCAAATGACCTCCTTGGGGCTAATTAAAGCCTCATGTTCCCGAGATGTCCACACTATATACTTATTAACATTCTAACTTATGTAAAGTCACACAAACACTTAAGAAAGAGAGCTTCCATCACATGATTAAGCTATAAACACATGAAAATCTTATGTTAAAATAGACTATTTAAGCTTCAGAATGCAATATCTCCTAATCTAGAAATCTTTTTGATTTGAAATTTTCATGGTATGTGTATTTTAGCTTTAGTTTCAATCGCTAAAAATTTCAAATCAATATGATGTGTATTCTTGGTTTAATTAATGAAATTTGATTTTTACTAAAACTCCAATTCACGTCAAAATATTTAATAACATTTGGAGGTTTTAGGTTTTTTGGGTTCCTCTCGAAAAGATGACTCCAATGAGTCATTTGCAATTTTTAGTTAAGTATTTTATTTTCTATAACTTTTTGAAGTTTCAAGAGATTTAATTAATTTTGAAAATAGAAAAAAGGTTTAATTTTCTACTTAATTGAGTCAACATCGTGCAGCGCTGATGGGGCAACGTGCTTACGCTTGTCGATGCACGGTTGGGTGTCACCATGCAGCATGGCACATGAAATCACGTTGCACCACACAATTAGTCGCGCGATGCCACGTGGCTGAGATGAGCAGAAAGGTGGATCGTGATGCACGAATCAGATCGGACCGTCTGATCGTGGATCGAATGGTCCAGATTGATCCACGTGATTCAAAGGCTGAAAATGTGTGATTCAGCATGAGATCTTAGCCATCTGATCCCTAGGAATAGGATCAGATAATTGCTGCTTTTTAACCAAAAAAATTGATGGGATTTCATGATTTTTGCAAAAATTAAACAAAATTTCATCTAATCGTGCTTGATTTCTTGGCGATCTTTGCTAGAAAACTTCTCGATTCATGTGGAGATGGTATAAAATGTATCCACCAAATGTCACCACTTCCACACTGGAATTCACTTGATTTAGATGGCTTTTGCTCAAAAACCAAGTGTGAATGGTTGTCAATTGGTTTGGGAGCTCCAGGAGAGTGAAATGAGTGTGGGAGGAAGAGATTTTGCCTCTCTATTTACTGTGCTTTTGGAATGGCCAAAAATCACCTTATTCCTTATGATTTTGGCACCTAGTGGATGTCCTTGGCTTGGGGTGGTTGGGATTCTCCTTAGGTGGTTTGATTTGAGTGGCCAAGGCATCGGAGGTGGCTGGCATTAAGAACTAATGAGTGACCTAGCAAGGGAGATGGAAGTCCTTCATGCCAAGTGTTCCAATGAGAGAGGTGAGGTGAATTCACCTCCACATGAGTCATGGCTGCCCCAACCACCTCTTGGGTTAGCTTGGTCAGTGTCCTTAATGCTTATGTGGACCAATTTTGCCTCTCTATTTTATTGATGATGATTATTTTTGGAACACAATTTAAGGATAATATTTCTTTAAGTAAAGCTCGTTGATTGGAAGCATCGGGCGCTCTCCTCTATAGTTGATCAATTGATATGATTCTCCTCGGTAGGCCTTTTCTATGACAAAAGGGCCTTCCCAAGTGGGTTCAAACTTGCCTCCCATCTTGTGACGAGCAACAATTGGTCTCCTTAGAACTAAAACAAGCTCTCCTACTTGAAAAGCTCTAGGGCAGACCAACTTGTTGTAAGCTTGAATCATTTTAGCTTTGTATAACTCGAGGTTTTGGCATGCCTGTGGCCATTGCTCCTCCAAACCATCGAGCTCTTCTAATCGTAACCTAGCAATCTGCTTTGTTGTGATCTTACTACCCACAGCTATCCTTAGTGATGGGAGTTGAACCTCTAATGGTCTAACGACTATAGACCCACACACTAAGGAGAAAGGTGTGGACTGCATCAGAGTTCTATATGTGGTGCGATAGGCCCACAATGCTTCAACTAACTGCTCATGCCATCATCATTTGTTGTCATCGAGTGTCTTCTTCAATATTTGGATAAGAGTTTTGTTGAAGGCTTTTACCAAACCATTTTCCCTCAGGTAGTAGATGGTAGAGTATCTTCAATCTATGGTATGTCTCCAGGAAAAGTTGTTGATCTTTGTGATTTTGAATGCAGTACCATTATCAGATATAATTCACTGAGGCACCCCGAACCTATATATGATATGGTTCCTGAAAATTTTGAGCACATGTTGAGTTGTGACCTCTCTGTATGGAATCGCCTCTGCCCACTTGGAAAAGTAGTCGGTGGCAGCTACGATGAATTGATGACCCTTAGAAGAAGGAGGATCAATCGGACCCACTATGTCAATACCCCCAACACTCGAATGGCAATGAGGCTAATGTTGGATGGAGAATGTTGGGTGGCTGGTGTAGGACCACATCGTGTACTTGACATTGATGGCATTACTTGGCTTCATCCATGTAATCAGTGATCATCGTAGGCCGATAGTATCCTAGTCTCTTGATTTTGGATTTCATTTTCGGAATGGATTGATGAGCTCCGCATAGACCTGAGTGTACCTAGGTCAAGATCTTATGGGCTTCGTGTCTGTCTAGATAATATAACCACATATGATTGAAGGACCACCGATATAAGGTATCATCCACAAAAGTATAAGAAAGGGCTCTCTACTTCACCTGATGTGCTAGAGACTTCTCTTGAGGTAGTTTAACTTTGTTTAGGTAATCAATGAATGGTTGCCATCAATCCAACTCCTCATCCTTTTTGGCAATAGCAACCTCCCCTTCAGGAGAGTACTTATCAACAAGTTCAGTGTCAATGAGAGATAGGACTTGTCTGTGTTGGACTCTTATTAATATGGACTCATCTTCCGGACATGTTAATTCCTTGGCGAGCTTAGCTAAAGCATCCACTACTGCGTTCTCTCCTTGAGGAATCTTGTAAATGGTAACCTCTAGCATTTGAGCTAATAACTCTATGGTGTACTTATGGTAGTGATGGAGCTTAGGCTTGAGGACTTTATAGGACCCAACGATCTGATTAATGGCTAATTGAGAATCCCCAAAGCTGTTGATACTCTAGATGCAATGCATAATGGCTAACTCCAGACCGACAATCAAAGCCTTATTTTTAACTTTGTTGGTGCAAGGATTGGACGGGTGATATGAGAATCACATCACATTGCGATCCGAAGTTAGGAGAACTATTCCTACCCTTGCCTTTCCTGAGATAGTAGATTATGGTTCTTCTCCTCTTTAAGAGAAAGCCGCACCATCAAAGTACATCTCACAGTGGTGAATACTAGTGTCCCCTAAGTTTTAATTTGTATTTTCTTTGATTTTATGTTACCTACACTTAGCAACTAAGTGTTGTAAAGAGAAGAAAGAGAAAGTTCTCTTTTATCCTACCCTAAGCTGTTTGCTGAAGCATGTTAATTTGATTTACTTCTTATTATTGAATGGCTTATTACACATTTTTAAATCAGTCTTAAGTTTAGGTTCACTTTAAATAATTATATTCAATGTGAAAGGCTTCTTAAGATTAATCTAATTGAAATATTATCACATGATTTCTATTCAATCATTCATTTCCATCACATATATCATGCAAATGATTTAATCTTAAGTGTATCTATACATACAATATTTTTTAGAACACTCAAATGATGAATGTAGATGTGCAAATTTGAAGATTATATTTCTTATTTAATTGAATTATTTAATCATTTTAATTTAGAGCTTTATCCAAATTCTTATACAAAAATACATATGAATGAAATTAAATAGGTACATGTCATTACTAAACGAGGGAAGTGAGGTAATCAAATGACCTCCTTAGGGCTAGCTAAAGCCTCACATTCCCAGGATGTCCAAACTATATACCCATTTGCAATTAAACACATGTAAATTTGTATGTAAGAACATAAGGAAACAGACCCCAAATCGTATGGCTAATTAATTCAATCATTTAATCTATTATGAATGCATGTTTTCTTAGAAGAAAAGATGGATATTCATCCTTTAGCCACACATACATACACATGAAAGAGAAATAAGCAAGTACATGCCTTTGTTAAACCAGGAAAGTGAGATAATCAAATGACCTCCTTGGGGCTAGTTAAAGCCTCATATTCCTGAGATGTCCCACTATATATTTTTCTATCTCACTACACATGAATGTATATGTAAGTAAGAGAAAGAAAGTCATACAAAAATTACATTTTTATTTGATTAGAACATTTATGTATGTGAAACAAAATTTCATCCCAATTCTAATGTAGGAATACATGTAAATGAAATCAAATAAGTGTATGTCATTGTTAAACCAGGAAAATGAGGTAATCAAATGACCTCCTTGGGGCTAACTAAAGCCTCGTATTCCCGGGATGTCTAGACTATATACTTATTAACATTCAAATACATGTGAAACTACATATAGATTAAAGAAAAGAAAGCTCTATTTCACATACTTAAGCTATAAGCACATGCAAACCTATATGTAATCATAACTACTATCACTTCATATGTTATTACTCATTTATAAGCTTTTAAAAATACATTTGGATTTAATAGCGATAATAGCCACACATATTATAAATTAAATCAACACATGTAATCTTGACATAAAAGAAACCATTTGATTTAGTTAATTTTGTAAAAGATGAATGCATGAATCAAATGACATACAATATTTAATATGATTGAAAAGGAATAATAAGACATAAAAACACATGTTTCATTCAATCAAACTAATTCCTAAGAACAATCATGTCAAATAAAACCACTTAAAATAAACCAAAGCTTTTTATGTATCATTTTTGAAGTCATGTTTGAGTTGATTTAAGAATCTGAAGAGAAGATTGCTGATCCTAACCCATTGCCATGTTTGTAAATTATATTGGTTTAATGGAATGTGGTTAGCTTGATTTTATGGATTAATTAAGTTGTAATATACATTAAATCCATTAATTAACCCTTGTCTATATTACCTTAATCAAGTTAGGAGAGTAATTAAGGGCCAATTAGCTTATTCTCCTAATTAATTAACCAAAAAATTCCAAGAAAATTAAGGGAGGTAGAGGTCATCCCCCTAAACAATCTCAGAAAATATGGGTTAATTAATTAATTAATTAAGGAGTAATTAAGATAATTAATTTAATTAAACCCTAATTAAGCTCTAAGTACTGCTCAAAATCAATTAAGGATACTTTTAGTAAATTTCTCTCTAAAATATCTTCAAAATGAATGCCTATTTGCATTTTTATGATTTTTTTATGATTTTTAATGATTTTCCAAAGTTTTATCTGATTTTTCATGATTTTTATAAAGTCTATTAATTTATTTTTTGCTAAAATAGACTATTTGAGCTCCAAAATGTAATATCTCCTAATCCATAAATCCTTAGGACTTGAAATTTTCATGGTAGGTGTATTTTAACTCTATCTTCAATCCTTAAAAATTTCAAATCAATCTCATGCGTATTATTTTGTTTAATTAATAAAATTTAATTTTTACTAAAACTCAAATTAAGCTCAAAATATTTAGTAGCATTTGGGGATTTTAGGTTTGTTGGATTCCTCTTAGAATGGCAAATTCAATGAGCCCTTATTTACAATTTTTAGTTAAGTATTTTATTTTCCATGAATTTTTGAAGTTTTAGGAGATTTAATTAATTTTTAAAATAAAAAAAACCTAAATTTCCTACTTAACATAGTGAGCACTGCACGATGCTGATGGGGCAACGTGCTTATGCGTGTTAACGAGCGGTTGGGCACCGCATGTACGCGGTGCCGATCGATTGTGCCGCGATGAAAAAAGGTGGATCGTAATGCGGATCGGCGGACGTCGTCGATTAGATGATCCAGATCGATCTACCCAATCCGAAGGCTAAAAATGTGTGATCCGGTGTGAGATCTCAGCCATCTGATCCCCAAGAGGGAATGGATGGTTGTTGCTTTCCAACTAACGAAACTGACAGGATTTCATGATTTTAACAAAAATTAAATGAAATTTCATCCAAACGGGCTCGATTTCATGGCAATCTTCATTGAAAAACTTCTTGATTCACTTGGTGATGGTATAAAATGAAAAATGCAAGGTTTATCTAAGGGAAATCCTTAAAATTGCCCAAAAATCATCTCAAACACGAGAACCTAAGGCCGACTATATTTTTTTTAGAAATTACCTCACCGGAGATGATTTTTGGTAGCGGTGATGATCCGAGCACACTCCTGAGTGCAAGAAGAAGCTATGGAATGGGTTCGTGCTCTTGCTTCACTTCGTAATAATGTATTCACCAAATGTCACCACTTCCTCTCCATAATCCACTTGATTTTGATGGATTTTGCTCAAAAACCAAGTGGGAATGGTTCCTGGTTGGTTTGGGAGCTCCAAGAGAGTGAAATGAGTGTGGGGGAAAGAGTTTTTGCCTCTTTATTTTTTGTGCTTTTGGAATGGCCGAAAATCATCTCATTCCTTGTGATTTTGGCGCCTAGTGATGTCCTTGGCTTGGTGTGGTTGGGATTCTCCTTAGGTGGCTTGATTTGAGTGGCCGAGGCATGGGAGGTGGCTGCTATGAAGGACTAATGGGTGTCCTAGAAAGGGGAAGTGGAAGTCCTTCATGCCAAGTGTTCCAATGCGAGAGGTGAAGTGAATTCATCTCCCCATAAGCCATGGCTGCCCCAACTACCTCTTGGGTTAGGTTGGTTAGTGTCCTTGATGCCTATGTGAACCAATGGATGAGTACCATGTGGCCAAGGAAGAGAAATGATTATTTGGGCAAGTATCGTTTCTAATGGGATGCCCTTGACCTAAGAGCAAAGTTGTCATTTGGCATTAGATTTGATTTGGGTAGATTTAAAATGAGTCAAAAGTGAGTTGGATCAAATTTCATGTCATTTGGAGTTCATTAGGTTTAATTTGGGTCAATTTCACCCATTTGGGCCAAATTGGGTCAAATCATGTTAGGTTGACCAAATGGTCAAATTGGGTCAAACTAAGAGTTGGATTAAATTCAAATGATCATTTGGAGTGTATTGGTTATATTATTTTGGTTCGATTTGATTTAGATTTGATTTTGTCTCATTTGAGTTCATTTGGGTCAAATGGGTCAAGTTGACCAATTTGACCTAATTGACCAAATTAGCTTGAATCATGGCTTAGTTTGGGTTTAGTTGATCATTTGGAATATATTGTAGGCTTTGGTTAAGTTCAATTTGGATTTGATTGAGTTTTAGATTGATTTGACCCTCAAGGTCAAGTTGGGTCAACTTGGGTCAAATGGCCAATTGGGTTTGGTTTGGATCAATTAAGAGTCAAGTCATGTTCAAAACTTGATTATGGGTTGGTGTGAATCAATAGTTTCAATTAATTTTGAGTATGGCGAGTTTTTGGCTAGTTTAGGTTTCATTTGGGCTAAAGGTTGACTTGGATTGACCCAATTAATATCAATTGATCATCATAAGGTGATCAAAAATCATGATATGAAGTTTGGATAGGCTTAATTCTCTTTGATTTGGATTGAATTGGATTTTGGTTCATATAGGTCAAATTGGCCATTTTGGGTCAAGTGAGCTAATTGGGCTTAGTTGGCTTGATTTTGAGTTGAGTTTGATTTAATTGAGTTTATATATGGATTTGAGATTGACATATAAATTCAATTGCAATTGATTTGGGTTCAAATGAGTTTTGGTTCATTAGAATATTTCAAGTCAAATGGGCTAAGTTGGGTTTGATTTGAGTTGATTTTGATTTGGCTTAATGATTATAGATTCCATTTATATTTGGATAGACAATTGAAGGAATGATTTATTCATGAGAAAATCAATTGATTTTGGAGAAGATTTAAGCGGGATTTGATTGAGTCCAAAGAATTGGCTCGAAGAGTTCAAATTTAGGTTTTGACTTGATTTGAATTTGATTTTGGCAATTTGATTGTATATTTGATTTATATTTCATAATATAATTGAATATATGATTGACTCATGAGAAAATTAATTGAATTTGAATTGATTTGGAGGCAAATTTGGCCAAGCTCATGGAGATAGGCCAACATGGCTTAAGGAAGATTTTGATTTAGTTTGATTTAGTTTTGATGATTTGAGTGTAGCTTTTATTTAAAATTATCAAGATGATTGATGGTATGATTGATTCACGAAGAAATCAATCAAGTTCGAAGTGGATTGGATGGAAATTTGACTAATTCCATGGGATTCAATCATAAGGAATAAGGTGGATTTGATCAAGAGCTTTAATCATTTGATTTGGGATTTGGATTTTGGATTTGGTATTTGGATTTGAGTTCAAATTGAATTTGAGGTTATGTTTGAAATTTGGATTTAGATTGAATTTAAGGTGTATATGGATTGGGTTAAAGCTATATGGTAGGTGATTTTCCTAATTCCTAAGGCATGGCCTAATCCTGTGGTTGAACCCTTCTAAGTCTCTAAGCATATGTTAGGTGTTCACCTAATTACTAGATGTGTCTTATGACTAAGGAAATCTTAGTATCTAAATATTCCTATGTATAAGATAAGGAGATTGAAATCTCACTCCAAAAGTGAGGTCAACCGTAATGGGTTGATTTAAGTTTAAATTGGGTTGGGTTGGTTTTAGGCTAACTCAAGATGAGCCGAGGATGAGTCTTGCCAGGTTTCAATAGTTTTGGGCTTAGTTTGATGGGTTTGGCTCAAATTTGGCTAGGTTTGCTTAGGTTGGGTTAGATTGACCAGTTGATCAAATTGGGTCAAACCAAGGTTTGAGCCATGTTCAAATGAGTATTTGGAATATTTTGGTTCAATTAATTTGGTCTAATTTGCATTGGATTTGAATTTGTCTCATATGGGTTCATATTGGTCAAATGGGTCAAGTTGAACAAATTGGCCAAATTGGCCAAATTGGCTTGGGCTTGGTGTTGATTTAGACTTGGTCGATCATTTGAGGATGATTGTATGATTTGGTTTCAATTGATTTGGATTTAGGAATAATTTAGACCAATTTGACCATTCAAGTCAAATTGGGCGCAATGGGTCAATTGGACCTAATTGGTCAAATTAGGTTCAATTAAGGCTTTGATCATGTTCAATAGTCAATTTGAAATAAGTTTGAGCTATTGGCTGCAATCAATTTGGATTGGATTTTGATTTGGCCCAATTTGTCCCTTTAGGTCAAATTGGGTCAACTTAGATCAAGAGAGTCAATTGGGGTTGGTTTGGCTCAATTGATGGTCAAGTCATGTTCAAAGATCGATTTTAGGTTGGTGTGGATCATTGGTTTCAATCAATTTAATATAGGGTGAGATTTGGCTCATTTGACTCATGTAGGCAAATTGAGTTGAATTGATCAAATGACCATTGGTATTGGATTTAGGATTGATTGAAGGCTTTGGTTGCAATCGATTTGGATTTCATTGGATTTTGGCTCATTTAGACATTTTGGGTCAAATGGGCTACCTAGGGTTAGTTTGAATTGATTTTGGTTGGATTTGGTTTGATTGTAGATTTTGTGTGTGTTTGAGGATGATTGTGGGATTTGAGAAAATCAATTGGATTTGGTTTGATTGAAGGAATTTGGCTAAGTCCATAGGATTGGGTTGTATGGTCAAGGTAGGTTGGATTTGATCTCGACTTGGATTTTGGATATGAATTGGAGTTAGTTAAGTTTAATTAGGATTGATTTGAGATTGGCATTGGCAAAGGGGCTAGGCAAGAGTTATGGGTTAGACCATAGGATAGGGTAGGTTATCTTAGACCCTAAGGCATGGTCTAAACCTAAAGTCTAATCCTCCTAAATCTCTAGGTTTGGGTTAGGTGTTCACTTAGTCACTAAAAGTGTCTTAGGACTAAGGAGCTCTTAGTGTCTAGAAGACTCCTAAACCTATGATATGAAGATTGAATCCTCACTCCAAAATTGAGGTCAACAGTCATGTTGGGTTTTCAAAAAATTTTAGTTATTGGTTTGTTTAATCGTAGGCTATCATCTAGACCGTAAGTATGATTATTAGAATCAATTTTAACAAAATATAGTGATTTGATATCTTTTAGTATCATTTGGCCTTATATAATGGATGGTTTTTTTATTAATTATGATTGAATCATTTATTGTTATTGCCTGTAATGAGCTAAATCCCCATTTATACCATTCTTAGTTTTTTGCTATGATGCTTTATCATATTCATCTAACGACCATGATTATTGATGCTCAACATAAAATTTTGATTTCTTAAAGTTATGCATGGATGACTTCTTTCATTATGTTGCATGCATCCTTTTTTTAGTCAACCAAACATCCCTTGAAAGAAAAATGGAGAATGGGATGAAAGGGCTAGAGCATCTATGTTGGTTGATGAGGCGAATAAGTTCAAGGTACCCCATATTCAAGTTGAAGGTCCATACCTTTGTTAGAGTATAGCAAGAGATAACTAATTGGGTTATTTAACTTTTGAATCGCATAATGGACGAGTTCAAACAGAGTGTTCTTATGAGCAAGTATTTAAAAAAATAAACTATTTTACAACTGGTAAGTAAACATCCTACAATGTGCAACTTCTAAATCTGCCTAGCAATGTGTTTTCAAAATGAGATAGAATTTATAAAATTTCCATTTATCACATTGATTAGAGAGACAAAACCTAGAATTATTTATACCATTTTTAGTTTTGGCAATTGATGATGTCTTTCCACTGAAGAATCATAAAGACCTGGTGTTTCCAAATGAAGTTGATCAAACTAAAATACATCAAGTAGTTTACAATTTAATTATAAGAAAAAATTATCACCTCCAAAGTACCTCAAACAGATCATGATGTATTCATTTTCAGGGAGTATTACACCAAAGCCCAAAATTTGTTGCAACATTTCATTTTCAACACTTGCGAGCACAAAAATTACACCACCATGATGCTTGTTCCTAATAATGCACTACCGCATGCGAAGAATGAGTAAGACATAGCACCAAAGCAGTAAGTATTATGTCAAATTTTTATGATCCCAAAAACTAACACCAATAAATAATAGCTCATCTTGCTAGTTCTTGGCAGAACAATTATGAGACGCAAGGCTATATTTGGTTCAGCTTCTGCTTTATTTCGTCCAAATTTTTGCAAAAATTGCCAACAAAAAGTTAATCTTTGCAAAGCTATCACAATGATGTTCATGCAATCAAATGCACATAGGACATTGGCTCAAGTGATACACTACCTAGTGTTTAGGGCATAGGTCTTATGTTTGAGGAAGGAGACAAGAATGATTTATCATGTGACTTAAATTTGTATATGATCTTGTACCCAAAAAAAAATCTACAATTGGCATTGTACTCACCTTATTGCTAAAAAAATATTCACGATAATATTTTTATCTTTTAAAAAAATTGATTTATGGCAATCAACCAAAAACCTACACCCTCTTAGAATCCAACTTGGAACACAATTGCACTTGTAGTTAGAACATAGTAAAACTAATAAATTAAAGAAGTAATGATGATTAACCACAAATGTATTAACACCAAGTTCAATATTTTACTATCAACTATCGAGCTCAATAACTCATAAATAAGTATATAAAACTAAATAATCAACAAATTGATGGGGAAGTGAGATCCCTCCAAAACAAGCAAGTAAGAGCAAAATCATCACAAATGCAACCAAATAACAATGGGGCTAAGGAACAATCGAAAAGAAATCAAGAGATCAACACAAAAATCTTGTTCAAAAAACCCATTTAAAATTGCGCTTTTGCTAAGGGTCAAGAGAGGGATTAAAATAAGATGGACTACCTCAATAAAAGTAATGCATCATATCACTATCCATGCCACCTTGTGTCATATAAAAAGGTTAAGAGAAAACATAGAAGATTATTGTGCCATTAAAAAAGCTTTCCACTCTTCCACCTCTACTTTTACCTTTCTATATCCAACAAATGTTCCTCCTTTAGCTCTCGCACATTCACACTAGATGTAAAAGAGTTTAATTATGTTAAAATATTCAAACCCTTTGGCATCTCAAATAATGATCCTTAAATCTCCAAACAAAAAGTAATATGGTTTATTAGAAATTAGTTTGACATGGAACAAATATACAAAGTCTCCAAATCAACATCTTCTCCAAAGAAAACAAAAGTCTTAATTGGTTGTCCTCTAGTACGACAGAGAACTTCATTAAAGCATTCAAATGCATTGGTTGTCATTATCCCATATCTAAGCCTACTATCATGTGATAAAGTCCACCTATTAACACCTTTGGTGATCAACCAATCATATGTCTCTTATTTGCCATTCCTAATATCATGCATATATTGGTTGAAAATGTGGATGTCATCTATATTTTTGGCCTAATATGTCTTCTGAAAAATAGTCTTCATATCACTAATTCAAAAATGTCCCGATAATTGTGAACAATTCTGACATGTCGGTCCAATATTATACATGGATCTAGATGTGATGTAATTATGGGTAATAACTAATACATAGTTCTTTAAAACCAGCACCATGACTCATTACACTTGGACTCCATGACTATGAAAGCTAATGGAAAGAAACAATTGTTTGCCTCGACTCAAATAACACTAAGCAACATTCCTAGATATTTTTCCAAAAGGAATGTGTCATTCAAACACTGGCCTATAGTAGCTCTAACTCTCTATAGATGGACCGAAGGACCAAAATAGACGTTAAAAAAAATTTGTGCTATCAGATTGTATTTGATATATTAAATTCCTCATTGGATCCCAAGCTTTCATATAAGAACTATGTATGCTAAATTTAACTTCTATTTATCCAATTATCTCATTGGGCTTTAAGTTTATATAACGACATATAATTGGTAAGATATAATAGCAAATGAATTTAGATGTGCACTCTCGATGGCCACCAACTAAAATTCTAGGTGCACAGATATGTGGAGCAATAATTATTGAAAATTTTTTATGCCCTTGCTAACCTCTTAGTTTTAGTGGCATGTAATCACCATTAATAATGTATAGATGAGTGTTTATGGTGAACACACTTATATAAAAGTGAGTTTTACTTGAATTAATATTTTAATATTTAATATTATTTACTATGCACCAACCATTAATTATGAATTCTAAATTAAATTTGATTTGAAATATCATATTTCTATTAATTCTATAGAAATGAACCCTTCATATGATATATCTGAATCACTTATTAGACTATCAATATTCACATCTTCATCCCACATCTCGGCGGTACAATATATTAAGAGGTTATGACACCCAAGAGAGAGGGTGAATTGAGTTTTTAAAAGATAATTTTAGAATATTTAATTTTAATATCATGTAGAATACTTAAACCTTTAATGATTATGCTTTAATGAAATATAGCAACAATCAACAAGAGTATAGAGAAGTAAAGTGCAGAAAAATAAAGAATGAGAATACAAAGATTTCTATGTAATTCGACCAAACCTCAAAACCGACATATGTCCACGCTTAACCATCTAGGCTAGGAATTCACTAAATTAAATTTGTGATTACAACAAATCTCCCGTACTCTCCTTCACGGATAATTACAACCCAACACAATACTTTTCTTAACGCGTAATTACAATCTAATACCGTACTTTTCTTAACGAGCAAGTACAACCCAACCACGTGCTTTCTTTAACGGACAAGTACAACCCAACAAGAATATAAGAAAAAAGAATATGAAAGTATTTAACTCTCAATTTAAATTATTGTGCTCTCAATAATATCAAGGCAAGTAAAAAACCAAGGTAGGAAAGAGAGCTCACTTCAATTTATATTCAAAATTGAATGCAATGATATAACATGGAAAATATGAATGATGCAAGTGAATGTTTAAACTATTGATGTGAATATAATAACTTAAAATCAAGGTGATTTAATTTATGATTTGAAATATAGCACAATAATGATTTGAAACTTGAATCAACCACTTGTTAGAGAGAGACTTAAAGTTTTCCAAAAGATTAAATCACATAAACTCAAATGAAATCTCTTTTTAAAAGGAATATTACTAATGCAAAGTATGAGACTATTTAAGAGAAAATAAAACTTACAATATACAAGTACTTTTTTTATGAACTTGATATGGCTCTCAAAATATGACTAGTCAAAGCACAAATCTTGATGTCGAAAGCGATATAATTTTGAGTCAAAACCGATCGAGATCAAGCACTTAAAATATCATAATCTTTGGGACATCAATTAAATCCCAAAACAGCTCTCAAATATGGAGTATTTATAGTCAAATCGGCGCCTCGACTAAGTGACCAGCCTAAGATCTCATAATTCGACTTCATTTGGGCATCCAAATGCTCAAAATACATCAAATGATTGAAGGATTCATCCGAGCCGTCCATCGAGGGGAGTGGGCTTTACATGAATTTACAAGAATACCCTCCTCCCATAAATAGACGCTTCATTCCTCAGCATGAAGGGGAGACCAAGTGAAGGAAGAGCCAAGTGAAGAGGAGGCTGAAACAAGTGAAGAGAGAGAAGCTCGACGTGGCGTCAAACCACCACCGTCAGCCGGTGATCCTTGCGTCAATCTGCAAGCAAGGAAGAAGAGGAAGAGTCCAAGCAAGGAAGAAGAGGAAGAGCAGAGCAAGGAAGAAGAAGAAGAGTCCAAGCAAGGAAGAAAAGGAAGAGTCCGGCGAGGAAGAGGAAAAGCAGTGAGGAGGAAGAGAGCTCGAAGCAGAAGATCCTCAAGCAAGATTGCACTCCATTTCGGCGACCATACCATGCCACCCAGCGTAGTCACTAATTGTACCTGTATTCCGTAGGAAGTTACCCAGCATCTCCACCATCGATATGATTACAACGATCATTGTTACGCGGTTGTTATTCTCTCATATGCAATTACGTAATCCTGTTATCGGGAAGATTTTGTACTCAGCAGATACATAGTGGAAGCCTTTTCTTGGGCTAGGCCGTGGTTTTCCCCTCTTTTGAGGTTTTCCACGTTAAAATTACAGTGTCTCTTGTTGGCTCTTTAATTACATGTATTGTCTTGGACTTCACAATGAGCTAAAGGCGTAAACTTTCACTCTGCGGTTTTCTAACGCATTGCATTTGGCGTAGTCGTGGGAAGTTGATTCCCATTATTTCATCTTGTATGGCAATCAAGTTTTCCAACAAGATCAAAACCACCATCGAGGTGGAGCATTCAAGCTTTTAAAAGCATGGCGAAGAATGAAGATTCATCAAACTTTGTTCCTTGGTGCCGGGGCGGGGCAACTCTTAATCTCAAAAGATAAGTCGGAACACCAATGAAAAGGCAAAGATCAATAGTCAACTCTGGCTACAAGCTCATACAACTATTCGACCTCTTCCATACGGGTTAACGTCATCGAGTAAACACCGACTACAGGGATAGGTCAAACGTCCTTGGTGGACTTCCCGCGACCTCTTCCATACGGGTTAACGTCATCGAGTAAACGCTCTGACTAACAACCCAGGATAGGTCAAAACGTCCTTGGTGGACTTCTGCGATCTCTTCATGCGGGTTAATGTCATCGAGCAAAAGCTCGACAAACAACCGGGGAAAGGTCAAAGCGTCCTTGGTGGACTTCTGCGCGATCTCTTATCTGGGTTAATGTCATCGAGCAAAAGCTCGACAAA
Organism: Cymbidium sinense; assembly: GCA_021442155.1. NCBI lineage: Eukaryota > Viridiplantae > Streptophyta > Magnoliopsida > Asparagales > Orchidaceae > Cymbidium > Cymbidium sinense. The sequence continues at coordinate 77,582,298 of CM038227.1, forward strand.
CCCGAAAGGTCAAAGCGTCCTTGGTGGACTTCTGCGATCTCTTCCATACGGGTTAATGTCATCGAGCAAAAGCTCGACAAACAACCGGAAAGGTCAAAAAAAAAAAAAAAACTTTGTACCTCGCGGGTTAATGTCGGATAACACTCGACAAACAACCCGGATGGGTCAAAATCCTCATCGTCGTCGGTCACCGCGTCATCGTCGTCATTATTGCGACCATCGCCGGTCATCACCATTGTCGCGGTCATCCGCGGCCATTCTGCGGCGTCGTCGCCCGCGTCATACCGTCGCATTGCTACCACCGTCGGCCGCCAACCCAGGCGGTCACCGTGCTTCGTCGGTCCCCGACCATCGCCGGCAATCTCGCCGGTCACCACCATCATCATCGGTCATCCCAGCTTCGGCGTCGGTCGCGCCGTCAGCGTCGCGGTGGACTTCTGCGATCTCTTCCATACGGGTTAATGTCATCGAGCAAAAGCTCGACAAACAACCAGGAAAGGTCAAAAAACTTTGTACCCACTCCGGGTTAATGTCGGATAACACTCGAAACAACCGGATGGGTCAAAATCTCGTCTCGGTCACCGCGACTATCGTCGTCGCCTCGCCACCATCGCCGGCATCGCCGGCCGGTCATCACCATTATCGCCGGTCATCCATTATTCGCGTCGATTGCCCGCGTCGACAACCATTATTCGCTTGCCACCCTGTCGGGCCAACCATATAAGCGGTCCGCTTCTTACCGTCGCCGGTCATGCCGTACTTGCCGGCAATCTTGCCGGTCATCTATTGTCGCCGGTCATCATGCGCACCGTCGCCGGTCCAACCATCGCCGCAATCTTCGCCGGTCGCTCGCCGTCGCGGTCATCGCGATAATCGGCGCGTCGCCGTCGGCTGCTCAGCCATTCAATTTGACCTCTTCCATACGGGTTGCGTCGCCAGTAAAACTCGACTACCCGGGGGTCAAAGCGTCATGGTGGACTTCCGACCTCTTCCATGCGGGTTAACGTCATCGGTAAAAACTTCGACTAACAACCCGAAAGGTCAAAAGGTCCTTGAGTGGACTTCCGCGGCCTCTTCCATACGAGGTTAAGCGTCGGCGAGATATTAACAACCAATAACCTGGAAGGTCAAAACTTTGTACCCACTCTGCGGGTTAATGTCGCCGGGTATCATCGACAAACAACTCGGATAGGTCAAAACTTTGTACTACTCCACCGCAGGTTGCGTCGAGGGTAACACTCGACAAACAACCTCGGATAGGTCAAAGATCTCCGTCGCCGTCGACCGTCGCGACCACCCGTCGGCCAGACTTTGCGGTCCGGTCCGCCGTATTCACCGTCGTCGGTTCTTGCCGTAGCATCGGCAATCTCGCGGTCACCACCATCGTCTGGTTATCTGCGACCCGTGACCCTAACCAGTCGCCGGTCCGCCATGGCCGACCATCGCCGACAATCTTCACCGGTCACCACCATGCATCGCGGTCGACCCCACTACCGCCGACCATCGCCGGTAATCTCCGCCGGTCACCATCATCGTCGCTGGTTATCCTCGTCGGCTACCATCATCGAGCATCTTCGTCAGCCCCCGTCTCCGGTGATCGCCTCCTAACCCGGACGGTCCGACGTGGCCGGCGAACCCTAGCGTATGCAGGTGGGCGCGATCGCCTCCCCGGAGGGTCCGGCGTGGCGGTAAGCCGGAACACGGCGTATCACAGGTGGGCCTTGATGCCCTCCCGCGGACGGTCCGGCGTGGCAGAAGCCGGAATCCTGACGTATGTACCGTGGGCCTCTAACCGGACGGTCGACATGGCGGTAAAGCGGAACCGGCGTATCTGCGTGGGCCTTGATGCCGCCTCTAACTTCCGGACGGTCGGCGTGCGGTGGCGGAACCACGCGTATGTCAAGTGGGCGCCCCTAACGGGACGGTCCGGCGTGGCCGGTAAACGGGATCACCGTGGGCCTTGATCGCTCTCTAACCAACGGGGTTGGCGTGGCGGTGAAACCCGGCCACTGCAGTGAGCCTCTAACCGGGACGGTCCGACGTAACCGTCGCGGAACCGGCGCATCGTGGGCCTTGTCGCCTCCCGGACGGTCCGGCGTGGCGGTAGCGGGTCCACGGCGTATGTGCGTGGGCCTTGATTGCCTCTAACCAGACGGTCGGCGTGGCGGTAAGCGGAACCACGGCGATATGGGCCGAGATCGCCTCTAACGGCGGTCGGCGTGGTAGTAAACCGCTCCTGCTGGGCGCGGTCGCCTCCAACGGGCCGTCACCGGCGGCGGTAAACCGGAACCCGACGTATACCGTCGCCTTGATTACCTCTAACCGGACGGTAGCGTGGCGTAGCCGGTTTCACGGCATGCGATCGTCGCTAACGGACGGTCGGCGGTGATGCGGAACCCCGCGTATGTACCGTGGGCCTTGATCACCTCAACCGGCGGTCAGGCGTGGCGGTAACGGGAACTCGACGGTATACCCATGGGCCTTGATCGCCCCCGCGGACGGTCCGGCGTGGCCGTCGAGTGCATGTCGTGGGCCTTGATCACCTCTAACGGGCGGTCGGCGTGGCGTGCGGTTTCCGGCGGTATGCAGTGGGGCCTTGATCGCCGCTAACCCGGACGGTCGGCGTGGCCGATAAGCGGGGCCACGTATACTGCGCGGCCTGATTAAATCCGTGGCGGTAAGCCGGCGATCATGGGCCTTGATCTAACCAGGCGGTCCAGTCGCCGGGAACACGGCGTATGCCAGGCACCTGCCCCAACGGACGATCCGGCGTGTGATAGCCGGAACCACGGCGCACCATGAGCCTTGATCATCTAACGGATGGTCGGCGTGGCCGGTAAAGCGAAACCCGATGTATGTCGCCTCCTTGATCGCCTCAACCGACGGTCCGGCCGGGGTGGGCGGTCCTGACGTATGCCGTCAGCCTTGATCGCCTTGATGATCTCCTTGAGCGCCTCTTGATGCGCCTCAGGACCCTCACTCGAGAGGAAGGGGGGAAAGGTGTGCCTCTCCCTCTCATCTGGGGTATTTATAACCCTCCATATGGGCAAAAGCGGTCAAAAATGGTTCAAAATGGCTCAAAATCCCAAATTCTCGAAGCAGCCGTGGAAGCGTGATCCTGATGCGCCAGACGTATGTGCCGCGTATGTGCGACTGCGATGCCGAGCGCGTACATGACATGACATGGACCTCCCATTTAACGGTGCATTCACCACGGAGACGAGAAATCGTTCTGCGAATGGCCCGTGACGAGCAGATCCGCAGCGGAATGGCCGAGACCGATCCGCGGAATATGCAGCGCCCCGGTGACCGGCGGTATGGAGCGGCCAGGTAGGCGTCTTCCACCATGCCGTTCAGCGATCCGGCGCTGACGCGACCCAGTCATCATCGACCGATGCTCATCCACGACCAGATCGCAGCCCTTCTTCTCCACTGATAAAGCGGCCCTTCGACCCTCGACGCTACAACCAGAGCAGGCAGCATATGTAGCATCCTTTCAGCGGCGTAACCCTACGCTGAAGACGTATGACGAGCGCCATGGTCCCAAGCGCGAAAACTTACGTGAGTATCCAAATAGCTCCATAACCTCAAAATCTCATTGCGGCTACACATCTTATTCCATAATCATAATTTTGTATTTTTTATGATGGTTTATTCTCTCAAAATATATGATTCATGGGCGTTCGTTGAAGAATTCGTTATTTTTAGCATTTGACACGTATATTTTTGGATGATTAAGCTAATGTCATCCAAAATAGAGAAACCGATATATTCAAAATATGACTAGTCAAAGCACAAATCTTGATGTCGGCGATATGATTTTGAGTCAAAACCGTCGATCAAGCACTTAAAATATCATTGGAATCTTTGGGACATCAATTAAATCCCAAAACGCTCTCAAATATGGAGTATTTATAGTCAAATCGGCGTGTATCGACGGGATCTAACGAGCCTAAGATCTCATAATTCACTTCATTTGGGCATCCAAATGCTCAAAATACATCAAATGATTGAAGGATTCATCCTGAGCCGTCCGATCGAGGGGAGTGGTACGGGCTTTACATGAATTTACAAGAATACCCCTCCTCCCATCTATAAATAGACCTTCATTCCTCACATGAAGAGGGGGGCCAAGTGAAGGAAGAGCCAAGTGAAGAGGAGCTGAAACAAGTGAAGAAGAAGAGGGTGGTCAATCAACCCACCCGTCAGGATCCTTGCCAATCTCCCAAGGAAGAAGAGGAAGAGTCCAAGCAAGGAAGAAGAGGAAGAGCAGCAAGGAAGAAGAGGAAGAGTCAAGCAAGGAAGAAAAGGAAGAGTCCAGGCAGGAAGAAGAGGAAAAGCCAAGTGAGGAGGAAGAGAGCTCGAGCTTGAAGATCCTCCAAGCAAGATCGCAGCAAGATTGCACTCGCTGGGCCATCAACCATCGCCACCGGCCTAATTGTACCTATTCCGCGAAAGTTACCCGCATCTCCACCATCGGTAACAAGCGATCATTGTTACATGGTTATTCTCTCTCATATGCAATTGTAATCCTGTTATCGAAGATTTTGTACTACAAAACGGTACATAGTGGAAGCCTCTTGGGCTAGGCCAGTGGTTTTCCCCTCTTTTAGGTTTTCCATGTTAAAATTCAAGTGTCTCTTGTTTCTTTAATTACACGTGTGTGTGGACTTCACAACAAAGGCTAAGTAAACTTTCACTCTAGTTGGTTTTCTTAAATATGAGAACTAATTATCACAATATTAGTTTCATTTAAGCATATATAAAAATAAAGAGAAGAGAAGAGTTTGCGAACACAAAACTTTAATCAAAACCAAACAAAGCTTTCGGCCAACTTGAGAAAGTATATGAATAGATTTGTTAAGCACAAATCAAATTGAAAAAATACCAAAGAATCTTAACCCAAGAAAGAAACCAAGGTCTCACATAAGAGTAACAATAAAATAAATTAAAGGAACCTTGAATAACTTTCCACCAAGAGGGATTTCCACCAATCCATCAATTTATTTTGTGCAATCTTCAAGCCAATCACTTGTAGGTTGGAAGATGGAAGAATGATGAAGAGATTAGTACTTGATTCACCAAGAAAGGATCTCCAAAGGTTTTGCAATAATTCGGCCAAGAGAGAAATTTTTCTATAAGAGATTTTTCTAAGAGAGATTAACCTAGTTTAAGAAACATTAGTTATAATACAAGTGGTCAAGTGGGTCAGCCAAGAGGAGGAAAAATAAAAGAGAAACTCAAATTAATTTAAACATAAGCCAATCAAAATAAAATTTAATTTGCATGAGTGAATGATTCAACTTAGGAGAAATAGAAAGGAATTTAATACAGAAGGTTGGTTTAATTTAAAAATAATCTTAAAATTCAAATTGCATGAGAGGGATTTTGGCCAAGGCAAGGAAGAGTGAAAATATATATGGTAAGTGATTTAAATTGAATTCAAATCTATTTATTTTGCAAGATGAAAAAAAAAAATTGGCCAAGGCATTAAGGAGGGAAAAAATTTAGAAAGAGATTGAAATTGAATCAATTCATCATATGACTTGATCTGTAATGTAATTAGGAAGTTATTGTTTGTGTGGGTCAGCAAAGAGAGAGAGAGAGGAGACAAAATTTTGAATTAATAGCAAACAAGTCATGGCACGATTAATTGTCCAAGTGAAAAAGGAAATAATTCAACTTTTGATTAATTAAATTAAGCATGATATATGATCGGCCAAAAGAAAGTTTCCATGATGGGATTCAATTAGTAATTAATGAAATATTTAATCAATTTATCTTGATTGAATGAAGAAAGGAAAGAGATAACATACCAGCTTTATTTAATAAAATCCAAGAAATATTAAAAAAATTATGGCAAGCTTGTTTCCTAAAATAGATTAAAATTACTTTAATGCACTTACTTTAAATTAAATAATGGTGAATCCGATCTTAAAAAATTCAAATTAATATTCATAATGAGATTAATTTGAATACAATTAAGGGTAAACTTGGCCATGGGGAGTTTCCTAAAAAGAGAAATTATATAAAAGGAAAGAAGATAATTTCATGGCTTATTTTAATTAAATTTAAATTGACCCAAATAAATTCAAATTAATTTAAATAAGTTCAATTAGAGTAGCATAAGATTATCCATAAATATTCCATAAAAAGCTAAGTTCAAATTCACATATATAATGAAGAGAATATTTAATTTGAATTCAAAATCATTCAAATTAAATATTCAAATAGATGAATTTTTAATTTAAAAAATATGGGATAGTTATGAAAATAATTTGAATAACTCTCACATAATTTATTTAGAAAATAATCATGAGAAAATTCGGCCAAAAAAGTTTAGGATAAAAATAAGATAGGAGAGAGAAAACTAGGATAATAGAAGAGAGAAAAATAGTTTTAGGATAATTAGATTTTATGTATGTAATAAATGGATAATGAATATATTTTAGCATGAAAATAATTTGATGAGATGTGAACTTAATTTAACTTGCATAAAAGCACAATAAATGTAACATGGTTTATGCATTTAGTTCACATTAGCCAAAAAAGAATAATTTTAAAGAATAATTATAAATATGAAATATAGTATTTATAAATAATTTAAAACATATTGTTTTAAAATGAATGAATGATATATTTTATTTTAGTGAGCATTTCATTTACCTTAATATAATTATTCCTAGAAAAACTCTCACCTAATCCATGTCCAAAAGTTTTAGAATTATAATATAATTGAAGAATCAAGAGCTGAAAAAATTTTTCTACACACTTGAATTTAACTTGATTAGTATCTTCAAAAAAAAATATTTATCATCAATATAAATCTTTATTAAGAATGACATTCATAATGATTAATGTGAATAATTTATCCTGCAAAGAAATAATTAGTTCTTATTACAGAAAGTTTGTTATCATCAAATCAAATGGTAAGATATACAAGGTGTATAGTCAACATGATAAGCTCATGTATATTCGTTGGTAGTAATCATAGCATATATGTTCTTTACATTAACTTTTGAATGCCTCCTAAATAGGTCATAACCCATTATTTCAATTGACTCTATATATATTAGGGCATCGATCATATCCTCATTATTTTTGTCACTAGAACTAGCATTTATTTCATTATCCATTGTCTTGTACCCATTCCTATGTAGCATAACTCTCTCATCATCTCTTGAATGAGCAGCATCAATTAAACTATCACGGTGTACTGGCTCCACACATGAATGTCACACCAGACTATATATATATATATATATATATATAAACTAAAAATTAATTAAACTTTTATAATTAATTTTAAAAAATTATCATTTTTGTGAATGACATACCTATAAGCTTGAAAGTTCGTGAGTTCTCATCTAGAAAACTCAATGAAATAAGAAGTGGAATACCATGAGTTCAATTGATCACTCGGCATTGTGTTGATATGGCTATGTCTGATATTAACAATAGTTTTCAATTTTATGTAAAGAATTATAATTTGTTGTAAAGCCTCTAACAAACACATTTTATGACTTCATCATCCTCAACAAATATTGTAATGAAATATTCACCGACTGAAAATTTGCGTAATTGAGATATACTGCTCCTCATCGGATCAATTTTTAGAGTATGGATGACTCTGTGTTGTAGTTGGTCAAGATTTGATTGCACAGCGATACAAATTGGTCGGCAATGATCGCTTAGGTGCGAATTCATCAGCTAAATCCAATTCACCATTGTAAAATAGCATAAAGTTCGATGTTTATTGACTTATTATAATTATGCTATCTAAAATCAATTATTAAGAAAATTGCTAATGGGTCGTCTGATTTGCTTAGTTGAAAATTTTTTAATCAAATGATTGGTACTACAATACAATTATTATATTATATAAGTAATATGACTATTAAATTATTAATGATTAATGATTAATGATAATCATACTAAAAGATATTTATTATTTCAAACCTGAAATTTGAGTGATAATAATAATAGAAGTAATAATTGCTATTAGTATTAATAAAATTAATTATACTGGTAATGATAAAAACAGTAGAAAAGAGTAATAACAACACATAAAAATAATGATAATATTATTAATTATAGCAACAATAATAAGTACAAAAGAATGTTCATGTCAAAAATAAAAATAATAATAATGATAATTATAGTAATAATAATAATAATAATAATAATAATATTAATATTATTATTATTATTATTATTATTATTATTATTATTATTATTATTATTATATAAGTAAAAAATTTAATAAGAATTATTATTATTACGATAACAACAGTGATAAAAATTCAAATACATAACAAATATATGAACATAAAATTTTAAAATAATGAAAACAGTAACATCTTCAAAAAATAAATATATAAAAATTAACCAAAATAATAATAGAAAATATTATTTATTAAAAATATATATTATTATTTTCTTACTCATTGAAAAATTAATGTTAAGTAAAACAAAATGAATTTTTTTACATAGCATAACTTAAACATTATAAAAATTAAAAATTTTATAAGCATTTAAATCATTCTTCATTTCTTAAAAAAATAAAAATAAACTCTACATAAATAAATACAAAAATATAAACTAAGAAATTTCTCTAACCTAATAATACCAAAGTCTTTAGAATATTCTAATGAATCAACACCCAAAAAAAAAATAACAATAATAATAAATTGATAACTTTTATCACAGATTATAGACCGATTTTGCAAGAAATAACTTTAAAAAGTAGAGAAATGTGAAAATATTGTAAGAAGAAAGCTTATGAAATGATAGATGTTCATTTCCATTTAATTGGGGGTTTAAATAATCAAACGTAAAATGACCCCAAAGGCTAGCTCACTTGCACATTGGGCTACGTAAATTAAAAAGTAATAATTTAATAATTGTCGGCAAAATCCTTCATTCATTTGTGAAACATAATGTGCAGAAAATTAACAAAACTGATGATTACAAATGATTATTAATTTTTTATTTTCGTTATATAATTTATTAGAACTTTTTAAAATATATCATTTAAAAGAATTGATCAGAAGTTTTTTTTTTTAATTTGAAGAGTTTTTAAATATATTATAATTATAATGTAGGGTTTCAAAAATAGTTATGAGTTTAATTTGCTTAAAATTAATTTTAATTTTTTTTAGAAACTTCAACCTTATCATTCATTCTATGTATTTCAAAATATACTAATTTGAGAATAGACAATACTATTGTTGCTTATTTGTGAACTCTATTATCAATTTTTGTATATGTTGCCGATAAATACTACCTCTTTCTCTTTACAAGCTCATCTCAATTTTCTCCTCTCATGAGTTTTTACCAAATAAGTTAATTCTTGATTTAAAGACTTTTTTTTACTATATTGTATATATTAGAATATAGGAATTTAGGTGTTTAGTTTGCTTTAAAAAAAATTTAAGAATATTTTTGTGAAAGTTCAAGTTTATAAGTAGTTCATTTTTTCAAAATCTATTGATTTTAGAATACACAATGATATTGTTGGTTATCTTGAACATAATGATCTTATTTTTTCAATATGCCTTCAACACTTATACTTCTCCTATTTCTTGTCTCATGAGTTTCTCAATTCATGTTCTTGATGAGCTTTTATCTCGATCTCTCCATTCTCGAGTCCTTATTGAACTTGTCGACAATTGGCCGATTGCTCCTTTCCTACATCGTCGACAAGCTCCTCTCAATGGTTAGCCCTAACAAGCTTCCATCATGCTCCTTCCTCTTTTGTATTATCATATCCATTCATGGATTGTGGATGTCTTCAATGAGCTCTGGCTATTATCATGCATGCAACGTTGAGCCTAATAATGTTAGAATCTAACGAGTCCTAATATAGTGCATTGTCATTTACAATCATATTGTACCCTAGATTTCTTTTTTTTTTAAAAACATTATATAATATGTATGTTATATCATTAAAAATTTATTAATTAATTTATATTTATTTAAATAATTCAATTAGTTAATAATGCTTAAATTAAATAAATTTAGATATATTATAAAAAAAATAAAATTGATTTAATGATTTGGATGAAATCACAATCATTAAAATCTAATCTTTAAATAAACAGTCCAGATTTCCTAAATCCTAAACCCTACATATTTAACCTCACATGTCACAGGGTTCATGGCTCATGCCTCATTTCAACTATCGATTCAAAAATTGGCATTTTGGCTGTTGACCTAATCCTGCGACCGCGGGTCCCCAATCCCCTTTCCTTCTTTGCAAGAGCACGAGTTGCGATTCTTGCAACGCTGCAATCCATGGGAAGAGCCGAATCACTGAAGTCCAATCGTGATTTCTGGTTCTCTAAGGTACAGTATCAATTGTTACTTTCTCCATCTTGGTTAACTTCCTGATTTGTCTCTCAATACTCGCTTATCTCTTATTTTTGGTTCTCTACTGGTCAGAATCGATTTATTAGATATATCTTTGTTATGCAGTTTATCTTTTTAATTTGTGAGGATAATAAAAAATGAATAATATTGTGGGTTCTAGATGACTCAAAAATGCTCTTGAAATTTCTCAAATTTTTTATTTTTAGTGTTTGATTTCTTGTTGGAATGTGCGTTCAAATGTTAAAGTGTCTATTCTTTGTTTGATTTTTTGTTGTCGTGTATATGTTGGTGTTTAGGATTTACTATCTATATCTAGCAGTTTTGTTACTTGATTTTTGAAAGCTTTGTTTCAAGGAGGATATTTGAAACATATAGTTTATGCAAATGCTTGTGATTCTTTAAAGATTCTTCTCAAAATCTCATCGCTATTGCTCTGTTAGAGCCTTTAAGGCTTGTAGGTTTCATTGTTTGGTTTGTAGATTAAAATTTAGGAGTAAATGTTATGATGTTGATGTATTTATTATTCATTTTCATCTTGTGCTATGGTATCCATGTTGATATGTGTTTAACTCATTTCTTTTAGCTATAAGATTGAGCCTTTGATCAAAATAAGATGTTTTGTATGGCTGTATATTATCCATGCTGCAAACATCACACAATTGATTTCTATTCTTTTTTTCTTTAACTATTATAATCTCTTTAGTAATGAGGGGGATTGCATTGCAGTCTGCAGATCATTTCTGATATGCATGATGGGTTTTAATGAAGTAATTACTTATGTGAATTTCTTAACTGATGTCTGATGATAAGTTGGAAAATATAGATGAAGACACATAAAGCAAAAAGAAGCGAAGAAAAGGTTAAAAATTTATATTTTAGAGGATGTTTCAATCCTCTTTAGTTGAAAGCTCGTCATGCATAGTGCAATATAATTTAAAGATAATGAAGACTACTAAAATTCACTACCTACAACTTTATCTGTTTAGAATTATGTATTAAACTTCTTTTTTCTTGTTGGTACCTTTTTCAGCTGGATATGTCTTGAAAAATTCTTACTTATTTCAAATCAATCATACCATCACCATCTTTTATTTTCTCTCTTCTCTTAGTTGTACATGCACAAACCACATCTATTTCATGCATAAATTCATAATATTGCAGAAAAGGAATGAACCATGCATGAATAATAATATCCTTAACGTACCTCAATCTTTGACGCAGTAGATTCAAAAATAGCTATATTCTAGAGAAGGTTCAAAACTTTTATAATGCTTTCTTATTCTTCAAGGTTATAATCTTATAAAAAAAGGGGATTATGGTGAAAATACATGATGTTGAACATCATATGGCACCTGATCTACACAAATATAGTACATGTGGGGGATAAGTTATTTTGAAAAGCAAAATGAAGTGATCAAGTTCAGAAGGTTATATCATGGAGAATTTGACTTTTTTTCAATGAAGCAATAACCTCCCAATTTATAAAGTAGTTGAAATTTAAAATATATGATCTGTATATATTCCATGTAGTCTCTAATTTGCATGCAACACCGTTATTATGTGGAGATTCTCCCTTTCAATCTAATGTTCTCAACAATTTTTTAAACATCTCTGAGAAAGTTTTCGGCCTTCAAATCAACTTCTCAAGTCTTCTCTAATTTATATTCGTAAGCTGTCAAGTATGAATACCATTGTTCGTACTATTCTAGGTTGTTATCTAAATCTCTCCACATCAAATATGTTTTAATTGTTGGATTCAAGAATGACATATATTTGATCAGAACATAAAAATGTGTCATAAATATGTTTCATTGGAATATATATTTTATGTTTTATCATCAGCTTAAATGTTTAGAAGCCTTTGTTAGATTCAAGAATGACATTTTCTTTAGTAGCAATCCATTATATAGCATTATAATTTATGATTTATACTTTGTATTTTATTGGTACCACTAAAATTAAAAGATGCAAAAATATAAGTAGCAATAACTTCATGTTTTATTATTTAGTTGGCTTTTTCTACTTGAAATGCCAAATGTAGTAATGATGTATTGTTGAACACCTCTTGTTTTATCATAAATAGGATAGATAACCTGTTTATGCATTTCAATTTAATTTTTCTACTTTTATCTTAAAAGTTTTATCATTTTATTATACAAATTTGTAATAGTGCTTAACTTATTTCTATGTATTCAAATTAGTTGTGCAATTATGGTCTAATGCTCTATTTCTATATGGATTGTGTCAATATAATATGCTAATGTTCTTATTTCAAGTATAAAAATTATATCTTTAGTTTTGACACATATTTTATTTTTCAATATAGTCTACTACCATGTCAAATTTTGATCTATCTCAAATTGTATCATCTGGTAATTAGATTATTGTAGAGGATGAAAATAGTAATAAAATCATAATCTTTCTTCACAAATTAGTTGTTCAAAAGCAATTGCACTTGATACTATTATTGGAGGAGTCCCTCCTAAGAAGACTTGAAAAAGAAGTCTAAAGTTTATGAGTATTTTATTGAAAGTGTTTCAATTTTGAAATGCGTTAATACACCTTCTTTATAATGCATACGTTGTGGTGCTAAAATTTTATAAATCCAAGACTGGCATCACTTCACAACTTCTAAGACATGTTAGAGAATGTGATAAGATCAAAGCTAAAAATAAATAAGTTATTGAGTTGTCGGATAAAAGGCAAAAATTATTAAATTTTCTGCCTTTTGATACTAGTTTAGATATTTAGATTCTTATTTTTAGTGATCCAAAGAATTATGATCATCTTTAGATTAGAGAAATAATAGCAAAATTGATAATTATACATGAGTATCCATTTATGATAGTTGAGCATACATGGTTCAACATTTTGTTGTAGGCCTTGAATCATAACTGTGAAAGAGTATCTAGAAATACTATAAAAATGATTGTATAAAAGTTTATGAAATAGAGAAAGACAAGCTGAAGGCATATCTTAAAAGCATACATATAATATCATTAACATCTGATTATTACGCATGCACCATTGTGCTCATCAATATTAATGACTAAGAAGCTCTAATATTGTATATTGTCATTTACAAATCATCTTGCACTCTATTATTTCATTTATTTTATTTTATATTAATTTTTAATGATTATTAATAAATATAAAAAAATTTCTTAAATTTATAATTGCTAATATGAATAACAATTGATTTTGTTATTTAATCGAAAAGTTGAGAGTGAAAAAATAGACACACTACTATAATATATTACCACGTAATCTTATTCCTTTTCCTCTATTTTATATATATATATATATATATATATATATATATATATATATATATATATATATATATATAACACACAAAATTAAATATTAACTTATCTAATATTTTCTTGTGCTTGAAGAGTATATTTCACTTAAAAAAATGTTAATGATTATTATATTTTTGATATGATATTCCATATTGAGATGCTAAAAATATACAACAACAAGCCTTAATCCCACTAGGCGGGATCAGCTACATGAATCCTTGTCTCTATTGTGTCATATTATGTGTCAAATTCTCATTTAATTCAAGTATACTAAGATCATTAAGAAATAAGCAGACAACATTAACGAGCATTTGTAAGAACTAATATAAATAATCTAATGAAATATAACATAGCAAAATATAAACAGACAATAATAAGAATTATCTGATAATCTACTATTATTCGTTTGATATAACATCCTATATCTACTATAAAAAAAACTACTGCTATTTGAGCCAGTCAAAAACTGACTCCATAGGTGTGACGACACAGGAGTCATATATATTGATCTTGTTACACGATGACAGTCCTCTATTCACCTTAATGCTCTGCCTGCAATAACATAAATCAACTTGAGTTGGCCTTTTCTAAATTTAATGATATAAATTAAATATTAAATCTATATTTATATTTATATATTTTTTACACTTAAAATACTTAAAAACAAACAGCCCTGCAAAAAGTTATTTTTACTCTGAATAACAAAAAAAAATTATTGCACTTTAAAGCGACCACCGATAAAGATCCAGGGGGGGATGGAAGACGTGTCCGAGAACGTCGAGACCCTTTATAAGTGGAGCTTTTCCTTCTGCCGCCGTCCGGAGACGCCTGCTGCAAGGCAAGGAGGCAACTTCTGCTGCTCTACGCTCGTTAGGGCGGCGAGATTCCGAGAGGCGTTTTGCGTACGAGGGATTTTTGCGGAGGGTTATGTGAGGTGTAAATTTATTTCAACTCATTCTTCTACTTCAGCGGCCCTTCGCTTTGATTTTGGTAATTGGGTTCAATTGTGAAGGATGTGGGTTTGTGGCATTGCTCCTTTGTTCTTCGAAGTTTTTTTTTAATAAAAATGCTTTTAAAAAGGTACATTTCATAGGTTCTTCACTTGGCTGGATGTATTTTGAAATCAAATCGGGACTGCATTTTACTCTCTAAATACCTTCAAAAGGCCTAAAATGTGAGGAGTTTATTTTCATGTAGAAAATGAGTGAAAGATGAAATTATCATTTTTTTTTTAAAACATATATTTTTTTTCTTTGAGCAACCAAATGAATTCTTAGTAGGGATTTGCCTTATTTTCTTAATGGAGTGGACTATGCAGAAATATGGAAACCTTCGTTAATCTTTTATAGATCCCAAATACATGGGAATCTTCGTGCATTTGGTATGCGCTTTTAATCCACTGGAATGATGCAATAAGTAAATTTAATGGTGAAGTAATTTTGTTCCCCATAAGCATCAATGAAGAGGCTTACCTTAAGCAAATCTTGTGATAAGAGATATCTTTTTTTAAGTTTAAGGCTAGTTAGCAATTCCATATTTGTTTCTCCATCTTTGTTACAATCTTAGTCTAACTATTAGAAAATATGTAATACATTAAATGAAAACCAAGTTTTTCAACTTGTCATTCTTAAAGAAGCTTGCATATGATTGGACTTTAATAATCCAAAATGACTAATGTAATTAAACTGCTTATTTTCTTTCTTTCATTTGTATTAGTTCTTACATGTGTATTTAGCAGCAAATTATTAACTTCTTAAATAATATTCATTAATGTTGTCTATTATGCTATTTACAGGGATCTACAATAGTTCAATGGAAAAGGAGAAAGGGATAAAAAATGAGATCAAAAAGAAAAAAGAGGACCAAACATTTGCTGATGAAGACTTAGAAGATCTTTGGAATGAATTTCCTCAAGCGCTTGAAAGCTCAAAGGTATATATATTTCAACCAATTTACTTTGTACTCGTTGGGTTCTAAATTTGATAAATCTTTGTGAGTGGATGCTATCATTGGTCGTCTTTCTAGACCTTTTATAATAGCCATAGTTGTGATTCAAATGGACATTACCTTGACATTGAAAAATTTGTGGATTGGCTCAAAACATTATTGATATTAGCACAAAGTAGTCAATGAAGGCATTCCTCATATTGTTATTTCTATAAATTTTGGGCACAATATTTTATATTACTTAAGGAGCTTAGATTTGAGAAAATTAAGCATTTAGGTGCAAAAAAGACATTCAGATGTTTATACTCTTTAAACAACTACATCATTTGATGATTTTCTATCTTTAATTTAGATTTGCACTCAAAACTTGAAATGAAATAACTTACAATCCTAAGACCATTGTTCCTCATTTTGTTAACCTTATTGAAATGGTCTTTATATCTTTTGAAAGCAACAAATTGAGATTTGCTTAACTAGTTTTGGAAGTTCCATCTATCCTTCATATTAGTGAAGATATATAGATATTTGTAATGCTTTGCAATAGCATTATGAGTGATGATATTCTAGTGGGTTGTTATGGTTCTTAATCAAGTTCCTTGCACATTATGGTTTATAACCTTTTAATATTTCGAAGTTGTATTTGTTGATATGCCAAGGATGACAAACACTACTTTGAAATGTTTTTGTGGATGATAATAAATAATACAAGGGTTGTTCTAGAATAATTATATTGTTGGCTCTCAAGCAATTACCTAGGAGTCTACAGAATGGGTAGAAGGCCTCATCCTCCACTATTTATAAGGTCTTTTATAAATAGTATGGTGGGATGACTCATAAAGACGGTTGGCAAGCCAACCACAAATCTTCTATCAAATTGCCTTAAAAGATGCATCCTTTAGGTAAAGATAATAGATGGCTTTTTCTACATGTTGCTTCAAGATATGATTCCAAAAGATCTATGATTATCTACAAGGTCCTCCATACTATCAAAGGACAAAAACTCTCAAAGAAGGTTGTTAGTGACTAAATCTCACAATACTTTGTTCTTGAAGATAAAAAGGTAACCTTGAAATAAGAACTTGGAAATGTTTCCTAGATAAGTTTTTACCCAACAAGATGTTGTTGTGAATACCATTTTTTTACAATTAGTTAGGGTAAATTCTAGAGATCTGCCCTTGGAAGGCCCCAATAGCCCATTTTGAGGTTTTGTTCTTATCTAAACATATACGATGAACACCTTGGTGTGACATGGACAATGCAATTCCTAGATATTCGTCATTAAGAAGTCCTATAGTCAACTTCTAGGATAAGTTGTCAAATATTCATACTATAATGGTGATCATGACCCTCAAAGATCCACTATATAAATGAGTTTCGAAGAAATCATACCTTCCTTCACTGTTCTAAAGTTCTATTTAAGGGTGTTCCCTCCATAGAGACCGCATGTGAAAGTCCATGCTAGATAAGGGGCAATTTTCATAGAACCTAACAAAATTGGGAAAACTAGTCAAGCTTCTAAAGAAAAATATAGGTAATGAAAAATTTCAACTAAAGCAAAAGGCCTCTAACCTTGCTAAACATCATATGGACTTCAAACTTAGCTCATGCATATGAAACAAAATATATCTCTCGAGTCAACAAGCCTAGGGAAGTGTCATGATATAGAGTATGCTCTAATAGTTAGTGGTGTCAACAACTCGAGCAGAGCTTAAATCACCTCTACCTTGAGCGTGATTAATTAATAGAGTTTAAGCTCGAGCTTTATTCTGTGAGGTCATGTAGGCTTATGACGCTACTCATTTAATATGAAAGAGATAAAATGATTTTGATTTAATAAATTGTTATAATGAAATGATAAAAAGAGTGAAAATTTTGAAGAAAATAATAAAAAAATAATTTGGTATAAGAAAATGAGATAAAATTTTTATATATTTTAAACAACTCTATACTTAAGCTATTGAATTCTAATAATTTTTTTTATTTTATATTAATATTTTTTAATAAGCTAGTTTGTCAAGCTAATCAGTGGAGTTATGGCTAACTCAACTTGACTTATTAATTTATTGAGCTTAGTTCACAAACCAATTATCAAATGCAAGATGAATTTTCATTGACTTAATAAGTCCAAGGGCAAGCTGTTATTCTCTTTAGCTCACAAGCCTTTAAGTAGAGCTGGCCATAAGGGTTCTTACAATTGAATTCACAACTTCACACTTCCATTAGCTTAATTAGTTTAAAGATTCAACTATGTTGTAATAAGCTTAATATAGTTTATTAGCAAAAATTGTTGAATTGTTATCAACTTATAAATTTAGAAGTTTAAGTTGGGATAGCTATCATTCAAAATTTTTATTTTAAAAAAGAGGTGATTTTGTATATATTATATTCAAGGGAACTAGCTCAACCTTGTGGTACATATCCCAAAAGGTAATTGACAAAACATAACTACTAATAAACCTAAGGGCTTATTTGCCTTGTAAGGGCCGATTTGCCTTGCTGATTCATCAATCCTATAAGTTGTGTTAACATATAAATTTTAAACTCAACAATTTTAAGGATCTAATATGAACGTCTACTTTTAGTTTAACAATCTTGATGGTTGCTTTGGCATTCTTAGCTTACAAACTTAAGAGTCTAGTTGTTTTGTTGATTCAACAAGCTCAAGAGGATGAATCAATATCTAAATCCCAAGCATAATAAGTTCAAGGATTGTCCTTGAACATCAAGTTCTAGTTCAACAAACTTAATGATTGAATTGACATTCTTAATTGATAAACTTAAGGGTCAAATAGTTTTAATGATTCAACTTGTCTTACAAGATAAGTCATGTGGGCTTTGAACATTCATTGCCAGCTCTTCAAAGATTTGAGGTCAAATTTTTAAAAGATAGATTAGTTTTTAGATAATGCATTATTAAAGATATTTTGGTCTTTTATGTGAGGACTTTAAGATCATTTCAAATTTCTCATAGGTGCAAACTCCACTAGTTAATTATCTCTGCCAATGATGAGAAATTTTTTTTGAATAAGATTAATCTATTGGCACTAAATGCATAGCTTATAGTAGCATCAATTTTAGTTTTAGATTGATGCAATTTATTGCCTCTAGCTTAGAGTTGATGATTGGAGAAAGCGATGTTAGTTTCATCATTGTGAACTATCATCTTGCCTCTTAATTAGAAGAGATAATTGGCTTAATTTAATTGAAGTGTTACTATCGGCTGCATTGAGTTGTATTGTTTTAGGAGAGCTTATAAATTTAGAGAGGTTGCTTATTTGAGGGGATAATTTTATGTCAATTTTAGCTAATAAAAGACTTTAAAGTGTACTCCGTGATCCACCACTCAAGGGATTTGAGCTATTAGGGAATTCATGAGCTATAATCGTGATGGTAATGTAATGATGTCATTTTATCACAAATCATCCGATCATAGAGCCCCAAACATAATTGTATTTGCAAAGCCACTCGAATGGAAGATGTGATCTACATCCTTACTGAAATAATATTTTTAAGAATGACCATAGAGGCGTACTTAATATGACATTAGTTTTTTATAAGTTGATGTCGTCTTAAATTTGTCATCGTCTTCAAATAGCTATGGAGGATGGATAAACTATTATTATAAACTTAGGGTATTAAATTACACTTTAAGGCTTTTAGATCTTTATAATTTTTTAATTTAGTATTGGTTTTTCTCAAAATTTAAGCTCAAAATAATTTAATTAAGATTCACGGTCATTTTGATAATAGGAACCCCTCCAGTTGATGTTTGTTTTCAACATGGTCATCATTAGGATGATTTATTTCAATTATTTGTGTTTATGATTGAGAACTTGATTTTATGAAATGAATCCTTTTGATTATGATTGTACGATAAATATGCTTGTCATAGGGGAACTTAAATGATTGTAGGTTGTGCTTTGATTCTTGTTTACTTTGTCTACTTTTTGGCAAAAAATTAGGTTTGCATGTTTGCAGTACTTAAGTTCATTTAATTGTTTTTTGTATCACATATCTTCTCAAGTTTACCATCATACATAGAGGATCATGTTTGTGGAAAAGAGCACGTGATTGTTGATTATATCTTTGAAATTGAGAGATTTTATTTTGGAAAAAATATGTATTTTTTGTTCAAGTCTTTGAATGTCATATGTGAGCGAAAGTCAAAATAATTATGTGTGCCTCGCAATGAGAACGTATTTCTTAGTACACAATGATGTAAGCTTGTTTGATAACGTTGTGAGAGAGCACTTTAAGATCATGCCTTGATCATATGATTATTTCAAATTATCATGTTAGTATTTGTCACAAGATTCAAGTTTTGTCCATTCTAGTCTCTAGGATTTGGAGGATTAGATTTGAAATATGAGACCTATGACCAAGTTGAATTTTGGTGATTTGATGTGCTTTTTTAATGATCTGTACGCCTTTTGTTGCAATTGCATTACTTTAAATGCACCTACAAAATTTTTGGTACATTTATATAATGCGCTTTGATTCATTTATATGATGCATTTGCATGATTTTTGATGTACTTATATGGTGCAATTTCACATTTTTTTTGTACTTATAGATGCACTTAACATGATTTTCAAGATAATATAATTGAGTATGTGAGTTGTCTCATGATGCATGTGCATGGTTTACAAAATTATTCAAATTTTGATTAATTGTGTGAATATTTTCTCTTTCAAATGTGTACAAATTTATCATTTTGAGTTTGAAAGATTGCATTTGGTTCATTTGTATGTATGTTTTGTGGATTTAATTGCAATTATTATAAGTTAGAATCTTCATTATGTCTTTTACAAAGAAACATATTTTTTATCACGTGGTTTGTATTTTAGTTAGGTGGTTCTTATAGATATTTTGTTTTTGGCCTTAAAAGAGAGGAACCAATCCTTAATTTACTCATTTTTGAGTTTCATCACTCTTAGGAGTGCTTATGAGGGTTCTAGAGGTGTAGTGAAAAAGTATTATTCATGCTTTAAGGCAAGATGCCAAATTTCCTCTAAGTCTTGTTCTTGTCCAAACCTTATTCTATTTTGTTTTAATGTATGATATTCTAGCTGTATATTTTATTTTCATTTTGTGATTATACAAATTTTTTATCTCATTTTCATTTTTCCTTTTTTTTTTTATTTCATTTTAGTTGCATTATGTGCTATTTGAGTTCATTTAATGATTTCTTTTGCAACATTTTTTAGTCTTTTTTTGTATATGGGGTACGATTGATTTTAGCAACCTTAATAGCCTAAACAAAAATAGAGAATTTTATTTTTATCGTCGTATTAGAAAATCTGAAGTTAGTGAAGCTTTAAAGAAAATGAAATGTGGAAAAGCAATAGGACCGGATAATATTCCAATAGATGTGTGGAAATGTTTAGGAGATCAAGGAATTTCTTGGCTTATAAATCTTTTTAATGTTATTTTAAAGACTAAAAAGATGTCAGATGAGTAGAGAAATTATGGGAGAGAGTAATTGAGCATAGGTGATGCACAAGAGTGATGCACAATTATGGGAGATGCACAAGAGTGATGCACAATTCCTATATTTAAGAATAAAGGTGATGCACAAGAGTGTGCAAATTATAGAGGAATTAAGTTAATGTGCCATACATTAAAATTATGGGAGAGAGTAATTGAGCATAGGTTACGTGATACAAAAAATTTCTCACAATCTTTGGTTTCATGTCAGGTAGATCTACTATGGATGCTATACATTTTTTAAGAGGTTTGATGGAGAAGTATAGAGAAAGTAAAGAGGATTTACATATGATATTTATTGATTTAGAGAAAGCTTATGATAAAGTTTCAAGAGATGTTCTTTGAAGAGTTCTAGAACATAAAGGAGTTAATATTGGTTATATTCAAGTCATTAAGGATATGTATACTAGAGCTGTTACTTGTGTCCAAACACAAGGAGGATTGACAAAATATTTTCCTATTTTAGTTGTATTACATCAAGGATCAACATTAAGCCCTTATCTTTTTTACTTTAGTTATGGATGTTCTTACGAGGCATTTACAAGAAGATGTACCTTGGTGTATGCTTTTCATGACATTCTTCTTCTTGTTGATAAGACTAGAGGGAGTCCAACATAAACTTGAATTATGGAGGTCAACTTTAGAGTCTAAAGGTTTTCGTTAAAGTAGATCTAAAATTGAATATATGGAGTGTAATTTTAGTTGTAGAAATTTTAGTGGTAGTGTTGTGACTTTAGGTGATCAAGTCATTAATAAGAGTGAGTGATTCATATATTTAGGCTCTATTGTTCAAAATGATGGTGAAATAGATGGAGATGTTATTAGTAGAATTCAAGTTGGATGGTTGAAGTGGAGGAATGCTGCCTATTATGTGATAGAAAAATTTCACTTAAACTTAAGGGAAAATTTTATAAGATGGTGGTAAGACCTGCAATGACTTATGGTGCAAAATGTTGGCTAATAAAAGAGAAGCATAAGACTAAGTTAAGTGTTACAAAGATGAGAATCCTCAGGTGGATGAGTGGCTTTACTCTTAGAGATAGAATGCAAAATGAGTATGTTCGGGAAAAGTTGGAGTAGCTCAGTGGTAGATAAGATTAGGGAGAGTCGCCTTAGATGGTTTGGCCACATAAAGTGTCACCGTCCATAACCATTAGAGTAGATAGATTTGTCTTATGTTAAGAAAGGTAGAGTAGACTTAAAAGACTTAGTTAAGATGTATAAAAATGATCTTAGTATACTTGAATTAAATGAGAATTTGACACATAGTATGACACAATGGAGAAAAGGATTCATGTAAATGACCACCTAGTGGGATTAAGGCTTGTTGTTGTTGTTGTTGTTGTTGTTGTTGTTGGGGTATTTGGGGGAATGCTAGACCTGTTAATCATGTTAAAAAGCGATGAATAAACTTTTAATTACTTGTGTGGAGAAATTTGTGAGAGGAAGGAAGAGTAGTAGTAGATGTTTGATTGATAGAATTGACTAATGCTGATTATGATGATTTGAGTGTGACAGCGAGTTGAGAGAAGTCGCAAAGAAAGATGTCGGTGCAATTGTAAATTGTGCTTTATGAAGGAATAATTTGGCATTTAGAGAAATTAAAGGGAATATCAGATGTTGTGTGGGAGGTGCATGTTGATGATATGGAGTTGTTGAAAGCTAACGACGTAAAGGAAGTGCCTAATGGAGTTGATGGTGTGAGAGGTGTTGGGTTGGATCTCTACCGCCAACAATTTGAAGGAGATAGGAATTACATGAGCTTGCGAGGAGGAAAGGAAGTCAGTTGCATCAACAATCGTTGATCGATGCTTGGACTCGTTCGCTTAATGGATGATTGGTGATGTAATTGTGAGAAGATGGAGCTAAAGTTATACAATGAGGAAGAGGTGCGCGCAAGTGAGGGTGATGGGTTGGTGTCAGATGACTAAGGAGATTAGTTGGTTGATAATAATTTAGAAATATGTTTTAAGTATAAAGTTTGGTTGATAATAATTTATTAATTTTTAAATGATAATTAATAATAAAATTTTAATATATATATATATATATATAATTTTAATTAAATTAATCATAATATATATTTTAAATAAATTATAACTATAGTAGTAATTTTAATTTTGATAATATATATTTCTTTAATTTGTAGTATATTTTATTATAACATGCCTTCTTTTTTTGCAAACAATTCCCCTCTTTTTGTCATGGCTTATGCATATTGATTTCAATTTCGTGTTGTTGCTTGGTGCTTGTTAAGATTTTTTTTTTTTTGTCGTATAATTTTTTATTGTTGAAGCTTGTTAGATTCTAGTCCTCATTTTCATTCGAATTATATTTTCATGAGAATTTTAATGATAATAGGATCACCTCTAGATACTTTTAACAATCCAAATATGTTGATACAATTTATTTTGAGAAATGAGCGGTGATTAAACAATTTTAATTATTGTCAAGACAAGTTGAGTTGATCTTACATAGTATCATGTACATAGCCTTAACTATTGTTTACATATCAGACTTTTTTTAGAGACTGGCTCATAATCAAAAGCCACTAAATAATATTTTGACATGTATGTGTATTATTGATATAGTAATAGTGTGGAAGGCTCCCGTCTGAAATGTGCCTCACAATGTATGTTCAACTAGTCAACTTTTTTTGTATTTTGAGCTTAGAGAAATTCTTCACAAATTTAAACTTATCAATTTGGTCATCGCTTTCATTAGCTATTAGCTATGCGAAAAAAGTGTTCCTTGACTCGCACTTTTTTTACATCTATCTTGCTGTTTAGCGGAATGTGCCAAATTCATTTTTTTTTGTACCTTAAAGCTTTTTTTGTACTAGGAACTATCTTCTAAGTTGCACTTATATTTTTTTATTACCAATTAATACTAATTTAATTTTTGTTCTAGAATGTTGAACCATCAACTCCTGTTGAGACGAAAGTGTTATGCGGCCATTCTTTCATCCTCAAGGATGACTTGGGGATTGTTTGCCAAGTCTGTGGACTAGTTCAAAAGAGCATTGAGACGATATTTGATTTTCAATGGTCAAAGGTACTATGGTTCACTAGTCTGGTGTTAATTTATTGATGCTAAGGACTTGAGCATTAGACACAATGTGTCGATGTTTGGACAAGTAGTTGAACAAGTGTAATTCTTCATTAATGTATCATTTGATAAAGATTTTACAATGAAAATCAAGGATGTTAAATCTCATACTAAGAAACTAAAAATAACCCAATGGCAACATTCCAGGTACTTATTATAATATTGAGAACAATATTTTATGCAGATAATGACCCCAACATATTTTGATTTTCACATCACTCACACTTTCCCCTTCTCCTATCAAACTCCTAGAAAAAATTGAGATGACTCTCCACAATGTTATGTAGTTACGTCAGTAGCACTTTAGTAGGCTTTTATATATATATATATATATATATATATATATATATATATATATATATATATATATATATCTTGGATAGAAAACAAAGCAATTTACAAGTCAAAGCATCAACAAACTCAATCTTAGCTATTTTTGAAAGTTGTAATTATTGCTGCAAAGCTATAAAGATTTGGTCTGGGGTGAAGTAGGTTGTGCCCTTATTTAAAGGATGCAATAAGAGCATCTCAAGTGGACATCAAGATCTCTATGCTAAGATGAATATATGATTGTTGTGAATTTTTTGATGTAGAGGCTTCGAATGTATATGGATTGAGCACAAATCCCTCCTAAACCACTTGCCCTCAAATCTTTATAAGAACCCTCGTAAAAATGGCAAAAGAGTATGGAATCTCCTCTTTATCCCAATATTGACCTCCAAGCATATATCACAAGCTAGATCGAGCAAAGATGGTGAAATCGATGGACTACTAATACGATGTTGCACTGATTGAAGTTGAAACACCTCGATCATCATCAAAATTGATCAAAATATCTTCTAATTTTAAAATAAACTGTCAATGCATTTAGAAGGCTTACATTAACTAAAATATGCATCTTACGCTATTTGAGGATTGATCGATGAAAAAGACAAGTTATCCGTGAGATTTAACATATATTGAGTTGGGAGAAATTGATGATATCCAAACGACATTTGTTCATGAAATTGATTATATTGATTTTGCCAAAGCATTGAAATTTATCAAATGAGCATGTCCATGGTCAATGCGGCTGAATTTGTACGAGTGTCAAGTGAACAAATATGGTATCATGCAATTCAAGCCAAAACACCTTAATTGATGTTAAATCATCAAAATGACCTCTGATAGTAAAATGAGTTACTTCGATTACGCATGAGCCTTCCCCATCTCTCGCTCATTTACGAAAATCCTAATAGCCGGCAACTATCCCCTTCACATCATCTCCCTTCCCCTCTCATTCTAAGTCTGCTACAAGATAGTAAATCATTTAGGGTAAAAATCTTGTTTATTGTAGTAAGAAACAAACTTTTGTTATAAGATCAAGGCATATGATGCACCAATATCTCATAATGATGAAACAAATCGTATAAATCATGTGCACTTGTGTCAAAGACATGATCAACATGCTTACATAATTTAAGTTATCATTGTCATTATTTTTTTCTTATTTCATTTCTAATTTTGCCTAAAAAAATCTTTGATTCAATCTCATTTTTTATATTTGAGATGAATCTTTGATTCAATAACTTTTTGTTTGAAATAAATCATTGATTTAATCTCTTTTGTTGCACGATATTTAAACATTTTTTATAAGTGAATAATCAATAATCATTAATATTCATGCTTAAAAAAATATTTTTTAAAATTTATTTATCTATTCAAAATTCATTGAGGGATGGAATAACTTAGATTTAAGTCCTTAATTTACAATTTTGATTAATTTATATTATTTTAATATGAAAAAGAATTAAATTGAGTGATTTTCAATAATTTAGCCTAATTTTAAAACATTCTCCTTTAATTTTGATCAAAAATTTAAGTCCATTAATTTCAACAAAATTTTGATAACATAATAGCTTAACATTATTACGTTTCATGAAGTTTAGTGTTTTCTCTTGCTCCAGATGCAAGATCAATGAAGAAAAGTGTATTCATCTAACAACAGATCTAAGATCAATAGATGGGAGTTTTCGAATTTTAAACCTTATGATTTAATTAATTTCAAATAATTTTAATTTTCATGTTGATTAATTTTAATTTTGACAGAATGACAGCTTAATGATGTTGCATATTGCAAAATAGCATGTTCGCGCCTTCTACTTTGCTTTGAATCCAAAATTAATGGAGGGAAGTAATTTCATCTTACATCGGACCTAAGGTCGACAGTGGAGGCCTTCAATTTGACATGTAAAGCAAGAAATTAATTATATAAAAAAATATATTTTGAAATTACCTAAAATCAGCACTTTAGAAACATTTTCTTCATTGTTGGATGAAAATGTCGTTAATTGACCTTTCCTTAATACTTAAGAGAGGCAAAATGGGAAAGTGGGATTTTATTTCACTTGAAATAAGCAAGGAAATTGTCTAGGGTTTCACAATAGATGGGAGTTCAACTAGGGCAGAAAATGGCACAAGAATTAATCTTCCTCTCCTCTCCACTTGAAGTTGGCGGCTTCAACGCTCGCTCATGCAAGGTAGGGGGCAACTCAATTTCTTCCTCTCACTCTCTCACGCGCTCTTTCCTTCACCTCTTGCTTGACTCAAGTCTATCGATGTATGAATTTTCCCTCGATTGAACTCCTCTCTCTCTCTCTCTCTTCTTATAATAGACTAATCCTTAACTATTATCGCTCATGGAGAACAGTTACTACCGATCAGTTAAGCCTCTCTTTTTTTAGCTGCCAAAAATAAATAAGATTTTAAAAATCAATAAGAACATGGTAAAGGCACAAATTTATTTAATATTATTATATTTTTAAAAATCTATTTATTATTTATTTATTTTCATAAGAAAATTTGAATTACAATACGCATATAACTTCTATTACTAGTTGTTTTCATATGATCATGGGAGAATATCAAGCACTTTAATAAAAAATTTAAAAAAAAAGGAATGACATTTGAGAGTTAAATTAAAACAAAATGTATGCTGAAAAAATCATAATGCTGTTGAAAAATATGCACAAAATTCCTTCACAATAGTTGAGCAAATTAAACTAAACAGAATACCTAGCATTATTGACGATCACCAAAGTAAATTCTATGTATTGTCAAACAATGAGGGAAACCAATTATTAAAATAATGCTATTTACATCCTTAACACATAAACTTTACTATTTATAAGTTAACCACGCAAAACATCTCCATCCTTCAAAATCACCACTCTCCGTCATTCTCCCTAACCCATTGCCTCAGCTCATAACCCCGTCACTCTCTCCCCCGTCACTCTCTGCTCTCCTCAGCCCCCATCACTCTCAGTCATTAATATTCCATATACATGAATACTAGAAATTGGGAAATATATTGTGATAAGAAGCTACTAAGTCTTCAAGCTCATAAAACAATCCAGGTAATTCTTTGACTTGGGTTATGGACTTATCCCATATTCTTATCTCTTCTTAATTTTATGTGAGGTGAAGAAAATTGGGAAGGCATGGCCATGAGTGAGAGCAAGGTAGTTTCAACATGCAAGGAGTGATGCAGGCTGAGAGAGATGTCCCTTCCATTTGCTTCAGCTACTTATAAAAATTGATAATTTTTAATATTAATGCATTCATTAGAGAGATAAGCTTTGCTTGATAATCCCAGATTGAAAATGGACACTTCCAATGCAGAATGCTGAACTCTACAACTACACATTCATTTATACTCTTACACTGTATTTATATAAAGTCACCAGCTCCTTCCAGTGTGTAGCGCAGTCAATCAAATAGGAGGAAGTGGGCTGAGAGCTCAATGCATTTGATGAATGAAGAACGTGACTTTGAAGCTTGCTGGGAAGTAGCTGCAAGACTGGGAAGCCGCAAATGCATTAAACAAAGAAGATGGGGAGATATGCAGTGAAATACACCGGAAATAAAAATGGAGGATGAAGACGGGGGCAGTGGCGAGCGGAGAGTAGCGGGGTTACGAACTGAAGAACGGGATTATGGAGAATGAAGGAGAGTGGCGATTTTGAAGGACGGGGATATTTTGGGTGATTAACCTGTAAATAGTGAAATTTAGATGTTAAGGATGTAAATAACATTGTTTTAAGTGGTTGGTAGATAAATCCCCATATTAAAATTATAATAGTTTATGGATTAGAATACTTCAAGAAGAAAATCATAAATAAGCACAAATAAAATTATGAAATAGTATTGGGTTGTTTGTTTATAAGCATTTTTAATCCATATTTTTTTGAAAATGCAATAAAAATGTTAGAAATATTTAATATTTAAATATATTCTATAAAATGTAAAATAAACTCAATATATTTAAAATACTTTTTGGTGTATGGTTGATTGTAAAATAATTTCACAATAATCTTTTATGGAGTTTAGATTGTTGTGAACAAGGTTAAAAACCAGAATCAATATAAAGCGGAAAATGAAAGCTCAAGATTTAAAGGAATAAACCTGGATGATATAATAAATATTAAAATTATCTAAATGAAATTTAAATGAACAAATAATCATATAATATGTGCAATTTGAGAGAAATAAATTATAAAATACAAAACATATGCAAAAAAAATCTCCTGCAATTTTAAAATTAAATGCACTAATATATAAATACTAATATTTTTTTGTAGTCATGATAATTCTTTGAAATAACCCATTATAGAGCTTCAAGAAATTGGTTATCTAAAAAGGAATTGAAATTAAAATAAAATTAATAATTTGGCATCAACTATATAAAATATACAAGCAAAATATAAACAAAAATAACTACAGAAAGACATTGTAAATTATGATTTAGAACACTCAATAATTAAAACTAGTAAATAACAAATCATAACAAAATTGAGATATTAATAATTCAATAAAAATGATATATGACGTCTCAATAATTTGTGTTCTTTAGCCGAAAACTTCCTCTAAAAACTAAAACATCAAATACATATTAAAATTTATCTCTAAAATAAGTTAAAAAGAAATAGATTCTAATCAAATATATTAAAATTCATCTCTAAATATTGTCTCTTCAAAAAATCCTGCATCAAAAGCTCTCTCCCAAAAATTTGTCTCCCAATCAACTCCAAAAGCTTCTAAAATATCATGTTCATGTGTTTCATAAATTTACATCTCAATTAGATAAACAATGCTAAAATAAGATTCAGTATAAAACAAAAGAAATAACTTGCATGTAAAGCTTGCATAAATGTCAGCAATAAGAAAATACATGTTTACATACATAAACACTGAACAGAAACATTAAAAAAAAAACACTGAACAGTAACATGTTGTGATGTAATTAAACAATGATCTAATAGTATACATATGCATATCATTTCATAGCATTTTATTTTCAATCCTAAGTCATATCATATCTTAAAAATATAATTTATACTTGCATAAGCTTAACCCTCATCATATTATGTGGCATCACCTAGCCTATTGACCCAAACTATTGATAACATTTGGTCATCCTAATATTACATATCAGCGTCATCAATTGGTCCATTCCAACCTCAATGTTAAGAGTAAAAAATTCTAAGATTCCCTGTCAAAAGTTGATCTCATAAGAACTTTTATTTAATTGTGCAGGTCATCGTAAAGTAGTATACCTATAATAATTTTCATGAATTTTTTTGCTATTAATAATCATTCATTTTACTTTGGTATTTGCATATCTATCACATTTACGCTTACCTACACTCAATCATTTATCAATATGCATAAAAAACTACATGATTTCAAGAACTTCGACAGGGTTATAATTTTTTTAAATCAATAAAATAGAACTAGTAAAGTTAATCGGATATTCAATCGTACCAGTATTAATATGAAAGAATTTCTAAATATAAAACTTAATTATCAGTATAATAACAAAAGAGGTACAAACATTGGTCTTATAGAAATTCTAAATTTTAATTTTGCAATTTCATATCTCACTTCAGTAATGGGGCCAATCTCACGATGAGTACGTCTAGACTTCCTCGAATACACAACCTCATAGTACAATTTCATATTTCACATCATAATCTTCTAAAAATAAATGTAATTTAATACATTTGTAATCTTACCTGAAATTGACTTGACCACATGCAATCCTTCCTAGCTTGCAATCCAATCAGCCTCAAATACTTAAATTAAATCTTTACCCCAAAATATTCGAATTAAATTTTTACCCCCTAAAAAATCTTTGATAATTTTTTAGACATGCAAAAAAATAAGATATATTCTAACATGAATTAAATTTTTTTGCCTTGGTATATTTTTGAGCATTACACAGGAAGTCAAAAAATGTGTGTTGATTTCACAAATCTCAACTCAATATGTCTAAGAAATGGATACCTATTGACACACATAGAAACATTAATTGACTTCACAATCAGATAACCAATCATAAGCTTCTTGGACACATTATTAGGTTATCATTAAATCAATAGCCTATAACTAACTACAAGAGGATCACATTCATTAATAGGGAAGGACTATATTTTTGTAAGCTCTTTGACTTGAAAAATGCTAGGATGACTTACCAATGAATGATGGACCCAGTCTTTAAAGGGCACAAAAAAGAAATGTGAGAATTTATATTGATGACTTATTGGAAAAAAACAAGTCACTCAATAACATATACTTTATTTCAAGGAGACTTTTAACACCCTTAAGAAATATAACATGTATGTATCAATTCAGCACATGGTTAGCAAATATAATATCCCATTGAAATAAAAGTGAAAATAATACTCAGCATGCGTTTAATGAGAACATCTAAAGATGTTTTACAGCTCACTAGACAAATCATCCATCTTAATCGTGTCATCTCCAAGGTGAGCAAACATCATTCGCCTTTCTTTAAAGTCTTTAGAAGTGCCAAAAGATTTAAGTGAACCAATGAATGTGAAGTTGTGTTCTTGTAGATGAAGCCCTTACTCACCTCACCATCATTGTTATAGAGTCTGTACTTTGGAGTAGGCGAGGAAGTAGTAAGTTCATCTTGAATAGAGAAGCAGGTAAAAAATAGTGACTAATATATTACATTAATAAAACCAGCAAGGCACTGAATTACAATAACCAAAAATGGAGAACCTCGCACTCGCCCTCATTATCTAGGCTCGCAAACTTCACCCTTATTTTCAATATCATTTGATCTAAGTTATTACTAGTCATCTGCTCAAAGTTGTACTAAGTTGAATCATTCAAAAAGATTACTTGTTAATTAAGCTAAGCAAGTTCAATATATCTTACTCATCCTGTACTCGCTCTCATTATCTAGGCTCGCAAACTTCGCCCTTATTTTCAATATCATTTGATCTAAGTTATTACTAGTCATCTGCTCAGAGTTATACTAAGTTGAATCATTCAAAAAGATTACTTGTTAATTAAGCTAAGCAAGTTCAATTATCTTACTCATCCTGTACGACAATTAAGGCATAAGCACTCAATAACTTCTTCATCGAATTTAATATTCCTCATTCTGATAAAGTTGTGAGTTCAGACCAAGCATGGTTAGTGCAAGTCAATGGCGCATTAGAAGAGCAATGCATGGGAATTAGCATAATATTGAAGAATCCAACAAGAATTACCATAACTCAATATGCAAAGACAAAATTGAGGTTCACACAAGAACTCAAAGTTAAGCATTTGATAGTTCACTCAGACTCTCAGTTAATAGTGAATCAAATTAATTGTGACTATGAAATTAGAGATAAAGTACTTCAAAAGTACTTATTCAAAGTGAAGGCAGAGATATATAAGTTGAAGTATTTTTCAATTATTCAAACACCCCAACAGAAAAATAAACTCAT
The DNA here is from genome assembly GCA_021442155.1 of Cymbidium sinense. Taxonomy (NCBI): domain Eukaryota; kingdom Viridiplantae; phylum Streptophyta; class Magnoliopsida; order Asparagales; family Orchidaceae; genus Cymbidium; species Cymbidium sinense. The sequence goes on from CM038227.1 coordinate 77,614,300, forward strand.
CGACCTACTATCCAAATTGAGCATTTTGTGAGACTAACCACTCCTAATACTTACATACCCAACCATAGAAGAAGACATAGTAATGCATATAATGGAAGATAATTTGCCTAGCTAGTCAAACTCTTTCATAGAGTCCCTAAAGCCAGTGTATTAATAAATAAGCCGACTTAAAGGAAACTCAAATACAATGGAGCAATGATTTCTTACAATACAAAATGTGGTAGACTTGACTACCTCATAGATTGGAGTTCATGTTGAGACCCTACCTAAAGCTTCTGAAAGGACTCAACCTCTGCTAGATTTAACGCAGGCACCATGGTCTTCTCCTTCCCAAAGCACTAACCTAATCGAGATAAGCCACCCCAATCAATCTCTTCATGAAAAGAAATTGATCTCACAAATTTCTCATTGTATTTGCCAGCCCAAAAATCCTTATTTAAATGTTAGAGAATTGGATATCCCATCCTTATGAGCATTGATAGCAAATAGGTAGGGGAGCAAGATGAGGCTCCATGAAATTCCCTCATTACACAGGTGCAAGATTAAAGTGATTATACTCACATTGAGTTCAATGGTTTTTGAGTAGCATCAACTTATGAGCATTGAAGTAATACATCAACTATGGACAAATTGAACCTAAGGTTGAGCTTGAAGTGATCATATGGAAAAGAAACCTCGTCCAGGTTGAGTGAATCTAAAAACAAAGTGTATATCCAGAATATACCTCTCATCTCAACTAGAATTCTCTATTCCTTTTGCAAATCACCACTACAAGGAGTAAGCAAATCTGAGAACTAAGAGTATATCTAAAATATACCTTGAACAAAATAACTTATCATGAAACACCCTTCTAAGCCAGTTGATAACATAGTCAAGCTAGTAGACATGCAACTCATTCGTAATTGACTCGTCAGCCATTTAGCGCTAAGGAAACACTAGACATGGAATAGCTTCTAGCATGGAACCTCTAATCTCGTTCATTAAGCTTATGTCACTTTGAGAACTCACCCAATGTATCGAATAAACAATCTCAATGGGTGAACTCGCCAACAAATCGCCCAATGTACGATTCAGTCATTGAACTTTCCCTATATGAGTTAATTCATATGAGAAGCCACATCCTCTGCTACGTCAATCACTATACAGGTATCCATACTTACGTGATCCATAAAGTTTGTATATATTATTTATTTTGTATGTTGCAGTCATTCATGTGGCCCTCCAAATCTATAAATAAAAAATCAAGAAAAATATTTAGGACTTTGAACTCATATTTTGAGATCATATTGGCCATTTTGATTTTCCAGTCTTTTAAAACTCCTTGAATTCTAGCTACTCAAATATTATTGTATTTCTCTCACCATTAATGATATATAATCAATTAGCTTATACTTCCAATCACCCATCTCTCTCTCATACAAAATCAAAAAACTGAAACTTCTCCACAAATGATCATGCAAGATGCTCAACAACCCCTATCAATTCATCAATTTAAATTAAACGGCAAAAATCATAATTAAATGTTAAAGACTTTTTTTAGAGCTAAAATTATTAAATGAGGAGCTACAATTCTTTCTTAATTTTATTATGTTTCAATGGTGATCCAAATACTAAGAAAAAGCCTTTTAAACTCTACCATTACACCAATCGTTACTTGCACAACAGGTACTTAATGTATTATAAAGTGTCATATTTGTTAGTTTAAATTATCATAATAAAGGTCAATCACTTTGATAAGACTTCCATTAATGGCTAGCAAGTGAAACAACAAGCGAGCACCCTCTTAAGTCTTTCAGATCAAGTCTAATCACGCCCAAAACTCTTAATGAAAAAATCTTTCTCCTTAAGCTTATACTTAATAGCATGAGAGACGAAATAGCATCTACTATGAACATTAAGCTTTCCTCGTGAAGATTAAGTTTGTTAGGCAAGTCAACATAAATCTAGACCAAGAAAACCAACACTGTCCAATTCACTTTCTTAAGATGAGTGCCAATCATCAAATGAAAATTGCATGAATCTTGGTTATTAGCCAACATTTCAAGCTATAAATGCATCATGGTGCTCACTACAATATGAATTAGAGAGGTCTAATTAGTATTCTAAAATGCTTGAAAGCTATATTGGTAAGCTGTCTCATCTAAAATAATAAAAACTGGCTCATCTAATTTTAGTTCTTTAAAATATAATACATTCATGTTTAAAATATTTAAATCTTGAAAATTAATATTTAATTTACTAGCATCAATGCTATAAATTATTTGGAAAGATTTCATATATTACATTTGCATTAAATGTTTAATGCATATTTTAAAAGGACTAATAAATGAAATAAACATATAAATGAATTAAAGAACTCACTCACTTACTTATAGTACTAGTTGGGGATGCTATTATATTTGTGTATAAAAATAAAAATGAAAATAACTTGGAAATATAAATAAAATAGATAAATGATTAAATTTAATGAAAACATAAATAATTCAAAAAATTTATAAAATAAATTGTTCATGTTCAATCATTTCTTTACAACATTTTATGTTAAAGCATATGCATAAAGTTATCATATAATAAAACTATAATTATTCATTAAATTATTATATAACTTAACATGTTTAATTATTTAGAAAATTGATAAATGATTAAATTTAATGAAAATGGAAATAATTCAAAAAAATTTATAAAATAAATTTTTCATTTCTTTACCGCATTTTATGTTAAAGCATATGCATAAAGTTAGTATATAGTAAAACTATAATTATTCATTAATTATTAAATAACTTAGCATGTTTAATTGTTTGCTGCAGGAAAAGACCCGCTAAACCAGATGGCCGACATAAAAGAGTTTGCTTATAGGAAAAGAGGATTTAATGAAAATAGGTATTATAAGGAAAATATTTTATCTTATGTGTTAGTTACTTTTTTAAGACTATCAGTTGCAGCTTGATGTTTTTTTATGTGTTTTGATGATATTTTAAAATAATTGTAGAATTGTGACTCTTTAACGTTTTGATGATTATTATGAAATGATCTAAATGGTGGATAGTAAAATTCTATCATACATCTATAAATTTCAACTTCCCAAGCCAAGTCATGAAACATGCAACAATTAGCATTTTATTATGCTAATTCTTACAAAAATTCAACTATTTCATTGATATTTCAAAGCTACTAACTTCTATTATATCATTATAAAGCTTTTAAAAAATAGATAATTATATTAGGTAGAATTTTTAACAATCAAGCAAACACAAGCACACACACAATTCACACCACAACATGCACAAAAACACATGTAAACACATAAGAGCATTAGTAAAAATATTGATTGTAGGTTATTCCTAAAACTCACCTCCAATGTAAGGGATTCATTTTTTTCCCCGTAATAAGAGCACTTCCTGAAAAAAAGAATATAACGATTTCTAAATTTAAATCTCAAAGAAACAAAAAGTAATATGCAAGTTGCCAATGTAGTTTAACCTTCTCTAGGTAAGTAATGGTGACCGCAATAAGCGGAGCACATGGGTTAGTCATCTAAGATTGCTTGAACCTTGCACAACATTGTGCACACTGCAATATAAATCATTCATTTCAAAGAACTATCAATGCTTTCAAAATATTTTATAGTATACCTCAAATAAAATCAAACCCACCTCAGCAATATTTACATACCTTTGCTACATTCCTTTTGCATTTGTTTTGATCTATCTTTCTAAGCAAGATCTACCATAAACATGTCTACATGGAATGCAACTATAAGAAAGTAGTGTCAAAAACGACAGCATGATAAACTCATAAATACATAGAGAACATCAATAGAAAATTTAAATCTTCAAAATTTTGGCAGTGATACAGATAAAAATAAATTTCTACATACAAATAGCAATATTTTGTAGGTAATCCTACTGCAACAAAGTGCAATATGGTAGAACAACAAAGTGGAGGCCTACTTTAAGTGAGCATAATGAGGAAAAAGCAAGATGAATATGACGGTAGTTAAGGAAGCCGAATATGATAGTTGCTTGATGTACCAGTGAACTATCAAGGGGAATACATACCCATGTCAAACTGAGAAGGGTTACCATGGGTTTCGCCAGAATATGGGCATTGGAGAGGAGAAGAGGGAGGGAGAGAGGGAGGGGGAGAGGAAGAGGAGCAGGTGTTGTCAGGCACAAGACCTAAGAAAAATATGAATAATATAGAGAAGAAAAATAAGTTCAATGTTAAAATCATTGGGAATAAGTAGCTTACCTAGCATTAGAAAAAGAAGAGTACATGTCGCTAGATTTTACTAACTCGATTAATCATCTCCTTAAATTACAATGGCCTAGGTATTTATAAAATGATATTTTCAAACAAATTCTAAGCAATGACAAATTCATGTGACCATCAAGATTTAACATGAGCAAATAATCTAGTGGCAAACAAAAAGAAAAAAATATTACTATGATGAGTTAAAAACAAATTGAATAAATACTCTAGAAGCACAAACATTATGACAGATGAATCTAACCACAAATTCCATATTGATATTAATGAGTAGAAACTTTAGATGCCAATGATGGAGACTACCACAATGCTAGAGATAAAAATAATCTAAAACATATTTTATGAACCATAAGGTCCCAAGCCCAAATAAAAAAGTTTAAGGCGCTGAGGATAGAGTATATTATTCAAAATTTGGAGGATTTATTTAAAGTTTATATATATATATATATATAAATTTTGAAGATAGATGCGATAATCATGCTCGAATCATAGAGTTCACCTACAATAATAAATTTTAAGCTAGTATTGACATAGCACAATATGAGGCTTTTTATGATAAGAAAAATATATCTACTTTTTCTTTAAAGATAGATGAGATAAAACTCTTTGGACCTCAATCAATCGATAAGGTTGCTAAGAAGATGCATATGATTTAGGAATATCTACATTTAGTTCAAGAGAAGTAAAGGAGATTTTTTAGCACTAATAATAGAAAGATTATATTTGAGATTGGTCGGTGTATTTGGAATTCAAATCTGAATTCCAAACAAGAACCTTTTCGTGTATTTGAAATAATTTTACTTAAACCAAACACTTGAAATGTTCAAAAGCATTGGCTAAGCACATCACTTTACATTGGTCGGTGTATTTGGAATTCGCCCAAATCTGGCGAATTCCAAATACAGGCAAACTAGCCTTTCTGGTGTATTTGAAATACGCTAGAATTTTACTTTGCAACCAAACAATTGAAATGTTCAAAAGCGTGCATTTGGAATGCAGTGCATTCCAAATGCAGACAACCAAACAGCCCCTAAATAAGGGACATTTACATACATAGCACACAATTCTTATGTATTTACATATCTAATATCTAAACCTCTATATTTACATAAATACCATCCAAATCTTTAATATTATATAAAAAAAGCATAATCATTAATTTCTTAAAGTGAAATGCACATATTTATATATAAAAAATGTTATATTTGTAAATATCAAATTTTAGGTGTAAGATATGTATATGGATAAAAATTGTGTGCTATATATGTAAAATTTTCAATTAATTAAATAATATTTTTTTCAAATCTCCTAAACATGAATCTATTATAAACATACATGCATAATCCTATTGATGTAAAACATCATGTGCATCACGAAATTAGGGATCAAGATCCATTTACAAGATCTCAAGCTAAAGCCCAGAAAAATTCAAGAAATAAGAAAGTTTAACCCATTAGCCTATCAAGACTCATTTATGATTTCATCTTATTGTTTATATAATTTTTAATTTCTTTCTAGAAACTCCAAGTTTGAAATTTTGAATTTAAAATTCAAAGCATGATATGTGAAATGATTAAATCCATATAAAATAATAGCATGTGGAATGGGTGGATAGCATAAAATAATTATTTCACATTAATGTGATCACCCACCTTTCTCTCGTTGTTTTGAATTTTTTTTCTTTAAAAAAGATGATCGCGATGGTTATAAATAACCCCCCTTGCTGGTATAAAAGAAGATCTTTTGACAATTACAAATTATTTGAGCTGTTCATATGATTTGAGAGCTTGGTGGCTAAATCTTGACAATCCTTGGTAGGAGCGCTATCCAACATATCTTCCTTTTCTCATTTCCAATATCCAATGTAACTTATTTTAATCTTTTCCATACTTCTTAACGTCATCTCTAACCGTCCACTAAGCCTTCTACTCTTCCACCCCAAAGATGTCTACTTCAATTATTACTACCAAGTCCTAATCCTTATACCAAAATGACCACTTAAATCCTATAATTCTCAATCAATTACTCCATATCAAAAATAAATATTCTAACATAAACCTCCACAAGTATTTTTATCCATTTACCTCACTTAAATCTCATTCCTTAAAACTTCATTTTAAATCAGCCCAATTTAGCTCAAATTAGACTAGTTTAGGTATTTTGATAAGGATCTATTTCAGTAATTAACAGCTGAGAGGGTGATTAACTTCTGTAATTAGCTTGATACAGTGAGCTTGAGTGATAAATTCCTTCAATTGAAGTCCGCTCGCATCGCTCCAATTGGGTCTGTTGGGTGTGAGTTGAGTCAAGAAATTGAGTCAAACCCTTTCAAGTGAGTTAACCCTACCGAAGTTAAAGAAGGAAACGTTATCGGGAGCTTTTAGATCCGTTGGATCTAGCCTTTTCTTCTGGCCGTTGGATGGGCTCCGATCGAAGTTTTTCTTTCTTCTTGCTTGAGCCGATTGCCGCGTTGTTTCTAACCCTTGGATGTGTTTCTTGATCAAGGGGTGCGATGGAGATAAATGGATTACGCGTGTTGCATTATTATTGATCCGTCTTTGGCGGATGAACGTTGGATGAGAAGTGGAATACGATGTCGATGATGGTGGGGAATCAATTGATGGGTTGAATCGAGTAAGTCTAACTTATTTGCTTCATTTCTTTCAGCGTGCTAGGGTTCTGAGGGAGAAACCGAGGGAGATGGAGGAGAGATTCGATTGTCAGGAGATTCTTACCTACCGGTCGATCAGGAAGATCCAGAAGTGATCTAAGAAGGTCGATCGGGCCTGAGCAGAAGGGAGGGGCTCTTGGCTTCGCTCGATAGTGATTCCGCTTCCACCGTGAGAAAGGCTCGGAGAGGAAGGAGAAGATTGGGACAGAGGAAAAGAGAAGAAGACACAGAGGAGGAGTTCTTGAGATAATTTTTCATCCCTTTTCTTCTGTTTCTCCTCTCTATTTATAGTTTTTCGTTTGCTCTTCTCAGGTGTTCTTTGGCTCTGTAACTACTTTCTGTTATTCTGTTGCATGTCATTTTTTCAGTTAATTTCCTTGCCTGCCTCTTGTATCCGATTGGATAATTTGATTTCTTGTCTTTGTGCCATTCTAGATTCTTGATATTAGTTCTCGTCTTGTCGATCTTCTCGTTGTCTGGATTTAATCTTATACAAGTTTTATTCTCTGTATGTATTGTATACTGAGTCTACCTTAGAGTTCTTCTGTAGTAAAACTGTTTTTGTTTATTTATTTCTCTGTTTTTTTATTTGGAACTTAATTGTTCTGGGATATTGTTGGAAGTCTTTTAGCTTTCTTTTCGATTCTCTTTTGTCTGTTGGGGATATGTGTTCATATCATTACTCCTCTCCCCACCTTGACCTTGTCCTCAGGTCAAAATCGTGAAAAATTTTCTTTCTTTCTCTGTTACCCAAGATATATCTGCTTAATAAACCTTCCCACTTGGATTAATACCTCTTTGATCTGTTATCTCCCTTTTGTATCATTCGTGATCCGGGACTTTGATAGGTATAATAAACATTTGTCCATCTCGAATTGGTTTGATAAGCCGGATGGATAGTGTCTGTATGGTTTTAATCTAGATATGTGAAATACATTATGTATTTTGGTCGTTTGTAATTCAACTTTATAAGCCACCATACCTATTTTTTTAGTATTTTGAAGGGTCCATAATACCTTCTTTGCAATTTGGTATCTTGATTTCTTGTCATCAAGTCTGTAAGGTTGTATTTTAACTAAAACTAATTCATTGACTAATTGAAGGTCTCTTACGTGTTTATTAGCAATCTGTTTCATCTGTTTTGAGCTTCCTGTAAATTTGTTATCGGGTTTGTATGTTCTTGTCTCTTTGTTGTAATCGATTCTACCTGACTGCTATTATTGATAGCATATGGAATGATTGTAGGGAGTCTACCATAAACCGCTTGAAAAGGAGTCATTTTGGTTGAAGCATCATGCTTGTGTTATAGCAAAACTCGCCATGGTAGAATGTAACCATGCCTTAGGTGTATCCAAAACAAAGCTCCTTAGATATTGTTCAGGATTCTATTGGTTACTTGTTGTCCATCTGTTTGAGGATGGTAAACTTCTTGTGCTTTAAAGTTGTTCCACTTAGTCTGAACAATTCTTGCCAAAAAAATTGCTCATAAACAATGGATCTCGGATCTGATACTATTCCTTGTGGTATCCCATGGAGTTTCACAATGTCGGTGATAAAGATTTGAGCTAGATAACCGCAAGAAATTGTTTTGGTAAAAAAAATGAGCATACTTTGATAACTACTACTAAGTATAGTTGTTTTATTATGAGACTTAGGTAAACCGGTGATGAAATCCATACCTCTTCCCATATAATGATGGCAGTATAGTAATCATTTGTCTGAAAATTGTATCATATTCAATTGTGCGGGTGTTGACAAATTGTTTATCCTTTTCTGGAATTGTTGGTAATTCGTTTTAATGCCTTTATTGTAATGAATGGAATAATTATGCAATTTTTTATATAATTCTTGTAATTCTTATTAGCTTTGGTTTCCTACAAGACTCAATCTGAAGAGCTTTAAGTTTAATGACATTAAGGAGTCGTTTGATCCTTAATCCTTTCGTGTTAAACATTTGTGGGCTGCATGGTTTAATTTGTATTTTAATACTATAATCTAAGTTTGACCAAAATCTTTCTTCGGGGTTTGAATTGTTTAATTCTCTTATGCTTTGTTGATCGTTCGATGGTAAACTTATTTCTAGTAAGTATTGTCTCCACCTTGCAATGCTTCGTATAGCATATAATTCTCTTGCATATGTTGATGTTTTTTGTAAAGTCGGTGAAAGTTTCTCAAGTAATTGCAATTTGTGTTTGAGTGTGAGAACTCTTTCTACTGATGCATCCGTTTTCAATGATAAATGGTTGAGCAAAGTTTGGATATGCTAATACCGGTAATGTTGTCATTACTTGCTTTAATTTGGTAAAAGCATTGTTGATTCTTCGTCCAATCAAATCGTTGCTTGGCTAACATAGGGGGAAGCAATTCTTTGCATAATTCTTGACAAATTTTACGTAATAACATTAAACCCAAAAATCCTCTTAATTCTTTGGTGAATTAGGTATGACCATGTTTGCCTTGAATCTTGAATCCACTTGTATGCCTTGGGCGATAAGATGTGACCTAAGTAGTCAATTTTCTCTTGTACAAATGAACATTTTGAGGGTTTAATAAACATTGAATCTTTGTTTGAGTTGTTTGACACTTCTTGGAGATGATATGGATGTAGTTCTAATGTCTTCTTTGTAGATGAGAATATCATCAAAAAATACTAAAACAAACTTTCTTAGGAATGGTTTAAGGGGCGTATTCATTAAAGCTTGAAATGTTGAAGGTGCATTTGTGAGTCCAAAGGCATAGAAACTCATAGTGTCCTTCATGAGTTCTAAAAATTTTATAAATGTCTTCCTTTGCCATTCTTATCGGTGATATCGACCTTAGATCGGTTTAGAAAATCTTGGCTCCATATAACTCATCCATGAGTTCTTGAGAGTTGGAATAGAATCTGGGTATAGTAACTTTATTTCTATAATCTACAGAACCTCAGTACCATCTTTCTTTTGATTAATAAAGGCGGAGAAGAGAAAGGGCCGATACTTTCTCGATTATACCACTTTCGACATTTCTTTAATTAATCTTTCAATTTGATTTTCAAAATGTGGATACCTGTAATTTTTCACTCTCACTGAGTTCCATGTGGCGGATGGATTTGATGGTCTATATTTACGCTTGGGGTAAGCCTTTTGGGTTTTGAAATAACTCTGGTAAGTGTGTAATACATTGTATTCTGGCAATGTATTGAATTCTACTATAGAGGGATCTGTTTCCTGTTATTTGACTCATTTGAAAGCATGATAATATCTCTTTACATTCTTTTGCAACTTAGTGAGCGATGAAGGGAGATTACGTCCCTTTCTTGTATTTCCTTGTAATTGTACTGTCGTCATTAATGTAGAATTTCATTGTTAGCTTCTTGTAATCAAATGTACATTCACCCAAGTAACCATTGAACCCCTAAAACTATATCACTCCTTGCATGGGTAGCAGATAGCAATAAAAGTATTGCCTTGGTTGAATAGGAGATTAGAACATATGCACGAGCATTTTAAAGTTTCCCCATACTGCCAATACTTGAAATCGATCTTTGGAGTGATTTTAAAATCAATAAATTTTGCTAATTTTGATTGAATGAAATTGTGGGTAGATCCGTCAATCAAAACTTGTACCTTTTATTTCCAATTAAACCTTGTAATCTCGAGGTTTCGGGTTAAAGACGTAAATGCATTGAGGGTGATTTGGAATTCTTCTTTCAGATTTTGTATTTCCGACTCATTTTCTTCTTTGTAAATGGTCTTGGTCCTCATTGATTCTTGTTAGAGTAAACATTTTGATTTGCAAATATGACCTCTGTGATACTTCTCATCACAATTAAAACATAGTCCCTTCTTCCTTCTTTCATCCAGTTGTGTTGGGGTCAATTACGTATGGGAATGTTTTGTTTATTGGGTATTTCATTGCTTTGATTAATTCTTGGCATTAGTGGTGTTGGCGACAAGGTGGTTGATAGTTACGGTTTTGTTTACTCTGTTGGGCTTGGTATGTTACATTATATCTTGGTATTATATCTTGACAAGCTATCCTCCATCAATTTAGCTAACTGGAAAGCTTCTTTGCGGTGAGCTAGAATCTCTAACTTCCCTTTTATGTCTTGCCTTAAACCATTCAAAGCAACTCAGTAAGAATTGGTGGAATTCACGATATTTGGTTTGCTAATTCCTCAAATTCGTTATAAAATTCTTTGCTTGTTGTTTTGTTGTAATTTTGCAAGTTCACCCCTTAAATCTCTATACAATGAGGGGCCAAATCTCCGAATAACTTGCTCTTTAAATTGTGTCCAAGAGTGTAATTGGTGATTAAGATGCATCCATTGGTACCAACTTAATCTTTGGTCAGTCCATGTAAGCAGATCTTATTAAGAATTTTTTGGTCTCTATAATATTGAAAGAAGGTAGTGCTTAAATCCTCAGGATTCTCTCCATTGAATCTAGGCATGTCTCCTTTATTGTTGTTTTGAGTTTGTTGTCTAGGAGGAAAAGAGATTTGAGTGAGGTTGGTACATACACGTGATTGTTGTTGTTCTTCGATTATTTTCCAATTTTTCTTCAATTGAGGAGAGTCTTACGGATACATCATTGAGTATCATAGTGATGGATTGCATTTGTACATCGGTTTTGTTTTGTCTTGACACATTCCTCAATAGTTTTCTTTGTGTGTGCCTTGACCTTCTGAGTTCATCTCAACGAGCACCAATGATAAGGATCTATTTGAATTAACGGTGAGGGTGATTAACTTGTAATTAGCTTGATCTGATGAGCTTGAGTGATAAATTCCTTCAATTGAAGTCGGCTCATTTCTTGTTCCAATTAGTCGTTGGGTGTGAGTTGAGTCAAGAAAGTCAAACCCTTTTCAAGTGAGTTAACCCGAGTTAAAGAAGGAAGCGTTATCGGGAGCTTTATATCCGTTGGATCTAGCGCCTTTTCTTCTCGCTCCCTTGGATCGAGTTTTCTTCTTGCTTGAGCCGTCGATTAGCGTTTGTTTCTAACCCTTGGATGTGTTTCTTGATCAAGGGTGCTCGATCTTTAATGGAGATAGTGGATTACGCGTGTTGCATTATTAGCGGCTTGATCCGTCTTTTGGCGGATGAACGTTGGATGAGCTTTAGTGGAATACAGATGTCGATGATCAGACGGTGGGGAATCGAATTGATGGGTTGAATCGAACGAAGTCTAACTTATTTGCTTCATTTCTTTTCAGGCGTCGGTTAGGGTTCCGAGCGAGGAGATGGAGAGAGATTCGATTGTCACCGAGATTCTTACCGGTCGATCAGTGAAGATCCAAGTAGAAGTGATCAGAGAGGTCGGCTCGAGCGAGAGAAGGGAGGGCTCTGTTGGCTTGCTCCGTTCTGATAGTGATTTCCGACGGCTTCCACCGTGAGAAAGGCTCTGGAGAGGAAGGAGAAGATTGGGACAGAGGAAAAGAGAAGAAGACACAGAGGAGGAGTTCTTGAGATAATTTTTCATCCCTTTTCTTCTGTTTCTCCTCTCTATTTATAGTTTTTCGTTTGCTCTTCTCAGGTGTTCTTTGGCTCAACTACTTCTTTATTGTGCATTTGCATGTCATTTTTTGATTAATTTCCTTGCCTCTCTTGTATCGATTGGATAATTTGATTTCTTGTTGTCTTGCGAGTTATTACGGTTAGAGTTCTTGATATTAGTTACGTCTGTCACATCTTGTTTTGTGCGATTTAATCTTATACAAGTTTTATTCTCTGTATGTATTGTATCTTGAGTCTACCTTGAGTTCTTAAAAAGCTTTTTTTGTTTATTTTCTCTGTTTTTTATTTGGAACTTCTCGCTTACGTTATATTGTTTTGGGAATGTTGGTGAAGTCTTTTAGCCAGTTTGGCCTTTTCCTGATTCTTTTGTCTCTGTTGATGGCTTGGGGATATGTGTTCATATCATATTTGCACTATCATATTATCCTTCACCCTTCATTATCCTACAAAAACTCCAACATATATCTTTAGATGTTAATCTAAAGATTCATGGCTATTTAATTCTCTCAATCTCACCAAGAAAAGACATCTACAACCATCAAACTTAATATCAGAGCAAAGCTTGGAATGACCGAATTTAGTCAAAAAAAATTTCTTCAACAAAAGGAGCATCTCAAGTGGTGGACTTGTCTTCAAACTTGTGAGTTTTTTCTTAACTTGTGAGGTTAATTAATTTCTTTTTATGATAGTTTAAATTCATATTAATAGTTTAGAAAGATATATATTATCTACAAGTCTATAATGATAATATAAAATTCTAATTAATAAGCTCCACTATATAACTTAGTCATTTTTTGATTATGTGAACTTGGCTCCCATCCAAAAAATAATAATAATTAAAGAACACCTTAGTGAGGTAGTGCTCCACTCTAAAAGCAACCTAGCTTTTATTGCAAATTAGATTCTAATTATTTGCTTTATTGTTCTTGTTGATATTTATGGTTAACTTTAGAAGTTACTTTGATTAACTTATAATAACTTGCTTTCTTAAGAAAAAGATAAGAGGTTTGATAATTATGAGCATTTTTTTTTCATTGCATTAAAAAATAGTAAAAAAAAATTACATGCATAAGAATATAAGTGTGTTAAATTTTGTGATTTTAGAGGCTAAATAGAACTTTGTCAAAAAAATCTAAGTTGTCTAAGAAGAGCTTTGGATGTAAGAGGTTTTGTACCCCCCCCTCTTCACATGAAAGTTCTCTTAGCCTAAAATTTTACATTGATTTCATATTTATATTTTATTTATTTGCTTTATTTCTTCTTTTTCTTAATCCCTTTTCTTATGTCTGTTTTTAAAAAAATTTCTACATAACACCAGAATCTATCTCTCGAGACCAAGTTGATGTCTTAGGATCCACGAAAATAAATTAAAAACTCAACATATATTAGAAAAAAGTAAGAAGCAAATACAAGAACTTAAATAATAAATGCAAACTCTCATAGCTCATCTATGGAATAATAGGATACCAACTCCTCTGATACCTACTTAAACAATATTTATAAGGATAGAAGAAGAAGATTCATATCCAAACAATTGAGAAAATCAACAACTTAGAAGACCACCAATTGCTAGAAATGTCAGTAGGGGAGAAAATTAATTTAAGACTACAGAAGACTCGAATGATTCATCTCGAAGAGTTAAAGTAGAAGCCCCAACTTATAATGGTGTACATGACCCAAATAAATTTATGGATTGGTTAGTTCAAATTGATGAGTTTTTTGATTGGTCTAAAATAGATGATTACCAAAGGGTTACTTTTTGCTAAAATGAAATTGATAGAATATGCTAAAATTTATTAGACAAATATTTTAGCTAAAGAACAAATATTAGGAAAGACAAACCTCAATTGAATAAAAATGAAAAAAATATTAAGAGTAAAGTATGATCTTAGACATCATGATAAAAAACTACATAGTCAATTATTAACTTTGAAACAAAATAATCTTCCTGTAACTGAATACTTGAATATTTTTAACAATTTAGTTTTTAGAATTGATTGTACAGATAATGATTGACAATTAGCTATAAATTTGTTATTAGACTTAGGATTGACATTAAAAATGAAGTTAATTATTTGACCCACAATCTTTAGAGGAAACCTTTTATTATACATTATTGAATGAACAATAAAAGAAATCTACTTTCATCTCTAAAATTAAAAGTCAAGTACTTTCCACCTCATCCTATAGATCTATTGTTAGACCTGAATAGAACTCTAAGAACACTAGAGAAATAATATATTTCAAATGTCATAGAAAGAGTCATATGTAAAATCAATATAAAGCCCAAATTTTATTTTTAGAAGTTGAAAACTCAATAAAGAATAATCTAAAAAAAGTTTATAATGACACCCCATTATCTAATGTAGAATTAGAATTAATTGATAATCTTCAAGTTAATGTGATAAGATGTCTTACTGTAATTAAAAATGAAACAAAAGATTTGAGAAAAAATAATATTATTAGCATGTATGTTTTGTGTAATGAAAAGAGATGTAGATTAGTTATAGATGGAAGAATTATTATGAATGTCATTTCAACACACACCTAAACTCAAGCCAAGCTAAAATCTAAACCTCATCCTGAGCCATTTCATGTTAGTTGGGTAAAAACATACATCCCTTTGCATTACTAATTGATTCTTAGTTTCAATTAAAATTGAAAACTATGAAGATCAAATTTTGTGTGATATCCTCTCTATGGACATTGCCCATATTCTCTAAGAATGACCTTGTTATATGATATGAATGTTATTTACTATGATAGGAAAAATATTTATATTTTTAAACATAATAATAAGACCATTAAACTTCTGCTAATAAAGCTAGTAAAAAAGACACCCTCCATAACACCACACAAGATAATATCTGACTTGCAACCTAAGTCTATATTGAAAAAAAATATCAAACTTCAATTAATTGCCTTGGGAAATCCTACTGTTAGGGCTTATACAACTATTTCTGACTCTTGCTTCAAAACATCTATTCTTCTTTCTCTAACCGCCGAAATAGAAACATTAAGTTTTAGAGTCTTACGAAAAAAAATTTCTTATCAATTTCGCATTCACTTATTTTATGTAAAAGAAGTCATACCAAACTTTAATAAGACTCACATATCTAGTATGGTCTCTTTCCTTCTCTTTGATTTTAAAAATATTGCACTCAATGAGCTTCTTGATGAACTACCTCTTCTAAGAGACATTTAACATGTTATTGAGAAATTATACATTAATTTACAAGAGCTATTGTGTGATGCCCTCCCTAGTGAGAATGAACATCTACATCTAAAAAAAGTCTTTGAAATAATTAGACAAGAGAAATTATAAATTAATTTAAAAAATTATTTCTTTTGGCAAACTGAGGTGTTTTTTAGACTTTATTGTATCCACTACTGAACTCAAACTTGGATCTTTTCAAAGTGAAAACAATCTTAGATTGGTCATCACCTAAAAGTTTTACTGAAGTTAGAAGCTCCTATGGTTTAGTTATATTTTATAAGAGATTCATCAAGAATTTTAGTATTATTCTTGCTCCAATAACTAATATATTAAAATTAGATAAATTTTATTGGACCCTTAATGTACAAAAAGCCTTAGAACAAATTAAAATTCTTATCACTTCTGTATCAGTCCTTAGACTTCCATATTTTTTTAAAGCCTTTGAAGTGGCATTTGATCCTTCAGGACTTGTTAAAGGTGAAATTTTGAGTTAAGAGAATCATCATATAACATTCTTTAGTGAAAAATTAAATAATGTCAAACAACGATATTCCACTTATGATAGAAAGTAATTTAATCTTTAAGGCATTAGCGACACTCTATTATATAAAGAATTTATATTTAATTCTGATCATCATGCCTTAAAATTTATTAATACTCAATGAAAGTTAAGTCATAGACATATTAAATGAGTTGAATTTTTACAAGACTACTCTTTTGTTCTAAAGTATGAGCCTATAATTGAGAATATACCTACTGATACTTAATCTAGGGTAAACTTAATGATTTCTTCCTTGAAACTAAGAATCTAGGATTTGATCGAATTAAAGATGATTATATAGTGTGCCCTGACTTTCATCATCTAATTTATCTTGAACACCTAAACAAACTAATCTTTTTTCTTAGAGAATTCCATATCACCGAGCTATATGCTAGATGTGTAGCTGGTCATTTTGGGAAAGAAAAAATCATATATTTATTAGAAAATATATTTTACCGGCCTTCATTGAAACGAGATATTCAAAAATTAGTGCCCCAATGTTAATTTGTAAACAAGCTAAAACTACTAAACAAAAGTTTAGACAATACACTGTCTTATCAATTCCTTGTAGGCCTTATGAAGACTTATCAATGGATTTTATTTTAGGATTACCTAGAACAACTCGAGAACATGATAACATTTTTATTGTAGTAGATAAGTTCTCAAAAATAGCTCATTTTTTATCTTGTTCGAAAATAAATGATGTTTTTTATATAGCCAAATTATTCTTTAAAGAAATTGTGCGACTCCATGGTCTCCTATTAACCATTATTTTTGATAGAGATGTTAGGTTTGTTTCTTATTTTTGGAAAATATTATATAAGTTATTAGGCACCAAATTAAAAAAAAAAATTTCCTTTCACCCATAAACTAATGGACAAAATGAAATGGTCAACCGCAACTTGGGAAACTTACTTAGGTATTTGGTAGGTAAAAGTTTAGAAAATTGAAATTTACATTTACCTATCTCGAAATTTGCTTATAATTTTGAGAAATACAAATAAATCACCTTTTGAGATAATTTATGATCAAAATCCAAAACGACCAATAGATATAGCAAACCTACCATCGAATACAGTTTCTAATGCAGTATTCTCATTTGCTAAAGGCTTTCAAAGCCTCCATGAATATATAAGAAAGCAAATTATTATAAGTAATGCAAACTATACATTCAAGGCAAATCATAATCGTTCAGCGAATGAATATAAATAAGGTGATTCTGTTTTGATTCGTATTCAGTCTTAACGTTATCAAATCACTAAATATAAGAAATTAGATGCACGAACTTGTAGTCCTTTCAAAATTCTTAAGAAAATTGAAACCAATGTTTATCATCTTGATATGCCTGCTGATATGCTCATTCATCCAATCATTAATATTGAAGATATATTATTATATGAAAGAGTTAGCCAACCTCCACTTGTTCAGTCTAACTCTTTAGCAGGAGATATAACATCATACTTGCAGAAGCTCTCATTTTTTGAAGTTGACTATATCATTATCGAGGAAGCACCCATTAATCTGACTTTTGAACATCGATGTTTAATTAACTGGAAAAATAAACCATCAGTTGAAAACACATGATTGACCAACATTGATTTGGAGACTCTGGCCCCACAATTACTAAAAGACTTCTTAGATTTCAACTCTACGAAGCAGTGTTCAATTGAGCCCAAGAAAATTGATGTAGAAGATCATGTGGATCATGAAATTAAGGCTCAAAGTCCATTTATTAGATCTCAAGTTAAAGTCAAAGAAAATTTAATAAAGAAAAATGCTTAGCTCATTAGCTTGTCAAGATCCATTTTATAATTTCATCTTATTTTTTATGTAATTTTTAATTTCTTTATAGAAACTATATGTTTGAAATTTTGAATTTGAAATTCAAAGCATGATATGTGAGATGGTTAAATCTACATAAAATAATAGCATGTGAAATTGGTGGATAGCATAAAATAATTGTTTCATATTAATGTAGCCACCTACCTTTCTCTCATTATTTTGAATTTTTTTTCTTTTGAAAGATGATTGTAATGGGTATAAATAGCCCCCCTTCCTGGAATGAAAAAAGATCTTTTAGCAATTACAAATTATTTGAGTTGTTCTTGCAGTTTGAGAGTTTAGTGGTCAAACCTTAACAATCCTTGCTGAGAGCGCTAGTTATCCAATATATCTTTCTTTTCTCACTTACAATACCCAATATAACTCGTTATAATCTTTTCCATACTTCTTAACATCATCATCAACCATCCACTAAGCCTTCTACTCTTCTCCATAAACCTACACTATTTTCCACCCCAAATATATGTTTTTCACTTATTACGACCTAATCCTAGTCCTTGTACCAAAATAATCACTTAAATCTTATAATTCTCAATCAACTACTCCAGATCATAAATAAATATCCTAACTTAAACCTCCACAAGTATTTTTTATCTATTTACCTCACTTAAATCTCAATCATTAAAGCTTCATTTTAAATCAACCCAAATTAGACTAGTTTATATATTCACATTATCATATTATCTTACACCCTTCATTATCTCACCAAAATTCCAACATATATCTTTAGATGTTGTTCTAAAAATTCATAATTATTTAATTCTCTCAATCTCACCAAAAAAAGGACACTTACAACCATCACCTATGCCCTCAATAAGCACCAAAAAGCTCTTATATTTTTAGTTTTATATGATTTTAAAATGAGATTCATTTCACAATTGTTCTTGATCATAAACATATAGCACTAATACCACCATAAAAACTTTTATAAGAATTAAATTGGATTACAATTGATGCAATTCATCATTAGAATTATTGGCAAGGAAAAGATTCAAAAAAGGAATTAGCCAACTCCATATATAAATTTTATAATGATTGCAATGATAAGAAAATTCCTACCTTGCATCTATATCCCCTTTTCCTCCATTAAATATCTACAATTCTCTTAAGGTTGATAGTTTTCAAAGACCCTTACAATAGCTATGAATAATCCATAACTTCCAATGATAACCAAGGTTTAGTTTTGGAACTTTACTAAGTTGTTTTGCACTCACTCTTGAGTGAATTCTCATATTTGATAAAGAAAATATCAAAATCTATTTATCACAATCTTGTTATGTTTCTATAATGTCATTATAGTTAGGGATTCATCATTATAAATATAAATGACTAAATATACAACAAGATTTAGTAATTTGACCCAAGAGGCTCTCAACGACAAGACTCAATATCAACCCATCATATTGAATCGACATAAGGTTAGGCATGTCCATATCAAGTTAATCTAGGTTAGGCATAAATAATATTTCATAAACCCAAATAGGACCTTCAACAAAGGCCATATTAGAACCTCAATTCAAGCACAAAAGACTTGCCTTAGTACAATCAAATGATACATCAACAAGAAGTATCACATCACAAAAATATCATCACACCATTAAAGCCTCATAAGAATTGTGAGGTGATTAGGTACCAACTCCTTGTCTACCAAAAGGGATCAACCTCTAATTTTTCCTATCTGCCTTACTTTTTCAAAGTGTGGATATAACTTATTATCTATCCTTGATTAGTACATGGCTAACTATTTATATTTAACTTAGAAGTTGTTTTGCTTCTATATTTACAAATAGAAATCTTTTGTAAGCTTTTGTAAGGATTGGATCATTGAGTCAATCATAAATAAGATTCATATGGATCTCAAAACCTTTACTTTCATATCCTCTATCTATGACTTAGAGCCAAAAAAGTCTTCTACCTACTTGTTACATGTGAATCTTCCATGAGAACCAAAAAAGGTTGCACTAAAATATGAAAGCAATTACAAGACTTATTCTAAATCAAGATAATTATTCTATTAAATCTTAACCTCACTATCCAATCCTTATTATCTACCAACTCCTTTTCTACCAAAAGGGATCAACCTCTAATTTTTCCTATCTTCCTTACTTTTTCAAAGTGTGGATATAACTTATTATCTGTCCTTGATTAGTACATGGCTAACTATTTATATTTAACTTAGAAGTTGTTTTGCTTCTATATTTACAAATAGAAATCTTTTGTAAGCTTTTGTAAGGATTGGATCATTGAGTCAATCATAAATAAGATTCATATGGATCTCAAAACCTTTACTTTCATATCCTCTATCTCTGACTTAGAGCCAAAAAAGTCTTCCACCTACTTGCTACATGTGAATATTCCATGAGAACCAAAAAAAGGTTGCACTAAAATATGAAAGCAATTACAAGACTTATTCTAAATCAAGATAATTATTCTATTAAATCTTAACCTCACTATCTAATCCTTATTATTCAAGCTCCTCACCTACACCATTCTGAACAAAAACCATAGTATCTAGGCGGACCAAAATCCCTTGATCTACCACTTGTACTAAAATCACTATCTTGTATCATAGTTCCACCTCAAATTTTACTGTCCATTCATCAGTAAAGCATTCCATCAGTTATCAATTCATCTTGCATCCAAATTTGAGTTGATAGACCCGTACTATCACACAAGCTTTAAATCAAATTTCATAAGTGCACTTGACAAGAAAAAATGACAAATTCATGCACGACATCTCTAATTGTTGCTGGCTTATTCTGATCTCTATGGAAAAAAAATGCAATAGAAATCAAAAATTTTTGTCATCAAGTCTGATGTCCCACCTCTACTTGGAAGTTTTCACTTTTTCTACTGCAAATCAGTTAAAAGGGATTTTATATTTACATCGTTATCCTCGCAAATGTTTCTAACCTGAAAATCAATAAAGCATTTATGATATATATTCAAGCCTAGACACAACGCCCTCATGAGTGTCAAGTTGAAATGAAAAATCACCTTAAGAAGATAAATACAAACAAAAATATTGCCTCCTAGGGTTGTATCTCCTTCAAGAGGGCATGCATGAGATTATATTAACTAATTCATCAAGAGGAACCAATTACTCACCACAATCGATGAAGACCATTAGAAGTCCATGGAACAAGACAAATAAGACAACTTGGAAGACGAGAAGACAATGTAATTGTCCCTCGATTGCACTCCTACTCTCTTCACATTCTCATCCATGCCTATACTCCATCTTGTTTCCATCACCAATACCACCTGCTCTCCCTCAGCCTCATCTCCCTCTCTTGTTCCATCACTTCCACCTGCCAGAACAACCAATACTTCAATTTCCAACGACTCCACTACTACAACCTCGACTTCCTCGTACTCCTCTTCAGATTTCTCATCATCCAGTGTGTAATCTTCATAGTCTATTTCCTGATCAGACTCTTCCTGGTCATCACTGTTTCCCCGAGAAGCCATGGTGGGGAATTGGCGACGAATGAAAATAGGTTGGAAATTTTTTTTTTTTCCAGTGCTAGTATTAATATAAATATTGGTGGAGAGGTGCATCCAAGCATGTGACCAGCCCTATGCTTTCCAGTTTCCAGTCATGCAAAAAA
This sequence comes from Cymbidium sinense, assembly GCA_021442155.1. Lineage (NCBI taxonomy): Eukaryota > Viridiplantae > Streptophyta > Magnoliopsida > Asparagales > Orchidaceae > Cymbidium > Cymbidium sinense. The sequence goes on from CM038227.1 coordinate 77,635,945, forward strand.
ACAAGCTTTCAAAATGCAATTTATAATGGAAGTGTATAAAATGAAGACAATTTAAAGTAATAAAATATGATTTAAATTTATATATCTTTTTTTATTGAGTTTTTTCTACTATGGAGCTCTCGAAAATGAGTAACTTGATGTATGAATCATCTCCAAAAACTTTTAAAAAACCCTTGAAAGCTCCATGATTTTTCTCTTAGGGTCCGTTTGGAGCGGATTTCCACATGCGGTGCGGTTCAAATTGTACTATTACAAAGATTTGGAAAATTACATTTTTGTTGTATTTTGAAGAATCAATTGTGGAAAAGCTATGTTTTCCAAAATGAGGTGATAGAGTACGGTGGTTGCTAGAAAGCTACGGTCCAACTTTTAAAAAATATATATGTAATGACTGCCATAGCTTTTTAAACTTCTTCTACAACAGCTCCACCACTACATTTTCATACTGCAATTAGCCCAAACTGATCATTAATCTTATTATTTTTCAATTTATTCCTAACACAAAAAAATCCAAAATAGTTGTATTTTGTAATGCATTATCTAATATTCTTCATGCGACAGTCCTACTTAATCTAGATTAAAACCAATTTAGTCCAACTTGCAACCATAAAATATTAATATATAATTCATACGATTTTGAAAATTTAAAAATGTAACTAATCTAACAAAATTTATCCTAATGCAAGAGTTTTTCGTTTTGAAAAAAATAAAGTTAGAGAAAAATAAAAAATTAATAGTTAATATGTGCTTTAAATTTAAGTCTCTTTGTTGAAGACAAAGTCTCTATCAATTTCTCCACAAACAAACATAAATATATAAATTTAAATAAAATATCAATTGAAATAAATTTTAGTCAATAGATCACTTTCTTTTTTTGCTGTTATAATTTTTAAAAAAATAATAATAATGACACAATTTTCACAATCAATTGCCATCTAATTAAAAAAAATCACTAAGTATAATAGTACTTAAAGAAAATTTTATAATTTCACACCTAGTTTTATAGATAATTATAACCAATTATCATGAAATTCTCGTCCAAAAGAAATTTGTATAGAATAACTTCATACAAATTGAATAAAATATATTTGAAAATCATTCTATTTATTTTGAGAGTTATACTATATAAACTCTTCATATATAATACTAACCCCAAAATAAATCCAATGATTTTCACATTCATCTTAATATAATTTATATATAAATATTCCATCATTTTTTTCATGATTCTTATATATTAACACAATAAATCACAATATACCAAACATAAAAAGTTTTTAAGTTCAAACCATTGGTTCTCAAAATAGGTAACATAAGACCCATATTATCTCAATTGACCAATAAAAAACTTTCTTACCATTGTACTTTCAACCCTCTATTTTCATCCACCCTTCTTATAGTATAACTATTAAGTGCAATTATATACATAGCACACAATTCTTATATATTTAATAATTAAATTTAATATCCATATAAGACTAAAATGAGTGGAGAAAGAGTTTGTTGGTTCCTATATTTAAGAATAAAGGTGATGCACAAGAGTGTGCAAATTATATAGGAATTAAGTTAATGTGTCATACATTAAAATTATGGGAGAGAGTAATTGAGCATAGGTTACGATGTGATACAAAAGTTTCTCACAATCAGTTTGGTTTCATGTCAGATAGATATACTATGGATGCTATACATTTGTTAAGAGGTTTGATGGAGAATTATAGATAAAGTAAAGAGGATTTACATATGATATTTATTGATTTAGAGAAAGCTTATGATAAAGTTTCAAGAGATGTTCTTTGGAGAGTTCTAGAACATAAAGGAGTTAATATTGGTTATATTCAAGTCATTAAGGATATGTATACTAGAGTTACTTTTGTCCAAACACAAGGAGGATTGACAAAATATTTTCCCATTTCAATTGGATTACATCAAGGATCAGCTTTAAGCCCTTATCTTTTTCCTTTAGTTATGGATGTTCTTACTAGGCATTTACAGGAAGATGTACATTGGTGTATGCTTTTTGCTGATGACATTCTTCTTGTTGATAAGACTAGAGAGGGAGTCCAAGAGAAACTTGAATTATGGAGGTCAACATTAGAGTCTAAAGGTTTTCGGTTAAGTAGATCTAAAACTGCATATATCGAGTGTAATTTTAGTTGTAAAAGTACTAATGGTAGTGTTGTGACATTAGGTGAACAAGTTATTAATAAGAGTGAGCGATTCAGATATTTAGGCTCTATTGTTCAAAATTATGGTGAAATAGATGGAGATGTTATTAGTAGAATTCAAGTTGGATGGTTGAAGTGGAGGAACGTGCATTTGTGTGATAGAAAAGTTCCACTTAAACTTAAGGAAAATTTTATAAGATAGTTGTAAGAAGCAATATAATATGGTGCAAAATGTTGGCCAATAAAGAGAAGCATAAGACTAAGTTAAGTGTTACAGAGATGAGGATGCTCAGTGGATGAGTGGTTTAACTCTTAGAGATAAAATGCTAAATGAGTATGTTGGAAAAGTTGGTAGTAGGCGGATAAGATTAGAGAGCGAGATGGTTTGGCCACATAAAGCGTCACCGTCAGATGACGGTTAAGAGTAGATGCATTAGATTTGCCTTTATGTTAAGAAAGGTAGAGGTAGACCTAAAAAGACTTGGTTAAGATGTATAAAAAATGACCATAGTATACTTGAATTAAATGAGAATTTGACACATAATAGGACATAATGGAGACGAAGGATTCATGTAGCCGGCCCCACTTAGTGGGATAAAGGCTTGTTGTTGTTGTATTCATATAAATAACACCTACATCTTTAATATTACATTAAAAATAACACTGTCATTCACTTTTTTACGTGAAATGCACATTTTCATATATAGAAAAAGTGTTATAGTTATAAATATCAAACTTTAGGTCTTAGATATGTAAATACACTAACAAATAATATAGTAGCATTCTAAACTAATCCTCATTAAAAAAATAATAATTATACTACAAAATAAGACAAAAAACACTACCATTACACCCAAAAAAACATACAATTCCAACTAATCTTCATATTAAAAGGGCATTTGTGCCACAAAATGGAGCACATCAGGCTTATCAGATAACCTTAGATTCCCGTCCTCAAACCACTCATTAGGGTTTCCTAGGAATTTAGCAATATAAGGGATCACAAGTTCTCTACGACAAAGATGTAGAAGAGGAACCTTGGATAGGGCAACCCCCTTATAACAGCTAGGCCCTTTAGCCATTGAAGCTTATAAGAAGCACCGCTGAAGGGCTCGTAGTCTAGATGATGCATTTGTTTCCATCTCCTGTGCACCAACCACATGTATTTGTAATCTCCAACAATCAATGTGCTTAATACTTTTGTGCAATGCATTCTAAGCTGTAACTGTTGGGGATCAATTTTGTTTTTTTTATGCTAATTTTAAAAACATGTTTGTTTGGTGATTTTCAGTTCAATGGATTCTTCTCGTTGAATCGATTGATTTGATGATAATCATCCTAGGTTTAAAAATCATTTGATTATTTAATCAATGTTTTGATATCATCAACGATACTTCTGAAGATTGATCTGAGCTTACTTGAAATTGAATCAATTCATTCTTAGCATCAATAAGTTCATCTCGTCAAGACATTCAATTCAACTATCAAAATCAACATTTAAATGATAATGAATTTAATTTTTTAAATATTATATCATATATATTGTATTAACATTTGTGCCTAATTTATCATTTTTATGTGATGTATCATTTGCCCATGTTTTCGAACATCGCATTTATTTCGTTCCAAATTATATTAAATTAACATAAAATTATAATTTTTCAAAAATAGATATTTGCTAATCTATTAATTCAAAAACAACTTTTGAAATTTTTTTTTTTAAAATAAAGAGATATGAGAGAGAGAGAGAGAGAGAGAGAGAGAGAGAAGGAAGGAAAGAGAGAGTGCATGTGTGGACAAGTGTGGGTTTGTTTATTTTTTTTTAAGTGATGCATCCATAAAGAGGGATGCTTCTTTTTAGAAAAGGTTGGGTGCAATATAACCTCAAGGAAGGAGGGAGATTCATTCCTCTTCCTGTAAGTTGGGATTATTTTTAGCGAGACTTTTCATTATCCTATGTAGGCTATGTGTGATTCCCCTTTTACAAGCTCCAGTACTCCTCAAAAGAGGTTTAATATTGTCTTTGACAAGCGATGCACATTCCTTTTTTAGGCTTCAATGCTTTTCATTTGAGAGAATTCTTTTATGCCTTTTAAAACATTTGCCTCCCAAAGGAAGAATTTTTTTTAAGATGAGAATATGTATTATTTACGCCTTTGAATGTTTTCCCCCGGAGGGAATATTATCTTTTTTAGGCTTATTCTTTTGGAGAATTTTGATATTTATTTTATGAAGCTTCTTCTTCTGGTAAATTTATACCTTTTTAGATTTTTGACATACCTGTTACCTTTTGAAATATATAGTCTTTTAAGATTTTTAGTATACATGTATCTTCTAAGCCTTTTATCCTTCTGAGGTTTCTATTATACTTATACCTTCTAAAGATTTTAGCCTTATAAAGTCTTTGATGTACTTATATCTTTTGAAGCATATAACTTTCTGAGATTTTGATATACTTATACCATCTGAAGCAGATAGCCTTCTAGAATTTATGTTATACCTATACCTTTTGAGGCATATAATCTTCTGAGATTTTTGATGTGCTTGTATCTTATGAGGCATATAGCTTTCTAAAATTTTTGATGAATGAAGATCTTGTCTATCGCTTGCTATCTTTAAGTCTTTTTAATAAGAACATTTTTCGCTACTAACTTCTCATCAAGACTTCCTCAAGAGCGTGCCTTTTAGAGCTTATCAACAGAGACTCTATCTACCACTTACCCTCTTATGATCATTTTAGCGAGAAGACTTTGTTCACTATTTGTTTCTTATTGAAGCCACCTCATGGGTGTGCCTTTCAAATATTTGTTAAAAAGGATATAATATAATTTATAACAAAAAATTGCATTAATAATATAATTGATTCAAGGTAGAGTTTTATACTTATGAAACTAAACATATCTTGGTTATTTTATTTGATGATTCCAATAATTTTTTTGCTATGATTCTTCTATGCTCCTCCATTTTATGGTTGGTGATTTCTGTGTTGCTCTACCTAGATGTCTTTGGCAAACCAAATGTTTAATTTCTTTTAAGAAATTAACACATTTTTTTCTTGAGTGTCCCCTTTCATGATTAAAGTGGTAATACTAAGATTGCCCCCAACCCCATTTTGATTGTTTAGTGGTTTTGGTCACTTACAATATTTAGAATTTTGGATCTTCATTATAATATTAATCCTAGATGTATTTAATAGACTATAATTAGAATATTCATGCTAAATTTTACAAAAGAGACATCACTTAACCCTCAAATGCCTATGATTTTTCAACTTTGATATTATTATAATGCCTTCTTGTGTATACTTGCATTTATTACAATTATGCACAAATTTCCTTCGATGTTCGATAACGGCTTCATCGACAACAAGTTATGCCTCCTCTCATTGAATAAGATTAGCATAAGCATAAATTGTATCTCACATCAATGAAGAGTATAAAAGCCCAATACGGAGTCCTCATCGACAACAAGTTATGCCTCCGAGAAAGATTGCTCTCAATAATTCAAGATCCACCTCTAGTATTTGGTGAGCTTGAGAGAAAAATCTTTAAAAGTACTTCAATGACTCTTCCTCATTTTGATGAATTTTTTAGAGATGGGGGGAATCTTTAACAATCCTTTGGCTAGCTAAATTGTTTTACAAAGAACTTCACAAGTTCATCAAAAGTATGAAACCATGTACCGACTTGACCCTTGAGGTGGTAGAAAAAATTTTATAGAGGAACACATCGGTGGCTCACCAAACGTGCATAATAGTTTTATAGTGATCAATATGCTTATAAGGATCAGAAGTTCTATCATAGGGGTAGATTGCAGGCAATCTGAATCTTGTTGAAATATGATGCTGGAGGATAGTTTTAGCCAGTGGTGAGAACTTATGATAGCCTTGAAAGAGAAGATGATTTCTACCTCTCAAGGGGAACTCTTCTTGTATCAAATATTGTAGTTACAGACATATAACATGACAAGTGTTGGTGAGTGGGAGGTTAACAGTGTTAAGCTAAGTTAAATCCTCAATTAATGTTTATGGATTAAGAACTAGTTAGCATACAAGGAATGGATGAGAAGAGCAAACAATGCGAGAAAATCGATATTATCTTTTAGATGCAGTCTTGTATAAAGAAGCCCGATGCATCCTAACTATCTGGGCTTAGATTTTGTAAAAGATCAGTTTAACCAAATATCTATGATATCAATAAAGTAACAAAAATAGAGATCAAATTTACTCAAATAATGTAAAACTTGATGCTTCTTACTAGTAAATGGACAAAGCTCCAACCAAGAGCAATGTTTGCAACTGAAAAAAAAAGGGAGGGAAGATAAAAAAAAAAAAACCCAAAATGCAATTATTTGGCCACATCTCTCACACAAGCTTGACATTAGCTTCAACCCGCAATCCCAACTACAATCCATTTTAGCCACGACCTCATGTCATTTAGCCAAGCATACTCGCATAACCCACAACCTCGAATGGTTGCTCGATCAACAATAAAAAAAGAGCTAAAGTTCAATCGAGTAATTTTTTATGTAAGCACGAGAATGAGAGGTTGAGAGCTGAGAGAGAGAAAAAGTAAGAGAGCAGGACAAGGGTAGTGAGAGATCGAGTCAAGCTTGCCCTATCATGTTCAATCATTCACATAAGTGGTCTAAGTTGAGCCCTAACCGATACTTAAGTTGAGAGGGTATTTTGAGAAATTTTGAGTGCTTGAGGCAACAATACCCAAATTGTCTTTTAAATTTCTTTTATTTTAGGCCTTAAATTCAGAAGACTTGCATCTATCGATCTTGGGTCCAACTAAAAAAATTTATGAAGACCGCTACCATGGATCTTGAGTCCGCATCACGAAATGCAATATTGTTATACCGACATGTTGCCGAAATTTCATTGAAATTATCAAAATTAAATTTAAAAATAAAATCATAAAATAAAAGAGATAAAAAAACTCTATGATATGACAATTCACTTACATAAAAAAAAATCAAAATTTAATTTGATGATGGTATTTCTATTAAACATTAAATTATTGAAAGATTTACATACATAAACAATTCTTATATATATATATATATATATATATATATATATATATATATATATATATATATATATATATATATATATATATATATATATATATATATATATATATTTAACACTAAAGTTTAACACTTTCTTATAACAAAATGCATTTCCTTTTAAATGATGTATGAATTTTTAATGTGATATTAAAGATTAGTGTTATATATGTAAAAATTGAAGTTTATATGTTATATGTAAATACAGAATTATGCTATGTGTAAATCAGAAATTATTAAATGCAGCCAATCGAAAATAGAAAAATCCAAATTCAAGATTTAAGATAATTACTTTCTAATAAAATTAGTTTAGTAATAAATTTGGGATTAATCACCAGCTCGACAGTCGTGCAACAAATTTTATAAAACTAATTGTTAATTGCTCAAGAAAGTTCAATGATCGTCAAATGTTCAAATAATCAAACATAATATGTTAACAAAATGCAAATGCAGTCCTATCATTTAATAAAGAAATTAAATAACCAAAGAATCTTAGGTTATCTTGATTATAAGAAAATTACAAATTTAATTTGGTTTTCTAACAAATAAAAGTCCAACCTGTGTTTACAAGGCAAACATCATTCAAATCACAGCCTTCCAATGAATATGTCCAGTCCAATATGACATTCTAAAGAATGTGCCCAGATATTATGTGCAAGGCATACCCTACACTTAGTCCAAACATTCCAATGAATGTAAGACTAATTCATGTTCATTAAATAAAACTCACACTTAATGGCATTCCAATGGACATAACCCAATGCATGTTTGCAAAGCAGACTTCATTCAAATAAACAAAAGCAATCAAATAGATATAAGTCTAATCCAAATCCAAACATCTGTAAGGTAAACTTTGTTTGTAATTTAGGCTTTCTAATAGATGTTAAGTCCAATCATTGCCTGCAAGGTAAACCAACACTTAGTCTAAACATTCAAATGAATGTAATACTAATTCATGTTTATAGAAATGATAAAATCCATCTTTTAAATTAGGCTTTCTAATAGATGTAAGTCCAATTTGTATTTACAAGGCAAACATCAAATACACATGAATAGCTTTCTATTGGGGGTAAGCCCATTCATTGTCTGCAACACTCACAATATATAGCATTCCAATGTAAGCCTAATGGGTGTTATAGACCTCACTCACTTAATAACTGGCATTCCGATCGATATAAGCCCAATGTGTGTCTATAAGGCATACTTCACTCACCTAATAACCAGCATTCCAATGGATGTAAGTCCAATGTGTGTCTACAATGCAGACTTCACTCACTTAATAACTGGATTCCAATGGATAAAAGCCCAATACATGTTTGCAAGGTAAACTTCACTCACTTAATAACAAGCATTCCAAGGGACATAATTCTAGTTCATAGCTGCAAAGCACATTTCATATTTAGAATTATAGCATTCTAAATGGATTTAAACCTAAATGTCATTCATAAAGCGGACCTTATGTCTAACATCAACTTTCCAATAGACACGAGTATAACTTAATGTTTGTAAAACATATTTACACAACAACTCTAATCTACTCGAAATTTATGAAATGAGGCAACCCATAGTTGCTAATTAAGTTCCCTGAATATTACGACTAATAGGCCTCTGATGTTGATAAACTTGAATAATAGTAATCCTAAGATGACAAAATCATGAGATATTGATCGGGACTACTTTCCTTTATTCCATATAGTCATATACATCACATCGCTAAACACTGATTTACACCAAAGATTAATACCCAGATCTAACCTTAATCGAGAGTGCCCTCCTATTGCTATAAAAAGAGTAATTAATCATTGATACTTGCTTTCATAAGAAGTAAAATCTAGATCTAAATAAACCTTAACATAAGAGTTTAGGGGAAATCTGCATGAATAAAAATTAATATGTTTCATGAAAAATGAACTCCTAATATCTTAAGATAACAACGATAATTTAAATGTTTTTTTAGCGATCAGATTTCTGTTGACACTACTATGGATTCCTTCACTCTCAACCTTTGGTTGAAAAATTAAAATATTTGTCAGAATATCTGGTTAAACAAATATATCTATACGATGTCAATAGCAGATATAAAATATTTATCGAGCTATTTTCCTTTCAAAAGTTCGAGTTCCTAAAATCAAATAAACCCTCACATTTAAATCTACAATTTGAATAAAGTGATTATGGAAAAATTGAAAAATGTGATGATGTTAAGTTAGGAAAGAAATTTATTATTAAATTTATTGGTTCTACTGGAGCTATTCTCCAATTCAAAAAAAAAATTAAAGTTGTACAATTTATACCTCCTGAAAGTATGATTAACAAGGTGTTAACTAGAAGAACCACAACTGAAAGCACTGAAATGCCGAAAGCATTCAAGAAGTTGTCATGTAAGGAGAGAATACCAAATATAATCACCCCCAACAAGCTCAGATAATAGAATTCTAAGGCTTCCCTGACAAAGAAAGGAAACTAGCCCTTAAAAGGAGCTTTGTCTTCAAAAAGATGTTAAAGGTAACGCTACAATGTCTACTTAAAATCTATCATTGTGGATCCATTCAGTAATCCATTAGAGGAGTTTATTATTCGACAAGACAAACTTTGCTCCAGGTAACCAGGATCATGCAGCATCCTCTTCTAAAAGAAAATACAATGCTCAATACAAAGTTGTCGAATTGCCTATACACTTTAAACAAGAGTATGAACCATAAGTGAAAATAAATATACCCACCATAAATAATTTTGAGTTGCTCAGATGGGTCAAAAGACAATTTTAAAAGAGCTATAAAGAAATCTTTTTAGGATAAGCATATGCAGGTTACTCCACATGAATGACCAAGGAAGGAGACCGTTTAATCCAAAATTTATAAAATTTTAAAGGCTGCTGAAAATAGAAATCTTTAAAGATGTATTGAGAAGTTGGTGAAGTAGATCGCCAATCCAACTGATTCCTATCCTAAAGAAGACAAAAACATTGAGAAATACCATACTTATCCTAATAAATTAGAGGTTTAGTGTTTGATGAGCAGCGGGGCAACGAGCCCTTCAGTATGAAAATATTAAGTGACCAGTGTGCAAAAGGTCCCAACAACCACCACGAAAGAATCAAATATCAATCACCCCATTTCAACTCTTTTGGTGAACACGAGGGTGTGACGTCTAAAGTACATCGTCAAAGATTCATCACTAGGAGGTCTGAAATAATTTGAGTCCCTGAAGAGCTTCAAATCATCAAAGATGAGAGAATTCAGCATGAACAAAATTAACTAAATGAAAAAAAAGTCTAATTCTCCAATCATCAAAAAGAAACACCAACCTAAGGATGATTCGCCAATGGCTGATGAGGCAAACAAGCAACTCTTCTGGAGAGATGAAAAATCTCCACTTAATGAAGAGCAGCAAACTCCTAACTTCCAAGATGATAAATATATTAATAATATGGAGGTTGAAGTTATTCGCATGATAGATCAAACTCTTGATTTACATTTTCAATATGCTTGTACACACTCATGGAATATGAAAATAATATCTAAACTTCATGACGAGGAACAACACCTAGAAAATCTAAATCATTAGGTGCTAGAACACGAAACTCGAGTAGATTTGAAAAGGTTGAGGAAGTCACTAATGTTGTAATAAAATTACAACTACAGATGAATTCTTAACTCCAAAAAACAGATAAAGAAATTAGTCAACTCAACAATCATCTCATTGAGATGAATGAATTGATAAAAAAATTTATTTTATTAACTCAGCTTAATAACAATTATAACACAACAAATGCATTCAAGAAATTCTACAGAGGCAACCAATCCAATAACTTAATGTCCAACCTAATTTGCCAACAACATTTATGCAAAGACAGGAACGTCCAATAAATGTTATATAAAGTACTTACCAACAAGTTGATGTCATTACAAAATCCTAAGTAGAATATCTCAATCAGTCAAAGGTCAAAGTAATCATCGCCACAGACTGTAGAACTAGTTAAAACAAGCCAACCATACTGGATTGAATTGATCAAATGCAATGCCCTAAAGTGTATACCGTGCCAAAATTTAGCACTTTGTTTTGGCACAGAAAATCACCAGTATCATCTAGCTCAATTCAAAGTTACTTGTGAAAACACCAAAGGAAATAATGCTTTACTACTAAAGATGTGTTTGGCACGGTAGTGGTTGTGCGGCGCGGTGCCACATCGCACCGCAAAGGCTGCGATCGGCTACATTATGAAGAAACTATGGCCATAAAGTTACGTTTTTCAACCTGATCTGGCCCTCTGCGGTGGCGACCAAAAAGCTGTGATTTGACTATTTAAAAATAAATTAAAAAATTTAGGTGTCACCGCAACTTTCTAAACAAATGATTCTTGATACCTCCATCGCTTTTGCATACTTATCCCAAATAAGCCCTAAGGCAATTCATTAGCAGCTTCACAAAAAAAAACTTTAAATGGTATGCTGAGTAATCCAATGACTCAATAAAAATCTTTCTCGAATTAGAAACACTCTTAATAAAGAGATTTGTTGGTGTGATTAAAAAAATTACAATTGCAGATCTCGCATTAAAAAAGAAAAAAAGAAGAGAGTGTCATGAAATATATCACAAGATGGAGAAATCTAGGTATATAAAGTGTAATCAACAACTCAACGAAAAGCATACGATAAAACTCCTAATGGAAACATTGATGATTAGATAGCAACATATTTAACAATGGCTACGATCAATACGTTCCAAGAGCAATTAAATAGTGTAGCCAAGTTTGAGAGCCTTCCTAAACAAAGGCTTTAATAATGGTTATGACAAAAAAAAGTAAATTAATCCAAGTTTTATGATTCAAAAAAATGATGTGAAAACAATGTTCGTAATCATAATTGATAAAAAGGAAAATAGAGGCACAACACCCACATGACAAAATGCAAAGCCAACAAAATAAAAGAAAAAAGCCATCACCTTCCCAAAAAAAATAAACAAATAGTATTCATTTAAAAGAGAATGCACTCAAGCATGCCCTTAAATTGGGCTTATAATTGTCTGAATCACATTGACCTGACTAAGTAAATAAGGTCGACGATCTCAACAATTGTCCATATCATCGAGTTATTAGTCACCCGATTGAGGACTTTTGTCTTCAAAAATTGGATATAAGAGCTATGAAAATAGTGAACTCACTCTATCTAATAGTGTCTTGGTACATCGTAAAAAGAATATGAAGCCTTACCTCCACCGTCAAGAAAAATCAATATAAAAGCAAAGAAATTCAAATTAATAAAGATGTCTTACCTCCACCACCAGCTAAACCTCAAAAGGTAACTAAATTAGAGTGGATTGTAATGTTTAAACACATTTACAAAAGCTATCAATTTTGTTAGGAATCTATGATACTCTCATATTGTCTAAAGACATACGAGAGATATTGATTAAAGCCCTCCAAAATTCAGAACAATATAAAACCTTTTTTGCTGAAGAGAAGATGAGAGAAGACTTAATTTCTTAGAAATCAGCAACTATCACATTTAATTATCATGATTTACTAACTGTTAGGGGCGATGGAATATAATCGACCTCTTTATATCACAGCAAAAAGTAATTCTCTCATATAAAAAGAATAATAATTGACCAAGGTGCCTCAATCGATTTGTGGACAGCTAAAATATTACAACCATTGGTCTTAGTTGTTCATTACCTAGATAAAAGTACAATGTTCCTGTAAGGATTCAACGAACAAGAATAATAATACTTGGGATCTCTTCTTCTAGCTATACGCTCCAAAAAGTAAAAAAACAAAAGTTAAAGTATATGATCAAAGCTAATCTTTCCTACAAAGCACACTTTGTAAATTGTGAATTCATGAATACGGTATGATGCCTTCAACTCATCACCAATGTATGAAATATATTCAAAATAATGATGAGTGTCTAATTGATGATGATATCAATCTCTTCTTGATATATGAAATCAAGATCTATAATGATATTAAATATTTCATACATAAGGTGGAAAAAGTATATTTTCAAAATCAAGTAGCTCCACCTAATAAACTAAGGTTTAATGGTAATGATTCGAAAAACAAAAACACTAATGAGTTAAAACAACCCAAAATAATCCCTCATTTTGACAGTGATACTGAGAAGGATAAAAAAGAATCATTATTTTGTCAACCTAAGAAAGCCTTAGCTAGCCTAAGAAAAGAAGATTCGAGAACCAATGGTATGGAAAAATGGTCAAAAAAACTCGCATTTCTTTAATAAGAATATACCAGAATCTTAAATCTCTAAGAATGCTATAAAAATAACTACAGTGCTAAAAGCATATATGAAAGCCTTAACAACTTAAAGAAATAAGGAAATAAAAGAATTAAAAACTTTCTATGTTTCTCTTAGAAGAAGTTATGATGAATGCGGGATATTTTTCTACAAAAAAAAGAGCGAACTTCACATCATGCACAAGAGCTGTTTGAAAAAGATGATTTTGAGGAAGAAGACACTTTAATAATGAATCTTCAATACTTCTCACTAATTCTAAAAAAACTGAACAATGATCAACCTATGCAAACAAGTGTGCAAGACCGATTGTTTAAAATGCTTTAGTGAGAAGATAATGCCCAAACTCTCATAGGAATTAAACATTCACCACATGCGGATTGAGAACACTAGCTTTGTATTTCCTTCAACGAACACATGCTAAGTCATTTCAAAAGAAAAAGATGTCTCATTTGAAATTATAAATGAACACAAGAATCTCTCATGTGAGAATGAAGATATACCCAAAGGTGAGTTAATAATTGATCCATCTATAGAGTGACTATATCAATGTCCATATTATCTTTAATGAGTCATCCTTATATTACCTTCCTCCTTCAAACTTTACCACGTTTTCTCTTAATGTTCTGCTTCTACTTATTCCTTTAATCTTGTCAATTAAAATTAGACATTCATCCACCCAAGACAATCTACATCTCTGAATTGACTTTCAAAAGGCATACAACACTATATTAATCATCTACTAAACTTATATGTTATGTAATTATTAATCCTCTTCCGTTTTTTCTCTAACAATTATCTATATTTCAAAGGCTTATCATAAAATACTGCTCAATTCTACCAGGGATCATATGATGAATATCAAATTAGGGCTCATCTTGATTATCATAAATGAGATCAGGACACACACTCTTCTAGAGTTAAACCCATTTTTGTCATTGAGTTTTCATAATTAAGTTCCATCTAAATAGATGATCACTATAGAGTTTGATTAGTGATATCAAAGACCATGCATGGGTTCATGACATTTACTACTTTGAGGCATTTTTCCCCACTTCCTCGACCTAATTTTGTTCATCTTCACTTTATAGCCATTAATAAAAAATTAGACCAATGGATGTCAACAATAATTTTTCAGATAGGGAGTTATATGAAGCTATTTTTACGGAGTAATCTCTAATGTGTATTATTTAGAAAGCTATATATAGGTAAAAACAAAGTTCACATACTTGATTTGACAAATTCTAGGTCATTGCTAATATTGGTCTTCGTAGTAACTCTATTCATCACTTTATCTTTATCAAATACTTGTCCTCTAGAGCAATAGTCCACATCATATATTTTGATAATATTTTTCTCACTGAAAATGAAAATAAAGATATTGAAATAAATAATATCCACAAAAAATATATGTTAATAAAAATCTATGATATCCAAAATACTTTTTTGGTATATAGTTTGATTAAGATAAAGAAAGTGTTCCCTCTCTCAAAGAAAATATGATATAAACATCCTTAAAAATAATTAAGCTTCTTAAATGCAAGATTGTCACCTCTCGCATGAATATTCTACAAGCATTTAATAATGATATAAACTTTGACAATACTTTGCACCATCGACACCTAGTTGGTAAGCATATATAATTGAAACCTAACTTGATAAATTCATTGTTGTCGATGTGATTAATTAATATATGCAATTAGCCAAAGAAGAACCACTAGAATGATATCCTAAGAACATTAAGATATGTTATCTTTAGGAAAAGGCTTGGTTTACTAGATTGAAAGTCAACTACAAGATATTATATCATTTTGGGTGAAAATTTTGTTTATTGAAGAAGTTAAAAACAAACGTTTGTTATAAGATCGAGGCATATGATGCACCAACATTTCATAATGATGAAGTGGGTCATGTAAGTCATGTGCAATTGCCCAATCAATGCACAACACAGGTCAAACACATCATCTACATGCCTAAATAATTTAAGATATTCTCATCATCATTTTCTTCTTATTTCATTCCTACTATTTGTCTACATAGATACACATGAATTCACATTGAAAGATAAAAATCAGGGAGTAAAGGGATCACAAGCAACCTCAAATCAAATAGGTCATCTCTATTGAATAAAGCATCCCTTTAAATAGGTAGACTTGGAGGGAATCAATTTCTATAAATCAAGGGAGGAGTAATTTTGAATGAAAACAACATTGTAAAAAATGTCTAACAGGCCACATAATTTTGCCCACAATTAGCATGTTTCATCCTACCTCCACATTTATTATAATAACATATTGGGAGAGAAGAAGCGAGTCCTGCATTCAAAAATTTAAGAGAACAAGAGTTGAACTACGTGAAAAAGACCTTGGAAAGTTGACCTATAAATAACCCCCTGCTTTTCTTGGGGAGAACCTAGAACCAATGCCCAATAGCGTTGTCATGTTCTGTCACAAGCATAATCCCAGAACTAAACAACAGACCATCACAAGGAAAACCCCAAAATTAGGAACATCGAAATATTAGACAAGAAAGAGTTCAAACATCATTTTTCAATGAAAATATAAATGAAACAACCAAACTATCAAAACTCCTCTATCAGATAAATAAGAGATTGATTGGTTATAATTAGAAAGAGATGTGCAAGAGGAATCACAAGTGATAGAAATTGAGATGTTAAACATGGTACATTCCCTTGACTTTCAAATTTTTAAAGACAAATAAAACTGAGATTTCAAGTATAAAGAAACATTTAATTTATTGTTGAGCTTTAACTCAACATATAAAAGGAGCCATACATACATAAATATATAAATTTAATTGTGAAGGCATCAAATGCATGTAATTAAGATTTTAAAAATCAATAAGGCCATGGTAAAGATGCAAAATTATTTTATATTATTATATTATTATATTTAAAAAACCTATTTATAGATTTATTGATTTCCAAAATCATCAA
Organism: Cymbidium sinense; assembly: GCA_021442155.1. Lineage (NCBI taxonomy): Eukaryota > Viridiplantae > Streptophyta > Magnoliopsida > Asparagales > Orchidaceae > Cymbidium > Cymbidium sinense. The sequence goes on from CM038227.1 coordinate 77,652,396, forward strand.
ATTATAATTAGTAAGCATATAAACTTCTATTACTCATTATATTTCAGATGATCATGGGAACATAACAAACACTTTAATTTAAATAAAATAAAAAAAGGAATGGCACTTTAAGAGTTAACTTAAAATAAAGTAGATGCTTAAAAAACCATAATATTGGTGAAAAATATATACAGAAATCCTTCTCAATAGTTGAGTAAATTGAGCAAAAAAGAATACCTAACATTATTGACGATCAATAAAGTAAAAAATTATGTATTGTCAAACAATCAGAAACCAAATATTAAAAATAATAGTTTATGGATTAAAATATTTCAAAAAGAAAATCATAAATAAGCAAAAAAAAATTATGAAATACTATTGGGTTGTTAGTTTAGAAGCATTTTTAATCTATATTTTTTTTAAAATGTAGTATAAAGTAAATCTAATGTATTCTTATCAGTTCGTTTGTTTGGTTATAAGTATTTAAAATTTAGATATATTCTAAATGAAATTCAATGTATTTAAAATACTTTATGGTGTTTGATTGTTGTTGTGAAGTGAATTAGTGTTTAATTTTTTTTGTTGTGAAGTTAACTTTACTCATTTTTAATTATTTTTGAATTAATTTTGTTAGGATGTGGAGTTGGGTGAATCGCTAAAGGGCTTATCTATGATAAAGAAGATGAAAGCATAGTCAAGACAGAGGTTTGGTTGTCGTAGGTAGAGGTTTTGCAAGCTGAGGTGAAGGTTGAGTTGTGATCATGAGTGTGACGAGTAAACAACATCCCAGTTCAAGCAAATTCAAAATAAACCAAAAAGGGCATATAGGATGAGTTTCAAGCTATTAAAAAAATACTTTGGATTTACTTTACCCCAAACCGAGCATTCAAAACTTAAATCTACTACATTTTAAATATGATACACTCAAAATATTTTCAACCAAACAACTCATTAGAGTTATTTGGTTACTAATATAGTAAATTTAGTGAACTTTATTTTTTGTTGGATATAAAATTTAAAATATAGAAACTACAAGCGAAAATACTTAGGCCCTATTTGGAATCAATTTTTGTTTTTTATTTTCTGTTTTTATTTTTAAGAAACAGAATATATATGTGTGTGTGTGTGTGTGTGTGTGTTTTTATTATTTTTATTTTCTGTTTTTAAACAAATTTGTTTTTCATTTTCAAAAATATTAAAAACATGTAAAACCTATTTTTCTTATTTTTAAAACACTCGATCATACTTTTCAAATTTGTAAGGATTTGGATTTTATTTTTTTTATTTTTTTTAAATTATATTATATAATATTATTAATTTTAATTAATTTAATCTAACAAGATTTATCTTGAATATAGGATAATAATAGATTAATTTTAATATATTATGTGTGTTTATATATATAGTATAAATTTATTTATAAATTGGTGTTTTTTTTTGCATCTTTAACATTTCAAATAAATCGATATAGTTTATCTTGTAAGCAGATATTTTTTAAGTAGCATCGGCGATGATCAAAATAAAATTGCTCAAATCGCATGATGTCGCATTTGTAGTTTGTTTATGTTATTATGTGCAATTGAATCAACTATGAAAATTTTTGTTTGATAGATTTTTACATTTTGAATTTTTCTAAGTGATTCTTTTATGAGCAGTCTATTCTTGTTTTATGATTCAAATCTAATTTGTTTTCATTTTATCGATCATTGGATTAATTCGTTTAATTCGATTGACATAGAGCGGATATATTAACATTCATCATCATCATTTGTGTCCTCAAAGATTTTTTTGCTTTATGTTAAAATAAGAAAATATCAAACATTTTTTTTTTAAAATTTAAAAAATAAAAAAAAATACAAAGTGGTCCCAAGCAGACCTTTAAGAGTAATAATTAATTTCATTATTTTATTTTTTCTATTAAAAATTTAAAAAAATAAATGAACATATTTTTTTTATTTTCATAAAAATACCAAACATGTTTTTGTTTTCACAAAAAAAAAATAAATAAAAATAAAAAAACTGAAAATAAAAATAAAAATAAAAAACAAAAAATAGAAAGTGATCTCAAACTCTTAAATTGGATTCAGCAATGCCATGAAAGATGACCAACAACAAAAGCTACTGTTAGTAGAAAGCCAAGAAACAAGGAAGCATACTACTAACGCACAGAGGCACCAAAAAAAAGATGGAAAAAGATAGTCATACAATTGAAAAATATTGTATATCTTAAATTTGTACATTTTAACTTCATTCAAAGCCATAAACCTAATAAGAAATTAAGCAAAGCACTCAAGCCACTTCTAAAGAAAAAATACAAAAGAAATCTATTCTTACCATTTTTTTGTTTGTCTTCTCTCTAACTTCTACTTTCTTGACATCGAACAACACGTATCTAATATCCTTAAAAACAAGGTACCTTATCTTACCGACGGGTAATAATCGATAGGAATTTTATATGTGGATAAATCTTTTTGTTCCTCTTATTGTAGTTGGCCCGTAGCTTTTTTCCTGTAACACCTCTATTATTGTTGCCTTCTACTTGCAAAATTTTAGATGGGTGTGTTTCATTTGTTTGCCTCGTTGTGGGGATGGCTTCTTATTTTATTTTGCGTGATTTGAAAGCCAAAGTCATATATTCTTACACACCTTTCATTATTGATTTAAAATAACTTAAAAGATTTTTTTTCCAAACATACTTTCAGAGGTGACTTCTACAACTTGCATTTCTAAAAATGTTGAACGCACTTCCTCTCATTTAAGGGAAACCCAATAAATGACATAACTTTTTATTATTCAAGAAATGGTCATTTTTAAAGTTTATTTTAGTTTTTTTTTACCATGAAAAAAAGAATGTTATTTTACGTGCATTGTGCAAATTATATTTCAAATGGTTAAATATGTTTAATCTATAAAATTGTTTTTAAAATTTACTTCTCATTGCATAATCATCATTAAATTCATTCATGTATTCATGGTTTTCCTACTTACCACAAAAGTGGCAACAATTACCCGACACCATACATGTCCATAGTAAGCAATAGCATGGTTATGCCCATAGCATGACAAAATGCACCATAATGTCATTTGTGTAGCAAGAGACAATAGCTCAAAATAGTGCATGATATTTGTACTATTAATGGGCAATAATGCAAATCACATTGCTCTTATGGGGACATTTTATTCTTATATCTCTAATTTATCACTTAAAATGAATATTAATATTGTTTAACTTCTTCTTTAATAATTTTTATTTTTTATAAGATTTTTCTTTAATAAATAATGCAAAGCACACACCCAATCCTAATCCAATTAAGAGCTTCAAGTCTTTATAGTTCACACATTAGAGATGGCATCAACTCCAAATCACAGCAAGGGCATTGACTCCAAGCCATAACGACGATTACTGTTTTAACTACAACCAACAAAAAATGGTTTTTACTCCAAATGACTTCTTCAACTCTATTTAACAAATTGGACTCCAAGTGGCAATGATGATTTTTTGACTCCATGCAAAAGCTTCATCTCTAGTTGACACCCCTATCAACACTTATCTTTCCACTAGCAATCTCAACTAACACTTGAAGCTCCTAGTCATTTGCTTGAGTGTGACATAAACTTGACTCCTACATTAGTATCACTTATCATAAACTATATGATTGGCTATTTTGGGTTATACTGAACATGATAATTAGTTTTATATTTTTATAAACATAAGATTTGAAAAAGAAATTATAACATTTTGAATTTTTTAGTAATTAACCATTTGAGCAAAAACATCAATGTTTCTTAATATAAGATTGAAAGTATTATTTATAATTTAATTGGTTTTCATACATGATAGTTTATTTGTCAATCTAATTGTCTTTCATCAATACTTATGTATATTTAATCATGTTTTTACTTATACTCTTTTAATGTTTTGTTCTATATTTAAATAATGCCCACAAGATGTTCGCATTATTGTGTGTTATTTGTCAACGACAAGTATCATAGATACTTTCACATCAAACAAATTGATGGCCATATAAAAAATATCATTTTATATTTTTCAAGTTGTAGTCTGTGTCCAACCACATGCCGATTAGAAATGTTTTTACATGTGAATAATCATAATAGAACAAATCTTATACCTGAGAAGATGTCTTAGCAAAAAATTGCAATAGTAAACAAATAAGGAAGTATCACAAGGCTTTCCTTTTTCATACTCAAAAAAAACAATCCGCTACGCTCTTTGTAAAGTTGATGCACCTAATATGAACAACAAATTTAGATGCATCTATAATTATGATAACAAGCCTTTATCCCACAATGTGAGGTCAGTTACATAAATCCTTATTCTCCATTGTGTTCTATTAAGTGTTAATTTCACATTTAATTCTTAAAAACTAAGATCATTTTTTATACATCCTAACCAAATATTTTTAGGACTACCTATAGCTTTCTTAACATAAGATTAATCTAATATATCTAGTCTCCTAATAGGGTCATTGGACGACCGACGCTTTATATGACTAAGCCATTTAAGATGGATCTCTCTAATCTCATCTGCCACTAGAGCTGCTCCAACCTTTTCACATATATATATTCATTTCGCATTTTATCTCTAAGAGTAAAGCACTAATCCACCTCCTCATCTCTACAACACTTGATTTTATGCTTCTCTTTTACTTGCCAGCATTTTGTGCCATAAATCATTGTAGATCTTACCACCATCTTATAAAATTTTCTCTTAAGTCTAAACAGTACTTTTCTTTCACACAACAAGCCAGATGCATTCCTCTACTACAACCATCCAACTTAAATTCTATTAATAACATCTCCATCTATTTTACCATCATTTTGAACAATGGGCCCAAGATATCTAAAACATTCACTCTTTTGAATGACCTGATCACCCAATATCACAATCCCACTACTAAAACTTCAACTAAAATTACACTCCATATATTTAGTTTTAGGTTTATTTAAATGCAAACCTTTTAGACTCTATGGTTAACCTCCATAATTCAAGTTTTTCTTTAACTTTCTCTCTAGTCTTATCAACAAGAAGAATGTCATCAGATAAAAGCATACACCAAGGTACATCATCCTGTAAATGCCTAATAAGAACATCCATAACTAAAGCAAAAAGATGTGGGCTTAAAGCCAATCCTTGATGTAGTCCAACTGAAATAGAATAATATTTTTTTCAATTCTCCTTATAATTGAACACAAATAATAGCTTTAGTATATATATCCTTAATGACTTGAATATAACTAATATTAACTCATTTCTTTTCTAGAACTCTCCAAAGCACTTCTCTTAGAACTTTATCATATGCTTTCTCTAAATCAACAAATACATATGAAGATCATCTTTACTTTCTCTATACTTCTGCATCAAACATCTCAATAAATGTATAGCATCCATAGTAGACCTACCCAGCATGAAAACAAACTGATTTTGAAAAACTTTTATATCACATTGTAACTTATGCTCAATTACTCTCTCAAATAATTTTAATGTATGACACATTAACTTAATTCCTCTATAATTTACACACTGTTGTGCATCACCCTTATTCTTAAAAATAAGAACCAACAAACTCTTTCCCAGCTCATCTAGCATCATTTTAATCATTAAAATAATATTAAAAGATTAGTACGCTAAAAAATTCCTTAATCTTTTAAACATTTTCACACTTCTCTTAGAATGATCTTATTGCTTTTCACACTTTATTTTGTTTAAAACCTCTCCAACTTTAATTTACTAATACAATGATAAAAATAAAATTCTATATTTTTTTAGGATATTAAGGCTGTTAAAGTCACTCATATTCTCACAACCTTCATTGAAAAATTTATCAAAATATCTCATCCACATATATTCAATATCCTCTTCTAAGAAAGACACTTTATAATATTCATCTTCGATGCACCTCATTTCAACTATATTTTTATTTCTCCTACCTCTTTGTTTGGCTAACTTATACATACATCTTTCACCTCCTTTGGTATTCAATCTATTACATACAAGAAAGTAACATTTAAACAAATATTCTCAGTTCTTGGAGCAGCAAAGAAGTATTAATCATAGATAACTACAATAGTTAACAACTCACAAGATAACATTGCACATACCAATTTAGGACCTTCTTCACTCCCACATGAAAAAGCTACTGCAGCTAGTACATCCATGCTCTTATAATCCGGTAAGTGTCCCTACAAAACGTAACAAAATAATGAGAAGCCCAAAACAATTTCATATGGGAGAGATCAAAGAGATCCAAGAATGAACTAGTATGGATATCAAGCCAAGCCCACATATGAAAACCAACCTTTACGGGAACTCTAGTTGGTTGATTTAATACGATTATAGCATAATCCTGAAATTTCAAATCATATGATAAATGTTAATAAGCAGAACATCATAACTGCATATATTTATGTAGTTTTCTTGTTTGCAAAATGCTTTCATAGGAAAATAAAGTCCACAAAACTTATATCAAAAGGACCAAGCAACAAAGAAAAAATGGCTGTGCCTAATACATAACAAGCCTCAGCAAATATTATACTTCATCGACCTTTGGATGCAATTTTGCTGTTGGAATGGAGTCATATGTCTTCAATATTCTTGACTCTACAACAGATCCAAGAACTTAACTGTTCTGGCCAGCCTTCATAACATGATATTTGTCACTAGATAAGAACTTAACTGTTGTGGGAGCATAAATGTTCTGGCCAGCCTTCATAACATGATCGTGCATATAAATACTGTAAAGCATAGTCACTTGATAAGATAATAAATACAAAAACTCACAATTTGTCAGTTGATACAAATGGTAAAACAACATGAAATTTAAAGTCAAAGACAATCCCAGGGAAGCGCATGATATGATTTTCTGCTAGATGATTAGAGTATGATTCAGTCAACCATAAAATTTGAATAGAAAACTAGCTTGCTGTATCCCTCTACTTTAGTGCAGTAGGCTGATAAACCACAAGCAATTCATGAGCATTTAGGCCAGCTGGGGTGAAAACAAAAATGGTTAAAAATAAGTGAAATTGACGGGCAGAAGACTAACATAAAGTACAATCTTCTCGTCTGTTAAGGGATTACAGGCACACTCAACAATTTTTTACAGCTCTTTGCCAAGCAAAGTGTTGTACACTAACACAGTATATAATTCTAGGTGTGGAAGGATTAGAAAAGTAGCTCATACCCATAATATCATGAGAAAAAAGCCATATGGCATGAATGTGTAACTTACAAACTAAGGGACTACTTAATTTGCTGAAAAAGAAATACAATCTAAAATTTTAATGCAATCTTTTTTCAGCCTTTAGTTTAAATCTGATGAAAAGAATTTTGCCCATTTTGAGTGATTTTATTTTACTCCAGTCAATGTAAAGTGATTATACGTAAGCTATCCACAACCGATTGTCTGCCTACCACCCGCTGCCCTCTACCCAACACCCATCGCCTACCATCAGCACCCGCCCACCGCACCGCCACTCACCATCGGTAGCCTCCACTATCCACTGTCTGCGGCCGCTCGCCATCACTATCAACAACAATTTTCAAGATTTATATTAATTTCACATTTACTTAAACCAAACAGCAAAAATCAAATTCTTGAATTTGATTTACATTCAAACCAAACAGTCTTTAAAGCATTTATGTTGGTTGATGAGAGGAATGAGTTAAAGATATCCCATATTCAAGTTGAAGATCTAAGACTCTGTTTAGAGTATAGCAAGAGATAACTAAATGGGTTATTGAATTCTTGAACTACATAATGGACGAGTTCAAATACTTATGAGCAAGTATTGAAAAGAACAAATTATTTTACAACTAGTAAGTAAACATCCTACAATGTGCAACTTCTAAATCTGCCTAGCAATGTGTTTTCAAAAAGAGACAGAATTTATAAAATTTCCATCTATCACATTGATTAAAAGAGACAAAACCTATAATTATTTATGCCAATTTCAGTTTTGGCAATTGATGATGTCTTTACAAGAATCTTGAAGACCTGATGTTTCCAAATGAACCTGATCAAAATAAAATACATTGAGTAAGTTTACAATTTAATTATAAAAAAAAAATTAACACCTCCAAAGTACCTAAAATAGATCAAGATAAATTCATTTCTCATGATTATTACATCAAAGCCCCAAAATTATTGCAACATTACATTTTCAACACTTGCGAACACAAAAATTGCACCACCATGATGCTTGTCCCTAATAATGCACTACCACATGCCAAGAATGAGTAAGACATAGCACCAAAGCAGTAGGAATTATGTCAATTTTTTACGAGCCCAAAAACTAACACCAATAAATAAAAGCTCGTCTTGGTAGTGTTGGGCAGAACAATAATGAGACTTAAGGCTATATTTGGTTCAGCTTCTGCTTTAATTCATCCAAATGTTTGCAAAAAATGCCAACAAAAAGTTAACTTTTGCAAAGCTATCACAATGATTTTCATGCAATCAAATGCACATAGAACATTGGCTCAAGTGATACACTACCTAGTGTTTAGGGCATAGCTCTTAAGTTTGAGTCTAGGAAACAAGAAATATTTCTCTTGCTCCCTAAGTAACTTAAATTTGTATATGATCTAGTGCCCAAAAAAAATCTACAACTGGCATTGTACTCAACTTATCGCTAATAAAATATTCAAGATAGTTTTTTATTCTTTAAAAAAACTTGATTTATGGCAATCAACCAAAAACCTGCACCCTCTTAGAATCCAACTTGGAACACAATTGCACTTGTAGTTAGAAACATAGTAAAACCAATAAATTAAAGAAGTAATGATGATTAACCACAAATGCATCAACACCAAGTTCAGTATTTTACCATCAATTATGGAGCTCAATAACTCATAAGTGAGTAAATAATAGTGAATAATCAACAAATTGATGGGGAAGTAAGATCCCTCCAAACCAAGCAAGCAAGAGCAAAATCATGACAAACTCAACCAAATAATAATGGGGCTAAGGAAAATTCTAAAATAAATCAAGAGATCAATACAAAAAATTTTGTTCAAAAAACCCATTTGAAAACAGCATTTTTGCTAGGGGTCGAGAGATAGATAAAAACAAGATGGACTACCTCAAGCAAAGTAATGCATAATATCACTATCCATAACACCTTGAGTCATATAAAAAGGATAAGAGAAAACATAGAAGATCACTATGCCTTAAAAAAAAAACTTTCCACTCTTCCACCTCTACTTTCACCTTTCTATATCCCAAAAAATGTTCCTCCTTTAGCCCTCACACACTCACACTAGATGCAAAAGAGTGTAAATTATGCTAAAATATTCAAATCCTTTGGCATCCCAAATAATGATCCCTAAATCTCCAAACAAAAATTAATATGGTTTATTAGCAATTAGTTTGACATGCAACAAATATACAAAGTCTCCAAATCGACCTCATCTCCCAAGAAAACTAAGTCAATACATTCAAAAATACAAAAATAAAGAGGAGTGTATAATGTGTCGGACAAATATACATTTGTATTGATGGACTATTAATGTCTCTTACAAAGAGGAAAAAATATATCAATGATATCATATGTAAAGCAATATAATCATCATCATTAGACTATCTCGAACATCATTTTCTTTACTCATTCCTAATAAGCTCTCATAACCATGTTAATTATAATTTAAATTATTTTTCGGCAGATTCTTTATCACTTGAATGCATATTCTTGTCATCTTAGATGTCTCATTATGTAACAACTTCTGCTCAGTTGCATGTGTCAAGCATCTTTTTCATAACATTTTTCTTAGGGAGTGTTTGGTAACATATTGGATTTATTTCAAGTAGGATTTAGTAAATCCAGTATATCTGAATTTAGTAAATCCTGAGCTGTTAAATTCTAAAAAGTGTTTGGCAATAGATTAGTTAAATCTTGTTAAATCCAGAGAGATGTTTGGTAAGTTATTTGAATATTTAAGTCTATTAAGATTTTTTTTAAAAAATATTTTAAGAAAATATGAAAATAACTTGCTATCATATTATATTTTAGTTTGAGACATATTAAAGTAATAATTATATTCATGATACTCGACCTATACTGAATCTGACTCATCCATGAAACTTAATTTATAATAACATATCAATTAATCATTAATACTATTAACTTAAAAAATTTAAAATTAATTTAAACTATATAAAAAATAATATTAATTATTATATTAGTTAAATCAATTAATTGTCAAATAATAATTATTTTTAATAAATTATTATTAAATTTTAATGATATATTAATAAATTATTAATTGTAGTCAATTAAAATTAACTTAAATATATATTAATTAATCAATTATTAGTATTAATATCAATATTAATTTAAAGTAATATGTATTACTATTAACTATTAAATTATATTAGTAGATTAATATTTAGGCATCTTCCTTGTTTCGTCGCTACCCAGCTCTTTTTCCGCGCACTTCAGTTTGTGTAAATCCCGTAAATCCACCTTCCAACTGGATTTACTAAATCCGGGATTTACGGGATTTACGGGATTTACGAGATTTACAGGATTTATAGGATTTACGAAATCCGGGATTTATTAAATCTGGCAAATGTGTTTGGCAAGATTTACGGGATTTACATACTTAAATCCCAAGTAAATCTGTTACCAAACACCCCCTTAGTAAAGGCTACTTCTTTAACATAATCACTTCACAATAATAATCATTGCATGCCAATCTTTCTAATTTTTAGCCACGCATCCACTTTAACATCATTTCTTGCCAGTCCATAGAATCATACTATTTAAGTAATAAGCATTCAATGAATCTACCTCACCAAATTATACACTAATGGAAATACTTATATGAATATTCCCCAAGTACAATTGCCAATGACTTATATCTATCACACCAAATACATTATGAATAAAACAAAGATACATAATTTAATGCTTATCTATGTGGAAGTGGGTAAATGCAATTTTCAATATGAAATGAAACATCTTGAACCGGTAGCACAGAAAGAAGAAAAAAAATATATCCTACATTTCAAAGCAACACATATTTGTTATAACAGAAAGAATATTTGGTTTTCTAGCTCCAATAATACATTTGCATTTTTTTTTTTTTGGTTAATAACATTATATTCAAGTCATTAAGGATATGTATACTAGAGTTATTACTTGTGTCCAAACATAAGGAGGATTGACAAAATATTTTCCTATTTTAGTTGGACTACATCAAGGATCAGCTTTAAGCCCTTATCTTTTTACTTTAGTTATGGATGTTCTTACTAGGCATTTACATGAAGATGTACCTTGGTGTATGCTTTTTGCTGATGACATTCTACTTATTGATAAGACTAGAGAGGGAGTCCAAGAGAAACTTGAATTATGGAGGTCAACTTTAGAGTCTAAAGGTTTTCATTTAAGTAGATCTAAAACTGAATATTTGGAGTGTAATTTTAGTTGTAGAAGGTCTAGTGGTAGTGTTGTGATATTAGGTGAACAAGCCATTAATAAGAGTGAGCGATTCAGATATTTAGGCTCTATTGTTCAAAATGATGGTGAAATAGATGGAGATGTTATTAGTAGAATTCAAGTTGGATGGTTGAAGTGGAGGAATGCATCCATTATTGTGTGATAGAAAAAACACTTAAAAAAAATTTTATAAGATGGTGGTAAGGCTGCTATGACTTATGGTGCGAATGTTGGCCAATAAAAGCGAAAGATAAGTTAAGTGTTACAGAGATGAGGATGCTTAGGTGGTTGAGTGGCTTCACTCTTAGAGATAAAATGCAAAATGAGTATGTTTGGGAAAAGTTGGAGTAATCCAGGTGATAAGATTAGAGAGAGTCGTAGATGGTTTGGCTACAAAAGTGTCCATGACCTGGTTAGAAGAGTGGATGCATTAGATTTCTTTATGTTAAGAAAGGTAGGTAGACCTAAAAGACTTGGTTAAGATGTATAAAAAAATGACCTAGTATACTTGAATTAAATGAGATTTTGACACATAATAGACACATGACGAAGGATTCATGTAGCCACCAATGGAATTAAGGCTTTGTTGTTGTTGTTGTTGGTTAATAACTTTATAAACTGATTTAAGACATGCAAACAAATAGACATTGTCACTGTCAGGATATAAAAAATAAAAATAACTCGTAGAAAAAAGAATAACGGTAAAATTTAATGCATCTGAAGCTCTTTGCAATATCAAATCGCCCACACAAAATGGAAAAACACAATGACATTAATTGAACTCTTCGCTGACACTAAATGATCTTCAAAATAACTTTGCAGGAAAAATGAGTCATAGACAAAATCTTGCTTGACCAAAGAAAGTTGTTCCCTGACTGTTGAAAATAGAAATATAGCATTAAAATCAACCTTCTATATTTAGCAAAATAGGAGACCGCAAAAAGCACTTTGGTAAAAAATGGAGATAAATTATGATGGCATCCCTGCAGCACAAAAATTGAAGCAATTCGAGGACCATAAACTTGGTAAAAGAATGATAAAAAATAAATAAATTTGTTTCTTTTTTCTGGGCTTTTAATTATTAGGTCATTTAACATGACACTAAAACTTGACGGAAGAGTGAAAAAAAGGTAAATTTCTAACTTTTTTAGCAGGAACCGCTCAGTGCTATACCGAACAAATGATCATAATATCTCTTTAATCCCCTAAAAATACAAAGTAGGATATAACTTCAAGAAAGCTGCAATCAAGAAAATCTTCTAGTAATCACTTGAAATAACATGCTCACCATCCCGTTCCTGATGACGTCGGAAGGGAATTCGTCGAAATAATGATTTACCCATGTGACAGCGGTAACCCTTCGGCGAAAGAAGCTTCTGCCGACACAACGTTTTCAAGATAAATCTTTCGGCCGGGAAAGGGGTCGACGCTATCAGGTGGGAACGGCGGGAGAGAGAACAGCTAGCTGCCGGGGCTTTGGCTCCTCCTTGGGTGGGCCCAGTCGGTCTAAGTTGTTGGATACACGGATTACAGGTTGGACGGCTGTATCCACCGGCGGCACCACCCTCGAGAGTCCACGATCGACAGCAGCAGCCGGCGCTAGGATACCACGGATCCGGAACATGGCTCGGTGACGGTGGTCATTTCAGCCCAGCGGTTGCGGCTAGAGCTCAAACCGGTGGTTTTAAACAGGGCTGCAGCCGGTCGACCGGCCGTGAAACGAACCAGAGGAATGATTGCTGAACCGCCGAACTGGAATCATCTTCAAGTGCCTTAAAAGATTTTAAAATATGATATGAAGCTGTGGGATCAATTTTATTTAATATATTTTTATTTTTTAAAAAATAAATAATATTATTTTTTTAATATTCAAAATAATTTTTAAATATTTTGAGTATTTTAAAAGAAATGTTTGGAATCAATTTTGCTTTTATTTTTATTTTATTTTATTTATATTTTATTTCAAAATAAAATATATTTAATAGTAATAATTATTTTTAAAATAATCAAAATATTGAAATTTTATTTGAAATTTTTTAAAAATAACTTATTTATTTTAAAAAAAATACTTAAAAAATACACTAACAATAGTGCTTTCTATAAACAACATAAAAAAAAGAAAAGCATAAGACAAAATCAATCCCAAATAGGCCCTAAAACTAATAATTGTAATCAAATATATTTTATTTTGAAATAAAATAAAATTGATCTTAAACCATAATATTATTTTCTTAAAGTTCATATTTTTTTTAAATTATATTCATATTTTAAATTTTTTATATAGTTATATAATACAATTTGTAAATCATTATATTTATTTAGATAAATCTAAATCTTTAAATGACATAAATAATATCAAGAAAAATATGTATTTTTATGCGCATATTTTGATGTAATTTAAATGTTAAAATTATAATGAATAAATATAAATATTTTATGTGTTTGATCAATGAATACATAAATATGTTATGATGTGTAGATAAATTATCTTATTTTTTAAAAAAAAATATTGACTAATTGATTGTAAATACTTCTATTAAAGTCTAGCAACTTTCCATAATAAAGTATAGACTCTTAAAAATAATAAGATAGTGGAAGTTATTTTAGGGATTGTTTGGAATCATTTTTATTTTTTATTTATTATTTTTTATTTATATTTTATTTCAAAATAAATTATGTTTGATGGAAATTATTATTTTTAAAAGCTCTTAAAATATGTAAAAACTATTTTAAATATATTTAAAAATAGTGTTATTTATTTTTTAAAATAAAAATAAAAGCACTTAAAAATATATTAAATAAACATATTTTTTAAAAAAATAACATAAAAACACAAAATAAATTGATTTCAAATAACTCCTTAGCCTAGTGGTTAAGAGTTTAGGTTTTTAAATAAGAAGTCTTAGGTTCAAGCTCTTAAACATATATTATTTGTTATTAAATTCATTCAAATGTCTTGAAAAGTAATAAGATGATATAGTGATTGAACTTACGCTCAAGTATATATATTTATTAATTTTTGATAAATTATATATTTTTATGTTTCACTATTTAAAAAATAAATTTAAGCTCTTTGCATTTCATTGTATAAAATTAGATATATAACTTTTTTTTCGGGACATTGATATAATTTAATTTATATATATATTGATAAGGGTTCCATTAGTGAAAAAACAATATTGCATGTTTAGGATGAAGCTACAATAAAAAGTAAAAACCTTCATAGCTAAGATAATTTAAACATATTACAAAACAAAAAACATCAATAATTAGCTCAAATTGATGACTAGCTTTAAGGAATCAAAAGCTTGGTTGAGCATCAACAACCATAATAAATAGATGAATAAGGTAAAAGCATTATAGCCAAAAACTAAGAATAGCATAAACAAGGATTTAGCCCATTACAAGCAACCACAAGTTAATGATTCAATTATATGAACAAAAGAACCATCTATTATATACAACTAACTACTACTAAAAGGTATCCAACCACTCTATACAAAGAATACTAATAGAGCCTTGAATTGTATCAAGTGCTAGTTTAAACTATAAATTATGAAAGTATGAGAATAATATGCACGTCGTTGTTGAAAAAATCAAAATTTAATTAATACATCACTTAAAATTTTATCAAATCAAGCATGAATAAACTAACACATATATGTTATCAAATTGAACATCTAAAAAGGGGCATTTACCTACACACCACTCTAAACATCATATTGTACCTATCTAATACCATAAATTTACTATTTATATACCTAGCAAACTCATGAATAGAAATAAATACGACTCCCAATCACCACAACTCTTGACATGTTTCGACCTGCCGTCTCACTGTCTTACTCAATCTAGAAAAAGCCATTAGGGATTGCAGACCATAACTCACAAAGCAACAGTAAAGAAAGTCTCACTGTTGTAGATCATGTTTGTTGAGGCGATGCCACTGGTTTGTGTTCGTTGAGGCTTCGACACTACAGCAGTTGCAATCATGAGAGCAATTGTCTATTGGTTCGATCCTTCACTTCATGCTTTGCCCAATCACCATTTATTTCGATTGATCTCTTCTCATCTCTCCGTGCTTTGTTCGATCAGGTCCAATCGTTCCATATTTGATTTGCTTTCTCCACTGCTCCACCTTGCAACTATCTACAACAATCCATCTTGCAGTCTTGGGCGATAATTGATCTACTTCAATCAATCGAGCTGCTCTGTATGTTTTATAGGATATAAATCTCCTTTAATGAAATGAGGATGTGAATAATTTTTTATAAGCCACGCCTTTGTGAAATATAAAGTATTGAATTTTTGCATCCTTGAGAGTTTTGTTCGATCAGGTTCAATTATCCTTGCGACAATTAACTAACAAATATAAGAATTTTTACTTATTTCTCTCATTATGTTATTATTCTAGATGAGATTTTTTATACAAAAATTTTGCTTTATTATTATAGGTTGCAACAATATATAATATATAAGTCTATAAAGATGAGCACAAGTCAATCAAATGTGTCCAAGTGCATCCCGGGAGAACATAAAGTCACTTATCGATGTAATTTACAATGCGTCTTTGTTGACCTCACTTTTGGAGTGAGCTCTTAATTTCCTCATCATAGATCTAGGACTCTTATAGACATTAAGAATTCCTTAATCTTAGGACACTTCTAGTGATTAGGTGAACACTTAAGATTTAGATGAGTTAGCCATGGGAATAGGTTATGCCTTAGGAATTTATGAGGATTTGCCTACCCAATAGCCTAAACACAATCCTTACTTCCTTCTTTCTGACCAACCTTAAATTCAAACTCCAAATCCCTTCATAAGCCCTTTGATTTTATCTTATAGACTTAGCCTTAACCAAATTCAAATCAACCCCAATTTAATTGATTTTCTCAATTATCAAATTCAATCTCAAATCAAATTCCAAATCATAAATCAATTCCAAATCAATGATTGAAACCCAAATCAGATCGAATTCCCAATTTTAGCCCTTTTAGCCAAATTCTTCAAACCAATTCAAAACTCATAGTTTTTTTCATGATTCAATCATTCTTACAATCATTGACCCAAATATAAACATAAACTATAATTATCAAACCAAGTCCAAGCTAACCTAAATCAACCCAAGTTAGCCCTTTTGACTTGAAATTGTCATATGAACTAAAACCCAATTGGCTCCAAACCAATTGCAATTGGATTTATATTTCAATCCTAGGCTTATGTGTGAGTTCAACTAAACTTGAGTCAAGTCATGATCAAACCAATCAACCCATTTAGGTCCACTTGACCCAAAATCACCTAAAAGACCTTTTTTAGTCAAGTTCTAATTCAACCCAAATTAGATTAAACTAAGCTAATCCAAACCTCACAACATGATCAACAATCATCCTAGGTTAGTCAATTGTCTTAAATTGGGTCAAACCAAGTCAAACCTAGCCTTTGACTAAGTCAACACTTAGCCCAAATGAAACCCAAATTAGTCAAAATCCACCATATGCCAAATTGATTAAAACAATTGATTCAAACCACTCATAATCAATGATTGAACATGAAAAAACCTTCACTTGAGCCAAACAAAGCCTAATTGACCATTTGACCCAAGTTAACCCAAATTGGCCTAAAAAGCTAAAATAGGTCAAATCATGATTTTATTCAAATCGAATGCAATCAATGGCTCAAGTTCATTTCAAATTCATTATTGAACTTGAGCAAAGCCATAATTGAGCCCAATTGGTCAACTTGGTCTAACTTAGCCCAAAATGATCTAAAGAGTTAAATTAACCAAAATTCAAATTAATTCCAAATTAAACCAAACTCAAGCCTACAATCATTTTTAATTAGCTAATTGAACTTGACTCAACACCTAACATAACCCAATTTGGTCAAATTGATTAAATTGGTCAACTTGACCCATTTGACCAATATGAATTCAAATGAGTCATAACCAAATCCAAAGTAAATTGAATCAAACCAATGACACCAATACACTCCAATTGGTCATGTGAACTTGACCCAACCCTTGATTTGACCCAATTTGACCAATTGGTCAACTTGATCCAACCTAACCTAATTTGACCCAAATAGGTCAAATCAAATCAAATAAACTCCAAACCACTTGCGATTTGGGCTAACCCACTTTTAACCCATCCCAAATCTGTCCAAATCAAACTCATAGCCAAATGACTATTTTGCCCTCGAGTTTAGGGCATCCCATGAGATAAAACACATGCTCATTGGGTCATTTTCTCTCCCTAGCCACTTGGCACCCTACCATAGGTCCACATTAGTAGCTTGGACCATGGCTGACTTGACCAAAAGGTGGTTGGGTCGACCATGATCCATGGGGAGGTGAAATCACCTCCCCATCCCCATTGGAGCTTTCCAAACCACCAAGGACAAGCACTTCCTCCCTGGCGACCACCCACACCTCAACCAAATCGAATGCAACCAAGGACCTCCATTAGCCTCGATTGCTACCTTGATCAAGAAAATTCAAGCAAGCCGTGGACCATTCGATCTCAGAATGAGGGTATACCCCCCCCCCCCCCTCATTCTCACTCAAACTCACACTCACACTCTATTCAACCTTAGCAGCTAAGGAGAGGAATCCCAGAGCCATTTTTAAGTTTTCCCAAGCTCCCCAAAATCCTCATTCTCGATTTTACGCAAAACCAAAATAGGGGAGCCTCAATCTGATTCCCATTTGCTCAAATCTCCACCAAAGTGCAATTAATTTTGCACACACCTTCCTTGGAGCCAAACGAGCAAGAACGAATCCCCTCCCAAGCTTCCCAATGGCTGGAGGGTAGAGTTCGATCAAGCTCGAGCACCTATGCCTAGTGGATTGGTATTTTGGGAAAAATACACCAAATCAAAGCTCGTGCGGTTCAACAGAGCTTCGTTTCTACCAAACGAAGCTTCCTCAATCATTAGAACCACCGGTCATAAGCTCTGGTGAGGTATGCCATTGAAACCAATCCTTGAATAAAAATATGTTCTTCTTTTGTGAAATAAATTTTCAAGTCATACGATTTCCATCGTTGAATTTGATTGTTGTGCTTCCCTGAAGGTGTGGGATCATTTTCATCTCCATCCGAGCTCAGATTGAGCTGCCATTGATGGACGGTAGCCATCCTTCATCGCTCAAGAGGAGATAGATCATGGACCGTCTATCCCGTGTGATTGGAATGGATGTTCCTGATTTATTCACGCTTAGAGCTCTTGATTAATCCCTCAAAACCATAGGTTTAATCGTGGCTATCTGATCTTAGATCGGATGGCCCACGGAGTTACCATGTGTGCCGCCATCCAAGTCAGCACTCGGATGTGACAACTTAAATAGCAAATCCCATCATGCCACGTGGAAAGCACGTCGCATCAGCCACCACGTGGCCTGACAGGATTAAAGCTTTAATTATGATTAATTAATTAGTTTTTAATCCTAAAACTTCCTAAATTTATAACTAATTCTAGAAAAGTAAAAAAAATACAAACTTATGCTCATTTTAAAGATATTTCAGAGTAGAATCTAGAAAAATTATTATTAATTGATTTGAAACAGTGGTTTTAGTTTAATTAATGTCTAATTGAAAATGTAATTAGCTTAATTACTCCCTAATTAAACATCCAATTAATTTCAAATTTTTTGTGTAAGTTTAGGGGGATGACCTCTGTCTCCCCCATTTATATGTATCTGAGAGAAGTGGTATATTAGTCTGCATGTGTTGATAATATAAGGTATGCAATATGAAACTCTCTTTCCTTACTTTACATGGATTCACATAGGAATTATAAATGTATAGTTCATTTAAAAAGAGCACAACATTTGTCTAAATTTATTCCTATGCATTTCCATGTTAAGTCTTAGGAAGAATTTCATATCACATATGTAAATCATATAATCAAATCAAATATGACTTCTTGCATGATTTCTTATTCTTGTGGTTATTTATATACATTTATATGTATATGAGAAAAGTTGTATATTAGTCTGGACACTCCGGGGCTTCGAGGCTTTAAGTAGCTCTAAGTAGGTCTTTTACCTTATACCCCTGGTTCAGAAAATAATGGTATCGTACTCACTAAAACCCTTATACATATGTATGTATGATGTGGCCAATAAATAAGAATCATAAATCAAATAAATCAAACATAACTTTTGCATGGGTTTTCATATCCTTATAGTTGCTTATACATCTACATGTATCTAAGAAAAGTGGTATATTAGTCTGGACACCCCGGAGTTGCGAGGCTTTAAGTAGCCCTAAGTAAGTCTTGTATCTTACGCCCCTAGTGTAGAAAATAATGACAACGTACTCACTTAAAACTTTTATACATGTGAATGCATATCTAGCTAATGGATGAAACATCCATCTTTTCTACTAAAAAGGCATGCAGTCATAATTCAGTCAAATGAAATATTTAAATTCTAAATACACTTCCTTGCATTTATCATTTAAGTATACTAAAAATATAAATTACATGTATAAGCATGCTTAGAATTTACTCATATGTATGATATACATGATGGAAAGAAATGAATGAATATGTGTTATGTGATAGTAATCTATTTTAATTAATCTTAAATTGTCTTTCTTATTGAATAAAGTCATTTAGAATGAACCTAAACTTAGGATTGATTAAAACATATAATAAGTCATTCACTAAAAGAAACTGATTAATTAACTTGCTTTAGAAGTGACTTAAGGTAGGGATGAAAGAGATGGTTTCCTCTCTTTCTTTTTTTTACAATATTTAGTTGTTAAGTGTAGGCCATATGAAACAAAAGAAAATCCTAAATAAAATCTTTAAATCAATTAAACCACTTAAAGAGAAATCAACCCTTTCTAAATTAAATCCTTTACACTCAGCAAATTACAACTCTAAAGCCTAGTTATGACATACCACACAAGCTTTAATTCACACACATTAGACTAAGTCACCATTTCTAGTTTTATGTTAAGGTGGTGTATGATTTGATATATGCTTATTTTATGATGTTTTATTTTAGACTAGATGTTAGGGTGTATGTCTCGTAGTCTGGATGTTAGGCTGATATTAGTCTAATCATATTTTCTGCATGGGGTTGTGCTTAAGGGGTCATCATAATAAAAATATAAATGATTTTGATGTGCAGGTTGCTTAGCCCCTAAACATAACTCAAGTTATGACATGTGGGCTTGGTTACCCATGTGTGGGGTACTAAGCCCAAATTTTTTATATAACTGCTTGGGTTGTATGGTGTGTTTAGCTAATATTTGTTTTGCAGGTGTAGTTAGATTTACTTTCCTTCTTTTAATATAATTTTGCATTAGAATTAGGATAAATGTTATGAGGGATTAGGATGAGCATTGATTATCAGACTAAGTCTTATGTACCATGTAATGCCTTTAGAGTAAGCATATCTAAATCAAGCCAAAAAGAAGAAATGAATGGGGGAAATCAAATGAAGAAATAGAAGATGAAGAAATGAAGAAGGAAGAATGAAGAATGAAGACCCTCATAACATTCATTATTATTGATTGTAATTATTTTTTTACAATCCTGGTTGTATAAGGGTAGAGCTCGGCTACCCACCTTTCTTTTCGATTTGTACAGCGACACCCGATCACATCGGCCTTTTATTCTTTCGTGATAGCTTTATAAAATTATTTGATGATTTGTTTAGCTTGTGCATTAGAAAAAGTATGTCATTTCATAGTTTATTTATGATTGGTGATATGGCCTAGAAGCGATTAGACTCTTAAGATAAAAATAAATTTTCTACCTCATTAACAACTCATAACTAAACTTTTAAGACAACTCAAAACCTTACATAAAAGCCTTGGTATTAAATCAAGATAATGAAATATTTAATAACCCCTTTAGTTGGATGTTGTATGTTTAATATCATGCATAACTATCTTATTTCACTCTTGTTAAGAAAGGGCTTACATCTTTACCAGATAGAATGGGCTTAACCTTTAAGAGCCTGTGATGGAAGAACACCTCTTTCCCTTTTGATTTGGCCCATAATCAATTTCTCATATATTTAGGCATACAAAATTCTATAGCCCATGTCAAAATAAAGAGTCCTAAATTAAATAAAATTTAATAAAAATTTACATTAGATTAAATCATTATTTATACCCCTGATGCTCTAGTCTCTCAGGGAGTGGGTTTAAGGACTTGATTTCTTTTTCAAAATAATAACAACTTAACTATCTTGCAAAAATATAAGACTTACCTACATAGATTTAAAGCGTAAGAGGAGTTAAATGACTGCCACTCTATGCGATAATAAGTCCAACAGTCGGGTGGATTTACTCTCTCTTATGGAGGTAAATCATATACCCACTTTTGCCTTAAATTTAGATCGTGCTTTGGCCCTCGCCAAAGATCCCTAGATTTAGGATCCGAGGTTGCTATTTTTCTTTGGGGCTATAAACATAAATCATCATCTCTTAGGCATTTCTACAATCTTATATTGTAGAATTATAAGTCTTAGATTTCTAATAAAATTTTAACTAAAATAAATAAAATTTCTCAATTTCAAATATACAAAAGTTTCTCACAATCAGTTTGGTTTCATGCCAAGTAGATCTACTATGGATGTTATACATTTGTTAAGAGGTTTAATGGAGAAGTATAGAGAAAGTAAGAAGGATCTACATATGATATTTATTGATTTAGAGAAAGCTTATGGTAAAGTTTCAAGAGATATTCTTTGGAGAGTTCTAAAACATAAAGGAGTTACTATTGGTTATATTCAAATCATTAAGGATATATATACTAGAGCTGTTACTTGTGTCCAAACACAAGGAGGATTGACAAAATATTTTCCTATTTCAGTTGGATTACATCAAGGATCAACTTTAAGCCCTTATCTTTTTTGCTTTAGTTATGGATGTTCTTACTAGGCATTTACAAGAAGATGTACCTTGGTGTATGCTTTTTGTCGATGACATTCTTCTTGTTGATAAGACTAGAGAGGGAGTCCAAAAGAAACTTTAATTATGGAGGTCAACATTAGAGTCTAAAGGTTTTCATTTAAGTAGATCTAAAATTGAATATATGGAGTGTAATTTTAGTTGTATAAGTTATAGTGGTAATGTTGTGACATTAGGTGAATAAGTCATTAATAAGAGTGAGTGATTGAGATATTTATGCTTTAATGTTCAAAATGATGGTGAAATAGATGGAGATGTTATTAGTAGAATTCAAGTTGGATGGTTGAAGTGGAGGAATGCATCTGGCTAGTTGTGTGATAGAAAAGTTCCACTTAAACTTAAGGAAAAATTTTATAAGATGGTGGTAAGACCTGCAATGACTTATGGTGCAAAATGTTGGCCAATAAAAGAGAAGCATAAGACTAAGTTAAGTGTTATAGAGATGAGGATGCTCAGGTAGATGAGTGGCGTTACTCTTAGAGATAAAATGTGAAATGAGTATGTTCGAAAAAAGTTGGAGTAGCTCCAGTGGCAGATAAGATTAGAGAGAGTGGTCTATGATGGTTTGACCACATAAATCATCGGTCGTCCGATGACCCAGTTAGGAGAGTAGATGCATTAGATTTTCCTTATGTTAAGAAAGGTAGAGGTAGACCTAAAAAGACTTGGTTAAGATGTATGAAAAAATGACCTTGATATACTTGAATTAAATGAGAATTTGACACATAATAGGACACAATGGAGACGAAGGATTCATGTAGCAGACCCCACTTAGTGGGATAAAGGCTTGTTGTTGTTGTTGTTATTGTTGTTAGATATATAAAGCCCAACCATAGGATATATTGGAGTGCTCACTAGGCTTCCTAGTATCATGAGCACTCCCTACTTATCTCCTTTGGCGTCAATAATAACTCTCTCCTTTTTTATCCATCCCACTTGATTTTTCAAAATACAACCAATTTATTGATAGTCCTATCTTTGAAATCTTTAGAGATAACAATCGCCTACTTTAATCGAGAGTATTCTGAAGGGATTCATTTTTCTTAAGATGTAATTAACTATAGAGGCTTGCCTCCATAGAGAACTTAACGAACTCGATTTAAATAAACCCTACTTTACTTTTTTATATAAAGTAGGGAAAAAATCTCTAGTAAATTTGAAGTCTCATTATGCCTTAGAAGTCTTTATTTGGTTATTAGGTCCATCGTTGGATAGTGATTTCTATCTTTCGAGATAGTGCATTATTTCTTAATGTTGTACTCGATCACCTCAATAAATACATCCTCAGATCTACGTGATATCTCCTCACATATACACACACAAATGAATACCGGAAATAAACATCACAGTCTTATTCAGTACCTTCAAAGAAAAAAAATGCTAGAAGAAAATTTCTCACATGTCCACATAACCGAACAATAGAGGATTGCGGCTATTTTGTTTGATTGGGTGATGTTGCACATAGAACCTATGAAATGGAGAATCAGTTAAGAGCTTATGAGAAGAGAACTGAAAGGGAGCTTGACAATATCTCAATGTAGAATATGGTTATGATTATTATGCTCTTTATCATCAGTGTGATTTTCTTTCTTATTAAGGTTGTTATGTTTTACTCGAGCTTATGAAGATCAAACTTAATACTTTTTTTGTAATCATTATTGCACTTTTGGACAATGTTATCAAATGAATGAGCTCTTATTTTGACTCCATTTAATGACTTTTTTGTTTTGTGTTGAATGTGCTAATGATAAATATGAGCTAATGAAATATAGAGAGATTAAAAATCATTTCATTAAGAAGAAGTGCAATCATTTCATTAAGGACACGTACAAACACTTAAATTAAAGTAAAAAAAAGTAATGTTGAAGACAATTGTGTTATCATTTGAAGTATTGCAATCTAAATATAATTCTTTGCTACAAATATTGACTTTCTAAATTTTGAATTCCTTTGGTGCCATTGATAAACTTGCAAACCAAGTTTGAGATAATCAAAAGAACTAAAGCTAATCTCATCATTGCCTGTAATAACATGATGAAGAAACCATATTGATGAAGATTTGAAATTTCAATTCTTCTTTGTTTTCTTCATTTTCGTAGAACTTGCATTATCAATGTCAATGTGAACTTAAAAAAGGTAATGAACAATATATTTCAAAGCGTTGAATTGCTAAACATTAACTTTGAACTAAATAGATTGAATTTAGAATTTATTTAATGTTGGACGAGAGTGATTTTATGATATGAAATTTATTACATTGATATTCTTAAACCCTCACAAAAGAGTAATGATAAATGCACACTACTATTAAGTACATTCACAATATCATGAATTTAATAAATTTGAAATGTTTTGACTAAAATTATATTAACCACATTAGAGATCTAAATCTTATAAGTGCAAAGAAATAATTAAAAAGTTATGAATGATCGAACATGTTGTGGATTTTAAATAAATAACAGTGAAGCGGTGATAAGTTTAAGTTGACCTCTACAAATAGTTCGTCATTGTGAAGATCACATTTCTTTCATAGAAGTCCTTATCTAAAGGTTGTGAGCTCATACACTTAAATAGTCCGTCACTCAGAGAAAAGCACACAAAAGAATAGTAACTGAAATTTAAAAATATAATTTTTTTTCCAGATCCAAGTACCAAACATTACAAGAGCCTCTCTATTTATAGAATTGAAAGAAAGATTTAAGAATACTCAAACATAACTCCAAACTCAAACCTACCACCATCATAACTATATCTACCACCACATACTACAAAACCTACCACCATTATCAAATCTACCACTCCTTTCATACCTATCCAAAATATCATATATACTATCATGAATCATGGACCATGACATAAGAATGACCCAATACATATAAGCCAAAAACATATACAAAATATAAAATCTCAATAATACAAAACCTAAATTATAATAAAAAGACTCAATACATAGATTTAAGCTTTATGATGATAACGTCGACGACGGAGACAATCATGCCCTGCATCATCGTTCTAACAACTAAATATTGTAAAAAGTATCGCAAAATATATGTTTCTACATACAGTTTGAAAGCTTACAAAAATTGCAAAAAAAAAAAAACTAGATGCAGAGGAAGGGATGGAAGTGGTAAGATTCCAGAAACAAACAAGAAAAAATCCATCTTTTGTAAGAAATAGAAGAAGAGAAAAAATAGTTTTTAATTGGGGAAATGGGGATTACCATGGCGTGGAAGCAAGCACCGTAGTCGTGGGAGGCAACAAAGATGTGATCGACGCCGTTAGAGCGGTTCCAGAAAGGGAAGCTCCTGGTGATGATGTCGACAACCAAAGAAAGGAAAGGGCGAGCATGGTGGAGGTAGGGGAAGCCATTGATAGTTCAAAAGTTGCAGGAGACATAGATGGGGATGAAGAACTAGCCGGCCTCAAGGGGAGTGGAGGAGAGCTTCGTGGAAAGCAACCTTGGTGGTGACGAGGCGGGACGCATAGCAATGGTTTGAGAGCCATACTTGATTGAACTCCAGTGGTAGATCATAGATGTAGATCTTAAGAGAGAGGGGAGCAGAGGAAGGGATGGTGGAGGTGCAGACTTGGGAGAGTGGGTGACGGTAGATGGGGGAAGAGAGGAACGAGGAAGGGGTGGACGAGGAGAAAAAGAGGTAGAGGGAGAGAGTGAACCAGAGGACCCAGAGGTAGTATTTATTGATGAGTTGATGGCATTGGTGAGCTTTTTCAGAGGAGCTCCAGTGATAAAGCAGCTACTTCATTTTTACAGTGGTTCTAGTGGCGGTAGAGTGATGGAGGAAAGGGGAGGTGGATTTGGCCATATATAGATCCTGACCTGGTTTTCGTAGAGAGAGAACGAAGAGATGGTGGAGTAGGAATTTGAGTGGAGAAGGGAAATGATGCCGGGACAACCGCATTTGCGCTTGGATAAATTTTTTTTGGAAGAATTTAAGCCATTGTGTATTCAAAAAGTAAGGTTATAAAGAGACTAATCTTAGCTGGCAAAAAGAAAACTACTAAACCCATACAAAATACATCGAGATGCCCAAAACCAGACAACAGAATATAATCATATCAAGACAAGAAAGTCCCCTCACGGTTGTCTAGCCGCCCTCCAAACAATCCCCAAAAATACTGTCCGTCAATAGAATCTGTTTGTCAACAAAAAGGGATCGTGGTTGCAGAGAGACCGTCCAGCGAGGAGGAGCAATTCGAGAGATCAATAAGTTGTGCAAGAATATCCTCATCATCGTCCATTCCAAAAGCAACCGAGAACACCACCAAAACCCACAGTAGCAGAGAATAACAGAAGCAGCAGGGAAGAAGATCGAGCCAGATATCTAACCTCCCCAAGAATTCCATCACAGAAAAAAGAGTTGTACAGAGAAACCGTAATGACCAACGGCAACATCCATAGCCAGAAACCCACAGCCAGCAAAGAGTATCAGAAACAGCAGGAAGAAGATCAAGACAGAACACCATCCTCACCAGGAATGCCAACACAGAAAAAGGAGTTGAACAGAAGAGCCCTAGTGCAAACAACCGCATCCTCCATGGACAAAAGCAGCAAAAATAACCATAAATCCCACTGCCACCCGAGGAGTTCCAGGTGAGACAGAAAAGAAACGGAAAGCATCCAGAAAACCATTACACCGGTACAGCACAACAGAGAGAAAGACATAGAAACCAGCAAAAGACATCCAGATAGCCCTCTTCGACAAATACAAAGACAATGTAACTGACCAACAAAAAACATCGAGAATGAGACTAAGCAAGATGACATCCAAATAAATAAGAAGTAAAAGCAAAATGAAAAAGAATTAAGGAGGTTGATAATTTCTCCATTTGCGAATTAAATCCTGCACAGAACTGGGCCAAGCAACTTTCAATTTCCAACTTTGCAATTTAGCCGAAACCCTTTCTTTAACCAGGTTTGTTAAGGCAGCAAATGGAAGATAGGTAGAAGAAAAAAGGCGATTATTCCTTTCTCTCCACAAGGTATAAACAAGAACAGAAATAATCAGAAAGTGTAATCTTTGTAACATTTTATGCTCCCCTTCATTAATAAAATTAAGAACCTGCGGGAGAGTAGACTGCAGCAATAGAAACATACCATTTGGGATGAGAGCTCTCACTAATTTCATAGCCAAAGGACATTCAAAAAACAAGTGGTTCTGAGATTCTAATACAGAATGACAAAAACAGCAAAGGAGTTGAGTTCCAATCCCTTTGTTTGCTAACTTATCCGATAATTTGAGACCCTATATAAAAGCCATCCAACAATATAATAATAGAATAGCCTTTGAACCAAATTCCTTTAGTCCAATCTAAAGAGGGGTGAGAATCAAAGATGGCTTCTCTAAAATCCTTGGTAGAAGGAGAGTAAGATTTAAGCCAACTTACAGAATCAACTCCATTCTTTATAGAAGTATCCAAGATCTTTATGGACAACCAAGGATGAGAGGACTCAAGTAAAGAAGGGAGGTTCCAATGCCCATTGTGTATAAGAGTGTGGACCTTTAGGTCTTCCGTGAGGTTCAAATGTTTCAAGCCATTAACTCCCAACCAATAACAAAGAGAGTGCCCATTACACCAAGGATCATAATATAAAGAAAAAGCATTACCTTCCCCAACTTGAAAATGCAGTTTGTTTCTAAATTTTTCAGCAACTTTCACAATCGATTTCCAAAGTGGAGAAACTCTATAAATGCAAGGATTCCATAGTGATGTATATTTAGCTAAACACCAATTAGCAAAAGGAGTATCTCTCTTACAGATTTTCCACATTAATTTCAGTTTGCTAATCAAATTGAGAGAAGAAGCAGAGAGTAACCCAACTCCACCTTTATCTTTGGGTAAAGTAGTACGTTCCCAAGAAATAGTGTGCAACTTTTTTGCCTCTCCTGAATGATAGAAAAATTTAGTGAAGTGATTTTTTTGATAATACCATCTGAATAGCCATAGAATGAAACCAAAGATGATAAGTAACTATTTATAGAAGACCTGATAAGCTGCAACCTTCCCCCTAATGAGAGGAATTTACTTTTCCAGCCTGCCAACCATACATGTAATCTATCAAAGAGAGGGGTGAAATGAGCCATCTTGATTGTACCTTTAATAAGAGGAAGTCCCAAATATTTGAATGGGAAAGAGCCCAATTGAATACCCAAAACAGAATGAGAATTATCCAATTTTCTTGAAGAGAGGCACAAGGCTGATTTAGAATAGTTCACCTCGAGTCCCAAGTAGTGCTTAAGAGATTGAAGAGTAGACTTAAGTGAGATAAATGTAGAGGAATCAGCATATAAGAGATGAGAAGAGATTTGTCCAGCCAGAGTAATAGGATTATATAATCCTTTGTTAATTTCATTTTCTAACATGCTTGAAAAAGTGTCCATGGCCACCGTAAAGAGGAAAGGAGACAATGGGCAGCCCTGTCTAAGGCCATTGGAGGAGGAGAAATAACCTGAGATGTTCCCATTTAACACAATAGAGAAAGGAACATCAGAAATGCAAGCTTCCACCCATGTAGTAAATCTCATGGGAAAACCTTTATCCAGAAGTCTATGGACCAATGCTTTTCTGTTGATTTTATCGAAAGCTTTTTTCAAATCAATTTTGGTTAAAAAGTAAGAGCTATTAGAGGTAGAGAACTCGTTACATATCTCAAAGGCCATTGCCAGATTATCAGATATGTCTCTTCCTTTAACAAAGGCAGATTGAGAATTGTTGATAATAGAGGGGAGAAATCTCTTCATACGATTGGCAAGGATTTTGGCCACCACTTTATAGAATGTATTGCATAAAGAGATAGGACGATAATCTTCAATTCTGCTGGAATGTTTCACCTTTGGTATGAAAGTTAAGAGAGTATGCTTGAAACAATTGGGCAATCTAGAATTCTTGAAAAAGAAAAGAACTGCATTTACAAAAGATTTGCCGGTAATACTCCAAGAGTCAATGTAGAACTTAGAATTAAAACCATCAGGACCAGGCAATTTGTTTTCACTGATACTTTTCAAGGTAGCAATAATTTCCTGTTCAGAAACTTCAGCTTCAAGATCGACAGCATGATCTAATGAAAGACAAATCCCAACAGGAAAATTTTGCACAAGAATGACAAGGGAGTCATCACAATTGAATAGATCCTCATAATACCTACAAAAGATAGCAGAGATATCCTTTTGATCAGAGAAGACCCCCAAATCAGTTTGCACTTCTCTAATCAGATTGGAGCTTTTCCTTTCATTTATTGAAAGGTAGAGGAATTTTAAATCATCATCAGAATGGGTAAGACAATGTGCCTTTGCTCTCTGTTTGATCCATAGCATTTCTTTTATAAGTAACTCAGAATATCTGTTTTTGATCTCCTTAGCATCATGAATGAGATGGATGTTGAAAGGATCTTTTTCCAGATTCCTAAAAACCTCACTTTGTTCAGCTTTAATAATATTGATTTGCTGCTGTAAGGGAGAGATATCTCTATATCTACCTTTCAACATTTTTCTAACAAGTTTTAGCTTGATAGAAAGAACATAGAAAGGGTCGCCTTGAATGAAGTTGTGCCAAACCTCCTGGATATCATCCTTAAATCCAGGTTTTAAGATCCAATAATTCCTGAAAAGGAAACGATGAGATGCCAAAGAAGGAGATTGTAGAAGAGTAACCAAAGGAGAATGATCAGATGATCTTGGAGAAAGAACTTTATAAAAGGAAGATGGAAACATCTCAATCCAGTTGGAATTGCAAAATACCCGATCAATCTTTGAGTAAATAAGATGTTCCAACCTGATTAAACTGTAAAATGTAAGCTGGAGCTCCATCCACCACAATCATTAACACAATCTTTAAATTCCAAAGTAGAGTTGAAAGAAACCGACATCTTGTTTATCCTTAGCACTTAAAGGACAATTGAAATCACCTAAAATAATCCAAGGAAGAGCATTAACATCCGCAAAACCTTTAAAGAAGACCACAAGGAGGATCTAACAGAGAATCATTTTCAAAGATAGATACTTGTTAAGAGAAAGCTATTAACCCTGAGCGTAAACTACCATGAATAAATTGACTTACATAATAACTCAAAATTCAACTGTCAGTTGCCATTTAATCCCATATCGACCACCAGCACAATCAAAATTATTTACTTTGGATTAAGTAAATAAATTATAAGAAGAAACGATTATATGCAAAGGATTAATATGAACTTTGGTCTCCGGAAGACAAAGAAGATCTAGATGAGAGTCTTTAATAAGCTTTCTGATTGAAAGTCTTGAAACCCTAACATTCCAACTACCAATTGAGATTTGATTCATTGGGAGGAGGAAGAAGCGAGTTCTTACCCTTTTCTTGTTACCTTTTAGAGGTCGGAAGGGGTTGAGAAGAAGAAGAGATGTTCCCTCCTTCCATAAGAGTGCCGCTAACTTCTTTATTCCCTTTATCAATACCAATGCCAGAGAGGACCGGGGTAACCACGAGCGTGTAACAACAGAGAGGCGTCAATTTGTATGAATATGCGATCGAATCCTTGAAAAGAAGCGCATGTCGAAGGATCCTCAGGGGAGGAGGATTAGTTGGTGACTGATTTAAATCAGCTATAGAGGAAGAGGGAAGATAGGTAGAAGCCTCCATAATCTTGTCAACTGATATGGAATTAGTAATAGGAGGAGGGGAAGACATGATAGTAACGGGTGAATGAGAAGGAGGAGGCTGAATGGGAATATACTCCTTTGTAATCTGATTGGCCACTCTGATGGGAGCTTTAGGGGGGCCAGCTGACTCTCTGGGAGGAAGAGGAAGCGGTCGGGTTGAAGAACATTCTAAATCGTGAGAGAAAGTATTACAATTAGCAAAGCGGCGGCTTCCAATCATAACGACACTCATGAATTTTTCCCATTTAAATTAATGAATCGTATCGGAAGAGGAGAGGAAGTAGATTTGGACACAAATAGCAAATGTTATCGAGATCTAGCCGTGATAAGGTGATCCACGAGGGACACCGATTTTACTAGCAACCTTAGAGAAACCAACCTCGTTCCAACAGCACAGGGGGAAGTTAGGGAGTTTAATCCAAATCGGAATCTCAGAGATAGGATCGTTCGAAGGCCGAAAATCCCATGTCCATTTTTGGAAAATAAAAGGCCGACCGTTGAGAAAACAAGGGCCGTGATTCCACACCAAATCATAATCCTCTTGACAATTGAACTTAAACAGAAAATAATCACCTTCGAATGTAAGAAGATCGGCGTGCACCTTTAAAGCTCCATTTCTTTTTTAATGGCGTCTAACAAAGATCCATAATATGAAACTTACCAATGGACCAATTAGAGAGATGACATTCTTGCTTTCCGGACAAATCATCCTCGAAGTCCACTTCATTGGAATCGGCGCACAAGAGGGACGGTTTGGGTATTTCCAGATTGCGCTAGCAATAAATCTTTCCATATAGAGAGAGATCCTACTGGTTTAGGAGAAATGGGAGAATGCAAGTGAGAAGATGATGTTAAGGGGGGAAAAGAACCACGGCTAACCATCCCTGGTCATGGCCAGACCTCCGGGGGGAGGTCGAGAAAATGAGTGAGGAAGGGACAATTACCCAGGAGGAGGAATGCAGGCGATAGAAAGAAGAGAGAAACTAGACGGAGAAGGTGGAGGTGGTGGAGAAGGAGCCAGGGGAGCGCCGAGAGTGCCCTAGCAGCGGCTTACCTTTCGCCGAGGCAAAACACTTGACTTTTATTGCTTGGATAAATTTTACAATGGATCGCCTTTAATACTTAATTTAGCGAAAAGAGCATGATTAAAATTAAATTGGGGCTTTTACATACACAATCATCATATTCTTATATATTTATAAATCACATTCAATCTTAAATTTTCAAATTAATTTTAAGATATTGAAATTCATAACAAAAGCTCAACCCATATTTTTCATTTTTATAAAAAATTCCCAACAATTTGATCATGGCGCATACAAATATATGAATCTGGTAGTTCGAAAAAATAGAAAAAATAGTTAAAATATAAATACAAATATATTAGGTGATTGATTTATAAATTTCTCAATTAAATTTAGGGCCTATTTGGGGCAGTTATAGTTTTTGAAATGAAGAAAATAACTATTTGAAAAAGTTTTTGTGTGTGTTACAAATATTTTTCTTTTTAAAAAATTTAAAAAGAATCTTTCTGACAGTCACCATACTCTAATAGCTCTAATTCTCAAAATATCTTTTTCACCATAAAATTTTTTAAAAATTAGCAAAAAAATCTGATAGCCAAACGAAACTGTTTTATTTTCTTACTACTTTCTGAAAAAATAAACCAACTAGAAATTATCTCAAATGCATCCTTAGAAAGCAGCATAAACTTGAGCAGAAAAAGCGTTAATACAATACACATTTTCAGAGAAAAATAGGAGATTATGAGTTTTATGAAAAACACTACTTGCTTTGTTAATTTTAAAATTAGTGTCCCATCAACTCTTATAAACGAATATTATATTAATGTTTTCTTAAAAATGCTTTCATTACTCACGTTTACGCAATTACACTCCTTCCTAAAGTTAATTTTAACCCTTCTCTTTTTGTTAAAGTAAGTATTAAATATGATCCATTTTAAAACTTGTCCTTTGTGCTCCACTTCTCCTGCAGCCTTTTTTTTTTTTTGGCTTCTTCTCGTTCTGAAATTAATTAGGAAATGCTTCTTCCATTTTTAAAATAATATATTTATAATTAATGTGAAACCCCGTGTATAAAAATTAATAAAACAGATTATTACAAATAATTTTAAATTTTTTATGTTATATAATTTATAATAGCTTTTAAAAATATATCAATAAAAGAATACATTAGAAGTGTTTTAATGTGATGAATTTTTTAGTATATTGTATTTATAATATATGACTTTTAAAAAGTTATGTGCTTACTTTGCTTAAGAAATTAATTTTGAGATTTTTGTTTTTGAGATAGTTCAAATTTATGATCAGTTATTTTTTTATGTATTTTAAAATTTAATAATTCAAGAATATAAAATGATATTATTAACTATCCATTTTTCTTTTTGATATGTCTCCAATAAGCTATCATTGTTATCATATGTGCACCACTGTGCTCGTCAATATTAGTACTAACGAGCTCTAATATTGTACATTGCCAAACACTTTGCACTCTATTAATTCATTTATTTTATTTTATATTAATTTTTAATGGTCATAGATAAATATAAAAAAATAATTTCTTAAATTTAAGAAATTAAAATAATCTTTTGTTATTCCTTTGTTTGTATTAAATGGGGAAAAATTAATCTGTGATAGTTAATAATAGCTCTACCTATCTTTGATTTATAAAAAACAACTATTAAATTTATTATGTTTTAAAATTATATATATATATATATATATATATATATTATATTATAAAAATTTATATATTTACACTGGCATCATTAATGTAGCTCTTTATAATTGCTAATATGAATAAATTGATTTTGTTATTCAATCGGAGAGTTGAGAGTTCCAAAATAGACACACTATAATATTATTCAATGGGAGGTTAGTCTATTTTGATTTAAAAATAATCCAAAATAATCTTTAAATTATTTAATTTATTTTGATGCCAATACATTGGGCAGTAAATTAATATTAATATTAGCGTAGTTTAAAATTATTAGATGTGAGATAAATAAAATATGATTATAAATTTAATGATTTTGAAATTTATTCTTATCAAAACTTAATTAAAAATATTTTGATTTATTTTCTATTAAATTTAGTTCATAAATTCAACTTACCAATAAAATTTTATTTAAAATTTTATTTTAAAAATATAATTTTAATATATAAATTTACTATTTATCATTCATCATATATTCTAAAAAAATTACCTTAAAAGGCTATTTAGTTGCATGAAAAAGAATATAATGTATTTGAATTATTACATTATAAATATACTTTTCTTATTATTATTGATAAAGTCAAAAAATATTAAGTAGATTGCTATGTATTTCAACCATGATCAATGGTGGAGACGGCCGCCCGTATCTGATAGCCTTAATTGCAAAATATATATATATATATATATAGATATATATATATATATATATATATATATATATATATATATATATATATATATATATATATATATATATATATATTATCACTAGTTTTAGTTAACGTAAGCCTCTTCATGGTACACTTGTCTCATCTAAACCTTTCTTGATATCTCGTTGCCCTAACAACCACAAAACACCTCCATACTACAAGTGTCTCTGGATGGCAATAGCCTCGTGAAGGAAAATCTCTGCTTAAAGGATCTTTATTGAGGGTCACTTTAAGTCATTTGGTTGTCGTATTTGGAATCTGATATAAAGAATCTGATGTAAAGAATTTAGTATAAAGGATTACTTTATAGTTGTTTGGTTGACTTTTCTAAATTCATGATTTTGTATTTTTTTTTGTTTGGTTGACAAAATATAATGTAAAGTAAAGTGAAGGTTTGGATGTGGCGAGGTTTCACGTGCAGGCGGCCGTAGCGTGTACGGCGTCGACAGCATTGGCATTGCGGCGGCGTCATTGAATGATGGCGACGCTAACGGCCATTGAGCGGCGAAGTGGCGGCGGTTGAGCAGTAGCGGCCGATTAGCGGTGAAGGCGGCTGACGCGAAGGCGGAGTTGTGAAGCAGCACCAGCAGGTAGTTCTGGCGGGCCGCGAACCAGTCGCTGTCACATTTAGCACATTATGTTCTGGTGGAACCTATGAGCTGATTCTCCTAACTCCAGTATATTTGAAATCTTGGAATTTTCTTTGCCAGAACAAAGCAGCTATCATAAAGCATTTGGAATCTAGATCGATTACAATTCAACAATACTTAACCTACAAATTGCAAATTTTTTTTGTTTTCAGAGCAAGAAGTAACTTTTGGTGCGGTGTAAAAGGGAATCTAAATATGGGCATTTAATATTTAATTTATGTTATTAATTTAGAAAAGGCCAACTCAAGTTAATTTATTTTATTGCAGGCAAACCATTAATGTTATATCTAATGGACAATAGTAAATTATCAGATAATTCTTATCATTTTGTCCTATTAGCTAGCCATGTCATCAACTTGCAATGACTCACTAGCGCTTGTTAACTTCAAGAGTCTTTCTTTTATGAGCAAATGTTTATGCAGTTTATCAATAATTTGTTAGATTTTATTCTAAGATTATTGTATTGGTTATTGGTTAACGATATAAGATTTTATTGGTGTTCAAACTAATTTAGCAAATGAGAAAATGATGCGATTCAATCGCAAAGGGGTAGGGCTGCCATAAAACTTTTTTGCTACATTTATTTATTTCCATTAGTAGCTTGTTCGCTAGATTAAGTGAAACGTGTTGTCGATTCGTTAAGCAAATAAGTTGAACATGAATAAATATTTTAAGTTCAATTTATAACGAGACGAATACATACATATATACATATATACATAGATATATACATACATACATACATACATATGTATATAATAGTTATCAATATGACTTAGTGGTTAGAGCTTTTGTTAAATAAAAGATTAGCTTAGGTCTGAATTCTCCCTCATTAATATTTTTTGGATTATTGATATTTGAGATTTGAGCTTTATCTTAGCCATTACGAACAATTGGCAAACACTGATATTGAAATTTTATATTTGAACATGAAGCGGCTGAAAATAATTTTTTAATGAGCTAAACACAAATAAAAATTTGGCTCACTCAAATTCGACTAATTTACACCTGTACAAATGGGGCTGAAGAATTTATCTATTTTCCGTGATTATATTTGGAGATGAGTCGACGGAGGACCGGACGGTAGTAGCCTTAGAAATCCATAGATGATGGGATTAGGACGCGAGAATTGATGAATAAATAAATAAAGATGGGGTTTTATAACTCTTTAGATGCGACCGACTTTAATTATTTCAATGCAATAATGCCCATCTCAATTTTTTATATAGAAGGTATTATTCATTGTCATGGACTGGATCATATCTCTAATCACAAAGCTAAATCACACATTTTTAATTTTCTAAATTAGAGTGGTGAATATTTATTTGAGTTAAGTGTTATTCTATCAAACAATCACTTCACTATTCGACAGCTAATATCAAAGTGTTTAAAACAATTATTTATTCAAATTTAAGGTAATCACATAATAATCTTTTTGCTCGTTACTCATCTATGTGGATTACACAAAATATACTTCCTTAAGGCAATACTTTCAACCTTTAACTTATTTTAAGTGCTTAATGAAATTCAATTCATGAATCACAATTATATGGGAATAATTTATTATATCATTTTAACTGTTGTTTATTTATAGTAGAGAGAAAGGAATGAAAGAAGAATAACAACTCATGCTCATCTTTAATAGTTGACATTCACGTCATTGTGGTGTTTTAATTTGGATGACGCGTGGACACCACATAGATCTTAGGGGTACTTATTGAAATGATCAAGTACGACATTAAGGTATGGTGTACTACTTCGAAAGATAGAGATATCACTCTACAACAGACCTAATCACCTAATAAGGACTCTTAAGGCTGGTGGATCTTCGTAGATAATCAAAGATCTTTCCTCTACTTTATATGAAAAAGTAAAGCAGAGTTTATTTTAAGCTGAGTTCTTTAATTCCCCATGGAGGCAAGCCTCCATAGTTAATTACATCCTAGGAAATGAAATTTTCTAAGAACACTCTCAATTAAAGTAGACAATTATTGTCTCCAAAGATTTCAAGATTAAGACTATCAAAGAGTTTGGGTTATTTTGAAAAATAAAGTGGGAAAGTTCAATTTAGAAAGACTTATTTTTCGGATCC
This sequence comes from Cymbidium sinense, assembly GCA_021442155.1. NCBI lineage: Eukaryota > Viridiplantae > Streptophyta > Magnoliopsida > Asparagales > Orchidaceae > Cymbidium > Cymbidium sinense. Next base: position 77,689,602 of record CM038227.1, read on the forward strand.
AAAATAGGATTGAGAGGGAGCACCCATGATATTAGGAAGTCTAGTAAGTGCTCCAACCTATCCTATGGTAAGGCTTTATATGTTTGAAAGAGGGAATATATTTTAGTTCAAATTAGAATTTTATTAGAATGCTAGGACTTATAATCCATCAATATAAGATTGTAAAAATGCCTAAGTGGTGAGGATTTATGCTCGTAGCCCAAAGGAAATAAGCGACCTCGGATCGTAAATCTAGGAGGCTTTAACACAAGTTGAAAGCACGGCCTAAATCTAAATGAATGGCAGACATAATGGTTTACCACCACAAGAGAGAGTAGATCGTCCAACTTCTGGACTTACAATCGCTTGGAGTGGCCGTCAACTAACACCTCCTACATTTTAAATCTATGTGGTCCAGTCTTATGAAATTGCAAGATAGCTTGACTTGTTATTTAATTTGGAAAGAAACTAAAATCCTAAACCCACTTCCTAAGAGACTAGAACATAAGTGGTATGGATATATGACTTAATCTAAATGCAAAATCTTTACAATTATTTTTTCATTTTTAACACATTAATTTGGACAAAGGATTTCTTACATGAATGATAAAATAGGGTTATTGGCTAAATCAACGAGAAGAGGGTGTTCTCCACCACAATGGATGCTTTTTCAGGTCAAGCATTCCCCTATCGTGCAAGGATGGACATCCCCCATATTCATGAAAAAAGAAATATGCATGCATGATGTGAAACATACAACATGTAGCTAAGAAGTTGCTAAATCTTTTAGTTATCTTGTTTATAACCTAGGTTTTATGATGAAGTTAAAAGTTATTTTAAAATATAATTACGAGTTGTTAATTAGATAGAAAAATTAACTTTATCATAAGAGTCTATTGCACCCAGGCCATACATTCAACCATCAAACATTAAGAAACTTAGAAGAGCATGTGGTTCTATTGTGCAATCTAAACACATCATCAATCAAACATGTATAAATTGCATAAAAAAGATAAAAGGCCGGTGCGGCCGAGTACCACCATACACCCGAGAAAAGAGAAAATTTGGTAGTCGAGCTCTACCCTTATACAATAAGGATTACAAAATAATAATTATAATTAAAATTAAAGAGAAATGTTATGGGGGTCTTCATTCCTCCATCTCTTCTTATCTTCTATTTTTTAAAAATTTTTTTTTCAAAGGCATCACAAGGCACCCTAGGACTAAGACTTCAAGTCATTGTTCATCCTAAATCTCATAATACTAATCCTAATTTCTATTGCAAAAAATACATTTTTATAAAAAAGTAAATCTAACTATACCTGCAAAATAGAGATCAACTAAACATACATACAATCCCAAGAAGTTATATTTATAATTTAGACTTAGCATCCTACACATGAGTAACCAAGCTCACCTGTCCTATCTTGGATTTTGTTGAGAGACTTAAGCAACCTGCAAGCAAAATATTTATATTTATTTTTAAAGCAGCCCCTTATGCACAATCTCCTGTAAAAAATATGATTAGGCTAATAACGGCTTGACATCCAGTCTATGCAACATATACCCTAATATCGAGTCTATGAAACATACACTTTAACATTTAGTCTAAAATATTACATCATAAAACAAAATATATATTTATGATGTTTACAATTTTACCATTGCACTTTATTATGTCAAGGCCATGGGCTGAACTACAAACTCCTCATAATTTTAAAGAATAATTATAAACATAAAATATAGTATTTATAAATAATTTAAAATAGATTGTTTTTAAAATGAATGATATATTCTATTTTAGTGAATATTTTATTTGCCTTAATATAGTTATTCCTAGAAAAATTCCCACTTAGTCCATATCTAAAAGTTATAGCATTATATTATAACTGAAGAATCAGGAGCTGAAAATTTTTTTCTACACACTTGAATTTAACTTGATTAGTAGCATAAAAAAATATTTATCATTAATATAAATCTTTATTAAGAATGACATTCATAATGATTAATGTGAATAATTTATCCTGCAAATAAATAATTATTTCTTATTACACTAAGTTTGTTATCATCAAATCAAACGGTGAGATACACAAGGTCTATAGTCAACATGATAAGCTCATGTATATTTTTTGATAGTAATCATAGCATATATGTTCTTTACATTAACTTTCGAATGTCTCCTAAATAGGCCATGACCCATTATTTTAATTGACTCTATATCTATTGTGACATCGATCATATCCTCATTATTTTCGTGACTAGAACTAGCATTTATTTCATTATCCATTTTCTTGTACCCATTCCTATGCAACATAACTCGCTCATCATCCCTTGAACGAGCAGTATCAATTAAACTACCACGGTGTACTGGCTCCACACATGAATGCCACGCCAGATTATAAAAAATATTAACTAAACATTAATTAATTTTTTATAATTAATTTTCAAAAATTATAATTTTTGTGAATGACATATCTATAAGCTTGAAAGTTCATGAGTTCTCGTCAAGAAAACTCAATGAAATAAGAAGTGGAATACTATGAGTTCAGTTGACCACTCAGGCATTGTGTTGATATGGCTATGTCCGATGTTAACAGTAGTTTTCAATTTTATGCAAAGAATTATAATTTGCTATAAGGCCTGTAACTGAACACATTTATGACTTCATCATCCTTAATAGGCATTGTAATGAAATAATCACCAACTAAAAATTTGCATAATTGAGATATGCTGCTCCTCATAGGATCAATTTTTAGTGCATGGATGACTCTGTGTTGTAGTTGGTCAAGATTTGATTACATAATGATAGATTTGGTCGGCGATGCTCGCTTAGGTGCAAATTCATTAGCTAAATCCAGTTCACCATTGTAGAATAATATAAAATTTGATGTTTATTGACTATTGTAATTATGTTATCTAAAATCGATTATTAAGCAAATTATTGATGGGTCATGTGGTTTGTTTACTTGAAAATTTTTTAATCAAATGGTTGGTACTATGAAACAATAATTATATTATATAAGTAATATGACTATTAAATTATTAATGATTAATGATAATCACACTAAAAAATATTTATCACTTCAAACTTGAAAATAGGGTGATAATTATAATAGAAGTAATAATTACTATTAGTATTAATAAAATTAATTATATTAGTAATGATAAAAATAGTAAAAAAAGAGTAATAACAACACATAAAAATAATAATATTATTATTAATTATACCGACAATAATAATTACAAAAGAATGTTCATGTCTAAAAATTAAAATAATAATAATGATATTATAGTAATACGTAGTAATAATAATAATAATAATAATAATAATAATAATAATAATAATAATAATAATAATAATAACAACAACAATAAAAATAATATTATTATTGTTGCATGCTAGAAAACTAGTTACGGCAGAATAAAAGTTTACGCCTTAGTCTTGTTGTGAAATCGAGAACACACACAGATATTTGAAGAGTGAACAAGAAACTCCAGGATTTTTACGTGGAAAAACCCTAGAAAGAGAGGGAAAAAACCACCGGGCCTTGCCCAACCAAATATTTTCCACTATATATCTGTTTCAGAGTACATAGTTTTCCCGATACGGGATTACATAATTGTATGAGAAAGCGAATGAACCCAGGAATTAAATATCGCTATCTACAGCGTAATTAAACTGCGTTGTTGGTAGCGATTAGTGATGGTGAAACAGCGGTTAGCGGCCGATGGTGATGATCAGCAGATGGCGACAACGCGGTAGTCAGCGTGGTGATCGGCAGTGGTGGTCGATAGCGATGATGATCAATGGTGGTTGTCGATGGCGCAAACGGTTGCGGCAGCAGCGGTGATGGTCGGTAGTGGCGATCGACAAGTGGTCAGCGGTTTTCGATAGCCGGAGATGGTGGTTGATAACGATGATCGATAGTGGTTCGTGCGGCCCATGGCGTTAGCAGCCAGTGGCCGGCGCAATGTCACGGCGGCAGCGGTCGCCAGTGAGCGGCGGATGTCGGTGCAGTGGTTCAGCGGGGAGACCGGCGGTGGTAGCCAAAGCGATGGTGGTTGATGGCGGGCCAAGCGGTGGTAGGCTCGATGACGGTGGTTGGCGGCCGCTGGTAAACCGTCGAAATTAACTTATGCTTGGAAGATCTTCAAGCCTTAGAGTTCTCTCTTTTCTTTTGCTTCGACCTCCCCTTATGTGAAGAATGAGGAGTTATTTATAGATTAGATGAGTGACATTTCTGTAAATACATGCAAAATCCAAACCACTCTATCGAACGGCTCAAAATGATTCCTTCGATCATCTGATGTATTTTAAATATTTGAATGCTCAAATGAAGTGAGAATTAGGAGATCTTGGACTTGTTAGATCCGTCTCGTTAAGAAAGATGCTCGACTTGACTATAAACACTCCATATTTAGGAGCCGACTGATATCACAAAATTTTCAATTATATTTTAAGCGCTTGATCTAGATTAGTCTTGACTTAGAATCAGATTGCTTTTGACATCAAGATTCGTGCTTCAATTAGTAGAACTTTCAGTGTCATATCAGTTTCTCCTATTTTTAGATGACATTACTTATTTCATCCAAAAATATATTAATTTTTTTAAAATAAAACAACATTACTTATTATTACGATTTGTAATTATATATGTTATATGTATTAATTTATTTATTGACTAATTAATTATCAATGCATTTAGTCTTGAAAGAGATGGAGTTTTTTTAATTAAATGTCATAATGAGGAGAGATATTTTTTTTTAATTAAATGTCATAATGAGGAGAGGGTTTTTTTAATTAAATGTCATAATGAGGATAAAGTTTATTTTAATTAAATGTCATAATGATGAGAGAGTTTTTTTTTTAATTTATTCTCTCTTTCCCCCTACAGTGGATCTATAAAAACCCTCCTATGGTCAAGGAAGGAGACACAACCCTCATATATTCTAGTGTTCTTCTGCGTTGGATGAGAAATTATCTAGCAGAAGTTCAAGGGCTAGGGTAAAATTATTAATTTTTATTTTCTTTTCTTTTGTCAGCGAAGTTCTGACCTTCTTCTTAAGAGAAGGTCATTCACTTTGCTGATCAAGACTCGTAGCTCATATGGCGAGGCTCTAGTTTTCCCTCGAAAGAGGCGTCAACTATCCTCGTCGGACCGACCGGGTTTGGAGACGATCAAGGCCCGTAGCTCATATGGCGAGGCTCCAGTTTTCCCTCGAAAGAGGCATCAACTATCCTCGTCGAACCGACTAGGTTTGGAAGTGATTAAGACCCGTAGCTCATACAGTGAGGCTCTGATTTTCCCTCGAAAGATGCGTCAACTGTCCTCGTCGGACCGACCGGGTTTGGAGGCGATCAAGGCCTGTAGCTCATACGGCGAGGCTCCAGTTTTCCCACGAAAGAGGCATCAACTGTCATCGTCGGATCAACCGGATTTGGAGGCGATCAAGACCCGTAGCTCATACGACGAGGCTCCGGTTTTCCCTCGAAAGAGGCTTCAACTATCCTCGTCGGGCTGACCGGATTTGGAGGTGATCAAGGCTCGTAGTTCATACAGCGAGGCTACATTTTTCCCTCGAAAGAGGTATCAACTTTCATCGTCGGACCGACCGGGTTTGAAGGAGATCAATGTCCGTAGTTCCTACTTCTTCTTGTAGAAAATTGAATTTCTTGAAACTCCAATGGATGGTTTAACAGTTGACAACTGCCAAGATGGCGGGGAAACGTCAATTAGGAACCATCCTTCAAACAACCTAGAAAGTCTGGTAGATAATCTCAGAGTATCATTCTTTATGATGTTACTTGATGCTGATAACTTGTATGGAAGGGGTAGAATTGAATCCACTGAGGATTTTTGACCCATCCGAGGTTGTTTGTCAAAGTGTTACTTGATGACATTAACCTGCATAGTAGAGGTTGAATCCACTGAGGATTTTTGACTCATCCAAGGTTATTTGTCAAAGTGTTACTTGATGATGTTAACCTGTATGGAAGAGGTCGAATTGAAACCGTTGGGGATTTTTGACCCAATTGAAATTGTCTGTCAAAGTGTTACATGATGACATTAACTTGCATAAAAGAGGTCGAATCGAATCCACTGAGAATTTTTGACACATCCGAGGTTGTTTGTCAACGTGTTACTTGATGACGTTAACCTGTATGGAAGAGGTTGAATTGAATCCGCTGAGAATTTTTGACCTATCCGAGGTTGTTTGTCAGGGTGTTACTCGATGACGTTAACCTGTATGGAAGGGGTTGAATTAAATCCGCTGAAGATTTTTGACCCATCCGAGGTTGTTTTTCAGAGTATTACTCGATGATGTTAACATGTATGGAAGAGGTTCGATTAAATCCCCTTGGGATTGATCATGCCCTGATTAAGATACAACGTGAGTTACGCATTTCTCAAGTGGGAGGATTAAATGTAGGAGATTGTTTGTCAAAGTCTTCACTTGATGACATTAACCTGTGGAGAGTAGGTGTGAAGTTTTGACCAATCCGAGGTTGTTTGTCAGAGTCTTCGCTCGATGACGTTAACCTGTGTGAAGTATGTGAGAAGTTTTAACATATCCGAGGTTATTTGTCAGAGTCTTTGCTAGATGACGTTAACTTGTGTGGAGTAAGTTTGAAGTTTTGACTTATCCGAGGTTGTTTGTCAGAGTCTTTGCTCGATGACATTAACCTGTGTGGAGTAGGTCTAAAGTTTTGACCTATCCAAGATTGTTTGCCAGGGTCTTTGCTCGATGACGTTAACTTGTGTGGAGTAGGTCTGAAGTTTTGACATATCCGAGGTTATTTGTCAAAGTCTTCGCTCGATGACATTAACCTGTGTGGAGTAGGTATGAAGTTTTGACCTATCCAAGATTGTTTGTCAGAGTCTTTGCTCGATGACGTTAACCTATGTGGAAGGGGTCAAATCAAAATATTTATTTGAGCTTGTGGCCAAAGTTGCTCCTTGACCTTTGCCTTTTTCATTAGTATTACTGACTTGCTTCTCGAACTGATAATCAATTAGATATCCAAATTATTGATTTGGATAATCTTTTAAGAGTTGTCCCCTAGTCTCCAAGAAAAGTTGAAGGATCGAAGTTTGATGAATTTTCATTCTTCTTATGTGTTCCTCGAAGTAAGATTTTCTTCACCATATAGGTGGTGCTATTCTGAACATAAATTCAGATTGTCAACCATTGTGAAGATGTAAAAAGAATGTTTCCCATAGATGACACCAAACTGTTGCGTGCTAGAAAACTAATTACAGTAGAATAAAAGTTTACGTCTTAGCCTTGTTGTAAAATCCAGCACACACACATATATTTGAAGAGTGAACAAGAAACTCCAGGATTTTTATGTGAAAAAATCTTAGAAAGAGGGTGAAAAAATCACGGGGCCTAGCCCAACAAAATTTTTTCACTATATATCTGTTTCGGAGTAGATAGTTTTCCGTCTGGATTACAATTACATATGAAAACTAATGGGAACCCGGAATCAGTAACAAATAGCTATCGCGGTGATTATATGCGATTGTTGGTGGCAGTTGGTGATGGTGAACAGCGGCAGTTAGTTGCCGATAGTGATGATCGGTGGAGATGGCAAACGATGGCCTGATAGTCAGCGATGTGGCAAACGCTGTCGATGATGATGATGTCGATGGTGGTAGTTGATGCGGCCCGGCGATAGTTGCAGCGGCAACCGGATGGTTGGTGGAGCGTATGCGGTACTATCATCGGCAGGGATAATAGCAACGATGGTGGCAACGATAATCGATAATTAGTGGTTGTGGCGGTGCGCGTGGTCGGCGGTGACCAGCGATAATGTCGGCGGCGGTGGCCAGTGGTCGGCGGCAGTGGTTTAACCGCGAAGACGGCAGTGGTACGCACGCAGCAGTGGTTGTCGGCGGTGAAATCCGGCAGTGGTAATGCGATGACGGCGCGGTGGTTGGCCGGCAGCGGTGGTCGCGGCGTCAGTGAAACGATTATGCTTGGAGGATCTTTAAGCCTTAGAGCTCTCTTCTCTTTGCCTCCCTCATATGAAGAATGAGGTTATTTATAGATTAGAGTCCGTTTTACGCAAAATCCAAATAAACTTCATCGAGCTGAAATGATTCCTTCGATCATCGATCTATTTAAAGTATTTGAATGCTCAAATGAAGTCGAATTAGGAGATCTTATGCTTTGATCCGCTCGTCAGGCCGACTTATAAACACTCCATATTTAGGGAACGATCAAAATTTTCAATTATATTTTAAGCTCTTGAATTAGATTAATCTTGACTCATAATTAGATTGCTTTTGATATCAAGATTCGTGCTTCAATTAGTAGAATTTTCAGTGCCATATCAATTATTATTAATATTATATAAGTAATAAATTTAATAAGAATTATTATTATTTCGATAACAACAGTGATAAAAAAATCAAATACATAACAAATATATGAACATAAAATTTTAAAATAATGAAAACATATAACGTCTTCAAGAAAATAAATATGTAAAAATTAACCAAAATAATAATATAAAATATTCTTATATATATATATATATATATATATATATATATATATATATATATATATATATATATAATTATTTTACTCATTAAAAAAATTATTGTTAAGTGAAATAAAATGAATCTTTTACATAGCATAACTTAAACATTATAAAAATAAAAGATTCATAAGAAATTAAATCGTTCTTCATTTTATTTTGAAAAAAAATAAACTCTACATAACTAAATACAAAAATATAAACTAAGAAATTTCTCTAATAATACAGAAGCCTTTAGAATATTCTAATGAATCAAAAAAAAAAAAAACAAAAACAAAAACCAACAATGATAACAAATTGACAACTTTTATCATAGATTATTAGGGGTGTAAACGAGCCGAACTCGAGCGAGCCGAGCTGTTGTTCGTATTCGGCTCGTTTATTATTTTTTTTGTTCAAAATTGGCTCGTGTTCGAAATAGCTCGTTTATAATTCGTTAGTGTTGAAAAAATATTCGTTCGTTTTAGGCTCGTGTTCTCGAAATTAGCTCGATTGTATATTTTATAATTTTATTTTTTATTTTTAATTAAAAAATAATTATTAAAATCTTATGCAGTGAAAAGCAATACTATTGACAAAATTAAAGCTAAAAATATACAATTATATACAATCATAATTATTATTTTTACACTAAAAAAAAGCTTTGTTACACAAAAAAAAATTAAAATTAGAGATTCATTCAAAGATTTAAAAATCAAAATTATATACAGTTAAAATTTATGTTCTTAAATTAAATAATTTTCAATAAGAGATTCAAAAATCATTTTTCTACACAAAATTGACACTTCAAATACTAATTTATAGCAACAAAATTCATATATCATATATCATATACAAATTTACAAATTCATAACTTATATAATTTACAAATTCTGATTTACAACTTTCTAAAATAAATTCAACCTAAAATTTTATATGATCATATGCAACTTACAATTTCAAAAAATAAAAGCTAAGAAAATACAAAATTTACAATTTCCAAATATCAATTTGTAAACAAATCATTTCTTCCTTTAATGTCAAAGTTTATAGTCTTCTTGAAACTTTCTATCTTCAAAATCCATCTTGAATCTTTATCATGTCAGACTTTATGTTAACAAAACTAGCAAAATTATAAAATAAATATTATGAGTGGGCTCAGAAACTAAAATAAATAATCATTGATGCCGTCAATAGCTTAATGGCTGTATGAATATTAGACATTCAAAAAGATGATAAAATGAAAGATTAATATTAATAAGACTAGGATCGTAAAAAAAATGAAAATAAGTGTAGCATTTGTTCCAAATTGACAAAATAAAATCACAAAAAAATGACAATAAAATCACAAAAGATGATAAAATGAAAGATTAATATTAATAAGACTAGGATCTGTAAAAAAATGAAAATAAGTGTAGCATTTGTTCCAAATTGACAAAAATGAAATCACAAAAAAAATAAAAATTCAGAAAATTGACAAAATGTAATCTCAAAAAATTAAATTAAATATTTGAAAATACATACAGCCAAATATCAAGCTAAGTTGCATCTCATACATCTATTTATAGTTTTCATCATAGCATTAATGTGTAATATCACAAGTGATATTACACATTAATAATGTAACATCTGTTAAATTGACCAGTGTAGCATCGATCTTACCAGCCGATAAGGATGCAAAGAACAAAACCAGCCAGCATATGTGTAATGCACAAAGAGCAAAACCAGCAAGCAAACAAAGAACCAAACCAGCCAGCAAACAAAGAACCAGCCTAAATTACCATTTACCAGAATTACTGATCTATCGAGAGAGAGAAGAGATGGGAATACAACAACAGATTAGAAGAAACAGGTAAAGGGTTGCTCCCCACCACAAAGACAACCTGCTGGACAAAGGACCCGAAAATAAGCAGTGTTTATCTTCCCTAAGCAAGTGTAGCAACAAAACTAAGGTTTAATAGTTTGTCTAATGAAGAAAAAGGGAAGCAGTACATAAATTTTCTTTCAACAAAATGAATAGTCTCCTTTGCCAAAATCCCTACATTGGAAACTCCTAGCTTTGTAGAAACATTGATTCTGTGGGGTGCCAACAGAAATTGTGCCGAGGAATGCCATGTTTTATTATTTATTAAACTTGATTACAGACCTAATCAAAAGACATGCAAAATCAAGTTTCTATCCAAGTATAACCTTAGGTAATCATGATACACTATACAAGAAGGGTTAAAAGGACCCTTGAGTAATCCTCCAGTCCAAGAGAGAAGATTAAAATTTCTTTAAGAATAGACTTGCTTTATTTAACAAAATAACAAGAACAAAATAGGGCCACATATGAAAAAAAGGCTAAAAGAACCATTGAAGAAGATAAAAGTGGAGAGCCCTAAAAGCTCAGTAAAATGCTGCTACAAGAATCCCAACTTAAAAGAACCACAAAAAAGCAAAACCTCAATTGAAGAGTAGACTATATGTTGTTTCTTAACAAAAAAGCAAAACCTCAATTTGAAATTTTATCATACAATTCCTGCACCCAGTTAAAATGTCTTTTAATTTAACTCTACATCAAGGGACAACTTGATAGAAAATCAAAAAAGATTAAATTTAACAATCAGCAGTCTTTAAAGAAGCATTATTTTCTCTCAAAACTATGATACATATAAATAAGCATAAGTCAGTATCAATTAACCTTTCAAAGCCACATCCACTAAAAGTGTTATATTTATAACCATTTAACCAGAAAATATAATGATCTAATAAAAAACGATTCAGATAGAAAACTAAAGCAACTAAGGCAAATGACAACCACAGCAGACTACAAATTCTGATTTCAACAGCAAGTAAAGACTGATTTCAACAGCAAATTTTCTTACACCTGAAGTAGTGTATGTTCTGAGAAATCTGCAACCCATCAATGTATACAAGAAATAACATGAAATTGCAAACCAGCTTCATCCACAGATAAAACATATCCACTTCCATAATTCAAAAAAAAGTAACAAAACATAACTAATCAGAAAAAAACCAAGAAAAATGTTAGCTCTGTATATGCTAAAAGATATGCAAGGAAAAAGGTTTTTGCGACAGCAAAAAAATGCATTCTGTTTACTCAGTAAGGAAAATGTCACCAAAGATTAAAGTGAATATCGTGACTGAAACAGTTAATCATCAAAATAAGTATTGCAGCTAATGAAACAACATAAGTAATATCTTTGAAGCCTTGATATGGTTGTATCCTTCTCCAAAGCTAAATATTTTCCGGTAGTTTAACATAAAGGTTCTCCTCCTCCATTAACTCTTGTTGAAATAAAAGTGGATAATGACATTATAGAATGAAATTTATCAAATTTATTAAATAGACTAAATTAAGTTGGAAAAGTACCAAAGGATCTTTAATGTTGGTGAGTGCCTCTAATCCAACTAAATTTGTACATACAAGTGCATTGTTTTTTGGTGATAAAGAGCTCCTATAATCATCAAGAACTCCACCACACTAAATCTGATGGATGCAGCGGTGGTGATGGGAATTTAAAACATCCCTAGCCATCTTGGACAAAATAGGATACTTGAGAGTATTCATCTTCCACCACTCAAGAACATCAAAAGAATCTATTGCTCAAAATAATTCTTCCTCCAAATATATTTGCAAATCATTTTGATGGTTGAATAGACACGAAGCAACAACAAAATCAAAAATCCTACTGATCAAAGTTTGATGAAAGGGCACATCAACTATTGCTTGTGATGATCCACTAGCTGAAGAGCTTGAAGCACTATTATCTGAATCGATTATATATCTCCCAAATAACATCCTCAACTTAATCTTGGACTCTACCTCAAAACTAGAGTATATTTTAGGAAATTTAAAAGTAACAATTTCATTTTGAGCGTGGATCAAACACTGAAAACCATGAGTAGATTGCATTCTCCTAATATTTGTCAAATTTAATTTTCATAGGTGGCCATTTACTTGAAAAATTGATCCAAGGAATTGCACTCTTCATTAAGCAATTTCTTAACATGGTAGGAAGAAACAAATTGGTAGTTGGATAAGAAGAACACGAAACCATTTTTGTCACATTATGGAAAATAGAAAGAAACCTTCTAATCGCTCATGCATTCAATCTCGAAGGTAACCACTTGTAGTTAGAATCTCGATCGACATAATGAATGAACACATTGAAATAAAAGCGGACTCAATCATTAAGTAAGTGGAGTTCCACCTTGTAGGAACATCAATACATAATCCCTTTGAAGTAGGGACCCCTAATCTTTACTTCAACAAACTTATGTAAATGAGAAGGAGATTTTTTGAGGTATTTTACTGTCTCCCTTATTTTACGGTTATTTGTTGCACCTCTTTCAACCCATCTTGAACCGTATATTCAAGATGTGAGCATCTAACATGAAAGAAATGACCACGAAAATGTAACTTCCCTCTTGACTGAAAATTATTTTTTAAAGCATTTGCAGCAACATCATTATTACTAGCATTATCCAGTGTGATAGTAGATACCTTATCCTGCAAATTCCATTCTAGCAAACAATCACATATAGAATCACAAATAAAAGTACCCATGTGTGGAGGATCAAGCTCAATAAAGCCGATGATTCTCTTATGCAACTGCCAAGAATCATCAATAAAGTGAATTGTTAAGCACATGCTTGTTTGATTTGATGTCCAATCAAGTCAAAGAAACTCATGAATGCTCTTAAGAAAAGTTTTCAATCTCTCTTTTTCCTTTTCATAAACTTTCATGCAATCACTTCTAATTGTGTTTCTAGATACCTTCTCATAATTGGGATTCAATACCTTCAAAAGAATATTAAACCACATATGCTCAACCATCCTAAATGGATACTCATGCACAATAATCATCTTTGCAATTATCTTCCTAATCTGAAGATGATCATAATTTTGGGGTCATGGAATAATGGAATCTCAATTTGAGTTGACATCAAAAGGCATAAAATTTAATTTTTTTTTTTGTGCCTCAACAACACTTATTCTTGGCCTTGATTTTTTTCCTTCACATGGCTCAAAAGTTGTGAAGTTGTGCGGTTTTGATTTATGAAATTTCTGCGACAATATATGCATTGTAAAGAGGGTATACTCTCCCCATCTGAAGTGGTTTCTATAAAATACTCCCTCGAAGATACTCTCTTCCTACCTCTCTTAGGGTTGACATCATCGACTAGTAGTCTCAAATGTATGCTCCTCCGATTCAACTTGTTGTGAAGTACTTGGTATATCATTACTACAACTAAATCATTACCATGATGTGAGAATGATCCACATTAGACATGATTGTACACTACATAAAAAAGAAAATATGAGTTAGTACTTGCCACATACACATACACTCTCCAATCTCCATACTAAACTTCATATTCAATATTACATTACTCTTCTCATTTAATAAGCTCAAAAAAATTGCAACTCAAGCTATACATAATTAAGCAATCTACTATCACCACCAAATCATTTCAATAAATAGTATCCATGCCATTGATGCCAACAGACTAAACAAAATAATGGCCGAACAGAAATAAATAGTATCCATGCCAAATTGCCAACAGAGATAACAAAGTAATGGACGAACCAAAATAAATAGTATCAAACTATACATGCCAACAGAAACTGAAAAATCAAATGAGCACATATTACATATATTTCCAAAATAATAGAGGCAATGAGTAATGGCCAAAGCAGACAAACCGAGGCAATGGTAATGGGACAATTTAGAATGAGAACGAAGAGTAAAAGAAAATGAGAAATCAAACAGACAATATATAGCTCCCAAATAACAGAGGCAATGAGAATAATGGCGGACGGGACAAAAACCAGAGTAAACAGGCATTTTAATAACCTACAAAGAATAACCGAATCATCCACAAATTGTAAAAGCTTAAGAGCATTTCTCCTTTTAACATGAAACCGAAGTAGAAGCTTGATAAAAGAAGAAAATAATGATATATGAACATCGTCGAGTCCCAAGTAGAAGCCTCATAAAAATAAGAAAATAATGGTGGTACCAAACCAGAAATCGAGATGCATCCAGAGGTTCCGGCTATTGCTTCTGAGATATTACCATTGCAATTTGCAACTCAAAACTCACAACTCGTAAGACTCTTGCTAAGAAGAGTAGAGTAGTGCCAAAAACAGGATGAGAGGGAGTCGAAGGACTTCAGGATTAGGCGGCGAGAAAGTCGAGAGTCGAGTCATAAGACTCTTTCTAAGAAGAGTAGAAATTCGGCGGCCAAAACACTGAGATGAGAGAGGGAGTCGAAGGACTTACGATTGAGAATCCGAAAGTCGGGAGTCGAGAGAGCTGCGGTGTCGAACGAGTCGAGAATGGGGCAATATCGGATATGCTCATTTCCGTCATCACTCCTTATTTTAAATCCCGCGTTAATATAAATTCCTACTGATTTAATACCACCTAAAACCTAAGCAGATAAGCATAAATGCATAATTATAAAAAACCTATAATAATAATTACTAATATATTTTAGCTTATTTTATTTAAAATTTTTTAACTAATTTTATAATTAAATTAAATATCAATTTTAAAATATTTAATGACATAAATATAAAATTTAATATAAATTCTTTATTTATTTAAATCGAAACACGATCACAAAGGATTGTTAGTGTTACTCATTTATAAATCGAGCTGAAATATTTGTTAATTCGCTCATTTACTTACGAGCAGGCGAATACAAGCTAAATATCGAGCCGAACACAGTTGTTCATGAACATGACTTTTGACTAATAGGAGATTTTGCAAGGAATAACCTTAAAAAGTAGAGAAATGTGAATATATTGTAAGAAGAAAGCTTATGAAATGATTGATGTTCATTTTCATTTCCCTGAAAATGACCCAGAAGGCTAGTTCACTTGCACATTGGGCTATGTAAATTTAAAAGAAAATAATTTAATGATTGTCGGCAAAATGTTTCATCCATTTTAAATTAAATTATATCTATCTATATATATATATATATATATATATATATATATATATATATATATATAATTTATGTGAAACATAATGTGCAGAAAATTAACAAAACTGATGATTACAAACGATTATTAATTTTTTTTTTGTTATATAATTTATTAGAACTTTTAAAATTTTATCATTTAAAAGAATGCATTAGATGTTTTTTTTAATATGAAGAGATTTTAAATATATTGTAATTATAATATAGGATTTTAAAAATAGTTATGAGTTTAATTTGCTTAAAATTAATTTAAAGATGTTTTTAGAAACTTCAACCTTATCATTAATTTTATGTATTTCAAAGTACCACTTCTTTCACTTTACAGTCTCGACTCAAATCTCCTCTCATGAGTTTTTGCCAACAAAGTTAATTTTTGATTTATAGACCTTTTTTTTACTATATTGTATATTTAGAATATAGGAATTTAGTTTGCTTAAAAATAAATTTAATTTAATTTTTTTTGTGAAAGTTCAAGCTTATAAGTAGTTCATTTTTTCAAAATCTATTGATTTTAGAATTCACAATGATATTGCTTGTTATCTTCAACACTTCTGCTGTTTCTTGTCTCCTGAGTTTCTCAATTCATGTTCTTGATGAGCTTTTTTCTCAATCTCCACGTTCTCGAGTCCTTATTGAACTTGTCAATAATTGGCTGATCGCCCCTTTCCTACATTACCCTTAATGGTTAGCCCTAACAAGCTTCCATTGTGCTCCCTCCTCTTGTGTATTATTACATCCATTCATGGATTGTGGATGTCTTTAATGAGCTCTGGTTGTTATCATGCATGCAACATTGAGACTAATAATGTTAGAATCTAGCGAGTCCTAATATTGCACATTGCCATTTGCAATCATATTGTACCCTAGATTTCTTTTTTTTATAAATATTATATAATATGTTTGTTATATCATTAAATATTAATTAATTAATTAATTTATATTTATTTGAATAATTGAGTTAGTTAATAATATTTAAATTAAATAAAATTAGATATATTATAAAAATAAAATTAATTTAATGATTTGGATCAAATCACAACTATTAAAATCTATAATCTTTAAATAAACAGTCCAGATTTCTAAATCCTAAACCTCATGGGTCACGAGATTCAGGACTCACGCCTCATTTCGACTATCGATTCAAAAATCGACATTTCGACTGTTGCCTTAATCCTGCGACTGCGAGTCCCCACTCCCCTTCCCTTCTTTGCGAAAGCATGAGTTGCGATTCTTGCGATGATGCAATCCACAGTAAGAGCCAAATCGCCGAAGTCTAATTGCGATTTCTAGTTCTCTAAGGTTCAGTATCGATTATTACTTTCTCCATCTTGCTTAACTTCTTGAGTTGTCTCGCAAGACTCACATACATCTTATTTTTGGTTCTCTACTGGTCATAATATATTCATTAGATAAATCTTTGCTATGCAATTTCTCTTTTTAATTTGTGAAATGATTAAGATATGAAGAATATCGTGGGTTCTAGATGACTCAAAAATGTTCTTGAAATTTCTCAATTTTTTTATTTTTGGTGTTTGATTTCTTGTTGGAATGTGCATTCAAATGTTGAAATGTCTATTCTCTATTTGATTTTGTGATGTTATGTATATTTTGGTGTTTAGGATTTACTATCTACATCTAGCTGTTTTGTTACTTGATTTTTGAAAGCTTTATTTCAAGGAGGATATTCAAAACATATAGTTTATGCAAATGCTTGTGATTCTTTACAAATTCTTTTCAAAATCTCATCAATATTGCTATGTTAGAGCCTTTAAGGCTTGCAGGTTTCATTGTTTGGTTTGCATATTAAAATTTAGGAGTAAATGTTGTCATGTTGATGTCTTTATTATTTGTTGACGTCTTGTGCTATGGTATCCATGTTGATGTGTATTTAACTCACTGCTTCTTGCTGTAACATTGAGCCTTTGATCCAAACAAGAAGTTTTGTATGGTTGTAAATTATCCATGCTGCAAACATCACACAACTAATTTTTATTCTCTTTTTCCTTAACTGTTATGATCTCCACAATAATGAGGGGGACTGCACTATAGTCTGCAGATCATTTCTAATATGTATGATGAGTTTTAATGAAGTAATTACTTGCGCAAATTTTTTAACTGATGTCTGATGATAAGTTGGAAAATATAGATGATGACACATAAAACAAAAAAGAAGTGAAGAAAAGTAAAAAAAGTTAAATTTTGGAGGTTGTTTCTATCCTCTTTAGTTGAAAGCTCGTGATGCCTAGTGCAATATAATTTAAAGATAATGAAAACTACAAAAATCGCCACCTATAACTATATCTGTTTTGAATTCTATATTAAACTTCTTTTTTTCTTGTTGCTGCTTTTTTTTAGCTGGATATGCCTTCGTAAATTCTTACTTAATTTAAATCAATCATACCATCACCATCTTACATTGTCTCTCTTCTCTTAATTGTACATGGACAAACCATATCTATTTCATGCATAATTTCATAATATTATAGAAAAAGAATGAACCATGCATGAATACTAATATCCTTATCGTATCTTAAGCTTGGAAGCATTAGATTCAAAAATAGCTATATTCTAGAGAAGGTTCAAAACTTTTATAATGCTTTTTTATTCTTCATGGTTATAATTTTATAAGAAAAAAAAGGGGATTATGGTGAAAATCCATGATGTTGAACATCATATGGCACCTCATCTACATAAATACAGTGCACGTGGTGGACAAGTTATTTTGAAAAGCAAAATGAAATGATCAAATTTAAAAGGTTGTATCATGGAGAATTTAACTTTTTTCCAATGAAGCAATAACCTCCCAATTTATAAAGTGACTAAATTTTGAAGGACATGGTGTGTATATATTCCATGTAGTCTTTAATTTGCAGGCAACACCACTATTATGTGGAGATTCTCCCTTTCAATCCAATGTTTTCAACAATATTTTAAATAGCTTTGAGAAAATTTTTGGCCTTCAAATCAACTTTTCAAGTCTTCTCTAATTAATATTAATAAGCTATCAAGTATGAATACCATTGTTGGTAGCATTCTAGGTTGTTATCTTAATCTCTTCACACCAAGTTATTCAATGCCAGATAAAAGCAAAAAAATGTTAAATTTTATGCTTTCTGATGCTAATTCAGAAATTAAGATTTTTATTTTTAGTGATCCAAAGAATTATGATCAACTTCATATTAGAGAAATAATATCAAAATTGATAATTATACATGAGTACCCATTTATGATAGTTGAGCATACATGGTTCAACATTTTGTTGAAGGTCTTCAATCAAAGCTATGAAAGTGCATCTAGAAATACAGTAAAAAATGATTGCATAAAAGTTAATGAAGCAAAGAAAGATAAGTTGAAGGCATATCTTAAAAGCATACATATAGTGTCATTAGCATCTAATTATTGGACTTTCAATTAAATAGTAGGGTACATGTGCTTAGTAATTTATTATATTGATGAATCTTGGAAATTGTACAGGCTAATTATGAGTTTCATTGAGCTTGGACAACCTCACACGGTGTTGACTTCACTTTTAGAGTGAGTTCTCAACTTTCTCAGCATAGATCTAGGACTCTTATATACACTAAGAGCTCTTTAGTCTTAAGACACTTCTAGTGAATAGATGAACACTTAACTTAAGTTTAGGGACTTAGAAGGGTTAGTTATAGGGGTAGGTTTTGCCTTAGGGATTTAGGGAGACTTGCCCATCCTGTGACCTAAACCCAACCTATGTTCACCTTCTCAAACCAAGCCTCAAATTCAATACCAAATCCAAATCCAAATTTTAAATCAAATGATTGAAACCCATGATCAAATCCAAAATCAAAATCCTGTCTAAGTCCTGTGATTTTATCTTGTGGACTTTGTCCTTAACCAAATTCAAATTAATCCAAATTCAATTAATTTTTTCAAAGATCAATTCAATCCCTCAATCATTTACCAATTTCAAGTCCAAACTCAATTCCAAATGATTGAAACTTAAAATCAAATTTAAACTCCCAAATCTTCCTTAAGCCTTATGATTAAATTCCATGGGCTTAGCCAAATCTCCTCCCAATTCAATCCAAAATTGATTGATCTCTTCATGAATCAATCATGCCTTTTTTTATATTCACAAATATAAATGAAATATACATTCAAATAGCCAAAACCAAATCAAACTAAATCAATTCCCAAGATAACCCATATGGACCTAACTCTATGAGCTTAGCCAAATCCCATTCTAATCAAGTGAAACCCAATTGATTTTCTTTTAAATCAATTATTCCATCAATTATATTCACAAATATAAATGAACCTACATTTCAATGATCAAAACTAAATTAAACTAAATCAATTTTCTTCTAAGCCCTTTTGGCCTACCTCAATGAGCTTAGTCAAATTTGCTTCCAAATCACTCCGAACTTAAGTGATTTTCTCATCAATAATTTATATCTTTATTTATATTCACAAATATAAATGAAATATAAATCTAAATAGCCAAAACCAAACCCAAAATCAAATTAAAATCCAATTCAAATCCTTTAATCCAATTCCTTGGGCTTAACCAAAACCCACCTAAATCAAGCTAAAATCAATGGATTTTCTCTTAAATAAATTATTTCTTCAATCATCTATCCAAATATAAATGAAACCTATAATCATCAAGGCAAATTGAAATCAACTCAAGTTAAGCCCAACTTAGCCCTTTTGACTTGAAAATTCTAAATGAACCAAAATAAATCATAGCCCAAATTGATTGCAGTTGGATTTATATTTCAATCCTAAACTCATATGAATCCAACTAAACCTTAATCAAACCAAAACCAAACCAATCCAATTGACCCCTTTAGGTCCACTTGACCCAAAGTTGCCTAAAGAATCCATATCAACCAAGCTGTAACCCAAATTGGATTGAACCAAGCCGATCCGAATCTCATACCATGATCATTGATCACCTAGGATGATAAATTGCTTTAAATTGAGTCAAACCAAGTCAACTTGGCCATTTGACCAAGTCAACCCTTAGCCCATATGAAATTTAAATTAGCCAAAACTCATCATACACCAAATGAATTAAAACTATTGATTCATATTAACCCATAATCAATGATTGAACATGACTTGACCATCAATTGAGCTAAACCAAACCTAATTGGCCTAAAAAATCAAAGTAGGTCAAATCATGATCCAACCCAAATTGATTGCAACCAATAGCTCAAGTTCATTCCTAATTTATTATTGAATTTGACTAAAGCCAAAATTGAATCCAATTTAACCAATTGAACCTAATTGACCAACTTAGCCCAAATTGACCTAAAGGGTAAAATTGGAAAAATTCTAAATTAAATCCAAATTGATTCAAAATGAAGCCTATGATCATTTTCAATTAACAAATTGAACTTGAACCAACACCCAACCCAAGCCAATTTGGACAATTTAGTCAAATTGGTGACCCATTTGACCTATATGAATCC
The DNA here is from genome assembly GCA_021442155.1 of Cymbidium sinense. Classification (NCBI taxonomy): domain Eukaryota; kingdom Viridiplantae; phylum Streptophyta; class Magnoliopsida; order Asparagales; family Orchidaceae; genus Cymbidium; species Cymbidium sinense. The sequence continues at coordinate 77,710,563 of CM038227.1, forward strand.
AAATGAGCTACAATCGAACATAAGCCAAATTGATTGAAACTACTTGAACCAAAATACTTAAAATCATCATTTGAACTTAACCTAAGCCTTGGTTTGACCCAATTTGACCAATTGGTCGACCTAACCCAACATGACCCAAATTAACCTAATTTGACTAAATTGAGATGAAAACCTTGAAACTAACCCATGAGGCCTTGGAACCTGACCAAATCGAACCCAAACCTATCTTAGGTAAGCCCAAAGCTAGCCCAAATCTAATTAGAACCAAACTTAAAGCAAACCCCCTTGGATATGCCTCCTTATGTGGGATTTTTCCAAAATTCATAAAGTCCAATTTTCTATCATCTTTGGCAGCCATCAAGCGCCCAGATGGGTTATCATCTAGCCACCTAGCCCACACTAAGTGGTATAGGCTTTCCATGGAATAAAAGGAGGTGAGTTAACTCACCTCCCTTATAAATCGAGAATCCCATGGACAAAGGAAGAGCCATCAGCCCACATCAAGCCTTAAGCCACCTCCTAAGCCCTCCTCCACTTAGACCGAGCCATGTGGATTTGATGGGGACAACTCCAGTGCTCTGGTGGTGGCTGGCCGACTGAAAATGGGCGATTGATCTTGTCCATCCACCTTAACCAATTGAGAGGTATCCCCCCTCAATTTGAATGGAGAATCATAGTATTTTCATCATCTGAGTTTCCAAGAGAGAAACAAAACTCTCTAGAGTGCTCTCAAGCAATTCTAAAGCCTCTTCCTTTTAGATTTCTCCTTCCTGAGGAAAGCTGAAATAGGGGAGCTGCTCTTCGATCCCAACTTCTCTAATCCTCAACCAAAGTTGAATTGCTCATTCTTACACCATTGTCATACCTTATAGAGGCTACCCGAAGCTTCCCCCCAAGTTCTAAACCCACTGGAGCAAAAAGTTCGATCAAAGCCAAAGCTCCAAAGCACCATTGTTGGCCTTCCGAGTAATCTGCATGGAACCAATCCAATTGCTACTCAACAGGTCTTCATCTCAACTAGACAAAGCTACCTTAAGCATGCAAGCTATATGTCTTAGCTCTGGTGAGGTAATTTCATGAAAATTAAGCTATAGGAAAAGTGGTGTTGGAGCTTTGTGAAGAAATTTGCATGTGAACTGATCTTAGACATTAAATCTTCATGGATCCCTCGCATAAAGGTGTGGAGTTAACTTGAAGTGATTCTGAGCTCGGGTGAGCTCGGATCGAATGATCCATGGTGGACGGGCTTCATCATTTGTCCTTTGTGAGCTGATAGATCATGCGCTGTTCATTCCACATGATCAGAATGGACGACCGTGAATAGATCACACTAGATCCGTCTAATTTGAGCCATTATTAACCACGACCTTGATCTACACCATCCAATCTAAGATCAGATGATAGAGAACAATACCGCATCCCTCCGCCAGCTAAGTCAGTGGCGAGATGTGACAACTTAAATAGCCAATCCCTCAGTGCCACGTGAAAGTGTGCCAAGTGGTGTAGATGGGATTAGGCTTAATTAAGGCTAATTAACTGGTTTTTAAGACTGAAACTTTCATAATTCATAAAAATTTTTTAGAAAAATTTAAAAAAATACAAATAAGAACTCATTTAAAAGATATTTTAGAGAGATATCCGTTAAAATTATCCTTAATTGATTTTGAATAACAATTTAGGCTTAATTAAAGTTTAATTCAAAGTTAATTATCTTAATTACTCCTTAATTAATTAACTAATTAACCTCAAACTTTCTGAGATTGTTTAAGGGGATGACCTCTGCCTCCCCTATTTTTATTGAGATTTATTGGTTAGTTAATTGGGGAGATTGATTGATTAAGCCTTAATTACCTTCTTAACTTAATTAAGTGATAATCAAGCATGTGAACAGTTAGTTAATTAATTAATTAGGCAATTTATCACTATTTAATAGTGAGAAGGCTTAGGGAATTGGATTGGGGCTTCTCTCCTAATCTTTTCTTTATATTTTCTTCACTTCTTCAAGAGAAATTAATTAAGGATTAATGAATTAATGAATTGCTTAATTAGTTTAACTAAAATTTATAACACATCTAAAACTAATTAATTAAGGGGTAGATCTTTAGGTGTTTAATAGCCTAAAGAGATTTAATGAAATTCTGATTTTTTCATACATGTGGGAAAATCATAAAAGTAATTAATTATGTTCCCTAAGCTTAATTAACTATTAATTATAAGCCAATTGCATTAGGCCCTTTCCATTTCCTAGGACCATTTCTAATTTACTTTTCAATTCATTTTCATATCGTATTGGCTCATAATTATTTAGTTAATTACTTTAAGGTAACATAGACAAGGATTAATTAATTAATTATTTCATATTTTAACTTAATTAATCCATAAAATCAACCTAATTACTTTTCATTAAAGCACATTAACTTACAAACATGGCATGGGATTAGGATTAGCAAACCTCTTTCTCTCTTTCCTTATCAAATTAAACATCAAATTAAAAATGATATTAAAAAGCTTTAGTTTGCTTTAAATAATTTTATTTGATATGGTTGTCCTTAGAAATTAATTTGTTTGAAAGAAATTATATGTTTATATTTTTTTATTCCTCTCCAATTACATTAAATATTGTATGTCATTTGATTCATGCATTCATCTTTTGAAAAATTAATTAAATTAAATGATTTCCTTTATGTCAAGCTTGCATGTGTTGATTTAATTTAATATATGTGTGGCTACTATCACTATTAAATCCAAATATATTTTTCAAAGCTTATAAATGAGTGATTACATATGCTATGAATGCTAGTTATAAATACTTAGGAGATGTATGTGATTATAGCTTAAGTGTATGAAGTGAAGTTTCTTTCCTTTTATTCATGTATTGATTTATGTAAGTTTGAATATTAATGGGTATATAGTCTGGACATCCTAGGAATACGAGGCTTTAGCTAGCCCCAAGAAGGTCATTTGATTACCTCACTTCCCTAGTTAATAGAGGCATGTGCTCAATTTGATTTTATTCTTATATATTTCAATACTAGAATTTGGATTAGATTTTACTCCATATGCATAAATCTTTCAATCAAATAAAAATAAAACCTTTGCATGGTTTTCCTTCCTTTATTTATGTATACATTTATATGTATTTGAGAAAAGCAAATATTTAGTCTGAACATCCTGGGAATACGAGGCTTTAAGTAGCCCAAAGGAGGTCATTTGAATACCTCACTTCCCTGGTTAATAATGGCATGTACTAACTTATGTCTCTTATACATGTGTGTGTATTTAATTATAGAATTAGAACTCCTTTTTTTATCAAAGATACATGCATCCATAGTTGGCTAAGTGATTGAATTAATTGATCATATGATTTGAAGCTCTCTTTCTTATGTTCATGTATGCAAATTTTCATATGGTTTTAATGCAAATGGTATATAGTCTGGACATCCTGAGAATACGAGACTTTAGCTAGCACCAAAGTGGTCATTTGATTATCTCATTTCCCTAGTTAACAATGACACATACCTATTTAATTTCATCCCTATGTATTTTTGTATAAGAATTTATATATAGCTTTAATAATATGATGAAATAATTCAATCAAATGGAAAGTATAAAATTTAAATATGCATACTCACATCAATCATTTAAATGTACTAAAATATATTGTATGTGTAGGTATACTTAAGATTTAATCATATGAATGTTACATGTGATTGAAAGGAATTTTCAACATGTGTCATGTGATATTAATTCATTCAAATTAATCTTAAGATGCCTTCAATGTTGAATAGGATTATTCAGAGTGAACCTAAACTTATAATTAATTTAAAATGTGTGATAAGCCATTCACTAAATAGAAATAAGTTAATTAACATGCTTTAGAAATGACTTAAGGTAGGGATGAAAGAGAGTAATCCTCTCTTTCCCTTCTCTTTATAACACTTAGTTATTAAGTGTAGGTTAAATGAAACAAAAGAAAACATAAACTAAAAATTTTCAAATCATTTAAACCATTTAAAGTGAAATCAACCTCCTAAATTAAATATTTTCACATTTAGAAAATTATAACCTTAATGCTTAATTAGGATATACCACCCAAGCCTTAACGCATACATTAGATAAGTCGTAACTTCTAGCTTTATGTTAGGATGGTACATAGTGTGATGTATGTTTTATTTTGTGATGTATTATTTTAGACTCGATGTTATGGTGTACGTTTTGTAGACTGGATGCTAGGCCGTGATTAGCCTAATCATATTTTCTATAGGTGATTATGCTTAAGGGGTTCTTAACATAAATATAAATGCTCTATTTTATAGATTGCTTAAACCCCTAAGCATAATACAAGTTAAGATAGGCAGGCTTAGTTACTTATGAGTAGGGTGTTAAGGCCAAATCATATATATAATTGCTTGGGGTTGTATGTGTGTTTAGCCAACACTTGTTTTGCTCATGTAGTTAGATTTACTTTTCTTATTTTTAATGTAATTTTGTATTAGGAATTAGGATTAGTGTCATGGAAGATTAGGATGAATAATGGCTAGAAAGTTTTGTCCTAGGAGGCCCTATGACGCCGTTGAAGCAAGCACATCTAAATCAAAGAAGGAGGACACATGAAGAATGAATATTTGAAGACCCCCCTCCCCAACATAGCATTTATTCATTTTAAATTATAATTATTTTTTCATATTTCGGGTTGTATAAGGGTAGAGCTCGGCTACCCATTTTCTCTTTTCGGGTTGTATGGCGGTATGCGATCGCACTGACCTTTTATTCTTTTGTGTCAGATTTATAAAATTGATTATTGTTATGTTTAATTATGCAATAGAAACAACATGTATTTTTATAGTTTCTTTATGGATGATGCTTTAATGCGTGGCTTGGATATGATTAGGCTCTTAGGTTAAAAATAAATATTCTACCCGATTACAACTCATAACTAAAGTTTTAAATAATTCATAATCTCACATAAATCCTAGGCATTAAATCAAGATAATTAAAAGATTTAGCAAACCCTTAGCTGAATGTTGTATGTCTCACATCATGCATACATATTACTTTACTCTTGCTAAGAAAGGTTTTCCATCCTTGTACGATAGGGGAAGACTTGACCTTTGAAGGTCTCCTCTATGGTGGAAAACACCTCTTTCCTGTTGATTTAGCCCATAGTCCACTTTCATCATGGATTTAGGCATAAGGAATCCCAAAGCCTTTGTCAAAATGAAGTGTCAAATACAAATAAATTTAAAAAATATTTCTCATTAGATTAAGTCATTATTCATATCACTCATGCTCTAGTCTCTTAAAGAGTGGATTTAAGGACTTTAGTCTCTTTCTAAATAAATAATAGCCTAACTAATGTTATAATTCATAGGACTTGACCACATGATTTAAAGCATAGGAGGAGTTAGTTAGCTGCCACTCTAGGTGGTTATAAGTTCAACAATCAGATGTTTTACTCTCTCTTATGGAGGTGAACCTTATACCTATCTTTGCTTAGATTTAGGTCCTGCTCTAGCTCTTACTAAAGCTTCCTAGATTTAGGATCCAAGATTTTTTGTTTCCTTCAGGGTACAAGCATAAATCCTCACCTCTTAGGCTTTTCCACAACCTTATGTTGATGGATTATAAGTCCGAGTAATCTAATAAAAATTCAACTCTAACAAAATAATTCTCTTCACTTTTGAATATATAAAGCCCAACCATAGGATATATTAGAATGCTCACTAAGTTTCCTCGTATCATGAACATTCCCTACTCATCTCCTTTGGTTTTCAAAATAAGTCTTCTCCTTGAGCCTTTCCATTTGATGTTTCAACATAAACAATCCTTTGACAATATTAACTTTGAAATCTTTGGAGATAACAATTGCCTACTTTAATCGAGAGTATTCTTAAGGAATTTACCTTCCTTTTGATATAATTAACTACAAAGGCTTGCCTCCATAAGAAACTTTAGAACCCAATTTAATATAATCCCTACTTTATTCAACATACCCAAATTTTTTGAAGGAAGATTCTATTTTCAAATGAAATCATGACACAAAAGTGAAACTCCACGTAGCATATTCATATGAGTTGGTGTTCCCTCTTTTCAAAAGAAAAAAAAAATCATACTCAAAATCAAGGCATATTTGAACCCCATGTGACACCCAAATAAGTCAATTAGAGCTCCCTTTCCTTTTGGAAAATCAAAACAAATTGAATTTTATTTAACATACCCACATCTATTAAGTAGAATTCCTCTTTTCCAAAGTCTTTAAAATCAAAACACATTTGGACTTCATTTGACATACCCAAATTTGTCAAATGAAGTTCCATTTTTAAAAATCAAAAAATAAATTAAATATATTTAACATAACTAAATTTGTTAAATAGATTTTTCTATTTCAAAATCATAACACATTTGAACTCTATTTGACATACCATATTTGTTAAATAAGAGTTCCCCTCTTTTTCAAAAGAGAAACCAAATCAACATATATCAAACACATTTGGCCTCTACTTAACATACTTAAATTTCTTAAGTAAGAGCCCCATTTTCAAATCAAATCAACATGTATCACACACATAACAAACAATCATCACAAAGAAAGAAGATTTCACAAAAGTTTCAAACATATAATTGAAAACCTTTTAGCATACCTAAATTTTATAAGTAAAGGTTGTCCAAATCAAATTTTTAAACAAACATACAACATACATCTCTCTAAAGTCTCTCCAAATATTTCAATCCCGCTCAACATACTTAAATTTGTTGAGTATGGGTTCTAAATCAAAATCATATGACAAAGTCTCTCCTCCAAATATAAGAAAATCTATCTAAGATTCAATGAACCCCACTTAGCATACCTAAATTTATTAAGTGTGGGTTCAAATTCTAATTCCAATTTAGAAGACAGTGATTGAAGATAAATATCAAAGCAAGGGTCTGACTCAGTTGTGTTTCAACAAATGCAGTGAGTTTAGCACAATCAGTCTTCTCAGTCTTCAGGTAGTGCAGTTATTATGGCTTTCAGCAAGTTCATCTTTTCCTTCATGTCAGGTGTGGATCTAGCCTTGGATCAGGCCATACATGACACGACCACCACTCATTTGATTTAGTTCGGCCATGGATTCAAGGCTGTTCAAGTTACATGTGAGGGGACAACTTTCACGACTGTTAGCAGGGAGGAGGTGGACATTCCGTCTGACTCTGAGTTCCCCTCATTGAAGAGGAATGCTGCCATGGTTCCTGCACCCCGATCAGTGTCAGTGTTAGTACCATCTGCTTCAGCACAGGTTTAGTCAGTTGCCCTTGCCATAGTTCTAATAAGGGCTACTACCTCCTTTTTGGTCACCCCAAAGGTGAAGGCTACTTTGGCTTTCGAGATACTCTCCCCTACCTTTGAGATATGTTCCAGCTCTCGCTCTACTTTGCTCACCCGTACCCAGTGCCGCAATTAAAATAGGAAGATCAAGCAGCACCATGAGAGAGTAGCTAGGGAGATCGATTCTGCCTCCCACATCGCTGAGGAGGGTTCTCCCCATGAGACCTCTTCACTCTTGAGTGGTAGCAGGTTTCACCCCCTCTTAGCCTTAGACGGAGAGGAGGACTACAGGAGGATCGCTACATCACCTCCACCACCAACACTCTTTTAGGTACTGGCTAGGGAGTGTAGGAGGCCCTATGCTGGTCTTAGGATAGTTCTTCACCAAGTTGGCAGAGCCTACGGATGCTCTGAGTTTGGAGCATTATTTGATTTGAGGTTTGTGATTTTCGAGAGTGTTAGTGAGTAGATCTATAGGGAGAGAGTCACCGAGGCTCGAGTATCCACCCAAGGGAGGGAGAGGCAGTGCAGCTAGATAGTCGTGACCTCCACAATGGATTTACCTGATCGTTGCCTTGTCAGGGCTAATTATTCATACAACATTATTCTCACAGTCATAGTTTGACGCAGGAGGAGATCTCTACCTGAGAGGCAGTTGATGTCTTTGTCATCACACTGCTCCACTCACCGCCCACTATCACCCATTCAACTTATAGTATTTACCACCCCGCCAAGCTTTAGAAGCCCCCATCCTGGAAAAGACCATGCCCACTGGTGATCCGACTATGTCCTAAGGATCCCACCCCATCTGTTTCATCTATTGAAGTGAGATCGAGCTCCCCTACTTGACCTTATACCTCAGCCATGGCTAGGAAAGAGTGGTGACCTAATTGTGTGGTGTGCACCTCCAGATAGAGGGAGAGAGGGAGGGACACAAACATAGTCCCCATGGAGTTGATCCTCCCTAGTGGCGAAGTCATATCGATAAGCAATCTCGGTGCATAGAGTCGGAGTAAAGTCCTACATTGTTAGCGTGTTCATCTTTGTCTCAAGTGAGTAGGTGATCGATCATTAGATGACATCTTAAAAAACTACTTTGTCGAGAAGAAACAAACTCTTGGGAGTAATCATTCAAATCAAGAGGAGGGTAGAGTCTGCTTTGATCATGATGAAGATGACATATTGGATGACACAATCGAGGTCTACATGGTCGACACATGAGGGTCCTTATAGTGGGATCAACATAGCCAAGAAGGTGCTGTACTCGAGGAAGTTGACACTTCTCACTTGACTCAACACCTCCTCCACTAGCTCAGGCAGAAGGATAATCATATAGACAGGATGGAGAAGAAGGTAGAAGAGTTGATGGCAGTGATCCTAGCATTGTAGAACTCAGCCCTAGTCTTACAGACTTCACATATGATAGCCGAACGGCCAGAGTTGGTACATACCTTAGACCATCCTAGGTGCACTCCCGTAGAAGATGATGCTAGTAGCTTGCATAGAAAGGCCACAAATGGCACCTCCATGCATGAAAAGGATATTAAGTATATGGTGGAATAGCAGGTGAGGGAAATGATGGCGCAAGCCAGGGGGAGCTCATCCATTCCAAAGGGTAGACCATACCCAGAGGAATTCAACGTAGTTCAATACCCGAAAACCGCCTTCCTTCAAGATCTTTGATGGTAGTGGGAACTTGTGGCAGCATATGCACACTTTAGGGTCAACTGTTATAATGCCAGTGGCAGTGACACACTCTTGTTCAGACTTTTTATCAACAGCTTAGCAGGGGTTGCATTTGATTGGTACGCTGAGCTGCCCGACAGTTCGGTGAAGAATTTTACTGAGTTGGAGCACCTCTTCATTAAGAGGTTTGCTGGAGCTCAGCAAAGAGTGACTGTAGGTGACCTTGTTGTAGCGAACCAGAATCCCAATGAGTCCGTTGTTAATTATATTCTCAGGTGGCACATCTTGAGCATGAAATACGAGCCACAGCTGTAAGAACAACATGCCATTGAGATTCTTCTCAAGGATATCCATAGCCCAGTCCCCTTCATGCTTAAGGGCTTTACCATCAAAACATTTGTGAAACTAATTAACAAGATGACTAGCTTGCAAGAGGAAGCCAAACAGTTGCCTTTTTTCAACCAATCATCTTGACCCAAGCTGCAAAAGGTGTTTGAGAAGAAGCCATGGATAGTTATGTTAGTGGATAGAGGGAAGCAGTCGACTAGAGACCAGTATAAGAGACCGCAAGCTTAGTAGCCTTTTTTCCACCTCCTCTGCCAACACCTTGGTCGTCATACTAGCCACCACAGCCGCCACAACGACCATTTCCACCACCTCAGCAGCCTACCCAGTAGCAGCACTCATATCCACTACCAGAAAACTACTAACCACATACTTTTGCTAATAGATTGAATAAACCATATTCATTCAAGAGGGAGGTAGTTAGAAAATCTTTAATAATCTCTTAAAGAAACCTGACTTTCAGTTACTAGAGCCCAAGAGGCTGAAGGAAGTGGGCAAGAGTAATGATCCTAACTATTGTCTCTGCCACCACATGATTAGCCATGTCTTAGAGGCTTGTATTACTTTTAAAGACTGGCTTGATCATAGCTACAAGTCAGGCACTATAGTTATCCCCAAGGAATACTTATAGAACAACCATCCAATTCTATTAGGATAATTCTTGGGGATACTTGCGATTCTCTTAAGACAAAAGAAAGTTGGGATATTGCCTTATCCCGAACCACTAAAAAAGTTATTTCTAAGATAAAAAAACTCTCATTGCAGGTGCCTGAGGTAGCTCAAACCTCCAACATCAAGGAAGGTTTGCAAGTTTCTAAAGACAACTTAAAGAAGGTGATAGCTCAGCAACAGCAGCAGTAGCTCATCATTCTTTCCCGAGATAGTCCAATAGCATAACCACCGTTCGAGTCCGGTGCTCCATCCACCATTGCATCTACTTCTTCCTCTGCTAGCTTATCTTCTACCAGCACAAGTGTTGTATCAGCAGATAAGGGAATTAAATCCCTTACTCTGCTTATTTTGTTTGATTTCTATCATGTACCTCCACCCCAAAAGAAATCAATGAAGAAAGCAGATTTTATGTACATCTTGTCCACTTGTGATACTCTTGATTTTATTCATATTAAAAACTCTCCAAGTCTAGAAAAATAATAGCTCTAGTAATTTCGATCCTGTCTCTTTTGATTCAAAATCAGACTTTTCTTTTCTGAATCAATCAGGTTCACCTCTTAAGATTGACTTTGAGTCAACCGACTCCGAGAATTCCATAGGAGAAGCTGCAGGTATGCTCAATGAGAAGGTAGAAATTTCCATGAGTTCATCATTCCATGATGTCACTGAAATCAACCTGCATAGTGGCAAAGTTTTACCTCTTAGGGTAGCACCTCATGATAAAGTCATTAGATCCATTGAGCAGATAACCTATTTATAGGATGTTCCACCTATGGATATGCTTGTAGAGGACCAAGCTAGAGTTGATTACAACATTTTAGTGCACCTTAGAAGGTTTCCAGCTAAGTTAAGCATATAATGACACCATTGTCTTATCCAAAGAGATAAGAGAATCTCTAATCAAGGATATACTTGATCCAGATATATGCTTAGCACAACTGATCGCTACTGAAGGGGAGGCACACCATTCAAAATACATCCTAGGAGTCACATTCAGTGATGAAGACTTACTTCTAAGGACGACTGAGCATAATCGCCCTCTTTACATTATAGTGGATGTTAGCAGATACAGACTATCCAAAGTTCTGGTTGACCAAGGTGCATCAGTCAATATTATGAGTCTAAGAACTGTTGCCTACTTAAGGATCAACATCTCCAAACTCCAAAAGGAAAAGATGATGTTGAGAGGATTCAATAAACAAGGCGAGTGGGCCTTAGGCTCCATAGTGTTGTCAATAGAGATAGACGATTGAAAGACTGAAGCCAAGTTTCACATTATAGACTTGGATACATCTTTCAATGCTTTTCTTGGGAGACCATGGATACATGAAAACAACATAGTTTAATCCTCTCTACATTAGTGCATGAAGTTCATGAGAGGTGGGATTGGGTACTGCGTCAAAGGAGATCTTAAACTATTCATAATTCATGAGGTTGGGATATATGAAGATGTAGCCTATTTCCTCCCCCAAAACCAATAATTCCATTCTCATGAACTTAGTTAAGATCCCCATGAGGGATAAAAAGAAAGAAAAGAAAAAGTAAAAGAAATAGGAAAATAAAGAAAAAGTGAAAGAAAATAAAAGGGAGCGAGACATGGACTCAGGGGAAGATATAGAGCTTGACATTAGATTCTACCCATGGTTCGTTACTCCATTCAAACATATGGGTAGGATGACCTGACCTCCACCAGGAAGTGGGAGAGGACAATTCAGAGGCAGCCCCAGAGGTGGAAAGCCTCCCTATTGGCCACCCAATAGGAGGTATGTCCCAGCCACCAGGAGTACACCTGATATCCACATAGACTTAAAATCTAGTTCAAAGGATAAGTCTTATATGATTAGCACACAAGACAGCTTTTTTTAGTAGCAAATCTCTTTCAAGGTGACACTTGAGTAGGATAGTGATGAAGAGCAGGCTCTAAAGCAAAGCATAAATGTATCTAGGTCTATATGTGAAATAGTTAGACATCAGTTGTGAACCTTAGCTCTAACCCCACTTTCCTTACAAAAAGTTGAGGCTTTAGTAGTTAAGGAAGCCCTTAAGTCATCAATAGATGTGAAGACATAGAGGTTTTTTTAGGAGCATCACTTTCAAGTCAATAAAAGGTCGTTTATGACTATTATCAATAGGCTCAATGAGGACTCAAGAAAATAGAGATTAGGACAATAGCTCACCAAGGCTATAAAAAGAAAATTAGATGATGAATTTTACAAGTAGTTAACAATATCATTTTGTATTCTAAAATTATTAGATTTTAAAATACATAAAAAATAATTGATCATAAATTCGAACTGTCTCAAATACAAAAATCTTAAAAAAGTTTAACATCACGACCCTTTAAAATCATAAATTTAAGTAATCCAGCATAAAACCAAGTGTAGTATTGATAAACTATATACCAAAATATAATAAAATAATAAATAAAATCAAAATTGAGGTAAAAAAATAATTGTAACAGACCCAACTAAACAAGAAATATAAGCAGTCATCTTGTCAAGCTAAGTTGCATCTCATATAGCATCACAAATAAATATACCGTGTGTGGTGTTTATTTTTGGGTGTGTATGGGGGACACCACACAAATCTGAGGGAGTACTTACTGAAGTGATCATGTACTACATTGAGGTATGATGTACTACCTCGAAAGATAGAGGCATCACACTTCAATCGACCTAATCACCTAATAAGGACTCATAAGGCATGATGGGTCTTCGAATGTACTAGAAATTTTTTCCTGCTTTATATGGATGAATAAAGCATGGTTAATATTAAACCGGGTTCTAAAGTTCACTATGGAGACAAGCCTCCATAGTTAATTACATCCCAAGGAAGGTGAATTTCTTAGGAATACTCTTGATTAAAGTAAGCAATTGTTGTCTCTAAAGATTTCAAAGTTAAGACTATCAAAGGATTGGTTATATTTAAACATCAAATGGGAAAGATCATGGAGAATACTCACTTTGTAAATCAAAGGAGATAAGTAGAGAATGTTCATGATACTAGAAAATCTAGGGAGCATTGCAATATATCCTATAATTTGGTTTTATATATTTGAAAGAGAAGAGAATTATTTTGTTAGAGTTGAAATTTTATTAGATTACTAAGACTTATAATCCATCAACACAAGGTTGTGGAAAAGCCTAAGAGGTGAGGATTTATGCTTATAGCCCGAAGAAAATAGCAACCTCAAATCCTAAATCTAGGGAGCTTTAGCAATAGCTAAAGTATGACCTAAATCTAAGCGAAGATGGGTATAAGGTTCACCTCCACAAGAGAGAGTAAACCACCTGACTGCTGGACTTATAACTGCCTGGAGTGGCAGTCAACTAACTCATCATATGCTTTAAATCCATGTAGTTAAGTGTTATAAATTGTAAGATTTGTTAGGCTGTTATTTATTTAGAAAGAGACTAAAGTCCTTAAACCCACTCCCTAAGAGACTAGAGCATGAGTGATATGAATAATGACTTAATCTAATGAGAAATCTTTTCAAATTTTCCTTCTATTTGACACTTCATTTTTGACAAAAGCTTTGAGATTTATTATTCCTAAATGCATGATGAAAGTGGATTATGGGCTAAATCAGCAGGAAAGAGGTATTTTCCATCACAGAGGAAGCCCTCAAAGGTTAAGTCTTTCCATATCATTAAATGATGGAAACCCTCTCTTAGTAAGACTGAAATAATATGCATGCATGATGCGAGACATACAACATTCAGCTAAAGGGTTGCTAAATCTTTTAATTATCTTGATTTAATGCCTAGGCTTTATGTTAAGTTATAAATTATTTAAAACTTTAATTATGAGTTGTAGCTGAGTAAAAAATTTATTTTTATCCTCAGAGCCTAATCGTATCCAGGCCACACATTAAAGCATCATCCGTAAAAAAAAACTATGAAAAAGCATGGTGTTTCTATTGCAAAATTAAACATAACAACATTCAATTTTATAAATCTAATGCAAAAAAATAAAAGGTCGGTGTGGTCGGGTACCACCGTACAACCCAAAAATGGGAAAATGTGTAGTCGAGTTCTACCCTTATATAACCCAGAATATGAAAGAATAATTACAATTTACAAATGCATAAATGCTGGGGGGGGGGGGTCTTCGAATCTTCATCCTTCATGTATCTTCCTTTTTTGATTTAGATATGCTTGCTTCAAAGGAATCACAAGGCCTCCTAGGACAAAGCCTTTTAGCCAACTGCTCATCCTAATCCCCAATGACACTAATTCTAATTCCTAATGCAAAATTATATTAAAATAAAAAAAAATAAATCTAATTACACCTACAAAATAAGTGTTAGCTGAACATACGTACAATCCTAAGCTGTTATATATATGATTTGGACTTAGCACCCTGCACATGGGTAACTGAGCCAGCATGTCTTAACTTGGATTATGCTTAGGGGTTTAAGAAATCTACAAAAGAGCATTTTTATTTATTTTAAGCACCCCTTAAGCATAATACCTTACATAAAAAATGATTAGGCTAATCACGGCCTAACATCCAATCTATGAAACATACACCCTAACATACAGTCTAAAAAATGATTAGGTTATATTTTTATTTAATTGAATGATTTATGCATATGAAGTAAAGTCTAATCCAATTCTAGTATTGAAATATATAAGAATGAAATCAAATGGAGCACGTGTCTTTGTTAACAACGGAAGTGAGGTAATCAAATGACCTCTTTGTGGCTAGCTAAAGCCTCGTATTCTCGAGATGTCTAGATTATATACCCATTCATACTTACATAAATCAATACATGAATAAAAGGAAAGAAAATTCACTTCATAAAGTTAAGCTATAATCACATACATCTCTTAAGTATTTATAACTAGCATTCATAGCATATGTAATCACTCATTTATATTCTTTGAAAAATAGATTTGGATTTAATAGTGATAGTAGTCATACATATATTAATTTAAATCAACACATGCAAGCTTGACATAAAGGAAACCATTTGATTTAATTAATTTTGCAAAAGATGAATGCATGAATCAAATGATATACAACATTTAATGTAATTGGATAGGAATAAAAAAAAATATAAATATATAATTTTATTCAATCAAATTAATTTTTAAGGACAATCATATCAAATAAAATTATTTAAAGCAAACCAAAACTTTTTAATATCATTTTTAATTTGATGTTTAATTTGATTTAAGGAAAGAGAGAAAGAGGTTTGCTAATCCTAATCCCATCCCATGTTTGTAAGTTAATGTGATTTAATGAAAAGTAATTAGGTTGATTTTACAAATTAATTAAGTTATGATATGAATTAATTAATTAATTTACCCTTACCTATGTTACCTTAAAGTAATTAACTAAATAATTATGAGCCAATTTGATATGCAAATTAAATGAAAAGTAAATTAGCAATAGTCCTAGGAAATGAAAGGGCCTAATGCAATTGGCTCATAATTAATAGTTAATTAAGCTTAAGAAACTTATTTAATAACTTTTATATTTTTCCCACAGATATGGGCAAATCATAATTTCATTAAATCTCTTTAGGCTATTAAGTACTTAAAGATCTACCCCTCAATTAATTAAGTTCATATGTGTTTTCTATTTTAGTTAAATTAATTAAGTTATTAATTAATTCCTTAATCCTTAATTAATTTCTCATGAAAAAGTGAAGGAAATTTAGGGAAAAGATTAAGAGAGAAGCCCAAATCCAATTTCCTAAGTCTCCTCACTATTAAACGATGATAAATGACCTAATTAATTAATTAAGATACTATTCACATGCTTAATTATCAATTAACTAAGTTAAGAAGGTAATTAGGGCTTAATCAATCAATCACTCTAATTAGTTAACCAATAAATCTCAAGAAAAAAGGGGGAGGTAGAGGTAATCCCCTTAAATGATCTCAGAAAGTTTGAGGTTAATTAGTTAATTAATTAGGGAGTAATTAATATAATAAATTTTTTCAATTAAACATTTATTAAGCCTAAATTACTATTCAAAATCAACTAAGGATATTTTTAATGGATTCCTCTATGAAATATCTTTAAAATGAGTTCTTATATGTATTTTTTGGATTTTTATATAATTTGTTACGAATTATGAAAGTTTCAGCCTTAAAAACTAATTAATTAGCTTTAATTAAACCTAACCCCATCGACGCCATGTGGTGCATTGACGCAGTGCACTTTCTATGTGGTTCCATGGGATTGGCTATTTAAGTTGTCACATCCCGTGCCTGACTCAGTTGGCTGCGGGACATAGTATTGATCTCTACCGTCCTATCTGAGATCGAATGACACAGATTAAACCTGTGGTTAATAACATATTGAATCGGACCAATCTAGCATAATTTAATCACGGTCGTCCATTTCGATCACGTGGAATGGATGACGCATGATCTATCAGCTTGCAAATGATGAAAGACGGAGCCTGTTGGCCATGAATCGTTCGTTTCAAGCTCACCCTAGCTCAGATTCACTCTAAATCAAGTCCATACCTTTGCACAAGGGATCCACAAAGATCTAATGGCTAAGATTAGCTCACATGCAAATTTTCTTCACAAAGCTCCAACGCCACTTTGCCTAAAGCTCGATTTTCATGAAATGACCTCACCAAAGCTAACACTAGTGGCTCGCACGCTTGAGGTAGCTTCGTCTAGTTGAGATGAAGCCCTATTGAGCAGTAATTAGATTGGTTCCACATGGATTTATCGAAAGGCCAAGAATGGTACTTTGGAGCTTCGACTTTGATCGAACTCCTTGCTTCAGTGGGTTTAGAACTTGGGGGAAGCTTCTGGTAGCCTCGATGAGGTATGGAGATGGTGTACGAATGAGCAATTAAACTTTGGTTGAGGATTGGAGAATTAGGGATCGAAGAGAAGCTCCTCTATTTCATTTTTGCTCAGGAAGGAGAAATCTGAAGGGGAGAAGCTTTGAAATCGCTCGAGAGCTCGCTATGGAGTTTCTTTTCTCTCTTAGAAGCTGAGACGATGCAAATGCTATGATTTTTCATTCAAATTACGGGGGGTGCCCCTCAATTGGCTGAGGTGGATGGATGGGATCAATCCCCAATTTTTGGCCGGCTAGCTGCCACCAGTGCGTCAGAGTTGTCCCCATTAAGTCCATGTGGCTCAGTTTGAGTGGAGGAGGGCTTGGGTGGTGGCTCAATGCTTGATGTGGGATGATGGCTCTTCCTTTGTCCATGGGGTTCTTAGTTTGTAAGGAAGGTGAGTTAACTCACCTCCCTTTGGTCCATCGCAAGCCTAGCCCACTTAAGGTGGACTAGGTGGTTAGGTGATACCCCATTTGGGTGCTTGATGGCTGCGAAAGGTGATATAAAAATGAACTTTGCTAATTTTGATAAAACCCCACATGGAGAGGCATTATGAAGGGGGATTTGCTTTAGGTTTGGCTCCAATTAGGTTTGGGCTGACCTAGGATGAGTTTGGGTCTGGTTTGGTCAAGTTCTAAGGCCCCATGGGTTGGTTTCAAGATTTTTGGCTCAATTTGGTCAAATTGGGTTAATTTGGGTCATGTTGGGTTAAGTTGACCAATTGGTCAAATTGGATCAAACCAAACTTGGGTTAGGTTCAAATGATGATTTGAAGTATTTTAGTTTAAGTGGTTTCAATCAATTTGGCCTAAGTTTGATTTTAGCTCATTTGGATTCATATAGGTCAAATGGGTCAAGTTGGCCAATTTCACCAAATTGGCCAAATTGGCTTGGGTTGGGTGTTGGTTCAAGTTCAATTAGTTAATTGAAAATAATTGTAAGCTTTGATTTGAATCAATTTGGATTTAATTTGGATGTTGGCCAATTTGACCCTTTAGGACAATTTAGGCTAAGTTGGTCAATTGGGTTCAATTATGGCTTTGGTCAAGTTCAATAATCAATTTGGAATGAACTTGAGCCATTTGTTGAAACAATTTGGGTCGTATCATGTTTTGACCTATTTTTGGCTTTTTAGGCCAATTTGGGTAAACTTGGGCCAAATGGCCAATTGGGTTTGGTTTGGCTTAATGATGATCAATTCATGTTCAATCATTGATTATGGGTTGATGTGAATCAATGGTTTTAACTTATTTGGTGTAGGGTGAGTTTTGGTTAATTTGGTTTTCATATGGGCTAAGGGTTGACTTGGTCAAATGGCCAAGTTGACTTGGTTTGATCCAATTTAAAGCAATTGATCATCCTAGGGTGATTAATGATCATGGTATGAGGTTTGGATGGGCTTAGTTTAATCCAATTTAGGTTGGATTATATCTTAGTTCATATGGATTCTTTAGGAAATTTTGGGTTAAGTGGACCTAAAAGGGTCAATTGGTTGAGTTTTGGTCTGATTAAGGTTTAGTTGATTTCATATATTAGTTTAGGGTTGAAATATAAATCCAAATGCACTCAAATTTGGCTATGATGGGTTTTGGTTCATTTGGAATTTTCAAGTCAAAAGGGCTAAGTTGGCCTTGACTTGAGTTGACTTTAGTTTAGCTTATGATTATAGGTTTCATTTATATTTAGATAGATGATTGAAGGAATGGTTGATTCAAGAGAAAATCCATTGATTATGGCATGATTTAGGTATGTTTTGGTTAAGCCCAATGAATTGGCTTAAAGGGTTTGAATTGGGTTTTGATTTGATTTTTGATTCGGTTTTGGCTATTTGAATTTATATTTCATTTATATTTATGAATATTTGACCTCACTTTTAGAGTGAGTTCTCAACCTCCTCATCATAGATCTAGGACTCATATAGACACTAAGAGCTCTTTAGTGTTCTTCTAGTGATTAGGTAAACACTTAACATAAGCCTAGAGACTTAGAAGAGTTAGTCATAGAGGTAGGTTATGCCTTAGAGATTTAGGGAGACTTGCCCATCCTATGGCCTAAACCCAACCTATGTTTACCTTCTCAAACTAAACCTCAAATTCAATACCAAATCCAAATCCAAATCCAAATTTCAAATCAAATGATTGAAACCCATGATCAAATCAAAAATCAAAATATTGCCTAAGCCCTATGATTTTATCTTATTGGGTTAACCCTAGCTAAATGCAAATCAATCCAAATTTAATTGATTTTCTTCAAGATCAATTCAATTCCTCAATCATTTATCAAATCTAAGTCCAAACTCAATTCCAAATTATTGAAGCCCAAAATCAAATTTAAACTCCCAAATCCTCCTTAAGCCTTATGATTAAATTCGATGGACTTAGCCAAATATTCACCCAATTCAAGCTAAACTTGATTGATCTCTTTATGAGTCATTTATATTTTCATTTATATTCACAAATATAAATGAAATATAAACTTAAATAACCAAAACAAATTCGAACTAAATCTAAATTAAATCAAATCTCAAGATAACATATATGGACCTACCTCCATGAGCTTTGCCAAATCTCATTCAAATCAAGTCAAACTCAAATGATTTTCTCATAAGTCATTTATATATTCATTTATATTCATAAATATAAATGAAATATAAATTCAAATTGCCAAAACTAAATCCAAAATCAAATCAAAACCCAATTCAAACCCTTAAGCCAATTCCTTGGACTTAACCAAAACCCACCTAAATCAAGCCAAAATCAATGGATTTTCTCTTAAATAAATCACTCCTTAAATCATCTATCTAAATATAAATGAAACCTACAATCATCAAGCCAAATTGAAATCAACTCAAGTCAAACCCAACTTAGCCCTTTTTAAAAATTCTAATTAAACCAAAACCCATCCTAGCCCAAATTGATTGCAGTTGGATTTATATTTCAATCCTAAACTCATGTATAAATCTAACTAAACCTTAATCAAATCAAAACCAAACCAATTGACCCATTTAGGTCCACTTCACCCAAAGTGCCTAAAGAACCCATTTGAACCAAGTTATAATCCAACCAAAATTGGATTTAACTAAGCTCATCTAAACCTCATACCATGATCAGTGATCACCCTAGGATGATCAGTTGCCTTAAATTGGGTCAAACCAAGTCAACTTGGTCATTTGACCAAGTAAACCCTTAGAACATATGAAACCCAAACTAGCCAAAACTCATTCTACACCAAATCAATTGAAACCATTGATTCACACCAACTTATAATCAATAATTGGACATGACTTGACCATCAATTGAGTCAAACCAAACTCAACTGGTCAATTGACCCAAGTTGACCCAAATTGACCTAAAAGGTCAAAATAGGTCAAATCATGATCCAACCCTAATTGATTGCAACCAATGGCTCAAGTTCATTCCAAAGTGATTGATGAACTTTCCCAAACCCATAATTGAATCCAATTTGGTCAGTTGAACCAAATTGACCTAAAGGGTCGAATTGGCCAAAATCTAAATTAAATCTAAATTGATTCAAACCAAAGCTTACAATCATTTTTAATTGAACAATTGAACATGAACCAACACCCTACCCAAACCAATTTGACCTATATGAATCCAAATGAGCCAAAATCAAACTTACTCCTGATTGATTGAAACCACTTGAACCGAAATAGTTCAAATAATCATTTGAACTAAACTCAAGCCTTGGTTTGACCCAATTTGATCAATTGGTCAACCTAACCCAACATGACCCAAATTAACCCAATTTGACCCAAATTGAGCCAAAACCCTTGAAACTAACCCATGAGACCTTGGAATCTGACCAAACCTGACCCAAACCCATCCTAGCTCAACCCAAAACCAGCTCAAACCCAATTGGAGCCAAACCCAAGGTAAATCTCTCTTGGATATGCCTCCCCATGTTGGATTTTATCAAAATTGGAAAAGTCCACTTTCCAATCACCTTTGGCAACCATTAAACACCCAAATGGGGTATCACCAAGTCACCTAGCCCACCCTATGTGAGCTAGGCTTGCCATGGACCAAAGAGAGGTGAGTTAACTCACCTCCCTGACAAGCTGAGAAACCAAAGGATCAAGGAAATACTATCAACCCACATCAAGCCTTGAGCCACCTCCCAAGCCCTCCTCCACTCAAATCGAGCCATGTGGATTTGATGGGGACAACTCCAGCGCTCTGGCTGCAGCTGGCTAGCTAAAAATGGGGGATTGATCCTGTCCATCCACCTCAGCTAATTGAGGGATATATCCCCTCAATTTGAATGAAATATCAGACCATTTGCATCGTCTGAGCTTCCAAGAGAGAAATGAAACTCATTAGCGAGCTCTCAAGCGATTCCAAAGCCTCTCCACTTTGAATTTCTCCTTCCCGAGCAAAGCTAAAGTAGGGGAGCTTCTCTTCGATCCCAACTTCTCCAATCCTCAACCAAAGACCAATTGCTCATTCCTACACCACCTCAATACCTCATCGAGGCTATCAAAAGCTTCCCCCAAGTTCTAAACCCACCAGAGGATGGAGTTCGATTAAAACTAAAACTCTAAAGCACCATTCATGCCTTCCAAACAATCCACATGGAACCAATCCAATTGCTGCTCAACAAGACTTTATCTCAACTACACGAAGCTACCTCAAGCATGCGAGCTGTCGATCTTAGCTCCGATGAGGTAATTTCATAAAAAACTGAGCTTTAGCCAAAGTGGTGTTGGAGCTTTGAGAAGAAAACTTGTATGTGATCCGATTTTAGCTATTGGATTTGTATCGATCCCTCACGTGAAGGTGTGGAATTGATTTGGAGTGAATTCGAGCTTGAGTGAGCTCGGATCGAATGATCCATGGAGAATGAGCTTCGTCATTCATCATTTGCGAGCATATAGATTACGTGCATTCCATTCTACAAGATCAGAATGGAGGACCGTGATTAGATCATGCTAGATCTATCTGATTCGAGCTGTTAACCATGGGTTTGATCTGCGTCGTCTGATCCGAGATCGGACGACGGAGATCAATACCGTGTCCCACCGCCATCTGAGTCATCCACGAGATGTGACAAATTAAATAGCTAATCCCGCAACGCCACATGGAAAGCACATCGCGTCAATGTGCCACATGGCGCTGATGAGATTATGGCTTAATTAAGGCTATTTAATCCATTTTTTAAGGTTAGAATTCAACAATTCATAACAAATTATAGAAAAATCCAAAAAAGATAATTAAGTCCTTATTTTAAAGGTATTTTAGAGAGGAATCCATCAAAATTATCCTTACTTTATTTTGAATAGTAATTTGGGCTTAATTAATGTTTAATTAAAAAGTTAATTATATTAATTACTCCTAATTAATTAACTAATTAATATCAAACTTTTGAGATTATTTAAGGGGATGACCTTTGCCTCCCCTCTTTTTCTTGGGATTTATTAGTCAATTAATTGGAGAAATTGATTCATTAAGCCCTAATTATGTTCTTAACTTAATTAAGTGATAATTAAGCATATGAACAGTAAATTAATTAATTATGTCATTTATCACTATTTAACAGTGAGGAGGCTTATGGAATTGGATTGGGGCTTCTCTCCTAATCTTTTCCCTATGTTCCTTCACTTTTCCAAGAGAATTAATTAAGGATTAATGAATTGATTAATTACTTAATTAATTTAATCAAAACTTAAAACACATGAGGACTTAATTAATTGAGGGGTAGATCTTTAGGTGTTTAATAGCCTAAAGAGATTTAATGAAATTATGGTTTGTCAATATGTGTGAAAAAAATCATAAAAGTAATTAAGTTCTTTAACCTTAATTAACTATTAATTATGAGCCAATTGTATTAGGCCCTTTGATTTCCTAGAACCATTGCTAATTTACTTTTCAATTCATTTGCATATTATATTTGCTCATAATTATTCAGATAATTACTTTAAGATAACATTGGTAAGGGTTAATTAATTAATTAATTCTCTTAACTTAGTTAATCTATAAAATCAACCTAATTACTTTTCATTAAATCTATTTAACTTACAAACATGGGATGAGATTAGGATTAACAAACTTCTTTCTCACTTTCCTTAAATAAAATTAAACATGAAATTAAAAATGACATTAAATAGCTTTGGCTTGCTGTAAATGATTTCATTTTCTATGATTGTCCTTATGAATTAATTTGATTGAATGAAATGATATGTTTATGTTTATTTATTCCACTCTAATCATATTAAATATTGTATGTCATTTGATTTATGCATTTATCTTTTGCGAAGTTAATTAAATCGAATGGTTTCCTTTATGTCAAGTTTTCACGTGTTGATTTAACTTAATATATGTGTGGTTACTATCACTATTAAATCCAAATGTATTTTTCCAAAACTTATAAATGAATGATTACATATGTTATAAATATTAGTTATAAATACATAGAAGATGTATGTGATTATAGCATAAGTGTATGAAGTAAAGTTTCTTTCCTTTTATTCATGTATTGATTTATGCAATTATGAATGTTAATGGGTATATAGTCTGGACATCCCAGGAATACGAGGCTTTGGTTAGCCCTAAGAAGGTTATTTGATTACCTCACTTTCCTGGTTAACAAAGGCACGTACTCCATTTGATTTCATTCAATAAGAAAGGCATCTCAAGATTAATTGAAATGAACTACCATCACATGACACATGTTTATTTATTTCTTTCCATTATATATAGCATGCATATGGTTAAATCCTAGACATACCTATACATGCAATTTATCTTTTAGCATACTTGAATGATGAATGTAAGCAAATATATTCGGAATTGATGTTTCATTTAGTTGAATTATTTTGTCATATTAATTTAAAGCTCAATTTAAATTCTTATACAAAAGCATAATAAAATAGCTCTAAATCATATGACTAATCAATCCAACCACTTGAACAAAATATGAATGCATGTCCTTTTAATAAAAAAATGGTTTTTATTTATTAACTAAATACACATTCAAATGTATAAAAGTTTTAAGCAAGTACGTCGCCATTGTTCTGCACTAGGGGAATGAGGTGGGAACCTCCTTGGGGCTACTTGAAGTCGTGCATTCCTGGAATGTTTAGACTAATAAACCTGCTATTCTTAAATACATATGGATGTATAAACAACTATAATTATAGAAAACTATGTAATAGTAGAGTTTGATTTAATTGATTTATTTATGTGAATGAATTAAAGATCTATCTAATTTTTAATGTCAAAATGCATAAGAATAAAATCAAGCAGGTACATTGCCATTATTTCTCACCAAGGGAGTGAGGTAGGAATCTCCTCAGGGCTACTTAAAGCCGTGCATCCCTAGGATGTCCAGACTAATATACCCACTAAAATTCTTACTTATGCAAATCTACCTATGAATGTAAGGAAGAAACTTCACTTCATACACTAAGCTTATATTCACATCCACTTTCTATATTTGTATAACTAAAGTCATAACACATATTCTTATTCATTAAGAAGCTTTTGAAAATATATTTAAGATTTAATAGTGATAATGGCCACACATATTTTTAATTATGTCAACACATGCAAATTGACAGAAAGGAAATCATTTCTTTTCTATTGACTTTCAAAGAAATAAATGAATCAATCAAGTGACATACAATACTTTAATATGATTGGAAGGAAATAAAGAAACACAAGCATATAATCTCATTCAATCCAACTAATTCCTAAGGATAATCAAATTAAATAAGTTTAGTTAAAATAAACCAAAGTTTCTTAAAGTCATTTTGATTTCATGTTTGATTTGATTTAGGAGATGTGAAAGGAAGATTCAATCATTTACTGCTCCTAACTCATTCCCATATTAGTTAATTAATTTTAATCAATGAAAAGATAATTAGGTAAATTTTATTGATTAATTAAGTTTTGATATGAATTAAATCAATTAATTAACCCTAACCTATGTTACCTTAAAGTAATTAACAAATTAATTATGAGCCAACATGATATGCACATGAATTAGAATTTAAATCAGCAATGACCCTCATAAATAAAAGGCCTAATGCATTTGGCTCACAATTAGTGGTTAATTAGATTAAAGAACTTAATTAAGTACCCTTATGGCTTCCCCACACATGTAGGTTAGCCATAATTTCCTTAAATAGCTTTAGGTTATTAAACACCTAAAGATCTACCCAAGAAACTTAATTAAATGAGTTCTGGAGTGATTATGATTTCAATTTGATTAATTAAGCCATTTAATTAATGAATCAAACCATCAATTAGTTCAAATTAATTAATTTCAAGTCAAGTGAAATGAACTTAGGAAAAAGAATGGGAAAGAGGTCTAAATCCCATTCCCCATGCCCTTTCAGTATTCCACAATGATTAATAGGCTTAATTAATGATTTCCTTACTATTTAGAATGTTAATTAATCACCTAATTAATTAAGAAAGTAATTAAGGCTAAGATAACCTATTTTCCTAATTAACCAAGCAATAAATCTCAAGAAAATTATGGGAAGCAGAGATCATCGCATTAATCAACCTAAATTTTTTTGAAATTAATAACTTAGGTAATTAGGGAATAATTAAGCAAATTAAGTTTTCTATTAAACCTAAATTAAGCTTTAATTATAGTTTAAACTTAATTCAAATTAATTTTAAATTAATTTACTTTTAAATACCTTTAAAATAAGTATTTATTTGTATTTTTATGATTTTTCTATAATTAGTTATGATTTTTCAAAGTTTCATTTGATTTAAGTGATTTTCCCCAATTTTTATAAAGTCCATTATTATATTTTTACAATTTAAACTTCAGAATGCGATATCTTCCAATCTAGAAATTTTTTTGACTTGAAATTTTAATGGTAAGTGTATTTTTCCTTCAGTTTCCATCCCTAAAAATTTCAACTTAATCTGATGTATAATTTTGGTTTAATTAATGAAATTTAATTTTTACTAAAATAAATTAAACTCATAATATTTAGTAAAATTTGGGGATTTTTGGTTGTTTAGATTCCTCTAGAAAAGATAAATCCAACAAGCCATTATTTGTAATTTTTGGTTACGTATTATATTTTCTATGAATTTTTTAAGTTTCATGTTTTTAAAATAATTTTTAAAATAAGAAAATACGTTAATTTCCCACTTAACCCGGTTAGCACCGCGCGCGGCGCTGACGGGGCAACGTGACACCATGCGGTGATGCGCGATAGGATGAACGGTTCCACATGACACACGGCGCCACGCCGCGCCGCGCGACTGGGCCGCGCGGCGGTGATGCGAAGCGTGAGGAGGAAAGGGGGAAGGTGAGATGGTGACGCATGGTTCAATTCGAATGGTCCGATTGTGGATTGGACGATCAAGATCTGATCCGCATGATCTGATGAGCCAAAATGCAAGATCTACATGAGATCTCAGCCATTCGATCCCTGAATAGCGGATCGGATGGCTGGCAGGTGTTTCGCCGCCCAAGGTGGCAGAAAATGATGAGAATCGACCCGGCTGGAAAATCACAAAAATAGCGATTTTCAGCCAAATTGGCTCAATTTCATGTTAATTTTCACCAAAAAACCTTTTGATTCATTTGGGATCAAATAAAATGAAATATGCAAGTTTATCTAAGAGAAATTCCTAAAATTGCATGAAAATCATCATAAAACAAGAAATCCTTTGGCCGGCTATGGTTTTTTTTTGAAAATTACCTCACCAGGGATGATTTTCGATGGCGGTGATGATTCAAGCATGCTCTTGAGTGGGGTAAAGAAGGCTTAGAATGAGCCTAGACCTTCTCCTTTACTTTGAAATGATGTATCTCTAAATGTTGATGCTTCCTTGCCAAAATTCACTTAGTTTTGGTGTTTTTAGCTCAAGAGAAGTGGGGAAATGGTGACTGGTTTCTTTGAGAGCTCTAGGGGATGGAAATAAGGGGAATAAGATGAGTTTTGGTGTCTCTAATTTTTTGGTTTCAAATGTGGCCGAAAATCTATTTCAATTTTATGATTTTTGGCTCCAAAAGGGTGTCATTTGGCTTGGGGTGGTTGCGAATGGAAGGGAATCATCCTAGGTGGCTCATTTTGGTTGGTTAAGGCATGGAAAGTGGCTGCCATGAAGGACAAATGGGTGTCCTAGCAAGGGGAGGTGGGAGTCCTTCATGCCAAGTATTCCAATGGGAGAGGTGAGGTGAATTCACCTCCCCATGTCATGGCTGCCCCAACCACCTCTTGGGTCAGATGATCAATATCCTTGGTTCCTATGTAGACCAATGGATGAGTGCTAAGTGGCCAAGGAAGAGAAATGATCATTTGGGCAAGAGCTTTTCTCATGGGATTCCCTTGACCCAAGGGCAAAGTGGTCATTTGGCATTCAATTTAATTTGAGCAAATTTGAAATGAGTCAAAAGTGAGTTGAACCAAATTTTATGTCATTTAGAGTTCATTTGGTTTAATTTGGGGTAATTTTTTGACCCATTTGGGCCAAATTGGGTCAAAACAGGTTAGGTTGAACAATTAGTCAAATTAGGTCAAACTAAGGGTTAGGTCAAGTTTAAATGACCATTAAGAGTATATTGGTTCAATTGGTTTCAATCAATTTGGCTTAATTTGGAATTAATTTGTATTTTGGTCAATTTAATCCTTTAGGTTAATTTGTGCTAAGTTGACCAAATTGACCAAATTAGCTTGAATCATGATTTAGTTTAGGTTTGGTTGATCATTTGGAATATATTGTAGGCTTTGGTTAAGTTCAATTTGGATTTGATTAGGTTTTAGGTTGATTTGACCCTTATGGTCAATTTGGGCTAAATTGGGTTAGGTTGACCAATTGGTCAAATTGGGCTCAATTGAGGCATTAGTCAACTTCAATAATCAATTTGGAATGAACTTGAGCCATTGGTTGCAATCAATTTGGTTTAGGTTCCAATTTGGCTAGTTTGGGTTCATATGGGTTAAAGGTTTGACTTGGTCAACGGGCTAGGTTGACTTGGTTTAACCCAATTCATAACAATTGATTAACCAAGGATGATTAAAAATCATGGCATAAAGTTTGGATTGGCTTAATTCACTTTGATTTGAATTGAATTGGAATTTGGTTCATGTAGGTCAAATTGGACACTTTGGGTCAAGTGAGCCAATTGGGTTTAGTTGGATGAACGGTTCCACATGATAGGATGAACGGTTCCACGTGACATACGGTGCCACACGGCGCCGCGCGACTGGGCCGCGTGGCGGTGATGCGAAGTGTGAGCAGGAAAGGGGGAAGGTGAGATGGTGACGCACAGTTCAATTCGAACGGTCCGATTGTGGATCGGATGATCAAGATCCGATCTGCATGATCTGATGAGCCGAAGCGTAAGATCTACATGAGATCTCAGCCATTCAATCCCTGAATAGCGGGATCGGATGGCTAGCAGGTGTTTCGCCGCCTTAGGTGGCAGAAAATGATGAGAATTGACCCAGCTGGAAAATCACGAAAATAGCAATTTTTCACCCAAATTTGGAATGAACTTGAGCTATTGGTTGTAATCAATTTGGTTTAGGTTCCAATTTGGCTAGTTTGGGCTCATATGGGTTAAAGGTTTGACTTGGTCAACGGGCTAGGTTGACTTGGTTTAACCCAATTCATAACAATTGATTAGCCAAGGATGATCAACAATCATGGCATAAAGTTTGGATTGGCTTAATTCACTTTGATTTGAATTGAATTGGAATTTGGTTCATGTATGTCAAATTGGCCACTTTGGGTCAAGTGAGCCAATTGGGTTTAGTTGGCTTGATTTTGAGTTGGGTTTGATTTAGTTGAGTTTATATATGGATTTTAGATTGACATATAAATCCAATTGCAATTGATTTGGGTTCAAATGAGTTTTAGTCCATTTGAATATTTCAAGTCAAATGGGCTAGGTTGGGTTTAACTTGAGTTGGTTTTGATTTGGCTTGATGATTGTAGATTTCATTTATATTTGTATAGATGATTGAAGGAATGATTAATTCAAGAGAAAATTTATTAATTTTGATTTGATTTGGATGGGATTTAGTTAAGTCCAAGAAATTGGCTTAAATGGTATAAATTAGATTTTGGTTTGATTTTGGATTTGGTTTTGGCTATTTGAATTCATATTTCATTTATATTTTGAAATATAAATAAAAATATAAATGATTCATGAGAAAATCACTTGAGTTTGGAGTGATTTGGAAGCAAGTTTGACCAAGCTTAAGGATGTAGGTCTAAAGGGCTAAGGAGGAAATTTGATTGAGTTTGGATTTGATCATGGGATTGAATCATTTGAAGTTGGATTTGAATTGAATTTTGATAGTTTGATTGAAAGCTTAAATTGATATTTGACAAAATCAAATAAATTGGGATTGATTTGGATTTGGTTAAGGCTAAGTCCATAGGATAAAATCAAAGGGCTTAGGAAGGATTTTTAATTTAAGTTTGGTCATGGATTTCAATCATTTGGAGTTGGAATTGATTGATGATTTGGATTTGAATTTGAGATTTGGTTTGAGGAAGGAAGCATGGAATAGGTTTAAGCTATAGGGTAGGCAAGCCTTCCTAAGTCCCTAGGGCACAACCTATTCTAGTAGCTAACTCTTCTAAGTCTCTAGGCTTAGGTTAAGTGCCTAATCACTAGAAGTTTCTTATGACTAAGAAAGTCTTAGTGTCTAGAAGACTCCTAAGTCTAAGAAGAGGAAGGTGAGAACTCACGACAAAAGTGAGGTCAACAAATCCCTTTTTCAAAAAGCATATTTTTGAAAATATCTATTTCCATTCAACATACCCAAGTTTGTTGAATGAAGATTCTATTTCAAAATAAAATCATGAAATAAAATTGAAACTTCACTTAGCATATTCCATATGTTCTAAAGTTGGAGTTCCCTTTTTTCAAAAGCAAAAAAAAAAAATCATAAACAAAATCAAGACATATTTGAACCCCCATTTGACATTCCCATATTTGTCAAATGAGAGTTCCCTTTCTTTTTGGAAAGTAAAAAAAAAAAATTCTATTTAACATACCCACATCTCTTAAAACATATTTGGACTCCATTTGACATACCCAAATTTATCAAATGAGAGTCCCATTTTCAAAAAAATCAAAAACAAACTGAACTCTATTTAACATACCTAAATTTGTTTAATAGATTTCCCTCTTTCAAAATCATAACACATTTTAACTCTATTTGACATACCATATTTGTCAAATAAGAGTTCCCCTCTCTTTTTCAAAAAGAGAAATTAAATCAACACATATCAATTATATTTGGCCATTACTTAACATACCTAAATTTGTTAAGTAAGAGACCCATTTTCAAATTAAATCAATATATATCACACACATAATAAACAATCATCACAAACAAAGATGTTTTCACAAAAATTTCAAACATATAATTGAAAACCTTTTTAGCATACCTAAATTTGCTAAGTAAAGGTTTTCCAAATCAAATTTTCAAACAAAACATGCAACATCTATCTCTACAAAGTCTCTCAAAATATTTGAACCCTGCTCAACATACTTAAATTTGCTGAGTATAGGTTCTAAATTAAAATCATATGACAAAGTCTCTCCTCCAAATATAAAAAAAATCTCTCTAAAAATTCAATGAACCCCACTTAGGATACCCAAATTTGTTAAGTGTGGGTTCAAATTCCAAATCTAATTTAGAAGTCAATGATTGAAGACAAATATCAAAGCATTGGTCTGACTTAGTTATGTTTCAACAAATGGAGTGATCTCAACGCAGTCAGTCTTCTCAAACTTCAATCAGTGCAGTTATTATGACTTTCAACAAGCTCATCTTTTTTATCTTGTTGGGTGTGGATATGACTTTGGATCAGGCCATACACTACTTGACCACCACTCGTCTAATTCAGTTCGGCTGCGGCTTCAAGGCCATTTGAGTTACTTGTGAGGGGACAGCCCTCACGGCTGTTTGTATGGAGAAGGTGGCAGGATAGATGCCACTTCTCTACTTTGGCATGCCGTCTAACTCCAAGTTTCCCACACAGAAGAGGAAAGCTGTAAAGATTCCCACATCCTAATCAGTGTCAATGTCAGTACCAGCTGCTTTAGCATAGGTTTAGTCAGTTGTCCCCGCCATAGTTCCAGTGAGGGCTACTACCTCCTTTTTAGTCACTCCAAAGGGGAAGGCTATCTTGGCATCCGAGATAGTCTCCCCTCCGTTTGAGGTAGGTTCCACCTCTCGCTCTGCTTTACTAACCTGCACCCAGTGCCGCAATAAAAATAGGATGGTCAAGCGACATCATGAGTGAGTAGCCAAGGAGATCGATGCTGCCTCCCACGTCACTGAGGAAGGTCTAGGATAATGTCCCTAGTGGCACCTTCTCTATGGGCACTCTATTTGGATCACATCCTTTACGACCCCATTTAGACACTACCTGGATTACTCTTGGATTGGACAGTCCCCCTTTCCTAGTAGCCATCCCTATGGTTGGAGAATGCATCTTGCGGATATTCAGATTCTCCCTTGGTCCAGTAAGTCTGAGATAGGACAAGGCTGATATAGCCCCTTCTTAGTATGGTCTCCCACACAAATATATAAATAAAAAATATATATTCTCTTGTGCATTAGAAGGACACCCCTAGAGGTACCTTTTGCCAAGTAGGCATCCTATCTTTATGGCAGTGTCAACAAAACTCCATATAGGAATGGTCTAACTACTCTTGAGTTGATATAAGTTCCCAACGACACTCTCTCAGTAGTCGCCCTTAGGTCAGGTTTGATTTGTTGTACCACTAACATGTCACCTCGACAGTCATCCTTTCTTTGGAAGATGTAAGTCTACTACACATTCTTTTCAGGACAATTATTGCACACCGATGGGTAGCCCTAGGTTCGGGTTCAATTTGTTGTGCTACCAACAGATTACCCCAGTGGTTTCTCCCTACTTTGGAAGATGTAAGTCTGTTATTCTTTCTTCCCAGCTCAGTTGTTGCTCACCGAAAGGCACCCCTTAGGTTGGTTAGCTCTACCTCGCAGCCGGTAGACTTTTCCTTTGGATTTGTAAATCTAAGATAGGCCAAGACTGATATAGCCCCTTCTTAGTGGTTCCATCACACACTAACAGGGTCCATCAAATTAAAATGATATTAATATTGACTACTCTTGAGTTGATATAAGTCCCCCAGCTGCATTCATTCAATAGTCGCCCTAGGTCGAATTCAATTTATTATGCTACCAACAGATCACCCCAGCTGTTGTTCCCCGCTTTGGAAGATGTAAGTCTGCTATTCTTTCTTCCTAGCTTAGCTATTGCACACCGAAAGACAACCTTTAGGTTGGTTAGCTCTACCCCATGACTGGTAGACTATCCCTTTGGATTTGTAAACATGAGTTAGGCCAAGGCTAATATATCCCCTTCTTAGTGGATCCATCGCACATCGACAGGGTCCATAAAGTAAATCCACCTTATTCCCTGTGGATACGAGCTCATATCTCCAGCAGATATGCCATCAACCTCAAATCAAATTAAACAAAATCATATCCTCTCCCTAGTGGAGCCCTAAATTAAACAAATAAATCAAATCAAATTCTCATCCCCAGTAGATGCCTACCAAGCAAATCTAACCAACTCCTATCCCCAGTGGATACATCCATGAAATCAAACTCATATAACCCAAGCCTGCTTCCCTAGTGGAAAATTCCTGCACCCATCTCTGGTGGATTATATATCTAATCCTTAGTGGATCTCCTTTCCCCAAATCATATGTTCAAATTCAAACCCTAATCCCTAGAAGATAACCTGAACCTACTTCTCTAGTGGAAGGTTTATATATCTGGTCCCTCAATGGATCCCTCTTTCCTCTCTTATGCTATTGGAATAAGTTGAGTTGCATTGCACTAAGATCATGATTCTTTCTACATCTTAATTTTAGGTATAGATCATTCTGTTAGCACTTGCAATCCTTTGCATGTTGTTGATCATCTCGATCAATGCCAGTACATTTAGTGTGTCTTGTTAGTTACACCACACTTATTGGGAGTCCTTTGTTATCCTTACTTTTAGTGTGAGTTCTCAACCTTCTTAGCATAGATCTAGTACTCTTATAGACACTAAGAGCTCCTTAGTCTTAAGACACTTCTAGTGATTAGGTGGACACTTAACCTAAGCCTAGAGACTTAGAAGGGTTAGTCGTAGGGGTAGGTTATGCCTTAGGGATTTAGGGAGACTTGGCCATCCTATGGCCTAAACCCAACCTATGTTTACCTTCTCAAAACAAACCTCAAATTCAATACCAATTCCAAATCCAAATTCCAAATCAAATGATTGAAACCCATGTTCAAATCCAAAATCAAAATCCTGCCTAAGCCCTGTGATTTTCTTTTGTGGGCTTAACCCTAACCAAATTAAAATCAATCCAAATTCAATTTATTTTCTCTAGGATCAATTTAATCCCTCAATATTTTATCAAATCCAAGTCCAAACTCAATTTTAAATGATTGAAACCCAAAATCAAATCTAAACTCTCAAATCCTCCTTAAGTCTTATGATTGAATTCCATGGACTTAGCCAAATCTCCACCCAATTCATGATAAACTTGATCGATCTATTCATGAGTCATTTATATCTTCATTTATATTCACAAATATAAATAAAATATAAACTCAAATAACCAAAACCAAATCGAACTAAATCCAAATCTAGTCAAATCCTGAACTAACCCAAATGGACCTACCTCCATGAGCTTTGCCAAATCCCATTCAAATCAAGCCAAACTCAAGTGATTTTTTCATAAGTCATTTATATCTTCATTTATATTCACAAATGTGAATGAAATATCAATTCAAATTGCCAAAACTAAATCTAAAATCAAATCAAAACCCAATTCAAACCCATTAAGCTAGTTCCTTGCACTTAAATAAACCTCGGCTAAATCAAGCCAAAATCAATGGATTTTCTCTTAAACCAATCATTCCTTCAATCATCTATCCAAATATAAATGAAACCTACAATCATCAAGCCAAATTGAAATCAACTCAAGTCAAGCCCAACTTAGCCATTTTGACTTGGAAATTCCAAATGAACCAAAACCCATCCTAGCCCAAATTGATTGTAGTTGGATTTATATTTCAATCCTAAACTCATATATAAATCCAACAAAATCTTAATCAAACCAAAACTAAATGAATTGACCCATTTAGGTCCATTGACCCCAAGTTTCCTAAAGAACACATTTGAACTAAGTTCTAATCCAATCCAAATTGGATTGAACCATGCCCATCCAAACCTCATACCATGATCATTGATCACCCTAGGATGATCAATTACCTTAAATTAGATCAAACCAAGTCAACTTAATCATTTGACCCAAATTGAGCCAAAATCCTTGAAACCAACCCATGGGACCTTGTAACCCGACCAAACCCCACCCAAATCCATCTTAGCTCAACCCTAAACCAGCCCAAACCCAATTGGAGCCAAACCCAAACAAATCTTCCTTGGATATGCCTCCCCATGCAGAATTTTGCCAAAATTAGCAAGGTTCACTTTCCTATCACCTTGGGCAGCCATCAAGAACCCAAATGGGGTATCATGTAGTCACCTAGCCCACCCTAAGTGGGCTACACTTGCCATGGACCAAAGGGAGGTGAGTTACCTCACCTCCCTCACAAGCCGAGAAACTAATGGATCAAGGAAGAGCCATCAACCCACATCAAGCCTTGAGCCACCTCTCAAGCCCTCCGCCACTCAAAATAAGTCATGTGGACTTGATGGGGACAACTCCAGTGCTCTGACAATGGATGGTCGGCCAAAAATGGGGGATTGATCCTGTCCATCCACCTCAGCCAATTGAGGGATATACCCCTCAATTTGAATAAAAAATGAGACCATTCGCATCATTTGAGCTTCTAAGAGAGAAACGAATCTCCCTAGTGAGCTCTCGAGCCATTCCATAGCCTCTCCACTTCGAATTTCTCCTTCTCGAGCAAAGTTGAAATAAAGGAGCTTCTCTTCAATCCCAACTTATCCAATCCTCAACCAAAGTCCAATTGCTCATTCCTGCACCATCTCCATACCTCATCAAGGCTTACCAAAGCTTCCCCCAAGTTTAAAACCCACTGAAGGATGGAGTTCGATCAAAGCTGAAGCTCCAAAGCACCATTTATGGCCTTCCGAGCAATCCATGTAGAACCAATCTAATTGCTGCTCAACAGGGCTTTGTATTAACTAGACGAAGCTACCTTAAGCATGCGAGCCACCAGTCTTTGTTCCGGTGAGGCAATTTCATGAAAATTGAGCTTTAGGAAAAGTGGTGTTAGAGCTTTGTGAAGAAAATTTGCATGTGAGCCGATCTTAGCTATTGGATCTTTGTGGATCCCTTGCGTGAAGGTGTGGGGTTTATTTAGAGTAAATCCAAGCTCGGGTGAGCTCGGATCGTATGATCCATGGCGGACGGGCTCCGTTGTTCATCATTTATGAGCTGATAGATCACACATCGTCCATTCAGCATGCTCAGAATGAACGGTCGTGATTAAATCACACTTGATCCATCTAATTTGAGTCATTATTAACCGTGCATTTGATCTACACTATCTGATCTGAGATCAGACAGTAAAGATCAATACAACGTCCCGCCACCAGCTGAGTCAGCCGTGGGATGTAACAATTTAAATAGTCAATCCTGCGATGCCACATGGAAAGTGCGCTACGTCAGTGTGCCACATGGCGCTAACAGGATTAAGGATTAATTAAGTCTATTCAATCCATTTTGTAAGGCTAAAACTTCCATAATTCATAATTAATTATCAAGAAATCCAAAAAATATAAATGATGACCTGTTTTAAAGGTATTTCAGAGAGGAATCCAGTAAAATTATCCTTAATTGATATTGAATAGTAATTTGGGCTTAATTAATATTTAATTTAAAAGTTAATTACCTAATTACTCCTTAATTAATTAACTAATTAATCTCAAACTTTCTGAGATTATTTAAGGGGATGACCTCTACCTCCCTAATTTTTTGAGATTTATTGGTTAATTCATTGGAAAAATTAATTGATTAAGCCTTAATTATCTTCTTAAGTTAATTAAATGATAATTAAACATATGAATAGTAACTTAATTAATTAATTGAGTCATTTATCTCTGTTTGATAGTGAGGAGGCTTAGGGAATTGGATTGGGGCTTCTCTCCTAATCTTTTCCCTAAGTTTCCTTCACCTTTCCAAGAGAAATTAATTAAGGATTAATGGACTAATTAATTATTTAATTAGTTTAATTAAAACATAAAATACACGAGGACCTAATTAATTGAGGGGTGGATCTTTAGGTGTTTAATAGCCTAAAGAGATTTAATAAAATTATGATTTGCCCACAAGCTAAGAAGGGTAGGCTTGGTTACCCATGTGTAGGGTACTGTCTAAATTATAAACACAATTGCTTGAGATTGTATGTGTGTTTAGCTAACACTTATTTTGTAGGTATAGTTAGATTTACTTTTCTTATTTTTAATATAATTTTACATTAGAAATTAGAATTAGTGCTATGGGGGATTAGGATGAGCAGTGGCTAGAAGGCTTTTGTCCTGAGATGCCTTTGAAGCAAGCACATCAAAATCAAGGAAAGAAGTGAAGTAAAAATGAATGAAGAAAAGAAGACCCCCATAACATTCATTCATTTATAAATTGTAATTATTATTTCATATTTTGGGTTGTATAAGGGTAGTGCTTGGCTACCCATTTTCTCTTTTCGGGTTGTACGATGGTATTCGACCACACTGGCCTGTTATTCTTTACGGTAGTTATAAAATATTTGATGTTATGTTTAAATTGTGCAAGAGAAATGACATGTTTTTTTATCATTTTTTTCTGAATGATCTTTTACCCAACTAAAACTCATAACTAAAGTTTTAAATAACTCATAAAATCACATAAATCCTAGGCATTAAATCAAGATAATTAAAAGATTTAGCAACTTCTTAGCTGAATATTGTATCTTTAACACCATGCATTCATACTACTTCACTCTTGCTAAGAGAGGGTTTCCATCCTAGCATGATAGGGGAAGACTTGGCCTTTGAGGGTCTCCTCTATGTAGAAAACACCTCTTTCCTGTTGATTTAGCCCATATTTTATTTTTATCATGCATTTAGACATAAGAAATCCCAAAGCCTTTGTCAAAAAGAAGTGTCAAATATAAATAAAATTTGAAAAGATTTCTCATTAGATTAAGTCAATACTCATATCACTCATGCTCTAATCTCTTAGGGAGTGGGTTTAAGGACTTTAGTTTATTTCTAAATTAATAATAACCTAACTATCTTGCAATATCATAAGACTTGACCACATGGATTTAAAGTGTAGGAGGAGTTAGTTGGCTACCACACTAGGCAGTTATAAGTCCAACAGTCGGGTGGTTTACTCTCTCTTGTGGTGGTAAACTTTATGCCTATCTTCGTTTAGATTTTAGTCATGCTTTAGCTCTTACTAAAGCTCCCTAAATTTAGGATTTGAGGTAGCTATTTCATTTGGGCTACAAGCATAAATCCTCACCTCTTAAGCATTTCTATAACCTTGTGTTGGTAGATTATAAGCCTTAGTAATATAATAAAATTCAACTCAAACAAAAAATTGTCTTCAAATTCAAACATATAAAGACCAATAGTAGGATAAATTGGAATGCTCACTAGGTTTTCCTAGTATCATGAGTATTCCCTACTTATTCCCTTTGGCTTCTAAAAATAAGTCTTCTCCTTGATCTTCCCCATTTGATTTTCTCCAACATAACCAATCCTTTGATAGTCTTAACTTTGAAATCTTTGGAGACAATAATTGCCCACTTTAATAAAGAGTATTCCTAAGGAATTTACCTTCCTTATGATGTAATTAACTATGGAGGCTTACCTCCATAAGGAACTTTAGAACTTGGTTTAATATAAATCCTACTTTATTCATCCATATAAAGTAGGGAAAAATCTCTGGTATATTTGAAGACCCATCAAGCCTTAAGAGTAAGATGATTAGGTCCATTGAAGGGTGATATCTCTACCTTTTGAGATAGTACATCATACATCAATGTAATACTCAATCACTTCAATTAAGTACCCCCTCAGATCTCTGTGGTGTCCCCTATACATCAAAAAATAAACACCACAGATTTTTTTGGAAACTTCGCTTGGGAGAGTTCCTCTCTCCATCTTTAGTAGACAATTATTGTCTCCAAGCATCGATAGTGGACTTATATTTTATATAAAGTCTAAAACTATCTTTCTTTTTGTTGGCACTTAGCTTATTTCATCCTTAAGAAAAGCTAGCCAACATTCTTGAGGTTTTAGGACCTCATTCCATGTAGGTCTTGAAACCCCGATTAGGTCCCTCAATAGGTGAAAGATAAAATTAACTAATAGAAGAAGATGACTAAAAAAGTTAGAACCTCTTTACCACGAGCTTGGTGAGGAAAGGTTCATCTTATACTTAAGAGAAATTAAAACCCCTTCTACAAAATGGCACCTTTCAAAAAGCACTTTTCAGTCCTCCATTTTTGGCTGGCCGTCCACCACTAGAATGCCTAAGTTGTCCCCATCAAGTCCACATGGCTTGGTCTTAGTGGAGGAGGGCTTGGGAGGTGGCTGAAGGCTTGATGTGGACTTATGGCTCTTTCTTTGACCATGGCATTCTTAGTTTGTAAGGGAGGTGAGTTAACTCACCTCCCTTTGGTCCATGGCAAGCCTAACCCACTTAGTGAGGGCTAGGTGTCTAGGTGATACCCCATTTGGGTGCTTGATGGATGCCAAAGGTGATAGCAAAGTGGACATTGCCAATTTTGGAAAATTCCTACATGAGAAGGCATATCCAAGGGGGATTTTCCTTGGGTTTGGCTCCAATTGGGTTTAGGCTAGTCTTGGATTGACCTAAGATGGGTTTGGGTCTAGTTTGGTTGGGTTCCAAGGCCCCATGGGTTAGTTTCAAGGGTTTTGGCTCAATTTGGTCAAATTAGGTTAATTTGGATCGTGTTGGGTTAGGTTGACCAATTAGCCAACCATTCGGATAACTTCGACCGTGTCATGAGATAATGTAGTGTATTGATCTTAGAGATCGAGTTCACCTTATGAGAAAGCACATGATGCCATAGCTTTTGGGATGCAAAGATTTCTCAATAGTAGAGTGCATTCTCCTTCCCTTCATCGTTGGCTTGGGCCAATAGAGCACTAAGGGAATCATCTAATACAGCAGTGTAAGAATAAATGGCTTGCCTAGGATAGGGGCTGCTATAACTGGCAGTGTCATCAGGTAATGATTGATGTATTCAAAGGAGTGCTGGCACTTGTCATCCCACTTAATCTTGGAGTTGAAGTGTTTATTTTATATATATATATATATATGGGGTACACCATGCAATATTGAGGGTGTACTTATTGAAGTGATCGAGTATGATATTGAGGAATGATGTACTATCTTGAAAGATAAAGGCATCACCCTTCAATGGACCTAATCACCTAATAAAGACTCCTAACGCATGATGGGTCTTCAAATATACCAAAGATTTTCCCCTACTTCATATGGATGAATAAAGAAGGGTTTATATTAAATTGGGTTCTAAAGTTCCTTATGGGGGCAAGCCCTCATAATTAATTACATCCTAAGGAAGGTGAATTTCTTAGAAATACTCTCAATTAAAGTAAGTAATTATTGTCTCTAAAGATTTAAAAGATAAGACTATCAATAAATTAGTTATATTGGAAAATCAAATGAGATACATCAAAATGAGAGACTTATTATTAAAGCTAGAAGAGATGAGTAGAGAATGCTCATAATACTACAAAACCTAGTGAGCATTCTAATCTACCCAATAATTGGGCTTTATATGTTTAAAATTGAGGAGAATTATTTATTTGAGTTAAAATTTTATTAGAAAGCAAGAATTTATAATCCCACAATACAAGATTGTGGAAATGCCTAAGAAGTGATGACTTATGCTTGTAACCCGAAGAAAACAGTGACCTTAGATCCTAAATCTAGAGAGCTTCAATATAAACCAAAGCATGGCCTAAATCTAAGCACAAATGTGCATAAGGTTCACCTCTACAAGAGAGGGTAAACCACCTGACTATTGGACTTATAACCACCTAGAGTGGCAGCCAGCTAACTCCTCCTATGCTTTAAAACCATGTAGGTAAGTCATATTATGTTGTAAGATAGTTGGGTATTATTATTTAGAGAGAAACTAAAGTGCTTAACCACACTCCCTAAGAGACTGAAGCATGAGTGGTATGAGCAATGACTTAGCTTAATGCTATTCTTTTTAATTTTTATTTGATTTTGGATTCTTTATTTTGACAAAGACCATAGGATTTTTATTTGCTTAAATGCATATTGACATGAGTTATGGGCTAAATCAGAGAGAAAGAGGTATTTTTCACCACAGAGGAGACCCTCAAAGGTCAAGCCTTCCCCTATCGTGCAAGGATGGAAACCCTCTCTTTACAAGAGTGAAGCAATATGAATGCATGATATTAAACATACAACATTCAGCTAAGGGGTTGCTAAATCTTTTAATCATCTTGATTTAATGCCTAGTCTATATATGAGGCTATGAGTTATTTTAAAAATTTAGTTATGAGTTGTACTTGGGGTAAAAAATTTAATTTTTTCTCAAAGAGCCTAATTAGATCCAGGCCACACATTAAATCACCATTCATAAAGAAACTATGAAAAAGGCATGCCATTTGTATTGCACAATTTAAACATAACATCAAGTATTTTATAAATCTAATGCAAAAGAATAAAAGGCGGTCGGTGCCATAACCTAAAAAAAAGAAAATGGATAGAGCTCAACCCTTATGAAAGAATAATTATAATTTATAAATGAACAAATGCTATGGGGGTCTTCTTATCTTCATTCTTCATATCTTCTTTATTTTCTCATTTGGATGTGCTTGCTTCAAAGGCATAATAGGGCCTCCCATGATAAAGCCTTCTAGCGACTGTTCATCTTAATCCCCTATAGCACTAATCCTAATTCCTAATGCAAAATTACATTAAAAATAGAAAGAGTAAATCTAACTACACTTGCAAAACAATTTGTTTGCTAAACACACCATATAACCCAAGCATATATATATAAATATAATTTGGACTTAGCACCCTACACATGGGTAATCAAGCCCACCCGTCCTAACTTGGATCATACTTAGGGGGTTTAAGCAACCTGTAAAGAGAGCATTTATTTTTATTTTAAGCATTCCTAAAGCAAAATCCCTTACATTAAACATGATTAGGCTAAACACATTCTAACATCTAATCGACGAAGCATACACCCTAACATCCATTCTAAAATAATACATCACAAAATAAAGCATACATCATACCAAACACCGCCCTAACATAAAGCTAAAAGTACTGACTTAGTCTAAAGTGTGTGCATTAGGGCTTGTGTGGTTTGCCTTAACTAAGCATTAAAGTTATGATTCTCTAAGTATGAAAAGGTTTAATTATAGGAGGTTAGTTTCAATTTAAGTGGTTGAATTGATTTGGTAATTTTAATTAGCATTTTATTTGGTTACATTTGACTTACACTTAGCAACTAAACGTTATTAAGAGAAGAAAAATAGAGGATTACTCTCTTCCATCCTTACCTTAAGTCACATCTAAGGCATATTAATTATTCAATTCTCTTTAGTGAATGGATTATTAAATGTTTTAATTAATCATAGGTTTAGGTTCACTTTAAATGACCTCATTCAATAAGAAAGGCATCTTAAGATTATTTGGAATTAATTTCTATCACATGACACATGTTCATTCATTTCTTTCCATCATATGTAACATGCATATGATTAAATCCTAAGCATATATGTACATGGAATATGTTTTTAGCACACTTAAATGAAAGATGCATAAATAAATTTTGTAGAAAATGGGATTTTCACTCATTAGCTAAATACACACTCAAATGTATGAAAGTTTTAAGCAAGTACTTGTCATTGTGAGCCAAGGGGTGAGGTAAAAACCACTTTAGGGGCACTTAAAGCCATGCATCCCCATAATGTCCAAACTAGATATACTCGCTATTCTTAAATACATATGGATGTACAAATAACTACTATAATGGAAAATCATGCTAAGTTGCATTTTTGAAATATTTATGCATAGGGAATAAAGTTGAAAAAGGAATACTTTCACTCATTAGCCAAATGCACACACAAGTGTATAGAAGTTATAAGCAAGTACTTTGCCATTGTTAACCAGGGGAGTGAGGTAAAGACCTCCTTGGGGCTACTTAAAGCTGTGCATCCCCAGAATATCCGGACTAGATATACCTGCTATTCTTAGATACACAAGAATGTATAAACAACTACAATAATAGAAAAAAAATCATGAAAAAGTTATATTTTTGAAATATTTATGCATATGGAAAAAAGTCTTATCTAAATTCTAGTATTGGAGCATATAAGAATGAAATCAAATGGAGTATGTGTCGTTGTTAAACCAGGGAAGCGAGGCAATGAAATGAACTCCTTGAAACTAACTAGAGCCTTGTATTCCCGGGATGTCCAAGTTATATACCCATTAACATTCTTACTTACATAAATCAATGCAAGAATGAAAGAAGAGAAACCTCACTTCATAAACTTAAGTTATCACATACATCTCTTATGTATTTATAATTAGCATTTATAGCATATATAGTCATTCATTTATAAGTTTTTAAAAATATATTTTGATTTAGTAATGATAATATCCACACACATATTAATTTAAATCAACCCAAGCAAGCTTGACAAAAAGGAAACCATTTAATTTAATTGATTTTGTAAGAAATGAATGCACGAATCAATTGACATACAACATTTACTATGATTGGAAAGAAATAAAGGGACATAAGCACATGATTTCATCTAATCCAATTAACTCTTAAGGACAATCATATTAAATAAGCTCATTTAAAATAAACCAAAATTTCTTAATGTCTTTTTTAATTTCATGTTTGATTTCATTTAGGAGATGTGAGAAGAGGTTTTTTAATCCTAATCCCATTCCCTATATGTGAGTTAATTTGATTTAATGAGAGGTAATTAAGTTGATTTTATGGATTAATTAGGTTAAGGTATAAATTAAATCAATTAGTTAACCCTTACCTATGTTACCTTAAGGTAATTAATCAAATGATTATGAGCCAATATAATACACAAATGAATTGAAGGTAAATGGAAATGATCTTATGAAATGAAAGGGGCCTAATGAAATTAGCTCACAATGATTGATTAATTAAGCTTAAGGAACTAACTTAATTACTTTTTTGACTTCCCCACACATATGGGAAAACCATAATTTTATTGAGACTCTTTAGCTTATTGAACATCTAATGCTCTACCCATGGATCAATTAAGGGAAATCAGATGCAATTACCCTTTTAATTAGGCTAATCAAGTCATTAATATATGTTGATCTCATTTTTAGGATGAGCTCTCGACCCTTCCTCTGAGAAATAGGACTTCTCTTAGACTTTAAGAGTTTTCTTACTCTTAAGACACATCTAGTGATTAGGTGAACACTCAACTTAGCCCTAGAGACTTAGAAGAGTTAGTCATAGGAATAGGCCATGCCTTAGGGGTGTTAGGAAAACTTGCCTACCCTTAGCTTGAACCAATCCTCACTTCTTCCCTCAATTCAAACTCCAAATCAAATCAACATCAAAAACTTAAATCAATTCCAACTTGATTGGTTTTCTCAAGCCTCAAATCAACATTAATTGATTTTCTCCAAACTTGAATCAATTCCAATGATTAAAATTCCAAGTTCAAAAATCTTTCCTAAGCCATCTTGATTTTATCTTATGGACTTAGCCTAAATCAAATCTAAACCAATTCAAATTCAAGGAATTTTCTCATAACCCATTTATATTCTCATTTATATTCACATATATAAATGAGATATAAATTCAAAATTCAATTCTGAATCCAAAATCTTTCCCAAGTCATTTTGATTCTATCTTATGAACTTAGCCTAAATCAAATATAAATCAATTCAAATTCATGGAATTTCCTCATAACCTATTTATATTCTCATTTATATTCACAAATATAAATGAAATATAAATTTAAATATCCAAATATCAATTCAAAAATCAAATACAAATTCAACCAAAACCCAACCTAAGCCTTTCGAAGTCAAATTCTTGAACTTAGACA
The DNA here is from genome assembly GCA_021442155.1 of Cymbidium sinense. Taxonomy (NCBI): domain Eukaryota; kingdom Viridiplantae; phylum Streptophyta; class Magnoliopsida; order Asparagales; family Orchidaceae; genus Cymbidium; species Cymbidium sinense. The sequence continues at coordinate 77,754,532 of CM038227.1, forward strand.
AATCAACTTCAAATCAAGCCAAACTCTTGATCTTTCTTCATGATTCAATCAATCCCTCAATCATGAATCCGAATATAAACACAATCATCAATCATCAAACCAAAACTTAATTAAAAAATCAAGCCCAAATCAAACTCATGCTCACCCTTTTGAACTTGAAATTGTCAAATGAATCTAAACCCATTTGACCTCAAACCACTTGCAAATAGATTTATATTTCAATCATAAATCCACATGTGAGTTCAATCAAACTCAAATCAAGCTTTGACCAAGCTATTTGACCCACTTAGGCTCACTTGACCCAAAGTGACCTAAAGTACACCTTTTGAGCCAAATTCTAATCCTACCCAAATTGGATTGAACTAAGCCCAACTAAGCATCACATTGTGAGCAACAATCATCATAAGATGATCAATCACTCAAATTGGGTCAAACCAAGTCAAACCTAATGGTTGACCAAGTCAAAACTTAGCCAAAAATAAAACCTAAACTAATCAAAATCCACCATAGGCCAAATTGATTGAAACCATTGATCAAAGTTCATTCATGATCAATGTTTGAATTTGAACAAGTCAACATTTGAGCCTAACCTAGCCGAATTGGCCACTTAACCCAAGTTGACCCAACTTGACCTAAAAAGGCAAAAAGTATCAAAACTTGATCTAAGCCAAATTGATAGGAACCAATGGGTCAATTTCATTCCAAATCACTTGTTGAACTTGACTAAAGCCTCAATTGGCCAACTAGACCCAACCTAGCCCAATTGACCATGAACCTAACTTGACCTAAAGGGTCAAATTGAGCCAAATTCAAACTAAACCAAAATTGATTGGAAATAAAGATACCAATCCATTCCAAATATCCAACTAAACCTAAACCTACCCATGACCTAATCCAAATAGGTCAAATGTGTCAAATTGGTCAACTTGACCCATTTGACATAAGTGAAATCAAATGAACCAAATTGAAATATAAATCAAATTGAACCAAACCAATGATGCCAAAACATTTCAAATGGTCATATGAACTTGACCCAACCCTTGGTTTGACCCAATTTGACCATTTGGTCAACTTGACCCTAGTTGACCCATTTTGACCTAAATGGGTCAACTTGAGCCAAATCATATCAAACCAACTCCAAATTCAATGAAACTTGGCCTGACCCATTTTTCAATCATACCAAACATATTCAAACTAAAATCAAGGTCAAATGACCATTTTACTCCTAGTCCATAGGGTAACCCAAAAAACAAAACCACTTGGAATTTAGTTAATTCTTTTTCATGGACACTTGGAATCCTCTTAGTGGACCAAATGATCACTAATGGACATGGTGCACATGACCTAATGGGTTTCGGTCAGCCAAGCCCAACCCAAGGTCAAAATTGACCACTTCCTTCAAATTGAGCACATTGGGATCATTCCTCCACTCAATTAAGCACATGAGAGCTTCACCACTCCACTCCTCTAGCCAAACTAAATGTCATGATACTCCTAACAGCCTAACAAACACATTGAATGAGTTGAATTTGATCAAAATGGAAAGGAAGCTTGCGACTGTCTGATTCACCTAGGGGGAGATATACTCCCCCTAATTTCACTTGAATTTTATTCTCCCTAATTTGATTAAAGCATAGGAACTCAGAGGAAGTGATTCTGAGCTCCCACAAGTTTCCCTTGGAATTTTCCATTTTCCCATTTTTAGATTTCTCCAAACCAAAAATAGGGGAGCTCAAGTGAAATCCAATCTTAGCCAATACTCCATATCAGTCCAATTCACTTTGAAGCACCTTGAGGGAACCCAATCGAGCTCACCGAAGCCTTCACAAAGGTTCTCCAACCAAGAGAGGAGTGCTCTTGATCAAGGTCGAGCCCATTTGAAGGTGAGCTTGGTCCATAAGAAGATCCATTCAATCTTAACACCTTAAACCTTCAACAAGGCTTCGTCTCCACTAGACAAAGTTACTTCAAGGGATTCACGCACCGGTGATAGCCTCCGGCGAGGTATACCATTAAACCGAGCATAGTTTCTTTTTTTATTGGGCTTTATGAAGGAAAGTTTCACCCCATGCAAAGTTAGTCATTGGATGTGTTCCCCTTTACTCTTAGATGGTGTGGGTTCAATTTAGTTTCAATCCGAGCATAATCGAGCTCGGATCTTCCCCTAGAAGATGGACGGTAGCCATCTCCCACAGGGAATATTAGAGATGGATCATGGGCCATCCATCCATGCATTTTGGATGGACGACCATGATCAAGACATGTAAGATATTCAATTTAATCCTTTAATACCACAGGCTTAATCTCGCCGTCCATCCTTGATCGATGATGAGAAAAACACTACCGAATGAAGGTGATGTGATAACTTAAATAGCCTCTCTCCTCAAGCCGCGTCAGCCTCCACATGGCACCAATGGGATTAACTATTATAATTAGGGATTTATTTAATTATCCTTAATCACTGAACCTTCATAATTATATAACTAATTCTAGAAAAATCCTAAAAATAAAAGATAAAAAGCATTAGAAAGAAAATTTTGAGGAGAATATTCTAAAGTTAATTTCACTAGATTTTGAGTAGTTTGTTGTCCTTAATTAGGGTTTTAATGAAAACTTAATAACCCTAATTACTCCCTAATTATCCCACTGATTAGTCTCAAACTTCTCATGTACATTTAGGGGGATGACTTCTACCTCCCCCTAATTTTCTTAGGATTTATTGATGGGTTGATTAGGGGGATCTATTATTGAATCCTTAATTACTCTCCTTATGTAATTAAGGGTAATTAAGCATATGAATAGTGGTTTAATCCCTTTATTAAGTTAATTGAGTCTTGCTTGAGTAGAGAAGAGCTTTTATTTTTAAGAATAAATCATTTTTATTAAACTCATCAGAAGTGAGCTAAAAGTTCATTTCTCTAACCAACAAAAAAACATTATCAAACATTAATAATACAAAAAAAAAAACATTATCAAACATTATTTAAGATGATTTAGTTTGATTCTGGAATATTTTGATTTGAAATTTTTTGATTAATTAAGAAAGTGATTAGGGGATTAACCCTTAATTAAGTTTGGATTAAGGAAATCAAAACCTAATCCACATGTGTGGGAGGGTTATGAAAGTACTTAAATTAAACCCTTTAGCTTAATTAATAACTAATTGTGAGCCAATTGAATTAGGCCCATTCTTTTCTAGGTGCATTATTGATTTAAATTCCTTGTTATTTTATGTCATATCATTGGCTCATCAATTTGTGATTAAATATGCTAAGGTGGTATAAGAAAGGGGTAATTAACACACTTAATTCATACCTTAACCTATCCAAAGCATAAAAAAGATCTAATCACCTAAAAATTAAACTAAAACATCATACACATGTGGGAATGGGTTATGACCAGCAAATCCTCTTAACATTTCTTAAAATGAAATCAAACAAAATTTCTTTAAAACCAAATTTGATTTGCTTTAAATAATTCTAGTCCATTGGATTGTATTTAAGAATTAGTTAGGGTAAATGAATTTACATTGCTTTCATCACTTTATTTCTTTCATAGCATGCTAAATATGTATACCATATGAAAATCATGCATTCATTCCTTTTAAAAATCAAAATTAAAATAAAATGTTTTTTTTTTCTTTATGTTAAGTTGCATATTTTGGCTAAAGTAAAAATAGGAATGGCTATTATGACTATTAAATTTAAAATTATTTTTAAAATTTATAAATCAAACATCAAAACTGAAAGGTATGCTACTTATAATTATTTATAAGCTTGCATGTGAGTAGAAATATAAAGATGTGCATAGTGTGGCTTTCCTTCTCTTTTCTTTTATCATAGTTTTGAATAGGATTTGGAAAAGTGTATAGTTCATTTAAAAGAACATAACACTTGCTTAAATCCATTCCTATTCATTCCTATGTTATTACTTAAGAAGAAAATCCAAGCTTACACATATAAATTGCATAAACAAATAAATCAAACAAATACAAACTTTTGCATCTTTCTTTTTTCCATTCATTTCTGTTGTACATGCATATGTATTTAAGGAAAGTGGTATATTAGTCTGGACAACCCCAGGGTCGTGAGGCTTTAAGTAGCTCCAAGTAGGTCTTGTATTTTACACCCCTAGTGCTAACAATGGTGTCATACTCACTTATGCCTTTCATACATATAAATGTACATATGAAAAATGGATAAAAGAAATTCCTCTTTTCTACTTAATGAAAATCATGCATCATAAAGCATTCCAATTTCTTAAGTAACATCTCTTAGCATTCATCATAAAGTATTCTAAATATTTTCATTTTCATTGATAGATATGCTTAGGATTCATTCATATGCATGTTACACATGTTAGGAAAGAAATGAAATGATGTGTGTTTTTGTGGTATTAATTCACTTTGCTTAATCTTAAAATGCCTTTCTTTTTGAATATATTTGTTTAGGGAAAATCTAAACTTAGGATTAATTAAAACACATAATAAAACATTCACTAAAAAAATCAATAATGAATCTATCTTATAAATCACTTAAGGTAGGGAAGAAAGATAAGTTCTCTTCTCTTTTTTCTTCTCTTTTCAACCTTTAGTAATTAAGTAGGTTCATTTAAACCAAACAAAATCATTAAATATAATTAACACAAATCAACTAAATAACTTAAATGAAACCACCTCTAAGTTGAGAATTTTCAAACTTAGAAAACTTCAACCTTAAAGCCTATTTAAGCATACCACATAAACCTTAAATAGCACACACATAAGTCTAAGTCACCATTTCTAGCTTTAGGTTAAGGTGGTGCATGGTTTGATATTTGCTATTATTTTGTGATGTTTTGTTTTAGTCTGGATGTTAGAGTGAATGTATGTAGATTGAATGGTAGGATGATTTAGTCTAATTATTGTCTGATATAAGGGATTGTGCTTAAGGGGCGTGTAATAAAAATACAACTATTTTTTGTTGTGCATGTGCTTATACCCATAAGAATAATCCAATAAGCTAGGTGGACTTGGTTACCCACGTGTGGGGTGCTAAGTCTAATTTATATATATACATGCTTGGGATTGTATGGTTTGTTTGGCTAATCTCTGTTTTGCAGGTTTTAGTTAGATTTACTTTTCCTTTTTCATGTAATTTTACAATTAGGATTTTGGAATGATTATTATGGGGTATTAGCATGAGCATTGGTCATAATATCTCATCTTATTACCATGTGAAGCCTTTAGAGCATCCACATTCTAACCATCCAAAGGAATGAACCAAAAGAAGAAAGAAGAAAGAAGAAAGAAAAATGAAGAAAGAAGGATTTGGCTTGATTGATTGTATTTAATTCATTTGTAATTTGGGTTGTATAAGGGTAGAGCTCAATTATCCAATTTATTTTTGGGTTTGTGTGGTAGAGCCTGACCACAAATACCTTTTATTATTTTGCACTAGTTTTATAAATTGATTAATGTTTGTTTAACTTGCGCATTAAGATGACATTTTTTCCTAGTTTCTTCCTTGCTTTGATTTGTGGCCTGGATGACGATTAGGCTCTTAGGAAAATAAATTTTCTATCCAATAAAAATAACTCAAAACTAAAAAAATAACTCATAACCTCACTTAAAGCCTAAGTTAAAATCAAGAAAAAAGAATTAGCAACCCCTTAGCTAGATGTGTACTTTCTTTTTTAACATCATGTATAAAAACCATATTGTTTCACTCTTGGTTGGAGGGCTTCCACCTTTGCCAGAGAATTTGGCTTGACCTATGAGAGCTATGGTGGAAATACACATCCCCATCTTGCTGATTTTGGCCCATAATCTAATTTCTCATGCATTAAGCATATGAATCCTATAACCCGAGTCAAATGATTGTCCAAAATAAAAATAAATCATATGAAAATTTTGCATTAGATTTAAGTCATTAAAGCATACTCTTATATGATGTAGTCTCTTTAGGGAGTGTGCTTAAGGACTTAATTTCTTTCCTAATAAATAACAACCTTGCTATCTTACATGAATACTATTTTTGCGGAGGAGTTAGTTGGTGGCCACAACTAACGGTCAGTGGTTTATCCTCTCTTGTGAAGGTAAACCATATACCCATTTTCACCTAAGGTTTAGGTTATGCTTTTGGCCCTCACTAAGGCTCCCTCGATTTAGGGTCAAGGGTTGTTACTTCCTTTGCGGGCCATGAGCATAAATCCTCACCTCCTGGGCCTTTCCATAACCTTGTATTATGGAGTTGTAAGCCCTCCATTTCTAATAAAAATCTAACTCAAATAAACTAATTCAATTTCAAAAATGTAGAGCCCAACCATAGGGTAGTTTGGGATGCTTACTAGGCTTCCTAGTATCTTAAGCATTCCCTACTTGTCTTCATTTGGCATCAATAAGAACTCCCTCCTCTTGATCGATCCCACTTAACTTTCTAAAAATAAACCAAACGATTAATAGTCCTACCTTTTGAATTCTTTAGAGACAATGATCATTTACCTTAATCGAAGTATTCCTAAGGAATCAAGTTCCATAGGATATAATTAACTCTGAGGGCTTGCCCCTGTTGGAAACTTAATGAACCCGGTTATGGAGAAAAATTCCCACACACATATAGAGTCTCCTTCAAATCTATGGTGAAAGGAGAGGCAAAATTATATGTGTGGAAATTCATCTTGGTAAGACGTCACGCAGATCCGCATATGTACTTATTCAGGTGATCGAATATGTCATCAAGGTATAGTATACTATCTTAAAAGACAGAAGTCACTACCCATTAATGCAATTAGTCATCTCAATAAGGACTCCTAAGGATGATACGTCTGCATATGTACCACAGATTCTTCCCCTACTTTACATGAAAAAGTAAACCAGGGTTTATTTTAAACCGAGTTTGTTAAGTTCCCTACAGGGGCAAGCCCTCATAGTTAATTAAATCTTAAGGGATGGGATCCCTTAGGAAAACTCTCAATTAAGGTAAATGATCATTATCTCTGAAGATTTCAATAGGGAATAACTATCGATCGATTGGTTTGTATTTAAAGATCAAATGGGATTGATCAAAAGAGGGAGTTATTATCGAGGCCAAAATGAGAAATAAGTAGGAGATGCTCACGATGCTAGGAAACCTAGCGAGCATCTCAAACTATCCTAAAATTTGGCTTTAGATTTTTAGAAATTATAGTTTGTTTAAGTAGTATTTTCACTAGAATTTTAGGACTTAAGATTTCTTAACACAAGATTAAGGAAATGCCTACGAGGTGAGGGATTATGCTTATGGCCCGCAAGGGAAGAAGAAACCTCAAAACCTAAATCTAGGGAGCTTCGGCGAGGGCTGGAAGCACAACTTAAATCTAAGGCAAAAATGAGTAATTGGTTTGCCCCTACAATAGAGGACAAACCACCCGACGGACTTACAGCACAGGGGTGGCCAACTAACTCCTCCTACAATTTTAAATATATGTAGACAAGTCTTTATGCTTATGCAAGATTTTATATAGAAAGAGACTAAGTCCTTAAACTCACTCCCTAAAGAGACTAGATCATGTAAAGGGCATGCTCCAAATGACCTAAATCTAATGAAATTCAAATTTCATTTTATTTTTATTTTTGGACAATCAATTTTGACTCAAGCTAATAGGATTTTTATGACTAATGCATGAGAAATCAGATTATTGGCAAAATCGGTGGGAGGTGAATTTCCCACCCTCAAAGGGTTCTCAGCAAAGGTGGAAGCCCTCCAATCAAGAGTGAAATAAGATGCATTTGTGCATGAAATTATAAAGAAATGCTCATCCAGCTAAGGGGTTGCTAATTCTTTTATCTTGATTTTAATCCTAAGCTTTAGATGAGGTTATGAGTTGTTTAGTTTTAGTTTGAATTGTTAAGTTGGGTAAAAGATTTATTTTTTTCCTGAAGAGCCTAATCCACATCCAGGCCATACATAAAGCAAGAAAGAAACTAAGAAAATCATGCCACTTAATGGAAAAGCTAAACAAATTATTAAATAATTTATAAAGCTAATCACAAAAATAATAAATGGTTGTTTGTGGTCGGGCACCACCACACAAACCCGAAAAATATCAAATATGGGTAGCCGAGCTCTACCCTTATACAACCTAGAATACAAATGAATATTACAATTATGCAAATGAATTCATTGTTATGTGGGTCTTCGAGCTTTCTTCTTTCTTCTTTCTTTCTTTCTTCTTTTCTTCTTTAGTTCTTCCTTTGGATGGTTGGAAGGTGGATGCTCCAAGGCCTCACATGGTGCATAAGATAGGATCTTATGATCAATACTCATCCTAATGCCCCATAACAAATCATTCAAAAATCCTAAATATACAAATTTTTATATGAAAAGGAAAATTAGAAATCTAACTAACACTTGCAAAACAAAGGTTAGTCAAATCACACCATATAAATTCCAAGTATGTATATTGGACTTATCGCCCCACACATGGGTGACTAAGTCCACCTGGCCTATGGATTATGTTAAGGGGTATAAACACCTGCAACCAAAAAGCATTTATATTTTTATTTATGATAGCGCCCCTTAACCACAATTCCCTACAGAAAAGAATAGTTAGACTAAGAATGTCTTTCCATTTATTCTACGAGCATACACCATAACATCCAGTCTAAAACATTCATTATAAAATAAAATATAACATCAAACCATGCACGAACCTAACATAAAGATAGAAGTGGTGAATTAGGCTAATATGTGTGCATTGAAGGTTTGTGTAGTATGCTTAGCTTAGGACTTTAGGTTAAAATTTTCTAAGTGTGAAGGACATGTTCAACTTAGAGGAGGGTTTCGTTTTAGTTGTTTAAGTGTTTTTGGTTATATTATTTCATGTTTTAATTTGGTGTCCTAATCTTTAAGTAAATTCTAAGGTAAGTTCAGATTTTAATTTCATTTAGGTGAATGTTTTGATTACATATTTTAATCAATCCTAAGTTTAAATAAACTCTAAACAAACCTATTCAAGAAGAAAGGCATTTTAAGATTAAATAAAATGAATCAAAATTCTCATAACACACATTACTTCATTTCTTTCCCAACATATATAACATGCATATGAATGGGCCTTAAGCATATCTATACATGCAAATGAGAATAATTAACACACTTTATAATGCGTGCTAAGTAATCTATTTAAGAAAATTTAGAAGTTGATTGATGCATGATTTTTCTTAAGTAGAAAAGCTTTTCCTTATCCAAAATTTCACATACATGCATGAAAGTAAGAAAGACATAAGTGCGTATAGCACCATTGTTAACCATAGGTGTAAGGTATAAGACCTACTTAAGGCTACTTAAAGCCTCGCAATCCCTGGGTTGTCTAGACTAATATACCACTTTCCTTAAGTACAAATATGCATATAAAAGAAATGAAATGAAGAAGGAATATGCAAAAGTTGTTTAATAGTTTCATTTTTTATGCAATTTATTCATGTAAGTATAGGAAACTCTTGTTAAATGAGAGCATTGGGACGAATAGGGTTTGGAATTAAGTAAGTGTTGGATTTTCTTCAAATGAACCCTACATCTTACCAACTCTTACTCAAAACTATGCTAAAATAAGAAAGAAAGGAAAGGCTACATTAAACATGACTTTATAATCTATCACATGCAAGCTTACAATTAAGATATGAATAACACACTTTCAGATTTGATATTTGATTTAGTATTTTGAAAATATTTTGGGTTTAGTAGTGGTAATAGCCACTCATATTTTACTTTAGCTAACATATGCACATTTGACATAAAGTAAACAATTTTTATTTTTTAAATTTTGAAACATAAAATTATGAATGCATAAATCACTTTACATACAAATTAGCATGTTGGGAAAGATCTAAAGCAATGCAATCATGTAAACAAACTCACTTTACTTAAATCTTAAAGACATTCTTAAGGAATAAGAAAATTTAGAATAAATCAAAGTGAATTTCAAAATAATTTTGATTTAGGTTGAAGTTTGATTTAATTTTGAAAAGGTGAGATGCGTTTGTTGTTCCTAACCCATTCCCACATGTATTTTATATTTTTGTTTAATTTTTAGATAATTAAAATCATTTTAAGCATTGATTAGGTTAGAGTATTAATTAAGTGGCATATTAACCCTTACCTACACCACCTTAGAAAAATTAACTAAGTAATTATGATCCAATGAGACAAAATAAAACTCACAAGGTATTTAAATTGCAATGCACTTAATAATGAAAAGGCCTAAAGCAATTTGGCTCACTATTAAAAGTTAATTAAGCTAAGGAGTTTTACTTTAAGTATTTTTAAAACACCCTTTCAAACTTATGAAAGGGGTTTTAATTTTCTTAATTAGACTTAGGCTATTAAACACCTAAGCATCAACCAAGGTAGACTAATTAAGCTATGGAAATTTTTAGAATTTTTGAAAATTGTTTAAATGGATAATTAATTAATTAAGCCTTAATTAAGAGGGGATTAAGGAAAGAAAAGGGGGTTTACGTAATAGCTTTGGGAAAATGCACCAAACTTATTCCAAAAAACCCCAACTCATTGGATCTAATCTTAATCAAACTTAATCAAAGGGTAAATTTACTAATCACACTTTAATTAACCTTAATTACATGAAAGGGGTAATTAAGGAATGAGCTAGCGATTTTCCAAATTAAGGCCTCAATAAATCTCAAGCAAATTATGGGAGGTAGAGGTCATCCCATAAAATGAACCCTAGAAATTTGAGATTAATTGATGACTTAATTAGAGAGTAATTAGCTAATTAACATTCCTAAAGAATATTAAATTCAGAGAAAAGGAGAATTTAAAACCCAGTGAAAAAATTTTTAAAATATTCTTGATGAAATTTTCTATCAATAGAATTTTTCCTTTTATTTTTTGATTTTTATTGAAGGAGTTATGAATTTTATAAGATTTTTTAATTAATTGGAAATTATTTAAAATCCTAATCACTTATCTGCTCATGGTGCAGCGTGCGGTGGTGGTATGCTTTGTTGAAAATTGAATTTCAAGGCTAAGGGTCAGGTTTTGTCCATGGGTCAAATGGGTTGACCCAAACCCATTAGATTGGGAGCACCACTCATCACTAGGTCCCCTTGAGCTTTCAGGAAAGCCTCAAGTGATTATAAAGAGGGTATAACCAAAATACCCATGGGATAGGCCAAAATTTGTTCTATGGCCTATGGTTAGAATGGTCATTTTGCCATTTTTTTAATTTATGTATGTTTTGTATGTTGAGAAAATAGGTTTGGCCAAGTTTCATTAGATTTGGAATCCATTTGATAGGGTTTGGCTCATGTTGACCCATTTAGGTCAAAATTGGTCAACTTGGGTCAAGTTGACCAATTGGTCAAATTGGGTAAAACCAAGGGTTGGGTCAAGTTCATATGACCATTTAAAATGTTTTGGTGCCTTTGTTTGTGTTCAATTTGGATTAGATTTGGTTTTGGCTCATATGACTCATTTAGGTCAAATGGGTCAAGTTGACTCATTTGACCCATTTGATTTGGGTTAGTTAGGGTAGGTTTAGATGTTAGTCATATGGGATTGTATCTTTGTTTCCAATCAATTTGGGTTAAGTTCAAATGACCCATTTGGGTCATGTTGGGTCTCATGCTAGGTTGGATCTAGTTGGTCAATTGAGGCTTCAATCAAGTTCCACAAGTGATTTGGAATGGACTTGACCCATTGGTTTCAATCAATTTGGCTTAGATCAAGTTTTGACACATTTTGGCCCTTTAGGTCAAAATGGGTCAACTTGGGTCAAGTGAGCCAATTGGGCTAGGTTAGGCTCAAATGTTGACTTGGTCAGGTTCAAACATAGGTCATGAGTGAACTTAGGTCAATGGTTTCAATCAAATTTTCCTATGGTTGAATTTAGCTATGTTAGATTTCATTTTAGGTTAAGTGTTGACTTGGTCAACCCATAGGTTTAGCTTGGTTTGACCCAATTTGATTGATTGATCATCCCATGATGATTGTTGATCATGATGAGAGGGATAGATGAGTTTGGTTCAATCCAATTTGGTTAGATCAAAGTTGGCTCATATACTTTAGGTCACTTTGGGTCAAGTGAGCCTAGTGGGTCAATAAAGTCAAAGCTTGATTTAAGTTGATTGATCTTGCATATGGACTTATGATTGTAATATAAATCCATTTACAAGTAGTTTGAAGTCAAATGGATTTTGATCCATTTGAAAATTTCATATTCAAAGGAAGAATATGAAGGAGTCCTGGGTTTGATTTTTGAATTGGGTTTTGATTCTTTGATGGAGGTTTGGATTTATATATGAGCTCATGATTGTAGGATTGATTGAACTATGAGAGAAAAATCAAGGATTTTGCTTGATTTGAAAGTGGTTTGGCTAAGTTCAAGATTTTGGCTTGAAAGGCTTACATTTGATTTTGAGTGGATATGAGTTTGATTTTTTGAGTTGGTTTTGATTGTTTAAATTTATATTTTATTTATATATGTGAATATAAATGAGAATATATATTGATCATGAAAAATTTCAAGAATTTGAAGGAGTTTAATCATGATTTAGGTTAAATCCATTAAAGGGGATTTAAAGATTTAAGAGAAAATTTAAATTAAAATTTAATTTTTTGAATTGGATTTGAGTGATTTATATTTATATTTCATTTATATATGAGAACATAAATGATAATACAAATAAGCCTTGAGAAAATCCCATGAGTTTGAAATTTTTTGATCAAAGTTTAGTTAAATCCATTAATGAAAAAATTAAGGGATTTAAGAGAATTTGAAGGATTTTAAATTTGGAATTTAATTTTTGGGTTTGATATGATTGAGTTATATTTATATTTCAGTTATATATGATAATATAAATGAGTATATAAATAATTTTTGAGAAAATCTCGAGGATTTGAATATGTTTGATCAAAATTTAGAGTTGGTTTTGACTAAGTCTCTAATGGAAAATTAAAGGGACTTGAGAAAATTTCATGAATTGATTTGGAATTTTGAATTTGATTTGATGGGTTTGAATTTATATTTCATTTATATATGGGAATATAAATGAGAATATAAATGGATCAATAGAAAATTTCAAAGATTTGAATAGGTTTGAACCATGATTTTGGCTAAGTCCTTAAGAAAGGGTTAAGGACTTAGGAAATTTGAACTTAGGAATTTTTTATAGAATTTGTTCATGGGTTTCAATCATGGATTTTAATCATGGAATTGATTTGAGTTTGAGAAAATCAAATAGGATTGATTTGGAGTTTGAATTAAAATAAGGAAAGTGAAGAATGGTTTAAGCTAAAGGGTAGGAGATTTTTCTAACACCCCTAAGGCATGACCTATTCTTATGGCTAAGGGCTAGGGGAGTGTTCACCTAATCATTAGATGTGTCTTAAGACTAAGGAATTCTTAAAGTCTAAGAGGAATCTTAAGTCTAAGGTGGAGGTGTTCAGAGCTCATTCTAAAAATGAGATCAACACCAGTTTAAAATAAACCCTATTTTAATTTTTCATGTAAAGTAGGCGAAGAATCTCTGGTACATTCTGAAGACCCATAGTAGTTTTTATTGAGATGATTAGGTCTATTGTAGGGTGGTGATTTCTATCCTTCAAGATAGTACACTTTTCCTCAATGTCATACCCGATCACCCTAATAGGAACATCTACGGATCTGCATGGCATCCCAATGAGATGATTTTTATATACATTTTTGTTTTGATTTATTCCTCCAAAGGGGATAGATGAAGGAAAGAATGTATATAAAAATTTTAACCACAGATTTTTTTGGCGACTCCACTAAGGATGGTTCTTCTCTCCATCTTTGATAAATGATCGTTGTCTCCAAGTATTGATAGTGGGTTCGTGTTTTTGTATGAATCCAAGACTATCTTTCTTTCCGTTGGCACTTAGCTCATTTCATTCTTGAGTTAAGCTAGCCAACATCTTTAGGTTTTAGGACCGCACCTCGCATTGGTCTTGAAACCTCCGTTGGGTTCCCCAATGGGTGGAAATATAAATCTAATAAAAAGAAAATAATTAAAGACTTCCTCCTTACCATTTTTTTATGGTAAGGAAAGGTTCATTCCAAAAATAATGACAAAATAAATCCTTCATAGAAATCTTGCTTTTCATAAGCACTTTTTCAAAATATACTTAATAAAATATTTGCACTACATCTAACAATTTTTATAATTGTTACATGTAGGAACATTTCAAAAAATTTAAAATTCCAATAATCATAAACTTTCAAAAAGCACAAAATTTGAAGATGTGCATTTCCATTCAATACATCCAAATATGTAGGATGGATGTTACAACTTCAAGCAAAATCACAACTTTGAAATTCCACTCCACACATCTCATATGTGTTAAGTTGGAATTTTCACCTTTTCCAAAAGCACATATGCACATCTCCATTCAATATACCCAAATTTATTAAATGGAGGTTCATTTCCAATCAAAATCAAAAATAAATTTTCCAAAAGCACATATGAAACTTTTCCATTCAATATACCCACATTTATTGAATGGAGTTTTCATTTCAATCAAAAGCAAAATAATTTTTTAAAAAGCACATATGAACATCTCCATTCAATATACCCAAATTTATTGAATGAAGATTTCATTTCCAAATAAAATGACACTATTTTGAAATCCCACTTAACATATCCCATATGTGATTAGGTTGGAATTTCTTCACATGAAAATACATCTTTGAAAAATGAAACATAATTGATTTACATCTTACATACCCAAATTTTGTTAAATGGAAATCTCTCTTTTCAAAATTAACAAAACATAAAATTTTCAAAACACATTTGGAACTTCATTTTAGCATACCACATTTGCTAAAGTGAAGTATCCATTTTCAAAATAAAATTTGCAACACATTTTAGAATTTTATTTAGCATACTAAAATTTTCTAAGTGAAATCTCCATTTCACAAAACTTTCAAAACACATTTGGAACTTCATTTTAGCATACCACATTTGCTAACATGAAGTCTCTATTTTCAAAACAAAAAATTTCAAAATACATTGGAACTTCATTTTAGCATACCATATTTGCTAAAGTGAAGTCTCCATCTTTTTCAAAATAAAAATTTGAAACATATTTTGAACTTCATTTTAGCATACCATATTTTATAAAGTCAAGTCTCCATTTTCAAAACACATTTGGAACTTCATTTTAGCATACCATATTTGCTAAAGCGAAGTCTGCCTTTTCAAAAATAAAAATTTGAAACACATTTTGGAATTTCATTTAGCATACTCAAATTTGCTAAGTGAAATCTCCATTTCACAAAAATTTCAAAACACATTTGGAACATCATTCTAGCATACCACATTTGCTAAAATGAAGTCTCCATTTTTAAAATTAAAATTCAAAACACATCTTTGGAACTTCGCTTTTAGCATATAACATTTGTTAAAGTGAAGTCTTCATCTTTTTCAAAACAAAAATTGAAACACATTTTGGAATTTCATTTAGCATACTCAAATTTGCTATGTGAAATCTCCATTCAAAACATATTTTAGAATTTCATTTAGCATACTCAAGTTTGCTCAGTGAAATCTCCATTTCACAATATTTGAAACACATTTTTGGAATTTCATTTACATACTCAAATTTGCTAAGTGGAATCTCCATTCAAAAACACTTTGGAACTTCACTTTTAGCATACCATATTTGCTAAAGTGAAGTCTTCATCTTTTTCAAAACAAAAATTTGAAACACATTGGAATTTCATTCTAGCATACCACATCTGCTAAAGTGAAATCTCCATTTTCTAAAATCCAAAACAAAAGAAAGACATTAAGATTTCCTTAGCATACCCAAATTTGATAAGGATCCTATTTTTCAAAATCAAAATCTGCAAAGACAACACCTTAAGATTTTCTTAGCATACCTAAGAATCCTATTTTCAAAAAATTTTCAAAAAGAAACACACTTGGATTCTCCATTTTAGCATATCCAAATTTACTAAATGAGGATTCCATCTTCCAAAATTACAAATGATTCACAAAATAAAGCAAACAAAGAAAAAGAAGAAATTATTTTCAAACACCTCACTTAGCACACCCAAAATTGCTAAGTGAGTGAAATACCAAAAATCCTCAAATAAAAAAAAATCTAAATTCAAACATGAACCTAATGGAAGCATCTCTCCAAAAATATTTGAAGATGTTTTCAGCATACCAAAATTTGTTGAAAATGGATTCTAAAATTCAAAAATTCCTCTTTCCAATCAATCAAAAATCTCTTCTAAATCTATTTGAGCCTAACTTAACAGTTTCAGTTTTCAGTTTCAGTTGATAGAAATGGCAGCATCAAAGTATGTTCACTTTTCCCCATGAAATAGATCTGGTCCTGGATCAACCTTCCATGCTATGACTATGCCCACCTCATCCACTTTGTTTAAGGTTTTGAGGGGGCCTAGATTTCATGTGAGGGGACCTCCCTCATGATTGTTAGTAAGAGCATAGTGGCTAGGCAAGAGCCGATCATTCGTGTTGACATGCCGTCAGATTATGAGATTCTATCGAAGAGGAAAAGTGGCTTTACAACAGATAGTGTCGGTCTAATGTCGGGTACCGGTGTGCGTTTTTTCCCGTCTGCCCAGTCAAGGCTAGCACCCACTCTTTAGCACTCTCCAAGGGGAAGGCTCCCCTGATCCCAAGGATTGTCTCCCCTGCTTTTGAGGTTAGGTCTAGCTCTTACTATGCTCCCCCTACCAAGACCCAAAGGAGAAATAAGAATCATATATAATAAGCGGTTCACACACGCATCACTTGAGAGATGGACTATTTTGTAGGATCCCACATTTCCTCGGTTATAGTGAACCATTCCATTCTCTCACGGATGCAAGATTTGCTTCCTCCACTCAGTTTAACCACAGTGAGTAGAAGGTCATATGTTGACCTCCGTTCAATTATGCTAGGTTGGAGCCTGAGATGATCGAGTTGAGCTCGGTTGATTTGAGATCATTATCCCCTGGGAAGCATATTATACAGAAGAGGGATAGAGAGGCCTATACTTCAATTCACATTACCAGTCAGGAGAGACGGAGGTTTAGTCGGCAGTCAGTGGCCTCTGCATTTATTAATTTTTCTGATTGGTGCGCTACCAGCATTGATCATATCGACAACATTCTGCTCATAGGGACTACCCATCATAGGAGAGCAGCTTCTATTCAGAGAGAGTCGGTAGTGCCTCCACCACACCACTCTACCCCTCGTCCACCATCGCCTGTACATGTTTCAACATCTCCAGTTCCATCAAGGCCATGAAGGCCGCATCTATGGAGAAGAGGACCCCACTGGTGATCCTACTACAGCCAAAGGATCCTATTCCATCTACTCTGCTTAATGTGGTGAGGCCAAGTTCTCCTACTCAACCTTCTGCCCCAATCATGGTGAGGAAGGAATAGCGACCCCGAAGTATCATAGTCGTCCCGTCACTTCCACCTCCTTTACCACCACTAGCGACCTAGATCTCCAGCCTCCCACCGGCCTCCTCGGCCTCATCATCAATAGCGAGATCTCGCGACAAGGTATCTATGGTCTAGCTACTCTATTGGATAAACTTAACAAGACTTATTCATTTAAGAGGGAGATAATCAGGAAGATCTTTAAGAATCTCTTAAAGAAACCTAATTTTTAGCTACCCGAACCTAGGAGACTGAAGGAAGTGGGAAAAAGCAACGATCCTAACTTTTGCTTCTACCACCGTATGCTAGGTCATGTTTTAGAAGATTCCTTCACATTTAAGGATTGGCTTAAGCATAGCTTCAAGATCGGTGCTATAGTTATCCTGAATGAATACCTTGTGGAACAACCATCTAGTTCCACTAGGAAAATCCTTGTGGATACTTGCAATCCTTTCAAAACTAAAGAAGGTTGGGATATCTCCTTATCTAAAACCTTTAAAAAGATTGTTCAAAAGATCAAGAAACTTTTCTTGCATGTGGCTGAGTCCGTTCAAACCTCCAACATCAAGAAAGGTTTGCAAGTTGCAAGAGCCAACTCAGGGAAAGGGGGAGCCCAGCAGCAGTAGCATGTATTAGCCCGAGATAGCCTAGTAGCACAACCACTGACCAAGTCTAGCCTCTTCCAGATCAATCAATAAAGAAAAAGCCACAAAAAGCTTTTGAAAAGAAGCTCGGGGCAGTGATAGCAGTAGACAAGGGGAAATAGCCTGTCAGAGAGCAGTTTAAGAGACCTTGTGCTCCACAGCCATCACTTCCACCTCCTCTACCACCAATGAGGCATCCCTATAGGTTGCCACAGTAGCCTCCACGGCCTGCACTGCCTCCTCCTCAGCCACATCATCAACAACAGCGATACACATACCCACCATTAGGTTACTATGGTCCACCTACTCTTTTGAATAAACTTAACAAGTCTTATTCATTTAAGAGGGAGGTAATCAGAAAGATCTTTAAAAATCTTTTAAAGAAACCTAATTTTCAGCTACCAGAACCTAGGAGACCGGAGGAAGTGGGCAAAAGCAATGATCCAAACTTTTGCCCCTACCACCGTATGTTGGCCATTTTTTGGAAGATTACTTCACATTTAAGGACTGGCTTGAACATAGGTTTAAGACCAGTGCTATAGTTCACCCAAAGAAATACCTTGTGGAACAACCATCCAGTTCTATTAGGATAATCCTTAAGGATACTTGCGATCCTTCCAAAACCAAAGAAGGTTGGGATATCTCCTTATCTTGTACCTCTAAGAAATTTATCTCAAAAATCAAGAAACTTTTCTTACATGTGCCTGAGACAGCTCAAACCTCCAACATCAAGGAAGATTTCCAAGTTGCTAGAGCCAACTCAAGGAAAGGGGAATTGTAGCATGCTGGATAGCCAGTAGTAGCCGAGTTCTTATCATAGTTGTACTTCGGTGACTCCTTCCTTCAGCTTTCTTCTTAGTGACATCTTGTATCGGTGGATGAGGGCATCAAATCCTTCACCCCTCTTACTTTACTTGATTTCTACTATGTATCTCATATCAAATCCAAGAAATTGATGAATAAAGCTAGCTTGAATTATATCTATGTCACTTTTGATGGGTTGTCTAAATCTTTTCCTAATGATAACTCTTCAAGTCTAAACAATAATTGTACTTTCTGATTCAAAGTTGGACTTTCCTACTCTGAATCATACAGGTTTTCCTCTTGAGACAGACTTAGAATCATACGATTCTGAGGTTCCCATAAGAGAAGCTATAGGTGAGCCTAACGTGTAGGTAGAATCTTCCATTACCCTGCCACAAGAGATCACCGAAGTCAACCTCCGTACTGGTAAGGTTCAACCTCCTAGGGCAGCACCTCAAGATAGAGGTAAACAAGTCCTCTTTCACCTAAGGAAGTTTCCATCTAAGCTAAGAATATACGATGCCCTTGTCTTATCCAAAGAGATGAGCTAATCATTAATCAAAGCTCTCCTTGATCCTGAAATATGCTTAGCTCAGTTGACTACTATTAGTGATGAGGCACATTATTTCAAAGAAGCTCAAGGACTCACTTTAATAGATGAAGACCTACTTTTGGGGGACATGGAGTACAACCGTCCCCTTTGCATTACAGTTGATATGACAGATTCAGACTAGCTAGAGTTCTCATTGATCTAGGTGCATCGATGAACATTATGAGTCTAAAGACCCTCGACTATTTGAGGATTGACATCTCCACTCTCTGAGAAGATCGGATGATGTTGAGAGGATTCAATGCAGAAGGTGAGCGGGCTTTAGGTTCTATATTATTACTTTTGGAGATATGTGACTGGAAGACTGAAGCTAAGTTTTATATCATTGATTCGAATACTTCATTCACCACTTTGCTCCGCAAGCCTTGGATACATCAGGACAAGATGATTCCATCTTCTCTCCATCAGTGCATCAAGTTTAGGAAGGATGGGATTGAGTACTGTGTTAAAGGTGATGAAAAGCACTTTTCAGTTAGAGAGGTTGAGATATATACTGATGTGACCTACTATCTTCCTCAAAACACCTTTTTTGGTGAACTTGGACAAAATTCAAACACAAAAGAAAAGAAAATGAAGAAAAAGCAAAAGAAAAAAAAAAGAAAAATGAAAGTCCAAATGAACAAGAAAGAGAAATTGAAGAAAAAATATAACCCCATTTCACATTCCACCCATAGTTCATTCCATCATATGGACATGTGGGTAGAATGACTCAACCTCCACTAGGCATAGGCTGAGGCAAAAATAAAGGTAGTTCCAGAGGTGGAAGACCCCCTAGTTAGCCATCAACCAACAGGGGTTATGTTCCAATTCATAATAGTACCCCTACTATTCACATAAACATAGAATCCAACTTGGAGGATGAGTTTAATGTGATTAGTATACTAGCCAACTCCTCTCAGTGGGTTTCATTGGAGGTGCACTCGAGCCAGATAGCGATGAAGACCAGTCCTTCAGACAGAGCAAAGTATTCGAATTAAATGCATATGAAACTATCAGGCAGTAGTTAGGAATCTTTTCTCTAACCTCACTTTCATCTCAAAAAGTTGAAGGCTTAGTAGTTAAGGAAGCCCCTCAGTCTTCCAAAGATGTCAAGCCAAAGTGATTCTTTTTGGGTTCATCATCCTCAAGTCAAAAACTTGATGTAGGACTTGAGGATGTTTCAAATAAATAATTAATGGAATTTCCTTTTGATTGGTATTAGCCTTATTTTCTTAATCTTGCAAAGAAGTGGGTTTGATTCCTTATTAATGGTCTAAGCACAGGTCAGAGTACTTCGAAAAGCTATGGAACAACATAGGCAGTGATGTACAATCAAGATCAGGACTAGGATTTGGTATAGTGGGTCCAGTCGATGATGATTATTACTGCTTAATTATCACCTATCATTTAGAATATGATATGTTCTTTTCACACAACACCAACTCTTATGAAGATGTGTGTTTAAAAACTTCAAATGATCCAGATGATCTCTAAATCAAAGATGCACCACCAGAATTTGAAGAGGAGACCCAATCAATAATTAATAAGCTAAAAGAAATCAATCTATGGATAGAAAATCCATGACATACATCTTAGTTCTTTGATGAAGATACCAAACTTAGTTGATATGGAGTTCAAATACTATTTTGCATGGAGTTATGAAGAAATTCCTGGATTATCTCATGACATAGTAGTCCACTAACTAGCAATAGACCCTAGCATTAACCCTATCAAGCAAGCTCCTAGACGTATGCGATTTGAAATCGAACAACAGGTCATTTCTAAAGTCAAGTAATTGATCGATGCTTGTTTCATCAAGGAAGAAAAATATCCTACCTGGTTAGCCAGTGTCATCCCAGTTAAGAAGAAGAATGGCCAAATTCATATTTGTATTGATTTCAAGGACTTAAACAAGGCATGTCCTAAATATGAGTTTCCTCTTCCTATACCAGAGTTAATGGTGGAAATGCCTCATCTCATGCAATTTTCTCCTTTATGAATGGGTCATCTGGCTACAACCAAATCAAGATGGCCCCAGAAGATGAAAGAAACACTACTTTTCGAACCCCGATCGAAATCTTTTGTTATAGGGGCATGCCTTTCAGCTTTAAAAATACTGGTGCTACATACCAATGGGCCATGACTCAGATCTTCAATGAACTCATCCATCATCAAGTTGAGTTCTACATTAATGATCTAGTAGTCAAGAGCAAAGAAAAGGAAGACTATCTCTTTGACTTGAGAGTAGATTTTGAACTGTTAAGATAATATAACCTCAAGATGAATCCCATGAAGTGTGCATTCGGAATAGCTTCAGAGAAATTCCTTGGGTTTGTTGTTCGACACTGAGGAATAGAAATAGATCCTGAAAAGATCAAAGCTATCATAGAAATGCCACCTCCTTAAAGTTTAACTCAACTCAGATCTTTCCGAGGATGATTGGTGATCTAAGATGATTTATTTCTAACCTGTCACAGAGATGCAAACCATTTTTAGCACTTGTCAAAAAGGATGCCAAGTTCAAGTGAGATGATAAGTGTTAGCATGCCTTTGAAAATATTAAGCAGTATTTGGTGAAGCTGTCAGTTCTAGCAACCCCTATCTTGGGCTGGCCACTCATCCTCTACACTGCTGCATTGAATGACTCTCTCGGTGCTCTATTGGTCCAAGCCAATGATGAAGGGAAGGAGAGTAATCTCTACTACCCCAGCCATCATCGAATTCCTACTGATGCAGACTACCCACCTATTAAGAAACATTATCTAGCTTTGATCTTTGCATCTCAGAAGCTATGGCACTATATGCTTTCTCATAAGGTGAACTTGATTTTCGGAACAAATCCACTATAGTATCTCAAGACACAGCCAATGCTATCTGGACATTTAGCATAATGGTCCAATGTCCTCTCGCTATTTCATATTACATTCGTACCCCTCCGTGCAGTTAAAGGCCAAGCACTAGCAAATTTATTAGCAGCTCCCCAACTTCCTACTGATCTCCGCTTAGTGATGATCTCTCTGATGAACAAATCATGAACTTAGGGGAGATCGATAACCATCGATAGGAGATGTATTTTGATGGTGCATCTTATTTTCATAAAGGGGAAGCACCACGATCTACTCTCCCGGGAAAGGCAGGGGTAGGAATAGTTCTCTTAATTCTAGACCATGATGTGATGAGATTCTCATACTATCTGAAATCCCTGCACCAACAATGAAGCCAAGTATGAGGCTTTGATTATCAATTTGAAGTTAGCCATTATAGTCTATGTCAAGAGCATCAACATCTTTGGGGATTCTCAGTTGTAATCAACTAGATTGATGGTTCCTACAAGGTTCTTAGACCTGAGCTTCATTATTACCATGAATCTACCATGAAGCTGCTGGTCCAAATCCTCAAAGTCACCATCTACAAGGTTCTTCGAGCATAGAACATAGTAGCAAAAGCTTTGGCCAAACTTGCCAAACAATTGGCATGTCCAGAAAATCAATCCCTTCAAATAAGGGTCTAAAACAGACAAGTCATATCCCTTATTGATGTTGAACTCATCGAGAGACTTTCTCTTGAAGGGGAGGTTTCCATTGCTAAAATGGAAAAGGAGCTGGATTTGAGGCAACCATTCATAGATTATTTAAACATCGACAAACTACCTCAAGAAAAGTCACAATCCCATCAGGTCAAACAGAGAGCTCTCTCCTATGCTCTCGTTGATGGCACCCTATATCGACGGTCCTTTTGACCAAATATGGTTATATTGTTTGGAAAAACATGAAGCATATGGCATTATAACCGAGGTATATTCAGGTCTATATGGAGTGCATCAATCCAATTCAAAGATGAAGCTGAAGATCAAGACACTAGGATAATACTAGCCTTCGATGATTACAAACTGCATGGATGTAGTTTGGAGATGCCATTAGTGTTAGGTACACGGTGTGGTCTTGCATTAACCACCCAACATTCTACACCCTACATTAGTTTCATGGCCATTTGAGTGTTGGGGTACCGACATTAAAGGTCCGATCAATCCTCCTTCTTCCAAGCGTCATCAGTTTATACTAGGTGTCACCGACTACTTTTCCAAGTGGGTGGAGGCAATCCCACTCAGAGAGGTCACACTTGTACTTTTTTTGAACCATATCGTATATAGGTTCAGGGTGCCTAGATGAATTATATCTGATAATAGTACTGCATTCAAAAGCACAAAGATCAATAACTTTGTCAGAAGACACGGTATAGATTGGAGATACTCCACCATCTACTACCCTAAAGCAAATAGCTTAGTAGAAGCATTTATCAAAACTTTTATCCAGATACTAAAGAAGACTCTTGATGATAACTAGCGGTAGTGGAATGAGCAGTTGGTTGAAGCATTGTGGGCCTACCACATCACATACCGAACTCCAACTCAATCTACCCCATTTTCCTTAGTGTGTGGGTCTGAAGCCATTCTACCTTTAAAAGTTCAACTACCATCACTAAGAATAGCATTGGGTAAAAAAATCACTACAGAGCAGAATGCAAAGTTACAATTAGAAGAGCTCGAAGGTTTGGAGGAGAGTCGCCTATGGGTGTGCCAAAATCTTGAGTTGTACAAGGCCAAAATGATTCAAGCTCACAATAAGCCAGTTTGCCCTAAGTTTTTCCAAGTGGAAACTTGTGTTAGTCCTAAAGAGACCAATTGTTGCCCATCAAAAGATGGGAGACAAGTTTGGGCCCACTTGAGAAGGCCCCTATGTCATAGGGAAGGCTTATCAAGGAGGATCTTATCAGCTCATTGATTGTAAAGGGGAATACCCGATGCTTCCAATTAATGGGCTCTATTTGAAGAAATATTACCCATAAAACATGTTTGAGAATAATTATCAACAAAAAGAACAAAAATCTGATTCCAATTCATCGAAATCTTCTCTCCTTTCAAAGCATTATTTGCTTATCTGGATGATGTGCATGTATTTTAAGGTGTAATAGTGAGGTGTTTCTTTTTTACTACAAATAATCTCTTTCTTGAATATTTTGATGTGGGTTACTTTGATTGTCATGCTACCTCACTATGTCCTTTGTTCATTTTGAGTTTATTTAAGAAGATATGAGTCCCTATACTTTCTTCATGAACTAGCCATCATGAACTGACTAGGTCGAGTATCCTTAAGGTCTAGGTGTAAGAGTCCCCCAGAGGCATCCTACTTCTTCAAGCACAAACACATATCTTTTATCTCACGCAATTTTGATGTAGAAGAAAGCCCCCTGTGGCACTCACTCATTAGCTGCTCTAGGTCGAGTCTACATACTACCTCGCTAGTATGTCACCCCAATGATCACTTGTTCAGAGGATTTGAGTCCCCGTGCTTTCTTACCAACTTGATCATTGCAAACCAACAAGTACCTTGTTAGTTTGGTAGGCTTCACTGCCCAGCCAATAAGCTACCTCGTGTCAATTTTATTTAAGAAGATGTGAGTCCCCGCACTTTTTTCTTGAACTAATCATCATGATCTGACTAGGTCTAATATATTTTAGGCTTACCCAGAGGCTCCTTTCCTCTTGACTACATTTGAGTCGATATAAGTCCTTCAATGGCATTCACTCAATAGTCGCCCTCGGTCGGATGACACCTGTCAAGCAGACTATCGAATCGGTTTGCTATAGGAGGATCGAGTCCCGTGCCCTGTCTGATTGTTGCAAACTAATGAGCACCTTAGGTTGGTTGATGTTTGTTATGCTGATAGCGACTCATCCAGTGGATATACCACTCTTGGCAGATGTGAGTCCCCATGCTTTATCCTTGAGTTGGCCACCGAATACCTATTTGATATATGACTAGCCATGTCATCTTTCCCAGGGTGTTGGATTGAAGCCCTTAGCAGTCCCT
Organism: Cymbidium sinense; assembly: GCA_021442155.1. NCBI lineage: Eukaryota > Viridiplantae > Streptophyta > Magnoliopsida > Asparagales > Orchidaceae > Cymbidium > Cymbidium sinense. The sequence goes on from CM038227.1 coordinate 77,779,842, forward strand.
TCCCCTGTGGGCACTTTATTTGGATCATGTCATTTGCGACCCCATTTAAACACTATTTGAGTTACTTTTGGATTGGACAGTCCCCCTTTTCTAGTAGCCACCCTTGTGGTTGGAAAATTTATTCAGTGGATGTGCAGAATCTCCCTTAGTTTAATAAATCTGAGATAGGTCTAAGCTGATATAAGCTCCTTCTCAGTTTGATCCCTCGCAAACTAACATAGTCCATAGTAAATAAACTAAATAAATAAACAAAATTAATTCACCTATGGATCAAGAATTCAAGCCCACAAAGGGCCCCTTTTCCCAATGAGACATCCTATCTTTAGGGTAGTGTCAGCAGAACTCCCTGTAGGAATTGTCTAACTACTTGAGTTGAGATAAATCCCCAGCTTGGTACTCACTCCGTAGTCGCACTTAGGTCAGGTTCAATCTATTTTGCCACAAGCAGGTTACTCCGACAATAATTTTGCTTTGGAAGATGTAAGACTATGATGCATTCAATCTAGCATGATTGTCGCAAACCAATGAGCAGCCCTAGGTCGGGTTCGATTTATTGCCTAAAAAAACTGATTACCCCAGTGGTCTTTTATAGTGGAAGATGTGAGTTCCTGAGCTTTCTTCCCTTAAATTAATCATTGAAAACTGAAAGGCACTCCTTTGGTCAGATAGTTCTCCCATCGGTCGGGAAGCTACTCCCTTGGTTCAATACATCTGAGATAGGTCTAGGCTGATATAAGCTCCATCTCAGTGTGATTCATCACAAACCAATAGAATCCATTAAAAACACCTAAAAATGAATTTATATCTTGACTATCTTTGAGTTGATTTAAGTCCCCCAACAGAATTCACTCAATAGTCAGTCATAGGTCGGGCTCAATTTGTTGTCTTGCCAACCGCTCACCCCATTGGTCTTTTATAGTGAAAGATGTGAGCCCCCAAGCTTTCTTCCCTTGAATTGATCATTACAAATTGAAAGGCACTCCTTTGGCTAGATAGTTCTCCCATCAGCCAGGAAGCTACTCCTTTTAGATTGGTAAATCTGAGATTACCTCTACGCCTCCATGGCTCCTACTCAGTGTGATCCATCACAAACCAATGAAATTCATCAAAATAAACACCTAAAAAATGAAACTAATCATTTGACTATCTTTGAGTTGATTTAAGTCCCTGAATGGCATTCACTCAATAGTCAGTCCTCTGTTGGGTTCGAACTGTTGCCTTGCCAATGGATCACCCCAGCAACTGGTCCCTACTATGAAGGATGTAAGTCTACTACGCTTTATTCCTAGTATAGCTGCTGCACATCGAAAGGCTTTCCTTTGGTTGGCTAGTCCTACTATGTGTTAGGTAGACTACCCCTTTGGATTAGTAAATCTGAGATTAGGTCTAGGCCTCCCTGGCTCCTACTCAGTTCATTCCATTGCAAACCAACAGGGTCCATCCAAAAATCCAAAATCTAAAATCTGAAACAAATCCAATGAAACAAACAAAATAATCAATCATTCAAATCCTTTGATCTACTTCTCTTTAGTGAGATGCAAATCTTTCTAGTTCCCACAACAGATCTGGAATTCTAATCCCTCAGCAGATTTCACAACCTCTCCTCTATTGTGGATGACTTTAACTTGCTTCCCCATTAAAGAGTTCACTATTCTATCTCTAGTGGAGTCGAAACAAGCACAATTAAACAATTACAACAAATCAAATCAATTTCTCCCTCAATAGATTTCAAACCTCTCATGCCCTTGTGGATGACTTGAACCTATTTCCCTAGTGGAAGGTTCACATACTCTATCCCTAGTGGATTTCCCCCTCCCTCTCTTATGTCCTTGACATGAGTAGAGTCACATTGCACTGAGCTCTAGATTCCTTATACACCTTGGGTTAGGAGTAGATCATCTCTGTTAGTGCTTGTGATCGTTCGGTGTTGTTGAACATTTCGGTCAACACCAATACATGCAGTGTACTTAGTCAGTCACACCACACCTATTGGGCACCCTTTGTTGACCTCATTTTTAGGATGAGCTCTCAACCCTTCCTCTTATACATAGGACTTCTCTTAGACTTTAAGAGTTTCATTAGTCTTAAGACACATCTAATGATTAGGTGAACACTCAACTGAGCTCTAGAAACTTAGAAGAGTTAGCCATAGTAATAGGTCATGCCTTAGGGGTGTTAGGAAAACTTGCCTACCCTTAGCTTGAACCAATCCTCACTTCTTCCCTTCAAGTCAAACTCCAAATCAAATCAACATCAAAAACTTAAATCAATTCCAACTTGATTTATTTTCTCAAGCCTTAAATCAATCTTAATTGATTTTCGCCAAACTTGAATCAATTCCAAAATATTGAAGCCATTATTGAAATTCTAAGTTCAAAAATCTTTCGTAAGCCATCTTGATTTCATCTTAGGGACTTAGTCTAAATCAAATCTAAACCAATTAAAATTCAAGGAATTTTCTCATAACCCATTTATATTCTTATTTATATTCACATATATAAATGAGATATAAATTCAAATCAATCAAACCAAATTCAAAATTCAATTCCAAATCAAAAATGTTTCCCAAGTCATTTTGATTATATCTTATGAACTTAGCCTAAATAAAATCTAAATCATTTCAAATTCAAGGAATTTCCTCATAACCCATTTATATTATCATTTATATTCACAAATATAAATGAAATATAAATTCAAATATCCAAATATCAATTCAAAAATCAAATCCAAATTTAACCAAAACCCAACCTAAGCCTTTTAAAGTCAAATTCTTGAACTTAGTCAAATCAACTTCAAATCAAGCCAAACCCTTGATCTATTTTCATGATTCAATCAATCCCTCAATAATGAATCCAAATATAAACACAAACTTCAATCATCAAACTAAAACTCAATTCAAAAATCAAACCCAAATCAAACTCATGTTCACCCTTTTGAACTTGAAATTATCAAATGAATCTAAACCCATTTAACCTCAAACCACTTGAAAATGGATTCATATTTCAATTATAAGTCCATATGTGAGTTCAATCAAACTCAAAGAAAGCTTTAACCAAGCATTTGACCCACTTAGGCTCACTTGGCCCAAAGTGACCTAAAGTACCCCCTTTTAAGCCAAATCCTAATTCTACCCAAATTGGATTGAATTAAGCCCAACTAAGTGTCATATTGTGAGCAACAATCATCATAAGATGATCAATCAGTCAAATTGGGTCAAACCTAAGGGTTGATGAAGTCAACACTTAGCTAAAATGAAACCTAAACTAGTCAAAAATGCACCCAAATTGATTGAAATTATTGATCAAAGTTCATTCATGAACAATGTTTGAACTTGACCAAGTCAACATTTGAGCCTAACCTAGCCCAATTGGCCACTTGACCCAAGTTGATCCAACTTGACCTAAAAAGTCGAAATGTGTCAAAACTTGATCTAAGCCAAATTGATTGAAATCAATGGGTCAAGTTCATTCCAAATCACTTGTTGAACTTGACCAAAGCCTCAACTGGCCAACTAGGCTCAACTTAGCCCAATTGACCATGAACCCAAATTGACCTAAAGGGTCAAATTGAGTCAAATTCAAACTAAACCATTAGAAATAAAGATACCAATACATTCCAAATAACCAACTAATCCTAAACCTACCCATGACCTAACCCAGATAGGTCAAATTGGTCAAATTGGTCAACTTTACCCACTTGATCTAAGTGAAATCAATTGAACCAAATTCAAATATAAATCAAATTGAACCAAACCAATGATGCCAAAATATTTCAAATGGTCATATGAACTTGACCCAACCCTTAGTTTGACCCAATTTGACCATTTGGTCAACTTGACCCAAGTTGACCCATTTTGACCTAAATGTGTCAACATGAGCCGAATCATATCAAACCAACTCCAAATTCAATGAAACTTGGCCTAACCCATTATTCAATCATACCAAACATATTAAAACTAAAATCAAGGTCAAATGACCAAGTGTAATCCAAAATCAAATCACTTAGAATTTGGTCAATTCCTTTTCATAGACACTTGGCATCCTCTTAGTGGACCAAATGGTCACTAATGGACATGGTGCAATAGCCAATGGATTTGGGTTAGCCAAACCCAACACAAGGTCAAAATTGACCACTTCATTCAAATTGAGCACATGAGGATCATTCCTCCAATCAATTAAACAGCCTCACCACTCCACTCCTCTAGCCAAACCGAATGCCATGACACTCCTAACAGCCTAACAAACCCATTGACTGAGGTGAATTTGATCAAAAATGGAAAGGAAGCTTGTGGTCATCCGATTCACCCAGGGGGAGATATACTCCACCTAATTTCACTTCAATTTCATTCTCCCCAATTCGATTGAAGCATAGGAACTCAGAGAAAGTGATTCCAAGCTCCCCCAAGGTTCCCTAAGCATTTTCATTTTCCCATTTTCGGATTTCTCCAAACCAAAAACAGGGAAGCTCAAGTGAAATCCAATCTTAGCCAATACTCCATATCAGTCCAATTCACTTTGCAAGCACCTTGAGGGAACTCAATCGAGCTCACCCAAGCCTCCACACAAGTTCTCCAGGCAATGGAGGAGTTCTCTGAATCAAGGCCAAGCCCATTTGATGGTGAGCTTGGTCCATAGGAATATCCATTCAATCTCAACACCTCAAACCTTCAACATGTCTTCGTCTCCACTATACGAAGCTACTTCAAGGGATTCGAGTGCTAGTGATAGCCTCCGGTGAGGTATGTCATTAAAATAAGCATAGTTTCAATTTTTTTCTTAGGCTTTCTGAAGGAAGGTTTCACCCCAAGCAAAGTTAGCCATTAGATGTGTTTTCCTTTACTCTTAGATGGTGTGGGTTGAATTTGGTTTCAATCCGAACTCAATCAAGCTTGGATCTTCTCCTTGAAGATGGACGATGGCCATCTCCCACAGGAAAGATCGGGGATGGATCATGGGCCATCCATCTATGTATTTTGGATGGATGGCCATGATCAATATGTGTAGGATATTCGATTTAATCCTTTAGTACCGCAAGCTTAATCTCAGCCGTCCGATCCTTGATCAGACGGATGGGGAGAAAGCACATAACGCCACCATCGATATGACGCTTTAATGTGATAACTTAAATAGCCTCTCGCATCACGCCACATTGAAAGCGCACACCGCGTCAGTCTCCACGTTGTGTCGACGGGATTAGCTATTTTAATTATGGATTTATTTAATTATCCTTAATCACTGAACCCTCATAAGTGCATAACTAATTTTTAAAAAATCTTTAAAATATAAAATAAAAAGCATTGAAAAGATAAATTAGAGGAGAATATTATAAAATTAATTTCACTAAATTTTCAATAGTATATTTTCCTTAATTAGGGTTTTAATGAAAACTTAATAACCCTAATTACTCCCTAATTATCCCACTGATTAATCTCAAAATTCTCATGTGCATTTAGAGGGATGACTTCTACCTTCCCCTAATTTTCTTGGGATTTATTGATGGGTTGATTAGGGGGATCTATTATTGAACCCTTAATTACTCTTCTTATGTAATTAAGGGTAATTAAGCATATGAATAGTGGTTTAATCCCTTTATCAGTTAATTAAGTCTTCCTTGAGTAGAGAAGAGGTTTATGGAATGGATTTAGGGAATTTTCCTAAGCCATTCCCTAAACCCTCTTCCTTCCTTAATCCAAACTTAATTAAGGGTTAATCCCCTAATCACTTAATTAATCAAAATTTTTAAATCAAAATATTCTAGAATCAAACTAAATCATCTTAGGCAGATTCTTTGGTGTTCAATAACCTAAGTGGCTTAAGGAAATCAAAACCTAATCCACATGTGTGGAGAGGGTTATGAAAGTACTTAAATCCCTTTAGCTTAATTAGTCACAAATTATGAGCAAATTGCATTAGGCCCTTTCATTCCTAGGTGCATTGCCAATTTAAATTCCTTGTGATTTTATGTCATATCAATGGCTCAAAATTATGTGATTAAATATGCTAAGGTGGTATAGGTAAGGGGTAATTAACACACTTAATTCACATCTTAACCTAACCAAAACATTAAATTGATCTAATCACCTAAAAATTAAACTAAAATGTCATACACATGTGGGAATGGGTTAGGACCAGCAAACCCTCTTCACATTTCTCAAATTGAAATCAAACTCAAAACCAAACAAAATTTCCTTAAAATTAAATTTGATTTGCTTTAAAAAATTCTATTCCATAAGATTGTCTTTAGGAATTAATTAAGGTGAATGAATTTACATTGATTTCATCACTCTATTTCTTTCCTAGTATGCTAAATATGTATACCGTATGAAAATCATGCATTCATTCCTTTTAAAAATCAAAATTAAAATGAAATGTTTTTTTTTCTTTATGTCAAGTTGCATGTTTTGGCTAAAGTAAAAATAAGAATGGCTATTATGACTATTAGATTCCAATTTATTTTCAAAATTTATAAATCAAACATCAAAATTGAATGGTATGCTACTTATAATTATTTATAAGCTTGCATGTGAGTAGAAATATAAAGATGTGCATAGTGTGGCTTTCCTTCTCTTTTCTTTTAGCGTAGTTTTGAATAAGATTTGGCAAAGTGTATAGTTCATTTGAAAAGAACATAACACTTGCTTAAATCTATTCCTATTCATTTATATATTATTACTTAAGAAGGACATCCACACTTACACATATAAATTGCATAACAAAACAAATGCAAACTTTTGCATCTTTCTTTTTCCATTCATTTCTATTGTACATGCATATGTATTTAAGGAAAGTGGTATATTATTCTGGAGAACCCTAGGATTGTGAGACTTTAAGTAGCCTCAAGTAGGTCTTGTACCTTACACCCCTGGTGCTAACAATGGCGTCGTACTCACTTATGTCATTCATACATATAAATGTGCATATGAAAGAAGGATACAAGAAATCCCTCTTTTGTACTTAATGAAAATCATGCATCATAAAGCATTCCAATTTTCTTAAGATCTCTTAGCATTCATCATAAAGTATGCTAAATATTCTCATTTTCTTGTATAGATATGCGTAGGATTCATTCATATGCATATTACACATGTTGGAAAAGAAATGATGCATATTTTTGTGATATTAATTCACTTTGCTTAATCTTAAAATGCCTTTCTTTTTGAATAGGTTTGTTTAAAGAAAATATAAACTTAGGATTAATTAAAACACATAATAAAATATTCACTAAACAAAAATCAATAATGAATCTATCTTAGAAATCACTTAAGTTGGGGAAGAAAGAGAAGTTTCCTTCTCTTTTTTCTTCTCTTTACAACCTTTAGTAATTAAGTAGGTTCATTTAAATAAAAAATAATCATTAAATAAAATTAACCCAAATCAACTAAACAACTTAAATGAAACCACCCTCTAAGTTGAACATTTTCACACTTAGAAAATTTCAACCTTAAAGCCTAGCTAAGCATACCACACAAAACTTAAATAGGACACACATTAGGCTAAGTCACCATTTCTAGCTTTAGGTTAGGGTGGTGCATGGTTTGATGTTTACTTTTATTTTATGATATTTTGTTTTAGTCTAGTTGTTTGGGTGAATGTGCGCAGAATGAATGGTAGGATGATTTAGTCTAATCATTGTCTTTTGCATGGGATTATGCTTAAGGAGCGCTGTAATAAAAATATAACTATTTTTTATAGTGCAAGTGCTTATACCGCTAAGCATAATCCAATAGGCTAGGTGGACTTGGTTACCCACATGTGGGGTGCTAAGTCCAATTTATATGTATACATGCGTGGGATTGTATAGTTTATTTGGCTAATCTCTATTTTATAGATTTTAATTAGATTTACTTTCCCTTTTTCATGTAATTTTATAATTAGGATTTTGGAATGATTGTTATGGGGCATTAGGTTGAGCATTGGTCATAAAATCTCTTTTTATGTACCATGTGAAGCCTTTGGAGCATCCACATTCCAACCATCCAAAAGAAGGAACCAAAAGAAGAAAGAAGAAAGAAGAAATAAAGAAATGAAGATCCCATAATAATGAAATCCTTGCTTGATTATATTTAATTTATTTTTAATCCGGGTTGTATAAGGGTAAAGCTCGGCTATCCAATTTATTTTCAGATTTGTGCGGTGGAGCCTGACCATAAATTTTCCTTTATTCTTCTACACTAGTTTTATAAATTGATTAATGTTTGTTTAACTTGACCAAGAAGATGGCATCTTTTCCTAGTTTCTTCTTTGCTTTGATGTATGGCCTGCATGACAACTAGGCTCTTAGAAAAATAAATTTTCTATTCAATCAAAATAACTCAAAACTAAAAATAAAATAACTTATAATCTCACTTAAAGCCTAAGTTTAAATCAAGATTAAAGAATTAGCAACCCCTTAGCTGGATGTGTACTTTCTTTTCTAACATCATATATAAAAATCATATTGTTTCACTCTTGATTGGAGGGCTTTCACCTTTTCCAGAGAACTTGGCTTGACCTCTAAGAGCCATGGTGGAAAAACACCTCCCTATATTGTTGATTTTGTCCCATAATATAATTTCTCATGCATTAGGCATATAAATCATATAGCCTGTGTCAAATGATTGTCCAAAATAAAAATAAAAAATATAAAAAATTTGTATTATATTTAAGTCATTAAACTGTGCCCTTACATGATATAGTCTCTTTAGGGAGTGTGTTTAAGGACTTAATTTATTTCCTAATAAATATCAACCTTGCTATCTTGTATAAATAATTGACTTGCCTACATATTTTAAAATAGTAGGAGGTGTTAGTTAGTGGCCACCCTTAGATGGTTGTAAGTCCAACAGTCGGGTGGTTTATCCTCTCTTGTGGAGGTAAACCAAATACTTATTTTTTTGCCTTAGATTTAGGTCATGCTTTTAGCCCTCACTAAAGCTCCCTAGATTTTTGTTCAGGGGTTGCTACTTCCCTTTGCAAGCCATAAGCATAAATCCTCACCTCCTAGGCATTTCCATAACCTTGTATTATAGAATTGTAAGCCTTACATTTCTAATGAAAATCTAACTCAAACAAACTAATTCAATTTCAAAAATGTAAAGTCTAACCATGGGGTAGTTTGGGATGCTTATTATGCTTCCTAGTATCTTAAGCATCCCCTACTTGTCTTCATTTAGCTTCGAGAAGAACTCCCTCCTCTTGATCAATCCCACTTGACTTTCTAAAAAAGCCAATCGATTGATAGTCCTACCTTTCGAATTCTTTGGAGATAATGATCATTTACCTTAATCGAGAGTATTCCTAAGGAATCCTGTTTCTTAGGATGTAATTAACTATAGGGGATTGCCCCTGTAGGAAACTTAATGAACCTAGTTTAAAATAAACCCGGCTTTATTTTTCATGAACCTAGTTTAAAATAAACCCGGCTTTATTTTTCTATGTAAAGTATGGGAAGAATCTCTGGTGTGTTCTGAAGACCCATAGTCCTTAGGAGTCCTTATTGAGGTGATTAGGTCCATTGTAGGGTGGTGACTTCTATCCTTCGAGATAGTACACTTTCCTCAATATCGTACCCTAATAAGAACATCTACAGATCTGTGTGGAATCCCAATATATATATATATATATATATATATATATATATATATATATATATATATATATATATATATATATATATTTCCATTTATTCCTCCAAAGGGGATAGATGAAGGAAAAAATGTATATAAAAATGTTCACGACAATACATTAATCCATTCCTCTTTACTTAATTACCAAACTTAATTGATTATCCTTTGAAATAAAATGGATTTAAGGGGGAAAAGGTTGGGAAAGAGGTCTCAACCTAATTCCATAAGCCTCTTACTTAATCAAACATGATTTTGTATGATTTGAGTTTCAATTTAACTAATTAAGTCATTAATTAGTTCATTAATCTTTAATTAGTATTTTGGTTGAAAAAGAGAAGGAAACTTTGAGGAAAGATTAGGAGGGAGGTTCCAATCCAATTCCCTAAGTCTCCCAACTATTAAACAATGATTAAGGGGTCCAATTTGTTGATTAATTATTATTCATATGCTTAATTATCACTTAATTTAGTTAAGGAGGCAATTAGGGCTTAAGCAATTAATTTCTCCAATTAATCAATCAATAAATTCCAAGAAAATTAGGGGAGGTAGAGGTCATCCCCCTAAATATTCTTAAAAAGTTTGACATTTATTTGTTAATTAATTACAGAGTAATTAGGCTAATCAAATTTTTAATTAAACTAAAATTACTATTCAAAATTAATTAAGGATAATGGGTTCCCCTCTAAAATACCTTTAAAATGAGCCATTATTTTTATTTTTTAATTTTTTTTATAATTAGTTATGAATTATTGAAGTTTTACAATTAATTAAGGATTATGGGTTCCCCTCTGAAATACCTTTAATCCCATCAGCGCCACGTGGTGTGCTGACGTAGCGGACTTTCCTCGTGGTGCTATGGGATTGGCTATTAAAGTAGTCACATCCGCATGTTAAGTCAGCTGGCTGTGGACGTGAAATTGATCTCCACCATCAAATATCAGATTTGACGACGTAGATCAATCGTGCGGTGTAAAGAGAGAAAATAGAGGAAATCTGGTGTGATTTGATTAAAGTCATCTATTCCAACCACGTGGAATGGACGACCCATGATCCTTCTTGTTGTGAGTGATCAATGATGGAGTCCATCCGCCATGGATCGTTTGATTCGAGCTCAATCAAAATTGGATGAACTCCAAAATGATCCCACACCATCAAGGAAGGAATCAACACACATCCAATGGTCAAGATCGACTCACATGCGAATTTTCTTTACAAAGGACCAACAAAAAAAATCCCTAAATCTATGGTTTTAAAAAATTACCTCACCGAAGCTCAAGACCGACGGCGGGATTGACGGAAGTAGCTTTGTCTAGTAGATAAGAGGCCCTGTTGAGTAGCACGTGAGCCAATTCCCCATGGTTTGCTCAGTGGACCAACTTTCATCACTATGGAGCTCGACTTTGATCACAAACCATACTCTAGTGGGTTTGGAACTCGGGGGAATCTTTAGGCAACCTCGATGAGGTGTAGAGATGGTGAGGGAAGAAGGAATTTAGGTTTAGTGGAGAGGAGAAGAAATTGTAATTAGAAAAGGGAACCACTATTTTAGCCTTGCTTGGGATGAAGATATGCCGAAGGAAGAAATCTTGGAATCACTATAGGGATTGCATGGATGCTCAAATTTGCCCTTAGAAGCTCAGACAATTCGAATAAGATGATTTCTCATGTGAATTGAGGGGATATACCCCTAAGTTTGCTGAGGTGGATGGACGGGATTACTTTCAATTTTTTAGCCAACCAGCTATTGCCAGAGTGCCAAAGTGGTCGCCATCAAGCCACGTGGCTGGTTTGGATTAGGAGAAGCCATGGCAGGAGGCTCCAAGCTTGATTTGATTAGAAATCCTTCCTTGGATACAATGGGTGGTTGGTTTGCATGGGAGGTAACTTAACTCACCTCCCTTTGGTCCAAAGTAAGTCCTAGCAAACTTAGGGTGGGCTAGAAAATTTAGGGATGCTCCATTTAGAAGTTTGATGGTTTCCAAGGATGAGAGGAGAGTGGACTTTTCCATTAGAGGAAAGAATCCAATGTGGGAGAGGATCCATGGAGGATTTTTATTGAACTTGGCTCCAAATGGGTTTGGCCTAATTTTGGGCTGACCTAGGATGGGTTTGGGTCAGGTTAGGTTAGCCTCCAAAGTCCCATGGGTTGGTTTTATGGCTTTTGGCTCAATTAGGTCATATGGGTTCAATTTGGGTCATGTTGGATTAGGTTGAACAAATTGGGACAAACCAAGGCTTGGGTTAGGTTCAAATGATGATTTTGGAGAGTTTTGGTTCAAGTGGTTTTAATTAATTTGGACTAAGTTTAACTTTAGTTCATTTGAAATCAAATGGGTCAAATGGGTTAAGCTGACCAATTTGACCAAATTGACCAAATTGGGTTGGGTTAGGTGTTGGTTCATGTTCAATTGGTTAATTGAAAATGATTGTAGGCTTTGGTTTGAATCAATTTAGATTTAATTTAGATTTTGGCCAATTTGACCCTTTAGGTAAATTTTGGCTAGGTTGGGTCAAGTTGACCAATTGGTTAAATTAGGCTCAATTATGGCTTTGGTCAAGTTCAATAATCAATTTGGAATGAACTTGAGCCATTAGTTGCAATCAATTTGGCTTAGATTATGATTTGACTCATTTTGGCCTTTTAGGACAATTTGAGTCAACTTGGGTCAAATGGCCGATTGGACTTGGTTTAGCTCAAGTGAGGGTCAAGTTATGTTCAGTCATTAATTATGAGTTGGTGTGACTCAATGGTTTCATTTCATTTGGTGTATGGTGAGTTTTGGCTACTTTAGGTTTCATTTGGGCTAAAGGTTGACTTGGTCAAATGACTAAGTTGAGTTGGTTTGACCCAATTCAAGGTGATTGATCATCTTAGGGTGATTGTTGATCATGATATGTGGCTTGGATGGGCTTGGTTCAATCCAATTTGGGTTATATTAGAACTTGGATCAAAAAGGTCCTTTAGACCACTTTGGGTCAAGTGGACCGAAATGGATCAATTGGCTTAGTTTTGGCTTGACTCAAGTTTAGCTGAACTTATATATGAGCCTAGGATTGAAATATAAATTCAGCTCTAATTAATTTGGAGTCCAATGGATTTTGGCTCATTTGAAGTTTTCAAGTTAAAGGGATAACTTGGGCTTGACTTGGGTTGACTTGAGTTTGGTTTGATAATTGTAGGTTTCATTTATATTTGGATAGATGATTGAAGGAATGATTGATTCAAAGAAAATTCATTCGTTTTGACTTGGTTTGGATAGGATTTGGCTAAGTCCATGGAAATAGCTTAAAAGGCTTGAATTGGGTTTTGATTTTATTTTGGATTTGGTTGTGGCTATTTAGATTTATTTTTCATTTATATTTAGGTATATAAATGAAGATATAAATGAAGATATAATGAAGATATAAATGAAGATATAAATGATCTATGAGAAAATCACTTGAGTTTGGAGTGATTTCTAAGCAAATTTGACTAAGATCACGGAAGTAGGTCAAAAGGGCTTAAGTAAGAAATTAATTTAGTTTGATTTAATTTTGGTCATTGGAATGTGGGTTTCATTCATATTTGTGAGTATAAATGATTATATAATTGATTTATAAATAACAAATGATGCTGGGTTGATTTTGGTTAATATTTGGTTAAGTTTATGGAGGTAAGTCCATATGGCTCAAGAAGGGTCTTTGTATGGTTCGATTTAGTTTGATTTGGATTTTGTCATTTGTGTATGGATTTTATTTATATTTTTGAATATAAATGATGGAATAATTAATTTATAAAGAAATTAATCAAGTTTGGGATAACTTAGGTGGAGACATGGCTAAGCTTATAAGAATGGGTCATATGACTTATGAAGGAATTTTGGAACTTGGAATTGATTTTAGGTTTTAATCACTTGGAGTTGAATTTGGATTTGGATTTGATAAATGACTGAGAGATTGAATTTATCTTTGAGAAAAAAATCAATTGAATTGGAATTGAACTGAACTTGACTAAGGTTAAGGCCATGGAATTCAATCATAAGGTTTATGGAGAATTTTGAGCTTGAATTTGACCACGGGATTGATTATTTGAAGTTGGTTTTGAATTAGAATTTGATAGTTTGATTGAAAGATTGAATTTATATTTGAGAAAATCAAATGAATTGGGATTGATTTGAATTTGGTTATGGCTAAGTCCATAATATGATATTAAAATGGCTTAGAAAGGGTTTAGGATTTGAGTTTGATCATAGATTTCAATCAAATGATTTGGAATTCAAGTTTGGATTTGGGATATGAATTGGAATTTGAGGTTTGGTTTAAGATTTGAATTTGGATTTGATTGGAGAAGGTGTTTATGGATTAGGTTTAGGATATAGGGTGGATGATTCCTTTAAGTCTTAAGGCATGGCCTAATCTTATGATTAATCCTTCTAAGTCCCTAAGCTTAATGTAAGTGTCAACCCAATCAGTAGAAGTGTCTTGAGACTATGAAACTCTTAGTGTCTATAAGAGTCCTAGATATATGTTGAGGAGGTTAAAGACTCACTCTAAAAGTGAGGTCAATCGGCATCCTTTTTGATAAGTACTGAGAATGGCTGACAACTTCCTGATAGGTTAGATATAAAGCTTCTTAGATATGCCGACTGCCCTTGGAATGATTTGAGTTGAGTTAGACTTTTAGAGAATTTCTAATATTGCCTTGATCTTCTTTGGATTAATTTTAATTCCTTGGTGTCAGACAACAAACCCAAGGAATTTTCTCGAAGCTGCTCCGAATGCACACTTCAGGGGATTCATTTTGAGGTTAAATTATCTTAACCATCTGAAAACTACTCTCAAGTAAAAGAGATAGTCTTCTTTTTCTTTACTTTTGATTATAATATCATCGACGTAACATTCGACTTGATGATGAATGAGTTCATCAAAGATTTGAGTCATGGCCCACTAGTAGGTAACACCGGCATTTTTAAGGGCGAAAGGCATGACCCTATAGAAAAAGATTCTGATCTAGGTTCAAAAAATAGTGTTTCTTTCATCCTCAAAGGCCATCTTTATTTGGTTATATCCAGATGAGTCATCCATGAAAGAGAAGACTGCATGAGATGAGATAATGTCCACTATCAATTATGGTATTGGTAGTGAAAATTTGTCTTTTGAACATGCCTTATGTAGATCCCTAAAATTGACGCATATGCAAATTTGTCCATTCTCCTTCTTAATTGGGATGACACTAGCAAATCAGGCAGGACATTTTTCTTCCCTGATAAAGTCAGCATCGATCAATTTCTTGATTTCAAAAATGTCTTGCTGTTCAATGTCTAATCGTATGTGTCTAGGAGCTTGCTTGATAGAGTTAGCACTAGGCTCTATTGCTAGTTTGTGGACTGCTATGTCAGAAGATAAATTGAAAATCTCTACATAACTCCATACAAAGTAGTCCTTAAGCTCATTCAATAGCCTAACTAAGTCATTAGTTTCAGTATTGTTCAACAAAGAACTGATGTTTGTCGAATGTGGACTGTGTTCAGTTCTTAAGTTGATTTCTTTGAGCTCATCGATGGTTGATCTAATCTCCTCTTCTAACTTTGGCAATGCATCTTTTACTTCAAAATCATCTAGAGTATTTGAAATTTCTAAACACACCTCCTCATATGAGTTAACATGATTTGAATAGAACTTATCAGATTCCAAATGATTGGTAATGACTAAGTAGTAATCATCATCATCAATTGGACCCACTGTATCGAATCCTAGTCATGGTCTTGATTGAAAGCTTTTGCATTCATTCTCCATATTCTTATGAATATCCCTTTTGATAATAGTCAACCACTTATTATCAAATTCATTCATGTATATCTCTAATGAGCTGCCCTAGCGCTTGTCAATATTAGTGACTAGGGAGCTCTAATATTGTATATTGTCATTTACAAAATCATCTTTAAATCTATTATTTCATTTATTTTATTTTGTTTTAATTTTTGACAGTTATAAGTAAATATAAAAATAATTTCTTAAATTTATAATTGCTAATATGAATAATAATTGATTTTGTTATTTAATCAAAAAGTTGAGAGTTCAAAAATAGACACACTGCTATAATATATTACCATTTCTTAGGTTAGGTCCATTGTGACTTTCTTTTTAAGTTTTTCATCAATTTTGATAATATTAATTCTTAGTATTTTTTATTGAATTCTTTTATGAGGATAAATAAGGGAAATTTGACAGATTGTTATAATTATAGAAAATTATTTAATATAAAATATTAATGAGTGCTTTACTCTTCAATTATTTTTTTTACAAATTACCTCAAAGATGAAAGATTCAATACCTATTAAGTTAAGAAGTTAATTATATTTTAAAAATTATAATTTTAAAATATAAATTTACTATTTACCATCATCATATATTCTAAAAAAATTAGTGATGGTAAGTAGCTGATAGTAGTGGCGGCGATGGGTAGTGGTCGTTGTTGAAGACATTAGTGCTATACTTTGTCCAGTGATCTTAAAGTTTTAATTGAATAATTAAATTTAACACTTTAGAAAATGTAAAATTTTTTGATTGAACTTCACACAAACATTTTATGTTATATATATAATATCTAAAGTTAGACATTTACTTATCTAACATTTTCCTCTATTTAAGAAGTTAACAATTTGCAGCTAAATGCACATGTAAGAACTAATACAAATAAATAAGCAGTTTAATTACATTAGTCATTTTGGATTATCAAAGTCCAATCATACGCAAGCTTCTTTAAGAATGGCAAGTTAAAAAACTTGGTCTTCATTCAACGTATATAGTATCGAAACTAAGATTTTAATAAAGATGGAGAAACAAATAGGGAATTACTAGCTAGCCTTAATCTTAAAAAAAATACATCTCTTATCATAATGTTTGCTTGACGTAAGTCTCTTCATGGTACGCTTGCCTCATCTAAACTTCTTTTGGTATCTCTCAACCCTAACAACCACAGACCACTAGAAGTTTCCTCCTTACTACAAATGTATATAATAGTTATAAGTATGGTTTAGTGGTTAAAGCTTTTGTCATGCAAAATATTAGCGTAGGTTCAAATCCTTCCTCATTAATATTTATTGGATTATTATTTTTTGAGCCATTTCAAGCTTATACTAGCCATTTTGAACAATTCAAATCGAACACACATTGAAATTTTGAGCTATTTTGAACATGAGTTGAAAATTAATAGAGCAATTTTTAAACGAGCCAAACACAAATAAAAGTTCAGCTCACTCAAATTCAACTAATTTACACCCCTACAAATGGGGTCGAAGAACTTATCTAATTTTTGTGATTATATTTGGAGATGAGTCAGAGGAGGACTGGTTGGTAGCCTTACAAATCGATAGATGATGGTATTAGGATGCGATAATTGATGAATAAATAAATAAAGAAGGAGGTGGCCCTGAATTTGATCTAGATAACATGTGTAAATTATAACAACAGATCACTTTTTGTCTACTTGGGACACAAAGAGTTGACTGCTGGTTAACGACGTCTCCTAGCTTGGAATTTGGATGAATGAGTGAAGAAAGCATTCTATGAAAGAACTTGAAAAAATTGCTTTACAATATTCTCATTAAATTTTTGTTCACTATGAGGCTTAAAATTATTGAATTTTTTTGAACATGAATATAATATTTATAAGATTTATATTTCTATTGTCTCATCAAGATCTTCTTTTAGAGCTTATTTGGAATCATTTTTTTATTTTTAAATATGTTTATTTATTATGTTTTTATTTTTTTACTTTTAAAAACATATTATATTTTTTAAAATATACTCAAAAATAATCTTCAGATTTTTTTAAATGCTTTAAAAAAATGATAGTCACCATAAATCATGTTTTATTTCAAATCAAAAATATAAATAAATATAATAACAAAACTAAAAACAAAAATATAATTGATCTCAAATGGCCCCTTAGTATAACAATCACACTGAAATATATGCAAGAGACCAAGTTTAATTCATTTTAGAAAAGTTATTTTTAATTTTTTGGTGAATTAAAACGGGGAAGCTATTTTTAATCACTTAAGCTTACCTCTTAGACAAAGATTGTTACTCTTTTAATGATAAGATAAATAGTTAGATTTCTAATTAGAAATTGAAATCTTTAACTCTTATTGGTGTATTTAACATAATAAGATATTCCATTGATGATTATCTTTTGATGTTAATTGTCTTAGTTCTTACTATTTAAGCTTCCCCCAACAACTACACTAAGCACAATATTTGAGAAAGAAAGATGGAGGTTTTATAACTCTTTAGATGCGACTAACTTTAATTGTTTCAATGCAATAATGGCCATCTCAACTTTTTATATAGAAGGTATTATTCATTGTGATGGACCGGATCATATCTCTAATCACAAAACTAAATCACACATTTTTATTTTTAAAATTAGAGTGGTGAATATTTATTTGAGTTAAGAGTTATTCTATCAAACAATCACTTCATTATTTGGCAACTATATTCAAAGTGTTTAAAACTATTATTTATTCAAATTCAATGAGTATAAATTTGAATCCAAGTTATATAGTTTGAGATGAACATAATGAAAATATGATCACCTCTTCTTTTTTCTTGTTACTCATCTATGCGGATTATACAAAATATACTTCCTTAAGGCAATACTTTCAACCTTTAACTTATTTTAAGTGTTTACTGAAATTATATTCATGAATCACAATTATATGGGGAGAATTTATTATATCATTTTAATTGTTGTTTATTCATAGTTGAGAGAAAGGAATGAAAGAAGAACAATAACACATGTGCATCTATAATAATTAATAGTCACGTCATTATGGTGTTTTAATTTGGATGATGTGTGGACACCACGTAGATCTTAGGGGGTACTTAATGAAGTGATCGGGTACAGATTTAAGGTATAATGTACTATCTCGAAAGATAGAGACATCACCTTACAACGGACCTAATCACCTAATAAGAACTCCTAAAGCAGATGGGTCTTCGTATATACCAGAGATCATTCCCCTACTTTACATGGAAAAGTAGTAGGTTTATTTTAAGCCAAGATCTTTAGTTCCCCATAGAGGTAAGCATCCAAAGGTAATTACATCCTAGGAAATAAAATTTTCTAAGAACACTCTCAATTAAAGTAGGCAATCATTATTTCCAAAGATTTCAAGGTTAAGACTATCAAAGAGTTTGGGTTATTTTGGAAAATCAAGTGGGAAAGTTCAATTTCGAAAGACTTGCTTTTGGATCCAAAGGAGGATTAAGTAGGGAGCACCCATGGTACTAGGAAGCCTAGTAAGTGCTCAAATCTATCCTATGGTGAGGCTTTATATGTTTGAAAGAGGGAATATATTTTAGTTCGAATTAAATTTTTATTAGAATGTTAGGACTTATAATCCATCAACACAAGATTGTAGAAATGCCTAAGAGGTGCGGATTTATGCTCATAGCCTAAAGAAAATAAGCAACCTCAGATCCTAAATCTAGGGGGCTTTAACACAAGTTTAAAGCATGATCTAAATCTGAACGAAAGGTGAACATAATAGTTTACCTCCATAAGAGAGAGTAGACTGTCCGACTTCTGGACTTACAACCGCCTGTAGTGGCCGCCAGCTAACTCCTCATACATTTTAAATCCATGTAGTTCATTCTTATAAAATTGCAAGTTAACTTGGCTTGTTATTTTATTTGGAAAGAAATTAAAATCTTAAACCCACTCCCCAAGAGACTAGAACATGAGTGGTGAGGATATATGACTTAGTCTCAATGTAAAATCTTTACAATTTTTATTTCATTTTTGACGCATTAATTTGGACAAAGGTTTTGGGATTTCTTATGCTTACATGCATGATGAAATAGGGTTATTGGCCAAATATACAAGAAGAGAGTGTTCTCCACCATAAGGGATGCTCTCACATGTTAAACATTCCCCTATAGTGCAAGGAAGGAGATCCCTCTTATTCAAGAAATAAGAAATAAACATGCATGATGTAGAACATGCAACATGTAGCTAAGGGGTTGCTAAAACTTTTAGTTATCTTGTTTATAGCCTAGTCTTTATGAAGAAGTTGAAAGTTATTTTAAAATTTAATTGATAATTGTTAATTGGGTAGTAAAATTAACTTTATCCTAAGAGCCTATCGCAGCCAAGCCACACATTCAACCATCAAACATTAAGAAACTAAGAAGAGCATGCGGTTCTATTATGCAATCTAAACACATCATCAACCAAACATGTATAAATTACATAAAAGAATAAAAGACCGGTGCGGCTGAGTACCATTGTACACCCCAGAAAAAAAAAATGGTAGCTGAGCTCTACCCTTATACAACTCAGATTATAAAATAATAATTACAATTGAAATCAAAGAGAAATGTTATGGGTCTTCATTCCTTCACTTCTTCTTATCTTCTTTTTTTTATTTACTCCAAAGGCATCACAGGGCACCCCAGGACTAAGCCTTTTTGCCACTATTCATCCTAAACCCCATAGCACTAATTCTAATTCATGTTACAAAAATTACCTTTTTATAAAAAAAGGAAATCTAAATGCACCTACGAAATAGTGGTCAACTAAACATACATATTATCCCAAGTAGTTATATTTATAATTTGGACTTAGCATCCTGTACATGGATAACTAAGCCCACTTGTCCTAGCTTGGATTATGCTGAGGGGCTTAAGCAACCTGTAAGAAAAGCATTTATATTTATTTTTATAGCGGCCCCTTAAGTACAATCCCTAGTATAAAATATGATTAGGATAATACTGGCCTAACATCTTTTCTATGAAACATACACCCTAACATCCTGTCTAAAATATTACATCACAAAATAAAATATACATCAAAACATACACAACCCTAACTTAAAGCTAGAAGTAGTGGCTTAGTTTTAGTGTGTGTATTAAGGCTTTATGTGGTATGCCTGGACTAGGCTTTAGTGTTTTGATTTTTTAAGTTTGAAATTGTTCAATTTAACCATAAGGGTTAGTTTCACTTCAAGTTGTTTAGATAATATGTGAATTTTAATTTATATTTTGGTTTTATTTAATTAAATTTACACTTAACATCTAAGTGTTATAAAGAGAAGAAAAGGGATTTTAAACCCTTTTCACGCCGACCCTATGTCATTTTTAAGGCATATTATTATGACTTAGTTCATTCTTAGTGAATGGCTTATTAAAGATTTTTATTAATCCTAAGTTTGGGTTAACCTTAAAAAATCCTATTCAAATTGAAAAGCATTTTAGGATTAATGTGGTTGAACTACTACCACATGAAATATGTCAACTTATTTATTTCCATCATCCATAACATGCATATGATTGAACACTTATCATGTCTATACATAGAACATATTTTGGCACGCATGAAAGGTTATGAATTTACTCATACATGGTGCATAAGAATTAAAGCTTGTTGACCTCACTTTTGGAGTGAGTTCTCAACTTTCTCATCATAGATCTAGGACTCTGATAGACACTACGAGTCCCTTAGTCTTAAGACACTTCTAGTGATTTGGTGGACACTTAACCTAAGCCTAGAGACTTAAAAGGGTTAGCCATAAGATAGGTTATGCCTTAGGGACTTAGGGAGATTTGCCAACCCTATAGCCTAAACCCAATCCATGCTTTCCTTCTCAAACCAAACCTCAAATTCATACCAAATTCAAACCAAATTTTCAAGATTCATAATCAATCCCATAATCAAATCCAAGCTCAAATTTTTTCCATAAACCTTATGATTGAATTCAAACCCTTTTATAAGCCCTTTGATTTCATCTTATGGACTTAGTGTTAACCAAATTCAAATCAATCCCAATTCATTTAATTTTTATCAAAGATCAATTTGATCTCTCAATTATTTATTAAATTCATATCCAAACCCAATTCCAAGTGATTAAAACCCAAAGTCAAATCCAAGTTCCAAAATGCCTTCCTGAGCCATATGACCCATCCTCCTAAGCTTAGCGAAATCCCCACCTAAGCTATCCCAAACTTGATTGATTTCTTTATAAATCAATTATTCCTTCATTTATTTTCATAAATATAAATGAAATCCATACTCAAATGTCCAAAACCAAATCAAACCACACTAAAACCCTTCTTAAGGCATATGGACCTACTTCCATAAGCTTGACCAAATCTTAACCCAAATCAACCCAAAATCAATTGGTTTCTTTATAAATGAATTATTCCTTTATTAATATTCACAAATATAAATGAAACCCACCTTCTAAAGACCAAAAATAAATCAAACTAAATTAGTACTTTTCGAGTACTTATGATATCCATGAGCTTTCAAATTTTCATGAATCATTTATATCTTCATTTATATTTTTATAAATTAAAATAGCCAAAATCAAATCCAATTTATGCCTTTTAAGCCAATTTTTTGGACTTAACCAAAATCCACCTAAACCAAGCCAAAAATCAATGGATTTTCTCTTGAATCAATCATTTCTTCAATCTTCTACCTAAATATAAATGAAATATACAATCATCAAACCAAACTCAAGTCAACCCAAGCCAAGCCAAAGTTAGCCCTTTTAGCTTAAAAACTTAAAATAAGCTAAAAACCCATTGGACTCCAAATTGATTGCAATTGGATTTATATTCCAATCCTAAGCTCATATATAAGTTCAACTAAACTTGAATCAAGCCAAAATCAAACCAATTGACCCATTTAGGTCCACTTGGCCCAAAGTGGCATAAAGGACCTTTTTGAGCCAAGTTCTAATCCAACCCAAATTGGATTGAGCCAAGACCATCCAAGCCTCATATCATGATCAATAATCACCCTAGGATGATCAATTACCTTAAATTGGGTCAAACCAAGTCAACTTGGTCCTTTGACCAAGTCAATCCTTAGCCCAAATGAAACCTAAGCTAGCCATAACCCACCATACACCAATTTGATAGAAACCATTGATGCACATGAACTCATGATCAATGATTGAACATGACTTGACCGTCAATTGAGCTAAACCAAGTCTAATTGGTCATTTAATCCAAGTTGACCCAAATTGACCTAAAAGGCCAATATGGGTCAAATCATAATCTAACCCAAATTAATTGCAAACAATGGCTCAAGTTTATTCCAAATTGATTGCAACCAATGGCTCAAGTTTATTATAAATTGATTATTTAAGTTGACCAAAACTATAATTGAGCATAATTTGACCAATTGGTCAACTTGACTCAACCTATCCCAAATTGACCTAAAAGGTTAAATTGACTAAAATCCAAATTAAATTAAAATTGATTCAAACCAAAGCTTACAATCATTTTCAATTGACCAATTAAACTTGAACCAATACATAACCCAACCCAATTTGGTCAAATTGGTCAAATTGACAACTTAGCCCATTTGACCTATATGAATCCACGTGAGCCAAAATCAAACCTAGGACAAATTGATTGAAATCACTTGAACCAAAACTCTTCAAATCATCATTTGAATCTAACCCAAGCCTTGGTTTGACCAAATTTGACAAATTGGTCAACCCTACCCAACACAACCCTATATGAACCTATTTGATCAAATAAAGCCAAAACCCATGAAACCAACCCATGACCCATTGAGGCTAACCAAACCTGACCAAAACCCATCCTAGATCAATCCAAAATTATCCCAAGCCCATTTAGAGCCAAGTTCAATGCAAATACTCCATGAATCCTCTCCCCCATGTGTGATTTTGCGAAATATGGCAAAGTGCACCCTCTTTTTAGCTCGACAGTCCTCACTCACCCAAATGAGGGATTCCTAAGCCTCCTAGCCCACTCTATAAGGGGATATGATATAACATGGACCAAAGGAAGGTGAGCCAACTCACCTCTCATGTAACCTGAGCACCCAAGGGATTAAGGAAAGATAATCTGCCCAAATCTAGCTTGGACCCTCCTGTCATGGCTTCTCCCAATCCATACGAGCCACATGGACTTGAGTGCATCCACTACAATGCTTTGATGGTGGCTGGCCAGCCAAAAATGAGAAACCATCCCGTCAGTCCACCTCAGCAAACTGAGGGGTATACCCCCTCAATTTGTTTGAGAAAGGCATCACTTTGATTCGGATAAGCTTCCCAGCACGTTTTCAAGCCTCCTTGCAATCCCAGAGCCATCCCGAGCTCCCCTCTCTCAACATTCCTCCTCTATGTGCAAAACTAAAATAGGGCACTCTGATCTTGATTCCAACTCTCTCATTTCTCAACCAAAACTAAATTACTCTCATACACACCTTCCACGCACATCGTCTGTGGTGAAAAATTATTATATATTCTTGCCTTCATCTATCCTCATTTTTGAAAAGAAGATAAATGAAAACAGAAATACATGAACACCTCATTGGGACACCACACAGATCTGCAGATGTTCTTATTAGGGTGATCATGTACGACTTTGAGGAGGGGTGTACTATCTTGAAAGATAGAAGTCACCACCCTACAATGGACCTAATCACCTTAATAAGGACTCCTAAGGACTATGTGTCTTTGAAATGTACCAGAGATTCTTCTCCTACTTTACATGAAAAAGTAAAGCAGGGTTTATTTTAAATTGGGTTCGTTAAGTCCCCAACAAGGGCAAGCCCACATAGTTAATTACATCCTAAGAAACATGATTCCTTAGGAATACTCTCGATTAAGGTAAATGATCATTGTCTCCAAAGGTTTTGAAAGTTAAGACTATCAATCAATTAGTTTATTTTTAGAAAGTTAAGTGGGTTCGATCAAGAGGAGAGAGTTTTTATCAGAGCCAAATGAACATAATTAGGGGATGCTTAGGATACTAGGAGGCCTAGTAAGCATCTTAAACTATCATATGGTTGGGCTTTACATTTTTGAAATTGAATTGATTTATTTGAGTTGAATTATTATTAGAAATCTAGGTCTTACAATTCCATGATACAAGGTTATGGAAATGTTTAAGAGGTGAGGATTTATGCTCATGGACCACTAAGGGAAGTAGAAATCTCTAAATCTAAATCTAGGGAGCTTTGGCGAGGGCCAAAAGCACAACCTAATCTAAGGTGAAAATGAGTATTTGGTTTACCTCCACAAGAGAGGATAAACCATCTAACTATTTGGACTTACAACAGCCTTGGGGTGGCCGCTAACTAACTCCTCCTATAATTTTAAAATATTTAGGCAAGTCAAATGCTTTTGCAAGATAACTAAGTTATTATTTATTTAGAAAGAGACTAAGTTCTTAAACACACTCCTTGAGAGATTAGATAATGTAGGGCATGATTTAATGACTTAAATATATTGCAAATTTTGTCACATTTTACTTTGCAAATCCTATACAATTCTATGTTAAGAAAGAGAGGAAGAATCACATATCACATTTTATACTCACATGCAAGCTTATAAATAGTTATAAGTAGCATACCTTTCAGTTCTAATATTTGATTTATAAGCTCTAAAATTAATTTTAAATTTAATTGTGATAATATCCATTCATATTCTTACTTTTGCCAAAAACATGCAATTTGACATAAAGGAAACATTTCATTTTAATTTGATTTTTAAAAGACATGAATGTATGATTTTAATATGACATACACATTTAGCATGTTAGGAAAGAAATAAAGTGATGAAAGCATGTAAATTCATTCACCCTGATTAATTCCTAAAGACAATCTTATAAAATATAATTATTTAAAGCAAATCAAATTTATTTTAAAGAGACTTTTAGTTTTGTTTGAGTTTGATTTGAATTTAGGAAATGTGAAGAGGTTTGCTGGTCCTAACCCATTTCACACATGTGCATGTTGTATTAGTTTAATTTTAGAACCATTAGATGATTTTTATATTTTGTTTAGGTTAAGGTGTGAATTAAGTGCATTAATTATCCCTTTACCTACACCACTTTAAGATATTTAATCAAATAATTATGAGCCAATGCATGACATAAAATCACACAAGGAATTTAAATCAACAATGCACCTAGGAAAGAAAGGGCCTAATGCAATTGACTCACAATTAGTGATTAATTAAGCTAAAGGGTTTAATTTAAGTACTTTCATAACCCTTCCCACACATGTGGGTTGGATTTTGATTTCGTTAAGTTACTTAGGTTGCTGAACACCTAAGTAATCTACCCAAGAAGAAATTGAATAAATTCAGATTTATTTGATTTTAAAATTTTGATTAATTAAGCCATTTAACAAAGTGATTAAGTCATTTAATTAATTTGTACCTTAATTAAACTTTTATCCAAATAAAATATACTCAGGGAAAGAGATATTAGAAAGAACCTCTAATCTCATTCCCTAAGTACATTCACTATTCCAAGGTGATTAGCAAACTCAATTAATGAATTTATCACTATTTAAAAGGTTAATTAATAATTTAATTGATTAAGAGGGTAATTAGGAATGAATCAAGCAATTCCCCCAATTAAATCATTAATAAATTCTAAGAAAATTAAGGGAGGCAGAAGTCATCCCTCTAAATGCACATGATAAGTTTGGAATTAATCAGTGGGATAATTAGGGAGTAATTAAAATAATCACATTCCTAATAAAAATCAAATTCAAAAAAAATATCACTATTCAAAATCAATTGAAATTAATTTTAGTTTATTCTCCTTTGAATTATCTTCACAATGCATTTTATTTTGTATTTTTTAGATATTTCAACATTTAGTTATGTTATTTTGAAGTTTCCATGTTTATTAGGTAATTAAATACCTAATTATGTGACTAATCTCATCGGTACCATGTGGGCCGCTGATGCGGCGCCCGCTTTCCACATGGTGTGATGGGATTTGTCACTTAGGTTGTCACATTGAAATGTTGCATCCGCGACGGCGCTACGCACTTTCTCTCTAGATCGTCCGATCATGGATCAGATGGTTAAGATTGAGCCTACGGTTCTTAAGGGATTAATAAGAGGATCCTACAAGCTTGATCAGGACTGTCCATCCAAAATGCACAGATGGATGGTCTGTGGTCCTCCACTGAGCTCGCTTACAGGAGATAGAGACCGTCCATCCCTTAGGGTAAGATCTGAGCTCGATTGAGCTCGAATTGAGCTCAAACTTAACCCACACCATCTAAGAGCAAGCACAAGAAGATCTAACAATCAATTTTGCATGGGGTGAAAATTTCCATCATAAAGGACCACACACTCCCTATTCTAGGATTTGTTTGAAGGCATACCTCACCGGAGGCTATCACATATGCTAACATTCATCGAGGTAGCTTTATCTAATAGAGATGAAGCCCTGTTGAAGATTTAAGGCTTTAAGGTTGAGTAGATCCTCCATTTGGCCAAAGTCACCTTCAAATGGATTCGGCCTTGGTCTAGCTCCCACCTCCCTTGCCTTTGAAGCTTGGAAAAAGAATTGGATCAACTCGATTGACTCCTCTGAAGATGCTTGCTAGAGGAATTGAGCTGATATTGAGTAATGAGCAAAGTAAACTTTCCCTTAGCCTCCCCTATTTTTGGTTTGAAGAAACTGAGAAGAGGAGAATTAGAGATGGCTCTAGGAAGCTTAGGGAGACTTACAAATGATTGCTCTGTGTTTTCCTAGCTTCAATCGACTGTAATTGTGTGAAAATGAAATAAAATTAGGGGGAGTATATCTCCTGCTAGGTGGATCGGACGGTCGTGCTTCCCTTTGTCATTTCAAATCAATTGGCCAGATTTGATGACTTTGTTAGGTTGTTTTGGCTTGCACATGGTTCAGTTTTGGCAGAGCAAGGTAGTGGATAAGTGTCATGTGCTTGAAATGGAAGGAGTGATTGCCATGTGCTTGAAATAGAGGGAGTGGTCGATTTTGACCTTGTGTTTGGCTGACCCAAACCCATTGGGTCAAGTACACCATGCTCACTAGTGTCCACTTGGCCCACTAAGAGGGTGCCAAGTGGCCACTAGAAGGATATGACTAAATTCCAAGTGGATTTGGCCATAGGTTACCCCTTGACCTAGGGGTAAAATAGTTATTTAGCTTGGATTTTAGTTTGAATATGTTAGGTATGACTAAAAAAATGGGTTGGGCCAAGTTTCAATAGATTTGGAGTTGGTTTGATATGATTTGGCTCATGTTGACCCATTTTGGGTCAAGTTGACCAATTGGTCAAATTGGGTCAAACCAAGGGTTGGGCCAAGTTCATATGACCATTTGAAATGTTTTGGCATCATTGGTTTGGTTCAATTTGATTTATATTTGGATTTGGTTCATTTGATTTTATTTAGGTTAAATGGGTCAAGTTGACCAATTTGACCCATTTGACCTATTTGGGTTAGGTCATGGGTTGGTTTAGATTTTATTGGTCATATGAAATTTATTGGTATCTTTGTTTCTAATCAATTTTGATTTAATTTGATTTTGGCTTAATTTGACCTTTTAGGTCAAGTTGGGTTCAAGATCAATTGGGCTAGGTTGGGTCTAGTTAGCCAATTGAGGCTTTGGTCGAGTTCAACAAGTGATTTGGAATGAATTTGACCCATTGGTTTCAATCAATTTGACTTAGATTAAGTTTTGACACATTTTGACTTTTTAGGTCAAGTTGGGTCAAGTTGTAAGTAGCTCAAATAATGACTTGGTCAATTTCAAACATGGACCATGACTGAGTTTTCATCAATGATTTCAATCAATTTGGCCTATGGTGGATTTTGGCTAGTTTAGGTTTCATTTTTGCTAAGTGTTGACTTGGTCAACCCTTAGCTTTGACTTAGTTTGACCCAATTTGAGTGATTGATCATCCATGATGATTATTGCTCACAATGTGAGGCTTAGTTGGGCTTAGTTCAGTGAAATTTGGGTAGGATTAGAATTTGGCTCAATAGGAATACTTTAGGTCATTTTGGGTCAAGTGAGCCTAACTGGGTCAATTGAGTTGATCAAGGCTTGAATAAAGTTTGGTTGAACTCACATATAGACTAATGATTGAAATATAAATCCATTTGCAAGTGATTTGAAGTCAAATGAATTTTGATTCACTTGACAATTTCAAGTTCAAAGGGTGAACATGAGTTTGATTTGGGTTTGATTTTTTGAATTTAGTTTTGGTTTGATGATTGAAGTTTGTGTTTATATTTGGATTCATGATTGAAGGATTGATTGAATCATGAAGAAAAATCAAGGGTTTGGCTTAATTTGAATTTGATTTGGCTAAGTTCAAGAATTTGACTTGAAAGGCTTAGGTTGAATTTTGGTTGAATTTGGATTTAAGTTTTGAATTCATTTTTGGATTATTGATTGAAGTTTGCATTATGGTTAGATGAATGATTGAAGGATTAATTGAATCATGAAAAAAATCAAGAGTTTGGCTTGATTTGAATTTGATTTGTCTAGGTTCAAGATTTTGACTTGAAAGGCTTAGGTTGAATTTTTGGTTGAATTTGGATTTGAGTTTTGAATTGATTTTGGATATTTGAATTTATATTTCATTTATATTTGTGAATATAAATGATAATATAAATGGGCTATGAGAAAATTTCTTGAATTTGATTTTTTTTGGATTTGATTTAGTCTAAGTCCATACGATAGAATCAAAGTGACTTAGGGATTTGGATTTCAATCATAAGCTTCAATCATTTGGAATTAATTTGAGTTTAAGAAAATTCATCAATGTGTAATTAATTTGAGTTTGAAAGTTATTTGATTTAAAGTTTGGAGTTAATTTAGATTTGATTTGGAATTTGACTTGAAGGAAGGAAGTGAGGAGTTGGTTCAAGCTATAGGGTAGGTAAGTTTTCCTAACACCTCTAAGGCATGACCTATTCTTATGGCTAACTCTTCTAAGTCTCTAGGGTTAGGTTGAGTGTCAACATAATCACTAGAAGTGCCTTAAGACTAAGGAGACTCTTAGTGTCGAAGAGGAGTCATATGTCTAAGATGGAGGGGTTGAGAGCTCATCCCAAAAATGAGGTCAACATCATCGAAGCCACCCAAGTCTTTTCCCGAGCTCCCAAGCCACCGAAGGAAGGACTTTGATCACTACCAAGCTCCAAAGTAACAAAACTAGATCCACTGAGTGAACTAAAGGGAATTGTCTTGATTTCTTCTCAAAGAGCCTCGTCTCTACTAGACGAAGCTACCTTCATTGATCCCACCATCGGTGTTGAGCTCTAGGGAGGTAATTCCTCAAAACCATATAAATAGAAAAATTTGGTTGGAGTTTTCCAAAGGAAACTCACATGGAAGCCCATCCTAGCTGTTGAATCCTTGTGGATCCCTCGCATGAAGGCGTGGGTTGATTTTAGAGTGAACCCGAGCTCGGGTGAGCTCGGATCGAGTGATTCATGGCGGATGGCCTTCGTCATTTGTCACTCGCAGAAAGGAGAAGCGCGGGCCGTCCATGCTGCATGATTGGAATGGACGGCTCTGATCAATCACATTAGATCCATCAATTTTTCTCCCTTTACACCATGGGATCGATCCGTGCAGTTCGATCCGAGATCGGATGGCGGAGATCAATACCGCGTCCGCCGTTGACTGACTCAGTGCACGGATGTGACAACTTAAATAGCTAATCCCGCAGTGCCATGTGGAAAGCATGTTGCGTCAATGTGCCACATGGCGTTGACTTGGTTAGGCTTAATTAAGGCTAATTAATGTATTTTAAGGCTAAAACTTCCATAATTTATAACTAATTGTAGAAAAATCCAAAAAATATAAATAGTAGCTCATTTTAAAGGTATTTTAGAGGGAAATCTATTAAAATTATTCTTAATTGATTTTGAATAGTAATTTAGGCTTAATTAGACTTTAATTAAAAAATTAATTAGCCTAATTACTCTCAAATTAGTTAACCAATCAATTTCAACCTTTTTGAGAATGTTTAGGGGGATGATCTCTGCCTCCCCTATTTTGCTTAGAGTTTATTGGTTGATTAATTAGGGGAATTAATTGTTTAAGCCTTAAGTACTCTTTTAACTTAATTAAGTGATAATTAAGAATGTGAATAGTAATTAATCTATAAATTGGGCCCCTTAATAACTATTGAACACTGGGGAGATATAGGGAATTGGATTGGGGCCTCCCTCCTAATCATTTCTCTAAATTTTATTCTCTTCCAACCAAAATGCCAATTAAGGATTAATTAAATAATTGATGGCTTAATTAGTTAGATTGAAACTCAATTCATCCCAAATCATGTTTAATTACATGAGAGGGCTTATGGAATTAGGTTGGGACCTCTTCCCAACCTTTTCCCCGTTAGCCCACTTCATTTTAAAGGATAATTATTATAATTAAGTGAGAGAATAGATTAATGGATTAATGGCTTGAATAAAGTTAATTAAAAGGGTAATTGCATCTGATTTTATTGATACATGGGTAAATCTTTAGATGTTTAATAACCTAAAGAGAGTTAATGAAGTTATGGTTTGCTCACATGTGTAGGAAAATCATAAAAGTAATTAAATGAGTATCTTAAGCTTAATTAATTAATAATTATGAGCTAATTGCATTAGACCCCTTTAATTTCACAGGAGCATTGCTATTTACTTTCCAATTCATTTGCATATTATATTTACTCATAATTATTTACTTAATTATCTTAAGGTAACATAGGTAAGGGTTTAATTAATTGATTTAAATCTTACCTTAACCTAATTAACCCATAAGATCATCCTAATTACTTTTTATTCAATAAAATTAATTCACACATAGGGAGTGGGATTAGGATTAGCAAACCCTTCTCACATTTCTTAAATCCAATCAAACATGAGATTAAAAGTGACCTTAAGGAATTTTGGTTTATTTTAAATGAGCTTATTTAGTATGATTGTTCTTAAGAGTCAATTGGATTGAATGAAATCATGTGTTTATGCCCTTTTATTTCTTTCCAATCATATTAAAAGTTGTATGTCACTTGATTCATGCATTCATCGTTTGCAAAGTTAATTAAATTAAATGGTTTCCTTTATTGCAAGCTTGTATGTGTTGATTTAAATTAATATATGTGGCTATTATCATTATTAAATCCAAATCTATTTTTCAAGACTTATAAATGAATGATTATATATGCTATGAATGATAGTTATAAATACATAGGAGATGCATGTGGTTATAGCTTAAGTGTATGAAGTGAAGTTTCTTTTCTTTCATTCATGTATTGACTTATGTAAGTAAGAATGTTAATGGGTATATAGCATGGACATCTTGGGAATATGAGGCTTTAGTTAGCTCTAAAGAGGTCATTTTATTTCCTCACTTCTCTAGTTTAACAATGGCACGTACTCCATTTGATTTCATTCTTTCATACTTCAATACTATAATTTAGATAAGGCTTTATTCCATATGCATAAATATTTCAAAAATGTAACTTTAGCATGATTCTTTAGTTCTTGTAATTGTTTGTACATTCATGTGTATTTAAGAGTAGTGGGTATATTTAGTCTAGACATTCTGGGGATTCAAGGCTTTAAGTAGCCCAGTAGGCCTTTACCTCACTTCCCTGGTTTAACAATGGCAAAGTATCCACTTAAAACTTGTATACACTTGCATGTGCAATTAGTTAATGAATGAAGATTCCCTTTTTCTATTAAGAAAGACATGCATTCATACCTGTTCAAATGATTAAATTGATTAATCACATAGTTTAATAGTGTTCTTTCATATGTTCATGTCTATAAGCTTACAAATGTTTGAATGTAATGGGTATATAGTTTGGACATCCTAGAAATATGAGGCTTTAGCTAGCCCGGTGAGGTCATTTGATTACCTCACTTCCCTGGTTAATAATGACACGTACCTATTTAATTTCGTTCCTATGTATTTTTTATATAAGAATTTAGATAGAGCTTTAAATTAATATGATAAATAATTCAATCGAATGAAACATCTAAATTCCAAAAATACATTCTTACATTCATCATTTAAGTGTGCTAAGACATATTGTATGTATATGTATGCTTAAGATTTAATCATGTGCATGTTATATATGATGGAAAGGAATGAATGAATATGTGTCGTGTGATAGTAATTAATTCCAATTAATCTTAAGATGCCTTTCTTATTGAATAAGGTTATTTAAAGCGAACCTAAACTTAGGATTAATTTAAAATATGTAATAAGCCATTCATTAAAGAGAATTGATAAATTAATATGCTTTAGATGTGACTTAAGGTAGGGATTAATGAGGGTGGTCCTGTCTTTTCTTCTCTTTATAACACTTAGTTACTAGATGTAAATCAAATGGAATAAACAAAATGCTAAATAATATTCCCAAATCAATTAAACCACTTAAAGTGAAATCAACCTCTTAAATTACACCCTTTCATACTTAGAAAATCATAACAAAGTCTAGTTAAGGCACACCACACAAGCCTTACTACACACACTTTAGAAGTAAGTCGCCACTTTTAGCTTTATATTAGGGTGGTGCATGGAGAGATGTAAATTTTATTTTATGATGTATTATTTTTAACTGGATGTTAGGGTGTATTGTTCATAGATTGGATGGTAGGTTGTGATTATCCTAATCATATTTTCTACAGGAGATTGTGCTTAAGGGGTGCTAATAAAGACAAATGCTCTCCTTTCCATGTTGCATAAGTATAATCTAAATTAGGACAGGTGGGCTTGGTTATCCATGTGACTAGTGGTAAGTCCAAATTATTCATATAACTGCTTGGGTTACATGGTGTGTTTAGCTAACACTTATTTTGCAGGTGTAGTTAGATTTACTTTTCTTATTTTTAATTTAATTTTGCATTAGAAATTAGGATTAGTATTATGGGAGATTAGGGAAAGACTTAACCTTTGAGGGTCTCCTTTGTGGTGGAAAAAATATATTTCTCTATGATTTAGCCATTAACCTTATTTTTACATGCATTTAGACATATGAAAATTATATGGCCTTTGTCAAATGAAGAGTCCAAAATTAAATAAAAATTTGAAAATATTTGCATTAGACTAAGTCATTATCTTATACCACTCATGCTCTAGTCTCTTAGGGAGTGGGTTTAAGGACGTTAATTCTTTCTAAATAATAATAACCTAACTATCTTGCAAAATCATATGACTTGCCTACATGATTTTAAAGCATAGGAGGTGTTAGCTGGCTACCACTCCAAGTGATTATAAATCTAGCAGTCGAGTGGTTTACTCTAACTTATGGAGGTAAACCTTGATGCCCATTTTTCTCTTAGATTTAGGTCGTGCCTTAGTTCACACTAAAGCTCCCTAGATTTAGGATTCGAGGTGGTTATTTCCCTCAACTATAAGCTTAAAGCCTCGCCTCTTAAGCATTTCCACCATCTTGTATTGTGGGATTGTAAGTCTTAGCTTTCTAATAAAATTTTAACTCAAATGAATAATTCTCCTCAATTTCAAAAATAGAAAGCCCAACCATAGATAGGTAAGTAATTTTTGCCATTTCATTCTTAAATCGACATGTACTTGTTGGTGAGTACGCTACAATGGAAGCACATATAAATTTTAATTTGAGTAAGAAATTTTACTTAAAGCTCTATCCCTAAAAATATATATTTGTAAGTTTTTAAAAAAATTAATTTTAATACATAATGCATATGTAAATCTTAGCTCAGGTTACAATAGTGGAGTAGAAGCACTCCAACAAACTAGACACAAATTTTAGGTTTCAATGCCAAATTTACTAACTACTTATTTCTAATATTATGGCCTCATGCATGGCCGCTTTAACATTTACTTTCAATTTTGTGATTAACTATACCCAATGCCTATTAAATTTGAAAATTAATAATGATACAAATTCAATTTTTATTTCATTTCCCAAAGTAGATCACAATAAAGTATATATGACAAAACATTAACCCCACAAGTAAAAGACACAGAATAAAGTCATATATGGTTATGAATTGTGTTTACATTATACTATGCATGTTAGAAGAAAATAAATTTTATAAATATATCTTTTTTATATGCTATATGTCTCTCATAAGTGAGCGTATGTGTGCATAAAAAAAGCCATAAAATTTTTAAAAATTCATTCAAAGAAATTTAGCATTTGATAGATGATGTCATTTTTCCTCTTAATATTTATTTCTTTATTTTTTTTTTTGTGAATATTGATCTCATGTAATTTTACTTTTTTCAAATATGTTGATCTCTTAGCATTATTATTTTTTCATTATGGTGTCATGTGATCCTTGAGAAACCTTTATTGTCATGTGATCCTTCAAAATACAAGATTGACATTGATTTCTTCATAAAATCATATATCATATAATCCTTTTAAACTATGATTACATGGCTTGATGTGGATTCTTTTTAAAATTTTGGATTCCTACTTAGTTGAATTGAATTCTAAGGAGAGCTTTCTAGTTTATAAATATCACTTTAATATGCTTATAACCACTTTAGTAAGAATTAACTACATCAAAATCATACCACCATAGTATTTGAATAACTACATCACACTTGTCTATGAAAAGAACATGGTGTGGAATGAATCCAATTAACCTCATTTTCATTTGAGGCTAATGTATACTAGAGAAACTACTACATCACTTTGGCCTCTTTAGCTTTGTTAATGATAGCATAGTCAATAGTCATTTCTAAATAATTTTAAATTTAAAACCAAATTATTTTTGGATTTTGGAAGTTTTCTCCCACATCCTTACATTAGAATTTTGTAACTTATCTCTCTATTATGCATAAAAGATGAGAAGTTATTTTTGAACTTTGCTAATGAGATTAATGTTTTTTATATTTCTATTAAAATCATCTTTTAAAAAATATGGAGTGTAGTAAGATTGACAATGGTTGAAGAAGTTTAGGAATGATTATAAGGAAATGACATTTTTTTTATGATTTTGATTATTAACTAATTATAAACACATACTTATTAAACCTCTTTTTTTGTGAAATTTACCTATAATTTCGAGAAGGTTATCAATGGTCATATCTAAATCATGGAGAAAGAACAATGAACAAAAATTATAGAAAGCATGTTTGCTTAGTAGATCTATGATGTTGAATTTTGCAACTAGTACAACATACATCAATGACTTGTCTATCAAGAGTAGAGTCATATTATGTATGAAAATTGAATTACAAAAAATTCAAATGAGTTAATGTGTATCTAGAAAATTCCGTGAAAACAATATTGTTGAAATCTTTAAATGTTAAATTCTTGAGCTTGATGATAAGAAGTAATTGAGAGTCAATCGTTCAATACAAGCTCAAATTAAACATGTATCTAATTAAAGCTGAATACATAGACCTTATTTCTTTCCATTTTGTTTAAACAAAATTTAAGAACAAATTGTTCAATACAAGCTCAAATTCCTTTTCTTTCTCTATCATCTACACAAAATTTCTATGAAAGTGGTAATGGAGCAAGATTTCTATGAAGATGGTGAGCCAGTTGAACCAACAAGCTCTTCATCACACAAATTATTATAAGAAATGTAGTATCAAAATTATAACGTTTAATTTCTTTTAAGATATTTGAAAGGTGGTAAAAAAGCCGATATTGAGTCACAAGATGAAGTAATATTTTGAAAAAGAGACTTAATGAAAAGTGAAAAGGACAAGAAGACACTCTTGTTCTTATAATAGCCTTAAATGAAGTTAATTCTTAAAAGTAGCAAACACATCTACATGAAAACATGCAAAAGAAATACTTTAAATGATTTATAAATATGTTAAAAAAAGGTATAAAAGGTCTAGCTTTAAGGCCTTCATATTAAATTTAAAGTACTATCAAATAAAAGAGATTGAGAATGTGCAAAACCTAATACACAAGAGTATTAAATGTCATTAATTAGCTATTATAGTAAAGAGAAAATTCAAAATATGTTTAGGTGATATAAAAATTTTATGCTTTGATGTGAAATTTTAGTATTTTTCCGTAACTATTGAAGAAACAAAATGCTTTAAATTGACCTCTATTGATGATAATATGACTCTTTATTAACATATGAGCAATATAAAAAGAATAAATCAGCATGCTATTATTGAGTTGACGCTTGAATCAAAGCTATCATTTAAGATAAATAAGAAAGCCTATAAAATTGAGGAGAACTCAGGTGCATATGTATGCATGATTGTGATCATCAATGTGACTATAGAAGTGATTAAAGATGTGGTTGTAATCTTTGAGGATATGAAAGGAAAAAGTCAAAACTTAGCAATAGATAATTAGAAGAAAGAGATAAAACATTAATTATATAATAATATTTTATTTATTGTTATATTTGTAAGAAGGATGGTCATTGTTCTTTTGATGTGTTATTATAATAATGATAATAACTTGAGCAAATTTAAGAACATTTTGGTGTTTTCAATAGGGTCTAAGGCATCTGTTACTTGTCAAAATATTTTGAAGGGAATTTTGGCAACCAACTAGAGGAGATATTTATTTCTCATTTGGGTACGACAAAACCTAAAAGGTAGAAGCTAAAGTATATGCTCTAGGGCTTTCTATTGGATTTGATATGGCTCAACAACATGATATGACCACTGAACATAAAAATATTAATTTCTACTGAATGGAGTCAAAATCACCTTCCTTTCAAAGAGGCACCGATTATAATTAGATTTAAGAGAGCATAGCATGCATCCTCAAAATCCCAAACCAAAGGGAAACATATACAACACCAAAGAGCCATATAAATTCAACCTCTATCAATAAATAACCCCACCAATCCACCCAGGTTCCATATGAGCATAACCTGAAAATGCCGAATATAACTGAAACAGAAAGGCAAGCATTTTTCAGAAAATAATTCCTACAGCAAGCAGCCTCAAATTCCCAATCCAAAGGAAAACCTAAACAACACCAAAGAGGCTTATAAATCCAACCTCTATCAATAAGAAAACCCCCACCAATCCACCCAAGATCCGTATAAGCATAACCTGAAGCAGCCGACAAAAATGAAATAGAAAAGGAAAGAGCAATCAGCAGTCACCCGAAACTCCAGAGCAGAGGAACCATCCCATTCTCGCGTAGAGTAACGCAACAACCACAACATCACCGAACAAAAAAATGACAACAACCGCCACCAAAATCAAACGATAGAGGGAACTTACCGCTCTAGTAAAACAACCAAATTACCATAACCGCAAAATGTATTAAACTTTTTCTCGCAGACAAGGTAAACAAAATACCATGATATTCCAGTCTAAGACGGAAAAAGATATAGCAATTATCCCTATCTCCCAAAGGAGCTTTAGAAAATACTCCTAACAACTGCAAAGGCCAATTTAATACAAGCATAGAAACACAAAGAATGATAAAAATTTCCATCTCCAACCATCCAATTAGCAAAAAAATGTCCAAACCCAGAAAACAACAGACAAAACGTAAAAAAAAAACAAAGAAAACCAACTGGTAAATGGATAAACAGCATGAAAAGCATCGACTTATCAAAAAACCAAAATAATTCTCATCTATGTTGTAGTAGTAGAACATTAAAACCCCAAATAGAGATAAGGAAAGACAGCCACCAGCAGATGAACAGAGAAGAGATTCAACTAGAGCTATAAGCCTCTCATATAAAATAAGGAAGCTACACCAGTAAAAGAAGTCTGAATGCTCTTCAAAGTGCAGCAGAAAGACCAAAGAAATAATAAAAACTAATTGTAACAAAATCATGTAAGCTAAATTATAATATAAGGAAGCCCAGTCTTATCAAGGTTAACCAAACCTTGCAAATGTTTAGGGAGAGTAAGATAATCAAAAATTGTTATTTCATTCAATCTAGCACCTAAATTAGCAAGGTAATCAGCACATGCATTACCTTCCCGCCATACATGAGTGATTTTATAACAAAATTGAGAAAGAAGAGATCTAGTTTGCTTGAGTAAATAGTATAAATCGAATTTCTAGATTTATTGGAGTTCAAGAGGTCAATTAGCGAGAGCATCCAACTCAATCCATATCGAGCCAACCTTTTGGAGGCAAATCTCAAGAGCATTATACACTGCCATAAGTTCAGCAAAGGGGACAGATCAAGTATGAAGAGGATAAGCAAAAGCATAGAGGACATTTCCGATAGAGTTTTGAAGATTCCACCACCCATAGGCATTATGAGATCTGAGCCATCGATTGATTTTAATAACATTATCATGAGGTTTGGCCCAATAAACTATCTGGACATGATTACAACTTGCTTGAGCCGGCAATTGAAAACCCAATTTAATAGCCACATATTTACACCCTTTAAAGTGCTTATATTAATGAGATTGGCATTAAACAAATCACAGATTTTGTATTTAGTTCTCGCAATTATCTTCATGTGATTCATAGCAATAACGTTGTGTTTAGCATCATTTCTGGCCATCCATATAAACCAAATAATAATAATAGCAGTAACGATTTTAATGTGACATTTATTATTATTTTCAAAATAGATTTCAAGGAGCTGATATATTGTTAGCGAGTCATTGAATCTGACAATGTTAAAGAGATCATCATACCAAAGCCAAAGCTTAGAAGCAATGGCCCGTAACAAATTGATGATTAACATTTTCAATATGAAAGCAACAATGACATTTTGAAGGTAATTGAAAACCTTTGCCCACATCAAGGAGTCAACGGGGATAAAGTTTTTCAATATAGCCAAATTAGAATAGTAGGAAATATGAATATTATTATGCCAAAGTTTAGCATACACATTAGAAAATTCATGTGCTTTAATATGAAGCCAAACATTTTTCAAGTTGAATTCTCCACTATGAGAGAGCTTAAAGAGAATCTGATCCTGTTTGTTAAGAGTAATAGATATATTATTAAGTTTGCCTAAATAGAAGAAGGGATATACTCAATGAGCTTAGAGTTGTTCCACATATTATTATGCCAGAAAGATTTGACTTTGATATTATTAGTTGAATGGGAAGAAAATAATTCATCAATGGACCCACTTCCAATCCAGTTATCTTGCCAGAAAAAAGAGTTACCAGAATTAATGCCCCAAAAAATTAATAATTCGGCCTTCCACTTGATGCTACAAAGTCTTCTCCTAAATATCATCTAGCTAAATTAAATAAAAATGATATGCATAATTAAAATTATATAGTTACAAAACCAATTTGTTCCTTTCATATACTTATAAAAGTATGGTCAGAATCAACTTGGTTCTTAATTGAATGGGTTTCAATTTATTAGAATTTAATTAGTTTTTAGTTTTAACTAAAATTTTGAACCACTATCATATCGAATTTATTATTTTTTTAAAAATCAACAATTAAAATCAATAGCTGAATCACTTATTTTAAAACCAAATCAAATCATTTAAGAAAATTTGATTTAAAATTTTTTTTTATTATAATTAAATAATATGCACACTTAGATTTGATCTTAAACTATATTTATTTTCTATCATTCAAATGATTTGGGCATGATTTTTCCTATTTGTGAAATAGCAAAAAATATGTGTGCTGACATATCCAACATTCTTGACATCCTATTTCTAGTCTCATCCCAACAAAGACAATGGCATCCTTTTCCTCCGTTTGATATTATAATATAAATTTATAATTTATATAATTTATAAATTATAAAATAAAATATAATAATCACATAAATTATATAAATATTACAACAATAAACTTTTGTCCCACTACATAGGTCGGCTACATGAATTCTTTTTCTATTGTAACATATTAAGTGTTAAATTTCAATTAATTGAGAGATAATTTTAAATTAGTATGAATTATACATAGTAGAGTCATCGATCCGTTATCAAAAATAAAATAAGAGATTCATTGAGAAACAGACTCAATATGTAGAAGAGAATCAATTTGTGAAGAGGAAATGAGTGGTAGGATAACTTTCAATCAAAAGTTCTCAATCTTAACATGACCTCTTCCTAATATATCTGGTAATGAGAATCCTCCTTTGACACAATTACCATTAAATGTTCCCTAGAAAGCATTGAATCTCCATTACTTTCTTGTTTTACATCATGGAGAACATTGTCTTCATTTACAATAGGAGAGGAGTCAGTTTGGAAAACTTCATCATGGAGAGCAAGTAGAGAAATTTGTTGAGTAGTTTGGGGTATTAATACTTCCACATTTTCTAACAACATATGATCAAAACAAGCATGTGTATCAAATTTATTAACAACTCGATCTTCTTCTGAAAGGTTATTTTTATTCAATATATCATTAACATTATGATCGCTAATAGGAACAAGTATTACTTCCTCTGGATTATGAAAATTAGTTGGAGTAGAAAGAGGGATGGATTTGTTAGGTCTTAAAAAAGGATGTAGAATAAAGCAACCAATTGTTAAATGACTTTGAACTCTACAATGATTGCAGAAAGTGAGTACATTCTCTAACTCAATTTTTTGAAATATCTATTTTTTTTAAATCCAACCCAAATTTCTTAAGGATATTGTTTTTTGGAAACATCCAACTTAATCAAAACTCTAGCCATAGAAGGATACGTCCTTGATGCAGTAGCTTGGCTATTTGTAAAATTTAGCTTAAAATTGAAGCAATAGCATGGACAATTTAATGATTAATCAGATGGAGATGCATATTAGGAAATGGTCCCCAAACAAGCAATATAGGAGATTCTTCTTTGATGTAAAAATAAGGAGACTATTTGAGTAAATGCATTTGACAGTTGGTAAAATAATATGATCATAATGCAAAAATTCTATTATAATCAAGAACATTTGACACGCCGCCATGTGAGTAAGCCACCACTAGTTAGATGTCGCTCCCCCTAGATGAAATGAAATTTTGTCTAAATTCTAGACTTAGAAGAAAAAAGGGGGGAGGAATATATATTGCATTATATGTCTTCTTTCAGGTCTGAAGGCCTCGTTGTGCTCAACAGGCATGATGAGATGAAATTGCTCAGGTGATGACACCACTTGCACACTCAACATGCACCAAGTAGGTCAAAACACCCCGATGCACTCTACGGGATGATGTGGAGGTCGCCAAAATTGCATCAAATCTTTTGACTTAGAAAAAATGGAAGAGTAAAATAAATTAACTTAAAAACACTAAGTAAAGAAATATGCAGCTAATTTTAAATTAAAAGCGTCAAACAAGAAAAAAAGGGGGGAGCCCTTAAAGCAAAATTTTGAAAAGAATAGAATATTCATTTAAAACTTCTTTGAAATTTGGGGGAGGCTAATATTAAACTCACAAACTCTAATAGCTATTCTCTATGGCTTAAATGGAAGTAATGAGTGAGTTCTCTTTTCTTGTAAATTCCTTAAAATTAAGCAAGCTTTAATTGGAATTTGGGGGGGGGGGGGGATAATGCTAAGCGCATAACAAATTTGCAATTAAACTCAAAATCTAAGGATGAATCCAAATTGAGTTTGATAATTCTTATACAAATGTGGAAATAATTACTATGCTAGCTAATAAGCATAAGTAGGGCTAAAGAAACAAACACTAAAATCATCACACTTATCAAAAGTGATATAAATTGAGCATAATCAAATTGAGAGAATTACAAAAAAAAAAAAAACTCAACAAGTAAACACTTTGCAAGTAATGTGTTAAACTACAATCTAAATCAAAACGCTTTCTTCACCACTGAATATGCAACTCTCTGTAGAAGTAGACAGAAGGCGATATTAAATCCAGTTCTATAAAAATCATAAGGCTTTTTTCAGTCAAAAAATCAAGGAATTTCATCCTAATTATGATTTTCAAGATCAATAATTTAATTAATTATATGAAATTAGCTAAGCTATAAACACCCACATGTGCTCGGACATAGAGATTTCAAGTGCAAATTTTGATGTCTGAAAAGGCTACGCAGACAAAGTGGGAATTAAATGAAAATTTTGGTCAATCACACAATTCAAATATAAAATTACCTAAAATTACTATACACCCACATGGGCCCCAACACTGTGCTGAATGCTTAAATTCAAGTGTCTGAGGATGTTGCACGGGTTGTTTCCTGCTTTAGTCTTAGGACTGGGTCCGGGTCAACAAAACCTAAAAAACCTATAATAAGAGTTTCAAATTAGTGAAATATCTGAAAAATTAATTATGTCAGGTGACAGTAGATCTAATCCTCTATTAGTAGCTAAACAGAGTTGACAGGATCTAAAGCTCTTAAACATATTCAAACTAATCAAATTTTCAAATTAATTTTCAAATATCAATCTAAAATTGGTCAAATAAAACTCTATCACTAAAAACTTAAATCAAACTCAGTCCATCCACCTTCCGTAATTGTTTGCCCGGGGTGACAAATTAAGAAAACTCTAGCTCACAAAGAAGCCAATGTCAAATTAAGTGTTCTGCTATGTTCACACTCAATCAATCTTATGCCAGTAAGGATGTGACCCGTGTCCTCTGACTACGTGGCTTGGCGAATATGCTCCACGATGAAGTGCGATTCGAC
Source organism: Cymbidium sinense (assembly GCA_021442155.1). Taxonomy (NCBI): domain Eukaryota; kingdom Viridiplantae; phylum Streptophyta; class Magnoliopsida; order Asparagales; family Orchidaceae; genus Cymbidium; species Cymbidium sinense. Next base: position 77,822,717 of record CM038227.1, read on the forward strand.
CGAGTCCTCGATTGGGCGGTTTGGTCACCGCTCCATTATATTATGATCACTATTAGTCGTATGCTCCCCAATGGCTCTGCACTTTGAGTTCTGAATCATAGGGTATACTTAATAGGGCAAACAACCCTCTATCAGCTAGGGTAAACTTAAGATTATCCTTAGATAAACACCATCACAGGTCTATAAGGATTTCTTGGATGACATAACCCATGTGTTACTGATGAGGATCTTTCTATCAATTTGGGTCGACTACCTCCTCTGACTAAGTAGACTAGGGACTGCGACTGCCCGGGATGATGGAACCATGGGATCTAGATCAGGCACGTCATCATTCCCCTAACCATCCGGTTTAAGCTAAAATGATGAATTTCATTATCTAAATTCTGAAACTCTATATGTTGCTACTATACGCTATGCTTTCAGCGATCTAAACACTAGATTTAATCGAAATTTTTCTCTCACTTACTGAGAGGAGTAATTAACTATAGGGGCTTGCGCCTATACGAAACCTAGAACCAGATCTAAAGTCTTCACCAAATGAGGATGAAATCTCTAGGTAGTGTCTTATCTACTATCTCATCTATCTTCTAAAAATTACACTGACATTTTAAAACACTCTTTTCATCGAAGAGGTCAGTGGCAAATTTTTGGAGCCCATATTGCACAACTTGATGATCAACCGATCGTTTATCGAGTCAAGCCTTTCTGGTCAAGAGGCTACACAAATCAAATGACCTTCATTCACGAATTTGATTGTGTCATTAGCTTCGAAACATCAAAATCTATCAAGACTATTCGAACCCAATTTGGATGAGTTTGTGCAAAAATCAAGTGGTCGAAAGTGACGACGTATATTTTGAGCTGATATTAAATCAATTGACCACTCACAACCTCCAATTGTGAAACGTGCCAGCATTGAACATCGGATAATCTTGAATTGATATATATATATATATATATATATATATATATATATATATATATATATATATATATATAATATATATATATATATATATATATATATATATATATATATATATATTGATATCTAATCATGTCGATAAAATTCATTAAAGATTACTCAATTCAAAACTCAATTTAAAACCTAAATCCCTAAATTACCCTAAAACCCCATTTGAAGTGGTCCTATTCATGCGTGAAAGCCCCTATCCTCTATGAGAAACCCTTCTTCTTGATGCATTCGCTCATCCATCTCCCTTGCACACGCAGTCACACTCAGCAAAACCAAAGAAGCCCAACTAGAACTCCCGCTATCCAATCAACCTCCTCCTTCACACAACTCCTTTTTCATTGGCTCCTCAAACCAAAAGAAAATGCATAAATCAAGTTTATTGCTCCATCATCCAAACCTTTTTCTTATTTTCCTCTCCTCCTTCAAACCAAAAATAGCAAGGCAAGTTCTTCCTTTTCCTTTTTTCCCTATTTCCTTCCCCACTAAAATCAAAATTTCTCTTCCACTTCCTCTTTCCTCCTTCATCTACTTGAGTAATTGTATCGACCAGATCCTCCTTAGCTCTAATTTCATCTCCTTTCCTCATAAAACCAATCCAAAATTCCTTGTAATTTCCTCATTTCTTCCTCTTCTTTTCCTGATTTTCCCTCATTTTCTCAACCCACAAATACCCTCATTTCCCTAATCTGAATTTCCAAATCCGCTTTGCCGCAATCGGAGAAGAACATGTCATTATGTGGGTTCTTCTTCCAGTTTCTGGCATTGCCCCTTTCCACCGCCCTTTCCAATTTCGTTTTGCTGCAACCAAAGAGGAATGCCGTCATTAGGCGGACACCTCTCTTGGTTTCTGACATTACCCATTTTTGTCCCCTTTTGACCTTTCCTCTTGCCGCAACCACAGAGGAACATCATCATTAGGCGGGTTCCTCTATTGGTCTCCGCATTTCCAACTCCATCATTTTGTCGATCATTGCAATGCACAGTAAAATGAGTTAGAACATATTTGACGTGGATATATATATATATATATATATATATATATATATATATATATATATGCTTGTGCTTTTAGTTTGGGCCAATGCTCATTAGGCCGTGACGAGATGAAGGATCGGATGCGGTGTCGCAAGACACCGCTCGCTATGCTCATTAGGTGTACCGAGTAAGCCAACATCCATTAGATGTCGCTCCTCATAGCTGAAATGCTGTTGAAATTTTGTCAAATTTCTAGACTAAAAAAAAGGAAAAATGAATATATATATATATATATATTGCCTTGTATTTGTCTTCTTTAAAGTTTAAAGGCCTCGTCAAGATCATTAGGGTGTGACGAGATGAAAATCAGCTATGGTGTAAGACACTGCCACGCTCATTGTGGTACCAGAAAGCCAAAACACTCATGATCTCTATGCGGGATGACGGAGGTCGCCAAAATTACGTCAAACCTTTTGGCTTATAAAAAATGGGAGAATAAAATGAACTGGCTTAATAATGCTAAGAAAGGAAACCTACAGCTAAATTCAAACTAAAAGCATCAAATAAGAAAAAAAGAGGGGAGGAAAAAGAACATACAACGAGTATAAAAGTAAAACATTAAATCAAAGAAAAAAAGGAGAAAACACATAAATAGTGAAACAAAGTGCTAAGTCCCAAAATCAAACTTAAGGTGCAAAAACATATCAAATTTGGAATGATATTCATAAAGGATTTAATGATGCTGCCATTTTAAGAATTGGGAATTACTTGAAGAAACTAATCATAACTATAACACACTACAAGATTCATATCAAGAACTGAATAAAACCGTCGTGGACATTGAAGGAAGACATGTTCTTATGAAATAGTCATCAATTATTTGCATAAGCTGTTAAGTGAGCAGGTTCTCTTTTCTTCAAAGTTCATAAAAACTAAACAAGCTTTAGTTGAAATCTGGAGAGTCGAGCAAGAAACTTATAGGAGAATTAATTGAACAATTGTATATTATAGGATATCGAAAGAAATAGGAATCTTGATCAAATATCAAATGACCAATAATTGTTGATAAATCTGAGTGTCCAATTTCAAATTGAAAACAAAGGTGCGCAAGCAATTTGATAGCTTTTTCACAAGCACAAGTTCGATTAGGCAACTCATGATCACTCATGAATGTAGCCTTTAAAAGGATCACTTGAATCCTATATTTGAAGTTATATTTAACGTACATGAGAATCATGATATATCTAAGTGCTTAGTTCTAAGATTAATGGTATTCAAATAAAATTTATAAAAGGATTTACCATGTAATTAATTAGCTTAGCAATGGGTATATACAAACTCCTTCAATAATCACTCAAGTTACACTTTGTGATACATTGAGTGAATCAATAAAAATCGGTATAATTTGAATTAGAGTTATGATGAACTCAATGCTCATTTATTGAAGAAAAAATCGGTTCTTTTTTAGAAATAAAAGTCAATGTGACTAGTTGATAAAATTTGAAAGTTCTTTAATAACTACATGCCAAATAATATTTGAGAATTGAAAAATTCAACAAGAAATCCAAGTGTGAGTAATATTTTAAAATTTACAACATCTTCTACTTCACCGAATTCGCAACACATCGTACAAGCGAACAGAAGGCGTTTATTAAGGCATTCTTAAATACACCTGCATGGACCCCGACACTATGTTGAATATTTAAATTCAAGTGTTTGAGGATGATGTGTGGGTTGCTTCCCTGTTTAATCTTAGGACTATGCCCAAGTTAACAAAACCTAAGAAGTTAATTCTATCATGTGACAATAGATCTGATCCTCTATTAGGAGCTAAACAGAGTTGACAGGATCTAAAGCCCTCAAATATATTTAATTCAATCAATTAACTACCCCGATGATGGTTGTGTTGAATGGTGATTTCAACCGAAGGGGATACTTCTATCAAATTGTGATTCTAATTTTAAATCAAATATCAATCTAAAAACTTCTTAAATGAAATTCAATCATTAAAAGCTTAAAACAAAATTCTATCTATCCACCTTACGCAACAGTTTGTGAGGTGATAAATTAAGAAAATTCTAGCTCACAAAGGAGCCAGTGTCAAATCAAGTGTTCTACTATGTTCACTCTCAATCAATCTCTTGCCGGTAAAGACGTGGCCCATATCCTCTGACTACGTGGCTTGGCGGTAAGCTCCACAGATGATGCAGTTATTACCAGAGTCCTCTGATCTGGTGGTTTGGCCAGTAAGGCTCCATTATATTACGATCATGATCGTAGCCCGTATACTTCCCAATGGCTATGCCCTTTGATTTGTGAATCATATGGTATACTTGATAGGGCAAACAACCCTCATAGGTAGACATAGCTGTCTCCTAGATAAATACCACCCAAGTCTACAAGGATTTCTTGGACAACGAACCATGTGTCAATAAGGATCCTTCAATCGTTGGGTCAACTACCTCAACTAAGTAGACTAGGGACCACAGCCGGGATGACCAAAACCATGATATAGATGGCGTCTTCATTCCCAGCCATCGGTTTAAGATGAAATGATGATAATCTAAATTTTAAACTCCAAATGTTGCTACTATCGCCATGCATTTAGTGATCTAATGACTTTTTAATCGAAAGTTCTCTCTCACTTATTGAGAGGGTAATTAATTATAGGGCTTGCCCATGAAACAAAACCGTGATCTAAAGTCCTCACCAATTGAGGATGAAATCTCTGGGTAGTGTCTTATCTACTATCTCATCTGTCTTCCGAAAATTACACCGACACATTTAAATCATACTATCTTCAATTCAATATTTGTCGAGAGGTCGGTGGTGAATTTTCAGAGCCCACAAATTTCTGGCGACTCCACATGGGACAAGATTCTCTTTCCATCTTTGGCTAGTCATATATGTGCTATAATAGCAATAAAATATTTGAAAATTCAAAATAAAAACTGGTGATTTAAATGTGTAATAAAATTACTAATGTATAAGGCTCTATGTCAATGAATTATTCTCAGAGAACATCTTTATTACACTATTATTTTGTTCTATAGTTCTGATTTTGAAAGTATATAAAATAATAATTGATAATTACTAATCTCCATCTTTCACTTTTGCAGAATGGATCTACAGAGAACTTTTTTCACCATTCATAGATATAACATCCGCCATTAATGCCATCATCAACATAGATATGTTGGAGCTACCATTCAATTTGGTAGCTTGAATTTCATTCAAATGCAATTCCTAAAGTACCCACCCATGGTACACTCATCCGAGGTCTTAAAAGGCCTCAGTCCTAAGCTCCTACAAATGCTCACAACCGTTCAACAACCAACCGCTATCAAGGAGTTCTCCCGACAGAGAAAACTTCAGTTTCTAAAAGGCTAGGCCAATCAAGCGTGACTAAAAGAATGCCACAAACTATGTCTTTAATGCCTCGGTACAATCATCTGATTGAACCTTTGTATACAAAGCATGATCATGAAGCTTCCTCATGAAGCAAAAATTAGAAAGAAGAAGAAGAAATTGATACTCAAGATCTCATTCAAATGACCTAGTGAACAAGCAATATTGTCGCCAGAAGTGAGTATTCCTACCTATAACCACTTTGACAATCTAAATTGGGTAAAAAGGAATAGCTCTACTAGTGAAGTAAAGCAGTCCTTCTGGAACCAACAATGTCAAGCTCCACCACCACAGAGGAGATAGCTTGAAACACTGTCTACCAGAATACACAAAGTTCTCAAAGTGGCTAAAGATAGAGGCTTAATGAAAAGAAAATTTCAGAGACTTGTGACAATTGAAATTACTGAAGCTCCACTAAGTAGTTTGTCAACACTATGATTGTGGTAATTTTCTATTATCGATGCAACTATAAATACTGTCATGCTTATGCCATGTTATTTTAGATCATGAATAATATATTGAATTTCATTTACTTAATCTAATATGCAAGAATCACTTATTTTATATTCATTAAATGATTATCAAATATTTTCTTTACATCTTCATTTCTATATTTCGATTCAAGTGCTTTCCAAAACTCAAAAGAAGATGTTGATGTACAAAACATGTCATAAAAATGATCAAAAAGATCACTAAGAATGCATTCAAGACAAAGAAAATCAATCTCTTGTGAAGTTTTTCCTTTCAACCCTTCATCAAAGAAGAATTATTTTCTTCCAATTAGGTTGGATTAAGGATTATATATTATAGAGATTAATCAAACATGTCAACCAATATATAGTTTGATTTTGCCATCTTTAAAGTGTATTCTATAGATTTTTCATTTTAACATCATCATGATGAAGGATATTTGTGTATACATATTTTTTAATTGATGAAAATAATTAAAATAAAGAAAATATTTTGATCTACTAAGATTATTAGAACTATAAGGAAATAAATTAGCAATGTAGAAATAAATTTTAACACAACTATGAAAATAAAAAATAAAAGTGATGAGATCAAATACGGGAAGCAGGCATGATGACACAATCCTTAGAGTAGATCAAACCTTAGTGCACCAATTTATGGTCTCTTTTTCTACTGCGACATGTCCCCCACCTTGCCTTGATCGGCACACGATTAATTTTCAAAACTCAACTAATCATGTGTCTCTTGTTGCTGAAATGAAGAGAATGACAAAAAATGAAAAGAGAGAAAATAGAATATTGATTTTGTTCTCTCATTCAAGCTCATATTATCATTTATTTATAGATGAGAGCTCAATATTAAATCACCTAATTATGATTTATAGCCAATATTTTAAGTTATAAATTAATTTATTTGTATTTACTAAATTTATTTTATAAGTTATAAAATTTAATATTGATATGACAGAAAATTTCATTGGGACTTAATCTTGATGTCGAAAAGAAATATGATTTTAAGTCCACTAACCTGATCAAATGCTTATTGAAAACTTTCGATATCATTCTTCTTAAATATGAAGTGTTTATCAAAATCGGCGCCTTGACAAGTGGATCGCTAAGCTCAAGATCTCTAATTGAATTTCATTTGAGCATTCAAATATTTAAAATACATTGATTATCAATTATTTTGAATGTCGATTTAGTGGTATTTTGATGATATAAATGTTACTTTTCTAACCTATAATAAATTTTCATTCTTCATATTGCTAAAGAGAAGAGAGAGCTCCTTGAAGAACCTCCAATAATCTCTAGTTATGTCGCACCATCACCACCGATCATCAGATCATCGCTCGACCATTGCCGTCATCGCCGCCACTCTACCACCACCACATCCGCTGATGATCGCGCATCATCACCGCGACTACCATAATTTCATCATAACCACTGAATGCTGCGGTACCTTATTTGTCATCGCCATATTACCATCTTTCCACTATCGCCAATTCCGCACTCTACCACCATTCTGACCATCCCTCTCACTGCCGATTACCGCTGTCTCGCTGGTTGACACTGGCTGCCAATTCACGTGCGATCACCGAAATCACCGCATTGGGTATTATTGGTCATCACTGCCAATCATCATTTCTGACAACATGAATCATCATTTCATTCACTATCGTATCATTACAATACTATTACTACCAAGATTTATTGTCACTGATTTTATTTTCCTTTTCTACATAACTTTGTTTTATTATTGGAAAACTTAAGCGTTTCAAAATAAATATATAGTGAAACATTTTTATATTTTAGTTTTTTCCCTCTTCTTGGGGTTTTAATAAAATTTAATTTTTATTCTCTTTCAACTATCTTAGGATTTTATACAAAGTTAAGAAAGTGTATTCTACACAACTGGGTTTCTAGCATGCAATAAATATTATTTTAATAATGTTTTAAGAATAAAGTTATATACATATTGTAATGTTATGATATAACGTTATATTAAAATAATAAATTTTTTTAAATTATTTTGTCGTAACAAAATTCTGACCTTTACGTCCCAGCTAGCATTTAGTTGGCACTCTAAGAAACCTGCTTGGCTGCTTCGCTCTTCCAAATCCATCCCCTACTCTCCAACTCACTTTTACGTTTGAGCAAACACTGGAAGAGCTCTACGATCGCACTAAAGGAATTTGAAACGGAGGCAAGTAAAACTTTTATTTTGGGAATAATGATGTAAAATTTCATTATTTCAGCAGATTATAGTTCGAATTTATTCTATTTCTCTTTCTCTTCCTCTCTTTCTCCAATAATTTGGGATTGGCTCTGTTGAAAAAAAAATATATTCTTGTAGTGAATCATGCATAAAATAAGCACCATGTCATAGCGATATTAGGCAATTGAGTCGCTGATTTCATAGTAGTTTTGGTGTTAGTTTATTGGTGATGAAAATGATTTTTCTCTCAGCTACAGAAGGCATCGTCCTTCTTCCGAACAATCGCCCATCAGGTATCATACTTTAATTTTATTAGTATCTTTCTACACTTCATTTACTGTATTTTATTTTCTTCTGAAGGTAACGAAGAATGATTTGTTTGTGATATGTTTTAGTTTTATTTGAAATTAGGTTTTTTAATAAACTAATATAATTTGGGCTCTTACATGGTTTTGAATCTGAAGCCATCTTTCATCCTTATTTTAAGGATTAAGAGATGCATTCTTCACACATAAACGATTATGTTTCATAATTCTGGTGATTAGATAAAACGTAAAAAATATTTTAGAAGATATATTGAAATGTAAGAAAATAAAAATGTTTTTTTTAAAATATAAAAAATGATCATGAGTTTTAAAAATTTTGTTTTTTAGCCTTTAGCATTAGAAAAATGTATTTTCTCATTCCACAAAAGTCTTCTTCAGAAGGAGAGAGATTAAAAAGTTAGCCACATCCAGAGATGTAATAAGTCACTTAAGATTAATAAACCACAAATAATCAATAAGAGATATTGATTTTGGTGCCATATAATTAGTCAATAGTGCACCTTTCTCTTCATGCACATTACACTCAAATATCTTCTAAATAGAAGATATATATAACTAAACCAGATTTGGCTAATATAGTTTTGAAGATATGATTTTTAAGCCATTTTCAACATAAATGCCGACATCATGAGTTATTTTTGTTATAATCTACATATAGCGTTTCTATTTACACTAGTGAGACCTTTTTTTTAGATCTATTTTAGCAAAATATCTCTTAGCATTTTTTTTAGTTTGAATTGATTGATTTCATGAAAAAAATATTGTTTGTAATTTTTCTATTGTTTTATGAAAGTTGATTGAGCTAGGTGAATAATATGAGGAAGAATAACTTTAATCTATTAACAATATTAGAATTGCAATACTTTGCATGGGGATAAGTAATAAGAATGTGTTTAGTATGTCAAAAAGATGAGCAACCATTAAAACTATCATCCAATGACGCCCAATGAGTGAATGAAGATTTGAGATATGAAACCACTCAATTAGAGGTTTTGTCAATGTAGATATTATGAAGAGTTTCAATAATTTTATGATTAGTGATTAGTTTGATAAGATCTTTTAATTATAAGGGACTGAAGAATAACTTTAGCACATGAAAGATTCTTCTTAGGCAAAGAACAAAGGGGTTATTATGAAGAGTTTTATAATAATTTATAGGTAATTTTTTAAAATAAGTATGATTTAAAACATAATTAGTAATTTAAGTATCTTAAAATAAAAATTTAGATATAGGTATAATGTCATGGTTTAATGATTGCTAACGAATGAACAAAATATGGTTTAAGTTTATAATGTGTCAAACGGCTTAATTTATAGATATAAGTGTGTTAAAAGTTTAATTACTGTAATTTATATTATTTTTAAAATATTATAAACTGGTTGATTTTTTAATATTATCTACCATTAATACTAATCCGATATTATATTTTTATTCTGATCAATATTTTATTAAATTCTTAATTTTTATCTCAAAATAGATAAATATAAGAATTTGTTAATTTATTTTATTTTAATGAAAATCTTTTAAATAACATATTTTAATGATCTGTATATTTATGTTATATTTTATAAGTATTTGATTAATTAGTAGATAACTATAGTTAAATTTTTTACTTAATTCTAAATTTGTTTAAGATGAAGATTATTTTATTGAAAATCATGAAAAGTGTTAAACTACATGAACTATTGGCAAGAATTTCTTTAACCTCGCATATATATATAAGTTTAATAATCTAAATCTTAAAAGAAATATGGTGGCAAATTGGGCAATTGAGGCAGCATAAAATCAAAGTCTTTCAAATAACAATTATATATATAATCTAAAAAAGTTACAATTAAAATGATTCATTAAAACTATTCATATTTTATATTTTAATAAAAAATATAAACATAAATAAAGTCATACAAAATATATTCCTAATGTTAGAGTGGCATCAAGATTGAAGGTAATATTAGAGTGCAAGAAATTTTGGGATGATGGTAGGTGTGGTGCAAAAATATGTATCACAATATGTTTAAAGTTATATTTTGGTCTTATTTTGATAAACTTAAAAAGTTATGTTTTCAATATGACTTTATAAAGTATTGTAACTATCAAAAAATATGATCTGATTTTAAAATTTTAAAAAATTATAATACATATTATAATAATTTAAAATTTTATTATATTAGTTAAAAATAGATTAAATCTTAAAAGAAATGGCAAATTAATTGAGATATGAAAATAGCCTTTCAAATAACAATTATATATATATATTCTTGATGTTCATGAGCTAATTAAATTTCGCTTTAAGAATTGTCATTCGCCTTGCTTATCTCATAGCAAGGCGATTATCTCCGGGAAAAAAGATCTGACACGCCATTAGATTGCAATTCGTACCGCGGCCCGTTCATGGGCAGGAAGTTGCTGGACTCATGTGCAAGCAAAACTATATTACTAAGTTTTTAATAATTTAATGTTGTTATATAATAGAAGTGATTAACATATAGCTATCCTACACTAAGTAAAAAAAGAAGGCGTGCAATTGATTAATAATAGGAATAAATATCCTCCCGAGCTTCATATTTCAATTAAAAATTAAAATTAAATTACATTCTTTAAAAAATATTAGATCATTTCCAACATTCCAATTGCATAATTTTTTTTTTAAAAAAATTATTATTTTGCATTTTTAATAGTAAATTACTCTTTGAAATTATGTCAAATTTATCCAAATTTTCAATGATTAATTTTTGAAAGATTTACATATATATATATATATATATATATATATATATATATATATATATATATATATATATATATATATATATATATATATATATATATATATATATATATATATATATATATATATATATCACTCTATATATTTACATATTTAATACTTAAAATTAGATATTTATATATTTAATACTTGTCATACTTAAAATAATATATTTCAGCTTTGTGAAAGATGATCATATTTTCATGAAAAAGATTTGTTATTATATATTAAAGTTTAGATATTAGATATGTAAATACAAAGAATTATATGTATGTATGTAAATATTAATTTTATATATATATATATATATAACAAAAAAGTGTATAGAATAAAAAGTACAGCGTTAAGCAGCATTCGCGGCCACGAAGGCGTATGGACAAAAGCAAACCTTCGGGTTGAGAATGGGTGGAAATAAAGGGCAAAATCTGTCTAGCGGCGTCTCATGCCCAAGTCTTTATGCGTAGCGTCTCTTCGAATTTAATGTTAAATGCGGATTAGGAGATATTAGGGAGGAGATTAGACATAATTATTTTTGATTTGGATTTTCTAATATCTTGGAAAATCTAACGATGTCGATTACGAGAAGAAGAAGATTATCTATGGATCTTTCTTCCCTTTCGAGAATGATAAGGATGATATATATGGAGACGACTGCATGCTCGAATGGAAACCCTAGTGGCTAGTTTATCTTTTTGAATTTATTTTGTTGCGTTCGGATCTGAGGAGAACAATGGAAAGTTTCTGGATTAATTTCTATATAGAAATCTAATTTATGTGTAAATTAAGAAATTAAAAATAAATAAACACACTGACTTGCCTTCGCAGACGAAGCCACGTTGTCGGGGCTAAATATATCCTGAGGTTTAAGACAAAATGACGTGGGTGGGACCAATAGATTTTATCCAATCAAATACTGACATATAAGCCACGTGAGCCCAAGAGATTTTTTTTTTTTTTTTTGAAAGTTAAGGCTCACACAAACATGCACCGCAAACCTGCATCATCATATCATAAGCAAAATCCTAAACTCAATATATAACTATTTTATATTGACTTATATATTAATTATAAAATATTATATATTATTATATATTTAATATTATATTAATATTTAATAATTCATAATATTTTATAATTAATATATATATATATATATATATATATATATATATATATATATATATATATATATATATATATATATATATATATATTAACGGAATACTATATGACATTATCATTAGAATTCAAAAATATAGAATTATATTTAAACTCTACAAATAATAATCTCTCTAAAAAAATTAATCTTATTTTAAAACAAGGAAAAAAATGAAAAATAATACATATAAATTACTAATATTATTATTATCATTATTTTAATTTTGAGTGCGGAAGCGTAACTTCATAAGGCCTTAAAAATAATTTGCAATATCTTAAACAACTTCACCTGGTAGTACTCACTGCTCATTTAAATTATTTCAAAACAACAAAATTAAATAATTAAAATCAAATCATACATTAAATTCGATGACATAATAATAAATTTTCACTGATTCAACAGATAATATTCCAATTCAAGAGACTTCACACTTAAATAATGTTTTGAATATAAATTTAAATTAAATATGAATTAATATATTTTAATTACTTTTCATTAATTTAATCTATATATTTAATTTCAAATTCTCTAACTCCTAAATCTTTATTATTATAATAAAAATAACATTTTTTTTATTTTTTTTGAAGTTAAATTCAAAAGCATAGAAAATATGCTATATTTGTAAATATCAAATTTTAGGTATAATGTATCTAAATTTCCCCTTTTCTTTTTTCTAAAAAAAGCAAATATTTTTTTTATTTTTACTACTTATTTTTCCTACCATAAAAATAAAAATAAAAAAACTGTCAAACAAACCCAATAAAAACACCGAAAGTGAATCAAAACCTGGTAAACTTCTCCACCGATTACTATTAACTTAATGTTCAGAAATTCATTTCCTCTTCTCAACAAACTCAAACTCACTACTACAACAATTACAAGCTGAACCAGACTTGACCTCTTCAGATATTTTTAATAATAAAGCCTAAATCTTAAAATAAAATAAAATAAAAACTAAAATCAATACCACCATGCCGAATAAAATGTGATGCTGATCATCATTCCAGCTCTAAATCTGATATAATTCGTTTAGTAGCCATAGCCTGGTCATGAACAGAGGAGTTTCAGAGTTTGATTGAAAAACTGTGGATTTTGGATTAGAACACTGTGGTAGAGAGATTGAATGGAGAGAAACAAACTTGAATTGTCCATTGGGTTTCCTGCAGGAACAGGCTCCTTGATGTCGACCAGCGTCGGAAGTCAGGAATGTCTTAGCCACAGATGAAGCATGTTCCAAGCAGCATCTCACCACCTGATCAGAATTGAATAAAACAGATCGCAATTTGAATCCATAGCACTCGGGAGTTGATGTTTTGGACTACAGAATTATTAGCATTGCTTTCAAATTTTAGGATGGATATTTAATTCATACAACAAAAAATACATCCCGAAATGATGACGGCCAAAAGAGTAGATGCAAAACATAGATGAGCCGTAGGGCTCATTTGTTAAACAAGCAAGTCAAATACGAATAAATATTTTAAGCTCGATTTATAAGAACAATTCTTAGTTTGATGGGCTGCTCATTTAACTTGAAATAACAACAACAAGCCTTAATCCCTAGGTGGGGGATTTCAATCATCTCCATTTGTGTCATATTCTCTTTAAATCAGTATCTAAGATCATTTTTTATCATCTTAACCAAGTCTTTTAGGTCTACCTCCTTTCTTAACATAAAGCATCTAATACATCTACTCTCCTAATCGTCATGGACGACGCTTTATGTGCAAAACCATCTAAGGCGACTCTTCCTAATCTTATCTACCACTTACTCAACTTTTAATATACTCATTTTGCATTATGTCTCTAAGAGTAAAACTCATCCACCTAAGCATCCTCATCTCTGTAACTTAGTCTTATGCTTCTCTTTTATTGGTATACATTACCTCATAAGTTTCATCTTACCATCTTATAAAATTTTTTTAAGTTTAAGTGAAACTTTCTATCATAATAGTTGATGCATTCCTCCACTTCAACCATCCAACTTGAATCTAATAACATCTCATCTATTTCACCATCATTTTGAACAATAGAGCTAAATATAAAACGCTCACTATTAATGACTTGTTCATCTAATGTCACAACAACTATAACTTCTTAAAATTACACTCCATATATTCAGTTTTAGATCTACTTAAGCGAAAACCTTTAGACTCTAGAGTTGACCTCCATAATTCAAGTTTTTGTTAGACTCCCTCTCTAGTCTTATCAACAAGATGAATGTCATCAGCAAAAAGCATACGCCAATGTACATCTTCTTGTAAATGTCTAGTAAGAACATCCATAACTAAAGTAAAAAAGATAAGGGCTTAAAGCTGATCCTTGATGTAATCCAAGCGAAATAGGAAAATATTTTATCAATCCTCCTTGTGTTTGGACACAAGTAAGACTCTAGTATACATATCCTTAATGACTTGAATATAACCAATATTAACTCCTTTATATTTTAGAACTCTCAAAAGAACATCTCTTTATCATAAGCTTTCTCTAAATCAATAAAATCAAATGTAGATCCTCTTACTTTCTCTATGCTTCTCCATCAAACCCCTTAACAAATGTATAGCATCCATAGTAGATCTACGGCATGAAACCAAAGCGATTGTGAGAAACTTTTGTATCACATCTATGCTCAATTACTCTCTCACATAATTTTAATGTATGGCACATTAACTTAATTCCTCATAATTTGCACACTCTTGTGCATCACCTTTATTCTTAAATATAGGAACCAACAAACTCTTTCTTCATTCATCGGCATCTTTTAGTCTTTAAAATGACATTAAAAGATTTGTAAAAAATTCCTTGACCTCCCTTCTTATATATGTAGCTTCTCCCATACTTATATATAATCGGCCTTGTGTTCTACTTTCTACATATATATATATATATATATATATATATATATATTTATTTATTTAAAATTTTACTTGATAATAAATGGCTAAGCGACTTATATAATTATTATCTCAATCTTGAGAGATGATTATCCATGCAATTTGAGTAACTTTTTCCTTGATTTCTACATATTTATATGCATTATATAGATCTCTTTATATATTAATGATCAAGATATTATAGCCATCATTTAAGATATTAGACTAAATATTAATAATTACCCTTATTCATGTGGACAAACTTTTGATCTTATGTGTAAATCATTAAAAACATTCTTATTTATAATTGACTCCAGTTTATATATAAATAAATTTGGAATTAAATAAAAAGTCATTTAAATTATATTTTTCTACTAATTAATCAAATACTTGTAAAATATAGCATAAAAATATGTAAATAATTAAAAACATACATATTTATAAAATTTTCATCAAATGATAGATAATAGTGAAACTTAAATCCACTAAGTTGGCAAAATATTGAAAAAAAATAGTTACATGTAAGTCACCCGTTTAACGGGCGACTTCCATGTAATACTATAAATCGTCCGTCAAACGGGCGACTAGATTAGGCACTTAAACGGGCGACTAGTGCCACGTCAAATTCGACGTGGCAAAGCAAGTCATAAGCGCTATACCTATATCTAAATTTTATTTATAAGATACTTAAATTACTAATTATATTTTAAATCATACTTATTTTAAAATTAGCCCTAATTTATAATGATCACAACAATATCATCTTATAAATAGATCAGACCCATGGGGGTAGAAAGTTCATTTATGTAATTGGAATTTTATTTTTAGTTCATTTTCATTTTTCAGCCATGTAGACTTTGCCCTTTGATTCACCCATTAGCTTTCTATATAGAGGTAAGGATACATTTAGCATGTAGAGTTGGTCATTATATTGATTGTATTGAAAGAGTTATATTAATAGAATATAGTATAAATACCTTCGATTGAAAAGATAGAAGTATAATTATTAGAATTTTATTAATTAAGCTCTGACTACAATGAGAATATATTAATGAGTATCTATATATTTTAAAATCTTATTGTACCAATTAATTATCATTTATATAAAATATAATCTTTATTAATACAAATAATTCTATATTATTATACACATATGTGTAGAATGTGATTCCTATAAAGAAAGAGAAAGATAACAATTTATGGAGGTATTGAAAGGAATTAACATTTTCGTGTAAGGCATATGATACGTCCTATTTTCTTGAATTGTGTCTATTTGCTGGAACGGATCTGTTCTGTGTCAATTCTGGTTCTGTTTGAATTCGTTTTCCCTGGTTTGTGTCTGATCTGGTTTGGTTTAGGCTTAGTGCAATGAGTTAACTCACTGAGTGTTGGAACCCGGCTGAGTGGATTAATTCTGTGGGAATTGCGGGTGCTTTCTGATCCGTTGGATTTGCTCCTTTTTACCCTTAGCCGTTGGATGCTAGCACTCGGATTGAGAGTTTGTTGAGCTTGAACTTGAGCCGTCAGATGTTGTTGCTTCTTTCTGGGCTCTTGGATCTGTGTTTCTACAGCTCTTTCTGTCTTTAATCTGCCGGCGGCTGATTGTTTGAGTGGATTCCAGATGTTGCCTTTGGTGTGGTTTGATCTCTGGATTGAATCTGAACCTTTGAACGATAATGGCACGGCTGTTCTTGGTCGTTGGATGAAGTTTTGAATTAACCTAACCTTTACGTTGCCTTGTTCTTTCTGTTTCATCAGTCGGCGCTCAGAAGAATTAGGTCAGACTTGGATGGGAGAAACAACGGTTTCTCTGATGGAAGGCGGTGGTTTCCGGCGAGGAAAACCTAGAAGAAGCTAGCATGAGGAAGAGACGAAGGAGAAGCTTGAAGAAGATAAGTTCCTTTCTTAAAATCTTGATTCCTTTTCTGTTTTGGCTTTGGATCTCTATTTATACTTTCTGTTTTCCTTTCTTATGCTGGGATCTAAGCTATCTATGCACCTAACTACTTTCTTATCCTAACTGATTGCGACTGGATCGTTCGCTTTAGTAATTTACAAATCTATTATCAACTTGCGCCTCTTCTTTGGGTTGAGGTATGAGCAAGGAGTTATATTCGCACTAATCTTCTTGTTTTCTTGTTATCAAGACTGTTCTTTTGGCGGTTTATTTACGTGATGGGATTTACTTCTACGGCTCTGGATATGGTTTTGCTTATGTTGCTGATTCTTGGCTTGACTCTTTGCATTCTCGTTACGTTCTCTGTAATTGCCCTTGTTCTTTACGTATAGTCATCACGCTTGTAATGATTTGATCTATTCTCATTGTATATTGTTCTGGGTTATTATTCTTGCATTGAACTTCGTAATGGATTATTGTAATGGTAATTCTTAATGTCGTATTTTGGCCTTGGAGGAATTGGATTCATAACATTACTCCCTCCTCACTGACCTTGCCTCAAGGTCATCATTAAGATCTGCCTTTTGATTCCCGAACTCAAGATCCTCGGTTTATAGCTCCATTCCCGAATTTCTCTAGACCTTGGTAATGGTTTTCGCTCTCTGTAGTTGTAGTTTAGTGCTCCTTATTGTAATTCTGCTTCTACCCCTCTATTACTCTTGTAATGTGGCAGTATGGTTTGCTGTACTCTGTGGGAATTTTTTTGTGACCATTTATATGAAATTGGAAAGCTTGCTGTGCCTCAACTTTACTTATAACTCTGGCATTTCTTATATGCACTATGTATGATATTTATGGATTTGGATATATCTGAATTATAATTCTAGGCTAAGTCAAAGGTCAATTATTGAGAACTATTTAGACTATTTTATAATTAGACAATTATATGTCCTCAGTCTTAACCTGGATTGAATGGTTGATACATGAAGCTTGTTGCTACTGTTTCTTCTTGTACCCATTGGTTGTCGGGCTGATTATCATGTGGCAGTTGATGTTGCTGGTCATCATTGACTGCTATTAATGCCAATAACTTGGACTTACAGATATGCTCTTTATGGTACTTCTCATTACAATTGAAGCATAAGCCTCTTCTTTTTCTGTCTTCTATTTGAGTTGCTGTTAAATTCTGAATGGATATTTGCTGTTTATGTTGACTGTGTTGAGTGGCATTTGTGGGAGGAGGGTAGTTGGTTGCATTCGATTTTCTTTGTTTAATTCTTGAAGTGTTGATTTCTACTATTTCTATGTATTTATTACATCGAGACATCTTCCATTAGCTTTAGTTGAAATGCCTCTGTGAGGAAGAAGGTCAGAGGCTCTTATTTCCCTTTTAATTTATGGTTTAAGCCATGATTCAAAGCAGCTTTGTATAAATTCATGTGGAATGTCTGAAATTTGGTTAGCTAGGTCTTCAAATTCATTGTAAAAATGTTGCACTGTGGTTTGCTGTTGAAGTTTAGCTAGTTCTCCTCTTAAATCTGTGTAGAGGGAAGGGCCAAATCTTTGCATAATTTGTTCTTTGAGCGTGGCCAAGAATGCAATTGTTTATATTTACTTGCATCCATTGATACCAAATTTCAAAGCAGTCCATCCATGTATATTGAGGATATTAAAATTTCTGATCATCTGAGGAGTTATAATACTAAAAAAACTGTTCTGCTTTAAAGAGCCATCCTCTAAATCTGGGCATATCTATTTTAAGAGGCATTGACATGGGTGTGTGTGTATGTGGTCTGTTTGGAGAATAGATTCAAGGGATGCATCACATACGGATTTGAGGTTATTTTTCCAATCTGTCACATCTTCAATCTTTGATATTTGGTCAATACCATAGTGGCGAGGTCATTTGCTCTTGTTTTGTTTAATCTGGTAACACATTCTTCAAGTGTTTTTGATGTGTTTCTTGTTCCTTCTGCCATTTCTGAGTGTTGTAGTCAACAAGAGCACCAATGATACGTCCTATTTTCTTGAATTGTGTCTATTTGCTAGAACGGATCTGTTCTGTGTCAATTCTAGTTCTGTTTGAGTTCATTTTCTGGTGTCAGAAGTGGGGTAGAAGCAGAATTACAATAAGGAATAAAACTACTGATAGTGAGAAGAAAATCATTACCAAGGTAATACAGAGAAATTCAGGGGAATGGACTGCTATAAACTGAGGATCTTAAGATTTGAGTTCAGGTATCAGAAAAGGGCAGATCTTAATGATGACCTTGAGGGCAAGGTCAGTGTGAGGAGGGGAGTAATGTTATGAATCCAATTCCTCCAAGGCCAAAATACAGCATACAACATTGAAATTTGTGTACTACTGTTAGAAGGTTCATTTTTATATCAAACAATTTCTAGAAATTAAGTTAAGCAAGACCTCAAGAAGGTTTAAACTATTTAGATTGACAAGCTATAAAGAATTTTTTTATTTTATTTTGGAAATCTAAACTTAGTGATTTGATACTATATGTTATAATAACCAAATGTACAATTATATTTAAGAGTGGACCGCAACACTTTAGAGTGTCTATTTATTTAAATATTTATAAAAGTATATATTTTATTAATACAACACTTTAATATATCTAGTAAAAATATAACTTTGAATAATTTTATAAATAATTTTTTAAGAAATTATAATGAAATACCTTAAAATTTTATAAGTTAAAATTACACGTACAACCTTTAAATAGATTTTTTTGAATCCATTATAAGCCTAATTTAAAAATCAATTTTACAACATTATAAAACACTATAAAATTTATTCTTCTATTTCAAATAGGTGCTATATATATGAAAATGGAAGGTTAATTGTTTAATAAAATTCCTTTAAAAATTAGTACACATTAGTACAAGTGAGTTTTTTTGGTGCTATCTACTATATATATTTTATGCATGGTTCATGCATTTTGGTGAAAGAGATTAATCTAATGAATTCAAAAACTCTTGAAAAAGATTGTTTATCATCATGTAGAATATTAAGTACATTAAGTATATAAATGTATATATATATATATATATATATATATATATATATATATATATATATATATATATATATATATATATATATATATATATATATATATATATATATAGGAACCCCATAAAGGGGAATTTTATTGCTCATAAGGAAAGGTTACAAGATCCTTAAAGAAGGGGTTAAACTCTGAGTCTATCGCTCAAAGAGCTACAATTAACCTAAAGGGTAAAACCCCAATCTAAATACAAAACTCACACAACAAAAGCAAATATACTACCCAAATACAAAGAAAACCTAGGCACCCACCATAAGTCCCAACGTCTAAATGGGAAGAATATAAGAGATTTTGCATCCCAAGGAAAAAGTCTGCTAGAACCTGCAATAAGAGAAAAGAAACTTGCAAACAAACTTGAATGCCAGTTAGTACCCATAAGAAAGAAATTAATTATACTGCGAAACCATAAGACAGGGAAAACGGGGTGCAGCAAACAATCCACACTAGTTTAGGGCTGCGACATACATATGCCTCCCGCTAGGGGGTACCGTACATATGCTACAACCATCCAAATTAGAGGAGTAATTTGCCACCCGTCAGAGAAAACAAACCTGAGACCACCGTCTATCCAAAGGAAAATTATATAGCTCAACAACATGATATGACCACTAAACATAAAAATATTAATTTCTACTGAATGGAGTCAAAATCACCTTCCTTTCAAAGAGGCACCGATTATAATTAGATTTAAGAGAGCATAGCATGCATCCTCAAAATCCCAAACCAAAGGGAAACATATACAACACCAAAGAGCCATATAAATTCAACCTCTATCAATAAATAACCCCACCAATCCACCCAGGTTCCATATGAGCATAACCTGAAAACACTGAATATAACTGAAACAGAAAGGCAAGCATTTTTCAAAAAATAATTCCTACAGCAAGCAGCCTCAAATTCCCAATCCAAAGAAAAACCTAAACAACACCAAAGAGGCTTATAAATCCAACCTCTATCAATAAAAAAACCCCCACCAATCCACCCAAGATCCGTATAAGCATAACCCAAACAAAACAAAATGAAAAAAAGGAAAGAGCAATCAGCAGTCACTCGAAACTCCAGAGCAGAGGAACCATCCCATTCTCGCGTAATGCAACAACCACAACATCACGAGCAAGAAAATGACAACAACCGCCACCAAAATCGAAACGATAGGAGGGAACTTACCGTTCTAGTAAAACACAAAATAAAAATTACCATAAAAATGTATTAACTTTTCCCAGACAAGGTAAACAGAATACCATGATATTCCCCTAAGATGGAAAAAGATATAGCAATTATCCCTATCTCCCAAAGGAGCTTTAGAAAATACTCTAACAACCCAAAGGCCAATTTAATACAAGCATAAACACAAAGCATGATAAAATTTCCATCTCCAACCATCCAAATAGCAAAAAAATGTCCAAACCCAAAAAACAACAGGCCGCAAACAGAAAAATAGCAAAACCAACAGGGTAAATGGATAGACAGATGAAAAGCATCGACTTATCAGAAAACCAAAATAATTCTTATCTATGTTGTAGCAGTTGAACATTAAAACCCCAAATAGAGATAAGGAAAGATACCACCAGATGAAGAAGAGATTCAATGAGCTATAAGCCTCTCATATAAAATAAGGAAGCTACACCAGTAAAAGAAGTCTGAATGCTCTTCAAAGAAAAGACCAAAGAAATAATAAAACTAATTGTAACAAAATCATGTAAGCTAAATTCTAATATAAGGAAGCCCATCTTATCAAGTTAACCAAACCTTGCAAATGTTTAGGGAGAGTAAGATAATCAAAAATTATTATTTCATTCAATCTAAATTAGCAAGGTAATCAGCACATGCATTACCTTCCATACATGGTGATTTTATAACAAAATTGAGAAAGAAG
The DNA here is from genome assembly GCA_021442155.1 of Cymbidium sinense. Classification (NCBI taxonomy): domain Eukaryota; kingdom Viridiplantae; phylum Streptophyta; class Magnoliopsida; order Asparagales; family Orchidaceae; genus Cymbidium; species Cymbidium sinense. The sequence continues at coordinate 77,844,743 of CM038227.1, forward strand.
AGATCTAGTTTGCTTGAGTAAATAGTATAAATCAAAATTTCTAGATTTATTGGAGTTCAAGAGGTCAATTAGCAGGAGAGCATCCACCTCAATCCAGATATCGAGCCAACCTTTCTGGAGGCAAATCTCAAGAGCATTATACACTGCCATAAGTTCAGCAAAGGGGACAGATCAAGTATGAAGAGGATAAGCAAAAGCATAGAGGACATTTCCGGTAGAGTTTCTGAAGATTCCACCACAGCCATAGGCATTATGAGATACAGAGCCATCAGTATTGATTTTAATAACATTATCATGAGGTTTGGCCCAATAAACTATCTGGACATGATTACAACTTGTTTGAGCCGGCAATTGAAAACCCAATTTAATAGCCACAGATTTACACCCTTTAAAGTGCTTATATTTAATGAGATTGGCATTAAACAAATCACGAATTTTGTATTTAGTTCTCGCAATTATCTTCATGTGATTCATAGCAATACCGCTGTGTTTAGCATCATTTTTGGCCATCGATATAAACCAAATAATAATAATAGCAGTAACGATTTTAATGTGACCTTTATTATTATTTTCAAAATAGATTTCAAGGAGCTGATATATTGTTAGCGAGTCATTGAATTTAACAATGTTAAAGATATCATCATACCAAAGCCAAAGCTTAGAAGCAATGGCCCCGTTAACAAATTGATGATTAACATTTTCAATATGAAAGCAACAATGACATTTTGAAGGTAATTGAAAACCTTTTACATCAAGTAGTCAATGGGGATAAAGTTTTTCAATATATGCCAAATTAGAATAAAGTAGGAAATATGAATATTATTATGCCAAAGTTTAGCATACACATTAGAAAATTCATGTGCTTCTTTAATATGAAGCCAAACATTTTTCAAGTTGAATTCTCCACTATGAGAGAGCTTAAAGAGAATCATCCTATTTGTTAGAGTAATAGATATTATTAAGTTTGCCTAAAATAGAAGAAGGGATATACTTAATGAGCTTAGAGTTGTTCCACATATTATTATGCCAGAAAGATTTGACTTTGATATTATCAGTTGAATGGGAAGAAAGTAATTCATCAATGGACCCACTTCCAATCCAGTTATCTTGCCAGAAAAAAGAGTTACCAGAATTAATGCCCCAAAAAATTAATGATTCGGCCTTCCACTTGATGCTACAAAGTCTTCTCCTAAATATCATCTAGCTAAATTAAATAAAAATGATATGCATAATTAAAATTATATAGTTGCAAAACCAATTTGTTTCTTTCATATACTTATAAAAGTATGGTCAGAATCAACTTGGTTCTTAATTGAATGGGCTTCAATTTATTAGAATTTAATTAGTTTTTAGTTTTAACTAAAATTTTGAACCACTATCTTATCAAATTTATTATTTTTTAAAATCAACAATTAAAATCAATATCAATCACTTATTTTAAAACCAAATCAAATCATTTAAGAAAATTTGATTTAAACTTTTTTTGTTATAATTAAATAATATGCACAATTAGATTTGATCTTAAATTATATTTATTTTCTATCATTCAAATGATTTGGGCATGATTTTTCCTATTTGTAAAATAGCAAAAAATATGTGTGCTGACATATCCAACATTCTTGACATCCTATTTCTAGTCTCATCCCAACAAACACAATGGCATCCTTTTCCTCCGTTTGATATTATAATATAAATTTATAATTTATATAATTTATAAATTATAAAATAAAATATAATAATCACATAAATTATATAAATATTACAACAATAAACTTTTGTCCCACTACATAGGTCGGCTACATGAATTCTTTTTCTCTATTGTGACATATTAAGTGTTAAATTCTGGCCAATTAATTGAGATAAGTTTAAATTAGTATGAATTATACATAGTAGAGTCATCTTTCGATCTGACGTTATCAAAAATAAAATAAGAGATTCATTGAGAAACAGACTCAATATGTAGAAGAGAATCAATTTGTGAAGAGGAAATGAGTGGTAGGATAACTTTCAATCGAAAGTTCTCAATCTTAACATGACCTCTTCCTAATATATATAATGTGAGCGAATCCTCCTTTGACACAATTACCATTAAATGTTCCTAGAAAGCATTGAATCTCCATTACTTTCTTATTTTACATCATGGAGAACATTGTCTTCATTTACAATAGGAGAGGAGTCAGTTTGGAAAACTTCATCATGGAGAGCAAGTAGAGAAATTTGTTGAGTAGTTTGGGGTATTAATACTTCCACATTTTCTAACAACATATGATCAAAACAAGCATGTGGATCAGATTTATTAACAACTTGATCTTCTTCTGAAAGGTTATTTTTATTCAATATATCATTAACATTATGATCACTAATAGGAACAAGTATTACTTCCTCTGGATTATGACTATTAGTTGGAGTAGAAAGAGGGATGGATTTCTTAGGTCTTAAAAAAGGATGTAGAATAAAGCAACCAATTGTTAAATGACTTTGAACCCTACAATGATTGCAGAAAGTGAGTACATTCTCTAACTCAATTTTTTGAAATATCTATTTTTTTAAATCCAACCCAAATTTCTTAAGGATATTGTTTTTTTGGAAACATCCAACTTAATCAAAACTCTAACCATAGAAGGATGCGTCCTTGATGCAGTAGCTTGGCTATTTGTAAAATTTAGCTTAGAATTGAAGCAATAGCATGGAAAATTTAATGATTAATCAGATGGAGATGCATATTAGGAAATGGTACCCAAACAAGCAATATAGGAGATTCTTCTTTGATATAAAAATAAGGAGACTATCTAAGTAAATGCATTTGACAGTTGGTAAAATAATATGATCATAATGCAAAATTTATTATAATCAAGAATATTTGAACCGCCACTACGCCAACATGCATCGAGTAAGCCACCACTAGTTGATGTCGCTTCCTGACTAAATGTTGCCAAATTTTGTCTAAATTCTAGACTTAGAAAAAAAAAAGGGAGAGGAATATATATTGCATTATATGTCTTCTTCGTGTCAAAGGCCTCAGTGCTCATAATGATGAGATGAAACCGTCTGGGTGTGATGACACCACTTGCTACACTCAACAGGGCGTACCAAGTAGGTCAAAACACCCCCGATGCAGCCCCTTACACAGGGATGACGCAGGGAGGCTGCCGAAATTGCATCAAATCTTTTGACTTAGAAAAAATGGAAGAGTAAAATAAATTAACTTAAAACACTAAGTAAAGAAATCATTAATTTTAAATTAAAAGCGCCAAACAAGAAAAAAAAGGGGAGCCCTTAAAGCAAAATTTTGGAAAGAATAGAATATTCATTTAAAACTTCTTTGAAATTTGGGGGAGGCTAATATTAAACTCACAAACTCTAATAGCTATTCTCTATGGCTTAAATGGAAGTAATGAGTGAGTTCTCTTTTCTTGTAAATTCCTAAAAATTAAGCAAGCTTTAATTGGAATTTGGGGGGGGGGATAATGCTAAGCGTATAACAAATTTGCAATTAAACTCAAAATCTAAGGATGAATCCAAATTGAGTTTGATAATTCTTATACAAATGTGGAAGTGATTACTATGCTAGCTAATAAGCATAAGTAGGGCTAAAGCAACAAACACTAAAATCATCACACTTATCAAAAGTGATATAAATTGAGCATAATCAAATTGAGAGAATTACAAAAAAAAACTCAACAAGTAAACACAGTGCAAGTAATGTGTTAAACTACAATCTAAATCAAAACGCCTTCTTCACCACCGAATATGCAACTCTTTGTAGAGAAGGCGATATTAAATCCAGTTCTATAAAATCATAAGGCTTTTTTCAATCAAAAAATCAAGGAATTTCATCCTAATTATGATTTTCAAGATCAATAATTTCATTAATTAGATGAAATTAGCTAAGCTATAAACACCTACATGTGCTCAGACATAGAGATTTCAAGTGCAAATTTTAATGTCCTAAAAGGCTACGACAAAGTGGGAATTAAATGAAAATTTTGGTCAATCACACAATTCAAATATAAAATTACCTAAAATTACTATACACCCACATGGGCCCCAATGCTGCTTAAATTCAAGTGGGATGTTGCACGGGTTGTTTTCTTTAGTCTTAGACTGGTCCGTCAACAAAACCTAAAACCTATAATAAGAGTTTCAAATCGTGAAATATCTAAAAAAATTAATTATGTCGTGACAAGATCTAATCCTCTTAGTCTAAACAGAGTTGACAGGATCTAAAGCTCTTAAACATATTCAAACTAATCAAATTTTCAAATCAATTTTCAAATATCAATCTAAAATTGGTCAAATAAAACTCTATCACTAAAAACTTAAATCAAACTCAGTCCATCCACCTTCCGCAATTGTTTGCCCGGGGTGACAAATTAAGAAAACTCTAGCTCACAAAGGAGCCAATGTCAAATTAAGTGTTCTGCTATGTTCACTCTCAATCAATCTCATGCCAGTAAGGATGTGACCCGTGTCCTCTGACCGTGGCTTAATATATGCTCCACAGATGAAGCGATGTGAGTCCTCTGACGGGCGGTTTCCTCCATTATATTATGATCACTATAGCGTATGCTCCCAATGGCTCTCGCACTTTGAGTTGAATCATAGGTATACTTAAGAAAACAACCCTCTATCGTAGGTAAACTTAAGATTATCTCCTAGATAAACACCATCACAGTCTATAAAGATTTCTTGGATGACATAACCCATGTGTCTGATGAGATCTTTCTATCAATTTGGGTCGACTACCTCCTCGACTAAGTAGACGGACGAATGCCGGGATGATGGAACCATGGGATCTAGATCACGCCATCATTCCCCTAACCATCCGGTTTAAGCTAAAATGATGAATTTCATTATCTAAATTCTGAAACTCTATATGTTGCTACTATACGCTATGCTTTCAGCGATCTAACGACTAGATTTAATCGAAAGTTCTCTCTCACTTACTGAGAGGAGTAATTAACTATAGGGGCTTGTGCCTATAGGAAACCTAGAACTAGATCTAAAGTCTTCACCAAATGAGGATGAAATCTCTGGGTAGTGTCTTATCTACTATCTCATCTACCTTCTAAAAATTACACTGACACTTTTAAAACACTCTTTTCATCGAAGAGGTCGGTGGCAAATTTTTGGAGCCCACATTGCACAACTTGATGATCAACCGATCGTTTATCGAGTCAACGTCTCGCAATTTCAAGGTCAAGAGGCACCGACATAAATCAAATGACCTTCGTTCATGAATTTGATTGTGTCATTAGCTTTGAAACATAAAAATCTATCAAGACTATTCGAACCCAATTTGGATGAGTTTGTGCAAAAATCAAGTGGTCGAAAGTGACGACGTATATTTTGAGCTGATATTAAATCAATTCGACACTGACTCGAACCAATCAACCTCCAACTGTGAAACGGACTGTGCCGTTGCATTCGGAACATCAGAATAATCTTGAATTGATATATATATATATATTGATTATCTAATCATGTCAGTGTAAAATTCACATTAAAGTCGATTACTCAATTCAAAACTCAATTTAAAAAAAACCTAAATCCCTAAATTACCCTAAAACCCCATTCGAAGCGGTCCTATTCATGCGTAAGCCGAGCCCTGTTCCTCTATGAGCTGAACCCTTCTTCTTGATGCTCGATTCTCGCTCATCCATCTCCCTTTGCACACGCAAGTCACACTCAAACCGCAAGAAGCTCAATCATAGAACGCCCTGATCCACCCCTCTCCTTCACGCAGACAACCTCCTCAAGTTTCATTGATCCTCAAAACCAAAAAAGAAAATGCATAAATCAAGTTATTGCTCCATCATCCAAACCTTTTCTTATTTTCCTCCTCCTCAAACCAAAATAACAAGTAAAGTTCTTCCTTTTCCTTCTTCCTTTTCTTCCTACATTTTTTCCTTATTTCCTTCCCTCTAAAATCAAAAGGTCTTTCTTTCCACTTCCTCTTTCCTCCTTTTCTTGAGTAATTGTAATAATTCAGATCCTCCTTCAAGCTAGCCAAAATTTCATCTCCTTTCCTCATAAAACCAATCCAAAATTCCTTGTAATTTCCTCATTTCTTCCTGATTTTCCCTCATTTTCAACCCAATACCCTCATTTCCTCCACTCAATCATTTCAAAAGAAGAACATGTCATTATGGGTTCTTTTCAGACGCTTTCCACCGCTTTCCAATTTGTTTTTGAAAAAGAGGATGTCATTATTAGGGCTCTCTTGTTTCACATTACCCATTTTTGTCCACTTTCGACCTTTCCTCTTGCTGCAACCACAGAGGAACATCATCATTAGGCGGGTTCCTCTATTCTCCTCCATTTCCAACTCCATCTTTTGTCATCATTGCACAAAAAATGAGTTAGAACATGTGTGATGTGGATATATATATATATATATATATATGCTTGTGCTTTTTTACAGGTTTGAAGGCCTCGTCATGCTCATTAGGCCGTGACGAGATGAAGGATCGGATGCGGTGTCGCAAGACACCGCTCGCTATGCTCATTAGGTGTACCGAGTAAGCCAACATCCATTAGATGTCGCCCTCCTACTAATGTCTTGAAATTTTGTCAAATTTCTAGACTAAAAAAAGGAAAAATGAATATATATATTGCCTATTTGTCTTCTTTAAAGTTTAAAGGCCTCACAAGCTCATTAGCGACGAGATGAAATCGCCTATGGTGTCAGACACCACTGCCACGCTCATTGGGTGTACAAGAAAGCCAAAACACTCGATGCATATGGGATGATCTGAGGTCGCCAAAATTATGTCAAACCTTTTGGCTTATAAAAAATGGGAGAATAAAATGAACCGGCTTAATAATGCTAAGCAAGGAAACCTACAGCTAAATTCAAACTAAAAGCATCAAATAAGAAAAAGAGGGAGGAAAAGAACATACAAGTATAAAAGTAAAACATTAAATCAAAGAAAAAGGAGAAAACACATAAATAGGAAACAATATGAAAGTGCTAAGTCCCAAAATCAAACTTAAGGTGCAAAACATATCAAATTTGGAATGATATTCATAAAGGATTTAATGATGCCATTTTAAGAATTGGGAATTACTTGAAGAAACTAATCATAACTATAACACACTACAAGATTCATATCAAGAATCAATAAACCGGACATTGAAGGAAGACATGTTCTTATGAAATAGTCATCAATTTGCATGTTAAGAGCGTGTTCTCTTTTCTTCAAAGTTCATAAAAACTAAACAAGCTTTAGTTGAAATCTGAGAGAGCGATAGCAAACTTATAGGAGAATTAATTGAACAATTGTAAATTAGAGGATATCGAAAGAAATATGAATCTTGATCGAATATCAAATGACCAATAATTGATGATAAATCCGAGTGTCCAATTTCAAATTGAAAACAAAAGTGTGCAAGCGATTTGATAGCTTTTTCACAAGCACAAGTTCGATTAGGCAACTCATGATCACTCATGAATGTAGCCTTTAAAAGGATCACTTGAATCCTATATTTGAAGTTATATTTAAAGCATATGAGAATCATGATATATCTAAGTGCTTAGTTTTAAGATTAATGTTATTCAAATAAAATTTATAAAAGGATTTACAATGTAATTAACTAGCTTAGCAATGGGTATATACAAACTGCTTCAATAATCACTCAAGTTACACTTTGTGATACATTGAGTGAATCAATAAAATCGGTATAATTTGAATTAGAGTTATGATGAACTCAATGCTCATTTATTGAAGAAAAAATCGTTCTTTTAGTTTAGAATAAAAAATGTGACTAGTTGATAAAATTTGAAAGTTCTTTAATAACTACATGCCAAATAATATGAGAATTGAAAAATTCAACAAGAAATCCAAGTGTGAGTAATATTTTAAAATTTACAACATCTTCTACTTCACCGAATTCACAACACATCGCATGCGAACGTAAGCTTATTAAGGCATTCTTAAATACACGATGGACCACAATTATGTTGAATATTTAAATTCAAGTGTCCGAGGATGTGTGGGTTGCTTCCGCTTTAATCTGGACTATGCCCAAGTTAACAAAAACCTAAAAATTTAATATAGAAATTTTAGCTTAGTAAAATATCTAAGAAGTTAATTCTATCATGTGACAATAGATCTGATCCTCCATTAGGAGCTAAACAGAGTTGACAGGATCTAAAGCCCTCAAATATATTTAATTCAATCAATTAACTACCCTGATGATGATTGTGTTGAATGGTGATTTCAACTAAAGGGGATACTTCCATCAAAATGTGATTCTAATTTTAAATCAAATATCAATCTAAAAATTGCTTAAATGAAATTCAATCATTAAAAGCTTAAAACAAAATTCTATCTATCCACCTTCCACAACAGTTTGTCAGAGGTGATAAATTAAGAAAATTCTAGCTCACAAAGGAGCCAATGTCAAATCAAGTGTTCTACTATGTTCACTCTCAATCAATCTCACAAGAAGAGGTGACCATATCCACCACGTGGGTTAGTTCCACAGATGATGCAATTATTACAGTCCTCGACCGTGGTTTGGCAAGAAGGCTCCATTATATTACGATCATGATCAGATACTTCCCAATGGCTCGCTTTGATTTGTGAATCATATGGTATACTTGATAGGGCAAACATTCCCAATCGCTCACTTCGATTTTGTGAATCATATGGTACTTGATGTGGCAAACAACCCTCTATCGGCGCATAAGTAGTATTTCCTTAGACAAATACTACCCAGGACTACAAGGATTTCTTGGACAATGTAACCCATGTGTTGCTGATAAGGATCCTTCAGCAGGTTGGGTCAACTACCTCCTCTAACTAAGTAGACTAGGGACCACAACAGCCCAGGATGACGAAACCATGGGATATAGATTGGGCGCATCTTCATTCCCCTAGCCATCCGGTTTAAGATGAAATGATGAATTTGATAATCTAAATTTTAAACTCCAAATCGCCAATCTATACTATTTAATGATCTAATGACTAATCGAAAGTTCTCTCTCATTGAGAGGGTAATTAACTAGGCCTATGCCCAAACCGATCTAAAGTCCTCACCAATTGAGGATGAAATCTCTGGGTAGTGTCTTATCTACTATCTCATCTGTCTTCTGAAAATTACACGACACATTTAAATCATACTCTCTTCAATTCAATATTTGTCGAGAGGTCGGTGGTGAATTTTCAGAGCCCACAAATTTCTCTCCACATGGGACAAGATTCTCTTCCATCTTTGGCTAGTCATATATGTGCTATAATAGCAAAATATTTGAAAATTCAAAATAAAAACTGGTGATTTAAATGTGTAATAAATTAAAATTACTAATGTATAAGGCTCTATGTTGAATGAATTATTCTGTATAGTACATCTTTATTACACTATTATTTTGTTCTATAGTGCCTCTGCATTTTGAAAGTATAGGGTGAAATAATAATTGATAATTATCGATCTCCATCTTTCACTTTTGCGGAATGGATCTACAGAGAACTCCATTCACCATTCGCCTAGACGCTGCAACATCTAGCCAATGCCATCATCAACATAGATATGTTGGAGCTACCATTCAATTTGAATTTTTCCGCCATCGTATCAAATTCCTAAAGTACCCACTGGGTACACTCGTCCGAGGTCATGCCGAAAGGCCTCGCCAGCTTACTAAGCCGCTCACAACCGTCCCAACCGCTATCAAGGAGTTCTCCACAGAACTTCAATTAAAAGGGCTCCCCGTGACGAAAAGAATCATTAGTGGGCAAACTATGTCTTTAATGCCTCGTGGTACAACTGCTCCGCCGATTGAACCTTTTGTACATGGAAAGCATGATCATGAAGCTTCCTCATCCGGAAGCAAATTAAACAGAAGGCAGAGAAGAAGAAGAAATCGAGGGCTCGTGATTCTCAAAATGACCAAACAAGCAATATTGTCGTGAGTGAGTATTCCTACCTATAACCACTTTGACAATCTAAATTGAGTAAAAGGAATAGCTCTACTAAAGTGTCCCTTCGAACAACAACGCCAAGCTCCACCACCACAGAGGAGATAGCTTGAAACATCACCGAATACACAAAGTTCTCAAAGTGGCTAAAGAAGGCTTAATGAAAAGAAAATTTCACAGACTTGAAATTAAGCTCCATTTGTCAACTCCGATTGTGGTAATTTTTCTATTATCGATGCAACTATAAATACTTTTGTCATGCTTATGCCATGTTATTTTAGATCATGAATAATATATTGAATTTCATTTACTTAATCTAATACGGTGCAAGAATCACTTATTTTATATTCATTAAATGATTCGACCAAATATTTTCGACCCACATCTTCATTTCTATATTTCGATTCAAGTGCTTTCCAAAACTCAAAAGAAGATGTTGATGTACAAAACATGTCATAAAAATGATCAGAAAGATCACTAAGAATGCATTCAAGACAAAGAAAATCAATCTCTTGTGAAGTTTTTCCTTTTCCTAACCCTTCATCAAAAGAAGAATTATTTTCTTCCCAATTAGGTTCTGATGAAGGAGGATTATATATTATAGAGATTAATCATAAACATGTCAACCAATATATAGTTTGATTTTGCCATCTTTTAAAGTGTATTCCTATAGATTTTTCAACATCATCATGATGAAGCGATATTTGTGTATACATATTTTTTTAATTGATGAAAATAATTAAAATAAAGAAAATATTTTGATCCACTCTAAGATTAACTATAAGGAAATAAATTAGCAATGTAGAAATAAATTTTAACACAACTATGAAAATAAAAATAAAAGTGATGAGATCAAATAGGAGGAAGGCATGCGATGACACTATCCTTAGAGTATATCAAACCTTAGGTGCACCAATTTATGGTCTCTTTTCTACTGCCGACACCCCCCTTGCCTTGATCTGCAATTAATTTTCAAAACTCTGAACTAATCGTGTGTCTCTTGTTGCCCAAAATGAAATGAAGAGAATGACAAGAAAAATAGTGAAAAGAGAAAGGAAAATAGAATATTCGATTTTGTTCTCTCATCTCTCATATTATCATTTATTTATAGGTGAAAGATGAGAGCTCAATATTAAATCACCTAATTATGATTTATAGCCAATATTTTAAGTTATAAATTAATTTATTTGTATTTACTAAATTTATTTTATAAGTTATAAAATTTAATATTGATATGACACTGAAAATTTCATTGTCGAAGCACGAATCTTGATGTCGAAAGTAATATGATTTTAAGTCAAGACTAACCCAGATCAAATGCTTATTGAAAACTTTGCGATATCATTCGGTTCTTAAATATGAAGTGTTTATTGTCAAATCGAGCGTCTTGACAAGCTGGATCGCACAAGCCCAAGATCTCCTAATTCTGACTTCATTTGAGCATTCAAATATTTAAAATACATCTGATTATCAAGGGAATTATTTTGAACCGTTCGATTGAGTGGTTTGGATTTTGCATGTATTTACGTAAATGTTACTTTTCTAACCTATAATAGCTTCTTCTTCATATATGAGAGGCGAAAGAAGAGAGAGCTCGAGGCAAGAACCTCCAAGCATAATCGTCTCTACATGTTCACACACCACCACCGACATCATCACCAGATCACTGCTGAATTATCGCCGGCCATCGCCGCCACTACCACACCGCCATCATTACCGCTTTGATGATCGCATCATATCACCGACACCTCTTTTGCCGTTGCCACTACCACTTGCGCCGTCACCGCTTGCGCACATCACCACTGCCACCACGCTAATCTCGCCACTCCACCACCATATCGCTGCCGACCACCATCACTACCACTGCTGCTACCACTGCTGGTCGCCGCTGACCACCATTATTGTCACCGCTCAACCACCACCATCGACACCGCCAATGCCATCACCATTATTGTTGGTCACCACCTACCGCTTATCACTCTACCACCGCCAGAATTACCACCACTTGATTATGAAATCATCACAACTGTTTCATTATTGCTGACTTACTAACCATATATAAACTACCGAGATATTTTATTGACCACTGATTCTGTTAGTTTTCTCACATATAACTTTGTAATCCCATTATTGGGAAAACTTAAACGTTTCTTCAAAATAAAATATAAACATTTCTTATGCCCGTAGTTTTTCCCTCTTCTTGTTTTTTTCCACATAAAATTTTGTAATTTCTTATTCTCTTTCAATCTATTGTGTGTTGATTTCCATACAAACTAAGATAAAGTGTATTCTACCGCAACTGGGTTTCTAGCATGCAATAAATATTATTTTTAATAATGTTTTAAGAATAAAGTTATATACATATTGTAATGTTATGATATAACGTTATAATAAAATTTTTTTAAATTATTTTGTCGTAACAAAATCCTGACCTCCCCCTCCATCCCAGCTAGCATTGCAGTTGGCACTCTAAGCACGTCCTGCTTGGCTGCTTCGCTCTTTGCCGAATCCATCCCCTACTCTCCAACTCACTTTTTACGTTTGGAGCAAACACTGGAAGAGCTCTACGATCGCACTGAAGGAATTTGGAAACGGAGGCAAGTAAAACTTTTTATTTTTGGGAATAATGATGTAAAAATTTCATTGTTTCAGCGGATTATAGTTTGAATTTATTCTATTTCTCTTTTCTCTTCCTCTCCCTTTCTCCAATAATTTGGGATTGGCTCTATTGAAAAAAAAAATATTCTTGTAGTGAATCATGCATAAAATAAGCACCATGTCATAGCGATATTAGGCAATTGCCGAGTCGCTGATTTCATAGTAGTTTTGGTGTTAGTTTATTGGTGATGAAAATGATTTTTCTCTCAGCTACAGAAGGCATCGTCCTCCTCTTCCGAACAATCGCCCATCAGGTATCATACTTTAATTTTATTAGTATCTTTCTACACTTCATTTACTGTATTTTATTTTCTTCTGAAGGTAATGAAGAATGATTTGTTTGTGATATGTTTTAGTTTTATTTGAAATTAGGTTTTTTTAATAAACTAATATAATTTGGGCTCTTACATGGTTTTGAATCTGAAGCCATCTTTCATCCTTATTTTAAGGATTTCGAGAAGAGATGCATTCTTCACACATAAACGATTATTTTTCATATAATTCTGGTGATTAGATAAACGTAAAAAATATTTTAGAAGATATACTGAAATGTAAGAAAATAAAAATGTTTTTTAAAAATATAAAAATGATCATGAGTTTTAAAATTGTGTTTTTTAGCCTTTAGCATTAGAAAAATGTATTTTCTCATTCCACAAAAGTCTTCAGAAGGAGATTAAAAGTTAAGTTAGCCACATCCGAGATGATAGAACTAAGTCAAAAGCATTAGCTTCACAAATAATCAATAAGAGATTGGCCATTGATTTTGCCATATAATTAGTCTTATAGTGCACCTTTCTCTTCTTTCATCACTCAAATATCTTTCTAAATAGAAGATATATATAACTAAACCAGATTTGGCTAATATAGTTTTGAAGATATGATTTTTCAAGCCATTTTCAACATAAATGCCGACATCATGAGTTAGCCTTTTTGTTATAATCTACATAGAGTAGCGTTTCTATTTACACTAACAGAGACCTTTTTTTAGATCTATTTTAGGGCAAAATAGCTCTTAGCATTTTTTTTAGTTTGAATTGATCGTGATTTCATGAGAAAAAATATTGTTTGTAATTTTTCTATTGTTTTATGAAAGTTGATTGAGCTAGGTGAATAATATGAGGAAGAACAACTTTAATCTATTAACAATATTAGAATTGCAATACTTTTGCATGGGGATAAGAGTAATAAGAATGTGTTTAGTATGTCAAAAAAGATGAGCAACCATTAAAAACTATCATCCAATGACGTCCAATGAGTGAATGAAGATTTGAGACATGAAACCACTCAATTAGAGGTTTTGTCAATGTAGATATTATGAAGAGTTTCAATAATTTTATGATTAGTGATTAGTTTGATAATATCTTTTAATTATATGAAGAATAACTTTAGCACATGAAAGATTCTTCTAGGCTCCAAAGAACAAAGGGGGTTATTATGAAGAGTTTTATAATAATTTATAGGTATTTTTTTTAAAATAAGTATGATTTAAAACATAATTAGTAATTTAAGTATCTTAAAATAAAATTTAGATATAGGTATAATGTTTAATCTTCTTTACCACGTCAATCGCGGAATAACGGGTTTAAGTTTAATTCAAATGGCCACGATATATAATAAATGTAAGCAAACGAATACTAATGTAATTATTATTTTTAAAATATTTTGACAACTTGGTTGGATTTAGGTTCTAATATTATCTACCATTAGAGCTACTCCAACTCACTTATACAAAGCCTCTCATTTTCCAATCAATATTTTATTAAATTCTTAATATTTTATCTCATATTACATAAATATATGAATTTGTTAATTTAATTTATTTTAATGAAAATCTTTTAAATTTTTTAATGATCTAGGTATATTTTATGTTATATTTTATAAGTATTTGATTAATTAGTAGATAACTATAGTTTAATTTTTTTTTACTTAATTCTAAATTTGTTTAAGATGAAGATTTTTTTATTGAAAAATATTGACATTGTGAAAAGTGTTAAACTACATTTTAACTATTTAACTTCTTTAACTAATATTATTATATATATATGTATATATATATATATATATATATATATATATATATATATATATATATATATATATATATATATATATGTATATATATATATATGTATATATATATATATATATATATATATATATATATATTTTGTTTATATATATATAAAATAACTAATTAATCAATTAAAATAAAAATATATAAGTTTAATAATCTAAATCTTAAAAGAAATATGGTAAATTGGGCAATTGAGTAAAATCTCTTTCAAAAAAACAATATATATATATAATCTAAAAAAGTTACAATTAAAATGATTCATTAAAACTATTCATATTTTTATATTTTCTAATAAAAATATAAACATAAATAAAGTCATACAAAATATATTCCTAATGTTAGAGTCATCAAGATTGAAGGTGGAATATTAGAGTGCAAGAAATTTTGGGATGATGGTAGTGTGGTGCAAAATGTATCACAAATATGTTTAAAAGTTATATTTGGTCTTATTTTTGATAAACGGAGAGAAAGTTATGTTTTTTCAATACGACTTTATAAAGAAGAACTATCAAAAAATATGATCTGATTTTTTAAAATTTTAAAAAATTATAATACATATTATTTTTCCGACAATAATTTAAAATTTTATTATATTAGTAAAGACTCTAAATCTTAAAAGAAATCGGGCAAAATTGGGAATTAGAGAAAATCAGTCTTTCAAATAACAATTATATTCGATTCTATTCTGTTCTGTTGATGTTCATTAGCCTTCTAATTGCTTTTTTAAGAATTGTCATTCTGCTCAGGCCGCAACCGCGCGATTATCTCCGCAGTAGACAGATCCCTGACGTAATCGCCTCCATTATACCAGCCCGCCTGCGGGGCAGGAAGTGTTTGAAATGCAAGCAAAACTATATTACTAAGTTTTTAATAATTTAATGTTATATAATAAATAATGATTAACATATAGCTATCCTATACTAAGTAAAAAAAGAAGGCATGCAATTGATTAATAATAGGAATAAATATCCTCCCGAGCTTCATATTTCAATTAAAAATTAAAATTAAATTACATTCTTTAAAAAATATTAGATCATTTCCAACATTCCAATTGCATAATTTTTTTTAAAAAAATTATTCTTTGCATTTTAATAGTAAATTACTCTTTGAAATTATGTCAAATTTATCCAAATTTTCAATGATTAATTTTTGAAAGATTTACTATATATATATATATATATATATATATATATATATATATATATATATATATATATATATATATATATATATCACTTCTTATATATTTACATATTTAATACTTAAAATTAGATATTTATATATTTAATACTTGTCTATACTTAAAATAATATATTTCAGCTTTAAAAAGTGAAAGATGATCATATTTTTCATGTGATATTAAAGATTGAGGTGTTATTATATATTAAAGTTTAGATATTAGATATGTAAATACATAAGAATTATATTGTATGTATGTAAATCTCGTTAATTATATATATATATATATATATATATATATATATATATATATATATATATATATGTAACAAAGAGAGTAATTGTTAAAATCCTGGCATTCCTACATTACTAAAGACCTATATGGACAAAGCAAATCTTTGAGAATGGTGGAAATAAGGAGCCAAAATATAATCTGAGATCTCCTTCTAAGTACTTGTGCATCTCCGCCATTAATGCTCATAATTAGGAGATATTGAGGAGATTGAACCCATAATTATCTTTTGATTTGATTTGGATTTTCTAATATCTTGAAAATCTAATGAATCGATTCGAAAGAAGACATTATCTATCTTTCTTCCTTCGAACGATAAGGATGATATATGGGAGACGCCGAATTAAACCCTAATACTGCTTTATTTTTTTGAATTTATTTTGTTGCTCGATCGCGAGAGAAATGGAAAATTGATTAATTTCTATATGAAATCTAATTTATGTAAATTAAGAATTAAAAAATAAATAAATTTATGAATACACTGACTTGCCTTCGCAGACGAAGCCACGCGGGGCTAAATATATCCTGAGGTTTAAGACAAAATGACGTGGGTGGGACCAATAGATTTTATCCAATAAAATACTGACATATAAGCCACGTTGCCCAAGAGATTTTTTTTTATTTTTTGAAAGTTAAGGCTCACACAAACATGCACCGCAAACCTGCATCATCATATCATAAGCAAAATCCTAAACTCAATATATAACTATTTTATATTGACTTATATATTAATTATAAAATATTATATATTATTATATATTTAATATTATATTAATATTTAATAATTCATACTATTTTATAATTTATATATATATATATATTAACGGAATACTATATGACATTATCATTAGAATTCAAAAATATAGAATTATATTTAAACTCTACATATAATAATCTCTCTAAAAAAATTAATCTTATTTTAAAACAAGGAAAAAAAATGAAAAATAATACATATAAATTAATAATATTATTATTATCATTATTTTAATTTTGAGTGCCGAAGCATAACTTCGTAAGGCCTTAAAAATAATTTGCAATATCTTAAACAACTTCACCTGGTGGTACTCACTGCACATTTAAATTATTTCAAAATAACAAAATTAAATAATTAAAATCAAATCATACATTAAATTCGATGATATAATAATAAATTTTCACTAATTCAACAGATAATATTCCAATTCAAGAGACTTCACACTTAAATAATGTTTTGAATATAAATTTAAATTAAATATGAATTAATATATTTTAATTACTTTTCATTAATTTAATCTATATATTTAATTTCAAATTCTCCTAAGTCCTAAATCTTTATTATTATAATAAAAATAACATTTTTTTTATTTTTTTTGAAGTTAAATTCAAAAGCATAGAAAATATGCTATATTTGTAAATATCAAATTTTAGGTATAATGTATCTAAATTTCCCCTTTTCTTTTTCTAAAAAAGCAAATATTTTTTTATTTTTTTACTACTTATTTTTCCTACCATAAAAATAAAAATAAAAAAACTGTCAAACAAACCCAATAAAGACACTGAAAGTGAATCAAAACCTGGTAAACTTCTCCACCGATTACTATTAACTTAATGTTCAGAAATTCATTTCCTCTTCTCAACAAACTCAAACTCACTACTACTACAATTACAAGCTGAACCAGACTTGACCTCTTCAGATATTTTTAATAATAAAGCCTAAATCTTAAAATAAAATAAAATAAAAACTAAAATCAATACCACCATGCCGAATAAAATGTGATGCTGGTCATCATTCCAGCTCTAAATCTGATATAATTCGTTTAGTAGCCATAGCCTGGTCATGAACAGAGGAGTTTCAGAGTTTTGATTGAAAAACTGTGGATTTTGGATTAGAACACTGTGGTAGAGAGATTGAATGGAGAGAAACAAACCTGAATTGTCCATTGGGTTCCCTGCGGGAGCCGGCTCGGGCTCCTTGATGTCAACCACCACGGCGTCGGAAGTCAGGAATGTCTTAGCCACAGATGAAGCATGTTCCAAGCAGCATCTCACCACCTGATCAGAATTGAATAAAACAGATCGCAATTTGAATCCATAGCACTCGGGAGTTGATGTTTTGGACTACAGAATTATTAGCATTGCTTTCAAATTTTAGGATGGATATTTAATTCATACAACAAAAAATACATCCCGAAATGATGACAGCCAAAAGAGTAGATGCAAAACATAGATGAGCCGTAGCTCATTTGTTAAACAAAGTCAAATCTGAATAAATATTTTAAGCTCGATTTATAAATTCTTGTTTGATCTGCTTCATTTAAAGAAATAACAACACAACAAGCCTTAATCCCACAAGGTGGGGTCTAAATGAATCCTTGCTCCATTATGTCCTATTATGTCAAATTCTCAAATCGTCATATCTTATCATTTTTATACATCTTAACCAAGTCTTTTAGGTCTACCTCCTTTTTAAGAATCTAATACATCTACTCTCTTGTCTCATCCTGACGACGCTTTATGTAAACCATCTAAGGCGACTCTTCCTAATCTTATTTACCACTCTACTCCAACTTTTTCCCGAATATACTCATTTTGCATTATCTCTCAAGAGTAAAGCCTCATCCACTCCTCATCTCGTACACTTAACTTATGCTTCTCTTTTTGTAAACATTCTTATATAAGTCATGCGGTCTTACCACCATCTTATAAAATTTTTCTTTTAAGTTTAAATTGAAACTTTTCTATCATATAATATAGGTCGATGCATTCCTCTCAACCATCCAACTTGAATTCTACTAATAACATCTCCATCTATTTCACCATCATTTTGAACAATAGAGCCTAAATATCAAACGCCACTCTTTATTAATGTTCATCTAATGTCACTCTTGTCTATAACTTCTACAATTAAAATTACACTCCATATATTCAGTTTTAGATCTACTTAAACGAAAACCTTTAGACTCTAGAGTTGACCTCCATAATTCAAGTTTTTGTTAGACTCCCTCTTTAGTCTTATCAACAAGATGAATGTCATCAGCAAAAAGCATACACCAACGTACATCTTCTTGTAAATGTCTAGTAAGAACATCCATAATTAAAGTAAAAAAGATAAGGGCTTAAAGCTGATCCTTGATGTAATCCAAATAGAAAATATTTTGTCAATCCTCCTTGTGTTTGGACACAAGTAACAGCTCTAGTATACATATCCTTAATGACTTGAATATAACCAATATTAACACCTTTATATTTTAGAACTCTCAAAAGAACATCTCTTAAAACTTTATCATAAGCTTTCTCTAAATCAATAAATATCAAATGTAGATCCTCCTTACTTTCTCTATGCTTCTCCATCAAACCCCTTAACAAATGTATAGCATCCATAGTAGATCTACCTGGCATGAAACCAAACTGATTGTGAGAAACTTTTGTATCACATCATAGCCTATGCTCAATTACTCTCTCACATAATTTTAATGTATGGCACATTAACTTAATTCCTCTATAATTTGCACACTCTTGTGCATCACCTTTATTCTTAAATATAAGAACCAACAAACTCTTTCTTCATTCATCGGCATCTTTTAGTCTTAAAATGAAAAAAGATTTGAAAGCCAAGAAATTCCTTGACCTCCCTTCTTATATGTAACTAGCTTCTCCCATACTTATATATAATCGGCCTTGTGTTCTACTTTCTACATATATATATATATATATATATATACATATATATACATGTATATATATATATATATATATATATATATATATATATATATATATATATGTATATATATAAAAGAGACGCAGGAAATTTACTTTTACTACTCAGAGAGCTATCACATGCAGTAAATTAATGTTTTTTTAATGTTTTGTTAGCCTAAAATAGGCTTTCCAAGAGTACTAAGTGCATTTACAATCAGATATGCATTCATCATTCTCTATGGAAAATAATTTAAAAATCATTCATAAGTAGATTGATTGCAATGTCTTTAACCTCGCTGGTGTCTTCAAATGTGACAACCAATTTGGTACACATCTATATAATAGTATTTTTAGCATGGAAACACAAATGTAAACTTTTGGTGCGAGTGCACAAACATGTGATAGTGCTAGAATTGAGATCTACTAGTTGGTTTCATTTTGAAATGACATAACAACTTTAGTGAGTGAAGTGTAGCCATTTAAAGTCATTTTTTACATTCAAAAATCTATAATAAAAATATACAAACATTCTTGTTTTTGAAAGATTAATTGGCATGTTTTGAAAATAGTGGTGTAGATAAATCGTATTCACCTTTAGGATGCCACAAGAATCTACTCTAGGATGTGATGCCTAATGTTAAGATCCTTTGCTCTACTGCGAATTGATGCAATAAGGTAGCCTTTGAATATGAAGACATACTCTAATACCACATGTTGGTATTTGCATGGCTAAATAAGGGTACTAATGCCCTTACAC
The DNA here is from genome assembly GCA_021442155.1 of Cymbidium sinense. Lineage (NCBI taxonomy): Eukaryota > Viridiplantae > Streptophyta > Magnoliopsida > Asparagales > Orchidaceae > Cymbidium > Cymbidium sinense. The sequence goes on from CM038227.1 coordinate 77,865,304, forward strand.
CATTTGTTGGCATGTCACACCATAAGGGGGAGGGATGGGCAAACCTACTCATAGTTTCTTGCAAACTATTATATTTTACCACCACATAATTCATGTACAACAAAAATTAAAATATTGAACACAAATGCATAAAATGAGTAAGAATGTGATGTAAAGGAGTTGGGATAAATGCAAAATTCACATATAATTAAGAAGATTTAATTAGGATAGAAGATAGATCTACTTAAGTAAAATAGCTCATTGAAACAAATCAATCAAAAATCTGAATACAATTCTAAATTGTTAGTAAAGAAAGTAACAAAAGATAAGAAATAATAGTATAAATTGATTTTTACATGGTTTAGTTTGAACCTCATATGTTCAAATCTCAAGCACACTTTTCTCAATAAATCCACCATCCTTCCCTTGCCATTGCAAGTAGAGTAACCTTTGTACAATTCATATTCCTACAAATTAGATGAGTAACACCATTTCCTCTTAAAGGACTAGGATAACCCACTTTCTTATTCTTATGGAGAGGTCTAGGATAACCTACTTTCTTATTCTTATGGGATTGGATGATTTAATATTTGGTTCTTAGCAAGGAAACCACTTCACAATATTTTTATATATTGGTGGATTTATTAATTAATTATGCGTACTAAAATACAATATTTAGTTCTTATATGATTGGTGGAAAATAAAGAAAAAAAGCAGCTAAAAGATTAAGGGAAGACATGGCAGTAAGAGTGTAAAGTTGAGCTGAACTCAAAGCTACCTCACCTTGAGTTGAACTTGATTAATTAAGTATGTTCAAGCTTGAGCTTAATTTTATGAGTTTCAGTTAACTATGAGCCAGCTCATTTATTATGAAACAAAGAAGATAATCTTAATTCAGGTATATATTAGAATAAAATGATAAAAAATAAGAATTTGTATGAAAAATAATAAAAAATCATTTAAAAATAAGGAAGAGTGATAATTTTTAATTATTTTAAATAGATTAATACTTAAACTATTAAATTCACATAGGTGTCCTTATCATTAGTGATCTGAATCTCTAAATCATTGAGGTGGATAGTAGCTTTTATAGAGTGGGATTCCCTAGAAAAGACTATTCTTGTCTTTGAAGGTTAAGAGAACTCCTTAAAGTGTCAACCACATGTCAATTACTGACCAGAACATCTTCTAGAATCTGACCTTGTCGTATTTTTTTCCATGAGAGATTTTTGAATTTGGATGTTATATGTTACATCTTTTAATTTGCCAGCATAAACTTTTGTTATGAACGAAGGTCTTCAAACTTCTGTCTCTATGTTGGGACCTTTCGATAGTGGATGCTTGGGTTTGAAACTCAAGCATCACACTTTGATGCTCACCTTACAAAATGTCTTTTTGGACCTTCAAGACTCTGAATTGGAGTCTAGATGTATTGGCACGATGCTCACCAGATATGGCTTATCTGCCTATTGAGACCTTTCGACAGTAGATTCTTGGACTGAATCCAAGTGTCATACACTGATGCTCACTAAATAGGGCTTATCTTCCTGTTGGAATCTTTTGGATGCAAATCCTTAAATTAAATTCTAAAAATGTCATGCACTAATGTTCACTAGACAAAGCTTATCTTTTTGTTGAAACCTTTTGGAGGCAAATTCTTAAATTAAAATATAAGTGTTATGCTCTAATGTTCACCAAAAAGTTCTTGAAATTTTGATACATGAAAGCAACCGCAATTTTTCATGTATATTTATCGTTCTTTTAAACTAATATTATAATGAATATATGACTAACTAAAGATGGAAAACCTTCCTTAACAAAGTTGTCGATTGGTTAAAGCTCAAATAATTGGAATTTATATTAGCGAAGCTTAGTTTTATATTGATTTAATTTAAAGCTCCAATGATTTTTTATGATAATATCCCACACCAATTGATATAATCGTTCAACACGGCTATCATTGGAGTTGATTTTATCTACTTTGTTTAATAAACGATCGGTCTATGATATTTGAAATCAATCATGTCTACTCTTATCTTTATAAAAAAAATTGATCATATTGGTTAAATGAGCTTTTTAGTCTTAGAGTCATTCACACGAGAATGTGTATGACTGACAAATTAAGATTTAACTTTGAATGCTAAATGCAATCATTAATCATTCGAATTATATATTCAGTTTTTAAAGCAGGAATAGATTCAAATTAATCTCAATTTTTAGTCTGTGTGGTATTCTCGGATATTATTATTAAATGTGTAATACATCGATCGGAGCACATGTAGATAATTAAGATTTGTTTTATGTTAACCCATAAAGCATCCTCAGACATTGAGTTTAGATATTTGTCACTATGTCGAGGCCATGCAGGTATCTTTAGATTTATTTTATATTAACCTACGAAACATCTTTAGATATTGAGTTTAGACACTTAACATGTGTTGGGGCTCATATAAGTAATTTTTGAATATTTGTATGAATTTTAAGCTACTTAGATTGGGTAGAAATTATTTCAATATTCATACAAAAATTCATTTCATTCTTGTGAATGTACAAATTCTGAAGCACTTAACTTGAATGATATTTAGCTTCATAATTCATGCATCATTGATGTATGCGAGGTTTATCTAGAACTTAAATTAAATATTTATGTCTGCTAGAATAAGTGTGTTGCAAATTCGAGGTGTAAGGTGTTTTCAATTTTCATTATAACTTGAAATGGTGACTTCACCATTTATAACTTATTTTAACTTTAATGAGTTTTGAATATTCATTAAGTTAATCCCATTGTGCTAAATGACATGCTACCCAACTCATTATAGGTTTGTCTATGCTCTTGTTTAAATTTTGTTCTCATACATAATCAAATATTCAAGTGCACCATAAGTAGTTCATAGTTTAATTTTGATTATTTTCAACTCAGATGGTGTGAGATGTGGAGGTTTAAATTTCATTGAAATGTCACAATAGTGTTCATATATGCACAGTGAGATCATGTCCTTGCTCGTTGATGAGTTATTTGACTTCGTTATAAGTCTCTTATGCTTCAATTACATAGTCAATTGAAGTCTCTTTAATTATCTCAATGAAAATTTCAAAATAATTCAAATATTTAGTAAGAGATTTTATTAATATTACAAATATCCGACTAGTTTTAATTTCCATTGAGTTTGAACTTTGAAAATTTATTTATTTCAAAATTTGACAAGTTCAAATTGTATTTTAAAATTATCTTAATAGTCAATTTAGACTTGAATTTTTTTGTTTAAATTGGTTCATTTGAGTTCCTGTCACTGTAAATTTTGTCAGCATCCCGATGTCATTCTCACGTAGGGGGTTGCTTTTGGTATGCTTTGGCTTGCTTGTTAGCTTAAAGACGTCAAATAAGTGTCGTGGCAATGATTTAAAAAGAACTCCAGACCTATCACGTTTATAAGAAGTGTGCATAAGATCTTCAGATTTAATTACATAGATTAATTTTCAATTGGAATTTTAATTTTAAATTTGATATTTTTAAGCTATGTTATTTAATTTCTTTTATTATTATGAAAGTTCAATGGAATTTCAGCAGAAATTCGGCAGCATTCAAGCATCATCCCCATATTTGGGGTGGCTTCGAGAGTGCTTTGGCCTATCTAGTATGTTTTGATGAGTGTAGCGATCAATGCCTTACACTTCTGACAGGGTCTTCAATCAGTGCACTAGCAGTTTTAAATCCCATATCTTGATGAGCATAGCGTTGTTTTCAATCACTTGCGCAAGTGACACAAATTTTCTTTTGAGTTCAAACCCCGACACACGTGAGTACTTAAATTCACAAATTTTTTGTTATATTGGAATAACGCTCACAAGTACTTAAATTCACTAATTTTCTGCTATGTTGGAATAATACAAATGAGTACTTAAAACATGTTTTCCTCGCTTTATTGGAACAACACAAATGAGTATTTAGAATTTTGCGCTCTCCCCATTTTTATATTTTGATACAAAGTTGTAGATGGCACAATTGACACGAATCTTGAGATGATATGAGGTAGGGATAGGAGGAATTTTCTCTCTCTCAATCACTCTTCTTTTTGGCTTCTTGATTTTAGAGAAAATGAGGAAAGAGAATAGATTTGAGAGAAAGATTTAGTTCAGTAGGGAAAGAGAATCTATCTGTAGCTCGATTGGAGATTTTGGCACAGTGGAGTTGTGGCGTGGAGGCTACGAGAAACGAGAAATGGTGATGAGGGCTTGGCCAAAGGCGTGATGAATTGGGACAAACAGAGAAGCTGATGTGAAAATTAATGGACGAGACTTGAAGCTTGGTTGAAGGAATCGACAGGGTAGGATTAGGAGGTCGCCAAGTAGGAGATGGAATCACTTGGGTAGGTCTTTGTTTGCAGTTATAGGGAGGTTGTGCATCAAAGTAGAGAGGGAGAAAGTCGGATCACCTTTACTTGAAGAGAGGCAGGGGTGGGGAGAGCTGAATGGCTTATTGTGTGACACAAATTTTCTTTTGAGTTCAAACCCCGACACACGTGAGTACTTAAATTCACAAATTTTTTGTTATATTGGAATAACGCTCACAAGTACTTAAATTCACTAATTTTCACTATGTTGGAATAATACAAATGAGTACTTAAAACATGTTTTTTCCTCTTTATTGGAACAACACAAATGAGTATTTAGAATTTTGCGCTCTCCCCATTTTTATATTTTGATACAAAGTTGTAGATGGCACAATTGACACGAATCTTGAGATGATATGAGGTAGGGATAGGAGGAATTTTTCTCTCTCTCAATCTGCCTCTTCTTTTTTGGCTTCTTGATTTTTAGAGAGAAAATGAGGAAAGAGAATAGATTTGAGAGAAAGATTTAGTTCGAGTAGGGAAAGAGTGAATCTATTGTAGCTTCTGATTGGAGATTTTGGCACAGTGGAGTTCAGTGGCGTGGAGGAGCTTCTGAGAAGCAGAAATGGTGATGAGGGCTTGGCCAAAGGCGTGATGAATTGGGACAAACAGAGAAGCTGATGTGAAAATTAATGGACGAGACTTGAAGCTTGGTTGAAGGAATCAGCAGTAGATTAGAGGTTAAGTAGGAGATGGAATCACTTGGTAGGTCTTTGTTTGATTATAGGGAGGTTGTACATCAAAGTAGAGGGAGAAAGTCGGATCTTTACTTGAAGAGAGGCGAGTGGGGAGAGAATAACTTATTGTGTGTGTGAGTTTTGGATGAGAAAGAAAGAATGGGAGACGAGATTTAGGAACTTGCATGAATCCAAATTGAGGAGTGAGGTGGGATGATGATTCTTGGGGAAGGATTTGGCTGAGAGGAAGGTCTTGTTTGATAGGTTTTACCGTTTCAGCAACAACAATATAGCCCGTTTTGTAAAAAGAGCGCATTTGGATGGCGTTGATTCCTCCTGACTCTGATATGTGTGAAATTATGTATGCATTTTATTTTTTCTCATCGGTTGATAATTAAACGACATGAGAGGTCAATTTTAATTAAATTTGATATTCTAGATACATCGATGCAATAAATTTCATAATCAGATAATACCTTGATTGATTTCGATGATGATCGAGGCATTTTAACTCCAATTTACATGATGTTGTACTAAATTTTCACCAATTTTTTTGCATATGCGTGATTATGCTTATGAATTTTATTTATGTGTCAATAGACTCTTTCTCCATTCATAGAGTGGGTCTGTGGTTAACACATCCAATTATACTTTTTAATATGAAGCTGAGAACTCGCTTTTTAAATAAAATTTTTTTATTAATGTCATTGATGGTCGTATACAAATATAAAAAATAACTTTTGAGAATAAGACGACCATTCATCTTTATAATTGGTCCTGTCAACTTTTGTCCTTATAGGGAGGATGATTAGGCTAATTAACTTGGACTTATAACTTCTCCAACACAGGTGTAACTGCTCGATCAAGAATGTGCATGATTGATAAGTCCAAGTTTATCTTTTGAGAATAAGGTATTACATTATTATGAAAATGATTGCTAATCATTGAAAATATTTACACAATTTTTGAGATTAGATTGAACTTAGATTAATTTTGATTTTAGCTCGTGCAACATTCTTAGATCATATGATTGAGTATTGAACTCTAAATTAAGTTGATAGATTATGTAAGTGCAGGAGTTTAGGTGGGATTTCAAAAGCTAGGTTTTCAATTTTTGCAAATAAAATAATCATTTGGTTTCCCAATTTATATATCTAATCTATAATCTCATAAAATTGGGACCCTACCCCTATAAATTCTTAATGCCTCATAGCACTCTCATTGATACTCTCACTACTACTTTATCACTTTGACCATATTGATTATACTTTTAACTTGATCCATTAAGATTGTCCTTAGTGACTTGTTGCTAGAACATAAAATTGCTCTCTTTTGAGTAGCTATGCTACAGTAATTCTTTTTAATGCATGCAATACTTTCATTGAGTAAACATTTTATGCTATATGCTTGTCCAAAAAGCAAAAATTTAGCACACACATAACACCTTTTTTTTCCATAAGTTACTCTTAAGTAATGTAGAGTTGACTCTTATATAATGTTAAGCACTCAATATAAGTTGTTGATTTGTATGTGGAGCACTCTTTCATAAGGATTCACTCAATATAGATCTATGTAGGCTTTCACTTAGGTAGTAAGCTAGGCTTTAAAGTGGAGGCAACTAGTTGAAGCTAAGTACTTAATATCAAAAGCCTGCCACATACATTCAATATTCCCTAATTTTCTTCTTAATTTTATTAAATTCAAGGCTATAAATTACCCCTTTTTGTAGATGATAAATTTTCCAAGTACAATCACTAATGATTGAAGCTCTAAGAGATTCAAATGTTCCCTATGTTGAAATTATGAAAGATTAGGCTTTGATTTTGATACCAATATTGATATTCTATTGGGAGAGATGATCCAAGGTGTTCACTTGTGTAGTAATGTGGAGAACACTCTTGGGTGGGTGGGGGAATTTTATTAGGATTGGTGGTCAAGAGGTGGGTGTTGACCAACAAATTAGATGATAGTCAATTATTGAGCTCTTTTAAGGATTTTGATTTAGGGTTTCTAATGGTTGAGGGTTTAGGGTATGGAGCCACTTGGGAAGGTTAGGGTAATGCATTTGGATTTATTCGAGAATATTTGATGAGGTTCCAAGTGTTATGGAGGCTAACAAATGGATGAGAGACAAAATTAGGTTTAGGCTAATTACTTTGGGTTAATATGACTATTTTAAAAAGATTGACTTAGTGGAAAGGCTTAAGGTTTGTACCTAGGGGCTTAGGAGTCTTGAGAGTATTGGGAGAATGCATGTAGGCTAGATTTGGAGTATATGGTGGAGAACTAAGGTGTGTTTAAAGGATGTAAGATCAAAACTAGGTTAAGAGGAGTTTTAATTTGGTCGATAACTTCAAGTGAGAATTTGAATTTTTTTTAGTAGTTGTAAAGCTTGAGAAACTGCTATGATTATGCTAAGAAGGTGGAGTAATATGCTATGAAAGATTATGAGAGAGATTAATAAATATAAGAAAGATATTTTAGTCTTCTACAAAGAAGAACCCAAAGGTAGAGGGGTTGAGCTACCAAGTTTTTTACTCGAATAATTTCACTTTCTATTTTTTCAAATATTCAGGCTCCTTTTTTTCATTCATTTCACCAATTTTTAAGCTACTATATCAAGTTCTACGATTCAGAATTTCAAGAGAGAGAGAGAGAGAGAGAGAAAGAGATCATGTTGTATAGGGAAACAAATATGAAAATGGAGTTGAACTAATTAAGATTCTCTCTCCTCATGGGGTGGTTGATCACTCCTTCTAAGATCATTCTATTGATAATTTAAAAATATGGTAAATGCACTCAATTGCCTCCCACTTTAAAGGAAAGATTGAAAATTCACAATTTAAAAATTTTAAATTTTAAAATATAAAATTTAAACTTTAACCCTTTTTACAAATTTATTATTTTATATTAAGATTTTTTTTACTTATGCATAGTTGATGTTGCTCTCTTGGCTCTTGATTTAAACATTTAATCTTGATCTTGTGGTGGGATCATCATAGCCCTTGTCTCATCTTGGGCTTTTGATCATAATTTAGCATTGAGGCTATAATAATTTGCTTGATTTTCTACATCACTCACTATCTTCCTTTATTTCACTACCATTCTAAACCCAAAATGGATATATATATATATATATATATATATATATATATACACACAGAGAGAGAGAGAGAGAGAGAGCGAGATGTTGCACAGGTGTGGGTTTGGTTGCAAATCTACAATTGAGAATATTTGCAATAATATGTTTTTTCTTGATCGACCCACCCAGTCAAGCTTTTGTGATTGCATGTAATTTTGTATTATATTCTAATATTATTTATTTATGCATGTATGAAGATTACATAAGTAAAATATAGTTTTTTTTTTTTTTGCTTTTAGAACTGCTGAGCTGAAACCTATTAGAGAACATTTAGAAAGCTATTAAATTCCATGAATTTAGCTTGAAGCTGTATAATTGAAATATGACCTTAATAGGGCTGCTTAATGGAGTCTAGCATGGTGATATGACTACCTTTTACATATTAAAATTGTCCATTTTTCTTTCTTCTAGTTTAATGAGATTAAGAACTTTCTAGTTTGAAATTTGCTGATAGGAAATGGTATTTATACTAACCTGCTAAGGCAAGGTACTTGTTTGCAGTCAGAGAAAGGAAAAAATAAATAAATGAAAGAAATTTAAAAACCCTAATTGCTCCCAACAACCGTGATCCACATCTGCAGAATCGCTCGGGATAGGAAGCAGGAACAATTGGACTTCGATCGGCTATAAGAGTAGGGAGTCGACCAAACTCTCTACAGGCACACGCACCAATACGCTCGAGAGAGAGGGTGAGAGGGAGAGAGGGAGAAATCTAGAGAGCCACTTACCTCATGTGAAAGCCATAGTCGATCGATACTCCCTACTTGTCGATCATCTTTTACCGGGGCCACCGACCTCCCTTGTTTGCTTGATCGAAGCCCTAGCCGAGGCCGACGTCCACCTCGCGTTAAGAGAGAGCCGCACACCCCCTCTATCTCACGTGAAGAACGAACCGAGCCGCCCTTTTCCTTGGGCCGATCCCCTTTAAGACTCATTTTAAGTGGAATAAAATTGAATTTTGAAACTACACCTCCTTGCATAAGTATTAAGGGCTATTGAGAGCATTTTTGTCCAATATAGAGAAAAAAAGCTTTAAAGATTCCGATTTAAAATAAATTTACTTCACAGGTCAAATCAAAGACTTTTACTATCGATATTGGGTCCGGTGTGAGATGATATTACCTCCATCCGATGATTTTGATTCCAAAGCGAGGGAGAAGACACACACTATTTATAAAAAATGTGATACTATTAAACCATCATTTTACCAAATAAATAAAAAATAATCAACTAATTTGAAATTAATTAAAATTCATATTCTAAAATTTGAAGACCACGTCCGTTGATCTTTGGATCCGGCCAGAAAATTTTAATGACCTCTACCATTGATCTTGTATCTGGTGCGAGATGAATACACATCCCTCCATCGATTTTGGATCCGGAGCAATGGAGAAGAGTGCGCATCACACAAAATTTTGTAATTATAGCATTGATAAGTCATTTTGTCGAAATTTTATTGAAATTGCAAACTTAAATTTTAATCAAAATTAAGAAAAATTGAATTTTAAAATTAGATTAAATTACTCAAAATCACTCGCTCCAATCATTTCTCAATATTAAAATAATATAATTTAATCAAAATCATGAATTAAAGATTTAAGCCTAAGTCATTTGTCCGCAAAGCAGGGCCTACAATTTGTCTAGACATTCCAATGAACATAGGAGTAGTTCATGTTCATAAGAATGAAATTTCCATTTAAATGTTGTCTTTCTAATAGATATAAATCCAAATCCTAGTTGTATGGCAAACATCATACATAAATAATGGGCCTTTCAAAAAAAAATTTCTTATGATTACTAATTCATGTCACATAATGCTGTTTATCTCCGATCATTAAAAAAAAAAAAAAAAAATCAAAGAGTCACCAGATTAATGTTCGCACAGCTCAAAGTATATTGACGCTCTGCGCCCAATCCCCACAAAAACCCTAATACTACGTCATCTCTCCCTCCCTATACCTGCGGCGGCCGATCCTCTCGCCGTCCTACATCTACCTGCCATATCACCTTCATCATCAGCCGCTGAAAATCTTTTCCTGTTCTCTCCACACTAACACCGATCTACGAAAGCCCTCCCTCATTTCCCTGTATAATTTCCAGCATCCAAAACAGATCCCTTTCCAATGGAAGGTGCTACGGCCTCAGAACCCATCGCCGATTCATCTCCGCTGGTGTCTCGGATGCGTAAGCTCTTGTTCCGGCGAATGCTTGTCGGCGTTAAGGACGGGCGATTCTTTCTTGGATCTTTCCATTGCATGGACAAGCAGGCCAACATCATTCTGCAGGACGCTGTCGAGTACAGCAGCATCCGGCGGTCGCCGCAGTCCCCTATGGAGCAGCGATGTCTCGGAATCATCCTAATTCCCGCAGCTTGCCGCTCTTCCTGTCATGTGGATTGTTCCATCAACGAGCAGATGTCTCTTTTATCAATTCGTAGATGAAGATTGAGATCTGGATGTAATGATTGATATTCAGTTAAATATATCTCTTTTCCCTCCTATGATTTCGAGTTTTTCTGTTTCTGCTATGGAATTAAATAGCGCTGTTGTTTTAGTATCACTTTATCATGGAAAATGTTGGATAGTAAGTGCATAATCTGGAATGTAGTAATTTTTTTGTACAGTTCTTTCTCTGTATTCATGAGTTATCTTGTATAAAAATACTTCGATTAAGTATAATTAGATCTAATTTAATTAATGTATATGACGACGTCCTGCAGAATGATGTTGGCCTGCTTGTTCATGCAATGGAAAGATCCAAGAAAGAATCGCCCATCCTTAACGCCGACAAGCATTCGCCGGAACAAGAGCTTACGATCCAGACACCAGGAGATGAATCAATGGGTTCTGAGGTAGCACCTTCCATTGGAAAGGGATCTGTTTTGAATTTTGGAAATGAAAGGAGGGCTTTAGATCGGTGTTAGTGTGGAGAGAATGAAAAGATTTTTCAATGATGAAGGTGATGTGGCAGTGTAGATGTAGGACGGTGAGAGGATCGCGCAGTGTATAGGAGGGAGAGATGACGTAGTATTAGGGTTTTGTGGAAAAGGCGTCAATATACTTTGAGTCGCGAACATTAGTCTGGTGACTCTTTGATTTTTTTTTTTTTTTTTTTGTTTTAATGATCGGAGATAAACAACATTATGTGACATGAATTAGTAATCATAAGAAATTTCTTGGTTCCTTATTTCTCGAACTCATTAAGAGAATCCTATGGAGAAAATTTGGTTATATTAATATTTTAGTAAATTTGTTAATAATTATTGGAAAGTATGAAATTTAAATATTCATTTATTTGATCTACTCAAATAGTGCATAATTCATCACAATTGATCTTTAGAATATTTTGGTAAGCTTTTCTTGATAATCCATCCTGATTGATATTACATTTTTGTGTGGTTCTTCAATTTTAAATTTTCTTTATTAGTGCATTCTCATTATAGGTCCTTGTTAGTACCTTCAGAATGTTGTTGGTATGCTAACATTTTCATTATTTGTCATATCGTATTAATCATTTACATGATTTGCCTGAATATTTTTGTAAGAAATTGATTGTTATTCGAAACTATAAGATTGCCATCGATGTGAATAGGTGATATATAGAATTCAAATAAGGTGGTAAGGTAATGATTCATTTAAATTTTGATAAGTTTCTTATTGGAACTTCTAAGAAATTAAATGCAAAAATGGAGGAACCTTACGACATACTATGTATTGAGATAAATACTTATAAAATGAAAATTTCAGGAAGCTCTAGTATTATTCTTGTTTTAAGATATCTAATTTATCTTTATTTTATGAATATTTTGCTAATTGAAAAGATTCTTTCACTTTTCATGCCCTTTTTAATTCATATCAAAATACTTTTATTGATGGATCTAGTCACTTTTTGTTGCTATTCTAAATTATGAGATTATTCATAATTGAGGATGGATATCATAGATAGTGTGTGCATTGACCCAATAAATTTGTGATGATTCATGAATTATTTTGTTAGAAATATACTAGTTATGCCTAGTTTTGCTTGACAAACATAAAATAATTTATTCATCGGAGTCGATTTTTTTTCAAGATGAGCAGAATTTTGTAAATCTAAAAGTCCATACCCATCATTGTTTCAGATAAGTTATTATTTTGAGTTTATTGGTGATTTGGAGATCGCTATGTATGTGTATTGTTTTTCGTGAGTTTTGTAGTTTGATTGCTCTGGCTACTGATTTGGTCCTCTTGTGTATTCGCCTACTGCTTTATTTTCTATTATAATTGGGATTTGATATTTCACTGTACCTGAACTTTGGTTTGTTGGTTTCCTTTCTGATCTATACTCCAAAGGTAGGATCCTTGTTTTTGTTTCTTTTCTTCTCAACTTTCCCCTTATAGCAGAGTTCGTCAACAGGTTGTTTCTATTTTACTTACACTATGAAAAACACCGAATCTTATCTGTTGAATCATGTATATTGCACTATAATAAATATGATGAAATTGTTATTTTTGACTCTTGGAATCTGTATTTTTTATTTTTTTTAAATGATTTTGAGATTATTGTTAAACCATCAATTGTGGTCAAATTTTGATTATAAATTTGTGGTCTTCAGGCATGTAAAATTCAGAATTGGCTTGATGAATTTTTAATTTTCTATCAAATATGTTTGTGCTAGTTGGGTATGAGTTCTAGTGCAGGTATTGATGACAACTTTCAAAGTAATTTTTTTCATCAAACTGGCTCAAGTCAGGATTAATACATTGATTTTCTCTTATCATTCTTTTGAGCTGTTTGTTTATTTGCCTTGTTGGAATTTGGTTAAATTTGTTGCAGTATAGTTTTCATTCTGCAGTTTAATCGTTGCATAACATTCATTAATTTTAAATATTATTGCAAATTTTAAATTTTGATGACATTTTAATTATTGTTGGAGCAAGTTTTTTGTGGTTTCTTATTTTAGATCAAAGAAACATAACTTTCCTTGAGAGTTAGCGGACTGCAAATTTTAGTCTTTGCATGCTTTCTTAGGTTTGCATTAGTGAAACCCTAAATTCTATGATATCCTTCATCACCCTCTCCCCATCTAAAGAAAAATAAAAGGGAAATGTGTTCCATCTTGTCACCTTTAAAAAATATTGGCCTCATTATTATTCTTGAAATATTTTTTGACCAACCAATTTGTTGCTCCATAGAAACCATTATTATCTCAATCTATTTCTATAACTACTATCTCTCAATAATCTTTTCAGCTAAACGTCAAATTTACTTTAGCATTATGATTTATTTCACAATAAATTTGTTTGTTGAAGCCTTCTTAGTTCCCAACATTGCGTTAAACAATATTATTTTGTGTTTTATTATTGAACAAACAAACGAACCGCATCTATAATATAGTAGTGAATTGCTAACTAATGAATTCTCTTCACTTCCATGCCTTCAACAAGTTGTTTCCCACTATGCGGATCACCATGTGAGTAAAAACTAGCAGGCTTAATCCTTTTGATGATTGAGAAAATTAAAAAAAATTTATGCAGTTGTTTTCTGTTTGTAAGCCAAGGCTTAATTCTTTAAAGTACCAGAGCATTCTCTTAAATTCAAGCCGCTTGCCTGTTTCTTGTCATATGTATCAAAAGGGCACAATGTGCTCACGTAAATTAATTTTACATAGAATTACAAAGTTGATGAATGCTGAAACTTCTTTCCAGTCTTTTTGATTTTTTGCTTGATTTGAAGTGAGAATAATGTTTTGGATAACAGATAAAATTCAGCAGCATCCTTCAAAAGAGAATACCGGCTGAAGCTAACATCAATGTAATCTGTGTTTCTCCTGGAATTGTCCACACCAATGTCGTAAGTCTCGCGCAAGCTTTATTCTATTAATCTGGTACTGCAGTCTATGTTCATGCTCCAGTACTTTTCCAATATGATTTGTGGCTCTTGGAAGCTCATTTCTTATAGCCAAAGCTTCTTTGAACGCCAGTTTAGAGATAAAATGAATAAACAACTTCTAAGAAAATGTTCTAGCTCTCCATTGTTCTTAGTATATTGAGTCATACTTCCTAAATCTTAATCAAATTTACATTTAAAATGGTATTATTTTGATTAGTGTCTAAAATGGATGTCGATATAAGGTCTATTCTTTTAATTCGGCTGCATAAATTATTGACATGAGAAATTAAAAAATATATTTTATGTACGATTTATCTGGGCGCGAAGAATTACTCCTTTAAATATATATTTTAACCAGAATTTTAAACCATTCACTTCGAAGGATCCAGTCAGAGAATCCTTGTGTATCATTCACCTCTATTTTTTTTTTTTTTATTTCTGACCACTCATTCGCTCACCATTTATTGTAGTAGCTAATTCATGGCTTTCTAAACATAGGCGAGGGATCTTCCTAAAGTTGTGGTAGCAGCGTATCATTTGATTCCGTATTTCATTTTTGATTCCCGGGAAGGTTAGTTTTTTCTTATTCCTTTCTCTCGTGAGCTGTTAGTCTGGTCCTTGGCAAGGACCAATGGATTTCTTATTATTTTTTTTTTCGAAAATTACAGGTTCAAGAAGCACCCTTTTCGCCGCAACTGATCCTCAGATTTCTGATTATTTTGCAATGCTGAAAGCAGATGAGTGGCCTGTTTGTGCCTACATCTCACACGATTGTCGGCCAGCGAATGCATCCGAAGAAGCTCACAACCTCAAACCTCTCAAAGGGTGGGAGAAGTCTGAAATGATCGGCCTGCATTGGAGAAGCTCATCGAAGGAAAATTTCTTGAGCAAGCCTAAGTAATATATATTATTTTAAATGAAGTATGAATGGCGATTATATCATGATCGTGATATTTACTCGACGAATTCTAGAGCCAGCAAAGTACCAATCCCCACAGGTAGAGGGGTTACTAAATTCGACACTGTAGGGGGTTACTAAATTCGACACTGTAGGATGTGACTCAGGTTGCTCCTCATTTTTGAGTTTTGTTGGGAGCATTGGATTGAAATTGTAAAGAATAATGGAATGAAGAGAGTTGGTGGAGGTTTTGGCAAGAAGGCATTTTCATACATTCTTGGGTTTTAATAAGATTTCTTTCATAGAGAACTGCTCTCTTATACTAATGAAATTTTATATTTGGTGCTTGTTAACTTTATGTGAAGAGGATTTAGTATTTAATTTTTTGTCTTATTTTTTTTATTGTTTTCTCTCATGGATATTGGTCATTCTTGACCAAACCACATAAAATTTTGGTTTTCATGTTTTTTTTTTTGGTTTTTTTGGTTTTTTTGGTTCACATTATATTTGTGTAGTGCAAGTTTTATCTCTCCTAATTCAAGTTCATCTTTGTCATGAAAGTGCATTTGATTTTAATGTCCCAATGTTTGAATGTAAATTATTCTAATTTCATATTAAATTTAGAGTATTTATTGCATCTGTCCTTGTAAGGTTTAAATATGTATGCTTCATGTTTGTTTTGTGATTTCATAAACATAATTAATAGACAATTATTATATGAAAGTAAGTCTCAGAAAACTTATTTTCCCTTTTAACAAGAACAAATGGCCTAACCTGCACCATAAATTACATTGGAGAAAGAATAACACTGTTGATCATTAATCCTTTATTTCATACTGCACATTTTTTATTACAATAAGTGTCCCATATTGTGCAAACTCTTGTTTTTGTAAACTTGAAGATTTTAAGAGCAAGATATTTGTGGTGATGTAGCTTTTTCTTTTACTTGAGAAGGCTAAAATTGTTGGTTGAAATCTACAGTACTTTTACATGATTTTAATGTATATGACATTGTTTAGTTGAAAATAGTTGTGAATAATAAATAAAAAGTATCAAACAACCAAAAAGTTATCTTAAGAACTTTGGTTTGTAGGAATCAAAGATTTATATTTTACCCTGTTTTGTAAAATGGGTGGTATTGTGGCATTTGATGGATCTTACTTAATCGAAAAGTGAAATTTTCTTATTTTGAGTTAGGCTCAAGCTGAGTTGAGATCGAATGATTTGGAGTCAATTTTCAAGCAAATTTGAGCTAAACTTTTATTTTGCCAAATTTTTAATTGAAATAGAAGTTTTTTCAAATTTATAATTGATATTAAAATATGTTTCTATATTTATATAAATATTTGTACATAATATTAATTAAATATGATAATAATGTGCTTATAGTATGCTATATATTAGTAAATTTATTTATGCACATATTATGAATATATGCATGTGTGTGGTTATATATGTGTGAAAATAGATATGCAAATGTGTATTTATATATATTTTGTGTTGATCTGAAGTTTAATAAGAGAAATTTCAAGCATGCTATACTCGAGCCAAAATAAATTGATGTTGATTTAGAATTAATTAATTATAAGCAATTATTGATTGAATTTTGAATAAAATTGTCACCCCTATCTTAGAAGTATCGGTAATATTTATGAGGTATTCTATTAAAGTATATAATGAAAAACTAAATGATTTTTTCCTTGCTAAAATGGCGAGTGGTGAATAGAAAATGCTTTTTGAAAGAATCGATCTCGTTCTTATGAATTGGGTCAAATACAAGCATAAGGAAAACATGCATATGATGTTGACATATTTATTCTGCACAGCATTTATAGTCGTTTGATGAAGTTGATATATAATCATTAATAATTCATTCCTGATTTTTTGGAGACAACTCTTATAATCAACCCAAGAAACTAGAAAAATTTTGCACTGGAAGAATTAAGAATAGCCACAAGTGTGGTTAGGGATACATATTGCTATTTAAGGAGGGTTTTAGAGAAAATATAAGATAAATACAGTGCATTTGATCTAGTGATATTTAAGCTGTTTGGTTTGGGACTGTTCTGTATGACTAATTAAATCTAGTTGAAATAATGCTATTATTGATCTCTCAGAGTATCATTTGCTCTAATTACATTAAATTATCTTCTAAAATATCTTAAGAACAATTTTTTTTCAAATAATCTCACACCTTGATGCTTTCATTTGCTTGTTATATGGGGTGGGGGGCGGCTTGGGGAATGGGGACGTTGGATGATATAATGTAAAAGGCTATCTGTTAAACACTATTATCGCTCAGAAGTAGAATGTATTGTAAGTCTATGATTTTAACTATAGTTTACTCTCATGTCACCAGTGTTCTGTGTGCTGCCTTGCTTTTGCTTGGCATAGTTGCGCGGTCCAATTCTATGAAAAAGCTTGTAGAGCATGGCTTAGAACTCTTGTCTATGTAGGGGTATATCGGCATTCTACTTGAGCTGTACATAAAGCATCAAACATCACTTAGAAACATTCTAATTGCATAATTTGTTCATGTCATCTTGAAATATGCCCTTATTTGAAAACTAAACTTTAGTCAGAACACAACTAAGACAATTTCTACTAATGATAATAGTAGTCAACTTATCGTACATGTTATATATTAGCTCTCTTGTTTAAGGACTCAGATTCTAGCGTTGATAATGATAGCCCTGAAAGTGCCTAATTGTTTCTATATGTCTCTTTTGTGTGTTTATTGTTGTGAAGTTTGGTTTCCTTCTTTTTTTTAACACCAATTTTCATGCTGGAACTGCTAGAAGCCTCCTCCTTTCTATCTATAACTTTGCTAGCATTTAATTATTGTAGTGTTTATATACTAAAAGTGTCTTCCTTTTGTTTTGAGTTGAACTTTATCTTTGAATATGAACCACGAATGTTACTCACATTTCTTATATCGCATTACAAATTAGACAAGGTTTGCCTTGAGCGAGCATTATAGTTGTTGCTGCTAGAGAATTTTATTAGGTAGATCAGATCTTGTTATCATCTCAAAAATTATCCAACACACCTGATATGAACAGGGGTTATCGTGGAAACCCGTTGGAAAAACCCCGGGGCCTTATCAGAACTTTCACTATGTGTTCAGATAAGTCCTTCTTCGTTAGTTGAGAAGATATTGAGGAAACAATATTCCAAGGAAAACTCAACCAAGGAGAAGTTTCCCAAAAGCGGCGAAAGCAACCTCTTGATCTTGGAGAAAGCTCTTGTCTTTCTAGTCCCCAGGCGATCTCCACAAGCTCGATCTTGAACATGGTGGCACTGATGATAGATCGTCGGCGTCGAAATTGGTGGTTCTCGAAATCGTTCTGATTCGGTCCCGAGATGCGAATGAAGCTCTATTTATAGATTTTGGGAGTGCTTGTAAATTTGGAAAACTCCAACCACTCCCATCGGTGCGATCCCTCGACGGTGTATTTTGATGATCCGGTGCCTTAATGATGTAATTGGGTGATCTTGGATTCGTTGGATTAGTCTTGTGGCCTCGACTATAAATATGTCCTTTGACCATTTGGCGGATCGGATCCATTTTCATGCTCGATAGCTTGATGCAGTGGTTCATGCTCCGATAAACATCATCGATTGCTCGGATCGACTATGTTTGATGTTGTTATGTTCGTCTCATCGGCGATTGGTTTTGTAAGTTCTTTGTCGGTGATTAGATGAGTCAAAATTACTTCGTCTTTTTAATTTTGAGGATGTATCAATAGTAATGCTTTCATTTAGAGTAGTAAATTAACAATTTATCATCATCTCAGCTATGATATATGTGTTAAAAACTTCTGAGAGAACAAGTCTACATTTTAGGAAGGATGCAACGCTAAAAGGCTCTTTTTTATAGATAAATTGGAAGATATGAGGAGGTATTGAAATTCATTTCCCATTTAACATAAACTTTGCATATTTATTGTCGTTGTGAAGATTATTGTTCCTCTTCCACTTTTGTTCTCTCTTGCCTCCCCAACAAAACCCTTGTATTCTGTCATTCCATGCTTTGCCATCACTACTTTCCTTAAAATATGTTACCATGTAATCGATATTTGAAAGCTACGAAATATAAAGGATAATCTCATATCGTGGTACATTTTTATTCTATGATTCACTTTTAACCTCCCTGAGTGGAGTTTGTTTCCATGCAAAGATGATGAATTATGGTGGAATTAATCAAACAATGTCTAAAAATGAAATGGTGGAAAACATGGTTTTGTACCTTGTTATTGTGGAATTGGTAGAATATAATTTTTTTATCATTGGAATGTTATTACATATCGTTGGTAATCTGGATCCGCTTTATATTGTGACCATGGTGCCTAATGGATTAAAAGTACCTCAGTTAGCGTCTGTACTAGTTTTGTTCATTCAGAATTGATGATCAAACTTTTAGCTTCCTTTTAACTTTGACGCATTATATGCAGGGTGGAATTTACTCTTTTTTTTCAGGATGGGCAATATTTTAAATAATAAAATAATATAATAATTAAATAATAATCATAATAAGTATAATTAAATAAATAAAAGTATATAATATTTTTAATTTTAGAAAAATATAAATAATTAGTAAGATAAAATCATCAAATTTATTAGAGAAAATTATAAATAGATAAAAATGTAAAAATTATACTTTATAATTTATAGTTTAATCACCTTCTTAAGATTAAATATATAAATTATTTTTACTCAAGATTTATAGATTAAATTATTTGATGACTATAAAGTTAATAAAATATCAAAATTCTCTTTATCCATTTTTGAAATACTAAGTACAAAATAAATTTTTTTTTAAATTTATATGACGTAGATTAATTTAAGCAATTTATAAATTTAATTAACATTAATATTAATTAATATATGCATGTTAAATATTTTTAAAAAAATTGTAATATTAATATATAAATATAAATATAATTTATAAGAAGAATATAACTAACAATACAAAAAATTTATGATTTAAAATTATTATAAAATTATAAAATATAGTTTATAGTTAGATTACATGAGTTAAAAATATTAATTACATGAGATTATAATAAATTAAAATTAAATTTATTTTAAGATGTGTATATAATACTATTTATTAATATTCATCTCAAAATTATTCTTAAGTATGAATTATTTTGAGGATGGGCAAAATTATAAACTTCTCCATCCAATTGAATAAAATTAATATTTTTTAGGTTGGGGTAAATGTGCAAATTGTAAAATTCTTCATCTCATTATATAAATTTAATATTTTTAGGGTGGGCATGCCAGAGTTATGAAAGCCTATTGCTTTCTAAAATTTGTCTACATGTTAGGGCCTCTTGCTGGTTGTAATCTTCTTCTTTTTTATTTTTTTGAGAAAAAAGTTATTTTTTATAGTTTGCCATTATACTTGGTCACATGGCAGCAGAGATCTTGATATTCATTTGCATTTTAGCATATGTAATTTGTCTAAACATTTGTATGTCCAACATCATGATCTCCACTCCAAATCCTTGTAGGTTGAGAGATCGCTTGGTTAAAATCATTACCGATTAAACGAAATCTCTAAGAAAGGGATGCAATGAAATTCTCAAGGTGTCATTATCTTCAATATACCATAAATATATTAATTATTTTCAATATTCTATATCTTATTGGATTAAACTCTTGGCAGACTGATTGTGTTAACCTTCTCATCAAGTACTACAAAGAGGCTTAGCGTGCGATATGTGTGGGCGACACTGAAGAGGAAAAGTATGTGAAGACGGAAGAGAGCTCATCGACCCAAGAGTGCCGAAGGGGATCGAATGCTAGATCCATGGAATTGAAGTCAAGAACGAGGGGAAGCGTAAGGTGTTGCTTGTGTTTTGATCCTTTCTCAATCCAAAATGTATATGTCATCATGTTCTTCTGTTGCCATGCATATCATGTCACCTGTCTCACAGGTGGCTCAGATTCAATTAATATGGAAAGTTCTGTTTCTAATAGTGACGATGATAAGGATGATGAGGATGCCCCATCAGGAGGATCACATATTCGGTACGTGTTGTGCACAACAGCTTCTGGGTGAGAGTTTTTCTCTAGTGTTTTTATGTGAATTTTGATGAGTGTGTTTCTATCTTTTATGCAATTGTTTCCATATTCAGGTGGTGTATTTAAATAGTTATCTGCACCAGTTTTTCTCTAATTTCATAAGGGCAAGAAAAAATTTACTCGTGATGATCTCGTTGTACCAATCTCCTTGTGATTGATGCTCTTTATTATTATGTGACATCATGGAGCTCAAACCATATAATTGTATTTTATGGCTTGTGTGCCAAAAATGATTCATTTGAGGAGATTTGAGGTGAAACAAAAAATATATATCAATTGATGATTTACTGCACATAATTATACAAAAAAGTTAGTGCTACTTGAAGGGTTGTAGCTATATATAGAAAATCTTTTTATGTGTATATATATATATATATATATATATATATATATATATTATTTATAATTTTTTATATGTACATATCTAATAACTAAAGTTTGATATTTATAAATATAGTATTGTTTTTCTATGTATGAAAATTTGTATTTCACTTTAAAAATTGACGACGGTACTATTTTTTATATAATATAAACATTTGAGTGCTATTTATATAAATATGAAAGTTCAGTTGTTAGATATGTAAATAAATAAGAATTGTGTGCTATGTTTATAAATGGTTCTAAATTTTCTTTTATAGTAGTCCAATATATCCAAATTATAATGATTATCTTTTAATAAAAAGTATTGAAGTTTTCAAGAGAAAAGAGATGGGTAGCTATTAACGAAAGTGAGTCGAACTAATTTCATCAATTCAATTTATCTTCTACTAGTTTATTAATGGTTATTCTATATATGATATCAAATTCATAAAGATAAACTCTAGATTCTTTATATAAAATTTAAATATTAACTTTAAAATTTAATTATTTTTTATTGGGATCTTGTGATGAGTCTTCATAATGCGCTTACATATTTTATTATGTTGTTGATTTGTTATTATAATAGACTTTTAACTTCATTTACTTGATCCACATGATGTGCTACATCATTGGATTTTTTAGGAGTTGTTAAGGTTGATTAATTTGATTTATATGTTTATCAAACTTGTGAATGTTGGTGATTATGATTAGATCTTTAGATCGTTAGAAAGGTTGTGGGGAAAAAAAAAAGAATGAGGGCTAATTTGAGAAATTTTGAAATATTATTTTTAAAAAAGAATTTTAAGTAATCTCAAGGAGAAGAAATGATGGTAGAGGATTATTTTAAAATATCTAGTTATGATCTAGAGTGCTTGATGAAATTTGATTAGATTTAAGGCATTATAATTACATAAAGAATAAAGATTTAGTAGTTGTGTACCTAGTTTTGGGTATGAGTTTAAAAAAAAAGATTTTGGATTGTATTTAAAGGTTTAGGTGTTGGATGAATGATCTTCGATGTTAACTAAGAGCTGGAGGTTGATGTAGGGGTAATTTAAAAGTGATTTTATATGTTAGAGAGCACTTTCAAGATAAATAATCAATACAAAGATATTGAGGATGATGTAGGAGTAATTAAAAAGTGATTTTATATGTTAGAGAACACGTTCAAGATAAATAATCAATCCTATTAAGCAAAAATCAAGCTAGGTCATTGAACATCAATATAAAGAAGAAGAATTTCTCTAAAGAAATTTTATCATTGTAAAATTATTAAATTTTAGGAAAAATTGCATATATATATATATATATATATATATATAACACATAATTTTTAGGCATGTATATATCCAACACCTAAAGTTTGATATTTATAAATATAGTATTTTTTTTCTATGTATGAAAATTTGCATTTCACTTTAAAATTGATGACAGTGCTATTTTTCATATAATATTAAAGATTTGAGTGTAATTTATATAAATATGAAAGTTCAGTTATTAGATATGTAAATAAATAAGAATTGTGTGCTATGTTTTTAATGGTTTTAAATTTTATTTTTATAGTAGTCCAATTTATCCAAATTATAATGATTATCTTTCAAAAAAAAAGTCAGAAGTTTTCAAGAGAGAAGAGATGGGTGGCTATTAACGAAAGTGAGTTCTAACTAATTTCATCAATTCAATTTATCTTCTACTAGTTTATTAATCGTTAGTCTATATATGATATCAAATTCATAAAGATAAACTCTAGATTCTCTATCTAAAATTTAAATATTAACTTTAAAATTTAATTATTTTTTATTGGGATCTTGTGATGAGTCTTGATAAGGCTCTTACATACTTTATTATGTTGTTGATTTATTATTATAATAGACTTTTAACTTCATTTACTTGATCCACATGATGTGCTACATCATTGAATTTTTTAGGAGTTGTTAAGGTTGATTAATTTGATTCCTATGTTTATCAAACTTGTGAATGATGGTGATTATGATTAGATCTTTTGCCATCATTTGTATTTTTCTTGTCATGTAATGTTGAAAGTCCTAAATGGTCATTTTTTTATTAATCTTATATAAATCCTTTATTAAAGTTTCTTAATTATGAATGTTAGAGGTTAAATTTAGACTAACTCGGGTAGAAAGAAAGTTCTATGTCATATCAAATATACTATATAATGCTTAAAGCTTTTCATATCCGTAAGAAATATATATATCTATCTATATATATATATATATATATATATATATATATATATATATATATATATATAAACTATCAAATATACTATATGGTCACAAAGCTTTTATTTAATTTTATTTTAATGATGGCATTTTTAGCTAACCATTTGATCATGATAAGATATCTATCACATACTTGCAATGATATTATTTTAAGCTAGACCAATTTGATAACATTTTATATGATAATGACACCTTTGTGAGCTTGGGCCAAATAAAATTTCACTTTTATATAGAGCTCATCTAATATGGATTTTTTTTTTTCATATTTTTTGGTACTTGGAAATAAATATTTGGTATTTTTATTAATTTTAATCTTTTTTTGTGTATTATGTTGGGGTAGTTTATAAGGATCTTAGGATAGGTGATACGTGAGGCTAATAAAATTAGAATTATATGAATTTATAAGTGAGTGGAACTCCATTATAATTAAGATATTGATTAGTTAATAAAGTTAATTTTTAGGAGCATTTATTGGGGTGTAGGTCACGTGCCTTTATTTTAGTGGGGATAATATTATTTTCTGCAATTATGATAGTTATAAGTTTTGTTCATCATTGGGAAAGGTTAATGGGTAAGCTTTATTTTGCCTTCAAATTTGAGAGATTCTTTATGCTTGATTGACTCAAAAGGGAGAAAAATCTCTAGGGTATTTGCATCCATTTTTATATAAGTAGATGTTAGTTTGGATAATACACAGGAGTAATCATCAATTTGTAGTGTGACTTAGATTCACTAACAACACGAACATTTGAGTTTGAGCTGAGTAAAGATTATATTTTAGGTTAAAAGGATGATTGTTAGGTTTAGGCTCCATTTTAGGACATTTAGGGATACATTTGATTATGGAGCTATAATTTTTCTATGTTAAAGTAAAATTTAAAAAGGATCACACATTTTCATTGAACATTTATTTTAATGGCATTAACATGTTGTAGGGGCACATGGACCATGTAAACCTCATGGAAAGTAAAAAGAGGGAATTGATCAAAATATTATTTAACCTAATCTTTTGAGTGCTTGAAAACTTTAGACACTTTGTATTGGATTAATATTTGATTAGAGCATTTTTTTCTAACTTTAATATGAGTTCTACTTTATCCTCAAATTATGGAGGATTATATTTGGCTATTTTCAATGGCATACTTAGATTTTTATCATTTAATAAATCATTTTCTATTGGTTACTAATTTTATCAATCTTATTTTAAGGGAAGGCAAGAGATATAATTAGGAGAGTTATTTTAGCCTTATTTAATACTCTCTCTAAAAGGTAACTTAACCTTGTTTCAAAAGGGTTGTTATTTTGTATATAAAGATAACAGGAATAATGTGCATGTCTTCCATATCTTTGAGTGAATTAAAAAGATTAATACATGAGTTCCTATTTTTCATGATTTGGCTCACAAAGTAATTGCATGACTACTTTTTAATAATTCGAATAATAATTAAATTTGGAAAGATGAAATATGAGGGGTGGCTTACCACCAAATTTATTTATTTTTGATAAAAACAAATGTAGTATAATAAAATCATCAAGAAATATGGTTTAGGAATTTAAGGTACATAGATCTCAATGAGAGAAAGTTGCCATCAAAATTTCTTTTTTGTTCTTTTTTTTTAGAGTTATGGAAGTTTTTGTAAACAAAGTGGCAATTTGATAATTTTAAAATTTTTAATTTAAAAATAATTTATGTTAGAATATATTTTTATTGGAGGAAAAATTCCTTGAAGATAATATTATTTGCTATTTTTAGAACTTTGTGAAATTGTTGGCAAATTTTTTAAATTCCTCATGACATTACATTTGATCAAATTTGACTTAAGTTTTTATTTCTTATTTAGGCTATATTGCATTATTGAGAATGAAAAAGCCACATGCATGCTTTAAGATGTACAAAAAATGTGTGTATTTTTTTTATAAATGTGAAAGTATTTATAATAAAATTTTATATAAATAATTAGAGATGAAGAATCTCAATAAGTGATTTTTGTCAAACTAATCAAACTCATAAAAAGTCTTATATGAATTTACATATAAAACATATTAAAATTTGAAGTCATTATTTGATAATCTCGAGTAATCAGACTCCTACTTTACTTAGTTGCTAACCCTAATTTGCAAATAAGTAATTATAAAATAATAAAATATATGCATGTTGAGTTGTAAGTGGCTTTTATAATGCGAAATATGAAATATAAAATATCAAGTAGTTAGTCTTTACATAAATACATCATAGTCTTAATTCTATTCAAAAATATTATATTATATGAAGTTAAGTTATAAGCCATGAGTATTTTCTAATCTTGTTCATTTCATTCTTATGATTTTATTCTGAGAGTGTACTTGAAGAATCATGCTTTAAGTTGTATACAATTAAAATAAGTTCTTAAGAAAAATGTACAAAAATAAACAAACATATTTTATAGGGCAATATCATATTAAGTAGCATTTAGTGCATTAGAGGGAACTAAATATTATCGCACAAAAAATAACATGCTTTAAATAATGCATATAAGAAATTTAGCAAAATTTATAGCATGTAGTTAGACATGATAAATAACACACCACATCAATAGTACAATCATAACTATACATTACCTTATACTAGCAACATTTTCAATGGTGTCTATCATAACACCTAGTGTGTGTAAGTAAATATGGTTAAAAAGTTCATCTTAAATGATTAAGATAAGACCATTATGATTAATTTTATCTTATAAAGCCCAAAAAAACTAAGACTTTACATTCAAATTTAATTTATTTTAATAATAATTTATAATTTAAACAAATAGCTCCCATTTTTCTCTTCCATATTCTCCCTTTTGTTTAATTTTGCCTTTCCTGTTTGATTTAGTTTACTTCCAATTATTAAAAAAAATTGTGACTGGTGCTTAGGCATTGACCTGTTAATTTAACACATTTTTCTATTTTGTGCAACAAAGAAAGTATGATGTGATGTGATTCATGAAGGTGGGGCCTAGCAATAAATAATTGAGATTCCAAAGCATATCAGGAAAAAAAAATATTTACAAGTTTTTAAATTAAGATGGGACCCACATGTCGCTTGGGAGAGGTTATAGATAAAGGGGAAAGAAATGGCCTCTTGACCTCTATAGCAACTCCACCACTCTTTCTCTCCCTTTTCAATTCTCAAATGCTATGAGAAATAAGCTGATAGTAAAGAAAGTAAAGGGTGCCTCCTCCTCAATTACATTGTTCAGAATCAACAATACAAGGATTTTATGCTCACATGGTGCATCAAAAAATTTTGATAATATCTTTTTCAACAAGACTATGATGAAGTCATTCACTTCCTAGCATTGGGCACACAATAAAAAAAGTGCAATGAAAGACATCATAAAATTTAATATCTCAAGCTTTATAGTTGAGTATAACCCTAGTACACTTTCTTTTCTTTTAGGCTACTGCCTAGTGACCATCTAAGTGACATCATGAATGAGAGAGTTGCATTGAATTTTGCAATTCAACAAGACATGAAAATTGCCATTGGAACACTCATTCTCTACAACATCCTGTATATAATAAGGTCAACAACTATTGGAGGTTTGAGCTACAATTCTCTCATCCATGGATTGCATTTATAGATAAGTGTAACAAAAGGTGCATTGGAAGAGGTGGTCTATCCTAAGTGCTCACTAACTAAAAGCAAGATTGTGGGGAGATTTATCACCTCCCTAGTAGATATGTTCTTAGATTTGAACCTGCATGCAGGAGCAAGCAATACCCTATGCTACCTATCAATTTATAAGAAGAAGAAGAAGGAGAAGAGACGTATGATGAAGATAATGAGTAGTTCGACTTCATTGAGAAGTTTCTATCCCCTATCATTATTTTTATTTTTTCTTGATGCATTGGGGACAATGTATAGTTTAAGTGTGGGAGGGGGGTAGCTTAGATATTTTTAGGAGTCCTGATTGTATTCATGGGTAGTCATTATTGTAATTTGCTATTTTTTGTATTTTTTATGACTTTTTAACTCCAGTTCTAATTTACTAATCTCATTTCTATTTTTGCTTTTAATACATTATACATATGTTTCTTAAATCAATTTACTTTTATTTTGTCTTCTTATTTACTTAATGTTTAGTTGAAATGTTTAATTTTCATTATTCATCATGATGGAGAATGAGAGCAAAAATTGTGATATACTTTATTATATTTTATAATCTATGTTAAAAAATATAGTTGGTTATTTGTGAATGAATGTGGAGTACTAATTCAAACCGGGACAACTATATGACCAATCTCAGTACTTAAAAAATTGTCCTTTGCATTAAACCGACTAGAATAGGGCTGAACTACTATTTTGTCTTCTTATTTACTTAATGTTTAGTTGAAATGTTTAATTTTCATTATTCATCATGTTGGAGAATGAGAGCAAAAATTGTGATATACTTATTATATTTTATAATCTATGTTAAAAAATATAGTTGGTTATTTGTGAATGAATGTGGAGTACTAATTCAAACTAGGACAACTATATGACCAATCTCAGTACTTAAAAAATTGTCCTTTGCATTAAACTAGCTAGAACAGGGCTGAACTGTTGATTCAATCGGTGAACCAATTCCAATTTTAGAAAACCTTCTTTTAATAATTATATTAAATTATTTAAATATATTAAATAATAATATTTTAATATTAAACATAACAAATTATGTAATTTAAATATTTTTATAAGAAATCTTATACATTATAAAACTATTTTTTATTACTATTAAATATATTACTTAGATATATTAAATAATTATATTTAAATATCAAATTTAAAAAAATATATATGAGATTTTATAAATAATTATATATTACATAATTATATTTAAATATCAATTTAAATTTAAATTTATTTTTATAAGAGATTTTATAAAATTTTAAACTATTTTTATTATTATAATGAGCTATAACTAAATTAATGATGATATATCTAACAAGTAATAACTAGTTATTTTACACACTCATACTTTTATGCTCTACTTCTTAATATAAAAGATGCAACATTAAGTTTTCTTCATGATGTGGGACTAAACAAGTTGAACTTGGTGAAACCTATGGAGTTGGGGTTTAGGATTGAGATATTTGAAATATATGAAATTGACTTTAAAATAGAAGAATATAAGAATAATTATTTTATTTTTAAACTTTATATTTTCATTAATAATTATATTATAATAGTTTTTAATATTAAATTTATAATAATATTTTGTAAATAATTTATACTTTTTTAAAAATGCTTTTGTTGTTAT
This sequence comes from Cymbidium sinense, assembly GCA_021442155.1. Classification (NCBI taxonomy): domain Eukaryota; kingdom Viridiplantae; phylum Streptophyta; class Magnoliopsida; order Asparagales; family Orchidaceae; genus Cymbidium; species Cymbidium sinense. Next base: position 77,894,222 of record CM038227.1, read on the forward strand.
AATCTGATATTTTTATATTATAAATTATATTTATATTCATAAATCAATATTATAAAAAAATTAAGTTTTTAAACATTTTGAATATACATATACTTATATTTATAATAATATTTTAAAATATTTTGTATATTATATTTTTATATTAGCTATATTTTATAAGATTTTTAAACAATCTTTTTTATTATAAATTATATATTTTTATTATAAAATATAAAATTTATAGATTATATTATTATTATAAATTATACTATATTTATAAATTGTATTATATATTTTTATATTTTAAATATCTTTAATATATACATATAAATATATCTTATTGAACTTTAAGAGAGGTGGGGGTGCATTAAAGTAGAGAGGGAGAAAGTTAGATCACCTCTACTTGAAGAGAGGCAGGGGTGGGGAGAGCTGAACGACTTATTGTGTGCGAGTTTTGGATGAAGAGAAGAGGCGAATGGGAGACGAGGATTTAGAAACCTGCTTGCTTGAAACCAAAATGAGGGAGTGAGGTGGGATGATCGGTGACTGTGGGAAGGATTTGGCTGAGAGGAAGGTCTTGTTTGATAGATTTTACCATTTTGGCGACAATAACATAGCCCGTTTTGTAAAAAGAACTCGTTTGGATGGTAACGATTCCTCCTGACTCTGATATGTACGAAAATATGTATGCATTTTATTTTTTCTCATCAATTGACAATTAAACGAGATGAGAGGTCAATTTTAATTAATTCGATATTTTGGATACATCGATGTAATCAATTTCATAATCAGAGAATACCTTGATTGATTTCGACGATGATCGAGGCATTTTAACTCCAATTTACATGATGTCGTACTAAATTTTTGCCAATTTTTTGCATATGTGTGATTATGCTTATGAATTTTATTTATTGGTCAATAAACTCTTTCTCCATTCATAGAGTGGGTATGTGGTTAACACATCCAATTATACTTTTTGATATGAAGCCGAGAACTCGCATTTTAAATATGAAATTTTTTTATTAATATCAGTGATGGTCGTATACAAATATAGAAAAAAAAACATATTCACTTTAAAGGTGACCATTCATTTTTATAATTGGTCTTGTCGACTTTAGTCCTTATGGGGAGGATGATCAGGCTAATTAACTTGAACTTATAACTTCTCCAACACAAGTGTAACTGCTTGATCAAGAATGTGCATGATTGATAAGTCTAGGTTTATCTTTTGAGAATAAGATATTACATTCTTATGAAAATGATTACTGATCATTGAAAATATTTACACAATTTTTGAGATTAGATTGAACTTAGATTAATTTTGATTTTAGCTCATGCAACATTCTTAGATCATGTACTGTTTGGCGCACATGCAAGCATATGTTTACGTTATGTGATTGCATGAATTTCAATGCAAATATATAATGCATTTGCATGTTTTCAAAATTAAGCAATCTAAGTCAATGTCTTGTTTAACTCACGTAGCATCCTCAGATGCTAACTTAAGATTTTAGCGCATATATCGGAGCACATATGGGTTATTTAAGATTGCTTGCATGCTCTTTAAGGTATTGAGTTTGAATGATAATTTTATCTCATAATGCATGTGAAACTTTATCGTTCAGGTTGTTTGCATGCATCTTGATGCTGTTATTTGAACCTATGACTGTTTGGTGATGCATGCCTTAATTTAGATTGTTTGCATGAAGCTTGAGGTATTGAATGCAAAGTTACCTTAAAGTACATACAAGATTACATTCTTTAAGTCTTTTAACTTACACATATTTTTGAAGCACTTGAATTGAACGAGTGAATGTCTAGTGATATATTCTAAAGTTTAATGCCTTTATATATTTGCATGAATTATGAAGCATTTGAATCAAACGAATGACTGCTTCCTATTATTTGCAAGTTTATTACAACACCTTTATTAATGTCTTTTATTTTCTTGTACACTAAGTTATGGTTCTGGTGGTGTAAAAGCTCAATTTAAGAGTATCCCTCACTAATGCATGGGTTGATCTAATATTCATATGACTTTCATTATTATTGACAAGTTTCTTTCTTTTATAATTATCAGCATATTCATAGAGAAATTATTGCTCTTCATCTAATCCTTCACTCGTAGCGACTACCAAACATCTCATGATTTATAATGAATTTTTCTAGGATTTGGGTATAGCTCATTCTCCTCTAAATTAAGTTGATAGATGTGTGTCAGAGTTGTGGGATTTCAAAAGGCTAGGTTTTGAATTTTGCTAATAAAATAATCATTTGGTTTTCCAATTTATAAATCTAATTTATAATCTCATGAAATTGGAACCCTACCCCTATAAATTCTTAATGCCTCATAAAACTCTCATTGATACTACTATGTATCACTTTGACCATATTGATTATACTTTTAACTTGATCCATTAAGATTGTCTTTTGTGACTTGATACTAGAACATAAAATTGCTCTCTTTTGAGTACCTATGCTACAATAATTCTTCTTAATGCATGCAATACTCTCGTTGAGTAAACATTTTATGTTATATGCTTGTCCAAAAAGCCATAATTTAGTGCACACATAACACCTTTTTTTTTTTTCCATAAGTTACTCTTAAGTATACAAAGTTGGCTCTTATATAAGGTTAAGCACTCAATATAAGTTGTTGATTTGTATGTGGAGCACTCCTTCATAAGGATTCACTCAATATAGGTCTATGTAGGCTTTCACTTAGGTAGTAAGCTAGGCTTTATAGTGGAGGCAATTAGTTGAAGCTAAGTACTTAATATCAAAGGCTTGCCACATACATTCAATATTCCCTTATTTTCTTCTTAATTTTATTAGATTCAAGGCTAAAAATTATGCTTTTTTTGTATATGATAGATTTTTCAAGTACACGCACTAATGATTGAAGCTCTAAGAGATTTAAATGTTCTCTATGTTGAAATTATGAAAGATTAGGCTTTGATTTTGATACCAACATTGATATTCTATTAGGAGAGATGATCCAAGGTTTTCACTTGTGAGGGGTTGGTAGTAATGTGGAGAACACTCTTGGGTGGCTGGGGGAATTTTATTAGGAGTGGTGGTCAAGAGGTGGATGTTGGCCAACAAATTAGATGATAGCCAATTATTGAGCTCTTTATAAGGATTTGGATTTAGGGTTTCTTATGGTTGAGAGTTTAGGGTATGGAGCCACTTGGGAAGGTTAGGGTAATGCATTTGGATTTATTCAAGAAAATTTGATGAGGTTCCAAGTGTTATGGAGGCTAACAAATGGATGAGAGATAAAATTAGGTCTAGGCTAATTAGTTTGGGTTAATATGACTATTTTAAAAAGATTGACTTAGTGGAAAGGCTTAAGGTTTGTACTTAGGGGTTTTGAAGTCTTGAGAATGTTGGGAGAACACATGTAGGCTAGATTTGGAGAACTAAGGTGTGTTTAAAGGATGTTAGAGGATGTAAGATCAAAACTAGGTTAAGAGGAGTCCTAATTTGGTCGATAACTTCAAGTGAGATTTTGATTTTTTTTTTTTTTTGTAGTTGTAAAGCTTGAGAAACTGCTATGATTATGCTAAGAAGGTGGAGTAATATGCTATGAAAGATTATGAGAGAGATTAATAAATATTAGAAAGATATTTAGGTCTTCTACAAAGAAGACCCCAAAAGTTGTGGGGTTGAGCTACCAAGTTTTTGACCCTAATAATTTCAGTTTCTATTTTTTTTTCAAATATTCAGGTTTCTTTTTTTTTTTCATTCATTTCACTAATTTTTAAGCTATTATATGAAGTTCTATGATTCAAAATTTTGAGAGAGAGAGAGAGAGAGAGAGAGAGAGAGAGAGAGAGAGATCATGTATAAGGAAACAAATATGAAAATGGAGCTGAACTAATTTAAGATTCTCTCTCCACATGGGGTGGTTGACCAGTCCTTTTCTAAGATCATTCTATTGATAATTTAAAAATATGGTAAATGCACTCAATTGCCTCCCACTTTAAAGGAAAGATTGAAAGTTCACAAATTAAAAATTTTTAATTTTAAATTTGAATTTGTAAACTTTAACCCTTATTACAAATTTATTATTTTATCTCAAGATTTTTTTACTTATGCATAGTTGATGTTGCTCTCTTGGCTATTGATTTAACCATTTAATGTTGATATTGTGGTGGGATCATCATAGCCCTTGGCCTCATCTTGGTCTTTTGATCATAATTTAGCATTGAGGCTATAATAATTTGCTTGATTTTCTACATCTCTCACTATCTTCCTTTATTTCACTACCATTCTAAACCCAAAATGATATATATATATATATATATATATATATATATATATATATATATATATATATATATATATATATATATATATATATATATATATATATATATATATATATATATATATATATAGTGTGGTTAGGTTGCAAATCTACAATTGAGAACCTTTGCAATAGTATGTGTTTTCCTGATCGACCACCCAACCAAGCTTTTGACCTAGCAGTTCAGCGAGCTTTACATGAAATTGGCTGTTAGGTGTTGACCTCATTTTTAGGATGAGCTCTCAACCCCTAAATCTTAGACATAGGACTTCTCTTAGAATTTAGTTCTTTAGTCTTAAGACACATCTAGTGATTAGGTGGACACTCAACCTAGCCCTAGAGACTTAGAAGAGTTAGCAATAGGAATAGGTCATGCCTTAGGAGTGCTAGGAAAATTTGCCTACCCTTAGCTTGAACTATTCCTCACCTTCCTTCCTTCAAGTGAAACTCCAAATCAATCTTATTTGATTTTCTCCAAACTCAAATCAACTTCATATAGTTGAAATTTATGATTGAAACACATGAATGAAAATTCCTAAATCTAAAAATTTCCTAAGTCCTTAAATTTTCCTTTAAGGACTTAACCTAAATCATGATCTAAACCAATTCAAACTCATGAGATTTTCTCATAATTCATTTATATTCTCATTTATATCCACATATATAAATGAAATATAAATTCAAACCAATCAAACTAAACTCAAAATTCAAAATCAATTCATGAAATTTTTCTAAGTCCTTAATTTTCCATTCATGGACTTAGCCAAAATCATGATTAAACCTATTGAAACTCATGAGATTTTCCTCATAATTCATTTATATTCTCATTTATATTCACATATATAAATGAAGTATAAATATAAATCAATCAAACCAAATTCAAAAATTCAAGCTTCAAACTCCATGAAATTTTTCTAAGTCCTTTAAATCCCTCTTAATGGACTTAGCCTACGTCATGACCAAATCACCTCAAACCCTTGAAATTTTCTCATGATCCATTTATATTCTCATTTATATTCACATATATAAATGAAATATAAATTCAAACAATCAAAATCTATTCCAAAAATTAAACTCAAATTCACTCAAAATTAAAACTAAGCCTTTCAAGTCAAAATCTTGAACTTAGCAAAATCAACTTCAAATCAAGCCAAACTCTTGATTTTTCTTCATGATTCAATCAACCCTACAATCATGAATCCATATATAAATACAAACTTCAATCACCAAATCAAAATCCAATTCAACAATAAAACCCTAAATCCTTTCATATTCTTCCTTTGAATATGAAAATGTAAATTGAATCAAAACCCATTTGACTTCAAACAACTTGCAAATGGATTTATATTCCAATCATAAGTCCATATACAAGATCAATCAAACTCAAATCAAGCTTTGACCAAGCCATTTGACCCACTCAAGCTCACTTGACCCAATGTGACCTAAAGTACCCTTATGAGCCAAATTCTAATCCTTACCAAATTGGATTGAACCAAACTCACCTATGCCTCTCATCATGATCAACAATCATCATGGGATGATGAATCAATTAAATTGGGTCAAACCAAGTCAAACTTAAGGGTTGACCAAGTCAACACTTAGCCCAAAATAAAACCTAACATAGCCAAAATTCATCATAGACAAAATTGATTGAAAATATTGATCTAAGTTCATTCATGAACTATGTTTGAACTTGACCAAGTCAACATTTGAGTCTAACCTAGCCCAATTGGCCACTTTACTCAAGTTGACCCAACTTGACCTAAAGGGTCAAAATGTGTCAAAACTTGATCTAAGCCAAATTGATTGAAACCAATGGGTCGAATTCATTCCAAATCACTTGTTGAACTTGACTAAAGCCTCAATTGTCCAACTAGACCCAACCTAGCCCAATTGACCTTAGACTCAACTTGACCCAAAGGGGTCATGTTGGGCCAAATTCAAACTTAACCAAAATTGATTGGAAACAAAGATACCAATCCACTCCATATGACTAACCAAACCTAAACCTACCTATGACCTAACCCAAATAGGTCAACTGGGTCAAATGGTCAACTTGACCCAATTGACCTAAATGAAATCATATGAGCCAAATTTAAAACTAATCCAAATTGAATCAAACCAAAGCCACCAAAACATTTCAAATGGTCATATAAACTTGACCCAACCCTTGGTTTGACCCAATTTGACCAATTGGTCAACTTGACCCAAGTTGACCCATTTTGACCTAAATGGGTCAACATGAGCCAAACCTTATAAAATGAATTCCAAATCTTATGAAACTTGGCCAAACCTAGTTTCTCCATATACCCAACATATCCAAAATTGAAAAATCAACAAAATGACCATTCTTCCCCTAGGCCATAGAACAAATTTTGGCCTAATCCATGGGTAAATTTGTCATACCCTCTTCATATCAACTTGATGCCTTCCTAATAGCTCAAGTGGACCCAATGGAGAGTGGTGCACCCAACCTAATGGGTTTGGGTCAGCCCAAATGGACCGAAGGCCAAACCCGACCCCCCTGTTCAATTTAGCCAATTCAAAATCCTCATTCCACTCAATTTGGTGCACATGAGAGGTTAGTAATCCACTCAAGATTTCAAACCGACCATGTGCCAACTCTAAACAGATCAAACAAACCTTTCCATGTGGTCAATTAGATCAAAATGGCAAGCTAAGTGTCGGTCATCCGATTGCCATAGGGGGAGATATACTCCCCCTAATTCAATTTGAAATCATCATTCCCACATTCGATTGAAGCCTAATGAGTGTTAGGAAAGATCAAAGAGCCATCATGAGCTTTCTAAGAGGGATTTAAAAAGTGCATTTCTTAGTTTTTCTTCTTTGGAAAATAAGAGAGCTCCTTTGAATCTTCAACTTCCTCTATACTTAAACCCATTTCAATTCCTCTTGCACACTCTCTCAGAGGATAAATTCGAGTGCACCCAAGCTCCCATTTGAGTTCCTAAAGCAAAGAGAGTCTCAATTGGATCAAATCCGTAGAGCCTTTGATGGAAAGACACCTCTTTCTCTTTTTATTTGGCCCATAATCAATTTCTCATGCATTTAGGCATACAAAATCCTATAGCTTATGTTAAAATAAAAAGTCCAAAAATTAAATAAAACTTGACAAAATTTACATTAGATTTAGGTCATTATTCATGCCCTTCATGATCTAGTCTCTTAGGGAGTGGGTTTAAGGACTTAGTTTCTCTTCTAAATTAATAACAATTTAACCATCTTGCAAAGCATATGACTTGATAACATGGATTTAAAGTGTAGGAGGAGTTAGCTGGCTGCCACACCAGGTGATAATAAGTCCAACAGTCGGGTGACTTTCCCTCTCTTGTGGAGGTAAACCATATACCCACTTTCTCCTTAGATTTAGGTTGTGCTTTGGTCCTTGCCAAAGCTTCCTAGATTTAGGATCTGAGATTGTTATTTTCCTTTGCGGGGTACAAGAATAAATCCTCACCTCTTAGGTACTTCCACAATCTTGTATTGTGAAATTATAATTCATAAATTTCTAATAAAAATTCAACTCAAACAAATAAATCTCCTCAAAATTTAAATACATAAACCCCAACCATGGGATAGATTAGAGTGCTCATTAAGTTTCCTAGTATCTTGAGCACTCCCTACTCATCTCCTTTAGTTTCAATAATAACTCTCCCCTTTTGATCTCTCCCATTTGATTTTCTAAAATACAACCAATCCTTTGATAGTCCTATACTTGAATTCTTTGGAGACAATAATCACCTAGTTTAATTGAGAGTATTTTTAAGGGATTCATTTTTCTTAAGAAGTAAATAACTGTGGAGGCTTATCTCTATAAGGAACTTAACGGACCCAGTTTAAATAAACCCTGGTTTACTTTTCTATGTTAAGTATGGGGAAAATTTTTGGTATATTCGAAGAACCATCATGCCTTAGGGGTCCTTATTAGGTGATTAGGTCCATTATATGATAGTGATTTCTATCTCTCAAGATAGTACACTATTCTTTAATGTAGCAATCGATCACCCTAATAAGTACATCATTGAATCTATGTGGTGTCCCCTCACATATACACATAAAATGCATAAACCAAAAATAAACACCACAACCCTACCTTGGTCTCATGGCCATTTGAGTGTTGGGGTACCGATATAGTGGGTCTGATTGATCCTCCTTCTTCAAAAGGTCATCAGTTCATTCTAGCTGCCATCGACTATTTTTCTAAGTGGGCGGAGGAAATCTCGCTCTAAGAGGTCATAGCTCAGCATGTGCTTCAATTTTTTTGGAACCATATCATATATATGTTCGGAGTGCCTCGACAAATTATATCCGTTAATGGTACTACATTCAAGAGCACCAAAATCAATAGTTTTGTCCAAAGACACAACATAAATTGAAGATATTCTACCATCAACTACCTAAGGAAAAATAGATTAGTATAAGCCTTCAACAAAATTCTCATTCAGATATTAAAGAAGACAGTCGATGATAATAAGTGATAATGGCATTAGTAGTTAGTTGAAGCCTTATGGGCTTACCGCACCACATACAAAACTCCAGCTCAGTTTACGCCTTTCTCTTTAGTGTATAGGTCTAAAGCTGTTCTACTATTAAAAGTTCAACTCCCATCACTAAGGATATTTGTGGGTAGTAAGGTTATAATCAAGCAGAATGCCAAGTTGCTATTAGAAGAGCTCAAAGGTTTGGAGGGGAGATGCCTTCGAGCATGCCAGAACCTTGAGTTGTATAAAGATAAAATGATTCAAGCTCATAACAATTTGGTCCATCCTAAAGCTTTTCAAGTAGGATAGCTTATTTTAGTTCTAAGGAGACCAATTGTTGCCTGTCGAAAGATGGGAGGCAAGTTTGAACCCACATGGAAAGGCTCTTTTGCCATAAAGAAGGCCTACCAAGGAGGATCTTATCAGCTTATAAATTATAAGGGAGAGCGTCGAAAGCTTCTAAATAATGAGCTCTACCTAAAGAAATATTATCCATAAATCTTGTTTCAAAATAATTATCAATAAAACTTCTTTTCATCTCAAATTCCATCTCTTCTATGCTGAGAAACAGTTTTGCTTGTGAATCCATCATAATGTTCTAAGGGTAGGTGTGAGGAACCCAAGCAGTGTCCTATCCTTTGTCAACATAACGCCAACACAAACTACACACAAGCACATATAAAATAAACACATATCTTTCATCTCAGACTACTTTTATGTGGGATAAAACCTCCTATAGCACTCACTCTTTAGCTGCTCTAGGTCAAGCTGACATGCTACCCTGCTAGTGTGTCACCCAAGTGGTTCTTTGTTTAGAGGATGTAAGTTTATAAGCTTTCTTCTTAACTTGATCATTGCAAATCGATGAGCGCCTTATTAGTTTGGTAGGCTTCACTACGCAGTCGGTAAGCTACCTCATGTTGACTTTGTTTAAGAAGATATTAGTCTACACGCCTTATTCTTGAACTATCCATCGTGCACTGACTAAGTTGAGTATATTTGAGGCTTAAGATAAGTCCCTTAGTGGCTCCTTTTCTCTTGACTACTTCAAGTCTAGATTTAGTTCTTCCATAAGACTCCCCGCTTAGTAGTCGCCCGAGGTCGGTTAGCATCTGTATCGCTGACGATAGACTATCTTGGTTATAATTTCCCTCTATGAAGATGTAAGTCTACAAGCATTATTCTTAGATTGATCATCGCACACCGATGGGCACCTTAGGTTGGTTGGTTCTCACTATGCCGACAGCGACCCCTCGGTGGAACACCACTCATGGCAGATGTAAGTCTACAAGATTTCTCTTGGAGTTGGCCACTGTATACCTATAGAGTTTCTTTTACTAGGTCCAAGATAAAGCCCTTAGCGACACCTCCCCTATGAGCACTCTATTTGGATCATGTCCTTAGCGACCCCATCTAGACACTACCTGAGTTTCTCTTCGATTGAATAATCCCCCTTTCCTAGTAGCCACCCCTGTGGTTGGAGAATTCATCTTCCAGATATGCAGATTCTCACTTGGTCCAGTCAATCTGAGATAGGATTGGGCTGATATAAGCTCCTTCGTAGTGTGGCCCCTTGCACACCAACAGGGTCCATGCAAACATATAAACAAATATATATATATATATATATATATATATATATATATATATATATATATATATATATATATATATATATATATATATATATATATATATATATATATATATATATATATATATATATATATATATATATATATATATATATATATATATATATATATATATATATATATATATATATATATTTCACTTGTAGATTAGGAAAACACCCCAGCGGTACCTTTTACCAAGCAAGCATCATATCTTTAGGGCAGTGTCAGCAAAACTCCTTATAGGAATCGTCTAACTACACTTGAGTTGAGAGAAGTCCCAAGCGGCACTCTCTCAATAATTGCCCTTAGGTCAGTTCGACTTGTTGTGTCACCCAATGGGTCACTCTGGAGGCCATCCTAGCTTTGGAAGATGTAAGTCTATTATGCATTCTTTCGAGCACAACCATTGCACACTAATGAGCAGCCTTAGGTCAGGTTCAATTTATTATTCTACCAATCGATCACCCTAGCAGTTGCTCCACACTTTGGAAGATGTAAGTCTACACACTTTCTCCCTAGCATAATCGTTGCACACTAAAAGGCACCCCTTAGGTTGGTTAGCTCTACCCCATAGCTGGTAGACTTTCCCTTTGGATTTGTAAATCTGAGTTAGGTTAAGGCTAATATAGCCCCTTCTTAGTGAATCCATTGCACACTGACAGGGTCCATTTAATTAAAATAATATTTTCAATTATTCTCGAGTTGAGATAAGTCCCAAGCAGCACTCTCTCAGTAGTCATCCTTAGGTTGAATAGTCCTACTTGATGGCTGGTATACTTTCCCTTTGAATTTGTAAATCTGAGTTAGGTCAAGGCTAATATAGCCCATTCTTAGTAGATCCATCGCACATTGATAGGGTCCGTATATTAAATCCACCTTATTCCTCCAGTGGATCGAATTTTATATCTCTAGTAGATATACTCTCAACTTCTTTTAAACCAAACCATATTCTCTCCCCAGTGGAGCCCCACATCAGATCAGATCAATTCCTTATCCACTAGTGGATGCCCACCAATCAAATCAAATTTCTCCCAAGTTATGCGCAAATTGATTTTGTCCCCCTAATGGAGCTTAGACCAAAATCTAAATTTATCAAACCAAACCAAATTATTTTCCCCAGTGGATACATCCACAAATCAAATTCTTATCCCTAGTGGATAATCCGAACCTACTTTCCTAGTGGAAAGTTCATGCACTCATCCCCGATGGATTATAAATCCTAGTCCCTAGTGGATCTTATCTCCCCAAATCATATTTGTAATCAAACTCAAACCCTTATGGATAACCCGAACCAACTTTCCTAGTGGAAGGTTCACATATTCAATCCTTTAGCAGATTCCTCCTCTCTCTTATTGGCATAAGTTGAGATTTTAAGATGGGATTACATCATGCCTCAGGTTTAGGGATAAATCATTTTCATTAGTGCATTCAATCCTTCAGACTTTGTTGATCATGTCGGTCAACGCCAATATGTGTGGTGTGCCTTATCGGACACATATTGAGTCCTGTTGACCTCACTTTTGGTGAACTTTCTCATTATAGATCTAGGACTCTTATAGTCACTAAGATCACTTTAGTCTTAAGACACTTCTAGTGATTAGGTGGACACTTAACCTAAGCCTAGAGACTTAAAAGGGTTAGCCATAGGATAGGTTATGCCTTAGGGATGACTTAAGGAGATTTTCGTACCCAATAGCCTAAACTCAATCCATGCTTTCCTTCTCAAACCAAACCTAAAATTTATACCAAATCCAAAGAAAATTTCTAAGACTCATAATCAATCCGATAATCAAATCCTAGCTCAAAATTTCTCCATAAACCTTATGATTGAATTCAAAACCCTTTCTAAGCCTTTTGATTTCATCCTATGGAGTTAGCCTTAACCAAATTCAAATCAATCCCAATTCATTTGATTTTATCAAAGATCAATTTAATCTCTCAATTATTTATTAAATCCAAATCCAAACCCAATTCCAAGTGATTAAAATCCAAAATCAAATCCAAGTTCCAAAATTCCTTCCTAAGCCATATGACCCATTCTCATAAGCTTAGTCAAATTCCCACATATGCTATTGCAAACTTGATTCATTTGTTCATAAATCAATTATTCATTCATTTATATTCACATGTATAAATGAAATCCATACACAAATGACTAAAATCAAATCAAACTAAACAAACCAAATCAAAACCTTAAGCTATATGGACTTATCTCCATAAGCTTGACCAAATCTTAACCCAAATCAACACAAAATCAATTAGTTTTTTTATAAATAATTTATTCCTTCATTTATATTCATAAATATAAATGAAACCCACCTTCCAATGACCAAAAATAAATTAAACTAAATTAATTTTCTTCTTAGCCCTTTTGACCTACATCCATGAGCTTGGTCAAATTTGCTTCCAAATCACTCCGAACTCAAGTTATTTTCTCATGAATCATTTATATCTTCATTTATATTCCCAAATATAAATAAATAATAAATTCAAATAGCCAAAATCAAATCTAAAATTAAACAAAAATCTAATTAATGCCTTTTAAGCCAATTTCTTGGACTTAACCAAAATTCACCTAAACCATGCCAAAATCAATGGATTTTCTCTTGAAATCAATCATTCCATCAATCATCTACCCAAGTATAAATGAAACCTACAATCATCAAACCAAACTAAAGTCAAGCCCAAGTTAGCCCTTTTAGCTTGAAAACTTCAAATGAGCCAAAATACATTGGACTCAAAATTGATTGCAGTTGGATTTATATTTTAATTCTAGACTCATATATAAGTTTAACTAAACTTAAATCTAGCCAAAACCAAACCAATTGACCCACTTAGGTCCACTTGACCCAAAGTGGCCTAAAGGACCTTTTTGAGCCAAGTTCTAATCCAACCCAAATTGGATTGAACCAAGCCCAACCATGCCTCATATCATGATCAACAATCACCTTAATTTGATTATCTCGAATTGGGTCAAACCAAGTCAACCCTTAGCCCAAATGAAACCTAAATTAGCCATAACCCACCATACACCAAATTGATTGAAACCATTGATTCACACTAACTCATGATCAATGATTGAACATGACTTGACCCTCAATTGAGCCAAACCAAGTCTAATTGGTCATTTAATCCTAGTTGACCCACATTGACCTAAATAGCCAAAATGGGTCAAATCATAATCTAACCCAAATTGATTACAACCAATGGCTCAAGTTCATTCCAAATTGATTTTTGAACTTGACCAAAGCTATAATTGAGCCCAATTTGACCAATTGGTCAACTTGACCTAACCTAGCCCAAATTGACCTAGAAGGTTAAATCGATCAAAATCTAAAATTAAATCCAAATTGATTCAAAATAATGCCTATAATCATTTTTAATTGACTAAATAAACTTGAAACAACACCTAACCCAACCCAATTTGGTCAAATTGGTCAAATTGGTCAACTTATTCCATTTGATCTATATGAATCCAAGTAAGCCAAAATCAATCATAGGACAAATTGATTGAAACCACTTGAACCAAAACTCCTCAATTCATCATTTGAACCTGCCCAAACTTTGGTTTGACCCAATTTGACCAATTGGTCAACCCAACCCAACATAACTCAATATGAACCCATTTGATCAAATGAAGCCAAAACCCATGAAACTAACCCATGACCCATTGGAGACTGACCAAACCCGACCCAAACCTATCCTAGATCAACCCAAAATTAGCCCAAACTCATTTGGAGCCAAGTCCAATGCAAATCCTTCATGGATCCTCTCCCCCATGTGGGATTTTGCCAAATATGGCAAAGTCCACCCTCCTCAGCCCTCACTCACCCAAATGAGGAAGCCTCCTAGCCCACTCTACAAGGGGATGGGACTTACCATGGACCAAAGGGAAGTGAGCCAACTCACCTCCCATGCAGTCTGAGCACCCAATGGATCAAGGAAAGCTAGTTTGCACAAATCCAACTTAGAGCCTCCTGCCATGGCTTCTCTCAATCCATACGAGCCTCGTGGACTTGAGTGTGCCACTTCGGCGCTCTGACGTGGTTGGCCAGCCCAAAATGAGAAGCAATCCCGTATGTCCACCTCAACAAACTGAGGGGTATACCCCCTCAATTCACACGAGAAAGGCATCACTTCAATTCGGCTAAGCTTCCAAGCAAGTTTTTGAACCTCCTTGTAATACCCAGAGCCATCCCGAGCTCCCGTCTCTTGACATTCCACCGCTGTGTGTGAAATCAAGATAGGGCACTCCAATCCTAATTCCAACTATTTTGTTTCTCATCCAAAAATCAAATTACTCTTACACACACCTTCCACGCACATCGTCGAAGCCACCTAAGCTATTTCCCGAGCTCCCAAGCCACTGAAGGAAGGACTTCGATCACCACCGAGCTCCAAAGTGATAGAAATTCATCCACTAAGTGAACCAAGGGGAATTGGCTTGATTGCTTCTCAATAGGGCCTCTTCTCTACTATACAAACCTACCTTTGATGATCCCACCATCGATCTTGAGCTCTAGCGAGGTAATTCCTCAAAATTGTAGAAATAGGAAAATATGGTTAGAGCTTTTTGAAGAAAATTTGCATGTGAGCCCATCCTAGCCTTTCAATCCTTATGGATCTCTTGTGCAAAGGTGTGAATTGATTTTGGAGTCAATTGAAGTTCGGGTGAGCTCAGATTGAGCAATTCATGATGGACGATCTCCGTTGTTTGTCGCTCATGGGAAGGAGGATCACGGGTCATCCATTCTGCGTGATTGGAATGGACAACTCAGATCAAATCGCGTTAGATCCTTCTATTTTTCTCCCTTTACGCAGTGGGATCAATCCGTGCCATCCGATCTGAGGCTAGATGGCGGAGATCAATATCGCATCTGCCCGTCGGATGACTTAGCTCACGGATGTGACAACTTAAATAGCCAATCTCGCGACGCCATGTGGAAAGCGCTCCGCATCAGTGCGCCAAGTGGCGCCGATAAGATTAGGCTTAATTAAGGCTAATTACTATATTTTTAAGGCTAAAACTTTTATAATTTATAACTAATTGTAGAAAAATTCAAAAATATAAATAATTGCTCATTTTAAAGGTATTTAAGAGGGGAATTCATTAAAATTATTCTTAATTAATATTGAATAGTAATTTTAGCTTAATAATGAATTAATTAAAATTTTAATTAGCCTAATTACTCTCTAATTAGTTAACCAATCAATTTCAAACTTTTTGAGAATATTTAAGGGATGACCTCTGCCTCCCCTTATTTTGTTGGAATTTATTGGTTGATTAATTGGGAGAATTGATTGTTTCAGTCCTAATTACTCTTTTAACTTAATTAAGTGCATGTGAACAGTAATTAATTTACAAATTGGACACCTTAATCACTGATGAACAATGAGGACACTTAGGGAATTGGATTGGGGCCTCCCTCCTAATCCTTTCTCAAAATTTCCTTCTCTTTTTCAACCAAAATGCTAATTTAGGATTAATTAACTAATTGATGGCTTAATTAGTTAGATTGAAACTCAGTTCATCCCAAATCATGTTTAATTAAATGAGAGGGCTTATGTAATTAGGTGTCTTTTCCCCTTTAGCCCACTTCATTTCAAAGGATAATTAATTTAACTTGGTAATTAAGTGAGAGAATAGATTAATGGATTAATGGCTTGATTAAGCTTAATTAAAAGGGTAATTGCATTTGATTTCCCTTAATTGATCCATGGGTAGAGCTTTCGGTGTTTAATAACCTAAAGAGAGTTAATGAAATTATGGTTTGCTTATAAGTGTGAGAAAATCATAAAAATAATTAAGTGAGTATCTTAAGCTTAATTCATTAATGATTGTGAGCTAATTGCATTAGGCCCCTTTCATTTCATAATTAGCATTTACTTTTCTAATTCATTTGCATATTATATTGGCTCATAATCATTTAATTAATTATCTTAAGATAATATAGGTAAGGGTTTAATTAATTGATTTAATTCATACCTTAACCTAATTAATCCATAAGATCAACCTAATTGATTTTCATTAAACCAAATTAATTTACACATAGGGAGTGGGATTAGGATTAGCAAACCCTTCCCGCATTTCTTAAATCTAATAAAACATTAAATTAAAAGTGACCTTATGGAATTTTGGTTTATTTTAGATGAGCTTATTTAGTACGATTGCCTTAAGAGTTAATTGGATTGAATGAAATCATGTGCTTATGTCCTTTTATTTCTTTCCAATCATATTAAAAATTGTATGTCACTTGATTCATGCATTCATCTTTTGCAAAGTTAATTAAATTAAATGGTTTTCTTTATGTCAAGCTTGCATGTGCTGATTTAAATTAATATATGTGTGGCTATCATCATTATTAAATCCAAATCTATTTTTCAAGACTTATAAATGAATGATTATATATGCTATGAATGCTAGTTATAAATACATAGGAGATGCATGTGGTTATAGCTTAAGTGTATTAATTGAAGTTTCTTTTCTTTCATTCATGTATTGACTTATGAAAGTAAGAATGTTAATGAGTATATAGCATGGACATCCCGAGAATACGAAGCTTTAGTTATCCCCAAGGAGGTCATTTGATTACCTTACTTCCCTAGTTTAACAATGGAACATGCTCAATTTGATTTTATTCTTACATACTTCAATACTAGAATTTAGATAAGGCTTTATTCCATATGCATAAATATTTCAAAAATGAAACTTTAGCATGATTCTTCAATTCTTGTAGTTGTTTGTACATTCATGTGTAGTTAAGAGTACTAGGTATATCTAATCTGGACATTCTTGGGACACAAGACTTTAAGTAGCCCAGGAGGTCTTTAGCTCACTTCCCTAGTTTAACAATGGCAAAGTATCCACTTAAAACTTTTATACACTTGCATGTGCATTTAGTTAATGAATGAAGATCCCCTTTTTCTATTAAGAAAGACATGCATTCATACTTGTTCAAATGATTAAATTGATTAATCACATAGTTTAAAAGCATTCTTTCTTATATTCATGTGTATAAGCTTAAATATGTTTGAATGTAATGGGTATATAGTTTGGACATCTCAAGAATACGAGACCTTAGCTAGCCCCAAGGAGGTCATTTGATTACCTCACTTCCCTAATTAACAATGACAAGTACCTATTTAATTTTATTCCTATGTATTTTTATATAAGAATTTAGATAGAGCTTTAAATTAATATGATAAAATAATTCAATCAAATGAAATATCTAAATTCTAAAAATACATATTTACATTCATCATTTAAGTGTGCTAAGACATATTGTATGTATAGGTATGCTTAGGATTTAAATCATGTGCATGTTATATATGATGGAAAGGAATGAATGAATATATGTCATGTGATATTAATTAATTCCAATTAATCTTAAGATGCTTTTCTTATAGAATAAGGTTATTTAAAGTGAACTTAAACTTTGGATTAATTTAAAATATGTAATAAGCTATTCATTAAAGAGATTTGATTAATTAATATGCTTTAGATGTGACTTAAGGTAGGGATAAAAGAGAGTGGTCCTCTCTTTTCTTCTCTTTATAACACTTAGTTGTTATGTGTAAATCAAATGGAACAAACAAAATGCCAAATAAAATTTTCAAATCAATTAAACCACTTAAAGTGAAATCAACCTCTTAAACTACACCCTTTCATACTTAGAAAATCATAACAAAGTCTAGTTAAGGCACTCCACACAAGCCTTAATACACACACTTTATAAGTAAGTCACCACTTTTAGCTTTATGTTAGGGCGGTGCATGAAGTGATGTATGTTTGGTTCTATGATGTATTATTTTAGACTGGATGTTATGATGTATGCTTCGTAGATTGGATGGTAGCCTGTGATTAGCCTAATAATATTTTCTATAGGTGATTGTGCTTAAGGGGTGCTTTTGTAGGTTGCTTAACCCCTAAGCATAATCTAAATTAGGACAAGTGAGCTTGGTTACCAATGTGCAGGGTGCTAACTCTAAATTATTCATATAACTACTTGGATTATATGGTGTGTTTAGCTAACACTTATTTTACAGGCATGATTAGATTTACTTTTCCTATTTTTAATGTACTTTTGTATTAAGAATTAGGATTAGTGTTACGGGGGATTAGGATGAACAGTGGCTAGAAGGCTTTATCTTAGGAGGCCCTGTGATACCTTTGAAGCACGCAAATCCAAATGAAGAAATGATGAAGATATAAAGAATGAAGATAAGAAGACCCCCATAGCATTTATTCATTTATATATTATAATTATTCTTTCATATACTGGGTTGTATAAGGGTAGAGCTTCAGATTTTCTCTCCTTTTGGGTTGTAACACACCATAATCTTTTTATCCTTTTATGTTGGATTTATAAAATGCTTGATGCTATGTTAAAATTGTGCAATAGAAATGACATGTCTCTTTATAGTTTCTTTATGAATGGTGATTTAATATGTGGCCTGAATCTGATTAGGCTCTTAGGAAAAAATAAATTTTCTACCGTAACTACAAATCATAACTAAATCTTCTAAATAACTCATAACCTCATATAAAGCCTAGGAATTAAATTAAGATAATTAAAAGATTTAGTAATCCCTTAGCTGAATGTTGTATGTTAATATCATTAATTCATATTGCTTTACTCTTACAAAGAAAGGGTTTCCATCCTTGCACGATAGGGGAAGACTTGACCTTTGAGGGTCTTCTCTGTGGTGGAAAATACATCTTTCTCTCTAATTTAGCTAATTACCTCATTTCAACATGCATTTAGAGATATGAAAATCCTATGGCCTTTGTCAAAATGAAGAGTCCAAAATTAAATAAAAATTTGAAAATATTTGCATTAGATTATGTCATTTGCTCATACCACTCATGCTCTAGTCTCTTAGGGAGTGGGTTTAAGGACTTTAGTTTCTTTCTAAATAATAACAACCTAACTATCTTGCAAACTCATATGACTTGCCTACATGGTTTTAAAGCATAGAATGAGTTAGCTAGCTAACACTCTAGGTGGTTATAAGTTCAGTAGTCGGGTGGTTTACTCTCTCAAGGAGATAAACCTTAATTCCCATTTTTTGCTTAGATTTAGGTCGTGCTTTAGTTCTCACTAAGCTCCCTAGATTTAGGATCTGAGGTGGCTGTTTCCTTTAGTATACAAGCATAAATCCTCACCTCTTAAGCATTTTCACCATCTTGTATTATGCGATTGTAAGTCCAAGCTTTCTAAAAATTTTTTAACTCAAATGAATAATTCTCTTCAATTTCAAAAATATAAGGCCCAACCATAGATAGGTTGGAATGCTCACTAGGTTTCCTAGTATCATGAGCATTCCCTACTCATTTTATTTGGCTTCAATAATAAGTCTTCCTTTTTGAACTTCCTATTTGATTTTCTAATATAGCCAATTTATTGATAGTCTTATCTTTGAAATCTTTGGAGACAATAATTGCCTACTTTATTCGAGAGTATTCCTAAGGAACTCAGCTTCTTTAGGATTTAATTAACTATTGGGGCTTTCCCCTATAGGGTACTTCCAATTTAATATAAACCCTACTTTATTCATCCATGTAAAGTAGGGGGAAAATCTCTGGTATATTCGAAGGCCCATCATGCCTTAGGAGTCCTTAGTAGGTGATTAAGTTCATTCAAGGGTAATGCCTCTATCTTTTGAGATACTACATCATACCTCAATGTCATACCCAATCACTTCAATAAGTATACCCTCATATCTGCATGGTGTCCCCCATACACACATATCCAAAAATAAGCACGGCAATGCTCCATCTAAATTCTCATACAAAAATGACATGAGAAAGAGATCAAATAAGTGCGTACCATTGTTAAACTAGGGAAGTTAGGTAATCAAATGACCTCATTTAGGCTACTTAAAGCCTCGTGTTCCTGGGATGTCCAGACTATATACTTATTGTCATTCAAACATATGTGAATTTATAAATATAAATAAGAAAGAGGAACTTCATAATAATATACCACTCATGTTGATAATGAAATTGATTATAGATGCATGCATTTTTAATAGAAAAAGATACTTTTATTCCTTAATCATGTATACATGCACATATATAGATGTAAACAAGTATGTGCATTATTAAGCTAGAAAAGTGAGGTAATCAAATGACCTCCTTTGGACTACTTAAAGCCTCGTGTTCTTGGGATGTGCAGACTATATACTTGCTACCTTAATTATATATTAACATATATAGATGTAGAAGAATGGAAATCATGCAAAAAGTTATATCATATTTAATTAAGGCATTTACACATGTGATTTAAAGCTTCTACTCAAGTTTATATGTAAAAAATACATAACAAGTAAATCAAATAAGTGCGTGTCATTGTTAAACCAAGGAAGTGTGTAATTAAATGACCTCCTTGGGACAACTTAAAGCCTTTTGTTCTCGGGATGTTTGGACTATATGACTGATATGAACATGTGAGGAATAAGATTACAATGCTCTTAAAGGAGTCTCATGATTAGGGGTTAATTAAGTTAAAGAATCTAATTAAGTACTTTTATGATTTTCTCACACATATGAGCTAACCATAATTTCCTTAAGTGACTTTATGTTATTGAGCACATAAAGAGAAACCCATATTTTAAACATTGATTATCTGATGTGATTAGCATTTTCATTTAATTTCATTTAATTATTTAATTAACCACTTAGACGTTTAATTAATCTTCACTTTGATTAATTACCTTTAATGGAATCAACTTTGGAGAGAGATTGAGAAAGAGGTCTCAATCATTTTCCTTCATCTCTTTACTATGGCTGAATGATTAATAACTTTAATTTCATTATTATTTACTATTTAAGAAGTTAGTTAATTATTAATTTGATTAAAGGGATAATTAAGATTCAAATTGTTAATTCCCCTAATTACATAGGCAATAAATTCCAAGAAAATTATAGGTGGTAGAGGTCATCTCATGAAATCAATTCCCCAAATTTGGGATTAATTGACATTTAATTAAGGAATTTACACATGTGATTTAAAGCTTATACTCAAGTTTATATGTAAAAAAATACATAAGAAGTAAATCAAATAAGTACACACCATTGTTAAACCAAGGAAGTAGCGTAATTAAATGACCTCCTTGGGGCTGCTTAAAGCCCCGTGTTCTGGGATGTCCAGACTATATGAATGATATGAACATATGAGGAAATAAAACTGCAATGCTCTTAAAAGACACAATGCAATTGGCTCAGGATTATGGGTTAATTAAGTTAAAGAATCTAGTTAAGTACTTTTATGATTTTCCCACATATATGAGCTAACCATAATTTCCTTAAGTGTCTTTATGTTATTGAGAACATAAAGAGGAACCCATATTTTAAACATTGATTATCTGATTTGATTA
This sequence comes from Cymbidium sinense, assembly GCA_021442155.1. Taxonomy (NCBI): domain Eukaryota; kingdom Viridiplantae; phylum Streptophyta; class Magnoliopsida; order Asparagales; family Orchidaceae; genus Cymbidium; species Cymbidium sinense. Next base: position 77,916,031 of record CM038227.1, read on the forward strand.
GCATTTTCATTTAATTTCATTTAATTATTTAATTAACCACTTAGACATTTAATTAAATCTTCACTTTGATTAATTACATTTAATGGAATAAACTTGGGAAAGAGATTGAGAAAGGGGTCTCAATCATTTTCCCTCATCTCTTCACAATGGCTTAATGATTAATGACTTTAATTTGGTTAATCTTTACTGTTTAAGAAGTTAGTTAATTATTAATGCGATTAAAGGGATAATTAAGATTCAAATTATTAATGCCCTTAATTACAAAGGCAATAAATTCCAAGAAAATTACAGGAGGTTGAGGTCATCCCATTAAATCAATTCTCCAAATCTTAGATTAATTCGTTGAGTAATTAAGTCTTAATTAATATAATTAAGTAAATATTCAAACCTTAATTAAGCCTTAATAACTATTTAAAATTAATTAGAATTATTTTTAATAAAATCACCTCTATTTTATCTTTAAAATAAATATTTATTTATATTTTTCCAATTTTTTTTAGTTAGTTATGATTTTTTAAAGTTTCAGGTGCCGTTGTGGGATTGGCTGTTTAAACCCGTCTGATGTGGCGCTGACGTGGCACGATGGATGCACTTTTTTCCCTGTAGTCCAATCTAAGATCGAATGGCAGAGATTAATCCTACAGTTCCTAAGGAATAAAATAGGATTAAATCTAATCAGAAGATCACGACCGCCCATTCCAATCATGCAAAATAGATGGCGGATGATCTATCGTCTCCCAAGTGACAAAAGATGGACATCGTCAGTCTAATTCAAGCTCATCAAAGCTCAGAGAGACTTGAGAATGACTCCAACACCTTTACAATAGGAATCATAATAGATCTAATGGTTGGATTCATATGCAATCAACATTCTCTTCACAAAGGCCCAAGAAAAATTGAAAAGAACTCAGTTCGCATGAATTTACCTCGCTGGAGCTTCGGACTGACGGCTAACCGACCGAGGCAGCTTCACCTTGAAGAGGCAAAGCCCTATTTAGAAGATGGCATCCTAGCTCCTCGCCAGCGGCTCTATGGACCAAACGTCATCAGAGTTGGTCTAGGGAGGGCTTCTAGTGCTCAAATCACTCTAGGGAAGGGTCATTTCACCTTGTCGATGCTTGGTGAATGTGTGGGGAGAGTTAATTGAAGTGGGGTTGAGTTTTAGTGGAGATGGTCGGAGCTAAGACTCAGTTTGGCTTGGTTCCATCATCTCCGATGATGGGGTGGCTTGAGGTGCTCGAGCTTTGGGAGTGTTCAAGTGTGCGGTTTGAGTCAAAATGAGGGAAGGGAATCCCCCCCTTGGATTAGACGACCTTAATTTCTTCTACCATTTTTAACCATTTAGCTGTCGGAGAGGTCAGGAGGGAGCTTATGTGGCTTGGTTTGGTTCTCAAGGGGATGAGGTGGCTGGCTTTAGCTCTCTCAATCTCATTTGGAAAGGGCGAATCAAGGGAGGTGGGTTTAATCACCTCCTCTTGACCTATGGCTAACCTAGACCCTTTGGGTAAAGTCAGCCACCTAGCCAAGGGCCTAAATTGAGCTTTGGGTGGCTGCCAAATGCAAATGAGGGTTGTTGATCATCTAAATTTGGATTTTGTCCTATTTATAGGACTTTATCCAATGGTTAATCAATTTATTTGGGTTCAAATTGGGTTGGGTTGATTTTGGGCTAACTCAAGATGAGCCAAGGATGGGTCATGCCCGATTTCAATGGGTTTGGGGTTAGTTTGAGTGGGTTTGGCTCAAATTGGGCTAGGTTGGGTTAGGTTGGATTAGGTTAACCAGTTAGTCAAATTGGGTCAAACCAAGGCTTGAGCCATGTTCAAATGAATATTTGGGATGTTATGGTTCAATTGGTTTGGTCTAATTTGCATTGGATTTGAATTTGGCTCATATGGGTTCATATGTTTCAAATGGGTCAAGTTGACCAATTTGGCCAATTTTGCCAAATTGACTTGGGCTTGGTGTTGACTTAGACTTAGTTGATTAGTTGAGGATGATTGTAGGCTTTGGTTTCAATTGATTTGGATTTAGGAATGATTTAGACTAATTTGATCATTTAGGTGAAATTGGGCTCAATGGGTCAATTGGACCTAATTGGTCAAATTAGGTTCAATCAAGGCTTTGATGATATTCAATAGTCAATTTGAAATGAGTTTGAGTCATTGGTTGAAATCAATTTGGATTGAAGTTTGATATGGCCTAGTTTGGCCCTTTAGGTCAAATTAGGTCAACTTGGATCAAGAGGGTCAATTGGGTTTGGTTTGGCTCAATTGATGGTCATGTCATGTTCAAGGATCGATTTTAGGATGATATGGATCATTGGTTTCAATCAATTTGATATAGTATGAGATTTGACTCATTTGACTCATGTAGATTAATTGAGTTCAATTGATCAAATGACCAAATTGACCTAGTTTAACCTAATTGATTGTAATTGATCGATCAAGGATGATCGATAATCATTGTAGGGGAGATTGGATAAGTTAATTCAATCCATTTTTGGTTAGATTGAAGTTTGGCTCAAATGGATCCTTTAGGTCACTTTGGGTTAAGTGAACCTAAATGGGTTAATTGAGTTGGTTTCGGGTTGATTTGGGTTTAGTTAAGTTTGGTATTTGATTTAGGATTGATTGATGGCTTTGGTTGCATTTGATTTAGATTTGATTGGATCTTGGCTCATTTAGACATTTTGGGTCAAATGGGCTACCTTGGGTTAGTTTGAGTCAATTTTTGTTAGATTTTGTTTGACTGTAGATTTTATGTAGTGTTTGAGGATGATTGAAGGATTTGAGAAAATCAATTGGATTTAGTTTGATTGAAGGAATTTGTCTAAGTCCATAGGATTGGGTTGTATGGTCAAGGTAGGTTGGATTTGATCTTGACTTGGAGTTTGGATATGAATTGGAATTAGTTAAGTTTAATTAGGATTGATTTGAGATTGGCATTGGCAAAGGGGGTAGGCAAGAGTCATGGGTTAGGCCATAGGATAGGGTAGGTTATCTTTGACCCTACAACATGATCTAAACCTAAAGGATAATCCTCCTAAATCATTGAGTTTGGGTTATGTGTTCACTTAGTCACTAAAAGTTTCTTACGACTAAGGAGCTCTTAGCATCTAGAAGACTCCTAAATCTATGATAGGAAGATTGAATCCTCACTTCAAAATTGAGGTCAACAGTCATGTTGGGTTTTCAAAAAATTTTGGTTACTAGTTTGTTTAATCATAGGCTATCATCTAGATTGTAAGTATGATTATTAGAATCAATTTTATCAAGATATAGTGATTTGATATCTTTTAGTAGCATTTGACCTTATGTAATGGATGGTTCTTTTATTCATTATGATTGAATCATTTATTGTGATTTCCTGTAATGAGCTAAATCCCCATTTATTCCATTCTTAGTTTTTTGCTATGATGTTTTTATCTTATTCATCTAACCATCATGAATGTTGATGCTCAACATAAAATTTTGATTTCTTAAAGCTATGCATGGATGACTTCTTTCATTATGTTGCATGCATCCTTTTTTTAGTCAACCGAACAACCCCTGAAAGCAAAATGGAGAATGGTATGAAAGAGCTAGAGCATCTATGTTGGTTGATGAGGCGAATAAGTTCAAGGTTTCCCATATTCAAGTTGAAGGTCTAAGACTCTGTTTAGAGTATAGCAAGAGATAACTAATTGGGTTATTGAAGTTTTGAATCGCATAATGGATGAGTTCAAACAGAGTGTTCTTACGAGCAAGTATTGAAAAAAATAAATTATTTTACAATTGGTAAGTAAACATCCTACAATAAAAATCTAGCAATGTGTTTTCAAAATGAGAGAGAATTTATAAAATTTTCATTTATTACATTGATTAAAGAGAAAAAACCTAGAATTATTTATACCATTTTTAGGTTTGGCAATTGATGATGTCTTTCCACTGAAGAATCTTGAAGTCCTAGTGTTTCCAATTGAAGCTGATTAGAATAAAATACATCAAGTTTACAATTTAATTATAAGAAAAAATTATCACCCAAAGTACCTTGAGTAGATCATGATGTATTCATTTCCACGGAGTATTACATGAAAGTTTAAAAATTGTTACAACATTATGTTTTCAACACTTGCAAGCACAAAAATTATCCCACCATGATGCTTGTCCCTAGTAATGCACTTCCACATTGCAAGAATGAGTAAGATAGTAAGCATTATGCCATATTTTTACAAGCCCAAAACTAGCACCAATAAATAATATCTCGTCTTGCTGGTGTTGGGCAGAACAACAATGAGACATAAGGCAATCTTTGGTTCAGCTTCTGCTTTATTTCATCCAAATTTTTGAAAAAATAGCCAACAAAAAAGTTAATTTTTGAAAATCTATCACAATGATTTTCAAGCAATCAAATGCACATAGGACATTGGCTCAAGTGATACACTATCTAGTGTTTAGGGCATAGGTCTTAAGTTTGAGCTAGGAAACAAGAAAGATTTCTCTTGCTCCCTAAGTGACTTAAATTTGTATATGATCTTGTGCCCAAAAAAATCTACAATTGGCATTGTATTCACCTTATCGCTAATAAAATATTCAAGATAGTTTTTTATCTTTTAAAAAAATTGATTTATGGCAATCAACCAAAAACCTACACCCTCTTAGAATCCAACTTGGAACACAATTGCACTTGTAGTTAGAAACATAGTAAAACTAATAAATTAAAGAGGTAATGATGATTAACCACAAATGCATCAACACAAAGTTTAGTATTTTACCATTGACTATCGATCTCAATAACTCATAATTAAGTATATAAATTTGAATAATCAACAAATTGATGGGGAAGTGAGATCCTCCAAACCAAGCAAGAAAGAAAAATCATCACAAATGCAACCAGATAACAATGGGGCTAAGAAACAATCAAAAATAAATCAAGAGATCAATACAAAAAGTCTTGTTCAAAAAGCCCATTTGAAAATAGCTTTTTTGCTAGGGGTCAAAAGAGGGATTAAAACAAGAGATGGATTACTTAAATAAAAGTAATGCATCATATCATTATCCATGCCACCTTGAGTCATATAAAAAGGTTAAGAGAGAACATAGAAATCATTGTACCATTAAAAAAGCTTTCCACTCTTCCGCCTCTACTTTCACCTTTCTATATCCAAATAATGTTTCTCCTTTAGCCCTTACACACTCACACTAGATGCGAAAGAGTTTAAATTATGCTAAAATATTCAATTCCTTTGGAATCTCAAATAATGATCCTTAAATCTCCCAAAAAAATTAATATGGTTTATTAGAAATTAGTTTAACATGGAACAAATACACAAAGTCTCCAAATCAACATCTTCTCCAAAGAAAACTAAAGTCTTAATTGGTTGTCCTCTAGTACGATAGAGAACTTCAATGAAGCATTCAGATGTGTTGGTTATCATTATCCCATATCTAAGATCACTATCATGTGATAAAGTCCACCTATTAACATCTCAGGTGATCAACCAATCATATGTCTCTTATTTTCCATTCCTAATATCATGCATATATTGGTTGAAAATATGGATGTCAACTATGTTTTTGGACTAATATGTCTTCTAAAAAATAGTCTCCATATCACTAATTCAAATATGTCCCTACAACTATGAACAGTTCTGGCATGTCGGTCCAATATTATACATGGATCTGGATGTGATGTAATTATGGGTAATAACTAACACATAGTTCTTTTAAACCAGCACCATGACTCATTACACTTAGACTCCATGACTATGAAAGCTAATGGAAAGAGACAGTTGTTTGCCTTGACTCAAATAACACTAAGCAACGTTCCTAGATATTTTTCTAAAAGGAATGTGACATTCAGGCACTGGCCTATAGCAGCTCTAACTCTCTATAGATGGACCGAAAAACAAAAATAGATGTTAAAAAAAGATTTGTGCTATCAGATTGTATTTTATATATTGAATTCCTCATTGGATCCCAAGCTTTCATATAAGAACTATGTATGTTAAATTTAACTTCTATTTATCCAATTATCTCTCTAGGCTTTAAGTTTATATAACAATGTATAATCGACAAGATATAATAGCAAATGAATTAGATGTGCACTCTCAATGGCCACCAACTAAAATTCTATGAGCACAAGTATGTGGAGCAATAATTATTGAAAATTTTTATGCCCTTGCTAACCTCTTAGTTTTAGCGGCATGTAATAATCATTAATAATGTATAAATGAGTGTTTATGGTGAACACACATGCATAAAAGTGAGGTTTACTTGAATTAATATTTTAAGATTCGATATTATTTATTATGCACCAACCATTAATTATGAATTCTAAATTAGATTTGATTTGAAATATCATATTTTCTATTAATTCTATAGAAATAAACCCTTCAGATGATATATTTGAATCACTTATTAGACTATCAATATTCACATCTTCATCCCACACCTCGGCGGTACGATATATTAAGAGGTTATGACACCCAAGAGATGGAGTGAATTGAGCTTTTAAATGATATATTATGTAGAAGACTTAAACCTTTCAAAAACACTTGCACTTGATATTATTATTGGAGGAATCCCTCATAAGAAAACTAGGAAAAGAAGTCTACAGTTTGAGAGTATTTTATTGAAAGTGTTCCTACTTTGAAATGCGTCAATGCACCTTCTTTATAATGCATATGTTGTGGTGCAAAATTTCATAAATCCAAGATTGGCTCCACTTCATAACTTCTCAGACATGTTAGGGATTGTGATAAGATCAAAGTTAAAAATAAACAAGTTATTGAGTTGCTCGATAAAAAAAAATTATTAAATTTTATGCCTTCTGATGCTATTTCAGAAATTTTGATTCTTATTTTTATTGATCCAAAAAATTATGATCATCTTTAAATTAGAGAAATAATAGGAATATTGATAATTGTACATGAGTACCTATTTATGACAATTGAGCATACATGGTTCAACATTTTGTTGAAGATCTTGAATCATAACTATGATCATCTAAGTGTTATAAAGAGGAAAAAAGGGATTTTAAACCCTTTTCACTCCTACCCTATGTCATTTTTTAAGGAATATTATTATGACTTAGTTCTTTCTTAATGAATGGCTTATTAAAGATTTTTATTAATCCTAAGTTTGTGTTAACCTTATAGAATCCTATTCAAAATGAAAGGAATTTTTAGATTAATGTGGTTGAACTACTACCACATGAAATATATCAAGTTATTTATTTCCATCACCCATAACATGCATATGATTGAACACTTAGCATGTCTATACATATAACATATTTTGGCACACTTGAATGATTATGAATTCACTCATACATGGTGCATATGAATTAAAGCTCCATCTTAATTCTCATACAAAAAGGACATGGGAAAGATATCAAATAAGTATGTACCATTGTTAAACCAAGGAAAGCCTCGTGTTCTTGGGATGTCAAGACTATATAATTATTGTCATTCAAACACATTTGAATTTGTAAATAGAAATAAGAAAGAGGAGCTTCACATTCATATATCACACTTGTTGATGATGAAATTAATTATAGATGCATGTATTTTTAATAAAAAAAAGAGAGTTTTATTCCTTAATCATATATACATACACATATACACAGATGTAAACAAGTACGTGCCATTGTTAAGCCAGGAAAGTTAGGTAATAAAATGACCTCATTGGGACTACTTAAAGTCTCGTGTTCTTGGAATGTCCAGACTATATACTTGCTACCTTAAATATATGTCAACATATATAGAATTAAAAAAATGGGAATCATGCAAAAAAATTGTGTCTTATTTAATTAGGGCATTTACACCTGTCATTTAAAGCTTCAACTCAAGTTTATATGTTAAAAATACATAAGAAGTAAATCAAATAAGCATGTGTCATTGTTAAAATAGGGAAGTGAGATAATCAAATGACCTCCTTGGGGCTACTTAAAGCCTCGTGTTCTCGGGATGTCCATACTATATACTTATTAACATTCCAACTTATGTAAAGTCACACAAACACTTAAGAAGGAGAGTTGCCATCACATGATTAAGCTATAAACACATGCAAATCCTATGTGTATTCATAACTATGAACACGCCAAGCATTTTATATCAATTTATAAACTTTGGAAAATAGTTTTGGATTTACTAGTGATAGTAGCCACACATATATTAAAGTTAAGTCAACACATGCAAGCTTACATAAACTGATATCATTTCAATTCATTTAGATTTGAAAAACAACATGGATGCATGAAAAAATGTGACATACAACATTTATGATGATTTGGAAATAAGTAACCCAACATAACCACATGATTCATTCAATCCCATTAAGTCCTAAGGAAAATCATATCAAATAAAACTATTTAAAGTAAACCAAGACTTCTCATTATTATTGATTTTGGATTTTGGTTAAGTTTAGAGAGGAGGAAAGTAGTTTGCTGATCTTAACCCCATTCCCATGTTGGTGATTTGATTTTTCTTAATAAGAGGTGATTAAGTAAATTTGATGGATTAATTAAGTTGTATCTCTAATCAAATCCATTAATTACCCTTACTTATGTCTATTTAATTTAATTAACCAACCAATTATGAGCCATGAATGACATGAACATGTGAAGAAATAGAATTGGAATGCTTTTAAAGGACTTAATGCAATTGGCTCATGATTAGGGGTTAATTAAGTAAAAGAATCTAATTAAGTAATTTTATGATTTTCCCACACATATGAGCTAACCATAATTTCCTTAAGCATCTTTATGTTATTGAGCACATAAAGAGGAACCCATATTTTAAACATTAATTATCTGATGTGATTAGAATTTCTATTTAATTTATTTTAATTATTTAATTAATCACTTATACATTAAATTAAATCTTCACCTTGATTAAGTACCTTTAATGGAATAAACTTGGTATAGAGATTGAGAGAGGGGTCTCAATCATTTTCCCTCTTCTTTTCACTATGACTTAATTATTAATGACTTTAATTAGGTTAATATTTACTATTTAAGAAGTTAGTTAATTATTAATTTAATTAAAGGGATAATTAAGATTCAAATTGTCAATTCTCCTAATTACATAGGCAATAAATTTTGAGAAAATTATGGGAGGCAGAGGTCATCCCATTAAATCAATTCCCCAAGTCTCAGATCAATTAGCCAAGCAATTAGGGCTTAATTAATATAATTAAGTAAACATTCAAATACTAATTAAGTCTTACTCACTATTTAAAGTTATTTAGAAATAGTTTTAATAAAATCATCTATGTTTTATCTTTAAAATAAATATTTATTTTTATTTTTTTGATTTTTTATAATTAGTTATGATTTTTTAAAGTTTCAATAATTAAATCCAATTATTAAGCCTAATTAAGCCTAATCCTGTCGGCACCACTCAGACTGTTGATGTGGCAGTGCATTCAACGTGGCATCGTGGGATTGGCTATTTAAACCCATTTGATGCGGCATTGACGTGGCGAAAATGAACATGCTTTCAATCCTACAGTCCAATTTAAGATTGAACAATGTAGATTAATCTCACGGTTCATAAGGAATAAAATAGGATTAAATCTAATTGGAAGATCATGACCATCCGTTCAAATCATGCAAAATGGACGGCTGATGATCTATCATCTCCTGAGCGATCGAAGATGGACACCGCCACACAATTCGAGCTTGTCGGAGCTCGAAGAGGCTCAAGAATGACTCCAACACCTTCACAATGGGAATCCTAGTGGATCTAATGATTAGATTCATGTGCAATCAACATTCTCTTCACAAAGGCCAAGAAAAATTGAAAAGAACTCAGTTTACAGAAATTTACCTCTTTGGAGCTTCGGACCGGCAGCTAACCGACTAAGGTAGCTTCACCTTGAAGATGCAAAGCCCTATTAAGAAGATGGCATCCTAGCTCCTCATCCACAGCTCTGTGGACCAAACATCGCTGGAATTCTCATTGGAGTTGGTATTGGGAGAGCTTCCAGTGCTCGAATCACTATAGCAAAGGATCATTTTGCCTCACCGAAGCTTGGTGAACGTGCGGGGTTGCATTTTGGTGGAGATGGTCAGAGCTAAGCCTTTGTTTGGCTTGGTTCTATTGTCTCCGATAATGGGGTGCCTTAGGGAACTCATGAGATGAATCAAGGAGGTCTTCTTGAGGTGCTCAGGCTCTAGGAGTGTTCAAGTGTGTGGTTTGAGTCAAAATAAGGGAGGGTATACCTCCCTTGGATCAGTGGTTTTGATTTCTTACGCCATTTTCAGTCGTTTGGCCATTGGAGGGGTCAGGAGGGAGCTTATGTGGCTTGGTTTTGTTGGTCAAGGGGCTGAGGTGGCTTTCTTGAGCTCTCATTGGGGGGGGGGGGGGGTATACTCCCCTTCCCCTTGGATCAGATGGCCTTGATTTCTTCTGCCATTTTCAGCCGTTTGGCCACTAGAGGGGTTAGGAGGGAGCTTATGTGGCTTGGTTTTGTTGGTCAAGGGGCTGAGGTGGCTTGCTTGAGCTCTATTAGCCTCATTTTGAAAGGGCCAATGGGGGGAGGTGGGTTTACTCACCTTGACTATGGCGACCTAGCCCAGGGTCACCACCCAGCCAATCGGTCCAAATTGAGCTTTGGGTGGCTGCCAAATGCAAATGATGGTTGTTGCCACCTAAATTTGGATTTTGTTCTATATGGAGGGCTTTATCCAATGTGTAATTGTGGTGTTTATTTTTGGAATGGTGGGACACCATGCAGATCTTAGGGAGTACTTATTAAATTGATCGGGTACTTATTAAATTATTTAATCATGTTAATTTAGAGCATTATTCAAATTCATATACAAAAAGGCATTAGAATGAAATTAAATAGGTACGTGTCATTGTTAAACTAAGGAAGTGAGGTGATCAAATGACCTCCTTGGGGCTAGCTAAAGCCTCATATTCCCGAGATGTACAAACTATATACCTATTTGCATTCAAACACATGTAAATTTGTATGTAAGAACATAAGGAAAGAGACCCTAAATCATATGGCTAATTAATTCAATCATTTAGTTTATTATGAATACATGAATTCTTTGTAGAAAAGAGGGATTTTCATCCTTTAGCCACACATACAAACACATGTAAAGAGAAATAAGAGAGTACGTGCCTTTGTTAAACCAGGGAAGTGAGGTAATCAAATGACCTCCTTGGGGCTAGTTAAAGCCTCGTATTCTCGGGATGTCCAAACTATATACTTTGTTATCTCAGTAGACATGAATGTATATGTAAGTAAGAGAAAGAAATTCATGCAATAAATTATATTTTTATTTGATTAGAACATTTATGTATATGAAACAAAATTTCATCCTAATTCTAATGTAGGAACACATGTAAATGGAATCAAATAAGTACGTGTCATTGTTAAACCAGAAAAGTGAGGTAATCAAATGACCTCCTTGGGGCTAACTAAAGCCTCATATTCTCGGGATGTCGAGACTATATACTTATTAACATTCAAATACATGTGAAACTACATATAGATTAAAGGAAAGAAAACTCTATTTCACATACTTAAGCTATAAGCATATGCAAACTTATATGTAATCATAACTATTATCACTTCATATATTATTACTTATTTATAAGCATTTTGAAAATACATTTGGATTTAATAGTGATAATAGCCTCACATATTATAAATTAAATCAACACATGCAAGCTTGACATAAAAAAAATTATTTGATTTAGTTAATTTTGCAAAAGATGAATGCATGAATCAAATGACATACAATATTTAATATGATTAGAAAGGAATAATAAGACATAAAATACATGTTTCATTCAATCAAACTAATTTCTAAGGACAATCATGTCAAATAAAACCACTTAAAATTAACCAAAGCTTTTTATGTATCATTTTTGAAGTCATGTTTGGTTTGATTTAAGAATGTAAAGAGAAGTTTGCTGATCCTAACCCATTGCCATGTTTGTAAATTAATTTGGTTTAATAGAATGTGATTAAGTTAATTTTATGGATTAATTAAGTTGTAATATGCATTAAATCCATTGATTAACCCTTGCCTATGTTACTTTAAAGTAATTAATTAAATAATTATGAGCTAACATGATATGCAAGGAAAATAACTTGCAATGATCCTAAGAAATGAAAGGGCCTAATGCAACTAGCTTGTAATTAATAATTAATTAGGTTAAGGAACTTAATTAAATACTTTTATGATTTTCCCACACATGTGGGTTAACCATAATTTTCTTAAATGTATTTAGGTTATTGAACGCCTAAATATCTAACTATGAATTGATTAATTATGTTGTGGTGTGTTGAATATTTTAATTAGATTAATGAAATCATTAATCACATAATTAAACTTAAATTTAATTGCCACATGGGTTAACTATCCTCCAAATGAAGTAGACTTAGGAGGGAAAATATTAGGAAAGAGGTCCCAATTTAATCCCTAAGTCTCCTCACTATTAAATAGTGACAAATGAGCCCAATTAACAAATTAAATTACTATTCATGTGATTAATTGGTCCTTAATCAAGTTTGGAGAGTAATTAAGGCCCAATTAGCTGATTCTCCTAACTAATTAATCAATAAATCCCAATAAAATTAGGGGAGGTAGAGGCCTTCTTCCCTAAACAATCTTAAAAAATCTGTGGTTAATTAATTAATTAAATTTTCAATTAAATCCTAATTAAGCTCTAATTACTGCTCAAAATCAATTAAGGATACTTTTAGTAAATTCCTCTCTGAAATTTCTTCAAAATGAATGTTTTTTTTGCACTTTTATGATTTTTTTTATGATTTGTTATGATTTTCCAAAGTTTCAACTGATTTAAATGATTTTTCATGATTTTTATAAAGTCTATTAATTTATTTTTGTTAAAATAGACTATTTGAGCTCCATAATGTAACATCTCCCAATCCAAAAATCCTTTGGACTTGAAATTTTCATGGCAGGTGTATTTTAACTTTATCTTCAATCCCTAAAAATTTTAGATGAATCTGAATTGTATTTTTTGGATTAATTAATGAACTTTAATTTTTACTAAAACTCAAATTAAGCTCAAAATATTTAGTAACATTTGGGGATTTTAGATTTGTCGGATTCCTCTCAGAATGACGAATCCATCAAGCCCTTATCTACAATTTTTAGTTAAGTATTTTTTCTATGAATTTTTGAAGTTTCAGGAGATTTAATTAAATTTTAAAATAAAAAAAGACTGAATTTCCCACTTAATCTAGTGAGCGTCGCGTAGTGCTGACGGGGCAACACACTTATGCGTGTCGACGTGTGGTTGGGCACTGCCATGCCACATGGCACGTAGCACCGCTAAATTGGTTGCGTGGTGCCACGCGGTCGAGACGAGTGGGAAGGTGGATCGAGATGCGCAGATCAGATCGAATCGTCCGATCACAGATTAGATGATCCAGATCGATCCGCCTGATCCAATGGCTGAAAATGCATGATCCTATGTGAGATCTCAGCCATCTGATCTCCAAGAGGGAATCATATGGCTGTTGCTTTCCAATCGATGAAACTGATGGAATTTCATAATTTTTGCAAAAATTGAACCAAATTTCATCTAAACAGGCTCGATTTCTTGGAAATCTTCATCAGAAAACTTCCTGATTCGCATGGTGATGGTATAAAATGAAAAATGCAAGGTTTATCTAAGGAAAATTCTTAAAATCACATAAAAATTATCACAAACATGAGAACCTAAGGCCGACTACAATTTTTTTTAGAAATTACCTCATCGGGGATGATTTTTGGTGACGGTGATGATCCGAGCGTGCTTTGAGTGTAAGAAGAAGCTATGGAATGGGTTCAGGCTCTTTCTTCACTTTTGAATAATGTATTCACCAAATATCATCATTTCCTCATCGAAATCCACTTAATTTTGATGGCTTTTGCTCAAAAACTAAGTGGGAATGGTTCTTGGTTGGTTTGGGAGCTTTAGGAGAGTGAAATGAGTGTGGGAGGAAGAGTTTTTGCCTCTCTATTTTCTATGCTTTTGGAATGGCCAAAAATCATCTCATTCCTTGTGATTTTGGCTCCTAGTGGATGTCCTTAGCTTGAGCTAGTTGGGATTCTCCTTAGGTGGCTTGATTTGAGTGGTCAAGGCATGGGAGGTGGCTGCCATGAAGGACTAATGTGTGTCCTAGCAAGGGGAAGTGGAAGTCCTTCATGCCAAGTATTCCAATGAGAGAGGTGAGGTGAATTCACCTCCTCATGAGCCATGGCTACCCCAACCACCTCTTGGGTTAGATTGGTTAGTGTCCTTGGTGGCTATGTGGACCAATGGATGAGTACCAAGGGGCCAAGGAAGAGAAATGACTATTTGGGCAAGTGTCATTTCTAATGGGATGCCCTTGACCTAAGAGCAAAGTGGTCATTTGGCATTGGATTTGATTTGGGTAGATTTGAAATGAGTCAAAAGTGAGTTGGACCAAATTTCATGTCATTTGGAGTTCATTAGGTTTAATTTGGGTCACTTTGACCAATTTGGGCCAAATTAGGTCAAATTAGATTAGGTTGACCAAATGGTCAAATTGGGTCAAACTAAGGGTTGGATCAAGTTCAAATGATCATTTGGAGTGTATTGGTGTCATTAGTTTGGTTCAATTTGATTTAGATTTGATTTTGGCTCATTTGAGTTCATTTGGGTCAAATGGGTCAAGTTGACCAATTTGACATAAGTGACCAAATTGGCTTGAATCATGGCTTGGTTTGGGTTTGGTTGATCATTTGGAATATATTGTAGGCTTTGGTTAAGTTAAATTTTGATTTGATTGGTTTTTATATTGATTTGACCCTTAAGGTCAAGTTGGGTCAACTTGGGTCAAATGAATAATTGGGTTTGGTTTGGATCAATTGAGGGTCAAGTCATGTTTATGGGTTGGTGTGAATCAATAGTTCCAATTGATTTTGTGTATGGTGAGTTTTGGCTAGTTTAGGTTTCATTTGGGCTAAAGGTTGACTTGGTCAAAGGGATAAGTTGACTTGGTTTGACCCAATTTATATCAATTGATTATCATAAGGTGATCAACAATCATGACATGAAGTTTGGATTGGTTTAATTCACTTTGATTTGGATTGAATTGGATTTTGGTTCATATAGGTCAAATTGGCCACTTTGGGTCAAGTGAGCTAATTGGGTTTAGTTGGCTTAATTTTGAGTTGAGTTTGATTTAATTAAGTTTATATATGAATTTGAGATTGACATATAAATTCAATTACAATTTGTTTGGGTTCAAATGAGTTTTGGCTCATTGGAACATTTCAAGTCAAATGAGCTAAGTAGGGTTTGATTCGAGTTGATTTTGAGTTGGCTTGATGATTGTGGATTTCATATATATTTGGATATATAATTGAAGGAATGATTGATTCATGAGAAAATCAATTGATTTTGGTGAAGATTTGAGCAGGATTTGATTGAGTCCAAAGAATTGGCTCAAAGAGTTCCAATTTAGGTTTTGACATAATTTGAATTTAATTTTGGCAATTTGATTGTATATTTGATTTATATTTGTGAATATGATTGAATATATGATTGACTTGTGAGAAAATCAATTGAATTTGCATTGATTTCAAGGCAAATTTGGCCAAGCTCATGGAGATAGGCCAAAATGGCTTAAGAAAGATTTTGATTTAGTTTTGATGATTTGAGTGTAGATTTCATTTTTATTTATCAAGATGATTGAAGATATGATTGATTCAAGAAAAAATCAATCAAGTTTGAAGTGAATTGGATGGAAATTTGACTAAGTCCATGGGATCTAGTCATATGTGATAAGGAGGATTTGATCAAGAGCTTCAATCATTTTATTTGGGATTTGGATTTTGGATTTGGTATTTGGATTTGAGTTCAAATTGAATTTGAGGTTATGATTGAAATCTAGATTTAGATTGAATTTAAGAAGGTGTACATGGATTGGGTTTAGGCTATAAGGTAGGTGATTTTCCTAATTCCTAAGGCATGGCCTAATCCTATGGTCGAACCCTTCTAAGTCTCTAAGCTTAAGTTAGGTGTTCACCTAATTACTAGATGTGTCTTATGACTAAGAAAATCTTAGTATCTAAATATTCCTATGTCTAAGATAAGGAGATTGAGAACTCACTCCAATAGTCAGGTCAATAGTAATGGGTTGATTTGGGTTCAAATTAGGGGTTGGGTTGGTTTTGGGTTGACTCAAGATGAGCCAAGGATGAGTCTTGCCAAGTTTTAATAGTTTTGGGCTTAGTTTGAGTGGATTTGGCTCAAATTTGGCTAGGTTTGGTTTGGTTGTGATTGATCGGTTGGTCAAACTGGGTCAAACAAAGATTTGTCCAATGTTTTGGGATGTTTTGGTACAATTAGTTTGGTCTAATTTGCATTGGATTTGAATTTGGCTCATATGAATTCGTATGGATCAAATGGGTCAAGTTGACCAATTTGGCCAAATTGGCCAAATTGGCTTGGGCTTGGTGTTTATTTAGACTTGGTTGATCATTTGAGGATGATTGTATGCTTTGGTTTTAATTGATTTGGATTTATGAATGATTTAGACCAAATTGGCTCATATGAGTTCGTATGGGTTAAATGGGTCAAGTTGACCAATTTGGCCAAATTGGCCAAATTAGCTTAGGCTTGGTTGATCATTTGAGGATGATTGTATGCTTTGGTTTCAATTGATTTGGATTTATGAATGATTTAGACCAATTTGACCCTTTAGGTCAAATTGGGCTCAATGGGTCAATTGGACCTAATTGGTCAAATTGGGTTCAATCAAGTCTTTGATCATGTTCAATAGTAAATTTGAAATGAGTTTGAGCTATTGGTTGCAATCAATTTGATTAGATTTTGATTTGGCCTTATTTGGCCCTTTAGGTCAAATTGGGTCAACTTGGGTCAACTTGGGTCAACTTGGGTCAAGAGAGCCAATTGGGTTTGGTTTGGCTCAATTGATGGTCAAGTTATGTTCAAAGATCGATTTTGGTTGGTGTGGATCATTGGTTTCAATCAATTTGATATATGATGAGATTTGTCTCATTTGACTCATGTAGATTAATTGAGTTGAATTGATAAAATGACCAAATTGACTTGGTTTGACCTAATTGATTGCAATTAATCAATCAAGCATGATCAACAAACATTGTAGGAGAGATTGGATAGGTTGATTCAATCCAATTTGGGTTAGATTGAAGTTTGGCTCAAATGGATCCTTTAGGTCACTTTGGGTCAAGTGAACCTAAATGGGTTAATTTAGTTGGTTTTGAGTTGATTTAGGTTTAGTTAGGTTTGGTATTTGATTTAGGATTGATTGATGGCTTTGGTTGCAATTTATTTTGATTTATTTAGATTTTGGCTCATTTAGACATTTTGGGTCAAATGCTACCTTGGGTTAGTTTGAATTTATTTTGGTTGGATTTGGTTAGATTGTAGATTTTGTGTAGTGTTTGAGGATGATTGTAGGATTTGATAAAATCAATTGGATTTAGTTTGATTGAAGGAATTTGTCTAAGTCCATAGGATTGGGTTGTATGGTGAAGGTAGGCTGGATTTGATCTTGACTTGGAGTTTGGATATGAATTGGAGTTAGTTAAGTTTAATTGGGATTGATTTGAGATTGGCATTGGCAAAGGGGGTAGGCAAGAGTCATGGGGTAGGCCATAGGATAGGGTAGGTTATCTTAGATCCTAAGGCATGATCTAAACCTAAAGGCTAATCCTCTTAAATATCTAGGTTTGGGTTAAGTGTTCACTTAGTCACTAAAAGTGTCTTAAGACTAAGGAGCTCTTAGTGTCTAGATGACTCCTAAACCTATGATAAGAAGATTGAATCCTCACTCCAAAATTGAGTTCAACAGTCATGTTGGGTTTTCAAAAAATTTTGGTTACTGATTTATTTAATCATAGGCTATCATCTAGACCGTAAGTATGATTATTTAATCAATTTTATCAAGATATTGTGATTTGATATCTTTTAGTAGCATTTGGCCTTATATAATGGATGGTTCTTTTATTAATTATGATTTAATCATTTATTGTGATTGCCTGTAATAGCTAAATCCCCATTTATACCAATCTTATTTTTTGCTATGATGCTTTTATCATATTCATCTAACAATCATGATTGTTGATGCTCAACATAAAATTTTGATTTCTTAAAGCTATGCATGGATGAATTCTTTCATTATGTTGCATGCATCCTTTTTTTAGTCAACCAAACATCCCCTGAAAGCAAAATGGAGAATGGTATGAAAGGGCGAGAGCATCTATGTTGGCTGATGAGGCGAATAAGTTCAAGGTATCCCATATTCAAGTTGAAGGTCCATAACTTTGTTAGAGTATAGCAAGAGATAACTAATTGGTTATTGAAGTTTTGAATCGCATAATGGATGAGTTCAAACAGAGTGTTCTTACGAGCAAGTATTGAAAAAAATAAATTATTTTACAATTGGTAAGTAAACATCCTACAATGTGCAACTTCTAAATCTGCCTAGCAATGTGTTTTCAAAATGAGTCAAAGAATTTATAAAATTTTCATTTATTGCATTGATTAGAGAGATAAAACCTAGACTTATTTATACCATTTTTAGGTTTGGCAATTGATGATGTCTTTCCACTGAAGAATCTTGAAGAATTGGTGTTTCCAAATGAAGCTGATCAAAATAAAATACATCAAGTAAGTTTATAATTTAATTATAAAAAAAATTATCACCTCCAAAGTACCTTAAATAGATCATGATGTATTCATTTCTGGGGAGTATTACACCAAAGCCCAAAAATTATTGCAACATTACATTTTCAACACTTGCGAGCACAAAAATTACACCACCATGATGCATGCTCCTAATAATGCACTACCGCATGCCAAGAATGAGTAAGACATAACACCAAAGTAGTAAGTATTATTTCAAATTTTTACAATCCCAAAAACTAACACCAATAAATAATAACTCATCTTGCTGGTGTTGGGCAGAGAAATAATGAGACTTAAGGCTATATTTGGTTCAGTTTCTGCTTGATTTCATCCAATTTTTGCAAAAATTGCAACAAAAAAGTTAATCTTTGCAAAGCTATCACAACAATTTTCATGCAATCAAATGCACATTGGACATTGGCTTAAGTGATACATTACCTAGTGTTTAGGGCATAAGTCTTAAGTTTGAGCTAGGAAACAAAAATGATTTCTCTTGCTCCCTAAGTGACTTAAATTTGTATATGATCTTGTGCCCAAAAAAATCAATAATTAACATTGTACTCACCTTATCGCTAATAAAATATTCAAGATAATTTTTTTATCTTTTAAAAAAAATTGATTTATGGCAATCAACCAAAACCCTACACCCTCTTAGAATCCAACTTGGAACACAATTGCACTTGTAGTTAGAAACTTAGTAAACTAATAAATTAAACAAGTAATTATGATTAATCACAAATGTATCAACACCAAGTTCAATATTTTACCAACAACTATCGAGCTCAATAACTCATAATTAAGTATATAAAATTGAATAATCAACAAATTGACTCCAAACCAAGCAAGCAAGAGTAAAATCATCACAAATGCAACCAAATAACAATGGGGCTAAGGAACAATCGAAAAGAAATCAAGAGATCAATACAAAAAATCTTGTTGAATAAACCCATATGAAAATAGCTTTTTTTGCTAAGGGTCAAGAGAGGGATTAAAATAAGATGGACTACCTCAATAAAAGTAATGCATCATATCACTATTCAGGCCACCTTATGTCATATAAAAAGGTTAAGAGAAAACATAGAAGATCATTGTGCAATTAAAAAAAGCTTTCCACTCTTCCACCTCTACTTTTACCTTTCTATATCCAAAAAATGTTCCTCCTTTAGCCCTCGCACACAAACACTAGATGTAAAAGAGTTTAAATTATGCTAAAATATTCAAATCCTTTGTCATCTCAAATAATGATCCTTAAATCTCCAAACAAAAATTAATCTGGTTTATTAGAAATTAGTTTGACATGGAACAAATATACAAACTCTCCAAATCAACATATTCTCCAAATAAAACTAAAGTCTTAATTGGTTGTCCTCTAGTACAACAGAGAACTTCATTAAAGCATTCAGATGCATTGGTTCATTATCCCATATCTAAGCCTACTATCATGTGATAAAGTCCACCTATTAACATCTCTGGTGATCAACCAATCATATATCTCTTATTTGCCATTCCTAATATCATGCATATATTGGTTGAAAATGTGGATGTCATCTGTGTTTTTGGCTTAATATATCTTCTGAAAAATAGTTTCCATATCACTAATTCAAATATGTTCGGACAACTGTGAATAATTCTGACATGTCGGTCCAATATTATACATGGATCTGGATGTGATGTAATTATGGGTAACAACTAATAAATAGTTCTTTAAAACCAGCACCACGACTCATTACACTTGGACTCCATGACTATGAAAGCTAATGAAAAGAGATAGTTGTTTGCCTTGACTCAAATAGCACTGAGCAACATTCCTAGATATTTTTCTAAAAGGAATGTGCCATTTAGACACTAGCCTATAGTAGCTCGAACTCTCTATGGATGGACTAAAGGACCAAAATAGGCGTTAAAAAAAGATTTATGCTATCAGATTGTATTTGATATATTAAATTCCTCATTGGATCCCAAGCTTTCATATAAGAACTATGTATGTTAAATTTAACTTCTATTTATCCAATTATCTCATTGGGATTTAAGTTTATATAACGATGTATAATCAGTAAGATATAATAGCAAATGAATTTAGATGTGCACTCTCGATGGCCACCAACCAAAATTCTATGTGCACAGGTATGTGGAGCAATAATTATTGAAAATTTTTATGCCCTTGCTAACCTCTTGGTTTTAGTGGCATGTAATCATCATTAATAATGTATAGATGAGTGTTTATGGTGACCACACAGATATAAAAGTGAATTTTACTTGAATTAATATTTTAATATTTAACATTATTTATTATGTACTAACCATTAATTATGAATTCTAAAATAGATTTGATTTAAAATATCATATTTTTTTATTAATTCTATAGAAATGAACCCTTCTTATGATATATTTGAATCACTTATTAGACTTTCAATATTCACATCTTCATCCCACACCTCGACGATACGATATATTAAGAGCTTATGACACCCAAGAGAGGGGGTGAATTGAGTTTTTAAATGATAATTTTAGAAAATTTAATTTTAATATTGTGTAGAAGACTTAAACCTTTAATGATTATGCTTTAATGAAATATAACAACAATCAACAACAGTATAGAGAAGTAAAGTGCAGAAAAATAAAGAAAGAGAATACAAAGATTTTTATGTGATTCGACCAAACCTCAAAACTATCATATATCCACGCCTAGCCATCTAGGCTAGGAATTCTCTAAATTAAATTTTCGATTATAACAAATCTCCCGTACTCTCCTTCACGGATAAGTGCAACCCAACATAATACTTTTCTTAATGCGTGAGTACAATCTAATACCGTACTTTTCTTAACAGGCAAGTACAACCCAACTACATACTTTCTTTAAAGGACAAGTAAAACCCAACAACAAATAAGAAAAAAAGAATATGAAAGTATCTAACTCTCAATTTAAATTATTTTTCTCTCATAACCCAACTACAATAATATCAAGGCAAGTGAAAACAAAAGTAAGAAAGAGAGCTCACTTCAACTTGTATTCAAAATTGAATGCAATGATATAACATGGAAAATGTGTATGATGCAAGTGAATGTTTAAACTATTGATGTGAATATAATAACTTAAAATCAAGGTGATTTAATTTATGATTTAAAATATAGCACAATAATGATTTGAAACTTGAATTAACCACTTGTTAGAGAGAGACTCAGAGTTTTCCAGAAGATTAAATCACATAAACTCAAATGAAATCTCTATTTAAAAGGAATATCACTAATGCAAAGTATGAGACTATTCAAGAGAAAATAAAACTTACAATATACAAGTATTTTTTATGAACTAATTATCACAACATTAGTTTCACTTAAGCATATATAAAAATAAAGAGAAGAGAAGAGTTTGCAAACACAAAACTTTAATCAAAACCAAACAAAGCTTTCTTCCAACTTGAGAAAGTATATGAATAGATGTGTTAAACACAAATCAAATTGACAAAATACCAAAGAATCTTAACCCAAGAAAGAAATCAAGGTCTCACATAAGAGTAATAATAAAATATATTAAAGGAACCTTGAATAACGTTCAACCAAGAAGGATTTCCACCAATCCATCAATTTCTTTTGTGCAATCTTCAAGCCATCACTTGTAGGTTGGAATATGGAAGAATGATGAAGAGATTAGTACTTGATTCACTAAGAAAGGATCTCCAAAGGTTTTGCAATAATTTGGCCAAGAGAGAAATTTTTCTATAAGAGATTTTTCCAAGAGAGATTAACCTAGTTTAAGAAACATTAGTTATAATACAAGTGATCAAGAGGGTCAGCCAAGAGGAGGAAAAATGGAAGAGAAACTCATTTGAAATTAATTTAAACATAAGCCAATCAAAATAAAATTTAATTTGCATGAGTGAATGATTCAACCTAGGATAAATAGAAGGGAATTTAATATAGAAGGTTGGTTTAATTTAAAAATAATCTTAAAATTCAAATTGCATGAGAGGGATTTCGGCCAAGGCAAGGAAGAGGGAAAATATATATATGGTAAGTGATTTAAAATGAATTCAAATCTATTTATTTTTGCAAGATGAAAAAAAAATCGGCCAAGGAATTATGGAAGGAAAAAAATTTAGAATGAGATTGAAATTAAATCAATTCATCATATGACATGATATGTAATGTAATTAAGAAGTTATTGCTTGTGTGGGTCGGCAAAGAGAGAGAGAGGAGACAAAAATTCGAATTAATAGCAAACAAGTCATGGCACGATTAACTGTCCAAGTGAAAAAGGAAATAATTCAACTTTTGATTAATTAAATTAAGCATGATATATGATCAGTCAAAAGAAAGTTTCTATGCTGGGATTCAATTAGTAATTAATGGAATATAATGGAATATTCAATCAATTTATTTTGATTGAATGATGAAAGGAAATAGATAACATACAAACTTTGTTTAATAAAATCCAAGAAATATTAAAAATTATGGCAAGCTTGATTCCTAAAATAGATTAAAATTACTTTAATACACTTAGTTTAAATTAAATAATGATGAATCCGATCATAAAATAAATTCAAATTAGTATTCATAATGAGATTAATTTGAATACAATTAAGGGTAAAGTTGGCCTTGGGGAGTTTCTTAAAAAGAGAAATTATATAAAAGGAAAGTGGATAATTTCATGGCTTATTTTAATTAAATTTAAATTGACCCAAATAAATTTAATTTAATTTAATTCAATTCAATTAGAGTAGCATAAGATTAGCCACAAATATTCCATAGAAAGCTAAGTTCAAATTCGCATGTATAATGAAGAGAATATTTAATTTGAATTCAAAATAATTCAAATTTAATATCCAAATAGATGAATTTTTAATTTAAAAAAATATGGGATAATTATGAAAATAATTTAAATAACTCTCACATAATTTATTTAGCAAATAATCATGAGAAAATTCGGCCAAAAAAGTTTAGGATGAAAAATAAGATAGGAGACAGAAAACTAGGATAATAGAAGAGAGAAAAATAATTTCAGGATAATTAGATTTTATGTATGTAATAAATGGATAATGAATATATTTTAGCATGAAAATAATTTGATAAGATGTGAACTTAATTTAACTTGCATGGAAGAACAATAAATGTAACATGGTTTATCCATTTAGTTCACATTAGCCAAAAAAGAATAATTTTAAAGAATAATTATAAATATGAAATATAATATTTATAAATAATTTAAAACATATTGTTTTAAAATGAATGAATGATATATTTTATTTTAGTGAGAATTTCATTTGCCTTAAGATAATTATTCCTAGAAAAATTCACACCTAATCCATGTCCAAAAGTTTTAGAATTATAATATAACTGAAGAATCAAGAGCTAAATTTTTTTTTTCTAGACACTTGAATTTAACTTGATTAGTATCTTCAAAAAAATATATTTATCATCAATATAAATATTTATTAAGAATGACATTCATAATGATTGATGTGAATAATTTATCCTGCAAAGAAATAATTAGTTCTTATTACACAAAGTTGTTATCATCAAATTAAATGGCGAGATACGCAAGGTGTATAGTCAACATGATAAGCTCATGTATTTGTTGGTAGTAATCATAACATATATGTTCTTTACATTAACTTTTGAATGTCTCCTAAATAGGTCATGACCCATTATTTCAATTGACTCTATATCTGTTGGGACATCGATCATATCCTCATTATTTTCATCACTAGAACTAGCATTTATTTCATTATCCATTGTCTTGTACCGATTCCTACGCAGCATAACTCACTCATCATCCCTTGAATGAGCAGCATCAATTATACTACCATGGTGTACTGGCTCCACACATGAATGTCACACCGGACTATAAAAAATATATATTAACTAAAAATTAATTAAACTTTTATAATTAATGTTTAAAAATTATCATTTTTGTGAATGACATACCTATAAGCTTGAAAGTTCATGAGTTCTCATCTAGAAAACTCAATGAAATAAGAAGTTCAATTGATCACTTGGGCATTGTGTTGATATAGCTATGTCTGATATTAACAATAGTTTTCAATTTTATGTAAAGAATTATAATTTGCTGTAAAGCCTCTAACATAACACATTTTATGACTTCATCATCCTCAACAAACATTGTAATGAAATATTCACCAACTGAAAATTTGCGTAATTGAAATGAAACAAACATTGTAATGAAATATAAATTTTTTTACATAGCATAACTTAAACATTATAAAAATTAAAAATTTTATAAGCATTTAAATCGTTCTTCATTTTTTTAAAAAATAAAAATAAACTCTACATAACTAAATTCAAAAATATAAACTAAGAAATTTCTCTAACCTAATAATACCGAAGTCTTTAGAATATTCTAATGAATCAACACCAAAAAAAACAACAATAATAACAAATTGACAACTTTTATCACAGATTATAGACCAATTTTGCAAGAAATAATCTTAAAAAGTAGAGAAATGTGAAAATATTGCAAGAAGAAAGCTTATGAAATGATAGATGTTCATTTCCATTTAATTGGGGGTTTAGATAATCAAACGTCAAAATGACCCCAAAGGCTAGCTCATTTGCACATTGGGCTATGTAAATCAAAAAATAATAATTTAATGATTGTCAGCAAAATCCTTCATCCATTTTTAAATTAACAAAACTGATGATTACAAATGATTATTAATTAATTATTTTTGTTATATAATTTATTAGAAAATTTTAAAATATATCATTTAAAAGAATGCATTAGAAGTTTTTTTTTTAATTTGAAGAGTTTTTAAATATATTATAATTATAATATAGGGTTTCAAAAATAGTTCTAAGTTTAATTTCTTAAAATTAATTTTAATTTTTTTTTAGAAACTTCAACCTTATCATTCATTTTATGTATTTCAAAATATACTAATTTGAGAATAGACAATACTATTGTTGCTTATTTGTGAACTCTATTATCTATTTTTTTATATGTCGCCGATAAATACTACCTCTTTCTCTTTACAAGCTCATCTCAATTTTCTCCTCTCATGAGTTTTTGCCAAATAAGTTAATTCTTGATTTAAAGACTTTTATTTACTATATTGTATATATTAGAATATAGGAATTTAGGTGTTTAGTTTGCTTTAAAGTAATTTTAAGAATTTTTTTTGTGAAAGTTCAAGTTTATAAGTAGTTCATTTTTTTTAAAATCTGTTGATTTTAGAATACACAATGATATTGTTGGTTATCTTGAACATAATGATCTTTTTTTTTTTTCAATATGCCTTCAACACTTACACTTCTCCCATTTCTTGTCTCATGAGCTTCTCAATTCATGTTCTTGATAAGCTTTTATCTCGATCTCTCCATTCTCGAGTCCTTATTGAACTTGTCAACAATTGGCTGATCGCCCCTTTCCTACATCGTCGATAAGCTCCTCAATGGTTAGCCTTAACAAGCTTCCATCATGCTCCCTCCACTTTTGTATTATCATATCCATTCATGGATTGTGGATGTCTTTAATGAGCTCTGGCTGTTATCATGCATGCAACGTTGAGCCTAATAATGTTAGAATCTAACGAGTCCTAATATTGTGCATTGCCATTTACAATCATATTGTACCCTAAACTTCTTTTTTTAAATATTATATAATATGTATGTTAAATCATTAAAACTTATTAATTAATTTATATTTATTTGAATAATTCAGTTAGTTAATAATGCTTAAATTAAATAAATTTAAATATATTATAAAAATAAAATTGATTTAATGATTTGGATGAAATCACAATCATTAAAATCTATAATCTTTAAATAAATGGTACAGATTTCTTAAATCATAAACCCTACATATTTAACCTCACATGTCACACGGTTCATGGCTCATGCCTCATTTCGACTATCGATTCAAAAATTGGCATTTTGGCTGTTGCCCTAATCATGCGACCGTGGGACCCTAATCCCCTTTCCTTCTTTGCAAGAGGACGAGTTGCGATTCTTGCAACCCTGCAATCCATGGGAAGAGCCGAACCGCTGAAGTCCAATCGTGATTTCTGGTTCTCTAAGATATGATATCAATTGTTACTTTCTCCATCTTGTTTAACTTCCTGATTTGTTTCTCAAGACTCGCTTATCTCTTATTTCTGGTTCTCTAGTGGTTAGAATAGATTTATTAGATAAATCTTTGTTATGCAGTTTATCTTTTGAATTTGTGAGGTTATTAAGAAATGAAGAATATTGTGGGTTCTAGATGATTCAAAAATGCTCTTGAGATTTCTCAAATTTTTTATTTTTGGTGTTTGATTTCTTGTTGGAATGTGCGTTCAAATGTTGAAGTGCCTATTCTTTATTTAATTTTATGTTGTCATGTATATGTTGGTATTTAGGGTTTACTATCTATATCTAGCAGTTTTGTTACTTGATTTTTGAAAGCTTTATTTCAAGGAGGATATTCGAAACATAAAGTTTATGAAAATGCTTGTGATTCTTTAAAGATTCTTTTCAAAATCTCACCACTATTGCTCTGCTAGACTCTTTAAGGCTTGCAGGTTTCATTGTTCGGTTTGTAGATTAAAATTTGGGAGTAAATGTTATCAAGTTGATGTATTTATTATTCATTTTCATCTTGTGCTATGGTATCCATGTTGATATGTGTTTAACTCATTTCTTTTAGCTATAAGATTGAGCCTTTGATCAAAATAAGAAGTTTTGTATGACTGTATATTATCCATGCTGCAAACATCACACAACTAATTTCTATTGTCTTTTTCTTTAACTGTTATAATCTCTTTAGTAATGAGGGGGACTACATTGCAGTTTGTAGATCATTTCTAATATGCATGATGGGTTTTAATGAAGTAATTACTTATGCGAATTTCTTAACTGATGTCTGATGATAAGTTGGAAAATATAGATGAAGACACTTAAAGCAAAAAGAAGCGAAGAAAAGGTTGAAAAATTATATTTTAGAGGATGTTTCAATCCTCTTTAGTTGAAAGCTCATCATGCCTAGTGCAATATAATTTAAAGATAATGAAGACTACTAAAAATCGCTACCTACAACTTTATCTGTTTTGAATTCTGCATTAAACTTCTTTTTTCTTGTTGCTACCTTTTTAGATGGATATGTCTTGGTAAATTCTTACTTATTTCAAATCAATCATACCATCACCATCTTACATTTTCTCTCTTCTCTTAGTTGTACATGCACAAACCACATCTATTTCACGCATAAATTCATAATATTGCAAAAAAGGAATGAACCATGCATCAATAATAATATCTTTAATGTACCTCACGCAATAAAAAATAGCTATATTCTAGAGAAGGTTCAAAACTTTTATAATGCTTTCTTATTCTTCATGGTCATAATCTTATAAAAAAAGGGGATTATGGTGAAAATACATGACGTTGAACATCATATGGCACCTGATCTACACAAATATATTACATGTGGGGGATAAGTTATTTTGAAAAGAAAAATGAAATGATCAAGTTCAGAAGGTTATATCATGGAGAATTTGACTTTTTTTCAATGAAGCAAGAACCTCCCAATTTATAAAGTGGTTGAAATTTAAAATACATGGTGTGTATATATTCCATGTAGTCTTTAATTTGCATGCAACACCGTTATTATGTGGAGATTCTCCCTTTC
The DNA here is from genome assembly GCA_021442155.1 of Cymbidium sinense. NCBI lineage: Eukaryota > Viridiplantae > Streptophyta > Magnoliopsida > Asparagales > Orchidaceae > Cymbidium > Cymbidium sinense. The sequence goes on from CM038227.1 coordinate 77,944,317, forward strand.
AATCCAATGTTCTCAACAATTTTTTAAACATCTCTGAGAAAGTTTTCAACCTTCAAATCAACTTCTCAAGTCTTCTCTAATTTATATTAATAAGCTGTCAAGTATGAATAACATTTTCATACTATTCTAGGCTGTTATCTAAATCTCTCCACATCAAATATGTTTTAATTTGCTGGATTCAAGAATGACATATATTTGATCAGAACATAAAAATGTGTCATAAATATGTTTGATTGGAATATATATTTGATGTTTTATCATCGACTTAAATGTTTAGAAGCCTTTGTTAGATTCAAGAATGACATTTTCTTTAGTAGCAATCCATTATATAGCATGACAATTTATGATTTATACTTTGTATTTTATTGGTACCACTAAAATTAAAAGATGCAGAAATATATGTAGCAATAACCTCATGTTTTATTATTTAGTTGACTTTTTTCTACTTAAAATGCCAAATGTAGTAATGATGTCTTGTTGAACACCTCTTGTTTTATCATAAATAGGATAGATAACCTATTTATGCTTTTAAATTTAATTTTTCTACTTTTATCTCAAAAGTTTTATCATTCTATTATAAAAATTTGTAATAGTGCTTAACTTATTTTTATGTATTCAAATTAATTGTGCAATTATGATCTAATGCTCTATTTCTATATGGATTGTGCCAATATAATGTGTTAATGTTCTTATTTCAAGCATAAAAATTGTATCTTTAGTTTTGACACATATTTTCTTTTTCAATATAGTCTACTACCATGTTAAATTTTGATCTATCTCAAACTCTGTATCATCTGGTAATGAGATTGTTGTGGAGGATGAAAATAGTAATAAAATCCTAATCTTTCTTCACAAATTAGTTGTTCAAAAGCACTTGCACTTGATACTATTATTGGAGGAATCCCTCCTAAGAAGACTTGAAAAAGAAGTCTACAGTTTATGAGTATTTTATTGAAAGTGTTTCAATTTTGAAATGAGTTAGTGCACCTTCTTTACAATGCATATGTTATGGTGCTAAAATTTTATAAATCCAAGACTAACATCACTTCACAACTTCTCAGACATGTTAGAGAATGTCATAAGATCAAAGCTAAAAATAAATAAGTTATTGAGTTGTCAGATAAAAGGCAAAAATTATTAAATTTCTGCCTTTTGATATTAGTTCAAAAATTTAGATTCTTATTTTTAGTGATCCAAAGAATTATAATCATCTTTAGATTAGAAAAATAATAGCCAAAATTGATAATTATACATGAGTATCCATTCATGATAGTTGAGTATACATGGTTCAACATTTTGTTGAAGGTCTTGAATCATAACTATGAAAGAGTATCTAGAAACACTATAAAAAAAATGATTGTATAAAAGTTTATGAAGTAGGGAAAGACAAGCTGAAGGCATATCTTAAAAGCATACATATAGTGTCATTAGCATGTGATTGTTGAACTTCTAATCAAATAGTGGGGTGTATGTGCTTAACAATTCATTATATTGATGAGTCTAAGAAATTACACAAGCAAATTATTAGTTTCATTAAGCTTGAACCACCTCACACAGGTACATTTATTTATGATTCTATATGAAATACAACTTAGCTTAACAAGATGGCTATTTATATTTCTTATTTAGTTAGGTCTATTTCAAATGTTTTTTTTACTGCAATTTTGATTTTATTTATGATTTTATTATATTTTGGTCTTTAGTTAATCAATATTATACTTAGTTTTATGCTGGATTGCTTAGATTTATGATTTCTAAAGGGTTGTGATGTTAAACCTTTCTTAATATGAGATGCACCTTAGCTTCACAAAATGACTATTTGTATTTCTTATTTAATTGAGTTTGTTTCAATTATTTTTTTGCTGCAATTTTTATTTTATTTGATGTTTTATTATATTTTGGTCTTTAATTTATCAATAATACACTTGATTTTGTACTGAATAGCTTGAATTTATGGATTTTTTTTAAAGGGTTGTGATGTTATATTTTTTTACATGAGATGCAACTTAGCAATATGGTCATTTATCTTTCTTGTTTTGTCCATTCTTTTTCATTTGTTTCCTAATTTATGTAGTTATGATTTTATTTATTATTTTACAGTATTTTATTCTCTAAAGTCTAACACGAACACACTATTCATGAGCTATTTCAAACAAGTGCCGATTTCGAGCAAAAAAAAATCCTTAACGAGCCAAACACGAACATATGTCAAGCTCGTGCAAGCTCAGTTTGTTTACACCCCTACTCTCTACTTTTGCTACTGCTTTTTCTTTTTCATTCTTGAATAAAATAGGAAATTCTCCTTTCATTTTTTTAAAGAATATATTTTAAATATATATTTATAATTAATGTGAAACACCGTGCATAGAAAATTAATAAAATAGATTATTTCAAATAATTTTAATTTTTTATGTTAAATAATATATAATAGCTTTTTAAAAATATATCAATTCAAAGAATACATTAGAAGTGTTTTAATATGATGAATTATTTAAGTATATTGTACATATAATATATGGCTTTAAAAACATTACGTGTTTACTTTACTTAAGAAATTAATTTTAAGATTTTATTACAGAAACTCCTTTCATACCTTATAAGTGAGCCAACTTTCTTGTTATCAAATTCATTCATTTATTTCTCCCATGAGCTCTTATTGTTATCATGCATGCACCATCATGCTCATCAATATTAGTGACTAAGGAGCTCTAATATTGTACATTGTCAACGATTTTTTTACCATGGCAATATTTCTTTGATAGGTGGACATAAATGTCTTCTTACTTGTGTCTATGCTGAGAATAATGCGCAAGCTCGTATTGCACTTTGGAACTCTTTGAGAACTCTAGCTGCTGAAGTTTCTGAGCCATGGATCATAATGGGTGACTTTAATTGCTGTCTTACTAGTAAGGAGAAATCTGGAGGTAATCCCATATCTCTTAACAATTCCTTGGATTTCAAAAAATTGTGTCAACGATTGCGAGCTGTTGGAACTTCCTAGTACGGGTCTTTTTTATACATGGTCTAATTAGCAGATGAATAAACCCATTTATTCTAAGCTGGACAAGGTTCTATGAAATATCCTATGGCTTGATTTATTTCCCAACTCATTTTACAATATCCCCCCACCTCTCTCTTCGGATCATTCACCTATTGCCACTATTCTTTAGCACAACCAACCAATCACTCATAGATTCATGTTCAGAAATCATTGGTCCCTTTCCTCTGACTTTCATCAGATCACTAAAGAAGCATGGCTCGGTTATGTGCCTGAGGACCCCCTATTTGTTCTTTCAAAGAAAATGGCTCAAGTCAAGAAAGCTTTTAAGGAAAGGAAATGGGATCCTTGCTCTTTGCAAGCTCAAATATGCCAGGCTAAGAGGGATCAATTGGAGATTTTATCTAAAGCTGAGCAATACCCAGGAAATCTGACAATCATTCAAGAGGTAAATGATATTAAAGAAAGATATACAAAGTTAGTTCGAATGGAAAGTTTGTGGGTCAAGCAACGGGCAAAGGCACATTGGTTGACTCATTCTGATGACGACATAAAATTTATTTATTGCTCTATCAAAGAAAGGAAAAATGCCAACTTAATCTGAGAAATTCATACTGATAAGGGGCTGATTTCTGATAAGGATTCAATGGCTGTGGAGATATGTAGGTATTACTCCTCCCTTTTCAATTGTAGCAATGTGGATTCTATGCCGTGGATCTCCTCCGGGAGAAAGTTTACCTTTTGGCGTAAGATCAAGGTTGATATTTGTGATACGGAGATCCTATCGGCTCTTAAAAGCATCAATGAAAATAAGGCTCCGGGTCCTGATGGGTTTAATTCCAAATTCTTTTTGTCTACATGGGAGCTAACTGGGACACAATTCCTAAGGGCGGCTCATCATTTTTTCAATACATCAAAACTGCCTAGATGCTTTAAGCACACCCTTATTTCTTTAATACCCAAAGTTAAAAATTCAAGCAGAATTTCTGATTATCGACCCATCTCTCTATGTAATACTTTTACAAAGTGGTTGCAAAGGTCTTGACAAATAGACTAAAGAAAACTCTTCCTTTTCTCATTAATCAAGCCCAAGCTGCATTCATCAAAGGAAGGGATATAGTTGATAATTTAGCCTTGGCTAATGATATTTCAAATGAGTTGTCATCGATCAATAAGCAAGGTAAGTTTCTAGTTAAGCTCAATCTTAGGAAAGCATTTGACTCTATTAACAAAAAATCTCTAATCCATAGACTATTAGCTAAAGGTTTTCCTTTGAGGTTTGTGAAATGGGTTGAGGCTTGCATTATGGACACTCCATTTTCTGTTATACTTAATGGTGAAATCAAGGGCTGGTTTACATCTTCGACTGGTCTGAGGCAAGGTTGTCCACTCTCCCCTCTTCTATTTACCATAGCAATTGATACCTTCTCGTGTCTCATGGATAGGGAAGTGAATCTTAAGCAGTTCATAACCTTTTCTATTGGTTCCTGTGAAGTCTCACTTCTCCTGTTTGCTGATGATTTATTGACCATGGGAGCTGCAAATAATTCTTCCCTTATTTCATTGAAAAGTAGTCTAAATGCATTGCATAACTATATGGGGTTCGGAGTTAATTTTGATAAATCTGTTATCTGTTTCTCGAAGGAGGCTTCTAGAGTGGAGGACCTTGTTCAAATTCTAAACATTAATCTTGGTAGTCTCCCTCTCAATTATCTGGGCTTACCTTTGGTTAAGGGCCCCCTTAGGGTGATTCATTTCAATAGTCTTTTGATAGACTACAAAAATGGTTGGCTGGTTGGAAATGCAGGGAGGGAGGTTTCAACTTATAAGATCTTCTTTTGACAATCTCTTATCCTACTAGTTTAGATCCACCTCGATTCCTATCAGCATCATTAAGAAGATTAATTCCTTCACATCTAATTTCTTCTTTCACAATGGAGAGAGTAAGAAGTTGCATACCATTTCATGAGCCAGGACAATATTACCTAGGGAAAAAGGGGGCTCCGGTCTCCTTTCTGCTTCCTCACTGAATTCTTTTAACAAGCTTAAAACCCTATGGAAAGCTCTGAAACAAGAATCTCTTTTTGCTAGATGGTGTGAACAAAAATAAGGTTCAGTTTGGGTATCATCTAAACAAAGGGTCTCCCCCCTTTGGAAAGATCTTAAGTCTCTTGGATTAAAATTTAGAGACCGATTCAATTATCACATTGGTAATGGAAATTTGGTGTCCTTCTTCAACGATCTGTGGTGTGAAAACAATAACCTTGCTCACCTCTTGGAGGTGAACGGATTCCATATTCTGGGTCTTCCTCCTGATGCCAAAGTTAATACTCTTATTGTCGATGGGAGGTGAAGTCTCCCATGGGTTTCTTATCTTGAATGCTCATTATTGTTTGAAAAAATTAATAGAATTCCGGTGCATGGTGGAGAAGATTGGGTTTCATGGGATAATAAAAAATCTCCTTCAAATTGGGATTTTAAAATGGCTCTCTTCGATAATCATCCTAACATCAGTTGGCATAAAGAGATTTGGTTTAAAGGTAATGCTTTAAACTATGCGTTGTATTGTTGGATAGCCTATTTGGGGGGACTTAAGACTTCGGATGTGCTTGCTAGGAGGGGTATAGGCTCTTTATTGGTTTGTTGTTTCTGCCATGAATCTTCTGAATCTCACAATCATTTGTTTTTTGAGTGTCCTTTCTCTATGGATTTGGTTAAAAACCTCCTCCCTAATGGTCAATTTTTCCTCTTAAATTCTACTCTTCAGCAAATTTTGGGTAATGTAATGCTCATGCATATAAAATGATCAAAAAGTTGCATTATCTAATCACGACAGTGTCGGTTTACATAATTTGGAAGGACCGGAACAAGAGGATTTTCTCTAGTTCTTGCTCTAACTCACACGCTCTTAGAAAGCTTATCAAGAGCCGTGTTGGGTCCAAGACTTTGAGATGGAAAACTAAGGTTGCTTGGCCGACTCAGGTATTGCTGGAATTACAATGTTGGAATTCAGAGGAGGTTTTATAATCACTCCCCCTCTCTATTTTCATCTTCACAGGCCTTTGATTTTTTTTCTCTATCTGGATAATGATAACTGCAGTTTTCTTTTTGGGAAATTATATGTCATCACAGTAGATGTGGTCTGCCTGGATGGCCTTCTCAGCAACCAGGTGAATGTGGAAATTATTTTTGTTACCTTTGGTAGGCAGGGAAGGAAACTGCAGGTTCACAGCTTGGTTCTCTTGATGGATTTTTTTGACTTTGGCCGAGTAAGCTAATGGCCATTTTGGTGTCTGAGTCCAGATCGTGGCTTTGGTTTTTTCAGTCTTTGATTTACCTTTGTTGTTGGTTATGAATGTTATTTGTGCTGGGTCCTTCCAGTCGTTGTTAGTTTTATGCGTTCTCTTTTCCCTTTACAGTTAATTACATGTAATCACTTAACATTTTGGAATGAATTGGGCAAATGCCCTCAATATTTTTCCAAAAAAAAAAAAAAAACAAAGAGCCCTACAAAAAGTTATTTTTACTCTCAATAACAAAAAAAATTATTGCACTTTAAAGTGACCATCGATAACGATCCAGCGGGGAATGGAAGACATGGTCGAGAACGTCGAGACCCTTTATAAGTGGAGCTTTTCCTTGCAAACGTGAATTCTTTGCAAACGCACAAGGTGGATAGGACAACAAAGCATACGTCTGGGAGAAGATAGTAAGTTATGATAGTAGTGCTATAAATGCATATTATGATCTTCCAAATATTAAATATGATCAATATCTCTCTTACTATAATGATCATCCCAATTTTGATGAGATCATTCATTTTCTTTCTAGTGAAAATGAATGTGTGTAATGGAAACGATGGGAGGAAAGGATTATCAACTTTCCTACCACCAATATGACAGCCGCTTCTAAGGCTTAGCACTATTTTATTTTTACTAGGCTTATGCTCTATTGTAACATTAGTTTGATAACCAAAGATAGGGCTATTTTAAATTTTTTTATTCAAAAGAGTTTTTGATCGACATCGAGAAGGTCATTTATAATTCTATTTATAATATACCGAAGGGGAGCACTAATGTCAGGTTTGTCCACCCTTCTCCTATTTATAATTTTTGTACTATTGTGGGTGTGGTACAGGGCCTGATGAGGAGGTACTTCTTTAGAAAGCCCCTCTAATGAAGAGGGTGATTGGGGGATATGGGAATATATTTAAAATGGGAGAAAGTTCATGTCCTCCTGATCTATTCCTCGAACTCCTAATCCCTTGGCCGAGCAAGTTAAAGAGATTGACAGCCAGGTCACAGACTTGTAAAAAGAGGGTGGACAAGAGTACTCGTAGGCAGGAGATGCTGGTACACAAGTTTGACAATCATGTGGGTCAACAACAGATGCAGTTCTCTTATATGGCCTAGTTCAAGGCTACACTGGTTAACATATTTCAAAATTATAATTTTGCAGATCTGAGCCAGGTCTCCTTTCCTATGGTGCCTCAATATCAGCCTTGTGTGATTACCCCATCGGTGTTAGGCATAGAGGAAAAAAAAGAAGAAGAGGAGGGTGGCGATGAATACGACTTCTAGTTTTCCTAATTTGCATTTTTTCCTTCTTTATCATCCTATAATTTTATTTATTTGTAAATAAAGTTTATATATTTTTTATTATCATTTCACATTATTGTATGCTTGTACAATCGCCCTAGGATAATAATAATAAAAATTTTTAATGCCTATGTAAAAATTCATATCAGGGTTCGGCATGATGACACTGATATGCCAGCACCTTGGTGTTGGAGATGAAATGAAACCCAAGAATGCTGTGGCGCTGCCTTGAGGTGCTACAACACTGTGGGGATTTTTTGTTCCCTCAACAAAAAATTTTCTAAGTCATTCTTTTTACATGCATGGAGGTGATATAGAGTTGTAGTGTTGTCACTACGATGCCACAGTGCTGTGGATTTTTATTTCTTTTTATTTTTATCAAAAAATGTTCTAAGTCATATTCCAAGTGACACGTAGGCATGGTGCCGCGATGCTGATGCCATGGTGTCGTGGTGCTAAGGTGTCATTTTACTTGTATTAAAATGACAATGTGCCACAGTATCGTGGAGCTATAATATTTCATTAAAGTGTTGCGACATTGATTCTTATATGTGGCGATGTCATTCTTATAATATGAATACCCGAGAGCACGGTGCCAATTTTCAGTGCTGTGATGCTATGAGTTGAATTTAAAGTGTGAATCTTCAAAATATTTAAGAAATTTTGGCAGCATTCCACCTTAGCAATGCTAGATTTCAAAATTGTTTAGTACAGAGCACTCTTCTCCCTTATTCCAGATCAAAGATTGACAAAGGGAAGGGGATTTTCATCTCACACCAGAATAAAATTCAATGATAGAAGTCTTCAAATCTCCAGGTTTTCCACACTGGATTAAAGATCAATGGTGGCATTTTTATTAAGCATGACTTTTCAAAAGTAAAATGACATAAATTCTATATCTGAAGTGAGAGATCTTGGAGTGAGGGATGATCACCAATTCAATGATAGGTTGGAGTCAAGTGGGAAAAAAGTCTTTGGAGTGAACTGCTCACACTTATTTATAGTAGTGGACTTATAACTATTCCCTCTCAACAATGCCAAGATTAGGGCACTATATCATAATTCAATAGTTAGACTGGGTAGTTATCCTTCTAGAAGGTCAGGGCAGCACCATGGTGCCAAGAGCATAGCATCGTGGCACTATAGCTAAAAAAATTTATTTAATTTTCTTTCACTTCTTTTCTTTTGATGTAAACATAGAGAAAGGGCAAGGTAAAAGATCCTTCTTTACACATTTTTTCAGCTTTCAATGATTAATAAAAATTCACAATATTGTGACTATGTGTAAGAAAATTAGATCATTGTTCTCATTTGGTGCTATTGTAATTCCACCTTTATTTGGCATTGCTTTTATTAGACTCACCTATGAATTATCTAAAATAGGATATATAGTGTTAGAGTCAGGTAGCTTTAATATCTCTACTCTCATCACCTTCTTCATGTTTGAATTTAAATACCCCTCATGTTTTGTAAATGGCTTGAAGTTCTTCTCCATCATGTTCATGTGCATACATATGGGTGCACAGATTCCCATGATGTTAAGATTGAACATCCAAGGTTAGTATTATACTTCTTTAAAATAATAATTAACTTCTATTCTTAGCCACCATTTAGCTTAGTAGAAATGATCACTAATAATATGATATCATCAGCTAAAAATGCATATTTCAAGTGACTTGGTAGTTGCTATAGTTCTAGTGTTGGCAGCTTCTCGATTGATGGGATTGATCTACTTCAACCATGTCGTAAGGCATCAAAAAGTTTTTTTTATGAACATAGGATCTGCTTACTCCAAACATTTTATGTGTTTAGTAACCTCAATATCATTATATTTTGCTACCCCGATAATGCATGCTAATAGAGAATGCTTGAAATAATGTAGATCAGTTACTTCATAAATGCATGAGTCCATAACATCCGTGTTGAAACTACTATCTAAACTAGGTGTTTCATAGCCTTAAACTTGTTGAAGGTGATTTCTTCCTCATGGAATCTAAGAATGAGCTTTCCTTTTTAAACATCAACAATAATCTTCCTGTGGCTAAAAAAGGATGCCTTAAAATGATTGGGATCTCTTGCTCCTAAAAATCCAAATCCAACATAATGAAATCAAGAGGAAATTTGAACTTCTTAACCTTCATTAGCACATCCTCTACATTTCTAGTGGGGCATTTGTTTGAGCAATGAATGAACTCAATAGATAATATTGTTAGCTTGATTTCACTAATTCCTAGCTTATAACAAATATATAGGGGCACTAGATTCCCTAAATCTCCGAAGTTACATTATGTCATCTAAAAATTAATGCTTTCAATTGTGCAAGGAATTATAAAGCTCTCATATACTTCAGCTTTATTGGTAGCTTTCTTTGGAGTATTACAGTGCATTAGTTTCTTTTGGTTTGATGAAATCTACTTTGTGAATTAGGCGTAGCTAGGTATCTATTATAAAGCATCAATAAAAGGTACATTAATGTGTTATTTTTTAAATACCTTTAGAAAATTGAAAACTATAGGTCCAACTTTTTCTTAGGCTAAAACATAGTTGGTACATATGATGGAAAGTTGTCTAGGAAGAACTCTAATTTACATCACGCTCCATCATCCTTGCCCTTTTTTGTTTGATCCTTGCTTTCAATTTCATTAGCTTTTTTGACTCATAAAATTATTTAATTGTCTTCCACTCCTTGACATGATAACTTTGACTTTCTCGTTGAGGCTCCCCTCTGTGTTTCTTAAGAGTGTTATCCAGAGAGTTAAATGTATACCTAAGAAGTACGTGTAAACCCAATGAGTACTCCTAGGTAACGAAAGAATAATACAAGAATACTTACCTGCAAGTAGATCACTCACTCACCACAACTCACCCAAAATGGGGTGAATATGAGGAGACATCACTTCAGTCAGCCAATTAGTGTATGGAGATTCATAGTAAAAAACCTACTCTAGGCAGGGCAAACATGAGAAGAAGCTCTTGAAGCCTAGGGGTCAAATACCCTGTGACCTACCTCATATGTAAAGACTTCATTCCTAGTAACTCCTTTCACAAACACTAAAAACCATACCTAGGAAACTCATCACTCGACATATAGCACTCGTATCTCACTAGAGAGTCCATTATTTAAAATAATTAATTTAGTTGATTTGTATGTTCTTTAAATAGTCACCCTTCGATCGCATGAAAAGGGGGATTTTTAAGAAGGGGGGACCATTTGGCTCTTTTCTGACTTGATGGACTTTTGTACTTCCACTGCTTTATGTATATTCTTTCTTGAGAGGGAGAGAAAGAAATCATTATACTTTGATTTTTTGATGTACTAAATTTTCTCTTATTTTCTATACCTTCTTACTTTATTTTTTTTTTCATTGCCTCACTCATCCTGGCCCTACTTCTCAAATGTCTAAAAAGTTTTGCTTCATTGCACAGATATATTTGTATTCAACAATAGTCACATAAGCCACATTCATATTTTAATTTATTTTATAACATAATGCAATCATACAAATAAAATATTGGAGTTTTTCTAAATTTTTCTACAGTCATTATACATGGTGGGGTTATCACTAATTTCATAAATATTAATAAGCATTTATGAGTTAAATAAAAAAAGGTAAGATACTATATAAATAAACCTCTATTGATTATGACTTTAAAGCATATTTAATGATTAAGGCTATATTCTTTGTTTGTGAACCACATTGCTCACAACATTTATCCCTTAGTTAAATAAAGATAAGATAATTTTATAATCAACTAGGTTAGGCTTGATATGGTTATTACTAATTTGAGATGAGTAATCTCTTATGCTTGCTAACAAACATAAAAAATCTTTCAATTTGATGTTGGTAATAAGAAATCGCCCATAATAACCTTCACAAACATCTTGCATTGTCTCTTCTAATATTTTTAAGATGTTTCATGTTCATCTCTATGACAACCTTTTGGATTTTCTCACTCACCTCAAACACCTTGCCCATTACATCAAATTTGCATAAAGATTGTTTCACATTCATGTCTATAAAAAGATTAATCTAACTATGCTTAGTCACCTGCATGATCATTATGTGTTGCATTATTCATTGCGTATGAGTTATGTTCTCTTTATCTCTCGAAGGGAGCTAAATTAGCAGCTATTGATAATTATCTCAATCTATCAAATCATAATCATGCCACTCTCACCTATAGTAGGACGATATATATAGATTATCCTTAGTTATCTTTAAAACTTTCGTACATCTTTTCACTTTTTTTATTTTATTTTTTTTAACTGTCATATCTATCTCCAATAAAAAAGAATCTAAATATTGGCAATGGCCAACTTGGAACTTTTTTTTCAATAGATATTCACTCAACACCTCACTCATCTTATTGGTGGGAATATCGTTATGACTAATCTCACTATGCCTTCATCACTCGTCGTGAACTAATCTCACAGGCTGCGTGTATTCATCACTCGTCATGAGATTACTTACTTTATTAGACACCTCCGCTCGGAGAGGAATCGAACACAAGTTGGGGAGTTTGCAGCTGCCCTCGCTCTTGCCAACCAAGCTAAAAGATAATAAGTAACTCGGAACTTTTAGTATCAAGACCTTTATCATCTTGATGTCCTGCGATCAACACCTCTAGAGGACTATTTTACCATGCTTGGTTGACCTTTCAATAGTACCTAATTATTTTCATCAAGTGATCTCAATATGAAGGCTGTTCTAGTACTCATCCATCGGTGCTACAAATATTGAAGATAACAGCAATAATTTATTATTTCTCACTTTAGATTAATAGTTTCTCTGAGTTTCAAGAAGAGCAGCCCTTTATAACTCTTATTTTTATGCTAATAAAATTTTTAAACTTAGGAGGGCTTTCGTGCTCTTTTTTTCCCCCTCCTATTATATAAAAACTATCAATCAAAATTACTTTTGAAATTTAAATTTTTTAAATATTTTGAATACCTTCAAATCAATATAATAACAGATTTAAATTGAACATTATATCTTAAATTTTTATAAATCGAAGTGTAACAGCTATGGCCGGACTGTGTATCCGAAGGTCTGCAAAGAGACCCGAGAGGGAATTTTGGTTGTGTGCATGAGATTTTCCTGCCATAAAAACCCATAACAGGCAGTTTTGAGGGGAATTCAGATAGTTGAATTTTAAAAGAAGAGAAAGAGACAGATAGGAGAAGAAAGAGAAGGAACTAAAACTTATTTTTCCCAACACCTCGCCACTGATTCCGCCACACAGTGCGTATTGGAAGGCCATTTGTTCTGAGCAGGTAATCCAGAGAATGGAGACTTCCTTCTAGAGAGTGATAAATAAAGCAACAGTGCTACAATTGAGCATCAGTTGCGGAAAGCTCCTTCAATTAATTAGCCAAATCAATTTGTAACGGTAATAAAGATGTGTGGTGATATTTTTCGACCTTCGCGTCTATGATCGCGAAAGGATTTCTTTGTCATGTAATACACGTCGCATTTATGATTGTCAATAAATTATTGATGCCTTATGCGGTAGGTTACATTAACATTTATTTGGTATTGAAGAAATTTATTGAGAATATTTAAATTAGGCGATTTAGATTGGAAATATATATTAATTTTTAATTTTTAATTTAATCAACATTAAAATTTAACTTATAAAACTAAAAACCAACATATAATACATAGTTTTTTTTTTTTTTTTGAATGGGTATCCACTCAATACCCAACCCATTCAGGTGAATGTCTGAATTAATCTCACGTCTTAACGTCACATTCATCATACATATATATTAAGTTTCCACTTATTTTTTCCATCTTAGGTATAAACATCCCCATCCTGGAGAATTAATATATATTTGATGAGTGCTGATTTAAAAGACTAATGATTGACATAAAAATTAACTGTTACTGATGTGTTGTCAGCTTTCTGTTTTTTCTCTTTTTTTTTTGAATGTTAAGCTTTAATGTCAATTAAAGACATGCAACTTATCTGGAATGTGTATCAAACCTGTATCACTGTTTGGAGTGAAGCTCCAAATTGATAGGACCCACAGTCTTATCAGCTTTAGCTTTAATGATGGTTGGAGGAAGAGGTTTTCATTTAATTTGAGCGAAAGAAAGATTGAGATGGCTTAAATAAGTTTCACAACAATAAAATAAAATGAAATAAAAAGCTGAGACATCAAATCTAAGCTTGGATAAGGCCAACAACCGCTCGGCATTTTAATCATTTATTTATTTTCTTAGTTAATGCGCTTCCTATCTACAGCTTTATTCGTAAGATTACGTTTCGGGCAAGTCACGAGTGTGAAGGAAAATCAATAAAATGCCGCATTATGTGCGTATTAAACGTTAATAAACGTTTATTTAGTAATATAATTTAATTATATGTTCCGTAAAAAATTAGAGGAATTAATACTGATAATTAGTTATAATTTTTTTTTCTGCTGCATGTTACGGATTGTTTAGCAATAATCAATTTAAATTTTGCATTCGGTTTTAGCTCATATGAGAATAAGTAACTTTATCTTATTGAGAAACGACAACAGAAGTTCGGGAACAGCAGATGGAGCTAGAGAGATGGCCAAAGAGCGGGGGTTTTCTATTCAATTCTATAAAAAGAGGATTTTATGGTAATTATTCGCTTCTATGATGTTATTGAAGCAAATTATAAAAATTACCATGCTTCTTCTCTCTAAAGATTAACGGTCAACTTTTTTACAGTAATGTATCTTGACGTAGAACAAAAATTAAATTGAATGAATAAAATATAAAACTTAACCAGAGTAGGTCACATGAGAATAATCTTATCCAGAATCCTGTAACCACCAGCTGCATGATTGATGTACAGTAGATGAGGACTAGAGGCCAATCAAAACCGGACCCTCGTGGCAATGCAGCATCATTATTGTTCAGTAACTTTTATTCATTTGATAATATGCATCGAATTGGCTAATTGTTTTATAAATTTAAACATTTATTTGAGTTCATTCAGATTTTACATTCATTATTAATGTGGTTATGCTGGACTGGTTGTTAATTTTGGCACGATTATTGCTTCTTAAATTAATTCTAAATCCAGAACTCGATAAAATTGCATTTTTTTTTTTGCTGATGAGGTGCCCACTCGACTACCCAATTTTGTGGACGTAATTTAATTTACTAATCAATGCGGCTGCGAACCCCGCAGCGCCACCCCTATTTCTTTCATCTGTAAAGATCAAGTTTTGAATCGAACGCGGGTAGCATAACCGATTCTCACCAACCGAAAAAGTTTCTGTCTTATTTGCATTGAATGAAGTTTGAATTTTGTTGAGAAAAGTCAAAGGCTATCTTAGGCTTTATGCTTTGCCTATAAATACCCATTGATCTCCAATCCAATAAAGTAAAAGGAAATGTGACATATTATCTAAAATATCAATGTCAATTTGAAGAAAATTTTTAGATTTCATCATCTAATCTATTTGGTTTTTAGGGAAAGTTCTCTTATGTAATCTCTTAATATATTCATATATTTTGATTTGCAGTTCAAATGTGTATTTAAAAATTAATTTTAATAGATATTGTGCATCATTTTGGATTTTGTTGACAAAATATGAATCACTAAGAACTTTAGATAAGATTTAATCTTATAAATGTGTAATGTGATAAGATTTTTGTAAACGTAGTGAAGCTTGGTGTGAAAAAATTTGGTTTATGTGGAGCTCTTATTATAGAGCAAGAAGTTGGGGCTCTTGCCATTAAATAAGTTGGTGTGAAGGTTTCTCATTCTACTTAAGGTAGTAAATGAGTTGAGCTCATGATAACAAGTCTGGTTAGTGAAATCCTATATGAATGGTAGAGTGAAGGAAGGATTTAGGATAATAAGAGCAAGCCTCATAAAAATCTTTTGTCCACTTATGTTATGATTAAAAATATTTCATTTATATTAAACTTAATAGTCATGGACTAACTTTTTAAATCAGTTAGAGTACAACTTGATTTAATTGTGTGGTACATATTTTTAGGATTAAATCAATAAATATTATGTCTAATATTTTTGAGTGTAATAGTCTTGTCTAACATAACCTTACTGTCTATGTGCCTAAGTAAGGTCCTGCTTCACTTAATAGAGAAAATTGGATTCAACATTCTCTTTGGTATAATAAGCATGAATGATGCTAAGTATAAGAAGTCAAATGCCCATTAAAGTAAGCCCATCAACACCGTACAACTTAGCCACTATGGGGCCAACATGAAACAATTCGTTACAGAGCAATATCTGAAAAACATGAAAGGCAAAATCACACATGAAAAGTATGAAGAATGCAATTATGAGGGCCAAAGAGATGAAGGGTCCTTAGGCTTGGCAACTCACCTAGTATTGATAATGAGTCCTATCACGCGAGTGATGAGGAGTTCTATCCAAATCAACTTTATGAAAAAGATTGACTAGCAGTCGACAATTTTTAAATTGACATGGTAGTGGTAGCTTGGGGTCTACATTACTTATTGCCTTGTTAAGGTGGTGTGTGTGTGTGTGTCAAAAATTATATATTGATTCCTCTTTTCTAAAAGACCTAAACATGGTTATTTGTTTATATTTATTATGTTATGAATGATGAACCTAGGATTCATTGAATATTAAAGTAAATATAATGATAAAGATTATATTCTATTTATATTATACATTTATGTGTCTCATGTAAAATTTATGAGGTTCATTATTTGAATGTAGAATCTTACTTGAAATAATTTCCAACTACTTTCCTTTTTTTAATGTCATTTAAGATTCACATTCAAGATTCTTTTGAGTGAATTCTTATTGATAAGCATTATCATAGTGATTTCTTATTCTTGTGGGAATCCCTAATTTATTGTTCTTGAAAGCATTTTTGTATTTCTTTCATTTGATAATGTTGACCTAACTACTAATAATCCAATAACAAAACTATGGATAATATGGATATTAAATTACAGACTTTATTAATGAAGAAAAATGTTCATTTACAGTGGTTACTAGCCCCATGATCTTTAATGTTTATCATATTTATTAAAATTAGTTTATTAGTAATTTGATGATAATAAATTTTGTGTTATAGTGATTTAATAAGTAGTTTGCAAGTTATTGAATTATTAGCTAAATCATCATAATGCATACTAACTTTAATAGGCTTGTTTAGAGAAATAATAACTTGAAAATGTGCTTATAATTAAAATAAAATAAAAATAAAAATATTAAGAAATAGCACTTTCCTGCTAAAATATTATAGGTTATAGATAATTGAGGCAATGTTATGTAGTCTATATTGAGATTCAAACAGCCTCAATGAATTTTTTGTGGAATCTATTACAAAGAGGTAGGTAGGTTGTGTAAGAAAACAAGGATTCTAAGGTTTCATTAATCTTATTGATGTATGTGTCCATACATCTAAAATACGAGGGTGTTCATTAATGCTTCATATAGGGGGCAAATGTGAGAGTTATATACACCCTTTATGTTAGGATGTACACTGTTAGGGATTTTATAATAGCCCTTTCTTAGGTTTTGGTGAATCACACCCATTCCTAAGGCCAACTAGAAATGTGAAGTTACAAATCACAGAGGGAGATTATAATGACTTATTTAATATGTTTTGATGATCATAACCTATTCCTAAGATCCAACCTAAGAATAAAGTTACATACAATCAAGTATATTACAATAACTTCCTTTAATTTGAGTGAGTATGGGATTGGATGAGTTTTGGTGACCTAAACTCAATTATATGACCCAACTAGAAGAACTATTTAAGGTTGAACACCATAAAAGATTTTGCGATAACCCTATCTAACTCAAGTTTTAATTGCCTCTTAATTTCAGGGATAAAGAAGAGAAATAAGGGTTAGATGATGAACCCTAAAAGATGACAATATTAAGAAGGATTACATTTAAAAGGGAATCAAAATGGGACCCTCTTTAAATATTATTCATTTATGTACATGATGTAATTCATAAAATGAATAAAAAGTTAAATTATTTAAATACCCTTATATAGATGTGTACAAGAATCATGTTCTCTTGAATACTTCTCATGATGGTACAATTTTTCATTTAAAACTAATTTCAAAGATTACTATATATTGGATTTGGTTAAAGTTCACTAAAGCCTTTATAATGGTCTTATTAAAAATGAGTAAATTTTTTGGCATCCTAGTATCACCTTTTTTTAGAAGTGAGACAAGTCAATTAAGAGAGACATATTGATAATGTTCTATCAATTATTTCCCAAACATATAAATTTTATGGTTAATAGTATCTTTATAGAAGTTGTAGGAATAATTAGGACAAATATTTTTAGAATGGGTTGTATGTTGCTTGTAGTGCATCCATCATTATTTGTTGTTTGGAGGAACTAGAAGATATAACCAAATATTCACTCCAAAGGTTATACATCATTTTTTGTCCCGGTGTTATAATCATATTGAATTCACTACTATTGTAAACATGATCCATTTCAGAGGCTTTATTTTTTAAAGTATACAATTTTGAGTAATATATTGGTTTTTTTTCTCAACATAATTTTTAATGCATTAAAAAAAACATAATGAGTAAAGAAAATGATAATACTAAGTATATTTTTTAATATTGCTAAGGAATATTCTATAATAATTTGTCTCCTTTCTATTTATAGTTTCTAACTCAAACTTTTAGTAATTTATGAAAATAATTGATATTTACATTTTTACATTCAAAGTCAAACTAGATATCAACTAGAGCCATTAGAAGAAGCCCATGTTAATTTGCTAGCATGACAATCCCTCTTGCCCCTATCAAAAGAGGAAAGTGCTACTCTAGGAGAACTTGTATATAGTGCAATTGTATAACCTATTAATATTTCCTTTTCAAGGGTCTCTAATATATTTAACTATGCTATCTATAAACATTTGAGAAAAGTTATAGTAGTTTCTCTGGTAAACAATATGCTTAATGCCAAATAAAGCTCATCATGCAACTAAGAATCTGAAAATAACTCATATATAGTTACCTCTATGATTAAAGTTAGTATATACTTCATCATTTAGGATATAACTATATCCTCCATTGTAATAAGTACTCTCATACTATTTATGTTGTACCTTTAGAAGTAGATGATACTCTATAGAACTAACTGGTTGTAAAGCCGGAGGTAGACTTTCTAGCCAACATGTATCTACTCGCTACAATAATTGTATAGGAGATAGGACATCAACTTTCTTAGGAAAGGATGGAAATATTCACAAATCACTACTAGTAAAAAAGACTAGCTCACTATAGAGATGATCTATAATGAAAATTAAAATATAATTTTTTTCAGAGTAAAATTTTTATATAATTAAAATTGAAGCTACCAAAAGTAGTCATATAAATGATCTTCTAATATTTTAATAAATTTTTTTATATTATAGAAACTTACAAAATCAACAATAAAAACTTATTAAGAAATAATCATTTATAGGCTTGTATACTAAAGGATGTGCTCCTCCTTCATATGCCATATTAACCACAAATAGACCTTCCTATATGGGCTCAAATTTTCCACCTTGTTGGTGTTGTGTTATGATAGGTATGTTCAGAAGTAACAACAAAACATCAATAGCAAAATCATAGTCTAACAAGTTTGTCATGAACTCATACAAATTGAGCATGATATCGTTCAATACTTTGCTGAGCCTAAAGTTGAGAACATCAAGATTATTTGGCACTTCTTATCAAAGTTGAGTATTTGTTGATTATTAAATTTGGTGCTAACTATTGATAGGTATGCATAACTACCATAATTTGACTTATAATGGAAAAACTATTTATGATCTAAAGGTGAATTCTTAAGGAGCTGACTATGTGGTAATCTAATTAGTGGTTATATAAGTCCACCTAGCTTTTGATTATTTAACATGCCATTATCATTTATTTGTAAATAGGATTTTTTTTAATAGGTCAATCAAATTTTTACTAATGGGCCTTACCATACCATTAAAAATTAGCTAGTATATAGTTGATAGTACTAATCATTATTATGGTGTTGAGCAAATCTTTTGATTCTAGTGCTTTTAAAGGCCATACTATTATTGGATACAACATGATGAGGTATGCCAAATTGATAAACTATGCATTCTTGAAAGAAATGTAATTTATTGTCAGCTCTCACTTTTTCAAATGAACTCATTTAAATCCAAGATCTTCATATTAAAGTGGTTCAACTACCAAATTGCTTCCATTCCTGAACACTCAATGGTTAAGATACATTAGTTGGATGTATGATGTTAGAAGATATGTGATGAATTAGGCCATGAATTTGACATTGATAACACTTCTTGGCAAAGTTTATGCAATCTTGTGTTATGGTAGACTAATAATAACTTAGCCTTTTTCCGTTGAGTTTCATTCTAGGGTCAAATTGATAAACCTTTATGGAGTTCAATTATAACTATTTATTTCTCTTATTTTTTTAACATTTGAAGCCACATTTGGTGAAATGATCATCAGTATATGACAATGTTAACTTTTAATAAGTGATTAACGAATGATCTTCAACGAGAACTCCCTTTTTAAAGTAATCAATGAATACTTTTCTCCAATCATTTTTCTTTGAAATATAAAATTTAAGACTAGAATTTACTATTATACGAGCTCTTTATCCAAAATGGTTGGGGATAAAATCCATTTATTTTGAACCATCATATGAATAGTCTCTTCATCCTTGTTAGAAAGTTCTTTGGTTGTGTTAAATACAAAATCTATCTATGGGTTAAAGAAGATCTTTTTGAGATATCTAGAAACAAGGTTAAGCAAAATAATGCAAATAGGAATAAGGAAAAGAGTAGGAGAACAAATGAATTTTTATTTCCCTCTGAATTTGAATACAAAAACTAAGGGTCTAGAGAAGAGAGAAAATGTCCTCCTTAGAGGAGAGACCCATTTTATATTTTCAAAGGGGGTTATTACATATGGTAAGTACAGATAAGGTAGGTTGAGTACAAGTCAAAGGTTACCCTAACTTGAGGCGAGCATGTATAAGCAAGTGGCAAACTCGATGGTTGGTCATAGACAGCTTGCCTTCCATGTTGACCCATGGGTTGAGGTCGAGTCACCAAACTATGACTATTTACATTTTTTTTGGTCTCTCACCAGCCATGGGAGAGTATGTTCATCACTTGCTCCTATGTTGTATGCTTAGAGTCTTCTTAACTCGCCACTTAGGATGAATGAGTAGCTATTCTTTTACAGACTCGAGCTCATTATGACATCACATCACCATGTGGTTTAGCCTCACTCACTTTGCTATTTGGGTATATAATTAGGTTCTTTAGAGGTAAATTACAAAAAGGATAGAAGAACAAAATTAATAGTGAGTTGTAAGCATTTAATGAAAGGGAAGAGTAAAACATTTATGGAATTATGAAGAGTCACATCTCCTTTTGACCTTGATTCTTTTTTAATGAATTTTGGTCCAACCTTCTAGTGGCTATAAATGGAACACATATCTCCTCTTACAACACTTCATGATTTATTATGTTATTCACTCAAACAATTCTTCTCACTCTTGCTATTGAGTTTGTGAAAAAACCATACTTAACCGCAATGGATGCCAAGAGACCATGTGGTGACATTGACTTTGTTACACTCTAAGAAAGCCTTTGAAAAAGGTAAAGAAGGCTAGGAAGTCTGAGGAGATTGCTACGGCTTCCACAACTAAGATAAGTGTTCTAGACCTCTTTATTGGCAAGACCATTATCAGCTCAATTCTGGATACCATGTAGGATCCACAAGAGGAGCTAAGCATTCACCCAATTGAGGGTGTATCAGTGATACCTATCTCTGCATGCCTCACGAGTGCTTAGGGAGAGGAAAAAATGAGGTTCCATTGATTTGATACAGGAAGGTTATGGTGAGCTAATTAATAGGAACTGCTACTATGAAGATGATTGTTAAGGACTGCGTGACTGATGTGAGACTCACCTTTATCTTGTACTTTGAGTTCCTTTACATTTATAAGTTTTCTTTGTTGGTCATATCTAATTGTTACCAGCATACAGGCATCACTTGAAGGTGATGTGGGCCACTTGCTAATCCCTCAAATTATATATTCTAATAGTCCATGTAGTTCTACAAGACTAATTCATCTTACGATAAGTGATTTGCTAGGTCATGATCTAAATGATGAAGAATTTTGTTCACTTGAGTGATGGCTTCCATTTTTGAGGGTCTAGCCTTTAGCAAATCCCATCATTGAAATTCCCTATTCAATTTTTGACTTCCTTTCTCGTTGTTCAGCAATAAGTCCAACTTTGCCCCATGCAAACTTGGAAGTGATGAGTACAGTCTCAAAAGAGGGCTTACATTCACAAAAGGCACCCATCAAAGTGCCTACTTTATCTTTGTTGTGGCTACCAGGTTTACTTCTGTAGATATCAGAGAGATGTTGGTGAGTTTCCCTTTTTATGTTTGCCAAGACAGCAAAGAGTTTGCATTGGGTGAGTTTTCTCAATTGCCAGGGAATGAAGTGGAGGAGTCACAAATAATTATAGATTCATATGAGCTTTCCATTTTTCTAGCAGAGTTCACTCACATAAAGGAGGTCTTAGACTCATCTAAGTAGAAAATATGCAAGTTGTGGTCATAGTTAGAGCTAGAGTCATAACTAAGGCAATTCGTGGAGGCAAAGTACTGGTAAAATTTTGTGATATGAGGGCTAAGCTTACCCTACTTCAGAGGTCGATCAAGTTGTAGGGGATTTTCCTCCTTTCTAGCATAAACTTCTTATTTGATTATATGTCTAAGAAGGGTAGACTTAGCGAAGAATGGCACTCAAACCCTATTTTAAAATTGCTCAAAGAAAATAATTTTAATTGTTATAGTGAGTGGTGTTATATCTTTATTTTTCCTACTTTGTAATAAAAATATTACTTTTTCTCTACTTGCCATACTTGCTTTGCCAAGTCTACTTATAATACAAGTGAATATCATTAATGATCTTTTTTATAATTTGCATCACATGAGACGTCTACGAAATTTGAGTAATTATTTTTTCATTTAATGCTTAATGTATCATTCATTTTACTATGCCTTACTTATTGCATCTATAAATTCATTCTTATCATGAGTCATTGAGCCTTTATTACTCTTTCAACATCAAGCAAGTATAGCTCCTTACCTATTGAGTATAGCTCGCTTCCATTCATGACTAAGCGATCTTCCTCACTATGGGAATTTTGAAGAAGGCAGCTTCAAAGTTCCACCTAGCTCAGGATAAGAAGTGCTAGATTTGGATAAGTCTCATGTGGCTCCTGTATTTTATGACTACTATTGTGGCAACCTCAACTTTATTGTGCAGTTAGCTATGAGGAGTGAGAAATTTAACACAACTTACATGGGTGAGTTGTGCATCCCCCTTGCCCACTTTAGAAATGGGTTCTAGCTCCCTCTTCCTTATGAGTGGGTTGACATGTTGAGCTTATATAGATTGGTGCCCAACCAAGTTCTCCCCAACACAATGGTAAGAATTACCACTTTCATTCTCTACTTGTGGGAAGAGAAACTTTCATAGAGTATCAACCTTTTTTGGTGAGTGATCATGGTTAAGGGCCAGCAAGATGTGATTGTGCAATTTATTATGACTCTACTGAAGATTCATGGCGTGATGAACAAGGTGTAGCAATGGTGCTCAAAGTTCTTATTCATTAAGAGTTCATCATCATGGCCAGTGTTGACTCTTCCTCTTCTCTTTCTAGCCAACAAGGCATCAACCTTAGGTGAGCTGAACACTCAGGAGAGGAATGTATTAGAGAAATTGATGGGCCATACCCTAAAATTTTTTTCATTATCTCTATTTCAGCAATGTAACCAGTGTCCTCTATAGTGAGTATCTTTTTTAGCATACTCATTATTTGATGTGCATCTTTTTGATTTGCCCTTTTAAATTGTTATGCTTTCTTGTTTGCAAAAGAGGTGACCTTAGCATCTTTTGAACTTGACCCTGATGTGTTCAAATTTCTTGAGGAGTGTGAGTGTGAGACCAGTGGCGATGGGTTGGCTCCCATTGAGGTCATCAAGGAGGAGGAGGGGCTGAATATGACTTCAAATGAGGCAGTTGATGAGGCTTGACTAAGTACAACACCAAGGATGTCTAGGAAGAGGGTTGTAAGCTCAAATCCTCAGAGTAGTGAATAAAGGAGTGTGTCTAAAGAAGAGAAGGAGTAGGGTGAGTAAATGAAGGATGATTATACTCCAAAACTAGCTAAGCTAACCAATGAAGCCTACAAGCTTTAGTAGACAATCTTTTCCAAGGAGTTCAATATGCTTTTAAGGGAAATTCCCAATAGGTGATAGCCCTATATTGTCATGACAACTCAAGTAATGGCATGACAGTCAACTTGAGAAATTAGATCAGAGTTTTATATTAAAATAAAAGAAGCTTTTTCTATGAAGTCTCAATTGGCAACTATAAAGAATAATTTACTATCTCTTGAAGCCAAGCATAGAAATCTTTAAGATGTGGTGGCTTTACAAAAAAAGGAGAAAGATAAGGCCACCCTTGAGCTTTTTCTTGGTTAAGGAAAATTGGGAATTGGAGAAAGAGCTCTCTCATCATATTGAGAAAATTCAAAAGAAAGAAGCTGAGTTCAAAGGTTTTCTAGATTCTACTAAGAACCATGATCTAGTCTAATGGAAAATCAAGGCTGGCGTTGAGTTTGTTATCGACAGATTGGAAATGCATGGCCTGTTGGACACTAAATTCTTAGATTTCTCCAATGTACTCTCCCTTTTGGACTCTAATAAAGATGAAGATGACGGTAGAATAAATTGATGATCCTTTCCTTCTCTTTTTTCAGTGAGAAAAGAGCAACTCTGTATCTCGTACTCACTTTTCTTACAAAGATTCTTACATGAAATGAAACAATAATTTTTATTTCATTCATCAAGTGTGATTATAATTGTAATGAAAGTTTTCCTTTGTACAGCTTCTTGTCATGCTTGTTATATGAATATTTAGCTTAAAAACTTAGGGTGTTTTTGATCATCAGTTTATCAAAGTTGTCCCTATGCAGTCACATAATAACTATGAGTTAGGTGAATTATTCTTTGTAGTGTATGTGACTTGGAGAGTAAGCATTCAATTTCTAGGTACTAATATTTGGGTCATCAACTCCATGAGTTGTTGGGTTTTGTTCTGAGTTGCTAACTTTGTAGAATTTTTTTATTTAGTTCTTGACCTCAGCAGGTGTCAATTGTACATGATAGTCACCAACCTCATGGGGGTGTTAGTCTATTTTATATTGAGTCAACAAATCACGAGCTATCAATCTTACACTATAGTCACCAATCATAGTCACTATTATTCTACATGTTAGCTCGATTGAGAAGCAAAATACTAAGAACTATATTATTAGAAATAAGGAGATACATAATATGTGAAAATAAAGAGTAGGTACAAGTTGGGGAAACTTCCTATCAAGGATAAAATTTCTTCAAGTCTCTTGCATTCTATGTTCTCAATATGTCCATGCCAAGATATGATTGTTATTGGTATGTACTAGGACCAACTTGATTCTTGATTGTAAAAAGCTTTTCCTAGTTTTGGGTGAGCTTTCCCAAAGTATTTTTTCAACTAGTAGCATCTACTTTCTTATGTACTAAATCACCACTTTAAAGTGCTTCTCTTTCACATGGTGATTGTAATATCTCACCATTCACCTCTTTATTTATGCTTGTCTCAATGATACTTCTATTCTTAGTTCTTTGAACATGTCATGTGTGTGTCGTCCATAGCTTATGAGTTCCCTTTCTCCCACTCACCATCTTCACCTTTTAGTATCTCCATTGATAAACCCTTTGGCTTTGGACTTTATAGTCGACCAATAGGATACCTTTCGTGCCATGTATTACTATGAATGGGGAATATCCTATTGCATTGATGGGAATAGTTTTGAGTGCCTAGAGTATGATGGGTAATGCATCTACTCATTTAGCCTTAGTTCCCTCTATGTTTTTCTTAATTAAGTTAACGATCTTCTTATTGGCGAACTCCATTTAGCCATTACTCTGTGGGTGGCATACTAATGTAAACTTTACCTTGATCCCTTGAGACTAGAAAAAATCTCTTAATGCCCTTTTAGTGAATTAAGGCCCATTGTTTATATTGATTGCCATGGGTAGTCCATACTTACAAATGATGTTAGTCAAGATAAAATTTCTAACTACATGGGAGGTCACTTTGGCAAGTGGCTTTACTGTAATCTATTTGTTTAAATAATCAATCATGATAAGAACAAACTCTTTTTGCTTGCTAGTGATTAGCAATATAATTATTAAATCCATTTTCCAAATGGAGAATGGCTAAGAACTTATGATAGACTTCGAAGACTATGGTGGATGTTCTAGGAGTGCAGTAAATTTCTAACATTATGCACATCTTCTTGTGAAGTTCTCAGCATTTTTTCTGATCGTTGGCCAAAAGTACCCTACCTTAGGATCTGGTGAGCAACTATTCTCTCTATCGAGTGACTGCCACATTCGCCAGAGTTTATCTCCTCCAGGACATTTTTTGTTCAGACTCTTTTATACATTAGAGGTTAAACAAGATCATTGATCTTTTAAATAGCTTGCCTCTAATCAATAAGTAGTATTCCACTTTGATTTCGAATCTCCTTGAGTATTTGATTACTTCTTTAATATCCTCATCCTATAAATATTTATTAATAGGGTTGATCCAGCCAGACAAGTATTCATGTTCAACTTGCATTAATATTTTCTCCTCTATGTTTGGCTTGATAAGTTGTATGATTGAATGCTCTAGAGATAACAAGTCAACAAGCTAGTTTTGTTCCTTATGTATTTGCCTTGAAATATTCTAACTACCTTATCTATACTTTCACCTTGAGTGGGTACTTCTACAAAGACACATCCTTGACTTCATAGTTATTATTGACTTGCCTCACCACTAACTATGAGTATAAATATGCCACAAAATGCAATGCCTTGATTCCTCAGGCAAATCTCAATCTGATGAGTGGAGCTTAATACTTGGATTGATTATTCTTTACCTTAAACCTGAATTTGACTGACAACATTATGGTGATTACTATTGAGCTTTTAACATAATGCTAGTGAACATGGCTAGCTCGACTAATGAGCCTTTAACATATAATTGTCATAATGGCTCTAGGGTGATTGGGATGTTATGTAAATTGATGAGCCACCTACTTCTCTGATTTGGACTAAGCTAATTGACTCTTCTTCAACTCTTTAGTATAACATGAGGATCTCCCTTATTAGGCTCTATAATAGAGAAGGAGATGTGAGTAGGACCTTCAAGTAATAGATAATTTTCTCATATTATTGAGTCCACTAGAATCTCTTCACTCCCTTAAGAACCTAAAAATGTGTGAGCAATGGTCATGGCTAGCTTGACTACTCAATCTGTGAGCCATCATTACTCTTTTTTCACACTACTAGATGTTGGCATTTCATGTATTGCTTTCACTTTATCGTGGTTCATCATTATGCCTTCAGTGGTTATATATTATCCTAAAAATTTTCTTATTCATATATCAAAAATGCACTTTATAAGTTTAAGGTGTGTATTATAACTTTCCAATGTAGTGAATGTCTCCCTAAGGTCATAGATGTGTTGTATTGGTGACTTACTTTTGACTAGCAAGTCATCAACATAGACTTTCGCATTCCTTCCTTTAAGTTCCTTAAATACTCAATCCACTAGTATATGATAGGTCAGCCCTACATTACTGAGCATGAAGAGCATAACTCTATAGTAGTATAGTCCCTCTCTATCAATAAAGGTCATATTTTCTAAGTCAACAAGATGAAATTTTATTTGATGATATCTGAAGAACATGTCAAGGAAACTCTTTACTAGGTAACTAACTGTTGAGTTGATGAGTGTGTCTATCCGCAAAAGTGGGTACCCATCCTTTAGGCATGTCAAGTTCAAATTGGTAAATTCAACACACATACTTCACATTCCTTCTGACTTCTACACCATTATCACATTCGACGCCCACTCTACATATTAGATTTCTTCTTGAAGTTAGCTTCAAGTAGCTTGGTTACATCCCCCTTGATGGGCTCAATGAGTGTGGAATAAATCTTCCTCATTTTTTGTTTGATGGGTTGGGCATCTTTGCAAACATTAAACTAATGTTAATGTTAATACCTGCATCTCTACTACAGTTTAGGTGAATACATTGAGAATATCTAAGAGAGTTTGGATGAAACTTTCCTTATGCCGAGGGAAAAAAGTCAAGCTAATCTTTAGGGCTTGCCCATTACCTTACATGGTTGAGACTTCTTCCATCTCCTTGAGGACTTTGATCCCAATTCACATGACATCTATTTACAAGACATTGTCATCTTTGCCTGACCTACCAATGGCTTTTAAATAACATGCATAGGATTGATTAAGATTTCTTTTGACAATAATTTCTTCACCTATAGTGGAGAATTCGATGACTAAGTGATACATGGACACTACTGCTTTAAATGTGTGTTAAGCAAAGGTTGGCCAAAGATGGCTTTGTAAGTAGTAGGAGCCTCCACTATAAAAAAATTGGCCATAGTTGTGAAATGCTTCTTGTCCTCCCCTTAAGTTATAGGAAGAGTGATCATCTCTTTAGTCTCTCTTCATTCTTCTGAGAAGCCACACAATGGTCCCTGTATAGGTGCAAGCTTGGAACTTTCTAATCTCAACTATTGAAGATGGATTTGATGATGATATTAACTTAGCTCCCCATGTCAATCAAGATACTTCCAACTTGGTAATTGGTGATTAAGGCTATTATGATGACTGCATCATTGTATGGGTTGCTAATGATGAGTTTGTCCTTTTTAAGAAACTCATAAAAACTATGGTTGTAGGTGGTGCTCATAACATGGTGGACCATAGCCTTTTAGACATGCTTTTGTTAAGGACTTTTTTCACCTCCAAAGAAGGTCAGCAATATGGAAAGTATGTGTGTATATGAGTTTAGTATTAGTTTTAGCGACTTTTTTATCCTTCCTCTTATCGAACTTCTTGAGTTTTCCTAGTTTGATTAACTCATCAACTAGACTTCTTAGATGATGACACTCTTTAATGAAATGCCCATGATTATAGTGATAGACAAAGTTCCTCGAGCTGTCCTAAACTCCAATAGCCTTCTTAGGTGGGGTTCACTTAAGGTACTCCTTATTCTGGATAACCTTCACCAACTTGGACATTGACACTTTAAGAGGAGTCACTAGAGTGGCTGGTGGTAGTCAGCTCCTTGAAAGCAAGTTGCAAGATTTTTGAAACATTCCCCTAGTGCTTTTGCTTCAAGTAACCTTCTTGTGTTTGGCCTTCATGCTTAAAAACTATTTTCTAGGAAAGCGCTTCAAATATGATCTTTTCATCGAGTCCTTTGTCCAAGTCAACATTGTTGGCCAGATGACCTCATTGTACTCCTCGACATTGACATGGTTATTCACCAACTCAAGCAGATTAATGAATGTTTTAGGTTGTTGAAGCCTAAGAGCATATTTGAAAGGTCCCTCTCTTAGACCTTGAGTGAGTGCTGCCCAGGACGTTGCAGGTTCTAAATTTTAAAGTCCAATATTTCTCATTAGAAATGGGTGATGAACTTTCTCAAGGACTTGCTAGGTTCCTATCTCATTTGTATGAGAGCTTTAGAACTTTTCAAAAAACTTTTAGCACTAGAAAATTATGTGCGATCATTCTTTTGAAATCAATAAATAAGGTTATAACCCCTACTAGAAGCCACAAGAACAACTTGAGGGTCGACTCTTTAAAGGTAGTAAAGAAGATGTGATTCTTCATTACATCATCCAAATCTAATAGCAATGTTGTTGACTTAAAGTAAACTATGTGATTGTTGGGTTTATTCGACCTTTGTATGATTTTAGATGAGAGATTTTGAACCTGTCTTGGGAGAGAGCTTCAGTGATATTCATAAAAAAAAGCATTGGTTGATTGAAGCAACTTATTTTATGCATCTTTATCTTCAATCACATTATAAGACTCATTGTCCAAACTAGGGATTTCAGATAATGCTCTTTTCTCCTAGCAGGTTCGATGAGTTGTCAACCCCATAGATCCCTCATTCTCCTTGACCATAGGTTCTTTGTCATGCACTTTCTCCATAGCTACCTATACAAGGAAAGTGATTTGATCTTTCATATCTCTCAAGTCTTATTATATGGTGAATTATTAGGTGTTCTACTCTATGCATATTAATCAATCTTGTGCTAAAGGTTCTGCTTCACTTTGTATTTGACTTTTAGATTTTGGCCTCATCCACACTCATCACATCTAAGAGGATGTTGAATCTAAATCTGTCTGTAGGTTGAGGAGGAGCTTTCTGAGATACCTAGAAATAAGGTTAAGCAAAATAATATAAATAAAATAAGAAAAATAGAGAGAGAACAAATGATATATATTTTCTTTTAAGTTTGATTGCAAAGATTAGAGCTTAGAGAAGAGAGAAAACGTCATCCTTATACGAGAAGTACTCCCCTACCACCTTATAATTTCAAATGAGGGTTATCACATATGGTAAGTACATATAAGATAGGTTGAGTACAAGTCATAGCTCACCCTGACTTAAGGTGAGTATGCTTAAGTAAGTGGCGAACTCAATGGCTAGTGAGAACAAGCTTTCCATCCATTTTCACCCATGGGTTGAGTCTGAGTTATCAAACTATGACTATCCACACTTTCCTTGGTCACTTGCCAATTGTGGGTGAGTATGTTCATCAATTGCTTTTATGTTATATACGCAGAGTCCTTCTTAACATGCCTTGGTTGGAACGAATGAGCGAATATTCTCTTGCAGACTCAAGCTCATTCTGACAACACCTCGCTAGGTGGTCTAGCCTCATTGTCTTTGCTTATTTAAGTATACATGCTGACTTGTCAAAGCACCTACTTTATTATTTTGACAATGAGGAACTCAGAATAATGTTATGCTTGTGAATCCTTGTAAATGCTAGATGTGTATTTAATAATCAATTAAGAATCACTTTATATTTTGATTCTTTTAATGTCCATTTGAATGGTTTAATCAAGCACAATTGAAGCCTCATATTTTGCTTTAATGCATGTAAGTAACATGATGAATCAAATCATATGTTTACCTCATGATTCCTCCTTCAGAAAATGAAAAAAAATTAATGTAATGCCTCCTTTTATTTGATGAATTTTATTAGAATTTGATGGACGAAGCTTCATCAAAATATTTTTCTCATTCTTCATTCCATATGGATAAGATTTTCTTGTTAAATAAGTCATCATTTAATGGAGAATCTACAGGAAAGAAATGAGCTACAAGAAAGTCTATTAAAGCTCATCCTTTCATGGATTTTTGAGGGATCTTTGCAATGTCAGTGTGCAATAAAATCATCACACATTAATAAAAACTTCTTGATAGAGTGGTCTAATCAACATGTATTATAATTGATTAACTCTTGAAATTAATCTATATTTATGAGTTAATATATAATGCCTTAATTTCTTGACTACAAAAATTAATGCAAGACAATACTTCTTTATGTGTGTGTGTGTGTGTGTGTGTTGGGGTGCGGTAGAGGGCAGGGCGGGTTTCATTTCTATAGGGATAAATAAATGAGTAAGATAATACAAAATATTTGTCTTCCCTTGTTGATTATGTTGAGAAAGTAATGCACTTATTGACTCATCAAGAGCTAATATATACATTATTAGTGGTTATCTTAGCATTAAATATTTTAATATTGAAGGATATAAAAAACTATATCTTGATGTCATTAAAGGCAATTTTATCAAGATTTATCTCAATAAAGTTAATAATTTTTTTTTAGCAAAGATGGTGAATGATTGACATTTACTATATAAATTAAAAAAACCTATAAAAATCCAAGTCTTTGTAGTGAAGATCTTATTTGGATAAGAGTTTTAAGGGTCCATTTCTAACATTACTTTAATATTGGTAAAATATATTTCAATACTACGGTGATGTATAATGATACCCATGATTTTTTGACAAAACTCTAAAAGCACATTTTAAGAGATTTACATATAATCCATATTTTGAGATGCTTCAAAAATAGTTTGAAGATTAGATACATGACCCTCAATAGATTTTCTTTTTTATAATGATATTATTTGTATAACATTTTACTTGATGGTGCAACAACACCTTAAAAATCTAAGTTACCGCATGTTGATATGTTGCACCAGTATTTTTTAACCCAAAAGACATGATTTTATAATAGTAAATGCCTATTGGAATTTTAAAATTTATATTTCATTCATCCTAAAAGGTCATATTCATTTGATTATACCTTGATATTCTTAATATATTGTTAAGGAAAAGATCTCAATAAAAATTCATTGGGACTACAATAATTCTTATTACTTATTTCAAAAGTGATCATACAATGAGGTGCATTATTAGAAATATAAATTTATCAAAATAGAAAAGCTTTTCATCAATTAAATCTAAAGTCACTCTTGAAAGGCATTTTTTTTAATCTGTCAACTTCCTCACATGAATCATCGGAAGAGCTATCGTGAAGTATTATATTTTTAAGAAAGAATTAATAGGAAAAATATCTTCTTCATGTCTATGGAATGTTGGTCCTTGATTTTATCCTCAAGGAAATTTCCTTCTTCATTACTTTGTTGATAGGTAAATACGAAATGAAAGAACTTGCTTGTAATCCAAGCTTACTAAAGACGTTGGTGAGTGAATTGGCTTTTTCTACAAAAGAAAATATTTAGTGTCATCATTAAAATTCATCTTGTTGACTTCATGAGCCCCAACTCATTTGAGATTGATTTTGATTATAACTAACATATATTCAAATGCTACTAATTGGTTTAAATTCAAGTGTCACAGGAAAATTCTTCTACTCTAGATTCTTCAGTCAATTCAGAAAGATAAAGTTATTGGACTTGAACTAGTTAGAAATTCTTCTAGGAATCAAAATATTAAGCCAAATAAAGAGTTCAATAAAATAAAATAAATGACTCGTTCATTTCAAAATAATTCATCTAGAAACTACTAAAATTTTCTATAGCTCACACTTGTAATTATTCCTTGAATTATCCTTTTGGATAATATGAACTAAGTGAATGAGCTAAGTTCCATTTAATGTGTCTTCAAGAAAGATAAATTAAGTTCAGACTTCATGAAATCATTGTCATATTAAATCAAACTTTTTTATTCATATATTTATTACATAAAAATTAAATTATTCCAGAATTATCCTATTATTCTATTTTATCTCTCCTATCATCCTCATCATCCTTATAATGATTGGCTAGATTTTTCATAGAATTTTGGCTAATAAATCATGTGAGATTTATTCAAAATATTTCCATAAAATATTCCCCCCTTTTTTATATTTTAAAAATTCATTAATTTGAATTTTTGAATTTGAACTATTTTGAATTTAAATTGTAAATTCTTGCCATATCCATGCTAAATTAAATTTAATCTTGTATGAAATTTTTGAACGTCCCAAGAATGATTTAATTTAATTATTTGAAGTTTAATTAAACTATTCTAAGTTATTGTAAAATTAAATTCAAATCATTCTTAAATTAATAGCCTTCCTATTTTATTAAATCTATTTTTGGAAATAAGTTTTTGCCTATCACATGTATTTAAATTTTAATTAGTTTATATGCTATTTATTACTTAAATAGCATATTAAATAATTAGATTAGATTCTAATTGATTAATTGCATTAAATTGAAATCATTCTAATCCTGGAAATTAGCCATGGCCAAAATTCCCATGGCTTTTCTAAATATTATTTTATTCAAATTAATTCATATTTTTTTTATCTTATTCATGATTGCGCCATTTAATTTATTATCTTCACCATATCATATTATATTAATTCCTACTTAAAATCTCTCCTTGACTAACCATCATATCAAAAATTTAAAATTTTTATGAAGATTGCCATGTTAAGGTAAATGCTTGTTATTAATTCTCATATTAATTTTATTCTCTTGTGGAAACTAATCTAAACTCAAACTCTTATTTATGTTTAAATGCAATTTAAATTCAAACTTCTTCTTAATCTATTTTTCCTTCAATAGGTTGATCACTTTAATATGTATTTTGTTTTAAACAACATTTATGCCATTTGATCTCTCTTTACCTTTCTCCCCCTCTCTCCATATCCTTCTTGGACGAAACCATCTTGGAGATATTCCTCATGAATTTATTGAAATCTTCATTCAATTTTTGAATACTTTCCTTAAAAGGGAATTCCCTCTCATGCCTTGGCTGACCATTGCTTTATTTCATTAGATTTTAAATTTCAAATCATTGCCAAATCTATTTTCTCTCCTTTCTCTCTTGGTAAAAAATCTTAAGTATGTATTTATTTTAATTACATGATATAAATCAAATCCTTTCCTATATAATTTTCCCTCCAACCATCTCATACTTATACCTTGTAGCCTTTTTCTACTAAAGTGACTTAGATTCTAAAAAAAGTTTTCTATCTCTCTCTGGCCAACATCTTGAAACATTATTTTTGAGATTTTTTTATACTACAATCCCTCATCATCCTTCTCTTTCTTTTGGTAAAGACTGGTTTTAAGATTGAGCTTAATACATTTTGTGATAAGATTTTTCATCCTACCTTGCTAATCTTCTTATTTGGTTTAATTAATCATGGTTTTCATGAAAGAAGTTAAGTTGTGATTAGAAGTTTTCTTTGGCCTAAACATTTGATTTTAGTTGAATAAGGATTTGTGTTCAATGCTTTATTTTTTTAAAGGTCATCTTATATTTCATTTCAAATAGTATACAAGTGATTTGAAAGCTAATATTTGCAAACCATTTCATCACTTGCATGTAATAAAGTAGTTGTAGAAGAGATTTTAATTGAACTTATTTGAATTGGTCTTTCATATTAATTTGATTATTATATAATGAAGTTCCTATACATCACTTATTTTGATTTATTAATCATATCTTAATTGTGTGATGTTTAAAGTTATCAATTCAATTCTTTTGCTTTCAAGCTTTCATATCTTCAAAATAAATCAAACTTCTTCAAAGACCTACTTGCATTTAGTTTATCATTCAAGTTCTTACATTAACTTTATGTTAAGTTAATTGAGAAGTGAGCTCTCTCTTCCTTATCAATTACCTTAATATTGGTATAGTTGGGTTATGAGTGCAAAATTAAATTTAAATTGAGAGTTAGAGCTTTGTGTCTTTCTCTTCTTCGTTCTTATTCTTTGTTGGGTTGCACTTTCCTGTGTAAGAAAGTATAATGTTGGGTTGTACTTTCCCATGTAGGAAAGTATAATATTGAGTTGTACTTTCCTGTGAAGGAGTGTATAGGAGATTTATTATAATCTCAACTTTAATTTATTGAATTCCTAGTTTGTGTTGGTAGGCATGGACATAGGCTGATTTTTGGGATTTGTCCAAACCATGTAAAAATTTATGTGTTCTCTTTTTTTACTTTTCTTGCACATTTACTTTTCTTTATTATTGCTTGTTAATTTTGTGATTCATTAAAGTATAATCATTTACAATTAATTTTTCTACAAAGATTTAAAATAAACTTTTAACTTGAAAATATCTTAAAAATCCAATTTATCCCCCTCTTGGGTGCCATAACTTCATAGCACATCTCATTCATAAATAAGGGTTCCAAATCACCTTAAATTAAGAATTTCACTCCCACACAAGTATATTTAATGCATTGATATAAAGTGGATGGTACCATTCATGGAGCTAATGTTTCCCTCCTAATACTCAAAAGGGCAAGTTTGCATCAAATACATTAAACTTTACTTCAATTTTAAAATTGCAAACTATAATGGCAAGGTGATGAGCCCAAGTTTTTTATCCATTTTCATTAAACTGATGTAACATCAATTAGTTTGAACATACCTTCTTTGTAGTACTCAAAGATTATAACTCTAGAGTATAAACTATTATAATAATGACTAGGGACCCAAAGCCAATAAAAATCAATGAGGAGTATTTCCATAGACCAAAGTAGTTACATGTCCTTTATAATTAATAATTTTTTTAGAAATAGATCATCATCATTAAAGATAAGAGTGAGAAGGTTGTCTGAAGGAAAATTCACTCTCAAGTTATTTGGGGCAAAGTATATTTTAAAAACTTTGCATGCATTTCAAATGACATCATCAAAGTATCATAAATGCTTAATAACACAAGATATTTATTTTATTAGTCCTAGACATTAAAATTTACCTTATGTTATTGGGTGGATATTGGGTGATCCTCATTATTTTTTTGTTAAGTTCTCATCAAGATCATTATTGATTATACATTTACCTTTGTATATGGCTACATTCTTAGGAGGTTGAAGTGTTTCACTACTACTTGAACTTCTTGGATTTCTTCTAAAAGGCTTTTTTATTTATTTTGTTGAATAGTTTCTAAAACTTGTTTAAATGATTTTAATCTAATAGTTGGTAAGAGGAATCATTAGAATCAAGTTTCAACTAAGTAACACCTTCTATTAAAATTATAATATATTAGTTCTCTAGTTTTTTGTTAGAGAACAAAATACAAAAAAATTAATGACAAAGAAGATTTATCATAAATTAATTCTTTTATTTCAATAGAGTTATGAACAATAACACCTTCAGGCATATTTCACCAAATATTTATCAAGAACTTTGAACTTTCTTAGCCTATACTAACTTTCAATCATAATCTTGAATGTCATATATTTATCAATTTTATGCTTTAGGCATCTATGATATAGACAATATGATAGGTCATCAGGTTTTTTCTACTTATTCAGGCTTCTTTGGTTCTTGGAGTTTTATTCTAGATTGTAGCAAAATTTTAAAATATTTTTCTTTATTTTCTTTCATAAAGAAAAAGTCTTGTTGAGGTTTTCTTAGAAAATCATCTAAAACATGTTGAAAGGTTAGTATATAGTAAATTTAGTTGGATCAATCACACTTCACTTAATGGAGAACTTTTTAAAGAGGTGACTGCAACTATCTCTTTACTCTTCCTAATAATCAAAAAAGTTTTTTTCTTTGATTTTTCCTAGGAGTTGTCTTATTTTGAAACTAAAGAAAATTCCATAACTTGGAGGCTGAATGCTTTAGTAAGTTTTCATTGATATGAATATAGACAATATGATAATTCATCTGATTTTTTAAACTTATTCAAGCTTCTTTGGTTCTAGGAATTTCATTCCAGATTGTAGCAGCATCTAAATTTTTTTTTTTTCATTTTTTTTCATAAAGATAAAGTCTTGTCAAGTTTTTCCTATAAAGTCACCTGGAACATGTTGAATGGAGAGTATATATTTAATTAAGTTGGATCAATCACACTTTATTTCATGGAGTGCTTTTTGAAGAGGTGATTACAACCATGTCTTCACTCTTCCTAGGAATCTAAAATGTTTTTTATCTTTGATTTTTTCCTAGGCGCTATCTTCTTTTAAAACTAAAGAAAATTCCTCAACATGGAGGATGAATGCATCAGTAAGTACTTTTTCATAGATATGAATATAATATAATTTTAAAAGCAATGCTACTAGCCCCATAATATGTTTTAATAAGATATCAACATCATGATTTTCGTAGAGTGAAACTTCACACTTCATTAACATATTCTACCATATAATGACAAAATTAACCAAAATTTTAAGAGGTTTTTGTCTCAAACTAATAAGTTCATGCATATTAATTTGTCTCTTCACTGCTATAAATCTAATAAATACTTTTTCTAATTCATCAAAGGTCTTAAAGGATCCATTTAGCAATTTTATATGTCATTCAAATGCTAACATCCATTAAAAAAAGCTACAAAATGTATAAAAAAGAGTGTTATTTTTTATTTATGTTGCAACAAAGAGCTCAGTATTTAGAGGCATGCTAGCATAGGCCATCAATTTTATCAAACTGTATAAAACTAGAAGGAACAAATCCCTTAGAAATAGGGACAAGTTCATACTTCTTAAGATATGGTCTTCATCTTTTAATAGAAGATTCATCTTGCTAAGCTACTATTACAACTTTAACTTGCATATTCATTATAGATCTTATATGATAATCAAATAAAGATGCAATAAGAGGAACCACTATTGATGTAATAAGAGAAGAAAAAACTATAACACATTTGAGTAAATCAAGGGTATGTTGAGTTTGATGTATTGGAATTAATTCAAATAAGAAAAATTGCATTGAATTTGCACTATTAAAGTAGCCATAGTAGTCGCCATTTGCAGATTTTTTTTCTTGATTTTTGACTAAGAACATGTTTTCTTTTTCATCATGCTCTAAAGTAAACATCTTATGTTCCTTTTCAAAACCATATATTTCCCCTCTTCTTCTGAGATGTTTTATGAAAAGCCTTCTTGAGAAGACTCATCCCTTTGACTAAGTAGCCTACCTTGCTTCCACTTCCATGACATGAGTGATTGGGAACTTGTCATCATCCTATATAAGAACAACATTATATAGATCAGTCCATTTCTTCGGATCTTTTATCAACATAGTTTCATTTAAATCACCAAGACTCAAAATATGTGACTATTGTTTTTAAAATTATGTAAAAGCTAAATCAAAATTATTTTTTTTATAAAGGTAGAAGACTTTGGAGAGGTAGTGGGTTTAAAAGGAATTTCCTTCTTTTCCCATCTCTTGGGATGACAAAAAGGTTTTTCTAGATGTATTCCCTCCAATAACCTTTTTGCATTAAGCATGGGTTAAAAAAAAGAAAGACTTTTTTTTCATAACAGAAAATTTCAACAAGCTGCTTAGATAAAATAGAAGAAAAATAAGATAGATTTTATTTATTTATTTTTATTTTTAGAGTCAAATGACTCAAGAACAAATTCAATTAGTATAGGAAGTATAATATAGATAGTCTTAAGAATAGCATGAACAAGCAAATCAATTAATGATTTCCTAGAGGGCTTTGAGAGATTTTTAACCCTCTCACTATGACGCTTCTTTCAGTAATGGATAATAGAAAAAATCATGCAAAATATGATGATTGATAGAAATATTTGTGTAACCAATTATTGTCTAGGAACAGGTTTTTTTAGCAATCATGGAATCAATTAATTCTTAAATTTTCTTGAAAAAAAAGTAGGAAGAGTCTTTAGTAACATCAAAAATAGGATGTGAGGGAAAAAGGTTTGATTATTAACATTGATCTTTTGAATGAGAACCTCAAATTTGTTGACTATTACAAGGATTCCAAAAATAATCAAAGAGGAGTTCTTGATAGTTTTTAGTTTTAACATGAATATCCATTCCCAGTACGACATGCTCTCCTACACATCCAAGGGGCCCAAGTTAATGCTAGAGATGAGAGAGGCTATTGAGTTATTCCATAAGCTTTAGTATACATTCTTTAAAGAGGGCACAAGACAACCTTTATTGGAGTGAGGTCACTGATAGTGAGGGTCTATTATATCGAACCACTAAAACTTTAAGTCCTAATTTCAGTATAAGAAGCTACATGAGGCAAGATAATTCTCACCCTAATGGATGACTCAATAATGACTTTCCAAGTTACAATCATAAAGGAACTATCAATGATTAGCTATCATAAAAAAAATATGTAATCCAAAAAAAGTTTTTATTAAATAGGTTTTATATTGGATGAGATAATAGTTTACCCATAGGTTATTATGGCAACTAAAGTATCTTGGAAGTTTATTAGTGGCATAATCTACTATTACTCACATATAGTAACTAGAGCTGTGAATATCAAATCAATATACTAGTTTTCAATTTGGTTTGGTGTTGAGAAAAGTGTATGTATTAATATGCTGATAAATGCTTTATATAAAAATTTTCACAAGAGGAGATGAGAAGAGGATCACAATACTGTTTTCATTTTTCATGCGAACTCATGGTAAATATATATTTATAAATATATCATCAAGAAAATAAAAGTTATTAAGGGAATTTAATTACCCGATCTCCCAAATGAACTAGGCTCTCTTTAGTTAATTATAAGGACACCTACAAGAGACACTCCTAATAAGTGAAAAGATATCTTTCTTTAATTTTATATTTTGAATTTTCCAAGAAAGACTCATGATTTAATAATTATTATTGAAATCAAATGATCTATATTCTAAGTGTTGATTCACAAACCATATAGTGAATCACCATAACTAAGTGAGATGATGACTCTAAATACATAAAGACATGTTTTAACAATCATCATACCATCAAAAACTTTACAACGAGTTTGATCAACTCTAAGCGATAAATGAGTAAGAGAAAGAGATCAAGGAAAATGAAAAACAACCTTAATCAAGATGTCATGGATTCATCATCCTAAGCAATCATGCCCAAAGTAATTTAGCTTAAGAAGACAAATTCTAAGAAAATTTTGGGATGATGCAGAACTTATATTCTCTACATGTATAGAGAAATATTTATGAAAAGAAAGAAGTGAGATAGTCTAATTATATGCAAACAAAGTAACTCAAATTTTGCTTTATGATCTTATCTTGTTCAAGCTACCACTACATGATGTACTTAAACACCAAGGCATGATTAAAATCATGCCTAACTAATGCTCTATCATAACATATAATGTAAAGTATTTATCCCATTTAAAGTTATACAAGGGTTATGAGTAGAGATTAAGTCAGCACAACCTGAGCCTAACCCATTTAAATGTCTTCTACATTAAACAATTCTATATAAATCCCTACGTGGAAAGCTTAAGGAAGCTTAATGGAAACTGGGGCATGGCTCAATAAACCATGTTGTGCTTAGATTTCCAAGAAGACTAAGGTTATGAAGTGGGAGGAGTGGGCTTAAAGTTAGTATCATGCTAGTGGTGAACCTTGGAATTTTATTTTTTTGTTTGAAGAAGCTTTTGTGATTAGAATGTTAAAGAACCCACTCTAAATTTAGCCTAAAATTAGTTTGATGTCTAGGTAAATCAAGGTCTAGTCAACTTTAAGCTAGTTGTCTTACTTGAGTTGAACAATGAGACTTGAGTGGTTAAGGAGTGGCCTAAACTCCTTCTCTAAACTCAAGGAGAGTGGGTGTGGCCTCTGCCTCTCATATGGAGGACTATGCTATTTAATGGAACTTTGGTTGAGCTTATCCATGGATATCCATAGTTAATCCTTAGGTTAAATGAAGATTTTTGCTAGGTGGAGCCATATAAACTCATTTAGGCAACTTCTGGAGTAATTTAAGGATTAGGGTAGGTATATGATGTACGAACCTCATTTATCCAAGAATAACATTATTAACTTTCTAATTAATGATGTTTAATTCATGTGAAGCTAGCAAAATCTTAAGTAATTAAATATTAATGGCTGTTAGTATTACGAATAATTATTCAAGAATTCAATTTTGAAAGTTTCCACTAATTTCATGGTATGGGGTTATTTCAACTTGCATAGCCTATATGGCATGCCTTTCCTGATGGGTTAATTTCACCCATTTTGGAGTGGTCAAACCCACTTGAATTAGGGAATTGTTCCAAAGATCAATGGTTAAAATTACCTTCAAAGGCTTAAAATGATTCATCCATTTAATGCACTTAACTTTACTATAGCCATGGGTATTCCCATTTATGTCAAAATGGAACAAGTTGACCCATTTGGACAAATTAAACACTTTAATAAAATAAAAAATGTGTGTGGAACTAACTGTTGACCTCATTTTTGGATGAGGATAACATCATATCCAATCTTACTATTAGGACGCTTAATCTTAGATTAGGAGTTTCCTAATTAGGCACTTAATGACCAATTGTTTAAAATAGTTAATATTAAATAATAAATTTTAATCAAATATAAGTATAAAATTAAAATTAAATTTGAAATCAAAATTAAATGTAAAAGCAAACCCTAAGGGTTAGGCCATCCTGGTGAACTTTTATAGGATCTGATCTAACCCAATTTGATTAGGTGAACCCAAAGTACACCCAAATCAAATAAAATTCATCATAAATCTAAATTAAACACATTTCAATTAAAATCTAAACCCAAATGAATTTAGACCAGGGTAATTGGGGTGGTTGACCTAATTAACCTATTTAAATCCAAAATCACCTAAGTCCAAAGAAATTCAAATAAAATCAAAAAAGAAAAAGAAATCAAACCAAACAAAAAGCATAGAATCAATACATAAACATAAATGAACCTAAAAATAAGTATAGATGATGTTCAAGATGATCAATTATATCACTTAACCTAGGATTGACCTATGTGGGCCCCACCAAGTCAAAGGTCAATTCACCAAAATTTGACCAAATTAAGTTATTCTCAAAACCCAAAGTCATCAAATGAATATGTTAAATAATAAACTAAAGAAATCTAAAACCAATAAATTCTCAAACGGGTTAATTAGATGATTTGATTCAAATAAACTCAAATGGACTTTATTGAATTTAAATCTAATTTAAATTAAAACTAATTCAATTCAAAATTTTAAAATCATTTTAAAATCATAGTTAAGCATGATCCAATCAATCATTTTGTTTAATTTGTTTAATTTGATCATTTAACCAAAATACCCATTAAGCCCAATTCGAGTCAAAATGGGTCTAAATTCAAAATCAAATGTTTTAAGTGAAATAAAATTTATGGATCTAAATCATTTAAAATACTCCATTAAACATAATTTAAATCTAAATAAATTTTAATTAAGTTAAATTAACCATTTCACTTAATTAAATCCAACTTAATCTAAGATCGATTTATTTTGGATTCAAATCAAAATCTAACCCAAATTCAATGAAATTAATTTTTCAAAATCATCAGAAATGGTCATTTGAGAATAACTAAATGCAAATTCCAATCTTAAGATGACAATATAGGTTAGGAAATGCAACTTAATCTGTTTTGATCAAATGGGTCAAACTAGCCTAAAATCATATAAAATCCTATGTGATATAAATCAATTAGCTTCCAAATTATATATTGGGCAATCAACATCAATTAAATCTCAAATAAAATATGAACTAATCAAGATAAATAAAATTAAACCACTTAAATTTATTTGAATCCAAATGGAATAAAACTAAATGCAATCACCAAATCCAATGAAATGAACTCAAGCTAACTCAAAGGTTGTCTTCAATCTAGTTAAGATTGATTATGCTTCAGTCCAAATGAGGTTAAAATAGCTAGAAGTTATGTGGAATAAAGCTAGGATGAGGTAAATCTATAGAAGAAAAATATGATCAGAACACATGCACTTAAACCTAAATCTGAGGTAATTGAATTTGGATTTCAGTTAAGCTCATCTTAGGATGAATCTAAGAAGCTATTAAGAGTCTTAAAAGCTATCAATATATCCAAGTGGAGTGCTAGAGATACCATAGGGCGAAGAATCCATAAGTAGCCCAAAATTGAGCCGTCTTACTCCCCTCTCATCCAAATCCTACCCATCTTTACTGCCTTACTCCCTAAGCAATTTAAACTTCACCTCTTACCTTCTCACCGCCTTTAGCATCATCATTGAACCAAAAATTCCCATGCCCAGTGAACTCCCTTCAAAGCTAATGGAAAAGCTCTCGGCCAACCATAAAAATTCATGGAGAAGTCAAATTCAAAGCTTTTACTGACTCCATCATGTTCTTTGAGTGAAATTGAACATGATTGTACCTTTCCCTTCCTCCCAATCTTCTCTGATTATTCGCAACACCAAACTCCAGCAAGTGGTAGTGGGCATTCTTCTTTACATCGATTCAAAGGGAGGTAAAGCATGATTCCATGTCCAAAAGCTTCTTCCAACATCTTTGAGTGTTTTAAAAACCCAAACCATTGCCGAGACCCAACGCTAGTAAGGTACGGTCGAAATTGACTCCCCTTTAATTTTACATTGATCGTTTGTGAGATGAAATTAGTATTAGGAATGATAAATCCATATGGATCCCTTCAAAATCATTCCATGCAATCGAAATCCCATGATTTATCCTTGTAGATCGATGATAATTAGCTTTGAAAATCCAACGGTGCTCGATCACCACTGCAGATGAAGGAGACTGAATCATAACCATCCATTCCTTTTATTTGGAATGATTGGCTATGATTTAGTCAAACCAATCAATTGAATCTGTCAAGGAAATCATGGGTTGATCATGTACTGTGCAATCTAATCTATTGTTGGTCACATTAAAACAACATCCTTGCTTCTACTTTAATGTAGGATCCACATGGATCCAACATGGCCCAGCCATGCGACACCACATGTAAAACAACACTGCATCGCTAATAGGTTTAAAGAAGAAAATCTGATTTTTTTTTTAATTTAAAAATGCAAAAATTTCTAAAAAGTTCAAAATTTATAGAAAATAAGATATCCAACTAAAAAATACAAACAAAGGATCTATGCATTCATCTTATTGAGAAGAATCTATTAAACCCTAATTTCCCAAATTTTATTATGTAATATTACGTTAATTTAGGTTTAATTGAACTAAATCAAATCTTATTTAAGCCAAAATTATTAATCCAATGAACCTAAGACTTTGAGAAAGTGAAATTGAGGTTAAAATATATTTTAGATATAATTCTTAGAATTTATTAGTGATTAAATTATAATATACAAAAATTTTCAATCTCTAACCTCTAATTTAATGAAATAAATCAATAATAAATTAATAAAATTGAGGAAAATTATGTAATTACTTTAAAACATCATAATACACATTAATAAACCTAAGAAAAGTATTAAATCTAACTAAAACCTATTAATCTTTAAAATGACCTAGTTAAGTAATTAAATGAATGAATTAATTTATTTAATTGATGGGGTCCTTAGAAAATCATAGTAAATCAACCAAGAATCCAAA
The DNA here is from genome assembly GCA_021442155.1 of Cymbidium sinense. Taxonomy (NCBI): domain Eukaryota; kingdom Viridiplantae; phylum Streptophyta; class Magnoliopsida; order Asparagales; family Orchidaceae; genus Cymbidium; species Cymbidium sinense. Next base: position 77,988,689 of record CM038227.1, read on the forward strand.
ATTACCAAATAGACCCTCTTTGGATTCATCTTCTAGAGAGAAATTAAAGAAAAATAAAATCCCTAATTAATTCCTAATAATTTAAGCTTAATTTATGATTTAGTGAAATCATTAATGTTGATTTCAAGAGCCCCACCTCATATTAGATTGATTTTGATGATAACAAACACATGTTCAAATGCTACTAATCAAGTTAAATTCAAGTGTGCAGGAAAATTCTTCAACTCTAAGTTCTCTAATCAATTCAAAATGCTAAACCTATTGAACTTGAATTAGGTGGAAATTTTTCTAGGATTAACCATATTAAGGCAAATGAAAACTTCAGTAAAATAAAATAAATCTTTCACGCATTTAAACATAATTTATTTTAGAATTATTCATAAATTATATATTTCATATTTATAATTATTCTTCAAATTATTCATTTTAGATAGTGTGAACTAAATGTATAAAATTTGCTCCATTTATTGTGCTTCCATGCAAGCTAAATTAAGCTCACATTTCATTAAATTATTTTCATGATTAGTCATGTTCATTATCCATTTATTCAATGCATGAATCTAAATTATCCTAAAATTATTCAAGGTATTATTTTTCTCTCTCCTATCCTATCTCTCATCCTAAACCTTTTGTTGGCCGAATTTTTTATGATTATTTGCAAAATAAATTATGTGAGAGTAACTCAAATTATTTCCATAACTATTCCATTTGTTTTCTAAACTAAAAAAATTATTTATTTCACTGTTTAATTTGAATTATTTTAAATTCAAATTAAATATTTTTTTTATTGTATGTGCAAATTTGAACTTAGCTATTTATGGAATGTTTTGTGGCTGATCATATGCTACTCTAACTTATTTAAGTTTAATTAATTTTAATTTATTTGAGTTAATTAAAATTCAATTAAATAAGCCATGGAATTATCTTCTTTTCTTTTATATGAATTCTACTTTTGGAAACTTCCCATGGCCAGGCATATCTTTATTTAAATTTATATTAATCACTTGATGGATATTGATTTGAATTCTCCAAAGATCTGATTCCTCATCATTTAATTTTATTTGAGTGCATTAAAATAGATCTAATCTATTTTTAGAAACAAGCTTGGCTGAAGGTTTAATTTTCCCTTATATTTTATTTAGTAAAGCTTGTGTATCATAATTTTCTCTCTTTCATTCAATCAAAATAAATTGATTGAATATTCCATGATATTTCATTAAAAATAATGAATCCCATCATGGAAACTCCCTTATATGACCCTATATATTATTTAATTTAATTAATAAAATTTGAATTTTTCCCTCTTTACTTAGCCAATTAATTGGATTATGCTTTGTTTGTCCATAACTCAAATTCTCTAATTAATGGGTCTATGCTTTGTTTGTCAATAATTCTAATTCTCCCTTGTCCGACCTAATTCTAGCTAAAGCAAATTCTTGGAGATCTTTGGTGATTTAAATGCAAGCATTCCTCATCATTATTCTCTTTCCCTTGGACAATTAGTTAGCTTGAAGATTGGTTGTGAAAATTGAAGGATTTGTGTGGTTCCTCACTTACCCAAAAGCTCCAAAGCTTGATTTTAAATTCTTAAGGTGCTAAGTTCCTCATATTATCTTGATCTCTTCTTGGCTTTGAGATATATAAGATTAATTAAATTTATTTTGTGCTTTATCACTTTCTAATCCTTTGGTTTCTTGTTTGGATGAAAGCTAACATAAGGAAGTTAATTTATTTTATGCTTAATCTTTTCATAATCATTTGGTTTCTTGTTTAGCCGAAATCTCTTTCAAAGGCTTTTAATTTCTTAGTGCTTGATCATCCGAATACCTCTTATTTATCACCTTGGTTGAAAGCTTCAAATAAGTTGATTAAGTTTTATTGTGCTTAACATTACATCTTACTTAATTCTTAACTTGCTCGACAACTTCATAACCTATTTAATTTATTTTGGGCTTGTTATTACCTTGCTTTCATTTGATTTACATAAAATTTATGTGATAGAATTCTTGGGGTTATTATTCAAGTTATTATCTAGTATCGTAATTGTAAATTCACTTATCATTTGATTATAAGTTTTCTTATGTGAAAAAGAATTCAAGTTAAAGTTGTATTACATATTAAGTTAATTCATATTCCACTTTAAGTTTGCATTTCAAATTCATATAAAAAATTAATTTCAAACATTTATAAAGTTTATTCAAAGCAACATTCACTTGCTTGCATTAAATACTTAATTGAAGATTTTATTTCAACTTCAATTTCAAATGAATGTGAGCTATCTTTTTTTTTTCTTATCTTGATTTGTGTTGGGGTTGTACTTGCCCATTATAGGAAAGTATGTGTTGGGTTATACTAGCGTGTAGAAAAGCATGGTGTTGGGATGTACTTGCCCAAGAAAGAAAGTATGAGAGATTTGTTGTAATTTCATTTTGAATCAATGAATTCTTAGCTTGGGTTGTTAGGCGTGGATATAGACCGGTTTCTCAGTTTTGGCCAAACAATGTAAAAACTCTATATTCTCTTTTTTACTTTTCTTGTACCTTTACTTTTTTTATTATAGCTTATAATTGTTGTTGATAATTAAAGAAAAGTTATTTGCAATTATTTTTTATACAAAAGAATCAAATTAATTTTTAATTAAAAAATAATTTTAAACACTTAATTCAACGCCCCTCTTGGGTTCCATAACTACATAACAATTAAATTATTTGAAACCAAATTAAAAGATCAAATTAATATAAATAATCATTAAGCTAAAATCAGTCAACCAAATGATTAAACTTTTAATTAAAATTGAAGGGGCATTTTAAATTCTAATTAAAAGTCACAAATTAATTAAACTAAGATGCATTAGTCAAATCAATGAAAATTTAAATGAAAGTAGAATAAAATCTTTATTAACATTTAAAATTTATTAAAAACATAAACTCCAACCTTAAAGTAGGGATTAGATATTAATCAAACTAAATCCAACTTATATAAACCATTGAAATAAATTCAAAAGAGGTTAATCAAAATACTTAGGTACTTAGTTTCCCCTTATCACGAATTTTTATCTTAAGATGAAAATTTCATTATACTAGAATTAGGATGTTGAATGGAATGGGATCTGTCCAAAGCAGGATTTATTTTATTCTTCATTCTTCAAAATATAAATTTAACTTTAACACAAAAATAAATTCCAAATTAAAATAAAATCTAAAATTAATCAAATTATTTGAATTAAAACCATCTAAGGGTAAAATTGAGCAAACCTAAAATTCAAATTAAAACTTAAACTTAAAAGGCTTAGTGCAGTCATACCATACAAGCCCCTCTTTTACACACTAGATTGCTAAGTCACTAAGTCTATATTTAGGTTAGTCGATGATATGTTGTTTGTGATAACTTTTTTATTTTGTAGTGTACTATTTTATACTAGATGGCTAAAAATTATTTTCTCATTAGTCTTGATGTTAGGGCATTCTTTTTAGGCTAACACTATTTTCTACAAGGGTTTGTACTTAAAGGTACTACCATAATAAATATAAAATAAAATGTTATTTTTTTATAAGTGCTACTTAAATCTTTGATCATAGCCTAATAGAATAAGTTATTTTGTAGGAATTAGAAATTTATTTTAAAATTTAAAATTATAATTTATGCCTAAAATTAGGTTAGGATCTATGGGATCTAGGGATAGTAGGAGCTAACTTTACTAACTGGAGGTCCCCTATGAAGCCCGTTGAGGTCACTAAAGAAAGTGATCATCTTGGATGAAGACACCCATAGATTGAGACTTTTAGTTCTAGGCCGAGTTGTATAAGGGCAGAGCTCGGTTGCCCACTTTTTCTTCTTTTCTGGGATATGTAATGGTACTCGACCACCTTAGCCTATTTTATTAATTTAATTTGACTTGATTTATTTTAGGGTGTGTAATAGAGTCACATGGTTTTCTAAGTTTCTTTCTATTATGTGTTCTGTGATGAAAAGCTTTAAAATGTTAAGCTCTTCGAAATACTAAACTTTCTACCCCATTAAAATTAAACAACTCAACAAAAAAAATGAAAAATCATAACCTCATAAAGAATAAAGCCCAACGAATAACTTAAAAGCAACTATAAACAATTACACTTTGTAAACCTTCATCATTCTTGAATTGGGTGCTTCAACCCATTACACAGAAGGGGCATCTGACCTATGAGGATGACCACCCTTCATGGGAGGTGTGTATTTTTGTATTAATGTGACATATGATCATTTTCTAACTGCATCTCATTATAGAATAAATTTGCATATCTAAGCCTTAAAATAAACTTGTGAGTCAAAAAACATAAAACATAAAAAATATTGCATTAGTTAGGTTCATAACATGCCAATCATGATCTTAGGGTTTAGAGAGTGAGTTTAAGTTCTTATCCTCTTTTCTAAATACTATAGACCAACCATCTTGCATAGAAAAGATCAGAATCATGGATTGAAATCACTTAGGTGGTGTTAACTAGCAGCCTTTCTAGGCGAGTAGTAAATCCAGAAGAGTAAGGGATAGGTTCATTTTCTTTAAAAAAAAGAACCATAATTCCTAGGAATTATGTTACGTCAAGCTTTTAACTTATGTTAGAAGTGTTTGTAGACTCATGTTTTGAAGCATCCTATTAGAATAAGTCTTCAACCACTAGGTATTTCTACAAACTTGTGCTGTTAGAATCTAAGCCTTTGACTTTTAATAAAATGAAAATTTAAAATTTTATTAAATTCAATTTCCAAGATGTAAAGCTTAATGATAGGATAGTTGAAATGCTTACTAGCCATCCCAGTATCTATAAGCAATTCCTACTTATTTTTGATTGGCTTATAAAAAGAACTCTTCTTCCTTGAAGCATTCCCTTTGAATTTCAAAATTAATAATTCTTTTAAGACAAGCTTTAAAACCCATAAAGATAAAAGTCAGTTTCTTTAATCAAGAGTATTCTTAGAAATTTATTTTTTTTTCATGTGAGATGTATTTAAAAATAGGGGCTTGCCCTTATAAAGAACAATGAACCTTATAATAAATAAATTTTATTATACTTTTTCATGTAGTTCAAAGGAAAAATGTCTAGAATATTGAAGACCCATTAGCTTTAGGTGTCCTTATTAAGTTATCAAATTTATTATGGGGTAATATATTTATCTTTTGAGATAATATATTCATCTTTTAATGATGTATTTGATTACCTCAATAAGTACCTCAAAATCTATGTAGTGTCATAAATTTTCTTTACAAATATTTTCAGGTGACTCCACTATGGAATATTTCCTCTCTCTATCTTTAGAAATAGACTTTTATCTTTATATATCAACAATATACTTATGTTTTTCATAGGTCAAAGTTAGCTTTCATTCCATTGAGTACCTCTACATTTCATCTTTGGTAAAGCATATTCAACATCTACAAAGTGAATTATGGAACCTTTTTATTTGTTATAATCAAATAGGTGGGTCCTATAATTTATACATTTTCAGATCTCAAAATATTTTCTTTTATAAATTTTGGTCAAAATAAAGATGGTTGAATTTTTCGAATGGGTTGAAAAGATTTTGACTTTATTATATTATTTAAATTTTATTATAACTTATATAAGTTTTTAATTTAAAAATAAAAATGGTTGGACACCTCATTTTTGCTGCTACATCCATAATCAAATTTTTTGTTGATGTAGTAGGCTGCCTGATGACTCAATCATCAGATTTGGAGCCAATTTTGAGGACTTAAATATCATTACTAATGGTGTAACCCTTGCTCCTGTTAGCGATGCTTCTATTAAAGATAAAAAACCCATAATGGAGTTCTCTAGAGTGCCTTGTAATATGCCTTACCATTGACAAGGAGGTAGCTATAGAGGCCATTAGAAAGGTCCAGGCAGGTCCTGTGTTGAAGAATATAAAATTGCATGCTTAAGCACAACTTGCTCTTTTTTTTCCCAACACTTTCAAGATAGATTCCACTTCTGAGCCTCCACTGATGACCAAAAGTTAGAAGAAAATTAGAGGTAGAAGTTTTAGGAGGTAGGCCCTAATAGAAAGAAAATAAAATAAGATGTTAGAAATTGAGCAAGCTAGGGCGAGGGAGGGGTATACCCTTTTGAATACTTCTTCTCTACTACGAGGCAGTAAATTCCATCCTCTTTCTGTAGCCCAAGGAGAAAAAAGTTGTATCTAAAATTGTGGGTTCTCTACCTCACCCATTTCCTTAAAAAAAATAAGAAGAACTTTAGACTAGTGAATAGAAAAACTCATGGAAAACTACAGAAAATCTTTTGAAGAACCTCTGGGTCCTCTTCTTATACTAACGAAAAGCTGCTTAGGGTTATGAAGGGATATGTCTCTAGAGAACTTGAAAGAGAAATCTTATGGAAACCCATGACTACCCAAGATAAAGGAAAAGAAAAAGTAGTCTTTCAAGATGAGAGAAAACCCTATCAACCCATGCCTGTTATAACAAACTGATATCATCACCCGAGGAGGTCACTAACTTAGCATAGGGGTGAGTCTAATAGAGATGGGAGGAACATGATTTTTACTAAAATGGAAACCATAAGAATTTATGTATGGGGAACTATATTGGCTACTGAGCCAAAGATACACTCGCTTGACAATTAGAGAGATCATATGTTATTCAGCCTTTTAGAGAGATGCCTTCATCACCCTTGTCTAGGCTCCAAACTGAGGGGATATCCAAATCTTATACCTCCAATTGGGAGATAGAACCTCCTTCATTATCTTTTTACAATAAGATAATTTTAGATGAGGGACACCTTCGATTAGGAGCCACCCTTATTATAGTGGAAATCCTCACTACTCAAGAAAATCATGAAGGAGAAACATTTGAATTTAAACCTATGGATGCAGAAGAATCTGAGGCCAACCTTGGAAATATTGGTGTTCCAGTTCATTTAATAGAATAAGAAATAGAAATCATTGTAAGGGAGAATGAATAAAAAGAGAAACCAAATAGGATTCAACAAGATTTTTGACTTAGATTAAGATGACCTATTAGATGAACACTTAAAGCTACATGTAGCCCATGTCTTTATGGTACATATGAGAGCATCTAAGAAGGACCGAGAAGATTCTTAGGATATTATAAAAAAAGGGTCTTATCCTAATCCAACTTAGTAGTTAATCCTTACATTGCAAATAAGGATGACCAAAACTTATAGATGGAAAAGAAGATGTAGGAGATGATTGCTATGATGTAATCACTCTAAAGTCTAATTCCCACCACTTCTCATCTTTATTCCTTAGAGAAACTAGAAGATTCTCATCCCACAAATGAGAAGAAGTTTGGTTTAGGTGAACATCACTAAGAGCATAAATAATGGATGATGCATCTCCCAAAATTGACTTAAAGTCTCTAGTGGAACCAAAGGTAAAAGAGGTATTGGCATAGTCTGGGGATATGACTCTGATTCCAAAGGATAGATCCTATCTTGAGGAATATGATTTTATATCTTACCCAAAAGAATTTATGCCCCTTCATTTCAAAGTTTTTGATGGGATAGGCATTTCCAAACAAAATTTAGCACACTTCTAGGAAAGCTGTTGTAATACAAAAGGAAGTGATGCCTTGTTGTTTAGGCAATTTGTTTGTAGTTTGATGGGAGTTGCCATTGATAGGTAGGAAAAAATACCAAATGGTTCAATGTGCATGCGAGCCTCAACTACAAGAGCAGCATGTTGTGAAAATTCTCCTCCAAAATATTTATGGACCTATTGCCTTCCTATTAAAAGACTTTACTATTAAAACTTTTAAAAAATTATTAAGTCAAGCTTCTAGTCTTCAAGAAGAAGCCCTTAAGATGTCATTCCTAAGAGATCAATCCACCATGAAACTTTCAAAATCTAGGAAAGTACTAGATAAGAAGGCTAACAATGTCTCTACACTGGACAAAGAAAAGCTCAAATTCAAGTCCTCATAGAGTGTCCTTCATTGTATAAGCCATCACAATAATAATTGTCATTACCACCCAAGAAAACCTTCACTAGCCTTTTTAATGAAAGAATGAACCAGACTTATTCTTTCAAGAGAGGCAGTGAGAAAAATATTCAAAAATTTAAGAAAAAGATAGATTTGAAGCTATCTGATCCAATAAGGCCAAAAGAAGTCAACAAGGTCAATGACCCAAACTATTATCTATATAAGTCATACCATTGAGGACTGATTCACTTTCAAAGATTGGCTTGAAAGGAACTATAAGAAAGGGTTGGTGATATTCTTAAAGAATATCTTGTGGGCTCTAGACAAGGGTCTATTAAGGTGATTACAATTGATTCTTCCACCTCTCCTTATACATCTCCTTGATATATAAAGATATAGATTTATCCTATCCTTCTAAGAAATATTTGATGAAAAAGTTTAAAAATTTCATGCAAAATCATATGAAGAACATCAATTAGATTGATCCATCAGTGTTAAAAATAATTCCTTGTCAACCTCATCCAACACTATCAGATGCCCAAATGCCTAGAGAGTGGTGAGAGTGAAATGATTGTTGTATCAAAGAGAGTTTTTTATGATAAGAAAGGAGAGGCTTGGCCTTATGTCCCTTTATCTCAATGTTCTTATTTTAAAAATATAATTAAAACGCCTACACAAAAGGTATTTCTTACATTCTTGCTATCTCTGATGATTATGTTATGAATAAAAAAAGCAAAGAAATACAAAAGAGCCTTCTTATACTGATTATGATATACTTTATTTATTAGGGTCAAAGAATGATAGTTTTATGGTTGATTTTTAGGGAAATCCTATTAACATAGAAGTAGGATTCTCAAATTCTGATAAATCTTTAGAAAAAAACATCAATTATGTGGGACAGGTTGACATGACCCCTACTTCTGATTTAGGAGATATTACTGAAGTCAATGTCCATAATGGGAAATTCATACCACCTTGCCTACTTTCTTCTAAGAGCAAAGTTGAACAAATCATTGACCAATGTCCTAAACCATTACAAAAAGACTCAATAGTTGAGCCAGCTATTCCCAAGGTTGACTATAATATCTTAGCCCATATTAAAAAGTTACCTACTGGACTAAGCATTTATGATTCCCTAGTTCTATCAAAATAAATGAGAGAATAATTAGTTCAAGCATTACTTGATCCATAGATATGCTTGACTCGGCTAGCAGCAACTTCCTCGGATAAGGCTTGCTACTTTAAAGAAGTACCTAGAGTAACTTTCACTTATGAAGATTTACTTATGGGGACCACTGACTATAATCGACCCATTTACATTTCACTCAAGGTGGAAGATATCAGTCTATCCTAAGTTCTTATCGATCCTGGCACTTTAGTCAATATCATGAACTCTAGAATACTATCATTTTTGAAGATTGATACACAAATACTTAGTCTGATAACATGTTATTAAGAGGGTTCATTGAAATAGGAGAGAAGGCTTTGGGTTCAATCACTCTATTAATAGAAATATATGGGTTGAAAATATTCAATGAATCAAAATTCAATATTATTGATTCAAAGACATCTCTTAATACTCTCATAAGTAGGCCATAGATACATGAATATGGAATCGTTCCTTCATCACTCCACTAATGTATTAAATACACAAAGGATGGAGGGGAATATACTATAAAAGGTGATATACAACCATTTTTCATTTATGAAATTGAGCTTTACGAAGATGCTACTTATTACATGCCCAAAAGACAAATGTCCAATTCTATGAAATCCAATATTATTAAGGCATCAAAGAAAATGAAAGAAGGTTTCAAAATAAATGAAAATGAAGGAAAATGAAAAAGAAAAAGAACCTCCTATAATTTAGATTGATTTGGAAACTAGCTTTAATGAATATTCCAATCAAAAGGAAGCTTTAAAAAAGTTTGAGACCTCATTAGAATTAGATAGAGAGGAAGATAAGATTTTAGCATCAAAAGATGAACCTGAATTATCTACTTATGGAAAACTAAAATGGTATGTGAACACTTTGACATTGACTCTTTTGTCTTAGAATAAAATTAAATAGTTAAAAGTAAAAGTAGCCCCTAACCTTTCAAGAAAGGTTGAGAAGTTATCAAAGTTTTATTTTGTACTTAGACCCTTAAGCTCAGAGTAGATGTAAAGCTTGAGGATTCATCTTCTAACAAAATAATAGAACTTCCTTTGACAGGTATCCTAATTGTGTTAAGAATGTTATGAAACATGGTTTAATTCCTCATGTTTTGCCTGAAGATACAACCCAATGCATGGAGGGCTTATGGAGTACTAAAACAAAAACATAAGATCCATGGCTAGCATTGGGCTTGGTACTATTAGACTTTTCAATGATGATGAACATTATTTAATGATAAGCAATCATATGCAACTAATCAACTATTTAAGAGTTCATCTAATCTTTTGGAAGAATTCTATTTTGAAACATCCAACAATCCAGATGATTGCTTAATTCAATGTGCACCCTCAAAAATTATAGAAGAAATAAAATCCACCATTGACAAACTATAGGAGATCAACTTTGGAACTGAGGATGACCCACAACCAATTGTTATTAATTTTATTGAGTTGATTAATTTACCTTCTGAATATAAGGATTATTTTGTGTGAAATTATGATGAAAATAAGTTTATATCTAGATGTTATAGTTCATAGATTAGAAATTAAACCTGATGTAATTCCAGTAAAACAAGCTCCTAGACACATGTGTCTAGAATATGAATAATAAGTAATTGCTGAAGTAAAGAAATTGATTGAGGTAGGTTTCATACAAGAAGAGAAGTACCCTTCTTAGTTTGCAAGTATTATCCTAATAAAGAAAAGATTGGCCAAATAAGCATATGCATTGATTTTAGAGATTTAAAAAAGTCCTATCCCAAAGATGAGTTCCTAATGCCAATATCAGAACTTGTGGTGGATATAGCCTCATTGCATAAAATTTTCTCATTTATGGATGGGTCATCAGGGTATAACTAGATAAAAATGGCCCCCAAAGATGAAAAACACACTCTGTTTAGAACCATGATTAGGATATTCTATTACATGGTTATGCCATTTGGTCTCAAAAATGTCGTGGCTATATATTAAAGGACAATGACTAGAATATTTGATGATCTGATTCATAACCATGTTGAATATTACATCGATGATCTAGTTATTAAAAGTAAAAAAAAAAGAAAATAATCTATATGAGTTACAAATTATTTTTGAATGGTTATGCCATTATAACTTAAAATGAATCCTTTCAAGTGTGCCTTTGGAGTAACTTCAAAAAAAAAAATTATGGTTTATAGTGAGGCACCATGGAATAGAAATTGATATTGAAAGAAAAAAACTAAAACTATCATAAAATGTTGCCACCTAGAAGTCTTACATAATTAATATCATTCTACGATAGGTTTGTATACTTAAGAAGATTTATATCAAATCTATCTAGAAGATTCCAACTATTTACCACATTAACAAAGAAGGATTCTAAATTTATTTCAGATGAAAAATGCTAGAGTGCATTTGAAAGTTTAAAATATTTATTGAATCCTCTTATTTTGGCTACCCCAATTCCAGGGAGACCATTAATTCTATATACTATAGCTTAAGATGAATCCATTGGACCTTTATTTGCTCAAATTAATGAAGAAGGAAAAGAAATACCTCTTTATTATCTATGCCACATACTCATCTTGGCAGAGATGAATTATCCACCTATTGAACAATATTATTTAGCTTTAGTTTTCACTGTTGAAAAACTAAATCGTTACATGCTTCACATAAATTTAATTTGATTTCAATAGTAAATCATTTGTAATATCGTATGACCTGCTCGACGTTATCTAGATGTCTAGCACATTGGTCGATGATTTTATTGCAATGTGGGATTACATTTATCCCTCATCATGCTATAAAAGGCCAAGTTCTAGCTAACTTTATGGCAGCACATCCTCTCCCTGAAACTTCTTTAAATGATGATCTCTCAGATGAATAGATCATGAATTTAAAAGACAAAACTAATGTGACTTGGGAGTTATATTTTGATGGTGCAACATCTTCAAAGATGGATAAAGCGTTAAATTCTTCTATCCTAAGGAATGTAAGGATTGGATTGATTTTTATAACTCTAGACAAAGAAATAATGTGATATTCTTATCACTTGTCTGAACCCTATACAAATAATGAAGCTGAATATAAGGCTCTCATAACTAAGTTAGAGTTACCAATACTTTTGGATATTAAAAATATTAAAATTTTTAGGGATTCCCTATTTATTATTAGTCAAGTAGAATCTATAAGTTTTTGCCCCTAAAACTTTTTAATTATTATTGATATCCAATGAATTACTTGAACATATTCATTTTGTGACTCTATATAGGATATCACACAGAGATAATGTCATATATAATGCTCTAGCTAAGCTTGCAAAAAATCATATGTATAGAAAAAGAATCTATATCTATAAAATTTCATAATCAACAAATTCTATCTTTTATAGAGTTAGATTATATGAACAAAAAAATAGAAATATAAATAATAGCTACCTTTACTAAAGGTCCAAAAGAATATGACTTAAGGCATTCATTCATTAATTACTTAAGTGAGGGGAGGCTCCTTGAAGATAAGTTATTAGCAAACCAAATTAAGAAACATGCTATGTCTTACTCATTAATTAATAATCTATTGTATCTTAAGTTAATCGATCAAATATGGCTATGTTGTTTAAGGAAATAAAAAGACCATAAGATTATGGATGAAGTACATTCTGGATTGTGTGGTGCTCACCAATCTAGGCCCAAAATGAAATTAAAAACTAAAAGACTTGAGTATTACTAGCCTTCGATGTGAATGACTGGATGGGAATTGTACATCATTGCCACAAATACCAAGTACATAGTGTGGCCTTACATCAGCCACCTAACATATTGCATCCAACGATTGCCTTTTGGCCTTTTAAGAGTTAGGTACTGACATCATAGGGCCTATTGATCCTCCTTCATCAAAGGAGCATCATTTTATACTAGCTACATCTGACTATTTTTCTTAATGGCTTGAGACAATCCCATTAAAAAAATTTAAAGCATACCATATACTTAAGTTCTTTCTAGAAAATATTGTATATTGATTTGGAAACCCTCGCCGAATCATATTTAATAATGGCCCATCATTCAAATACACCAAAATAAATCACTTCATAGTAAAATATAACATCGCTTGGAGGTATTCGACCATCTACTACCCTAGGGCAAATGGATTGGCTTAGGCTTTTAACAAAACACTTGTTCAAATTATGAAAAAAATAAACATTAGTGGCATGAAAAGTTAGTTAAAGACTTATGGACCTATCAGACTACATATAGGACACCAACTCAATCTACACCATATGTTTAATTTATGGAGCTAAAGTTGTCCTTCCATTAGAAGTTCAATTACCTTCTTTGAGAATCGTAGTCAACAACAACATTACAACATATCAAAATCATAAACTTTGATTAGAAGAACGTAAAGGTATTGAAAGAAGATGTCTGAAAGCTCAATAAGATATTGAACTTTATAAATCACATGTGGTGCAAGCTCATGATAAATTGCTTTTCCCTAGAACTTTCCAAGTAAAAGACTTGGTCATGGTTCTTTGATGGCCAATTTTAGCTCATCGCAGGATAGGCAACAAATTTGAGCCAACATAGGAGGGACCATTCATTATGAAGAAAGTTTATGAAGGAGATTCATATCAATTAATAACTTGTAATGGTGAACATCCAATCCCACCTATTAATTGACAGTACCAAAAAAAGTATTATGTATGAACTGTACTCCGATTTCAAAAATGATCAATGAAGTTAAGTTTATTAGCTTTTATTTTTGTAATTATTTGAGTATAGAAATTATTCTTTTCTAAAATAAATGTATTTATTTTAGGTTAAATTTTTAATAATATTATTATTTTATATAATAATTAACTTGGAATTGAATCATTTAATAATATCTTTCAAATCTTTTAAAAATGGATTTTAACCATTAAAGGTCTCATTTCAAGTAAACTACCTACGTTTGGATTAAGTCACTAAGACCCCTTTCCTTAACAATCAAAATTTGAGGATTAGCATTAAGTCATTAAGACCCCTTTCCTCACCTTATCTATTTAAGTTTAGATAATTCCATTGAAGACCCCTTCTTAATAGCTAATTAAATAAGAGTATGTCCCTTAGTAGGCATCCTTTCTAAAAAATAAGGATATGATTAAGTCACTAAGATCACCTCCTATTAAATAGAAAAGGATATGATTAAGCCACTAAGACCTCTTCCTATCAAATAGACTACCTAAGTTTGGATTAAGTTATTAAGACCCCATTCCTAATAGTCAAAATATTGAAGATTAAGATTAAGTCATTAATACCACTTCCCTCATTTTATCTATTTAAGTAGGAACTATGTCATTAAAAACCCCTTCTAAAAAGATAAAAGATAAGAATAACTCCTTTAGTATGCATCCTTCCTAAAAAATAAAGATAAGATTAAGTCACTATGACCCCTCTCCTTTTTGAAGTTATTCATGTTAGAATTAAGCCATTTGAAGGCTCCTTCCTATTCAGATAAATTTACTAGATTAGGATTTAAGTCCTCATAATCCCTTTCTAGCTCAAAACAAAAGAAATTTTGGAACATAAATAAGCCACTCTTATGCCTCATTTCTATAGAAAATCTATGTTAGGAAATAAGTCCATGCAACACCTGCCCAATAGTCAAAATCTTGTGCCTTAGGAACTAAGCCATTGAAGGCCCATTTTGTTAGTTTAACTATTTTGGTTGGAATTAAAATCATTGAAGACCATATCATAATAGCTAACTAGATAGGAGTATGTCCCACAGTGGCATCCTTTTCTTGTTAAAATTTATGTAGTTATGTTAAGAGTGAATATCCATATTAGCATCCCCTTCAACTTCCAACTCCACATAAGAGTAAATCCCCCAATGACATCTTTTTCTAGTTTAAATTTATGTAGTCAGGAGTGAGTATCCATAGTGGTATCCTTTCTAACTCCCATCTCTAGATAAGAATGAGTGTCCATTATGGAATCTTTTCTAAGAAACAAAAACTTTAGGGTCTACCTTTAGATCCTTTTTTAAGGATTTGCTAATCATTTAGACTACTACTTGGCTAATCTCACTCAGAAAGACATGAGTCCCAATTCTTTCTTTCTTGGATAGTTATTGAAACTTATAAAAGAAACCAAACTCTATTATAGTCATGATAAGAGTAAGTCCCCTAAAGACATCTTCTCTAGCTATCATGACTAAATTAGGACTAGATTCCTTGGTGTGTCTTGTCTTAATAACATTCCTATTCTTCTTAGAGGCTAGTAAATCTAAATTTTCTAAGTATGAATCACTCTAAATCAAAATAATCTAAGGTATGTTTATGCCTATCTTTCATAATCAAATTTAAAATCATATTTATAATCAAAACCAAAACTAAATTCAAACTCTTTCAGAAGCTTATGCTTATATTCCTTACAAGATTTGTTGACTAATTTAGTTAATGGAAATATGTGTGGTGTACTTTAGTTAGTCTACCACACATATTGGGGATCCATTTGTTGACCTCATTTTTGGATAATGTTAACATCATCTCCAATCCTAATAATTAAGACACTTAATCTTAGATTATGAGTTTTCTAATTATGCACTTAAGACACTATACTCAGTGGTCAAATGTTTAAAATAAATCAACATTAAATCAAATATAAGTCTAAAATTAAACTTAAATAATAAATTAAACCAAATATAAGTCTAAAATTAAAATTGATTTTGAAATGAAAACTAAACTTAAAGCAAATCAAACTCAATACCCTAAGGCTTTGGCCATCCTAGTGAACCATTCTTGAAACTAATCTAACCCAATTGGATTAGGTGAACCTAAAGTAAACCCAAATCTAATCAAATTCAACATAGATCTAAATAAAACACATCTTGATTGTAATCTACACCCAATTGAATTTAGACCAAGGTAATTGGGATGGTTGACCTAATTAACTTTTTAAAATCCAAAATCACCTAAGTCCAAAACAATTCAAAATAAAAGTAAAATAATTTGAAATCAAACCAAATGAAAAACATAGAATTAATGCATGAATATAAATGAACCTAAAAAATAAATCTAGATGAGGTTCAAGATGATCAATTATGTCGCTTAACCTAGGATTGACTTATGTGGACCCCACCATGTCAAAGGTCAATTCACCAAAAATTTGACAAAATTAAGTCACTTCAAGGGCCCAAAGTCATCAAATGAATATGTTTAAATAATAATCTAAAGAAATCTAAAACCAATAAAGTCTCAAATGAGTTTTTTAGATCATTTGATCTAAATAAACCAAAATAAATTTTATTGAATTAAATCTAGATTAAATTAAAATTAATTAAAATCAAATTTTCAAAAATATTTTAAAATCATAATTAACCATGATCTAGTCAACCATTGAGTTTAATTTGACTAATTTGATCTTTTAACCCAAATTAACTTATGTTGACCCATTAAGCTTAATTTGGGTTAAATTCAAAATCAATTTTTAAGTGAAATAAAATTATTTGATCTAAATCATTTCAAATAGTCCAATAAACACAATTGAAAGCCAAATTTGATTTAATTATGTTAAATTATCCATTTGACTTAATTAAATTCAACTTAATTTAAAGTGGATTTATTTTGGATTCAAATCAAAATCTAACCCAAATTCAATGAAATCAATTGTTCGAAATCATCATAAATAGTCTTTGAGAATAACTAAACATAAATTTTAATCCAGAGATGATAAGATAGGCTATGAAACCCAACTTAGTCTATTCTGATCAAATAACTTAAACTAGCCTAAAAAGAAATCAAATCCTATGTGGTATGAATCAATTAGCTTCCAAATTATATATTAGGTAGTCAACATTAATTAAAACTCAATTCAAAGATCAATTAATCAAGAGAAATACAATTAAACCACTTAAATCTATTTGAGTCCAAATGGCATCAAACTAAATGCAATCAACAAATCCAACGAAATGAACTCAAGCTAGCTCAAAGGTTGCCTTCAATCAGTTAAGATTGATCACACTTCAATCTAAATGAGGTTAAAACAACCCATATTCATGTGGAATAAAGTTAAGATGAGGTGAATCCATGTAAAGAAATAGAGATCAAACACTTGCACTTAAACTTGAATCCAAGGCAATTGAATTTGAATTTCACTTGATCTCATATTAGAATGAAACTAAGAAGCTGGAAAGAGTCCTAGAAGTTGCCAATTTGTCCAAGCAAGGAGGTGGAGATGCCATAGGGGAGAATAATCCATAGGAATCCCAAAATAGAGCCACCTCACTCTCCTCTCATCCAAAGCCTACATTTGCTTGTTACCTAACTCCCTAAGCAATTTAAACTCCAACTCTGACCTTCTTACCACCATTAGCATCATCATTGAACCACAAATCCCCATGGCCGGTGACCCCCCCTTCAATTCCAATGGAAAAGCTCTCAGCCAACCATAAAAACCCATGGAGAAGCCAAATTTGAAACTTTTGCTAATTCCATCACGTTCCTTGAATGCAATAGAGCATGAACATCCATTTTCCTTCCTCCCAAGCTTCTTCGATCATTCCCAACACTAAACACCAATAAGCATTGGTGGACAGTCATCTCTCCAATAATTTGAAGAGAAGAAATGAACGATTCCTTCTCCAAAAGCTTCGTCTAGCCTTCTTAAGTGTTTTTGAAACCCAAACCACCATTGAGACCCAACACTGGCAAGGTATTGCCAAAAATGGCTCCCATTTAATTTTACGTTGGTCATTAATGAAAAAAATAGTTTTATGAATTATCAACCCATATAAATCTCTTTGAATCATGACTTGATCATTTTTCAATCAAAATCCCATGATTTTTCCATGTTGATCATTGGCGATTAGCTCAAAAAACTTGATGATGCTCAGTTACTGGCTTGGATGAAGAAGATGGAATCATAGCCATCCGTTCCTTCTATTTGGAATGATTGGCTATGATTTAATTGAATTGATATATTGAATCCCACAAGGAAATCATGGGTTGATCATGGACTATTTGATTTTTGATCCGATGATCCTGATAAAATTGTGTCCCAGCCAATTTAATGTGGGATCCACTTAGATCCTATGTGGCCCAACCGCATGGAGCCGTGTCAATGCCACATGGTGTTGCCTAGTTTAAAGAAGCAAATCAATTTTTTTTGGATTTAACAAATATAAAAAATGGCTAAAATGTTAAAAAATTCATAGAAAATAAAATATCCAACCCAAAAATGCAAATAAAGGCACTATAGATTCATTTTAGTGAGAGAAATCTATTAAACCCAAAGTCTCCAAATTTTATTAGTAATTTTAGATTATTTTGGGTCTAATTAAAATAAATCAAACCTTAATTAAACCAAAATGTTTAATCCAATCAACCTAAGACTTTGGGGAAGTAAAATTGAGGTCAAAACATATTTCAGATAAAATTCTTAGAATCTATTGGTGATTAATGTATAATATACAAAATGTTCAATCTCTAACCCTTAATTTAATCAAATAAATTAATAATACAATAAGAAAATTGAGAAAAATTATGGAATTACTTTAAAACATCATAATACACATTATTGAACCAACGAAAAGTCATAAATCTTACTAAAACCTATTAATTATTAAACTAACCTAATTAAATAATTAAATTAATTAATTAATTCATTTAAATGATATAATCTTTAGAAAATCATAGTAAATCAACCAAGAATCCAAAATTCCTAGATAATCTCTCATTGGACTCATCTTCTAGAGAGAAATTAAAGAAAATTAAAACCCTTAAGTATTTCTTAATAATTTAGGTTTAATTTAAGTTTTTGTGAAATTATTAAAATGTTAATTAGTCTTAAAATACACACCTCATCATGATGAAACTTTAGGAAACTGAAACTGATAGGAAACCCACTTGCCATAAAAGGTTTAAAGCAACATGGCTTCTAGATTAGAAGTTATGAATTTCTAAGGCTTATGCTAACTTAAATTAAATGATAAATTAAAAAAATAAAAAAAATTATGAAAATTAATGGGATTAACTCAAGAGATTTTGAACAACATTAGAGGACCTTAGGAAAATTTCCTAATCCTCTCAAGTTAAGGAATTTAATTAATCATGCATTTAGGGTTTATGAAATAACTAAGATTATGAAATTAATCAAACCTTTGACCATTAAGTTAGTATATTTATAATAAATAAAATAATAAATTAAAAATCTGAATTAATCAATCTCTAAATTCCATATCCAAATAAGAAATTCATTAACTTTTATATTATCTTAAATCCATTTAAAATTAAGATATTAATCACAAATAAACATAAATAATTCATAAGATAATTTAACTTAAGCAACTTAACATGAAAGCTTAAGATGGCCTAGATTTGGTTTAGGACCTAAGTAGTTCATTTTTAGGTTTCTTAGGTTATAATCAATAATTAACTACTAATAAACAAAACTTCATCATAAGAAGTTTCATTAAATAATAAACTATTAAACACAAGAAATCATTTAAACCAACTTAAATAATGAATTAAATAACTAAATTAATTAATATTCTAAATCATGAAATCTAAATAAACTATTTGAATAATGAAATCAACACCTTTAAATCAAGCTTAAATTAAAAATTAATTTAAATCGATCAAGTTAAAATAACTTAAATCATTTAAGTTAATAAACACTAACATTACTTAAATAAAATAAGTGAATAAGACTAACTAAATCAAAATCAAATTAATGAAACTAGACTATGTGAAATTAAATAATCATTTTTATCTTGAACCTCAATGAAAGCAAACAAATATAAATTTGAATATAAACCTAGATTATGAAATTACATCCAAAAATGTTTATCTTAAACAACCAACATGAATTCTAAACAAATTAAATTATTTGAATTCAAATTAAGATAAAAAATCATTTCACTAAAATCAATCAACCAAATGATTTAACTTTAAAATTTAAGGTCCATTTTAAATTCTAATTAAAGTCACAAATTATTAAACTAAGATATATTAATCAAATCAATTAAAATATAATTGAAAGAAGAATAAATTTTTTTAATTCTAATAACATTTAAATTTAATTAAATAACATAAACCTCAACATTAAAGAAGGGATTATATATTAAACAAATTAAATCCAACTTAAATAAATCATTCAAATAATTCAAAAATGATTAATTAAGATACTTAGATTCTTAGTTTGACCCTTAAGATAAATTTCTATTTTAAGATAAAAATTTCATTCTACTAGGGTTAGGATGTTGAATGGAATGTGTTCTGGCCAAAATAACATTTATTTTATTCTTCATTCTTTAAAATATAAATTTAACTTTAGCAAAAAAATAAATCATAAATTGAAATCAAATCTAAAATCAATTAAATCATTTAAATTAAAACCATCCAAGAGTAAAATTGAACAAACTTGAAACTCAAATTAAAATTTAAACTTAAATGACTTAGTGCAGTCATACCACATAAATCCCTATTTCACACACTAGATTGATAGATCACCGACCCTAGATTTAGGTTAGGCTGATGATATATGATGTTTTGTGATGTGAAATGATATTTTTATTTTATTTATGGCGTAATGTTTTAGACTGGGTGACTAGAAATTGTTTGCTCCTTAATTTGGATATTAGGGTATTAGTTTTAGGCTAACATTTTTTTTTCTACAAGGGGTTATTAAATGTTATTTGCTTGCAGGTGCTGCTTAAATCTCTAAGCATAGCACAATAGAATAGGTGGGCTTCATAACCATTGGTGATAAGCTTGTATGTTTGAAATATAATTTGTTGGTTAGATGTATGTAATTCCTAACATTTGTTTTATAGGAATTAAGATATTATTTTGAGAATTTTAAAATGTAATTTGAGCCTAAAATTAAGTTAGGATCTATTATGTTTAGGAATAGTAGGAGCTAACTTTACTAGCTAGGCTCCATAGATAACAATCTTAGATGAAGACCCCATAGATTGAAACTTTTGGTTCTAGGTTGGGTTATTTAATGGCAGAGCATAGCTACCAACTTTTTCTTTTCTTTTGGGGCATATAGTGATACACGGACACATTGGCCTATTTTATTAAGTTAATTTGGCTTAATAAATTTTGGGGTGCACAATTGAAATGCATGATTTTCTATGTTTCTTTCTATGGCATGCTCTATGATGAAAAGCCTATAAACGTTAATGTGGAAAAAATTTATGACACCACATAGAATTTAAAACTTGTTTGGATGATCAAATATGGCATTGAAAAATAAATATATTATTTAGAAAGATAAACATTTTATCTTATAATGGATTCAATCATTTACTAAAAGAATCCTAAGGCTAATTGGTCTTTCATGTACCAGAGAGTTTTCCCCTAAACTACATTAGAAAGTAGAACATGATTTATTTTAAACTGGGTTTATGGTTCCTTATAAGGGCAAGCCCTTATAGTTAATTACATCTCTGGAAGAGTCTCTTCCTAAGAATACTCTTGATTAAAGAAATAAGATATTATTTCTATGGAGTTCTAAGTTGTTTTCAAAGGAATGATACATGGAATTTCAATTTGAATTGATCTAAAGTGGAAAGACTTCTTTTGGAAGCCAATTGAGATGAAGGAGGAAATACTTGTTGATATTGGGATGCTAAGTTTGCATTTCAACTATCTTATCATTGGTCTTTGAATTTTGGAATTTAATTTAGATTTTAAGTTGATATTTTCTTAGAAGTCTAGGGCTTAGATTTTAGTAGCACAAGACTACAGAAATGCCTTGGGTTGATGACTTACTCTAAAGAGGATGCTTCAGATCCTAAGTCTACAAATGCTTGGCCTAATTTCATTTTAGGAATTATCAATCATTCTTTTCACTTAAGGGAACAAACCTATCCCTGACTCTTCTGAACTTACAACTTGCCTGGATGGGCTGCCAACTAACACCACCTAAGCGCATTTTAAATCTATGATGCTAAGTCTCATGTATACAAGATGGCTAGGCTATTATATTTTTAGGAAAGAATTTAAGAATCCTAGAGTCACTCCTTATTCTCTAAGATCATGTAGGGTATGAAATACATCGAATTAATGCATATTTTCAAATTTTTATATGTTTTGACTCAAGATTCATTTCAGGCTTTGGTGTATGCAATTTATGCCTAAATGCCATGCAATTAAGGTTGGTTATAGGCCAAATTAATAAAAGAAAGGTAAACTTCCCCAGGAACTAGGTCATCCTCATAGGTCAGATGATCCTTATATGCAATGGGTGAATCCCATTTCAAGAGCTCAGAGAAATATGATAGAATGATTTTTAAGAGCTAATTATTTTGAATGAATTCTAGGTTATCCCTAAAGCTTTAATTTATGTGAGGTTTTAAATTTTCTTACTTTTACATTTGATTTGATTATATTTAAGTTGGGTAAAAATTTAATTTTTCTATGAGCCTACGTTCAAGCATTCATTACAGAAAGCATAATACAAAAAGAAACCTAGAAAAGTAGGTTGATTCTATTACACACCCAAAATAAATCAAGCCAATTTAATTTAAGAAAAAAAGTTGATGTAGCCGAGTATTACTTTGCACCCTAGAAGAAAGAGCAAATGAGCAGCTGAGCTCTACGCTTATATTGCCCAACATAGTACTGCAAGTTTAGATCTATGGGTCTTCTTTCTATGATTGTCTCTTTCTTCATGGACCTACATTAGGTTTCATAAGGGACCACAACATCTATCTTCTAGTAAGGTCAGCTCTTACTAATCCTAAACCTATTGATCCTAACCTAATTTTAAGCTCAAATTTATAGTTTGAATTCAAAAATAAATCCTAAGCCCTACAAAATAGATGTCAGGAAATTACAAACATCACACATCAATTATTTTTCATAAACATATGGGCATAACATTAGCTGTTTGCCAAGCCCACCCGTCCTATTAGGCTATGCTTAAGGACTTAAGCACCTCTACATGAAATCAACAATTCTAATTTATTTATGATTGTAATCCTTTCTAGCATAGCCCTTGTAGAAAATAATGTTAGTTTTAAAAAGAACGTTCTACCATCTAGTTTAATGGGAAAACAATCCTAGACATGTAGTCTAAAATAGTACACCATAAAGACATGAAATGTACATCACATCACAACATAGAGTATCATAGAAGGAATCATAGAACAACTTAACCTAAGTCTAGGTCAGTGACCTAATGATCTATTGTTGAAGGGAATAGGATTGTGCAACAAGACTTTGCTAAGCCTTTGAGTTGAAGTTTCAATTTGAATTTTTGAAGTTTGTTGATTTTCCTTTGCATGGTTTCAATTCAAATGATTTAATATTTTTTTCAAGTTTAATTTTATTTATTAAAGTTAAGTTTAAGTTTTCAAGAATAAAGAGTAGAGTAGATTATACTATTAGGTGGAACCAATTCTGTTCGACATCCTAACCCCTAGTGGAATGAAACTTTCATCTTAAGATGAAGATTCATCCCAAAGGCCTAACTAACTTAATTAATCATTTTAGATTCATTTAGATGATTTGGGTTTGAATTTAATTTGAGTTAATGTTTCAATTTTTTCTTTGGAATTTAATTTTGCAATTTATTATTTTGATTTGAATAAATCTTCTAGATTTAATAGATTTTTTATTTGTTTGATTTGATTTGAATTGGTTTAATATTTAATTTCATTAATGTTTAAGCTAGAATTATGTTTATGTTTATTGAATTCATATTCATATCATTTGGTTTGAATTATGTTAACCTAAGGCATTTAGGTTAGCATTTTAATCCATTCTTAAGTTAAATTATTTATGGATTATGATTTTATTAAGTGTTTGATTTTGAATTCATTAACCTTAAGGTTTAATTAAACTTAATATGCATTATTAGTTACATTAACCCTTTAGTATGTAAGTGATCAACTTCTTTGATTTAGGATGTAGGAGAATTACCCTAAGTGTTATGATGATGGTGGAAGTGTTTTTAGTTACTTTTTGAATTTTATAATTCATGAATTTTATTAATTTGTTATTTGATTTATATTGACCTATAGATTTGAAAATTCAACAATTCATAATAAAAAAGTCAATTGGGTTTGAAATTTTTATGGTAACTGGGGTTGAATGCCAATTTCATATTTCTAAAGTTTAATTTTAATCAAATTCATACTTAGGGTGTAATTAATGTTTTAATTATTTTATTAGAACCTAAATTAAGTCTAATTTAATGAGGATTATTTGGGGATTTTATTTTGTTTAATTCATCTTTGAAAGATGCTTCAATAGAAGGTTCATTCATAATTTTTGGAACTTTGGTTGATTTATTATGATTTTCCTATGCTCAGGTTGATTAATTGAATTAATTAATTCAATTAATTACCAAATTAGGGCATTTTGTGGTTTATTAAGTTTCAATGGGTTTAATTGATGTTTTTAAGTTCATTAGTGTTTGTTATGTTGATTTAAAGTTATTTAATCCATTTTTATAATTTATTTCATTTAATATTAATTTATTTAATTAAAATTGAAATTTTGAATTTGATATTTCTTGAATCACTTAGCAATAATAATTCATGAAAATCTTTTCTAAGGTGTATTTTAACCTCAATTTCAATTCCCCAAAGTTTCATTTCATTTTCATCAATGGTTTAGAATTAATTAAGGTTCTAAATCTTTCTTTCAAACCCAAATTAAGGACAAAATATCCCACATAACTTAGGGATTTTAATTTTAATGGATTCCTCTCATTAGGAGGGATCCATAGAGCCCAAGGTTGTAAAATTTGAATTTTTATTTAATTTCCTATGAATTTTTGAATTTTCAAGCATTTTCTTAATTTTTCAATTCATTAAATTGAGATTTACCTTTCTAAAATGGCGGCACTGACATGGCACCTTTGCCACATGATGCAGCTCCATTTGGCCACCAGAACTCGCGTGTCGGCCACGTCAAAAGTGGCGCCACATGGGACAGATCTCTACTATATGATCGAAGGTCGGATGACCTTGATTCATTCTATAGTTTCCTTAAGGGGTTTAAAAACAAAGTGTGGCTAGATCTCGGGCATTCATTCTAAATAGAACAAATGGATAGTGGAGATCATTTTTTGAGCACCTCCAATCAGAGTTGGATGCTATCTGTCAAATTTAATGGATTTTTGACAAAATGAGGCCAATTTTGGTGTGAATTTGTTTGTAAAAAAAATTAAGGATCGATTTGTAATCAATCTATACTATTTGATCTTCATGAGGATTGAATTTGTTTCACATGCAACCAAAATTGAATGCTATAGAGGTTGGTTGTGAGGTATACCTCAATTCTAGTGATCTTTGGTGGTGGGATATCCTTGATGGGATGAAGCCTTGGATGTGAATTGGTGGATTGCCTCCCCGCAAAAAGCCTGAGAGACAAATGTGGGACAATTTTCTGTTGGGTTTGTCAATTCTCTAGCTCACCGGTGGTGAGGGGTAGTGGCGAGGATCCATTTAAGGTTACGTTAACCTCTAAAATGTGTTGGAACATTCAATTTGATTTGAAACATTCATCCTAGTGTTTTTCCATTAGAGGTCAAATAGTGGCCGCCTGTCAAATTCTGGCTTGCCGAGGGTAAGGGATCTGGGGAATGCATCTATTCTTCTTCTCTTCCATTTTTGAGTGTTTTGGGACAAAAAGAGGGAGAGGAAAGGCTCTCCCTCCTCTCTTTTCATTCATGGCCTAGAGCCATGTATGTGACCCTCTAGGTGGCTAGATTCTGACCACTGACGACGGGAGGGTTGGCCAAAGGGTGGATTTTGTCTCCCTTGGTCTTCTGAGTATCTTTGGACAAGAAATTGGAGGGGAGGAAGGCATCTCTTCTGCTTTCCTCCATTGGCTGAGAGCCTACCTCTTCTTCATGGAGGAGACCAAGTCCTCCTTGATTTCCTCTTTGGAGGCCTTCAATTAATTGGAATGAAGCTAAGAGGTGGATGAGGTATGGAGGAGGGGAAATGAAATTTGAATTATTTTTTATGGATTCCAAATCTTCTCCTCTTATAATTCCACCCATTTGAGTTTGCTTTATTTTTATGACTTTTGGCATCACCACCAAAGCCCTTAGGCTAGTGTTTGGCTGCCCAAATTAAACTCAATGTTAGTTTGAGGTCAAGTCTAAATCCATTTGAATTAGACTGGGAATTTGAACCCAATTCAAGCATTTAGATTCAAAGTGTTTGATTTTGATTTAATTCATTTAATTTTGAGTTCAATTATATTTAATTGATGATTGATTAAGTGTTAATCTAATTAATTCATTTAGGATTTGAATTAATTTTAAATTTCATTTCATTTCAACCCATTTAGGCTAAAATGGGTTAAGCTTGATTTCAATTGGATTCAAATGACCTATTTCACTTAATTTAATTTTATTTGAACTCCAATCATGCTTTATCACATGTGTGAGATTATTTGGAGTGGTTAATTTTATTTGATTTTAATTTCATTTCAGTTTGAACCCATTTGATAGAAAATTAGCTTAACGGGTTAAGCTTGGGTTTGATTTAGCTCAAATGACTAAATTAATCAAATTGGACCAAATGATGTGTTGGATTTTATTTGATTATCATTTTCAAATGATTTTAAGCAATTAAATAAAGTTGATTTCAATTTTATATGGGTTTGAACCCAATAGGACCCATTTAGGTTCATTTATACTAAGTGGTCTAATTAACCTAAGTAAGGCCTAAATAAATTTAATTTTTTTTAGATTCATGATTAAACATGTTTATTTTATCATTTTAATCATTTTGATTGATTTTATTTGGTCAAATTTTGGTGGATTTACCTTTGGCTTGGTGAGACTCACTTAAGTCAAACTTGTCAAAAGAGTTGACTAGGTTTGACTTTAATTTGAATTTAGATTCATTTAATTATTTAATTTGAATACATTTTGATTTATTTGGATTTGATTTTATTTAATTCAGGTTTGGAATTTAGGTTGAGTCATCATAAGCCAGTTAGGTTAGATCAAACCCAAGGAAGGTGCACTAGGTCACTAGATGTAGTGCCCTAAGCACTTAATTAGAAGATTCTTATCTAAGATTAGGGCATCCTAATTACTAATTTTAGAATTGATGTTAACCTCATCCAAAAATGAGGTAAATAGTTAAACTCTTAGGAAAACTAAATTTCCTACCCTATTAAAATTAAACAACTCAAACATAAAATAAAAGCTCATATCCTTACGATAAATAAAGCCGAGTCATAACTTAAAAGCAACTAGAAATAATTAAAATTTGTGAACCATGTGCGCATATTATTCGTCATTCTTAAATTAGGTGCTTCACCCATTATACATATGAGGGCATCTGACCTATAAGGATGACCACTCTTCCTCGGGAAGTGTGCTTTATCATTCTAATTTTTCCCATGATCATTTTCTAAGTACATCTCATTAAAGGCAGAAATTATTTTCCTAGGCCTTAATATAAATTTATTAGTCAAAAAACATAGAACAAAAAATTTATTACATTTTTTATGCTCATAACATGCCAATCATGATCATAGGGTTTAGAGAGTGAGTTTAGGTTCTTAGTCTCTTTTCTAAAGTCAACTGCCCAACCATCTTGCATACAAAAGACCAGAATCATAGATTTAAAATCTCTTAAGTGGTCAGCTAGCAACCCTTCCATGGGGTAGTATGTCAAGAATAGTCAGAGATAGGTTCATTTTCTTAATGAAAAGAACCAATAATTTCCATAAATTACATTAGGTCAAGCTTTTGACTTATGTTAGAAATGTTTGTAAACTTAGGTGCTGAAGCATCTTATTGGAACAAGTTTTCAACCACTAGGCATTTTTACAGTCATGTACTATTAGAATCTTAGCCATGAACTTCTAATAAAATGCTACTTCATAATTTTATTAAAATCAATTTGTAAGATGTAAAGCCTAATGATAGGATAGTTGAAATGCTTATTGGGCATCCCAATATCTAATGGTATTTTCTAGTTATTTCTAATTGGCTTATGAAGAGAAATCTTCTTCCCTGAAGCATTCACCTTTGAATTTCTTAATTAACAATCCTTTTATGATAAGCTTTCAAATCCATAAAGATAAAAGTCAGTTTCTTTAATCTAGAGTATTATTAGTAGGAATTTCTTTTCTTCTTACATTTAATTAACTATAAAGGCTTGCCTTTATAAAAAAACTATGAACCCTATAATAAAAAAAAACCTTGTTTTTCTTTTCCATGTAGAGCAACGAAAAATTTTCTAGAATATCGAAGACTTATTAATTTTAGGAGTCCTTATTAAGTAATCGAATCCATTATACGGTGATATATTTATTTTTTGAGATAACATATTCATCCCTTAATGAAATATTTGATTACCTCAATAAGTACCCCAAAATCTTTTTGGTGTCATAAATTTTCTCCATACTAACTATTTATTAATTGGCTATAATTAATTTAAAATTTTCATTACTAGTTCAATCAACCACCAAAAAGTGATATGGGCATTACTAGTTTTTCATACTACAATTGGCTAATTAATCTTAGGGCAAGGAAACTCTGACATAATTATGCATAGACCATTTTTATGATACTTACATGTCCAATCAATTTCAAATTCAAGGATAATTTGATCATAATGGTTTAATTAAATCAATTGGGTCATTTGTGCTAATCTAAACTCAGTTGACCCAAAAAATAGTTTAAATGTTTAAAATAGAATGTTATTATTATATATAATCACTTATTTGCTAATTTAAGATGGCTGATAAGAGGTTAATGTGATTTAACTTCAACCTAGACCCAAGGTTGACCAAGATTTGGCTAGATTTGACTTTCTAGGTCTTTGGATAACCATGCAAATATCTAGAGATTCTATTGGTCATTTGATTTATAACCATACTAAGAATATCCTAAGATTTTATATCTAAGTGGTTGATCAATGAGGTTGTATGGGGTAGAACCACATCAATAATCTAAATGGGATAAGAAAAGGTGGGTACCTTTGACTCAACCATGGCCCAAATCTCCTGGATTGATTTTAAAGATAGTTGAGCCAATCTTAATAGTTTCATCATCAATTATATAAATAATTTGATCAAATAAATGGATTGATTACTGAAATTCAATACTTACAACCACTAAGGAATGGTTGAACTCAAGCAATGATTGAGGTGAACCAGAGGACTAGCTAAACTAAAACCTATAATATATTAAATATTTAAAAATAACCATTCTACATCAGTTGTTCTTAAGGTTTACTAAAGAAAACTTCTTAGGTTGAGCCTTTTAGCATTTAAAGAGGGCATGAGATTAGATATTTAAGGTGGTCCTATTGATAATTTTTATGTATCAATAGAAGTACGCAACTAGAAGGTCCTCTCTTCTATTTTTGTTGAACTCATTAATAAACACACTCTTGAAGGGGATGTTGCCATTGCCAAAAATGATGAGGAGTTATACTAGAGTCAAGCTTTTATCAACTACTTGAATAAAGGCAAACTACCTTAAGAGAAATTACAAACCCATCAAATCAAGCAAAAAGTATTATCGTATGCTCTTATTGATGGTATTTTGTATCGATGGTCATTTGATCACATGTGCTTACATTGTTTAAGAAAATGCAAAGCCAAAAAAATTATGATTGAGATACATTCAGGATTATGTGGAGATCATCATTTCATCCAGAAGTTGAAAGCTAAAATCAAAAGACTTGGATACTATTGGCTGATGATGATCAGAAATTGTATGGACATGACATGCCACTGCCTCAATGTCAAGTGCATGGAATAGCCCCACATCAACCACCCACCATTCTTCATTTGAACATAGCCTCATGGCCATTTCAATGTTGGGATATCAATAAAGTGGGGTTGATTGATCCTTTTTCATCTAAGGGCCATTAATTCATTTTAGCAGCTACATATTACTTTTCCAAGTAGGAAGAAGTAGTTCTACTAAGGGAAGTCAAAGCCAACCATGTCCTCCAGTTCCTAAGGAACCATATCATGTATATATTCGGAATACTTCATTAGATTATATCCAATAATGGTACCACATTCAAGAGTATGGAAATCAACAACTTTGCCAAAGGACATAGCATAAATTGGTAATACTTTAGCATCTACTACCCTCGGGCAAATGGGTTAGCTAAAGAATTCAAAAAAACTCTCATCCAAATTTTGAAGAACTCAATGACAACAAATGATAGTGGCACGACTAATTAGTTGAATCCTTGTTGGCTTACCATACCACACACTGGCCTCTAATGCAGTCCATTCCCTTCTCCTTAGTGTCTAGGTCTGAAGTTGTTCTTCCCCTAGAAGCCAACTTTCAACACTAAGGATAGCTATGAGCAGCAAGATCACAACCGAGCAAGAGGCTAAGTTATGGTTAGTTGAACAAGAAGGTCTTAAAGAGAGATTCCTCCAATCATGCCAAAATATTGAGTTATATAAAGCACAAATGGTTCAAGCTCACAACAAATTAGTCTGCCTAAAACCTTTTTGGGTTGGAGAGCTCATTTTTGTTTTTAGAAGACCAGTTGTTGTATGTCATAAGATGGAGGCAAGTTTGAACCAACATAGGAAGACCCTTTTATCATATAAAAGGCCTACCAAGGTGGATCATATCAGTTGATCAACCACAAAGGTTAATGCTCAATGCTCCCAATCAATAGACTTTACCTAAAGAAATATTATGCATGTTTATGTTCCAATCAAATTTTTATTAATAAAATACATATTTTTATCAATCAAACTCTCTCTCTTTAAGTTAAAATTTCTCTTTCCAATTTTAACTTTTGAGTTATCTCCAGACTTTATTCATGATGCGATTAGGATAGGTGTAAGAGAACCTGAGTGATATCTTAATCATAGTTTACACAACATAAACATAGAACCACCCACAAACACAAAATAAGATAACACAAATATCAATTACTTCAAAATACTTCAAGTTGAGATAAGACCCTTAGCGGTCCTCACTTAATAGTCACTCTGGGTCTAGTTTGATTTGTTACTTGGCTAGTGAGTCATCCCAGCGACTACCCTTACTTGGGAAGATGTGAATCCCAATGCTTTCTTCTAATCTTATCTGCTACAGACTAATGAACACTTTGTTAGTCTAGTACATCATATTACATGACCATTGGACTGCCTCGATGGCCAATCACGCTTAGGAAGATGTAAGTCCCCAAGCTTTCTTCTCAAACTAGTTGTTGTATACTAACTAGATCTAAATATATATTTAAGGATTAAGGTAAGACCCCCTAGTGGCTCCTCTTTCTCTCAACTACTTCAAGTTTAGGATTAGTCCTCCTTTATGACTTCCCACTTAGTAATCACAGTAGGTCGGATAGCAGTTGTATAGCCAATGGCAAACTATCTTATACAGCTACTATCCTGATGATCATTTTGGCTTAAGAATATAAGTGTCCCCAATGCTTTCTTCCTAGATTGATCATCATAAATTGACAGGAACCTTAGGTTGATTGGTGTTTACTTTGCTAGCAGCAACTAGCTAAGTGGATCACACCATTTAGATAAATGTGAGTTCAGCACTTTCTTCTTTAATTGGCCAATATTTACCTACTGGAATTGTATGCTTATGGATTAGGATAAGACCCCAGAGGCACCATTCACTGTGGGCATTTTGTTTGGATTACATCTTCATGACCTCATCTAAACATGGCATGGGTCACTATTGTAGTGGATAGTTACCCTTTTTTAGTAACCATTCTTTTGGTTAGATAACAACATTCTATGGATGCATGGACTATCCCTTTGAGCTATTAAATCTAAGGTAGGTCAAAGCCCCTACAAATCCTCCTTAGTGTGGCCCATCGCAAATCGATAGAGTCTACAAAAAGAAATAAACAAATTAATATAGAAAATAAAATCTCTTGTGGATTACGATAAGACTCCTAATGGCTCCATTTCCTAAGTAGGCATCTTATTTTTTTTGGGCAGTATTAACAAAATTCATGATATGATTTACCTTGACTACTCGAAGTTGAGGATAAGACCTAGTGGCCCTCACTTAGTAGTCACACTAGGTTGGGCTCAGCTTGCTGCATGATCAGTGGGTGATCTTAGTGGTTGATTTTGCTTTAGAAGATGTGAGTTCTTGAGCTTTCTTCCTAATTTAGCTATGACAAATTGATTGACACCCGTTAGGTTGGATAGCTTCTACTATATAGCTGGTAGGCTATCCATTTAAGTTGATAAATCAAAGGAAAGTCAAGGTTATTATAACATTCCTTTGTGTGACTCATTATAAACTAAATGGGCCCATTTCCATATTTGTAGGGTTAAGATCATGCCCTGGTGGCCCCCTTTCCCAAGTGACTACTTCAAGTTTGGATCAAGTCACTATGACCCCTCACTGAGTAGTTTCCTTTTTAGGTTGGGTAGTATCATTTTGTGGATAAACGAACAACCCCTTGGAGCTAGTAAACCTAAGGCAGACCCAGGTTTTCATGGCTCATCTTTAGTATGGCCCATCACAAACTGATAGGATCCACATCCAATCAGCAAATTTAATTAAAATCAAAACTAACATCAATCACCAAAATTAAATTAAATTAATTAATAAAACCAAATTTAATCATAATTATAATTTAATTAAGTATAATCTATCACAAACAAACTCCCTATTCATGCCATTAGCATGAACTAACACATAATCTAATCAATCTCACTTAATCCTTAGTAGATTCCTGTTCATGTATTTTACACAAAGATAACTTTCGACTAATCAAACTGAATCTAACAACCTTGTTTCTAGACCCTCGGCATGACACAATAACAAATCAATCAAATCAAACATTGTGCCTTTGTAAGGGGTTCTCCCTTTTATCTAGGTTTTGGTGAATTTTGATCAGGAATCTCTCCAAACTTGCAGCTTATCGTAGGTATCCAATATATTTATTGTGGGACTCCCAACATTCTGAGAGTCTTGATTTCTAAGCAAATTCATTCAATGACCTCTACTGAATCTATTTGACCCTCTAGTTAGGTATGAGTGTTCTTTGTCTATTATCTTCTGTATGTATTTAGCCAACTCTATCAATGTCAATATATGTGGTGTTTGTTAGTTACAGGCTACATATTGGGGTCCTTTTATTGATCTCACTTTTGGAGTGAGGTTGACCATGTCCTCCTTAGACCTAGGATTGATCTAGGCACTAGGGTATTCCTAGAGCTAAGACACTTTAAGTGGCTAGGAGAACACTAATCCTAAGCCTAGAGACTCATAGGATCCAACACTAGGGCTAGACTCTAGCTTAGGATAGGTAAGGTTCACCTACCCTAGACCAAACCAATTTTTCAAACCAATCCAGTTGATCACAAACCAAGCCTTAATCAAGATTACTTAATTTCAAATTTAATTTGACCACCCATTGGGATTCAATTTACCTTAATGGCTAGGCCGACCAAATTTGACCTACGTAGGTTTAAAAGGGGTTAAATCAAAAATTGATCCAATCTGATTGAAATTAAATCTACACAAACTTATTTGAATCTCAATTGAACTTGATTGAACTTTAATTGTAATCTAATTAAATAAAATCAGACTAAATTGGTCCTTAACCTATGCTGACCCATTTGAACCCTATAGGGCCAAAATTCAATTAAACTTGACTTAAGCCAAAATGAGTCAATCCAAATCTCATGATAATTTTAAGCATTCAATTGAAAATTCAAATTCACTCCAACTCATTCAATTATTCCAACTGATCTAATTAACCCAACTTGAGCTATTTGGCCTAAAAGACCCAAACGAGTCAAAATGCTATCCAACTCAAATTGATTACAATCAAAGCCACCAATCAACTTCAAATTCACTATTCAACATGTCCCAACACTCAATTGATCCCAATTGAACCCAATCAAGCCAACTAACCCAATTGAACTAATTTGGCCTAAAAGACCAAATTGAGTCTAATCTTAATTCAATTTAAATTAGACCAAATCAACTCATTCAATCACTTCAACAATGATTGTTGGTCATTATCAATCACTTACAATCAATTAAACCCAATTGAGGCAATTTGGCAATTTTATGCAGGTTGACACAATTTGACCAAGAGGGTCAAAGTGAGCCAAAGTTCATTACAATCCAAATTGATTGCAACTAATTCCTCCAATCAATCATAAATTGATTATTGAACACTCTTTAACCACCAATTGAAGCCAATTTGATCAAACAACCCAATTGACTCATTTGATCCAATTTGGCCTAAAGGATCAAATTGAACTAAAATCCAATTTAAAATAATAATTCATATTAGAGCCTTCAATCACTCTCAAATGGTCAATCAAACATAAGACAACCTCCCATCCAACCCAATTTGGCCAATTTGACCAAATTGGTCAACTTTGCTCATTTGATCCATATGGACCCATATAAGTTAAATTCAAATCAATTTTAAATTAAATCAAATTAATTGCACTAATACATTCCAAATTATCATTTGAACATGATCCTATGTCTCACTTGACCCAATTTGGTCAACTTAAATCATTTGAACCAAAATTGACCTACATAGGTTAAGTTGAACCAAACCCAACCAAACCAAGTCCAAACCCAACCAAACTTGGCATAACTCACCCTTAGGTCCCCATTGACTTACCAAAGTGGACCCAACCTAAAGTGAACTCGATTCAACCATAACCAAGTGAACCAAGGGTTCTAAACATTACAAAATCTCTATCTGGAATGTCTATTAACCCCCTTTTGACCATGACAGTCACCCTTAGCACTCCTTGAGCATAAGACCGCTGACCCAAGCTCGTTGGGCTCAACCATTGAACTACGTGAGGTCCCTCTCACCTTGGTTGACCATTGGATTAGCCCAAAGTACATTTTCCCATCACAATTGGCCACCAAACCTTTCTAGCCACTAGGGGACCTCCACTTCATCAGTCCTATGACAGTTTCAGCCTCCCCCACTAGCCAAACAACTGCCACAACCTGAACCAACTCCTTTGGTTGGTTCACTTATGGAGGAGGGTATACACACTCTCCTCAATTCAAATTAAGCTGAGACCTTCCTAACAAGCCAAGAGATAATCCCTTGAGTTTCTAGAGCCCCTCGAACACCCCATCACTAGAAAGACCTAGTCTTCCCCCAACTAGATCCCCTCTCAAACTCAACTCCACCAAATTGACAGCAAATTCAAATTTACTCTTCCCATACCTTCTCCTCACTCTAGTGTACCAAAATGATTGGAGAAATAGTCAATTCGAACACCAAAAACTTCTCTTAAGCCAACTCCAGTGAGCTTCATGGTGGAGTTTGGTCTAGAGAATGATTGACGAGGAGGCAATTCATGGTCTTCTTAGTAGGGCTTCACCTCTTGAAGGTGAAGCTACCTCAATCATTAGGCCATCAATCTTTTTCTCTGGTGAGGTAAATTATGGTAAATCATAAAATATACCTAAGTGTTGGTGCTTTATGAAGGATTTCTACATGTGATGCGAATCAATCTATATGATCCTTTTAGAACACCCTCTTAATCAATTTGTAATCACTTTTACCATCAAATGAGCTCCGATAATCTTAGATTGAATGATGAAAGAAGAATGGTGTTCATTTGGCACTGATGTTTGATGATGAATAATTCATTATTTATTTCGCATGATTAGAATGAATAGTCATGATTAAACGTGTTAGAAATCTTAGCTTAAGCTATGTAATTAATCTCTATCATTTGATATGGCTGAGGAGAAAGCATGTCCGTCACAGTTGAGTTAGCAACCATGCAAGTTGTTTTAAATAACCAACCCTGTGGCACCACGTAGAAAGCACTATCGTGTTATCACCGATGTGATGCCAATTATGTAAATTGATTAATTAGGGTTAAAATATTATTTTTATTATCCAAAACTTTGAAATTGTAACTATTTATAAAAAAATTCAAAAAATACAAATAAACCATTTTGGGAAGCATAGACAAAGGAGAATTCGGGAAAATAAAAGCCCTAATTTTTATTAAGTGAATAATGATTAATTAATGTTTAAAGTTTTACTTAATTAGCTGAATGAAGCCTTAATTACTTGGCAAATTAACTTAAAATTTGGTGTGATTATTTCTTGGGATGACCTCAACCTTCCATAATTTTCTTAGGATTATTTGCCAAGTAATTTAGGAAATACAAATTTTTAAACTATAATTAACCATTTTGTGTATTGAATAATTATTTAAAATCAAGGAAATCTAATTATGGGAACCAAATTACACATCAAATATTAAGGGTGGCTAGAGAAATAAATTTGGACCCTTTGTTATAATTATTTCTCAAAATCCCCTTAAATGGCTTTTGTTTAACTAATTAAATCATTAATTAACCCAGAGCTTAAAATAATCGTAGTAGTTAGTGTAGATCACTAAAACTTTTGATCAAGCCCTCTTTGTGCTCACCTAATAAAGTGATTTTCAATGAAATCAAGATCCATAATTGGTTTGGGTATTATGAGTATAATTGATGATTTTGGCTTTTCCCATTTATTTAATTAACCATTAATTATGAGCTTAATTATATTATAATTTAAGAATATGTTTGTTCTAAGTTTATCACCATCTAAGCTTGAGGTGCTATGCTCATCACTATCATCAACCTGTAGTGCAATGACTTTTCATTTCTCCATCTCCCTTTTTGCTGAGTTATCCATCTTTGAGCATTAACCTGTTCATGTACCAATAGAGAACCCAAAAGCTGATCAAGTGAATACGTAGATAAATCCTTAGCTTCACTAATAACTGTTACTTTGGCATCTCATTTTTTTGGAAGAAATCTAAGAATCTTATAGACTAAGTCTTGATTCCTATATGTTTTTCCAAGAGAATGCAATGTGCTAATTTTTTTCATGAATCTAGTATACATATCATTAATAGATTCAGAAGGAGACATACGAAATAACTCATATTCATGAACAAGTCTGTTTATGTGAGAATCTATAACTTCACTAATTCCTTCAAAAGTTATAATTAATTTATCCCCTATTTCTTTTATTGTACTTAACATAAAAATTTTTATGTAATCATCAGGTAATAAAGCACAATGTAAAGTATTATAAGCCCTAGTATTTAATTCATCAAGTTCTCTTTCAGCTACAATCCATTCCTAAAAAGGTTTTTTTTTTTACTTTAATGTCATTTACTTCTATAGTGGTGTATCATATTGATGTATCAACATATACCACATGCGTGAATCTTGACCTATTAAAAATGTGCTATTTCTATTTTTTTTTTTCAATAATCAAATTGTACACTATCTAAAAGTGGAGGTCTAAGAATGTACTATTTCTATTTTTCATGTAATCATCAGGTAATAAAGCACAATGTAAAGCATTACAAGCTCTAGCATTTAATTCATCAAGTTCTCTTTCAGCTACAGGCCATTCCTAAAAGGTTTTTTTTTACTTTAATGTCATTTACTTCTATAGTGGTGTATCATATTGAAGTGTCAACATATACCACATGCGTGCATCTTGACCTCTTAAAAATGTACTATTTCTATTTTTTTTTTCAATAATCAAATGGTACACTATCTACAAGTGGAGGTCTATAAGTGGATTGTTCCTCTGGTAGTGAACCTTTAAGAAACGTTGTGCCATACTAAAAAGATCTACTCTTGGTGTTAAGCCAATAAAAGAGCCTAGGCTCTGATACCAATTGTGAGAGGAGGGGGTGGGTTGAATTAAGCATTATTAAAAAATTTAGAAGTTAAATCTTAAATTTTAACTTTTAGTAGAAAATTAATTTTTGATTTTATAATGACAAGATACAATTCTCAATGCAGCAAAAAATAAAGTACAGTAAAGTAAAGAGAGACAATAGAAACACAATTTTTACGTGGTTCAGCCAAACTTCAAAACCAGCCTACGTCCATGCCTAGCCACCCTTAGCTAGGAATCTACTAAATGCAATATAGCTTACAAAATGTACTCTCTTATAATGGGACGAGTACAACCCCTACAATAATATGTACTCTCCTACAAAGGGGCGAGTGCAATCCAAATATAAATTTTATAGCACGAAAAGAAAATTACAAAATAATAAATTTCGGTAAAATATATCTCTCAAAAATATACCAAGCTATCTAATTCAAAAGTGATCTCACAACTTATAAATGATCACTTTACGACTTACAATTTTGACATGATAGAATGCTCACTGAATTTTGATAAGAAATAATAAAATAAATATATTAAAATGATCTTACTAAGATGTTAATGTTATTATAATTTCTAGACTAATATAAAAATGATTTCAAAATAAGTTCACAATAGTCTATTGCACAACAAAATAAATTTCTGCAAGGAATAATTTTAAGTTTAAGTGAAACTATAACTAGTATGTATATAATAGTGTAAGAATGAATAACTCCGTACTAAACTTTTTTTATTTATTATTAAACAATAAAAATAGTAAGCTTCTCTAAATTTTAGGGAGATAGAATTATTTAAACAAAAGATATTAGTTGAAATAAAATGATAAGTGACAAATAAAATAATTTAACATTTTATAAATTTTACTTTGATAAAGAAACTTGATTTATAATAGATCTAGCATATACTCTAAAATTATAGTAATAATTTTATTTATTTTAACCAAAATGGTGCTTTCAATTAATGCAGTTGATCACAAAATACTTCAATAAAATTAATATACGATAGATCTAAGTAAACTAGTTAGCTTTTGATTAAAAAGAGAGATCTAGCAAATATGAAAATAATTTTAACAAAATAAATTAATTTAAAATAGTTAAAATATACTTCTAAAATAGATCTAAGAATAAGTGATCTTTCAAATAAGAGTAATGAAGAACTATTTCAAGAAACCAAAAAAAAAATTGTAGGAAGATACAAATTTCAGCAAGATAAAATAAATCCTACAAACTATGATAATAGTTTTCACAAAAAAATGATTGAAGAAACTTTGATGTGAAAAACTTAAACTTTGATGTCCAAAGATTAATATACTAGAAAATAAAAATTTGAAAGAATAAATAGATGCTGAAAATAGTATTAACAACTTAAAGAGATTAAGATAAAAAAAAATAAACTCAAGTAGTTTCAGAAAACTTGCTTAGTTGAAGATGTTGAAGCTTCCAAACCAAAGATTTGAACTTGCAATATTTGGAGAACACTTGGAAGAGAAATCTAGGAAGTTTTCTCTTAGATTTGCTAGAGAGATTTTGAATTTGAATGAGAAACCTTCTCATGAAGAGAATGAGGGCTAAAGGTCATCTTGAATTATTTCACAGAAACATATTATTCTAACATCATTTTATCATGGAATAATATAATATTAAAAAATATGATTTATATTAAATAAATATTAAATTTAAATAGGTAAAAATTGGCTAGTCACATAGGCAAGTAAAAAATAATCAAATATGGCTCTTAATATATTCAAAGCATGTAGAATGTATTCATTATTAAAATCAGCTAATGTTTAAAAAGTCATAATAAATTAAATTTTAACCAAACGTGGGTCATGTAACCTATCAAATTAAAGGCCAAAATACAAGGAATCTGTTGGAGATGAAGTGAGATATATATTCTTTGATTATAAATGACTTTGGCTGACATACTAAATTTAATGTGTTTTTGTTAATTTTGAAATATGATATTTACAAAATTAAGATATGATTTAGATATAATCATACATATGTTTGTTATCATATAACTTTTAAATTAAAATAAAATATTTAATTAAGTATATAAACTAGTTATACTCAATAGTTATAATTAATTATCATTTATTATTTTGACAATTGAAATGCTATGTATGAAGCATTGAATGTTAGTTAGAAAAAGATTTATATAAATTAACCTCATTATCATTATTTATAATAAATAAAAATAATATGTTAAGTTATTAGCAAATTAATTCATGCCAATGAACTTATATGAACCTCTAAGATAGTTATATATGCATATAACCTAAAATATTGTATCTTGAGCTTCAAGATATCCATTTTGATCTATCTTTCATTCTTCCATACTTTCAATTTCATCAAACATATTGTGAGATGTATTGAATATATAATTAGTAATTAATATATCTAAAATACACAAAACATACATCAAAACATCAAGCATATGTTTGTTATCATCAAAATTAATAGGATTGATCATGAGGCTTGTAAAGTTAAGAAAATTATTTTCACTCATATATTTGACAT
Source organism: Cymbidium sinense (assembly GCA_021442155.1). NCBI lineage: Eukaryota > Viridiplantae > Streptophyta > Magnoliopsida > Asparagales > Orchidaceae > Cymbidium > Cymbidium sinense. The sequence goes on from CM038227.1 coordinate 78,028,904, forward strand.
ATCTAAAAAATTTTACAATTTCATCCTTATGTCCATATAAGTATGCATGTGTATATGAATTAATAATTATATAGTTTAGACATCGTGGGAGCATGAGATATTAAGTAGTCCTAAGGGGGTCTCTGATTACCGAACTTTTCTAGTTCAATAATGGCATATATATAAATTCAATATATTACTAGGTATGTATATGCATATGACATAAGCCAATTAATTTTTTCTACAAAATTTATGCATCATACCTTATATTTTATAAACTATATGTATTAATTCATTCCTACATCAAGTGTAAAATATTTAAAAGATATATGTGTATTCATTAAATTTAGTTATTCAACTATGTATATTATTTAATTAAATGAATATTGAAGAATAATGAAGCAAAGTCAAGAAAATGCCACTAAATTAACAACATGTGTAGTTCTATTAATCTTAAGATGCCTTTCATGTTTAGATAAAATCTTTTAAGTCAAATCCAAACATATAACTTAATAAAAAATTCATTACACTTTACTGAGAGAATTAAAAAATTATAAGAATTCCTCCCTTAGATTCAACCTAAGGATAATGATTGAGGTGGATTTTATCCCTCTTTTCTTTCTTTATAACTCCAAATCAAAATAAGACCCAAAAAGAAATTAAAGGTTTAAGTCTAAAATTTATTTCAAATTATTAATTATATAAAGTGTATTCATCCTCAATAAAAAACTTAAACATCTAACATTAAAAAACTATATATATTAAAGCCTAATTATGGAATACCACACTAAGCTTAGCACACACATTAGAATACTAAGTCATCAATCCTAGTCTTAGGTTAGGTCAGTGCTTATTGTGATAATGTGATATTTTATTTTGTGATGTAATATTTAGACTAGATGTTAAGGTTGATTGTGCATAGTCTGAATATCAAGGCCACATTAAGCTAATGATATTTTCTACAAGGGATTGTGCTTAAGGGGCCGTTATAATAAAGATTATAAATGCTTCTTGCTTGCAGGTGCTACTTAAGTACCTAAGCATAATCAATTAAGACAAGTAAGCTTGGTGACCCAATGTAGGGTGTTAAGCCCAAATGTATAAAATATAACTGCTTGGTGTGAATGAATGTTAAAATAACTTTTATTTTGTAGGTGTAGTTAGATTTTCATTTCATAAAACAATTTTTTTTTTACAATAGGAATAGTGTTATGGGATTTAGGATGAGTAGTGGCTAGAAAGCTTAAACTTAGGAGGTCCTATGATTCCTAGAGTGCTTAAATCTAAGAAGTGAAGATGAAGATGAAGAATTGATTATCCGCTTAACTTTATTTTTATTTATAATTTAATTGTAATCTAGGCTATATAATGATAGAGCTTGACAACCCATTTCTATTATTTTTTATTGTGTGCGATGGTGTCTGGCCACATAGGCCTCTTATTCTTTTAATTGGAAGATGTTTGATTGATTATTTACTTTGAAGTAGAGGGAGCCTAAGATTGCATTATAAATGGTTAGGGGCATGCACAGGTTGTTTAGACTGACCGAGTTGAAATGCTTTCTCTTATCAACCACTCACACTATATAGTCATGGAGACCATAGTGATAGCTGAAAAAAGATAAAATTCATAGATGCAGGATCGAGGCCGAGCACCTTTTTGGCCTAGATCTTCAAGAACAACTCAACTGTATTCCTTGAAGTTTCCATTGAGATGAATCAAGAAGAAGTTGCTTTTAAGAATGAGAAGAATGTGACCTATTGTTATGAAAATATATCTACTACCTTGAAATTGAACGGTAATATGTTTCAACCACTCATAAGAATGAATTTATAAGTGCAAAAGGTAAGGCACAGTTACACGAATGTCACATCAAGCATTAAAAAAGAGAAATCATTAGTTGATCCCATGGAAATCTTAAGTAGAGCATGTCATGTCAAAATAATTATGATCTCCTACTTGCATTCAAACAACAAAGTAGAATCGACAAAGAAGTGGTGAGTAAAAGATAATGACACCCTTTATTAAAAGTATAACGAATAATTATAAGGCACTCACTATGACTATTATATATTGTTTTTATGAGTTCCTTTATAAAGGAGGTCTGAGTGCCAATTTTTGCCAATCTTGCCTTTACCTCACATATAATCAAACAAAAAATTAGCACCATAAATAGAGTAGCTCTTTGTGACTTAATAGAGTGTTGCCATAGAGTCAGTTCGACCCTTATAATCATAAAGTTCCTCTAATACTATATCTCCATAGCCTGACTCCACTACAACTTCATCTCCAGCAACATTGAAGGTCACTCACCTCCTATTTTGATGAGTACAAGTTTGCTTCTAGAAGAGAAATCCTCTTCTACACAATAATAATCATAGATGAATCAATGATTTCCTGTGGCTCTCTACAGTATCTACCTCTTATAAGTAAAAAAGACATGTCTAATGCAGATTCAACTCTATCTTGATGAGCAGAGAGAGAAAAACTTGCCAACATCTGATGGATGTCCACTAAAGTTAAACTGGTCACCCTAATAGAAGAATAGGTGAGTGCTTCAATGGCTGCATCTAGTAGGTATGAGCTCCCTTCCAAAGCCAAACTTAGCATCACTGAGGTAGCCTACTGCAAATTCATAATCACCTGAATTATGAGAAATGAAATCATAAAAAATCAATAATAAGATCTCATTAAGGCAATCAACTAAGGCCTAAATACTTGGAAAAGGAAAGCACCACTTACATACATGGACTTCCTAAACACTTTGATGATAACCTAGCAGCTCACTCATGATAAGGTGAATTTCTTTCCCAAGAATACTTAGGGTATCAAGGGAAATAACTTGAGGGGTAGGCAATTGTTCATCATCTCTCTCCACCAATGCTTGCACACTCATCATGCTCAACTACAATAACAAAAAGAGTTTAGAATGGCCAAAAAGAAAACCTCTGGAATAAAAAGAAGATGAATCCTACCTCAGTGAGACATTCCTCCATAGCTATTTTCATGAACATGGTTCTCACCTTTGGTGCTAAAATGAAGGAATTTCTTCTTCCTCCTAAGCATTCACGAGTTAGAAGGAAGGCAGTTCCACCATAGAGATCACACTCACCATCTCTATAAGGCGAGTGTTCAGCCCCACTCACAAGTTCTCACGGGGAGAAACTTTTGTTGTACTCACCTTAGACATTTATGGCCTCCACTAGCATTTTAGTTTTCTTCACCTTCTTCTAAAATACTACTTCGAGTTTAAAATAGTCAATATCACCGCAAGGTCATTTACTATGCATGATAAGTTAGTGAATGTTTCACAATAATGCTGATTTAATAAATAAAAAAAAATCCCTAACTTAGTAGCGAGCAAAATATGAGAAAGGATCTCTAAGAGAGAGGGTATAAAGGTTCCTTTTATAACTATAGAAGCTTGAGTAGTCAACTTATCTTACTTGTAATTACTAGATTTAACTACTATCGCTATCATAAAATGGGTCCTTTTAAAAAAGTCGGGGTAGGGGGATGGTATGGGGAATTTTGGCTTTATTCTCTCTTTTCTTCTCTAGGAGATATATAATTCTTATTGCTTATACTAAAAGTTAGAGGCATTTTTTAAACTTCCTTTACTTTCCTATTGCTCTTTTTTTTTCTTAACCATTTTTTTAGGTATCTTGGAGGGTTCTTCCTCACTCCGTGGACAAATTTAGATTCAACATCACTCACTTAATTTTTGGCACCTTTGACTTTCTTCTTAAGAAAGTTGAGTATATACTTATTTATTGCTTCAACTTTATAATTTATTTACAGGTGCTGATCTGAGGCGTACTTGAGGCAAATGTCTTATGATTACCAAAACCCTCAAGGCTCTTCTTAGAAAATTATGGTTTTTTTTTATCTTTTTATGTTGATAATTTTATTTACCATATTAGCAAATGATATTAGGTTAAATGAAGTTGCAAATGACTTGGGTAATGAACTTGTATGTAGCTTAGCTTTGATCAACATAAGAAGTGGTCGACAATGACTAGGACAAATTTTGTCTAACTATTATTGAGTGATAATGGGCCAATTAGATTCATTCCTCTCAAGTAAAATCACCATGCATTAATGATTGATTACAGTTTGTACAATGGTTATAACTATATGGATGTGGTGAAATATATTATATTCTCATCTTCATCTTATCCTTTTGAAAAGGATAAATGAAGACAAAAATATATGCCTTTATGTTGGGACACCACATAGATTCGTTGATGTTCTTATTAGGGTGATCGGGTATGATAATGAGGAAAGGTGTACTACCTCAAAAGATAGAAGTCACCAGCCTACAATGGACCTAATCACTTGAATAAGGACTCCTAAGGACTATGGGTCTTCGTATGTACTAGAGATTCTTCCCTTACTTTCCATGGAAAAGTAAAGTAGGGTTTATTTTAAATCAGGTTCATTAAGTTCTCTATGGAGGCAAGCCCCATAGTTAATTACATCCTAAGGAAGAGGATTCTTTAGGAATACTCTCAATTAAGATAAATGATCATTGTCTGCAAAGATTTCAAAGATAAGACTATCAATCAATTGGTTTATTTTTGGAAGATCAAGTGAGATTTGATCAAGGGGAGGGAGTTATTATTAAAACCAAAGGAAGATAAGTAGGTGATGCTTATGATACTAGGAGGCTCGGCAAGCATCCCAAACTATCATATGGTTGGGCTTTACATTTTTGAGATTGAAGTGATTCATTTGTTTGAGTTGAATTTTTATTACAAATCTAGGGCTTACAATTCCATAACACAGTCATAAAAATATCTAAGAGGTGAGGATTTATGCTTGTAGTCCGTAAATGGAAGTAGCAACCTCTGAACCTAAATCTAGGGAGCTTTGGTGAATTTTAAATACATGTAGATAAGTCATATGCTTTTGCAAGATAACTAAGCTGCTATTTATTTAGAAAGAGATTAAATCCTTAAACACACACCCTAAGAGACTAGATCATGTAGTGCATGTTTAATGGCTTAAATCTAATGCAAATTTTATTATATTTTATTTTCATTTTAGACTATTATTTTGACACAGGCTTATAGGATTCATATGCCTAATGCATGAGAAATTGGATTATGTGTCAAAATAAATAAAAAAGGAGGTGTGTTTCCACCATGGCTCTCAAAGGTCAAGCCAAGTTCTCTGGCACAAGTGGAAGCCCTCCAAAACAAGAGTGAGACAAGAAGCTTTTTATGCATGATATGAAAACATACAACATCCAGCTATTAGGTTGTTAAATCTTTTATCGTATTTTTTAACTTAAGCTTTAGTTGATGTTATGAGTTATTAATTTTAGTTTTTAGTGGATTAAGTTGGATAAAAAATTTATTTTTCTCTAAGAGCCTAATCGTATCTAGGTCATTCATCAAAGTAATGAAGAAACTATGAAAGCATGCCATATTAATGCACAAGCTAAACAAACATCAATCAATTTATAAAGTTAGCGCAAAATAATAAGAAGCCTTTTATGGTCGGGCTCTACCGCACAAACCCGAAAAGAAATTGGGTAGCTGAGCTCTACCCTTATACAACCCAGATTACAAATGAATTAATTACAATCAAGAAGAAATTCATGTTATGGGGGTCTTCATTCTTCATTCTTCTTTTCTTCTCTCTTCTTACTTCTTTCTTCTTTCTTCTTTTGGTTGGTTGGAGTGTTGTTGCTCCGAAGGCTTTACATGGTACATAAGACATAGTCTTATGATCAATGTTCATCCTAATCCCCCATAACAATCATTCCAAATCATAATTATAAAATTACATGAAAATGGGAAAATTAAATCTAACTAAAACCTGTAAAATAGAGATTAGCTAAACAAACCACACAATCCCAAGCATGTATATGAATAAATTGGACTTAGCACCCCACACATGGGTAACCAAGTCCAACTGGCCTATTTTGGATTATGCTTAGGAGTATAAGCAATCTGCATAGTAAAAAGTATTTATATTTTTATTACAGCCCCCCTTAAGCACAATCCCCTGTAGAAGATAATGGTTAGACTAAGATTGCCCTACCATTCAGTCTACCCACATACACCCTAATATCCATACAAAAGCATCACATCATAAAATAAATGTAAACATCAAACCATGCATCACCCTAACATAGAACTAGAAATGGTGGCTTAGCATAATGTGTGTGCAATTTAAAGCTTGTGTTATATCTTAGCTAGGCTTTAAAGTTAGAATTTTCTATGTGTGAAAGGTTCAACTTAGAGGGTGGTTTCATTTAAGTGATTTAGTTGATTTTATTTTATGATTTTGATTTGGTTTGAATAAACCTATACTTAATTACTAAGTGTTGTAAAGATAGGGAAAGAGAAGAGAACTTCTCTTTCCTCCCTACCTTAAGTGAATTCTAAGGTAGATTCATTAGTGACTTTTGTTTAGTGAATATTTTATTATGTGTTTAAATTAATCCTAAGTTTAGATAGACTCTAAACAAACCTATTCAAAGAGAAAGGTATTTTAAGATTAAGTAAAGTGAATTACTGTCAAAAAACACACAACACTTTATTTCTTTCCAACATGTGTAACATGCATATGGATGAATCCTAAGAATATCTATACTTGAAAAATGAAAATATTTAGCACACCTTAATGATGAATGTTATGATATGTTTGTTTAAGAAAAATTTGGAATGTTTCATGTATGCATGATTTTGTTAAGTAGGAAAAGGGAGAGATTCTTTTATCCATTATTCATATACACATTTATATATATGAAAGACATAAGTGAGTACGATGCCATTAGTTTCTACACTAGGGGTGTAAGGTACAAGACCTACTTGGGGCTACTTAAAGCTTCTTAATCTTGGGGCATCCAAACTAATATACCACTTTTCTTAAATACATGTGCATGTACAAAAAGAAATGCATGGAAAAGGAATCATGTAAAAAGTTTATGTTTGTTGTTTGATTTATTGGTTGTTTAATTTACATGTGCAAATGTGAAGATCCTTCTTAAATGATAACATAGGAATGAATAGGAATGGATCTAAGCAAGTGTTGTGTTCTTTTCAAAGGAACTATACACTTTGCAAATCCTATTCAAAACTATGTTAAAAGAGAAGAGAAGGAAAAGTTACAAAATGCACATCTTTATATTATACTCACATGCAAGCTTATAAATAATAATAAGTAGCATACCTTTTATTTATAATATTTTGTTTATAGGTTTTGAAAATAATTTTTGGATTTAATAATGATAATAGCCATTCATATTCTTACTTTAGCCAAAACATGCAATTTGACATAAAGGAAACATTTCATTTTAATTTGATTTTTCAAAAGACATGAATGCATGATTTCATATGACATACACATTTAACATTCTAGGAAAGAAATAAAGTGAGGTAAGCATGTAACTTCAGTCACCCTAATTAATTCCTAAAAATAATCCTATGGAATAAGATTATTTAAAGTTAATCAAAGTTGGTTAAAGAGATTTTGATTTTGTTTTGAGTTTGATTTGGATTTATAAAATGTGAGAAGGTTTGCAAGTCATAACCCCTCTCCCACATGTGTGTGTTGATTTAGTTTATTTTTAGAACAATTAGATTGATTTTATATTTTGTTTAGGTTAAGGTGTACATTAAGCCCATTAATTACCACTTACCTGCACCACTTTAAAATATTTAACCAAATAATTATGAGCCAATGTATGACATAAAACCACAAGGAATTTAAATCAGCAATTCACCTAAGAAATAATGGGGCCTAATGCATTTGGCTTACAATTAATGATTAATTAAGCTAAAGGATTTAATTTAAGTACTTTCATAATCTTTCCCACACATATGGGTTATATATGATTTTCTTAAGCTTCTTAGGTTACTGAACACCTAAGTATCTACCCAAAGAAGGAATTGATTAATTGATTAAGTTTTTGGATTAATTTTTAATTTTGAGTTTTGTTAATTAAGTTATTTAATTTAATGATTAAATCATTAATCAATTTATAAATTAATTAAGTTTTCATTAAAATGAAATCTTAGGGGAAAAGGTTTAGAAAAGGCATCCTAATCTCATTCCCCAAGTCTATCCATTGTTCCAAGGTGGTTAAAAAAATTTAATTAATAAATTTATCATCAATTATAGGTTAATTAACCATTTAATTAATTAAGGGAGTGATTAGGAGTGAATCAAGCAATTCCCCAAATTAAACCATTAATACATTCCAAGAAAAATTAGAGGAGGCAAAAGTCATCCCATTAAACATACTTGAGAAGTTTGAAATTAATCAATGGAATAATTAGGGAGTAATTAACATAATTATATTCCTAATAAAACCCAAATTGCATGAAATTTACTGTTCAAAATCCATTAAACTTAATTCTATATTAATCCCCTTTGAAATATCTTCAAAATGCATTTGAGTTTGTATTTCTCTTATTTTTCTACATTTAGTTATGTATTTTTGATGATTATGTGATTATTGGATAATTAAATCCCTAATTATATAACTAATCTCGATTATGTGAATGCGACGGCACGCTTTCATGTACGATGGGATTTGTTCTTTAAGTTGTCACATCCTATGTCGTGTCAGTCGGCGGTGCTACGTGGTTTCTCCCTCAACTGTTTGATCAAAGATCAGATGATAAGGATTAAACCTGCAGTTCTAATAGGATAAATTAGAGGATCTCACGTGTTTTAATCAGGACCGTCCATCCAAAACACGCAGGATGGATGATCCATGATTCATCCCTGCCCTCACCTGTGGGAGATGGTAGTCGTCCATCCTCCATGGCTTGATCCAAGCTCGATTGAGCTTGGATCGAGTAGGGATTGATCACACACCATAAAGAAGGGATACGAAAGACATCGAACGGTCAAATTCACTTGAAATCACACTTCTCTTCACAAAGAACCAAAAAATCTAGCCTAAGCTCGGTTTTGAATAATACCTCGCCAGAGGCTATCGGTGCTCCCAACTGTCGAGGTAGCTTCATCTAGTGGAGACAAAGCCCAGTTGAAGGTTTGAGGGCTTGAAGTTGAGTAGATCCTCCAATTGGCCAAAGTCCTCCTCTAAGGATTGCGGCTTTAGTTTAGTTCCCTCCTCTTGTGCTTGGGAAGCTTGGAAGAAGCTTTGGATCAACTCGATTGGGTCCTTTGAGGGTGCTTGCAAGATAAATTGGCTTTTGGTTGAGTGATGGATGAGTTGGAATTTTCAATGAGCTCCCCTATTTTCGGCTTTGAGAAAATCCAAAAATGGAGAATTCAAACTAGGTTGAAGAAGCTTGCTCTGAGTTCCCTAAGCTCAATCGAGTGTGAATGATCTTAATTCAAGTGAAATTAGGGAGAGTATTTCTCCAGCCACAAGAATTAGACGACCAAGATGTGTTATGCCATTTTGATCAAATTGATCACATGCAGTGAGTTGGTTAGATCGTTTGAAGTGGTATGTGATTTGATTTTGGTAGAGGAAGGGAGTGGAGAAGTTTCCATGTGCTCATTTGAGTGGAGGAGTGATCCCATGTGGAGAATTTCCTATTAGGTGGTCAGTTTTGGCCTTGGGTTGGGTTTTACTGACCCAAACCCATTGGGTTTGGTGCACCACACTAATTAGTGTCTACTTGGTCCACTAAGAGGGTGCCAAGTGGCCATGAAAAGGATATAACCAAATTCCAAGTGGAATTGGCCATAGGCTACCCCTTGACCTAGAAGTAAAATGATCATTTAGCTTTGATTTCACTTTGGGCAGATTTAGAATAGGTTGAAATTAGGTTGGGCCAAATTTCAAGGAATTTTGAGTTGATTTGAGGTCATTTGGCTCATGTTGACCCATTTAGGTCAAAATGGGTTAACTTGGGCCAAGTTGACCAATTGGCCAAATTGGGTCAAACCAAGGGTTGGGTCAAGTTCATATGACTATTTGAAATGTGTTAGCATCATTGGTTTGGTTCAATTTGGTTTATATTTGATTTTGGTTCATTTGATTTCATTTAGGTCAAATGTGTCAAGTTGACCAATTTGACCCATTTGACTTAATTGAGTTAGGTCATGGGTTGGTTTAGGTTTGGTTGGTCATTGGAAATGTTTTGCAAGCTTTGGTTTTAACCATTTTTGGTTTGGTTTGATTTTGGCTTAATTTGACCTTTTAGTTGAAGTTGGGTTCATGGTCAATTGGGCTAGGTTGGATCTAGTTGGCCAATTGAGGCTTTGGTCAAGTTCAAGAAGTGATTTAGAATGAATTTGACCCATTGGTTGTAATCAATTTGGCTTAGATCAAGATTTGACACATTTTGACTTTTTAGGTCAAGTTGGCCAACTTGGGTCAAGTGGTCAATTGGGCCATATTAGGCTCAAATGATGACTTGGTCAAGTTCAAACATTGATCATAAATTGGTTTTGATTAATGGTTTCAATCAATTTGGCCTATGGTGGACTTTGGCTAGTTTAGGTTTTATTTTAGCTAAGTGTTGACTTGGTCAACCCTTAGGTTTGACTTGGTCTGACCCAATTTGAGTGATTGATCATCTCATGATGATTGTTGCTCATAATGTGAGGCTTAGGTGGGCTTAGTTCAATCCAATTTGGGTAGGATTAGAATTTGGCTCATAAGGGGTACTTTAAGTCACTTTGGGTCAAGTGAGCATAAGTGGATCAATTGGCTTGATCAAGACTTGATTTATGTTTGGTTGAACTGACATATGGACTTATGATTGAAATATAAATCCATTTACAAGTGATTTGGAGTCAAATGGGTTTTGATTCATTTGGCAATTTCAAGTTCAAAGGGTGAACATGAGTTTAACTTAGGTTTAATTTTTGAATTTAGTTTTGGTTTTATGATTAAAGTTTATGTTTATACTTGGATTCATGATTGAAGGATTGATTGAATCATGAAAAAAAATTAAGGGTTTGGCTTGATTTGAGTTTGATTTGGCTAAGTTCAAGAATTTGACTTGACGAAGCATAGGTGGGTTTTAGGGTAGCTTTGTGTTTGAGTTTTGAACTTGGTTTGGATATTTAAATTTATATTTCATTTATATTTGTGAATATAAATGAGAATATAAATGGATTATGAGAAAATCTTTTGAATTTGAATTGATTTAGATTTGATTTGAGCAAAGTTCATAAGACGGAGTCAAAGTGACTTAGCAAAGATTTTTGAACTTGGAATTGAGTTTTGGATTTAATTTTAGGTTACTTGAATTTATATTTCATTTATATTTGTGAATATAAATGAGAATATAAATGGGTTATGAGAAAATCTCTTGAGTTTGAATTGATTTGAATTTGATTTGAGCTAAGTCCATAAGGTAAAATCGAAGGGCTTTGGAAAGATTTTTGAACTTGAAATTGGGTTTTGGATTTCAAGCATTTCGAATTGATTCATGATTTGAGAAAATACGTTGGGTTAGAATTGGTTTGATTTGGAATTGAAGTTGATTTGAGTTTGAGGTTGATTTGGGTCTGAGGTTGATTTGGATTTGGAGTTTGACTTGAAAGAAGGAAGTGAGGATTTGGTTCAAGCTATAGGGTAGGCAAATTTTCCTAACACCCCTAAGGCATAAGTTATCCCTATGGGTAACTCTTCTAAGTCTTTAGGGTTAGGTTAAGTGTTCACCAAATCACTAGAAGTGTCTTAAGACTAAGGAACTCTTAGTATCTAAGAGGAGTCCTATGTCTTAGATGGAGGGGTTGAGAGCTCATTCTAAAAATGAGGTCAACAATGGATACAAACTTTTGGGACTACTTGCATCTTCTTAAAAGTCTTTAACATCCTATCTCTATATTAGCCAGAAATATCCTTATCATAAGATTCTATGGTCAAGTGTCCATCCTCGATAATGACTACCACACTCACCTATTGAACTTCACCTAGAATCTTTTTTGTTCACCCTCCATGATGTAGATGGGTTAAGAAAGGTAACTGATTAATGTAGAACAATATGTGGATCAATAAATTATAGCTAATGGCATAACTACAAGAGCCCAAGCATGACCTGATATAAGAGCCCAATTAAAATTAATTTAATTTTAAAATGATTATTTAAAAAATAGATTTAGGTTATAAAAGGTGTAATTTTTTTATTTTTTTATTTTACTTTGAAAGCATGTACAGGCTAGCCATTACAAAAATAATAGAAGATAAAATTATTTGATAAAAGTGGTTGATACTTTCCTCTAATAATGACCATCTAGCCTCCTTTCCACCAAAATTTTCTTCTTCTTTTTTAATGATGGTCATTGTAATCAATATAAATAGAGCTTGTATGTAACAAAAATTCTCAGCTATGAAATGATAAAATTACTTTATGACTTTACTTCTCTTTATGTTAGTGCTTGGTGGCTTAGCATAGTTTTTTCTTGGTTGGATAGATCTTTATCTTGTAAATGCTCCCTAACCCCCTCTAAAACTTTCTTTAAGGCTTATAACCAAACTAGTTGGATAGCTACCTAATCTTGCTCTTTTCAACATTATAGCACCTTAAATCTCAGTAAACTTTACCAAATACTCTAGAACATAATTTAACATCTTAAGCTAACTTTACACTATTATTTCTAATCATTTATACCATTTTAATTCTTTGGTCATAAAAGATATTTCAAATTTTCTTGAACTGGCTTGATCTGGACTAGTTTTAGTTTTCCCTCTACTAAATACTCAAAATGCCTCATCTTTCTAACAACAATTATAGATTTCATGCGAACATTCTAAGCTAACAACAAAACGCAAAGACTACCAATTAACACCACTTTAAAATTATTTTCTAAAGTGGTCTTTTAAATCAACCTAAACTAGCCTAAGATATGATAGTCTTCTCACCCCCTCCACTAAATCCATCAGTACCCATAACCTCTCCACTAAAAATTCTCAATCACTCCCCAAAACCATAAAATAGAACCTCACATACATTTTAATTCATTAATCCCACCAAAGAAGGTCTCCCACCACCATCATATTTGGTAACGAAGTAATGGTTGGAGAAAGTGAATTTGGTCAAAATAGTTTCTTCAACAAAAGGAGCATTTCATGGGATGAACATGGATTCAAGCTTGTGAGTTTTTCTTAATGTTGTGAGGTGATTTAAATTGTTTTTTATAATATTTTCTATTCATATTATTATTATAGAATAGATATATATTGCTTGCAAGCCTATGGTGATAGTATAAAATTTTAATTAGTGAGCTCTACTATAAAGTCTAACCTCTTTCCCTAGTGTGAACTTAGCATACATCTTTTTTTCAAATAACACTTTAGTGCAGGAGTGCTCAACTCTAAAACAAATAAGTCCCCCCACCATTATAATTTCTAATAAAGCACCTCTTTTAGTGTAAATCAAAATTTTCTTTTGTTTTATTCTTTTTGTTAATGACTACAGATTTTTCTAGAAGTTCATTTTGATTAAGTTATAATAACATTACTTTTTAAGAATAAGTGTCTTAATAGTTTTAATAACTTTTACTTAATTTAAAAAAATAAATCTATAAAATATAAGTGTGTTAAATTTAGTAAATTTTTGAGCTCATAGAATTGTGTGAAAAAGAACTAAATCATATAAGGGGTGCTTGAGACGTAAGTAATCTTGTACACCCTCCCTCCTCACGTAGATGTTATATTAGCCTAAATTTTCACTTTAATTAGATATTTATATCATATTTTTTCTCTCTTTTATTTAATTATTTTCTTAATCATTTTCACATATCACTTAAAAAAGCATCTACGTGGCACCTAAATTAGTCTCTCAGGACTAGTTAAGAGGTTGGGTAGATTACATGATGTCTTAGATCTTAGGAACCATAAAAATAAATTAAATACTCAACAAATATTACATGAAAATAAGAATCAAATTCAAGAACTTAAAGAACAAATATGTGCTCATATAACCCATCTACAGAATATTAGAATCTAATTCCTGTTTAAACTATAAATTTGGGAAAAGTTAGAAAAGATTAAGACTTAAACCCTAGAGAAAAATAACCACTTAGAAGACCACCAGCATTTACAAATGGGGAAAGGGGAGAAAATTAATTTATTATGATAGAAGACTTTCATGATTCATCTCAAAGAGTCAAAGTTGAAGCCCCAACTTATGATGTTGTACATGACCTGAATAACTTTTTAGATTGATTAGTTCAAATAAATGACTTCTTTGATTGGTATAAACTAGATTACTACAAAAAATTTACCTTTTCAAAATTTAAATTATTAAGACATGACAAATCTTTCAACTAAGGACTAGAGATTAGGAAGGACTAGCCTCGCTTGGATAAAAATGAAAGAAGTGCTAAGAGCAAACTATTATCCTACACATAATATTAAGAAATTATACAATCAATTATTGGCTTTGAGACAAGATAACCTACTTGTAATTGAATTTTTAATTACATTTGAAGATCAAATTTCTAGAATTAATCATGCTAATAATTATTGGTAATTAACTAATAAATTTGTCATTAAACATAAGAATGATATTAAGAACAAGGATGAAATTTTAAATGAAGCCTTTCATTATGGTTTATTGATTGAACAACAAATAAATCTATTTTTATCCTTAGAACTAACGCTCAAGCTTCTTCCACTTCATCCCAAAGGCCCATTATTAGGCTTACGCATCTAATGAACCAAACTAGCTTACCTAAAGCTCCTACTAATAGAAGCTCTAAATTTATTAGAGAAATAATTTATTTTAAATGCCATAAAAAGGGTTATATTTAAAATCAATGATAAGCTTAAATTATATTCCTAGATGAAATCGATACCCCAATAGATGATAACTTGGAAGAAGTTTATGGCGACACTCTTTTATTCTTGATGATGAATTATACATATCTAATAATCCTTATTTTGTGTGATTATATGATCTAAATATTTTACTTCAAACATCACTCTTTAGAAGCATATAATGACCTTTCTTAGAAACTCACTAAGTTCTTCACACACTATTATAATACTTGTGAGCTTTAAGTAGCTTATCAATATTGTTGAATTAAGTGATGAATATACTTTAAAACTCAATAAATAAAGTGATTATGCTTAAAAAAAGATGAGAGAACCATCATAAAGTTAACTCTTTAAAAGAGGTAAATTACAGAAAACACTTCAACATATAATCAAGGTCGATCAATGAGATAATCAATTTAAAATAGGAATCATTAATTGCTAGGTCAAATATGTGGCTACAAGAGTCAAGGTGGGAAATTTTGAACTTTATGGGTGGCCTAGCTTTAGCAATTTCTTTAGAGGAAGTGTTTCCCAATTTTAGATTATTTTCATACCTTTCAAAAAAATCTCCTCATCACTAGTATGGAACAATGTGTCAACTAATTAAGAGTCAAGGTTAAGGTGTTATGGTTGTGACTAAGTTGGCATTTAGAAGATTCAAAGGACCATTCATATGTCATCCACATGGATTCTCCCTACAAACTATCTCCGTAACACCTTGATTTAGATGAGTTAATTGTTATGATTCTTTCAATTTCTTATGAGTAGTGTTAGAGTTGTTTCTCCATATTGATCAAAACTTCAGTTGATTACTCCACTTATCAATGTGTTTATCTATGGCTTCTATTCCATGCTCACAACAGCAAAAATGTAAAATAAAAATCTATCAATTAGTGACCTAGACCTTACTCACATGACTTGCTTGACAAAGTGGAAGGAGAGAGAGAGAGAGAGAGAGAGAGAGAGAGAGAGAGAAACAGAGAGGAAAGATGGAAAAAGTGAAGTGGTGGAGGCTTGGATGAGTAGAAAGAATGTATGTATTGGTAACTATAAAAACCAAAATAAATAAGAAATTGAGAGAGCGTAAGCTCAATAAATAATCTAAAAATAGTTCCTAATGTGCCTCTAGATTTTGTATTCATAGGGTTAGAGGACTATAAGAATAGCTACACCACTTAACTAAAATAATAAAAGAAGGGAGTGGTGGGTTGCTATGAGTATAAAGACATGGTGTATAATTGATGCTTCTCTTTGCTAATGTGGCCTTACATATCTGTCAACTCATCATGTCTTGAATAGAGAGTGAGTGCACCAGGTGAGTCCTTGTCAAGTTATGTCTTATGCAAGTAGCCGACAAATTTTTTAGTCGAGGTCCCCTAACAGTACGCGAAGAGTTTTCAACAGGATAGTCATGATGAGCATTCATGGTGAGGTGTTTAGTTCCTTATTGGAAGCTACACATGGTATGTTCTCTTAATCACAAACTAAGTTGTGACTAGTTTGGTTGAGCTTCGTGGCAAGCTAAGTAATCCTATGTATACTTCGAGTATAAATTACTGATGAGAGAAATGGTCCCAAACTTGAATATATGCAAGATTGAAAATCTTTGCTTATACCTTATCGAATATATATAAAAATTTCACTTTATCAAATAAAGTTCAAAATAGTAAATATAAGGCCATCATAATAGGAGTAATAAACAACACAAATCACTTAACATGAAAAATATCATTTGAATTGATATTTATTATGTGATGCACACTCCTTATATCGATAAAGTAAAATAATTAGCAATCGCATATGTTTGATTCCTACAAAAATATTTGAATCATAATTCAGCAAGTAGCCATAACAAATGCATGCCTATCAACCATTACAAATAGAATCGTTAACACACAAAAGGATCTTTTAGCATTACATCCACCTAATTGCATCTTAGCCCTATGTTAAGCGACTAAATGGTTTTAAACTATCACAACATTTAAGTGTATATAAGTAGTAGGTGAACAATTCATATAACTACCTTAAGAATCTAAAATGAAAGGAAGACATAGTCATATGACATATTCATATTCATATGACCATCTAGAAGATGAATGATGACTAGTTGACCCTAAACATGTTGAAGATCTATAAGTTTCTATGATTTGAGATTTTATCTATATTTTCAGAGGTATAAAATGTGTAAATTTATGAATTATTAGTAAATTTTTGGTGTCACATTTTTTTTCCTTTTTTATTAGAATCTTCTAAATTTTTGCTAGCATAAAATGGTTTAGATATCTCCATCTCCTTGTTAGATAGATGATTAAATGATCCAACCCTTAAAGTTGGCATCATAGACCTGATGGGCTTAGGGCCAACTCAAGTGATCATCTAGAAATTATCGATCATTGCATAGTGATATGGTGATTGTTGTTCATCAATTATGTCTTTAATAGGCAAATACACTGTATTATTTTGAAGTTTGTAATACAATGAATTCAAGGCATTTACGGATTAAAAAATTGATGATGTGAGTTTGCCATTTTTTATATCAAAATATTTATCTTTCTAATAGAATCCAAGTTGCCAATGACTTCTAAATCATAGACTCAAAGTGGCTACAAAATTTTAGTGGAGTGAAGGTCTGAATGGACGAATCACATGAAATTGGTCAAACTACATGGTAATGAGACACAATGATGGTAGTAGTCATGGCAATGAGATACATTCGTGGCAATTGGCTTAAAGCATCAAACTTGATTGGTCTAGCCCATTGTTCATCAATTTTTTAATTCATTTGCGCCACCATAAGTTGCATTGACACGGATACGAAGACATGAATATGAGAAATATCTACTCTTAAAAATACATGACACATACATGCAGATGACATGACATTATAAATTCATAATTAATATAATATATAAAATTTAAACTAGTATATAAGAATCACATAAACTAAATAAGCATTAAATAAGATAAAAAAATTTCAATATTATAAGAATAAAAAAATATTGACATTAATAATGCAAGAAAATAAAAAAGGCTTAATATATTATATATAAATCATGATAGTTTGTAAAAAAAGAAGAGGAAAAAATTATAAAAAATAATAAGAAAATAAATTATAACAATAATTAAAATAAATTAGTGGTCAATAAATTTTAGAGTATTTCATATAAAAATAAATATAAGTTATTTGTTACAATATAAATTATTAAATTATAATATTCAATTATTCATTTTGTTAATGCTTATAAAGTTTACACTTAGTTATTCAAGATATGGGTGTCATGTCTGAATTTTTTTTATTTTTTTAAAATTGAAAATATGCATGTTACATGTTTGTCATGTCTGATATATATTATGTATGAATCTTTTTCATGCAATATCAGTACATCATAGGAGTCATTATAATAAGATAATTATTTCAATAATAAATTATTAAAATTGAGTTTAATTAATTCACCAAATTATTTTGAAAATTGAATCTAACTTTTTATATGTTTTGAAAATCAAAATTTATGCAAGTCACATTTCTTCACGAAGTATGCAAATATTTATTAATAGTAAATAATCGTAACTTAGCCTTCTTAGTTCCAATAAAAAAAGAAGCCAAAACCACACGGCGCCAACTACTAGTGGATCGTTCATTTTAATCGGGCGAAACGTCACAACTGGTCCACACACTGATTTGAAGAATTAAGAAAGCGTCCAAATCCGCTAGCAAAAGACAAGCTAATATGGAGTTAGTGCATTGCGTGGGCATTCAGTTTTTTGGCAAAAAGTTAATTATAATTTAACCAGCAAGAATTAGTTTGGACTTAATAAAATTATAGGAAGACCACTATATGAGTTTCATTTGAAGATTCTTCTCTCATCATACATTTGATTCTAGCTAGCCATATGATAAACTTCTTTTATTGCTTAAATTTAAATATTTTCTTGTGGATATGAGCATTATATTTATGTAAATAATATGCCTCATTAATTTAATAATTTGCATAACTAATCGAGAGATTTTAAAGATTGGTTTGACCTTCCTTAAAATTACTAAGAGAAATTTGACGTTTTCCTATATCAAAGTAACCCCACTTATCTTTATCCTCTTTGGACCCTTAATCATGTGATTATCCTTTTCAACCATATTCAACCATGGAATGTTCTTAGCAAGGTTTTTTTTTTTTTTCATAATGTTCTTAGCAAGGTTACACACAAATTAACCTTTAAATGTCATGATAAATTTCTAGTTAAACCTGAGACTAGAAAAGCCAACTAAGCCCAATTTGGGTAAGACTCATATTGAGGTCAATTGATATGAACCCCAGATTATTCATTCAAATTAGTCAATAAATAATTTCATATTCTAAATTTATTTTCATATAGCTATTTAATCCATTAATTGGGACAATTACATACAATTTATTTTAATTTATTCAAACTGACTTAATTGTACCAATTTCAATAAAGTAGCCTTAATCATTAAATTTGATAGATTAACAACACAAGTAAACTTTATAAATGTCTTAAACTTGTTTTAAGCCTTATGAAGCTAAATTGTCATTGTTAGCCATATGAGCCTTAACATAATATTCCAAGTTTTAATAATAAACAACTATTTTTACTAATCAGTTGTATCTGCAAGTTTTGATAATCTTTCAATGCAAAAATTACATATAAGCATCCTAATAAAGATGATTGTGATAGCACAAACAATGCCTGATTTTCAAAAGCTTGATAAAAAAGATCCCAAGATGACTACAAAGGTCGAATGGTTAATGCTAGAAAGACCCAAATTATGTCCAAATATTGTGTTGTTATTTCTTGTATTTAGAATTTATTTCGTCTTCTTGTATTTGACACGTGAATGCTGAAAAAAAAAATTAAACACACACATTTAAGAGAATATAAAATAAACTTTTTTCCTTCAATTTTTTTTTTGAAATCGTATAATATAATTTATATGGTATTGGATGATTGTCCATATTTTCCATATTTGTTAAACATCTTTAATCATTATAACTAAGTCAATTAATTATTAAAATTATCAAATTTGAACTAATTGCCTATATAATTATTTATTTTTGTTGAATATTTTTAGCCACTAGGTTTAAATCAATTAATTATAAATTTTACCTAATTTAAATTATTCTTACAGTATGATGGACATCATATAGTATGAATTTTTTTTGATAATTATTTGATTTTAATCCATAATTTATGGGATTCAATTTTTTGAGAAATCTCTTTAATTTATTTATATGAGATGAACAAGTAGAGAGCCAAACATTAGATAATGCTAATCATAATGATCACTTATTACGATGGCTATTGAGATGATATGATCATCCTTCTATGGCAAACAAGGAAAAATTGAACTGATCGTACAATATGATATTAGCATCATATAGTACAATTGATCTGATTTGTTAAAAATAAGTTTTCTATTTATTTATTCATCACCCTTCCAATAAATACGACCTTTTGTAGAACTTATCTTGTTATTTTAAACGTAAGGAAGCTTAAAGGAGGCTTAAAGAAAAGTAAAGAGAATTCTCTTATTTTTTTTTCTTAAGAGGTTTTTATGTTGATAGGTTACACTTTAGTTTTGGTTATTATAATTTATCTTCTTTGCATTTGATTCTTGTGCATTAACTTGAGAGTTTGTTCTTATTCAGAACTTATGTAAGATTTTGTTGAGAGAATTTTTTTTTTGTACCTTGGATAGGGAGTGACAACCTTCTTGCCTTATAAGAGAAGGGAGTGAGTGTAAGGTTTTTTCATTGCCCATTAAAAAGAGAGGCATCTCTACCTTGGCTTGTTATACCAAAAAAGAGATAGTGGATTTTTGGATGAGATCTAGAGGGTAGATTTAGGTCTATTGGGCCAAACCATTGTAAATCTTCGTGCATCTCTTTCTTTTCTTTCTTTTATTTTCTACTACTCTTTTCTTTGTGCTAGATTATTAATTTTGGTCTATTAAGTTTTTCTTTTCCTAAATAATAAATATTTGATTTGATATTTTCAAGAAATATTTTAAAGCACACTAGTTCTCCCATTCCCCATTCTTAGGTTTGTCAATTCTTACATGTATCGGAGCACATTGCTTATTTCACGACCTAACAACCGCAAGCAGATTTGTCAATGGTACATCTATAGAACAAGAACACCATGGAAGGATACTCTATTATTTTACATCCTCCTTTTAATGATATTGTATTTAATATTTGGAAAATTTGCATAATCAATCAATCAAATTTTGAATGTGGATTATGATTAACTTGGATATTCACCCCCACATGATGTTATTAATGGAAAACATGTTAAATTACCTTTCAATTTATGGTTAGTAAAAGATAGGGAATTAAAATAATTAAATTCTAAAAATTTATGAAATTTTTAAAAAGTTATGTGTTACTTATCAAGGAACTAATAAAGTTATGTATTCTTGCATCAACATACTTTTACATGTTATAAACTTATTTGTTAATAAGTTTATCTTTGACATGTTTACAAGTTTTATAAAAAAAACCATTACCTCATTGCATGCTTTGGGATGATAATTCAAGATAATTAAAAGGCTAATAAAATTCTATGTTGCTTGCATAAATCTTGTGATGCTAATGTTATTGTTATTTTTGAATCTAATGATTTATTTAGATATTTAGTTGATCAACTATTTTGTTAACTTAATGCTCATGAACAAAAAAATTCTACAAAGAAATACTAATGTAGATAATAGAAAGAAAATAAGGAAAATATGATTATCCTTAAAGTAATAAAATCTAATTATAGTGAGAAAAAAAAAGCAACATTAATGATGATGTTGCACTCATAACAAGGAAGTACAAAAACTTCTTAAAAGATAAAAAGAAGTGATTTGACCAAAGGAAAGGCATGGTTAAAAATAAAAACTCCTCAAAGATTACTAATCTTATTTATTATAAATTTAAGAAATTTATTCACATTAAATGAGAGTGTTTTTTACTCAAGAACAATAATCTAAAGGACAAATTAGAAGAAAAAGAAGATACAAAAAAAGATATAAAAAAATTATGGCATGCTTTCTAGATCAACATAAATTCACACTCTTCTAAAGAAGCTATAGAAGAGGCCACAAACACATGTTCAATGGAGAGGGATTATCATGATTCTTATAATGAACATGTTAGTAATCTCAATTATGATGAACTCTTAATTTTTGGAATGAATTACATGCTATATTCAAATCTTTGAAAAGAAAATATTTAATTCTAAAGAAATATTTTTATTTTAAAAAATTAATCATAGCACACTTATCTAAAGCCAAAAAAGAGCATGACTTATATAAAATAAAACTAACTTTATAAAATGTGTGAATAAAATTTTGAAACAAGAAATTAAAAATTGCAAACAAAACACACATATTTAGAAAATAAAAATCAAAACTAAAAAGATCATGCCTTCCTTCCCTAATGTTCATTGTTTTTCTTGTGGTATGTTCATACACATTGCTAATCTATGCATACATCATACAAATTCAAGCCCAACATATGTGTGGATTACAAAAACTTTTCATAGTTCTCATATTTCAATATGTAACTAACCCATGCAAGTTTAGGTACCCAAAAAGGTATCCTAAATCTACTTTACAAATATGTCTTCACATAAGTGTTAATGGAGGCATATGATGAGAGATAAAAACAATTTCATTAAAACTCAAATACAAAAGAAAAGTCACTCTGGATGGAATGCAATCTGTAAAGTACTTGTATTAGGTACGCTATGATTTTTTCTAAAAGGCTATATTATTGATAGCTTAAATTGTAGTTGCATATTCTTGGGTGTAAATGCTTTGTGTTAAATAATGGGAAAATTAATTTGAAATGTCTTAATTATTCTTTCGTAAGAAAACTTATAGCACTTTCAATGGAAGAATCTCTTGTTGATAGAACAATTTATGAATATTCTCCCATTTTGAGAATCTATAGATTTATGCCTAAAATTGAGAATATTTGTTTAAAAATAAAAAATTGAAGGGAAAACTACCTAGAGAATGAAAATATGATTCAAGTAATCCCTATGAGTTTATCATGGGAAACTAATCTACATATGTTAGGACTAGAAATAGCCTTAGAGAAAGAATTAATTGTATAGCCTTCATTGAACCAACTAACGTAATCAATGCAATGCAACAGAAATTGAACCATTTGTTAGAAACAATGTTTGGAATTAGCACTTATACCCTTGTCTCATAGTGCGAATGGAGCTAAGTGGATTTTCAAAATTAAATTAAAAAACATGAAGGTTGTTAGGAACAAAACAAGGCTTATGGCTAAGGTTTTAATCAAATAGAAAGCATTAATTTTGAGAAACTTTTGTGCCTATTGATTGGAAGATACTCAATTAATTGCTTGCATTTGCTTGTTGAATGTTAAAAATGATTTCCTAAATGATAAACACCACCCTTATTTTAAAGCTTATTATACCATCATTATATTTTGAAAAGGGACATGTATGGTTTGAAAAAATATCTTATATTTAATAATATACTATTTGAATCTACTAACTCTTTGATGTGTAAGAATTTTTCAATACTAATGAACAATGAATTTGAGATGAACATAAATGGTGAACTTACTTAACTCCTAGGATTCTATGATAAACAACACATTTCTTTTAAGTCAGTCTAAAATATGGACTAGAAGATTGTAAAGGCATCAACACCCCATGAGCTTTAGCAATCACTTAGACATGGATTCTATAGGTAAGGAATGATAAGACTTTTTCATTTTATTTTATTTTTTTTAGTCCTTTCCATTTTATTTTGTGCATCCTTTTTGTCATTTTAATCTTTTTATACTTTATTTTTCTTTATAAGTCTGTTTCTTTTATTTGTTTATTTTTTGTTCACTCATGCATCTTAGTTTTATTTTATTTTATTTTTTACTCAGCTTTATTGATGCATGCATTTGTTTGATTTTCTTAGTCTGTTTGCTTTCTTTCATATTTTTTTCCTCTTATGTATCATATTTTTAGATTTTTATCCCCTTAATCTTATTTATTTTTATTTTGGGCTGGAAACAAAATTACTGGAATTGTATTGTACGATTCATATCACATTGCATAATTTGTTTGTTAAATCATTAAAATAGGTTAGAATGAATGACTGGATGATTTACTATAAATAGATCATACTAGATAATCATTGATCGTACTATATGATATGTTTGGAATAGATCATTGACTGAGTCAACTAGTCATTTGAACTGAATATTGGGATGGTTAATATTACTTAATCATACTATATGATTGACTCAGTCAAAATAGTCATTGAGATGATCATTGGGATGATCTAAATCATACTATATGAAACAGCTTTGTACTATATAATCTCACATAAACTCTATAAAAAGCTTTTCATTATTCATTCTTTCTTATAAACTTTCTTTTCTCCTTTGCTTCTCAAATACTTTCTTGAGCACTTTATGTATGTTGAAATTTTCATGTTTGGAATACCATGCAGATCTCGAGGGTACTTATTTAGGCAATCAAATTCATCATTAAGAGATAAATATATTATTTAAAAGATAAACATATTACCCTATAAATGATTTGATTACTTAATAAAGACTCCTAATGCTGATGGGTCTTTGATGTACTAAAGATTTTTTTCCTTGAACTGCATGGAGAAGTAGGACATGGTTTATTTTATTATAGGGTTTGTGGTTCCTTATATGGGCAAGCCCTTATAGTTAATTATATTTTAGGACTGAAGGATCTCTTCCTAAGAATACTCTTAATTAAAGAAATAGATTTTTAGTTCTATGGATTTCAGAGTTTGTCTTAAAAGGAAGAGAATTTAGAAATTCAATAGGGAACACTCTCAAAAGAGAAAGAGTTGTTTTGGAGATCAATTGGGATTAAGTAGAAAATGCCTGTAAATATTGGGATTCCTAGTAGGCATTTCAACTAATCCTACCATTGGGATTTATAATTTTGAGATTGAATTTAGTAGAGTTTAAATTGATATTTTCTTAGTAAATAGGGCTTAGATTCTAACAACATAAGACTGCAAAAATGCCTAGGATTGAATACATATTTCTAGAAGGATGCTTTAGAACCTAATTCTACAAATGCTTCTAACACAAGTAAGAGGTTTGACCTAGTTCAACTTTTGAGAATTATTGGTTCTTTCTCTCACTTAAGAAAATGAATCTATCCCTGACTCTTCTAGACTTACCACCCTCATGGAAGGACTGCTAGCTAGCACCACCTAAGCATTTTTAAATCCATGAGTTCAATCTTCATGTTATGCAAGATGGCTAAGCTATTATTTTAAGAATGAATCTATGAACCTAAATTCACTCTTTAACCCTAAGGTCATGTTAGGTATGATATGCACCTAACTAATGCAACAAATTTCATTTTTTATGTTTTGACTCATAATTCATTTAAGGCCTTATGTATGCAATTTATGCCTACAATAATATGCATTTAGAAGTGGTCATGGGCAAAATCACAAATTGAAGGCACACTTCTCCTAAAAAGGGTGGTCATCCTCAAAGCTCAGATGCCCCCTTATGTGCAATGGGTGAAGGGCCCAATTTATGGAGTACGAACAATATGCTATCATGTTTTGCAAAAACTAATTATTTCTAGTTACTTTTAAGTTGCGCCAAAGACTTTATTTGATGTAAGGTTTTGAGTTTGTTTTTTTTTCTTTTTTGTCTTCATGTTGTTTAGATTTAGATTGAGTAGAAAAATTCATTTTCCAAAGAGTCTAATGTTTCAAGCATTTCATCACAGAAATATACTATAGAAAGAAACCTAGAAAAGCATGTTGTTTTAATGCACACCTAAAATAAATAAAACCAAATTGATTTAAATAAGTCAATGCAGTCAGGTATCACTGTACACCCTAGATGAAAAGAAGAATGGGTAGTCGATCTTTTCCCTTATATAGCCTGAGCTGAAACTAAAAGTTTGATCTATGGGAGTCTCCTTCCAAGATCATCACCTTCTTTAGGGACCTCCACGGGCTTCATAGGGGACCATTGAGACCATGCACTAGTAGGGTCAGCTCCTACTATTCCTAGATCCTATAGATCCTAACCTAATTCTAGACTCAAATTACATTTAAAATTTTAAAAATAAATTTCTAAATCCTATAAAATATATGTTAAGAAATATAAACAACACTTCAGCAAATGTATTTACAAACATACGAGCTTAGCATTAGTTTCTTGCTAAGCCCACTTGACCTATTGGCCTATGCTTAGAGACTTAAGCATACCTACAAGGAAACAACATTTATATATTTTTATCACAACAGTACCTTTTAGCATAATCCCCTGTAGAAAATAGTATTAGGCTAAAAAGAATGTCCTACCATCCATACTAAAGAAAAATAATCCTAGCCATCCAATCTAAAATAGTACACCACAAAAAAAGAAAAAAAAAAGAAAAACATAGAATATCATAGAACATCAACCAAACCTACGTCTAGGGTTGGTGACATAATAATCTAATGAGTGAATAAAAATAGGCTTGTGTGGTATGACTTAACTAGGCATCTTAATTTCAAGTTTTGATTCAGTTTTCAAAGTTTGGTTTAATTTGATTTTAAAATTTTCACTTTTCAAGATTTTGCTTCATAGGTACATGTCATTGTTAAACCAATAGTTTGAGGAATTAAAACCTCCTTTGGACCAGTAGCCTTATGACCTTGGGTGTCTAGACTATATACCATATGTTTTCTAATTATAAATAATTTTGTTTTCATTCTTTTCATTTCTTTTATTCTTAAATTTTTTTAAAAATTTTCATTAGATGGTTTCAATTTAAGTGATTAATTGATTTATGATTTCATTTTCATTGTTTAATTCCATTTTTTATGTTAAAGTGGAATTTAAGTTCTCAAGAATGAAGAATTAAATAAATTTCACTTTCGGTGGAACCCATTCTATTAAACATCCTAAATCCTAGTAAAATGAGATCTTCATTCTAAGGGTCAAACTAAGATCTTAAATATCTTACTTAACCTCTTTTAGAATCATTTGAGTGATTCATTTTAAGTTGAGTTTGATTTATGTTTCACTCTTTTTTTAAGAGTTAGAGTTTTATGTTAATGATATTTGGGGATTTTATTTCTATTTCACTTATTTAGCTTTAATTAATATTTCTTTGGTTTGATTTATGATCTTTAGTTAAGATTCAAAAATGGGTTTTTAATGTTAATTTAATGTCTATTATACCATGATTTAGTTTGATCTTGGTTTTCATTTTAAATTTGATTTTATTTGATTCATTTATATTTGACCTTATGTTTCTTTTAATTTAATTAAATTCTCATTTGATCTTATTTTCTTTAATTATTTATTTATTTGATTTGGATTGATCTCATTTATTTATTTCATAAATGTTTGTGGTCATGTTTATTAATGCTTATTATCTTGAATATCTTAATTCAAACTTCATTTTGTTTTCATCATTTAAATGATCTATTATGTTTCAATTTCATGATTTATTTATATAATCTTAATTTATCATTTTGGTTTACTTGATTTTAATTAATTTCATTTATACATTTCATTATGTTGGTGAATTTTAATAAGTTAACTTAATTAATTTCAAGTGATGATTTCATTCATTCATTTCATTAATATTTAAGTATATAAATTTAGATAAGTTAATTAAGTTTCAATCAAACATTAAGAAGTCTTGATTTTATCATTTAAGAAATCCATTATCATATATCTATTAATTTCTTATTCAAATTAAGTTTAATGTAACATTATATATTAAAGATTTATATCTTGGTTTAATTTATTAAGATAGAGTTATATATACTAACCATAACATAGGAAACCTAAGAGATAAACTACTTTAGGGCTTCCAACTTAAATCTAAGCCATTTTAAGATATTTGATTAATTTAATCAATTACTTTTACTTATATTTAAGATTATGTTATTTATTAACCCAAATAGGTTAAAATGATTTAATGAATTCAATATTTAAGTATAAAATTTAGAGATTAATTAATTTTTTATTTCAATTGATTAATTGATTCATTATAAATTTAATAAATAATTAACCTGAGGTTTGATTAGATTTTTATGTTCTTTAATAATTTCATTAAACCCTAAGTGTATGATTAATCAAATTCCATGACTTTAGAGGGTTGAAAATTTTTCTTTAAGTGTTATGATGTTGATAATAATATTTTAAATTGATTTTACAAATTTTTTTAATTTATGTAATTTTCTAATTTATTATTTCAATTATATTGACCTAGAGATTTAAAATTCAGCAACTTCAAATCCAGAGGTCATTTGACCTTAAAATGTTTTTTCGTCAAGTGGGATTCCATGCTAATTTAAGGTCCTTAAAGTTTGCGGAAGTGTAATTTAAGACTAATTAGGGTTTTAATTATTTTAATAAAACTTAATTTAAAACAACTTAATTAAAGGATTTAATTTCCTTATATTCTCCTTTAGAAGATGTATCCACAGAGTTATTTAGAATTTTTGAAAATTTAGTTTATTTATTATAACTTTTTGAAGTTTTGATTCATTAATTGAATTAATTAATTTCATTAATTATCAAATTAGGTCATTTTGGATATTATAGGATTTTAATAAGTTTTAATGATGTATTTGAGTTCATTAAGGTTTATTATGATTATTCAAGTTGATGTTATCACCTTTCATGATTTTTCTAATTTAATATTAAATTATTTCATTAAATTAATAATTTATGGTTGAAATTTATATATCCATTGATTTAATTTTCTATAAATCATAAAACTTTATCTTTGGTAGGTTTTATCCTTAGTTTCAATTCCGCAAAGTTACAAATTAATTAGATTAATTGTTTAAGTTTAATTTTAGTTTGATTATTTTTATTTAAACCTAAATTTACCCATAAATATTGAAAAATATTTAATAAAAATTAGGGATTTTAGGTTTAATGGATTCTCCTCACTGAGATGAATCCACAGAGAACTTATTTGCATTTTTTTGGTTGACTATTTTATTTTCTATGAGTTTTTGAAGTTCTGGTGATTTTTATTATTTTTTAAATTAGGAAAATCCAAAATTTTGATTTTAAATGGTTGGCACCATGTGGCGCTAACATGGTGTTGACATGATGCTACTTGCCACATGGCACAATGCCTTTGGAACAACTGAATCATGTGGATCGAGCTAAAAAAGTGGCGGCCATGTGGTATGATACCGTCTGATCTTCGATCAGATGGTCATAATTTCACCTGCAGTGTAGAACGATATTGAGGACACAAACTTAGGTACTATATAAAGTAGGAATATCAGCATAGAACACCTTGGTCACTCAATGCAAAACACATAATAGTTTGTTACACAATAAGATTAAAGGATACGTAAGACAGGATCACTTGCAAATGATTATTAAGAAGATGAAGGGTAAAGTCTTTAGAGCTAGGGAAAATGAAAAGTCTTGAAGATCAGTAACTCGCCACCATAAATAAGCATTATTAGAAACACCAAGCATTAATAATGAGTCCTATCACATGAGTGATAAAAATGACACTTGGAAGAGACCAATAGATGGCACTCCCACTAATGCTTTCTTTAGAGAAATCATGGATGCACGCCACTTGCTAAAGTTTAAAATTCCACACCTAGAATCTTATGAAGATTGAACTAACCCAATCAACCATATGGCATTCTTAGAATCCACAACCTCATTATTGGACCTGGATGGAAATATAAAGTGTAGGTTACTCTTTACCATTTTCAAGGAGTCAGCCTTTAGATGGCTCTCATTCCATCACCTCTTTTGTAGAGTTCAAGAGAATATTCACCACTCAGTTTGTAAGTGCTCAGAAGCCTCTAAAAAGTTTGCAAGCTCTTATACAAGTGAGTAAATAGCCAAGTGAGTCCCTTAGTTTATCACATACCAAAGGGAGATGCTCAAACTAAAGGATTCAGAATTAGTGGTTACATAAACTGAGCTTGCGCAGGGCCTCAAAGATGGATTATTTATGTACCCTTGGTCTGCACCAACCTAAAGTGTTAGTAGAGCTACTAGAATTAGTTAATAAGCATGTGAATGCGGAGAAATATAACGAGGTTTCCCAATCATCAAAAGCAACTCATAGAAGCAAATTGAGGAAAACAAAAAGTCACCTGTAGTGCTTCAAATGAGAGATTCATATTCAAAGGCTTGATAAAGAAAGAAAACAACACACTTAACCATAAAGGGCACTAATGCAAATGCACGATTATAGACTAATCCTACCAACTCATCATGTACAAGGTGACTACTAGCCTCAACACTCACCTATAATCACATATCTATGGGTAACAATGGCCATATTAGTTGAGGCCATGCAAAATAGGAAATATTTCAAGCAATCATCTCCCATGAAAGAAATAGAGTACTAGACTGATCAAGGTATTGCTTTTATCACAACCATCATATTCATGACATCAAAGAGTGTTGACACTTGAGATTCCTTGTACAGGAGCTCATAAAAGCATGAAATTAATAGAATTTTAAAGGAAAAGACAAAAGGAATCTATATGGTTGACTAATGAACACATGCTAGCTTATGAAATCTACATTATTAGAGTGGTGCCCACCACATTTAGAATAGACGTCGAGACATTATGGCGAATAAGGCTTAAGAAACTTCAGATAGGTAAAGTAAACTCAACAACCATGGCATGAATATTGAGTACACATATCTTTCCAATCGACACTATTAAGAAAGATTGATCAGGTGTCTATAGTTTCTATAATTACATGATAGTTTTAATAGTGTTAATCCCCAATTGTCAAATTAGAAGTATTTCAATCGACATAGAGGGTCCAATTAATTTTATTTTTATATATGTATTTGATAAAATGAATCTAGAAAGTTTAAGACTTGTACGTGGTCCCCTTATCAGTTCTTCTAGAGAAAGGAAGAAGACAAATAATAATAATAATAATAATAATAATAATAATAATAATAATAATAATAATAATAATAATAATAATAATAATAATAATAATAATAATAATAATAATAATAATAATAATAGTAATTATTCTCCTAGTGACATGATGAGAAGAAGAAATAGAATTCATAGTGATGCTTGATTTCATCATAGTAGATGCACTCACCATATACAATGATATTTGTGGATGACCATTACTAAGTAAATTTAGAGTAGTGGTGCCAACAAATCTTATGCCAGTCAAATCCCTAGGAAGGGGAGAAGAAATAACTATGAGGGGAGACTTGAACAAATCCAGGGAATGGTTTTTGTGAGTAATCAACAACTCACACATAGCAAGGAGTCTCATGCACTGGACTAAAAATCATAAGAGAAATCAAAGAAGTGTTGATAACCAAAAATTCATAATAAGTGTCCAAAATTAGCTCATTTTATTATGGTGAGTACAAGTCCTCATGCAGGCTCTTCAGGAAGATATGCATTTATTCACCAACTTTGCTATTGAGATGTTAAACATAGATATTAATGTTTCTTATCATATAATTAACTTGAAGAAGAATGCCTTATCAATCAAATAAAAGAAGAGGATGTTGATAGCATTACTTAACAAGATAATCAAAGATGAAGTTAACAAACTACTAGAAGTTGACTTTATCTGAGAGATCCTGTACTCAAACTGGATTTTAATGTCATCATGGTGCAAAAGTTTAATGATAAGTAGAGAATGCATAGAATTTACTAATCTAAAGATAGGATACCTAGAAAGATATCTATGACCCTAGATAGATACACTCATCGACTTAATAATGAGGTATTCCAATTATAAGCTTTTTAAATGCCTCTCAAGATATCATCAAATCAAAATGCATCTGGTTGACTTTAATAAGATATCTTTCATCATTATGGAGAGGCTTTATTGTGATAAAGTAATTCCCTTCGGTCTGAAGAACATTGGTGCCAACTATTTAAGGATGATGGATCAAGTATTTAAAAAAGCAAATAGAAAGGAACATGAAGGTTTATGTGGATGACTTGTTGATCAAGAGTAAGTCACCCGAGCAACATATTATTGATTCAAAAGAGTCTGAAGGCACAATAAAGAAGTATAAAATTCTCCTTAAATCTTTAAAGTGCACATTATTGATTAGGCGAGCTCTCTAGATTCATACTCATCTCAGAGAGCATAAAAATTAACATAGGAAAAGTTAAAGACATACTAAAAATGTTATTTACTAAAATGATAAAAGAGGTGTAGTGACATACTCAGCGAGCTACTAAATTAAACAAGCTGATGTCCAAGATGATTGAATGTTATTCTCCATTCTTTGAAATACTGAGGTGGTAAAAGAAGTATGAATGGACCCTAGAATGCAAGAAGGCATTTAATGATTTATAAGCTTTAATCAGCTCACCGGCTTTAGTACCAAGCCCCAAAAAAGGTAAAACTTTGCTGCTATAATTATGAATCGGAGAAGTTGTATAGTGCAAGTATATATTACAAAGTAATTGAGAGGTGTTAATGTACACAATCCCATCATGGAGAATTTCACACTTCATATCAGCTCGATGACTTCAAAACTATTTTAAAGCTCACTTAATCTAGGTTATCACTAATCTTCCCTCAAATTAGTACTTGCGGAGCTAGATCATTATGAGAGAGTGCTAAAGTGATTAGTAAAATAAAATGAGTTCAATATCTCCTACTCATCTCAAATGGAAATCAAAGAACAATCACTCAGCAACTTCTTCATAGACTTTAATGACCCACAAGATGGCATAACTAGCCTAGAACAATCATGGCATTTATATATGAATAGATCTTCTAGAGAGCAAGGAATGGGAGTTAGCATTGTACAAAAATTCCTGATATAAATCACAATCACCAAATCAAAAAAGTTCAAGTTTTGTGTGATCAAAAATCAATTAAAGTATGAAGCACTACTCACCGGACTTAGGCTTATAGAAGCACACAATGCCAAACACATTATAGTTCATTCAGATTCATATCTTATGGTGAATCAAATCAATGGATATTATGAAGTAAAAGATCAGTCTTAAAATAATTCTAGCATAAAGTGAAGAAAAAAATAGAAATACATGAATACTTCAAGAAAGAGTGAGTTCCAAGGGAAGAGAATGAACTCATTGACTTACTATCTAAAGTGAGTGGACTTGAGAGGAACTTGTTCTTGAACTCACCTAACCATGTATAATGAAAAGTGGGTTAATATAGATAGTTACAGAAAGCTTACCTAGTTGGGTTAGCCCATGAAGAAGTACGTATATAATAGAAATCTAGAAGGTGTCAAAGGCCGAAAAGATTCAAAAATATAGTGGTCTAATATGTTCTAATTAGTGGCAAGTTATTTGGATGATCAGTCACCTCTCTAAAATTTAGGTGTGTTTAGGGAGGAGAACATGAGAAAGTACTTAGTGAGGCAAATTCAAGAGAGTATGGAAGTCGCACTAAAGGAAGGATCCTCACACATCATGTCATATGACAAAGATAACCTTGCAAAATGATTTTAAAGACATTGATAGAAGGTGCAAGCCATGCTAAAAAAATTGGTTTTATGTGTTGCAATTATTGACCTCACTTTTAGTGAGGATAACATCCGCTCTTTTAGTCTTAAAATTTTGATCTAGGTATAAAAGATTCAACACTTAGGGTTAAGAAACTCTTAGTGGTTGAGAGTATACCAAGCCTAAACTTAGAAGACTCATAAAGCCAAATACTAGGATCATACTAAAATTGAACTTAGTAGATGCTACTTAGCCTAATTTCACAGAAATCTTAACACATCATTCCCATTCAATCACAAATTTATACATGACATAAAATTCAAGCTAAAAATAATTGACCAAATGACCTAGTTGGTGCACTTGACCCACTTAGTCACATCCGATCAATTCAGGGCATCTATATTGAAACTTTAATTAAATCTAATTTAATCATGGCCAATCAATCCAATGTCATGCCAAGCACCAACCCTATCCAAATCACACCCAATTGAGATCCAATTTGACTAATTGGTCTAATTGACCCAAATTGACCCATTTGGGCTTAAAGGAGTTGTGGTGTTTATATTTAGAGTTGTAAGGCCACCACACATATCATAGGGGATTCTTATTGAAATGATCGAGGATGTCATTAAGGAATAATGTACTACTATAAAAGGTAAAAAATAGCACCCTATAGTGGACTAAAACATTTAGTAAGGACTTCTAAGGTAGATAGGTCTATGTATACTGGAGATCTTTCCTTGACTTCACATGGATAAAGCAAAGCAGGGTTTATTTTATGTCAAGTTCTTAAGTTTCCTATAGAGGAAAGCCCCCATAGTTAATTACATCCTAAGAAATAGGGATCTCCTAAGAACACTCTCAATTAAAGTAGTCAACTAATGTCTTCAAAGTTTATAAAGTTTCGATGATAAAATGATTGTTGATTATTTGGAATCAAATAGGAGAGTTCAATTGGAGAGAGTTCTCAATAGATTCCAAAGAAGGGTAAGTAATAAAAACCCATAATACTAGGAAACATAGTGAGCACTTTAATATATCCTACAATGAGGCTTTATGTTTTTAAGAAGGAAAAGTTATGTTTATTATTATTATTTTTTTGAGTTGGATATTTTTATTAGAATAAAATAACTAATATTTTAACAACATAAGATTATTAAAATGCCTAAAAGGTGATGACTTATGCTCTTAACAAAAGAAAAATAACTAGCCACTAAACCTATGTTTGGAATGCTCAAGCATAAAATAAGCGGTTGACTTAATTCTACTTGGGGAAGTGGGATAAGATGGTTCACTTCCACTAGAGAGAGAGAATTGATCTGACTCTTATAGACTTACAACCACCTAGAGTGGCTGCCAACTAACACCTCCTATGATTCAAAATCATGTCAGTATTATTTATTAGAAAAGAATCTAAGTCCTAAACTCAATCCCTAAGAGATTAGATCATGATTGGCGTGCAAATTAAGCCTTAGAGTAAAATAATAAAATTTAAAAATCTTATTTCATTTTGAATCATTATTTTGGACTTAGGCTTGAGAGAGCTTATGTGTGAAATTATTTGCTAAATCAGTGTAAAGAGGTGCTCTCCACTATAAGGGACTGTTCTCACAGGTCAAGCCTTGTATCTTATCATGCAAGAGTGGAGACCACCTATTTGCAAGGAGATGAAATATACATGCATGTTTTTAGAGCATACAACCATACAGCTAAAGGGTTGCTAAATATTTTATTTTTCTTGATTAAAATCCTAATATTTAAAGTGATGTTGTGAGTTCAATAAAACTTAATTGAAGTTGATTAACTTGAGTAGAAAATTCAAAATTTTTAAAGAATTTATTGCATCCAATCCATACAACAAACAATCAAACTTTATGAAATCAATGAAAATCATGTCATTTTTATTGCACAATCAATATAAACAAATCAAGCAAACATCATCGATTAAAAGGATAAGAGGTTGATGCGGTTGGGTATTGCCGTACACCCTGGAAAAGAAAAAATGGATTAGATAGCCAAGATCTAATCTTATACGATCTGGATTATAATTAATTAGCAAGTGAAAATAAAGCTATGGAGGTCTTTATTTCTTTATCTTCATCTTCACGTTATGGATTGATACTCCATGTATCACAAGGCCTCCCAAGTCTAAGACTTTTAGCCACTTCTCATCCTAAACCTCATAGCTCTATTCTTAAGCTTATTGCAAAAATTACATTTTAATAAAAAAAAAATATAACTACACTTGCAAGACAGACATTAGCTTAACATACACTTACACTAAGCAGTTATATTTAATAGATTTGGGCCTAGCACTCTACCTTGGGTTACCAAGCCCACCCATCCTAATGGATTATGCTTAGGGACTTAAGTAGCACATGCAACCAAAGCATTCATAATTTTATTATAACCATCCCTTAAGCATAATCTCTTGTAAGAAACATCATTAGCATACTAAATAACATCTTGTCATCCAAACTAGTGCACAAAAAATCCTAACATCCAATATAAAATATTTCATCATAAAAGAAAAAAAGGAACACATCACAACAAAACACAGACATATCCAAAGACTAAGATTGGGGACTTAACATTCGAATGTGTGTGTTATGACTTAGGGTGCCATGGCAAAGTTGGGCTTTAATGTTTGAAATTATCTAATGATGAATGTTCAAGTCCCTTGTTAAGGATGATTTCACTTTGCATGATTAATAGTTTGAAATGAATTTTAGATTTAGATTTTGACTTCATTTATTTTATTTGGACTTAGAGTTTTAAAGAGAGAAATGAGAAATGAAATCCACCTTAATCCTTAACCTTAGGTTGAATCTAAAGATGAATTTTATAAGTTTTAATCACCTTAATGAAGTGATGTATATTTTATTATTATATTATATGTTTGGATTTGACTTAAGTGATTTTATCTAATCATAAAAGACATCTGAAGATGAATGAAGCCAAATCATGGCTAATTTAATGATAATTTTATTAACCTTGCTTCATCATCCATTAATATTCATTTAATTATATAATATATTTAATTGACTAATTAGATTTTATATATATATATATATATATATATATATATATATATATATATATATATATCATTTGAATATTTCACACTTTGTTGTATCAATGAATTGA
This sequence comes from Cymbidium sinense, assembly GCA_021442155.1. Classification (NCBI taxonomy): domain Eukaryota; kingdom Viridiplantae; phylum Streptophyta; class Magnoliopsida; order Asparagales; family Orchidaceae; genus Cymbidium; species Cymbidium sinense. The sequence goes on from CM038227.1 coordinate 78,065,218, forward strand.
TGCAATTTTATGAATAGCTAATATATGATATGGTTATATGATGCATGAATTTTGTAGAAAAGATAATTTAATATACCTTATACATATACATACACATTAGTATATTGAATATATACAAGTATGTGACATTGCTGAACTATAAAAGTAAGATAGTCATAGACCTGCTTGGGACTACTTAAAGTCTCACGCTCTTGAGATGTCTAGACCATATATTAGTTAATTCACATATATATACATATACATTTAAATATAAGGATGAAGTCACAAAAATTTTAAGATGTTTGATATACTAGTAAAGATAATTTAACCTTACTATATATTTTACTACACTATCAAGGTACGAGTCATTGGCATACTAAAGGTACGACATATCAAGACCTCCTTTGCACCAGTAGCCCTATGACCTCAGGTTTTTAGACTATATACCTTTCAAATTTGTAGCTCATACATATAGGGTTCAAATTTTAATTTTAATTATTTATATTAATTTATATTTATACTAATATATATTTTTAATTAATTAAAAAATAATAATTCAAGATTTACTAGTGCTAATAGTCATGCTATTAATCCAAAGTATACAATTAAATGAAATCTTTTATTTATTTTTGAAATATGAATGCATGAAATATGTGGAATACAAATTTATAAATAATTGAAGTAAAGCAATTAAACACCACCAAACAATCTATTTGAATTCATTAAGTCCTAAGCTCATTCACATAAAAATAGGCACACTTAAGCTAATCAAATTCATTAAAGGTTAATTTTGAAATTTTAATTATATGATCCTAATAAGGAGAGAATATCAATAAGGTTAACCCTTGATCCATCTTTGTTCATTAAGTAATTTAAAAATGGTTTAGATAATTTTATGATATAACTAAGTTAATTATTTAATCAATTAAGCCTAAAAGAGTCTATAAATTTAGTTAAGCCCTAAGTATAAGCCCAAAAATTATGAAAAAATTACTGAAAATGCATAAAGATAATATATATATATATATATATACCCCAAAAATTCTAATGCAATTGGACTTATAATTAGGAGTTAACCCCACACCAATTGGCGATTTTGATTTCTTTGAAAACCTCTTTATTAGTTGAGCACAAAGAGAGCTTGGCCAGTTTTTTTTGGAAATCTACAGTAATTGTTAATTTAATTAATTAAATAAAAGCCCTTTAGGATGTTTTTGAGAAATAGTTTAGATCAAATATTCTAATTATTTTTTCTATTTACCCATACTATTTTAATGCATAATCAGACTTGCATAATTAATTTCATAATTTTCTTGATTCTAATTCTTTATTAAATGCATAAAATGATTAATTTAGGTTTGAAGATTTGGATTTTCTAAATTACTTATCAAATTAACTTGAAATAATTATGAGAAGTAGAGGTCATCCCAATGAATAATCACACCAACATTCAAGTTAATTAGCCAAGTAATTAAGGCTTAATTACCCTTAATCACTATACGCTTAATAAAATTCAAGGATTTTATCTTTGCTAGATACCCTTTTGTCAAAACTTTTTAAAATGAGATATAATTTTTATAATCAATTATAATTTTTTGAAGTTTACACAATTGGTGTCGCATCAGCACTAACGCAGCAACAGTTTCCACATGCACTACATGATTGGTTATTTAAAACATACCATGGAGCTCTTAACTCAGCAGAAATAAATGCACTTACTCCTCAATCGTTCGATCAAGAATTGATCGATAGAGATTAATCCTGTAAATTAAATAAAATTTTTTAACGTGTTTAATCATGGCTTCCCATTCTAATCACGCAAAATGGATGACAGATGATTTTTCATTGACTTCTAGTGAGAGAATAACATCCTTTGTCTATCGCCGCTCGATCTGAGCTCATCATTGCTCATTTTATGGTGGAATTAAATCCAAAAAGATCAAGGGGTGAATCTAAAGGGGATCCTATAGTGTGACTTATGCCAAGTCCACCTTCATTACATAAATGATTAGGAATCCTATAGTTTTCTAAATTTTACTAGAATTTACCTCATTGGAACTCAAGACTAGTGATTCATCAATTGAGGTAGCTTTTCTTTGAAGAGGTGAAGTCCTATTGAGAAGATCACGAGCTACCTCCCCGTTGATCATTTTCTAGACCAAATGTCCCCATAGAGTTGGCCATAGTTGGTCTTGGAGTAGTTTTCGGTGCTCAAATCGAGTGGGATTGATTTATTTTAGTTTGTTAAAGCTGGGAGGGGCGGTGGGGGGAAGGTATTGGTGAAGTTAATTTGAATTTAGTATCGATCTGGTGGAGTTAGACGTGAGGGAAGCTTGGGCTAAAAGGGATCTTAGTGTCATCAGTAGTGGGGTGCACAAAAAGCTTTAAAAACTTAGGGGATTGCGGCTCTCTCTGTGTAGATCATGTGTGATAAATTTGAATGGGGGAAGAGATGCATACCCTCCTCTCCATGTGAATTAACCAAAGGAGTTGGTTCAGGTCATGGCAACCAACCAACTAGTGCGGGTGGTTAAAAATGACATAGAATTGGAGAGGTGGAGGTCCCCTAGTGGTTGAGAGATTTGGTAACCTGTCATGAAGTAGACAGCCCATAGGGGTTGAACTAAGTGTTAGCCAAGGTGAGAGGGACCTCACCTTGGTTAATGGCTCAGCCCAATAGCCTTAGGTTTGTGGGTATATGCTCAAGGTTTTAAGGAAGGCAGCCATGGCCAAAAAGGGTTGCTATACCTTCAAAATGAGAAATTTGTCTTATTTGGAACCCTTGGCTCACTAAGTTTGGGCTGAACCGGATTCACCTTAGGTTGGGTCCATTTTGACAAGTTAAGAGAAACCTAAAGATGAGTCATGATAAGTTTAGTTGGGTTTGGACATAGTTTGGTTAGATTTAGTTCAATTTAAGTATAATTAGGCTAGGTTGACCAATTGACTAAATTAGGTCAAAAGGGATATTGGAGTAACTCCAAATGATGATTTATAACTCACTAGTGCAATCAATTTGAATTGGATTTGGGTTTGACTGAAATGGATCATATGGATCAAATGGGTTAAATTGACCAAACTGGTTAAATTGGCCAAATTACATTGAATGGGAGATTGAGCTATGTTTGATTGATCATTTGAAAGTAATTAGAGGTTTTCATTTGAATTTATTTGGTTTAGAATAGGTTTTGGTTCAATTTGACCTTTTATGTCAAGTTAGGATAAATAGGTCAACTAGGTTGGGTTGGCCAAACTTATTTAATTTGGTGGTTAGAGAGTGTTCAATAATCAATTTTTGATTGATTGAAGTCATTGGTTCAATCCAATTTGGTTTATAATGAGTTTTGGCCTAATTTGGTCCATTAAGTCAAATTGGGTAACTTGGATCAAATGGACAAATTGGACCAATTGGGTTCAATTGATTACAATTAAGTGACTAGTCATAACCAACAATTATTTTGAAAGTGATTGGATAGATTGTTTTGGTCCAATTTAGATTGAATTAGGTTTGTCTCAATTTGCCCTTTTAGGTCAAATTTTGGTCAAGTGAGTTAATTAGCTTGATTAGATTTATCTAGGATCAATTCAGGGTTGGAACATGTTCAATTATGTATTTAGAAGTGGTTGATGAGCTTGATTAGATTTAATTTGGTTTAGATTCATATATGGCTCATTTGAAACTTTTAGGAAAAATGGGTCAAGTTGGGTTCATTAGACTAATTGATCAAATTGGGTTGATTGAAGTGAATTAGAATGTTCAATTAAGTGATTTGAATGATCATGAGGCTTGGATTAATTCAATTTTGGCTTAAAATAAGTTGAGTTGGATTTTGGCTCTATAGGGTTCAATTGAGTTAATTTGAGTTAAGGGCCAATTTGGCTTGATTGGATTCAATTAGGTTGCAATAAAAGTTCAATCAAATTTAATTGAGGTTCAAATGAGTTTATGTGATTTTAATTTCAATTGGATTAGATTGATTTTAGATTTATCCTTTTTAAGAAAAAATAGGTTAAATTTGGTCAACTTATCCATTACATTAAATTAGACTCTGATGGGCAAGATTACGTTTGAAATCATTTAAGCTTCATTAAGGTTTGGTTCATCATCAATTCGTTTGGTTTTGGGGAATTGATTTGGTGTAGAAGCTGGTTTGGGATTGGGATAGGTACGACCTACCCATCCTAAGTTGGGGTTAAACTCTAGGGTTGAGCCCTTTGAGTGTTTTAGGCTTATGGTTAGTGTTCAATTAACCTTTAGAGGTGTCTTAATTTTAAGAAGACATTTATGCCTAAATTCGGTCCTAAGTCTAATGAGATGACTGTCAACCTCACTTTAATAGTGAGATTAATAGAGAATAAACTCCAAATTAATTCAAACCACTTGTAATTAACCTTGGTTAAATCATTTCTAACTTGAACCAAAAAAATTGAAGCCTAATCTAAAGTTAATTTAGCCAATTGACTCACTTAACACATTTGACCCAATTGGACCTAAAGTGATCATGTTGAACCAAACCTTTATTTAATCCAAATTGGATTAAACTAATTAATGCAATCACTCCCAAAATGATTATCAGCTATGGCTTGACACCTAGGTGAGACTAATTAAGCCAATTGACCCCTTTAACCTAATCTAACCCAATTTGATCTAAAGGATAAAATTGAGCCAAAATTAAATCCACTTTGATTTGAATAGAACCATCACTTATAATTGATCCAATATTGATCCTCGAACACCTCCCAACAATCAGTTAGACCTAATTGATCAATTTGACCTAATTAACCCAACCTATCCTAATTTGACCTTTAGGTCAACCGGTCAAAAATCCAATTAAATCCAAATTAAGATAAACCACCACTAACAATCAACCTTAAAATGATAATTGAAGATCACTCAACTCCCAATTATAATAATTTAACTAATTTGGCCAAATTGACAAACCTACCCATTTGACCCATATGAACTCATATGAGCCAAAATGAAGTCTAGTTTGAATTAGAATAAACCAATTACATCAACACAATTGTAATCATCATTTAAACATAATCCAATAGTCTCTTGGGCCTCATTTGGGTAATTGGTCAACTTAGCCTAATTGAACCAAAAATCACCTAAATTGATCATATTGAGCCAAACACAATCAAACAAGCATGACTCTTCCTTAACTGCCCTTGGACCTGCCCAAGTGGACCGAACCCAAGGCAAAAATCATATAGGAACAAGCCACCCATATAGGACAAAATCCCAAAATAAGAAGGTCAAATCCCTCCCTTTGGCCAAGGAAGTACCCTTAGCACTTCTTTAGCTTAGTCCAACTGACCTAAGGGGACCCATGACTGATTTGCTAGCCTTTTAACATGACAAGCCATGGCCATAAGGTAAAATACTTTGGTTCAGCCACCATGACTTGTCCACTTCACTATTGGCCACCAAACTCATCCATCCACTAGAGGAGGGATAAGTTATCAATCACATGCTATTTCTAGTCACCTTTACTACCTGGTCGGCTGCCATGGCCTGAGCCAACCCAAATGGGTGGTTCATATAGATAACAAAGTATACACCTGCCCAGCCCTCTAAACTCAACACACAACTTCATAAGCATCACAGAGATCATCCCTAAGTGATCCCTGAGCTCCTCATGCTCTCCAATACTGGCGAAACCAAGCTCTCTCAAATATGAATGCCTCCACATACCCAACTCCACCAAACATCAAACCCACTGCAATTAACTATTCACATGCCTTCTCTACACTCTGATGAACTAAAATGAATTGAGAAACACTCAATTCAATCACTATAGCATCGAGTTAAAATGAATGCTAACAAACTCATGGAAGTTCATGGTCTCTAGAGAAACGAGTGAAGAGACAAGTGAAGCTACCTAATAGGTTGGACCACTAGCCTTGAGCTCCGACAAGGCGCTCTCCCTCAAAATGTAGAAGATCATAGGATTCTTGGCCTTTTACAAAATAAATTCAAGTTTTAACCTGATCAAGCCATAGAAATCTATAGGTTTTCATCTTATGATCATATTGGATTCATTTCCCTTTTCAATTTGAGCTCCAGTGGCTTGGATCTAGTGATGAAAGGTGAATGGTCTCTATCTCTCATGAAAGGAAGGGGACAAATCACACACCATTCATTATGCATGATTAGAATGGATGACCATGACTAAATGCATTAGATTTATTTGATTTAATCTTTCAATATAGTGGATTAGTCTCCAACATTCGATCTTTGATATAACACTTTTGATTAAGCAGCATCTACCACTGGTTGAGTTAGTCACCACGTAAGATGTTCTAAAAAATGAATCACATGGTGCCACATGTAAAGCATTGTCACGTAAGTGTTGATGCAACGTTGACTATATAATTAGGTTAATTAATGTTAAATTTGATTTAATTATCATGAACATTAAAAAAACCATAACTAATAATACAAAAAAAAAATTTAAAAAAAAATAATACTCTCTTGAAAGGTGAGACATAAAGGAATTTAAGAAAAAAAAGTAATAATTTTTACCTATTGGATTAGGAGTAATTGGTTTAAAAGAAAAGTATATTCATAAATTAACCCTTAGATCTCTATTTATTTTGAAACATTTAGGAAACATTGTTGATGATGTTTTGTACCTTCAATAATTATGTCAAGCCAGTTTGTTTGATCAATTAAAAGATATAATATTTCCAAGCCTATATATTAATTAGCTTAAGTTATTAATTTTTAAATCATACAAAATAGTTAACCAGACCTCTGATGTTCAATCATTAATGATTGACATTATAGAGTCCGAAGAAAAATTTTTAACCCTTAAAATTAATTTGAAGCATTTCACTTTAGAGCATTTAATTAATTAAATAATTTAACTAATTGACCTAAAGCTAAAAATTTATAATTAATTATTTATGATAAACAAAATTATGAATTAAATATCTATAAGTTCATTTAGGTGATAATCAAGGAATGAACTCAAAATTCTCAATTTGTTTGGGGTATTTTCATGGTAATTGGCTAATTATCAAAATCTTAATTAGTTTAATTAATCACTTTATGTAATCCCAAATGACTTAGATATTTTGATATTTATTTTTACTGTTCTCATACATGTTTAAACTTTTTTTCATAATTTTTGGGCTTACTTTTAGTGGATATTTGCATTTTTAGGAATTAATTGATCTAATTATGATATTTAATAATTAATAATAAAAAAAATCATAAAAATTAGAAAAATCAGTTTAAAATTCATTAATCAACAAAGAATAGCATTAAAAAATCAAGCTTAAGCACATTCAAGTTAATTAGTTCATCTTAAATCTCAATTAATTAATCTTTAATCAAATCCATTAAGTAATATATGCCTTAATCATGAATTGAATCTCGAATGTGTATGCCTCTTTTAGGTCTAATGAACATATGAGATAGAATTATTGAATGTGACTTCTCCTTAAAAAGATTTAAGTTAGTGTGTATCATCTCATGCACGTAGTTATAAACCTTAATCAAGTTGGAGCTCGTAATTTTAATTTTGATTTTGAAATCACATGGGAAAGTAATGCAATAGACACCATCCTTCATGTAATGCATTCATGTAGGTTATCACTCATACTATATTCATGTAGACTCATAGCATAAGCATATTCATAAATATAATGTATATAAGTTGGACATCTTGGGGGTGCACCACTATTTAGTTAGCTCAAAGGAGGTTTATAACCACATCCCCCTGGTTTAATAAAGCCACATACCAATGATTAATGCATAATTCATTTGAGATGTATATCCATTCAAAAAGCATACATTCATAATATATGCATATTCATAAATCTAAGGTTATAGGTTGGACATCCCGAGGGTACACGACTATTAAGTTAGCCCAAAGGTGGTTTTATAACCTCATCCCCTGGTTTAATGAAGCCGCGTACATATGATTAGTGCATAATTTATTCAAGGTGTATGTCCATCAAAAAACATTGATTCATAGCATAAGAATATTTATAAGCATAATGTTTATAGATTGGACACATCAAGGTTGCATGGCTATTAAGTTATCCTAAAGAAGGTTCTATAATCTCATCCCTCTGGTTTAACAACAACACATACTTACATATTATAAATCATTAAATGATTAGAACTTTATGTATGCACACCATCCACTAATTGCTAAATATAACTTCAAATCATAAAATAAATATGTTCACTTTCACTCAAGGCATAAGCATGCTTACCCATCATCTTCATTAATGAAAGAGTCAAGCATAAGGGAAATTCACATATCTAAATTTATTCTTTATATCTAATTAGCCCCTCAAAAGTTGCACACCAAGTCAAGGTATTATTCATCTTAGGGGTTTAGTTCCTCTAGGATAGGGCATGGGTAATGTATACCCAAAGTAGAGGGTAGACCCAAAGTAGTTTATAAGCCAAGATAAGGATACTCACATAAAGGGTATTCAATGGCCTAGAATAAGAGTACTAGTCAGAAGGAGCACCCAATAAAGAAAGATAGACCTGACCTAGTGAGCAAAGGACTTGGAGAATGACAATTCAAAGGCAAGACCTAATTCCACTCCCTGGCATCCAATGACTTGATTGAGGAATGATGGGCCCACTCTCCCTGATTTTATCCTTACTCAAACACTCATTCAATAGTATCAGCCTATTGACCATACTCGCTCACCACCATCAGCTTAGATGAGAATTATTTATCTTAAATTTACATTATATGATTTTTTTTAATGTAGGACCATAACTTGATCATATTAAAGGGGGACTTATTTTTTATTAGATGAAATTTTGGCTCTTAACCCTAAATATTGTACTCTTATTTTGGCCATTCTAAGTAAGAATGATTATATTTTCTTCTACACTTTTTCTACTTTCTTGTCTTCCTGCATTCTTTCTGCCTAACCCTATTCTTTAGGTATCTCAGAAGGTTCCTCCTCTTTCCACGAACAAAATTGGGTCCAACATCATTTGAAGTGTAGTGAACATGAATAAGGATGAGAACTAAAAGTTAGATACAAAGCAAAATACGACCCTGAACATCATATCACTTGAAAAATATGGAGTAGAATATCCACCAATTTTTAACTCAGCAAGATTTACGTGACATGGAGAACAATATCCATTGCCTAATGCAGATGACCATCAAAAAACCCTACCACGAAGAGCCCAAATCAAAAAAGAATGAAGGTTCCTCGAGATCAACTACACTCGAGCTTGGTGAGAAACAAGACACATGTTTAAGGTCCCCATTACCTAGCCACCCAAATTCTCTGATTTTGAGGATGACTTCGACAACACTAATGAAGAAGAATGTGTGTCAAAGAAACAACCACAACCCACTAATGCTTTCTTTGTAAACATTGTAGAAGCTCTCTTTCTGTATAGTTTCAAGATCCTACATCTTGAATCTTACAAAGGTCATATAGATCACACAAACCTCATAGCCTACTTCAACTTGACTACATGACTACTTAGCTTAAATGATTCAATGAAGTATCAGCTCTTTTCACCACTTTCAAAGAGATGGCCCACAAGTGATTCTCGCACCTTCTCTATGAGTCATTATATCATTCATCATTTCAAGAGGATGTTTTCTATGCAATTTCCTAGTGCTCAAGAGCTGCTGAAGAGTTCTTGTGCTCTCCTATAGATGGGGTAGTAACAGACGAGTCCATGAGAAAGTTCATCACTCATTTTTAGTGATAAATAATAAAATTCAAATATCTAGAGCCTACAATTTCCCAAGTAGCACTTGTTCATGGTTTAAAGGAGGAACTCTTTAGGTATGCCTTAGGGCTCTAATAGCCAAGGACACTAGCCAAACTATTAAAGTTGGTAAATAATCATGTCAATGCTAAAGAGTACAATGAAGTGGTCCAGTCAGTATCAATGACCAGGGCAAAGGACTGACTGAAGAGGCCTTCGAAGTGACTATCTATGGAAGGATATCAAAAGAAATGAACAAAAAAAGGAAGCAGCTAGAAGTACTAAGAAGAGGTTTTAGAAACTTGGCTACTCACTATCCAAGTGTCGACTATGCACAAGCTGCTCAAGTGACTCCTCTAAGATTTTCCATGATAGAGCTTGTAAAGGCAATCCAAAATAAAAATTATTTCAAGTGACTCCCACCTATGAAGGTCGATGGAGTAAGTGGTTGATCAAGGTATTGTGCTTGTCACCGTGATTATGGCCACGACTCTAAAGAGTATTGTCATTTGAAAAGTCCAGTGGATAAGTTAATAAAAGCAGGAAAGCTCAATAAGATTATTAGGAGGAAAAACAAAGACATCACTGAAGCTAGTAATAAACTTATACCCACGCACACTATCCACATTATAAGAGTCATACTCGCTACTTTTGGGGGCAATGGTGAATCCTCTAAGAAGGTGAGTATAAAAAGGCTCTGGTCTAGAGAAGTGAACTCGATGGTCATGTTGCAAGCACCCGCTACTACCATCATGCCAATAAATTTTTTGGAAAGGGATAGACTCTTTATTGGGAATTACTACAATAATGTAATTATGGTGATGGTCTTGATCCACAACTATTATGTAGAGAGTACTTTGATTAACACTGAGAGCTTCATTAAAATAATTTTTATATTAGTTTTTGATAAACTGGGAATAACGAACTCTAAATTCATGCCCACTAAAGAACCACTATATGGTTTCTCAGGAGTGTGTAGAGAAATTATGGAATGATCACTCACTTAGAGGGAGGGCAAGAAGCAATTCACAGCCATGATCAAATTCATCATAGTGGAGGCTCCCACGACCTACAATGCCATTTTTAGCTAAGATTTATTCAACATATTCAGAGTGGTGATGTCGATGTATCATGTAGCCATCAAATTCTTCATCAGAGAAAAAGAGATTATCGTTAAAGGGAACTTCAACCAATCTCTTGCATGTTTCTTGAACGCTATTAATGGGCAAGTTAAGGAAGATAAAGTGTTTAGCTAAATATAATGCGAATATGAATCAAAGTCCTTAAAGAGATAAAATAAATTCTAATTGTGAAAGGTAATAGGATAGCATAATGAAACCCTCATTCGAACTCTGATAAACAATATAGATGTGTTCGCTTAGACAGCCGCGAAGATTCCAGGCATTGATGTCAATGTTACTTGCCATCATTTCAATGTTCACGTAGACATTCAACCCATCAAGCAATAAGTAAGGTAAATAATAGTCTTACTCATCAAGCCTACAAAGAATGAGGTTGCTAAACTGCTTGAAGCTAATTCCATTAGAGAGTTTCAATACCCCAAGTGGGGGTCCAACGTGGTTATTGTACAAAAGTTAAGCAGCAAGTGGAGGATGTACATTGATTTCACTAACTTAAACTTAACATATCCAAAAAATGGGAATCCACTCTGACGAATAGAAAAAATTGTGGACTCACTAGTTGGATTCTCAGTGATGAGTTACATAGATGCCTTTTCAGGATATCATCAAATTCAAATGTACCCTGTACACTATGAGAGAATGACTTTTATTACTGTTAAAAGTGTGCACTATTATAGAATCATGCCCATTAAACTCAAGAATGCATGGAAACTTACTAAAGACTTGTAGATTGAGTGTTCAAAGAGCAGAAGGGAAGGAATGTAGAAGTCAATGTTGAAGATATGCTCATCAAAAGCAAGTCATCAATGCAACATATTTGATACCTCAAAGAGACATTCGCTACACTTAAAAGATACAACATGCCCCTTAACTCATTGAAGTGTGTCTTTGTTGAGGTGTAGGAAAGTTCTTGGGGTTCTTTTTTACCCATAATGGAATAAAGTCGAGCCTAGGTAAGGTGAAGACTATGCTTAACATGTGCTATTTGGTTGCTTGCATTTGGAATGCACTGCATTCGGAATGCACTGCATTCCAAATGCACGCTTTTGAACATTTCAAGCATTTGGTTGCAAGTAAAGTAAAATTCTAGTGTATTTCAAATGCACCAGAAAGGCTATTTGCGTAGATTTGAATTCGCCGATTTGGACGAATTCCAAATATACCGTAATCTAAAGTGATGCGGTACCACCGCCACCGCCACGCCACCGCTGCCGTGCCGCTTTCGCGCTCGCGCCACCACCGCCACCCCGCCACGCACCCACCCATCTGCCGCACCCACCCGACGGCCACCTCCGGCCAGAAGGCCACCGGCCATCGCCATCGTCGCCACTGCATTGTCCGTCGCCGGTTCGGCCATGCACCACCGCCTGCAGTATTACCACATCCGCCGTCGTGCACCGCCGCCCAGACATGTCAAAACCTTCAGTTTACTTTACATTACATTTTGTCAACCAAACAAAAAAAGCAAATTCATGAATTTGTAAAGCTCTCAACCAAACAACTATAAAGTAATCCTTTTACACTAAATTCCTTTTACACTGCATTCCTTTTACACTGCATTCCAAATGCAGGCAACCAAATAGCCCCTAAATGTGAAAGTGGTGTAACAACTTACTGGATGTGTAGTAGGACTAAACTGATTCATCTGAAAAGATAGAGAATGATGCTCTCCTTTCTTCGAAGTTCTCAGAAGAGTAAGAAAGTTTGAGTGGAACCCAGAATGTAAAAAAACCTTTAATAATTTAAATACTTTACTCATATCTCCTCCTTTTTTTTATAGAGCCCAAAAGAGGGAGAAGCCCTATTTCTATACTTAGGAGTATGAGAAGACTCAATCACCTCAGTCTTAATTAGATAAGAAGGTGGGAAATAATGTCCCATCTACTATGTCAACAAATCTCTATATGGTGTTGAGTTGAATTACCCACTCATGTAGAAATAAGCACTCACATTAATCACCTTAGCTAGATGACTATGACTTTATTATCAAGTGCACTTTAAACAAGTCATCACTAATAATCTGCTTAAGTCTGTACTTGCTAAGCTAGATCATTCGAGAAGATTGCTTAAGTGGTCCAAAAAATTAGGCAAGTTCAACATATCCTACTTACCTCAAATCGCAATCAAAGCTCAAACACTCATGAATTTCTTGGTGGACTTCAGTAACTCGTAGAATATTCTTATCATTGTAGATCCCTTGTGGTGACTATATGTTGATGGCTTTTCTAACAAATTGGCTATGGGAGTAAGTATTGTATTGAAGAGTTCAGTAAGGATCGCCATCACATCATTAGTTAAATTTGGCATCAAAGTGACAAACAATCAAGCCAAATATGAAGCTTTACTCACTGGGCTGAAATTTGCTAGAGGATTTGAAGCTTTACATGTAGCAGCCTACTTAAACTCACAGCTCATGGTAAGATAAGTGAATGATGAGTATAAAGTTAGAGATGAGTCTCTGATGAAATATTTACTTAAAGTGAAAGCAAAAATTAGGCAACTAAAATATTTCAAGATCAAACAAATTCTTAGAATTTGTTGACTTTTTTACTAACTACCTAACCAAGTCACCTAAGAAAAAGAGCTAATGTTGATAGATTATGAACACTCGCCAATTTGGGTTGACCCCATCAAGAACTACTTATAGATTGGAAAATTGGAGAAATGATGAAGGACTTGAGGAGATTCAAGATTAGAGCAGACCAATATCTATTGATAAGAGGATAACTTTTATGAAGGTTGGCGACTGTGCTCAACCTTAGATGTGTGAAAAAGGTGGAACAAAGAAAAGATTTGGAGGAAATTCATTCTTGTGTGTATGATAATAACTCAGGAGGAAGGACACTCACCAATAGGATTTTTTTGCAAGGTATTTCTAAACTACACTAAGAAAGAATGTTGAAGAATTCACGAGAAGATGCATATATTCCAAAAATTTGCAGCACTTCAACAAACCATCACAAAGTTTGCAACCCATCACTAGTCCTTAGCCATTTGATGTATGGGGGATGGATATGATAGGTTTATTGCAAGTCACCAACAAGAAAAAAAAAGTTTATCTTAGTCATGATTGACTATTTTAGCAAGTTGATCAAGGCTAAGCCACTTGCAAAAATCACCCCCTAAGTAATATGAAACTTTATTTGGACTAGAATTATTTACATGTATGGGTTGCCATAGATGATCATTGATCACTAAAAAAAAAAATACATTTGAGGATGCTCTTCATTATCTCTGTTGAGTTGGGTAGAGCATGTTTTCTCATAAGAGAAATTGATATATATTCAACCAAATTTCCCTTAACATTATGTTATGGTTTATTTCAATTTGGGTTCCACTTCTTATTAACACAACCCTTCATAGTTAATTACTCCTCTTACTACAATAAAGAGCACTCTTGATTAAGGTTGGAAACAAACATATATCTCTAATGGTTCCATCTATCATGATCGCTAGTTTAAGCAGCCAGAGGAAATAGTTCCAAACTGAAGAATCCTTGTCAGCAACCATAGGTTGAGACATCTGATGTATTATTGTATACCAGGGGTGATATTTTTCTAAGGTGGCAAATTTAAGTCAATCTTAGCTTTTTTTTATTAAATATATTCTATAATTTATGGCTCAAAAAGTACAACCATTAGGGAAGATACAGACTATTATCATGATAGAAATATAGTGGAGCCATATTGAAGCCAAGCCACCCAATCAGAGGGTTATGGTCATATCCACATTTCATGTAGTGTCATCTGATGGCAAAGCCATGTAGATAGAGGACACAGATCACATCCTTATTAGCATGAGATTATTTGAGTATGAATATAGATATATTTAATTTAACATAAGTTATTTATGACCAAAGGTTTTCTTAGCTTATCCTCCTTAACAAATATTTATGGATGGGTGAATGATTGTTTATTTTAAGTATTTTTAATGTTGAATTTCATTTATTTTGAACATATCCCCTTTGAATGAATTTTATGATCAACATCAGGGAATGATTAGTTTTTGTTGACCCAATCCCAGTCATAAGACCCAATCATGAAATTAAGCCACACTACATCCCCATACATTTAACTTAGATTTTAATACATAGCTTAGGGCACATGTGGGTATTTTTTATAATTTTTTTCAATTAGAAGATTGATTTTTTTTTCATTTTTATTCATATTTTCTTAAAATTCAGTATGCATAGCCTATTCAAACATTAGGACTATATTCTAAACCTTTAAGCTTGTACACTTTAAGGGAAATTTAAATTTACATTTATGTTAATCCACAAAGCATTCTCAGACACTCTGAACTTAGGGAATTGTTATTGAAACTATGTTTATTAGGGTAGCACCTCGGTATTGGGAACTTAACACCTATGCGCTTGATAGTGTTATGGTGTTGTCAAGTTGGCACCTTGGCATCGAGTGTTTAATACTGTAACATTTTAAGGTAGGTATTCATTTTGACTACCTGATTAGCGCTTAGACATTGAGCATATGTTATTTCAGTTCTAGTCAAAGATCAGTTCAAAAAAGATGACAGATGGACAAGGTCTTAAAATAGAAATGATGAACTTTTTGACTAGTGCTGCATCAATGCTTGACACATTTTCAGTTACAAAATTAATGGTAAAGAATATTCTATTTGATCGACATTATGTTTGGCTTGACTAATTGATGAGCACCACAATGCAAGTTCTCTATACCCAGATGTGGTGTCACGGTGTTCTGCCTGGTTTATAAATAGCCCTTTAGGCTATGAAAATTTTCCATTATGTATTTTCTATTCCTTAGAGCTCTCTCTCTCTCTCTCTCTCTCTCTCTCTGATTCTCTTAGCTTTCTTCCCATATTAAGAAAGTAATCTCTCTCATTCTCTTAGCTTTCTTCCCATATTAATAAAGTAATCATGCCACTCAAGAGACTCGTTAATAAGAGGAGGGTGACTTCAAGTGAGGCTAATAAGTCTGTTAGCCCTGACACTAAAAATTGGTATAAGAACACCCTCACCCACAAGCATCTCATCCCTAAAAGGAGCTTCTATAACTTGGGTGGAAGAGTAGAAGGGATGATCAATGAACACGGCTCAGCTAAGCTGGCCTACGAGAGCAGCTCTTGCATCATCCCCATGGTGCGAGAGTTCTTCTCTAATACGAAGGAGCACCAAACAATAATGTTTTCATTCAAGGGAAATTGGTAAGTTTTGATATCACTATCATAAATGCATATTACGAATTGGCAAATATGATTTACAATCAATATCTTTCCTATTATAATGAGCACCCAAATTTTGATGAAATTCTTAGTTTTCTCAATGGTAGAAGTGCCAAATTATAGTGGAAATGATAGGAGGAAAAGATTATTAACTTTCCTGCCACCAACCTAATAGCAGAATCTATGATTTTGCACTATTTCATTTCTGCCAAGCTGATGCCCACTAGTAATATTTATGAGGTAACCAAGAATAGGACCATTTTGAATTTTGTAATTCAAAAGATCTTTACAATTAAGATAAAAAAGATTATTTATAATTTTTTTGATAATTTGATTAGGGGTAGTACTAATGTAAGGTATGGTCATCCCTCTCTTATCTATGGTTTGTGCACTATGATGGGTGCATCAGGGGAGCTCAATGAGGAAGTTCTCATTCAGAAAACTCCTCTAATAAAAATATTTATTGAGGGGTTTGATTCGAGGTTCAAAGTGGGGGAGAACTCAAGCACCCCATGACCTCGACCCCAATCCTCTAAACCTTGAAACGAGCAATCTCAAATTTAAAGAGAGAGGTGGGTGAGAGTAGTCGTAGGTAGCGAGCATTAGCAAAAAAAGTTTGATTATCACATGGATCAGCATTGGTCCATATGTTTGAAGATTATGATCATGGGGATCCAAGTCAAGCTTTTTTTTCTATAGTGCCTCAATATCCCCCTTATGTAGCTACCTCACCGAAGCCAGACATAGAGGAAAAGGCAGATTATAGTTTCCCCTCTTTTTTCTTACTTTGTATTTATATTTGTCTCTTTTTTGTAATTTTTATTGTAACAACCTTTTGTAATAGATTTTATATTTAATAAATTTGTGTTTTGTTATTTATATTCTCTTATATTTGTCATTGTGTAATGCTCCAGGCTTTAAAAGTTTATAAAATAAACTAAAAATTTGCTCAACATCAAGGCTCAGCACCTCGGCGCTATATTTGTAGTACCATGGTGTTGTGTGGTTTAATTTAGATTACAATGTGAATGTCTTAATATTATAATTTGTGTGTGAAAATACAATTCCTTGACACTGGGATACCATTTCCATGGCACTATAAGATTCTTATCAAAGTTTAGTTTTTTTTATGACTTAGTGCCTCGACAGTATACTTGTAGCACCACAGTGCTATGGGCATGCCTTGGATTATGTTATAAATACCTTAAGGATTTCTATTTTAAGAACACAGCACCTTGGCGCTGGGATGTCAGTGCCATGACATTATGAGATTCTTGCCTAAACTTAATCTTCCTGAAGATGTAGTGCCTTGGCATAGGACCTACAGTGCTGTGACACTATTTCAGTGATGTCAAAGATTCAAAATTTTGTCAACATAATGCTTTAACAGTGCTATATTTTTACATTTTTAGTGCATGTTCACTCTTTTCCCTTATTCCAAATCCGAGATTGACAGAGAGAGGGTAATATTTTATACTGAAACCATGTTCAATGGTGGGAAAAGGGTAATTCAAGATAAAACTCCTTGGCATTGTGTAAACAGTGTTGTGGTGCTACTTAAAATATAAAAATAGGCTTAACACTACGATGCTGAAATACAACATTGTGATGTAGCAAAGATAATATAAATACTTAAAATTTTGGCATCGAGGCACTAAGATTTGGCGCTTCGATGCTATAGGATAGAGTATTCAAGATTTCATTCCCGAGAACTTGGTGCCTCAATGTTGTGACTCAATGCCATGATGCCACGGGACAGAATGCATGAGTTAAATCAAATTCTTGAAGAATTTAGCAGGTTTTTTTTATGAAAATTCGGTGGCATAACATTTTAGCAGCACTAGATTTTTACTTGTTCTAGTGCATACACACACTTCTCCTTTGTTCCAGATCCATGATCGATGGAGAGAACATTATTTTTTTAAGTCTTAGAGAACATTATTTTTACTCCAAATCTAAGATTAACAGTGAAATTTTGGTTAAATTTAATTTTTTTAGAGAGGAAACTACATAAGAATATATTATTTCATAAATCTTTTACCTAGAATAGACATGAGATTTTCTTTGTAGTGGTGGAATGCATGCCTATAAAAGCACAGATCACTAGAGAATGAGCACAATAAGAAGGCTAGAGAGAGTGAGTGGACGAAGGAGAGAGGAGATTAGGGGGCTGCTCTCTCCTTTTTTAGATAATTCCTTCTAATGGGGTAGTTTTTTGTTGTTGTAATCATCCAATCATGCGACCCACTCGTTTCCCTAGGACTTATTATTACTAGGACCGGGATGGCTACTTTCTTGACTTTTAGAAAATTGAGGATTTATAATAGCACCTCGGTGCTAATGTCATAGCTCGGTGTGCTATACCATTAAATCGAGTAAACATTGAAGGCAGTTTGAGCTTCTAGATTCTTTAAGGTAGCAATAGTGCCAAGGCGTTGCGATTGTAGCACCACGATACCCTAGGTCGGGATGTGTAATTTTCATCATTTTTTTCTTTTTATTCATTCCATCATTCTATTTTGGATGCAAATAATCATCATTGATAACAGGTCTCATTTCACCAAGGAAGGCCTAAAAGAATTCTATGAGTCTCAATGAATCAAACTAAAATCCACATCAGTTCATTACTAGTAGAATAATGGACATATGGAAGCTACTAACATGAAGACACTCAACTTACTAATGGAAAAGGTCGAAGGCTCATATGCTAAATGGATAGACACACTACTCTCAGTACTCTAGGTGCTTAAGATAACTCCCACTATGGCCACTGGACGCTCACCTTTTACTATGTCGCATGGCACAAAAGTCATTCTATCGGTTGAGTATGAAGTCAAAAGTCATAAAGTCTTACTAATGGAAAGAATAGTAGTTGGAGATGGCACATGGATACAAGCAAACTCAGATGCTATGGAGGACACATATGATATGCTCAAAGAACTCAAAATTGAGGCATTATTAAGGCAAAAGAAGATAAAAAGATGGATGTCCAAGTATTATAACCACTATGTAAAGGTGAAGCATTTCAAAAGTGCCAATCAAATGCTGAAGAAAGTAGATGTCATTGCTCAGTAGAATGTTCTGGGCAAACTCACCCATAATTGGAATGAACCTTTCATAATCAAAGAGCAATTCAATTCTAATGCATACCCATTACAATCTCATTCTGATGAAGACATGCCAAGAACATGGAATGACAGGGATCTAAAGAAGTTTTATCCTTAAGGAATTTACTATCATTGTACTCACTTTTTTAATTTCAAGTATCATATATCTTCCCATTTTTAATAATGATGTTTTATATATTTTTCTTCTTTAATAAGTTCACTGGTGGGATAATAACAGATTTCAATAGAACCTACTCGAATGATGAAGAGTGAAACTTATACTCAGGGAGTTATGTAATGACTCAAGATACTCAGCGTGACATTTTTTGGCCCAAGGAAAGGTCCTACTCAGCTACATGGTGACTTAAGATACTCTGTGCACCCTTTCTAGCCTAAGGAGTAGTCCCACTCAGCGAGCAATGAAAGTATAAGTAGAGACTCAAAATACTTGGCATGCCATTCTTAACCCAAAAAGACTAATTGAACAATCTATCATCAAGAGTTAGTGTAAGACTGACAACATGTAAGGCAAGCAACTAAATTAAAAGACCAACACCCCATATGTTGACAACTATAGCGTAAGATCGACACACAATAAGGTCAACAACTAAATAAAAAAATACAAAGACTCTGTGTGGTTGGAAACTATGGTATTAGGCAGACACCCTGTAAGGTTGAAAACTTAACTAAAAAAGATCAGCACTCCATGCAATTGATTACTACAGTATGAGACCAACACCTCATATGGTCAGTAACTAAACTCAAAGAACCAACTCTCCTAGTTAGCAGTTAAAAAGATAAACACTCCATGTAGTTGGAGACTATAGAAAAAGACCACCACCCATGAGGTCAGTACCTAAACTAAAAAAGGCTAACACTCTATGTAGTTGATAACTATAGTATAAGACTGACACTCTATAAACTTAACAGCTAAATTTAAAAAAAAACCACTACATGTAGTTAGTAGCTACAGTATAAGATCGACACTCCATGAGGTCGGCAACCAAAATCAAAGAACAAAATCCCTTAGTTAGCAATTAATAAGATAAATACTTTGTGTGGTTAGAGACTAGCGTGTAAGGCTGACAACCTATGAGGTCGGTCATGAAAAAAGGACTAATTTTTCTAATCAACAAGGTAAGGCTTACCTCTAAAATGGAGTGACTAACACAAAATGTGACTACATAAAGCATCCTAGGTTGAGTGGAGTTACTCATGCCTCTATAATTGAGTATCAACCTAACAAAGTGTACATAAACTCACAATATTAAAGTGAGCAATCAGGGAAGCATTTTCTATGAGTTAATGGCTGAAAATATTCCAAGTTATAGGTTGATTGATTTAAACAAGTGAGCATTGCACTAGTGAGTCTACACAGGTTAGTTATGGTCCTCTCAAATGGTGTCATAATTAGATTTATTGCATATTGATGAATGAGTATTTATCTAATGAGTATAGAAATACTCACTATACTAAAGAGGCTACCTAAAGATGAGTCTATTGATCAGTGATCTAACTATTCTAATTTACAAATAGAGTTATTCACACATTGACTAATGAGCATCAGCTTATTCATTCATAAATATATAGCAAAGAAATGAATCAAGTCACTATTTAAATAAGTATACTCAATTAGAAATGTATTTGTAATTTTCATTTCATATAATATATTTTATATTTAAGCAAGTAGATACAAGCATCCTACTCACCAAAACATTTTTTATAAAAATAGAGGATGAAAGAATGTATCAACTTTAACTACTCTCATAATCATTGTCCCAGTCTGAAAGCATGAGAAAGTTTGAGAAGGTCTAAGAACTTAGCGTCAAGATAATCATGCCTCACTAATTAGGTGATAATAAAGTCGGCGTTATCCTTGAACTTATGTTGCATAATTTCTTGGTACTCAACTTCTCTCTTTTGAAACTCTTCAGTCTGATAGGAGAGATCCGCCTTTGATTCTCTCTTTTCCTCTATGAGGCAAGTAAGCTCCATGGTCACCCTTTCTTTCTCATCTTCTTAGCTAGCCACCTCAGCCTGAAGATCCCTATGCTAGGCTTCGGGAGTTGTCAAATTAGTCTTTGTTCATTTTAATTATTTCCTATTCATGAAGGTCTCCTTCCTCTTCCCAATAAACTTATGGCAAACCTCCCAAGTCAACTATCACACTATTGCTTGATCAATCATTACAGCATGAGAGAGATGAACATTCAGGAGACTGAATAGGAGACTTTCAAGATGATGAGAGGAGATGGAAGAGCCTAACTCATAGGCCTCATGGGGGGATCCCATTACTTTAGGGAGAAGTTGTCCTCTAATCCTCTTCCACCTCAGAAGGCTCATTGCTCTACTGACAACTATGAAGAGTTGAGCTTATCGCTTGCTTTTCAGACATCTTGGGAGTAGTACTTAGCCTGTCCTCATTAATAGTCTCGAGGGGAGCCGCACTTGACTCCCCGTCCTCTTCCTTCTCACTAACTTCAAGAGAGGTCAATTTTTTACCATAGGCCACTCTCTCACCAATCTCGCGCTCACCTTCCTCAAGGAACTAGAGCATTTTAGGGCTAAGCTCGGGGGTTGCAAGAGTCTCCTCTCCTGCGAGCACACAAAAGAAAAAATATATTTTAAGAATGAGTCACCTAAGGAATAAATAGATTAGCTTGTAGAAAGAAAAGGGAATTTATAGAGGGTCGTGGAGACTCAGCCAAAGCAAAGGTAGAGAGAGATTCAAGCTTCAACCCTACAACTTCTTTCTCACCTCCACCTCCTATACACTCAGCTTCTCTAGCTTGGTGGCCTTGCTCATTTGGTAAGGAACGGGAGTAGTCAACACTGGCCACTAACTCACACTCTTTACAAATAAACATTATGAATGCCACTTTTATACTTTATTCTAAAGATCATGAATTTTCAATAGAGTCATTGAAAATTTTATGATCACAATCTTGTGACCCTTCACCATGATTGAGCAGTAGAAGAGATCTAGGCTCCATAGAATGCCTTCTTTTTGCGAACACAGAATGAAGGTTGTGATGCTTGCCACGAAGTTGGGGAGGACTTGGGTGGACACCACTCCAAAAATGTTGGGGATGTCAATCCACTCGCACGAAAGGTGAAGTTAGAACCCATTTTGAAAAAGGGTGAGTGGAATGCACAGCTCTTGCATCCTCATCAGGTTAAGATGCTTGGTCCTCTTGACTACTCAGATGATGAAATTGGAATTTATTCCACAGTATCTATAAAATACTAAGGTCACAATGAAGGGATCCAACTTGGGAACCTTATTGAAATGAACCTGGTGGAAAGATGAAGCAGCTTTCTTGTGTAAAGACATTCTTGCTGATGACAAAAAGGCAATCAAGATTTGCTCGCAAGTTTCACTCACACAACTCCAGGAGAGCAATAAAAGTACCAACTACTCTGGCTAGAGAGAATTTATAGACATTGTAAGAAAAATGTAATAACATAGATGCCAAATCAAAATAAAGTTAAAAAATGATTGCCCAAATCTTATGGACATTTTAAGTGACATGAGCTATAAGGAAATAATCAATGCAAAATAGTAAAAAATCAAACAGTACTCGCAAATACAAAATAAAAAATATTTATTTTTATTTATTGGTAGAAAAATGCAACACACTTGTTATAACTCTAAATACATTTTTTTAGTAATTTTATTACAAGGTTTAAGTGCTAGTCCTCAACAAGTGGTTCACACAAGAAGGCAGAAATGAAGTACTCGGTGACTTGATAGAGTTCTACAATAATAATATCTCAGTCCTCATAGTCATGAAAATGAGCTGGTACTCTACCTCAAAGGATTACCATCAATATGACTCTAACTCTAATTGTGCTTGCAGCTCACCCATGTCCTGCTGGGATGACTCTATAGCCTCCCTCAAGAGGTTAATGTCCTGATAGAGTTTTAATCTTAGAGGAGTATGTGAATACTCATGTTTCCTCTACATTGTTCCTCAGTCGATGGATAGACTCACCCTTCGTAGACTCACTACTATCTCTATGAGTATGAAAAGAAAATCCAATCATCATTCCTTGATGTCAGTAAAAGTGAAGCAAGTCTAGGTGACAAGCGCATTGATTATGACCTTGAATAGAGAAAATATTTCAACCAAATCCACTCATGACACTAATAAAGTTAGCGACAAAGCTGGAGTTACTGTTAGTTGATGACAAAAGATTTTATTAAAAACTAAGAGAGAAATTTTAATAAAAGGATTTACTATGGGTTCAATCCTTACGAAGGGAAGCCACCTTTTGAGTAAATAGAATTCCTCTCTACTTAGGAAATCACCTAGCGAATCTCCCAAGAAAGGTGAAGCAACTTTACAAAGTTACTTGGGCATTAAGAGGAAATGACCTGGTGGCTGACGAGTGTCTCTCACTATCCTCTGTGAAGCCTGAATGCTTGATATACTTAGCTACAACCAAAGAAGAAAGTAAGAGACTCAGATTAAAGAGACTTTCAATACAAGATAATAGGTAAACTCAATCCAAAGAGACATTCCTCTATGATTGCCCTCTCAATGGCTAGCCCAACCAATCGGCTCACCAACATCTTCTTACACTAATCAAAAGGTGCATCCACTCCTCCTCACTCTTCTACAGAAATATTCATCGGTCACTCACTCACTACAATTGCCTGATCCTCTGATAGGTGGGCACTTGATTCTCCTAGCGGGTTAGAAAGATTAGTCATAGTGACAATTTCTATGATTGGAGTAGCTAAAATGCTCACTTCAGTCATAAGAATCATGTGAATCTCTTCTGACTTCTTTTCCTTCTTGGCCTTCTTGCAAAGGCTAGCCCATAGAACTGCCAGATCAATGTCATTGTGAGGTCTCTTTGTGTATATGGAAATTATGTTTTAATATGTTTTGTAGAGTCGACTCTTGAGAGACAAAAAGTTTACCCAAGTGAGTAGCAAAAAAATTCTAAGTGCATAAAAAAGAAAGAAAAAAAATCTATTTATAGCCCTTAGAGCATTCAAATATTGGGTCAGTCCAAAAGTGATGTGGCATCTCAATAATTACATCAATTATCTTAGATCATTAAATATTTAAGACATAGTCATTCTATTTATTCTTTTATCTTTTTTATAAGATACTTCTATAAAAAGCAGAAGAATTTGAGAGCTGAATGTATACCCAAAGCAGAGGGTAGGCCCAAACAAGCCTATAATCTAAGATAAGGATACTCGCATAAAGAGTATTTGACGACATAGAATAAGAGTACTCATCAGAAGGAACACCCAATAAAGGAAGATAGATCTGACACAACAATCCAAAAACTTGGAGAATTGTAATTCAAATGCAAGACCTATTCCACTCCCTAGCATCCGACAACTAGGTTAAAGAACAACATAACCACTCTCTTTAATCTCATCCTTAATCACACAGTCATTCAACAATATCATCTAATGGACCATACTCGCTCACTGCCATTAGCTTAGGTAGATTGTTTCATATTAAATTTATCTAATATGATCTTTTTATATATAAGCACCCTTGATATTATAAAGGGGGACCTTTTTCTTGCTAGAGTATGTTTTGGCTCTTATTCCAAACCCCTATTTTATGTACTCATATTTTGGCCATTATATGAAATAAAGATTATATTTTCTCTCTATTTTTTATACTTTCCTATCTTCTTGTATTCTTTCAATCTAACTCTATTTCACAGGTAATGTCAAAGGTTCTTCCTCCATCCATAAACATACCACTAAGTTCCTCGCTCTTCATAACACATAATCACAACTCAAACACTAAAAAAGTATTAATCTAAAATATACATTAAATTTTTATTTATTTAGACTAAAACCATCTAATAGTAATAACTTAAATCATACTTTCAACTAATATCTTAAATATTAAAGCTTAGCTTTAACTTATTACACTAGCCTTTGTACATATATTTGATCAAAAGGTCACTAATCCTAGACATATATTAAGACAATACTTTATTATGATGTATGGATATTTTGTATTTTATGGTGTAATATTTTAGACTAGATGTTAGGATTGTGTGTGTGCTAGTCTAAATGGTAGGGTGTTATCTATGAGATTAATGATATTTTTTTTTGTAATTGGTTATGCTTGATTAAAGGGGTCACTGTGATAATAAGAATAAAACAAATGTTTTTTCTTGCAAGTGTTGCTTGCCCCTTTAGCATAGCCTATTAGGATAGGTGGGCTTAGCACTTATGAGTGCTACATCTAATTAAGTAATTAAGTGATATATATATAATTGCCTTGTGTGCACACATATTATAGCTAACTAATATTTTATAAGTTTAGTTAGAATTTCTTTTGAAATTTTAAAATATAATTTTTATATAAGTATTAGGATTAGAGCAATAAGATTTAGAATGTGTAGTAGCTAGAAGGCTTTAACTTGGGAAGCCTTATGATATCTTGAAGGCCCTTCCCATTAAAAATGAAAGCATGAAGACACCCATGGCTATGTTTATATTTTGAATTAATTTAATTATAATTTGAGTTTTATAATGGTAGAGCTTGGTAATCCATCTTTTTTTTTCTCAGGGTGTATAGCATCCGAGCCGCACAAGCCTTTCATTATTTTCTTAATTTGATTAAATGTTTAGAGTGATTATTTTGATTGTGCATTAGAAACTACAAACTTTTTTCTAGGTTTCTTAAAGTGTGATGATTGTTGTATGACCTGGATTTCATTTGGCTTCTTAATAATTTAAATTTTCTATCTAATTAAAATAATTAACTTTAACTTAAAATTAATACAATTCACAGCCTCATCATAAAGCCATAGTAAATAATTGATAAAATTAATTTAAATGTTATAGGTCTATGATGAATGTGAATAACATCAAGCATGCATACTATTTTATTCCCTTAAAAATAGGGGATCTTCACTCATTGCAGACTATTGCAGAAGAACACCTCTTTTATCATGCATGCATGTAGGCATATTTGTTAAGCTAAGCTTAAGCCAAAATGATGAGTCAAAAGTAAATAAAATATATAATTTTTATTGCATTCGTCCAAGGCACACATTCATAGCAACTATGAATTAGGCTTATAAGGAGTGAGCTTAAAATCTTAGACTCTTTCTTCATAAATAATAGCCTAATTATCTTCAATTCATAAGACTTGGCCACATGGTTTTAAAAGCATAGGAAGTGTTAGCTAGCATTCACTCCAAGTGGTTATAAGATTATAAAAGTTGGGATAAGCTCACTCTCTCTAGTGGAAGTGAACCAACATATCCTAATTTTCTCCAAGTAGAATCAAGTTGAGCTCTTAGCTTATGCTAGAGCATTTTAGACATAAGTTCAGAGGTTTTTTATTTCTTCTTTGTTATAGGTGTAAATCCTCATCTCTTAGATATTTTCACAATCTTATATTATTGGAATATAAGCCATAACTTTCTAAAAAACTTGTTAACTCAAGAGGAGGGAGGGGGAGGTGTGTTAAATGGGTTTTAAAAATAAATTTTAGAATATTTAATTTTATCTTTTGTAGAGGACTTAAATATTTAATAATAATGTTTTAATAAATGAAGCAATAGAAAAAGCAATAACAGAAAAAATAAAGTGCTAAAAATAAAGAAAGAGAACACAAATATTTTTACGTGGTTTGGCCAAACCTTAAAAATCGGCCTACTTCCATGCCTAGCCACCCAGGCTAGGAATTCACTAAACTAAAGTTGAGATTACAATAAATCTCCCGTACTCTCCTTCACAAGAAAGTACAATCAACACGTACTTTTCTTAACGGGCAAGCACAACCTGACATGTGCTTTCTTTAACGGGCAAGTATAACTCAACAAGAAATCAAGACAATGCAAAGAGAAAGATACAAGTCTAACTTCAATTTTAAAATGTTTTTGCACTCGCAACCCAATATATACTAATATTAAGGCAATTGAATATTAATGAAAAGAGAGCTCACTTTAATATTAAATGAAATTAAAATAGATTTTCAATCAAATATTTAATGTAATTAAGTAACTTAATGTTGATTGAATGATCTTTAAAAGGTTTAAAATGATTTTCTTGAATGACTTTGAAATGTAAACTAAAATGTAATCACAAAAAACTTTACTTTGAATTCTTTTTCAGACAAGCTAACTTTCATTCAAATGATAAATGTATTTATAATTTGAATAACTAAACAATCACTTGAATAAGGATTTGAATTGTATCACAAGAAATCTATCACATAACATATGCATAAACTAATTGAATATAAGTAATCAATAAGCATAAAATAATTTATGCAAGATATGATGTGGTCGACCAAATGGAAAAAGAGAGGTAATAAAGATTTTAACCTCAATCAAATTTAAGAAACCTATATAAAACTTTAAGCCAAAGGAATAAACAATGGGTATTCAAATGATTAAGCATTAAAGAAATTAATAACCTTTAAAAAGTCTTCAACCAAAAGAAAAACACAGGGAATATTCGCTGATTAACTACAAAATAAATTTATTTCCTCATGTTAGCTTTAGGCTAAACAAGAAATAAAAAGATTATCAAGAAGGTAAAGTCCACAGAAATTCATCTTCTTATATTTGTTCTTGTCCAAACAAAATCTAAAGATTATGTCATGAATAAATACAAGAAAATTTACATAACCTTGTAAAATTTAAAGCCAAGAAGAAATAAAAAAAAAAGTTTAAGAACTTAGTACCTTAGAAAATAAACACCAAAGAGCTTATGTTTTTGGCCAAGAGTGGAATCACACCAAACCTTCACTTTCCCTAATCAATCATAAAGGAAAATAAATGTCAAAGGGAAATGGAATAATGATGAGGAATGCTTGCACTTGTATCACCAAAATTCTCCAAGAAATGATGTTGCAAGGATCGACCAAGGGTGACCAAGAGAGCAGAGAGTAAGAAAGAGTTTTTAACTTTTTGGAACCTTTTTTTAAGTTGAAACAAGGCTCTCAAATATATGATGGAGGAGTCTATTGTAAAAAAAAAATTGATCAAATGAGAGGGAAATTGATTTGGGATCAATTTGAATTTCAAAATCAAAGAAGAGGGGATCGGCCAAAGAGTTCTTCCATAGGCTCTTTTACAAATTTGTTTAAACCCAATATGGAATGTATAATATGTGATTCATGGACAAGGAAGGAGGAAAATACATAGAAATTTCAGCCATGGGAGTTGAGATATGAAGGAGGGAGTTTTCAATAAAATAAATTCATTAAAATCCAGTTCAAAGAATTTGGCCAAAGAGGTTACCTAAAATAGGAAATTCTTAAAATAATAAATGGATTAATTTTAAATCAAAGCTAATTGTATTATGTACTTATTTAATGACTAAATAACATATAAATTTAATAAATTTAAAGCATAGTGGATGGCCTCCCTTAAACATTCCTAAAATAGGTCAAATTGGAAATAGGAAAGGAATTATTTTGAAAAGGAGGGCTAGTTTGAATTTAAATTTAAAATACCTTCTAATAAATAAATTAGGCTCTACATAATCATAATTAATCATTCTTGTGACGTTCAACATATTTCATAAAAAATTTGATTTGATTTAGCAATTACATATCATGCATAAGGGAGTTTGAATTAAAGAATAATTCAAATCTAGAAAGTCAAATAAATGAATTTCAAAATATAAAAAATGGGGAAAAATAATATGGAAATATTTTGAATGAAATTAACACAATTTATTACACAAAAGTTATTAAAAAAATAAAATTAGTGGTAAACTTTTGGAACCCAAACTTGTTTAGATCCACATCCAAATAAAAAGACATGCAATGAATGATGTGTAATATGTGTAGCTATTTTATTTTTAGACATCCAAATAATTTTTTAATTAAGAAATGATTGAGATTTTCTTGCATGAAAATCAGAAGACACATGACCTTTTTCATTACAAAAATTACATGTAACATTTGTATATGTAAAAGGTCTAAATTTAAATGATCTTGATACATCTGATGACTTATGTGTAACAAATGAAACATATGAATGTTTACTAAAAAAAAAAATCTAATTTTACATGAAGTAATAATTTTTTCCTTTTTCAACTTCTCCACAAATGTTGATTGATCTAATAAAGTATCATTCTTAGCTTTTAAATCAACACAATCTTTTTCTAAAGATGAAGCATGCATTTTTAAAATTATCTTTTCTTTTTCTAACACATTGAATTTTCTTTTTAGCTTTTTATATTCATATGCTAATTCATTGAATGCATCATCTAATTCTTCATATAAATATCTTCACATATCTCACTTGTAGAATCCACATCAGCCATAAGACATATATTTGCTTCTTCCTCTGTAGTGTCATCACTTCATTCTTTTGAGTCAGAATTTTTCCAAAGTACTCTTTTCTTTTTCTTTTGAGGCTTTTTATTTTTCCAAGACTTTTTTCTTCCAGCTTTTTCTTTTTCAACTAAGTCTAGACATTCATCTCATATATGTCTGGCCATTTTATAATTAAAGCATACTATTCTTTCTCCTACATTCAATCTTTTAATAGGCAATTTATGTACTTTAGATTTTCCATACCTATGGTTTTTCTTTTAAATCATATTTTCTAGCCTTTTTAAAAGTAGAGAAATCTCATCACTATCAGTATTGGAACCTGAAGAATTTTTCTCACAGCTATCTTCCACCTGCAAAGCAATTAATTTTTCTTTATCTTTCTTTTGGAAAAAGTCATTCTGATCCCTTTGTACAATAACCTATTCATTTGCTATCAAAGAACCAAGAAGCCGATCAAGCGTATAAGTAGTTAAATCCTTAGCTTCACTAATAGCAATAACTTTTGCATCCCAATCTTTTGGAAGGCATCTTTAAATTTTATAAGCTAAATATTGATTTTTATACTTTCTTCCAAGTGAATGCAATGTATTTATATTTTTTATGAAGCTAGTATACATATTAGAAATACTTTCATTTGGTAACATGCGAAATAATTCATTCTCATGTACTAACCTATTTATATGAGCATCTTTAACTTTGTTAGTACCTTCATAAGTAAGAATCAGTTTATCCCATATTTATTTTGTAGTAGTAAGCATGGAATTTCTCATGTAGTCATTGGGAAGTAAAGCACAATAAAGAATAATACAAGCCTTTGCATTTAGTTCATCCAATTCTTTTTCAGGAGCAGACCATACATAAAAAAGGTTTATCAACTTTTAAACCATTCATATCAATAGTGGGTGTTTGATACTGGTGTGTCAACATATACCACATTATAAAATCCTGTCCATGAACAAAAGCATTAATGCAATTTTTCCAATAATCAAATGGAACATTATCAAGTAAAGGTGGTCTATGTGTAGGCTATCCTTTAGGTAGTGTACCTTCAGGAAAAACTTGTGCCATAGTAATCAAACTCAGGGATGTTAAGATGCAAATTGAGCTAAGGATTTAATACCAATTATTACTTAGCTTTAGCACCCAAGAGTGGGGGCGAATTAGGTTTTAAAAATAAATATCAGAAAATTTATTTTATCTTTTGTTGAAGAGTTAAATATTTAATAATATTGCTTTAGTAAATGAAGATATAGAAAAACCAATAATAGAAAAGTAAAGTGCTAAAAAATGAAGAAAGAGAATACATACAATTTTACATGGTTCGGCCAAACCCCAAAAACTAACCTACGTCCACACCAAGCCACCTAGGCTAGAAATTCACTAAACTAAAAGTTGAGATTATAATAAATCTCTTGTACTCTCTTTCACAGGCAAGTATAACCCAACACATACTTTTCTTAATGGGCAAGCACAACTCAACACATACTTTCCTTAATGGGCAAGTACAACCCAACAAAAAATCAAGACAAATTAAAGAGAAAGATACGAGTTTAACTCTCAATTTTAAAATATTTTTGCACTCACAACCCAATCTATACTAATATTAAGGCAATTGGATATTAATGAAAAAGATAACTCACTTTCATTTTAAATGAAATTAAAATAGATTTTCAATGAAATATTTAATGCAATTAAGTAACTTAATGTTTCTTGAATGATCTTTAAAGATTTGAAATGATTTTCATGAATGACTTTGAAATGCAAACTAAAATGCAATCACCAAAAACTTTACTTTGAATTCTTTTTTCACACAATCTAACCTTCATTCAAATGATAAATGTATTTGCAATTTGAATAACTAAACAATCACTTAATAAGGATTTCAATTGTATCACATGAAAGCTATCACATAGCATATGCATAAAATAATTTAATATAAGTAATCAATAAGCACAAAATAATTTATGAAAGATGTGATGTGGTCGACAAAATGAAAAAAGAGAGGAAATAAAATTTTAACCATAATCAAATTTAAGCAACCTATATGAAACTTTAAGCCAAAGGGATAAACAATAGATATTCAAATGATAAAGCACTTAGAAAATTAATAACCTTTAAAAATACTTTAGCCAAATAAGAAACATAAGGAATATTTACTGATTAAGCACAAAATAAATTTATTTCCTCATGTTAGCTTTAGGCCAAACAAGAAATAAAAAGATTATCAAGAAGGCAAAGTCCACACAAAGTCATCTTCTTATCTTTGTTCTTGGCCAAAAAAAATCAAAATATTATGTCATGAATAAACATAAGAAAATTTACATAACCTTGTAAATTTTAAAGCCAAGAAAAAATAAAAAAAAGTTTAAGAACTTAGCACCTTAAAAAATAAACACCAAAGAGATGATGTATTCGACCAAAAGTGAAATCACACCAAACCTGCACTTTTGTTAATCAATCTTCAAGCCAAATAAATGTCCAAGTAAAGGGAGGAATGATGAGGAATGCTTGCACTTGTATCACCCAAAATCTCCAAGAAATGATCTTGCAAGGATCGACCAAGGGTGAGTAAGAGAGCATGAAAAAGTTTTTAACTTTTTGGAGCCATTTTTAAGTTAAAATAAGGCCCTAAAATAGATGAGTGAGGAGTCTAGGGTCTGCTAAAAACTGATCCAATGAGGGACAAATTGGTTTGGCATCAATTTGAAGTTCAAAATTAAAGGAGAGGGGATCAACTAAAGTGATCTTCCATATGCTCCTTTAAAATTTTTTTTAAACCCAATATAAAATGTATGATATGTGACTCATGGCCAAGGAAAGAGTAAATCCCATAGAAATTTAAGCCAAGGGAGTTTATATATGAAGGAGGGAGTTTTGAATAAAATAATTCCATTAAAATCCACTTCAAAGAATTCAACCAAAGAGGTTTCCTAAAATAGGAAATTCTTATAATAATGCTTGGATTACTTTTAAATCAATTCTAATTGTATTCTATACTTATTTAATGTTTAAATAGAATATAAATTAATTAAAGTTAAAGTATAGTGGCTGGCCTACCTTAAACTTTGCTAAAATAAGTCAAATTGGAAAAAGAAAAGGAATTATTTTGAAAAAGAGGACTAGTTTGAATCTAAATTTAAAATAACTTGTAATAAATAAATTGAGCTTTAAATAATTATAATTAATTATGCTTGGGACTTTCAACATATTCCATACAAATTTTGATTTGATTTAGCAAGTACTTGTCATGCATAAGGGAGTTTGAATTAAAGAATAATTCAAATTCAGAAATTCAAATAAATAAATTTTAAAATAAGAAAAATGAGGGAAAATGATATGGAAATCTTTTGAATGAAATTGAAACAATTTATTACACAAAATTCTGCCAAAGCAATGCTAAGATGGAAATGACAATAGGATAGAGAAGAAAGAATAATAGGACAAAAATGGATAATTTTGGAATAATTTAATTTTCAAGCACTAAAAATTATGAATAAAAATTATGAATAATATGGAAATGATTTAATGAAGTTTGAACATAATTTATTTTTCTTTAACACACATTTAATGGAACTTATATCATGCATATAGTTCATACAATCCAAAATGGATAACTTAATGAATAATTGTAATAGTAAGATATAGAAAAATATAAATAATTTTGGAATGATGAATAAAAAAATGAATGAATCATTTTTTTTTAATTTATTGAGATTTTCATTTTTTTTTAATATAGTAATTCCTAGAAAAATTCCCACCCAGTCCATGTCCAGTAGGTTTAGCAGAAAAAGTTTTCTTGCACACTTGAATTTAACTTAATTAGTATTATTTGAACATGTGTTTGTTATCATCAAAATCAATCTCATATGAGATGAGGCTCATAAAGTCAATAATGATTACTTCCTACTTATCTCCCTTTGGATTATGCTAAGAACTTTTTAATTGAGTCTTCCCATTTGATTTCCAAAATTACCAAACTTTTGATATCAAGCTTTAAAACCCATAATAATATTATTCAATCACTTAAATTGAAAGTCCTATTAGGAGATTCACATCCCTTAAGGCATAATTAACTACAAGGGCTTGCCCTTATTTGAAACTTAAGAACTCGGCATAAAATAAACCCTACCTTAGTTCCTTCATATAAAGCACTAGAAGAATCTCTGGTACACATAGACCCATCAGTCTTAGCAATCCTTATTAAGTGATTAAGTTCTTCACATGTTGATATTAATGATTAAATATGGGTTTTATAGCCAAAGGGACATGTGGATTACCAAGCTTGAACAAGACACTATCGAGTGAAAGAAATCAAATGTAGAAGCCATAAAAATCATACTTGACCAACTAGAGGAGTTGTGTATTGAAGCATCTTTAAGGCAAGAAGAGAATAAGAGGTGAATGGCTAAGTACTATAATAAGAACATCAAGGAGATGTATTTCAAACTTGCAATCTCATTTTAAAGAAGGTAGAAGTTGTTGCTCATCAAAATGTACTTGGCAAACTTATCCTTACTTCTGATGGGGTGTACATTCTCAAGAAACAAGTCAGACCATGAGGCTACCAATTTTAAATACACTAGGGATATAAGTATCCTAGACTCGTAGTGCAATAGATCTAAAAAAAAGGTTTATCTCTAAGGGAAATCTAACCCTCATATCTATTTATTTTACAATGAACTATTATCTTTGAAAAATACTTTTTTTAGTACATGCAAGAAAAATATAATATAGTGAATTTATTTAAAAAAAATTCTACTTGCAAATTTTTTCCCTTTTCACTTGCATAAAGATATGTAAAAAAATATTTCTCTTCTCACTTCCTAGAATAAACTAACTAGTACATGAAAAACTTTCTAATTCATTTAAGGTGACATAGGCATAAAGTTGCACTCAATGAGCTATATTGGGTTGAGTAACTTGGTGAGACACTAGCTTAAATGGATTAGTGAGAAACACTATCTTGAGTAATTTAAGGAATTATGAATTTTCCCTAATTACTTGATGAACTACATTTGACACAAGCCATTCAATGAGCTACATTTGGCTCATGTTATTCAGATAGCTACATTTGGATCGAGTTTAACAAGAGCTAGGATAGCTATGTATTGGCTCAATTCACTTGCTAAGCTAAATCTGGCCTAAGAAAAAATGTTGCATTATCTTGTTACACTTGACCCCAATGTAAAGACTAACATTGCGAGCTATATATTGGCTTGAGCATAAGTCTTAACTTGGTAAGCTATACTTCACAGTAATGAAAAGCCTAAACTTGGTGACTACCTTTGGCCCAAGTGTATAGAGCTTAACTCGATGAACTATTAAGCACAGAAGTGATGAGATTACTTACAAGGGAGTTATGGTCCCTTGGTGGAAAGTCCATGCCAACTATAGGCATTTAAACATACTCTCTTTTTAAACTAATTAGCATAAAATAATCGAGCTTTTTACACATACAAATTATCGAGGTTGACTGAGGGAAACACTATGTAAAAGTGTTGAAAGGCATACAGGATGGATAAGAGTAAGTGGTGTGCTAAGAATGTGCTTGATGACTTTAGTACTTAGAATTCTAAGACCAACTCTCTGTGGTCGGTCAAAACAAACTAACGACCAACACTGTGGTAGGTGCTCATGAGCTAAAAACCAACACTTTGTGCTTGGTGAATTTGAAATAAAGATCAACACCTTTAGTTTGTGATTGCAAACAAAGTACAAAACTTAAATCAAGGAACTATTTAGAGTATTTTACTAAATATTTTGTTAAGAAGTTATGGCACCAAAGCAATGGGAGGGGGTAAATTTTGTATTTAATAATTATCTAAGTAAAAGTTAATCTTAAATTTTATAAAAAACTTAATTACAAAAATGTCTCATTTTAGTTCTATTGAAAGAGCAAATCAACGAACTAAACCATGTGTGAAAAAGTAAAACGTAAAAAATTTAAAAATAGGTGACATAGAGACTTTTTATTAGTTTAGCCAAACCTAAAAAACAACCTACGAAAATGTCTAGTCACCCTGATTAGGAATTCACTAATCAAAATAAGATTATAATGAATCTCCCATAATTTTCTACACCTCATAAGTACAACCCCAACAACATACTTTTCTACACCAAGTAAGTACAGCCCCAACAAGTTTAAGAAAGAAGACAAAAAAATACAAGAGAATATCTATTTCTCAAATTTATAATTAATTTTGCACTCAAATCCACTAACAATAACAAGATATATAAGAAAGAGGGCTTAAATCATATATTTTTTTTCTTTTTATTATAAAGCATGTAATGCTATGAACTTAATGTTAATGCCATGAAAAAAATTTATCTTTGAAAGTTTTTTTTTATTTTTCACAAAGTGATGATTTAAAAATATGAACTTGAAGACAATTTGCTAAAAAGTGTTTAAAATAACCTCACTTTAAGATTTACTTGCACAAAGTAGAAAATCAAAGATCTAAGAAATGAAAGCTTTAAATCAATCAAATAATCTTGAAAGCTTTAGAAGATGATCTTAACTTAAAGCAATGTTGAAACAAGAATGCAAAAATCAATCTTTAATGCACTTGTACAAAGTGAAATAAGATAGTTTAGAAAATGAGTGCTTATAAAAATAACAATAATTCTAAAGACCTTAAGAGAATAATTTCATAAAACAAAATACATTAAAACTTTCAAACTATTTGAATTAAAAGAGAAAATAACTTGGGAAAAACTATAATAATGAAATCAATGAAACTTTTCAATTCAATCTAAGCATCAAAATCAGAACTCCAATGTTTGAAACACCCTTACTCAAATCCTTTATATGTGTGAAACAATGAGTGTGAGACTTGATGTAGACTCCTCTAAGAGTTAAGAGCTTAAAGAAGATGAAGAAGATCTCCTCTTTGAATGTGATTGAAAAAATGAGCAAGAGAGATAAGCTTTAGCACTTGAATCCATAAGATCAATTCAAAAAAGGTATTAGCAAGGGTTTGGCCAAGGTGAGTTTTTCTAAGAGAGAGTGAAGTAATGAAAGCATCTCTTTAAATAGAGATTAATCTCAGTGATGGTTTGCCAAATCAAGAGAAAAAAAAGAGGGAAAGAATGAGAGAGAAATTAAGTAAGGAAGGATTTTGATTTTCAAATTCAAAGTATTTGACTTGAATTTGAATAAATTCAAACACAAGACACATGTTGTCAGTGAAG
Source organism: Cymbidium sinense (assembly GCA_021442155.1). NCBI lineage: Eukaryota > Viridiplantae > Streptophyta > Magnoliopsida > Asparagales > Orchidaceae > Cymbidium > Cymbidium sinense. Next base: position 78,101,852 of record CM038227.1, read on the forward strand.
GCATTGGAGGGAAGGTTCAAATCACTTAGCATAAGTGAGAAATTATAAATTAAGAATTGGATTAAACCATTCCAACATTCGTCCAAGGCAAATGAAAGAGGAAGAAAAAGAGGGAATTAAATAAAAAAGATTTTTTATTTAAAAATTTGATCATTGCTAAAATATTTTAATTCAAATGAATTCAAATCTAATGTGGCCTTCCATGAAAAAAGAGGGAAGAGAACTAAATTCCATAGACTAAATTAATCACATGTTAGTTAAGGAGGAATTTAATCAAGGAAAGAGTTTATAGTTGATTTAAATTAAATTAATCTAATAACTTGCATGCATGGGACGGTCAAGACTCTCCATATGGGGTTCAATCATGATTGAATGCGATAGATATAAGGGATTACATAATTAATTAATTAGATAGGGATTGACAAACAAAGCCATGTGAACAAGTCCAATTAAAATAAATCAAATAAAATTGCATGGGGATTTTTTTCCAATGGTTTCCATAAATAAATTAACCTCCAATCATTGCAATCAATTAATTTAAATCAAAGGAGACTAATTAAAAAAAATTTTGAATACTAATCATAATTTAAATAAATTTAAAATAATTTTAAAAAGGAGCCATCCAAGGTCTTTATAAAAATAAAAAAAATAATAAAATAAGAAAGTGTATTAATTCATGGTACATTTGAATTTAAAGTTAAATCAACTTAAAGTAACTCAAATAAACTCAAACTAAATTAATTAATTCATGATAGGGTCGACCAAGTATTGCTAAAATAAAATAGATTAATTTTAGAAACAAATAAAGGCCATTTGCAATTTGAAATTCAAAATATTCAAATTCTAAATTCAAACAAATTTGAAATTTAAAAATCCATTAAATGAGAAAAAAATGATGTGGTGTTTATTTTTGGAAAGTCCTGTGGACACCACGCAGATCGTAGGGGGTACTTATTGAAATAATCGAGTATGATATTAAGGTATGATGTGCTATCTTGAAATATAGAAACATCACCTTACAATGGACTTAATAAACTAATAAGGACACCTAAGGCATGATGGGTCTTCGTATATACCAGAGATTCATCCCCTACTTTACATGAAAAAATAAAGTAGGGTTTATTTTATGCCGAGTACTTAAGTTTTCTATGGAGGCAAGCCTCCATAGTTAATTACATACTTGAAAATGAGATTTTCTAAGAAAACTCTTGATTAAAGTAATCAATTATTATCTCCAAAAGATTTTAAGGTCAGACTATCAAAGGGTTGGTTTTTAGGAAATCAATTGGGAATGTTCAATTGGAAAGATATATTTTGGAATCTAAAGAAAAATAAGTAGGAAATGCTCATAATATTAAGAAGCCTAGTAAGCACTCTGACCTATCCTATGGTGAGACTTCATATTTTTTAAAGTGCAAGGATTTATTTTATTTGAGTTGAATTTCTTTTGAATGATAAGGATTATAATCCATCAACACAAGATTGTGATAAGAGGTGAGAATTTATACTCATAGCCTAAGGGAATAAGCAACCTCAAATCCCAAATCTAAGGAACTTTAACATAAGTAAATGCACGACATAAATCCAAGTGAGAGGGGACATAAGGGTCTATTCCACAAGAGAAAATAATCCCGTCCAACTCTTCCAGACTTACAACCACCTTGAGTGGCTGCCAGCTAACACCTCCTACAATTCAAAACCATATAGTCCGATCTTATGTAATTGCAGGATGGCTTGGCTTGTTATTTAATTGAAAAGATACTAAAGTTCTAAACCCACTCCCTAAGAGACTATAGCATGAGTGGTATGAGAATATGAATTAGTCTAAAAATATAAATTCTTTTCAAATTTAATAATATTTTGACACAGTATTTTGGACAAAGGCTTTAGGATATTTATGCCTAAATGCACGAAGAAAATTGATTATTGACCAAATCAAGAGAGAAAGAGGGTGAAGCTCCATCATGAGGGGTTTCTCTCATAGGTCAAGTGGTCCCTATAGTGCAAGAATGGAGGCCCTCATTCAGCAAAAATGATAGAAGATTCCATGCATGATGTTAGACATACAACATACAGCTAAGGGGTTACAAAATCTTTTAATTATCTTAATTAGAGCTTAAGCTTTATAATGAGATTATGATTTATTTTTAAAATTTGGTTATGAGTTATTAATTTTATAGAAAAATTAATTTTAACCTAAGAGCCTACTACGTCCACGCCGCACATACAATCATCAAACATGAAGAAACTATGAAAAGGATGTAATTCTATTTCACAATCTAAACATAATATCAATCATTTTTATAGACTACTACAAAATAATAAAAGGTTGGTGCCACTTGGTACTATCGTACACCCCAAAAAAGAGAAAAAATGGGTAGCCGAGCTCTACCCTTATACAACCCAGATTACAAAAAAAAATATTATAATTTAGAATTAAATACATGTTATGGGGTCTTCATTTCTTCACTTCTTTTGTCCTCTTTCTCTTCCTTTTGATTTGATTTATTCCAAGGCATCACAGAGCATCCCAAGGCTAAGCCTTTTAGCCACTGCTCATCCTAATCCCCCATAACACTAATCCTAATTTCTATTACAAAATTACATTTTTATAAGTAAAGTAAATCTAACTACACCAGTAAAATTGAGGTTAGCTAAACATACATACAATCCCAAGAAGTTATATTTCATAATTTGGACTTAGCACCTTGCACATGGGTAATCAAGCCCACCCGTACTAACTTGGATCATGCTTAGAGGCATAAGCAACCTTTAAAGAGAACATTTGTATTTATTTTTATGTGACCCCTTAAGCACAATCCCCAATAGAAGACAACATTAGGCTAAGAGCAACCTAACATTCAGTCTACGAAATACACACCCTAACATCCAGTCTAAAATATTACATCACAAAACAAAACATATATCACACATACACCATCCTAACTTAGGACTAGAAGTAGTGGTTTAATTCTAATGTGTGTGCTAAGGCATTGTGTGGTATTCTTAACTAAGCATTAGAGTTATAATTTTTAAATTTTGGAAAAGTTTAATTTAATCATGAAGGTTAGTTTCATTTCAAGTTATTTAGTTGATTTGTAAATTTTAATTTATGTTTAATTTTATTTCATTTGACTTACACTTAGCATCTAAGTGTCATAAAGAAAAGAAAGAGGATTACCCTCTTTCATCCATACCTTAAGCCACTTTCTAATGCACATTAATTTGATTTAGTTTTCTTCAGTGAATGGATTATTAAATACTTTTTTTTAATTCTAAGTTTTGGTTAACTTTAAATAATTCTATCCAATTTGAAAGGCATCTTAAGATTAATATAGTTGAATTACTATCACATGAAGTATATTGAGTCATTCTATTCCATCACATGTAATATGCACATGATTTAACACTTAGCATACCTATACATACAATCTATTTTGGAATACTTAAATGATCATGAATGAATGCATATAAACTTAATGAAGAAAGGAGATTTTCATTCTCTAATCAAATACACACACACACACACACACACACACACACATATATATATATATATATATATAAGATGTGAGAAAATACGTGTCATTATTAACCAAAGAAGTGAGATAATCAAATGACCTCCTTGGGGCTACTTAAAGCCTCGTATTCCAAGGATGTCCAGACTAAATACTTATTATCTTAAGTTCATATAAATGTGTACATAATTGGAAGAATGAAAACCATGCAAAAGATTATATTTTTATTTGATTAAATTTTTTACACTTATGAATTAAAGCTCTATCCAAATTTCAATAACAAAATACATAGGGATGAAGTTAAATAAGTATGTGCCTTTGTTAACCACGGAAGTGAGGTAATCAAATAAACTTCTTGGGGCTACTTAAATCCTCATATTCTCGGGATGTCCAGACTATATACTTATTGGCATTCAAACATATGTAAATCAATATATAAATTATAAGAAAGAGAGCTTTTCATTCACATACTTAAGCTATAAGCACATGAAAATCCTATATATTTATAACTACCATCACTCCAAATATTGTTATCAATTTATAAACTTTGGAAAAAATATTTTTGAATTTAATAGTGATAATAGCCACACATATAATAAGTTAAGCCAACACATGCATGCTTACATAAATAAATTTCATTTGATTCATTTAGATTTGAAAAGATGAATGCATGAAATCACATAACATACAACATTTAAAATGATTGGAAAATAATAGCTAATCATAAACATGTGATTCATTTAACCACACTAATTCTTAAGGACAATCACATCAAATAAAATTACTTAAAGAAAACTAAAGCTTCTTATTAATTTAATTTTGGAGTTGGATTGAACTTAAAGAAGAGAGGTTATCATTTACTATTTTAATCCCATTCCTAATTTTGTAATCATAATTGGTTTAAGGAAAGATAATTAAGCAGATTTTATGAATTAATTAAGTTGGATTATTAATCAAATCACTTAGTTACCCTTTCCTATGCTCTTTAATTTGATTAATCATTTAATCATGAGCAACAAATGATATGAACATATGAGAAAATAAAATTACAATGCTCTTAAAGGGCCTAATGCAATTGACTCATAATTAAAGTTTAATCCAGCTAAAAAATCTAATTAAGTACTTTTATGATTCTCCCACACTTATGGGTTAATCATAATTTCCTTAAAGTCCTTTATATTATTAAACGCATAAAGAGGAACCCTTAATCTAATAGTGGATTTCATACAACATCACACTTTTCTTCGAAAAGGCTAAATAAAATTTGTAAAAAACTCAATTTTCTAGAATTTATCTCCCTAGGGCTTTAGACTGGCGGCTAACTGACTAAGGTAGCTTTTCCTTGAAGAGGCGAATCCCTACTAAGAAGATGGTGCCTTGCCTTCTCAACAATGGCTCTGTGGATCAACTTCCTCCAAAAAACTCATCAGAGTTAAGCTTGGAGTGGTCTCTAGTGCTCGAATCACTCTGGAGAAGATTAGTTTTGCCTCACCGAAGCTTGGTGAACGTGCTGGTAAAGTTACTTTGGGATTGGTTAGGATTTGATGGAGTTGGATAGAGTTGAACCTTGTCCTATTTTGGGCAGGCTTGGTTTCATCATCCCCGATGATGGGAAGGCTTGGAAGCTCAAGGGAATGCTTGTTGAGTTCATCTCAGAGTGCTCTAACTCTGAAGAAGTCCAAGTGCTCAAATGAGGGGGAGTATGACCGCTCCTCCCTTGGATCAAATGACCTTGATTGTTACACCATTTACAGACCACCAGGTGGCTGGGAGAGGAATGTGCTTAGGTGGCTCAGTTTGAGTGGAGGGAGGTTTGAGGTGGGCTTGTCTCCATCTCCTTTAGATAAGCCAATGATAGGAGGTGGGTTAACGCATCTCCCCTTGACCAATGGCTGACCTAACCCCTTTGGGTCAGGTTAGCCACATAGCTAGGGGTTCATTTTGAGCTTTGGGTGGCTACCAAATGCAAAGGAGGGTTGTTGACCACCTAAATTTGGATTTTATCCTATATGGGAGGCTTTACCTATTGGGTAATAGGTCAATTTGGGTCCAAATTAGGATGGGTTTGATTTAGACTGACCCAAGGATGGGTCATGCCAAATTTTAATGCCTTTGGGCTTGGTTTGGATGGCTTTGGCTCAATTTAACCCATTAGGTCAAATTGGCCTAGGTTGGGTCAAGTTGACCAATTGGTCAAATTGGGTCAAACAAAGGCTTGTGTCAAGTTCAAATGAGTATTTGAAATGTTTTGGTTCAATTAGTTGGGTTTAATTTAGCTTGGATTTGGATTTGACCTTTTTGAATTCATATAGGTCAAATAGGTCAAGTTGACCAATTTTTCTAAATTGTCTTGGGTTAGGCATTGGTTCATGTTCAATTGATAATTTGAAGATGATTGTAGGATTTGATTTCAATTAATTTAGATTTAGGAATGATTTAGACCAAATTTAGGTTAATTGGGCTAATTAGGTCCATTGAGTTCAATCAAGGCTTTGATCATTTCAATAATCAATTTGAAGTGGATTTGAGTCATTAGTTGCAATCAATTTGGATTAGATTTTGATTTGATCTAATTTAGCCCTTTAGGTCAAATTAGGTCAACTTGGGTCAAAGGGCTAATTAGATTTGGTTTGGCTCAATTGATGACCAGGTAATATTCAAGGATTGATTTTAGGATAGTGTGAATCATTGATTTCAATTAATTTGGCTTAGGATGAGATTTAGTTGATTTGGCTTATGTAGGTTAAGCGGGTTGATTTGGTCAAATAATCAAATTGACTAGGTTTGACCCAATTGATGGAAATTGATCGATCAAGGATGATCAACAATCATTATAGGAGTTTTTGGGTGGTTTGGTTCATTCCAATTTGGGTTAGATTGGAGTTTGGTTCAAATGGGTCATTTAGGTCACTTTGGGTCAAGTGAGCCTAAATGGGTTAATTGAAATTATTTTGGGTTGAATTGAGTTGAGTTGAGTTTAGATATTGATTTGGGATTGGTTTATAGCTTTGCATACAATTGATTTGAGTTTAATTGGATTTTGGCTCATTTGAATATTTTAGGTCAAATGGGTTAGGTGAGGTTGATCAAATTGATTTTGGGTATGATTGGTTTGATTGTTGATTTTGGTATGGTTTGGAATGATAATTGAAGGATTAATTTGATTTTGAGAAAGTCAATTGAACTTGGTTTGGATTGAAGGGAATTTTGTCTAAGTCCATAGTGTTGAATCATGGGTTTACATTTAGATCATTTAGATTTTGTTTTTGTTTTGGAGTTTGGATTTGAGTTGGGATTCCATTGATATTGTTCTAATTCGAGGTCAAATTTTGACTAAGGAAATAGGCATGGGTTTGGTTAGACTATAAGCTAGGTAGGTTTCTTAGGTCTTAAGGCACAACCTAATCCTACAGCTAATCCTTCTAAGTCTCTGGGTTTAGATTAAGTGTTCACTTAGCCACTAGAAGTGTCTTATGACTAAGGAGCTCTTAGTGTTTAGAAGTCCCCTAGATCTATGATGGGAAGATTGAGTTCTCACTCCAAAAGTGAGGTCAACAAATGATATGGTTTTAAATAAAATAAATCCCACAAAATTTTTAATGCTAAAAGCAATTAAAATTCGGCCATGCATAAAGAGAAGAAAAAATTCAAATGAAATTATTAATAGGAGAGAAAAAGAATAATCGGAGAGGGAAAAAATAATTTTGATAATTAAGTGAATAATTTAATTCTCATGCTAAAATAAATAGATAAAGATTAATCTAAGCATGAAAACTTATCAATGAAGTACAAAATAATCAACTTACTTTCAGATGCAATGGATAAAACTTAAACTCATGCAAGTAGTCAAATTATCCAAAAAGGATAATTTCAAAAAATAATCACAAATTGAAGTAAATAAAATATGAAAAAAATTATGTGAATATTCCAAATAAATATGATGAAAATATTTTGGCAAATTGTTTATATATTTATGTGCTCTTATTTAACTTTTATTGCAAATCCTAAGAAACATCTTAAATAGCCTTAGTCTAGGTTGATTTGATTTTTCAAATTTAATCAAGCAAGCTAAGTTTGATGAATTTCATAAAATACTTAAAAAAAATAAACTATTAATATCATCCAATCATATATTTGTTATCATCAAAATCAATTAATTATGTAGTGGGGCTCATAAAGTTAACATATTTTATTAAGAAAATGAGTATAATTCCACAAGTAAGGTGAATATATCTACCATAAAGTAAATAACCAAACATAATTCACAAGTATCTAATTTTAAGGCAGGTAAAATAAATTTTCTTCATTAAAAAATATAATTGCGAGTAATGACTATAAAAATAAAGGTAATTACACTTTTCTCACTTGCAAGTATGAAAAAGAAAAAGAATTACAAAAAGAAAAGAAAAAGGCTAACTAGAGCTTTCCTCTTTGCACTCTCCTTAAACTATAACTCCAACAAAGTGAGCACATTCTTAAAGTTAAGAAATTTAGCATCTAATTGTTCGTGCTTAACTAACTTTTGAATTGTGAGATGAGAGCTTTCCTCTTTGCACACTCCTTCAACTTCCTTCTCAAAATATCCTTATACTCGTAAGAGTTGAGGAAGCTCTTTCCACTAGAAATCCTTAGTGTGATGAGAGAGTTTAGCCTACAGCTTAAACCCTAAATTACAACAGAGAAGAAAGAGCAGCTATTTACCATAATTGTCAACCTCTTTTATAACTTAGTAATTAAGCTTGTGGCTTCTTGTAGGAGGACCATTCTCTTCTATAAGGAAACTAACTTAATAAAAGTAATCAGTCAGCAAAGGTTTTTTTCCATGATACAGCCTCTTCCTCTCAGAGGAAAGAATCCATTCTTCTCTAACTTGTTTCTCTCACTATGATTCAAAAAAGAAAAACCATCCAACATATCATTCAAATCCAATGAAGTAAAACTTATCACTTCTGTGATAAAAAGAGTAGGGGATGCCAAGTCTTTACACCCCAGAGAGAAATTTAGAGCAACTGAGGTACAAGTTGCATCACCAATAAAAATTGACTAAACATTAGTAATCAAAGGGATCTTTTTCATTGAAGTTTCCCTAGCCATCTATTTAAAGGAGTCATCCTTGGAAAAGGAAGCCATTGATGGAGAAAATGCACTTCCTCTTCATTTGAAAGATGTCCAAGTAATTTGCTAGTAGTAAGATGAATGATGAGTCCAAAGGAAGGACTCATCAGAATTCAATTTACAAAAGACTAAAGAAATCCTCCTACAAACTAATGGACACTCATCTACTAAGGTGTAATAATAAATGAATCTTAATTAAATATTGCATTAAAAATTAATAGAATTTCTTATTAAATACAAAGTCAAATATTGTAGTGCGGCAATCCACCACCAACTTTTGTTGAGACAGAGTCCTTTCTAACCTACTCACTAAAACCTTTTATTGTTGAATACGAGAAGGAAAACCCTCCTCATCCTCATCCACGTAAGGAGCACTTAGCAATATTAGAGTAACTTTTACAATATAAGGGAAAGCAATAACTTCCTTTTCATCTCAGCTATTTTGGAGGCACTTGCCTCAATCTACAATTCTATGACATTTTCTTTGTTAAGTGTGCAATTATAAGAATGGTCAATGCCACTAGAACCAAAGAGCTTAGGTCAATAGGAGACACCACGATGCCCTCTCCCTCATGCATCTTCTTAGCCTTCTTCTTCTTTTTTAGAAGCTTGACCAATGCTCGACAACATCAATGTCACCTTAAGACCTTTTGGATGCCATAATGAAAACATGATTAATCAATAAGGGGAGTCAGTAAGAAATTTAAAAGCACTTGACAAAAATTAAATAAAGAAACAACAATTAGCTTTAGAGCTCACAACCCATTTTATATAGTAATGAAATACAAAAATGTCAAAGGTGGGTCATATTAAAGTGATGAAACATAAATATTCAAAATAAATTTTATTAGACTTCTTAATAATAACATTAATGATTGATTGTTATATTCATTCTTTTATCTTTTTTGTGAGTCACCTTAATAAGGAGTAGAAGAATAAATAAGCTAAATCTACTCCTAATAAGTGCATAGAGACCTTATAGAATGACCGATACAAAGAACACTTAGTTGCAAGTAGTAGAGCCCAGGAAAGAGCACATTCGCTGACCATCCAATAAGACTCACAATCACACAAGCGAGTGTATGAAGAAATTCACCTCAGCCAGGTGATCGATACCAAACTTTATCATTCAAATAGGTAACCACATAAAAGAACTTACCACTCAACATACACCACTCGACCAACCTACAGAGCACAAGCAAGTTCCATGACAGTTACACTAACAGTTGTCATATTGTATTGCAAACAACATAATGCTTCTAGAAACTAACATATAATTATTTTTTTGTAATTAACCCTTACACCCTATAAAAAGTGAAAATCATAAAGGATGAAGGACCTTTTTCAGACCTTTTTTTACTATTTTTGAGAGGAAGAAATCAGATTTTGTACTTTGATCTCTTATTTATACTAATAATTCTATAGAGTGAAATCCTTAAATTCTTTATCTTACCCAATATGATCATACCCTACTTCCTACTCACTTGAGTATGGTTCTACATCACTTCACAGAAAATTTGGATTCAACAAGTCACATATTAATATTTTCTAAAAATCTTGATTTTCAAGAATTAAAGAAATTTTTAATCAAAGATTTTGGTGTCAGAAAATAGGGGATAGCTAATGTGTCACAATACAATGCAAGAAATATAATCTAAATTTGTTTGCATTTTAGATCACCTAACTTTTAGATTGTTTGAACTTCATTTTCAATTAATTTGCAGTTAAGATATTGGAGTTTTATGAGATGGATCTGAGCTCCATGGCCTAAAATCAAGCATTTAAAAGCATGGCTTAGAACTTCTTAATTATAATTTATAGGTCAAATGTTTTCTAAATTTTTAGATGCTTGAACTTCATTTTCAATAAAGTTATAGTTAAGATACTGGAGTTTTATGATATGAACAAATTAGCATGAATAACAACTTGATATGAGATCAATGGCTTAAAATCAGGCATCTAAAAGCATGATTTGGAACTTCTTGATTGTGATTTTGTGCCAAAAATTTCCTAAAATTCGTATACATTTAATTAAGAAGAGTGTCTCAATAAGATGAATATATCAAACATAAAATCTCTTAAATACGTGATTATTAAGACATAAAGATGTGCAAAGAAATAATTTATTTTTAGGGTGAGTCAATTTAGATCATCTTGATTTTTGATAAAAATGTCAAAACTACCTTCTTTAAAATTCTATAAACATGTCATATTTTTACATATTCAAGGAGAACAATTTGTGGAGTGAATTTTAGAGTTATAGAATCATAAAGATATTATTGTCATTAAGAACCCAAACTATTTATCTTCAGGGCTTTTTATATCTAGGCTTCTTGACATTTTTTGGGTTTACTCAACATTCCATTCATCTTGAAGGCGCTACACTAATCAACTTCCAAAGGCTAACTTTCAACATCACTATTAGCAATTGTCACTACCAACTTTCACTAAAGATGGAAATTACCCATCCTTTTATGATCGATGTTAGTATGTTGGGCGATATAATAGACTTCTCTCAAAGACAATATCCTCTAATATTTTTTGCTATCATCATAAGAGAAAACCACAACAATTCAAATCATATAATTTCATGTCCTTAGCAAAACAAATGGTGAATCATCATAAAATTTAGTTGACATAGCAAAGCTATTTCAATTGATTTTGACATCTTGATTTATCTTTTAACTGCTCAAGTTTTCTCCTCAACCAAATTTATTTATCCCATGTGGTATATATATATATATATATATATATATATATATATATATATATATATATATATATATATATATATATATATATATATATATATATATATATATATATATATATATATATATATATATATTTGTATGTTCATAACTTCCATGCAATACTGAAATGACAAAAGGCTTTCTATTATTGAAGAACTTCTAACACCCAATAGGATCTCTCCATAGTTGCTTTTCTTTTGAGGGATTCACCCATTTTTTATTTTTAGCATGTTTTATTTTTGGGGGATTTACATACATACCACACAATTCTTATATATTTACATATATAACACTTAAACTTTAATTTTTACATATATAACATCCTAATCTTCAATATCACATCAAAAATATCATCATCATTCACTTTTTAAAAGTGAAATGCACCTTTTTAAGCATAGAAAAGTGTTAGATAACTAAATATCCAACTTTAAGTGTTAGATATGTAAATACATAAGAATTGTGTGATATGTATATAAATCTCCTTTATTTTTTTTATTATTTTTTATAGTAATGTACATAAAATTAACTTGAGTTTTCTAATCTACTGCCAACCCAAGATCATATACTACAACCCAATATCAATGGCTAGAGAATGAAATCATCTTTCTACTAAAACCTTTCTTTCCATTTTTTAAAATAAAAAAATGATCCATTTGCTAATAATTTTTTGACAATTAAAATACGTTACGCAAATAAGCGGGAGAAAAACAACTAAATAAAATAGGATAAAAATTAGATTTACGGGTAAAATCAATAATTTTCCAACCTAAATTTACTTATTGATGAAGTCTAAAATATTAAATATTATTGAAAGAGAATGTTTAAATAAAAAAAATAAAAAAGTTATTGTCTAAGAGATAATGCGCTGAGTTGAGCGAAATAAAAATAAAATGAATGAGCATTTTTCTAAAATAAACAAAAATTATTTTATGCGATATCTCTCTTTTCCCTTTGTTGATTCAAATCCTATTTTATATTTCATGATTTTTTACCGATATCTGATCCACCAAATTCTCCCCTCTAAACCAAAAAGAATATTGAAACTGTGTATAATAACAATTAATTAACTAAAGGCTTCCTAAGCATTGATAATCTTATTCTCAAAGAAAGGCACAATAAACGAGATTTATCCAAACAAAAATGAAGCAACTTAGAATAGGAGCTCCGGGATGTGCTTAGGTTTTGCTTGGTTCCTAACGGCACCCCTCCCTGTTTCCTCGCCTCTTTCAGGTATTTCTCCCCAACTCCCTGCCAGCTCTCCCCCCTTTATCCCCCCTCCCTGACCTCCAGCCTTGTGTTGGGGGTCCTCTCCCTCTAATTTCCTGTCAGTTCGACCAATTATAGGGCTGATGGCAGTGCAAACGCATAACCCAACATGCAATTCCATTTTTCCACCCCTATCCTCTTCCCTCACTTCAAACTCTATCTTAGGGCTTCTTCCCCCTGGCCCAATGAGTTCGTGCAATTAGAAGGACTTGCTTCTCTCCCAGAATGAGAAGAGCAAGTCTTTATCCCTATCTTTTGTCCCCTCAGACTCTACAGAAGTAAACTTTATCGAAGAGGAACTATCTGATGGTTAGAAAGAATGGAACCTTTCCTTGGTCAACCACGCTATAGGCAAGCGTCCCTACTATGGATCTCTCCTAGCTGCCATAAAAAGAAGTGGAGGTTTAACGGTAACCTTGACTTACTTATGCTCAACGAGGATTTCTTCTTATTCAAGTTTTCTTATTTAGAGGATTACAACATAGTATGGGACAATGGTCCCTATTTTTTAAATGGCCACACTTTTATCTTTCAGAATTGGGCCTGGAATTTCATACCATCGATAGAGCAGTTGTCCAAAATTCCCCTTTGGATTAAGCTGTCAAACTTCCCTCTTTATTATTCGAATGAAACTGGCATTTCCAAAGTTGCAAGCAAGATTGGAATTCCTCTATCGGTCGATAATTTGATAGCGTCCAAGTCCCGAATTAGATTTGCTAGAATATGTGTACAAGTTAACACACATCCCTCCCCTAACTCAATTCCAATTAATATGAATGGGATGAAGTTTTAGCAAGAGATTATTTATGATTGGAAACCTTCTGTATGCTCTAAATGTAACTCTTTCTCTCATGACAAAAACTCTTGTCCACTTAATCCCAAACCTCGAGCTCCTTCTCACGGTTGAAGTAGGAGCATACCTCCTCTTCGGGGGCTTCAATGAGTTCCCAATGTTTCTCAGAAAGAGGTTCCTCCCATATCGTATCCCTCCACCAACCTTGCAAATGATGAATCCAACCTTGCCGTCAAAGACTTCAACCTTGTCGAAGACTCCAACCCTTTAGTGGCTAAAAACATTGACCAATCTACCGTAGCCCCCCACCCCTCCTTTATCACTAATCTTAACCAATTTCCTATCTCCTCCATAGCACAAGAAGACCACTCTGATCAAGATACTGAACCAATAAATTCCTCGGGTGGTTAACATTGGTTCTTCTTCCTCAGGAGTCATACAAGCTCTGCAGCAATTTTCCCATCTAAAGCAAATACCCAAAAAAAACTTTAGAAAAAGTCCTAAAGACCCAGAAAAAAATGTCTAAGAAGGGGATATCTCAAAAGCTTCTGATACTCATTCCCCTTCAATCTAGAAAGGAAACAAGAAAAAGGGCAAGAAGCCCTCCAACTCTTCTTCATAAACGAGTCTTCCCACTTTGGGCTACTAGAACGTCCGTGGTCTCCTAGCTAAAGGTAGAAAGCTCGACTGGTTGAGAGTAATCAGAGACTTCCGACTTCACCTCCTTTATCTTATTGAGACTATGATTCACTAAGACTCAAGTGACAAAAATCTTTCACTTGTTAAACTTAAATTGTTTCCATCTGAGAAGTGCATGTCCAACTTCAATATCTCAAGTGGGGGATGAATTTGGATCAAATGGAATTCAGATTGAATATCCTTTGAACCTCTTCTATTGACCCCTCAACTTATTCATGGGATTGTTTCTATAATTGGTTTCAAACCCTTTCACCTTTCTTGTATCTATGTAAAAAATTATGCTTCGGGCAGACTCTCTCTCTCTGGAGTTCCTTAAGTGATATTGCTAGCACTCTGAATGACCCTTGGATACTTATGGGAGATTTTAATTGTATCTTATTTAATAAAGAAAAGAGAGGTGGCTCCCCCATCCCTTTACTCAAGACTCAGAATTTCAGGAAAAGTGTGAATGACTGTGAGATTTTGGAACTTCCTAGCACTTGTTTCTTCTTCGCTTGGTCTAATCAACAAATATCTAATCCCATCGCTTCAAGGCTCGATAGAGCTTTATGCAACTCACAATGGCTTGACCTATTCCCAACATCTTTCTTTAGAATCCTTCCACCTCTGTCCTCTAATCACTCCCCTATTATCACCATTCTCCAAAATTCTCAAAAGCCCTCCCATCATTTCATGTTACGGAATCACTGGACTACCTTCCCTAGCCTCTCAAAAATCACTAAGGAATCTTGACAATGCTATGTTAAAGGAGATCCCCTCTTTGTCTTCTCCAAAAGCTCAAATTTGTCAAAGAATCTCCTAAGATGCAAAAATAGGATTCCCTTCCTTTTAAATACCAAATTGATACTCTCAGAAAGGATCAGGAAGAAATTATGAAGCAACTAGAATGGGATCCGAGCAATCTATACTTGGTGAGAGATGCCCAAGATATTAACACTAGGTACACTGAGCTTGTTAAAAAAGAAAGTATATGGGTCAAACAGAGAGCAAAAGAGCATTGGCTAACCCACTCTAATGATGACTTATAATTCCTCTATAGTTCTATTAATGAGAGGAAGAATTATAATTTGATTAGAGAGCTTTAATCGGGCCATGGTCTGATTGTGGATCCAGATTCTATAACTGATGAGATTGGCAGGTACTTCTCAACTCTCTTCAGCTATAACAAAGGAGACTCCCTCACTATTCACGACAACCCTCTAGGAAATTTCCTTTCACCTAACCATGCTGATGCTCTAGATATAGACATCAGTGATCAGGAAATCATATATGATCTCCATAGCATAAATGAGAATAAAGCCCCGGGTCCTGATGGTTTTAACTCTAAGTTTTTCACTTCCACATGGGATATTACTGGTGGGTAGTTTCTCCTTGCAGCCCATCATTTCTTCAAGACTCAAAAGCTACCCATCCTTTTCAAACATAGCCTAATTACCCTTGTACCAAAGGTAAAGCACTCAAATTCTATTTCTGACTATAGACCCATCTTACTTTGTAATACATTTTATAAAGTTTTGGAAAAAAATTTAATGAGCAGGATTAAGAAGATTCTGGCTTTGATTATTCATCCTACTCAATCGACATTTATTCAAGGCAGAGATATAGCTGATAATCTTGCTATGACACATGAGATTTGCAATGTTTTTTCCTCCCATAGAAAAGGAATGTTCATTGCCAAACTGGATCTATATAAGGCCTTTGACTCAATCAATAGAAGCTCTCTCATTCATAGGCTACTGCTCAAGGGATTCCCTCCCTGTTTTCTTAAATGGATTGAGGCTTGCATCCAAGATGTTCCCTTTTCCTTAGTG
Source organism: Cymbidium sinense (assembly GCA_021442155.1). Taxonomy (NCBI): domain Eukaryota; kingdom Viridiplantae; phylum Streptophyta; class Magnoliopsida; order Asparagales; family Orchidaceae; genus Cymbidium; species Cymbidium sinense. Next base: position 78,117,807 of record CM038227.1, read on the forward strand.
CTTAATGGTGAAATCAAAGGGCTCTTCTCCTCCTCTAATGGTTTGAGGCAAGGCTGCCCCCTTTCACAGGTTCTCTTCACTATAGCAATGGATGCCTTCTCTTGCCTCTTGGAAAGAGAAGTCAACCTTTTTAAATACAACCCCTTCTCTTTTGGGAATTATAATGTGTCTCACCTCCTCTTTACCGATGATTTACTAGCTATGGGGGAAGCCAATAGTTCCACTTTGGTTTCACTCAAGCAAAATCTGGACACTTTAACAGACTATATGGGATTAGAGGTGAATGCTAAAAAATCTATAATTTATTTTCTAAAGAATCTAGGAATGTTGATGTACTAGGTGGATTCCTTAATGTCAAAGTAGGCTCCTTCCCCTTAAAGTACCTTGGTCTTCCTTTGGTGGCTGGTTCATTAAAAATGGTACATTTTAACTCTCTATTTGATAAATTACATGCTTCACTGGCTGGTTGGAAGTGTAAATTCCTTTCCTATGGGGGTAGATTTCAGTTGATTAGCTCATTTGTGAATAATTATCTATCATATTGGTTCAGATCAATTTCTATCCCAAAAGGAATTATCAAACGTATAGATTCTTTAACTTCTAAATTCTTCTTTCATAGTGGTGAAGATAAAAAGTTGCATGTCATCTCTTGGGCTAATACCACTCTCCCAAGAGATAAAGGGGGCACTAGGCTTTTTTCAGCCTATTCCCTCAACTTGATTTGCAAGTTGAAATCTCTATGGAATCTATGTAATCACAAGACTCTATTTTCCAAATGGTGCAATACTAAACATGGGTCGATCTAGGCAAATTCTCACAATACAATCTCCCCTCTTTGGAGGGACTTAAAGATCGTAGCCTCTAAATACAAAGATAATTATAACTATCATGTTGGGGATGGAAAGTCTATTTCCTTATTCTATGATCCCTGGTGTGGAGGGAGCTCCCTCTCTGAAATCCTTGGTCCCAAAAAAATTCATTCACTGGGCTTGTCGTATGATGCTAAGCTAAGCATTTTTATTTTGAGGGGAAGTGGAGAATTCCTACAAGTCTACTCATGGAAAACCCCCAATGCTACCATCGTGTACTTAGCACTAATCTTTATGGTGGCAAGGATAAGATTTATTGGTGCAATAGCAAAAAATCATCTAATTGGGAGATTAGAAATGCAATATTTAACAATTATTCCACTAAAGAGTGGAATGGTGATATATAGTTTAAGGGACACGTGATAAACTTTGCACTTTATTGTTGGATGGCCTATATTGGAGGTCTAAAAATCTCTAATAACTTATCTCGCTGTGGTATGGGCGAAACAAAAATTTGTTGTTTCTACAATAATTCATTGGAATCTCATGCTCATCTATTCTTTGAGTGTTCTTTCTCAATGAAAATGGTTCGAGCTCTGCTCCCAAACGGTAGCTTCTTCCTAATTCAGTCCTCACTTCAACTGGTCCTGAGCTTTGCTGACTCTTCTCCACATAAAATTATAAAGAGGCTTTATTGTATTATCACTGCAGCAATGGTTTACACTCTTTGGAGGGAAAGGAACTCCAAGCTATTCTCCTCAACCTTCTCCCCCTCTCCCCTATCTCTTGGCACAGGTAAGAAGGCGGGTGGCTTTTAAGCTTACTCATTGGAAATTGAAGGAGTCTTGGTTGACTCAAATCCAAAATTCGTTGATTGCTTAGAAAGACAATGGGACTATCTAGTTGTTGGCAACTCTTTATTTTCCTACATGACTCTATCTTCTTGACTTTATTGGAGAATTGCTCACTTTTTGTATTCGATGTGGATTGGATGATGATGATTTGGTTGGGCTGTGTAATGTTTGGTTTTAATCCCCCCTCTAAAAATGCTCTGTCTGGATGACCCCCTCTGCAACCGTGGTTGAGGATCTCCTCTGCCTCACCCCCTGGATGACAACGTCGGTAACCACAGGTTTTGCCTTATTCTATGAGCTATGAATGTCCCCCTACGATGATTAGACCTTATTCTGATAATCGCGGGATGTTTTGGTCAGCCGCTAAATCCAATCCATTCTCTCCAACATTCCATGGGTGAAAGTTTTATCTTGTCCACATTTTGATTGATCTTTCACACATTGTTTTACTTTTCATTCCATTTTTATCATTTTGTTACCTTCAAGGTGAATTACATGTAACTTCTTTCTCTCTAACTTTGGAATGATATTAGGCTAAACCCGTAACTTTTTCCCAAAAAAAAAAAAAGTGAAGCAATATAAATCCTACAATTTTTTCAAAGCTTAGTTCTCATATTTTAATATAATTTATAAATTTAATAATTTTAAGTAAAATAAAATTTAATGGATGAACATTATTACCTCTCACTATATCCCTTCTTTCATTCAAGTAAAACTCTAAATTTTAAAATATAAGTAAAATAATTTATTAAAATTTAATCAAATTTAACATATATTATATAGAATAACTTTGAAATTTTAATACTACAAATTTATTAAATCTGAATGCATAAAATATAGTAAATCCTACTTTAACTAATTCTTATTGCTAGCAAAGATTATAAAAATCATGAATTAGTATCACTCGTACAAAATATAATTTTTAATTTTCATATCACTCAATTAGAAGCATAAATCAATACACAAAAACTAAGTAAAAAAAAAATGAACGCCATTGATAAACCCACGCTTTCACAGAGTACAAATGGGGCTGATAATGCCACCTTTCTCGGTTCCCCTAGAAACAATACTACAGGAAGGACAACTTGAACGCTCTCCGTACCACTTATCCTTGTCGTCCCCGTCGTTTCCGACCCGTTTCACACCGTTCGAAGCCCTAAACACTGCGCACTGTTCAAAACCTAAAACTGTTTTCTGTCGCCAACCTCTACGGCTGCGGCAGGTAACTTTTCCGGCAAGTAGGACACGATTGCCGGGAAGGGATCCACAGATCGATGCATCCCACATGGAATCCATGGCTGCAGTTAGGAAGCACTCGAACGGCGTCACCGTCGGAGAACTCCAAGAGGCAGATCGCGCATTCAGCCACCCCCGCTGCCAGCAGATCCTCTCTAGCAGAGAACACCACTGCCGGAATAGACTCTAATGGTTGCGTCACCAACTGCGCAGGCTTCGGCTTCTCCATGGCGGCGGCCTGGTGCCGTTGCCGGCGGCGGCGAAATAGGTGGCGGCGAAGTAGGGCTCCAACGGTAAAGGCGAGTGCGAGGGCGATTAGAAGGGCTGCGAAGGCGATACCCATGTTTTTCCCGAAGTCACTGGCGCCACCGAACGGTGCCCACCCCGACGGCGGAGACGCCTGCGTGGACTCTCTTAAAACTTTTATGTTTGGAGGCATTAGTGAAGGATAAGAGAGAGAGAAAGAGAGAGAGAGAGAGAGAGAGAGAGAGAGAGAGAGTACAGCGCAAAAGAGAAAACGTGTAGCGATTTTTATAGATAAGATGTGGTAAATGATTCTCATATAAAAGTTGTTTGATTTATCGGTAAGGTTAATATGGATTAAAACCATCTTATAAAAACTTTTGCAGAATTATAAGTTAATTATTTTTTTAATGTTTTTAATAAAATTAAAGATAAAAAGGATAAAATCCAATTATAATTAATCAAAATTATGACAATAATGATTCTCAAAGTTTTAAATTTCATTATTTTAAGAGTAAAATCGATAATTGATTAGTATTTTTAAAAAATAGTTTCCAAGTGTTTTAAAAAAATTTTGATATATAATTTTAACTAATTAAAATATTAAATTTTAATAAAATAATTGTTATATTTTATTTGATCTTTTCAGTCAGTTTGAAATAAACTAAAACACGATTTCATAGAAACTAAAACATAATTTTTATTAAGATTCTCTCGAATTAATAGGGCACTTATATTATGTTCAGGTTAAAAGTATGTTTGTTTCTTGAAATTATTCTAATTACAATCGAAATTTAATGATCCAAAACAACTTCCATGATTTAGATGATAAGAGCAGCCCTTTAGAGAGGGCTGAGCACCTTTTTTATACAGTAAGTTATATTCTAGTTATCTTTATTTATTTATAATATTAAATTTAATGCTTTTTTCACATAAATTATCATTCTATTTATAAAAAAAATACTTTGCATTTTTATTAAAATTGTATAGGATGCATTGATCTAATTTTGGGTTGTGGCTTTTTAAAATTCAATTAATTTTGGAAAACACGGTACGGAAGGGCAGAGAGATTTTGGGCAATAATTCCTATGCATGTACCCTACCGGACTTAGCAGTTGGTGAGGGTGAGCATAATCGGCATCTCAACCCGCTGCTCGATTTCACTTCGAAATGACGCGAACCTACGAAAATAAATGCGAACCTGTGAGGATAGTCACATGTCACAAAATAAATGAGATCAGAAATGAATATCTCGTTACCAAAAAAAAAAAACCCTATGCATGCTAAATGAGAATGATTGCTTCAGCATTTCAGTGGGCGGCGCACTTTACTTGGACGTTTATCTCCCACTGATTTGTGTCCAACGTATTTTAATTCTTTTTCTTCTTTTAGAAAATGGAATAAAAGATTACAGGGGAAAGATGAATTCATTCACCCACCGTCTCTCTCACAGCGGCAGAACTCTACCCGTTTAATTTCTCTCCGGGCGTCGATGGAAAGTAAGTGACCGACACGGGTGATGAATGCGCCAGTGAATTAATCATTAACGATATCCCCACTTACAAGATGAGTGGGGTATTGAGTGGATATCCATTGTAAAAAAAAAAAGATGATTTCATTCTCAAAAAATTGATATTTAATGATAGTATATGTTCATGAGCTGGCAGTATATTTTGATAATATTTGAGATCAATTTTATTTTATTATATATATATATATTATTATTTTTAAAAATATATTTATTTAAAATATTTTAAAAAATATTCAAAATAAATTTTATATATTTTGATTTTTTTTTAAATAATATTTATCATCAAATATATCTTATTTTGAAATAAAATATGAGTAAAATAAAATAAAATAAAATAATAATAAATAAAAATAAAAATAATTCTTAATAGTCTCTTAGAAAATTGAAACTCAGATATATTTCTACACATTACTTTCACCAAAATAGAAATATAAAAATAAAAATAATTGAATCCAACACAAGAAGTACCACCCAAGCATATTATAGTCAGAATTTTAAGAAGTCTCACAGAAGTAAATATTATTGTGTGATCATTTAAAAGGAGGCAAAAATTCCTTTTAAGAAGGCATTTTTAATGAAGATAAGACGTTACCTGCATCTCTTCAATTAAGGTTCTCACAATGCTTTTCTAGCATCATTAGATTTATTGTCAGACAAGACAAGGGTCGGATGTGGTTCATTGGAATGGACACAATAAGCTCTCTCCTATTTTGATTCAACATTCTTTTTTTTTAGCATATCCCCTCTACTGACTAGTATGAAGAGATTTGATTTAAGGGCTACGTTATTAATTATGTCTTATTTTGCTAGATGGCCTACTTGGGAGGTCTTAAAACTTCAGATCTTTTTCAATCTAGGGGCTTAGGACATACTACTTATTGCCTATTTTGCAGATATCTGTTAAATCTCATTCTCACTTATTTTTTGAATGTCTTGAATCAATGAGGCTAATTAGGGATCTCTTGCTTGAATGAAAACTTCTTTCTCATGCAAGCCAATCTACATCAAGTTTTGGGTGTTGCTGCTCTCATGGAACATAAGGCACTAAAATAGTTATATTATCTTATTATTGCTATTATTGTTTATGGAATTTGGGCAGAAAGGAATCACAGATTCCACAGTTTAGAAGCTAAACCATATTATGTGATCGTTACTAGCATTAAATTACATGTTGCCTTCAAAGTCAAATGCAAGCACATTAAGCCCTTTTGGCCAACACAAGTTATTGCGCTACTGGAGAAATGGAGAAATGGAGAAATTTTAATGCCTTGGGATAGTCTTATCCTATTCTATGCTTATTGATTTGATGCTAGATGATGATGTTTTTGTTTTTTCAAGTTCTTCATGTGGATATGCTTTTGCTCCTACAGCCCCCTGGAGTTTACTTGCAACTAGGGAGTCCTTATTTTGTGTGGTTCTCCTTATAGCTGTCATTTATGATGAGTCTAAAGGACTCCTCTAGATGGCACCTCTGACTTTTGGGTCGGCTGTACTCAAGCATTTCCATCCATTCTAAGCTCTAAAGATTCTTAACTTGCATTTCTCATCAATTCTTTCATGAATTTTTGTGTGAGTTCAACAAACTTTTTTTTGTTAACTGTGACTTTTTTGTATTTTGACCAAGTTATTTTTTTGATCTATTTTGTCCTCTAGAGAATCTATGTATGTATTATTTGTACAGTTACTCTAGGAATGAAATTGGGCTTTGACTCTTAATTTTTTCAAAAAAAAAAAGACCACCAAATAGTCAACATAGTCCAAAAACCGCTCCCCTATTTCACCATCATGTGTTTTACCCAAATTGCTTTGCTTTATTTATTTATTTTATTCTTCTAATATGAAATTTTAATATTTCATTCAATCCAATAATATTATTTTTCAGTCCTCTTAAAAATTCATCTCGAAATTATAATATAAACTTTGATTATTAATATCTTATATTTTTTTAAAGTATTATATTTTAAAATTTTATAACAAAAGGTCAAAAAAATTTAAGGTATTTTATTACAAACATTTAAGTATAAGAAATTCTAACATAAGGTAAAAAAATAATCTTGCCAATCCTTATGTATAAGTTGATATTTATATCTCATATATTTTTAAGAATTTTATAAACTCATGAATCATACAAATTTTAGCTGTCAACGATACAATTTAATGATCTTCAAACTTGATATATTTAGGATTAAAATGAGTTTAATTACTATAATTTTTTATTGTTAATTAATATAATTTTTTGCTCGCTAGCAATTGATGCATGTGAGACCAAAATTGAGTCTGTGTGGGGACAATAATGCATGTACCTCCCAAACAAATATTTCTTCTTTCCTTTTTGAAGTGGTACATTTATTAGGTCATTATATATTTTCAATATTAACTCATCCTCAATGTCACTCCATTAGCGATATAATATCACAGTCAAAACTACAATAAATTGATGAAATTAGCCAAAATACTTCTTAAGAAAATATTTGACTTTCTTTAAATTTAAATTGAACTAAAGAGATTCTCTCTTTAGGGTTCTATTACATTGAAAACTAAAATAGTTAGACCATTTGTAAATATATAAAATAAATCAAATGACCTCTAAATAATTCTAATTAATTATCCATTTCAAAATTTAAATTTAATTAAAACAAAATATGCCGTAAGTGGTTCATTTTTTTTTATCAAGTTTA